>OX327703.1:25422500-28130000 GCA_946807835.1 Ailanthus altissimus | reverse complement strand
ACCCTAAACCCTAAACCCTAAACCCTAAACCCTAAACCCTAAACCCTAAACCCTAAACCCTAAACCCTAAACCCTAAACCCTAAACCCTAAACCCTAAACCCTAAACCCTAAACCCTAAACCCTAAACCCTAAACCCTAAACCCTAAACCCTAAACCCTAAACCCTAAACCCTAAACCCTAAACCCTAAACCCTAAACCCTAAACCCTAAACCCTAAACCCTAAACCCTAAACCCTAAACCCTAAACCCTAAACCCTAAACCCTAAACCCTAAACCCTAAACCCTAAACCCTAAACCCTAAACCCTAAACCCTAAACCCTAAACCCTAAACCCTAAACCCTAAACCCTAAACCCTAAACCCTAAACCCTAAACCCTAAACCCTAAACCCTAAACCCTAAACCCTAAACCCTAAACCCTAAACCCTAAACCCTAAACCCTAAACCCTAAACCCTAAACCCTAAACCCTAAACCCTAAACCCTAAACCCTAAACCCTAAACCCTAAACCCTAAACCCTAAACCCTAAACCCTAAACCCTAAACCCTAAACCCTAAACCCTAAACCCTAAACCCTAAACCCTAAACCCTAAACCCTAAACCCTAAACCCTAAACCCTAAACCCTAAACCCTAAACCCTAAACCCTAAACCCTAAACCCTAAACCCTAAACCCTAAACCCTAAACCCTAAACCCTAAACCCTAAACCCTAAACCCTAAACCCTAAACCCTAAACCCTAAACCCTAAACCCTAAACCCTAAACCCTAAACCCTAAACCCTAAACCCTAAACCCTAAACCCTAAACCCTAAACCCTAAACCCTAAACCCTAAACCCTAAACCCTAAACCCTAAACCCTAAACCCTAAACCCTAAACCCTAAACCCTAAACCCTAAACCCTAAACCCTAAACCCTAAACCCTAAACCCTAAACCCTAAACCCTAAACCCTAAACCCTAAACCCTAAACCCTAAACCCTAAACCCTAAACCCTAAACCCTAAACCCTAAACCCTAAACCCTAAACCCTAAACCCTAAACCCTAAACCCTAAACCCTAAACCCTAAACCCTAAACCCTAAACCCTAAACCCTAAACCCTAAACCCTAAACCCTAAACCCTAAACCCTAAACCCTAAACCCTAAACCCTAAACCCTAAACCCTAAACCCTAAACCCTAAACCCTAAACCCTAAACCCTAAACCCTAAACCCTAAACCCTAAACCCTAAACCCTAAACCCTAAACCCTAAACCCTAAACCCTAAACCCTAAACCCTAAACCCTAAACCCTAAACCCTAAACCCTAAACCCTAAACCCTAAACCCTAAACCCTAAACCCTAAACCCTAAACCCTAAACCCTAAACCCTAAACCCTAAACCCTAAACCCTAAACCCTAAACCCTAAACCCTAAACCCTAAACCCTAAACCCTAAACCCTAAACCCTAAACCCTAAACCCTAAACCCTAAACCCTAAACCCTAAACCCTAAACCCTAAACCCTAAACCCTAAACCCTAAACCCTAAACCCTAAACCCTAAACCATAAACCCTAAACCATAAACCCTAAACCCTAAACCCTAAACCCTAAACCCTAAACCCTAAACCCTAAACCCTAAACCCTAAACCCTAAACCCTAAACCCTAAACCCTAAACCCTAAACCCTAAACCCTAAACCCTAAACCCTAAACCCTAAACCCTAAACCCTAAACCCTAAACCCTAAACCCTAAACCCTAAACCCTAAACCCTAAACCCTAAACCCTAAACCCTAAACCCTAAACCCTAAACCCTAAACCCTAAACCCTAAACCCTAAACCCTAAACCCTAAACCCTAAACCCTAAACCCTAAACCCTAAACCCTAAACCCTAAACCCTAAACCCTAAACCCTAAACCCTAAACCCTAAACCCTAAACCCTAAACCCTAAACCCTAAACCCTAAACCCTAAACCCTAAACCCCTAAAACCCTAAACCCTAAAACCCTAAACCCTAAACCCTAAACTTCCAACCCCAACGCTAAACCCCAAACCCTAAAACCCTAAACTCTAAAATCCCAAAACCCTAAACCCCAAACCTCAAACTCTAAATCTCAAACTCTGAACCCCAAACCCTAAATCTCGAATCCTAAATCCTAAACCCCGAACTCCAAATCCCCTAACCCCTGAACCCCCGAACCCTAAATCTTAAACTCTAAATCCTGAACCTCAAACTCCAAACCTTAAACTCTGAACCTTAAACTCCAAATCCCGAATCCCGAACCCCCGAACCCCTGAACCCCGAATCCCAGAACCTCAAGCCCCAAACCCTGAACCCCGATCCCCAAATCCTAAATCCCAAAACCCTAAAGTCTAAACCCCGAATCCCAAACTCCAAACCCTAAACTCTAAACCCTAAACCCTAACCCTGAACTCTTAAACTCTAAACCCTAGACTCTAAATCCTGAACCCTAAAATTTTAATCCTAAAACTCTAAACCCTAAAGCCTGAACCTCGAAAACCCTAAACAGCCCAAAGCCTGAACTCTAAACTCTGAACCCAAAACCCTAAATCTCAAACCCCGAACCCCCAAACCCTGAAACCCCTGAACGCCAATCTTCGAACCCCAAACTGTAAACCCCCTAAAACCCTAAATCCTAAAACCCCAAACCCTCAAATCTCAACCCTCAACTCTAAACATAAACCCCAAACTTTAAATCCTAACCCTAAGTTCTTTTCTTTTTCACAAAATCAGCTTAAGGAAAATGCATTAAGGCAAAAAAAATAAAATATTATGCTATTGAACTAATATGCTATATCAAAAAATCATTTATTAGTAGTATCTTATTTTAGAGATTAAGTGATTTTTAAAATAAATTGTGTAATTATATATGAATTTAACGAAAAATATTTTATTCATTTGTTTTATAGTAGGATATATTATAAAATTTTAAAATAAGATTAGAAATTCAATGGAATACATTGAAAAATATTTAATGGGAATAAAAAGGAAAGGGGGTTGATGAGAAAAACACGGTGGGTCAACTAGGACCAGTCTTAAATGTTTTAGATTCAGGCTTTTGAGCCCAGCACGTAAATTTCCTTTAGTTGGGCCTCAATGATTCTGCGTAAATCCAATTAAAAAGAAATTAAATCGGTTTTGCATAAATCCAATTAAACATATATTTTGATTAACGCTTGTACGCTCTGAAGGCCGACAAAGGATCAAAATTCTCAGACCAGTAAGTTTACTAATGACTCCCTTCGCAATTTGTTTGTTCTTGCATCTGCCTTGATCTATTTCTCCATTCATTTTATTTATTTATTTATTTATTTATTTATTTATTAATTGTGTTTTCTTTTTGTAACCCTACGATGAGATCTTTTATTTGCAATGAATTTGTTATTTCTATGAAATTTACGCGAATTTTTTTTTTTTTGGGATTTTGGTAATAGAGATGGATGGACAAACGGCTAGTATAAAGAAGTGGATTATATTGTACCCTGTTTATATAAACTCTAAGAAAACGATAGCTGAAGGGAGGCGAATAAGCGCCAGCAAAGCATGTGAAAACCCTACCTGTGTGGAGATTGCTGATTGCTGTCAGTATTTGAAACTCCCCCATGCAATTGAGGTTTGTTAATGGTGTGGATTTTGCTGGCATTTTGTTTGATCCTTTTTTTTATTTGAGTGTTTTTATTTATAATGGATATTTTTATAAGACCCGTGATGTGTTTTCTATTGTTTTGAAGATCGATAAGGCGTATCCTCGGGATTTTATGCAAAAAGGGAGAGTGAGGGTGATGCTGAAAAGGGAAGATGGCAGTTTAGTCAACCAGGCAATTCCTTCAAGTAAGTGTAGCATAGGCGTCGCTGCTGTTTCGGCTGCTTCTGATGCCTGTGTTGTGGTTCAATATGTTCCTCTGCTGCAATTTTGCTTCACCTTTTTGTGCTGTGAATATAGTTTTGAATTGTTTGAAAAATGTTGCGTATTAGTAGCTGAGGTTTCATAATGCTGTGAGCCAGTTGTTTGTCAATTGGTGTGAGGAGTTGTGAAGGCTGTGCTAATGTTTATTCTTTGGAAGTGGCTTGGAAAGTGGTTAATAATATATTGATGAGAAGAGTTGGATCTGATTATTATGATACAGCTATTGAAAATTCATTTTCTTTTCCCAAAATGTGTTTTTGTATATGCAAACTATTTGATGAATGGAGTTGGAGAAACATAATTTCTATTTTTTCCTTTTAAGTATTGGAGATATGGAATGTTTGATCTAACTTTTTTGGGCACATTTAATGTACATTCAATTGCAAGTTGAACATAATTTTTGTTTTGTTAGGAGTGTGTATCATGGTTCTGTTTTTTTACTATGTTGCTTTCATTGGTAACGGATTTCTATTATTGGTTTTTTTCCCTATCCTTGACATTTAGTTAAAACGGCCTTTGGCAATATACATTTATTAGCCTGCTTTTCCCCACTTTTCTGTCGTTCCTTAAAGACCTCCAAGCATTGATATCTGTCTGCTCATCTGCACTTGTCTGCTTTGTACATGTTATCTTCAGATTGCTTTTGTCAGGATTTACTGGCAATTGTATCTCTTATTCTCTCTGATAAAAGCTCACTTGGATTTATTTGTCCACTCTTTATTGACTACTTAATAAGCACCATGTGCAATAACTCGAATTAATTTTTTTTCTAGTTTGTTGCTGCTGTTGGAACTGGTATTCCATTCATCCCCTTTTTGTTCGTCCCATTTGGGCCCTGGCTTCTCTGAAATTTGTCCTTATAGTTTTTCATTTCTGTCTTATACTTCACATTTGAAACTTATTGCTAAGATCACTTAACCCAGAAACATGACAAGTGGTGCTAATGCCACTTGTCAAATTTCCACCAATCTTCTTTAGGTGCACTTTGCATGCATATACTGCGTTATTTGATATAATCACTTTCAACTTGCCAATCCCTCCTCTCATTTTAACGCCATATCACCCCCAAATCTGGTGATCGAGTATCTATTAGTAGACTAAATTTGCTACGAACATGAATTTTTTATACGAGGTGGTTGCTGTTGAGAGTTTGACCTTCCAAACCATGTGCAGGATGATCCATCCTTTAATCCTGATGTAGCAGTTTTAGGTTTAACATTCCATTTCAAGCAATAGAGAAAAAGTAGAAAGAAGAAACAGTGATTTCTCATTGGTTGGACTGGACTGCTGGCACTTTTCAGCCTGAACAAATGTGTCTTGATTGGTCATGTGTGTGCATTTTTTCTTGTGATAGTACTGCACGTACATACATAGCTGATGCTTCTGACTTCTTTAACATGAATGAATGTGCTGGAATTCTTTATTTCCTTGCACGGTTGATTTTTGATGTGACGATGTCTTCTTCTTTAACCAAAAGCCAGAAGAAAATTCTGATTGCCACACGCAGGCTGAACTGCGAACATATTTTCACGTTAACAAATATTGTCTTTCTTTATCATTTTGGTTCCCTTTTTTTTGCATTTATACTGCAGAGAAATAGTTGGTACTGCTTGATTCATCAGCCAGAATTAATGTGTTTCATTCCTTGCATGATTGCTTTTCGATGTCATTATCTTTCAGGAAAACAGTTGATGCTTAATGTTGCAGAGTTGGTACCAAGACATTCCAATAGGACTAAGAAGCAAGAACCTGCATCCACCACTACTTCAACCACTGGAACTTCCAAATCTGGGAAAGGTGGAAGAAAGAAGAGATAGCTCTGGCATATCAAATGCATCAAACCTTATTTTTGTAATCGTCCAGTTCTAGCTTTCCCATGTAACATTCTTGTTGGTTCACTTTAGTTGTGGGTTTCAATTACACAAGGAACCTTAAAAACTTTTTTTTTTTTGGAGTTAAATTCAGCTAACTTTACTTTCAAGCCTTTAAGGAACTTCCATTCTCATTGTTTGTCGCCGTCTCTTTTTAAATGGAAATATTTGTTATTATTTTTCTTTCTGACTTTTTGAAAAAAAAAATGATTTTTCTCGGGCATTTCAAGATTATTCCTCTAATTACTCTCGATTAAAATTTGATAAAATTAATTGATATGTTAATTTAGTGGTTTTATCTAGTCACGCGAATCAGAACATAATATGACTCGGGTGTTGTTGATACTGGGATAAGCAATGAGAAGATCAAAGTACATTAAGATTATAAATTCGAGACATTACTTAATTATAGAAATTATTAAAAAAAGTATGAGCGACCTGATTTCAGCACGTCATATTGAGCAGGTTTGTCGGCCCAACATGCCGATCCAACCTATCATGGAACCGACACAGCACGCTAGAGCCATGGTCCACCTATTATAACTCATTACATAATTTCAAATTTTATAGTTAAGGGGTACTGAATGGCCAAGTATTTAAGTGAGTAAGAGTTATCACGAAATCAAGTCGAGCTTTTATTTAAACTTTTCTAACTTTAATGTTTGTTTTAGATAGTTTCAAAAAACAATGTTTGTTTTAGAAACAAATACCATAAAACGATAACTAATATTTATAAAAGTATTTTCATAAACAAGCAATTGTTATTCTAATTAAAAATATTGTAATAGTATTTCTTATAACAATAATTTCCATTAAACTTTTAATTGTAATTATAATCCTAGTTCTAATTGAATTTGCAATCATAATTATAATTATATTTCATTATAAAATTGTCACAAGAATTAAAATTGTAGCACTTAATTCTGTAGTTATAATTGTAATTAGCATATAGCTTTTAATTTTAATTGTAATTATATTTAGAATTACAATTATATTTAAATTGTAATTGTAATTAAAATTGCGATAATATGTTTAAATTTTACAACTATATAAATTGTAGTTGTTGTATTACAAGTGCAATTATAGTTGTAATTTCAATTACGTCTAATGAAATTATCATTATAATACTATGATGTAATTACAATTATAATACTATAATGATAAATATAATTATTATTTTAACTACATTTGCATTTGTATTTTTATCATTACTAAAATTGTATCATAATTATTATTATAATTATAATTATCGTTAACTTAATATTATCGTGATTGCAATTATAATTATAAATTTAATCAAAAATACAATTATAACTGTAATTATAATATAGTTACAATTATAATTGTAATTTGAGTTGTAATTACAATTAAAATAAAAGAAACGATATTTGTAATTTAAATAATAACATTTGCAATTATAGAAACTGCAACTGTATATATAATTATAAATACGATTGCAATTGTAATTATCATAATTACAATTTTAGTTCTAAATGTAACTATATTATTTCTATAATATTAGTTTGTGTTGTAATTATTGTAATCAAATTTTGAATAATAATCATCTTTATGGCCGAGGTTTATCATAGTTCAATGCAGTTAAAAAAATTATATTTTCAAGTTTAATAATTAAGTTAAATTATTTTCATTTTTAGAAATTTTAATTTATTTAATGTTATATTTTGGAAACTAGATTATGTATGGTTTATTTATTTATGTTTACTAATTTATGTATGTCTTAATTAAAAATATTTTAATATATTTATATAACTTGTTTTTTTATATTGTATAAGTTGTATTATAAACTTGCAATGTCATTGTGTTAGTTATTTTATACATTATTTTATTAATTGTATAATTGCACATCATGTATAAATTAGTTAAACTAAAAAATCTAAATTAAAAATAAAAAAGTTAAAATATGAACTTTTTAAAATATAAACCTGTCATCTCATTGTCACGAGAATTTTCACTCTAGCGTTAAAATAGTGATCAAAATAATAAAAAAGAGAAAACAACATGTTTAAGTCGCAGTTTATTACTCCAGCGCTAACTCGCCATCGCGCTAACAACAACCTGACGCTTCAACGCCAAACCTTTATCGCTCTAGCGATACAGCCTTTTACACACAGCGCTCCAATGACAACAAGATAGCACTCCAACGGTTGTGCGATTCTTGACCCAATAAGAACTAAGGTTTTTAAGTTCAAATTAATCCCTATAAAACGCCACTCCTCCCCAGCCTTTAGAGAGCATCCAAGAACATCAAGAACACACAATACAAGTCTTTGAGAGTAATTAGAGCTTAATTGAAGCAGCCATAGAGAGAGATTCAAGGCGTTCTTCAGCATCAAGAGTTTCTTAGGCGGCCGCAATCAAGAGTAATTCGATGTGTATATCAGTTTACTATTAATTGTATCATTTTTTTATTATTATTTTTGTCATTCTCTTGTAGCCATGAACTAAATTTTCTTTTTAGGGTTAATACTTGAACTCATGTGCGCTTAATAGTCATATCTTTTGAATATTTAATAAACTTAGTTCTTTATTATTCAAATTACTTGTTCTTAATGCTTCGATACATCTAGTCAATATATGGTGAATGAATTGATAATATTTTTTATAAACTCGGAAGATGAATCATTATATTTAGACCTAGGTAATTTGATGCATGATTATAGAGTAACATTCAATGTTGCATATGCAAGTTTCAAATTAGAATAGAAATATACCTAATTGGCATGTATGATCAATAAGACTTAATATTAATGAATCTTAATTTATTACAAGTATCATAGAAATTTAAGTATTTGATAAATTAAGGTATACTTGCATGACCTTGGAAGAGGCTTTATGAATACATTAGTGTCTTAAGAAATAACAAGAACTAAGAGAATTAAATATTATAGGATGTATTATTGAAAAGCATATTGAGGGATAGTATTAACCTTATATTTTCTCTATATTGCTATCATCCATATCTCTTTACATTGTTTCATTGCTTTTATATTTTCTAAATTCATTCTTAAATTTTTATTTTTTTGAATAATTACTATAAAGACATAATTTTAGTACTTGGGTTTGACATCAGACTCTTTTGTCCCTTTATTACTTGTATACGATAGTGTATACTTGCACTCAATTTTAAGATATAAAAATATCGCACCAGCTCTTTTATGGAAGGCTTAGTGTGAGCTTGCTTGCTCTCTGGTCTGTCTAAAGATGTTCAACTCTCATTTTGAATTTGTCATATTTAGTAGAAAGACTTAGTGCTTGTAAGTACCTGATGTATGCACTAATAGAAAAGCGCAAGTACACGCTATCATATCAAATAATATAAGATTGAAGTCCATATATCATTCTCACAAAGGCCTATTTAGCCTATTTTTTCAATCAAATACTAAAATTAATCTTACTTAACTTTTATCCAGATAAATCTAAAGATAAATTTTAACTAACTAATCTAATTCTACCAATTTAAACCTAATATTGATTAAAAGCAAGTAAGGGTTGAATTCACTAATCAAATGGAATATAGGGTTTTGACTTATCCTTTAATATTTCACAAATTTTATTAATCTCTTAATTAATCCCTTAATAAAAAATTATTGACTAGGCTCTAATCTAATCATAAGCCTTTATCGATGGTTAAGTGATTATATTACACCATAACAATTACCTATATGTCTATGATAATCCGAATAAAATGCAATTAATTAAGAACAAGTATAAATAATACTATACATGCCACCTAGATATATTTATATCCTTCATGAAACTCATAGTTATTATCATATGATCATGCATCAAACTATCCTAAGTTAAATACATAAATTCTTTCTTTTGAGTTCATTAGAGTTCCTTGATCATTCAATAAATTGGCCAGGTATAATAAAAACAATAAACACAAGACAAAATGAATCAATTTAATCTATTAAATTCATAAACTAAGAGAATTAATAAAATTTAACTACATATTAGTTTCTCTAGTCTAACCTTAAATAAAAAGAGGTTTAGTTCATCATTAATTCAAAAGTATCAAAGTAATGAATGGAAAACATCTTGAACAAGATCATAATGGTAAGATAAGATGAGAAATTAAACAAGAAAATGCCTTAGATTGCTTCTCTCTCTCTCTTGGCTTGATACTCAAATCTTGATCTTGAATTTTTAATTCTTGCTTTGATCTCTTGTTTAGTGATGTAATTTTTTTCCCCAAGTTTGTTTCTCTCAATGTATATGTTTAGGCTCTAAAAAAAGTGCTTTTATAGGTTTTTGTAACCTTAAAGACGTGAGGCTTTGAATCCAAGTCAAAATAAGACTTTTGAGAAGGGATTTTATTTATTGCATGGGCACCGCAGCGTCTAGACCTAAAAAATGGCCAGACGTAGGGACTTCCTGGGAGTCATTGGTGGTTGTGGGCACTATTGTGCCTATATTCTGCCACGACTTTGTAGCGTTAGCCCAATATTGTTGGTTTCGTCAATTTTTACCATTTAAAGTCTATTTTGTGCTTGATCTCTTCAATATCTTCACGACTTGGTTAGTAAACCTATATATGATCAAAATTCTCAAATAAATAGTCAAAAATTCATAATTTAGAGCAAAATCTAAGTCCGAGACGTTAGAAATAATAATCTATATAATCCCTTATCAGTACTCTTGTACTTTAAATCTCTCAACTTCCTCCTTATTTAATATAACATCTTTAAGAGAATCATGAATGCTATTCTTGTTGAAGACCTCTTGTACTTCTTGGTCAATAACATCAAGGCATAAGCATTCCTCTTCTTCATTTGGCCTTTTTCATGGCTTTAAACATATTGAATGTAACTTTTTTCTTCTACACCCTCATAGTTAATTCCTCTTTTTAAACATCAATAAGGGTTCTTCATGTGGCTAAGAATAATCTTTCTAGTATGATAGGTACTGATGAGGCGTAATTGTATAAACTATTTTATCTTCCAAACTTGATATTTGTTCAATTTATCTCAATAATTTGGCTATTTATGCATATTAATGTTGTTTTATAGGTTTAAGCACTATCGGAGCAAAAATACCAAAAATCGGATGCAAATGAAACTATTTGAGATGAAAATCCGAGAAGGGACTAAAATGCTCAAAACGTGAACAATAAAAGTGAACAGTGAATTTTATATAGTGCATGAACAGTGCAGCGCTGAGGCATTCAGTTGAGCACCGGGGCATTCAATGCTGGGGTGCCACTTCCAGAGAGTGAGCGCCGGGGCATTCAATGCCGGGGTGACACTTCTAGAGAGTGAGCGCCGCGGCATTGAACCCGAATGCCACGGCACTGAATTCTGTGCACTCTTTAAGGGTATTTTTCTCCTTTTTTTGCAACCCTACCTATATAAACACCTATCATTGAGCCAAGAGAAAGAGGAGAAGGAGGGGGGCAGTAGAGAGCACGAAAATAAACACTTCATTTGGGTCTTGGAAGCAAGAATCAACAACAATAGGCAAAAATCAAGAGGAAGAAGAAGAATTTCTGCATTTTGGAGGAAGAACATCACCATTGCATCAAGGAAAATTTCTTCTTCTCTTCAAATTCATATTTGTTGTTGATTCCAACATGTATAATAATGTTGTTAGATGCTCTAAACTTATGTTTTTAATTATGAACTAAGTTTTATTGCTAGGATTACAATGTGAACTCAATATGTAGCTTGGATTGATTATTTTTCCTTATTTATCATATTGGTATGGAATTGTTCAATTTGTTCTATGCTTAATGCTTCTAATTACATGACAATGTATTAGATTGATTAGGGAACCTTAATGAACTTGACAAAGGGAATTTTGTGTTGGCCATGGATAAATTGATGTATGATCATTGTGTAAAAGCATGAGTTTCATATGAGATAGACATATACTCATCTGGCATATATGACCATTTAGAGAATTTGAACTTAATGAATCTTATTTCAATTTAATTATCATAGATATATAGATAGTTAATTGAATGAGATATACTCACTTGACCTGCAAAAAAGGCTTGTGAGGATATTAGAGTTCTTGGTTAACATTCATATTGATAGTTCTAAGGGGAGTAGTTGGATTCAAGTGAAGTATTGAGAAATTATTGTAATCCTAGGCATTTGAGTATTTGTGCTATCACAATTGTTCTCTTTGCTCAATTCTTATAATTATTATTATTTCTTGTTTAGTTAGTTTAGATATCAAAACCATTAAATTACTAATAGCTTGAATAACAATAGGAGAATATAATTTTAGTACTTAGCAAGTAGTAATAACAATTCCTCGTGGGATCGACACTCTACTTATCATATATTACTTGTTGCGACAACGTGCACTTGTGCTAATTTGTGTTATAGAAAACACACAACAGGTACTTCATTATCTTCCTTCATGTCCAACACTATAAAATCTATAGGAAAAATAAATTTATCAAATTTTACCAAAATATCTTCAATAATGCCCTTGGATAAGTGAGTGAACGGTCGACAAGTTGCAATGTGATATTTGTAGGTTTATCATCTGATGTCTAATTTAATGACCTAGTGCAAGTGCACTCTTTTTGTATCAAGTAATATAGGACTAAGTCCAGATTATCAATCCCACAGAGACTATTATTTCTATTTTCTGCAATCGAATACTAAAATTACTCTACTTTACCTTTATCCAGACTAGCTTCAAGGATGGAGTTTAACTAACTAAATTACTGCTATCGAATAGAACCTAATTAAAATATTGCAAATACTTAGGGATAGAATTCACTCAATTGATAAGTAATCTAAGGTATCGACACATCCCCTAATAGTTCACTGGACCCTTTAACTCCTTAGTTATTTCCTTTTTTTATCAATTGATTGACTAGACATTGATTTCACCATAAGCTTCTGTCGACAGTCAAATGATAATATCACACCCTAACAATTACCTATATATCAATGGTAATCCGAATAAGATGCAACTCATTAAGATTAAGTCTAATCGAGCCATACATGCCACTTAAGTATATGTCTATCCTAGATGGAACTCATAGATGTTACCCTATGATTATGTATCAATCTACCATAAGCTAAACACATGATTCCTTTTGTCAAAGTTATCATGGTTCCTAAACAACCAAATAGTGATTAAGTATAATAAAAGCATTAAGCATAGATAGATTGAATCAATTAAGGGAAAAAAATTCATAACTAAGAGATTAAAAGAATCAATTACATATTAGGTTCATAACCCTAGATTAAAAGAAATTAGCTCATGTTCAAAACAAGAATATCAAAGCAAAAGTATGAAAATATAATGAATG
Source organism: Ailanthus altissimus (assembly GCA_946807835.1). Classification (NCBI taxonomy): domain Eukaryota; kingdom Viridiplantae; phylum Streptophyta; class Magnoliopsida; order Sapindales; family Simaroubaceae; genus Ailanthus; species Ailanthus altissimus. Next base: position 28,116,944 of record OX327703.1, on the reverse strand, counting down.
AAATCATCTCTTAAAAGTAAGGAATAAAATAAAATAAGTGATCCCCTGAGTTGTTCTTCTTCCTCTTGTCTTGATTGCTCAAGAGTTGATTCCTCAATCTTCAATAACTTCACCTTGATCTCTTGGCTTGAATGTGTATTTGTTGCTTGTGTTATTCTCTTTGCTAAGTCTTTTTATTTTTGCCTCAAAAGAGTGTTTTTGTTGCTATGAGAAACCATAGGCACCCAGCACTCCCGAAATCACAATTGATGAAGGGTATTTAAATCTCCCGCATGGGCGCCGCGGCGCTGGGGTCTCAGTGTCGCGGCACTGGACATGAGCACAGGTATCCGCAATTCTTCGACGAGCGCCACAGCGCTCACTGGCTGTTCTGGGTGCCGCGGTGCCCAGCCACTTGTTTCTCTTCTTTCGTCTTTCGAGTGTATTTTTCTCGTTTATCACCCGATTCGCTTTTCATTTATTTTTATACGTCATATTTTCCTTCACGCACCTATTCAAGATTAAAAACACAAATAAGTAGCCAAATATTAATGGATTAAAGCAAAAATACACAAGTTAGAGTGTTAAAATACTATTGTCATTATGCCATTATCAGCATCCTCAAACCTAACTTCTTATAGATGAATAATGGCATTAGGTTGATGCTGACACCTAAATCACATAAGGCTTTCCTGAAGAATTCCTACCCAATTGTGCAAGGTATATCGAAACTGCTGGATCTTTTAACTTTGGTAGCAATTTCTTTTGTAAGATTGCATTACATTCTTCAGTAAGTGCTACAGTTTTGCCGTTGTTCTCTTATAGTCATGAACTTCTTTTCTTATTGGGGATGAAATCCAAGATGGCTTGTTGGTTTAGATGACTACCTTTGATTGTTACTTTAAGAGAAGTTTGAATGATTCCTCCAACCCAAATTATAGTAGTTTGAGTGTAGATTATTTTATTGTTTATTATAATTCCCCACATAACTTGCTAACTCCATGCATTGCCTATTCATGTGATTGTCATCATAAAAGTCACAAGTCACGTTCTGAGTATTGATGGCATTTATGACATCGAAATTTTTTTTATAATAGATTGATTTGTGCAGCCAATGTATTCAATGCATCTATGTCATGAACTCTAGCGATCTTTTTTGATGTAACCCTCTTAGTATGCCATTGGTAACTATTCGACGCTATCTCTTCCAACAAATCATATATGTTGTCTGTAGACTTATTCATTAAGGCCCCTCCGTAGCGGCATCTATAATGGTCTTTAAATGACCCACTAGTCCATTATAGAACATTTGGAGTAATAGCCATTTAGGAATCCCACGATGAGGACACTTCTTCAATATATCCTTAAAACGCTCTCATGCCTCATATAATGACTCGCCATCGATTTGAACAAATGAGGTGAGGTTATTTCTCATCTTTGTTGTCTTTGCTAATGAAAAAAAAAACTTTGCTCGAAACTTATGCGCTAGGTCATTCCATATCAATATGGATTCGGATGGCAATGATATCAACCAACTCTTAACTGTATCCTTCAATTAGAAAGGAAATAGTCTAAGTCCAAGGCACTATATAAGACTTCGTTATTGATAGAGGTTAATTAGATCTAATATTTTCATCTTCCAAAATTAATATTTGTTCGTTTAAATTAAAATTATTTGACTTTTTATGTATTTTATTATTATTTTATAGGTTTAGAGTCAATGGAGCAAATGGGGATAAAAATCTAAAGAAAATAAGGTAAAAACATCAATTTGCTATAATATCATACTACAATAGATTTGCTATAATAACTTGCTCAAAAACAATATGTACAGTGCCTAGAATCCAATGCCGTAACGCTGCATGAACAATACTCCATGAACAGTGTGCGTGAACATTAACCCGTGAACAGTAATACTAATCTAATTTGTATTTGATGTTTTACCCTAATTTGAAGACATAAACTTATAAATAGATGGCTAAAAACCCTAATTCAAAAAATCAAGTAGAGAGGCAAAAACTAAGAGAAAGAATTCACAACAGAAAATCAAGGATCAAAGCCAAGAAATCAAGATTCCAGAACAAGATTTAAACTTTAAGTCAAGATTGAGAGTGAAGCAATTCAAGACGTCTTTTTGATTAATTTTTCTTCCTTTTTCTTATTATTATGCTCTTGTTCTTACTGTTATTCATGGATGGGTTTGATACTCTTGGTTTTGTGATAAGCTAAACTTGTTATTCTATGGAAAACCTAGTATGTAGTTCGATTTCATTGATTCTTAGTTTATGAACTTAATTATTATAATTGATTCATTCTATCTTGATGTTAATGCTTTTATTATATTTAGTCAATATTTTTTAATAATTGAGGAACCATAATGAATCTAATAAATGGATTTATGTGTTTAGCCTATGACAGCTTGATGCATGATCATAAGATAACAACTATGAGTTCTGTCTATGATAGACATATACCTAGGTGGCATGATGGTATTATTTAAACTTGATCTTAATGAATTATATCCTAATTTGATTACCATAGGCATATAGGTGATTGTTAAAATGTATATTATAGTCACTTGACCATCGATAGAGGCTCGTAATGAGATTAGTGTCTAAACTAACAATTTATATTAATGAATTAACTAAATGGTTAATGAATCCAATGAAATACTAGGAGATGAGTCTACACCCTATATTATTATCCTTTGGTGAATTTATTTCTTTATTTATTTTGACCATCGATAGAGGCTTGTAATGAAATTAGTGTCTAAACTAACAATTTATATTAAAGGATTAACTAAATGGTTAATGAATCCAATGAAATACTAGGGGATGAATCTACACCCTATATTATTATCCTTTGGTAAATTTATTTCTTTATTTACTTGTTGTTTAGGTTAAGTTTCAGGCCAATTAATTGATTTTCAGATTTTCAATTTCTAGATAAAATTAAAGTAGATATAATTTTAATAATTGATTGAAGAATCAGATCGTATAGTCCCTGTAGGATCGATATCTGGACTTTAAATCCTATATTACTTTATAGATAAGGTGCTCTTTCACTTAACTACTATAGCATACATCAGTTATACTAAAATGTATCACAAATCTCTAAAAAATTCACGATGTGCATGTTGGGATCATCATTAGTAGCACCGCTGAATTATACATAATCATGTAGCATCTGAATAGCACTTGGTTTAATCTTAAAGTTATTTGCATTGACAGTAGGTCGCCAAATACTAAATTAAATCCTCTTTTGTTGTAAGAATAGTATAATCCTTAAAAGTTCTATGCTTAAACATAGGCTCATACACAAGATTATTGATGTTTTCTTTCATGTTTCTTGGTTGATGGTGTTCACATCGAATTCTCGCAAAGTTCTTTCAATCTCGAGATCAAAATAAGTCAAATCTTCAGTTTTGGTTCTTCGTATGAACTGTCAAAATTCAAAACAAATAAAAGTAAATATGCTAAAAGAAACTTCTGAATTAAATCAAAATAGTTTGGTATTAGTATTGATCTATGAATAGATAGAAATAAATCTTTAACAATGGCGCCAAAAACTTGATGTGCGAATTAATAGCTAAGCGCAAGTGCATACTATCATATTAAATAATATAAGAATGAAGTCTAAGTATCGTTCTCACATGGATTTATTTAATCTTATTTTTTCAATCAAGTATTAAAATTAATCCACTTAACTTTTATCCAAATGAATTTTATCTAATTAATTTAATTCTACCAAATTAAATCTAATCTTAATCAAAAAGCAAGCAATGGTATAAATTCACCAAATGAAAATGAATCTAGAGTTTCGACTTATCTCTTAATATTTCATTGAACTTATTAAAAATTTAGTTAATCCCCCAATAACAAATTAGTGGCTAGACTCATCTTGTCACTGACACGTCCAGAATATAGAAGTTATTCCCAAGTGCAGGATTGTCGAAGTAATAAATAACCCGATGAGAACGGGGTCGATCCACAGGGAAGTAAAATTAAAATTACAAATTATAAACACTTTAAAGATAATTAATGCAGTATAAGATGTTTGTAAATATTATTTCAATTAACCAATTCAAATAAAAAGCTAAGGTTATGGAGATTCACTCTTGGCATAAGAAATAATAATATATTTAACTTTTTATTTTTTTATAACTCAATTGGAATCCTCTCACAAAGGAGGTTCCAACCGGAAAATATAGCAATTAACGTTCATCATCATTTATATATTGATTAGTATTTATTTCTTTCAATTATTATACACCAAATCTTATAAATGGGTTCAAGTATTTATTATGCCAATCTTTATATTTGTCTACAATAAATCAAGACTCCCACTTTACAAGAAATGTTATATAAACCAAATCTTGTAAATGGTTTCAAGAATTTATTGTGCCAAGTATTAAGTTTGTCAATAATAAATCAAGAATCACCACTTTAGAAGAAAGGGTATTAATTCTACAAACAAAATAAATACATCATATATAAATTTGCATAACTTAAAAATGAAGCATTAAATTCATGAATAAATATTAAACATATATTATTACCTTTCCAAGAGCTTCACCCTTTCACCTTAGCTTAAACAAAATTATTTGGACATAATAAAACTAAATGAAAAGAAAAGAAATGGAAGAAGAAATAACATGACTTAATAGTAAACAAGAGAAATAATAGTACAAGGAAATGGATACAAAGGAAAAGTATTTTGAACTAAATTCTAACTTTCTAATTACATTCTTTAGGCATAAACAAGCCACCTATTTATAGAAAAACATGGATAAATCGAGACAAATTTGGAGGGAACCACTTGGTTGATGAAAGTCAAGAATGGTGGCAAAATAATTTGCATTCATTATCACTTGGGCACCCACTTGATTATCCAATTTGGAATTGATGTAATCCGAATTAGCTGTCACTCAAAACATAAAAGTTGTAGATAAGGCTCTTATCTTTCCAAATTGAGTGATCTCATACGTATTAGATACGTATTTCTATAGTTATGGGCCAAATACTGATAACTGTTCAAACTGGGCCTGTACTGCAGATCAATTCTGTTCTAGGCCAATTTTCACCCTCTAAACACTCGAATTTCCAATGCTTTGTGAAATACAATATGTTAGCCCATTGAGTCAGCTCTGCACAGGATTAAGAATCACCTCAATTGAATCTTTAGGTAGAAAGTTATGCCTATTTTACCGAACCTGCCACAAAACAGTTATAAGATAATTAAGTACAATATTGTAAACATACTTAAGTTAAGAAAATTAAATACACTAGTAATACAAAACAATCATGTAAAACTCTTATTAAATGTGTAATTTCAAGTGTTCATCACACCCCCCAACTGGCTTATTGCTAGTCCCTAGCAATTCGAGCATAAATAAAATTTGAACACTACCTAAGTATTTCAAACAAAACGTCAGTTTTAAAATCACAATCGCTATAAAGGTTATTTCAATCATAACTTCCAAAAATATTTTTGTGTGTGTGTGAATTAAGCCAAAGCCTTCTTACCACAAACCACAACATATATAGCCTTAAAAATGTTCCAAGTAAAAGCCTCAACTCCATATCCTTACAGGTAAATAATTTGTTTAATGACTTAGGATTTCACTCATGGAGTTGGAAAACAGATAATCGCTCAAGAAAAAGTTACATTTAAGGACAGACAGACAAACTAACATTGATCCAAAGATAGGAAAATCAAATATTTAGAGTCAAACCATTATTGTCAAATGCCAGCTTCAAGACTTTAATTATTTAATGCGAATCTTACGAATATAGAATTCGGTGATAAGATTGCTTCCTAATGACTTTAGTCTTCTAAAATTGAATGAAGACTTTATTGAACTAAATTGACTTCTTTTTTTTTTTTTTTTTTTAAAATTTTTTTACTCTTTTTTTTTTTTTTTTTTGAAAGACATAAGGAATCATTATAACATAAGAGCAATTTATCACCATAATACTTTTCTAATTTTTTTTTTTTTTTTTTTTTTTTTTTATCCTTCAGCTAAGCAACCAAATCATTCATCATCCCAAATAATGTCATTCCAAATAAAAATTAACCATTTCAAAGGATCAATGAAAGTTCGTAAGCTGTTATCTCAAACCTCTCCACTCACTCACAAAAGATATGTGAGTTTAGAAAATAATATGTATACTTAAACATGGAAATTCTCTTGGCTATATATATTGAATCATCCATCTTACCACAAGGCTTAGTATTGTTCTCAAGAAATAATTTCAGAAGTTATTCTTTAGTAACCTAAATAGAGAAAGTGATTTAAACTAAACAATTTTGAAATCATACATCGATAATAAAACAAATTTATTTACGCAAGAGTTACCAAAAACTTAAGCAACAAACAATTATACATAAAATGCATTAAAAATAAACCAATTAGAATGTGTTTCAAAAGTTTATAATGTACTCTTTACTCTGCCATTCTAGAACTAGAATGCGTCTCAAGAATACATAAATGAACATTTTACTCACGCCATTCATGATATTTTTTTTTTTTTTTTTTTACATAACAAAGTGATAACAACAACAAAATAAAATAATTAACACTAACATTATATATCAACTATCCTCCCCCCAACCAGATTGAGACATTGTCCTCAATGTCAAAATATAGAAAGAGTAAAATATAGAAGATATCACCTGAAACATCTTTTATTGAAAATTAAACCTGCAACAAAATAAAACAAGCCACACAAAAAAAAAAAAAAAATAAAACAAGCCACACAAAAAAGCTTAAAAATACATAGAAATAGATAGGCTACAAACGAAGCGTCAAATCTATCCTGCGTTTCTTTTCACTGTTATCAGTATACCAATCTATCTGACTCATTGTTGGATCAGATAGAGGTGTAAAAGCTTGTAGTTCATCGAGTAACTGATCAACAGTTGAAGCAGAAATGAGGATCTGTCGTGCTGCAGATGAGACGAATTGTTTTTCCACCGCATAGTCAAGAAAAGATAACAACCCATTATAAAAACCATCAACGTTTAACAAACCAATGGGTTTTTTATGGATTTGCAATTGTGCCCATGAGACAATTTGAAAAATTTCCTCCAATGTTCCGAAACCTCCAGGTAGAGCTATGAAGGCATCAGCATTACGAAGCATAAAAGAAATTCGTTCATGCATTGATGATACCTGTAACTCATCCCCAATTGTTTTTCCTACAATGTCTCCAACAGTTAGAGCTTTTGGTATGATACCCAAAACTCGACTGCCATTATTTTGTGCAGCGGTTGCCACACGTCCCATTAATCCAAGACTACCTCCCCCATATACTAAATGAATATTGCGCTCAGCTAACATCTTACCAAGGGTTTCTGCTGCTTCTATAAACTCACTAGTTTTTCCAGGGCTGGATCCACAAAAGACACAAATTTTTGTGAATTTACGAGTTGATGATCCTTCCATGATTACACTCACCCTCTCTCTTGAATGATTTTGAGTTTGTACAAAGATGCAGAAATAATGCAATGTATTTATAGAGCCAAAAGGTATTGCAAAGTTAAATCACATGGCTATTGGCTTGAAGTACAAGATTCAATACCTTTTACCAATTTTCAATTTGTTAGCTGGAAAAGTCACATGGGTTGTCGGCTTAAAATGCAAAATTTTCAAAAAGGATTATAGGTGGTTGATTATTGAAAAGACATTTGAGTTTGAAATGAAACATTTAAAAATAACAGCTATAGTAAATATATACAAGTAGTTGTGATTGTGGCTCACATCTTCCTCTGATTTTACGTCCAGTAACGGCTTAAACGCCCTCTATGGGTCGGGGATAGGCTTCCCATCCAATTTTCTTATAAATTGGCAAACAGGGTCTTTTAAAGTCAGATTCCCGAGACTGTACCGCTCATGTTCTTTTAGGAATATGTCCCATAATTCATGAATTGCAATATGCACATATCCACTAGGATGCGTCTCAAGAGTCGATAAGATATTATCTAAAGACTCCTTACTCAGGCCATCCTTAATGAACCTAATTTTATCTTCACGATTTACAGACACCATTCCTAAAGTGCGGCAACGTGTGTTGCAAGTCGTGCGTGCACACTTGTAACAAACATTTAATCGTTTTGCTCTTCGTTTTTTTGAAAAAGAGCTTTTACCTAAGCCAGGCATGTAGGAAATTAATGAGTCTGAAAATTCACCTGTCAACCTAACTTTGGCTTCAATTAACCAACGTAAATCAACAGGTATATTCATAATCATTAATAACCTTAATCTTTCACATCTTGCTTGGTAAATTTTCTTCAAGGAATTTTGAGGCAATGAGGGAAAACGCTTTTTCAAATTTTTTAGAATGTCATCCATTTTTTTTTTTTTTAAGAAAAGGGGGAAGAAGAGAAGATATCAGTAATTATGGGAAACTGACAAAACCGATTTGAAATATCACGGAGTACCGTTATCCGCCACTTAACCGGGGTGCAAAACAAAACTTTAACAAAACTACTAAATTAACCTGCAAGTAAAAAAAAAAATGTTAGAAGAAGAATAAATATATATAAATATGTAAATATATAAAAAAAAGATTAATTAGTCTTGTAACAAGGATCCGACAGGAACGTAAATTCTTCATGAAAAGCTTGGTTTTCTAGAAACGGCTTGAGTCTTTGCCCATTTACCTTAAACACATTCCCATTTCTAGGATTTTCAATGTCAATTGTTCCATAAGGGTACACATGTTTCACAATAAAAGGGCCACTCCATCTTGATCTTAATTTTCCAGGGAATATGTGAAGTCGAGAATTATAAAGCAAAACCTTCTGACCAGTGTCAAATGTTTTTCTCTGAATTTTTTTATCATGAAAGGCTTTAATTTTAGCTTTATGAATTTTTGAATTCTCATATGCATCATTTCTCAATTCTTCAAGTTCATTTATTTGTAATTTACGTATGTGTCCAGCAGAATCAAGATTTTCATTGAAAGTTTTAATAGCCCAATAGGCTTTATGCTCAAGTTCCACAGGTAAGTGACAAGGTTTTCCATAAACTATCCTATAGGGAGACATACCCAATGAAGTTTTAAAAGCAGTTCTATAAGCCCACAGTGCATCATTTAGTCTTAAAGACCAATCTTTGCGATTTGGGTTTACAGTTTTTTCTAAAATTTGTTTTATCTCCCTATTTGCTAATTCAACTTGTCCACTTGTCTGAGGATGATAAGGGGTGGCAACTTTATGAGTAATACCATATTTTTTCATTAATGTTTCAAATGGTCTATTACAAAAATGCTTACCCCCATCACTTATAATGGCTCGAGGGATTCCAAATCGACTTAAGATATTTTCTTTCAAAAATTTCATGACTGTTTTATGGTCATTATGTCGACATGGAATAGCCTCAATCCATTTTGAGACATAATCTACTGCAACTAAGATATACGTAAATCCAAATGATAACGAAAATGGTCCCATGAAATCTATCCCCCAACAATCAAAGATTTCAATAACAAGAATGGGGTTCAAAGGCATCATGTTTCGTTTTGAAATTGATCCCAACTTTTGACAATTTTCACAAGTTACACAAAATGCATGTGTATCTTTAAATAAAGTGGGCCAATAAAATCCACACTGTAAGATTTTTGCAGCTGTTTTCTTTGATGAAAAATGTCCCCCACATGCTTCAGAATGACAAAATTCAATAACTTTATTTACCTCATTGTCGGGTATGCATCTTCGAAATATTTGATCACGACAATATTTAAAGAGATAAGGATCATCCCAATAAAACTTTCTCACCTCCGTTAAAAATTTTCTTTTGTCTTGAGCATTCCATTGAGGTGGCATTTCTCCTGTTACAAGAAAATTAACAATATTAGCATACCAGGGCATTGTAACAGTAGAAAATAAAAATTCATCGGGAAAAGAATCATTAATAGGTGTTATTTCTGTTGATGAATCTGGTGTAAGTCTTGATAAGTGATCTGCAACAACATTTTCAGCTCCCTTCTTATCCTTGATAGTGATAATAAATTCTTGAAGCAATAGAATCCATCGAATCAGTCTTGGTTTTGCATCTTGTTTTGACATTAAGTACCTTACAGCAGCATGGTCAGTAAATACAATAGTTGAAGAACCAATTAAGTAAGAACGAAATTTGTCTAATGCAAATATTACAGCAAGTAGTTCTTTTTCAGTTGTTGTGTAATTCATTTGTGCACTGTTTAAAGTTCTACTCGCGTAATAAATTACATAGGATTTACCTTCCTTTCTTTGTCCTAATACAGCACCAACAGCGTAGTCACTAGCATCACACATGAGCTCAAAAGGTAAAGACCAGTCAGGAGATTGTATGATAGGAGCAGATGTTAAGAGGCCAATTAATTTTTCAAATGAATTTTGACACTCTTGAGTCCACTTAAATGATACATCTTTTGCTAAGAGGTTACAAAGAGGTTTAGATATAGCACTAAAGTTTTTTATAAACCTCCTATAGAATCCAGCATGTCCTAAAAAGGATCGGACTTCTCTAACTGTTTTTGGTGGAGGCAAATGTGTAATGAGTTCGACTTTTGCCTTATCCACTTCAATTCCTTTAGAAGATACTATATGTCCCAAAACAATTCCAGAAGTAACCATGTAGTGACATTTTTCCCAGTTCAATACAAGACTCTTTTCTTCACATCTTTTTAAGACCTTTTCTAAGTTTTCAAGACAATTATCAAAAGAATTTCCAAACACAGTTAAATCATCCATGAAAACTTCTAAATAATGCTCAATCATGTCACTAAAAATGCTTAACATACATCTCTGAAATGTTGCTGGGGCATTACAAAGTCCAAAGGGCATTCTTCTAAAAGCAAAGGTTCCAAAAGGACATGTGAATGTAGTCTTTTCTTGGTCTTCTAGTGCTATATGAATTTGATAATAGCCAGAGTAACCATCTAGAAAGCAATAGTAGGGATGTCCTGCTACTCTTTCTATAATCTGATCAAGGAATGGTAAAGGAAAATGGTCTTTTCTAGTGGCCAAGTTCAATTTTCTATAATCTATGCACATCCTCCAACTAGATGAGACTCGAGTTGGTATTAACTCACCTTTTTCATTTTCAATGACTGTGATTCCAGATTTTTTTGGTACTACCTGAGTAGGACTTACCCACTTACTATCTGAGATCGGATAGATAATTCCTACTTCAAGTAATTTGAGAACTTCAGCTCTCACTACCTCTTTCATATGTGGATTTAATCTCCTTTGAGGTTGTTGGGAAGTTTTAGCATTATCCTCTAGGTGTATTCTATGTGTGCAAATCAAAGGATTAATACCATTTATGTCTTTTAAAGTCCACCCAATTGCATTTTTATGCATTTTCAATAATTCAATCAACTTATCTTCTTGTTCACTTGTGAGTGTAGAAGCGATTACCACCGGGTAAGTTTGTTTCTCTCCAAGAAATGCATATTTCAGTCCTTCAGGCAGAGGTTTTAACTCCAACTTTAAAATTTCGTTCTTTTTATCCTCATTTTCTCCCAATTCTTCAAACTTTAGTTTCCATCTTTTATTTTCAATCACCTGTGCATAGTCAAGTAAAGAACATATGTCAGAGATTTCAAGATCTAATTGTATATTTGACTCAAATGAATTTATTAAACACATTTCTAAGGGATCGGTAGAACTCCCTTTTTGAATATGATCCTCCACAATCGTTTCAATCATGTCACCTTCTTCACTTTCATCCTCCTCTTCATATGGTTGCTTACACATATTAAAAACATTGAGTTTAAGTGTCATGTTTCCAAATGAAAGCTTCATTACTCCATTCCTGCAATTAATCAAAGCGTTAGAAGTTGCTAAAAATGGACGACCTAAAATAACAGGTATCGGATTACATCCTTTGACAGGTTCTGTGTCCAAGACGATAAAATCCACAGGATATATGAATTTATCAACTTGAACTAAGACATCCTCCACTGTCCCTCTTGGTACTTTTATTGATCTATCAGCAAGTAAAAGAGTTACAGATGTTGATTTTAACTCCCCGAGATTGAGCTGCTGATAAACTGAATATGGCAATAAATTCACACTAGCACCAAGATCAAGTAAGGCTTGTTCAATTTTATGACTTCCAATAATACATGAAATTGTAGGACAACCAGGGTCTTTATATTTCAAAGAATTATTGTTTTGAAGAATGGCACTTACTTGTTCAGCTAAAAATGCTTTCTTTTTCACATTCAGTTTTCTTTTTACTGTGCATAAGTCTTTCAAAAATTTTGCATAAGATGGAACCTGTTTAATAGCATCCAGTAAAGGAATATTAACTTTTACCTGTTTGAAGATTTCAAAAATTTCAGGATTGTAATTCATCTTCTTAGTATTACGTAATGCATGAGGAAATGGGGGTGGAGGTGAAGGTTTGGTATTTTCTTCATTAAGTGTAGGTTCAACACTTTCCTTGCCCTTAGAGATTGATTCATCGCTCTCATGAGGTTCAGGAATTTCTTTTTCAACAATTTTACCACTCCGAAGAGTGATAACTGCTTTAACTTGATCCATGTGTTGGCTTCCTGAACTACATGCATTTGAGTTATGTTGTCCTTTGGGGTTTGGCTGTGGTTGAGAAGGAAATTTTCCTTTCTCATGAATGTTCAGTGCAGATGCAAATTTAGCAAGAGTATCTTTCAAATCAGCAAATGTTTGAGCATTTTGAGAATTAACAGACTCTTGTTTTTCAATGAATGTATGCAAGGTTTCTTCAAGATTTTTCCTAGGAGGTGGGACATATGGTGCATAACCTTGATGATTTTGAAAGTTTTGGTGTGGTTGGAAAGGTGGTTGCGAAGCCTGTGCTTGAGTGTCATTCCTCCAACTAAAATTCGGGTGATTTCGCCATCCAGGATTATAGTTTTGTGAATATGGGTTATTGTTTGACCGTTTGAACGTGTTTAAAACATTGGCTTGTTCATGGAGACATTCCCTAAATGCAGGCAAAGTTGGGCAATCATTGGTAGGGTGATCATGGGTTTCACAAATGTGACACACAATTTCTTGAACAGATTTTATTTGACCACTCTTTTTCATTTCTAAGGTTTCGACTTTTCTAGCAAGGGATGCTAATTTGGCTTGAAGGTCATGGTCTTCCTTAAGATGATAAATACCCCCACTAGATGTAGTGGTTTGATTTTTGCTAGGTGCCTCACAGGTACCAGCAGTGTCCCAATTTTGAGCATTTTCTGCTAGTAAGTCAAGATAGTTCATTGCCTCTTCTGGGTCTTTTTCCTCAAATGTTCCATTACACATCATTTCTACCATTTGCCTAACTTGGGGTGTTAAGCCCTCATAGAAATTTGAGACTACTCTCCATGTTTCAAAACCATGATGGGGACAGGTATTAAGTAATTCTTTATACCTTTCCCAACATTGGTAAAGGGTCTCTCCTGATTTTTGGGCAAAAGTGGTGATTTGTCTTTTGAAAGAATTTGTTCTATGGGAGGGAAAAAACTTTTTCAGGAATTGTTGTTGCATCTCGTCCCATAAAGAAATGGATCCTGGCCTAAGGTTTTGTAGCCATGTTTTAGCTTTATCTTTTAAAGAAAAAGGGAAAAGCTTAAGTCGAATTGTGTTCATGCTACAATTTTGATCATTATACGTGTTACACACTTCTTCAAATTCTCTTAGATGTAGATAAGGGTTCTCTGCATCTAAGCCATGAAAAGTGGGTAAAAGTTGGATAATGCCTGGCTTAAAATTAAAATGCGTTGCATCCGGTGGAAAAATTAAGCAAGATGGTGCACCGGTTCGTGTAGGGTTCATATAGTCTCTAAGTGTCCTAGGTCGGTTATGGTTATTATGTTGGGACTGATTGTCCCCTGGGTCTATGAGTCCCTCAATTTGATTTTCGCTCATGGTGTTACTTGGTGAAGAATGAGAAGATGAAGGAGAATTTAACAAATTATCAAAGGAAGTTTTGAAATTACCTTTTACTAAACGATGAGAATTAGGATCTCGAAACCAACCGCTCATAAAAAGAAACAAAACAAAATACAATAACAATAATACAAATAAAATATTAAACACAGGTAAATAAAATAAAATATTACACACAAGTAAATAAAATATGTAAAACTAAAAGCAAAATAAAGATAAATAATTAGAAGTTAGATTAGTGATGTTAGATTATATAATAAAAAGTTAATAAATAAATAGTAGGAGGCTTAGCCTTCCATTAAAATAAAAAGCGAAAATAAAAGGCGAATAATAAATAAAGTAAAGTACGTTAGGAGGCTCGGCCTTCCATGAAAATTAAAAAAAAAACTATAATAAAAAGTAAAAAATAATAAATAAACAAAATAAAGAGTAGGAGGCTCAGCCTTCCGCGAAAATAAAAACAGAATAATAATAAAGTACGTTAGGAGGCTCGGCCTTCCATGAAAAAAAAATAAAAAATAAAAAATAAAAAACGAATAATAAATAACAAGTAGGAGGCTCAGCCTTCCATGAAAATAAAATAAACAAACAAACAATAACAAAACAAAATATTAACGTTACCTCCCCGGCAACGGCGCCAAAAACTTGACACGTCCAGAATATAGAAGTTATTCCCAAGTGCAGGATTGTCGAAGTAATAAATAACCCGATGAGAACGGGGTCGATCCACAGGGAAGTAAAATTAAAATTACAAATTATAAACACTTTAAAGATAATTAATGCAGTATAAGATGTTTGTAAATATTATTTCAATTAACCAATTCAAATAAAAAGCTAAGGTTATGGAGATTCACTCTTGGCATAAGAAATAATAATATATTTAACTTTTTATTTTTTTATAACTCAATTGGAATCCTCTCACAAAGGAGGTTCCAACCGGAAAATATAGCAATTAACGTTCATCATCATTTATATATTGATTAGTATTTATTTCTTTCAATTATTATACACCAAATCTTATAAATGGGTTCAAGTATTTATTATGCCAATCTTTATATTTGTCTACAATAAATCAAGACTCCCACTTTACAAGAAATGTTATATAAACCAAATCTTGTAAATGGTTTCAAGAATTTATTGTGCCAAGTATTAAGTTTGTCAATAATAAATCAAGAATCACCACTTTAGAAGAAAGGGTATTAATTCTACAAACAAAATAAATACATCATATATAAATTTGCATAACTTAAAAATGAAGCATTAAATTCATGAATAAATATTAAACATATATTATTACCTTTCCAAGAGCTTCACCCTTTCACCTTAGCTTAAACAAAATTATTTGGACATAATAAAACTAAATGAAAAGAAAAGAAATGGAAGAAGAAATAACATGACTTAATAGTAAACAAGAGAAATAATAGTACAAGGAAATGGATACAAAGGAAAAGTATTTTGAACTAAATTCTAACTTTCTAATTACATTCTTTAGGCATAAACAAGCCACCTATTTATAGAAAAACATGGATAAATCGAGACAAATTTGGAGGGAACCACTTGGTTGATGAAAGTCAAGAATGGTGGCAAAATAATTTGCATTCATTATCACTTGGGCACCCACTTGATTATCCAATTTGGAATTGATGTAATCCGAATTAGCTGTCACTCAAAACATAAAAGTTGTAGATAAGGCTCTTATCTTTCCAAATTGAGTGATCTCATACGTATTAGATACGTATTTCTATAGTTATGGGCCAAATACTGATAACTGTTCAAACTGGGCCTGTACTGCAGATCAATTCTGTTCTAGGCCAATTTTCACCCTCTAAACACTCGAATTTCCAATGCTTTGTGAAATACAATATGTTAGCCCATTGAGTCAGCTCTGCACAGGATTAAGAATCACCTCAATTGGATCTTTAGGTAGAAAGTTATGCCTATTTTACCGAACCTGCCACAAAACAGTTATAAGATAATTAAGTACAATATTGTAAACATACTTAAGTTAAGAAAATTAAATACACTAGTAATACAAAACAATCATGTAAAACTCTTATTAAATGTGTAATTTCAAGTGTTCATCAGTCACAAGCCTCTGTTGATGGTCAGGTGACCATATTACATCCTAAAGATTACCTATCTGTCTTGGTAATTCGAATAGAATGCAATTTATTAAGAACAAGTCCAATTATATTATACATGCTATATACGTATATGTCTATCCTACGTAGAACTTATAGTTGTCACCCTATGATCATGTACCAAACAATCCTAAGCTAAAAGCATAAGAGTTCATTAAGGTTCCTTGAATAATAAATATATTGATCAGATATAATAAAAGCATTAAACACAAGATATAATGAATCAATTGAATCTATTATGTTCATAAATTAAGATAGTCAATAAAATTTAACTACATATTAGGTTAAAAAGTCCAACCCTATGATTAAAAGAATTTAGTTCATAATGAATTTAAGAATATCAAGTAAATAATTAACGGCATTATGAACAAGATCATAATGATAAGAAACTAAACAAGAACATGTCCTAGATTGCTTCTCTCTTTCTTGATTGATGCACAAGTCTTAATATTCGATCTTCAATTTTTTACTTTGATCTCTTATTTTTATGATGTGTTTTTGTTTTCCCTAATTTTTCTTTGATATTTTTTGTGTTTCGCTGCGAAAAAAAATCTTTTTATAGGTCCTTGTGACCCTAGTGTCGTGGAGCTTCAAATCCAAGCTGTATTAAGAGTAATAAGATATGATTTCTTTAGTTACGAGCGCCACGGCGCTGGGTGATAGGCACCGCGGTGTTCAGTCTTGAAAAAGGTCAGGATATGAAGACTGACTGGTGGGTGCTGCAACTTTCAGCTCTTTAACTTGGGCGCTGCAGCGTTGACCTGAATTCTCAAGAACTTTTGTTTTTCATTTGTTTTCTCCAATATCTTCACACTATAGGGTTGCAAACCTATATATGATCAAAAACTCAAGTAAATAGCCAAATAATCATAATTTAGAGCAAAAATCTAAGTCTAAGAGGATATAAGTACATATATATATATAACCTTATCAGTAACCCTTTGATGAGCAGATCCACAATCATAGAATTTGTACCAATATATTCTATCAACACTTGTTGATTGAACTCTTTCTTTAACAACTAGAAACTTTAAGTGATGTACTTAGACTTTAAAGATCTTCTATTATTAGAATACATCACTGCAGCTTTATTATCACAATAAATTTTTAATGGTTACCATTGACAATACGCAGCCCTCGCAATAATATCTCATGATTTGATGTCTCAAAATAAGTTATAAACTTAGCCTTTATAGTATAAGAAACTATGAGTGTTTACTTAGCACTCTTCCAAGAAATAGCTCTCTCGGCCAAGGGGTATATATAACTTGATGTAGATCTCTTACTATCTAGGTATACAACAAAATCAGAGTCAAAATACCTCATGATTTTTAATCTTTTTGATCTCTTATTGATAGGGACGTAAATGCACTAGTATATTTAGCACTCTGAACTTAATTTTTGCTCTAATTTATGAATATTTGGCTATTTAATTGTATTTTTTTTATCATAAATAGGCACACAAGGCAAAATGTGATGATTCAGGACAAACAAAAGGCGAAAAATGTGAAACAACAACGTTATGCTTATAATACGAGAATCGGCCAACCCAAGCTTGGGCACTGCAACGCCTAAGGCAAAAAATTAGGCACTGCAACGCCCAACCCCAGCACCATGATGCCTAGAAGAATAATAGCACCTTTTGCATTCCAAGTCTGTGCACCCCCGGCACTCAGCCCCAGCATTACGGTGCTCGTGTGACTAATAAAACACCTCATCAACTCTCATATTTCAACTTGGATTTGAAGGCCTTCAACCCTAGGGTTTCTTAAAACTACAAAAGCACTCTTTTATAATTCAAAAGAGAGACTTTTAGAGAGGTGAAATATAGAGAAAAATTCACAATACAAAATAAAAAATTAAAGCCAAAGATTGAAGGTTCAAGTTCAAAAATCAGGCTTCAAGTAAAAGAAGAGAGTGAAGCACATCAGGGTGTCTTCTTGATTAGTTTTTCTTCTCTTTTCTTGTCATTATATTTTTGTTCTTACTGTTATTCATTGATTGGTTTGATACTCTTGAATTTGTGATGAGTTAAACATTAATGATCTAGGGTTAGACTAAACTAGTATGTAATTGAATTTTATTAATTTTCTTAGTTTATGAACTTAATACACACAATTGATTCATTCTATCTTAAGTTTATTTCTTTCATTATATCTAGTTAATATTTTGAATGATTGAGGAACCATGATGAACTTCATAAAAGGATTTATATGTTTAGTTTAGAATAGTTTGATGCATGATCATAAGGTGACAACTATGAGTTTCATGTATGATAGAAATATACCTATATGACATGTAAGGTATTGTTTAGACCTATTTTTAATGAATTATATTCTATTTGGATTACCATAGACATTTAGGTAGTAGTTAGAATGAGTAATATAATCACTCAACCATCAACAGAGGCTTGTAATGAGATTACAGTCTTGCCAATCAGTTTGTATTAAAAGATTAACTAAGAGATTAATGATTACAATAAAATAGTAGGGGATAAGTCGAAACTCTAGATTTATTTTGATTAGTGAATTCAAATCCTTTTTTACTTTTGATTTATATTAGGTTTAATTTAGAATTAAATTACTTAGTTAAAATTTATCTTTTGATTTGTCTAAATAAAAGTAAGTAGAATTAATTTAGTAATTGATTAAAAGAAATAGATTAAATAGTCCTTGTGGGAAAGAAACTTAGACTTTAAATTCTATACTACTTGATACGATAGCGTGCACTTACATTTAGCTATTATTGCATACATCAAGCTTTTGGCGCCGTTGTGGGGGACTAATTTTTCTATTCTTAGATCAATAATACTAATACCAAACTACTTACTTTTAATTAAATTTTTTTTATTTTTCTTTTCATTTCTTTTCTTCTTTTTACTTTGATTTTTGTTTTTCTTTTGTTTTGGCAATTCATGCGAAGAGTGTAAAGTGTTGACTTGACTTCTTTTGATCCTGAGATCAAGAGAACTTTGCATAGACTTTGACGTGAATGACAACGCTAAATTTTAAACATGGATAAGAACAAGGATCATATCAATAATCTAGTGTTTAAGCCTATAATACCACAGAGAGCGTTGAAAGAGTATGCTATCTCAACTACAGATAGTGTCAGTCTAGCATTTGACGACCAATCGTTAATGTTAATAACTTTGAGATCAATCCGAGTATAATTTAAATGCTGAAGGAATCTATACAATTCAGCGGAGCTCCTAATGATAACCTAACATGCATATCATAATTTTTTAGAGATTTACAATACATTCAAGTACAATAGAGTTTCAGACGATGCCATCCAACTTAGATTGTTTCCTTTCTCCTTAAGGGACAAAGCCAAGAATTTCATTGATATCATTGCCGTCCGAATAGATATCGATGTGGAATGATTTAGCGCAAAAGCTTTTAGTCAAGTTCTTCCTACCAACAATGACAACAAAGATATGGAATGACATTACCTTATTTAGTCAGATTGATGGTAAGTCACTCTATGAGGCATAGGAGTGCTTCAAGGACATGTTAAGGAAGTGTCCTTACCATGGAGTCTGATGAACACTTGAAATTACACATTTAATAAGAGTTTTACATGATTGTTTTGTATTACTAGTGTATTTAATTTTCTTAACTTAAGTATGTTTACAATATTGTACTTAATTATCTTATAACTGTTTTGTGGCAGGTTCGGTAAAATGGGCATAACTTTCTACCTAAAGATCTAATTGAGGTGATTCTTAATCCTGTGCAGAGCTGACTCAATGGGCTAACATATTATATTTCACAAAGCATTGGAAATTCGAGTTTTTAGAGGATGAAAATTGGCCTAGAATAGAATTGATCTGCAGTACAGGCCCAGTTTGAACAGTTATCAGTATTTGGCTCATAACTATAGAAATACGTATCTACTACGTATGAGATCACTCAATTTGAAAAGATAAGAGACTTATCTACAACTTTTATGTTTTGAGTGACAGCTAATTAGGATCACATCAATTTCAAATTGGATAATCAAGTGGGTGCCCAAGTGATAATGAATGCAAATTATTTTGCCACCATTCTTGACTTTCATCAACCAAGTGGTTCCCTCCAAATTTGTCTCAATTTATCCATGTTTTTCTATAAATAGGTGGCTTTTTTATGCTTAAAGTATGTAATTAGAAAATTAGAATTTAGTTCAAAATACTTTTCCTTTGTATCCATTTCCTTGTACTATTATTTCTCTTGTTTACTATTAAGTCATGTTATTTCTTCTTCCATTTCTTTTCTTTTCATTTAGTTTTATTATGTCCAAATAATTTTGTTTAAGCTAAGGTGAAAGGGTGAAGCTCTTGGCAAGGTAATAAGATATGTTTAATATTTATTCATGAATTTAATGCTTCATTTTTAAGTTATGCAAATTTATATATGATGTATTTATTTTGTTTGTAGAATTAATACTTTTTCTTCTAAAGTGGTGATTCTTGATTTATTATTGACAAACTTAATATTTGGCACAATAAATTCTTGAAATCATTTACAAGATTTGGTTTATATAACCTTTCTTGTAAAGTGGGAGTCTTGATTTATTGTAGACAAATATAAAGATTGGCATAATAAATACTTGAACCCATTTATAAGATTTGGTGTATAATAATTGAAAGAAATAAATACTAATCAATATATAAATGATGATGAACTTTAATTGCTATATTTTCCGGTTGGAACCTCCTTTGTGTGAGGATTCCAATTGAGTTATAAAAAAATAAAAAGTTAAATATATTCTTACTTCTTATGCCAAGAGTGAATCCCCGTAACCTTAGCTTTTTATTTGAATTGGTTAATTGAAATAATATTTGCAAACATCTTATACTGCATTAATTATCTTTAAAGTGTTTATAATTTGTAATTTTAATTCTACTTCCCTGTGGATCGACCCTGTTCTCATCGGGTTATTTATTACTTCGACAATCCTGCACTTGGGAATAACTTCTATATTTTGGACGTGTCAGAGTCCCTAAATGGTTATTAGTCTAAACGTTCTACAATGAACTAGTAGGCCATTTGAGGACCATTGTAGATGTGACTAAATGAGCTTTAATGAATAAGTCTATAGATGAGACTTATAACTTATTAGAGGACGTCTAACAGTTACCAATGACCAACTAAGAGGGTTACATCCAAGAGAGTCATTGGTATACATGAGATAGACACATTCAATGCATTGGTAGCACAAATCAATGCCTTATCCAAGAAGTTTGATACATTAAACACCATCAAAACCCAGCAAGTGATATGGAACTTTTGTAGTGATAACTAAATGAATGTGCGATGTTTGTAGTCAATGAATTATATGGGCAATTTTTATCGACAACAACCTAACCCACAATCTAATATCTATAATCGAGGTGGAGAGATCATCCTAACTTTTCTCGGCATAAAAATCAAGGGGAGTCATCTAGACCAATAAATCCTCTAAGATTTTAGTCCCTGCAAGAGAAGAAGTTGTCATTGAAAGACATGTTTATGCACTATATGAAGTCAAATGATGCCATCATGCAAAATCACTCTATAACTTTGAAGAATTTAGAGTTATAAATGGGACAACTTGTTGCTGCCATAAACAAGTAACCTCAAGGCGCTCTACCAAGTGACACCGAGGTAAATCCAAGAGGAAATATAGAATAATATCAAACCATCAACTTGAGAAGTGGTAAGATCTTAAATGATAATACATCTAACCCACCACCATCAAGTATTAAGAAGAATGAGAAGGTAGCATAACAAGAAGAAGTGTAACCATATAGACCGTCTATACCTCTTCCCCAAAGACTACAAAGGTGCAAACTAAGTACAGAAACTAAAAATATACAGCAAAGTAGTCCAATAAATGCAAAAATAAAAGATAGGCAGCAGAAAAGTGAAGAAAATTCTACCCAAAAAAAGTATAGAAACTAGTATAAAAGTGCAAAAAAATCTTGATGTGCAGAAAAGAAAAAATCAGCAAAAAAATACCAGTACCAATATGTAGATACAGCCTATGCGGTCAAGCATTCCTCCTTCACCATTTCCTCAAAAGCTGTGAAAGGAGAAATTAGATAAGCAATTTTCTAAATTTCTTGAAAGTTTTAAAAAATTACATATTAATCTTCCTTTTATAGATGCTCTTAAACATATTGTTGGGATTTGTGCTTACGTGCCATCCATTTTTGTGTATAAATATTTGCTTTATGTTTATACAATGATGATTTCAATATATCACTAATTATATTATATACAAATATGGTAAGATGCTTGTAACGTTTTAGACATTGTATGATCTGAAAGAGTTCAGATCTGATCTAAAGAAGTTTAGATCAGAACTAATAGTTAGTAAAACCTAAAGAGTTAGAGCCTTGTCTGAAATGGGACAAAGACCTAAGAATATATTAATACTGACATAACTGCAATGAGTTGCAAATGGTGTTAGGAAATGTTGTTATGCAAATATGTTCTTAAATTTAATGTTCCTGATCTATCTTCACTAATGCGGGTCTGTTAGTGAAGACCTTAATATATATAGATCAGTGTATGTCTATATCTAGATAGTCCAGATGGTTAGTCTTAGCAGACCATGAGTTTAGTGGAAACTCGTATAGAGATACAAGTATTCAATAAGGACTGAATATTGAACAGACTCACAAAGATCTCCAATAGACATCTCATAAAGCCGTCAATGGAGGATCTTTCGAGTTAAGTAGTATTCGTGGTCCTTAGACCTGAGTGCCACGGTGTACTTTGTGAGTGATCCATCATACTTTGGTTCCACACATGTCAAATACCTTTCATGGTTTGACCGCTGGGTGTCGCTGGGTATGGTCCGATGCTCATGGAGTCTGGTATGTACAGATATGGGATCCATCAACTCAATTGGGTGAGTAA
Source organism: Ailanthus altissimus (assembly GCA_946807835.1). Lineage (NCBI taxonomy): Eukaryota > Viridiplantae > Streptophyta > Magnoliopsida > Sapindales > Simaroubaceae > Ailanthus > Ailanthus altissimus. Next base: position 28,094,026 of record OX327703.1, on the reverse strand, counting down.
AATATCCTGCAACTCCAAAATTGTATTTCAGAAAGTCTTATGGCCATAAGCAGACATATTCGAGAATTAATTTTATCCTCGGGAAAATAATATCATAAAAGTGTTTACAGATATTATTTATTGAAATACAAATCTAGAGATAAGTTTGCGGTTGAGCAAATGGGAGACTTGACGGTGTTGATCTATATCTCCGCTCTTCAAGGATATTTATGATGGAAGGATTATACGAATATGTTATAACCTCAACTTGTATGGTCTAATGCGCCGTTTTGTAATATTTGTAACATGTGTGTGGGACATTGTTCACAAACGTGTGAAATAGTTTCATATGACAAATCGGGAATGGACCTAGAGAGTCTCACAATATGAAGTGTACTCGTTATGCACTGGGGCAGCAAATTGGATTGAACTATTAATTCAACAATTTTCAGCAAAATGAAAAAAATGTTTCAAGGTTCCTTTTATTATTCACTTGTCAACAATTGAATGTAAAATACATTATTGGTTTACAAGAGTTGTTAACCAATAAGAAATTGACAAGTGACATAATTTTGCTCCATAAATAATTTACCATGTATTTACCTATTTACCTTGCTTGGTAAATACATATATGGTAAATGTAAATATTCAAAATAGTTTTGAATTATTAATATTTTATATATTAATCAAATTATTATTATTAATTGGAATAAGTGACAAACACCATTTACTAATGGAGAATGCATTTGTTATTAATAATAAGAAATGTTGGCCACTTAAAAATTCTTAAATGATGCACTAAGAAAGTGGTGAAACCACTTAGCATTGTTTAAATGCCATTAACTCTCTAGAAATTGATTCAAATGATTGAATTAAATTGATGAGTGAAAAATATGATTGATTAATGTTTGTAATGACAAACATGGATAAGTGGTGGTGGAGCACTAAGAGAAATCATTCTTTGCACTTAATTAAGAATTGAAAGAGTTCAATTTAAAAAATTGAAGTGTGAAATTTATTCTAGGAGAAAGAAGAGAGAATTGAGAGCATTTGCTAAGTGTTTTTCTCAAAGTGTTGAGAGAAAATACAAAGGCTTACCAATGTTCAACATAAAGAGTTGTAAAGAACTAAAGAAAAGACTTAATTCTTCTTATCTCTTGGTAGTAATCACTCATAAGGACAAATTCAAGGCTGTCATTCTAGCTTCACAATCCCACCGGATTTAGTTGTGAACTAGAATTGTGCAAGGGAATACTTCAAGGTGAGCTCAACAAATTGAAGCTTGGAGTTCTTTAAGAATTGTAAAGCTACCTTTATAACCGGGTAGGTTATTTATTTACAATTCATTTTATATCATGCATGAAAATATATATGAGATATATATGTGCTTGAATGATCATACATGTGATTACATGCTTGAGTTTGTTACATATTATATAACATGTATGAATACTTCCGTTGCGTATTTAATTTTCTTTTAAAATTATATGCATCTATACACATCACACACCATATCACAATAAGTGCGCCTTTTTGTCAAGACTATATGGGGTCCACCAGCTGGATGACACCTCAGAGCCACCGGCACACCCACATATCCAGCTCAGGTTACCTGCGCCCCCAAGGAATCGAACCCGGGATCTCATCCATATAATGCCTTACGAGTTCGTCCTTGTACCCATTGGGCCGAACTCGTAAGGCATTATATGGATGAGATCCCGGGTTCGATTCCTTGGGGGCGCAGGTAACCTGAGTTGGATATGTGGGTGTGTCGGTGGCTCTGAAGTGTCATCCAGCCGGTGGATCAAGGAGTTGGTGGACCCCACATAGTCTTAACACAGATGCCTGGCTATGTCAAGTTCATGAAGAGTATCATTTCTAAAAAGACAAGACTAAAGGATTATAAAACTGTAGCATTGACAGAGGAGTATAGCGTTATTCTTCAAAAAAAGATACCTCCTAAGCTCAAAGATCACATGAGATTTACCATATAGTGCTTCATTGGCAATCATGACCTTGTTAAAGCTCTATGTGATCTAAGAGCAAGTATTAATCCCATGCCCCTCTCCGTCTACAACAAGCTAGGTTTGAGAAAAGCAAAGGCCGTTAATGTCACATTCATACTTGTTGATCAATCTCTCGCCCACCCAAAAAGAATCATAAAGGACATGCTAGTAAAGGTAGACAAAGTCTACTTTCCAACTGATTTCATCATCCTAGACATAGAAGAAGACAAGCCTCATCATTCTTGAAAGACCATTCCTAGCCACTGGATGTACTGTCATAGATATATAAAAAGAGAAGATGACCATAAGGGTGTAAGATGACACTGCGACATATTAAGTCTTTAAGAAGATCAAGTTGCATCCAAGAGTGAAGAATACTGCAGCACTGATGTGGTGCACCCAAATCCCAAGAAGCTAAAAAATATGGAGACATTGAATCCTTATATACAAAAGAAGTCGTTGAAGCATAAGAAGAAAAGAAAAAAGAAGAATAAGTAGCAGCGCGATAAAAGAATCAAATAAAATGGCAAAAAAGAACCACTTCACCGATCTAAGATTCAAGTTTTTTCGACGTAGAGCAAAAAGAATGAGGAAAAAGTTGTTGCCTAAGGTCTGACTGAAAAGATATAGAAGCCGAAAGAGATGAGTGTTCACAAGATCACATTCAAAAATACTTTCATTATCACCTCTGATTCACTATAAGAGTAAAAAGAGTCTCGTCAAGCTGATGATGCTAAATCAAACGCTTCTTGGGAGGAATCTAAGTCATTTTTATTTTAAATTTGCTTTTGTTTCAATTTTAGTTCCTTTAGTTTCTTTTCTTTATAGAAATTAAAAAAAAAATAAATCAAGCATCAAAGAATCAGCACAAGTATTTGCAAATGTTAGGAGTAAAAGAAATCACAGTCACATTTAAGAGAAACAACACCGATGCATTGTTAACACTTCATTTACTAAGGGAGTTTTCTTACATTTAAGATTATTTTTTGACATTGAGGATAATGTTTAACTTAAGTTTGGGGGTGAAAAATACTTTCTTGTGTTTATTTTTTCTGCTTATTTAAATTATTTGTATTGTGAGTTAATTATTTTTTTAGTTGTTAATTATGGTTGAGAAGATGATCATCAATCCATGATAAGAAATAGAATATTGACTGGATTTATTTTCACAAGTCTCTAGAAAAAAATAGACACTTGAGATAACTCTTATATCATAAATCTAGAATGAAGTTCAACTTTATTTTTGATCACTTATTTTTTAGCACATTGAAATAAGTGTAAATGTATTGTGCGTAAGGTGAATGTATGCCTTTTAATTTTACATGTCTTACATGCAAAATATATGCAACGAAATATAAAATACACATCTCTTACACTAATGAGGTAAAAGGAGCTCACTCTTGAAATGTGCTCAAAACAATTCTAATTTAGGATGTGGTGGGATAACTGAAGCTAAAATGGTAGGTTCCTATCTCAGCGGGAATTGAAGTTAAAGTTACTATTAGTTCCTTTGATATTCTGCCAAATTAATAACTATTAGTATATATATTACTCTTGTTTCACTTGTTGTTTTACTTACATTTCAAATGAAGAAACACCAATTTATATAGCTTTAGCTGTTGCCCATATAGTTGTTGTGTATTTTGTATAACACAAACTGACGCAAGTGCACATTATCGCAACAAATAATATATGATGAGAAAAGTGTCGAACCCATGAGGAATTGTTATTACTACTTGCTAAGTACTAAAATTGTGTCCTCCTACTCTTATTCAAGCTATTGGCAATTTAATGATTTTGATGTCTAAACTAACTAAACAAAAAGAATAATTACAAGAATTGAGCAAAAAGAACAAATGGGATAGCACCAATACTCAAATGCCTATGATTACAATAATCCCTCAATACTTCACTTGAATCTAATTACTCCCCTTAGAACTATCAATATGAATGTTAACCAAGAACTCTAATATCCTCACAAGCCTCTTCTGATGGTCAAGTTAGTATATCTCATTTAATCAATTATCAATATTCCTATGATAATCAAATTGAAATAAGATTCATTAAGTTCAAAATTTCTAAATGGTCATATATGTTATATGAGTATATTCCTATCTTATATGAAACTCATGCTTTTACATAATGATCATACATCAATTTATTCATGGCCAACACAAAATTCCCCTTTCCAAGTTCATTAAGGTTCTCAAATTAATACATTGTCATGTAATTAGAAGCATTAAGCATAGAACAAATTGAACAATTCAATACCAATATGACAAATAAGAAAAATAATCAATCCAAACTACATATTGAGTTCACATTGTAATCCTATCCATAAAACTTAGTTCATAATTGAAAATATAAGTTCAGAGTATCTAACAACATCAAAACATCATTATAGATATTAGAATCAACAACAAATACAAAATTAAAGAGAAAAGGAAATTTCACTTGATGCAATAGTGATGTACTTCCTCCAAATTGTAGAATTTCTTCTTCTTATTGTTGATTCTTGCTTCTAAGATCCAAATGAAGTGTTAATTTCGTGCTCTCTGCTGTCCAACTCTTCTTGGCTCAATAATAAGAGTTTATAAAGGTTTAGAGTTGTAATAAAAGGATAAAATTACCCTTAATGAGTGCCTGATATCCAGTGTCGCAGCATTCCGATTCAATATCGCAGTGTTGGAGCTTCTGACTTGAATGTCGCAGTGCTGCACTGTTCATGCATTGTAGCAATTTTACTATTTATATGTATTGTTCACAGTACTGTTTATATTTTGAGCATTTTAGTCCCTTCTCGGATTGTCATCTCAAATAGCTCCATTTGCATCCGGTTTTTGATATTTTTGCTCCAATAGTGCTTAAACCTATAAAATAATATTAATATACATAAATAGTAAAATTATTGTGATAAATTGAACAAACATCAAGTTTAAAAGGATAAAATATTTTATGCAATTATACCCTATCAATAGCAAATAAAATTACTATTAGTGGCCTTAATTCATTAAGCATGACAAGGCAATAATCTTGCCACTTCATGCTTTAAAATTAAGCTCAGTGGCATGATGAAAAATGTGGCCGAACTCATAATTGTTACCTTATGATAATACATCAAACTATTTTAGGATAAACACATGAATCCATCTGTCAAGTTCATCATGGTTCCTTAATCATTCAAAATATTTTTTGGACATAATGAAAGTAATAAGCACAAGATAAAAATAAATTAATTATAATAATTAAATTCATAAATTAAAATTTAACAAAATCTAAATTCATATTAAGTTCACATAGTTTAACACTAAACGAACAATTTAACGTATCATAAAATTAAAAGTATAAAACCAATCCATAAAGGCCAACAAAAATAAGAACATAATGATAAAGAAAGAATAGAAAAACCAATCAAAGTGACTTATTGATGTGCTTCTAACTCTTCTTTAATTTGAAGCTTGAATTCTTGATCTTAGATCTTTAATCTTTGGCTTTGATCTTTGATTTTGTATTGTGAACTATTTCTCTAAGTTTTTGCCTCTATAAAGTCTCTATTTTTACTCTTAAAAGAGTGTTTTTACTGCTATGAGAAACCTAAGGGCGAAGGCCTTCGAATCCAAGTCAAAATAGGAAAGTTGAGAGGGAATTGTATATGTCGCACGGGAGCCGCGACGCTAGGGGCTTGGTGTCGTAGTGCCAAAACCTGGAAACGCGACTTCGTGGAGCCTTACCAGGTACTGCGGCTCCCAGCTACTGACCTAATCTAGGCACTGCAGCGCCCCGCCTTGGTTCAATTGCTCTCGTATTTTGAGCACAACTTATTCATTTTACGTTCGATCCACCTCTCATTTGTTCCTATACGTCACATTTTTCGTCATGTATCTATTTATAATCAAAAATATAATTAAATAATCAAATAATCATGATTGAGAGTAAAAAAATAAAATTAGATATAAATCAAACTAGTGCTATGCCCCCTATCACTCATGGTTTATTAAGACTAATAATCTAGACCATTCATACACTGATTTATATATAATAAAGTTTTCACCGACAAACTCGCATCAACAAAGATAGATTAGGAACATAAAATTTAAGAACATGTTTGCACAATGACATTTTTTAGCACTATTTGTAACTTTTTGCAACTATATCATTGCTAATATATCTCTAGGTCTTTGTCTCATTTTAGACAATGCTCTAATTTTTTAAATTTCACTAACTCTTGTAACCTGTTAACTCTTAATATTTATAACTCTCAACGTTGTTAAATCTTAACATTGATCAAAACTTCTTTATACTAGATTTGAGCTTTTTTGGATCATATAATGTTTAAAACATTACAAGTATTTACCATATATATATATATATATATATATATATTTAATATTAATAATTTTATTCAAAATATTTATTATATAAATATTAAATAATTAATATTCATACAACATTATAATAGTACGTAAGCGGCCAAATGGCCATTGGTTCCAGCAATCATAATTTAAAATTTAAAATTTATTATATTATTAATTATTTTATGGATTCAAAAAATTAAAAATTAAAAATATCATTAATTTATTATTAAAAAATTAATTTTCTTTTAAATGGTGCTCTATTGGACAGAATGTGTTTTAAAATAATTTAATTATTTTATGTAACTTAACAATCAAACATTATTGTTTATTTTTTAAATTAATAAATTTTATTAATATTATGCAATACTTCAAGAATATTCTTAATAACATCCCTTCTTTTTATGCTTCATGTTTTTATTGTTTATTTAAAATATTTTTCGTCCAAACAAATTTATTACCAAATCGTTTTTAAATTTCACGTAGAAAAACAAAAAAATCATAATCAAAATATGTATAAAGGAGAATCGTCGGGACACAAAGTACAGTCAAAACTTTCGACGATCCGTGATCACGGACGCACGCGAGGCAACCATGTACTTGACCGCACGCGAGGCAACCATGTACTTGACCACACGCAAACATGCTGACCAAAAGCTTTAGCCTTTAGCTAGCTCTGCCACGTCGGATCAAACCACATACCTACATCCTTCTCTCTCCCCCCGCCTTAGTGTGGACACAAACCATTTCAACATTGACTTTTTTATATATATATAAATTCTAGCCCTTTTCCTTTTCTTTTATTTTTTTAGCTTTTTTTATTTTCAGTGGATTTCACACGCTCAAAATATCTCATTTTCTCTCGCTTTCTCTCTCTAACGGGAAGCTCGTTAAGAAAAAATTTTCTCCGAAGCTATCAAAATCATTACACGTGTATAGTTTCTCTCTTTCTTTTCTATTCCAGATTCATATCCTTTCGCTTTGGTATATTTCTTGATTCATTATCAATTTCATTTTTTAAAGTAATTTTGATAATATATTTGTTAGTTATTAATTTTTGTTTATAATTTGCAGGTTTGTCTCGTTTTATTTGTATTTGTTGATCGGGACTTTCGCCGATGAAATCTAGGGTTTATGGCTCAGACTAGAAGATACGTTCCTAATCAACAATTAGGTATTTTTTTTAAAGTTCTTTTTGTCTCTGTGTTTCGTTCATTATTATGTTATTTAATGTATTATCACTAGAAATCGCTAATTTTATTTCACTTTCATGTTAAGTTATAGTTTCTCCTTTAAGCAAGAATTTTATTTCAGTGTGTTAAGCACTTTGCATGCGTAAAATTAAAATCATTACAGCTAATGCTAGGGAACAGAGGAAGATTTTTAGGCATTGGATCGACAGTATGTGAAGTGCGCAAATCTAACGGTTCAATGCTTCATTGCTACTTACTTAGTGTACCAAGCATGTAATTATGCCCTACCATAGGGATAGTCAATTGATTTTGGAAGTGTAGATTTATGACTGGAGGTGCGTGTCAATTTGATAAGTTTTCTGGGCAATGGGCTTGTATTTTTTACATTACTTGTTGCTCTATGTATTGACATGAATTATTTTATTATTATTGTATTTAGTTCTTGACCATTTAGTTGTCAAGGTTTTGACTGTTTATGAATTACTTGGAATTTGACAGATCTTGAACAGATATTGCGAGAAGTGCAATACCGTTGGCTTCGACCTACCGAAATTTGTGAGATACTTCGCAACTATCAAAATTTTCACTTAACACCAGATCCGCCCGTTAGGCCTCCAGGTTGTTACTTGCATCTTTTTGGGTACCTATTCTATGTTTGGGATTGCACGTGCGTGCATATTATTGTTTATGTCTTTAACTGTTTCTGTTAATGTCCCATATATTTAATTAGGCTGTTGAAGTATCTTTTTATTTTGGAACAATTTATTCTGAGTTGTACTAGGAAAAGTTGCTTAAGTAGTTTTCAGTTTTTTTTTTATTTTTTCTTTTATTGGTGAGTGATCTTTAATCATGCCACAGAAATGTGCCAAAATGAAATGATGCAATCATGCAAAATGCTTTTATAATGCAAAAATGTTAATGCAGCAATCTTGCCCCAGAACCTTTCTTGCTTGAATAGTGTCAGAAAACATTGATGTGTTGAAAGTATCAACACAAAAATAAGAAGTAAATTAGCAATTAATGTTGTTCATTTTTCAGCTGGTTCTCTGTTCCTGTTTGATCGAAAAGCACTTCGATATTTCCGTAAAGATGGTCACCGTTGGAGGAAAAAGAAAGATGGGAAAACTGTCAAAGAAGCTCATGAAAAGTTGAAGGTGTGCTGTTCAATTTATTATTTGTAAGTTCACATTTTTTTTATTGATCTTGTGCAATGTAGTCCAAGTGTCACCTTGGCTTGCCTTTCACATGAGTGGGCCTTCTAGCTAAAGGTTGTCGTTTGTATCCTACATGGTTGATTCTTAGCTTTGTTTGGGCTGTTTAATTAATTATCTTTAACCCTTATGGGCTTTACTTGGGAAACTATAGTTCCGTATTGTTTGTCTTTTCTGGCTTTTATGGTTTGGTTCTTTTTTTTTTGTTCATTTTTGTTTCTTTTTTGGTTTCTTGTAGTGAATGCCTTATCCACTGATTTTTTCTTTTTCTAGGCTGGTAGTGTTGATGTTCTTCATTGCTACTACGCCCATGGGGAGGACAATGAGAACTTTCAGCGACGAAGTTACTGGATGCTTGATGGGTGAATTTTTGCTGTTGATCTTACTGATTTAAGAATTTGAAATTTCCTAAAACAAGAAATTGCTATTCTGAGAACTGCTTATGGTGTAGTTGTTGTTATTAGTAGCCTCTGCAGTTACTGTTCAGATGTCCCTAGGAGATCTCACATTAGGAATTAGTTGAAGCTTCTTGATGGTTTTATATGACACTAATAGTTTTCCCCATTTTACCATCTACTTAAATTGGAGATGTCTGATTTACCAGTTGACATATCTCATATTCTGGGAAGTTGAAACCACCCCCTAGTTTTTTGTGCTATAGTTGATGGACTTGAGGTTCTTGTCATTCAGTGCTCTCATTGTCTATGAAGTTGGGTTCTAGTGTAGTAGTATTTCCCAAACATAGTAGGATTACTATCCAATTGGCAGGTGGAATTTGCTATTATGGTGCAGCTGATATGAAATGGATGACCATTAAAAATATTCTAATTAGAATGCTCTGTTGTGAGTTAGTATTTTTGGTTTTCAATTTTTGGATCATTTTGTTCTTATTATCAATTTGCTTTGTTCTTTTCCTCATTTCAGGCAGTTGGAGCACATAGTTCTTGTGCATTATAGAGAAGTGAAAGAGGTATTTTGCTTGGTCTTCATTTTTGCCTTTTCTGTTTGTTCTATTCTTTCTATTCCTGGAGTTTGTAGGTCATGGTGCATTTAGAAATTCCATCCTTAGTGAAAACTTTGCAAAGAACATTGCCCAACTTTTGGAGCATGAAGTGCATGTTGACAAACTTGTGACCCCCATTTGGTAGACTTCATTGGTTTTATTTCATGGAGACTTCATCAATGTCACTATTGTCAATGTGGCATGGATGGTTGATTATCTACAGGCATGTAATGCAGGGGTACAAGTCTGGTGTCTCCCGTTTGGTAGCAGACCCAGGATCACATATTGAAAGCACTCAAACAACTTCAGCTCACTCCTTGGCACAAGCAAACTCACCTGCTCCAACTGCTCAGACTTCTCATGCATCTAGCCCAAACAAAATTGATTGGAACGGACATGCATTATCTTCAGAGTTTGAGGATGTGGATTCTGGAGATGGTCCTAAACCCCCTTCTCTTTCTCAACCTATCTATGTTTCCATGCCGCAGAATGCTTCGTTAGTTGCAGCTAGCTTTGCTGGTAAGGTGCATTGCAATGTGTGATTTAATAATATTAACATTTTTAACGATACATGAAATATATATATATATATATAAAGTGCCGGGGACGTTTGAAATTCCAAAAGGAATTTGCAGTTAAAAGATGATCACGGTATCTTTTCTATTTGACAGTGCAGTAGCAAGTTTTGGATTGAGTTACTAGTTGTGATTGTTTGAACTGCCATTTGTTTTTGCTGTCACTAAACCGTAACTTCGGCCTCCTGGTTCATCTAGTAACTCAAATTTCGGAAATAATGTTAAAACGAGTCAATCAATAGCTAATCATGCATACCAAATCTATTATCATTTTCTATTTTACTTCCTCTATCAGATGTCCTGGGGTCTATCAATCTCTTTTCGTGATCACCATAGATCTAAGCAGGTATTTCTTCTGTCTTTTCAGTACTTCCTGAAATGTCAAGACATCCATGGTTTACTGGAGCTAAATTTAACCATGTCACTGGATCATCGGTGTGGACTCAACTTCAGAGTTCAAGCAGAAACACTTTCACTGTCCTTGACCAGCACCAGAAGTTTAATGTTGAACAACCTACTGGAGCTGACTTCATAACACACAAGCTAACTGATGCTAGATTGGATAGCAATAGCAGCGTTGCAAATATTGGAACTTGTGGAGATAGGTTACTCACTGATGTAGATGTGCAAGCAGTCACAGCGTCATCTCAAGGAACACCTCCGGTTTGTTGTTTGCTGTCTATAATAGATTTCTAAATTTGTTCAGCTGTATTTGCATTGTTCAATTTCTTGAGTAATTTCATACTATTTATTTACTTTATTTGGTGTTTATGATTGTTGTCAACCTTAACTTGGATCTATTCAGAAACCCTTTAATAAGATCACTTCCATTATCATTTTGCCTTTGTTTAATTTTTTCTAGGATCAACCTATTGTACCTCAGGTTGTCTTCATAGTTAGATGTTTCTGCCTTACCAGGTGCTGCAGGAGCGTGATTTCAATTTGATTAATAATCAGTATCAAAATCATTGTGTCCCTGAGACAACAGTTGCTTCTGTCCAACAGATTGAGAATAAGCCCAAAGATGAATTAGGAGAGCTGAAGAAACTTGACAGTTTCGGCAGATGGATGGATCAAGAAATTGGTGGAGATTGTGATGATTCCTTGATGGCTTCGGACTCAGGAAATTATTGGAATACACTTGATACTGAGAATGATGACAAGGAAGTATCTAGTTTGTCACATCATATGCAGTTGGAGATGGATTCCCTTGGCCCGTCTCTTTCTCAGGAGCAGCTATTTAGTATTCGTGATTTCTCACCAGATTGGGCTTACTCCAGGGTTGAAACAAAGGTATGCATGCTTACCTTGATAAATCATGTGTAATTTTCTAGGTGTATTATTAAGTTCTTGATGCCAAGAGAAACTGAGATATAAAAGCATTCTAATTTAATGGTTTTTTCTCAGGTTTTAATCATAGGCATGTTTTTGGGAACCAACAAGGTATCAAGTGATACTAAGTGGGGCTGCATGTTTGGTGAAATTGAAGTCCCTGCTGAAGTCTTGACAGGTAATGTCATCCGATGTCAAGCTCCTTCACATGCTTCCGGGCGTGTTCCATTTTATATCACCTGCAGTAATAGATTAGCATGCAGTGAGGTAAGGGAGTTTGAATATCGTGAAAAGCCACCCAAAGTTGAATTGTCTGTCTCCCTTAAAACCGCTGCAGAGGACGAAGTGCGCTTCCAAACTCGTCTAGCAAAGTTGTTGTATTTAGACCCTGAGAGGAAGTTGTTAGATTGTAATATTGAAGAATGTGACAGATGTAAGCAAAAAAATGCCATTTATTCGATGAGAAGCACGAGTGAAAAGGATTGGGGGTGGGTTGAGGAGGCTTCTATGGTCTTTGAAGGTGATCAACCAATTTCTAGAGATAAATTGATTCAGAATTTGCTAAGGAACAGACTTTGTGAGTGGTTAGTGTGGAAAATTCATGAAGGAGATAAAAGTCCACATGTTATTGATGATGATGGACAAGGAGTTATACACTTGGTAGCTGCTCTTGGCTATGAATGGGCTATGGGTCCTATAATTGCTGCTGGTGTCAGTCCCAATTACAGAGATGCACGTGGAAGAACAGCACTTCACTGGGCATCTTATTTTGGGAAGTCAGTCTGCTAAGCATGAAGTTATCTTTTCATATTTTTAATTTCCATCCTTATCTCCTTTTTTTCCCGTTTAATGTTATTCTAAGGAGATATTTGTTTCAAAGATTTATGGTGTCAATACCTGTCGCTGATATTTTTGTGAGACTTGATTTGCAATGGCTTTCTGTGCCATTACGAGGAAATGATCTTCAGTCTAAAGATATTATTTGTCATGCATTTCTTTCAAAGATGACATTACTCGTAAGAGTTCTTTCTCATAAAGTGGGTTCTTTTTGGGTCTCTTATATATCTTCTGGTTGATGTTTGAGATGATTTTGTTAATAACTTTGTTTCTGTTGTTGTAATTTTTTTTTTTTTTCTAAGTCGGCTATTTATGGATGAGATTAGAAGATGTATTCCATAAAATTTCCAATCCTGAAAGGGGAAAATATCTTAATCTAGATGTTGAATAATGTGGATATCTGGGCACTGTTGAGATTCTTTCTTCAGAATCCTGCAACATTGCTCAAAAGAGATCTGTCTTTTCTGTGTTATGCTGTGATATTTTTTTCTTTTTTTCTCTTCTCTTTAATTCCCCCCTCTGCTAAAGGCATGAATGAAAGAATCATTGATGATTTGTTACCTAGATTTTAATATAACATGTATGTCTGTACTGATGGTGGTTTTGCATTAATGTTTCTGCCCCATTTTGGCAGGGAGGAAACAGTTGTTGCACTTGTTAGATTGGGTGCATCTCCAGGTGCGGTCGAGGATCCAATACCAGCATTTCCTGGAGGACAAACTGCTGCTGATTTAGCATCCAGTAGAGGATATAAAGGGATTGCTGGATACTTGGCTGAGGTGGATTTGACCAGTCATCTCTCTTCATTATCCGTCAATGAAAATGTGATTGACAATGTTGCTGCATCTCTTGCAGCTGAAAAGGCTATTGAAATTGCAGCTCAAGTTGGTGTACGGTCAGATGGGGCAGTAGCTGAGCAGCTTTCTTTGAGAGGGTCTCTTGCTGCTGTTAGGAAATCAGCCCATGCTGCTGCTCTCATTCAGCAAGCCTTTCGGGCTCGTTCATTCCGTCATAGACAATCAACTCAGAGCAGTGATGATATTTCTGAAGTTTTAGTTGACCTAGTGGCTCTTGGCTCTTTGAACAAGGTTCAAAAGATGAGCCATTTTGAGGACTATCTGCATTTGGCAGCTGTAAAGATCCAACAAAAATATCGTGGCTGGAAAGGGAGAAAAGACTTCTTGAAGATTCGCAATCGAATTGTAAAAATCCAGGTTTTTTTCTTTTTTCTTTTTTATCTTGTTAATGGATTTCCATGTACTTTTTTGTGGGGAGGGAATATAAATAGGATATTATAATATGGTGTTTTGTTTCTGGATAATTCACTTAGGATTCTATTCCAACCCCTAGCAAAGTGTTGCAAGCTCTGTTGGTAGGTTGGGATAGCCTACCTGTATTCCTGAGCCCCAAAGTTTTGTCAGCAATTTCCCGTTTCTTGTTTGCCTTCAGTTTATTGTGTAGTTGGCCCTGTTGCTGTTTGGTTTTAAGAAGATACGCATCATAAGTATATGCAATATTTACATTTGTGTGTTCTATTTACTTTCAGGCTCATGTGAGAGGACATCATGTATGCAAGCAATATAAAAAGCTAGTTTGGTCTGTCAGTATTGTGGAGAAGGTAATATTACGTTGGAGGAGGAGAGGGCCGGGTTTGCGAGGATTTCGGGTGGAAAATACAATTGCTAATGTGGCATCAGAAGTCAACAAAGCAGACGAATATGAATATTTGCGAATTGGCCGGAAGCAGAAATTTGCTGGAGTTGAAAAGGCATTACAACGAGTCAAGTCCATGGTTCGTAACCCAGAAGCACGTGAACAGTATATGAGGATGGTTGCCAAATTTGAAAATTTTAAAGTAAGTTCTCTCATCTTATTATTCTTTTAGCAATCATCTTCTAGATCTGTGGAAATTTTTTGATGAAATCTTTCATTTTAAGTTTTGGTGGTTGGATTGGATATTGGCTCATGGAGATAGATAATAAAAGATGGTCATATCTTTTTTTCTTTTCTTATGCTCAAGTTATCTTCCAGATGATTTCAAAATATGTATTTCTAAAATATACAGTACATTTTTTTATCAAAAGAAAATATACAGCACTTAATCAAAGTTAACTATTATTATTTCCTCTGCTGGAATTTAATTTGACGACTAGAAAGCTTTGAAGTTTTAAAGCTGATTCTGCAATTCCTTGGTATTGAATAGATGTTTGAAGAAGGAAGCAGTGCACCCCCACAAGGTGAAAACTATTTGAGGAGCACAAAAAAGGACAATTTGCATACATCTGCAGCTGTTGATCAATAACCCAATTAATATATATAGTATGGAAATCAAACTCGTTTGTGCATTTTTACCTACGTAGTCTTACTGGTTTCTGTAACTTGCACTTACATGAGCTTTTGTTGACTAGAGTATATTGAAGAGAAGAAGAAGAGTGGAGAGGGGAGGGATGGGGACTGTACATGTGTTTTTTCCTGTACAAAACCAGTTAGCCAATTTTTACTAGTCTGTGGAAATATGAAGCCAGACCAAATTGATTGAAATGCAAGGAAAAATTCAAATGGTTGCAGTAGCATGTAGTGCTAATTCTCACTTTCAACAGAAATTTTATTTTTAGAAAATATGTATTGTTCTTCGGGAATGAAACATCTCCTGTGCAATGTAGTCAGAATGGTGTGAATATTAGTGCTCTGCGTTGGAGGTTATTCGTGGTTGGGTATTGGCATTTTCTTTTTTTTTTTTTGCAGGCAATTACTGTCGCAACTTAATCAGCTTGTTAGTATTGTACCGTACGATTTAAATTTATTTGTAAATTAACGGAATTCGAAACATCCTAATTAATTATTTCTCTGTTTAGAAAGCGTGATGTTGTGATCCTAATTAAATGAGAACTCCATTAATGACGTGATCTTCAAAGATTTTCCACTGTAAATTTTACTATAGAACTCCATTAATGTTTCCCGAACTTTCAATTGTTAAATCAGTTCTTATTCTAAGAGATGTAGAAGAGGGGCCATAATGAGATTAATTTCCAGATTTACACATTGTGGCGATATTATCATCGAAAACAATTTACAAGTAATGCGGCTAAGAGCTAAGGTCCCACCAAATGACCATGTAAAGTCACTTCACAGAGACACCCGGAATGAAAAAACGAAAAAGATGATAGATTTATACGGAATTAGGTTGAAGGAAAAGAAAAAGAAAAAAAAAAAAGCAAAACATTCCTAAAATTGCAAAAACTCATGGAAAGGACTTCGATTTTATTGCGTGCTGACTTGTTTCGCAGACGAGGAATCTGCATGTGTTACAAGAAACAATTTTATTCGGAAACTCGTTAGTAAATCATTTGAATAGCATTTGGACCAATAACTGATTGATGAGTTGTCACCTTTAGAGGCCAAGAGGACTTTATTTAAACACTCGAGTCTCCGTGAATCGTATTAGGACGAAGGGGGCTTTTGTGCTACATCAAGCTAGCTCTTCTGCTTCCTGTAGTCAGAATATATCAATAACTTCGGCTCAATCAAGCACTTGATATGTGTATATAGAGTGGAACGTCATCATTACCGATCAATTGCAGAAAACTGTACATTGTTTCAAAGTCGTATATGATGTATTATTACCTTGAGGACGACTGGTACCAGGTTTGAGATAATGGGCAAGTTCACCATTCACTCGAGAAAGAAGCCTCTCCGAATGCGTCAACCTTTTACTGAAATCAGTATCACCGTCATACTCCTGTAAGATCACAAAGAGTTTAGCGCACAAGATGTTAGCTGTGCATCTGAAATGCAGAAATGTATACACGTGCCTTGATCTTCGATATTTGTTTTTGTTGATTTTTTCCATGGCTACTTTGTGCACCGAGTAGTTTTTTCACCATATCATCCAGCTCTGAGAGCCGCCTCAGTAAATTAGTCTTATCCATCTGCAGAAAAAACAGGCAGCAAACTGCATTAGAGACTATTGATACCATTTTCATAAGTGCGGCAGCATTATTTTTTCTAAAAGCTGGTATTATAGTTAGAAATTTGTCGGAATCGTTCAATATACTAATACACTGAGATTTGCCCTGAAAATCTACTCAATATACCACCAGGACTTGAACCCTTCACTTGAAGTGGAGAGAGGTACACTTTTAGACACTAGACCACTAATATCTTGTGTAAATTTTGAACTATTGGTTTCATACAATCCAATAGCAGATGGAGTTTATGAGTTAACCTTAATTTTTTATTTTAACTATTAAAGTGTAAGAAATTAAAAGCTTAAAATTTATATCCACATTTTTAAGTAAAAAATTTAAGTCAATATGTGTTCACCTTTCACAAATGAAAACAGTATTTGAAACCATACGCACCTTCAACATTTCATTTTGTGCTGAAAGCAACTGATGCCGCTCGTTGAGTTGCTCCATTGTAATCTGCGCAGCTAGTATATCTGATTCTTTTTTATTTAATTCTGATGCACAGCTGCAGTAATAAAATATAAAGTTGAATATGCATCAGTAAATCATTAATCAATTTTTTTTTGTTAAAGCGGAAGCACAAATAAATAAAATAATTTAAGTAATATAATAATATAAAATAAATTATTAAAAAATAAAAAGAAAAATGGATGAAAAAAAATACACAAAGAATTATATAGTTCGACAATTTGTTTTCGTCCACGGCGGATTAAGATCACACTCTTTATTTATTATGAATCATAAGGCAACCACAAAGTATACCTATTACAAGAAAGATCACAAAGAAAACTCTCTTACTCTCTAGGAATTTTCTCTCACAAAAAACCACAAAGATTATCACTAAGATTGTTGTTGATCATCAAGATGTGTTTACAAGCCAATTGATAGTCTTTATTTAGGCTTTGGGACGACTTAGGTTTATCCTATACGTGTAGGAGTCGTATTAGAGAGTCCTAAAACGAATAGAAGACGAAATAAGGAAGTTTTTTTATTTCGGGATACTGTTCCCGTCTCCAGCACTGCGGTGCTGGTGCGCTTCTGCTGAGCGCTACGGCGCTCAGGTTCTAGAATTAGCGCCACGGCGACCACGCCTGGTCACCGCGACGCTAGCACCTAGTGCACCCTTCTTTGTTTTTCGCCTCCTTTCGCATCCGTCTTCGATCCGTGCGCACCCTATGCACTTGGCTTGATCTCCAAATCATATTCCGATGATTTTCAATCAATAATCTCACAAATCCTCTCCTTAATTCAAAATCATCCACAAAGTAACTCGATCTCTCATTTCCGCATCTTCAGTCACCCTCACAAAGCAGTAACTCCGGTTAAGTCCTTACATAGGATGAACTTAATTGAGGGTAGTGGCTTAGTCAACATATCAACAGGGTTTTCAGATGACGCTATCTTTGTTAGACTAACTTCACCACTTTGGATAATCTCACGAATGTAATGGAGCCTTACATCAATGTGCTTCGACCTCTCATGGAACACTTGATGCTTGCTTAGGTGTATAGCACTCTGGCTATCACAATACACACTAGTGTTCACATCTTCACTAGCCAATATCTCTGTGCATATGCCTTTTAACCACACGGCCTCCTTGATAGCTTCACCAACAACTATGTACTCTGCCTCTGTGGTAGATAGTGCAATCACGTGTTGTAGAACTGATCTCTAACACACACTACACCCAAACACTGTGATACGTAGCCCGTCAACGATCTTCTCTTGTCAAGATCACCTGCATAATCTGAGTCTACGCACCCTCTTACCATTTCATTGCTGTCCTCATCCCTCTTATACACTAACCCGTGATTCGACGTTCCCTTGAGATATCTCAGAATCCACTTTACTGCAAGCCAGTTATCTTTTTATGAATTCGTCATGTATCTATTCACCACACTCACAGCCTGTACTATGTCTGGTCTTGTGCAAACCATTGCATACATGATGCTCCCCACAGCGCTTGTATACGGTACTTTGTTCATCTACAGTTTCTCCTCATCGAATGTCGGCGACTGTGCTGTTGAAAGTCTAAAATGTATGGCCAAAGGAGTAGAGACAGCCTTTGCGTTTGACATACCAAACTTCTCCAAAATTTTGACTATATATCGCTGTTGGGATAAGAAGATAACATCTCTTCTTTCCCTCACAATATCCATACCTAAAATTCTCTTCGCTGCTCCCAAATCCTTCATTTCAAACTCACCACTCAACTGCTTCTTGAGCTTCTGTATTTCTTCCATGTTCTTGCACACGATCAACATATCATCGACGTATATAAGCAAATACATCATCCCACAACTTATGCTCTTGAAGTACACTCATCCGTCATACTTGCTCCTACTAAAATCACAAACCATCATAAACTCATCAAATCTCTTATACCACTATCTAGGTGATTGCTTTAACCCGTACAATGACTTCTTTAGCAAACAAGTATGATCTTCTTTTTCGGGCTCCTCGAACCCTTGCGGATGTGTCATGTATATCGTTTCTTCAAGCTCTCCATATAGAAAAGTTGTCTTTACATCCATCTGCTCTAGATGTAAATCAAGATTTGCATACATAGCTAACAAAATCTTAATAGATGTGTGCTTGACAACTGGAGAGAATATCTCATGAAAATCGACTCCCTCTCGTAGGCTCAATCCCCGGTATCCCCTCCTTCACCTTATACACCCATTTGCACCCGACTAGCTTCTTTTGAGGTCTCTCCACCAACTTCCAGGTATTGTTCTTCTTAAGAGAACAAATTTCTTCTTCCATAGCCTGCTACCATTCTTTCTTGTTTTCACTCTTTATAGCCTCACCATATGTCCTAGGCTCATCATACTCAAGAGTGTAAGTAAAATTAAAAGCATGAGCAACTAAGTCTACTTGTGCATACTTGACTGGTGGGTTAATCGTCCTCCTTAGCTTGTCTCTAGCAAGCTGGTACTCTTCAAGTTCCAACTCAGGAGTTCTAGTCTTCTTTTGGGTGGACTTGGAGGAACTCGCCAGTGTTCTTAGTTCATCTTCAAGGATCTCCTTGTTGAAGTGTTGATCTGGAGGTATACCAAATCCATGTTCAGGCTCTACTTCAACTTCTATTGACTCGAATGCTGAGTCTTCCTTGGACACAGGTTCTTCTTTCTCATCTTCTTGGAAGGTTTTCAGCATCGTCATCTCATCGAACGTCACATCATAGCTTATGATACTCCTTGGTGGTGTTAAGTCTTTACACCATACCTTATATCCTTTTACTCCTTTGGGATATCCTATGAATACCCCTTTGATAGCTTTAGGTTCCAACTTCCCTTCCTTAACATGTACAAAGGCAAGGCAACCAAATATTCTGAGGTGGTCATATTTTGGAGGATTGCCAGACCATTTCTCTTTTGGCATCTTAAAGTCAATTGCTGAGGAGGGACTTCTATTGATCAAGTAAACTGCCGTCACTACGGCTTCTCCCCAGAATTTCTTGGACATCTTCGCATTGATAAACATACATCTAACCTTTTCAAATAGGGTCCTGTTCATTCTCTCAGCTACCCCATTCTGCTGCGGTGTTGATCTTACTGTTCTATGCCTTGCAATCTCATGCTTGGCACAAAACCCATCAAACTCTCTATTGCAAAATTCAAAGCCGTTGTCAGTTCTCAACCTCTTCACTCTTTTACCAGTCTAATTCTCAACAAAAACCTTCCAAGTCTTGAACACATCAAATACTTGATCCTTACTCTTTAACACATAAACCCCACAGCTTCCTAGAATAGTCATCAATCAAGCTGAGAAAATACCTGGCACCACCACGAGTAGTTATCTGACTAGTCCCCTTAGTCTTGTGCTCGCCGATACTGAACCTCATTCTATGTGCTTTCCCAAGCACACAATGCTAACAAAACTCTAAAGGTTAGAACTTATCCTCACCAAATGCCTTTTGACTATATAACTCCTTTAGGTTTCTCTCGCCTAGGTGTGCCAGTCTAAGATGCCAAAACTTGGTTTGCATACTTTCATCATCTACAGAGAATAGTGCAGAACCACTTATGACTTCACCCTTAAGCACATAAACCCCTTTGCGCTTTTCTCCTCTCGCCACCACCATGGAACATTTTAAAACTCTTAAAATCCATCCATCGATCCTGATGGAACACCCATTCTGGTCTAAAGTCTCTAGTGAGATCAAGTTTCTCTTCAAGTCAGGAACATACCTAACATCTATCAACTCTCTCATTTGCCCATCATGCAGTCTAAGCTTAACACTACCAATTCCCATCACCTGACATGCAACATCATTACCCATTAAAACCTTACCACCATTAATGGGCTGAAAATTTGTAAACCAAGAGTTGTGCGGGCACATGTGAAAAGTACAACCAGAATCAAGAACCCATTGGTCATAGTTCTTACCATCAGTAGCGACGAGTATCTCTGCGTTGTCATAGCTATCATCATAGGCAAACGCAACATCCGCTTTCTTCTTATCATGTGTTTTCTTCTCAGGACAATCCTTTATGAAGTGCCCCTCTTTCTTGCAGCAATAGCACTTCCTAGGATTCCTAGACTTCGACCTTGAGCCTTTTTTCTTCCCATCTCTATATAAGGGCCTTCCTCTTACAGATAAACTTTCTGCATTGCCCTCAATCTGCTTTTCTAATAACTTTGAGTTTAATGATGATTTCACATCACTCATCGTTAAACTCTCTCTGCCGTAGAATAGCGTATCAACAAAACTCTCATAGCTCTTGGGGAGTGAACTTAGCAGGATAATTGCTCTGTCTTCATCTTCTATCTTGATGTTGATAGACTCAAGATCAAGGATGATCTTATTGAAGGCGTCTATATGATCTTTCATCAGCGTCCCCTCTGACATAGACAGCTGATACAGCTTCTTCTTTATATGTAATCTGTTGGCCAACGATTTTCTCATATAAAGAGAGTCAAGTTTCTTTCAAAGACCTATTACCGTCGTCTCACCTGCTACTTTCCTTAGTACTTCATCGCTCAATAACAGAACGATTGTACTTTGAGCTCTTTCTTGAATGTCATTTCTTTCTGCTTCATCTTTAGATGACTCTGGCGTCCTCTCTTCATCACTAGATGGAGCTGCAGTCTCCTCTAATGCCGAACCAAGCCTTTGGCTCACCAACAACGCCTTAACCTTCATCTTTCAAATATTGAAGTCATTCGTACCGTTGAATTTCTCTACCTTATACTTGGGTGTGACCATGTCTGCTTAGAACCAAAGCTCTGATATCAGTTTGTTTAAGCGGAAGTACACAAACAAGCAAAATAATTCACCCAAGTAATATAATAATGCAGAACAAGTTATTAAGAAATAAAGAGAAAAGGAGGTAGAAGAAGAACACACAAAGAATTACGTGGTTCGGCAACTTGCCTACATCCACGGCGAATCAAGATCACACTCTTCACTTATTATGAATCACAAGGTAACCATAAAGTATGCCTATTACAAGAAAAATCACAAAGAAAACTCTCTCTTACCCTATAGGGATTTTCTCTCACAAAGAACCACAAAGATTATCACTAAGATTGTTGTTAATCACCAAGATGTGTTTACAAGCCAATTGATAGCCTTTATATAAGCTTTGGGACGACCTAGATTTATCCTATACGTGTGAGAGTCGTATTAAGGAGTCCTAAAACGAGTGGAAACGAAATAAAGAAGTTTCCTTATTTCGGGATACTGTTCCCGTCTCCAGCGCCGCGGCGCTCGGCGCTCATCGCTGCGACGCTGGCGCGCTTTTGCTGAGCGCTGCGGCGCTGGCTTCCTAGCGCTGCGGCTCTCAAGTTGTGGAATTGGCACCGCAGCGCCCACGCCTGATCGCCGCGGCGCTAGCGCCTGGTGTGCCCTTTTTCATTTTTCGCCTCCTTTCGCATCCGTCTTCAATCCGTGCGCACCCTACGCACTTGACTTAATTTTCAAATCATATTCTAATGATTTTCAATCAATAATCTCACACTTCTTATCTGATCCAGTAAACAGTACTTCAAAAATGTAATGCAGTTGAAAGAATATGTAAAAACTGCTAATATAAACTACATAATACCAAAAAAAACAAAAACAAAAGAATAAACTACATAATACCTTCATGTGTCACATTACCCTTAGCCAGCGACCTACTTGTGCACATGGGAGTGTGTTTTTGACGTTTCTAATTTTAGATGTATAAATAAGAGACAATTTATTTCAGAGTTTTTCAGAATAACTAATTGATTTGCGACACCAGATACATGTATTATAGCATTAATGTTTAGGACAATTTGTTGAAATGGTTTCTACATTATACGAAAAATTCACTGGGTTTCTAAATGGCCTCCTTTAAAAGTCATTAGGCTATAATTAGCCTACATGATAAACTTGAAAGTTTTTGTCACGCAAATTCCTGCGTGCAGTTGTCATGCATAACTAGTTCTATCTTCCACATGCAGTCCGTGCTCTACCACTAGCTTACAGGTGACCAAGAAAAATGACAGCAAATATATATATAGCACCATGAAAAGAGGAAGAGAAAGGCAATATAAAAGGAGAACAGCAACAAAATGCTTGGTGGAAAAGATCTAACCTCTCTCTTTCGTCAAAGAGATCCTCGATCTGTTTCCTTAAATTGAGAATCATTTGCTCCTAAAAGAAGACTTAGTAAAGTATATCAGCACCAGGAGAAAATCCACACAAATGTTAAAGTGAACACTAGTGATATTAACCTTTGCAAGTAAATCTTCTGTCTGCTGATGAGCCGCCCCCACTAATTTTTGAACGTGTTCTTGATCTATCAAGTTCTAGGGTATTATCAGAAAGAGAGATGACATAAGATTAGCAGTGCAGCAATGGCAACAAACATTCATGCTCAAGAGTATAGTATAAAACTTACTGCATAATTAGTGATATCCAATTTGACACTAAGTAAATCACGAATAACATCATGTGTCATGCTTTCTGCTGCAGCCAGCCTGGTGTTAAGCATGCAAATCTGATGCAGTAGGATTCAATCAGAAATTTTGCAATTGATTTGCATCAGGGCACTATGCATACAGCAGAGATACAGTAGACGGGGGTCTTAAAATTCAACTAGAGGCCGTACTTGAGAAATGTGACCAGAAACTAAAATCCAATTAAGTGAAAGGGAAGCTTAACCTCTTTCTGCCGACTAGCTGCCTGTGACTCTAGCTCTTCTATACAAAACCTGGCCGCTGACAACTCTTGATCCTTCTCCGAATTCATCTGCTGAACCACACTTGTGATGCATCGGAATGGTGAGCTTGAACCCCATGTCCTTGTTGAGCTTTTCTCGGTTTTATCCTGTGGAGGTGCTGTTGATGCCGGGTTGGATAAATTTGTTTTCATTTCACAAATCATTGCCTCCAGAGTCTTGTACTGTTCAAAGAGTGTGGATGCGAGTCAAATTTCATGATGAATATAACTGAAGTATACCATATTTTACCACGTACGGAGATATAGAGCGGATGTTGTAAACCACTACAAGTTAAAAGGAATCTAGAAACTCTTAAAGCAACAACATAAGTTCAGAAGATGAGGTGAAAGACAAGGGACTGGATATAGAATTTTGAAAATTGTACCTTCTGTTGGTACTGTGTTGCCTGGGCTTCAGAATGCAATACGACTTCCGAGATGTAATCTTTGCATCGATTGATCTTCAAAATATGGAGAGAAAAAAAAAAAAGCAGATGGTCAAAGTAACACTTTACAAATCAAAGATTTTAGGAATATAAACTGGATGTGAATTAGGATGGAACCTCTTCATTCTGTTGTTCTCTTTCTCTCTCCAGAAGTCTAATCCGATGACGTGCCTCATGCAGTTGCAGTAGTCTCTCCTGTAGTTGCCTGCATCAGAACTACTTTTTTCAATCAAAATAAAAACAGTAACAGCAACCAGAAAATCAAAAGAAGAAAGCAACAGCTTCACTGACCTGGACATTTGATCTTCAGTATGCTCAGCATTTATGTTTTCTAAATCTACTGTGTCAGAGAAGTTAACTGTTGGCAATCTCTGTCTCAGAGCTTGAATTTCCACTTCTAGTGACTCTCTTATCAAATGATGCCTTTCTACCTCCTCATTCATTTCATACACCTAGGAGAAGAAACATGCCATTTCAATTATCATAGAGATGATAAAAAACCAATTTCTCATCAATGTGCCATTAACTTTTTTTACAAAGACGATAATGGCAAAGGGACTAACCTTTTTCTCCAATACATTTATCGTGGACTCAAGCTCCTCAACAGAATGTTCTAGAATCTTGACCTCCTCTTCCTTTTGGTCAGCATTTATTTTACTTGCCTCCGACTCCTAGGAAAAGTGAAAAATACAAAGCAAAACATAAAAGAATGTCCAGCTGCATATTTTTTATATAATCAGAATAAGTCTCTATATATACCTGGCGAGCTTCCACTGCAATAGCTGCATTTTCATCAACTAATGCATAAGCCATCTCAAGATTATCATTCAAGGAGAAAATTTCTTCACGGAGTTCATCTCTGTCACTACTGACTTTTCTTAGCTCTTCCTCAATGCTTTCAACATCTTCACGGAGTTTGTCTCTGTCTCTAGTGACTTGCCTCAAATTCTCCACAATGCCTTCAACTGAAGCTTGTAACTTTCTGCCCTCTGAAGTTTGATGAAGAATTTCTTTTTCCAACCCTTTGATAACATCCTTTTGTTCTTCCAATTGTTCTTCAGCTTCAGATTTTTTGAGATAGAGGTCTTTCAAAAGTACCCTCAAGTCAGCATTTTGTTCAGATAAAGTATCTATAGTTTCTTTAGCCTGCTGAAGATTGGAATTTGACAAGAGCAGAGAATTTTCAGTGTCTTTCAAACTAATTTCAAGTTTCTTATGCTGAATCAACAAATCATCAAGTTGACCTGTCTTCATATCTAGTTCATGTCGAACTCGGCTCAAAGTCAGGAAGAGCTTCTCTGTTTCATCTTTCATGTCCTTCTTGTTAGAGGCTGATTCCTGCAACAAGCTAAAGTCAAAAAGTAAACCCTGCAATAAAACTTCTTTCCTTTCCAGTTCTTTCTTAAGAGACAGGTTCTCATTTAATAGATCACTATGTGATAAGCAAAGTTCTCTTTCTTCCAAATTTCTGAATTGCTCACTGTGATCCTCATCCTCTGAACCTTTCATATGAGTTACCAAGATGTCATCCTGACCACTCATGCAAACCTGTGGCAAATTATTTCTTAGAGTGTAGTTTTCTTGCTGTCTGAATGAATGGAAACCAGATTCCACGATAAAATTTGGAGTTTTCTGCATAAAATTCCCTACATGGCACAAGTAGAGGACAAATTGTTCAAATCCTTTCTCCATTATTCCAGAGAAAATTTCTTCCTGTGCTGATTTTGAATTGCAGATAACGTGACGCATCTCCCTCCCCATTGATAAGACATCTGAATATAATTCCTTAAACCTGTCCTCCACTTCTTTTTGTTCTTGTGAAAAACACCCTTCAAGCAAGGATTGTGAGGTCACTATTTCTGACATACTATAATCCATATGATCCAGGAGTAATTCATTCTCTTCTTCTTTCAACCGTATTGAAAGCTTAAGTTGCTCAACTTCATCAATTAACCTAGTTCTCTCTGCCATCAATTGTTCACCTGCTTGCCTCCATGTATCATTCAATTGTTTTGCCTTTTCATTTTCTTTCATCAATGAATTTAACATATAATCAGCTTCTTTCATGGTTACAAGGGATTCTTCAAATTTGCTAAAGAAGCTATTAGCATGATTATTTTTCTCACTTGCAACTGCCTACATGTCAGAAGATATTACATGCATAAAGAAGTGATACTCTTCATGCCTTATAAATATTAAATTGTCAAAAAGCCTATCTTATAATTTACATAAAAAAACTTATCAAGACAACTGCAAAAAATTACCCATCAAGACAACCAAAACTTGGCAGTTCAAATGGAAGTTTACCTTTGTGGTACTGACGTAGCCTGTTTCATCTATCCCTTTCGTCAAGTCAAAAGATGGAGCCCCTTGTTTCATCCCTGTTGTGATGTCAGCTAAGTAAGCCCTTACATATAGGTTTTCATGTAATTATTAACACATGAAACAAAGAAATATATACCTTCCAAGAAAGGATAATCTCCAGTATCATTCTCATTGAAAAGTATGGCCAACCGAACAGAAAGTTTACTAAAAGCATCAAATGCTGATTTCAACTCCTTTCTCAGGTCAAATGTCATTGCTTCACCATAAACTGACCATTTTAATAGCTTAGTTACCTTATCTGAGTCTTCAAGATCAAGTTTAAATGCTGAGCCTCCTCGAAATTTCAAGTCCACTATCTCTTCAGTTGTCTTTTTACAAAACTTAGAGAAGTATGAACAAGAGGATCTATCTGAACTTTTTTCTGAAGCAACACTTTCAGTTGAATAATCTGAAGCTGAAGTGGAACAATCAGCATTCCATCCATCTACATCGATTAGATCTTCATCTCTGGTTTGGAAATCATGCACACTTAGTTGCTTGTTAATAATATCTTCAATAATATGGAGTCTGTCATTTGTTTCAGCAAGTTCATCTTTTATCTGCTGCAGAATGTGAAACTGGTCTTCAAACTTCACAGACTCATGCTCTTTCAGTATCTGAGTAGCCAGATTTGAGTTCTTGTCACCTCTGAGACCAATCTTGTTAAACTCAGATAGCCATTTTACGACCAAGAAAGCAGCTTGGGTACGTTTTTCTGCTTCAGTAATCTGATCTTCCTTTGATTTGAGTGTACTCTCTAGCAGCTTCACCATATTGATTTTCTCATTCAATGTCATGCTTAAATGGATTACCTTTTGTGTGCTTTCTTCATTATCCAGATCTCGAAATTCATTTAAAGCAATTGTTGCTCCCTTCAAGGAAGTTAATTTCTCCTCCATCTCTACTGCCATCTTCTGTGCATCTTCCAAGCTTTTTTGAAGCAGCAGAATTGTTTCTTCCTTCTCAATGCAAGCTTTGGCTGCCCTCTCAACATTTTCATTAATCTCAACATTAATTTGTGGGAATAAAGAAACAATACTTTCTATCTGGCCTGAGGCATCTTTAAGGGATCTAGAACCATCAACAAGGAAGTTTGTTAATTCTAAGGTTGCTTTTTCCCACCCCATATGAAGTGCCTTTAATTCCTCCTCTTTAGCCGCTATCCTGTTTATTAGATGTGTATTTTCTTCAGTCATACAGCATAATTTTTCTTGAAGTTCTAGCTGAAGAGCAGCAATCTCTTCCTGTAAATGAAGAATTGTCCTAGTTGTCTCCATCTCAACTTGTTCACAAACTAAATCAACTTGGTGCTGACGAGATAACAGTGATGCCTGATCCTCTTGATAATGGCAATTAAGTAGTCTGGCAGTCTCAAGTTCTTTAGTCAGTTTGCCCAATTTGGCTTGCGAAGACATTCTATCAATGTCTTTGCTGCCTTCTTTTACCACTCTATTCTTCTGCTTCTCTAACTCATCCAATTCCAGACAATAGCTTTCATTGTTGTTGCTTAAGATCTCCATGTATTTCTGGTTCTGCTTCTGCAGGAGCTGCAGCTCCCTATATAGATGAACCTGCTCAGATTCGAGTGCTTCAATTAACATTCTAGCATCCTTTAACTCTTTCTCAGTATCGCTAGGATGCAAAACTAAATCTCTTCTCATATTCTGGTCATATTGATTATGAAGAGTTAAATCATCTGCCTGGTTATAGGGGGTCCCCTCATCTCCAGAGTCAATTCTGGTAGATATTGTTTCAACCTGTAAAAGTAGTCACCCAATAGACATAGAGATTAAGAAAGAACTTGACAAATAACCCAATATTTCAGGTTTATCCTAAATGCCTAAAATCTACCAGCAAAAGCACATGCACCAGCAAACAATGATGTCGTGGCAATAAAATACCAGTATTTGTGGCATTGGCATATGCTAAAACAAAAGTATTTAAACACCTAGGATTGGGCCAGTTTATTTATTTTCTCACCAATAAAGATTTATCTGCTTGCCTAAATTCCTCAGGATCCTTGGAAAAAGAATCCACAACCTGCAAGTGAAGTAAAAGATGTAAGCTACCTAGGTTAAAGTCTAAGCATCTCAATAACTCTTCTCCCAGCACTTCATGCTATACTTACAGAACTTAATGTTTCTTGTCCACAGTTCAAGTGCTTTCTCAATTCTTTCCGCATTTCATCTACTTCCCTGTTTGCATAAACCGTGAATAACATAAAAGAAAAGGAGCAAGAAATGATCAATTAAAGACTAATAAAATATAATTTGGTTCAATGGCATTGATAGTATTGATAAAGAAAGACAAAAGAATTCCTACATACTCACATGTAGCATATTAAAACAGATTAATTTGTTTCAATGGCATTGATAGTATTGATAAAGAAAGACAAGAATACCTACGCAATCACACGTAACATATTAACACAGGATTTATTGGTATTGAATACTGAGATGGTCTCCACCCTGAATGGTCCATATGAAACGCATTAAAAGACTAATATGCTCGTTTGCTGTTGATGGAGCTAACTTAATTTCAAATGGCTATTCAACAGAAAGTCTGCTGCAAAATGGAACCCACCATGTTCTTTTGATCCCTAGCCACCGATTTTAGTTACACATTTCACAAAAGCTGAACTAGGGCTAGGTATTGATTAATAAATGATTGACAATATATTTTTCTTGTCTTCAAAAATGCACAACAAGAGCAACTTGATAATCTGAGCCCAAAATAAAGCCAAATAGGAAATTGGAGGCAAAATTCTTAACACGTACTTAAGAAAGATACCTCATCAGTTTGAAGTTCATATTCCTGCAATCTTCCAACTCCTTTACTGTGTCTTTATCCTACATCCAAGGTGCATATACAGTTCACAAAATAGCTACTGTTTAAAAGTTAAAACACTTCAAACATCAAAAAGAAAATAACTAAAATTTTATTACTACCTGATTCTCATGTCTTGTGGAAAATCTATCCTTTCCCTCAATAATATCCAAAAGCTGCAAGTTAATTAAGCATTTCATTATGCCACCAAAGGCCATTTGCTTTCAGCATTGTAATAGAAACAAAAGGTTAATGATGATGGTAATAATCTCCTCAAACCTGGTCACGCAATTCTGCTACTTCTGCCTGCAATGTTTCTCGCTCTCCCTGCTCATAAAAGTTCTGAAACCTGGCATGAAAGATGATGCAAAGAGTTTTTCACATCTGAAAAAAATGACATAAATTTATCTTAAGTATTGGAAAATTATTCATGAAAGTTACAATTGAAGCTGCTCAAGAAGTCTAATATTCTCTAAAGCAAAACGGGTCAATTCTGGATTTCTGTCAATCCTTGCTTTAAGCAGTTGAATCTCTTCCTTTAAAGCTTTATTTTCCTCCATCAGATACTTCTCGGCAGACAAACAGCCATTCACCAGCAATTCAAGTTGTTTGATTTTCTCCTCTCGAAACTTTAATATCATTTTAGTATGTTGAGCATCCTCTTCTCTATGGCAAACCTGTAATAAATGACCAATTGTAAAACAACCCCATAAAATAAAATTCCTTCTTCAGCAGAATAAGAGGTACTTAGTAAACATTTGCTGCTAGAAAGAAATGAAAATAGGCAAATCGCAGAATTACTTGCTATATTCAGACTTACCAAGCGATTCATGAGCTCAATTTCAGCCTCTAATTTCTGGCCTGCAGTTTCTGCCATCTTTTCCCTCCTCAAAGCTCCAAGCAGCATAACCTCCAAGCGTTTCATCTAATACATGTACACTAGTACTGGTGATTATGACTATACCATGCCATTCTTAAGAAGTAAACTATGATGTGGAAATTGGAGTTACCTTCTGCTTTTGGACATTTTCACCATTATCCATTATCCCTTCTCCTGAAAACCTATACTTCTTGAAAATATCTCCCACTTCAAATCTTGGTCCACCACTAGATGGAGACCTCAAAAGGTTATGATGTTTCATTACAGAAGACAACTGGTCCTGTTAGAGTATGAGAAAAGTTTTTAAGTTTTGTTGAGTTGCATGTGTGGAAGATAATACTAAAAAAAATCTGCAGCTGATCTTACCTTCAATTGCTGGATCTGCCGCTGCAGGGCAGTCACGTCACCTGAAGCATTTTCATTCACTTTGGCCTGGAAAAAAAAGAAGAAAATCTCAACTCACCATTATTTTTAGTTGGATAGATTATGCAAGAATTCAAAATTAAGTACATTGTTCTGGATAAGTTTGGCACGCTGGGCAAACTTTAAGGTGCTCAGTGTTTCATTCGCAGAGCTGCAATAGAAACAGGATCTTTCATTCAAAAAAAAGAAAACAACCCTGGTCTCCAACTGCAAAACAGAGGAATATTTCCCACACAGAAAAGAATGTATAAATCAGAAGCAGAAATTAATGTTTAACACGAACCAAGTAGATGGGCTGACATTTGCAATGATTGTTGTTTTCGAGTTTCCACCCAGAGAATCCTGCATTCAAAGATCTAGATACATCAACTCTTTAACCGGAGACCAAATTTACACCCAAATGCATAACTAGACAGAATAATTTTTAGTTAGAGCTATCAATGATGAACCTGAAGTAGGAATGTGAGCCGAGAATCTCTGTAGGGAACATGTCTATGTTTCCCGTGCACTAAATCCACAAGAGACATTATGACCAAGCTAAGAAAGAATAACAAACAAAGAAAGGTAAATTAATTGTTCAAATGCAAAACTTCTATTTAGTTGCATAGAAAAGCTTCAAACTGTGTTCAGTTTTCAAAAAAAAAATGTTACTAACATTCAGCCTATCATGCCGAGAGTATGCCATTCAACCTTTACTTTGAACCTTAAGAAATAAGTTCATAATCTAAAGAATCTGTACAGAACACCCCTTGACTAACCATATACATAGCAAACTTAGCTAGTGTTTCTGCTTCTCATGAAATAACATTTGGCTTCATTGCTTATTAAATGACATTTACTTTCCATAAAACCTTTTTAGATATTTGTGGAAATTAAAGTGCTCTGGTACTGTACATACTATAATTTCACATAAATTCATCATAAATGGCAACATTATGTGCTAACTAAAGTTGTAATTCTTTTATTTTAAATTCTGTAATTATATATCTCAATATCCTAAGTTGAACTCGGTACAGTTAATTTGTTTTCCATCAAGAGGTAGCATTTCCTGTTAGGATTCTTTAAACATGCAACATACAAGAAAGAATACATTAGGCACTAAAGCCACAACATGTAGCATAACAAAGCAATCATTGCAAGGTTCTGTTGTGTCTTTGGAGCAACCTAACTGAGAAGCAGGTCTCTGGTCAAATTACCCAAGAGTTGACAAGGATTTGTTTATATTTGCTGCTTCTTTCAGACGATCTCCTTCTGCACCAGAGCTCTTCTGTCTGAATTTATTGATCTAGTCAGTTCAGCGTCTGTAAGAAATGAGCTCATAGCTTCATAATTTTGGTGAATTATGAAAATTCCTATCATGATAACAATAATTACCTTTCAGAACCAGCTAAATCTACTAGATTTAACCTTGCAAATCTAAAATGGGTCATGGAATCTTTCTCCCACTGACTTTCAATGATACATGTGAAAACGCTGTGGGATCGGCTGCTCTCACTGTTCATATTGGTTGCTGCCATCTTCCTATTCGCAGCACCCTGTGCACCAAGAAACCATGCTAATTAACCTCACATCAGGTACATGATAAATGGCTGGTGTAAATATTTTTACCATAAATTTCCACCTGCAATAGAAGCTTGAGAACATCATTAACAGTTGTCACATTGTATTCTGTAAGGTTTTCCACATATACACCTTTCTTCATGTCTTCTCTGAGCTACAACAAAAAAATTAGGTATTGTAACCCAGCCCAATAATGCAAAGTAAAACATCAACAATAATCATGCAGGAAAAACTAAAATTACTTGGAGATTAGTTGATGACGACTCCAAGAGATCTGTTATCTGCTCATTATATATCTCCAGAAATGAACATTTGCAACTGAACTTCAGCCTCTCATCCCTCCTGCTTTCTTCTTCCTAAACATATAAATGTCGGCAGAGCTCAACATCCACAACCACAAAAGAGGATAATGAACAACATAACAATGAGTGTGAGTGATCTTATTAAATGAAGCACTGGAAATTTATGCAACTCACCATTCTAATCCTTGAAAATAAATATTCAAATATTCGAGGGGTTATGCCACAATCTTCATTGAGTTCTCCTTCCACTTCACTTATCTCACCCATCATGGTATATGTTTTGCCACTACCAGTCTGCAAGAAACAAGTAATGCTTCAAATTTTGCTCTACATTCCATACCATAACAAGGATCGCCAGCACAAACTACCTGACCATATGCAAACATACAGCTATTGTACCCAGACAAGCAGTTCTCCACCATGGGCAATCCAGCAACTCTAAACAGCTTTTCCTGCACCAAATTCATGCATCAACCACGTAAACATCCATACCAACCATTTCCTAAGCTCCATTTTATTTACCAAGCTGATAAAACAAATGATAACCTACTGAGGTGAAATCTAATACAACCATTTTTCTCAATTTCAATTTCTTGAAAAATAAAGAGAATATGACAGAATTCACAAAATTTAAACCCCATCCTTTTCCTCTGTTGTCTTTTCTAATTGTAAAAACAAACATGCCAATAAAAGCATCCTGCAATCTTATAGCTATTGGTTAAGATAGAACCTGTGATATCGTCTCGCCAGCTATATGATCAAAGGTAAATCTTGTTTCAGGATGACCAAACCACACCAATGACTGCGCACTATCTTGTCTTAAACACCGCATATACCCTTGCGAAACCCTCTCTAAATTACTCAATGGCCGAATTCTTATCAACGCCTATAAACAACAACACTCACCACGTCAACTTTCACAAAAATTACGTGAACATAATAAATAATTGAACATGAACATGAACAGCCAAGTAACAAGAAATTAGATAACTGATATTTCTAGAAGCTTAAGCCCCAAGAAAATGAGAACTGTTGTTCAATTTATTAGTCTTATATCCCAAAAAAAATTAAATTAAAAAAAAAACCTGAACATTGTGATCTTTCCAGAACAAAGGATCTTCGACAAGCTCGAAATGCGGAACTTCAACGGAAAATTCATGATTCACAGCAGAAATCCCTCTCGAAACCCTAGAAAATGATAAAGAAGAAGAGCAGCTTGCTCCTCTTCCACCGAGCGAAACCCTCGAGCCAACGCTGCTCCTCGCCGGCGTGCTCTGAGCCGAACCCGGCTCCGCGTGTATCCTCCCGTGGCTACGAACCGAAGAAACCCTAGGTGTACCGCCAAAACCATGAGTAGCGACCAAATTTCCAGAAGCATCTATCACTTTCTTATCCGATAACGATCGACTTGTCGTTTTATTGATGTCAGATTCTTGAATCTCTTTCTGGTATTGAGACGGATCTGGAATCGCGTTTAACGGCGTCCTCGGCGGCGGAAAATGAAGCGGGGTCGATGAAGCTCCCAATTCATTCTCGTTCGGCTCGTGTTGTGAGCTTTTAGAAATCAATCGTGAACTAGAAGATTCTTTAGACATGATGTTGATTCAAATATTTGCAAAATAGAAACCTCTAATTTAATCCATGAAAATTATAAGATAAGAGTTTGTTTTTGGCACGGATTTTGAAAATAATTTGGTTATTGTTAGGGGAATAACAGAAAGTGCTTCGAGATTTGAAAATTGAAAGCTGAATCAAATGTCAGTTCGGTGGTTAAGATTTGAAGAGTGAGTGAGGGAGATAATATAAAAATAAAAATGAAAAAAAACCCGCCAGTTTTCAAATTAAATTGGGCTTTTTGACCTGGAAGGACCGGGAGTTGTTGAGAATGTCAAAATGACCCCTACTATTTAGATTTCAAAAATGTGCGGGTTTTGCTTTATCTATAGTTTCTGATTTGGCAGCCTGGAATTGGCTGGTAGTGGACGGACGCAGATGTTATAACGAATTAAAAGTGAGCAGATACGTTGGTAAAGTAGGGATCCAATGTTAGAGGGGGCTTTGGATTCGAACATAACTAATGGAAAGAAAGGTATACAGAAATTGAAAATGGGCCATGGAATTTAGGGAGAGTAATGATGATATTTGTTAAAATTGATAAGAGAGGAACATGCCCACAAGGCTAGATTTGCTTGTGGAGCTTAAGAGTGGGCAACTCAGGATTGGGTTGAGTTTGAGATTAATCTGACTTATTTTGGGTCTTGTTTGAGATAAATTTATTTGTTTTGAATAAAAATTTTATTCAGGTCAAGACACAGGTTCTGACTGAAATATGGATAAATTTTGCTCAAGTCTCTAATTTATTTAAAATTATATAAATTTATTTAATTATTTTAAATTAATTTGTAATTTATAATCCTTATTGTTACAAATTTATATTTTTAACCTAAAAAATATAGTTTTGTATTCTTTTAGACTTTAATAAATTTTGTTATTAACTTAATTTCCTACCATTAATATAATTATTAATTTTAATTCTAATAAAATTTAACGTCTATTATATTATAATTCTAATTTTAACGTCTATTACGTTATAATTTTAATTTTAACGTCTATTACATTAAATCACAAATATTATAATTTGATTTAACAAATCCTAACGTGATAATGACATCAATTGTTTAAGTGTTATAATTTCAAATTCAAATTTAAGTTCAATTTTAATTTTAATTATGTTAACTTTTATTATCCAGATAAAAAATTTCGGCAGAACCTCCCCTAAAAATTGGACATTTTCATAAACATATACCTACACAAAATTGATACTTCAATATTTATCATATCAAATCAATTCATCCATGCCATAATGTCTTTCGCAATGGTCCATTCCCAACCAAACCAATAAGTCCAAAATAATTTCAATAGCTAATATAAATCAAGCCAAGTTGCCAACATCTTCACAAAATAAAAATAAAGTGCAACATTTAAGTAATAAATACATCAAATTCATAAGTATAACAAACATTAAATATTACAAATTACAATACAAAAATGTCATCAAAATTTGCATTCTTCATTAATCTGCAAAACAAAAGTATAACAAATATTAAATATTACAAATTACAATATAAACTTAATTACTTCATTAATTTAACTATTGAATAATTATCTTAAAATTGAGTCACACACAAATAACGTAAGTAACCTCTTGGTAAATTTAATAATGTGGAGGTGACAGTTGCATAACATATGCAAATTCTACGTGAAAGAAATAAGAAAATAATTTTCTCATTATAAAAACATAAAATATTAAGAAATAATAGGAAAAATTCAAAAGGATAAATAATAAAATAGTCGAATAATATATTTTTTTAACTGCTTCAACTTTATCATAAAATTTAATATCTTCCAAAAATTCTTCTTTATTCGGTCTATTTAGCAAAAGTGAAGCTCTAATTCAATTTTATGTGCATATCAAACTCTCAACCATCTTTGGAGTTAATGAGCTGCATAATGAATCTAGAATACGTTCTCCGGTACTAAAAGTCGACTCAAAGGCCACAGTAGATACAGGAATAACAAGTTTATCCCTAGCTATCTGTACCAACACTGGATACCTCGAAACATTTACCTTCCACTAACTCAAAATATCAAAACATTGATTTTTGAGATTCTCAACTTTCTCCATCAGGTATCTATCCACTTAATTGGATTCAGCCAAATCCATTTTGTCATCCCCCCACGAATTTTTCCCAAGGGTCATCATCCCCCACATCATACTGTATTACGTCTGAATATAAACTTAATGGACCAAACTGCTGTGACTGTGAGTGTGACCCATAAATGCTAGTGCTACTCCCAATTCTACTCCCAGACCCACCAACACTACTATTTGGCCCACCAACCGCTCTACAATATAATGTATTATAGGCTTCGTAAAGCCTATACAATAAGTCTTTACTTATTCTCTTCATGTCTTCGACTCTGGCGTTGTCATCACCATATAAAAACCTAAAACAAAATCCAGCAAATTGCATATTGCGTCTTGGATGAAGCATTGTAGCAAGTATCAACAATTTATTTATTTTCTCTATAGATTCTTAATATTTATCATATTTTGCTTGCATCTTACCAGCCATGATACGTAAAGAGACATCTTCACTCTGACTTAATGTTGCTAAATTAGAATTAATCTTATAAATCTCGCTGAAACAAATGTTAGATGTCACAAACAATGAAGCACTAAATTTTAACGTGACATCATAAAAAGTTTTTAGAAACTTCACAAACCGTTCAGTATTCTCCCAATCCACAATAATTTGTGGCCCACATCTCTTCTTTTCATTTTCATCCTCCAGAAAATAACTCCTATATGACTCATTCTCTTTTGTCATTCGATCGAATACCTTTGCAAATTTTAATGCAGTCGCCAACATCAAATAAGTGGAATTCCACCTCGTTGGCATATCTAATACCACACTCCCTTTATAATCAATTCTTTCTCTCTCCACAAAACTTTTAAAACTTTAAACTTTTACTGTTGAAGATCTCACATATTTCATAGCATTACGTATAGAAATAATGCTCTCATGCAAATTCTTTAACCTATCAGTCACAATTAAATTCAAAATATGTGCATAACAACACTCATGCATAAATTCACCATTCAATATCAGTGCTTCATCTTTTCAGCTCTTCAATCTCTTATTAAAATAATTGACGACAATGTCATTGGCACTTGCGTTATCAACTGTAACAGTAAACACTTTTTCTATACCCTAATCCAACAATCAAGATTCAAGTTGCTTGCCTATATTATTTCCTTTATGGGATGACATCGGAAAGAAACTCAAAATTCTCCTATGCAACTTTCAATCCGAATCTATGAAGTGGGCAGTAACAACCATATAACTTTGATTATAAACGAAAGTCCAAAGATCAGTCGTCAAGCTTACTCGTTGCTCAGTTACACTAAATAGACTCTTTAACATAGTTTTCTCCTCAGCAAATAGCTCTACTACGTCTCTAGTTATAGTTCTACGTGACGAAACATCAAATAAAGGACATGCTACACTACAAAAATATTGGTACCCATCATTCTCTACAAAACTGAATGACAATTCATCTATAATCACCATTTTTACAGCTGCATCTAGACATGCTTCTTGACTCCATCCTCTAGGCACAACATTACTATTATTTTCCTCTTCTCCTCATGTAGGTTCTCTACCAAATATTGTTTGTCTATCATCCAACAATGAACGTGAAACCTTCTTACATACCCGTAAGTGTTTTCGTATACTCTTTGTTCCATCTTTTGTTGAATTACACGCATACAATTTTTTATAGTAATTGCACTGCGACTTATCTGTTATGTCCTTGCACGGCGTGAAATGACTCCACACCATTGATCTTGTTCTCTTCTTAGTATTAGGATGTGGAGACAATAATGTATCTACATCGTCGATGCTGCATTGCGTATCGTCATAAGATCCCATAATATTCATAATATTTTTTGAAGTTGAATCACGACTCATCTGTAATATAATAATATAATAATACACAGCTATTATCTAAGATTAATTTGAATCTTTCACATAAAAATAAATTAATGTAACTAACATGTAAATATTAATCAGAATGCAAACAGAAGTTTTCTTTCCCACAATGCAAGCCACATAATGTGAAATACATAAAATTAAATATTCTAGAACCTAAACGATTTTGTAATTTCTCAAGAATTAAACCAATTCTTAAAAGCATAACATATCATAAAGATTAATTGGTAAAAATTAAACTTGAAACTGAAAAT
Source organism: Ailanthus altissimus (assembly GCA_946807835.1). Taxonomy (NCBI): domain Eukaryota; kingdom Viridiplantae; phylum Streptophyta; class Magnoliopsida; order Sapindales; family Simaroubaceae; genus Ailanthus; species Ailanthus altissimus. Next base: position 28,055,765 of record OX327703.1, on the reverse strand, counting down.
TTAATATAAGATTTAAAATTATCACATTCATCAATGAACACACAGACAGCAGCAACGATGGCAGGTGGCAGGCGACTGGCGGCGAATGTGAAAGACGGCAGGTGGCAGGCGACTGGTGGCGAATGTGAAAGACAGCAACAACGGCGACAGGCGACAACGGGCAAACACAGAACAGCATCAGCTGTCGGCAGTACAGCAATAGACGGACGCGAAACAACACTGGCAGTCAGCAGATCCGCAACGGACGGACGCAGAACAGCACCGGCCGTTGGCAAAACAGAAATGAACGGATGCAGAACAGCAATGACGACAGAACAGCACTGGCAGCACCGGCAGAACAATAACAATGGCAGAACAGTATCGACAAAACAGCAATGATCGGACGCAGAATAGCACCGATAGAATAGTCGCAGGCCACAGGGCAGGTCACGCAGCGGCAGGTAAAAGCAGCTGTAGAACGACGGCAGGCAGCAGCGACAGAACGTCGGCAGGCAACAGTGGCAGAACCAGAACGGCGACGGCAACAATGGTCTTTTTTAAAAGAAAAAGAAATTTCTGATTTCTGAATTCAATTTTTCTGATATATGAATATGATATCGATTATTATTTTTTTTTATTAAAATGGCGCCGTTTTGATTATATTATTAAACAAAAAAAAATTGATTAGTTCGAGAATAACCCGAATCGATCCGGATCCAATCCCGACTAGACCAGAATAGTTGGGACTCACATTTTTCGTCCCAATTTCGAGACTCGTCTCGTTCTAACCCAAAATTTTCAGATTGAACGGTCTGAATCAAGTTGAAACCGGACCATACGCCCACCCCTATGGAGCCTATGAAATTGGAACTTCTTTTTAATTTTTTATTATATAAAATTCAAATTATACTCTCGCCGAGCCGTGTTTCAATGCTAAATGATAAGACACGTGTTAATCATTTTAATGATTAAGAGTTTATAGTTTATTTATTTCTCCACTTTAAAAGAGTTCAAATTCACCCTCTTTCGTTAAAAAAACAGTAATACATCAGTTAGGTACTTTTAAACCTAATTAGCATGTTTCTCTATTTTAATACTGCATATCTACTATAATTCTATTCATACAATACAATGAAAAAACCTAATTAATTTTAAAAATAATTACTGACGTAATAAAAAAAGTGTCCCTTTCTCTGTGAGATTTGTCTAATGAGTTTCGACTTTTCCAACTCTGTCCATAATTAGACGTCATTTTCTTGATAGTTTTTTACTGTACCCTTGCCGAAAACCAGGAACAAACTCGGATGGCATTGAAGTTTCAATTAAGAACTAGGATTTTAAACTGCTTTAAAAGACTGTTCTAATGAATCTCCTCAAAAGCTGAAGTAAAATTACACATACATATGGCTATTCCTGGCAACAAATTTGGGCAACCAAAGCATACTTCTGATTCATGCTAATTACAAAATTGATATTGAGCCTAAATCCACCCAGCGTTAAAAGCAAAAAGAAGAATTACAAATGCCCAGCTTTACCCTCTTTGTGGCCTTAATTTTTCACAAATGGCCTAGTAGAGACAGGATGTTCTAGCCTCACGGCTACCAGTTCCCGGGTTGCCCTGTAAGGTCAAAACTGGCCTCGTCTTACGAGTAAATCAACCTGGAAGTGCCCATTATCAATGCAGTTCCTTTTTATTTACCCTGTAACGCCACATTGAAAATTATTTTAATGAAAAAATAATTATATAATAAAGATAAAAGGGAGAAAGTGAGTAAAGAAAAAGAGAAATTCTTTCTTTGAGTAGTTATATAAATTATAAATAGAAATTCTTTCGTTTACCAGGTCCAACGATGCTTATCAATGTGCCTTGCCGTGTAAAGAGCCAATGAAGTCACGTCATTTTTCAACAAGTGGCCTTGCAAATTTTACACTTATTAAAAAGCCACCTGTCTTAATACTACGCGGTGATTTTTCATTCATTTACCCCAGGCCCTTTTGAATATTCATCGTTTTATGTGCATCTCACCGCTCTTAAGTCGATTGTACTTATAAGTGGCGTCAAATGTGCATATATTTCGTTAAAACTTTATTAATAAACTTCAGTGGATAAAACTTGATTGAAGAAAAGAAAAAAATAAAAACATATCTGTGCATGTTTCGTGATTTGTCCCTTAAAAAAATGCTCCCCTTTAAAATAACATATATCATTCTCATAATTTATTGAGTTATCGTATACTAATATCCTATAATATCTTTCAAAAGTTGATATTGATAAAATTTTAGTTAATAAATTTATAAAATTATTAATAAAGTATATTTGTCTAACATCAATTTTATTATTATATTATAATTTGTGTGTAAAAATATTTTTAAATATATATATTAATTGGTTTTATTTCTTTTGATATTTTATTTTTAACTTAAGTAATTTAAACATTATATTTTTATATTATCGTTGAAATATTTATTAAAAAAGATAAATCATATATATTATTGTTAAAAAGGTAAGTTGCATGCTTTAAATAAAATGAATTATAAACTGCAATCATAAACATTTTTTACTTATTTCAAGTACTACAAAAAATCAAAATGATTGTATGAAGTGCCAACTAAAGTCTGTTTTATAAACTCGTCATAACATATATTATTATATAATCCTAAGTCAAAACTATATAATTTGTGAGTAAACTTTATGAAAAGTAAATAAGTATGCATAATTAAATTTAAGTTTTTTATTAGCTTATTGTATAAAATAATTTCAAATTTAACGTTAGGAATATAACAAAGTATATGTGTAACATTATTTTAATAACATCAAACTGGTGCGAAGTGAAATCTTATCAAGGCACCATCTTATCAATAAATTCACTGCATATATTATATTAAATATAATACATTTAACTATATATATTTAATACTGATTACGTTGAGATACAATAGTTTTAAATAAGTATATATAATTTACCATTTATTTGAAACAAAAAGTTTTTAAATACAAGAGACCAAACAGCTATAAAAACGCTTAAAAGACAAATTTTATCCGTATCCAATCATTTCAAATATTTTTAAGAATACTAAAAAAAACTCTTTTTTAATAGTGAATTGTTTTAAAATGCTTCAAAACAAATAAATTAATAAATAAATATTCCATTTGGGCTCGGCCAAAAATATTTTGTCAAATGTTTGAACGCGATATACATTAAATCGTTCCAAAAATCTTTTAATTTTTTTTAATATAAATAAATTGGTAAATCAAATAGTACTCTTGTTGAAGAAGGGGATGTAGAAGATCAAGAACATGCCATTGAAATGGGTAAAGTCCTTAGTACATTGTTTTCGGTTGAAGAATTTACCATCTGTAAGGCCAACCTTGTCAAAAAATCATTTGCCAAATCGGATGGTTAAGTTGATACTACTTATGTATTCTAACTGTTTATGTATTTGATTACAGGTTATTTAAAGGAGGATGATCAACTTAAAGTCGTGGCATCTTTGATCGAGAGATTCCACTGTCTTATCTTACAACCTTTACCATCAGAGCTCATTTTGAAATTCGTGAATGCCTTTCCGCAGCACAACTCATTATTTCTGAATCCGGATTAATTTGTTGCGGAAGTAAATAAATTTTTTACAGTTATAAGAAATGAAAGGGATTGGAGTAAATAACAAGTGAATTATATTTTTATTAGTATGAAATTTTTTAGATGAAATTTAAGAGTAGAATTATGAGATCTTAAGTTTAAAGTATATAATATTATATAAATATAAAAATATGTGTAATTTATTAAGTTTTTTATAAATGATATTAGATCTATATTCTTAAATTAGTTATGTGAAATAATTTTTAATGTTAAACGAGAAAGTGGTTACGTGAAATTTTTTTTTTATGTCAAACAAGAAAGTAGTGAACTTAGTAAGCCTCAGTTTGCGACGGAATCTGTTGTTAAGCTTTATGAATAGACAGTGATGTGTTCTCGGGTATCCACGTAAAGCGTGTCCTTCTAACGCAGTGATGTAAGTTTCACATAAGGTGTGTCTACCAATGCAATGATAAGGAGGTTATCTGATAGAGCATGCTCTCTAGATAGGAAATACTTAAGCTTCACAAAGGTGTGCCCCGACAACGTAGTGAAGATAAGTAGAAGATGAGTACAAAAAAGAGAACGAGATATTCCTATGTTAAAAAATAGACGGATGGAATATCAAGTAATGATAAAGAGTTGACCTGATAGAGTGAGCTCTGAAGATAGACAGTACTCTAGGCTTCATGTAAGACATACCTCTACAACGTAGTGAAGATGAATAAAAGATGAGTACTAAAAAAAGAAATTTTTTTTTATATTGAAAAATAGACGGATAGAATATCATTTGAGGATACTCTAAGCTTCATGAATGCGTGCCCCCACAATGCAATGAAGATAAATAGAAGATGAATACAAAAAAGAGAACAAGATCTTCATATATTGAAATATAGATGGATGGAATATTGCACAATAATAAAGAGTTGACCTCATATAGTGGACTCTCGAGATAGACAGTATTTTAGGCTTCACGTAAGGTGTGCTCTTACAACACAATGAAGATAAATAAAATATAAGTATTAAAAAGAGAGCAAGATCTTATATTGAAACATAAATGAATAAAATATCGTCTGAATGAAAGTTTAGTGGTCCTTTGTTCTAGGAAATGATTGTTAAGAAAATAAATAAAGTCCTTTATTAACAAAAAATAATAAAGATCATGAGTATATTTTTATTGGTGTGAAGCATTTTAAATAGAACTCAAAAATAAAATTAAGAGAACTTAGGATCAAAATAAATAATATTATACTAAAATAGAAATACGTCCTTAAATAATTGTCCGCTCATATCTGAGATCTGGACAGCAAATTCCGAAATCTTAAATCAAAATTTTTCTTAATCAACTTGTATTCATGTTCTAGATCTGCGTTTTGAACATCAATATAGAGAGTCGTTTTCTGTAAAATATTGCTCAGTTGAAAGGAAACAATCGGAGCTTGGAGGCAGAGGAATTTAAACCATGACGAGGCCAATTAAAGCAGAGTCAATTATACAATTTTCTTCTCTTCTGCAAATTTTTTTTTTTGTTTCTTTCAAAATGTTATTTTCTTCGGACGTAGAACCGTGTCGGGATTCACAGATCGTATGATATTTAGTTTTAGTTGGGTTTTCTAATTAATTTGTTGGGGGATTTTGGCAAAATTTTATTATTAAACAGCTTGTTAATTAAAATAACAATATATGGTATGTTACTTGTTCTCTTATGGTCATATAGTGGATGATGGAAACGATTCTTTCAAAATAAAAAATTAAACTAATTAAATTTCGTTGAGCGTCTCTCTTCGTTGTGCTGGCGTTTTGAGTCCGTTTCCGAGTTCTCACATGAAATTTTTTAAACTTTTTTCTTTCAAAAAATTTAAGATAATGACAGAATCTTATTTATTAATCCCATCCAATCAAGCAATGAACACAATTTCAAATAAAATTATAACCGAATATACTACTCTATTGTGATAGAGTAAAAAAATCAATAAGCTTCTGATTGGTGGTTAGCAAGTAAAAAAACAAACAGAGCAAAGTTTCATATTTCTACAAACCAACTTGTTCCTACTGCTTAATCTCATAGGCCAACTGCTTTTCAGTTACTTGATCCTAAAGTGGAAACTGGCTCACTGTATGCTTAGATGACTTCTAGAAAAACATCACCTTTCTTAACATTCCCACTCGAACTCACGTGTCTGGAATCGACATTGAGCTCACTTTCGAGATGCCTAAACTTTGTCAGCCAGCTGGTCGTATGTTGAAATATGTTTGATTTATAATTCTCCTCTACTAGCCTTAGCCCTAATGAAATGTGGATCTATTTCAATATGCTTAGTTCTCGTATAAGACGTCGGATTTCAAGCGAGGGCTACTGCGCTAGTGTTATCACACCTAAACCTAATTATTGGCTTTGTTTTCTAGCTTCACTCCAAGTTATGACAATAATGAACATAACCAAACAATCTCAGATGTTGCTTGGCCCTCCGATTTCTCATCTGCTGTAGTGACCATACAGGTTTCCAACAACTTGGGTTATTGCAATTTGTTAGAAAGCACATCATTTTCAATTAAAGTGTAAAAATTGCTAATATGAATAAGAAAGGTAATTTTTACTTTTATTTATAAAGCTTTAATAAAATTATATTTATACAAAAGAAAAAGAAAATAATTCAAATAAATATTATTTCATGATTTTGAAATATTTAACTGATTATAACTAAATTTCACTTTTGAAAAATTCGTATATAATATTAAGAGTTAATCTTATCATAGACGTACGATGAAATTGGTGAATGTTATAATGAGCATGATAAAAAATGTCAAAATCTTTCTAACAAACTATTAAGTCGTTTGTCTCGTTTTAAAGGTGATTACCAGAAAATGGCTGATCTTAGAGCACGTCATAAGCTTCCCAAAAGCTATATATTAAGATTCAAAAAACTTTTACCGTTCCCATTTGAAAAATAAACAGTTTGTTTAGTTTCAAATTAAGAGCAACGATGAGGCAATAAGGGGTTAACAAGCTTTGTAAGTAAAATCTTCCGAGCTTCAAATTTCTAGTACTTAATGTTTTTTGAAAAATTGTTAGTTTAGTAACGATGAGGTAATAAGGGATTAACAAGCTTCGAAAGTAAAATATTCCGAGCTTCAAATTTCTTGTACTTGTATTTATTTGAAAAATTGTTAGTTTAGTCCTTAAGAATTTTTTAAACTACTTATTAAGTTTTTAAATTTGTTGACATACTGAAAAATAACGTCTAAAATACATTTTTTAGTGCAATAACATCAATTTTATTAAATATGAGATCATTTATCATGATTAGATTATCATTTTACTTTAATACCCTTAAAAGGTGTAATCTAAACTTTTTTTAATAGACTAAATTAGGTATTTTAAAAAACTTAATAAATAACTTAAGAGAAATTCAATGACTAAATTGTCAATTCTCTCACTTTAAATTAAATTTCATGCAGAATGAATTAGTTTAGTAAAAGCTATTTTTCTATTTTAAAATTGTAAAATTTGAACATAGAATTTTAAGTGTGAGGTATTATTTATTAAAGTGAGTCTATATATATTAATTAATTATATATTATTGGTTATCATTTTGTTATTTATTGAAAGTGATCAAATAAAATTTATTTATTATTTAACTTTTAAGGCATTGTGTATGGCATGAGTTTTAATGTGTAGAGATTTAATTATTTTTTTTAATTTTTATAATGAGCAAAAATAAAATAAAATACTATAAATAATAGATTGAGGTCCCCAATCCAAACCCTAACATATTATTTATTCACATCTCATCAGTAAGTGACACGATTTTTCTCTCATAAAGAAAATATTTAGACGTGGAAGACATCAATCCCAATTTTTTATTTTTTGGTCTCTATGAATTCAAATACGTTTTCGATAATTTTTTTTTTATAATTTAATATGAGATCCTGATTATGGTGATTCTTTGACTAATTAAATTTTTTATTCAACAAGTGCTATTAGAGCCACCTTATATTAAATCATTGAGAAATAGAATTTTAAAACTGTTAGTTATTTGGTTAAAAATCTATCTCAGGTCTACATGTAATATTACTCAATATTATGAATTCATTATGTGGCATAAAAAAATGTTATCTTTGAAAGCGTATGTAATATATACGTATTTGAATTGATTGTATATATTATTGAAATAGTACATAAGCACCAGCTTCAACAAACTCTCATTTGCTTTAATGCTATACGTACTGGTATCTATTACTAATATACTCCACGTGTTTCTCAAACACTATAGGAGTTTAGGCTTGAGTGGGTTCACTACGTTATCCAAGGATTGTTCATTAAATTTTATTATAACTCTTGTAGTCAAGAACTTTCTAATTATGTAATTTTCAGAGTTCACATGATCAGAATACTGGTATGCCTTATGACTTATTGGCTTGAGCAATTACCGTTATTTTGCAATATAGTGGGATAGTATCCACTGAGCTTGAAATTATTCAAAGCTCTGTAATTAACTTGAATATCTATAGTACGTTCTTTGCCGGCTTCTCAAGTTGCAACAAATTCTACTTCCAAGATAAAATTAGCTATGGACATTAACTTACACTCATTTAACTAGCTCCGATACTAATAAAGAGAAACACATAACTAGATGTAGACTTTCTACCATCCAGTTCAGACGAAAGTCTAAATATATGCGTCCTTTCATTTGTAAGAAATGTTTCTCTATATTATATAAACTTATCCTCTATACCTCTTAAGTATTTCAGATATGTTTCACAACCATTTAATGGTCGTGATCTGGATTAAACAGATATCAGCTTGTAACACTTACAATCATCTAAATCCAGATTTCGTATATATGGTGTTATATATTAAGCTATTTCTAGCTTATGTATCTGAGACGTTAAACACTCTAACTCTCTCATTTTTTTTCCGAGGACACTTCCTTTGAGAAAGATGAATGCCATTTCTAAAAGGGACTTTAACTATCTCACAGTCAATCAAGTAGTACCTTTTCATGGACTTAGTTTATGTACGAAGATTGAGAGAGTCATATTAGCTTCCTAGCTATATCTCCATAAAGCTTTATACCCAGTATATATGAAATCTCTCTAAAATCTTTTATAAAGCAATTCTTTACTTAGATAACACTTATCTAATTTACTTGCAATATACTAACATCACTTTTGACATTGAGTATAATTTTCACTTTAGATAACTAAAAAGATAATCATACTCCCATTGCCCTTTCTGAACATACACACTTCCTCTTCATTCTTGATAAAACCAGACTTTCTGATTTCATCATATAAACAAAGATTCCAACTTTGGAAAAAACAACTTAAGTTCATAAATGAACTTCTTCAGTTTACACATTATATTAGAAGTTAAGCTTGAATGCAAAAACATTGAGTTGTTCTATGCATATCTCTTACTCGAGATATACATTTCAGAACACCTTATTTATATCCATTAGCCAGTCCTCATAATCATAAAATACGGTAATAACCATCAAAATCCAAATTGACTTTGGTATGGTTATTGATGAAAAATGTTTCCTCATTTCTGATCCCAGATCTTTGAGTGTAATCTTTCAACATCAGTCAGGCCATGAAAGACTATTCCTTCAGATAGGGCCTACACTTCCATTGCGTAAACTGATTTACTGCTGATAGAAATAGTTTCTACAGGAAGCACAACTAAGTCCTAGACTTAATTGTCATGTGTATAGTCAATTTCAGATTTTATGGTATCTTGTCTTTTTTCCGAACGATATCAAACATCGTCTCTCCATAAGTCAAAGGATCATTTTCTTCGACTAAGAAAACACCAAGCGCACCTTCAGGTATCAAACATACCTAAATGATGACTTTGATATCCTTTTCGACTTATGAGAGTGTGTTAAAGGTATTTCACTTAATTGAAATTAAAACTCCACCGTTGGTTCATCTATTTTGATTGACTTCATCAAATTCAATCTTTCTATAATCCCCACGATTCATGAGAAACTATTTTTCTAAAAAAGTGGAATCATGAGAAACGAACATATTTTGTTCATCTGTATTATAAAATTGCTATCCCGTTATACACTTGGGATACAAAATGAACCAATATTTGTACCGTTGGATATAAGTTTATTATGTTCCATAACTCTTATAAAAGCAGAATAACACAAAGCCTTGATGAAATTATTTTTAATAAGTGAGTAGCAGATTTTAAAGCATAACCTTATAGATATAGTAGAAGATCAGCGATTCTCAATATCAATCAGACTGTATCTAATATAGTCTGATTCCTCATTTCCTAAACATGTTTATGTTGAGAAGTATCTAGAGGACTATGCTGAGTGAGAATCATATTTTTGTTAAAATAATTTGTAAATCTACTAATTATGTATAAACTACTTCGATCTAATCGAAAGCACTTAATATACAGAAATATTTGTTTCTTTACATTCATAGTCAGAACATTTTGAACACTTCAAAATTTTTCTAACTTGTGTTTCCTAGAAACACATGTCTATATAGTGACAATCACTATAAAGACAATGAAGTATCGAAATAACCTATAGCAGTAAGATTTACATTCATAGTCAGAACATTTTGAACACTTCAAAATTTGTCTAATTTGTTTTTCCTAGAAACACATGTCTATATAGTGACAATCACTATAAAGACAATGAAGTATCGAAATAACCTATAGCAGTAAGATTTATTGGACTAAATACATCTATATGTACTAGATCCAATAAACCAGTAGCTTGGCGTCTTACACCTACATAAAGATTCGGTCATCTTCTCTTAAATTCATAATTCATAAACTAGTCAATATTCTATAGTCAGATCAAATATCTGACCATCCTTAACCAGACGAGATAGTCGTCTCACGACTACATGACCTAATCTTTTATGTCACTATTCATTATTTAAATTTCATGAACTACCATTTATTCCGTTCACCTATACATTTATAACATTTCCTGTTGAATATAAGATATAACGATCATTCATTAACTGATATTTAGTTAGTAAAATATCATCATTATTATAAAGAACTATTTTCAATATTTTTATGATATCTTGTCATTTTCCCTATAGTTATTGGTATTTATCAAGATTACTAACGGATTGTTCGTACTCATCTTATCTCTATAAGACAAATATATTATCTCTATAAGACAAATATCTTATCTCTATAAAACAAATATCTTATCTCTATAAGATAAATTAGGAGATGTATAGCGGAACATTTCTAATTGTTAATTAATTACGCTTTAGATTATGGGTATAACTATTATACATTTTTTAATCTAAAAATATTCTCCCACTACTTTACATAATCCCTTTAATCTCTCAAACGGAATAACGACAGTTTAAAATTTTAAACTATACAATAAAAAGTGGACCCTATTAGAATTTTACTTCAGCCTCATGCTAAAGCAATATTGGTCTTTATAAATCTAACAGGTAGATAACTCTTGTCAATTGTATCTCATACAACTCTTACTACTGATCCTAAATATACTTAAATACACCTTATCCTCATGCTAAAGCAATATCGGGTAAGTGTATTTCAGATTAACTCGTCAATAGTCAAATATATGTTACTGACATTATCCTCATGCTAAAGTAATATTGGATAATATGTTCGCATATATTTGACTCATCTCATGTTTTACTGGCATTAGACCAAGTCACACAGATCAAATCCCTCACGCTAAAATAATATTGGGAAAGACCATAATGATCCGTCTTACATCGTATTGACAAGATGGACCATTTAAAATATTATTACATAATATAATAAATTTCAATCTAATTAAGAGAAATTTTAAATACAGGCTCTCATGACATGCTCTTATCACATGAGAAGATTATTCTCAATCAAATATTCATTTCTGTACAAGCACAACCAACCCCCACCAATAGAGCTCCTATTGTGGTTATAAAAAATAAATAAAATAAAAATATTATTTTTTTGGTTTATCACATAAACTAATAACTGTTATTATTACATCTCATAAACCCCCCACATGCAAATTTTTTTTTTAGTAATTTAATATAAAATTCTGATTATAGTGATTCTTTCACTAATTAAAATTTTTATGCAACATTAAAAATTTTAAAAATGAAATATACAATAATTTATCAATAATGTTAGATTTATGAAGATGGCATACAATATGTCTATTATCAATTAATATTGTATAATTATAATATCAATAAAAATTAAAAAAATTAATAACTATCTAATAAATAATAGTTACTAATTAATAATACTTCAATTGAGATTATATAAGGATATTCTAAAAAAAATGTGTACAAATAAAACTGCATATGAAATCAAAGAAATCATTTAGATTGACTTTCATAAAATTTGGGTTTAGAGCATAGACATGATTACATCATATGTTATATATTTTAGATTGTGAAGCAAAAAAAATATTTGTCTATCTTCAAAATGCTAATTCAATATATTTAACACATGCAATGTATGAAACAAATCAATAAAATTTTCAAATCATTTGCATACGTAAATTTAATCAGTCTTTAAAAAATTCTTTTTCTTTTTTACTATTAAAAGAAGTATAGGGTTGATAGTCAATTAAAGTATATTTTTAATAACAATTAACAAAATTATTTTTAAAAATATAAATATTAGAGGAAACTAGATGCGAAAGTTTATTATTAAATACCTCTGTAAAATAAATTTTCAATAGTCAAATTCCCTTGCCTGAAAATAATATCCATATTATGAATTATTTCTTAAAATTATTGTTAATTTCAGTTAAAAGATTATTAATTAATTATTCATCCACGATGTTATTAGTAGAAAAATATGAAGTTTAAAAAATAGCAAGTTCAGGACACGTTATTTATGATTCGGCATCATAATCGGTTTTCTTTTTTCGCATTCTTTCAAATCAAAGGCAAAAAATATCACCTATTCGAAGTAATTTTTAATCAAATGAACAGCTACATTATCATTTTATGAACACCATCCACAATTGTTTCTAGACGACTTTAAACATTGCACTGTTAGAATATACACCTTGGAATTTAAAAATATATTTTATATAAATAAATGTTAAAGTAGAGAAAAATAATCAAAAAAAAAAGAGAAACAAATGGGAAACGCCCAAGCCTCCTACGATTTGGACGCTGTAATGCTCTAACTACAAAGCGTTGCGAGACTTTAGTCACTAGAATAAAGTTCTACGACTTTCGGACAAGCATTAAGAGTTAAGTTTGATAACCTTTTAAAGAGTTATTAACTTTTTTTATATGATATAATTTTTTAAAGAGGTGTTATATTTTTATAAAGAGATACATACAATTCTATAAATATTATAAGTATATTTAAAATATTTGATGCATTTTTATTCTTAATTTTTTATTTAAAATTTTTTCTTATTAATTATTTTTTTTAAGTTTGAAAATTTGTAGTCAAAAAAAAAATTTGGTGTATAGCTAATACTTTCTCATAAATTATTAAATCCTAAAACTATCTCATTAACAAATTTATTTACATTTTTAATTATAATTAAAATGGAGGTATAAATAATTTAAGGACAATGTATTACACACTTTGACTTCAAACTTAATTTATTTGTATATTTATGTATTTTTTATATGCAAAATCATTTGTTTAACATCTTTTGTGATAGAATTTTTTTAAAAAGATTTAAAATTTATCACAAATTTATAATAAATTTGCACAATTTTTCTAAAATTAATAATTCATTAAAAGGTGGTGACGTATTATATCACAACAAAATTTAATAAAATATTATCAATAATTTATGACGGAATAAGTCAGAATATAATGATAAAAGTAATAAAAAAAATTTGTGACAAAAAATTATTATGATTTGTTATAAAATGATGACATTTTGGTAAAAATAGTATTACGTGGAATTTTTTTTTCCATGTGGAATTTTTTTCTTGCAAGCGAAACGGTGTTATTTTTCTCTTACAAGTTAGTTGTATAGTGAAACAGCGCCATTTTACGCATTAAAAAAAAAATAAAAACAGCAACGTTTTAAATTCAATAGAGAGTGTAGAAAGAAACGAGTTAAACGATGCATTTTGCTCTTATAATTTGAGTGTATAGTAAAATGACAGCGTTTCACGTGCTAAATAAAAAAAAATGGTAACGTGTCAAGTACAAAACTTTAGACAAACACGAGTGACACGATGCTATTTTGAATGAAAATTTGAATTAGAAGGAAAGCATTAAACAGTGCTGTTTTTCATAGAAAATTTAAGTTAATAAATGATAAATAGTATCACTTTATGTGAGGATGTTAATAAAAAAAGGAAAACGAGTAGTTCATCAATATTAGCCATCGATCCTAGTTAAATACTTCGACTTTTACATTTTTAGGTTGCTGGGTTTTACTTCTGAAATTCATTTTATGTTTAGTCTTCAATCTTGTTTTAATTATTTTTTAAATTCATTATTGTTGAGCCTTCAATCTTGTTTTAATTGTGTAACAATTGTGAGTTGCTGAGTTTGATTATTTTTAAAATCTTCAATTTTGTTATTGATTAAAAATTCACATTGATTAAAAACACATTCTTGAATTTGTTCAGTTTGTTTTGAGTGTTTTGTTTAATTTATTTTTTTCTTTATGTATACAAGTCAAAAGGGAAGCCGTGAAGCGCCAATAACAGTTGGATTTGTCTCTTTGTAGGTGGACTAACTTTTCAACAGTTAAGAATGTGCACAAAATAACTTTTTGAGTTTTATATGATTTTTATTATGTTTGTGATTCCTTTCTTGTTTGTTGGTGTTTTGATTAAAAATAGTTTTCAATGGTTCGTAAGGTTAATAATTTATTTTCATAGTTGATGTTGTAATTTTGTGTTGTTATGTTGCTTTATATAAGCAACTTGTGGACAGTTTTGCTGTTTTTGTGTTGATTTTATATTTTATATGGATGTGGAGATGAGCATATATAATTTTATACATATTAATAATTTGTCGGTATATTACGGTATTAATAGTTTTATAAATGTTAATAGTTTGCTTGTGCAAGCCTTGGTGGTCCACATTTCTATTCCATTGTCATTTTTTACTTTACTTATTTATTAAATTGTTTGATGATTTTTTTGCGCTCTAATATATATTAGTTCAATATTTAGTATCTTAATTTTTTTTTATGATTTATAAATTTTTTTTTTTACAAAGAAAATTAAGAATGAACAAATATTAATAAAAAATAGAAAAAATAATCACACATAATGCATAGAAATATACTTGATTTGATAAAATCATCAATATTTATGATGGAGTACAGAGTCAACTTTTTTATTCTAGTTCTTTAATACCTCAAAAAACTCTTACAAAGAAATTTAAAAAATACAATAATAGAGAAACTTTTAAATGATTTACTCAGTATTTTTTTGTATTTATGCATTTAGTACTCAAGTACTTTATGATACTTTTTCGCACTTGCACCTAGCGCTCTAGAGCTACTTTAACTCTTTATTCTTTATTTTATTGATGCATTATAATTTTAATAAATTATGAGAGTTTATATAATGTTTACAAAGTTTTTATAAACGTTATTCTTTATTAAAATAAGAATCCACATAAAAGAGAAGTTCAAAACCGATTTAAAGACGCAACTAAAATTAAAATAATTTTTTTTTAAATAAATAGTACCGCGTAAAAAGTAACCGCAGAATAATAACTGTGTGAATAGTACCCCCAGTACATGCACGCTTGTGAACAGTGCCAACGTGAATAATACATTCTTTTCGATTTCTCGTTTTGCACATCTTTTATCATTTTTTACATTATTGATTATGTGTCTTATTCTCCTTTGATTTCTAATTTAAAATTAAATTATTTTTTATTTTAAATCACCAAAATTTTAACATTAATTTATTTAAATAATATTGGATGAGTTTTTAGACTTAAGCAGAAAGCGAAAAAAAAAAGTTATAAAGTAATTAAAAAAAGAAGTAAAAACGAGTTAATTAGAGCTCAAAAACATGCAATCAAATAAGAGAGGTTTAATGACTACAAAACCAACATGTAAAAGTGTATAACTATAGACCAATTATATAGATTTATATGTATAATCAACTCTTCTAGATACATTATGTTTTTTATGCGTAAATAAAGGTCCGATCCTTGCAATATATCAGTTTCTATATGTTTGAATTTTTACATAAGAGATTTATTTGACAATGGAGTTTAATTTGTTTTTATTAAATAATTAATATAAAATCATTGTAGGCAATCTATAGGCATTCGTTTTACCTTTTGAATCTGTTAATAGAAGCAAGTTTGAAATATTGTTTGATGATCAAATGTTGAAGTATCAGTACTTGAGACTAACAGCCATGATTTTCACAACATTTCGATACGTGGTAGAAGCTGTGTGATTTCTTTTACCTAATATAAAAGAATAGTCAATCTGTATCAAGAATGCAAAGATTATGAAATCAAACATATTTGGGATATATATATATATATAGCTTGTTATCAACCAGAAAATAAATAAATAAAGAACAAAGAAACACTTGTGAATTAAGAGAAATAACATATAAAATGTTAAGAAATTTTACATGTTCTAATAATTATTGGTATGGTATTTATCATTCTAGAATTTTATGCGTTTTAGAAATTTTTTTTTTATAAGTAAAAACAAGAACAAACAAAGATTAATTAAGAAAATAAAAAATAATAATCACACAAGGCATAAAAATATACGTAATTTGGCAAAATCGCTTACGGTCATGGTAGATCACAAACTCGACTTTTTTATTATTCTTTAATACCCAAAAAAAAATTTTACAAGAGAAATCCAAAGAATATAATAACAGAAAAACTCCTAAAGGATCTACCCACGACTTTCTTGTGCTTATACACCCAATAATCAAGCACTCTATAGTACTCTTCCGCACTTGCACTCAGCACTCTAGAGCTATCACAACCCTCTATTCTTTTTCTTCTTGATGCATTGACAATTCTAATGAATTACAATGATTTTATATAGTGTTTACAAAGTTTTTATAAACCCTATTCCTTTTTAAAATAAAAGTTTACATAAAAAAAAAAGTTTAAAATTGACTTAAATATGCAATTAGAACCAAAATGACTTTTTCAAACAGGTAACATCACACGAACAGTACCCACGTGAATAATACCTTCTTTTAGGCTTCCTGTTTCACACATTTTTTATTCTTTTAATTGTGTCATTGACACTGTATTCGACTCTCCTTTAATTTTCAACTCAAAATCAAATTATCATTGATTTTGAATCACTAAAAATTTTAACAAATCCCTTTTTTATTCAAAATTTCTCTAATAAATTTTTTTAAAAATCCATCAACTCTTTAGCCAACACTCAATTACTAAGCATTGATTCCAATTAAGTTTTATGCTCGTACTTAACCCCTTTAAGGTCCGTGACTTTGGTCTTCAAAGATTCCAAATGTATTTCTCCTTGGGTAGTCATCATATTATGATTAGACACCATATAATATCTCTTAGATATATCCTCTCTTACCATACATTCTCTTTCGACTTTGTCATTTCAGCGAGATAAACTCTAATGTTGCCCTTGATATTTATCTCATTAACACAAATCTATGTTGAGATCTCTATAATATTCTACCAATCATATACCCTTTGTAGTTCTCATTCATAGACCATTAGATTATCCGTATTCCTTCTTCAAGAAGCTATTCTGCAACTCCAAGTCCTATTCACAAACTCATTGCAGCACCTCCACCCATATTTTCCTTTCTCTCCGATTGTTCTTTCATCTCTATTATTAGCCTCGTTGTCATACCGTTGTACTTTAGGCTCTTAATCTTTTCTCTGATTCTTCTGTCTTCATACTTGTGAGTTCCTACACCATAGCTCTGATAAAAACCTTAACTTGGCTCAAAATCCCAACCTGGCTCTAATACCAGATTATTGAGGATTCTTATGTGCCATAATACCTATTGACTCGGTATTTAGCACCCTATAATCCTATAAACTTTGGAGATGCTTTTCCTCACAAGTAAAAATAAGAATAAACAAATATAAACCGAGAAAATAATCACACAAGACATAAGAATATACGTGGTTCGGAAAAATCACCTACGTCCACAGTGGATTACAGACCTAACTTCTTTTATTCCAATTCTTTAACACCTAAAGAACCCTTTATAAAAATAAACTCAAAAAATACAACAATAGAGAAACTTTTAAAAGATTTACCCAGTACTTTCTTATACTTTGCACCTAATAACAATTAAATTTATTAATTGTAAGTTAATTATATTGGATTGGAATTGTGTTATAATCCTTATTCTCCCCTAAAAATCCCCTCCGTCGCCGCTCCCCATATTCTTTTGCCCTCAAGCTCAAGGGCTTAGAATTCAACCAAGACAGGCCCAGGAACAATGACCAATAGGCCTAAACCCGTCAAAATAACAAAATTGGTTCGGATACGAGGAATTTGGTCGGGTGATGATGAAACCTATTCGGCATATGCTAACCTTAACGCGACTATGGTCGAGCAGGTACAAACCCGAGCCGACCAAAATAAGCCTCACTTGAACCAAAAACATTGACGGAGACAAACCCAAGGAATATGTTTAGCACATCAGAAGTGACATCTGACATGGGGCAAGAACGAAGATAAAAAATCTGTAGAAAGATATTTGGCGTATGTCAAGAGGGGCAGTACGAAAATATCTGGCGTATGTCAAGAGGGGCAGTACGAAAATATTCGGCGTAAGACAAAACTACTGTAGAGAAAAACTAAAAAAAGTCCTTGAAAGGCCATCGTTATAAAAGAAAAAAGAGGAAGATATGGCAGAGGATGATAAAAAAAATCCTATAGAATACAGAGTATCCCCCCTCCGTGGCCAGGAGAACATTTTGATTCCTAGTTTGTGGTATTTTTTAAGATAGCAAAAATTCCCTTTTTTCTGACTTAAACATCAGAGAGTCTTCGCCGGAACCCACCCCGGCAAGACCATCTTTGAGCTTGTGTGTGTATTGTCATTGCAAGCCCCTCTCCACAGTTTGCGAGAAACAGGAAGTCCAAGCCTGTACCTATTGATCCAATGTAGATGAGGTCCAAAGTTCGATTCCCCCTCAACAAATTTAAGACTCGTTGATCCGAGGAATCACTTTTTCAGATCAACAATCCTAATTAAAATTGTAATTATAATTTTTTCAAAAAAATTTATTGATATTATTACAAATCTAAAATTATTAGATACAAATATAAAAATAAATTGTCAAATTTACATCACTATAGTTACAATACATTCCAACTAGATTGATACCTATTAAACTATCTATTATTTACAAATTCAACAATTTTCTAATGAATTATAATTTTATATTTAAAATGATCAAGTTTCAAAGATCTAAAAATATTTGATCACGTATTCTTACCAATTTTATTTGTGGTTTATCGTATCTTTTTAATCTTTTATACACACTAAAGCCTCTAAAATATACGAGGTCAACCTTGATAGCTTTTCGTCTAATTTTATGCCTCTTGCACTAAAAGTATATTCGGATACTACAATCAACATTAGAGGAGTTAATAAATCTCAAGCTATAATAAATAATACAAGGTAAACTCTTTTGTTTAATTTCTATCATGACAAAATATCAAATTCTCTTAACTGTTGTGTACTCAACATAAAAGAGTAGTTAATATCCATAAATTTTTTTAAATTCAAAAGCAGCAAAAGTAGTGGAACTAAAACAAAATTTTCTTTTACCTTTTAACAAAATACTCAAAGGAGCTTGATCATAAACATACTCTTCACTTGTTCCATTTATAGATAAAACTGGTCTAATTTATTTTTATAAAAAAATAAATAATTGTGTGATAAAATCGTAAATTTGGTCAAAATCATAAAAAGTAGAGTTTAAATTTTTCGAGGTCCTTGCAATTTAAACTTTTACACTAAACCAATTGATTCTATGATCCATTATCAATGCACAAATAAATAATATTAAAATTTTTCTTTAATATTTTTTTAAATTTAATCTCCATAACAATACATATATCATAATATATTGGATTATCTATATATTTAATAAAAATATTACTAATATTATATATATGTGAGTCAAAACAATAGAACATGAAGGTTGATATACACATAAATATGCTAATATGACATTATTAAATTCTTTCAAAAATATATATAATAAAATAAAAAATTTCAATCATTATTAGTTAATAAAGTGTATTTCATTTTATCATTACAATAATATGTAAGATAATTACTAAAACTTGTATAAGATTTCACCATCATATATATAGCATTCCAACAAGTTTTTAGGTTAAGTTTGAACTTTCTATTATCTATTCCACAATTATTCAACATAATTTTAAATTCTTGTGGTCTCAAAGATAATGAAGTAATAAATTTTATTATTTCTCTAATTTTTTTTAACATGAGAATTAATTATATCCAAATCATCTTAAATAATTAAATTAAGAATATGATAAATACGCAAACACTTCTTTAAATTGTGAGATTTCATCAATTAGATTTTGTTTTATTTGTTGATACATAGTGAAAATATCATTTTTTAACTGTATTGTTAAGAACATAATAGAAGTTGGGTTGAACATATATTTTTGTAAATTTTTCATACTTTTTATCTTCGACGAATAAGAGAAGTTGTTCATTAACTGTAACATATTTAGTTAATTCAGTACGCATGTGCTGCTGTTATATTTAAATCCAAAAAAAATTTCTTCAATGGCACTTTGGACAATTTCAGTTTGAATTGACTATTTTTGACCATATTTTAGCAAACATGCCTTTAACATATTGATTTAAATGCCCAGTATCATAGGCTATTGTGACATCTAAAGTTTTAACACAAAATTTACAGATAATTTTTTCTTCAATTTTTTAGAAACTATGCGAGTCTTTATTGTGAAATCATTTCAAAAATCTAATTTTTGAATTTTTTTTTAAATTTTTTAATATTTTCAATTGTGAAAGCAGATTGATTACGAAAAATTTGTGATGAGATTGAAATATTTTCTTCAAATTTGTTAAGAATATTGAAAATTATTATTTTTGGATAATAAATAATTGTGTTGAGAATTTAAAATTAGATGAATGAAAATTAAAAATTAAAAAATAATTATAAAGAGTTTAAAAAGATTTGAAATAATTTGAAAGAAATGTGAGTTAAAAGGGACTATTTTATGCCTAGGTGCCATGGCACAAAACTGACAATTAATCAATGGTCTTTATTTTTTAAAAAATAAATTAAAAGCTACTTGCAACAGCTTCACGCACGCAGCAAATATTATATAAATTTTTTAATTTTTTAAAAATAAAAATTGTGTCAAACAATGGGCTTGCATCAACACAGTCACGATTGTGCTGGGACTAAGCTGTGGCCTGTTGTGTTTAGGTTAACACGACTCGAATTTTTTTTGTGCTATGCTAATCTAAGCATGATAGCCTACCTAAATTGATTTTTCATAGGTTATGCTAGCCCGACATAATTCACTTACTACCTCAACTCAAATTTACTTTTTAAGTAATTAAAGTTCAATAATTATAAGTTATACTTAAAAATTTCTATAAAAAATAAAAAATAAACTACCGAGTACAAAAATATTATTATTAATAAATTAGTAGTTCCAATTCCAATTTTACTTATTTTTTACCTCCTGCATCCATTATTCATTTTTTCTTCGTTTATTGTCTCTTCTAAATTTTCTATCACTAAATTTTGAATATCAAAGATAATACATTTTAAATTTTATTTAACTCACAAAAATGTGAATGAACCGTATTACTCGAATTTTTTTACATAGAGTTAAAAGTATGTAAGTAGAGGATGTAAATAGATTAATGTTGTTTGGCTTTTTTAGATTGAAGAATTTAAAGTACGTACAAATAAATAATAAGCACTAACATTTCACAATATCTTTATATGCGCCCGTCACACATACATATTGTTATAATTACACTAATGCATTATGTATAAGACATGTCATTATCACTTATTTTTTTACATTATTATGTCTTTTTTTTTTTAAGTATTTTGAAAGGTAAAGTTTATCGTATCCTTAAGTTCTAACTAGGTGTTTTCTTTTTAACAATAAAATTGTTCGTACCACTGAAATTTATCTAAAAATATTTATACAGGATTAAGTGCATTCTTTTATTAATAAAATATTCTCATGCTACTTCGAGTTATTTTAATTCGGTCTAACATAAAATTCTTAGTACACCTCTGGACCCTTTACCAAACCGGGTGTAGACAGATGTGGAGAATTAGAATATTAATTTCGGGAAAAATATTTGCTAAACCGTGATTCAGACGGGAGAACGATAAAACAATGGTACCCAGTGCCCATCACATAACACATGTTATCGACCATCAACTAGTTCGTGTTAAGGTCGAAACTAGAATTTTGGTGTTAAGTCTTAATAGGAGCATGACTAAGGAAACAATGGCTAAATGGGTCAGTTTTTATGGCCTTATGGAACCTCGGCTTAAATCCAACAGAAAAAGTAGCCCTCTTAAGAATTATCCCCAACTATGATAATTGCGATAACCTAGAAAATAACTTTGATTGGCACTTGATGCATGATCTATTTAAACTGCCACTTTTCTGAGTTACAAACTTGATGCATGATCCGTTTAAACTGCCACATTTCCGAGTTATATGCAGCTTAAATGTTTAACCCATCTCACTATAAATGGACACTTAACTACCCTCTACAACTTCGAATTGAAGGAACTAAGGTGTGTAGCTGGAAGTGATTTTTGAGGCATCAGAAGCACTTTTCTCAATGATGGCCTCTCATAGTTCAGTTTTCATAATGCTTGCTCTCACAGCAGCTTGCCTCCCCTACTCATCTGCTGCAGTGACTATCCCAGTTTCCGACAAATTGGTTGATACAATTTGTACAAGAACACAGAATCCAGAATTCTGCAGAACTACTCTCCACGGTTTTCCAGCTACCAAAGGTGCAAATGAGCACAAACTTGTTGCAATCACGACTTCCCTTGCATTTGCTCAAGCCTCATCGATCAGAAACAATCTCTTTGAGCCTATGCAAAAAGAAAAAGATGCTGTGACAAATGACGAGATCATCGATTGCCTGACTGATTACTCAGTAATAGAAGCTAAGTTACTAGAAGCTATCGAGTTATATTCCTATATGAAATATAAAGGTATGATCAAATTGGTGAACGATGTGCTGGAGACGAGCAAACAGTATCAAGATCACTCCAAGAAACTACCAAGTCGCTTATCTCATTTGCAAGGTGATTACCAGAAAATGGTTTGGCTTAACGACATTGCACTTGTTACTCTTCATGCACTACTAGATAGCTGATTTCGAGCCATCTCATATTACCAAAAACTCTGTATCAGGATTCAAACTTTAACAAATCCTACTAAATAACAGACATAAACACTTCAGAATATTCGTTTAGTTTCATACTCAGATGGAAATCAATTGTCTTTCGAATCATTATTTTTGTTGAGATGGAAACTTTAAATGATACCAGAAAAACACTTGATCAAAATACTTAATACATTAAAATTCTGCGCCTAATCTCTGGTAGTACAAAGAAGAAACACTTTATTTGTAATGCCCCATCGCAATTTAATAAGATAATTGGTGTTGGGTTCAACAAAAACAAAATTACAAATTAATAATTATCACAAGAAATGCAGAAGCAGACCAAAAAAAAAAAACAAGCATCTCCTTTCCTGCTAGCAATCAATAAATTCAATTCCAAAACCAACAGTTGAACTTGAAATAACAGCAAGCCAGTAACATCTATAGACTGCATCTGTATTCATCACTTACGGACTGATTGACTACCCACCGTCCACTAAGCCTGGAATATTGAAAATTAAATTAGAGAAAAAAATGATAAAAATTTATTATTGAGCAAACAATAACGAGGAGCTTAGCAGATGCAAGTGATGTAACCACATATACCTTGCTAGCAATATTGTTTGAGAGCCAGTCAAGTCCCTCATACAGCCCTTCTCCTGAAGTGGCACAAGTGCTCTGGATGTACCTGCAAAATCTCAACAATCACAAGCTTGTATATATTCTTTGGTTTGGATTGCCATTCTGCAGCATTCATTGCATTTAGAAAGAAAGAGATGGCATATTTATAATCTTTACCAGTGGCGTTGTCGTAGAGAATGAAGGCCAAGCTTGTCGGTGATCTCAGCAGCATTCATTGCATTTGGAAGATCTTGTTTGTTTGCAAACACAAGCAACACAGCATCCCTTAATTCATCCTGCTCATAAAAAATGATTGTTTTATTATCGAAAATGCCATTTCAAATCATAGCCACTTTTTCATATGCCAGAATGTTTGTCTTCACTCTAATAATAAATATCAATGAAAGATGAGTATGAATAAGAAAGCTCCTATTACCTCATTCAACATCCTGTGCAGCTCATCCCTAGCCTCCACAACACGGTCTCGGTCATTGCTGTCAACCACAAAGATAAGCCCTTGTGTATTTTGGAAATAGTGTCTCCACAGAGGTCGAATCTGAAAAAAGAAATCAAACATAACTATTCAGCATACAGGTATCATAAACCAAAGTAGAAACCACAAGAAAATTGCATGCTCAAGAAAAATGGGATTCCAAAATGCAGAGGCTGCTTGAATGAATGAAGATTCCGTCAAATGTTAATAATCAAGTATGTCATTGATTGAGAAGGGGAAATCTTAGTATACAATAAATTACCTTGTCTTGACCACCGACATCCCAAACAGTGAAGCTAATATTCTTGTACTCCACTGTCTCCACATTGAAACCTGTAATAAAGGGTTAAGAGAATCATTTTAGCAAGCAACAATATCACCCCAAAGAAGCAGCCTTATTCAATGAGGTCTTTTACTATACCAAATTCATCAAAGAACAAAATATTTTCATTTAAAATAATTCACTAATAAAAATAATCCCCAGCATTTGAGATCTTAAAAAGGTCCCTCTGGTGTCCTAACCCAAAAAAGTAATTTTTCGGACCAACGAGCTTTGAATTTGTTTTGTTAGTAGCACTTAGGCCTCATCCTGGTTAGACTTGTTTATGGGGGTATGGGTCTTCTCTCATTCGATGGCTACGACAGAACTTGTAAATCAGAAGTAGAGCTTATTATGATGGTCTCATCGGGGTGAGTTCCAGCAAAGACTCTCTGATGCCTGAGCTAGAAAAAATCTCTGTGTGTGAGTAGCAACAAATGCTTAGGGCATTTACTTCGTTTCTTCCACAACAATATTGAAAAACATAAACATAAACGGGTACGTAAACCATTTTTAATGTAAACGAAAACATACCAATGGTAGGGATGGTGGTAACGATCTCTCCTAGCTTAAGCTTATATAAAATGGTGGTTTTACCAGCTGCGTCAAGACCAACCATAAGAATACGCATCTCCTTCTTAGCAAATAGCTTACTGAAAAGCTTGGTGAAGGACAGCCCCATCTTTGTTTCTGAACTGACAAATCTACATACCCAAGCAAAATAAGAAATACATTTAAAAAAAAAAATCAAATAGCAAGCACAGAAGCTAATTACCACTTCAGTAATAAATAAATAAAACAAGTCAAAACCAAACTAAACTTTTGATCAGAAAATTTTAAATATTTAAGCAGAAGTAACCAGATTACAATCTCGTTTTCTAAATATAAAGAGATCGCAACAAAATATATTGCATCAAATGAGATCCATCGAATCCAGAGTTGACAAATAAATAAATAAATAATATGACGATCTAATAATTAGATCATGTACCAAAAACACAAACAAGAATAAAATCTAAATGCGAAAATCAAAATAAACTAACGAGATTCCACAAATAATAATAAGTCTCGATAACAGATTGGAAATTCACATAATGATAAATTAATTCAGAGCAAAGTTGAATCGTATAGACAAAATTCAGCGCTTTAGAGAAACTTACAGTCAATAGAGAAATAATAATTTGGAATCTGGATATGAGGAAGCGGAGGAGCTGCCGATCACCACTTAAACCCAAAAAAAAAAAAAATTGACTACAAAAATGGTGGGCTTTTTCAGCTTTTATAGGTCTCGAGAATTAAGGACGTTAAATGAAAATTATTAATTTTTTAAAAAAATTAATGGGTTTCTTTATTTTTTTTGGTTCTTTTTTAATTATTTTTTGACAGAGTCAGTGGAAAAAGATCGTCAGAGAGGAAGGTTCGATCAGTATTAAAGGCTATTTTTCGTTGGTTGTCATATTAATTAATTATTTATGGTTTTATTTTTAAAAAAAAAGTGATTTAAATTATGTCCATTCAAATATTTCTTGTTAATTCACCACCACAAATCTCAATTCTGAAATAAATATTTTTCTAACACTTGGCAAATTATAATTAGCACCCGATGAACGCCAAAAGGAGCCCCTTCCTTTTCATGTTAAGACAGCCAACTGGTAAAAAAATTTCAAATAAAATATGCCCAACGGGAGGGCTAATGCTTCTTTTCAACAAACTTTCATCATATTCAAAGTGATTATTCTAGAAGTTTTTACAATTATAAATGTGCCCTTAACCAGTAAATACCTTATATAGCCAGCAGAATGTATGAGCATGAATACACATTTTACAAAAAATTATAAGCAAAAGTGCTGAAAATTCCAGCTGATGATAAAAACTGTGACATTGCTAATAGTCAATAGGCACAAGCAAAAATCAAAATCTTGGAAAACAAAATAGTACAATAATACATTGGCCTAAAGTGCTAGTATACATTTGCATTTTCCCCAGGAATCTTCTCATAATCTCATCAGACCAATGGAGAAGGAAATGAATCAAGTTAAAGAATCGCTTCAAAAAAGGCTACCTAATCCGTTTATGCGAATGCCGCTGTCATAAAACAATTGATCCGCCTTCTTGCTAAAAAAATGCTACAGGAATCTATGTACTTGTTCGCAATTCAGCAAACTGCTTTGGTGTTATGGAGAACTTGCACCTTCGTTGGGTGTCGAAAATTCAATTTTGCTTTACGGATAATCTCTCTGTTAAGAAGAGTGCTGACAAGAGAACAAAATGATCACTTGGTACTGAACCTTTTAATCATTAGTATGGTTAAACAAAAGAATCTAACTGTCCAAAACAGATATGTCAGTCATGAACTTTTGTCCTGAATTAAACATGAACACAAGAGAATCCCTGCCGCAAGCAGAGGCATAACATAATACATTTTTCTAAAATCGAAAGCTTTGCACACACACACTTAAAAACGGAGAAAAAAATTAAAATGTTGCAATTTGGGAAATAATGTTCAAGTTTTTAGTACTATAAAATTGTGAAATCGATGATACTTTGTGTAGAACAGCTAATGGAAGGTTATAAATTCAAGCATGGGCACCAAGTCTGCCAGCTAGTCTTACAAGAAGAATAAGAAAGGAGGTACACGTACTTAATCAATTCATAAGTAACTATCATTGTAGTCCCATAGAATGACTGATTCAAGAACTGGGGATTGGAAGCCCCACCACCCATCTTCCTTAAGGAGTGTCTTAATCGTGTTGATTACCAATGGTCTTCCAGCACCATAGTTATCCATGACCTAGAACAGAGATGGAAAATAATCATATCAGAGTTACTGTGAATATGACATTAACAGAATGCCACACCATAAACATGATCCAAAAACGAAGTCTCCTCACCACAACTATACAAAAGCAAGAAAAAGGTTGAGAAACAATCATGTTACCTGAAGTCTTGTGTCTTCACAGTATCTATGGGAGTGGTGATTACTGTGGAACAAGCACCAGCTGCCATTCCTGCTGTGGCCTGAACTGTAACCATCTCCATATGAGATGGTTTCTTCTCCATGTCATCTCTATAGCCCAAGCTCCTAGAAATGAGAAAAGTGCAATAATTATTCAACATATTCAGTCCAATAATATAACCTTAATTGCATGTCATAGGCCTTGGGATAATTTGATATGCCTCCAAATTACGTTCTGGGCAGCACCATAGGCACCCCACCAAAGTGCAGATACCGGAGACTGGGTCAAAGCTGTTAATCCAAAGCCTCTATACATACCACGAACACCTTCAGCTTTTATCACTTTACGAACAACATCAAATGGCCCATTACAGTATGTAGTTCCAGGAAGTCCTTGCACCATTAGTCTCTGGTAAATCCGAAAGGCAACAAATAACAGAACACGTGACACTTCAGGCATTGCATGTACAAAAAGACACAACGTTCTTTCACTCTATGTACAAAAATGAACTACATGTGGTTTATCCTTGCTCTGACACACATAAAGCAGTTTCCTGAAAGCACCTCCAGGATGTTTATTGTCAATTAGCAGGCAACTTTAAATGTTATTGCTACACCAACCAAGATCCAGGCATTTGATTCACTGGATCTTTTTCTTTCCTTAACCCGTTTCTTCTGTTCTGAACTCTGTTTCCTATCATTTTAGAAACATAACCCAAAAAATATATATTTAAAATAGTAAAGAGCCGGTCTACATACCACATCCAAAGGCACAAAGTATACACAAGAAACTAAGTTTGACAACATGCCTGCCACTCCATTAGCGATGCCAACACAAGTAACTTCAGGCATGTCTACGCTTTCAGTGTAGTTCAACATCATGTCCTTGGATACCTCGAGCGATGTCAAACATCATGTCCTACCAGGCAACGATCCAACAGCAGAGGTGCCAAAACCTCTGAAAATGCCAGGAATTCCATCATTCCTTAGTATACGCGTAAAGATCGGTATTCCACGCATTTGAGAGAAGCCAGAATTAGCTACTTGCATTCTGATCTTTACAACTGTCGTTGGATGGAACAAGGCTGACTCAGCAGTAAAGAGGATAGCCCCAATAATATGAAACCTTGTCTTGTCCAACCTATATCACATACAAAGAAAGGTTACAGGAAAGTTAGCTTTAGCTTTAATGCGAGCTCAACAGCACGGTGGTAATCATATATATAGAACATGAAATTAAAGAAAAGGAAAAAAAAATTATTAATGGTTCCTTCAAAAACTTGACTGCGGCAGTGTGGTAATCATATTCAAAATTGCATGATATCTCTTCGTGCAGAAAAAAAAAAAACGGTTCAACCAATAGTTTCTCGTAGAACAAAACTCAAGCCTTTCACTGTTGTCGCATGAATTAATTGCTTGAGTTGTTAAAAATAATGGAATACAAATAGAATATTTTAATTAATATAATAAATTTTTATTCTTTTTTATTTATAATATAACACTCGTACACTTTTTGTTAAATTTATTATTTGTTCAACTCTCTAACACTCTAAACTCTCAACAATTGATTAAATACTTGATCAATTTTTTATTCTTAACTTGCTTGTTTACAAAATTAAATGAGTGAGGGGAGTATTTATATTTAGTTTTAACAAACTAAAATTACACAAATAAAATAATATAAAAATTTATTAACCACATAAATTTATAATACTTATCTCTTTAATTATTAACTTCAAAATATCTTACCTAATCTAGAAATTTCAAAAATTGAGCTTGTAAATATTTAGGCTTAATTTTAGGCTTGGTATTGTAATTAACTTCATTTGGTGTTATAATTTTAACACTCCCCCTCAACACCAACTTTCGTTCTTCTAACCACGTTGAGTTATCTTCGAAACTTTTCGAACTTATCAACACCCAAGCCTTTTGTGAACAAATCAGCCACTTGATCTTCGGTCTTAACATACAACAACTCAATTTCTTCTTGCAAAACTTTCTCCCGGATAAAGTGATAATATACCTCTACATGCTTTATTCTTGCATGAAAAATTAGATTTTCTACCAAATAGATTGCTGACCGATTATCACAATATATTAACACTTTATAATCTCTTGGCCGATGTAAATCCCACATCAACCGCATCAACCATGTACTTTTTTGAGTTGTCATTGTTGCTGCTCTGTACTCAGTTTCAGTAGTTGACAATGATACAGTCGGTTGTCTTTTACTACACTAAAAGACTGTTCCTGAACTAATATTGAAAAAATACCTAGTGGTCGAATGTTATGTATCATGATCTCCAGCATAGTCAGCATCATAATAGCCAGTAATTTTACAATCTTAGTCTTTCTTATAGAAGATACCATAGTCAATTGTGCCTCTCACATATCTCAATATTCGTCAAACTGCTTCTAAGTGGAGTTTCTTAGGATTTTGCATGTATTGACTTATTACTCCAACTGCATAAGAAATATTTGGTCGAGTCAATGTCAAATAGATAAGACTTCCTACCAGTTGTCGATACATAGTTCCATCTTCTAAATCATTTCCTTTATGACCGCACAACTTGGCATTGGTTTCTAACGGTGTTGAGATAGACTTGCACTCTAACATCTCAAACTTCTACAATAAATCTTTGGCATATTTTTGTTGTCTTAGAAAAATCTCATCTACTGTCCGAGTGACTTCGAGCCCAAGGAAATGCTTAAGTTGTCTAAAATCTTTCATCTAGAAGTAAACCGCTAAATTCTCTTTTGTTCGACGAATCTCTTCTTCATCATCTCCAGTGATAATTAAGTCATCCACATATACCAGCACAATTGCAAGGTTCGTTCCATTAGCTTTGACGAACATTCTAGAATCAGGTGGTGCTACAGAGTAACCACCATGTGTTAGAAATTCTCCAATTTTACCATATCACGCCCTTAGAGCTTGTTTTAATCCATACAATGTCTTTCTCAATTTACACACATAATCATGATGAAATTTACTTTTAAATCCTATTAGTTGAATCATGTAGATCTCCCGATCAAACTCTCCATGTAGAAAAGCATTCTTTATGTTTATTTGCCACAATATTCAACCTTTGCAAGCTGTCAATGCAAGTAGAACTCGTATTATGGTGATCTTGGATACTAGACTAAATGTTTCATCATAGTCTAGTCCATGCTGTTGAGAAAATTCTTGAGCTACCAACCGAGCTTTATACCTCTCCACCGATCAATCAGGACATTTTTTTATCTTATACACCCATTTACAAGACATATGTTTCACATCCTTTGGCTTTGGCTTTGACACTAAATCTCAAGTTTAATTTTGCTCCAACGCTATGATTTCTTCTTCCATAACTTTAATCTATTTAGTGCTCTGTGATACTTCTTCAAAAGTCTCAGGCTTCTCAACATTTTCCTCTTTCGCCATAGCTGCATTAGCATATTTGGGATTAGACTTTCTTATTCTTATTGACCTTCGAGGATGAGATTGAGGGGTTGCAGGTTCTACTCCTTCCTATTTGGCCTCTGTTGTTGGTTGTTGATAGATGCCAGTTTGCCAAGGACTTTGAATTGTCTCTTGCTCGGTGTTGTCATCACTGCTTCCATCATTAAGTTCTTCTTAACTCAGTCAGATTTCAGCAATTTGCTCATCTATCTTTTGTTGCAGTTTTTCTTCTATTTCTTTTAAATTTGAAGCTCCTTTTTTTATGGCGACCACCATGAAGATGCCATTAAATACCACATTCCTTGATGTGTAGCACCGCCTACTAGTAGGGTCACAACATTTTCATCCTTTGCGCTGGTTATAATATCCAACAAAGATACACCTAATTACTTTTTTGTCAAATTTGTTTCTCAGGTGATTTGGCAAAAACACATAGCATATAATACCAAATACTCGAAAATGAATCACTGTAGGTTTTATATGCCACAACTTCTCAAATGGTGATATGAACCCTAACCTTGGTTGAGGAAGTCTATTAATCACGTGGGCAGCAGTCTTCATTCCTTCGGCTCAAAATCTTCCTGGTACATTTTGTGCGTGCAACATACTTCTACAAATCTCTGCAAGATGTCAATTCTTTCTTTCTACAACACCATTTTGTTGTGGCATGTTAGCACATGTGAACTAATGTCGTATCTTATTTTCTCGAAGATATTGTAAGAACTCATCATAGGTATATTCTCCTCCATTATCTGTGCAGAGACAATGAATCTTCCTTCCGACTTCTCCTTCAATTGTTTCTTTAAATTCCTTGAACTTCAAAAAAGTATCTGATTTTTCCTTCATAAAGAAAACTCATACTGTTGGGAATCGAGTGTGTGATATATGAATGCATACATAATTTCAAAAATTACAATATGTAGCGAAAGTATGTTACAAATACATTCATTTTAACAATTAACCACATATATGCATAAGTATAACAATTATACATTTATAAACATCATGAACAATTGTATTAAAACAAAATGTAAAATACTCACCTTATGAAGGTGGCTTTACAAATTCTTCAAGTCCTTCAACAATCCTTGTGAAGAGCTCACCTTGAAGTATATGTTGAACAATTCTAGTCCATAACTTTTGGTGGGATTAAGAAGCTATAATGGTAGCTTGGTTTTAGAATTTTCAGCAACTTGTATTCAAACTCTTTTGAATACAAGTTTGTTTCTTAAATGGAGATGGTAAATATTTTCTATACAACTCTTGTATTAATTAGAAATATTTAATATGCAATTCTTGTATATTTCTTAGAAACAATTTCTACATTATAATTATTTTGAACAACTCTTTTCAAGAATAATTATCTTTTTCTCCATTTTCATTTCATTCATTTTAGTCATCCATTAGAGAAGAAGATGAAGAGAAGTTTGTTTATTTTTCTAACACTTGAAAGAACAAAACTAAAAAAAATCTCTCTTACCTCTCTTCCTCCCATTGTCGAATTCTTCTCCAAGAATTGAATAAATATTTTCAATTATTTTACCAAAATCTATTTTGTTTATTCAACACTTTGATTAAACAAAAGGAAGTGCTCCACCAATTTTATTGTTAGTCTCCCACTTAGGATTAATTAAACCAAGCACTAAAATAAATGGTCACCTAAATTAATCTTTACCTAACAAATATAATTATTTTAATTATAATAGGTAATTAAATTGCTAACATCTAAGCCCTCATTATATTAAAATACATTGTCATGATCTATATATATTATAATATTATCTAATAAGATATAATTTAATTATTCAAAATAATTTTGAATAATTATTTTTACCTTGCTAATTTTTACTACCAAGGTTAAATGGTAAAAAGGTAAAATCAAATCATTGAACAAATTTTGCCATTTGTCAATATTCTATTAATTAACAACCCTTGTTAATTAATTAAGTGATGTACTTAATAATTAAGTCTTGATAAATGTACAACCCAGTGCGCAACGAGTACACTTCATATTGTGAGACTCTCTAGGTCCACACCTAATTTGTCATATAGAGCTCCTCCATACGTCCGTGAACGATGCCCCACACACACGTTACGGATATTATAAATTAGCGTGTTAGACCATGCAAGTAGAGGTTATTACATATTCGTATAATCCTTCCATCATTTATATCCTTGAAGAGCAGAGATATAGATCATCACCGTCAAATCTCTATTTTACTCAACCATGAACTTATCTCCAGTTTATATTTCATTAAACAATATCCACAAATACTTTTATGATATTGTTTATTCCTCTGGAATATATTTTCTGAGGTTTATGCTTGTGGCCACAAGACTTTTTGAAATACAATCTCAGAGTATCAAGATATACAACCCACTCATATAAGCTGATGGATCCTATATCTACGCACACCGGACTTCATGATCATCGGACCATACCCAGCGACACCCAACAGTCAGACCATGAAAGGTTTCTGACATGTATGAAACCAAAGCATGATGGATCACTCACAAGCTCATTGTGGCACTCAAGTCAAAGGACTACAAATACTGCTCAACTCGGAAGACCTTTCATTGACGGCTTTATGAGATATCTATTGGACGTCTTCGTGAGTCTGTTTAATATCTAGTCCTTACTAAATACATGCATCTCTATACGAGATTTCTACTAAGCTCATGGTTTGCTAAGACTAACCATATGAACCATCCAAATATAGACATACTATATTAATGGGTTCCATTGATAGACCCGCATCGATGAAATTAGATTAGGAATATTGTGTTTGAGAACATATTTGCATAATGACATTTCCTAGCACTATTTGTAACTCCTTGCAGCTATGTCATTACTAATATTTTCTCAGGTCATTGTCCTATTTTATACAAGGCTCTAACTCCTTAGATTTCGCTAACTCTTATAAACTTACTAACTCTTAGATTTCGCTAACTCTTATAAACTTACTAACTCTTAATACCATTAACCCTTAGTGTTTATAACTATTAGCATTGCTAACTCTTAGCCTTAGTCTAAACTCTTTTAGACCAGATCTGAATCCCTTCAGATCATACAATGTCTGAAACGTTACAAGCATCTTACCATTTACTAATAAATAATATTAACGATTTTATTAGAAATAATAATTGTATAAATATTATCATTATATATTTATACATTATGGGATGACACGTAAGCACAAATCCCAACACATATATACCTCGAGAAGTCATCAATAAATGTCACCATGTACCGCATGCCACTAATTGATGGCTGCTTGATAGGTCCAAACACATTAAAGTGAACTAACTCCAATGGCTCCTTAACTTTAAACTTTGACTCCTCATATGGTAGTTGATGTGCCTTGTCATACTAATATCTCGCAAATACTGTATCCACTCTCACATCACGTTGAGGTAAAACCTTAAGCATTGCCTTGTTCATTATCACTTTTAGCTTATAATAACTTACATGTTCTAATCGTGCATACCATAAATCTATTGTCTCATTCTTTCGAGTTTTGTCTACATAAGCTAACTCTGCTGATAGTAGATTGACTCTAGTTGTCGTCCTTCCATTGTTGGTGTTCCCGTGATTTTTAAATCTTAGTACACCTTAACATCTTGTGGACCAAACAAGACATAGTGTCCAACAGATGTTAACTGTGATATTGACAATAGATTATTTTTCATGGCAGGGATATGATAGACATCTTAAAGTATTACCTTATTAGGACTGTAACGAGGTGTAAGGATTGTGTTACCGATGTGAGTTATAGGCAATCTTGAGTTGTTGGCTTTCACCACCACGCGACTTCCTTTGTACTTAGTCATATCTTGCAGCTTTTCTTCGTCACCAATCATATGATTTGAACATTCTGAGTCGACGATCTAATCATTTTCATAGTCAATCCGTCCAAGCATTATCACTGAGAGTGATAGGTATTCTTCCTCTATAGCAACAGACGCTTTAGCATCCCACTCATCTTCACTTTTTCTTTTTGAGATTGATGTAGTAGCATTACCCTCAGCAGACTTTTTCTTGGACCAACAATCTTTTATCATGTGTCCTATTTTTTCACAATTGTAGTATTTTTCTTCAAACTTTTTCTTTTGGTTGGACTGACTACCATTGCCATAAGTCATCCATACTCCATCTGTCTGTGAGCTACCTTTTTGGTTATGACTCTTTATCTTGTCATCATCTCTTTTAGATCCTTCACCAGCACGTTGTTCAAATTGACCTTTTCTTTTGTCGATGTAGAGTGCTTCTTCATCGCCTTTTAGAGTGACCTCACCCATTTGCTTGGCAATTGCTTCTTGATCAATAAGCAAATTTTCAAATTCAATAAGAGATGGTTGGGTTAGCCAGCTTTGTATAGCAGTAACAAAATTTCTATACTCGAGCCTCAAACCATAGATGATAATTCTTTTCATCATAGTTTTAGCAATAGCAGCGGTATGATCTAACTCAGATATTTCACGGCACAAGGACTTTACCTTTGTGAAGTATTGGTTGATCGTCATATTGTGTTGTGTAATCGACAATAATTCATTCTCTAAAAGCTGTAGTCGCGTGTTATTTTTCTTTGAGAAGAGTGATGCAAAAGTGTCACATGCTTCATTTGGCATTTTGGCCTTCTTTATATGCTCTAACATTTCGTCCTTAACTGTGATCTTAATGGTGAATATAGCTTTACCAGTTTTTACCTTCAACTTCTTTAAAGTGGCTTCGTCTGTTAGCTGCTTCACTTCATTCCTGTCAACAACCTCCCAAAGATCTTCACCTTGAAGGTAAGACTTCATCAACGTCGCCCATGTATTGTAATTTTAGTTATTGAGCTTCTTAATTCCTCCAACAACTTGAAGGTCATCCATCGTGTTGGCAGTACCTCAGTAATACCAAACAAGTTTTGTCAACAAACTTACAGAGTCACAGACTACTCATGACATAAAAAAGCTCACTCACTCACAATTTCTATAAAGCCGTTTCTGATGTAGAAGATCAGTCAAAGCTGCAACCACAGAGCATACTCAAAATTCTTAAAAATTCTACAACTTGAACGGTCCCAGACAGCCGCTCTGATACCAATTGTTGAGAATAATAGAATACAAATAGAATACTTTTATTAATATAACAAACTCAAAGCTTGCAATACAAATTTTAGAAACTCTCACTCTTTTTCACTTACAACACAACACTTACAGCTCAACACTCACACATTCTTTGTTGAGCTTTGTCAAGCTCCAAACTCAAAAGATCTGACACACGACATCACTTACATTCATTCAATAATATTTAAACATTCATTTTAATTTTTTTCTGAATTATAACAATTGAATTATGACTGGGACAATTAGTAAACCGGAGATACGCAGAGTTTTCTCAGAGATTAACACTCTACTACGTCACCAGTAGCAACTTTATTACCAGAAGCCTAGAATATATTCATTGCAAATTCTTACTTAAAATCAACCAATAACCACGCTTGGTGAAACTTAAACCAAATCCAACCACACACAACAAAATAATACATAAGTATTTATTTCAATAGGGATAAATCAAATATCTTATCTCACGTGTCCCCAAATGAAACACTCAGCAATATAGCAACTTAGGGAACTCAAGGAACAGCAGAAGCCTTGCCAAATCTGCTAAGCACACATGTACATTATTTACCTGAAATCGCCATAAACTATAATGAGTATAAAACTCAGTAAGCATACTAGTTTTTCATATATCAAATACAAATATATATATATATATATACACAATGCATATGTATGATATGCTGTGATCAATCAAAATCATAATCTTATCAAATCACATATCATGTAAGCACTTACACATTCTTTCAAAATATATTATAGGAATCCATCACTCAACTACTACTTAGTAGGACTTACATATCACATATCACATAATGAGTCAAATGTCACTCGTAGGTGACATACTGCATGAGAGGAATAATACAAGTAAGGTTTTTAAATTACACATATATAATGCTCATACCAGAAGGTAAAGCCAAACTCTCACCCTGGTCATCGGTGAGTCCTCTCACATGCACCAATACGCTACCACACGAATGTGATGACTCACTCTTCCTTTAAGTACCAATAAGATCCTTCCTACATATGGAACACATAACATATACCAATCTCAAAGGAATGGCCACATATAAAGGCTCCACAAATCACATAAAATGCATACTAAGTCAACAGTGAGTTCAAGTACCCTCAAAACACAAAATATTTCTCATGGACATATTACACTTCAAAAGCTTTCTTTGTTAAACACATCTTATTTTGAAAACTCACTTTCAAAAACACATGTATGTCCATGCTCAATGTCAATGCTCACCTTCATAAACATATTTCTTTCACATTTCATATCAAATATACTTTAACATAATATAAACATATTTCTAAGCACATTTAAAATATCATACATAGACAATTACTATGTTTATTGTGATTTCAGTAAAAGTCTAGTATATTTACCTCTTAGCACTTTCGGTACAAGGCTTAATTCTCCTTAACCTATCAATAGAGATTAATTCTTTTACAAGCCTCACAATTCACACAAAACACTTTAAATAGCTTACAAAATTATACATATTGAACTTATCATATCATATTGGTCTAATTACTTGATTTCTCAAAACCTATCATTCTGACCACTTACATTTAACAAAAAAAAATTTATATATCAAATGATGTCCAATTACTCTAAAATTAGAATATATCATTCTTAACTCATATATCCTTCTTATGTATGAATATTATATCATAATTCCTACACAATCGATTCCATAAATACCATCAAATCCAAAATCTTATCCTGATAGGATCAAGATATTTACTGAACAGTATTCAATCTCCCAATTTTATAAAATCATATACTAACTCAAAAATTATAAAACTATCACAGAAATACTCTTGACACATATCTCAATGCATGATAAATATTCATTTCAAAATCACGGCCAAAAGTATTTTAAAACTATTTTATTCTATAGCTTTCAAAATCTGTTAATCAAATACTGTAATGAGCTGACACTCTTTAGCAAATCATAACGATTTAACCACATTGATCTAAATTCTCAATTTTGAGTATATCATATTAGACATATAAAATTATCATATTCCATAAATTCATAATTTTTGAAGATCATAAAGCAAATCAGAAATTATTTGTTACTGTATCATACTGTTCATACATGAAATTTCCAGATTTTCAGGGTTATTTTGGTAAATTCACTAAAAATTCAATTTCTAGAATTTTCAATCTATTCAAAGTCTAAGATAATCATAAACATGTCTAATTGCATATACTAAAAATAAAAAATCAGAATCGAATCACAACAATTTATAAAATTCCTAGATCAGGAGACTATCAAGTAGAAATTCTGCAATTCATCATGATTTATCAAGCTATCTACATAGATCATCATCAATTCTCACAATATCTTATGAAATACACATTAAATCCTCAATTATACATATTTTCAGAAATCAAAACTTAAAGGAATCAACTTAATTAACACCAATAAATTGAGAAATAGTTGTGATATACCTTTTAAAATCCAAAATTTCATTTTCTTCTTCTTCTTCTATTTCTCTCCCCTCTATTTCTCTCTTTTCTCTCTCTAAAGGGGTAGCTCGACCCAAAAATACGTAAATTATGGTTTCAAAAGTGTATTTTTATACTAAGAGGCTAATTTTTGATATTTACAAATTTGCCCCCAAAAAGTTTCAAAGCATTACAATTTGGTCCCTAGAATAAATATAAAGTCTTGCAAATAAACCCAATACTAATAGTATGTCCTTAACCTATACAAACACTACTAATAATAATACATAAATCAAGTATCACCCACATACAAATAAAATATGTATATAAATACTTATTCTTACCGATTATGGATACTGGTTACTACAAGCTTATTATTTTCTTAACTCTCTAACACTCTAAACTCTCAATAATTGATCAAATACTTCATCAACTCTTTATTCTTAACTTGCTTGCTTACAAAACCAAATAAGGGAGTGGGGTATTTATATTTAGTTTCAACAAACCAAAATTATACAAATAAAATAATATAAAAATTTATTAACCACATAAATTTATAATGCTTATATCCTTAATTATTAACTTCAAAATATCTTACTTAATTTAGAAATTTTAAAATTTGAACTTATAAATATTTAAACTTAATTTTGAATTTAATATTGTAATTAACTTTATTTGGTGTTATAATTTTAACATTTCTGATAGACCTAAAAACTTAGCAGCTATAATATGTCTCTAGGACTCATTTCTCTTTTCTTCGTACCCATAAATTCTTGCTACCATAACCAAGCTATTGTAGTGATCATTAGTATTTTGCAATAAAATGGAGAACAAAAATGAGAACCAAAGCACTCATCATCATCGCAAAACTCTCTTAGTTCGGGCAAATCCCCACTTGACCAGATCACGGTTGTGGTACCAATATTTAAAAAAAAATAACAAATAACATACAATTTGTATTGAATGGTTCTGGCAGATCTCTGGTCATGGTACCATCATTTAAATAAAAAAGAAAAAGGAGAGAGAACAAATATTAGCTAGCAATATAATTTAAACAAATTTCAATAGCTCGGCTTAAAAAAAAAAATTATGTGTAACCAAGAAAAATGGATAGCTAACCGGTCCCAATTGATTTCTGTATCAGCAAGGGTCAAACCTGGAGCTGCTGCCTCAGTTTCCATGGCGATCTATCATTCCAGTGCAAGTTCTATTGCTACGGTGTAATAAAACTGTTGGTTTAGTTTTCTATCGAGCTCCGTTGGTTTCGGGGGAAGTTTTAATGGTGTCTGTGTCTGTCACTGTTCATAAAGTGAAAGAGACGGAAGCAATGAGAAAGTTCCATAGATTTTGGGATTCCGTTTTAAATATTAACAGAAACTTTCCCTTGCTAAAGGGTAACAAGATTGCAAGCATACGGATTAACGAAAAACTTACCAAGAAAATACGTCATGTCGTCTATGTATTTACATTTTAGACCGCCAAACCATTCATTAGTTGGTTTAAAAGAAAAAACCATTCATTTGTTTGTAGTACGATAAGTCATTTATTATTATTTTCTTTTTGGGTTTTTTAAACGACAAGCCGTCGTTCCCTCAATCTCATCACTCATCAGACAGTTGATTGTTCAAGGATTGTGGGATGGTTAGCGCTTCTTTTTTAAAAAAAAAAAATCAATTCATTGATAAATGTTAGTAAGAATCTACTATTATAAAAAGTAAAAAATTATTAAGATGACGCAATTTAAATTTATTAACAAATATTCGTATTTAAAACTCTTTTTAAAAAAAGAGATAAAATAAATTTTATTACGAAATTTAGGTCTTGAAAGGATTATATCGACCTTTTTAATAAGGGATTGACTACTTTTTTAATGAAAAATTTTTTACCCTTCTAATGAGGGATTTCTGCGCCAAATACAAATGAAGATCTCTTAACCTCTTTCTATTTCATCCACCCCAATTTTTATTATCTTTTATTGGAATTTATAAAATAATATATACGTTTAATATGTTTCACATATTTTGATTAAATTAATTTTTTTGTTTTATTTGATTTTAATTTTGATTTTCTTATTGACTAAAATTATTTTAAAAAAACCCCCAAAAAAAGTAAGTGAACTCACATGTTCTGATTTTTTTTTAATTCTAAACATTATAAAATGCTATACTGGTCACTTATACGAAATGTTATAGTGGTCACTTATACGAAATGTTTTTGTCATATGTATGGGATTTTATTTACCTTATTAGAATTGCCTATGTTAATCATTTTATACCTTTAATATTATTTTTATTTGAGAAGTAAAATAGGTAATTTTTAAAAATAAAAAGAGTTTGTAAAAGGAAATATTTTGTTTTTCATTTTTTGTAAACAATTGGGTGTACTAAAAATATTAAAAGTATTAATAATAATATATTAAAATTTATATATGATATATTAAAATATATTTTTTATTAAAAAATTTAATGATGGGTCAATTAAATAAATAGAAATGGTCAAATAACTTCATTTTGGCCGATGTCACATATCTTATTGGGATAATGGTTGGTCCAATGAAATTGGGATGGGTTAAACTTAGCTCTTATTTTTTTGTAACGGGCTGAGAATCCATCCCAATTTTCCGTTTTAATTTTTCAATAAACCAAACAAAACTAAACTTTACTATTATTTTCACAAAAATAAATGGTTTTGAAATTCTAAAAACATTCATGTTCGATTTTGAAAGGGGGAGATTTTATAAGATCCTATTCTAATTTTTTTTTTATTAGGCTTATAGCTAAAAAAACTTATTTTTTTATGATTACAAAGTTCATTTGAATATAAAATCTAATCCTAAAAATAGAGCATTTTACTTTTTTTTATTACCCAAGGTTTCAATACGTTTCACAACCAAAAAATTTCTACAAGTTCTATTGAAATAGGATCCGCACAAGAAAAAGTACTTGTCATTCGTTGGTTATTAAGAACATCTTAAAAATGTTCGGGTCAAAATATAACTTTTAAATTAAGTTTCGAATTAGTGAATGTTGTCAAAGGGAGTGGCGATGCCATACGCAAAAGGAAAAAGACTCGTAAAATGGTAAGGACAAATAGAGCTTTAGCAATGATTCTCAATTTTTTTATAATATAGTTAAAAATTTGAAAACTTAATCTAATACTTAATTAAAAAAAATGATGATTGTTTCCCCCGAGAACTCTATTATAATCTCAGCAAAGCATATTCGCAATTCATGCTCAAGGAAAAGTACACTCAATAAGGACATGGAGTCAATTTATTAGTGACTTCCAAAGTTTTATAACTAGCCTTCTCTCCATCCCGATTGACGCTAGTCGATAGTTCGTTACGAAGAAACTACATTCAACATTATCTTTTGGGCCATAACAAAATGAGTTGGAGATATAATTTTTTTTCTCATTAGTTATTTGAACAAATTTACACATCAATAAACCTAGATCATTACTAAAATTTGTTCTTTTTAAAAAAAATAATAACTTGCCTAATTTGCACATTTAGTACTTTAATCGGTGTTGAGCTTATCATTTTATATACATTAACTTTCTTAAGCATTCTCAATATGTTTAAATAAGAATGGAGACTATTCATATTATAATATTTTACTGATTTATTAGTGTATTTCTTTTGTGGGTGTACATTGGTTAAAATGGTCGAATTTTTTAAGTAAAATTAAGAGGTTTGAGATTCAAACCACACGCTGAAATGAAAAAGGTGAATAAAAATATAATTTATATTTAATGTAATTTAAAAAAATGTAATCTTTAAAAAAAAAATAACTCTCTCAATGTTTGTTGATTAAACACGTTATTAATGCATTGACCGACAAGACTGATATAATTTCAAAACATAAAAACTCTTTGCAACAACATTCAATGCTTGAAATAATTATAGATATTCATTACTTTGGTATCTCATCTTACAAATCGAGCATATATCAAGTGCTTTCAATAAACCTTATCATTGTTTAGCGCATGTATCAATAATTTATTGCCTTCAAATAACAACAACAACAACAATAAAAATAATAATGCTGCTAATTTAAGCATTAATAGGTCTTTATCTATCGAAAACAATCACCGATGTAACTTTTAACTGTAATTATGAACGCAATTGTAAATATCGGACACTGCGAAGGAGAACTCGAGAACACACTCAACATGAAAGGCCCTTTTCACAAAAGTTGCATTTTTTGACCGAGGTCCAAACCTGTAATTGAAAACTAAGTTCAACAAGCAATAATAATAATTTATTAACAGACTTCTTACTAGTTTCTAGTTTCATATCATATACCTTAAGATATTATTAGTATTTTATTTTTGTCTCCTCAAAACAATATAATCATTGTTCATGCTGAAGTAGAAGCACACAAATAAACAGAATCATTCAAATAATATATATAAAATAAGTAATTAAAAAATAATGAGAGAAAAGATAGAAGAAGAATGTAGTAACCAGTATCCACGACTGGTAAGAATAAGTATTTATATATGTATAAATATACGTATTTTATTTGTATGTTGGTGATACTTGATTTATATATTGTTATTAGTAGTGTTTGTATAGGTTAAGGTGATACTATTAGCATTGGGTTTAATTGCAAGACTTTAGATTTATTTTAGGGACCAAATTGTAATACTTTGAAAGTTTTGGGGGTAAATTCGTAAATACCAAAAATTAGCCACTTAGTATAAAAATACACTTTTAAAACCCTAATTCTCTCATTTTGGTCGAGTTACCTCTTTTAGAGAGAGAGAAGAGAGAAAATAGGGGAGAGAAAGAGAAGAAGGAGAAGAAAAAGAAGAAGAAATTAGAATTTTGGATTTTAAGAGGTATATCACAACTATTTCTCAATTTATTGGTGTTAATTATGTTAATTTCTTTAAGTTTTGATTTCTGGAAATATGTATAATTGAGGATTTGATGTGTATTTCGTATGATATTTTGAGAATTGATGATGATTTATAAGATAGTTTGATAAATTATGATGGATTGTAGAATTTTTGCTTGATAGTCTCTTGATCCAAGAATTTTATAAATTGTTGTGATTCGATTCTGGTTTTGAATTTTGAGTATATGAAATTAGACATGTTTAGTATCATCTGAGACTTTGAATCGATTCAAAATTCCAGAAATTGAATTTGTTGTGAATTTACCAAAATGACCCTGAAATTCTAGAAATTTCCTATGTGAACAGTATAATACAGTGACGAACAATGTTTGTCCTACTGAATGATCTTCAAAAATTACGAATTTGTGGAATATGATAAGTTTATATGTCTAATATGATATACTCGGAATTGAGAATTTAGATCAATGTGGTTGAAATGTTATGATTTTCTAAAGTATATCCGCTCATTACAGTATTTGATTAACAGATTTTTAAAGTTATGGAATAAAATAGTTTTAAAATATTTTTGGCAGTGATTTGGAAGTGAAATATTTATCATAGACTGAGATATGTTAAGAGTAATTATGTGATAGTTTTATAATTTTTGAGTTAGTATATGATTTTATAAAATTGGGAGATTGAATACTGTTCAGTAAGTATCTTGATCTTGTCAGGTTAGTAGTTTGGATTCGATGGTATGTACGGAATGGATTGTGTAGGAATTCTGATATAATATTCATATATAAGAAGGATATATGAGTGAAGAATGATATATTCTGATTTTGGAGTAATTGGACATCATTTGATCTATTAGAAAATTTTGTTAAGTGTAAGTGATCAGAATGACAGGTTTTGAGAAACCAAGTATTTAGACCAATTTGATGTGATAAATGCATTTTGTATAATTTTGTAAGCTATTTAAAGTATTTTGTGTGAATTGTGAGGCTTATGAAAGGATTAATCTCCATTGATAGGTTAAGGAGATTTAAGCCTTGTAGCTGAAAGTATTAAGAGGTAAGTATACTAGACTTTTTACTGGAATCACAATAAACATAGTAAGTGTTATGAATGATTTTGTAAATATGGTTAAAAATATGTTTATGTTATGTCAAAGTATGTTTTGATATGAAATGTAAATATATGTTTATGAATGTGAGCATTGACATTGAGCATGGACATACATGTATTTTTTTGAAAGTGAGCTTTCAAAATAAGATATGTTTAACAAAGAAAGCTTTTGAAGTGTAATATGTCCATGAGAAATATTTTGTGTTTTGAGGGTACTTGAACTCACTGTTAACTTAGTAGGCATTTTATGTGATTTGTGGAGCCTTTATGTGTGGCCTTTCCTTCGGGATTGGTATATGTTATGTGTTCCGTATGTAGGGAGGATCCTATTGGTACCTAAAGGAAGTGTGAGTCATCACATTCGTGTGGTGGCGTATTGGTGCATGTGAGAGGACTCACCGATGATCAGGGTGAGGGTTTGGCTTTTACCTTCGGGCATAAGCATTATATGTGTGTAATTTCAAGACCTCACTTGTACTATTCCTCTCATACGGTATGTCACCTACGAGTGACATTTGGCTCATTATATGATATGTGATATGTAAGTCCTACTAAGTAGTAGTTGAGTGATGGTATTCCTATTATGTGTTTTGAAAGAATGTGTAAGCGCTTACATGATATGTGATTTGATAAGAT
Source organism: Ailanthus altissimus (assembly GCA_946807835.1). Classification (NCBI taxonomy): domain Eukaryota; kingdom Viridiplantae; phylum Streptophyta; class Magnoliopsida; order Sapindales; family Simaroubaceae; genus Ailanthus; species Ailanthus altissimus. The sequence continues at coordinate 28,010,843 of OX327703.1, read as the reverse complement.
AATGATTTTGATTGATCACAGCATATCATACATATGCATTGTGTACATATATGTATTTGTATTTGATATATGAAAAACTAGTATGCTTACTGAGTTTTATACTCATTATAGTTTATGGTGATTTCAGGTAAATAAGGTACATGTGTGCTTAGCGGATTTGGCAAGGCTTCTGCTGTTCTTTAGGTTCCCTAAGTTGTTAGGTTGCTAAGTGTTTCATTTGGGGACATGTGGGATAAGATATTTGATTTGTCCCTAGTGAATAAATACCTATGTATTATTTTATTGTGTGTGGTTGGACTTAGTTTAAGTTTCACCAAGTATAGTAATGGATTGATTTTAAGTAAGAATTTACAATGAATATATTCTGGGCTTCCGGTAACAAAGTTGCTACTGGTGACGTAGTAGAGTGTTAATCTCTGAGAAAACTCTGCGTATCTCCGGTTTACTAATTGTCCCAGTCATAATTCAATTGCTATAATTCTGAAAGAAATTAAAATGAATGTTTAAGTATTATTGAATGAATGTAAGTGATGTCGTGTGTCAGATCTTTTGGGTCTGGGGCGTGACAAAGAACACATAAAGAATTACATGATTTGATAACTTGCTTACGTCTACGGCGGATTAAGATCACACTCTTTTCTTATTATGAATCACAAGACACTTACAAAGTTATGCTTTTTACAAGAAAGATCACAAAGAAAACTCTCTCTTCCACTCTAGAGATTTTCTCTCATAAATAACCACAAAGATTGTTGATAACTACTAAGATTTCTCAACCTATCACAAAGATTTTATTTACAAGTAAATTGATAGCCTTTATATAGGCTTTGTGACGACCTAGGTTTACCCTATACGTGTGGGAGTCGTATTAAGAAGTCTTGAAACAAAAGGGAGACGAAATAAGGAAGTTTCCTTATTTCGAGATACTGTTCCTGTCTCTAGCGCCGAGGCGCTGGCGCGCAAGTCTAAGTGCTGCGGCGCTCATCTCCTGGCGCCACGGCACTCAGGTGCTGGATTAGGCGCTGTGGCGCCCACGCCTGGTCACCGCAGCGCTAGCGCTTGGTGCACCCCTCTTCATTTTCCGCCTCCTTTTGTGTCCATCTTCGATCCGTGCGTACCCTATGCACTTAGGTTGCTCTCCAAATCATATCCCGATGCTTTTCAATCAATATTCTCATAAATCCCCTCCTTGATTCAAAATCATCCACAAAGCAACTCGATCTCTCATTTCCGCATCTTCGGTCACCCTCGCAAAATAGTGACTCCGGTTAAGTTCTTGCATAGGATGAACTTAACCGAGGGCAGTGGCTTAGTCAACATATCAGTAGGGTTTTTAGATGACGCTATCTTTGTTAGATTAATGTCACCACTTTGGACAATCTCTCGAATGTAATGGAGCCTCACATCAATGTGTTTCGACCTCTCATGGAACACTTGATGCTTGCTTAGGTGTATGACACTTTAACTATCACAATATACACCGGTGTTCACATCTTTACTAGCCAATACCTTCGCGCATATACCTTTTAACCACACGACCTCCTTGATAGCTTCACCAACAACTATGTACTCCGCCTCTGTGGTAGAGAGTGCAACCACATGTTATAGAACTAATCTTCAACAAACACTACACCCAAACACTGTGAATACGTAGCCCGTCAACGATCTTCTCTTATCTAGATCACCTGCATAATCTGAGTCTACGTACCCTCTTACCATTTTATTGATGTCCTCATCCCTCTTATATGTCAACCCTTGATTTGACGTCCCCTTGAGATATCTCAAGATCCACTTTACTATAAGTCAATGATCTTTACCCGGATTTGTCATGTATATACTCACCATACTTATAGCCTATGCTATTTCTGGTCTTGTGCAAACCATTACATACATGATGCTCCCCATAGCGCTTGCATACGGTACTTTACTCATCTGTAATTTCTCTTCTTCAGATGTCGGCGATTGTGCCACTGAAAGTCTGAAATGCATGGCCAAAAGAATAGAGACAGCCTTTGCGTTGGACATACCAAACTTCTCCAAAATTTTAACTATATATCGTTGTTGGGACAAGAAGATAACATCTTTTTTTTCCCTCACAATATCCATACCTAAAATTCTCTTTACTGCTCCCAAATCCTTCATTTTAAACTCGTCACTTAACTGCTTCTTGAGCTTCTGTATTTCTTCCATATTCTTGTATGCGATCAACATATTATCGACATATAGAAGCAAATACATCATCCCACAACTTATGTTCTTGAAGTACACGCATCTGTCATACTTGCTCCTACTAAAGCCACAAACCATCATAAACTCATCAAATCTCCTATATCACTATCTAGGTGATTGCTTTAATCCGTATAATGACTTCTTTAGCTAACAAGCATGATTTTATTTTTCGGGCTCTTCGAACCCTTGCGACTGTGCCATATCGTCTCTTCAAGATCTCCATGTAGAAAAGTTGTCTTTACATCCATCTGCTCTATATATAAATTAAGGTTTGCGCACATAGCTAACAAAATCCTAATAGATGTGTGCTTGACAACTAGAGAGAATATCTCATGAAAATCGACTCCCTATCTCTGAGTAAAATCTTGTGCTATTAACCTAGCCTTGAATCTTGTAGGCTCAATCCTCGGTATCCCCTCCTTCACCTTATACACCTACTTGCACCCGACTAACTTCTTTTGAGGTATCTCCAACAACTTCCATGTATTGTTCTTACTAAGAGAACTAATTTCTTCTTCCATGACCTGCTGTCATTCTTTCTTGTTTTCACTCTTCATAGCCTCACCATATGTCCTAGGCTCATCATACTCAATAGTGTAAGCAGAATTAAAAGCATGAACAACTAAATCTGCTTGTGCATACCTGACTGGTGGGTTAATCGTTCTCTTTAGCCTATCTCTAGCTAACTGGTACTCTTCAAGTTCCATCTCAGGAGTCCTAGTCTTTCTTTGGGTGGATTTAGAGGAACTCGTCGATGTTCTTGGTACATCTTCAAGGATCTCATCGTTGAAGTGTTGATCTGGGGGCATATAATATCCATGTTCAGGCTCCATTTCAACTTCTATTGACTCTGGTGCTGAGTCTTCCTTGGGCACAGGTTCTTCTTTCTCATCTTCTTGGGAGGTTTTCAGCATCGTCATCTCATCGAACGTCACGTCACGACTTATGATACTCCCTGGTGGTGTTAAGTCTTTACACCACACCTTGTATCCTTTTACTCCTTCGAGATTGTTGTGATATGGTGTGTGATGTGTATAGATGCATATAATTTCAAAAATTAAAAACGCAACGGAAGTATTCATACATATTATACAATATGTAACAAATTCAAGCATGTAATCACATGTATGATCATTCAAGTACATATATATCTCATATATATTTCATGCATGATATAAAATGAATATCAAATAAATAACCTACCCGGTTATGAAGGTAGCTTTACAATTCTTCAAGAACACCAAGCTTTAATTTGTTGAGCTCACCTTGAAGTGTTCCCTTGCACAATTCTAGTTCACAACTAAATTCGGTGAGATTGTGAAGCTAGAATGGCAACCTTGAATTTCCAGCAAATGATTGTTTTAACACTTAAAATAATTTGTCTATATGAGTGATTACTACCAAGAGATGAGAAGAGTTAAGAGTTTTTTTTTGTTCTTTACAACTCTTTATGTTGAACCTTGGTAAGCCTTTGTATTTTCTCTCAACACTTTGAGAAAAACATTTAGGAAATGCTCTCAATTCTCTCTTCTTTCTCCTTGAACGAAATTCACTCTTTCTTACACAAATTGAACTCTTTCAATTCTTTCTTAAGTGCAAAGAATGATTTCTCTTAGTGCTCCACCACCACTTAACTATGTTTGCCATTACAAATATTAATCTATCATATTTTTCACTCACCAATTTGATTCAACCATTTGAATCAATTTCTAGAGAGTAAATGGCATTTAATCAATGTTAAGTGGTTTTACCACTTTCTTAGTGCATCATTTAAGAATTACTAAGTGGTCAACATTCCTTATTATTAATAACAAGTGCATTCTCCATTAGTAAATGGTGTTTGTCACTTATTCTAATTAATAATAATAATTTAATTAATATGTAAAATATTAATAATTCAAAACTATTTTGAATATTTACATTTACCATATATGTATTTACCAAGCAAGGTAAATAGGTAAATACATGGTAAATTATTTATGGAGCAAGATTATGTTACTTGTCAATCTCTTATTGGTTAACAACTCTTGTAAACTAATAATGTGTTTTACCTTCAATTATTGACAAGTGAATAATAAAAGGAACCTTGAAACATTTTTCATTTTGCTGGAAATTGTTGGATCAATTGTTCAATCCAATTCGTTGCCCCAGTGCACAACGAGTACACTTCATATTGTGAGACTCTCTAGGTCCATGCCCGATTTGTCATATGAAACTATTTCATACATCTGTGAACAATGTCCCACACACATGTTACAGATATTACAAAATGGCGCATTAGACCATACAAGTTGAAGTTATAACATATTCGTATAATCCTTCCATCATAAATATCCTAGAAGAGCGGAGATATAGATCAACACCGTCAAGTCTCCATGTGCTCAACCATAAACTTATCTCTAGATTTGTATTTTAATAAATAATATTCGTAAACACTTTTACGATATTTTTTCCAGGAATAAAATTAATTCTTGGATGTCTGCTTATGGCCATAAGACTTTCTGAAATACAATTTTGGAGTTGCAGGATATTTTACTTACCCAATTGAGTTGATGGATCTCATATCTGTACACACCGAACTCCATGAGCATCGGACCATACCCAGCGACACCCAGCGGTCAGACCATGAAAGGTATCTAACATGTGTGGAACCAAAGTATGATGGATCACTCACAAGTCCACCGTGGTACTCAGGTCTAAGGACCACGAATACTACTCAACTCGAAAGATCCTCCATTGATGGCTTTATGGGATGTCTATTGAAGATCTTTGTGAGTCTGTTCAATATTCAGTCCTTACTAAATACTTGTATCTCTATACGAGTTTTCACTAAACTCATAGTCTGCTAAGACTAACCATCTGGACTATCCAGATATAGACATACACTGATCTATATATATTAAGGTCTTCACTAACAGACCTGCATTAGTGAAGATAGATTAGGAATATTAAATTTAAGAATATATTTGCATAACAACATTTTCTAGTACCATTTGCAACCCATTGCAACTATGTCATTATTAATATATTCTTAGGTCTTTGTCCCATTTTAGACAAGGCTCTAACTCTTTAGATTTTACTGAATCTTAGTTCTGATCTAAACTCCTTTAGATCAGATCTGAACTCTTTCAGATCATACAATGTCTAAAATGTTACAAGCATCTTACCATATTTGTAAATAAAATAATTAGTGATATATTGAAATCATAAATGTATAAACATAAAGCAAATATTTATACATAAAAGAGATGACACGTAAGCACAAATCCCAACAGGGATATCCTATGAATACCCATTTGATAGCTCTAGGTTCCAACTTCCCCTCTTTAACATGTACAAAGGCAGGGCAATCAAATATTTTGAAGTGGTCATACTCGGAGGATTGCCAGACCATTTCTCTTCTGGCGTCTTGAAGTCAATTGCTGATGAGGGACTTCTATTAATCAAGTAAGCTGCAGTCACTACAGCTTCTCCCTATAATGTCTTGGACATCTTCGCATTGGTAACCATGCATCTAACCTTTTCAAGTAGGGTCATGTTCATCCTCTTAGCTACGCCATTCTGCTGTGGTGTTGATCTTACCGTTCTATGCCTTGCAATCTTATGTTTAGCACAAAACCCATCAAACTTTCTATTGCAATATTCGAGGCCGTTGTCAGTTCTCAACCTCTTCACCCTTTTGCCAGTTTGATTCTCAACAAAAACCTTCCAAGTCTTGAATAATTCAAATGATTGATCCTTGCTCTTCAACATATCGACCCACAGCTTCCTCGAATAGTCATCAATCAAGCTGAGAAAATACCTGGCACCACCACGAGTAGTTGTTTGAGCTGGTCCCCAAAGATCCGAGTGTATGTAATTAAGATTCCATTTAGTCTTGTGCTCACCGGTACTAAACCTTATCCTATGTGTTTTCCCAAGCAAACAATGCTCACAAAACTCTAAGAGCTGGAACTTATCTTCTCCAAACCTCTTTTGACTGAATAACTCCTTTAGGTTTCTTTTGCCTAGGTGTGCCAGTCTAAAATGTCACAACTTAGTTTGCATACTTTCATCATCTACAGAGAATAGTGCAGAACCACTTATGACTTCACCCTTAAGCACATAAACCCCTTTGCGTTTTTCTCTTCTCGTCACCACCATGGAACATTTTAAAACTCTTAAAATCCCTCCGTCGATCCTGATGGAATACCCATTCTGGTCTAGAGTCCCTAATAAGATCAAGTTTCTCTTCAAGTCAGGAATATACCTAACATCTGTGAACTCTCTCACTCGCCCATCATGTAGCCTAAGTTTAACACTATCAATTCACATCATCTGACATGCAACATCATTACCCATTAAGATCTTACCACCACTAATAGGCTGGAAATTTGTAAACCAAGACTTGTGCGGGCATATGTGAAAAGTACAACCAGAATCAAGAACCCATTGTTCAGAGTTCTTACCATCAGAAGCGACGAGTGTCTCTGCGCTGTCATAGCTATCATCATAGACAAGCGTAGCATCCGCTTTCTTCTTGTCTTGTGCTCTCTTCTCCAGACAGTTCTTTATGAAATGCTCATATTTCTTACAGCAATAGCATTTCCTAGAAGTCATAGACTTCGATTTCGAGCTCTTTTTCTTTCTATCCCTATATGAGGGCCTTCCTCTTATAGATAAGCTTTCTGCATTGCCCTCAATTTGCTTTCCTAATAACTTTAAGTTTAATGATGATTTCACATCACTCATCGTTAAACTCTCTTTGCCGTAGAGTAGCGTATCAACAAAACTCTCATAGCTCTTGGAGAGTGAACTCAGCATGATAATTGCTCCATCTTTATCTTTTATCTTGATGTTGACAGACTTAAGATCAATGATGATCTTATTGAAGGCGTCTATATGATCTTTCATCAACATCCCCTCTGACATAGACAGCTGATACAGCTTCTTCTTTATATGTAATCTGTTGGCCAACGATTTTCTCATATAAAGAGAGTCAAGCTTCTTTCAAAAACCTATTACCATCGTCTCACCTGCTACTTCCCTTAGTACTTCATCGCTCAATGACAGAACGATTGTGCTTTGAGCTATTTCTTGAATGTCATTTCTTCCTGCTTCATCTTTAGATGACTCTAGCATCTTCTCTTCATCACTAGATGGAGCTGCAGTTTCCTCTAATGTCGAACCAAGCCTTTGGCTCACCAACAACGCCTTAACCTTCATCTTCCACATATTGAAGTCATTCGTACCGTTAAATTCCTCTACCTCATACTTGGGTGTGGCCATGTCTGCTTAGAACCAAAGCTCTGATACCAGTTTATTGAAGCAGAAGCACACAAATAAGCAGAATCACCCAAGCAATATATGCAGAACAAGTAATTAAGGAATAAAGATAGAAAGGGTAGAAGAAGAACACACAAAGAATTACGTGGTTCAGCAACTTGCCTACGTCTACGGCGATCAAGATCACACTCTTTTCTTATTATGAATCACAAAGCACTCACAAAGTTATGCCTTTTATAAGAATGATCACAAAAAAAACTCTCTCTTCCACTCTAGGGATTTTCTCTCACAAAGATTGTTAATGATCACTAAGATTTCTCAATCTATCACAAATATTTTGTTTACAAGCCAATTGATAGCCTTTATATAGGCTTTGGGGCATCCTAGGTTTACCTTATACGTGTGGGAGTCATATTAGGGAGTTTTGAAACAAGTGGAAGACGAAATGAGAAAGTTTTTTTATTTCGGGATACTATTCTCGTATTCAGCGCTGCGACGCTAGCGCCTCCGTCTGAGCGCTGCGACGCTAGCGCCTCCGTCTGAGCGCTGCGGCGCTCGCCTCCTAGCGCAGCGGCTCTCAGGTGCTGGATTGAGAGCCGCGACACCCACGCTTAGTCGCCGAGGCGCTGGCGCCTGGTACGCCCCTCTTTATTTTTCACATTCTTTCGCGTCCGTCTTCGATCCGTGCGTACCGTACGCATTTGGCTTGCTCTCCAAATCATATCCCGATGCCTTTTAATCAATATTCTCACAATTCAAATTCTAATTATCTTTATTGTTGTTACTCTACTCAAGGTGACTATTGAATAACGCTATCATATGAATGACATGCGGGGAAATTACCATTACATGTTGCTCCTTTGGGATATCGACTCAAGCCCAATCATCTAGAGCGTTCGTGCAGTCTACGAATTTTGAATTCGAACATTCAAATTTTGATAACTCCTCGCTTAAAGATAGCAGCAAGGTCTATTATATAGGCATCACAGGTTCCGATTCACTTTCATTTGGAGACTCTAGTATTATACTATATAATATTTCTGGGACTTACTCAACCCAAAAGTGTTCAGCATTTGCAAGCATTTTCAACAACTAACCTCACCAAAATTGAATCATAATCCCTAATGAAGTCGACCATCCATTTCCTCTAAGCGGGTAAGAAGACGCTCATTCATAACTTATTGAGGATTGAAAACTCTAAATCATAATTTGTCCCAAAAATTTCAAAGCCCTTTAGAGACTCGATATAAATCATATGCTTATAATTTTAAAGAAAAAAATTCTTATTTAAAAAAAAATTCGTATAATCTCTATATATGTTTTGAATAAAAAAGTAAAGTTTATCCTAATTTCAATTGAACTTCACAATCAAACACGACAAGACCTATAAAAAATGAATTAAAAATATTAAAAAGGGACTTAATCATTTTTTGGCTTCTTTTTATTCTTATTGGGATTTTTAAGACTTCTTCCTCTCCATAACTCTAAAGATGTTCCTTGATTAGGTCTTCACCTTTCTCCCCATCAATTTATAGTTTCTAAAACTCCGTCAATCTAAGCTACTTTTAAAATCTCAATAGTCCAATATAATATATTTATGATGATATTTATTTTGTAGAGGTCTTGTTTCATTCTACTTTTATAAAAACCATCTCCAATAACGTATTTGAATGAACTAATTAAGTTCGGCGAAGTAAACATAATGGAACTAAATCACTATAAATTTATTTTGTGTCTATTTATGATTTTTTTTATTTGATATCGGAAAAATCTAGAACTTTGACAACCTAACATGTGTATTAGAGTGATCATACAACTATTTCAATTGAAAGTCCAAACACATGCTTCAAAGTTCAAATACAAATCACGACTAATATATATGTTGAAAAACTATCACCGTAATCAAACCTTTAAATAGATCTAATCGCTATTCCTAAGAGATATAAATTCAATTTGTTGCCTTAGAAAGATTTGAGTTTGTATATATATATTAAATGTGCTTTTTTTTTAATTATCTATTATTTTTAAGAGAATTTTTAAATGTAAAATAATACTAAAATTGATCAAATACCATTTTAAAAAATGAATAATTTGAAAAAACTTAAAATAAAGTGTATATACAATAAAATTTAAGGAGGCAAGCACGAATTTCTCTATATAATTCGATGCCAAGATTTTAATTATCTATCTACACCCACCAATTTGTCAACTTATACACCGATTTTTCATTAACTCAAAACAATTTGGGATTTGTTTTTTAAATGACCCATATTTGTAGACATTATTCTTTTTTAATCACAAATAAATGAATTAATTTTTATTTGTTAACAAATAGATAATTGGATAATTATGCTCATGAATTATATATTTATCTCTCTATTAAATATTCGAATTAGCTATTTTAAAAAAATTAATTTTTTTAAAAATTTGTATATATGTGTATTTATTTTGTAAATATATGAGTATTGAAGCATAATATAATAAAGTAAAGAAGAAATAAAGTGAATCGACAAGAAATATGGTAAATCACAAAAATTTGAAAATATATTTACATGCTCTATTCTTATTAAATAATAAAAAATATTTTATTTATTTAATAATTAAATAAATAATTTATTACTTAAAATTAATTAGTTATACATATATACATATTTCGCACACGACGTGTTGCGTGCTTGTGTAAGACACCCATTGGACATATTCAACACATGCTACCTACCACACTGCTTGCACATGTATACCGTGCATGCACATGGCTTACATGACACACTACACGCAAGATATATGTATTTTTTATTATTAAATAATTTATTTATAAATAATAATTTTTTTTATCTACTTAATAATTAAATAAATAAAATTATATTATTTAATAAAATTTTATTAAAATAATTAATAAATTATTTAATTAGTTTCATTTATTTATATTATTAAATAAATAATTTATTTAAACTTTTTTATCTTAATGATATAAATAAAGTATTGAGTCGAACTCTTTTTGAATATTAATATTATAATTATGAATAATCATTAACTCTCAAAGAAGAGTAGAAGAATCAGACCTATTATGGAGCATACAATACTTTACAAACGTATGATTATTACGCTTGAATCGAGTTATTTTATTCTATCTTTTAAAAAGAATTTAAATCAAAATATTTAATGACATGGTAATATATTTATACGAAATTTTTATCTCAAGCACACACAATGAAGTTGTAGATAGTTAAGTGAAATTCAATTTACGAAAGAATTATAATTTAAAAAGAAAACAAAATATTTCATTGAATTAATTAAAAAAAATAAAAAACAAACAAACTTTTATTAATTAAAAACAATTTAAATTAAATTAATTAAACAATAAATGAATCAGCCTTTAGCTCGCCCATTCGCGGCTATAAATGAATAGCACAAATCTGTTTCAAATTTTTTCTATTCATTTTATTTATTTTTAATTCATATTTTTTTCATTCACCTTATTTATTCAGCATTTTATCGCATTATATTTTAATATTTTACAAAATAAATAAAAAAAATCAAAATTATTAATTTCTTGAAAGAGAACTTATTCAAATATTTGATAATGAGAGAAAATATATCTTAAGAATATAATTATTTATTTCTTAACTAATAAAAATTAACTTATTTATTTATAACTAAAAGAGAACACTATTTAAAAATACGGGCTATTTATAAAAGATTTCAAACAATTTTGTACTTAAAAAAAAACTAAAAGCAATCAATGTCAATTTCTCAACCGTCAGATCATCCCGACAAATCCCCACGCACCGCCTGAAAAATCACATCCATAAAGAAAAGAACATCAGTCGGTGGTTCCCAACCACAAGACTAGTCACCGCTCAATCAGCACTATTAACTGAAGGTACATTATAAACCATAAACCGGCGGTTTACGTGATAATTTCCTCAATTGAACCCTAACCTCCAATAAAAATGCTTCCAAATGATATTTTCCTCGCTGCTTTGTTAAGAATTTTCGTTCTAGTCACTACAAGGACTAGAACAACGCCTCGACGATTTTAGGGTTTTTTTTTAAAAAAAAATTTAAAACTTCAATTTTCTGCTCTTATATAATCTCTAATTAGAGGTGAATCAATTCATTAGAAACTTCACAGAGGTACGTAGACGAATTTTGGTTTACTTTTTTTTTTTTTTTAAATTTTTGCTTCTTAATATCCCAATTTTTTTTTCTTTCAATTTTTGCGATGAGTTAAGACTATGCGTGTTCGGTATTTTAGGGTTCGTCAATCTTTGCGACGACATTAGGGTTTATTGAGTTCTAAACATTCATTGTTTATCGGTGAATGAAATGTTAAATTATTGAATTTTAAATTTTATCAATCTTATTCATAACTCAAATTTTTCTTATTTCAATTTCCATTGATGAATTAATGTGTTTATATGATCTGGAAGATGATATGTAAATATCGATTAAATAAAAAAATCAATCTCATTGGAATTTTGCACGAATGAGCTGCGGAATGTTGATTGCATGCTAGTGGGTCGAATTAGCGTTTTATTTTTCTCCTCTTGTCATTTGGAGAATCTTGGTCATTTTCCCCCTTAAAACTGAGATTGCATAATGAGGAATAGGCTTGCGATGTTATTTTTAACGTGTGGATTATTTAACTTGGTTGTAGGCTGATATTGCGAATGGCAACAGCAGAAGCAGCGTCAGCTTCTCTTGGTCCACGGTATGCTCCAGAGGATCCTACTCTTCCGAAACCTTGGAAGGGACTGATTGATGGAAGCACAGGTCTTTTATATTATTGGAATCCAGAAACTAACATTACCCAGTATGAGAAACCTGCTGTTGTGCCTCCACCACTGCCGCCTGGTCCACCTCCTTCAGGTTCTACACCTAAACTGGCTCCTCTACCAGTGGCCCATTCGATGCAACGTAATGGTATTGTGGCTGCACAAAGTCAGCCACAAATGACACCAGCCACAGCGCAACAGGGTCAACAAGTGAGCCAGATGCCTCAGCAGCATGGACAAACAGTGGCTCAGAATCATGGTCCTTTGGTGGCACAGGTTTCTGACCAGCAGGATCTGCAACAACAGGGTTCACATATGGGTCAGGCCATGCAACATTCAGGGCAGTTTACACTGCAAATGAGGCCACAAATGATGCAGTATCCAGGTCAGCAGTGGCCACAGCAACCAGGACAGCAAATGCAACATCAGCCAATGTCCCAGCAGCTCGGCCAGCAATCACTGCCTCATCAAAAATCACAGATGGTGCAACAAGGGCATCAATATTCACATCAGCAATTGCCATACATGGCATATCAACAAGGCATTCCTCAGGGGCAACAAAGTTCACAGCAGCAAACGCAATTTGGAGTGCAGGGGCAGCAGTTTGCAAGTCAACAAGAGAATAATAAGCCAGCTATCACAAAGAGAGAGGATGTTGATTTTCCACTAGGAAACCAAACAGGGGTTTCTCCATCCCATTTTCAACAGACTGGTTCTTCATCTGCTCAACACCTCCCTGCTGTAACCAATTCAATGCAGTTTGCTGGTTCTATCAATACGCAGAAGCCTAACACCATGGTTCAACTGCAACAAACTGGGACTGATGTGGCTCACCAGCAGCATGATCCTAGGTTTGAGAATCAGATGGGTCCACCGGTGATGCACAATAACCCATCTAGTCATCCTCCATTTGGAGTGAATATGGGTTATGAGGATAATGCACGTGGTAGAACTGGAAATGATTACTATTTTAATGGTAACAAGGATGGACCAATCATGGGTCCACAGCAGCCCAAGCTTGCAGCCTTACCCATGGGGAGAAATCTACCGGTATGTCAGAGATTTTTAACATTTTCTCTTTTTTTTTTCTTTATTGTACCAATTTAAATATTGGAACCTAATTTTGGAGAACTATATTTGATTGGTCAAAATAATGGAAGAACTTCTATGTAGAGGGTAGACTGATATATATGCATGTAATGGGAAGCATGGTGCGAGCTACATTCGATGTTAGCATATGCAAAATGATAGCATTGTCTTCCTTCTATTTAGAGCGTAGGGAAGGAAATTTATTTTGTACATTACTATTATTTCTTAATATTTAATTGAAATGCTACTCCAACCTGTATAAATTAATTGTTTTGTTATTTTATTTTATGCATTTTTTACGTTTGCTGCATTGGTTTTTTTACTATTATTTGTCGTTAAGGAGATGCCTCTTTGGTTGTGCATGTAATGTTGGTTATTGTTTACGAAATTGTTTGCAATTTATATTTTCTATTTATTTATTTGCAAATTGTTGCTCCTCCTTTTCAGGAGACGAGGGTGGGTGGTGCCCCACTTCAAAATGTCACTCCTGGCCCTGCTGCTGGATTGAATGCTGCAGCTGAGCATGCCATGCCTACTATGTATGGTCCTGGAGGCCCATTTCCAAATAATGCTATGATGAGGCCACCTTTCATTGAATCTTCTGGTGTCACTAACCTGTCACCTGCTGAAGTTTATCGTCAACAGCATGAAGTCACTGCTACGGTCTGTATTTGAACTTAACTTGCATGGCTACACTTAAGCATCTCAATATGTATGTGAGAATGTCCTCTGCATTTTGAAGGATTTAGAACCTAATTACACAATTATTTTCAATTATATAATGTCTTTTGCTACGGTCTGTGTGGTGGGCTGTTGTTTTTATTTCTAGATCCCATGGCATTTTTAATCTATGTATAACTTTTTATGACTCAAATTTTGTACTGAATTTCATAGGGGGACAATGTTCCAGCACCGTTCATGACATTTGAAGCCACTGGTTTCCCCCCAGAGATCTTGAGAGAGGCAAGTTTTACATCTGCAGTGACATTATATTTGATGTGCTAGGGTTACAAGCCAAATATGAGATGAACTTCAAATCTTTTTGGTGTTATTATTGTCTAAAACTTATTAGTTCTCACTTGTCGCAGGTGCGATATCTGCTCCGGAGGAGGAGCATATGTCGTACGCTGCACTGCTATTGCCACACTTACACTTGCAACAACTATTCTGATTTTTGGAGGCTGCAAAATGGACAGTTGGAGCCTTTCTTGGGCATCTTCTAATAGGGTGGTTGGCCCTTCGTCCAAATCACACCTGATGTGACTGGGATTTCTTGCCGCCTTTTATGTCTTTATTGACCTCTTTAGTTGCCTCGAGTTGCTTCTGTAAGCAACTGTATACCCATGGATTTTTTTTCCTCTGTCATGATATATAATTGCACTTGTGTTTTTGTTCACTCTTTCTTTGTACCATGGTTGCACTAGATTTAGATGTGAGTATTATATTTTATGTGCTCAGTTGCTATATTGATCTTCTTGCTTTTGCTTTTCTTTTTTCAGATCTATTCTGCAGGATTTTCATCCCCCACCCCAATCCAGGCACAAACATGGTCTATTGCGCTTCTGGGTAGAGACATAGTAGCAATTGCCAAAACAGGTTCTGGTAAAACGCTGGGCTACTTGATCCCTGCTTTCATGCTTCTTAGACAGCGTTGTAATAATCCTCAAAATGGGCCGACGGTATTGGTTCTGGCTCCAACCAGGGAGCTAGCCACACAAATACAAGATGAGGCCAGCAAGTTTGGCCGATCTTCAAGAGTCTCTTGCACGGTGCGTCTTAGATGCTCATTTATAATCCTTTTCAAAATTAAGCAAGTATATTATGTTGTCATTTGACTTTAATCCTTGCCCCAGTGCTTGTATGGTGGAGCTCCAAAGGGTCCGCAATTGAGAGAACTGGATAGGGGTGCAGACATTGTGGTGGCCACTCCTGGTCGGCTTAATGACATTCTCGAAATGAAAAAAATTGACTTTGGTCAAGTTTCACTGCTTGTGCTTGACGAGGCAGATCGAATGCTTGACATGGGTTTTGAACCGCAAATCCGTAAGATCGTGAATGAGATACCACCACGCAGACAAACTCTTATGTATACCGCAACCTGGCCCAAGGATGTGAGAAAAATAGCCAGTGATCTACTTGTCAACCCTGTACAGGTGAATATAGGCAGTGTTGATGAGCTTGCTGCAAACAAGTCTATCACGCAGGTATAACGAGTTTGTTTGCAGTTACTTTCTTGAAAGCCAGAGTATATGGGTTGATTAGTGGAACGTGCTGTTGAAAAGGTGGTGATGATGAAAATATGATATAATAACATGTTGATAATAACAATATATGAGTCATGTCTAATTATACCAAAAGTTTTGGCTACTTGCAGTTTTAAAGGTAAGAGCTTCTTGCTGACAGGGAAACTGTTTTACTGTTTTGAGCAAATAATAGCCTTTTATTCTTTGGTTAAAATAATCAAAAGTCTGGATCCTGGTTAGTTGCCATGGCTCTTCAAGTATGAGATCTGATTAGTTTAAGCTTGATCTGATAACAAGCTCATGACTCTTCTAACTGTTTAGCTTTTTTTTATTTCCAACTGTAGTTATTTGTTCTATTTGTTTGTGGACCATTACTGGCATCAGATGATTATTTTGATCTAGTGGGTTTTTGTGATCACATGTAGAAGTTACGGCATGCCTCTTTCATTTTCATTAATATGTTTGTGAAACCTTTTTGTCCTTGTGCTATATAGATGATAACTTTTTTATTTGAAAATAATTATTGAACATGCAGCATGTTGAAGTAGTTCCACAGATGGAGAGGGAGAGGCGATTGCAGCAGATCCTTAGAGCCCAAGAACGAGGTTCACGGGTCATTATATTCTGTTCTACAAAGAGGTTGTGTGACCAACTTGCACGTAGCATTGGACGTAGCTTTGGAGCAATTGCAATCCATGGAGACAAGTCTCAAGGTGAGAGAGACTGGGTTTTAAATCAGTTTCGCAGTGGAAAATCTCCAATTTTAGTTGCCACTGATGTTGCTGCTAGGGGGCTTGACATTAAAGACATAAGGTCAGTTACCTGCCCTTTTATGTCTATTTATGAAGTATATGGGTTTCTAATATCTGTTGTTGGGAACTGTACGCCACTGCAGTTACATTATTTTGAGCTTTTCATGTTGTAGGGTAGTGATCAATTATGATTTCCCCACTGGAATTGAGGATTACGTCCATCGAATTGGAAGAACTGGGAGGGCTGGTGCAACTGGAGTGGCATACACCTTTTTCTCTGAGCAGGATTGGAAATATGGAGCTGATTTGATTAAAGTTCTGGAGGGCGCTAACCAGCATGTGCCCCCAGAGGTCAGAGAGATAGCTTTGCGTGGTGGGCCTGGTTTCAGCAAGGATCGAGGTGGGATGAACCGTTTTGATGCTGGTGGTAGTAGTGGCGGGCATTGGGATTCCGGTGGACGTGGTGGAATGAGAGATGGTGGTTTTGGCAGCCGAGTCGGCATAAGGGATAGTGGTTTTGGTGGCCGAGGTGGCATGAGGGAAGGCAACTTCGGTGGCCGCGGTGGTATGAGGGATGGTGGCTTCCCTGGCCATGAAGGGAGAGGTGACATGTTTTCTGGGCGTGGAAACAGGGGACGGGGATTTGGTGGTCCTGGTGGTGGTAGTGTTGGTTGGGGTAGAAATGACCATGGTCCTCATGATCGGTACAATAATATGGATGGGCGTGGACGTGGTCGGGGTCGGGGTGGATTTGATAACAGAAGAGATATTGCTGATAGGAGCAGGGGCAGAAGTTATAGTCGCAGTCCAGAAAGGGTTCGTACATGGGTTTACAGCAGAAGCAGGAGTAGAAGCAGAAGCCGGAGCAGCAGGAGCAGGAGCAGGAGCAGGAGCAGGAGTAGGAGTAGGAGCTGGAGTCGGAGTCGTACTCGAAGTCGGAGTCGTACTCGAAGTCGGAGCTGGTCCCGTGGCCATAGTCACAGTCGTAGCCCTAGTCATGACCGTAGTCCCAGCTATGACAGACATGAGAGGCCTCGTGATCGTAAGGATCGCAGAGTTTCTGGATTTGATGTCCTTCCTGAATCACAGATGTCACCCATGTCTATGGCTGCTCCTATGTCTCCAGGCTTGCAGGGTGGTGAACTTCCAGCAACAGAGTCTGCAGCAGCAGCATTGCTACCAGTAATTGAAACTACCGAGACTGAGCCAGTGCTTCCAGAGACAGGAGCAGATCCAGGACATCAATCTGTTAAACTTTAAGTGGCGACGCATCAAATTTGTAACTTTGTATGTGATGCCCATTTTATTTGTTCAGTTACTCGCATGGTCTAAGTGATGATGATTTTGAGACCAAATTTGAGATTGAGATTGGGTTATTTTGGTGGTGAAGTCGTAAAATTATGGCCGTGAGGGATAACATGATGCAAGCTGTTCCACCGCAGCTTGCAGGGTAAGCCGTAACCCATACATGTTTTTTAGGATAATTAAGAGTGGTTTGAGGCTGCTTGATTTTAGGGTAGCTTCAAATTCTTCCTTCGTCCTTTTCATTTTTATCTTGTACTGTTATGTTCATCTTGTCATCTTGTGCCAAATTATTCAACGTGCTTTGTTTTACCCGACAATATCGTGAAATTGACAAGAATTGCTTTATTTTTTTCTACTAGATAGATTTAAAAATTATGTCAATAGGCTTGGGCATAGCTTTGTTTTATTTGTTTGTCTGATCATAATCCCAAATCACTTAGCTTTTTCTTGTAAAGGCATGGGCCTAAGATGAGTGCATGCGTTTCATCACTGGAGTGAAGACACACATACGGGTTCAATGCTTGATTGATAGTAAATATTAAACAAAGAGATTAAGGGCATATTTTTCCTTTTCACGAAACTAGGCCTTTTGAAATTCCTAGGTTCCCAGTTATACTTTTCTCATTTTTCTAGCCTAAGCTAAATCACTTGTCAATAGGCTTGGGCAATAGCTTTGTTTTATTTGTTTGTCTGATCATAATCCCAAATCACTTAGCTTTTTCTTGTAAAGGCATGGGCCTATGATGAGTGCATGCGTTTCATCACTGGAGTGAAGACACACATACGGGTTCAATGCTTGATTGATAGTAAATATAAACAAAGAGATTAAGGGCATATTTTTCCTTTTCACGAAACTAGGCCTTTTGAAATTCCTAGGTTCCCAGTTATACTTTTCTCATTTTTCTCTCAAATGAATTTTCCAGCTTGTTTCAAACATGACTGTTAATGCAACGTCGAAAAAGATGGCCTCCTACTACTCCATTGACATCGTGAAAGCTTTGCATCAGATTTTCAGAAGATTGTAGCTTTTAATAATAGCGCATGCACTTCAAACAATCCCATATCATGTTTTTGGTGGCACAAATGTTTGTGTTTTCTCTGTATTGCATTTCATATATTATTATGTCAAAAAAAAAAAACCACTCAGCTTAGAATAAGACTTTAATAGCGCAGCTCAAAAGTCCAGAAAAAACTACGCGTCAAAAAAAAAAAAAAGAAGTCTAACAAAATTAAGCTAGATCAGAATTTTGATGCCGTTGTTTTAAGAGTTTTATCTCACAAAAAGCTCGGTCTATAGCTGATAAAAGCGCCAATGTTTTGGTAGCGCGAGGTGCACATTGAGAACCACAAAAAAAAAAAAGGTGTTTTGATTCTAAACTAAAATTTATTGAAATGTATCTGAAAATAATGTAATTTTGCACAAATTAAAAAATTATCTGAATTTAAAATTATATTAAATAGATCAAGATTTTTTATTATTTTTTAATAATAATATTACGCTTTTAAAATAGTATCACAATTGTTCATTTTAAATAATATATTAAATAATTATTAAATAATATAATTTAAAATAATATTTAAAAAGTATAAGATTACTATTTTTTTTTCTATAAGTAAATAATATTGAAAGTGGACGAACGACTTTGTTCATGGTTTAAAAATAAATACAAGGGAGGGAAAAGATTTCTTGCTGGGAAAGTAAAGTAGGGAAAGTACAACAATTTATTAATTCCAAGTTAAATCCGCAAAATTCTTCTCTTGACAGTGAAAGTATTAAATTACCCCTGGAAGATGGCGTATTTAAGTAACGAGGACCTGAAGGGCGCGGCTATCGCGACCGCCAATACTCACCTACTCAATGGTACTCTCGATATTTAACAAAACCAACAAGGCCACTCTCGTCATCTAATCAAACGCGTCGTATTGTGAGCTTGAGGAATCTCATTTGGGCCTCCGTGGGGTTTGTTCACACACAAACCGCCCCAAATTCAATCCCCTCTCCCTCTTTCTCTAATCTCTATATTCTTATTTTCTCTCTCTTAGGGTTAGGGTGTCACTCCAAAATTTAAAAAAGAAATGTTACATAAAGCCCCCTCTCTTCTCTTCAATTCCCTCAATTCACCTCTCCGACAACTCTCTTTTTCGAACATGGCCTAATCCGATTCATCTCTATTATCTGGTAACTCTTTTTTTTCCTTAAATTTTTTTTTTAAAGCTTTCTTCGTCCTCCACTTTATATTTCCAGTCCTGTGATACTCTTTTATTTATTTATTTATTGAGTTCTTAATGAAACTTTGTTATATTTCTTTGAGTTGTTTTAGATTTGTAAGTCTACTTTATTAAGTGTTAATTAATTACTGTTTAGGAGTCACAACTATTATTGAGCTATTTGTGCTGTCATGTTTCATTAATAAGAACTTAAGTTATTTGATAACGATCTCATTTTTTTTTTCATATTCTGTGCTCTTGTAACAGTAGTGGTGTCAGGCTTTGAATGGAAATGTATAATGTGTCTGACAACGGAAATGGTGAAAGTTATCTGGTATTATTTTCTTTAAAATTGCTGTTTGTTAAAATATAATTGAATTGTGTTTCGAACTTGTGTTCATCTTATTTTGTTGGTTGTACTGACTTTTATAGTTTATTGACTTTCAGATTCAGGGCACAGAATCGTACCCAAGTTTGACAACTCCTTTTCTTAAACAATTTGATGCTATGTATAACGAGGGAGCTGCTGAGTTCATTGGTCACGGCGGCTTATATTATCCTACCGCCACCAATTATGGGTATTATTGTACAGGTAAGAATTGGATTCTAGTTAAAGTGAATTTGTAGATGCTCAGTGCTGTTCTCTAGTGATAATGTATTATTGGTTGAATGTGATTAGGTTTTGAATTACCCGGCGAGTGGGAGGACCATTATAAGATTTTTGGTGTAGATGGTCCTGATTTCCAACATGCGGCAAGTGACTCTCTTCCTTCCTCAAGACTTAAAACAATTATTGTAGAATAAATTGCATCTTGATAACCTTTTTTTTTGGGTTTGGATTCAGGGTGCGCAAACTGAAAGTTTGCCTTATGTATATTATACAACTAGCTACGGATATGCACAGTCTCCATACAACCCATACAATCCTTACATACCTGGCGCATTAATAGGAGTTGATGGCCCATTTGTAGGGGCACAACAGTATTACACCGCCCCCCCTTTCCATGATCATGTACGGTCACCAGCTTATGTTCCAGTTGTCATTCCACCAGATATCATATCGAATAGTTTTCCAGACCCCTTGTTGAATGGCGGTGCATCTATAGCTAACAGACCTGATGGAAGAGGTTTTAAGAATAGTGTTGCCTCAGCATCTACAACCTTCCCTACAAATCCTCCAAAAGCTGCTTTAAATCAGAAAAATTCCTTAACCAAGGTCTCGGAAGTAACAAGAGCTCAAGCTAATACTGGTCCTAGTGCCCAAGCTGTGTTAAATGGAAATGTACATCCTGATAGTTCTACTGCAGCCTCATCCCATGCTCTTCAGGTATGCTTTGGTTTATTTAAGTACTGTTAAAAAATCAACCCTTTTACTCATTGTGTGCGGATCAGAATTGGTGGAGCCCTTCTTTAAGGATGTGTGCCTGTCATCAGGTAGCTAGATGTAATCTAATGATGGCACTGCCAATGGGATCTCTCTCATCAATAGTTATTTAGGTTTCCAATAAATGTTATGTTTTAAATATGATTTACATGTTGGTTTTAAAATAAAGTTTTTTTTGGACTTGAAAAGGTATTATCCTATGGTGAATATGGTTGTTTTCCACTACAAATTTTGGTGGTTTTGATTTCCATCTCAATTTATAGGGTCGAACTCCATCTGGCTTCAGTCAACCTCTCGATCACATGTCCAATGGTAAAGTTCTCCCTCATCGTAACCAAGTCAAAGTTGCTCTCCCTAATGATAATGGCTTTTCTGACTTTCGATCAAGTGCGTGTGAACGATCTGCAGTTGATAAGCTTCATCTGAAGATTGGCGTTGGACGACCACTAAACAATGTGGGTGGAAACCCTAATCTGTTTGCGCTTAGTGAACAGAATAGGGGCCCTAAAACCAACAAATCAAGAATTCAACTGGCAGTTAAAACCTACACAACTAAAGCTGGCATTAATGATGCTGAAGGAAACATCATTATTAACACTGATCTGTATAACAAGGAAGATTTTCAAATTGACTGTGTTGATGCGAAATTTTTTGTAATTAAATCATATAGCGAGGATGATGTGCATAAGAGTATCAAATATGGTGTTTGGTCATCTACTTCCCATGGAAACAAGAAGTTACAGAGTGCTTATGAAGATGTGCCGAAACTAGCTGCAGGGTGTCCTATCTTCCTGTTCTTTTCTGTGAGTTCCTCCTATCACATTTTAACAGTGATTACTCTTCAACTTCTATTGTTAATCTTTTATTGGAAAATTCCCTGAATGAGTTACTTTTTCTCCTATTTGGCTATGCTGATGTGACATATCCTTGATACAGGTTAATGCAAGTAGTCAATTCTGTGGTGTTGCTGAAATGATTGGTCCTGTTGACTTCCATAAGGATGTGGATTTTTGGCAGCAAGACAAATGGAGTGGGAGCTTCCCTGTCAAGTGGCACATCATCAAAGATGTGCCAAATACCTGCTTTAGGCATATTGTATTAGACAACAATGAGAACAAGCCTGTGACCAATAGTAGAGATACACAAGAGGTATATTCCTTTTCCCCAGTATTGTTAAGGAATGTCATGGAATATGTTAGCCTTTTATGCACTTTAAAGCTTAAGGTTGCAGCACACATATAGCCTCTGTAGTCTTCGTGGGTTTGTTAATTTAAGTGGCTTCTTCATCTTTTGAATTGTGAATAGTTATGTAACATAAGTCAGAGTGAAGTGACTAAGGGGGAAAATAGAAGATTTAAAAAGATAGAAGAAAAGGAAATTATTTTCTCTGGATAATGGATGAAAAGTTAATTTTGATTGACTGAGTAGCTGTGAGCTGGGCTTTTACTGAGACTAGTTGGAAGAAGACGTTTTTTTTTTTGGAATTGGATTATATGCAAGTCTTTTTGCTATGGCTTGATATTGAATTGTTTAATGTTCATATTTGAACATTGTTTTCTTCTTGTAGTTTCAGTTTCTTTGCTTCATGATTATGAGATAATCTGTTTTCTTATGATTTTTCTTGTGCAGATAATGAATAAGAAAGGTGTGGAGATGCTGAAAATATTTAAAAACCATCCTCTGAATACATCTCTAATTGATGACTTTATGTGCTATGAAAAGCGTGAGAAGTTCATGCGTGAAGAGAAGGCCCGGCTACTACTTAAAAGCTTTCATGAACATGGTCCATTCTTTCTACCTGCATTAGGACTCGCTGATAAGTTAAATCATGTTGTTCAATTACCTTCGAAGGAAGATGAGATGATCCACAAGAATGACGATTCTAACAGCTTGGAAGAAACTGTAACTTCTGCTGCGGAGAAAAATTCTTCAAATGCTAGTGTCACCAATTCTAGTATTGGGAACGGAAATGCAGAGCAAGTAGGAGTTGAAGAAAGTGATGAAATTATGCCTCTTAGAGCTGTTTCGCTCCCTCTAAACTCAAAGCCAGCTGAGTCTAAACCCTTGGCTGAAGTAACTACCATTACAAATTCTGAATCTCGTGATGTCTTTACTGTGGGATCAATGCCGATCAAGGTCAATGGATTTGCTGAATCTTCTGGTGGTTTAACAGTTGGTACAATTCCTCTTGATCCTAAGGCACTTCAGCTTGACAAGAGAGATGCTTCTTCTAAAACCTCGGCCCAAAATTAACAATACAGATGCTTATGTTTAACTTGGACTTACTTTGATGAGCATGCTTTAGCCAGTAGATTCTGTTGTGGCTGGATTGTTGTACAGCTCGACAGGTTATGGTAAATTGTATAATTGGCTTTTGGGTCAGTGTTTATTTCCTTTCTTTTTCCCATCTTTATTTTCCTCTCAGCATTTGTTTTGGTCAACACTCGTATACCGAGGTCTTGGGGTTTTTGGTGGGTTTTACTTGCTCTGGCCGGCTGCTTGAAGTAAGTTGAAGTAACATTGTAATCTCCTTTTTTCTTTACTTGTTCTCTTTCTTTTGGGTTCTATTTTCCTGTCCCTTCAATATAATCGAAGATACAAAAGAATGTTCTGTCATTTTCGATTCTTCACTTTTTGATGTTTTTGTATATACTGACCTCTTCTACGTTATGATGTGAATTGATGTTTTGGTTTGGGTAAATCCAACTGAATTTGTAAGAATTTAATTTATGCTAGTTTTTTTGTTGGACTTGTACTCCCCCACAAACACCTGGGCCTTGGCAGATGTGAAATTGAAAGTGATTTTATATTTCTTTTCTCTCCCTTGTTAGATCACTGTGATTTATTTGTGAATCGTTTGGTATTTGCTAGTGTTTAAGAGTAAAATTAATTAGATTTTACTCCACAATTAATTGGTAAAATCTAATTGGTATTTATTGGTACTCATTTTACTTAATAATTAATTGGCAATGATTTTACTCTACAATTAATTGGTAAAATCTTATGTTGAAGGTTATGTCACCATCATTTTTGAATTTTTATTAGTCTACGAGGGTCAAATTTTATTAATTTATAAAGGAGGAGAGCATTTCAAAAAAATAAAAAAAAATCAAGAAAATAGGTATTTAAGGCCTAATTTTTCAATTTAACGGGTGATTTTGTATCAAGAAGTACGATCATTTTTTATTGTAGTCGAGTTGTCAAATTCAAGTCAATTTTTTTATAAATATTATTTAATTTATTGATATTTATAATCAAATATTATTCAAGGCTTGTAAGAGTAGGAGTGTAGTACTCATTGTAGTGTAGTTAAATAAAATGGATAAAATTTACTTCATTAAGATTGAAAAATATACGCTTTTTCATTGAAATTAAATTAAAATTGTTATAACACTCAATATTATGGTCTAAGTAGTTGGGGCCTTGAGTTGTAGATTTGTTCATTTAAGTTTAATTTTTGGTCGGGTAAGACCTCTTTCCATAAGTATAGTGAGAATTTTGCTATCTCCTTAAGAATAAACTTCTTCTCTCTTGATAATAAAATTTTCAAATATATTTTAATATGTTAATATACCGAGTGATTGTGACAAATATTTGACCGTAGTATTAATATTAAAAAATAAAATAAAATTGTTATATAATTTTATTATAATTAATAACATTATTACGCTTTAAAATGCGGTAAAATTTTATAATATATATTAAATGTTTTTTTTCACTTAAAGGAGAGGGAATCAAGTTTAAAACCTTTACTTTAATAAAAAAACACACATTACAAATTTTTTACCACTAAATTATTAAAATAAATACCACATTAAATGACGTGTTAGTCTTGAATTAGCTTAACACACTAAAATTTAAATTATTTCTCTCTTTGTGTATATATATAAATAGATAGATAGATAAAGAGAGAGAGATTATTATCAATATTTTTAAGATATTGTTTAATTTCACAAATATCCATAAATTTAAAAAATTGATATTAATATCTAATTTTTTTTATACAAAATATGCATGAATACCTAATTGTTAATCATATACCGTGAAAAATAACAAACCCAAATATAAATAAGTCATTTCACATTTTAAATACACAAATATTTTGAAATAAAATAATAAAATATAAAATAAATATAAAAATTAATTTAAAAAATACAATCGACGGCCATTTGATCCTGAATCAGCGATCATTTTGGCAACTTTAACCAATGACCGAATAGTCACTTAAACTAGTCGCCATTTTGACTACCAGTCCTAAAATCTTTTTATTTTTAAAGTTTTTATTAATTATTATTAATTTATTTAAAAAATTTATTTGATTTTGTATTATTTTATAAAATATTTTATTATTAATTATTTTTTAAATTTTGTATAATTGTAATGTCATGTCAACTTTTTTTTAATGTGTAAGGGGTAAAATAATTATTTGATACTAATTAATATTAAATTTATTAATTTTAACAAAATATTCTTAATAATTAAATATTCATATATATTTTATAAAAAATTTAAGTATTAATATCAATTTTTTTAATTTACGAGTATTTATAAAATTAAACAATACTTCAAAAATATTAATAATAATATCCTTATATACGTACAATACAGTTTTATCAAACTCGTTCACTTGAGTTAGGTACAAAGTAGAGGTCAAATGTGTTAATATATTGACACGTGTTACATATGCATCATCTTGAGACGATGACTTACCTATTTTGTTGGATCATGCAACATTATTTTTATTATGTTGTCACTGATAATCGACTGGGTTTCGTGATTGATGAATGTTTTTCTTATGTTTATTCCGTTCAATAAAATTTATAATTAATTATTATTTTAAAAAATAATTTTAAAATTAAATAAGACGTTTTTGACAATTATTTAGTAAGTTGCCTAATATTTTATAAAATTTAATGAATTTCGTAATTTATTATAATGAGTAATATTATTTAATAAATTTATAATTTATATATTTTTATATAATTTATAATATTTATAAAATCTCGCTATATATATAAGAGCTCTGTGAAACAACTTAAACTATTAAATATCACTGAATTTCAAAACCAAATTATAGCCGGATTGGATTCCTATAGAACCCGCACACGTACGCAGCCCTAGAGTCTCCGCAGTTGCCGCTCCCGATCACTTACAGTTACAGTGAGTTTAAGTGTTTTTATTTATTTATTTTTTTCAGATTTAAATTCGAAATCTCGAATTAGAGCAAAGATAGGTGTGCTAAACTGGTATATAATAACTACATCAAACGTTTGTTATTTTGATGATATTAAAAGCACTCTCAAACGGAACTTATAGACATAATTGCCGACGATTTTACTTACATTTTTTGTCTTGCAGAAGCTAAGCAAAAGCTTCAAGATTTTCATTAGTGTGCCGCGGCCGCCCGTTGTAAATTTTACTTTTGATTTTAGAATGGTACGTCCAATTATTATTTACTCTTTTAATTTCTTTAAGATAACAATTTTAACTTCTGTTTTTTTTTAAATGTTGATTGTAAATTCTGCTTACACTTACAGGGCGACTTCCCGAGCTACAACGATAGGCAAAATGAGCACGAACAGAAAGCAATTGTGCCAAAGCCCGAGATCCTTGACTTCGAGTTACCTCCCGAGAATAGCATTTACTCTAGACACATTGGGGTACGCAACTTTTTTTTGTTGGGTATTAATTGTTTAATTTCTTGTTATTTTAGCGTAAGCTAGCAAATTTATTAGCTATTTTTTAGAGAGTGTTTTATTTATGGCTAGAGTTTGGGTTGAGTTTAGCTGTTAGTTGAATTTATATAATTTCAGGACAATGTCGCAAGTTCATCGGGGTCTAACTTAAAATCATCTTTTATTGGGATGGGATTTTCATCAGCTCTTGTTAACAAAGTGATTGAAGAAAAGGGCATTATGTTTTCACCATTTATAACTTTATTGAGGGAGAAGAAAGTTTCTATCTGAAGGAAATTTCATTTACACTGATTTTCTGATGACCATTTTTATTTGAAATCCAGGTGAAGATGATTTCGATTTGTTACTGGAGACACTTATTGGATATTCTGTAAGTAATTTTGTGTTACCATATATATATATATGAGCAACGCTGCCACGCGATTATGGTGGGAAACTTTGTTCACCCGATCATTTCTATATGTGCGTGTATGTTGTGAACTTTCACAATTTTGTGTTAATATTCATATTCTTGCATGCCCACTAGATTCTTATTGGTGTTAAGATCCAGATTAAAGCCTCCTACAGTATACCTAGATTGGAACTTCAAAGCCAATCCTTTGGTTTTAACTAAGCTGTGATGAGACCTTTTGCCTTTCACTCATTCTTCTTTCTCAGAATGAGCTTTTGACAATTGATATGCTATAAACACTCTTGATGGCTAGTAATTAATCTGCTCTGGGTTGAAATAGGAAACTCAAAAAGCCAATTCTCAATCTTTTGATTCTCTGGATAGCTTGTTTGGTGACAATGATGATACTAGTCCTCCAGAAGTTTCCACATTTATTCAACCAAAAGAGGTAACTTGCTGTAATCTCTTTTTATATGATAGCTAATTGTGCTCCTGAAGAATCTGAAACCTGGGTCAAGTGCTGGTCTCAATTTATGCATGTGATCTATTGATATTGGCGTGTCTTCGATTTTTGTAGGAACCTGATGTAATAGATGAAGGAGTTAACAACGGAAGAAGGGTCGCCTTACTAATGATGAACTTTTCTGTAAATGAAGTTGACTTTGCATTGGATAAACTTGGTATGTTAATAATTACGTTTGCTAGTAATGCCTTTTTGCAAATTAAGGTATTATGATTGCTTCTGTTCAACTCTAGAAGGAGATACTTTTAGATTCATGATTTTTACCTTGATTTCAAGCGGACAAGATATTAAAGTTTGCATTTGTTTCTTGTTTATCGTGGTCACACTGAATACTATGTTATATTGTTTCTGTTTGTCAATTATACCATATCATTATAATTGTTGTTGTTATATTAGTGGTGCTAAGTTTTAGTATTAACCTGATGTATATGAATGAAGGAGTTAATGACGGAAAAAGGGCCTCCGTACTATTGATGAACTTTTCTGTAAATGAAGTTGACTTTGCATTAGATAAGCTTGGTTTGTTGATAATTTATGTTTGCTAGTGATGCTTTTTTTTGCAAATTCTGGTATTATGATTGCTTCTTTGTTCAACTCTAAAAGGAAATACTTTTAATTCTTTATTTTTACCTCTTGACTTCAAACAAACAAGGTAATGAATTTTGCATTGGTTTCTTGTTTATTGTGGTGACACTGTAAAACATGTTATGTTGTTTCTGTTTGCTTGTTATACCATATAATTGTTGTTATTATGTTAGCAGTCCTAAGTTTTAGTATTGACCTTCAACTCTATGTTGGTCTCTACTTCATCTTAGACTAATGTTACTCTTTTTCAGTTAGGGCAAAACCTTAGTGCTAAACAATTTCTCTCAATGTTATACTCAGGCAAAGATGCTCTGATTGATGAATTGGTGGACTTCATCATTGCTGCTCAAATAGCTGAAAATTTTGAGAAGAAAACAGATAATACGCCTCATGACAATGAAGGAACACATGAGGTCCTTAATGATGTTTTCATATAATATTAGTTGGTTTGATGACAATTCTTCATATGGTTAAGGACATAATCACCATGTTGTTCCCATCTTTTTTTAAGCTTTACTCAAGGATTTGTGACTAGACTCTACATCATGCAATTTATTGCATCTGCTACTTAGGGCCCGTTTGGGATTGTGGCCAAAAGTGATATTGAGAAGCTAAAAGTCAATTTAGGTGTTTGGTAAAATAATTTCAAAATCACTTTTGGCAAAATAACCCCCACTTGCATCAAATTTTGAAAAGCAAAGACAAGGTTGCTTTTCAAAATCTAATTTTCAGAATCAGTTTATGAATTAAATATGTTTCCATATATATCCCCATATAAATCCCCATATAAATCAAATAAATCCAAAATTATCTTTATATTTAGTGTTTAATTCTAAGTTTTCTTATAAAATAAGATTATTAAAGTTTAATCTAAATAGAATTTTTCTATTTATTTCTTACATAGAGAAATATGTACAAGTATTAAACACATATGCAAAAGTTTATTATGTAATCTATATTATTTTGTAATTTATATGAAAGTATATCATGTAAAATATATTATTATTATTATTGTTGTTGTTTCTTTTTACTAATACTAACCTTGTCATGATGATCATATACACCTATATGTGCAAATGAAATTTTAAATATGTATTATGCCCATTTCAGTCATATCAATTTCTACAGCATTATAGCAGCAAAATTTATCAAATGCATGTAAACTATTCTTGGATCTCACAGTACTTCTAAAAACATAATTTACCAAAAACTCAACTGTTTCTCTTTACAACTGATTATTTCTTCAGCACGGCTAACAATGATTATTTAGAAGCTACATCAATACCAACCTGACCCTTAATATGACATTAGCATATTCACTAGATTTCTAGGTGGTTAGGTCTTCTTTTTGCTGTCTTTAGAATATCTAGGGTCATGTCAAGATGGTGGCTGAGATCTTCCCGTGTTGGAAAGGGAGGCTTGATAGGCGCAAAAGTGGTAAAAGTTTGGAAAGTTACGACTTTTGCCACTGTGCTTCATGTGGAGTGGTTGATGTGAGAGGAATAGCCAAACTTTTGAGGGGTTATTGATTGCTTCAGTCTTGCTTCCAAAGCAATCACATCTCTGCTAATTTGGTTTTGTCAAGGCACTTTGATGGCCTTGTACTTTAGCAGTTAGCTTCTTTCCTTCTTTTGTTTTTCAATTCTCCTCTTTCCTCCTTTTTCAGTTGTACTTAATATAATTATCGCTCATCAATTTATGCTACTCATCATCAAAATGCCATTGTTGACTTTTTTAAATCCTGTTATTTAGGGGTCAAGTTTAGCATTGTTATCTTTGGGTGCTTCTTTATAGGCGTATGGTGCACATACCTATGGAATATATAATTTGGACAGTACCTAATACTTTGTTCAACTTTTTTTTATTATCAGGATAATAATGAAGAAACCTTATACGGGACCATGGAGAAAACTCTTCGTTTGCTTGAAATGGGTTTCTCCGAGAATGAAGTTTCATTAGCAATTGAGAAATTTGGTGAGTAATTACAACTATCACTTTTAGTAGTCACATGCCACTATATTTTAAGATGTTTACACTAATGGTCAATTCACAAGGCTTAAGTTTATACAAAAGGGCCTAAGAATAATATTTAGAGCTTTGGTACCCCCTCACATGCATGGTCAAATTTAATTAATGGACCCAAGCAACATATAAATGTACACTAATAATGTAATAACAACACAAAGGTAATGCCAGGATTAAAATGCAAGAACATATGATAAATGTGTTCTGACAACATCCAACCATTCATTTGTAGAACTGGTGACTTGGGTATTTATACTTTTGCAAATGTTCAAGTTTTTAATTATCAATTTCATCATCATTTTTATTAATTAGGATTATCAGCTTCATCATCAAATTTACTAATTAGGGACTGCTTGTCAGTTTAGATTGCTGTCCAAATCTTAATGGTAAGTTATTTGATGTATTTCAGGTTCAAACGCTCTTATTTCAGAGCTTGCTGACTCAATTTTTTCTGGAAAATTTTTGTCTAACTGCCCAAGACAACACTCATGTGATATAGTAAAGGTTAAAACTGAGGATTTCCGTCCAGATGTTGTCTCTCAGACAAGGAAAATTCACATAGACGAAACTAACAGAGGGAAAAGGCCAAAAGAAGAGTGTATAAATGACTTCCCAGATGGTGCTTCTCGGTTTCAGCGTGCAGGTTTTGAGGAAAATCATAAAGGGAAAAGGCCAAAACAAGAGTTTATGGATGATTCTAGTTCTTTTCTTGCCTCATCCTGGCTAGAAGAAAAGGATAACGCTAACATTGCCAGATCTGGAATGCAGCAATTCAAATCTAATCCTTGCAAGAGTATGGATAAAGTGGTGGCTAAACCTCCGTTGTTTTTTTTTATGGAAATGTTGTGAATACATCTGGTGATTCTTGGGTAAAAATTTCACAGTTCTTGTACGCACTTGAGCCTGAATTAGTAAATACTCAGTATTTCTCAGCATTGAATAGGAAAGAAGGGTATGTACACAATCTTCCAACTGCAGATAGATTTCACATCCTTCCAAAACGTCCAATGACTATTCAAGATGCAATACCGCATGCTAAGAAATGGTGGCCATTGTGGGATACAAGGAAGCAGCTGAGCTGCATTAGCTCTGACACTAGTGGTATATCTCTGATCTGTGATAGGCTTGAAAGATTACTAATTGATTCTCAAGGAGTGTTGTCATCAGATCAGCAAAGAGATATCCTTGATCGCTGTCAGACATTAAATCTTATATGGGTTGGTCCATACAAACTAGGACCCATAGATCCTGAACATTTAGAATGTATTCTAGGCTACCCATTGAATCACACTAAGGCTGCTGGAAGTAGTTTAACACCAAGACTTGAATCACTCCGACAGTCCTTTCAGATAGACACTTTGGGTTATCACCTCTCTGTTTTGAAGTCCTTGTTCCCAGAAGGGCTAACAGTGCTGTCAGCCTTTAGCGGAATTGGAGGAGCAGAAATTACATTACACCGTCTTGGCATCAAGTTGAAAGGTGTTATTTACTTGGAGACTTCCGAAGCTAATCGAAGGATTATCAGGAGGTGTTGGGAAGGTAGTGGACAAACAGGAGAGTTGGTGCTGTTAGAAGACGTTCAGACACTAACAACTAAAAGGGTTGAGAATCTGATTGAGAAGTTTGGTAGTATCGACTTTGTCATCTGTCAAAACTCAGTCTCTCAATTTGTAAAGCATACTACAATACCTGCAGGGAGGGAAAATCTGCCCAGTTTTGACTTCTCTTTGTTTTATGAGTTTGTTCGGGTTGTGCAACGTCTGAGGAGTATAATGCAAAGAAAAGGGTGATGATATTTTTCCCATAATATGCTTTGTTCTGGTACATTTGCATACATTAATGATCAGAAACAACTCAAACAAGGCTCAAGATTCTCGTATTTAACTCTCTTTGGACAAATAATTAGGCATTCATTTCGTCATGCAGTAATAGTAAGTACTTTAGCATGGCATATCTAATATTACAAATAAGTGATAATATGTATTCTATTTACTTTTAAGTACTATACAAATTTGGATAAGCCCATTCTTTGCTGCCTCCAGTTGTTTTTTAAACATTTTATAGAGGCAGAGCCTGTGTCATACTGAAAAATTCTTGGCAAGCAAGTTAGTTGGCAAATATAGCAATGCTTGAAAATTTTACAGTGTCTATATTAATATTAATGGTTCAAGTTATTTCATTAGGGAAGATATTTTACTTGTTAGAACTAACCCAGTTCTGTTCAGACTTGGCTGTTAGTATCCAGCTAGCTATTGATTCTTTTTTTTTTTTCCCGTCTTTCAAAGTCAGTGTCCAAGTCAAATAAAATTATTGAAGTTGCAAAAATAACTTAGGGGATACAATATTCTCCTTTGGTGTAGATGCTTGATAATGAATCTACTAGCTCTGTATTTGTAGCAGAGCAATTATAGTTCCATTTGGATGTATGATACAGTTCTTCCACTTTCCGTTATACATGTTCCAAGTTATTCGTTACATTTTTAAAGTTGTGTTATATTTCCCAACTTAGTGATTATGTTTTGAAAAAATTTAGAAACTTGGAACATATATGAAGATGTAACGGAAAATCTGGAGTGGATGTGTTGGTAGAATGACTTCCATATGAATCTTTGTCTATGAATCTGGACATCACTGGGCTTTGTATGGGTCCCCCCTTACGCTGTGATTTTGATGAGTGTGCCCAGAAAACAGATTGGATGATGGAGCCATCCACATGCCACATCTCTGTTTCTGGGTCATCTCCATGAAGGCCCTAAAATAACAAGAAGAACTCATCAACGGTGACAACTGTACTGGTATTGAAAGAAGGGCCTATACAACATTTCATTCAATTTTATGAAAAAATGGTGATACTGTTAGTCTTTTGCCTTCAAAATGCCTTCTATTCATTTACAAATCAACAGCCGATAACTCATAATTCAAGTTCTTTTGTGTGACAAGATCATTAAGATTGCAGCCCCCTCATAAAAGGCTCTTTTGCTGTTGCTTCGGCCTCGTAATAATTTGGCAAACTAGAAAAAGTAATGGATCATATGCCAGTTTTGCGGGTTTAGATTTTAGAAGTGTTCATACAAGAAGCACTTGCCAATCTATTAAATGTTTTCTTGGGAAGCATTTTAAGTGCTTCTTTGGTTCTAAAAAGTGTTTTTATTTCTTGTTATTAAAACATTATAATGTGAATTAGTAAACCAAACCTTTTGAACCATCTTTTAGCTGTTTTAACAATGCCAATACATACTTTTCAAAAACAACAAATTCCAAAGTATATTTCCACCAAAAAAAATAAAAAAACCTACGCACTTTTTCTCTAGCAATGAAATTGACAACGATGAAAGCCCAAAAACTAAAGATTCAGTGGACACTACGTTAACGTTTTATGCCACTGGGGGCTCTATTGTTATTGAAACAAACACCTCCTTTGAATGATTGACTATTTTGTATTTTTTTTTTACTTTGGTTGTTATAACTCCAAGAATAACAAATTTATTTCTAGAGTAGGGTAACTTCGGTGGTCATGAATGTATTTTTTATGAGAATTTTAATTTGAATAAAAATTAGTATTTTATAGGTAAGATTTCTCATCTCATTCAAAAATTTTAAATATAAAAACTTCAATAATAAATAACCCAGTTAAGCAATTGCCTCTGAAATTATAATTATTAAATCAAAACAAAAATAAATAAATAAATAAACTGATATATTTCAATAACTGCTAATAACAAAATATCATTTATGATCGAAAATGTAAATGGGGTATCTAATTTCAAGGAGAAAGCTTCGGCGTGTTATATGGAGGTCAAAGATTTTATATTTTATTCAAACAAAACATCCCTCTTGAATGACTAAACTATTATACTATTTCTTTATTTATTATATTTTTATTTTCTTTTATATATATATATATATATATATATAAAAGATGGAAAGAATTGAACCTAAAATGATGTATTGCAATTTCTTAAACCACTTAATCGTCTTAGACAAGTGCATGTTATTATTTCGTTGGAAAGTGAATCTCGGGATAGAATTTCAATAGATAAATTCTCCCACATCAAATATTGTTTAATCTGGGGTATTAACACTGTTACCCCTTAAGGTTGGTATAAATTATACTTTAATAATAGTTTTACTTTTAATTGTGCTGTTATCTCTTCTATTTAATTAAAAAATAAAAATACCTTCATAATTTTATCACATAAATATTAAAATATATTAAAAAAATTATGATATTTTTATTCTTTCAATTAAGTAGAAGAGATGATAGTATAATTAAAATTAAAATTATCATTAAAATATAATTTGTGCTAACCTCAAGGGTAAAAATGTTAATATCCCTGCTTTTAATCTAATCGTCCTTTTAGATAAATTATAAGAATTTTTTTCTGTTGGCAAAATAAAAGGTTTAATTGAGACCTAAAGCGAAGTTATTTGAAAATTATCTTAAAGTTCTAAAATTCTATCTTCTGTACTTTTGAGATACCACAATATTTTTCATCATTTTTTTATTTTTGCTTCTAATCAAAAGAAGAAAAAAAACAATGCTAAGCATATAATTGATGTGTTACTAATTAATAATTACTCCACCCAGATAAATTATTTAATTTTTTAAATTTTATTAATGCAGTAATTATGCAACACTAATTAATAAAAAATATGTCAAATTTTATATCAATTGAGATATAATGTTTTTATCACAATTTTGTAAATTTAGTATTTTTAGGAAAAAAAAGCAAATATACCTAAAATAAAAATAAAACATATTGTATTAAGGCACTTATTTGTTATACAAAATTGTTTAAGTGCATTTTTCATTATTGAGATTAGAGTTTTATACCTACTTAAGTGTTTTTTTTTTACCTATAAAATTAAGTGTTGAATTTTCTACCTTAATTGCAAGAAAAAAAAAACGAAAGAAAGAGGGCCATTCTTTTAAGAAAATAAAAATGCATGCGATTATGTGAAGCTATTGCTTATCCATGTATCCAAGGAAGAGACAACACAATCGAAATATCAAATTATTTCTTCTCTTGTCTACGAGGTTTGCATGACTCCATTCTCCATCTATTTGAGTTGCATCCACGCACTACATAGATTTGATTAGAGTTGCATTCACGCTAAAGATATGCGGTTGTTATCGTGCTTTTATTAAAAAAAATATATATAATCGTACTATTAAGGAAATATTTGACCTTATTTTGTAGTGTATAAATTATTTTGATCGAAATAATTTATACATTTCTAACCAATTATATATATATATATTTTTTATTTTATCTTTATATTAAATAAAGTAAAAATATAATTTGTTTTTAATTTTCTTATTTTTCTCACCGACACTTTTCCTTTTCCCTCCCTCGCTCTCATGGTTACTCCCTCTCTCTCTCTCACGGTATCGGTTAATTTTTACTAACACTCCTACCTCACACGATTAATACTATAATTTTTTTATAAAAGAACAAAATTGGTAAGTGTATTTATAAATTTATTTTTTTTATTTTTGAGTATTATAATTTATATTAGTTAAAAATATGTAAAAATGTGTAGATGTAGAAAGTTAAAAATATGTATAGATTGAAAATGTGACCGAAAAATGTGAATTCGGCTTGTTTTTATGGTAAGACGCGGTAGCGCGTGCGTCTACGCGCTGCTGGCGGCTGGCAAGTAGACGCACGCACCAACCGCGTTAGACGCACGCCCAGCGACCATTTCTTCTGTTTTTATTATTATTATAAATAATACCTTTTCATAATTAATTCAAAATTTAATTATTTAAAAATTTATATTCTTAAGTAATTTATATAAAATAAAATAAAAAATTAAGTAATAACAAAAATTATTAAAATTGTAATAAAAGTAAAATAATAAACATAACGTATATTTGGTTAGTATAATTTAAATATTTAACTTTGATTAAAATAAAAATTAATATTAAATTAATAATCAACTCAAAATT
Organism: Ailanthus altissimus; assembly: GCA_946807835.1. NCBI lineage: Eukaryota > Viridiplantae > Streptophyta > Magnoliopsida > Sapindales > Simaroubaceae > Ailanthus > Ailanthus altissimus. The sequence continues at coordinate 27,974,417 of OX327703.1, read as the reverse complement.
TTTGTATTTAATTTATATGTAAATTATTAATTTTTAGGTACTAAATTGTTACAAGAGCTACTTGAATTAACTAAACATTTGATGGGACGTAAAAAGTTTAGAAATCGTTGTTATTCATTTAATTGTTTAAACATATTATGGTGAAGCAAAAAGTTTATAGATGTGTGGTTTTAACACAAATCTTCAGATTTTCTCGACTGAAGTAATATTTATTTACTGAAAAAATGACTATTAAACTCCTCTAATTTGATTTAATTGTTTTGAACACTTTTATAATTTTAAAATTACTTGAAAGATTATTTTTTTAAAAATATTTTAAGACATACAACACTATTTGATGGAGTTTTTTAGGTACTAAAAGAGAATATTTTTAAAAAATTAAAAATTAAAAAGGTATTTAATGTAATTAGACTAAATTAAGATGACAATGATACACTATAGAAGCCACCTATTAATCTCATGCATTTGTATGGAAATAGTAAGCAAATAATTGGTCATTTGATTAATAATAGTGTCTCAAAAGCAGTGAGACATCCCCATAACGAGAGAATCCATCTACTCCTATAAATTGTCTTGTTGCAAGAATTAATGCACCAACTACATTACATTTTATTCGATAGATTGATTCAATTTAACACAGAAAAAATAAATAAAAGAAAAAAGAAAAAAATATTTATTTTATAGCTAAAATATTCAAATATAAAGAATATTAACAAATAAAAAATACAGTCCAAAGATAGTACGTGTATAGAGAAGCTACTTGTTTACTTCTTTCCAGGCCAGCTTGTCATGGACTGGCACTCTCTTGTCGTTCTCTCAAACTCTCTCCTTTATGCACAGAAAAGAAACTGACTCTTTTTATCACATCCTTCAAGTCTCAGTCCTTTTCTTTTCAATTAAAAGCCAGTGCAAAAAAGAAAAGGAAAAAAATAGCTTTTCATTTTATTTTCCTTTTTGCAGTTTCAACTTTTAAGTTGGTGAGTTTCAAAAAAAATAAAAAACTTTTAAGTTGGTGGGTTGAGTACGGACTGTACAATTACATTACATTACATTTACACATGCTTTGAATCTTCTGTCTTTCCATATATTTATTAAGATTTTTTTTTTCTTGATTCTTACTAGATTTTTACTTTTTTTATTTTATTTTTCCTTTTTGCTGTTGAGCTCACTGACAGTGATGTTTCCTTCATTTGTTTACGACCCATATTGTTACTTTCAGCAACGAATCAACAGTCACCTGCTCTAGCTGAACCCTTTTGAGGTCTATATATTTGGAGCTTTCTATGCGTCATCACATTCTTTGAAGGCGAATCTTCAATGCAAGTTAAAAGGTTGATCTTTGTTTCTTTTGCAGCGTAATCATTCAACGCAGCCATCAATTTTGTTTTTTTATGTATTATTATAATTCTTCTCCTGCGTTTTTGATGTCTGCTTTGCTTGTAAAGTTAGAAGTATCCAGATTTAATGTAATGCCCTTGAGATTTTCGACTCCTGGTAGTGATTTATGGTCACAGAAGATTTTAACTCTCTTTCTGGGTTATCTTGTACTTAATATATTTTTTTTGCTTTTGGATTGAATATGTCATTCAACCCCTTTTCACTGCTTGTGTTGATTTTGCCATATTGATTTCTTTTTTGAACAGATTTGAGATTTTATTCATCCAAGGCCAACCTTAGTTGCCTGTGCAAGACACTGAATGCCTTATCTTTGTGGAGGACTTAGTGTTGTTTGCTCATCGTGAAAGCACTGAAGAAAGTGCTTGGTAACCTGAGTAACAAAAGCAATCATGGAAGAGAGCTTTGTACCATTTCGCGGAATCAAGAATGATCTCCAAGGGAGATTGAAGTGTTACAAGGAAGATTGGACTGGAGGCTTTAAGTCAGGCTTGAGGTATATCTTCTGCGTTTCATGAGAAAATGCCTATTGTGCTATATAGAAATTCTGTGTTGTGTTATAGATATAGTTCAAATTGAAAGTTTCTGGTTAATTTCTCTCTTATTACTGCTGATTTATTGATGTTAGCTTGGTAACTTATTTAAATGTTCTTAGGATTCTGGCCCCCACGACATATATATTTTTTGCATCAGCAATTCCAGTTATCTCATTTGGGGAACAGTTGGAAAGAGATACAGGTAGCCTGACAAAATGCCATATTAGTTCAAACTCGGTTGTTCATTTTTCATTATATACCTCAATTTCTAACCATTGGTATAGGAAGGCTAATTAGCAATCTGGCAATATATACATTCAGATGGGACTCTTACTGCTGTTCAAACATTAGCTTCTACAGCATTGTGTGGAATTATACACTCTATCATAGGAGGACAGCCTTTGCTGATTCTTGGAGTTGCAGAGCCAACTGTAATTATGTACACTTTCATGTTCAATTTTGCGAAAAATAGGCCAGACTTGGGATCAAAGCTCTTTCTGGCATGGACTGGATGGTATTTTCGTTTTTGCTTTTGTCAGTTATCTCTAAAACATGATTGATTCTCATTACAAATTGGATCTTCCCTTATTTCTTTATTTATTTTGGTAAGACTTACATTGCTGTTTAATTGGGCAGGGTGTGCATGTGGACTGCCCTCTTGCTGTTCCTGTTGGCCATCCTAGGAGCTTGCTCCATCATTAATAGGTTTACTCGTCTAGCAGGGGAATTGTTTGGCCTTCTTATTGCTATGCTTTTCATGCAAGAAGCCATCAAAGTAAGAAAATTTTCTCATTTCTTTCCCATTCCTACATCTCACTAATGAAGCAAAGGATATGCAAAATTTACTTTAGTAGTGCTTCTTAAGCGGTTGAAACTTTACACTAAAGTGATTTATCATAGGGCAGAATGCATTTGAGTAGTCTCTTCGTTAATTAACTAGGTGTAGTAATGTTTGGTTGCATGAGTTTTGAAATTCTGATGTTTTCAATTGGTTTGTCAGGGAATAGTTGATGAATTTCGCACACCAGAAAGAGGAAATCCAAAGTTGATTGAGTTTCAACCTTCATGGAGATTTGCCAATGGGATGTTTGCATTGGTTCTATCTTTTGGCCTTTTACATACAGCATTGAGAAGCAGAAAAGCAAGATCTTGGCGTTATGGTTCTGGTAAGTTTTATTGCATACAGTGTCTTTATGAACTTGCAGTCTAGACAAGTTGTGTACTCAAAAGAAAAATAACAAGATCAATATTTTCTGTTTCATCAAAATTTATGGCAGGGCTCTTATCATCAAATTTAAATCCAATTAACTATTATGCTTCTCGCTTCTTTAAAATCATTGGGTGTACCTCTCAATCTCTGCCAAATCTGAAATTTCACAAAAAAGAATGAAAATAAAAAAGGATAAATAATATTAAGATTGTGAAGCTTTGCTACAGAAAATGACTTTTTTGGCTTTCAAGTCTTTCTAGACTTTTTTCTTTTGTGGCTAAAGGTTTCCATTTTTCCACAGGCTGGCTGCGAGGCTTCATAGCTGATTACGGTGTGCCACTGATGGTTCTGGTCTGGACAGCTGTTTCGTACATACCATCTGGAAGTGTTCCAGAAGGGATCCCTAAGCGCCTTCTTAGTCCAAATCCGTGGTCACTGGGTGCATACGAGAATTGGACTGTCATAAAGGCAAGGCTAAGTGAAAGTCTGAGACAGAGCTACTCTTGATCTTTTATGTTTTAAAAAAATCATGTCTCTGAATTCGGAAGGGTGTACTAATGGCTTGATGCTGAAAACTGGCAGGATATGTTAAATGTGCCGGTTCTGTACATAATTGGAGCTTTCATTCCAGCAACAATGATTGCAGTCCTCTATTATTTTGACCACAGTGTTGCATCTCAGCTTGCTCAGCAGAAAGAATTCAATTTAAGAAAGCCCCCCTCTTTCCATTATGATTTACTTCTTTTGGGTTTCATGGTACTCATATTGCTTTCTCCTACAAGCTTTTCCTTTATCACGGGCTGTACTTTTTCCATTTTTTTTCCCATGATTGCAAAATGTCTAATATTTTCAACTACATGCCAGGTCATAGTCTGTGGTCTCATTGGGATCCCTCCATCAAATGGTGTTATTCCACAGTCTCCCATGCATACTAAAAGTTTGGCAACCCTGAGGCACCAGGTAAACATATCACTACCAAGCCTTTTGGTCCAAAGCTTTCCTGGAACTAATGTTAATTTAGATTTTCATTCTTCTTTATTTTGAGACCATGAATTTACTTCTGATTCAATTGCTCCAAATCCCAGTTAGTGTTTAGTGGAAGGGTAACATGTGTTTAATTACACATGGTAGTGTCACACCCCCTTCTCAAGGCATGCTTCTTTGTTTAAGTAATGCCTTACCACAATCTCATAAATTACTGCAGCTACTCCGTAATCGACTTGTGGCAACTGCTCGCAAATGTATCAGTAAGAATGCAACCTTGGGAGAAGTTTATGCAAGCATGCAAGAAACCTATCGACAGATGCAGACCCCACTGATTTTCCAGGAACCCTCTACTCAGGTATATTTGCTTGGAATCATGATTCATTCATAGTTCATTCTAAACAATAAGAACCTGTGAATCTATATCTAAGACAACAGAAATCTTAGGAATGTAATTTGAGGAGCCCAAAGTGCCTTTTATAACCATTAGGCGCTCAAGATGACAAATCAGATCTTTGCTATAGGGTTCTTTAATGATTCATATATCAAATGTTCTAAAGTCTAACATGCAATAATTATCAAATAATTTTTTTTTAAATTCTAAGTGCTGAACAAACCAAGTGTTTATAATCTGGCAATGTTGCCTAACATTTGCTTTATAAACAGGGACTAAAGGAATTCAAAGAGTCAACTATCCAAATGGCTTCAGGCATAGGGACTATGGATGCCCCGGTTGATGAGAGCATGTTTGATATTGAGAAGGAGATTGATGATTTATTGCCAGTTGAGGTGAAAGAACAGCGGCTAAGTAACTTGCTCCAGGGTATAATGGTGGGAGGATGCGTTGCGGCCATGCCCTTCCTTAAAAAGATACCAACTTCTGTGCTTTGGGGCTATTTTGCCTACATGGCCATTGAAAGCTTACCTGGCAACCAGTTCTGGGAGCGGATCTTATTGCTCTTCACTGCTCCGAGCAGAAGATACAAGTAGCTTCTTGACTCCTTTTTCTTATTCTTGTCAACTTTACATTCCTCCTTGTAGGCAAGACATTAACTGAATTTTTATGTTACCTGTATTTGTTTATAGAGTACTGGAGGAGAACCACACCACATTTGTGGAAACTGTGCCATTCAAGACAATTGCACTATTTACCATATTTCAGACTGCTTATTTGCTAGTCTGTTTCGGGATTACATGGGTTCCAATTGCTGGAGTACTTTTCCCTTTAATGATCATGCTTCTGGTTCCTGTGAGACAATACATTTTGCCCAAATTTTTCAAAGGGGCACACCTTCAAGATCTAGATGCTGCAGAGTATGAAGAGGCACCACCATTATCATTCAATCTTGCCTCTGTAAGTTATAAATTCGTTATACTCATTGGCAGCTAACGTTTTTCATTTTCTCAGTTTATTTTCATTATCACTTGTTCTTGGCCTTAAAATATCTATGGCTTTTGGTCTCATGTTTACTTTAGGATATATTTGACTTGTATTTGGTAGTCATCTTGGCTTATTTTTCTGGTGTCTTCAAAATTTGACAGGAAAGGGAGATGAGTAGAAATGCTTCATTTGCAAGAGGGATGAGTAGAAGTTCTTCATTTGCTAGTGATGGGGAAATTTTAGACGGGATGGTTACTCGTAGCCGGGGTGAAATTAGACGCATGTGCAGTTTTAAGGCCACAGGTTGTGGCGAAACACCATCCAGAGAAATGAAAAGCCTTCAGAGTCCTCGTGTATCGGATAAGGTCTACAGCCCTCGTGTGAGCGAACTAAGAGGAGATCTAAGTCCTCGGCAGCGTGGAAGAGGACCATTCAGTCCGAGTGTGGGAGAAACAAAGCAGTCTAATTTAGGTAAATGTGGTTAGAAATACCAAAAATAAGAAGAAAAAAGAATTGGCTTGTGGTGTAATGTTCAGTCAAAGCTAACAGGAAGAAAGGCTTCATGAAGAACATGCAAGCAGTCTGCAGTGGCATGCTGCGCCTTACTTTACCATTTTATGATTATTCTTTTTGGTTGATGTAGGAAATTATTGATGTAAAATGTTCTTTCTTATAACACAGTACGGGGAAAATTTGTAACGGAGGTTTTATCGATAAGAGCATTAAATTCCGAAGGCTTGATATAAGCTGGTACCTGCATGATGCATGAGCCATATGATAAAAGCACTTTTCCTCACAGAAGGAAACAAATTCCTGGAGCCATGTAAGAATACAAAGAAAACTAAGACTAACTTTCAGTCAGTTTACAGTGTGTTAGACACAACCGAAAAGACAAAATTAGCCCTGCCATTTGTTAATTGGGCATTTGGTTCTGGCTCTGACAGAACAGATTCTCTGGTTTGAAATGCTTTTATCAAACTTGAAAAGGACAAGTTCGGTTCACAACATAAGGAATCATTTGAGGGTGAAAATGCCTCCTCAATCAAAAGTTCGAAAACCAACTTAAAATGACATGAAAATTATTATCCAGTGGGCACAAAATGGAGAAAGGGGATACAAAAAGAACAGTTACATTATATGTTACGATTCTAAATCTCACATAGGTTAAATACAAATCTTAAGTAGTTTATAAGCTTAGGGGCTCACTTCCCTTACAAATTGATTTTTAAGGGCGACTTCTATCCATAGCTTCATGACAGATAGCAAGCATTTCATATTTCATGTATACTTCTTTCATTTAGCATAATGCTTGTACAACCAGAAGTTGAGAACACATAGACATAAAAACTCGAGAGTTGTTAAGCCTCTAACATTTTATTGCCTTGTAACAAATAAAACTTCATCAGATACATAAACTAAGATCTTGGCAAAAAGAAATGTATCTAAAATACTTGTATTGTAATGAATGAAATCCAATCTATTACAATATAGGGCCAAAAAACCAGACCCTTGTTACTAAACTCATCACACAATAAGGGTAAATACCCTAACAGGGATGGAGCCTAAGTAATAATAATAATAATTGAAAACCAAGTAGATGTCTCTGATGAAATACAAGCTGACGGGGACAAGAGGACAACAGAGGCTGTTGATAAAACGAGCGTGTGATCAGCAAAACGGCATAACAGAATTATTTAGAGTTTATTTATCTTTCCCGGTTAAAACTATGATGTAACTAATTCTTGTTAAGATTCAATTGAATAGTATTCTAGAGAATTCGATTGTAAATATAAATACTTAAAAGCTCTTGTAAATCATTTATTCACTCAATAACAGAATTTTGGCTCCTCTTTCTCGGCCACTGCTCTCTTGAGTACAGAAAGTTCAGATCAAAGTATTTTCTAAGTATAATGATAACAGACCCATAAGAGATAATGGCTCTTGTGTATTATACAGTATTCTATATCATATCGACCACTAAAAATGCTACTCAATCAATGAAAATGAAACTATAATATGTATTAATTAATCAATCTGAGCAGCCATATGCGGAGACCTCTGCTACTATCTGAGGCTCCCCTTCTTGCAAGCAATTAATGGGAGGAATAGTTAAGGTTTCCTGAGTTCCATAAGCATTCCAACAAAATGGATCATCAATTAATTCTCCTTCATGTGGGAGAAGCTCAACTTCTGCCATTGTAATGTTTGTGCAGGCCACAGTGTCACTGCAGGCAAAGTGGATTGGTGGGGTGAGAACGTCGTAAGTTCCCTTGATGTTTCTGTATGTTATGCCAGTGACAAAGACAGCTGAGGTTTGGTTTAGGCATTCCTTTGACAAGCAGTAGTATTGGTCTATGTTTATGCAGTTCCTGACATTTTCCATCTGAATGTTCTCGAATGATATGCCGGAAACGCAGCCAGTTCCTCCTTGCCATGTCTTGATCCTTAGCCCGTTATCTGATTCTCTAATGTATGCATTTCGGACAGTTATGTTTGATACACATGCCTCGGAATTGTGCACACCAAGGCTACCAATGCTGCAGAAAAAATAAAAGGTAAGTTGAGAAGTGAGAACCCAAAACTGTTGGCCTCATTAATAAAAGTCTTTCCGAAAAGTTTTGACAAATAGATCTATCTTTAACATTACATCTTGAATACTGTTTTTTTTTTTTTCAGAATAGAAAAAAAAAATACTGTTTTGTCTGTTTAAATGTATTTAAAAGCAGTAGTTTTGACCTGTTTCTTTCATACAACTTACGAGGGACCAATGGTGGTTGAAGCCCAACAATTTTGTACTTGGTTAAAGTTGCATATATCTAGTCTAATAAATGTACATCAGCAACTTTCTCCCTTGCGAAAGGGCACTTTGCAAATTCTAGTTGACAGTTACTTTTCAAAATATCATAAGATATGACTGAAATTTGCAGAAAGACTTCTACTTGTCAGATGGCAAACATGATTTCAATTATTTTGAAAAAGAGAATATGTACCTGATCCCGTGACTTGTCTCGCAAGTGACACCTGCAATGTCCACATCTGAGCATCCGGTTCCAATGGAAATGCAATCATCACCTGTTTATGAATGGTGAGTTTAGTATCGTTGCATCTGATCCAGAACATTAGTTAAATAACTGTTGATCAAGTAGACTGAAGAATTATTTTCAGTTACCATTGCTTATCATGGAGTTGTAGATTCCAACAGACTTGGTGTTCTCTATGTGGATTCCATCAGTGTTGGGGCTAAGTTTGGGTGAAGAAATGGACAGCTTGTCAATGGTAACACCTTGACATCCATCGAATTTCATGTGGAACTGAGGACTGTTTTGAATTCTTAAGCCGCTAACTACCAAATTTGAGCTCATGAAGAACCGAATTAGCTGCATAAAAGGAAATGAACCTGGTTATACTCAGACAGAAGATTGATTTAGGTACTGAATTTTTGTGTCAGTTCTGATCATTATACTCACAGCTGGGCTGTCACATGGACCTGACATTGTCGACCCGTTCGGACCCTGAAATTACATTTTGCTAGCATTTAAGAGCAGTTCATTTTCTTTAATATAGGAAAGAAGAAAGAAGGAGATCTAAAAGCTGTACCAAAGAAATTTGGTCCTAGAAGGTTAAGGAGATTGTATCACAAGGAAATTTACCCTGTGAGGTTTGCAGGGGAGATCCCACCATTTCTGTCCATTTCCTTCGATGGTTCCTTTTCCTGTGAAAGTCATATCATCAAGTTTGTAAAATACAAGCCATTGCTTGGGGCTATCCGCTTTCGGCCATGTGTCCGGTCCATCAGGTGGCATTAGAACCCCGTCCAACTTTACACATACAAATTTAAAAATTGTTAGTGAAGTAAATTTAATAGAACTCAAACGAAATTACTTTTATATATGCATGAATGTATGCATAGTTTTTGACTTAGTTTCTTACCTGAAGTACAAGCCCTGGTTTGCATGGCCCTGAGAATATGGTTGAAGTAATTTTGAAAACATAATCAGACGGAGCCAGGATAACCCCTCCTTCTACTGCACAAGCTGTTTTCCATGCTGCCCTGAAAGCAGCAGTGTCATCAGCAGAGCCGTCGCCGACCGCCCCATAATCTCTCACATCAAAAATGCAATCATTTGAGTTTCCAGGGTCATTCGGATAAGGGTCTGAAGGGACGGATGGAGGATTTGAAGGAGATGAAGGGACAGGATTCTCTGGAGCGGGGGAAACAACAGGGGATGGAGAAACAGCGGAGCCTCTGTTCTTCTGTTTCTTGTGATAATGATATCTTCCTTGCACATTGCTTGAATTTTGTAACAAAAGAGTCGTTACTAGCGAAATGAGTAACAACACGCGAAAGAGCTCCATTGAAAGCGATTTCTTCAGGAAAAAAACGGAGAATGTGACACTGTTAGAGAAGATAATATAGAACAATGATTCAGTTTTTTTTGTATGATAATTATTGACAGCACTCACACACTTCCGAGATATAACAATAATAGTCTGCAAATAAATGGAGGAGAGCAAGAAGAGAAAAAGAATAAAGAATGTGTTAACTAGGAGATTGAGAGGCCTCAAGTAAGCCAGTATCAGGTAAATGTGATATTAAAGCTATCTCCAAAAAGCTGTTCTAATGAATAGGACCTCCACGTGTCAAGTTGTGGTTCATTTGAAAATCTGTGTCTCTAGGAAGAAAAATTGTTGGAGGGTTTTGAAGGTTGGTCATCTGTGGCAAATTTGGCAGAATGTTCTTGGTTCTTCAGTTGATTTCTTTTCTCAAATTCTCTCTCAACTCATTCTTTTTTTCTTTTTCTATTTTTGCTCCTTTTAAACTCTTTTTTCTATGTGATCTTTCCTATTTGTTGGTTACGTTTCATGTGGTCCATAGATCTCTTGTTTCCCCCCTTTTGTTTTCTTCTATTATTTGACTCTTGTTTTTAGTGAGGAGCTGAAGCTGAGAGGATTTGCATGTTCTACAGTATAAGCTTGTGAACTGATTTGAGGTCCCAGTCTCCCAGAGTCCCAGAATAAACAGTGTCAAGAAAAAAAAATCGGGGTTTTGTATGATGTTTTTAACCCAATAATGGATCTTCTCTCTTGCATCCTCTATGGCTTGTGCAGAGCAAAAACTCATATAATATACATATATATATATTGACATCATTTAATGGAGAACGGCCATTTCCATCTTCCTTCTTGAATTTGGAGATTTGAAGTCCCTTCAAAATTAATTAATTGAAAAGGCAACTCTTTTGAGCAAGTGATTATATGCATTTGGCTTAAACCCTATACACAGAAGAAGATGTATTTCAAGCCACAGCTAACGTACAGTGAAAGCACTTTGTAAATGTTGTGCTTTTGAAGTTAATAAAAGTATAACAATACAATTCTAGCTTACGTAAAAATTAATGATAATAATAAGGAGGAGAAGAATGTAAATTTGTCCTTCCAATTATTATGCATGTGTAAATACACCCTCACTCTTAAAATAAAAAAATTAATAGTAATATTAGATTCTCTCTTTTCTACGTCTCTCATTTCAAATCAGAAACTCTATTTGGGAAGTTTTGAAATCAGCATCATCACGTGTAGATATCACACATGACCTGATACTGATGACCATATGCAATCCCCATGTGATAACATGCAATATCTCTGATTGTTCTTTGAACGGCCAGAGAGAAAAGGGGAGAGGCCCTTGATTATACCTAGTTTGGTGAATGTGTATGGTGATGGGTGTAGAGGATTATTATGAATTTTTATTAATAGCAAAGGAGTATCAATCGTGTGATGAATTGTGGTTTGATGTAAAAGCATTATATATAGCAAAAGAAGTTCTCGTGACTCTTCATTGTTTTTTAGCTCCCCGTGGCCATAGAAGAAGTAGGTGCACGACATGGAATCAAAACATTCACGGGTACATCCAAAATATGGTGGTCCATAAATAATTAAAATTGTTTTCTTACATGGAATCAAAACATTTATATCCCACGTGACACATCGTACTAGACATTAATACAAAAGAACTAAGATTAGGGTTTATCTAAATATATAGAAATAGATATAACAAACGATGTATTTATAATGAGATAGCTTATAAATTCGTGTTATCAAATAGAGGGTTGTACGGCATTGATATTATAATTAGACCCTTTGAGATAATATCAAGTAAATATAACATTTTAACTATGCGTATAAGTTAAATTCACTTTACCCACGCCAAATTATGATGCCACGTTGAGTCGTTGCTGGAATTTACTGTGCTTGGGAAGTTTTCGCCACCTTTAAATTTCAGAACATCGCCGGGGGAAGCCAATGAGCTAAGCTACATATATATGATATAGTACTTGCGAATTTGGTTATATGGTTTTTGCTTTGCTTGTTGGAATGTAAAATAAGTCGTTAAGAGGCTTTTATAGAGGTTGGCAAATTGTTAGCTAAAAATGGTATTCACTATTATCACTGCATGCTATTGCTATGCATGTATTTTGTCCTAATCTGTCACGTGTGTACTCTCGCGGATGGGTAAAGCCAAGAGAATTTTGGTGTACAAGCACTTTTTTTTGGTACCCCACTAGTTTTTGTGGTCTCATGTAGTGACACGTGGAATCACATTACTGCACGCGCCTCACGCGCTAGGTTAGTGGTTGATGATGCCAGGTGGGGCCGTGTGTCTGCTATGATTGGCTGGTTCAGTGGGGCCAGCCAACAAACTACCTAATCAATTGAAATTCGAACACAAATGAATTCACGTGATGGAATCATGGACGGACGGACGAACGAACGGTCGGTCGGGTGATTTTGTGCTGAAATCTAAGGAGAGCTGACACGTGTCGGCTAAGAATTCACGGGTTAGTGCTTCTGTGTGTCACGGGTGATTAAAGATAAGTTTAGATTCTTAAAAAAGCAAAGGGTTCAAATGACAAAATTTACTTTAATTAATTAATTACTAAAACGGTGTAAGTGGGTCCACTTAACATATTTTTCTAATTAAACTTCCATTATTTTAAAATTAAGCCCGTTGTATCTTTTGTCCTCTGGGCTTGTTTGGTTTGGTGTACTTAGCTGGAAATGGCTGCATATATTGCCATTTCTAGCTAAGTTATTAAACAATTTTTCTTAACAAAATTGTACTCATAACTGATCTTTATATAAATCGTTTGTGGAACCTCGACGTACTTAAATAAAACTCGACATCATCTCAGAAACAGCCACGCGTGCACGGCGATTTTGACTATCTGTTCTCTGTTTCATGAAAGCAATTAAAGATTTAATAGGATCGTGACGCGTGGATCACTTCGGAGCCACTAATTTTTGCAACTTGGGAGAAGAAGCGGCAAGGTGAAATGAGTTTTGATTTATAGTTTTTTGATGATGAAGATGAAACTCGAGAATCTATCTGAGATTCATTCATTATAATGCCAAATACTACCCCTGCAACTTGCTTTGATGATCCTAAAAAGGTATGCAAGTGGCTGGCTTGTTTTGATCTTTGAAAGTTGGCCAAATGACAAAGTGTGTTAGCATTTAAACATACAACCAACTTGTGGTTAGTTTCCAAAAAAATTTGGCCTTTTTTTAACCTTCCGTTGCCCAAGTGGTTAGTTTACGTGAAATCAAAAGCGGAAATTAGATCCCAAATGTACCGAATCTCTTGTAGTGGGTGTAATCCGAAAATAAGTGGATTAGATTTAGTAGTACTCTTTATAGTTATATAGAAAACTTAGTTGTGCTGATTTTATCCAATACCAACTGAGTGGGGATGGATTGTTCTGTTTGATTCTTTTATTGAAGAAGAGTGTCTTTAGAATGCAAAGGGGTGTACTAAAAACCTGTAAGATTCTTAATTCGTTCTCTATTTTCGGAAAGGGGTGATGTTCTTATTCCGTTATCAAATATATTCCAAAAAGGTTTATATACTTACATTTTGATTTCTTGTACAAAAAGTCTCATTTTATTATTAATACTATTATTATTATTATGAAATGAAAAAGTCGTGTAAATTGTTTTAATAGAGCATATAATTATAAGAATAATGTTAAACATTTTAAATAGTATTTAAAAATTTTTATTTTAAATAATGTGTAAAATAATTATTAAGTGATAAAATACTATAACAAGTAATTTTAAATTTTATATAATTTTATTATTCAATAATTACTTAATAACTTAAATTTAAATTTAAATTTTAAAATATAATTTAAAAAATATAATATTACTCTAATTATAATCGCGACAACAATATGGCAATGTCTTATTTATAGCTTATTGGCAACAACTGAAATATGAGGATTATATTTCTTCCATGCAAATAAAATTAACTCAACTTTCTTTATGGAACATTTCATTTTTCAAGTGTTACAATTTTGAATTTATCAATTGGGATAAAGATAAATTAATTTTAATGTTTTGAGTTAATTGATAATTTTGCTCCAATTAAATTAAAAATATTTAATTTTACTTAAATTTATTAACTTTTGTCGTTAGTTTTGATTATAAAATAATAAAAAAGTAATTTAACCATATAAATAAATTACACTTTGAACACAAACTTACTCATTTATTTTTATTTTTTGAACACATTGCGTGATCTCATAAATTAATTTAATATCATTTTTTAAATTAAACTTTAATAAAATAATACACGTCACAATGTGATTAATTATATTAGACACATGGCAATATGTCATTGGTTTATTGGTGGTAGGTTTTTTTAATTATTAATTATTTATTTTATTTTTTAAAATATTTATTACATATATAAACCAATTATAAGACGACACACGTAATTTATAACTAATCAGTATTTGATATATGTCATTTTATTAAAATATATTTATTTCTTATTTTTTAAATTATATTAAATTAAATGAATTAATGGGATTGCGCCACGTATTTAATGACAGTGAATGAGTGAGATTGTGTTACGTGTTCAATATCAAATAATAAATAATAAAGGTAAAATGATAATTGTATATTAAAAATACTATTTTTATCTAAATTGACGACAAAAATTAACGAATTTGGATAAAATTAAATATTTTATCTATAACTAAGCTAAAATTTATTTTATGCCCAAAATATTAGAGTAAATTTTTAAAGCGCATTGTATGATATCGGTGATTATGTACATTTTAAAAAATTTAAAAATAACATGTCATACATGCTACACATCGTAATATAAAATATAAATAAAATTTTTATTACAGTAATAAAATATTAAGAAACTCACCCTTAAAGCGTGCTTTGCGTAATTATGGTATAGAACTTAGTAGGATCTTTCAAACTAGAACGATAACTTCCTATTATTGCCATAATATTTAACTTAAAACAACACTTATTTCTTATATTTCTCTCAACCTTATATTCAATATATGCTCACAATTCACTTATTAAACACAAATAAATTAAGGTTCTTTATAAAGAAAGTTTAATCAACACTATGTCCAATTAAAAAGCAATTAGTGTAACAATATGTCCAATTAAAAAGTAATTAGTGTCTAGCATGACAAAGTTTGATATATTAATTGGGGGTGAACAGTGTTTTGGTGGCTAAACATTAACTAAATTGATGGCAATTTCTATTACAAACAAATGATCATAAAGGCAGCTTATGCTTACTAACTTAGTATGACAAATTCTCAAGCCATCATATATTGCCACCTCAAGCTTTATTTAAGTATGACAAAAAAAAATGATAAATATAAAAAATATTTTAATAGCCACCGCTTATTATTATTTTCACTTCGCAATTGAATGACTGAATGAAAAAGAGTTTGGTGGCTAAAAATAATTCTTTGTGAAATCAATTCATGCCATCGCTTTATTACATAAATGGATGCCACGTTTTACTTTACTAAATTGATTTGATCGAATATATTTTATTTTTAAACAAAAGTATGACAATGCATTTTATTTTAATTTATCGAATTGTAAATTGCCACAACTTACTATATAAGTAATCACTTGACAAATTTGTTTATTTTGATATAAATCAATTCATTTAGCCAATTAAAAATGCCGCCAGTGCTTAAAAATTCATTTCTTTTAATATTAACGAATATAATTTTAATTTTTAAAGCCATTATAAGCACAGTATCATTAACTATCATTTAACTAATTAAAAGTATTAACACTTAATAAAATAATAACCAATCCAAATATATTACGTGTCATGCCCTAATAAATTAATGACATAATATGTGATATCAAATAAAAAGGTAAAAGTGACAAGTTTTACTTGTCGAGATCCCGGGCTTGTCGAGATCTCGGGCTTAACATTTAAATTCTGTGATTTTTTTGAACGACTTTAAAAATAAATAAATAACCAATTAATGTAATTTAAATAAAATAACTATTGTTTCATTTAAATAGTAGTTACATCCATCAATGCCCGTTTTAGCACCTATACAAATTATTAGTACAATTTGAGATATACACTAGATAGATAAAAAGTATCAAGTCTTACTTGGCACAGTTTTAAGTCGAACACTTAAATCTTAGTTATTCTCCGAGAAACCCTGAAATAAATAAATATTTTTTAAAAAACTTCAAAGATCGAACAATTCGATTCGGTGTGTTATCCACATGCTCAACGCATACATTTCATATAGTGAGACTCCCTAAGCTCACACTCATTTTGTCTCACGGAACATTTTTATGAGTCCATAACCGATGCCCCGCACACATAATACAAAATGACGAGTTAAATCATATAAGTTGAGGTTAATCCATATTCATATAATCCATCAGTCATTAATATCCTAGAAGAGCGGAGATAGATCAACATCGTCTAGTCCCCTGTTGCTCAACCATAAACTTACTCTTCGATTAGTATTTCGATAAATAATATTACAAATTCATTTGTAATATTGTTTATGCCACAGGAAATTTTTTCTCGAGTATTATATTTATGGCCATAAGACTTCATAAATATAACCTTAGAGTATCTAGATATTTAATTCACCTATATGAGTTGACGGATTCCATGTCTACGTACATCAGATTCTATAAACACCGGACTATACCCAGTAACACTCAGCGGTCAGACCATAAAAAGTCTCTGACATGTGTGAAATTTAAGTATAGTGAATCACTTATCGGCCCATCGTGATGCACATGTCAATGGACCACGAATACTATTCAACTTGATAAGACCATCCATTTACGATTTTATGGGATATTCATTTGAGGTCTTCAACGAGTATTGTTCAATATCCAGTCCTCACTGAATACTTGTATATCTATGCGAGTTTCAACTAAATTGATGGTCTATTAAGATTAACTATCTGGATAATCTATATATAAATATACGTTGATCTATATTAATCAGCTCCACGCGATAGCCCATATATCAATAAAAATAGATCAGAAACATATAATTCGATAATATACTTGCACAATGACATTTCCTAATAGCTCTAACAACTATTTATAACTGTGTTATTATTAATATATTTACAAATATTTATTTTATTTTAAATAAGATTCCAACTCTTTAAACTTTATTTAAATTGTTTCATATTAATATAATATTTAAAATATTACAAACATCTTATTTTAATAAAATAATTAACGATTTAATAAAATATTTATTTATTACATAAAATATAAAAATACAATATTCATAAAAAATTAAAATAGCACATTAGCACAAAATTTAACAAATATAACCTTATCCCATTACCAATTCAATTTTCATTACTCAACTGAATATATATATATATTTAATAATTTAATCGTTAAGAGTCATTTCCACCAATTTATTTCATTGACATTATTGAAATCGGCGATTTTTCATTAATTTGAATGATTGCAACGAGGCTAAATTTGTTTTATACATATAAATTAAGTAATGTTGCGCATACAAATTTAATTATAATTTTTTTGTGATTAATATGAATTTCGACGCGTCATTCAATGACAATAAAAAAAATTAGTGATTATTATATAAACGGTGATATAATAAAATAAAATATGATAATCTTACATATATAAAGTTTGTATTCCGTTATTCTAACGTGTCATTGAATGTCAAGAGCTAATTATAATTACATTGACAATGTGATAATAAAGTTAACTATTACTTAACGTATTAATGATTATATATATTACTTATTCATTCATTTAAGAGAATAGGAGATTTAAACTCAAGATCTAAACAACTGTTGAAATGTGCAATTATCATTAGGTAATATCTATAACCACAATATATATCAATTGATTAGTTTAGATTTATTTTGAAAATCATTGTAGTGTCCACCAATTAAGAGAATTAATTAAAAGAATTAGATACCATATATTACTTTAAGCAACACTCTTTTTTTTTTTTTTTTATAAATGTTATATATGAAGATTTTAAAGGGATATAATTAACTTTTTTCGCAATATACTCACATCCTTTAGATTAGATCAATTCGTGGTATAGGATTATTGTTCATTTGACAAGTGTTACTCGTTAACTTGAATGCTCTTAGATAAGTGACATACTGTAATTATTAGTGTACATTTTGCTAAATTTAATACTTACATTATAGAAAAAAAAACTTTTAAAGAAGTTAAACTTATATATATATATATTTCTCAATATAGCTTTATAATATTAATTTTTTTATATACATAATTCTATCTTTTTTAATTGTCAAAATATAAAAAGATTAAATTATATATGTCAAAATATTAATTTTAAATATTTATTTTCAGAAGTAAAAAAAAAATTGTAACTAAAATAAATGAATATGTTTGCAAATTATTACACAATTCTTTATCTAGTGAAAAGACAAACACCACCTTACCTTTAAGTTTTGTAAAAAGAAAAAAAGAAAAAGAAAATCACCTTCGAGTAAAACAATGAGAGAATGCCAAGTAATGAGAAAGCACCTGAAAAAGTTGCCATTTTCCTAAATTCGTGTGATTTTGTCAAATAACAACATTTATATGGCGCTCTCATAGACAGAGAAATTGTCTTTTATTTTTCTTCACCACCTCATTCGTGTTTGTGCGTGTCAATTGTTCAAACCGCCCGCTTCTCTTGGCCTCGGATCAAAACGACGAGGGTTTAATCTATCAACAGCAAACCCTAAATCGATCAAAAAACATAACAAACAAGCTCACTTCACTCGTTCTTCCATGGGGATTCTTCATCGCCGATCATCTCCAATTCGCAGAACCATAAGTGCATAATCTAGCGCTAACCTGCTTGATAATCCGCCATGTTCGAAGCTCACGTAAGTTATAAGTTATTAATCATTTATTTTTGTGTTGTATTTTTACAGATGAATTTATCCTATTCAATTTTCTAGCTTGTGTAATGTTTCAGTATTCGTGCGTGTTGATTACGCGACTTTATTAGTGTTAATTAAACGAGTCGTGTAAGTGTCATTTGCGAGCGTTGCTATTATAGAAAGCTTGTCTTAATTAGACGAGTAATTTAAATGTTTATATATCGATTTATAGTGCATAGTTAAGGGTAATTTTAACCGAGGAGAGCTTTTCATCGCCGAGTATGTGCCTTTGTAATGCTTATAAATGTGGGATATGTTTACTGTTTGATTATATATTTCACGTATATTAGATTATCTGGTGGCTAAAAAAATTATGAGTGGTTTTTGCTTGTAGGTTCTGCATTTGCTTCGAAGATATTTGGGCGAATATGTTCATGGACTTTCGGTGGAGGCTTTAAGAATCAGTGTTTGGAAAGGTTTGTCTTTGAATTATAAGTATGCTTGTACGCATGATGTTTTGATCAATTTGCTTTTAGTCGAAGCAATCTCTCAACTACATAAGTGAACATCTGGCTGACATTGGTGTAAATATTATCTAACCCAATGTGATCACTGTGATTTCTCTTGCTTAATTGTAGAAAACTTTTCCTGCTTAATTGTAGAAAACTTTTCCAATTGCCATATATTTCTACAGGTGATGTTGTACTCAAAGATTTGAGTTTGAAGGCAGAGGCACTAAATGCATTAAAACTTCCAGTCACTGTGAAAGCTGGTTTTGTTGGAACCATAACTCTGAAGGTAGCTATTATCAATCTAGTAACTTACTTGTTATGTTTTGTATATTGACTCTAGAATTTGCTTCAATTGTGTAATTTTTCCGGTGAGCCATATGATGTTATATTCTACTCCTGAAGTTGAATGTAAGGCCTGTCTATAGACTGACTGCCCATTAGCCTTTCCCAACTAGTTTAGTTGGCTCAATAACTACATCTTCTTTTTAATGATGCCGGATGCTAAGCTTTGTAATCAGATTATGAGGTTGAGTGATTTGGACTGTATGGAAAGGAAATCAATTCAAAAGTTCTTGATTGACCATACAACAAATAACAAGTAATCATTTTAATTATTAGGAATATTGCTCTATGTATTTCCATTAGTTATGTATTGATGTTTGAACAAAAATACTTGTATGCATAACAAAAATACTTGTATGCATAACAAAAATACTTGTATGCATAAAAAAAATCTTGGTTGGACGGGGTAAATGCATTAAAAAGAGACAAGTTTTAGTGCATGGTGCCGTTACAGTTGGCGGACAACTCTCTTTAGGGAAAAACGTATTAGTAGCTTATATGCCATGGGAAGGTTACAATTTTGAGGATGCGGTACTTATTGGTGAATGTATGATATATGGAAGTATTTATACTTCGTTTCACAAATGAAAATATGAAATTCGGACTCATGTGACAAGCCAAGGTCCTGAAAGGATCACTAATAAAATACCGCATCTAGAAGCCCGTTTATTTCACAATTTAAACAAAATTGGAATTGTGATCCTGGGCTCTTCAGTGGTAGTTTAGTAGGTAAATTAATGCCTCAGACATCTTACAACCAAGGTTGAACTTCAACTAGTATTTGTCAACACTTGTTAGTGTAAAGTTTTGGATATCAAAAAACCATGTTTGCTTTTTGTATGCTTTACATTTGATGTTTTCTAGTGTTTAACATTCTTTGATCCCTAATTTCTTTTCCCTCTCTTATAGGTTCCCTGGAAAAGTTTAGGCAAGGAACCTGTGATTGTCCTCATTGATCGTGTTTTCATTCTTGCTCATCCAGCTTCTGATGGGCAGATTCTCAAGGTTGAATGATATTTTGTTTGATTAATGATAAATTCTTTCCTTGGTCATTCAACCATCTTTTGTGGTCTGAACTTTGCTAGTTTTATTATTTTCTGCAGGAGGAGGGTAGAGAAAAACTTTTTGAAGCCAAACTTCAACAGATTGAGGTAAAAATATTTTATAAATGCCTGATGTTTGCTAATTTGAGGTTTCATGACCAAACTTCAACAGATTGAGGTAAAAATATTTTATAAATGCCTGATGTTTGCTAATTTGAGGTTTCATGATATGCTATATATTTTTTTTTTGTAATTGTAAGAATTGCTCAAGGTTTAGGTCATAACTGTGTTTTGAAAGTCAGTTCTCTGTTTGGGTATCTTGTAGTTTGTGATACGCTTATGTAATGCATGTCATTTATTGTGTTTGCAACATCTATGGCACTTAAAAGGTGAACTCTATGGAGAACAGATTGCATTCTTTTGATAATAAATAATCTATTAATAATTGAGACGCTTTCATGACGTTAGTTATTTATAAGAATCTGTCACAAATTCAAGGAAAAGAAAAGTAGAGAAAGGAAGTCAGTTTGGACGGGGATCAAGGTTAAGGATGTACTATGGAGCGATGAGAAATAAAAGTTCAGGGTATAGGTCTGCTGGATTTTTATTTTGTTTTGTTAGCTAGCTTTCAGGGGGCATTGAATAATCTTTGCTTTCATTGAACAAAATTCTTTTGTTTCCTGTCAGAACAATAAAAAAAAAGGGAATAGAAGTTGCATGGTTTTAGAGAAGGACTCGTGTATAAAATATTAATAGTAGATCTACCTCAATAGTGATCACTTGCTCTTTTTGTTTTTATTTATTTATTTATTTTTGATTTTATTATATTCAGTCTTATTAATTGTATCCAGGAAGCAGAATCAGCAACTTTGGAAGCAAAATCAAGGTCAAAGCTTGGCAGTGTATGGCTTTAATTTCTGTAGTTGTTTGGTTTGAATGATTAGGTTTTGTTCAGAATAGTTAATTTATGCAGACTTCACGTTGTTATCCCTTTTTTCCATCAGCTTAGTATGAGTTTAAGAAGCCTGGACATGGCTTTTATGCCTCTCTTTTGGGTCATTGCAGAGAAAGCTTCTCTTTTCTAGTCATTTTTTGCATCTTGGGCCTTTGTAATTTGAATAAGTTTACATTATACTTCGATCCTGCAAGGAAGGCTGTTATGTGTTTCTTATCTGTTTGTATGGTTTATGTTGATGATATCCTAATCTTCATTCATCATAATTGGAATGGAGTTTGCCGGATCTAATTGTATAGATTCGCTCAATTGTCTCTACCGGTAGGTTGTTTTTTTGGGGGTTCCAAAACAGATTCTGGGGTATTGTTGGCAGCTCGCATTAGCTTTGTTCCATTTCCTGTATTTTCCTTTTTTCTAGACACCTGGTCTACTACATTCTTGTAATACTTTCTTATATTTTGATAAAGTTATTATTAGTTTCTTATAATAAGAGAAAAGAAAAGAAAGATGTTCATGAGATCCTAATAGTGAATTTATCTTCCAATTTCATGATCATCATGCCTCTATTAAATTTGGATATTTATGTTATCAATAGTTTTTTGGTGCTGCCCAGTACATCTTGTCTGTGGATGAGCATGAGATAACCTGCCTTATCAAGAAAGCAGTATTTTTTTTATCTTCAATAGTTCCTGTGTACTTGGCTTGCACTTGTTGGTATTTGTATTGATATTTTATTGTTTAAGAGTGAAATGGCCACACCTCAAAGACATGTGAGGATGCTTGTTATAGGGGGTGAATACCAGTTCTAGAGTTAGAGCTATGTGAGGATTACTGACCCAAAAGCTTCATAGTATCAGCTGTAACAGGCCCCTTTTGTGTGTATACCAAATTTTATCAATGGGCTTGTCATGTGAATGTCAAGTATGTACATATGCAATCACAAGGAGAGATTCAAAGCATATGATCTCTTGTTTAATTGGCTTGATACCATATTAAATTACCAGTAAGCCTAAAAGCTGTATTTCGGAAAAAAAAGGCTAAAAGCTTAAGCTGATAGATAAGTGCTCACAGAATAATGTTATGCTCTTACTACTCTACCTTTGAATAAAAAAATTAGAATAGAGTCGGTATTTGTGGAATGTTAAATTATTTAAACTTAGTAGCAGTTATGAGGGAACACTATATATTGATAAATCTATCTTGGAAAGTTTATCCATTGCTAGAGATCAAGTAGTGGCCTTCCATAGAATTTGAGTGGAAGTGATTAAAAAATATTTATATCGTCTGATTTTTATGATACAACCATCAAGAAATTTTGAAGCATATATGAATATTTGTGTTTCTGTTGGGTGTTTAATTTATAATCATTTTTTTATGCTACTTGAAGTAATTTTTTTAGTAATTGATTCCCCACCGATTTCTATATTTGTTTTCTTTATTATTAAAAAAATAAAATTTTCTTATTTTGCGTTAAAAAAATTACTCAATTGATTTTTAAAGTGCTTCTTTAGTATGTATCAAAATGCTGATGTGTGTGTTAAAGCATGTGTTGCATGTTCTTTTAATTCAATTAACAGCCAATCTTTTGCAGCCTTCTCCTGAAAGTTCATGGCTGGGTTCTCTAATTTCTACCATCATCGGAAATTTAAAGATATCAATTAGCAATGTACATATCAGATATGAGGATTCTGTTAGGTAACATTGCTGTATGTTTGCTATGGTGTTTTTAGCTTTTTAATTATGTCATGATTATCATTTTTTGTGCTTAGAAACTAGGAAGAAAAAGCACATTAATGTAAAACTAGATTTCCAAAAAGGACAAGCGGTCCAAGAAGAAGAAGGGCCAGCTTTTCAATGGATCATGGTAGAAGAAAAAGACTCTACGGCAGAATATCTTCCCAAAAAAAGATGAACAAATATACTGAAATTTACTTTGCCATGAATACTGTCCTCCCCTTTCAAGCCACTGCCGTCTTTCACAGTGTAAAGATTATAAGAAGAAAGAGACCTCTCTGAGACCATCATTATTATCGTCTCATCAATGCTCATTTTTTTGTACTTTATTTATTTTCTTGTTGGACTAGATCTTGTTAGAGTGTGTTTTGTAGTGCTGATTTTTTATGAGAAAAGTACTTTTCATACTGTTTCATGTCTATTTTCATGCAGAAAAAGTACCTTTTCCTTAAAAAGAAACACTCCCAAATGCATAACTATTCTTTGCTTTCTTATTTGCTCTCTGCTTATTTTTAAAATTAATTTTGGCATTTTGCTGTGCCTATCTAAGGTTTTTTTTTTTTGCAGTAATCTGGGGCATCCATTTGCTTCAGGTATAACTTTGGCTAAGCTGGCTGCTGTTACAACGGATGAGCAGGGAAATGAAATCTTTGATGCAAGTGGTGCTCTGGATAAATTGCGAAAGGTCAGCTTTGTTATCTTTCCTTTCTGAACCTCTTACCAAGGTGGTCATGTTAAGAGTGGAGTGGAGCACTTTGAATGTCTATAATGGTTTCAATTCAAGGGAATATATATAATTGTTGTCTTTCTAAAAATTGATAGTGTTCATAAAATTACACATATCAGATTCATGACAAAAACTTTGGTTGCTCTTGGCTTAGGGGATGATGGGACTAATTAGATTGGAAATTGTGATCATATGTTTTGTCTAGCAGAATGATAACCATTTCTTTTATGTAAAACTTCTCGACTCTCCAGTGTTGATGCATCTTCATTTAAAATGGGGATTCTTTCTTTAAGCAAAGAAGTGTCCGTCATTCTTGTATCCCTCGTGTTTGTGACATATGTAGACTCTATATGTGTTTGAAGCTCTTTGAGTTTGAAACCACATCTTGATGTTTACGGTGATGTGTGTATGCTTAAGTTTGAACAGCTGGTTGAGCTCGTATTTAGCTGAAATTGCATACAAAGAACAAGATTGTTAATTTATTATTTTTCTATCATTAAGGTTCCTTGCACTTAATTTTTCTAATGCATATCATTTCTGGCGATGACAAAGAATAATACAAGGAAAGAATTGAAGAACTATACATGCATCAGCACCGTATACAACCCTACTATACAATTCATTCTTATCTGTATTTTTTATATGACAAGGTCGACTGCTAAACGGCAGCTTACAGTTAGTCCGGGACTGAAATCATTAATAACACTTTGATTTATATCTTCTCGAAAAGCAAAATTATTCAGGCTAATGGATATTTTGGTTTCGCTACAGTCATTGCAACTTGAGAGGCTTGCTTTGTATCATGATTCTAATAGCCTCCCTTGGAAGATAGATAAGAGATGGGAAGATCTCAGTCCTAAGGAATGGATTGAGGTTTGTTCCTATTCCTGAAATTTTTTCACCCCTGTACTTCTTTGCTGCACATATTTCCTTTGGTTGATGGGATAGATCACATCTTTTCTCTTCCTTCTCTTCAAATCTTCTTATCCAGATATTTGAAGATGGTATAAATGAACCTGCTGCTG
The DNA here is from genome assembly GCA_946807835.1 of Ailanthus altissimus. Classification (NCBI taxonomy): domain Eukaryota; kingdom Viridiplantae; phylum Streptophyta; class Magnoliopsida; order Sapindales; family Simaroubaceae; genus Ailanthus; species Ailanthus altissimus. Next base: position 27,949,362 of record OX327703.1, on the reverse strand, counting down.
ACTGTGGGATGGTATCTCCTTGGGCTATGAATCGCAAGTACTTGCTGTCACCTATTAATGGAGTACTTAAATATGACCGCCTTGGAAATCAAGAAAGAAATGATCCAGAGATTCCATTTGAGAAGGCTTCTCTTGTATTAAGTGATGTCTCTTTAACTATTACTGAGGTGTGTTTTCTACTTTTTATTTTATCAGTGCCTGCTCATTTCTAACATATTTGGTTCTCAATAAAACATGATAAGATTTAAAAGGTCAAGTTTTTCCATTTTCTGGCTGGACATAGAAAAGAACTAAGTTTCTTATCATACAATGAAAATGAAAAAAAGAAACAAAAAGAAAAAAGAAAAAAGAAAAAAGAAAAGAGCTGGAGTGAAGCTCCTTTCTGGAACTCTTTTTTATTTTTATTTTTTATTGGCAAGCAATTAGAAGGCTAAATTCATGTGTCACTCATTTTGTTCTTCACAGGACCAATATCACGATTGGATAAAACTTTTAGAGGTTTTTTCAAAGTACAGGACATACATTGAAGTTTCCCATTTAAGACCCATGGTGCTGGTTTCAGAGAGTCCTCAACTGTGGTGGCAGTATGCTGCTCAAGCTGGCCTTAAGCAGAAGAAAACATGGTACGTACATGTTATATAACTCCTATATGGTAACCAGAGAAGTTATACTTTAATTTACAACTTTGGGAGATCTGCTGCATATTCATAGGCAATTTGTTATTTTAAAACTTTACATTGAATGTCTTGTAATTCGTACTTAGATAGACATGTGTGTATCACATCTGAAGTTAACGTTAATTTTATATATGAATCCCTCTTCAGCTATCGATTTTCATGGGACAGAATTAAACATTATTGTCAGCTTCGTCGACGTTATGTTCAATTGTATGCTAGTTCCTTGCAACAGTCATCAACAATTAGTAACGCAGAAATTAGAGACATAGAGAAAGATCTTGACTCCAAAGTAATTCTTCTATGGAGGTATGCATCTTTGTCTTTGTTCTTAGAGTGGCTGTTTTGGTTTGATATCTATGATCTATTGTGTTTCTTCATTATTTGTTGTATGTAGATTTAATGTGTGAACTGCTGGTTCCCTTGGTTTCTAATTCTTTTCTTCCTTGACAAAACTTAATTTTTATTCATTATAGAAAAAGAAAAAGAAGCAGATTTAGTTTAGTATCACCTTTTTTTTTTGTTTTTTCCCCTTCCTGACGTCGAAGGTATGGATGTTATTTGTTCCATGATCAATGCTGAATCAAATATGGCTTAATTGATCTTCAAGCACACAATTTGGATTATGCTTTTGCACGTCTGCTTTAACATTTTCATTTTTCTTTTTAGTGTATGTTAGCTGTTTAAGAATATATATCCTCCGGAAGAGTGAAACATATTTCTTTTTAATGGTTCAACAGCTTATAATAATAGTGGTCTGCTTCCTCCTAAACTTTCCCTCAAATTTTCATGTGGGTCCAGACCTTTTTAGTGGATAGCTTGCTGAAGATGGAATTAGTTTGGACATCCCAAACATACATGCAACTTTGCATATTTACATGCAGATGCAGATGCACATGCACAATGCAAATGTGAATTATGTAACTGAGATGTCGTTGTATAAAACCCTGTTGTACTTTTTTTGATAAGTAATGATTACACTAAAAGAAAAAGAAGAGATACAAAGAAACAGAGGATCAGGAATCCATTGGCAAAAAGAGAGAGAGGAAAAACAAAAAACAAAAACACTGAAAAATCAACAAAAAAACAAAGAAAAATACAGATCACATAATCACACCAGCCCAATCCAGAAATATTGGACAAAGAAAACCCACCAACTAATCAGAAACAGAAGTCAAAACACGCATACCAACCCACAAATCAGAAACTTCATCTTATTTAAAGTCTTCAAATAATCGTGTATTTCTCTCTTTCAAAAAATAGCCATGGCTCAACACTTCCAAGAACCTTGCCTCTCTTATTCCCATGGAGCAAAAGCTTCAATTGCTCAAGAAACTTTGAACAATGATTAAAACTAACCCAGCTTAAGCCCACCTCCAAGAAAAGCTCAGACCAAAGATAAGAAGCAAAAACACCATTAAGAAACAAGTGATCAGGACTTTCAGAACAACTCCTATACAAACAACACCATCAAGGCCCTAATTAAATAGATGGCCACCTCCTCTGAACTGAATCAATTGTATTGACCTTGTTGAGAGCAATTAACCACACCAGAAATTGAACCTTAGTAGGAACCGTGGCCTTCCAAATAGACTTGGTGGGAAGAAAAAGATCAGAAGAATCAGCCTCTACTAGTTTCTTAAAGAAGTATTTGCAAGAAAAGCCACTTGAAGAATCAAGGATCCACACTCTACCATCCTTACCAGAATCTGCCAACTTAACTTCTTCAAGGTAAAGAAGCAAAGAAGAAACTTCCACAGTTTCAGAATCATCAGGCTCCTGAGAAAATCAAAAGTCCAACCATGTTGACCATTAGTACAAATCCATTTACTATGAACTAACCTTTCACAATCTCTAGCTAATCTAAAAAGGCTTGGATAAACCACTTTGGAAGGAAGATCCCAAGCCAACAATCCACCCAAAATGATTTTGACCCATCCTCTACCTTGACTTCAATATTCTCCAGAAGAACAGGCAACCAACTACAAATAAACTTCCATGGACTTCTTGGGAAACTTCTAGAAACCATTATTGATACCACTCTCGAATCGCCACGCATTAGATGCCATACCATGGATACTTCTAATCACTCCATGATTCTTCCAATGGGAATGTCCACAACCACTTTCCAAGAAGAGTAGAATTTCCTTTTTTCAAATTAGCAATACCTAAGCCACCAAAAACCACATTACTAGCAACTTTTTTCCAATTAACCAAATGACGCATCTTGTCTTCTCCCAAGCTTTCCCACAAAAAGTCCCTCATCATCATATTCTCTATAAAAGTAGCCACCTTTATAGGAATTCTGGAAACTGATAAGAGATAAATGGGAAGATTAACTACACAACCCTAATAAGTGTGAGCTTTCCACCTTTAGAAAAAAAACCTCTCTTCCATCCATAAAGTCTTCTTTAAACTTTTTTCAATACCAAATTCTAAAAACTAATGGAATTTGTATTAGAAGGCCCAAATATTTCAAAGGCCAACAATCAACATCACAATCCAAAACCTATTCGCCAACCTCACCACCTTTTGCTCACCCGAAACTCAAAACCTGAACATTTATAAAACAAATCAACCAACTCTAAAACATTCTCATCTTTCCTTAATCACTCAAAGAAAAAAACTAGTATCATCCGCAAATTGCAAATGAGACACTCGAGAAAGAATAACGACCCACCAAGACTCCATGGATAGAGCCCAAAATTTTATCTTTTCGAACCCACTAAGCCCATCCACCACTAAATGAAAAAAAAATGGTTATACTTGTGTCTCCTTGTCTCAAACCTCTAGAAACCCGAAAATTCCCTCTTGGTCTACATTAAAAATACCCTTGTTCTACTAGATAGCATTTATGATCAAGTTCATAATTGTATATTGTAAAACCAATTGGGATTCTGTTTTGGTATGTTTTTGTGTATTGATTTGGTGTGATTTATTGAAATGTGACACTTGTTTTTTCATCATGGACTCTTTCACCTTTGCTGTAATCTCTTTTCTTATTGTTAAATATATGCATGTATCTGTATATATGTATACATATGTGGTTTAAAGAAAAGGAAGTATTGCTAAATATAGTCTGTGTTTGGCATATCCATTATTTTTTTCTAATTAGGTGTTTTATATTTGGTGTTTGTATCATTTAGGTTACTTGCACATGCCAAGGTTGAATCAGTAAAATTGAAGGAAGCAGCTGAACAAAGGCGGCTTAAAAAGAAAAGTTGGTTTCCCTTTAGATGGTGGGTAGAGACTTTAATGTTAAATCTTTTTCTTCAAAAACAAAAGTTACCTTGCATTGGGGTTATTGAGTATTTCCCACACTTAAAATTGAGTTCTCCTTTGTGTTATGTGAACTTTAGCTTTTATTTATTAGACCTTAAATACTAATTTTGGATCTTTACTTATGAGCTCAAGGTCTTTGGTCAAAGTTGTGAGCTTAACATTGTGTAAGAATCAGTTTGACCAAAAGATCTTGTATTTGACTCCCTTATTGTATTAATCAAAATTATAAGTAACTTGTGTTTGTGCTCAATTTGTTTTTAATTTACAAGTCTTGCATGAGGGGTTGTGTTCTTTCCTATTAGTTTAAGCTCAAGTTATAACTTAACATAATTATTTCTCATTATGTTTCTGGCAACTTTTTTATGGCTACCTCTTATCTCAGGCGTACAAACTCTGAGGATGATTCTGTAGAGGATGCTGCTGAAGGATCACAGTTAACAGAAGAAAGACTGACCAATGAAGAATGGCAAGCAATAAATAAGTTGCTAAGTTACCAGCCAGGTGAGGAGTTGATGTCGGATTCAGGGAGGGACATGCAAAATATGACCCGGTATTTGGTGACAGTATCAATTGGTCAGGCTGCTGCCAGGATTATCAGTACAAACCAGACTGAGATTCTTTGTGGTCGATTTGAGAAACTTCATGTGTCGACCAAATTTAAACATCGCAGTACCCACTGTGATGTATCATTGAGATTCTATGGTTTATCTGCACCTGAAGGTTCACTTGCTGAGGTTTGTTTCCATGGTGCTTGTGTTGTGTCGGACAACGTTCTGAGTCACTAATGATATGATTTACATATTGCAATGTGAATTATTAACGAAGTTGCTTAGATCCTTATTCCTATTTGTTGATTTTACAAATTTAAACCAGCTTGAATTTGCTTAATGTTTAACTTTATTCTATTATTAGTACATTTACTGGACACTCCTAATGCATTTTATTGATTGGAGTTGAAGCTTTTTCTCTAATCGAATATTTTAATTATGTGTTTTTAATGATGCATTACCTTTTGTGAGTTTGTAATACTTAGATGGGCCATCACATGTTTGCAGAGTGTATGTAGTGAGCAGAAGGTAAATGCTTTGGCTGCTAGTTTTGTACACTCACCAGTTGGGGAGAATGTTGATTGGAGGATGTCAGCTACCATATCTCCCTGCCATGTTACGGTAATTTCTTGACCTTTTTTTTTGCAAAATGGGCCAGTAATGTGTACTGCCCAATTGTGTTATCACTAGAATTGTATTGAGAATTTGCATCTGCCCCAGATTACATGATCCTTTTATGAGCAGGTTTTCTAATGTGAGGTCCCTTTTATCATGTAGATCACTTGTGTGTAATAATATATCTATGCCTGATACAGACATATTCATGCACATGAATGTAGACATGAAATCTGATTGAATTAATTTGATTCATCCTCAGACACAAGTACAATTTGTCTATTAGAATCTTCAAGATTTGCATGGATGTTAGGATTTGCTGCTTGTTGTTAGGATATTTTCGTATGTGTGTGTATATTCACAGCTGCCAAAATTTGCATTGCCAAAGCTTTCAGTTGAGTGACATGAAACAAGATTTTTCTCTGGGCTCCACAAATATTGACTGAAAATAAAAAGTTAAGTAGAACAAAAGAGAAATTATTTATCCTGGGATAGCCTCCTCATGTTTTCCTTCTCGTTTCATCATTCTTACACAGTTGCTATTTCTAGTATTCATGACTTTCTCCTTCAATTTTCACGTATCCCTGTAACCCTGGTATCAACTTTGATATTCTGTTGTTAGCATACTGAATTCATTTTTCGTTTTTTTGTTTCCCTTTTGCAATTTATATACTAACTTATGTGGTGTTGGAATATTTTTTGTATCCCATTTTTTCAAGTTTTTAACCATCCTAATTATGTGAAATTTTCTTAATTCTTATATATTTGAAGGTTTTGATGGAAAGTTATGATCGCTTTTTTGAGTTTGTAAAGAGAAGTAACGCAATTAGCCCTACTATTGCATTGGAAACTGCAACGGCTTTGCAGGTATTGTTGTCAATATGATGAATGCAACTCTATACTTGTTAGACTCATTGTCATGGGGTGCCAAATGCAGATGAAGATTGAGAAAGTGACCCGTCGAGCACAAGAACAATTTCAAATGGTGTTGGAAGAACAAAGCAGGTTGGGAGGAATTTTATATCTTACTTTGTATTTGTCTTGCTTCAATCATTCATTTGATTGTTAGGAATTGTAAGACTTTATTTCTTTTTATCTTTTATATATTGCTATGCATTTATAGGAAGATTTGTGATGGTCTTAACACAAATGGCACTTCATATTGCAAAATGTTGGGAAGTAATAAGCTTGTTTACCGAGTGATAGTTTGGGAGGTGGGTGTAAGGACTACACACTGTTAAAGATATAGGGATTGATTGTCTCGATTCCTTATACCTTAATTATAAATATAGTAGGGATTGATTGTCTTGATTCCTTATATCTTTAACACATGCAATTGATAATTTATTAAGTATGAATCAGTCGTGTCTTGAGATTTCATTTGAAATCCGTAAAATTATCTTCATACAAATGATAATAAAAGTGAGAAACTAGCCTTACTATGAAAAAAAAGAAAAGAGAATACTTACCTATACCTTGATTATTAGATGTTCAATAAGGTATTAGACACTAATTCAAAGATACGTTTCTTTTTTACTTTCTTCCGCATTCTTGTTCTCCACAGAACCTTCTATTTGTTGCTTCCTTGATGGATGTAGACTGATCTTAATATCTTTGATGTCATTGCGAGCGCATATGTTTCTTTTGTGTTACTCCTTCAAGTAAATTTTGTTTTCAAGTGCAAGTATGTATTTTGTTGTTTCGAGGTTACTTAAGTTGTAGTTGTTCTAGATTGAATACAATGTGTGGTTTCTTGATTCCTAGATCTTGTATTTTGGAGTACCTGGAGGATGACAATTTTCATGTTCTTGAATGTGCTTGAAACATTGTTGTTTTTTAATTCCCTTGATAATTGCTTTTTCTAGGCTTCATTTTCTTCTAGGAGAAAACAAATTTGCACTCACTCCTTTCTGTCTCTTTTCTTCAGATTTGCTCTTGACATTGATCTTGATGCTCCAAAAGTTAGAGTTCCTATAAGGACAAGTGGCTCTTCTAGATGTGATAGCCATTTTATTTTGGATTTTGGTCATTTTACGCTGCACACTGCGGTATGTTTGTTAGTGTGGACTTTCAGATTGCTGGTAGTCGTATTTTCAATGCATAAGATGATTATTAATGCTGTAGGCAAGCCAGTCTGAAGATCAGAAGCAGAGTATTTATTCTCGTTTCTACATAGCTGGAAGAGATATTGCTGCTTTTTTTGCAGATTGTGGTTCTGACAGTCAAAACTGCTCTTTAGTTGCGCCAATTGATAATCATCAACAAATTGAATCTCCTAAGCTGGAAAAAGTTGATAAGTTTTATTCTCTCATTGATAGGTGTGGAATGGCAGTTATTGTTGATCAGGTACTTTCTGTGTAAATATACTCTTTATTTGTAAGTCATTGGCTGTTATTCTTTATGGTGAATTTGTTCTAATAATGCTTATACATCTTTTAATTTAAGATCAAATTACCTCACCCGAGTTACCCATCAACACGCATTTCTGTTCAAGTGCCAAATCTCAGTGTTCACTTTTCCCCCACGAGATATCACAAGCTAATGGAATTGTTAAACATATTATATAGTACAATGGAAACCTGTAGTCAGCCTACTGGTGGTAATTTGGTAGCTGAACTAGCCCCTTGGAATCCTGCTGATCTTGCTATTGATGCTAAAATCCTAGTATGGGGGGTATGTACTTATCTTTAGCCAAATTTATCTATTCTGTTATCTGCTTTGTCAATTCATCGGATTTTAACTGCTTTTTAAAACTTTTCTTGATTTAGGGGATTGGCAATTCTGTTGCTATGTGGCAGTCCTGTTTTCTTGTATTGTCTGGATCATATCTCTATGTCTTGGAATCTGAAAAATCCCTGAACTACCAGCGATATTTGAGGTTTTCCCTTGTTTCTTTTCCATATGTTCCCCTGCCGTTGATAACTTTTTAGCTGTTAATACTCTCTTTACTTGCCACTGTTTTGGTCATTTCTGCAGTTTCATTTCTTAACAATTCTTTTCTGCTTATGATTCTTTCCCTTTGTGGAGATTCTTTATTTGGAGGTTCAACACAATCTTCATCTAAAATTCATTTTTGGACAATGCAGCATGGCTGGTAGACAGGTGTTTGAGGTGCCGTCGACAAATATTGGCGGTTCACCATTTTGCATTGCTTTGTGTTTCCGAGGAATGGACAGTCAAAAGGTCAGTCATGTTGGTTTGAAATACATGCTTTATGGCATGATTTAATTCACCTCAATCAAAGTCAGTGTAGCTTTCCTAAGATTTCAAGCTTTAGTGTAGAAGCTTGTGTCTTCTATAATCATTTTTGGGTTGTCTGAAATTTATGTTGCTTTTAAAAAATACATGCTTTGGCATAGAATCTTGATCTGTTTCATTTGTATGATGATTGAAATTTGTCTTGGCCGTACAAAAAAATTTATTTCTTGGCATTGTTACATTGTTACAGTTGTCTCCAAAATATTACTTTATTGAACTGCTTTAGCTAATGTCCACTATTCTTTTTTTTCGATATGTCAACTGAACTTCACAATTTCAACATGAATGAATTTCTTATTGTATGTGCAAATCCCACAAGTTTGTATTCTTAAGCCCACATGTTCTATTGTATGGCTGTTATTAGTGCTGGTGGAAATTAAATTAGATACTTTTGAAGATTTTGCATATGAGATATTTTTATGTAAGGGAGCTCATTTGTTTTTTTACGCTGTATAATTTGAGAAGTTAACTGTTGAACCATGTATTAAGTGATCTACAATCAATACATCCTGAAACACTGCATTCTTTAGATGCATTATGTTATGTAGTGCTAACAGTCCTGTTTGTAACTTTTCATTATTTTTAATACTATTCTTCTTGTTTCTTAAAGCAAAAAATGTATTGCTAATTGTTTCAGGGGTCAAAGTTCATCAAAATCTCGTAAATGATCATAATTTTTTTTCTTCTAAAATTAAAAAAGAAGAGAATATCTCTATTGTTTTATCATTTAGATTTGTTATACAAGTTTCAATGTAATAAGAGGATATGTTCTTAACAGGCTTTGGAATCTTCTAGTACCTGGATTATAAAGTTTCAACAGGATGAGGAGAAGGCAACTTGGTTGAAAGAACTTATACATGCCACATATCAAGCCTCTGTACTATATGTTCATTGATATCCTTGTCAATATTTTGAAATTATCATACATAATAGGTGCTTATTAATCGAAACAAATAAATTTGCTTAATGCAGGCTCCTCTATCGGTTGATGCAATTGCAGAAAAAGGTGACGGTGCAATTGAGTTTGATGAACTTCAGAAGACACATTTGAAAACAGCTGACCTTCTTATTAATGGGACAGTGGTGGAAACAAAGTTGTTTATATATGGAAAGGTCTGATGTGTTTCTCTTTTCTTATGCTTGATAATTATGTTGTAAACCAGATTATTTCCAATTCCCTCATCATGTTGCTGTGGGGTATCTATAAATTGTTTAGTTACCTTTCAGGCTTCTCATCTTAAGATGTACTGTTGAGCATGCACTATTTGTTAATGTTATCATGCAGAGTGAAGATAAAGTTGTCGAAAAAGTTGACGAGACCTTAATTCTTGAGGTTCTTGCTGGTGGGGGAAAGGTTCGTATAGCTAGTTTTGGATTGAAGTTGACATGGTTTTTTTTATTGGAACACTCTTATACTTTACATTTGAATTTGAGTTGGCCTTTTATTTGCATGGTGTGCATTTCTTTCTTATTATGTTCTGGAAAAGTAAATGTTTTAATGTTTGTGTTGGAACTGCATGGTTGGGAATGAAAGCAATAAAAATCCTTCTATATTTTGGAAGCAACCTTTATGTTATTTTAAGGCCTATTTTGGTGATGCATAATTTTTGAAGGCTGTCAAAACAAGAAACTTCAAATTTTAAAATATTCAAATGTGAATCTGGTTTGAGGCCTGGAAGAATCTCAAAAGTTCCTTAGGTATTATAGTTTAAGAGTCTTAGAAACAACTTTCAAATAGTAGTTACAAGGTTCATATTATCTGTAAGTATTTGAATTAGTCGATGGAAGGAGAGGTCTTGGCTTTTATTGCGTTAACATTCTGTAATGTTGGCAGAACATATATGTTGAAATTAAGCATGAGGCTTTGGCCACTTAGATTAGATCCACAATTAGCAACATAGACCGTCTCTGTGGCCCCCCTGTATGCGACTGCTACAACTGGATCTCCATGTTTGCTTACTGAAGTTCAGTCATTTGGCTCTATCTTTTGCCCTTTCTTCTTCTACTGTGGACTAGAACTCTGTTAGATCATGAACTGTTAGGTAACTTTGGTTGGTACTTAAAATTTTTATTTCTATTCTCTATGGTCAAACAATTACTTATGTTGTTCTACAGGTGCACATAATTAGTTTGGATGGTGACCTGACAGTAAAGATGAAGCTACACTCTTTGAAAATCAAAGATGAGCTTCAAGGACGTCTTTCTGATACTCCACAATACTTGGTGTGCTCTGTACTGAAGAATGACGATTTATTTAATTCTCATGGTGCTTGTGATGCCCCTGAAAAGGATGTGTCTATGGTACTTATGGAGGAGGATGATACTTTCACGGATGCCTTGCCGGAATTCATGTCTGTAACAGAGGCAGATATTTATTCACTGAAAATGGGTATGATGCAAAGTGTCATGGATGAGGACATTAACAATTCTGGTGACTGTCAGCCTGCTGCCTTAATTCATAAACACGATTTGCGACAAGCAAAGGGCATTTCTAGTGAGATATTTTATGAGGCAGAGGGTGGTGATAGTTCTGATTTTGTTTCTGTAATCTTCTCGACTAGGAGTTCTAATTCTGCTGATTATGACGGTATAGATATGCAGGTACCTTACTTGACCTAACAAACTTTTGTCATGTTCCCTAGACTGAAATTCCTTTACATGTTTTGCTGAACTAATCAATTAAAAATTTTCAGATGACTATTCGTATGTCCAAACTGGAATTCTTTTGCAACAGACCCACTCTCATTGCTTTAATTGGTTTCGGTTTTGATCTGAGTACTGTTAGTTGTGCAATCAGCAATAAAGACAAGACCAACAGCTCAGACCAGAAGTCTTTGGTCAATAAAGAAAAGAATGAAGAAAATGTACGTGTTGAGGGGTTACTGGGATATGGAAAAGCCCGTGCAGTATTTTACTTAGCCATGAAGGTTGATAGTGTCTCGGTCTTTCTTAACAAGGAGGATGGTTCCCAACTTGCAATGTTTGTACAAGAAAGCTTCCTGTTAGATCTTAAGGTATTAGGAATCTTGTCACTCTTCTCTTTTATGTTTCCATGCTTGTAACACATATTCAGCTTTGTTTTAAAAGCTTATTTCTTTTTAGAAGAGATTATGTTCTTGATAAACAATATTCTCTTGGATGTGTATTGAGCTTTCTACATTTTTTCCTCTCCTTTTTAGGGAAATTGTGTTAAGCTTTCTATTTTTACTTTTCCTACCTTTAAACTGAAGCCTGCTTTTTTATTTCTAAGATATATTCTTTATATATTTGTTATTGTCTGACTTGATTTATTTGTTTAATTAAGGTCCACCCAAGTTCCATCTCCATTGAAGGCACATTGGGAAATTTCAGACTCTGTGATATGTCCCTTGGAGTACATAACTGTTGGGGCTGGCTTTGTGATATACGCAATCCGGGGGTTGAATCTCTTATCAAGGTACTTTTGCAGTCTGTTTGATAAGCAGTTGATGTGTAATCATTCAAGCTTGAGCTTTCCTCATGTTCTCTCAAATCAGGCTTCCTCCTGAAGTATGAAAATCCTTTGAGCTACTTGAGTTAAAAAAATTAATCAAGCCAAGCCTAATAAACCACATTATTCGGTTCGGCTTTTTTGCACCATGAGTTGCAGTTCCCATTTCTTCTGTTATATATTCCTTTTGGTGGTTCTCTGATACACCCTTTGTCTTCTTTTCCTTTCAGTTCAAATTTAACTCTTACAGTGCTGGAGATGAAGATTATGAAGGATATGATTATAGCTTGTCTGGTCGACTCTCAGCTGTTCGCATCGTTTTCCTCTATAGGTTTGTCCAGGAGGTATGGTTTGAAGGGCTTCTAATAATTTAAATCCAGCAGCAGGGAATGTTTGCACAATTGAGGGCGAGAAAGAGAAAGGACTGATCTGTTGTTGGGTCTTTGTTAGTAACAGTCAGCTTGAGAAGTTGATGTGGTTAATTATTGTCAATTTAATGCTTTATGCTTTTTAAATGAGAGAGTTAATGCCTTTTCAGTCTTCAAGTTTCTAAGAGAGGGAGATAATTTTATACTTTTCAAGTTGGAGAGTTAATTTGTGACCCTTTTTTGAGTTTTCACAGATAGAGGATAGAGAGAGTTTTTCTTTTATACTTATCAAAAATTTCTTATACTTATTCTACTGATACATGCCTTTCAAGTGTTTTTATGATAGACTTGGTGAAAACATGTTTCTGCAGATAACTGCTTACTTCATGGAACTTGCTACTCCACATTCTGAAGAAGTGATAAAACTTGTTGATAAAGTTGGAGACTTTGAGTGGTTAATTCAAAAATATGAGATTGATGGATCTACTGCATTAAAGCTGGATCTCTCACTTGACACTCCTATAATTATTGTTCCCAAGAATTCAATGAGCAAAGAGTCAGTACATTTTCCCTCAAACTTTCGTTATATGATGCTTATTGACTGTCTTAGAAATTTATTGTTTCTCTTCTTGCCAATATTTTCGTAGTTGTTTGTGCAAACAAAAGCATTTTCTTTTTATCTTGAAAATTTGGGACTACCAAAGAAGTTTTTCTTTCAATAACTATAAATTAATGTTGTGCATCTATACTCTGCATGCATAGAGAATTGCTAAAAGATAAAACTTGTGAAATTTCAATGCATTAATTATCTATTTCTTTGGTGCAAATTTTTATCTTGTAGCAATTTTCTCTTCAAAGAGTTAATGGTCCGTATTTTTAAAAAGATGTGGATGTCCACAAGAGAAAAGAACTTATACATACAGACACATGAAAGGAGAAAAGGAGAAAATGAAAATAAAATAAAAAGTATACCTTTGTTCAGTTCTATAAACAGAAAAGGAACCAAACCTTATTACACAAAACCAATCTCCTCAATTACTATAAGGTCTTGGGTAGATTTGGTTGTTATCTTGTTTTTGGCATACAAAGATAGAATCTGTATATTTCTGGGTTTTTGCTCAGAAAGGGGGTGTGTTAATTTCGTGGTCTGGTTCACTTTTGTAACCCTTTACTCTTCATTTATTTAAATCTTCTTTTCTGTTTCCTATAAAAAAAAAATTACTATAAGACTGCTTTCTGATTAATAAGGATGAGAAAGAATGAAGCCCAACACCTCACTTTATCCCAAAGGGACAGCAAATCTTCTCCTTTGGAATCTTTGAAAATTCTTTTGTTTTTCTCCTTCCACAGGACCCAAAAGACATCCATGATTGCACAGCTGCATAACGAAGAAGCCTTTCACTTACTCCCTTAAGAAAATCTTTCCTTGAGAAACAAACAACAATAGAAGAGTGCTGCCCATCTAAAAATAAAAGCTCTGAAGAGATTAGACCATATAAACCTGGCAGAACAGCATTGTAGGAATAGATGATATGAATTTTCAGATCCTTTCTTGCACATAAATCATCTCTTTGGAGATAACTGCATCCTTGGTCTTATTTCAGAACCAAGCTATTTACTCACATTTCCATACGAACTTGTTTGCTGTTGTGTTCAGTAAATTATTGAATGAGAAATTTCGATATGATACATGAAAATCATAAGTAGATGCTTATTATTGGCTATGGCACACAAGTAATTGTCACGTGTCTTAAGATCCACATCTCAATATGTATTTTTTTGTTCCAACTTCCTTGTTCTCTGTTATCTGGTGTCAGTTTCCTTCATTGATTTCTTTTATGATTTTTCCGTGGCTTAAGTTCCCCTGACTTCCCTCTAGTTTGGGAAAATGACCTTGCACTGTTAAATTTTTTTTGCTAGTATAGATTCATTTATTTTACACCAATGCTAGATTTCATTTGTAATTTACTTGAGCCAATGAAGGGTGTTGCAGTCACTTCAAAAATAGTTGAGGGAGTTTAATTTGATCTTTTAAAGTGCATTGAGTTTCAGTAGTTTGAAAGCTCTATATCCATAGACTTTCGCTATTCCATTTTCCCCCTTAGGGAGTTGCGAGATAGGAGATGTGTATGATTTTATTTCTCTTTAGCTGGAGTAAGCTTCTTCAAATTTGTGCGTCATTGTGAAGCTGGGAATCAAGAGTAACTTATTTATATGTTGATTGTTCATGAAGTTTCATCCAACTTGATCTGGGCCAGCTACGGGTGACAAATGAAATAAATTGGCATGGGTGCCCGGAGAAGGATCCTTCAGCTGTCCGTATTGATGTTCTTCACGCTGAGGTATATTATTTTATGGTTGTTTTGGGATAACATAACTTTAGTTCATGAATTGTAGTTCATCTCAAGGCCAAATTTGCAGATTGTGGGGATCAACATGTCTGTAGGAATTGATGGTTGCCTAGGTAAACCAATGATACGGGAAGAGCGAGGACTTCATGTATATGTACGCCGCAGTTTGAGGGATGTTTTCAGGAAAGTTCCAACAGTTTCTCTTGAAGTTAAGGTAATGATTTGAATTTTTCGTGATCCTATATTGTACACTCCTGCTTTTTAAGTTTACAGTGTGTTATAGGCCCTAGCAGGGGACTGTTGATCTTCTTGCTGATTATGGGCTTGAAAATCATTAGCTGTCTGTTCTTGTTAGCACGGTGAATTAGAGGAGTGTATATGCAAACCTGCGTGATTCAGGCGGTGCTATCTGCACATGCAATGGCTAAATGGATTGCTTTCAATACAATTGAGGATGTTAGAGCTTGAATAATATCGTTTGGTCCTATTCGATCAACTTAAACTTTTGGGTCAAGTAGTAATTTAACAGAAGGATGCTGATTTCTTTCTATAAATGAGATTGATATGCTGCTCCTGGTTGATATATTGTAACTTGGTTTAAGCATGGGTGTACCCTATACACTGCCCAAGAATAATGCACGAATGGCTTGCATGAATCTGTGTAATCAATATAACTTGTTCTAGTTGATTGAGCCTGTTCAAATTTTATTGTTTATAATTATTGGATTAAACTAATTTTATTGTGTTTGTGGTCATTGCTAAGCTGCTTCCAAGTTTAGTTCTTGCTCTTGTCACTAATGTGCTTTATTGATGATCTCATATTTGGTTATTTTAGTGGTGAAATCTTATTGTACAAATGTCTTGATAATTGAATAACTAAAACCTTCTGATTTGATATTTAGGTGGAGATATCTTTTTTATGATTTTATTCTAGTAGATATTTGTTTTCTAATTATTGAGTATTATAATATGCATTAGTTGATTGCTTTGGGCTTTTGTTTAAGCAGTTCAGTTACTTGCATGGTGTGATGTCCGATAAAGAATATGATGTTATTCTAAACTGTACGTCTGTGAATCTAAATGAAGAACCAAAGCTTCCTCCAAGTTTTCGTGGCAGCAAATCTGGTTCCAAAGATACAATGCGGCTATTGGCTGATAAGGTCAACATGAATAGTCAAACATTATTATCCCAAACAATTACAATAATAGCGGTTGAAGTCAACTATGCCCTCTTGGAGCTGTGTACTGGCATTCTTGAGGAGTCACCCTTAGCTCATCTTGCTGTGAGTATCTTGTTCAATTTAGCTTAGTTGATGTGGTTATTGGGTTGATGTTCTGTATTTAAAATCATTACTTGTATATATGTATTGGGTTGGGTTCCCTTAAATTTTTGACTTAAATAGTGATTTAAATTTTTATTCATTGATCTTATGCAATTCAATGGTGTAGATTCAAAGTCAAAAATAGCATTTAATGTTGCTAACTCTGCACCACTGGATTGCATGAGATCAACGTATAAAAAGTTAAGTCAAGAGAACCCCACCAATATATGTGTGTATATATAGGATTTTGATATGGTAAGTGAAGTTGCTCACCTTATAGTGCGCGACTTTAAAGAAAGCAAATGCTGGAATTTAGTTGAGAACCAGTTGTAGAAGAATTCTAGCACTGGCTTTCTTTAGAGTTGTGCACCACAAGGTGAGCAACATCACCTACTGGATTAGTACTATATGTATATATAATTAACTATCATCAAAATAAGCAGATATGCTGTTTATTTCAAGTAACTTGTAGCTTTACTTGCAATTTTGTCTCTTCACTTTTGCAGTTGGAAGGTCTTTGGGTATCATACCGAATGACTTCCTTGTCTGAAATCGATCTCTATGTGACTATTCCCAAATTCTCAGTTATGGACATTCGGCCTAATACAAAACCTGAGATGCGCCTGATGCTTGGATCATCCACTGATGCTTCCAAACAATCTTCTGCTGGAAAAGTTCCGGTTTTCTTAAATAAGAGCAGTTTTAGGAGATCAAACTCTGAAGTTGACCTTGACATGGATGTTCCAATTTCAACTATGCTTTTGATGGACTACAGATGGCGAACATCCTCTCAGTCATATGTTGTCCGCATTCAGCAGCCTCGGATCCTGGTTGTTCCCGATTTCCTTCTTGCTGTGGGTGAATTTTTTGTGCCAGCTTTGGGAGCAATAACTGGAAGAGATGAAACAATGGATCCTAAGAATGATCCCATAAGTGGAAATAATAGCATAGTACTTTCTGAATCTGTTTGTACACAGAGTGAAGATGTAGTGCACTTGTCCCCCAGTAGACAGTTAATAGCAGACGATGTCAGTGTTGATGAATATACATATGATGGTTGTGGAAAGATTATTTGTTTTAGTGAAGAAAAACATATGAACCAGTCAGCGAAGTATCAACCAATTATAATTATTGGACGTGGCAAGAGACTGCGGTTTGTTAATGTCAAAATCGAGGTATTTACTCTCTCCACTTTTTATGTTTAACTATGATGTTTCTTGCTGCTGTTACATATCTTTATAATTTTGTGATACAGTCTTTCGTTCCATGCTTATCTTACCCATATATGGGGCACAAAATTTTAGGGAAAATGATCACTTCTCTTTCCCATGTTGTTAACTATTTTGAGTAGCATTTCTTTAGGTTTTGTTGTATTCTGTGACTTCTAACTGCATGTCTCATACTTCCTTTTTTTCTTTTTTACTATTTCACTCCTCAGAATGGTTCCCTTTTGAGGAAGTATACATACTTGAGCAATGACAGCAGCTACTCAGTTTCCTTAGAAGATGGTGTTGACATTTTATTGCTGGATAATTCATCTTCTGGTGATGATAAGACGAATCTTAATCAAATGCATGAATCATCAAAAACTCCTAAGGCATCGTCAATTTCTCAAAGTGATTCAAATTTGATGCAAAGTTTTACTTTTGAAGCCCAGGTATGTGTTCCTTCAATGTCTATGATTTTGCTTCATTCAAAACTTGTACTGAATTTCTTTTTCACTTATAGTTGGTTGCTGTCTATATTTTGTTCTACTGAGTATTATGCGTGCAACTTATTATATAAAATAATATTTCTGCGGTCATATACTTAAAACTTTTTGCTACAAGCTTATCTTTTCTATCAAATACTGAGCATTGAAACTTACCATGAATTTTTAGCGTGAAAGAAATTGAACAAATTGATTGTTTTTAATTTTAATTTTTCTATTTTACCAATTTTTTATTACAATGCTAGCTGATTAAGCTGTTAGTTTTCCAACCAGAAACTGTTTCTTGTGATTATCAATTTTGATTTGTTCATCTGATGATATGCTTTCTTTTTGTTAAATATTTCTCTCTTCAGGTTGTTTCTCCTGAGTTCACCTTCTATGATGGTACAAAGTCTTCTCTGGATGAATCCTCATATGGTGAAAAGCTGCTGCGTGCTAAAATGGATTTTAGTTTCATGTAAGACATCCTGTGGATCTCTTTGCAATTTTTTGAATGGCTTTTTGTGGAGTTATAGAATTTTTTCCCTTTCTGGTGCTGCATGCTTAGAAGGTGGCAGTTTATTAAAAGTATCTGTTTGTTTGTAGCACTACTTTGTGCGAATAGTTTCACTGACATATGAACATTATATGGAAACTATATGTTTTTGCCAGAAATTATGTGAAACGAAACGTTTCAAATTTTCCAACGAAGATATATATTGGATATGTTTAAGAAACATAAACAAACAAGCATAAGTAAACTGCAAAAGTAGGATTCCCATAACTAGTATCTAATATGTAATTTGAAAGGCACCAAGACTGGTGAGCTAGTGTCAACAAGTAATATAACATTGATCATCTTTTGTTTTTGCTAAGATGCTACAGAATCATGGACTTCTATGAAGCAATTAGATGCTTTTACTGTTATTTGGTGAATAACGAGTAATGATTTGGACAGTGGTTGATTTTCTAATTCTTTAACAGGCTTTACTGATATTCATGGGCATTTGTGATTCGATTTAAAAGCAATTTGGTCATATGTGTCTATGTTCTGTTCCTTAAATTTCTAATAATTGCTTGAAAGTAAAATCTACCAATATCAACATGACCCCGAACATTGCTTGAAAGTAAAATCTACTAATATCAACATGACCCCGAACATGGTTTAGTGATTCTTGGTTTACAGAGTCACCTAGAATTGCACATCATATTAGATTGTCAACACCCTATACTGCATTTTGACGTTTTCTCTTGTTCAACTTTGACTCGATTGTCTTGGGCTTGCCTGCATGTATCTTTGAACCTTTCTATGCACTGAATTTTTGTGCTTTGATGCATATATCTGTTCTTTCTTCATCCCATCTAGCAGTAACTGATATATATTTCCATGCTTTTTAGATAAAATTAAACTCTTTTTGGGTGCATGATTATGTCTTCAAGCCATAACTTTAATGCTCTTGAAGAAGTTGATACATATGAAGTTTATAAACCTTCTTTCCTCCCCCCCCCCCCCCCCCCCCCCCCCCCCCCCCCCCCGCCATAGGTATGCATCAAAGGAAAATGATACTTGGATTCGGGCCCTCATGAAAGGTCTGACTGTTGAGGCTGGTTCTGGTCTTATCATTCTTGATCCAGTGGATATTTCTGGAGGATACACTTCCGTTAAAGAGAAAACAAACATGACTTTGATATCAACTGATATATGCATCCATCTTTCATTGAGTGTCATTTCTCTTCTCCTTAATCTACATAGTCAGGCCACTGCAGCATTACAATTTGGAAATGCGGTTCCTCTTGCTCCATGTACCAACTTTGACCAAGTTTGGGTGTCACCAAAAGGTTATCCTCAACTTATTGGAGCAATTTGATGTTCTTTCATGACATTCTTTATACTATTATTGCTACCTTATTAGTGATTACATACTCTCATTTAGCTATTCTTGTCATGTAGTTATATTAACTGTTCTGAATCTCAACTAAATCATTAATTTTGTCTTCAAAACTTTTGGCTTTATGCTTGCGCAGAAAATGGGCCAGATAACAACCTTACCTTCTGGAGGCCTCAAGCTCCTTCAAACTATGTTATATTGGGAGATTGTGTGACGTCTAGGTGAGATAGAGATGAGTTTCTACATTCTACCATTATATTGTTATTATCATTATTATTGTTATTGTTGTTATTATTTTAAGATGATATTATTTAATTACTTAATATTATTTCATTTTGTTGTTTATATTATTGTATTTTAAAATAATTTTATTTTATTATATAATATTATTGTTTGAATTAAAATTTATTTTAATAAGTTGTTACATTGACCCTACCCTCTCTATGGATCAATTTTCTCTACCATGGTTTATTTTTTTTTACAATACTGTATGATAAAAAAAATCAGTATATAGATTCTTGAAATAATACAATAGAATGCAAGCTGCCAAACGTACCCTAAATTGGCACAGGGAGTGTTATATTTAATATATGTTTAACTCTACATTCATTTTATATTTCTATCGAACATTAACAGAAAAAATACATTCTGAATACAACTCCTTTGAAGTATTATTAAAACTTTATGATGTTCTTTTTAATTTTTTTTTTTTTGCTGTTTTATATATATAATCTTTTCAAAAACAACATCCCTTGCCTTCCCTGGTAGAAATTAAAGACGTAGATGTAATTAGATTATTTCATTATTTATTTATTTACTTCAGTTGGTATGTTTACCTTTGTTACTTTTCATTTGCCAGGTCTATTCCTCCTTCACATGTGGTCATGGCAGTCAGTAATATGTATGGACGTGTCCGTAAGCCAATTGGTTTTAATTTCATTGGCTTGCTTTCTGATGCTCAAGGAATTGAAGGCCATTCGGATGTTAATTCTGACTGTTCTCTCTGGATGCCTGTTGCCCCACCTGGATACACAGCTATGGGCTGTGTAGCACATGTCGGAAACCAACTGCCACCAAATCACATTGTTTATTGTCTACGCTCTGACCTTGTAACATCTGCAACATTTTCAGAATGCATGTTTAGTGCCCCATCAAATCCTGGGTTTGCCTCTGGATTTAGCATCTGGCATGTGGACAATGTTCTTGGATCATTTTATGCTCATCCTTCAACTGAATATCCTTCAAGAGGCAATGGTTGTGACCTGAATCATCTTCTTCTCTGGAACTCAATTCAAACTCATTTGTCTTCTGAAGAATCTGCCTCAGACCTAATTGATGATCTCGACTATGGGACTCAGCAGACTAGTAATGACAGTGCAAGTGCATCTGGTTGGGATGTTCTTAGGTCAATTACAAAAGCAACTAGTTGTTGCATGTCGACCCCTCACTTTGAAAGAATGTGGTGGGACAAAGGTAGCGAGGTCCGCAGACCAGTCTCAATTTGGCGTCCCATAACACGGGCTGGTTATGCTATGCTGGGTGATTGCATAACTGAAGGGTTAGATCTTGTTTTCTTATCATGGTTTTCTAATTCTTGTCTGTTATTGGATTAGATTCTTTAATTATTCTCTTCATAATGCTGTTGTGGTCTTATCTCTTTTCCTTCTCAGACTAGAACCACCTACCCTGGGGATAATTTTTAAGGTTCACAATCCAGAAATATCTGCAAAACCTGTACAGTTTACTAAAGTTGCCCACATTGCGGGGAAGGGCTTTGATGAAGCTTTTTTCTGGTACCCTATTGCCCCTCCTGGTTATGTTTCTCTAGGATGTGTAGTCTCCAGAACAGATGAGGCACCAAGAACAGATTTAGTTTGCTGCCCAAGGATGGATTTTGTCAACCAAGCTAATATTCTTGATGTCCCCATTACAAGATCTTCAACCTCCAAGGCATCGCAGTGCTGGAGCATTTGGAAAGTCGCAAATCAGGTTAAATTGAATGTTCACTTAATGCTAGTCTAAAATCACAGTTTTTTGTATTTGGTTGCCACCCCCCCTCCCCCCATTTTTTTTAAAATTTAATGGAGGCTAAACAATTCATTGTTATCACAGCGAACTTATTTTCATCTTTTATATTATACTGTATGGTGTATGGTTTTCGGTCTTCAGAACATTTACTTGAATAGACAGATGATTATGTTTATGGGTCCCTTGTTTTACAGGCTTGCACTTTTCTTGCGCGATCTGATATGAAAAAACCGTCAAGCAGGCTGGCCTACACTATTGGTGATTCTGTGAAGCCAAAGGCACGAGAAAACATAACTGCCGAGGTGAAGCTAAGATGCCTTTCTCTCACTGTCCTAGATAGCTTGTGCGGAATGGTACGTATTCTGAATGAAAATACAACAATGAACCGTAGACCCTCACATCAGATTAGTTTATATTCTTCTGATGATTTTGGACCATTTCAGATGACACCTCTGTTTGATACAACAATCACCAATATCAAGCTTGCAACACATGGTCGAGCAGAGGCAATGAATGCTGTACTGATTTCATCTATTGCTGCTTCAACCTTCAATTCACAATTAGAAGCATGGGAGCCGCTGGTGGAGCCATTTGATGGAATATTCAAGTATAAATATATTTTATATCAGACAAGGAAAATTGACTAAATAAAAAGATGTAGCTGTTTTTACATATTCAATGCCCTTATACATGTATTCTCTTATTTTGTATTCTTTGCAAGGTTTGAAACATATGATACCAATGTACATCCACCATCAAGATTAGGGAAGAGAGTGCGTGTTGCTGCAACCAATATTCTAAATATAAATGTCAGTGCTGTAAATCTTGAAACTTTTGTGGAGACCATTCTTTCATGGAGAAGGCAGCTGGAACTTGAACAGAAAGCAATCAAGCTAAATGAGGTTAAATGTCTCTGATCCTTAAATCTGTACTTTGAGAAAGCAATCAGTTGATAAGCCTTGATAATGGCCTTACCAGCTTACTGTCATCACAGGAGGCTGTTAGTCATTGTATACATGGAGAGGATCCTTCTTTTTCTGCACTGGATGAAGATGACTTCAAGACCATAGTGGTAGAAAATAAACTTGGGTGTGATATTTATTTGAAAAAGGTTCAACAAGATTCAGATACAGTTACCCAGCTACATCATGGTCAATCGACATCTGTGTGGATTCCACCTCCAAGGTTTTCAGACAGGTTAAATGTTGTGGATGAATCTAGAGAACCACGCTATTACATTGCTCTGCAGATTATTGAAGCCAAGGTTGTTCTGCGGTTGAAGTTCATTTTCTAAATCATAGATTTATTAGTATCTTTACTACCATCTTGAAACAAAGATATGACTTGTTCTACTTGCAGGGTTTGCCCGTAATTGATGATGGTAATAGTCATAACTTCTTCTGTGCTTTGAGGCTGGTTGTTGATAGCCAGGTGGCAGATCAGCAAAAGATTTTCCCTCAGAGTGCAAGGACTAAATGCGTGAAGCCTATAGTTTTGAAAATCAATGACCTGGTTGAAGGCACAGCCAAGTGGAATGAACTTTTCTTATTTGAAGTTCCATGGAAGGTATAGAGTTTATTAGTTCTGTTAGTGCTTCTTACTCTTTTTCTTTCAAGACAAGATAGGATGTAGTAATTAGTGCACTATTATGCATTTAGTAAAGAGATTTTTTCTGAGAGATATAATCTTGTAGGTCAAGGTCTAATTGAAATGATTCATAAAATATTAACTGATGCAGTGCATTTAAGGATGAATACAAGTGAATTTTTGGTAAATTTGCTACGAGCTTCCTTGGGTGTCTTTATTTGCTTTTCATTTTTCAACCATTGTTCTGTCTTTTTACTCTTTCTCATATTATCTATCATGATATGACAATATGCTGCCATGTAAAGTAACACGTAATTGGAATTTGAACTTATCTTTGAATTTACTGGAGTTTTGGTTGAAATTTAATTTGTTAGTTTAATTTATAATATTTCTGCAAAATATTTTGTTGGCTTCCCAAAATTTGAGTTGGTTAATTTGGGTTCTGCATGAATGGTATTTTTATTGCTTTAAAGCTTAAGAAAATAGTTGTATATGACTCTTGCAGGGGCTTGCTAAATTAGAAGTGGAGGTGACTAACCTTGCAGCCAAAGCTGGGAAAGGTACTTGTTATGGGCACTTCAGCTTCTGTATTCGAGCTTCTTTCTTTCCTCATGGAGTATATTCATTTAATTTTGCTGATTTCTGTCACTTAGGCTGCAGATTGATTTTTTTTTTACAAACTAAAATCTTAAGCTCACTACCTCAAGAGGCAAAAATTAAACACTTGGATGACCACCCTTGGATATTTCTTCTTGAGACTTTATTAACTAACTTTCAGCTTAGTATTCTTTCTCCTTCCTTTTCCACCCCTAGGTCAATATTGTGGTAAGGAGGTGCGATTTGATTCATTTGGAAGAAATGAGATTTATTTCCTGAGAGTTTTTAAAGAGTGGTCTTGGACGACGTGAGACAGCAGAAAATTATTATTATATATATGTTTTTTTTAGGAAATGAGAAAATGTTATTAAATAAACAAAAATACTAGACAAGGTGGATGAGAGATCCACCAACACAAAGAAACCGAAAGAAATTAACACAGCAGCTCAGTATCTGGAAATCATGGTCAAAGGAATCCCATTTAATTGATCAGTAACTGAAGCCTATAAAGATGCAATATGATGAACTAATTGTTTCCCAGATGTGAGGTGGCAAAAAATTATGGAAAATTTTTGCAAATAGCCAAAATTGGGGGGGTCCTCACTTTTTTAACCACCATTTTAATTTTCTAACTTTTTTAGTCAAACAAATCATTTCTAGACGAAAATACCCTCTTCACATATATATGTTCACCAGTAAAAAAAAAACACTCAATTTATCTAGTTTTTCGTTCTTATTCCCTCCCCCCACAAAAAAAAAAAGGAAAGCACAAATCTTCTCTTTTTGAACAGAGTAGTCACCAGAATTATTTGCCCGAATGAACAAAAAAGTAAGATGGAAATACATTTATGATTTATGTTGTAATGTAATCTTGGGACATGTAGTTTTAAAATTGAAAATAGATTTGAAATAGTTAGATCAAAACATATATTAATTTTTTGTAAACAAATTTGAGTGTAAATGAGATACATTGTGTAATGGTGTTAAAAAAACCCAAAAACATATTGCGCTTATTGAATAGAAATTTATTGCGCCATGTGTCCTATCGCGCCATTTACACAGCGCAATAAGTTTCTATCATGCCATGTAACCTATCGCGCCAAAACTCAGCACTTTTTTTTTCATATTTATTAATAATTTTCATTGCCGTTGCCGCCCCAAATGTGCCTCACGTTTTGAGAGAGAAGAGAGTTTTGAGAGAGAGAATGCTTTGGGGTAAATGTGTCCAAAATTAGTTTGTTTGGCTAAAAAAGTTAAAAAAGTTGTAACGGTGGGGAAAAAAGTTAAGGCTCCCTCAATTTTGGCTATTTTTGTTATCAGACAGCAATTAGCTTTAGATTGAGGCTTTTAGCCAGATTGAGTTTAATGATGTGGTACTGGTAACACCACCAAGTTGATCAACGTTGCTCTTTCTTTCCCTTCTGGCTACCAAACATCATATGCTATAACGAATTTCCTGGTAGTGTGCAGGTTTCTTTTGCAATTATGATATTAACATTTGTAACGACATTCTAGAGGCCAATTATATCATGAATATATTCATAAAGTTTTGAAGTGAATGACGTGATAATGTAGGTGAAGTTGTCGGTGCACTTTCTTTTCCCGTTGGACATGGAACTAATACATTAAAGAAGGTTTCTTCTACAAAGATGCTGCATAACCCATGTGATGTTCAGAATATTGTATCATACTCACTGAGGAGAAAGGTGCGAGTTCAGAGCAGTATGCATGTTTATTTCAGTTGAGCGCAGAATTCTTTTTCTTTGTATTTAATGTACTCGTTCTTTTATATTTTCTGCTTTTTGAAGGCTCATCCCAACGATGATGAAGACATGCATGATTATGGACACCTGTTTGTGTCCGCTTCTTATTTTGAGAGGAGTATGATAACAAACTTGCAAAGAAATGTTGAAAGTGAGAGTGATAACGACAGAGATGTAGGTTTCTGGGTTGGGCTCCACCATGAGGGTGCAATGGAGAGCGTCAAGTCTTTGCTTCCATTGTCGGTGGTCCCTAAGTCATTAGATAATGAATTTATCGCCATGGAAGTTATTGTTAAAGACGGAAAGAAGCATGCAATTTTTAGGGGTCTTTTAACTGTTGTAAATGATTCAGATGTCAAATTGGATATATCTATATGTCATACTTATTTATTTGATGATTGGAATTACTCTTCGAGAGCAAGCAGTTGTAACATAGTTGTCGAAGAGATCTTTCAAAATCAGCATTATCAACCAAATTCCGGTTGGAGTAACAACTGGCCTGGCTCTCAAAGTAATGGTCCGGGGCGTTGGAGCACCAATGATTTATCATATTCATCAAATGTGAGCGTATCATATTCTGCAATTTTTTTTTTGTGTTTCAATTTTCATGCAATATCTTTATTTATAATTCTTCCTTTACTTTGAAGGATTTTTTTGAACCTTCCCTCCCCCCTGGATGGCAGTGGGCATCAACGTGGACAGTTGATAAATCCCAATTTGCTGATGATGAGGGTTGGGCATATGGGCCTGACTTGCAAAGTCTAAAATGGCCTCTAACATCTTCAAAGTCACGGATGAAATCAGTTCATGATGTTGTTCGTCGAAGGCGTTGGACTCGTACCAGGCAACAAGTTACTGAGCAAGGTGAAAGTTACATGAAGGATGATCTCATTGCCATAAGTCCTGGATCTTCTGCTGTATTACCATGGAGAAGTACATCTAAGGATTCTGACCAGTGTTTACAAATTCGCCCCGTTATTGATCATCAGCCCCCATATACATGGGGCCGTACTGTTGCCATAGGGTCTAGCTTATTGTATGGAAAGGATCCACCCTTAATGGATCAAGTTCCACTCCACAGGCAAAATACTCTGAAGCAAGGAACCAAAATGTCTAATGTTACTTTCAGGTTGAATCAACTTGAGAAGAAAGATCTACTTATTTGTTGTGTTCCAAGAACCGGAAGTAAGCAAGTTTGGCTGAGTGCGGGCACTGATGCATCCATTCTTCAGACTGACCTGAATAGTCCTGTATATGATTGGAGAATATCTATCAACTCTCCTTTAAAGTTGGAAAATCGACTTCCTTGTCCTGCTGAATTTACAGTCTGGGAGAAGACAAAAGAAGGTAAATTCACTGAGAGACAGCAAGTTATAATCTCTTCACGCAGGAGTACCCATATATATTCAGCTGATGTCCAGAGACCTCTGTATCTTACATTGTTCATTGAGGGTGGTTGGGTTCTGGAAAAGGTGAGAATTCAATTTAAATTGCATGTTCTGTTCGCATTTACAAACCATTATATGTGGAACTTCATAATTGATGAGCATTATTTGCTGTAGGACCCTGTTCTTGTTATGAACCTTTGTTCAAATGATCACATTTCATCTTTTTGGATGTTCCACCAGCAAAGTAAAAGGTGATAACACTAATATTTTTTTTTTTTGGTAATTAATTATCTTTATGCGAGTGAAAAGGTGTTGTTAAGGGCTGAAATTATGGCAGCAAGTAGGAGATTAGATATCAGCAGTAATTGCTATTCTAATTTTTTTTTTCTATTTTAATCCTTTGTCATTTCAAGAGTGATTAATCATGGGGATCTGATAGGAGTGTGTCAAGGAAATAAATTAAGGAGTCCTTTGTGTATATGAAAGCTTGAGTCAGAATGTAAGGGCATCAATAGCATAACTTTTGTACCACCCATGTGCTTTGTGGTCACTAAATTTCTCAGAAATATGCAATGAAGCACTAGAGAAAATTATTAGTCTTTTATTTTTATTTTTTTCATATGTTGCTTATGATATACCAAGTTTATTCGAAGTACTAATTTATTAAATTTCACTAGTATTGGGGGACAACTACTTAAACTCAGCTCCTTAAATTGCTTTTACTCTCAATTTTTCATTTTGATGTTATTATGTTTTTTTAACCAGGAAAGGTCCTTTTCCAAGTTTTATGGTATTTAACCAGGAAACGACAATTTAAATGTTTTAATTGAACAACTTCTGATGGTTATCCTTTCACTTTATAAATATTTCAGGGAGAGAAAATATGCTTTTTAATGTCCAGTCTCGATTATGCCAACAATATCTTCATAAACATCCATTCTGAAGTTGATTTTTCATTTACTTTCGGTTGTGGTCTCTCTTATGTGAGGAAATTGAAGCTCTTCAACTCTCTCATTCCATTTCTTTAACTAGTTTTTGACTTGATAATATGTAGCCTACAGAATATTTAGGTCTTACATGCAAATTGTTATAAGTTGAAATTTGTGCCTAATTCTCATGAAAGACATGCAATGACATCACTATCTTTCTATTTTGCCCCCTTTATATAAACAAATAGTAGGAGAAAGGATTCATGCTTGATTTTTTTTGGTCTTATTTTATGGCATCTAACATTTGTTGATAAAAAAATCAATTGCTTGTGTACCTGTTTTTTCTTTTTTCTAAATTTTTACATTATATTTTTCAGGAGACTGCGTGTGAGCATTGAACGTGACATGGGAGGAACCAGTGCTGCACCCAAAACTATACGGTTTTTTGTTCCATATTGGATTATTAATGATTCATCTCTGCCTTTGGCATATCGAGTTGTGGAAATTGAACCTTTGGACAGCACAGAGATGGATTCTAACTCACTATCTAGAGCTGTTAAGTCTGCAAGAACAGCTTTGAAAAATCCTACATACTCATTGGATAGGAGACATTCTAGCTCTAGAAGAAACCTTCGAGTACTTGAAGTTATTGAGGACACTAGTCCAACACCTAGCATGCTTTCTCCGCATGATTCAGCTGGTCGCAGTGGAGTTATGCTTTTCCCATCTCAGAAAGATACATATGCGTCCCCAAGGGTGGGAATTTCTGTTGCCATTCGTAACTCTGAAATTTACAGTACTGGGATTTCTCTTCTTGAGCTGGAAAAGAAGGTGATTGCTAGTGTTATAATGATGGCTACTATTCTTTCTCCTCTTTCTTAAGCTTTTTCCTTTCGTTTTCTCTCGTTCTCTCTATCTCTCATGTCAGGGTGGAAGGAGGGTTGATGCTACTGATTTTCTGCTTGAAATTAGATTTTAAGCCACCATAACCTTTCTTTCAGGAACGAGTTGATGTCACAGCATCCAGTTCAGATGGATCTTACTACAGGCTTTCAGCTGTATTAAACATGACCTCAGACAGAACAAAGGTTGAATGCTATTTCATTGACAGTTTGTTGTGTTATGTCTTGAATGCATGGTGTGTCTATATATATATATGTCTTGCTTCCATTGTCAATAAGAACAGTATTACTATATTACACATGCATTTTCTTTTTATTCATTTTCACACAAGAATAGAGTTACTAAATCAAGTGCAGAGGATGAATAAATGACTCACTCAGAAATTCATTTTGTTTTTTTTTCCTGGCATCTAAGAAAATCTTATCTTTTTTTTTTCTAAGGAAAATTATGTCTGCAAACACACTGCACACTGTAATTCTTATGATCTTCACTTTCCTTGATCAATGATACAGATTCTAAATTAAAAGTAACTTCTTAATGTTTATATAGATATCTTATTTCTTATTAACATTTACCAACTGGTTTATATTCAGGTTGTTCATTTTCAGCCCCACACCCTATTTATTAATAGGATTGGCCGGAGTCTCTGCTTGCAACAGTGTGATTCTAGATTGGTGGAGTGGATTCATCCTACTGATCCTCCAAAACCCTTTAGATGGCAGTCTTCTGCCATAGTTGAGTTGTTGAGGGTCTGTGCAATTAATTATATTATTATTATGGTAGTTGTATTCAACTGGAGTGATTAATCTGATTTATTTTAATTTCAGTTGCGGGTCGATGGATGTAAATGGAGCACACCATTTAGTGTTAGTAATGAAGGTGTTATGCGTGTTTCTTTGAGAACTGATACTGGAGGTGATCGATTACAATTTAGAGTAGAAGTTAGAAGTGGAACAAAGAACTCGCGTTATGAAGTTATTTTTCGTCCTAATTCCTCATCAAGTCCTTACAGGTTATATTTTTAAGCCCTTATCTTTCTATTATAAAAATTTCCTTTCTGTTCCTCTTTATCTTGAGTGTGGATCATTGCACAGTGGGCAGGGAGAAGGTTGTGGGTTTTAGATCTAAAGTATCTTGAATAGCTCCTCTTAGTTAATTTTTTGCTGAAATTTTCTAGAATTATGATTTTGTTAATCCATTGACATAAAAGGATACTGTATAAATGCTTGAAAATAGTAAGTCTAGAGGTTATTTTTAAGAGGAATTCTAGAATAAATGCTTGAAATAAAATTTTACTTTCAATTTATTGAGAACTTTCTAGAAATTCAAGGAACTATGGTTTCGAAAAATATTACCTCTTCTGCTTTTGTTTTTGTTTCTGTTTTGTGTTTTCTCCTTTTGTTTCTTGTTCTTTGTTTTCTTCCTTTTTTCAGTATCAATAACTAACTTTCCATGAACAGGATTGAAAATTGTTCAATGTTTTTACCCATTCATTTCCGGCAAGTGGATGGTACCAGTGATTCATGGCAGTTTCTTTTTCCTAGGGCAGCTGCTTCTTTTCTATGGGAAGATCTTGATAGACAACGTTTGTTAGAAATCCTGATAGGTGGAACTGACCCATCTAAGTCAGAGACGTATAATATTGATGAGATTTTTGATCACCAGCCCAATAAGGTGACAGATGGACCTGCTAGAGCTCTACGTGTTACTGTTCTAAAAGAAGAGAAAACGAATGTCATTAAGATCAGTGATTGGATGCCTGAAAATGAACTGGCAGCAGTATTGAGTACAAGAATTCAGTCACCTTTGCCACAGTTTTCTGGAAGTGTTTCCCAACAACAGCAATCAACGTCCTTAGATAGTGAATTTCATGTCATTGTTGAGTTGGCTGAGCTTGGAATATCTATTATTGACCATACACCTGAAGAGATATTATATCTATCCGTGCAGAATCTTCTTCTGGCATATTCAACCGGCTTGGGCTCTGGGTTTAGCAGGTAGGATTTTCTTTTATTTAATTCTTCTCTGAGACAAATTTATAAGGTCATTATTCTGTCAATATAAACATATTCTGCAGTCTTCTTAACCAGATCTTTGAGAGTGAGACCAAGCTAGAGATTAGTGTGTTAATTTTTCACAATACTTAGCATGTGTGTGGTTGTTTCCTTTAGTTGGATTGTTCCACTTTTAGATACAACCTTTTGGTGTAAATAGAACTTGAGTGGAGCCATTTCTGAAGCAGCAGCTGTTAATAGGCCAAGTAATTGAAAGATCACTGTTGCTTAGAAATAAGATTTTCTCAGTTTTAGTGGTGCCACTGCTTTTCATCAATGGTCTTGTTCAGTTTCGTGTTAAGATCAAAGGATCCATTCAATTTTTATGAGTTGACCAAGTACACTCTTGTCTTCAAGTGCTCTAGAATACATGTTACCTAAGTGTGACTTTTATAATGTATAGAACATATAGTCTGTTAACTGTTAATAACAACAGAAATGTGTTTGCCAAATTATTGGTTATGAACTCTCATCCTATTAAACTTAACCTCTCATAAAGGCTCTTCCTTTTTTTTTCCTTGACAATCTTTTTTTGAAGAATTCTGAGTTGACAGTTAGCACAAACCACTATAAAGCCCATAGTTCTGTGGGTCATCCCTATTTCTTTGGATTACTTTCCCAAATACTCACTAGAAATTTGGTTTATTTCATCTTTTTATTATCAATGATCTGAAAAAATTGAATCGAGCCTTTATTTCATGTAACAGGTTCAAATTAAGATTGCATGGAATACAAGTGGACAACCAGTTGCCATTAACTCTGATGCCAGTTCTTTTCAGGCCACAGAAAGTTGGGGAAGAGAATGATTATATCTTGAAATTCTCCATGACTCTACAGACAAATGGGTCACTAGATCTCTGTGTCTATCCGTATATCGGTTTCCATGTGAGCTTTTTGATCTCATGTATCAAGAAGATTATGATATATTTCCTATATACAATTTTGATTATGTTTGTACTCTGTGCTTTTTGGCCAGGGTCCCGAAAATTCTGCCTTTCTAATAAACATTCATGAACCTATTATTTGGCGCCTTCATGAGATGATCCAACATATCAATATGAGTAGGTTATATGATACTCGAAGAACTGCTGTTTCAGTTGACCCATTCATTCAGATCGGGTATGAAAATCTTCAAATCTCAGATTATAATAACTGCTTTTCTGTGTGTTTGATTGGTTGCAAATTTTTCAAATCTTGTTACCTGGAATTACAGTGTTCTTAATATCTCGGAAATTCGAATTAAAGTGTCAATGGCAATGTCACCAAGTCAACGTCCAAGGGGAGTACTTGGGTTTTGGTCATCCTTGATGACTGCATTGGGGAATACTGAAAATATGCCAGTAAGTATTACAATTTTTGTCTACTAATTCACCTTCTTAAAGATTTACAAACTTGAAGCTTTTAAATATATTTGACGTCACGAATGTGTTTATTTGTTGGTACTATGTGATTCTTTAGGGATTCTCAATGTGGATAACTCAACATTTCTGAACTTATTCATAAGCTTTCTTGCTTTCTGCATAATATCATAGAATTTTTAAAGTTGCCTTTCTCTATTAATCAGGTCAGAATAAATCAAAGATTTCATGAGAACGTGTGCATGAGGCAGAGTACTATGATTAGTAATGCCATCTCAAACGTTAAAAAGGATCTTCTTGGCCAACCTCTGCAGTTGCTCTCTGGTCTTGATATATTGGGCAATGCTAGCAGTGCTCTTGGACATATGAGTAAAGGCGTGGCTGCCTTATCCATGGACAAGAAATTCATCCAGAGTAGGCAGAAACAGGTGTGCTCATAAGCTTGAAATTCTTATCTATTTTAATCATTATTGCATATGGACCATTAATCAATTGCCATTACTTAAAAGGTGTATGATTCGGAACATAAGGACTATATGTGGACTCTTTAGAAGTGTCTGTGGTATGTTATGCATTTAAAAAAGGAACTTGGAATGTTATAGAAGACAAAAGGGGACAGAGATGTGGTGTAATATTTAAAACATCATTCTGTTGGTTTATCCACACCATTGGGTTTGAAAAATTAAGCCAACTTGTAACAGGTTTTTATATTCGTCTGGTATACTTTTAGCAAGCGATATATGGCAAGAATCGGAGGGGTGCTAGGGAAGAAGTAACCATTTTTATTGTCTGAGATATGTATATTATTCACAAGGAAATAGCAAATATTTTGTATTGTAGTGCAATGTTCTGGGGTTGACCCCCAATGATGGAACTGGTAGCTGAGTGGATTTCATAGAAATTTGTGATCTGGTCTTTCTAGATTACCATTAAATTTTAGTTTCTTGTCTAATATAAACCGTTTGTGACTTGATGTAAGTGCAATTGACCATGTCAATATACTTTGATTTTAATGTTCTTTTCCCGCTTATCCTCTCTGAATATACAGCAACAAACATGCTTTAAAGAGAAATCAGTGAAAATTCTTTTGCCTGGAAATCTCTGGACCTCCTCCTTGTTGTGCAGTTGATCCATATGCCTCTGCATGTGTGTGCATGAGAGACAGAAAGAGAGAAAAGCCATTATATATTTTCACGAGTTTTTGTTGGAGCCATTCTATTCTTGGAATTTCTCATAAACAATTAATGCAAACTTGACCAGAGCTTATGCCATGCTTTGCTTATTTCTTAATATTTTGAAACAATAAATACCTATTTTCTTCTTTCATTATTTGCCCCATTGATATGTAAATTCCTTTGAATCTTATCCGACACATTTGAAAAGGAATGGTTAATGTGATATTCTGTCATTGCTCTACATGTTTGCCATCCATCATTCATAATTTCTTTCTAATGCATGCTATATTACAGGAGAGCAAGGGTGTAGAGGACTTTGGTGATGTAATTAGAGAGGGAGGTGGAGCACTAGCAAAAGGCCTCTTCAGAGGTGTCACTGGTATATTAACAAAACCTCTTGAAGGTGCAAAGTCTTCTGGCGTTGAGGGTTTCGTTCAGGGTGTTGGGAAAGGAATAATTGGTGTAGCTGCCCAACCCGTGAGTGGGGTTCTTGATCTTCTTTCAAAAACAACTGAAGGTGCGAATGCTATGAGAATGAAGATAGCATCTGCTATAGCTTCAGATGAGCAACTTCTACGTAGAAGACTGCCACGGGTAATTGGTGGTGATAATTTGCTTCAGCCATATGATGAGTACAAAGCACAGGGACAGGTACTAGTGTCTTCTCTCTAAAGCTAAAAGCACTATAAATCAGACCAGATGATGGGTACTAACTGTTTGACGTGATGTAATTCATCTACATTAAAAGAACACTTGGATTTAGACTTATTAGGTTTTGTTAAGTGGTTTTAGAACAGATGGTTTGGAATTGTATTCTGGTTTAATTCAGATGTTAGTTGAGGAAAAGAGATGAATCTATTTCTATGAGAGAAAGTGGGCATGTAAACAATGAAAAGAATTAATTACAAATCTTTGGAGACGAAATGTCATATTTTTTTTATCACCAGCATGTAATGGTTTTGCCAGAAACACTGGGGCTTTCCCTCTGCAATGGGTCTTTTGACTCATTCCTAACACCCCATGTTAATAGAAATGCAGAAGGAATGATCTCAATTATTCTTTCACTGCCTAGTGACATTACTCAATCACCATTTTACTGGATGAACATTCAAGTCTATAAAATTCAGAACTAAAGTTTAAGGCATAAAAAATGTGAATTGCTTGATACGCTTCCCATAGATAATATTCATATTAAGAACTTAGACCTTGCTAACCTGAAAGTAGACGTGCATACATGCATTTATTTGCTTCTAAGCCACATATTAGCATTCATTGTTCAACAAAGAAATCAACTGTTCCACCCCATCCCACCCCACCCCACCCTGCACCCACTCACTCCCTTTTTTCTCCTTTCCTAAATTTGATGAAATTTTATTTTTATGAAAATGGTTTACATTTTTTTCCAGCTTAATTAGTTGTTCCTTGTGCTAATTTTTGTATCAGAGTATGTTATCTCTCTGCCCTCAGTAATTTTTGTATTATTTCATCTTGAAGGTTATACTGCAATTGGCTGAATCTGGTTCATTTTTTGGCCAAGTTGATCTGTTTAAAATACGTGGGAAGTTTGCCCTATCAGATGCTTACGAAGATCATTTTATACTGCCGAAAGGAAAAATCCTCATGATCACACATCGGAGAGTTATATTGCTGCAAGTAAGTTCTATTGATTAAGACACTTGATGATGCTATATATATATATTATTCATCACCTCGAGAGGACCAAATTAAGTGACAAATTGTAATTTTGGATTTGTCAGCAACCCTCCAACATTATTGCTCAGAGGAAGTTCAGCCCTGCACGGGATCCCTGCTCTGTTTTGTGGGATTTACTGTGGGATGACCTTGTAACAATGGAGTTGACTTGTGGAAAGAAAGACCACCCAAAAGCTTTACCTTCAAAGGTTATACTTTATCTACATGCCAAATCAACAGAAGTGAAGGAGCAATTTCGTGTTGTAAAGTGCAACCATGATACCCATCAAGCTCTCGAGATTTACTCTTCAATTGAGCAAGCAAGGAATGCTTACGGACAAAATCTATCGAAGGTTAGTTTCTATCACTTAATTCATTCTGTTTCAAGTTAACTACTTATGTCTTGTACTTCTGCAATATCTCTCTGCCCTAGCTTTTAACTGAGCCACATGCTGGTCTGCAATAATATTCTCTCCAAGGGGTTGATGATTTTTTGTGTAATGAAAACCTTTTTTATATTGTGCAGGAAATGCTGAGAAAGAAAGTGATGAAACCATATTCACCGGGTTATGGCACCGGTGCTGAAGTAAATCCAAGAGAAGGGGCTTATATTTGGTCTCCTCAAGAAATGCCTGCTTCAGTTGCTTTTAGTCCAACCTTTGGGCAGCGCTAGTTGAGTTGATGGGGGCCCACAAGAAATACGTTGAGGCTTTCTGCTATCATCAAGTCAAAAACCCATTTTACTGTAAGTGTAAATCCTTTGGCCACTCTTTGAAAGGTTTGCATTGATTTTCTCTTTTTCGGGTCATTGGCTATTCACCTGTAGTCCACTCTCTGTTTTGTTGATTTGTGGTTAGAAAAAATTTGCAAACCATCTTCTATGGCTTGTGGAGTACATGAATGCTCATCCCCATATAAACTTTGAACTGTAAATTACAATGACTGTAAGGAGAAAATTTACAGCAAATACTGTATACAAGCATAGCCTACAAACCGTAGGCTGTACAGCTTTTTGATGTTTTTATGTATATGCCAAATGGCCTTGACTTTGTATACATAAATTTCACATAAAGGCAGCAAATTTGCTGGTTTTGGTAATTAGTTTAGACCTATTATATACTGTATTGTTATATTATTTTGTATAAGTTTAAATTTTCTTTCTTTTTTGACATGAGGAGAGATTTAAATTCAAAACCTCCACTAAAACGGAAATATATGTATTGTCAGCTCTTTACCGTTAGAATGTGAACACAGTTTAAATTTTCATATTAAGGGGTGTTCTCACGAATGTGAAATCTGCGTAGGATGGCCCGTTTTAGAATTGTGTAGTTGTGCCCAACATCAAATTAAATGAAAAATGTGAAGAATCCCACTTGTAACATTAAACATCAATGTCTATTGTCATATTTCATTGAAGTGTGACATTTAATATTACACACGAAAAAAAATTGAAAGAAAACCTTTAGACAATGTTGGTGGGAATTGGGATTTTTCTTTGCTTCTATCTTTTTTCTTTTCATTTGTTTCCCAAACAGAACTAGTTATGCAAGCAGTAAGCTTGCATAGCCCTTAAGAAACAGAGGATTGATCTTCAATTCAAAACAACCCAAGAGTGAGGAACGAGCCCTCGATTCAAAATACATTAACCAATTTTCTTAAAACAAAAACCCAGAACGGCTGTAATAAGGGTTTACTTAAAATTCTTTAAACAAATGTTTTCTACTAAATAGAATTTAGTTGAGATTTTACAAGCTTCACAATTGGTTCTTGATAATATTTATTAGGGAAAATCAACGTCACTCTCTAAATTTTGTCAGATATACCATTTTTTCCCTTAAAAAGGGGTAATATGTAATTTTAAAAAAATTAAAGAGAAAAGCAGTGTAAATAGAAAACTTGAGAGGAACAAAGATGATTTCTCGTAATAATTAACATAAGCCAAATATGAAATATCCTTATATAGATTTAAGGGACTGGTTTCAGTTTTTCATTGTTCTGTGTTATGTCTCTCTCTCCTTTTTTCTTATATCCTTCCTTCCTGAATTAATAGCGTTGGATACACGATTTTCTTTAAATTTAATAATTTAATTAGAGCTATATAGATTTAAACTCTTGGGTAGAAAACAATTCTCAATATTTTTACTGAAATATCAAGAAAATAAAAAAATTAATAACAAGAAAGTTGATATTATAATTTATGTTTATGTTATGTTTTTTAATAATAATAGTTATCATGTGAATAATTATCATTTGTCACACCTTTCCAAAATAAAAATTTGTCACATATATAATCAATTTTTTTCTTTTTAATTATTGAAATTTTTTTATATTATTATTATTAGATTCACTGACTATATGACATGTTTTTGTACGAGTAGAATCATATTGAATAGTAGTCTAAATTTTGTATACAAGATTTGTATTTTTTTTTAACTCTTTAGTTAAAATTTTCACACATTTTCAACACTTGGATTAGTTATTGACATATTGAAATTAAATTATTTATGAAAAATTAACCTAAAGCAAATCTAATTTAATAACAGAAAACATCATACACCACCTCAAAGGCTCAAACCCCCTCAATCCAGAACTAAAAAGTTCAAAAATAACAAAGCCCAAAGGGTTATTTTCATTATTTTGCATCTTTTCTCTGGCCATTTTGCATCAGAATTTAAAAAACTAACCAACTTTGTGAATCATTTTTCAATATTTGGACTATGTTTTCTATCGATCAAAATTACCCTTCAACTCCCCAGTTCCATTAGACACAGACATTCAAACTACTCGGAGTTGAAAATCTGACAAACTCAAAGCTCAAGACTTGAATATATATATATATCCCTGATTTCGGAAGAACAACTTTAGTAAGTAGCATCTCAAAGATTTAGCTCAAAGACCTACTTTCAGCTCTCTCATCATACTCCAAGTTGCATTTGACAGTAAGTTCCTTACTTCCGGCCTTTTCTTTTTTTTTTTTTGCTTTAAGAAAATAATAGAGTGGGCTCAGATTGATTTGAGTAGCTGAAATACTTAGGAACACCAGTTTCAACCTTTTTGGACTTCTTCTTTCTATTTGTGATTTATCTCAGCAACTGATCGTGGTTAGAATTTTTTGCTTCAATGTGATTTGCTTGACAGTTTGAAATTTTTATGAACTGGGATGAGAGAAAGGAAGGTATTTGATGCATTTCAAGAACTGGGCAATCCACATGCTTGCTCATAGCTATAGTGAGTTAGTACTTATAAAGTGAGTGAAGTGTGAAGTCGTGTAGATGAAATCACTTAAATTAGCTTTGCCTTTATTCAGAATGAAGAATTGGTCAGGTGGGTTTTTGATTATGGCTCTTGCTATAATCTTGCTTGTCAGTTACTGCCTTATGGGAACAACCGAACCTGAAAGGCAAAAGCAAAAGCAAAAGCAAAAGCAAAAACAATCAGCATATGATTTTTTTAGGAATCATTCACCCAATGATTCTGAATTGGAGGAAAGCCAAGGTGTAAAGTCTCCTCCAACTGAAGTGAATAAAACTCAAAAGTTTTTGGAGAAGCCCCATCTTGTAAACGTTGAAGGACTAAGTGATCTATATGGCCCCAAAAATATCTCACAAGAAGAGTCAAAACCCTTGCTTGCCTGGGGTCATATGCGTAAACTACTATCTAGGTCTGATGCTTTGCCTGAAACAGCTCAAGGGATTAAAGAGGCTGTGATAGCCTGGAAAGATTTGCTGTTGACAATTGAGGAAGAGAGAGCTTCCAATTTTAGCAGCAGCAGCAAAGAAGTGAGAAACTGCCCTCCGTTTGTTAGTAACCTTAATAAGACATTTTTTAGTAGTGGATTGATTCTTGAGATCCCTTGTGGTCTGGTTGAGGATTCTTCGATTACATTGGTAGGCATTCCCGATGGGCGTTACCGAAGCTTCCAAATGGAACTCATAGCCTCTCAACTTTCAGGAGAGCCAAAACCTCCCGTCATATTGCATTACAATGTCAGCCTGCCAGGAGATAATATGACGGAAGAGTCATTCATAGTCCAAAATACGTGGACTTATGAACTTGGGTGGGGGAAAGAGGAAAGATGCCCTGCTCATGGATCTGCTACTACTCTCAAAGGTATATGATTACAGTTTGTTTCCGTATTGTTTCCTTCCAATTACTTTGTTTCCGTCCGTCTTTTACATGTACAAGTTGGAAGATAGATTCATGCAATCAGTTATCTAACACTTCGTAGCAGCCAGCACAGTTGATGGACTTGTTCTTTGCAATGAACAAGTTATGAGAAGCACCATGGAAGAGAATCAGAACATTACTCATCCTAGCAGTGACATGCTGGCCAACATTTCCCGTGGAGGTGTCCATACAACTGCTAATTTCCCATTTGTGGATGGGAATCCATTCAGTGCCACGTTATGGGTTGGTTCGGATGGGTTCCATATGACTGTGAATGGAAGGCATGAGACATCATTTGCATATAGGGAGGTAAATTAATGTTCACAATCAAGGCTGAAAATGAGAATTTGGGTGATGCTTCCAAAATGTAATCTTCTGATAGGACTGAAGACTCACATCCTTGATTCTTTTTCTACTAATGCAGAAACTCGAACCATGGTCAGTTACTGGAGTTAAAGTGGCTGGTGGTGTGGATCTGTTTTCTGCCTTTGCTGAACGGTTGCCTGTCTCTGAAGACCATGATTTAATTGTTGATGTCGAGCACCTCAAAGCTCCCTTAGTTTCCAGGAAAAGACTTGTAATGTTGATTGGGGTTTTCTCTACCGGAAATAATTTTGAGCGTCGTATGGCATTGAGAAGGTCTTGGATGCAGTATCCAGCTGTACGTTCTGGGGCCGTAGTTGTCCGGTTTTTCATTGGCCTTGTAAGTAAAGAACGATGGCTGGGTTATTCTTACCAGGATAGTCTTCATATTCTTTGATTTAACTGGTTTTGTTTTTGCTAATAAAAATTGGCAATGCTTAAATTCCTGCAGCACAAGAACAGGCAAGTCAATTTTGAACTGTGGAGAGAAGCTCAAGCATATGGGGATATTCAACTGATGCCTTTTGTTGATTATTATAGCTTAATCAGTCTGAAAACTATTGCAATTTGCATTTTTGGGGTATGTCCATACAAACATTAGGCATAAACATATATTAGATTCTTATGTCACAGAGAAAATGAGGTGATGAGGCTATTTTATTAATGCAAGCAGAAGCTGTGTCATGGACTTTTCCAATTTATACAACTAATTCATGTATAGATATATTTTTCAGATTCTGTTAGATACTTCCTGTCATTTTTCAAGTTTACTCATTATTTAACTTCTCAATAAATATGCAGACCAAGATCCTCCCTGCTAAATATATCATGAAAACAGATGATGATGCCTTTGTTAGGATTGACGAAGTTCTCGCAAGCCTCAAGGAGAAGCCATCTAATGGCCTCTTACACGGTCTTATATCTTTTGATTCATCACCTGATAGGGACAAAGACAGCAAATGGTATATTAGTAATGAGGTATGCATCTCAGTCAAACATCAATTTTATGTAGAAGGTCATTGTGCTCAAATAGATCTATAATTGGTATTCTTTTTTGCAGGAATGGCCACATGGCTCATACCCACCATGGGCCCATGGTCCAGGTTATATCATATCCAGGGACATAGCAAAATTCATTGTTCGAGGCCACCAGGAAAGAGAACTCCAGGTAAAATTTCTCTTGCTAACAGATGGTAGGGATCTACATATGAGCATTTTCCCTGGAAGTCTTTTTGAGGTGTGCCTCATCTGCTTTGATTGAAGATAAAATTTTCTCAAAGATTCACGTAACTTCTTAATTGCACTGAAGCATTACTCTCAAGGATAATGCAACATAGAACTTATTTTGGACAAACGTGAAAAATTATTTGCCAAGTGTGGTGACTTAAGTCTTGCCTATTATCATTTCTTTTTTCCAGCTTTTCAAATTAGAGGATGTTGCAATGGGTATATGGATTGAACAATTCAAGAACACTGGTCAAGAAGTGCAGTACATGAGTGACGATAGGTTCTATAATGCTGGATGTGAATCAGATTATATTCTTGCTCATTACCAAGGTCCCAGGATGGTGTTATGCCTCTGGGAGAAGCTGCAGAATGATCACCGGGCTTTCTGCTGTGAGTAACATAGCAACCTCATTGGGACTTAAAGCTTCTAATGAATTGATACCAGTGGCAGTTCATGCAAATATGGCATTGGTGACTGTTTCCGAGCCTGCTATTTTCAAGGTTGGACTGAAATAGAAAATGTGATTGCAGTTCTTAAACTGCTTTTGTAATTAGACAAGGATGGTGTTAATTGTTCATTCATTATTTGTTACAATTGTAATCCTTGATGAAGTGAAATACAATTCAAACAGCTTGTTATTGGTGTGACTACAGACTCATTCTGATACTCATAATGATCTTTTAGAACACTTCAAAACCGGTTGTTTTTTTTTTTTTGGTACATCTTCTCTGTATCCAATCAGATGCAATACATTATTTACTTTCTAAATCTTGATAAAGATGAGAAATTAGTGGCTACAAACTAATCCCTTCGGTGAGTTGTATCACTAGCACAGAGGCAGAACCATTGAATAAGAGATTGAGCAAGCTCAAGATAAGATACAGTACTGGTGATTCTCATGATGGCACGTCTATGATTCTTACCTTACCACTTATTTTAGGTAACAGCTCAACTAGAAACAGGGACTATGTTATCAGAAACAGATTTATCAAATCTATATTTACACAATGTTAAAAAACTTGTGACATAACATCTCAGAAATGATGTGGTGACCAACATCCCTATCGTATGATAATCAACGGAACACATGGTGTAATTTTGTAATACATCGTAAAATGTGAAAATAGTAAATAAACAATATTAGGTGATAGTGTAATTCTTTGTAACATAAACAACATCATTCATTAATCATTTCTTCGACACTTTGTTGACAATTTAAAATTAAGAATAAATTTGAATTTAAGATAGAAATTAAAAAAGAGTTGATACATAATTAAGAATATAATATTTAAATAAAAGAGGTACGAAACGTAAAGTTAAATACGAAGAGAGATGTAAAAACACAAGTAAAAATATTTTTAAATGTAAACGCTGCGGTGTTGACTACTCAATGCTACAACGTCAATTCCAAGAGATTTAATGTTGTAGTTTTAGTTCAAAGTTGCATTAGCATTATAATAGTAGATTTTAGAGCCACAACGTTATCTGTTGGGAGAAATTTAATTTTAATTCTAATTATATGTTTAAATTAATTTTTAACTTTTTATGTACATGAACTTTTATTTCAATTAGATTTAAAGTTTATAAAATTAGTATTAACTCTATTTAAGTCTTTGTAATTTTTTATAATTTATTAAGCATCAAATTATCAATAAAAGAAAAAATAGAAAGTTAAAATTACACTTAAATGTTTTAAATATATAAAATAGTGTAGTATAAATTTTTAAAAAACCTTGAGTATTTGTTTATTTTTTGTATCTCTTGTGCAAAATTTTATGTACAAAAAAAATAATAAAATAAATTAAAATTTTTAAATTTATCATAGATATAAGTAGTTATTGCTTAATCATATATATTGTTTATGTTTTTTTTAGTGTATAATTATTTATCTCATTAATTATGTGATTTTTATTATTTGTGAGTAAATTTTTTTTTTATAAAAATTAAAAAAATTTAAAATATACGCTAAAAATCGCAACAAATATGACATAAATAGCAAATTTTAGGATAAAAAGAGCACCATTCATGGTAGATGTGGTTGCTGTCAATTTGCAACATATGATATAAAAAAAAAAATATGGAGATGAAAAACATGTTGGTTTTGGATTATTGGATCAGCTTACTTGGCTTATTTTATGCCATTTGTAATACATTCTTATCACAAACTCCCCAATCTAAAACTAGAAGCGAGCTACCACTTTGATTAATCTTAAATCAAATACTCATTAGGATAATAGTAATAGCATCTTATTGTGATCTTACGGCAGCCACAAATAAATTTCAAAAGCCTGACATCTACGTACGAAACCCATGATTAAGATTAATCACAAACTCGTTATCTTTTTCTTTTTTTGTTAATAAAATTTAATCGAAATAATCATCCAAAATGCTCAGGTAAATTTTATGTAATAAAAAATTAAAAACTTCTATAATAATCATTTTAATATAAAAATTAATTCATATGAAAAAAGAAAAGCAATGCTAGTCAAATTTTTAAGTAATATTTTTTTTTATATTATATATAAAATTTATATCACATGACATCTAATGTATACATTATTGACTTATATTATATAACTATTATATTAATTAGAAGTAAAAATTCAACTACTATTTGTATCCTAACTATATAAATGTAGCACTAATTTTTTTATAACATGTTTTAAGTTTTTTAATTGAATTTTTTAATTTATGAATTGTAGTTAGAGATACCTAGAAATGTAACAAAAATTCAAGACATACAATGATATTTTTTTTATAAAAAATAAAAAATTTGAAATATTTAACAAAAAAAATTGATAAATTATAAAGTAGAATAAATTTTATTATAATAAATTAATCAAAACAATTTCTAGAATAATTCTAATATAAAATTAAATTCATATCACTTTATGGAAGAAAAAAAAGAACTAGAACATAAAATGCTTCTAGTATAAGCAAAACCTTACCTTTATAAGGAAACTCTTGTTTTCAATTCGTGCAAGGAAAAGGAAAAACGGCTTTCAGTTTACTGACACGTGTCCGTAGACGAAAAGGCGGTGCAACTGGCTGACCCGGTTACCCGTAATTTAAATAAGACTCATAATCCCACCTAAGCTCGGATTACGCAACTATAAGATATGCAAAATCCAGAAGCGAAAAACATAAAGAGCTTTATTACTTCAATCGCTCGATCAAACAAGTCAAGCAAAAACTACAATACAAATAAACAAAACCCCAGTTTTAATTCAAATGTTTGTTTCATCTTTTGATAAAGTATTGCTTTCTTTGAATTGGAAGATAAAGATATAAATACGACGTAGTTTTCTGGTTATGATTGTGGGGTAAAAGATGGTGGCGGAAACGGAGATAATTTGTAAGCAAAGTGCTGTTTTGGAATTAGATGTTCAGTACAATGTCTGTGTGGCTGCTAAAGAACAGAGCTTTCAGATCGATGTCAATCACATGAACAAGAACACCTCTCCTTCAACTCCGAAATTTCGCGAACTTCGTGTTTCTTCCGAGTCCGATACCTCCTGCTTTGAATCGGTATGTTAATTTTCTTGGATTTTTTTTATAAAAAAATTCTTTTAGATGGGTATGAGTGATTTGAGTGTTTCTTGATTTATTTTATTGTTGGGTTTTGCGAATTGAGAGAACCATTGATGGTTTTTTTTTTTTTCTGAATTTTTGCTTGTGTTGTAGTTCATCAATTTGGGTTGCGTTTGATGGTTATCTAGGTTTTGTTTGTTTGTTTGTTTTAATGGGTGTTTGAGGAATGGAGGTAACGGTTCTGCCTTAGGGTTGTATTCATTTGCACAAAGTTTCTAATTTTTGTGGAATTTTTTAAGAAC
The DNA here is from genome assembly GCA_946807835.1 of Ailanthus altissimus. NCBI lineage: Eukaryota > Viridiplantae > Streptophyta > Magnoliopsida > Sapindales > Simaroubaceae > Ailanthus > Ailanthus altissimus. Next base: position 27,904,831 of record OX327703.1, on the reverse strand, counting down.
TTGATAAAGCAGTATTTATCATTAGTTCCTAAACTGGGTAGCTTAAGGTAATCTACTATGAGGAGATCAATTGAAGCTATTTAGATTTGTTAAAGAATAATCATCTGAAATATTTATCTGATGAGTGCCTCGTTGGATTGAAGAGGCATCAATCTTCACTAGGTAGAAATAGTCAAAAGAGATACAAATTTTGTTTATAAATGACTTAGGCTATATAATACTGAGATGGTTGAAAATTTTCTTTTAATTTGGGAAGGGATGGATGATGAATTACCAATCTGTATTAGCCCCCAAGACAAAATTTTTATAAAAAAAAAAATCAAGAAAAAAGCCAAAATATATATTGAGAATGTAAATGACAAGCCCTTGATATAGTGTGCCTGAGCACAGATGTGTTATAGTTGGTTAAATGATAATGGTTTTGCTGGTCGATCAATTAGATTTTGGAATGCAACTAGTCTTCACATTCGTCCTTGTTTAAAGTGTGGCTTTTTTGGCGTTACATTTTTGCTTCGGTGATTATTTGGGTTTTTTGAACCTCAGGACAATGACTGACCTTATCTTTCTTGTTTATAGGTTGTTAGTTGTTCAGAGACCATTAAAACTATTGTTATGGAGTCTTCATCAGACAAGTTTGTCCCAACCATTCGTTCTGGGAGCTATACCGACATCGGACCAAGGATCTCAATGGATGATGAGCACATTCGGATTGATGATCTATCTGCCCACTTTGGATCTCTCTTTAAGTGTCCTATACCAAGTGCTTTCTATGCTGTATTTGATGGTCATGGTGGGCCTGAGGCGGCGGTTTATATCAAAAAGAATGCCATGAAATTATTTTTTGAGAATGCTGATGTGCCACAAACATCTGATGTTGATGATGTCTTCTTAGCAGAGTTGGAGAATTCTCATAGGAGAGCATTTTTACTGGCAGATCTTGCCTTGGCTGATGAACACAGTGTTAGTAATGTGTGCGGGACAACTGCTCTGACAGCTCTAGTACTTGGTAGGCATTTATTGGTTGCAAATGTTGGTGACTGCCGAGCAGTTCTTTGTAGAAAAGGAGTTGCAGTCAATATGTCTCAAGATCATAGGCCTTCTTATCTACCAGAACGCAAGCGAATTGAGGAGTCAGGTGGTTTCATTGATGATGGATACTTGAATGGTTATCTATCTGTCACACGATCCCTGGGAGACTGGGACTTGAAACTCCCATTTGGATCTGCTTCCCCTCTCATTGCTGACCCAGACATCCAACAAGTTGTGTTAACAGAGGATGATGAATTCCTAATCATTGGTTGTGATGGTATTTGGGATGTGATGTCAAGCCAGTATGCAGTCAGCCTTGTCCGTCGTGGGCTCAGGCGACACGATGACCCACAGAAGTGTGCTCAAGAACTTGTCATGGAAGCTTCACGCCTAAATTCACCCGATAATCTCACTGTGATTGTTATCTGCTTCTCTTCCCTTCCTCTTGCAGAGTCATGTCCTCCTCACCTGCGAAGATTCAGGTGCTCTGGTCTATCCAAAGAAGCCCGAAATATGTTGAAGAGCTTGTTTGAAGGCAATTGATTGAATTGTGCATAACAAATTTATTCATGCTTTTATTTACCGATGATGTTGAAAAAGAGAAGTGATTTTTTTTTTTTCTGTTTTAGGCTGTTCCAGATGATTAGAGAAAAAGCAGCCAGCAGTTTTGTAGTAATAGAAGAGAAACACTAGGCTTCTGGAATTATTTTAATCTTAATGGAATTGGGTTCTCTGAAATGACCCCTCCTCTCTTATACGAGTACATATGCATAATCCCCATTTTTTTGTTCTTAATGCCTTGTAAATCAAATATGATTTCACTTTCATTTCAAAGGAATCTCTACTTAATGCTGATAGTAAGCAGTAAGCACTTAATAGGCCATCGATATTTTACTTGAACTACTCCAGCTGAATGCAAGAAACAGGGCTTCCTTTTTCTATTTGTATATTTTCTTTTAATTTAAAGAACTTGAATTTGGTTCTAAGTTGAGATAGAACTAGCTGCCAATGAACCATTCGTGGCCTTGGCGTCAAAGGCCATTTGCCTACCACCAACAAATGGATTATGATCTGGTAGTATGTGTGAGGCCACCGATTTTTAAGATTCTATACTCAAAATATCAAAATGGTAATCAAAATATCATAATGCTAGAAGAAACATCCTGCAATTACTTTAAAATTCCATCTTTAGCCCTACCAATCAAAACGATGATCAGAAGATCTCAGCCATCCAATTTTGACCTGCTAGCTGTAACGCTAAAACCCAATTTATTGGAATAAAACCAAATGGATTTTCTATTTTTAACGGTCTAAGAAAAACAGAATCTCCTACATCATATTTCCATCACACCTACCATCACAACTCATCACATCCCAATAGACGGCTCAGATTAACTGGTGACCTTCACACCCCTGGACGCCACCACACCAAATCACCCTCGAAAAAATTCTTTGGCAATAGCAGTAGCAGAGAGGCGACATATTAAATAAATATAAAGAGCCGCGGTTTCTCTCTTAGACCAAAACAGAACAGAATTCGATTCCCCTATCGCGTCGTGAAAAATGGCGATGGCAAGTCTTGCTAGAAGAAAGGCGTACCTGCTGTCGAGAAACCTCTCGAACTTGTCGAGTGATGTTCTCAAGTACAGTTTCTCGCTCACCAGCTTCTCGAGGGGCTTCGCCTCGGGATCTGAGGAGAACGACGTCGTCGTCATCGGAGGTGGACCTGGAGGCTACGTGGCCGCCATCAAGGCCGCCCAGCTAGGTCTCAAGATCACGTGCATCGAGAAGCGCGGGACCCTCGGTGGCACATGCCTCAACGTTGGCTGCATCCCCTCCAAGGTAGTTATGTTTCTTTGAGAATCCTACGGTTTGTATTTTAAAGCAATGATTTTTAGTGTAATTACTATGCGTATTGGTTGATATTTTTGCGTTTCTGTCCTTGTGGTTGGATCTAGTGATTTGAATTATATTAATCAAGTTTCAATTTTGATGTTTGTTTTGTTATTTTTGAAATGGTGGATTTTTTTTATGATGTTGGTTGGCTAATTTTTGTTTGAATTTCAACAAAAGAGCATAATTGATGAGAAAAGAAAAAAAGTTTTTTTTCCCTTATAATTTATTTGTTAAGCAATTTGTAGGAAAAAAAAAGGATCAATTCTGATGCCTAAGATAGGAAATGAAAGGAGAAAGCATAAGCATGGCTTCATTTTTTACCACTTCATTATTATTTTCTTTTTTGTTTGATATATCTTCTTCTCAGTTCTTTTTGTCTTCAAAATTGAAGAACAAGTTATTACTACTTCAACATAGTGGTTTTTTATTTAGGTGATAAGTCGTTTAGTGATGCAGTTTGTTTCATTTGTCTTTTGACTGTAGTTATATAAATTTTATTGTGTTATTTAACTAGGCAAATTAATGCTTCTGGGACTTTTTATTGGTACTGCTCGTTAGTTTAGAATTAATTTGGTAAAAACTATAGGCTAGGTATGTAGAGTAATTAAGTCTTCTATTTTGGCATTTTGGGTTATTGGACTTCTTCACTTTTATTACGTCGTAATGAAAATGCCTTTTGTTTCATTTATTGCTTTATAGTAGATGGTTTATGTTTTTGTGTTATGTTTTAGTTATGTGCATAGTTTTGGCTCATGTGAAATTTATCCTTTTGTAATGTGTGTGTGTGTATATATATATTAATTTTCAGGCGCTTCTTCATTCGTCCCACATGTTCCATGAAGCTAAGCATGCTTTTGCCAACCATGGTGTAAAGTTTTCTTCTGTTGAGGTTGATTTACCTGCCATGATGACCCAAAAAGATAAAGCTGTAGGTAATCTTACGAAAGGTATTGAAGGTCTATTCAAGAAGAACAAAGTAAACTATGTCAAAGGTTATGGTAAGTTTATCTCTCCCTCTGAGGTCTCTGTGGACACACTTGAAGGTGGAAACACTGTCGTTAAAGGCAAGCATATCATAGTTGCTACCGGTTCTGACATCAAATCTCTACCTGGTATTACCATTGATGAAAAGAGAATTGTGTCATCCACGGGAGCTTTAGCATTGTCAGAAATCCCTAAGAAACTTGTAGTCATTGGAGCAGGCTACATTGGACTGGAGATGGGCTCAGTTTGGGGCAGGCTTGGTTCAGAGGTCACTGTTGTTGAATTTGCCCCTGATATTGTTCCAACCATGGATGGGGAAATTCGCAAGCAATTTCAGCGTTCACTTGAGAAGCAGAAGATGAAATTTATGCTCAAAACAAAGGTGGTGGGAGTTGATACATCTGGAGATGGCGTAAAGTTAACTCTTGAACCAGCAGCTGGTGGCGAGCAGACCACACTTGAAGCTGATGTTGTTCTTGTCTCTGCTGGTAGAACTCCATTCACTGCTGGGCTTGGGCTGGACAAGATAGGAGTGGAAACTGACAAAATCGGACGAATATTAGTTAATGAAAGATTTGCTACAAATGTGCCAAGTGTCTATGCAATTGGAGATGTAATTCCAGGGCCAATGTTAGCCCACAAAGCAGAAGAGGATGGGGTTGCTTGCGTGGAATTCATAGCTGGTAAACATGGGCATGTGGACTATGATAAGGTCCCCGGTGTTGTCTATACACACCCTGAGGTTGCTTCTGTTGGAAAGACTGAGGAGCAGGTAAAGGAACTTGGAATTTCTTACCGTGTTGGCAAGTTCCCTTTCTTGGCTAACAGCCGGGCAAAAGCAATTGATGATGCTGAAGGAATAGTCAAGATTTTGGCCGATAAAGAGACAGACAAGATATTGGGTGTTCATATTATGGCACCCAATGCTGGAGAGCTCATCCATGAAGCAGTCCTGGCCATTAATTATGATGCAGCTAGTGAGGACATAGCACGTGTGTGCCATGCACATCCTACGATGAGCGAGGCATTGAAGGAAGCTGCTATGGCCACTTACGACAAACCTATTCACATTTAAGCAGCAGGGTTTTTGTTATTTTTGTTTGAAATTTTGGGGTTTCTTACCTAAAACTTTCTTCCTGTCTCCTCAATCGTCCAACATTGAAGCATATGCTTGAATAGAAATTTGTTTTCTTCATTTCTTGTGTTGTCTTTGACAGACAAAACAACTTGCTTTGTTTTGTTTCGTGCTGATATGCGTAATAATAAGAATACATGAGGGATACATTGAGCTAATCAAAGTCAAGTTATTCTCAAAGCCACCCACAGTTCGATGACTCTTGGCCCTTTATATATTCTGATCATGTTCTGTTAACTATGATCATGTTCTATACTATCAGTATGATGTTGCATTCATATTTCTCCATGTCATTTAGAGCTGGCCTAGTTTTCCAAGATATTTGTTTGGTTGTAAAGGTTTAATAGAACAATAGTGCATTTCAAACGAAATAGCATGTGATGTGTTATTTATTGAGTGGATTTACATTTCTTGAGTCATTTATTACACAATTGTATGATCACACAATAAATGCCTCCACCTCATTTGAAATGTTATTTTTTGAGATAAATTTTGGAATGTCTAGTATACCCTTTATAGAATTGCCATTGAATTCCCCATTCAAATATACTATTTTTGTGTAACGTACACCACCTTGCAAGTGAAGCATGAAAAGTATCTAGTTTCTGGATGAACACTTACCCCCAGTTACCACGTTGGGTATAAATCATCTATCATTTTCAGGGCCTAACAAGGCATATGATGCTTAAGTTCAGTTGTATTTCAATTTCCCATAGTTGTGGAGAGAATTAAGGAAATGTTAAAAGGAATCAACTTGTGCACTCAGTTAATTGCCCAAAAGCAGAAGACAATCCGAGCTGCACTGTGGATACAGTTTCAACTGGTCCTTACAGATGTTTGGTTGTAAGTAGATTGTATTATATTTTAAGAAAAACGACGAAATAGACAGAAAGGGCAAAGATTGCATCCATTTCCTTCCATGATCCGCGACAATACTACCAGTTTTTAAAAAACAAATTGGAGAGGATGAACATTGCCACACTACAAATACAATTAATTGTCTCTCCATCTTTCAGCAATACTGATACATTTCACAGAACATCCCCAAGATATTAGGCAATATTGTCACCCACAAAATGACTTGCCACCTCCGAAGAACAATATTGAAAGGCCTTCTGCACAAAAATAAGGCCTTTGTTATACTTTTAAGATCTTTGTGGTCCTCTGCTCTACAACTCCCACATGGCCATACAAATTCTCAATGGAAGACCAATTGAGGAGTATTGTTTAATCATGGCTCCTCCCTCATATTTTCTGCCCTCCTCCTGGACTGTAGAGCAAGCCGTGCATCTCTCTCTCTCTCAAACTCCCGATAATCTGCTCGCTGCAAGAAAGAAACCTTGTCCAGATACTGATTTGAGCTCTTCTTGTAAGCATCTAACTCCTCCTCTAGTCCCTTCTCTTCCTTGAATTCTCCCCAATCCTTTTTGGTCTTGTCTAGGACACTGAGCTTTGGTTTCTTCTTAATTTGTTCGAGAACTGCATCAACAGCAGAACATGCTGGAGCTTTAGCCTTCTCAGATGCATCCTTTGAATCAGCATCAACAAACTTCTTAATTTCAATTTCTTGACCAGCAAAATCCCGAACCTCAGTAATCTGCAAGAGTAAATCATGATTTAACATTATTCATAAAAGTATTTGCAAATCACCAGCACACCAATGGCTTAACCCACTGTTCAAATGCTTCCTCAAAAGCAGTTCTCATCACATTAGAAATTAACAAAAACTACAAAGAGAGAGGTTGATCTTTGCACTATATTGCAATAGCAGCAAGAATGCATCAATATATATAGCCCCTTAGAAGGCAAAAAAAAAAAAAATTCATAGAAGGCAAATGAAGGAAAAACTATGTAAATACCCCAACTTTCCCCCTGTTTGGGGCAGCAGCTGCAGCTTCCCTGACTGCTGATAGAGCAGCAGCAGCAATCCTCTTGGTCTCATCACTAATGTCATCCTGCATAACACTAGGTTGCTTTGGTGGCAAAATGCCACTCTCCTGCTGTACATATTGCCCAACAGATGCTGTCTTCCTTGGTGCAATCGCCAAATTTTTCATCCAATTCTACAATAGAAAATCAAAGGAAAAGGAAAGTTAAATTCCAGCCTCTTTGTCTAAACATGTTTGTTCCAAGCAGAGAAAATAAGGAATCCTCACATTGGAAATTGTTTGTGAAGTTCTATTCACAGTCAAACTATGCTTGCTCGAAAAAGATTTGATTTTCCTCTTGGGTGCCCCTTCATTCATTTTCTCCCAGAAAGCATCAATCTTTTTATCATCATCGCTGATACCATTTTGTACAACACTAGATCCATTCTCCTTTGGGGCTAACCCTAGGTATGTAATCCATTTCTATAAACATAAAACCAAGATTGAAATCAACGTTAACCAAAAAATACTTAAACAACAACTCCACTAAAAGCAAAGAGAACAAGAAAAAAAAAAATTCCTCACATTAGATATCTCCGACGAAGTTTTATACCCACTAGGATTCGGCCTGTTTAAAAAAGCCATAAGGGTCTTGCTAGAAACTCCTTTATTCATTTGCTCCCACATTGCGTCCACCTGACTTTTCGTATCTAGCATAATAAAAAGACCACTATTAATAAATACAGATAGTACGAATAATCTTGACGAAGGGTAAATCGTAAACTACCGATATCTTCATGTTCAGACTGAGAGCTTGGAGCAGGAGCTACTTCTTTCACAGAGTCAATTGACTTATCAATTGCATTGCCTGAAACACAATAATCAGCACATATTTCACCTACGATACCCATTATTGTAGAATCATACACAAATATATAAACAACTATAAGCTTAAGCAAATAAAATAATAATAATAACATGAAATATTAAAATTATACACAACTCTACAATCAAACATAACCCAATAAAAGCTGAGAAAAATTTTTCTTTCTCTTTTCTTAGCCAAAAAAATATATAAATTGGTGAGAAAATGGAGTAGGAAGAAGTAAAACCTGGGACATCGAATTGAACGCTGCTGGTTGTAGCCATTAATTATGGACTACAAGTAGTTATGCTTCGAAGAAATTAGAAGATAAGTTGTTGATTTGATGAGTTTCCGGAGATCTGAGAGAAATTTTGGAGTGAACTGAAGATTAAGAATTAAGAATTAAGGGCTTGGAAGATTGACGGGTACGAAGACTGATGTTATCTTTTATCGTTCCTAAACCGGCGTCGTTTCTATACAACAATTTAACTTTTATATGGGCCGGACCGAGCCGGGCAGGACCCTGGCGTTTGACAGAAACATTACTCGCACGCATTTGACCTTCACTACTAATGTGTACAATAACCTAAAATCAAAACGGCTCCAATTTTTTTTTTTATATATATTTTTTTCACTTGGAGATTTAGATTTTAACGCTGAAACTTTAATATTAAATCGAAACATACAATTATCATTATGCTATGTTTCGATTAGTCTTTGACTTGATAAAAATTAGGATAAATATTTTTATATTTCAATTAAGAATATTATTTTCAATACTTTTAAAGTATTTATTAATTTTAATAATATTTATTAATTTAAAGAATAGATAATAATATCCAATCGTTAGGAATTTAATTTTTTTATTAAAATTAACTAAAAAAAATTAATAATATAATTTTAATATTATTTTATTCAAATAACTCTTATCCCATGTCTAAATACTCTTATTCTTATATCTAAATATTTTTATCTCAACAATCAAACACTATTATCTTTATATCCAAACAATGTAACCATTGTATTCAAACAATCAAATATCACCATTGTATTCAAACAATTAAATATCATCTCACGTAACTATTTTTATTGGAGTGATTTTGAGTCAATGCTCAATCTTGGTTGAGACAATTTTAGACCAATATTATTTTATCAAAATAGTCATTTTTTCATGTCTAAACACTTTTATTTTTATGTTTAAATATTTTTTTCCGTATAACCAAATACCATTATCCTTATATCCAAATAACTAAACACCATCACATGTGACAATCTACATTAAAAAGATTTTAAAAATCTACATATGAATGAGAATTAAAAATACTCAAATTTCATGTGTCAATATTTATTGTGACGATTTTAAAACTCACATGCGAATGAGAATTTAAATCTATTCTATTATCACTTGTCACGAACTAAACATTTACTATTAACCCAAAAAATAAACGTATTAAAAATCAACAGCTTTATTGAAGTGTTATATGTATCACGTTGAATTGAAATTAAATAGATTTTGAGACTAGCACAGCTGATCCATCAGCCATAAAGGGCAGTCCGGAATTGAAAATTGCTAGTAGTATCACTATAGTTGTAGCTAATCTTGCGCACCAATAAAACAAATCTGCTCTTACACATTAGTGATTATGAAACACCGATATCCTGGTAACCCCTTGGATCAATAAAGTTACTCAAAAGGTTAATATAGGTTGATTCTTCAGTGTTTTCATGTTTCTAATTACATCTTCCATACCATCTTTGTGACTTCTCGAGAATCTTTCAACCTCTGCATAAATGAACCAACCATTTATCTCATCTGTCCAATGCATCTGCATACCAAGAAAGAAAGCAAAATTTAAAATCTTAGTATCATCTCAGTCGCTGCTGAATTTTTTTTTTTTTTGCTCAGAACAAATTATAATGTGTGTACCTCTTATATTGTCATTGGAGTTATTTCCGTCCTAAATATTGCTAAATCAAGCGGGTTCAAATTCATCATCTGGTTCAATCTAGCCTGAAACCTGTTGCTTGAAACTGGATGAACTAAAAGACTCTGATATCATTTATCAGCAGATTGAGACCATGCAACTATATTTTCATCTCTTAGATTGAATAGTAAAGTCTCAGCTTAAGTAAGAAATAAATCTCTGAAAGAATCAGTCTTTATATATTATAAGAATATGCATTAAAGAATCATAAATACAAATCCAAAAATTAAAGCAAAAAGATGGAGGTGCACAGCTGACTAACCTGCTGACATCCCGGGGGAAGAGTCATTATTGGTATCACATACTTGGATTCGGCAGAACATTTTCCTGAATCTGTAATAGCTATCATTTCTTGGCAATGAGATGATTTTTGGTCAAAGTTTTTACCCCAGAAGAGCAAGATGGATAGATATAAATGCAAACAGAGAATTATTGATTTCATTTTTTTACCATAGAAGAAAAGCTTATCATAAATGGTAGATTAAGAATAAAACGCTAAGTTGGAAAGAAAATAAAATCAATATGGTTTTCAATATCCTTCTCCAGTAATATTTTAATTTTGCATGCTAGAAAAGGCAGGAACAGATAAGAATACATAATAATTTCCAATCTTGTCCATGTGTTAAATCCAAGTAAAAAGTGAATTTCTTCAACTGTCTTATTGTGTAAATCCTAAATAATAAATTTCAAAAGCTGTCAACAAATCAATAATTTCCTCTTTCACAGCAAATCAGACTCGACCCTTCACAGCAGTTTGATATATAAAGGTCTCTCTACTGGGAATACCATTTCTAAGAATTCAAAAGCAACATAAGCACAAAATGATTTCATTCAGAACCAACTTTTTCCAGGCCTCAATTCTCCTAGCGTTGCTATTCATTACACCTTCATTTGCAAGGCTAAGTGTCAAGGTTACAGAGGGTGAAATTGGTGATATTTGCTCTAAAACTCAGAATCCTTCATTCTGTCTGTCAGTTCTTAAATCCACTCCTGGAACTGGCACTGCAGATTATCCAGGTCTTGCCAAAATCACTGTTGACTTAGCACGTTCTAATGCTACAAACACACTTAATCTGATCAAGTCATTGATCCCGAAAGCAACTGCTCCTCAACTGAAGGAGAGGTACACATCTTGCTCTGAACATTATGATGGTGTGCTTGGTGACTTTGATGATGCAGAACAGGATTTGAAAATCAGCGATCCAGCTGGTTTAGGTTCACATGTATCAGCTGCCATGGATGAAGCTGGTGATTGTGAAGATGAACTTAAGGGACTAACAGTTGATCCATCAGTTGTAAAAGGCAGTCAGGATTTGCAATATATTTCAAGTATCATTTTGGTTATAGCTAACCTTCTGCCCCGATGAAACAAATCTGTTTTTAAACATTAGTCATTATGAAAAGAGATATCTTGTAATCCTTCTATTTAGATCAATAAAATTGCTAAAAAGGTTAACATAAATATATTCTTCTGTATTTACTTGTTTTCAAGTACATTTTTCATATCCTATCTTTATCACTTTTTGCGATTACTTCAACCTCAGTAATTGTTTGAATCAAAGTTGCAGATGTATCTACTGCATAATGAAAAATCCATTTAGCTCATGTAACTGGCTGGCTGCAACATGGAAATTTTTAAAACAATTATCTCATACAGAGATCTGGGTTTCTAGTATTAGACTTTACAGCAGCTATAAACATCAGAGACTGTATTTAAATAACCGAGATGAGCATCTCTTTCGAATCTGTCACACTCTTTGAATTAAAAAGCCAAAAAAGAAAAAACCAAAAAAATGGAAGATATCATTATTTAATTTATGTCAGCATATGAATTTCCTTCCCCTAAGTTGCAACACACCAAAATGACAAAATATAAATAAACCTACCTTTTTATTATCTCATATGGACAATCTCAACCACTCAATATAAAAAAAAATTGGACAAACAGCTTGTTAAAACAGCTGCATTTCTCCTATTAGTACATGAATCCAGAAAGATTCTATCTTTGTCATGAGAAAGTTGCAGCTCATATCCCAAATCCAAGCTTCAATACAACTCTATACACTATTACCAAAAGTAATATAATTACCAAAGATCTGTTTTAATCTAAAGCACCATATAATTAAAAATGCCAACTAGAAACTTAACCATCAAAAAGTTACTACATTAGTAGAAATGATTTTCAGGATTGAAAGTGTTTTTTTAACGGTGATTATGTGGTTACCAGAAGAGACAAGATTAGCAGCTGTTTTAACATTAGAAACTTAAAATAAAGCAAAAATAAATTATAGGATAATGATATAGTAGTGTCATATTAATTTATATGGGATATATTTTTTTTGTTATTATTATTATATTATATGCATAATATTAATTATATAATATTCTACGCCCAATATGAATAGTTTAATATCAGTTTTATTAAACTCAAGCTAGTAATTTGGTAGTAGCTCATACCAAGCTTCGTTCGATAAAATATGGGCATTTTTCTTTCTTGATAAAATATGATCATAGACTTCAATATCTGCACTCTTTACAATTAGAGAAAAATAAATAATTTTTTAATTAACTTAAAAAATTAATAATTTTTTAATTAACTTAAAATAATAAATAATTTTTTAATTAACTTAAAAAAATAAATAATTTTTTCAAAAAATTAAAAGAATTTCAATTCGACTCAAATTCAATATTTTAACAATCTAAATATTAAAACCAATCATTAAACCACAAGAGTAATCAATTATTAATCAACTATTTAAATGGTTAAAATTTTCAAATTAAACTACCACAAGTCTATTATTAGTTGATCTCCATATATATTTAGGCCGCATCACCAAAGTATTATTTGAAACTGATTTGATAGTTTCTTAGTTATAAATATTAATAGATGCAACCTAATTTATAAAAAATAAAAAATAATCTTTTATCATGATAATGTCATGTATAAGTCTTGAATACTTTTTAAAGTATTGTTCTGTTTTTTTATTAAATATCTATCATGTGTATAAATATTTTTAATGATTAGTTGGTTAATATACATATATTTAATAAATAAATAAAAATACTACAAAAATATTATAGAATTTTTCATACGCTTGAAGTAGCATAGTAATTAATAGATGACGTGCTCACATTTCTGTGGTAATAAATTAGGTGTGAAGTCAATTATAGGGACAATGGACTAATTAATCATGTTAAAAGTGGGAGACAGATTTTTTTTTTCTTGTATAACTCAAATTTATGGGTGTCAGTCCATTGATTCACCAAGATTTTATCCACGATGGAATGGGTACATGCCGAGATTCAAATTTTGTCTTAGCGATCATGGCATCTGCTCGAAAACAAATAAAGATAATAATTTCACGCAAAGCACACAAAAAAATTTCGTACTTTGAAAATAATGGCTTACACACATAATATTAGATCACAAGATTTAATCGAAAGTATGTTGTGCATGAAGTGGGTGTATATATTTTAATTTATATATTATATGTATAAATAAATATAATAAAATATTAATAAACATCTCATTATATTAATAAGATATTAAAAATTGAATGAAATTCTTTAAATTAAAACAATAATTTTTTATTTTTGATAAAAATTAATTCCTTAAAACAATTCTTTATTTCTAAAATTCTAACTCGATCTCTCTATATAATTTTTGCTATGTCACTTCACTTCCCATCATCAGTAAATGAATTTAGCATCCCTTAAATAGCAATTTACGCCACTAGTTTAGCTAATAAAATTAACATGAGTGGCTAAATTTTACAAGCATGACAATACTTAAATTTAGATACTTAATAAATTTAATTGAGCTTGATGGCTATATGCATTTAGGTGGCGGAATTATAAGCTAAAAGAATGGCCACAACTTTTCTAATTAAACGCAACTTCATTCTTGATTTCTAAGCATGACAAATCATTCCAAATGAATTAAAATGGCGAAAATTGTATCATGATAATTCATGCTTTTGCTTCTTTGTTTAATAGCCACCTCTTGGACATTATATGACCAAATCCCTTATCATGCAATGCCACCCATGCTAATTAATATATTAGGCCAAATTATACATTAACACTTAATAAATTAATGGTTTATTGATATTGTGTCACGTGTAAAATTATTATAAATTAATGGCATGACATGTAATATTTAATAAAAAAAGATAAAATGATAAGTTTTATTTGTTAAAATTTTGGATTTAACACTTAAATCTTATTATTTCTTCAAGAGACCTTAAAATAATTTTGATTTTTCGAAAACTTTTAGATTGAATTATTCAATTTGGTGCGTTATCCCAATGCATAACAAGTACACTTCATATAGTGAGACTCTCTAAGTTCACACCCGTTTTATCTTACGAAATTTAACTTCTATCATAACAAACTTGCAGCTGATCACATTCCAAATTTAAGCTACTGAATTTTATATTCTCTGAATTGCAGTACGCAGTTGATTATTATAGAACTAATACAAATTTCATCCACAGTCAAAAATTCTTAAAATCGGTTCTTAAATTAAATTCCAAACACCATTAAAAATGCCAACTAAATCTCAATCCTGATTACTAACAAGAGTCTCATGGCAAAGTAAAGACTTCAATTAAAGAAAATTTACTCTTTTTTTTTTTTTGAATTTTTAAATTTGGATGGAGATGAAAATACTAATCACTAAATACTAATCTTTACTCTCTATTTTTGCTCGAATTTAGAAAACTATATATACAAAATGCATTCACAATCAATTAAACAATGCTCAAAGACAATTAGAAGAAAATAAAATTCACTTAAAATGCCTGAATGTAAGAACAAATATGAGAATTTACAACATGGGTAGGCATGGATTTTTAAGATTGGAAGTGCTTTCTTTGTAGGTTTATGCTATCTCTTATCTATTTTTTTTTTGTTTTAATCAATGTTATAATTTTTTTTTATTCTAGAATTATTTTGTATAAGATAAATTTTATGAGATGTGCATAATAATAATGTGATGAGACTTGAGAGAGTTGCATATAAAATTTTTTAATTAGTGGAAGATGACTAGGCGTTTCAACTTAAATTATGCATTAACAATTTCAGTATTACTATATCGAGTGATTTTGACAAGAGACCGACTGGTTTAATTTCAAGTTTCATCTTTAGTCAAAATGGGACAAGACCCCTTTTGCCTCCAAGTTCCATCTTGTATAAATATGATAATATGCGTACAAAATCCTCCTACGAATAAGGCAAAATAACGATAGTTCATACGGACATTTTAATCGTCACATTCAAAAATTAAAATAAAATAATAATAAAACCATAACTACATGTAATATATATTGTAGCTGGATTGAAGGTTGGCATTGGGCCATCCCCTTTCTTCGACCAAAAAGAAAAAAAGAAAAAAAAACACTTGGCTGCTAACTACTAATAAAAAACATAGATAATTAATGTAGTTCATGAAATAGGCTTGCAATAAAATAAAAGCCCTAGAGTCTTAAGAATCATTAAGCCGCAGAGGGGGCAGTAGTGGATTGAGTTATAGCTTCATCTTCATCTTCATCAAGCACCTCGATCAACGGTTCAAGTTTTTCATGTTCAGCCATGGAGAAATTCTTGTAATCCAATGACTTATCCTCATAAATATCCCACCATTTCTTCACCAGCATCTTTATGTCTTCTCTGTCCATGTTCTCTTCTTCTCCAGTATATCTCCATGGCTTTGCTCCCTTTTTTTTCAACAATTAAAAGTACATTAGAAATTCTCAATTTAGGAATTAACGAAGACACGACCCAAGAACTCTACACACTCTATACAATGTTGTTTAGGTCGCAAGTGTAAGGAAGAGTATTTATTTTAAACTTACATTAGCACAGTAGTGAACAACCTTCAATTTCTCAATTTCAACCTTCTCAGGGTGACGCCAAAGCATGGCTAAAACAAAGTTGTATATATGAGAGATGGGCTTGTAAATATTCCTGAAGAAATTATTCAGAAAATCCTGCCCCCAACCACCAAAAAAAAAAAGAAAAAAGAAATCATCAAATTGGAAAAATTTTCATCAGGGAATCTCATTTTAAGAATTATATAAAGATTACCTTACCTGCTCAGCAAATGAAGTGGGAAGGGTGATTTTGAGGGCCTCCAAGAGATCAAAGTAGGTCCAAAGATTAGGCTCATAAACAAACATCCCTGCGTTGAAGTACCGCGGCGGCGGTGGCGATCCCATCGAGGCCGGCCACTGCACCTTTTCAGGGCACTGCTGGCAGTACCCGATCTGGTACTGAGGCGAATTGCTCCATGTCTTCTCGCAGAAACAGTCCATGGCCGCGTAGAAGTAGCCGCTTGGCAAGTCGAAAAGATGATCAATATTGTCGAACACTTGTATATCGCCATCCAAATATATCATCTTGCTATACTCCACAAACTATTAAGTAACCAAGTAATCAAACATGTGATGATCATCAACTACATCTACATGCATGTATGTTATAAAAAATATAATTTTTTTTTTTATGCGAACATTCACAGACGTGAGAACATATCACCCTTAAGTCGCATGTTAACAAGATTATCAAACTATATGAGATGTCAATATATAACAAAGTGAAAACTCAAGAAGAGTTTTGATATTGTACCTCCCAGATCCGAAGCTTTGAGTAGTTGATGACATAATAAGCCATGGCGAACTGGGTCTGGTTTTCTGGTGGGTAAACGGGCTGGATCTCACGGACAATGCAGCCTTGAGATGTGAGGATTTCACGGTGCTCCGGCGGAACATCGGGCAAAACAGCCACCACAAGAGGATGAGCAGATTTGGCTTTCCTTAATCCCTTGGCTAAACCCACAACACCCTTCACATAATCACCATCGCCAGCCAAAAACGTCACATATGCCCTCTTGTTATTTGACATCTTGTTAGAGTTAAGAGTAATGGCAAGAGAGAGATCAATTATTAAGAACAATCAATAAAAGGAGATTAATGTGGCTTGATTAAGACTAGTTTTGACGAAGAGGGGTGACTCCATATATAATGAAATTGGTATAGGTTGTGAAAGTGGCAAGAGTGAGATTAATTTGGATAGTCAATATTTAGTTATTTTTGTATCTTTCGTCGACCGATTTTGATTTTATTTTATTAGGAGGTTTTGCAAAGAAATAAACTATGAAGGTAACTTTTAATATTCTCTTTCCTATTTTAAGTTTAGACTACCATATAAGTTTGATGCTTAAGATTTTAATTAGTCTTAAATTTTCAATTTAATAGGTGATCGTAAATGTGTCTGTTCAAGAAGCAAGCATATGAATTGAATCAAAATCAAATGAGCATGCAGAAACTAAACCATGATCTTCTCACCGGCTTGCTCCATTGGATTTAGTTTTTTTTTTCCCCACAAAGTATTGGATTTAGAATTTAATAATTGTAAGATATTTGATGAATCTCACAATTTTATATGAAAACAAAGTAATACCGATTGCTCTTTTGTCTTATTTATACTCTATTTTCAAACTACCATTAACATTTTTGGCATCCGGCATGAATAAAATATAAGGAAAAAGGCCTTTTTCCAAAAAGAATATATAAATATGGAGATTTAATTTGATTTTTGGACGAAGCCATTTTTTTTTTTTATAGGGCTTTTTGATTTGGCTATTAATTTAAATTTATGCATCGCGGTCTTGATTATGTAGTTTGTGGGTGTCAGAGTTCGGGACCATTTAGAAAGCATGCAGTTTCTTGCTTATTACCTATCACAACATATCATGCATGATCTTCTTAGATTCCATTTTCCCAAGAAATTTTTTTAGAGAAAATTCAACCTCAATTGAAAAGTACAAAAAGAATCACGAAACAAAAATTTTAAGGCAAACAGAAACCAAATATTCTTTCTTGCTTTATTTATTTCCAATTTTGTAGCTCACAAACTCATGAAGCTGGTTTGGAAATTACCTCTCATCAAACACCAAACGTAACTTAGCTAACAAATATTATATAAATATATATAGTAACTATATAAAACCCCATTAATATTAATCAATATTTAAGCTGCAGATGGGGCACTTCTGTGCTGAACGGCACCGTTTTCATTCAGAGCCTCCATCAACAGGGATCCGAGCTTCTCGTTGCTCGCCGGCACGGCAAAGTTCTTGTAATCCAAGGACTCATCTTCGTAAATGTCCCACCATTTCTTCACAAACAATTTGATGTCAGTCCTGCCCATGTTCTCTTCTTTTCCAGTGTACCTCCATGGCTTCGCTCCCTGTAAATCAATTACTCATCATCATGATCAGAATCTCAAATACATTTTACGAGAATTTTGATCACTGAATTTTCTTTCTTACATTAGAACAATAGTGAACAACTTTCACTTTGTCAACGTCCACATTTTCAGGGTGGCGCCACAACATAGCCGTAACAAGATTGTATATTGGGGGAATTGGCTTGTAAATGTCCCTGAAATACATGTTCAGAAAATCCTGCATACCCAGCAAGTATCAGTTAGTTCAACTAGTAAAAATCTCTTAAGGAAAAAAATAATAATAATAAAAAGAAAAAGAAAAAGAAACCTAAATTATAAATTAATGATAAGAAAAGCTTTGGCTGCTTGTTTATATTGGCTAGGGTTAATTATTATTATTATTGTTACCTGCTCTGCAAATGAAGTAGGAAGAGTGACTTTGAGGGTTTCCAAGAGGTCAAAGTAAGTGGAGAGATTAGGCTCAAACACAAACATGCCGGCGTTGAAGTAGAGAGGTGGCGGCGAGCCCATATCCTCCGGCCATTGTACTTTTTCAGGGCACTGCTGGCAGTATCCGATCTTGTACTGCGGCGAACTGGTCCATGTTTCCTCACAGAAACAGTCCATGACTGCGTAAAAGCAGCCGTCCGGTGCATCGAAAAGATGATCAATATTGTCAAAAACTTGTATGTCACCGTCCAAATATATCATCTTCTCATACTCCACAAACTATATATATATATATATAAACTAGTCAATAAAAATTATATAAATTAACCAACACATACAGATAAGATTAGTGCAAGTATGTGAATTTGATGACACCCTGATTGGAAATTAAGAAACAGACCGAGAAGACGTTAGTTCAAATAAAGTGAAGTTTAGCATAAACAAGAAAAAAATAGCTTAGGAAACTGTAAAATAAAAGAAAAAAAAAACATTGGCTGTTTTGAGTCTGTGTGATAGGGTAATGACCAAAAATATTATAAATTAAGAATAATATTATCGATCATTTTGTTTCTATAGCACTAGTCGGTAATGACTTTTGCAGATACATGCCACCACACACGTGGAGAGAAATATCAATAAGAATATGCCACGTTCAGAAATTGCATGGGATGATAAGTAGGATAATAATAATAATATTATTATTAATATTACCTCCCAAATGCGAAGCTTTGAATAGTTGATGACATAATAAGCCATGGCAAACTCCGTTTGGTTTTCCGGCGGGTAAACCGGCTCAATCTCCCGGACGATACAGCCCTGAGACTCGAGAATTCGGCGGTGGTCCTCCGGCACATCAGGCAAAATAGCCACAACAAGAGGGTAAACAGATTTAGCCTTCCTTAAACCCTTGGCTAAACCCACAACACCTTTGACATAATCTCCATTGCCGGCCAAAAAAGTCACGTATGCCCTCTTTGGCTTTGGCACGTTCATTGTCTCTGGCTCTGCTATTTCAGTGAAAGACATGTCTGTTTAGGACTAAAAAGTGGGGAAAACAAAAGAGAAAATAATTCAGCAATAGGAAGATTTTGTATGTCTTGAATATTGAGATGGATTTTTTGTGATGAGATTTGGGTCATTATATAAGCATGGAAATGGGGTGAAAATGGTAGGACAAAACTTTGTGGGGGTATATTGTAATTTTGTGAAATTTATTATTAGCAAATATAATGATCCTAATTTTTTTTTTTCAAACGTGGCATGCAAATGATTTGCGGTCATTTGTTTGAGGATACAACACTTAGCCTGTTTGAACATATGACACATTAGGAAGACGGAAACTTTTGGGAGCTTGACATGATCTCCTTCCTACAAACAAATTTACATATCAATGGGTTCTTGATGAGTGCCATGTAAGTTTTCCTTTTGTATGGTGAAATGATTAACGGCTCTGATTGGGTTTTGATGGGATTCTTATCAACTTTGTAGTCGGTGGGTTTGGATAACTCATGCCGGAGAAAAAAATAACTCTGCTTTTGGAAGTAAATAGTGCAAAGCTGAGGGATGACTCGTGCATGCCACGTGTCCATTCGATTCAAGTGGGGACCACAAAAATCTTTCTGTGGTTAACACGTGTCATCATCTGTGTGCTTCAACCAATTCCTTGCTTGCTTCTTCAGGGTGACGAGATTTGGAAGAGAAAAAATATCCCACAAAAAATATTGCAATAAAATGCAAATTTTCATAAATAGCATCAATCTGAGGGATTTGTTATTCTTATTTCCATATTTTAATCATTGGTTAACAATGGCAAGAAACTATACACTTATTATGACTGAAATAAAAGTAAAATCAACTCAAGATTTTATTTTCCAAATTTATCAAAGATCGATATTCTATAAATACTCGATATAAATTTGGCATTTTTCAGTACAACAAGAATACATAATTAAATATATAGAATATTTGAGTGTTAGTGGTACTTTTAAACATATGGTGAAATAAGAATGTTTGTCGGATTGAATTCAGCGAATTTAATTTATTATTAAGTGCATCAGTGATTTTTCAGTCTAAATTAATCTATTAAAATATAAAATTTAATCTAATGCAATCCATTAAAAAAAATTTATAAATCAATATCTAATCCTATCTACTTCAAAATTATAATTAAAAAACAGTAAATTTCAAAAGTATCACCCGAGTTTAACTGCTCGAGTCCAAAATGAGTTAAAATTATTGTGTTAAAGTCTGACTCGTCTAATTTGAATTTTTGAATTGTTCGGAGTGTGACCTAGGCTTAAATTTTAGTCTCACCAATCTTTAAAAGACTTTAAAAAAATAATGCCAAAGTAGTTTAGCAATAAAAAATAACTTTAAATTTAACAAAAGTAATAAGTTATCTTATACAAATTATGTGGCTTAAATTTTTTTTTTTTAAGCTTTTGATATATTTAAACAAATGAGATAAATAATCTATTTTTATTATTTTATTTATAAATATTTTGATATTGATTTTTTTTAAAATTTGATCTTAGTGAATTTGTCGAATTAAATCTACAAATGATCACCAAGGACGAATTTCAAATTTTTTTTTATCTAATCTAATTCATTAATCTATCAAATTCAATAAAAAAAGTATACTGGTTTGAATTGAATTAAACAACTTAGGTTTGATTATAAACACTCCTATGATTAAACAATAAAATAAAATTTAATTAGTTTACTTATGTATATTTATTACGTGTGATTAATATTTTATGTTGTGACTTTGAAGTTTTAACCTTTGTATTATTTTTGAAAGTTAATAAGTATTATTATATATTCTTCAACATAAACTTTTACTAATAACATATAAAATCAATTTAACTTTGGGAATAAAAATTAAAATTTTAACTAATATACTTTTAAAATTAAGCAGAAACTAACACAATAATATTCATCAAGCCCTAAAGTAAACAAGAATTTCTTTTAATAAAAAAGAAATAGCACTTTTCTTAATAGAATATATATCAAAACAGTTCTCTGGAAAGCAATTCTATTTCTATCAAACAGAAGCACACGTTCTACTGATCATCTAAATCATTTTGAATCAAACCAAGCCACTTGATTCTTGAAAAGAAAAAAAGGTCAAAGTCAGAACTAGTTTTACATTCATGGGATTCAACAATTGTTTGTGCAGTTGCTTGCTTAAAGTGATCATTGGAGAAGAGAATTTACAATCAAAATAAGTCATTGGAGAAAAAATAGTTCCACACGATTCAAATACTACACTGAACGACGTAGACATTATTGCTCGACTGTCAACTTTCATGCATGCATTTTTATTGGGAATATGAATATCAAAAGTAAGTCGGCTTTGCCATGTCGTTTACTACAGCTCACATAAGATAAGCACTTCTGGGTGTTGTTATTGACTTATTTCAAAAGCTCAAACCAATACATCAAAAGCATTTCTATGAAATACTCCCTACTTGTTCATCACATAATGTCAAAAGGATAAAAGGAACTCGCTATCTTTTTTATTCTTTTTATATATGTTTGTGCTTTGTTTTGATGAGAATGTCATTTTCATTTATATTCTTGATTCCAATATGTTTGGACACTTATATCCTATTTGTACTATCACAACAAGTGAACAAAGAGTAGCAAGGAATTGGAATCTAGGAAATGATATATATATATATATATATATATATATATGATTTTTTTTAAATTGTTAGGGTTTATGATTATATATTATTTTTATTTATATAAATATTTATTTTGTAATATTTATATAATGTATATTTTATTAAATCACTAATAATCTTTATTAAATAGTACTAATGCTTGTAACGCTATAAATATTGTATGATCTGAAGGAGTTCATATCTAATCTAAAGAAGTTTAGACCAGAGCTAAGAATTAGCAACATTGAGAGTTATAAATGCTAAGAATTAGCAACATTGAGAGTTATAAATACTAAGAATTAGTAGTTTAAAAGAGTCAACGAAATCTAATGAATTATAACCTTATTTGTAATGGAATAAAGATCTGAGAGTATATTAGTAATGACATAGTTACAAAGAGTTACAATAGGTGTTAAGAAATGCCATTATGCAATTATGTTCTCAAACATTATATTCCTGATCTATTTTCACCAATACAGATTTATCGGTGAATCTCTTTTATATAGATCAGTATATATTTATATTTGTAGGGTACAGATGATTGTCCTTAATTGACAATGAGCTTAGTGAAAGCTCGTATAGGCATGCAGGTATTTAGTCAGGATTAGATACTAAATAAACTCACGAGGACCCCAATAGACATACTATAAAACCGTTAATGATAGGTCCTCTCGAGTTGAGTAGTATTCGTGATCCTTTGACCTGAACGCCACAGTGGGCTTGTGGGTGATCCATCATACTTTGGTTTTACAGATGTCAGAGACTTTTCATGGTTTGACCGCTACGTGTCACTGGGTATGGTCTAATTCTCATGAAGTCCAGTGTGATTAAGGAGCCGGCCATTTTTTGAGAGGAAAAGAAAAGTGGTTTCTTTATTTTGGTTTTCAAGAGTTGATGTTCATATATCTTCCTCTCAATTTAAGCTATTTATTGTAATAACAAAGGGATTTATTTTTAATTGTTCAAGTGTTGATCAAAAGTAAAAACAAATTATATTTATTAGATTAAGAGTCAATCTAAAGTGTTTAATTGTTAAACCATTTCTGGATTATAGCCTGCCACTAGCCAATTAAACCTACCTCCGTTGATTACTAAAATTGACACCGAGTTCATTTCTAGAGGACTCCACACAAATTTAATTCCAAAGCTTCAAGGGTTATATTTTTAATTTGTAATTAATTTAATTAATATGTGTAATTGTGTTCATTATTTTATTTTTTACTTCTGCTGTGTATGTATATATATGTGATGCATATATTTGGATTATGAACACACAAACTACATGCATGCACCCATTATTTAATCATCGCTCTCAATTAATATTAGAGCAAATTTATGCAGATATGGGTATTTTTGAGTGTTGAGTATATTATTGGATAAGTTTGGGGATGTGGTGGTGCATTTCAAGTGTTAAAAATACTAAATCGAGGAAGCCAATGCCGCAGCGTTGGTAAGCCAGCACTGCAGCACTAAAGGATTGGCATCGCGGCATCAGAAGCACCTCTAATGCTGCAGCGTTGGTAGCCCAACATCACGTCACTCAGAATATTTTTTTAAATTTGTTTAAAAAATTAAATATGCATGTGGGAGTTATGAGATGCAGTAATAAGAGTTATTAGTCTGCATTATAGAGTGTGATTATTTTTCTGTATTGGTTGCCATAATTGGAGCCCTACTGGTGGGGGTTAGTTGTGTTTACACATAAATAAATAACTGATTGATAACTACATTTTTCATGAGATAAGAGTCAGTATTCAAAAATCTCCCTTAATCAGATTGAATTTTATTACATTATAAGATAATATTTTAAATGGTCCATCTTGTCAATATGGTGTTAGATGGGTCACGTTGGTCTTTTTCTAATATTGCTACAGCGTGAGAAATTTAGTCAGTGTAATTAAGACTATGCCGATTAAATATGAGATGAGGCAAATATATGCAACCGTATTACCAAATATTGCTACAGCGTGAGGGTAGTATTAGTAACATATATTTGATAATTGACAAATTAATCTAGAATACACTTACCCAATATTGCTACAGCGTAAGAATAAGGTGTATTTAGGATTAGTGATAAGAGTTACATGAGATGCAATTGAGAAGAGCTGTTTACCTATTAAGTTCACAAAGACCAATATTGCTACAGGTGAGGCTAGAATAAAATACTAATGGAGTCCACTTCTCACTGTATAGTTTAAAGTATTTAAACTGTCGTTATCTCATTTAAGAGATTAAAAGGATTATGTAAAGCAGTGTGAGAATATCTTTAAATTAAAAATCTATAATTGTTATACCTATGATTTAAAATATTATTTTTTTAGAATTTTCATGAACTTAAAATCCACTAACATCTTCTGGTTTATTTTGTCTTGCGAAGATATAATAGCATCCAACAACCTTTGGTGCGTATACTTAATACACACCAACTTAAGGGTGCGGGTGCTGATAATTACTCAAATTGGCTAATAAATCTCAGAATTATTCTAAATTTAGAGAAACTCGGATATGTTATTGATCAAAAATTGCTCATAGGTATTTCTTATGATGCCACCCCAAAAGAAAGGGTAATATATCAAAAATTGTTGGATGATGATTTAAAGGTTAAATCTTGCATCATCGCATCTATGTTTATGGAGCTGCAGAGAGAGCATATCCATATTGACAGTGCTAACAGTATCATGTTCCATCTGAAGGAGTTTTTTAGCGACAGACCTCAGGTCAAGATATATTGGGTTGCCAAAGCGCTCTTTCAAGTTAGACTTTTTTAGGACAGTCCAGTGAGTCTCGATGTCCTCAAGATTAGTAGATACATTGAGAGACTAGAGACTATAAACATATCACTTAACAACAACTTGAGGAATAATTTGATTTTTCAATCGTTTCTAGGGTTATTTATTTGCACAATTTATCATGAACTTTAACATAGAGGGAATGACTCATATCTATGTTGATCTTCATAACATGTTGAAGATAGCAAATGGGGACATATATAAAGGGGGCACAACCCTTTTTTTTATTTAGGGTACTTTATCTTCTACTCTGAGGGTTTTGGGGAAGTTCAATAAGAAGAAGAAAAAGAAGGTGAAGCAGACACTCTAAATGGGTCCTCAGAGGCGACCTATATCCAAGCCTCGAAAGAAAAGTAAGGCAAAAGATAAATATTTCTTTTGCGGCAAGGATCAGTACTGGAAGTGCAACTGCTAAAAATACATTGCCAGTGCGAAGAAGACTCCCTCAAATGTATGCTTATATTTCTTTAGCATTTGATGCTAGTTCAGGCTGGGTATTAGATATCGCATATTCTTTTCACATCTGTAATTTGTTGCAGATATTAGAGTTGGTGCTTACGTGTCATTCTAATATTGTATGGATATTAATTATTTAATATTTATACAATAAACATTTCAAATAAAATTGTTAATATTAAACATATATAGTACAATGCTTCTAACGCTACAGATATTGTATGATCTGAAGAAGTTTAGATCTGGTCTAAAGGAGTTTAGATCAGGGCTAACAGTTAGGAATGCTGAGAGTTATAAATGCTAAGAGTTAGCATGTTATAAGAGTCAACAATATCTAAGAAGTTAGAGTCTTGTTTAAAACGGGACAAACACCTGAGAGTGTGCTAGAAATGACGTAGTTGTAAAGAGTTACAATAAGTGTTAAAAAATTTTATTATGCAAGTATGTTCTCAAATACTATGTTCCTGATCTATTTTCACCAATACAAGTCTATCTGTGAATCCATTTCATATAGATCAGTGTCTGTCTATATTTGTATGGTACAGATGGTTGTTCTTAGCTGATCATGAGCTTAGAGTTTGTACAGGCATGTGGGTATTCAGTTAGGACTGGATACTGAATAGACTCATGAGAATCCCAATAGATATCCTATGAAATTGTCAATGGTAGGTCCTCTCGAGTTGAGTAGTATTTGCGGTCCTTTAACTTAAGCGCCACAATAGGCTTGTGGGTAATCCACCATACTTTAGTTCCACGGATGTCAGAGGCCTTTCATGGTCTGACCGCTATATGTCGTTGGGTATGGTCTAATACTCTTAGACCATACCCAACGACATATAGCGGTCAGACCATGAAAGGCCTCTGACATCCGTGGAACTAAAGTATGGTGGATTACCCACAAGCCTATTAGGACTGGATACTGAATAGACTCATGAGAATCCCAATAGATATCCTATGAAATTGTCAATGGTAGGTCCTCTCGAGTTGAGTAGTATTTGCGGTCCTTTAACTTAAGCGCCACAATAGGCTTGTGGGTAATCCACCATACTTTAGTTCCACGGATGTCAGAGGCCTTTCATGGTCTGACCGCTATATGTCGTTGGGTATGGTCTAATACTCTTAGAGTCTGGTGTACATAGATATTGGATCTATCAGTTTACATAAGTAAGTTGTATATTTGATACTACGATATTATATCTCAAAAAATCTTATAGTCATAAGTAATAAACCCTAGAAAAGAGTTTCCCACAGCGTTAAATAATATCACAAAAGTATTTGCGTATATTGTTTATCGAGATACGAATCTGAAGAAAAGTTCACAGATGAACTCATGAGGATTTAACGCTGCTGATCTATATTCCCGCACATCCAGGGTATAATTGATGGAAGGATTATATGTATGCGTTCTGACCTCAACTTATATGGTCTAACGCACTAATTTGTAATATCTGTGACATATACGTGGGGCATCATTCACAAACTCATAAAATAGTTCTATTTGATGATGCAGGCGTAAACCTAGATAGTCTCGTAATATGAAGTATACTCATTATGCGTTGGGATAACATACCCGATTGAATGGTTCAATCTAGTAAAATTCAGCAAAACTGAATGTTTGTTTCAAGAATCATCGGGATGAGCACTTATCAAGACTTAAGAGTTAAGTATATTGATTAATTAATAATTGTTGTTGACCAGTTAAATGTTGACATGTAGAGCATAGTGAGCTTTTGCTTAAGGTGTGGGTTAGGTGAGACCCACTTTAAGTTAAGTAAGGGCTTAATGGTAATTTCACTTAATTAATTATTTAATTATTAAATAATCATAATATTTATATTGCTTAAGAGTTAATTAAATTTAACTATGATTAAATGTTAACTATAAGGTTAGGTTAATGTAGATATTTATTTATTTTATTATTAAATAAATTTTAACTTAATCATGGTTAATTAAAGGGTTAGGTTAAAAGATATTTTGTATTTAACTTAATCTAAGTTAATTATTAACTCTAGGGTTAGGTTAAAATTAAGATATTTTATTTATTTAATTATTAAATAAATTTTAACTTAACTATGATTAATTATTAACTAAAGGGTTAGGTTAAAAGATATTTTGTATTTAACTTAACCCAGGTTAATTATTAACTCTAGGGTTAGAATAAAATTAAGATATTTTATTTTAATTAAAATTAACTTAACCTAAGTTAATTATTAACTCTAAGGTTAAATTAAAGTGGAATTAAAATGAAATGAAATTGAAATGTCTTTTAAATTAAGTGTATTTGTATATATTTGTTAAATGAAACAAAATTCATAAGTTTTGCAATTTAGAATGACCGGTCAAACAGCCAAATGTTTGAGAGAAAAAGAAAAGTGTTTCTTAATTTTAATTTTCATATATATATTTCTCTCAATTTAAGCTATTCATTGTAACAACAAATGGAATTACTTTTAATTGATTGGTAAAAACAAATTATTTTTATTAGATTAAGTGTTAATTTAAATAGTTTAAATATTAAATTGGTGTTAGATTATATTCTCAATTTATATTAATTTGATTAATATGTATAAATTTGTGTTCATTATCAATTTTTAGACTTTCGCTATATATATATATATATGTGTGTGTGTGTGTGTGTGTGTGTGTGTGATGCATATATTTGGATGATGAATATACACACCACATGCATGCACCCATGATTTTATCGACACCTAACAATAAGGTCTGAGGAAAGTTAGATTACTGTAGCTTAGAGAAGTAAAGCTTCAAGCTGGAAATAACGATTTCATGCAAGTTGAAGCTATTGAACATTTGACTTACTTCTCCTATGTAATAGAATAGTTATATAAATAATTGTTATTTTGTACCTACTATCATCAAACAAATTATTTTCTTTGCTGTATTTGATAGTGAATGGTATCATATGTATATTTGAAACAATTGCTTACACTTATATGATATGTATGATATATTATTAGCTGGGTGTCAGATAGTAAATAGGCATTATATATTGGATAAAATTAGAGATTTCATGAATATGTCGTGTAGTACTAGTAGTAGCTCGGAAACTTTAATTGAGATAGTATTGTGGCATATAAGAATAGGTCACATAGGTGTGAGATGTATAATCTGTAGTAACCACTTATCCATAACCGGAAAGAATAAATATTTGTACTTGTATAATATTCATATTTTATTTGTATGTAGATAATACTTAAGTTATGTATTGTTATTAGTATTGTTTGTATAGATTAAGGACATATTATTAATATTGGGTTTATTTGCAAGACTTTAGATTTATTTTAGGGACCAAATTATAATACTTTAAAAGTTTTGGGGGTTAATTTATAAATACTAAAAGTTAGCCTCTTAGTATAAAAATATACATTTTAAACCCTAATTTACTCATTTTTTGGATCGAGCCACCCCTTTAGAGAGAGAAATAGAAGGGAGAGAAAGAGAAGAAGAAGAAGAAATTGAAATTTTAAGTTTTAAGAGGTATATCATAACTATTTTTCAATTTATTGGTATTAATTAAGTTAATTTCTTTAAGTTTTGATTTCTAAAAATATGTACAATTGAGGACTTGACGTGTATTTTGTAAGAAATATTGAGAATTAACGATGATTATGTAGATAACTTGATAAATCATGATGAATTTACACAGATTCTACTTGATAGTCTCTTACTCTGAGAATTTTATAAATTCTTATACTTCTATTATGATTTTGAATTTTGGGAATATGAAACTAGACATATTTAGAATCATTTGAGACTTTTAATCGATTAAAAATTTTAGAAATTGAATTTGTAGTAAATTGACCAAAATAACCCTAAAATTCTAGAAATTTCCTGTGTTAACAGTATAATACAGTGACAGATAATTTTTGATCTACTGAATGATCTTTAAAAATTACGAATTTTAGGAATATGATAATTTTATATATCTAATATGATATATTCAAAATTGAGAATTTAGATCAATGTGGTTAAATTTTTATGATTTTCTAAAACATATCAGCTCATTACAGTATTTGATTAATAGATTTTTAAAGTTATGAAATAAAATAGTTTTAAAATACTTTTGGCATGGATTTTGAAGTGAAATATTTATCATAGATTTAAATATGTGTCAAGAATAATTATGTGGTAGTTTTATAATTTTTGAGTTCGTATATGATTTTATAAAATTGGGAGACTGAATACTGTTCAGTAAATATTTTGATCCCGCCAGAATAATAGTTTGGATTTGATGGTGTTTATAAAATGGATTGTGTAGGAATTATGATATAATATTCATACATAAGGAGGATATATGAGTTAAGAAATATATATTCTGATTTTGGAGCAATTGGACATCATTTGTTGTATAAGAAAAATTTGTTAAGTGTAAGTGGTCAGAATGATAAGTTTTGAGAAATCAAGTAATTAGACAAATTCAATGTGATAATTGCAATATGTGTAATTCTGTAAGCTATTTAAAGTGTTTTGTGTGAATGTTGAGTCTTATGAAAGGATTAATCTCTATTGATAGGTTAAGGAGAATAAAGTCTTGTAGCCAAAAGTGTTAAGAGATAAGTATACTATACTTTTACTGAAATCACAATAAGCATAGTAATTATCTATGTATGATTTTGTAAATGTGCTTAGAAATATGTTTATGTTATGCCAAAGTATATTTGATATGAAATGTGAAAGACATATGTTTATGAATGTGAACATTGACATTGAGCATGGACATGAATGTGTTTATGAAAGTGAGCTTTCAAAATGAATTGTGTTTAACAAAGAAAACTTTTGAAGTGAAAAATATCCATGAGATACGTTTTGTATTTTGAGGATGCTTAAACTCACTATTTACTTAGTAGGCACCTTATGTGATTTGTGGAGCCTTTATGTGTGGCCTTTCCTTCGGGATTGATATATGTTATGTATTCCGTATATAGGGAGGATCCTATTGGTACCTAAAAAAAGATTAAGTCATCACATTCATATAGTGGCGTATTGGTGCATGTGAAAGGACTCACCGATGATCAGAGTGAGGGTTTGGCTCTTACCTTTGGGCATAATCATTATATATGTGTAATTTAAACCTCACTTGTACTATTCCTCTCATACGGTATGTCACCTACGAGTGAAATTTGGCTCATTATGTGATATGTGATATTAAAGTCTTACTAAATAGTAGTTTAGTGATGGTATTCCTATTATATATTTTGAAAGAACGTGTAAGCGCTTACTTGACATGTGATTTGATAAGATTATGATTTTGATTTATCATGGCATATCAACATATGCATTGTGTATATATATGTATTTGTATTTTGATATATAAAAAATTAGTACGCTTACTGAGTTTTATACTCATTATAGTTTATGGTAATTTCATGTAAATAAGGTATATGTGTGCTTAGGGGATTTGGCAAGGCTTCTGCTGTCTCTTGGGTTCTCTAAGTTGCTAGGTTGCTAAGTGTTTCATTTGTGGACACATAGTTTAAGATATTTGATTTGTCCCAATTGAATAAATACTTATGTGTTATTTTATTATGTGTGGTTGTATTTAGTTTATATTTCACCAAGTATGGTCATGGGTTAATTTTGTATTAAACTTACTAGCAACTTGATAAAGATTCCTATGTTGAATTCAAGTTTGAAATTTTATGCAATATTAATTATGAATGCACATTATTGAATGAGTGTAAGTTATGTCATGTTTCAGATCTTTTGGGTCTGAGACGTGACATAACCCATCTAATTAACAATAGTTCGTGGATACTATGTTCAATGAAAAATGACCAAATCTCCATTTACAGGTATTAGACATCATGCCTCTAATTTATTAAAACTGGTATATAGTGGTGTATGTAATTTAATGAATCACACTGTAATAGGTGGATTTCAATATTTTGTACTCTTCATCGATGATTTATCACGATATAGGTATGTGTTTATTTTGAAACACAAGTCAAAAACTTTTGAAAAGTTCAAAGAGTTCTGACTTAAAGTAGAGAAACAAACCGGCATATACATTAAATGCCTTTGATCAGATCGAGGCAATGATTACATGAGTGGTGAATTTTCAGATTATTTGAAAGAGAATGAGATTCTCGTTCAATATAGTCCTTCAGGTACTTTGCAACACAATAATGTTTTTGAGATGAGGAATCAAATTTTATTAGACATAGTCTGATTGATGATGAGCTTTACCGATCTCCCGGAATATCTATAGGGTTATGCCCTAAAACCTGATACTCATATATTGAACAAAGTTCCATCCAAAATTGTTTCAACCACTCCTCATAAGACGTGGAAAGGAAGAAAACTAATCTTAAGTATTTTATAATTTAGAGTTGTCATACTTTCATCAGAGTAGTGCAACATGATAAACTTACATTTAAGGGGTACAAATATTGGTTTATTGGGTATCCCAAGAATTCTATGGGATACAAATTCTATGATTTAGAGGAACGAAACGTGTTCATTGCTCATAATGTCACTTTCTTAAAGAAATAGATTCTCATAGATCGTGGGGATTATAAAAAGATTGAACTTGATGAAGTTAATCAAAACCAAAATGAACCAGGGATGGAACATCAGGCTCAATCGACCAGAGTACCTTTAACATACCCTTCACGTAGGTCAAAAAAGATATCAATGCCACTTATTATGTATGGTCAGATGCCTAAAGGTGCCCTTGAAATTTTCTTAATTGAAAAAAATGATCTTTTGATCTATAAAGAGGCTATGTTAGACATCGACTAGGGAAAATAGTAAAATGTCATGAAATCTAAAATTGATTAAATATATCACAATCAAATTTGAAACTTAGTTGAGCTTCTTGAAGGAATAGTTTCCATCAGTTGTAAATGGATTTACAAACGAAAGTGTGGGCTCGATAGGAAGGTAGAGATCTTCAAAACCTGATTGGTAGCAAAAGGTTATACTCAGCGATCTAGGATCGATTATGAGGAAACCTTTGCACGGTAATAATGTTAAAGTCAATTCGAATTTTATTGGTGATTACTGCATATTATGACTTTGAGATATGACAAATGGATGTAAAAATGGCATTCCTGAATAAATATCTCAAGGAAGAGATATATATAGAATAACCTGAAGGTTTTAAATCCATCTAAACCATTGGTCTAGTGTGTAGACTGAAGAAATCTATTTATGGACTTAAGCAGGCCTCCCGAAACTGGAATCTTTATTTTAATTATGTAATCAAATGGTTAAATTTCATTAAAACAAAAAAATAAAAAGAAAGCTTGTGTATCCAAAAATTTGGTGGGAGCATGATATTTTTCTTAGTTCTTTATATGGATGACATACTTATCATTAGGAATATTATTGGTATGTTACAATCAATCAAGACCTATTTGAGTAAAAACTTCTCTATGAATGATTTGGGAAATGCGGCTTCCTATATACTGAGTATAAAGCATTATGAAGATAGAGCTAGGAAGCTGATAAGACTCTCTTAAGCATCAACATTAATAGTGTCTTAGAAATGTATAATTTCACTAACTGTAAGACAAATAATATACCTTTCCAATATGATTTTCATCTTTTGAGGAGAATGTCTCATCAGACAGAAGATGAAAGAGTTAGAATGTTTAACATGTCATATCCATCGGCTATTAGAAGCTTGATATATGCTATGATGTAAACGAGACCTAACATCAGCATGGTTGTAAGTGTTACTAGTTGGTACTGTTGGGTGTGTTGGGTTGGGCAAATTTACTAGGGTGCTTGCATGTGGGTTGTGTTCATCATACAATCAATATACATATCTCATACATACATGTGCACAGCGGAAGATTAAATACAATGAACACAGAAAATAACATTTGATTAAATTGAAATTCGAGATTGAGAAAATATCACCAATGAAGCCTTTGGATTAATTTTCTTGAAGTCCACCATGAAATGAATCTTTGATCAATTCTAGCAATCAACAAGGGTGGGTTTGATTGTCTAGAATAGCAGCATCTTAATCCAGCATATGTGTTTAACTCTTAAACATTTTTCAAAGTTAAACTATTTAACTTAATTAAATTTGTTTTTCCTTTTATTCAACTCTTGAATAAATAAAACAAATCATGTTTTTAGTTATTACATTTAGAAACCATTTTTCTAATTTGTTTTGTTGTTCTAACACTTAAAACACAAAACAAACAATTTCAATTTCTCAAATTGAATTGGCTCCCAAAAATGCAAAACATATAAACTAAAAACTTAATGATTTTCAATTTCATTTCACTTTATATACTAATGCATAAATTTCAAACTAATTTGAATTTCATTTGCATTTCATTTGGTTTAACCTAACCTTAATTAATATTTAACCTTAGTTAGATTATTTTAACTTAACATTTAAGTTAATAAATATTTAATTATTCTAACCATAATTAACTAACTTAACCTTGGTTAGGTTAACCTTTACTTAATCATTAAGTAAAGTTAACTAAATTAACCATATGATTAACCTTTAATCATAGTTAAATTAAATCATTTATTTAACAATTAAATAAATAAATATTTATTCTTATTATTTAACAATTAAATAATCATAAAGTGAAATTACTATTATATCCTTACTCGGTTACCAAGTTAACCTAAAGTGGGTCCCACCATGTAACCATATACTTTAGTTAACGTAACCTTAGTAATTGCTGAATTATACTGTATTGAACAATTCAATACGGTACACTGCCCAAGTGCTCAAAGAGTACATTTCATATTGGGACTTTCTAGGTCCACACCCGATTTGTCAAATGGAACTGTTCCATTAACCGTAATCGATGCCCCACGCACACGTTACGAATATTACAAATCAGCGTGTCAGACCATACAAGTTGAGGTCATAACGTATACGTATAATCCTTCCATCATTTATATCCTGGATGTACAGGGATATAGATCAGCACCATCAAATCCTCATTTGCTCATCCATAACTTTATCTCCAGATTCGTATCTCGATAAACAATATACGCAAACACTTTTGCTATATTGTTTAACCCTGTGGGAAACTCTTTTTCGGGGTTTATGCTTGTGGCCACAAGACTTTATGAAATACAATCTCAGAGCATCGGATATACAACTTACCTACGTAAGCTGACGGATCCCGTATCTACACACACCGGACTCCATGAGCATCGGACCATACCCAGCGACACATAGCGGTCAGACCATGAAAGGTCTCTGACATATGTGGAACTAAAGCATGATGGATCACTCACAAGACCACCGTAGCGCTCAGGTCAAAGGACCACGAATACTACTCAACTCGAGAGGACGTTCCTTTGACGGTGTCATAGGATATCTATTGAGGTCCTCATAAGTCTATTCAGTATCCAGTCTTGACTGGATACCCGCATGCCTATACAAGCTCTAAGCTCATGGTCAGCTAAGAACAACTATCTGAACCAGTCAGATATAGACATACACTAATCTATATAAAGTGAATCACCGATAGACCCACATTGGTGATTATAGATCAGGAACATTATCTTTGAGACATACTTACGTAATGATATTTCTTAACACCTATTGCAACTCTTTGCAACTATATTATTATAAGTATACTCTCAGGTCTTTGTCCCATTATAGACAAGGTTCTAACTCTTTAGACCTCGCTGACTCTTATAACCTGCTAACTCTTAACAGTGCTAACTCGTAGCATTTATAACTCTCAGCTTTGATAACTATTAGTTCTGATCTAAACTCCTTTAGATCAGATCTGAACTCTTTCAGATCAAACAATGTCTCTAATGTTACAAGCATTATACTATATTAATATGATATTAACAATCTTTATTCGAAATGTTTATTGTATAAATATTAACAATTAATATTCATACAATATTAGAATGGCACGTGAGCACCAGCTCTAATAGGTACCAGTCTGATCCAGGTGACAGATATTGGATGACAGTCAAACATGTATGAAAATACTTTAAGGGTACGCAGAACAAGTTTTACATTTATGGAGATAGTTATTTACAGGTAAGAGGATACACAGATTCAGATTTTCAACCTTACCTGAATGATAGAAAGTCTACATCCAGGGTATATGTTTATTCTTAACGATGCCGCAATGAGTTTGAAAAGTACCAAGCAGGATTTCACAACTGATTCTACCACTAAGGCAGAATACATCACTGCCTTAGAAGCAAGGAAATAAGCTATGTGGATATGTAAGTTTATTGGCGAGTTCAGAATAGTTTCAAGTTCGATAAATTCTATCACATTATTTCGTGACAATAATTGAGTCATTGCAGAAGTGAAGGAGCCAATAACACACCAAAGATCTAAATATGTGGAAATGAAATATCACATAATTAAAGAGATTTTAACTATAATAGATGTAATAATTTATAAATTAAATTTTATAAATAATATAGCAGACCTACTTATTAAAATTTTAACTTCAAAGATATTTGAGAAACATATGAAGTTTATAAATATTAAATACTAATATAAATGATACTAAAACAAGTAATTTGTTAAAAAATTCTTCATATAGGAAATATATGTAGGGGTGGAGCTCCATTAAAGTTTAAAAGGGTTATGGCCTTTTAAATTTTTTTATTTAAATAATTTATTTTAATAAAATAAATTTAAAATAAATATTTTTGTGACGTGATTCTCCAAACTTTCAAGTTTAATATTAAAATTTATATATAATTAAATTCTAATTCAATATAAATTTTAACGTTAATATTTAACCTTAATTTAAATTCTGATTCCACTCCTCTCTCTCTCTCTCTCTCTCTCTCTCTCTCTCTCTCTCTCTCTCTCTCTCTCTCTCTCTCTCTCTCTCTCTCTCTCTATATATATATATATATATATATATATATATATAGTATAATTGAACATTCATTTGATTAATATATCATCAAAGTGAAAGTGAAAGTGGTAGTAGGGTTTGTTTGCATTATGTATTGTATACATTGACTCATTTAGCACAATTTTTTAATATTTAAATCTCGACCACATGTGAATATAGGTGTAAATTAATAATCAATATATTATTGATTATTATTAAGATTCGAGTTTGAATTCTTCTTTTAAAAGTAAAATATATTTACTTTTTAAATAATATTTAGGTTAATATATAAAATCATAAAAAAACATTCTAAATAGAAAGTATTAATAAATTTCAGCAAATATTTAAAAAATTTATGTTAGCAGAATTATTTTTCACGCAAATGTCTACATATTTTAAAATCGTCACAAATATATTGCCTATATATGATAAGACGTAGTGATTAGTAATTAAATGATGAATCTATAAATTATTTATCAAATAATTATTGAATTACTACCAACAAAAAAGTTGACGTACTAAGATTTTGTATTTAAAATAATAAGCATCAATCAGTGAAGCTGCCTTTGTGTTTATACAAAATAAATAAACAAAGCATTCATCCGTTTGTTAATTTACTTATATATAATATAATATAATATAATATAATATGGTAACAAATCAAAAAAGAAAATGGTTTTTTCATTCATTAAAAATAAATTTCAAAGTTCATGTTCCCAACTTGGACTTATCGTATAAGAGATATTTCTTTTATCTTAAAGATCTTCGGTCATAGAGTTCTGTATATTTCACCTGCTGCTAATAAAGTAGTTCATGCATTAGCTTTAGATAGAGTTTTCATTTGAACAACTTCTTATAGAGGAATTTAATTACTCATTTTGGTTAGGAAAAAAAATTGGCAGTTTCATTTTTTATTTAATTGATATTATCAATTTAATTCTTTTTTTAATTATAAATACTCAATTAGTTCCTTTAAGAATATTTTCTATTATTTTTTACTACTATTTTTATCTTTGAATCATGATCATTTTCGTCCTTATAAGAATTAATTGAGTATTTATTATTAAAAAAATATAAATTAAATTGATATATATCAATTAAATCGAATACAAAATTGGTGAATTTTTCTTTAGGTAATCATACCAGTGCATTTTTCTTTTTCTTTTTTTTTTTAAAAAAATAACAAATTCAAAAGTTGCCACTTATTTTGTATTGTTTAGCATTTTTAACAATTTCTCCTCTAATTTCTTAATAATTATCATTATTAATCACTTTTAGATGGACAATTAATATTAAAAAGAGAGATACTAATACTTATAGAAATATAAGAGAGAAAAATAGTAAAAAATTTTAATAACAAAAGGGTAACTAACAATTTCGCTTATATAATCTAATAACTTTTTTTTTCCTTTTTAAAAAAAAAAATGAATTTGTATACTTCAAAATTGGTTTTTATTATTTGTTTTCCACTACTTTGTATTTGTAAGTGCAAGAATTGCATTTTGATTCCATTTGAACGACACTATAATATATTATTTTCATCTTGAAAGAACAATTATATTTTTTAATTCCAAAATTATTTGATTGTTTGCTTAAAAGGTAAAAGCTTCGCTATATCCAATGGACATATGAATCCCAAATTATTCAGTTAAAAATGAACCGAGGTTCCACTTTATTTGAATGCCATTGATTTTGCTTATAATGAATTTAAATATTTAGATTATGTTTTTTTTTTAGTATTGATATTTGTTTTTACTATAATTAATGTAATTCAAACGATCAATCAACTAAAATTTATTTTGACAATAATTCGAAGTAAATAATTTGTAGTGTATTTATTCTTATAATTAAGTTGAGGTTATAAATTCGAATTCCTCCTCCCTCGCCAAAAAAATGGATAGAAAAATGCCAAAATAAAATAATCATTATATTTTATCGAACTTATCTTATTGTTTTAAAAAGTGAACTTTGAGCGTTATTTATTCAACAACAATGACTAAACTAAGTATTTTAAAGAATTTAAGGATTTGACGGCTTATTAAAAAAAAAAATTATGGACTAAACTAATAATTTTCATGGGAACTTTAAACATTAATTTTTTCAATAACAAAGTCTAAATTATGTATTTTAAAGAATTTAAAGACTTGACGAATTATTAAAAAATAAAAATTTATGGATTAAATTAACAATTTCTATTATTTTTTATGTGTTCAACTTCTAGTTCAGGTAAGTGAAAATGATAAATAGTTTTGAAGTATAAAAAATTGAAGTGTTTGATTTTATCAAATAGTAACGAAGTAAAATTAACTTTACGACAAAATTATGTTCAGTAATTTTTAACGTATTCAACTTCTAGCTAGATGTCAATGGAAATGACAAAAAAAAAAAAAAACAATTAGAAGCATAAATGTTAATAGTTTGATTTTAATAGCGAAGAAGCAAAATTAATTTAATTTTACAACAAAATTATAAATATTTATTAAAAATTTTCAAACATTTTAGTTTTTATATTTCTAAATTAGTAGAATTATAATAATTTTAAAAAGAGTCTAAGCAAGTAGCTTTTGTTTTTTTTTTTTCTTAAAAAAAAGTCTTAAGCAAAGGATTTTAATTACACTATTAGCTTTAAATGCATTTAAAAAAAACTTCTACTCTGTTTTAATTTAACTTAGACAATAAAATTATAAAAATAATGTTATACTTCTTGAATGGTATATTAAATTTTGTAATTTAAATTAAAGTGTTAAATAATTGTTAAATGATAAAATTATATAAATTATATAAATTTTAAAATTATTATTATATTATTTTAATATTTAATAATTGTTTAACAGATTATGAGATACGTATTTTTTAAAATATAACATTATTTAAATTATAAATATGATAAGACCACTTAGAACCTCTATAATATTCAATAGATTCACTTTTTCAATAAACTCATCACTGAAATTTAAATTAAACTCTTATTTTATATATACCTAAATCCATTATAACCATACTTTATAAATCTACTTTTTTTCATAACCCACTAAAATACTTCATCAGTTGATTAGATTTTTTGTCTATGATTTTTTTTTTTTAATATTTGTCCTCTCTCTCACTATAAATATATATAGAAGAAGAATTTAACTTCAATAGAAACTTTGATAATTAAAGTTAAGTTAATTATTAGTAAAACTATATGTATATATATATATATACATCATTTTGTTATTAAAATTCTTTTGGGCATTGCTTTTTCCTTTCTCTAAATTAATCATAAAATTAGTATGTATTATTGCAAACTAACTAAATACAAAATAAAATTTTAAATTAAAGAACATGTGTGTATTTTGAATATATTATACAAATGAGTTTAAAAATGAGCATAACGAAAAAAAAAATTATTTAATAATATTATCGTGTCCATAATAGTATTTTTTTATGAACATTATAGTAATTAAAAAATAAATAAATAATAAATTTATAAAATATCATGTTGAGTTCAAATAATCTCACCCTTATAAATATTTATTAAAGTTATCAAACATTTTTTTTATTGTAATACTTATATATAGTGATTTTAAAAAGAGTTTAATAACATTATTAGCTTAAAAATGAACTTAAAAGGTTCCAACTCCTCCTTAACTAAAAGAAAAGTGAATACCTTTTTTTTGGGGGGCATTATATTACTAATCAACTACTCCTTAACTAAATCTCTTATTGTAATACAAAAGACTTGACACTTAAACTAAACCACACCCAACAAATTAAATAAAAACTCAATGATTAACCTTGTTATGTTAGTAATTTAACTTTTTATCAACCAAACCATAATCACGTGTATATATATATTAAGAAATTAATCATCCAAACTTTTGTCATTAGTACTACTGAATCACCAATTGAATTAACATTAATTACCTAGGGAATGACAAAATGTCTCGCGGAGATGGGACTTTATGGGATCTCTTCTTAGATGGAGTTATTTTTTGTAAAAATAGAGTGAAACATAAGAAAAAAATCATTCATTGAATTATTAATAGGCGAAAATGAAATTAAGCCTCCTCCCTTCATCTCTAATTTGCACCTCTTTTTATATGAATATATTAAATATAATTTTTAATATATTTATATATATCATATAATTTATCAATTTTTTTTATAATTAATATTTAATTAGGTTATTATAAAATATTTTAATAATATAATTTTATTAATAAAAATTTAAAATATACAATAAAAAATTTAAAATTTAATATTAAAGACTTTTATTGAGTTACACTGTCATTGATTTTATTATCTTATTAAATTTGTTTTATTTGTTCTTTCATAATTTTTAATAAATAAAATAAAATAATTAATAGAAAGATTAATAGTACTAGGCATTAGAATATTATTTAATTTATTTATTATTTACTTAAAAAATTATTTATTATTTATATTATTAAAGGAGATTGTCATATTATTTTAATTTGTTAGTTTGATTTTTTTTATCATAATATAAATTAATTTTGTATTATTAAAATTTATAAATATAAATTAAAATTTAATATTTATTAAATAAAAATAAATAAATAAATAAAAAGTATTTTTTTGCATAAAAATTTATGTTTTTCACTCCGTTAAATTTTTATGAAAAATAGAGTGAAGAGGAGACATAAAATAAAAAATAAAGCGGAGAATGAAAAAGGCCCCTCTCAAGTCTCACCCACGTCCATTGCCATCCATAGTTAGCTAATGACTAAGCCAAATGACCAATACGCCCCCCCCGCAGAAAATAGAACCATTCACTTCCTCGTTACCTTATCTGAGCCAAAACCGAAACACAAAACACAGGGACATACTCACAGAGAGAACAAAAAAAAAAAAATGGCGTCATTGGCTCAACAATTAACAGCTCTAAGATGCTCACCAATCTCATACACGCGCCTCTCAACAAAAAAGCCAGCAACCCAAATTCAACAAAAGCTGGGTAGAAATAATAGAAGTAGAGTGATAGTGTCGGCAGTGGCAATATCAAATGCAGAGACTAAAGAGAGGGAGGAGCTCAAAAAGCTATTCGAAGATGCTTACGAAAGGTGTCGTACTGCCCCCATGGAAGGTGTCTCCTTCACTGTTGATGAGTTTCATGCTGCTATTGAGAAGTATGACTTCAATTCTGAATTGGGTACTAAGGTGGGTGAAAAAAATTTCTTGCTTTCTTGTTTTCGGAGTTTCAAGATTTGATTTATTTTTTGAAAAAAAAATGAAATGAGAATGTGGGTTGTAAGGGTGAGTTTGTTGATGGTTATGAGCTTAAATTAGGAATTATAATGTGAATTTTGTGAATTGAGCATCAAGGTTAATGTAGTTTTAGTGTTTGCAGTTCAAGTTCAAGTTTTTATTTTTTTTTATTTGGAGAAGAAATTTTTATATTGATAGTGAAAAATGGATTGGGAGTGTAATTCTGTTTTAAGGGTATGAGCTTGAATTAGGAATGATTATGTGAAAATTTGGAGAATTAGCCATTGGATAAGTATGTTAACTTATTGCAATGATAGTTTCTCGATGGACGTTGAGGTGTTTGATAATAGGAAGACAAGTATTCACATATTTATCAGATGTAGATCAGAAAACTTGAAATGTGTAACATTTAGCTGATTAGTTTTGCATACACATCTTTCAGGTGAAGGGAACGGTATTTGCTACAGATTCTCATGGGGCGTTAGTGGATATAACTGCAAAGTCTTCCGCATATTTGCCTGTTCAAGAGGCGTGCATTCACAAAATTAAACATGTAAAAGAAGCAGGTATAGTTCCTGGTTTGAGAGAGGAGTTTGTAATTATTGGTGAAAACGAAGCCGATGATAGCCTGGTCTTGAGCTTACGGTTGATACAGTATGAGCTTGCCTGGGAAAGATGTAGGCAGCTTCAAGCTGAGGATGTTGTTCTGAAGGGTAAGGTGGGTATTTGCATACCTGCAATATTGCATTTACTTCAAACCCAGCACACACACACGAGGCCAAGAGATTGTCACTGATATTTATTTTACCAGATTATTCTTTTTTATATTTTTCCTTTTCATGGAATAAATATATAGGTCGTTGGTGCAAACAAAGGTGGAGTGGTTGCTGAGGTAGAGGGCCTTCGTGGATTTGTCCCTTTCTCTCAGATATCATCGGTTAGTTCTTTGACCTGGCTTGCCTATCAAGAATAAGATAGCGCCTGTTGTTTCAGGTGCAATCTGATATTATATAGTTGTAGAAGTTCATATTGTGCTGTACTTTTTATGCTTCTTTCTTCTTCTGACAATGTGTTTTTCCCTAACAGCATGAACATTTTTACATATAAAAATTTGAAATTGCAAT
Organism: Ailanthus altissimus; assembly: GCA_946807835.1. Classification (NCBI taxonomy): domain Eukaryota; kingdom Viridiplantae; phylum Streptophyta; class Magnoliopsida; order Sapindales; family Simaroubaceae; genus Ailanthus; species Ailanthus altissimus. The sequence continues at coordinate 27,862,313 of OX327703.1, read as the reverse complement.
TAGCTTCATATATATCTTAAATCCAAAGTTTTTCATTTTCTTTCATAAAATCAGAAATCAACTGCAGAAGAGCTTCTTGGTAAGGATCTTCCTCTAAAGTTTGTGGAGGTTGATGAGGAACAGTCCAGGCTTGTCCTCAGTAACCGCAAGGCCATGGCTGACAGCCAGGCACAGCTAGGAATTGGATCAGTGGTCATCGGAACTGTACAGAGCCTGAAACCATATGGCGCCTTCATTGACATTGGGGGAATTAACGGTCTTCTTCATGTCAGTCAGATCAGTCATGACCGTGTCTCAGATATTGCCACTGTCCTTCAACCTGGTGATATTCTCAAGGTATGTCTATAAATACTATTTTGTTAGTTCTTGGGCAGAATTTATGCCAACTTTTGGAGGCAAAGATTATTCAATGAGTTTTATGATGTAGGTCATGATATTGAGCCATGACCGAGAGAGAGGCCGAGTAAGTCTTTCAACAAAGAAGTTGGAGCCTACCCCTGGAGACATGATTCGCAATCCAAAACTTGTTTTTGAGAAGGTAATTTCTAGTAGATGACCTTCCCATTCTCCAATGATTGGAATTTTAGCTGTCACTGGATAATAAGTGCAACCAAGGATGTGTAGTCCTCCCCACAAATGATAATCCATCATCTAAGTCGTAAGGACTTGTATTCTAGCAATGATCTTATTGCTAGGATAAAAAAACAGAATGCTAAAAGTTCAAATATTTTCTTGCTTCATGTTCATCATTTCTATATTATGCATCTCTATCTTGCTGCTGTGCACATTTGAAATCAGTCTGTAACCATATTTTTATTTTGCATTAGGCTGAGGAGATGGCACAGACATTCAGGCAGAGAATTGCTCAAGCAGAAGCCATGGCCCGTGCAGACATGCTTCGATTCCAGCCTGAGGTACGGACTGTTGTTAGATTACTAGCTAATGAAGTTGATCCAAAAAAAAGAAAGAAAAAAATTCATGAAAAAGAAAAAGAAATTAAAATAGGAAATGAGGCCAACATAAAATTCAAGCACAGATAAAAGAACCTAGTTCTATTTTTGGTGAATAAAATTGAATTTCTCATTCCATTGTGTTTGATTTTTCATCTTTCCGCAGAGTGGCTTAACTCTTAGTTCTGATGGAATTTTGGGTCCGCTTACGTCCGATCTGCCGGCGGAGGGCTTAGATTTGAGTGAGGTTCCTTCAGCCGAAGATTAATTATTAAATTTAAACAGCAATTGTGCCTTTTTTAATCCAAGAAACATCATTTTCGTTGTAAAATTCAGTGCAATTGAACTTTGAGCTAGTTATGTAACTCCAGTTTTCCCCTTTTTAAATCAATATCTTTGTTGTTGCATTTTTTCTCAGCTCGTTGAACTCAAAACCGATGTTATATTAAACAGCCTCATTGCGATTCTCAGAAGTATACACTTATCATTTGAATATGTATTAAAAGATATACCTTTTAGTACAATGTACAAACAAATCCCTGCACTAATTGTTCGAGATGATCTCAACAACAGCTCTTTCAACAAACAAAATTCCGATCCATGCAAAAAGAATTTTTGAGCAGACTTAACTTTCTTGTTTGCTGGTCTTCTTGCCCTTCTTCTGCTTCAATTGAGCAAGGCCTGCAGCTATGACCTTTACGTTTCTGATGATTGCAGCAACCAGCTCAGGATCTGTACATGCTTTCATCAGTTCCTTCTCTCTACTTGTTGCCTCTGGCATGTGGCTAAACAAATTCATCGCCGTCTTGGCAGCTACAAGGACATTTAAATATGATAAATGTCAAATTCTAGAAGATTTTTTCTGAATAGAGTTAATGATATTAAAGACGTATGGAAAGGAAAATCTTTTCGCTGAGTGGAAAAAAAAGAAACACATTGCAGGAAGTGTTAATATTTGGATACCTTTCCCTTTCTTTGCAGTGCCAGGGATTATCTTAACACGATATTTGTAAGATTGAACTGCACTGTATGGCCCACAAACAGGGACAGCATATAAGAGGATATCACTGGGCAGTGGATTCCCAGTCAGGTAATCAACTTCATTTAACCTCTCTCTTTCTTCTTCACCTATCTCATGAATGTCATCCTCCTCCATGGCCACTCTGTCCAACCCAGCAGTATCATCCAAACCCACAGGAGGATTATCTTCAACTCTGCCGTTTGCATGACCATGTGAGGTATTATCTGGATGTTCTTTACAATCCTTAGACAAGTGACCAACCTTTTTACATTTGTAACAAACTTTTAGGGCATCTTCAGGACCTACATAATTCAAGGAAATGATCAGCATAGAGGCCATTTGTCTCAATCAATTTACAATATGAAATAGCAAATGCTAAAATTATTTAGAATTTGTTACATCAGAATGATCAGCATAGAGATCATTTGTCGCAATCAATTTACAATATGAAATAGCAAATGCTAAAATTATTTAGAATTTGTTACATCAGTTCCCCACATGTAATCAAGTAATTTTTTCAATTGAGTACAATAATGAGGGAGTACTCTTCTTGTAGTCCTAAATGTGTAATTGAATAAAAAAAAATATTATATAGGTAAAAGGACTTTGAAATTGAAAACATACTGGTGGCGGGTTTCTTCTCCTTTTCTGTAGCTGCATTTCCATTTTGTGAATCTCCATCATTCTTTTGAACTTTACCAGCAGACTGAAAATTCACATAAATTATAACTTTCATTATTGGGTTCAATAGAACTTGATAATGGATATCTCATGACAATAAAAGGCACTAAGACTCAAAAATTGAAAACCTCGAACTACTTAAATTAAGAGGGAAAAAAGAGAAAAACTACATGTTAATATAATATGAGAAAATATCTGTTTTGGCCTTCTAAACAATACATAAAACATGGTGCAAGTTATTATACTCACAGCCAGTAATGCCATCCGAATGTTCCTCTCTTCCTCATCTTGATCGGCATACTTTTCCTTCATCTTTTTAAGTTTGCCTCGCTGCCCACGGATGTTTTTTCCACCATCTGGTTTTTTATCTTTAGCACTGCTTCCAGGCTGAGAAGAAGATACATCCTTGCTTTTTTTTTTTTCATGCTCAACCTTGGCCTCTGCAGCACTACTGCCCTGGCCTTTCTTGAGCTTCCTTCTTTCAGCTTTTGAAACATAAGGTTTATCTCTAACTGTAGCTTTCCTCTCTTCATGGTTATCTTCTTCCACCAAATCAACCTTGGGTGTTTCAATCCCATACTCTATACTAGATATAGAAGCAGATCCAAGCACAAGAGCTCTATCAATGAGATCTTCAAGTTGCTGGGTGGCTGGAGCAGTCCCATTTCCAGCAATATCAGATATTTTACCATCAACATCATCCAAGATAGTTTTGTCTTCAACGAGAGGCTCATGTGAATCAATAGTTCTAGCAGTTGAATGAGTTGACCTAGTATGAGCAGAATTATCCATGGATAAGCCTTCTTCTACTGGCTTTTCATCTCTGACATCCTTCTCTGATTCAATATCAGAATTTTCTTTGAAAGGTCCGCTTTCTTCAAAATCATCCATTCCTTCCTCCTCACGTCGAACACGCCTTTCGTTTAAATGTGATCCTAAGGAGCTCTCATCCATGCGGAATAACAATCCAAAGCCCATGATAAGAGGGTGTGGAGGAAGAAAGTTCTTCTTCCCACGAATCATGAAGCTCCCAACTGTAAGATATTCTCCAGTAGGAGCAGTTTTACTAACTTGGCGAGGATAAACCCACCAAGCACTAGTGACCATCTTTGAATCCCATGCCTGGCTGTGGCAAACCTACATCACAGCATCCAATATGTAGTTGAATCATGCCACGTGTTATAATTTACTCTAATAGAAACAGCATGTAAATTTATATCAAGTGAATGAGAGGAGGAGAATAACTGTAAAACATCCTGCTTGATTTAAAGTGAGTGGGGGTACAGGCTGTTCAGGTCTGTGATTCTTGATCACAGTACTCGAAGCTCCATGTAGATCTGCATGGACATACCTGTTACATAAGCATTTATTAAAGTCAACATTAGAAGTAGACTTGAAAAAGTCTAAAGCCAGGTGCATTTACTTACAGATCATAATCATTTATGAAATATTGCAATAACATTTACTAACACATCTCCTTTCGACATATAACGCTTCACTATCATCTCATTCTGCTGAGCATCACGGCCACTAATAACCAAATAATTCTCACTGCTGATGAACCAATTAAACTTTTCAAACCAGTGAACTTTGCGCATATGTGAAATCGTAGCCACGGTTTTTTCCTGCATAGTCATCAACAGGGGGAGCGAGGCTCATGTTAGACACCTGACAGAAAAAACTCACCAAAGCTCTAATTAAATAGCGAACTATATGTTTCACAGCTACCATTAGAAATTAATACCAATACACTTGAGGAAATTTCACTGCAGTATAAACCAACCTGCGAAATCTGGAGACGAGTCTTCTTCTCTGCTGCTTTAAAAGCTTTTTCGTGGGCAGTAACAGTCTTTTCCTGTTTGCTCTCCTGTTTTTTCTTCAGTTCATATCACCGCCGAGCATTGGCATGTGCAGAAAGTGCTAAATCAACTTCTACCTAAAAGGTTGGAACACATTGAAAACGAGTAAATATGGATAATAAAATTTCCAAATATCATTCCTACAGATGCACCATTCTCTATAATCAACCTACAAGACATAAGATGTCAAACAATGTTATCATCACTAACTTCTCCAAAGTCGTAGTATAGTGTAGTCCTTGACCATTAACAATGCATAAATATCAGAATTCCAAATATTAAGTGCAAACAATTGGAAACACATATTTGAACTCAAAGTTTTATGTAACCAGATAAGCGTACCACATCGTCGAAATTAATGATAAAAAGGTGGAATGACAAGGAGGTTAATTGTTCAGCTCTAGAGGACAGCTTCAAAAAATAAAAACAATTTTGAACTTGCAAGTAGCACCTTTTCCACTGGGAGTGTCTTTTCGTCATCATCCATTTCATCAAGATTGTTGCTCAACAACAATGTCATGCAGTTCCTTTCAAGATGGAGCTTGTCAATTAGACCAGCCACAGGGTTTCCAGATTTCTTCTCTTCCTTCACCATACGAGCAAGATCCTCCCAACTTATGCTGTTTGCAAGAGCCACACGAACAGCTATTATAGCAGCATCCACATCTTCTAAGTTGTATTCTATCAACTCCGCTATTTTAATGCAACGGCCAACTTCTTTCTTCAATGTATGCACACGATTTTCTTGTAACATAAAAAAGAAAGACAAAGACATATTGAAATGAGCATAACATAATTATTTTATTAAACAGTTTTCTCCCAGAATTTCACTCATATGGAATGTACTTTTCCACTGAAGGGCCATTTCAAGTGTCATATACATAAAATGCATAACATCAAAATGAATATCCATCCATATGTGCTTAACATGGTGAAATCACACACATACTATTGCACAGTTGCACCAACCTCTATCTCCAAAACAAGAAAGACATTCGTTTGATATCGAAGTCATTACAAGAAAAACTACAAGAGTGCTTAACTAGTCTTTGCAATTTATATGGAGTATCAAGCTACTCAGACAGACCTGATCCATGCGTATTTTATTTCTGAACTGCAGCACCCTCCTTCGCCTTCTGCTGTTGTTCTGCCCTTTGACTTTCAATCTTGCTATAGAACTCATCCAAAGCTGCATCAAAAGTTTCAAATTTCACAACCTCCCTTGATTTGAATTAATTCAACAAAAGGGAACAGAATTCATCATAGATCTGCAAGGAATCACCAAACAGAAACTAATGAATGATTGAATCTTGACCATAATCAAAAGGAGGCGTAAAAAGAGAGAATGATTTGCTATTGTATAAAGCATAAAAAGGAAAATGCATATGGAGAGGAAGAGTTATGACCTGGGTCGAATTTCCAGACTCAGATGGGGGACAGTCCTTTCCAAAAAAAATTTCTGCATTAAAATGTATCCTTCAGGAACTCTATCACCTGATATAACGTCCTGTAGCCAGTCCTCAAACTTTGCAATAACTGGGATCAAAACTTGTATTGTATCATCGTCTAACTTGTTATCATTTGAAACCTTTGTATTAGGAACCAACCCAGCATCTAAAATAATATGCTCAGAAAGTGCAGGTCCATAACCCAACGCCTCCCCAAGAACAGTCTTTAATGTAGCTTGTTTGACACCAGCACCATCTTTTTTACTTGAATTTTTACTTGACTCAGAAGACGTCCCACCCTTCTGGCCACCCTGCTTCTCCTTTGGTGCATCCGTCACATTATTTTTGTCTTCCTTCACCTTATCAGGTTCATTATTGTCAGATTCCTTAGAAGATGTAAGGGCTGCTTGCAATTTCGAAACTTCGAAACTGTAGTTCGTTCCAAAATCCGACAAATCTCAGTCGGATAACGGTGGCATGACATAATGGCAACCCCTTTATCGTCATCCCTACCATTGACAAATAGCTATCATTTAACGATATCTAAAATTCTGGAATGAACACCAGAAAAACCAGGACCACTAACACATCTTATTAACCAATGAGCTCTGCTAGGAGCTAACAAAACACAGTTTCAACCGACGAACTTCAGCCCTACAGTGCCTCAAGTGAGCCTAGCATAAAAGCATCTTTTTAACTGCTAGTACCATCATCAAATACATCAGTTGATGGTTTGCACTTGTGTTTTTATATTAACGAATCAAAACAAAACAAATATAATACAGAGTAGAAATCACAAACCTGAGACCGGAGAAGAGTCATGACAGTGAAATCAGAATCGATAAGTAGGATATTTCCTTGCGCATACAGCTCCAATATAACATAATGCGCATTCACCCCCAGTCCAAATTGAAATAGAATAATCTATAACAAAAAACAACAAATCATCACACAAGAAAATTTTTATAAAAAAAATGTAATAAAAACATAACTAAATAAAATGAATAACAATACCCTATCATATCCAAGTTGGCGAACATCCTCGAGCCTTCTAGTACGTAAATGCTTCCTCAATTTCAAAGTAAAACCGGATGGAGTATTCTTCTTGTCTCTACAAAGCAGTTAATAATTAATAACAAAAGCTTATAATTATAAATATTTCATTCTAAAGCAATTATAAAGGGTTTTATTTTTTTTCTTTTTTTGGGGTTGGGAAAATGAAAAGTCAAGATTTTAAGAAAATGAAAATGAAAAATACCGAGCATAAGCAGTGGTATGTAAACGAACGCCGCTTTCCATTAATAACAAGACCTTCTCGCTCTCTCCGGACTCCGTGACTCCGCTGCTGTTCATGAGTTTGAATACGTAAGTCTGCCAAAAAAAAAAGCATATACAATAAGAACAATCAAACAAATGAAAAATTAAAATTTATGAGACTGATTTAAAAAAAGAGTGGAAATATTTGGAGGGACCTTGGGGTTGAGATCGTAGACATTGGAACAGCGCATGCCGACTAAGCGTCGTAGGCACTTGACCTCGGCAGCAACGTCGGCCGTGTTCATGCGCACCTTCACCATGATGTGTTTGGTTTGGAAATGATTCTTGTTTTAGGGAGAATGAAATTTGGAGTTGTTGCTACTTTGCTTTGATATATTCTGTAAGGCAGCAAGGCTCCAGGCTCCAGGCTCCAGGCTCCAGGCTCCAGTTGTGTTCAATATCAGCCTATTCAATCCCTATACTGTATCAATCAATTACAGCAGAGTAATTCTTCGCTTCCAAATTATACCCACATTTTTTAATTTTAATTAAATATTTATTACACTATTATACTTGAAAAGAAAATATTAGTATCAATAATAGGCTATAGGTCTGCAAGCTTGCAAACCAAGTCTTTGGCAAATGAATTTGATGACTTGTTGAAATAAGTCTGATGATGGTATTCGATCCTCATTTGTATTTATCACTACTTGTGTAATCATACACCAGCTTACCGAGAAGAATTTTATGGCTTCTTCATAGAAGTCAATTCCTTATTTTATATTTCAACCCCCACCTATACTTATGATGTACATACACTCACTTCGAATTCCAAAATCTGAACAAGCGTATTAGTCCTAAAGATGAAATAGGATTGGTATTTGCGACATTTTAAAACACTCATAATTTATTGTTGAAGATATAGGCTTGTGATCTCCCTCGACGTTGGAAGAACAAACAACCAAACATCTGTTTATCATACATATTAAGAGTCTTAACCCGACTGCCCCTGTCTTGCTCCTCACTTCAGCGAGGTGAACAATTCGCATGACAGGGAAGAAGTGAGTGCTTGAAGAGAACCAGGTCTCTCGATATCATTGAATTGCTTATCATGGTAATTTCACTTCATAATTAAAAAAAAAAAAAACAATAGTAATAAGTTGACATGTCATAAGAATGAAATTGATCTGAAAGTAAAATAGAATTGTTTGTTATGGCCATCATACATCTACAATCTACAGCACATTTATAACAGCTACTTACAAATGACTATTCCTTCTCCATTTACATAATTGTGGTACATATTATTTTCCTAATATAATTGTTAGTATACAAAATCATGGCAATTCGCCAGAACCCAATTACGAGATGTCTGAATATTTGCTGCGCATGAGCTTCACAGTTTAACATTATTGCAGATGTCTTCACATATGTACATGTGATCAGCAGTAGCAGGTTGCCCACATATATCTTGGCTTTCTGATTCTGTTTTTATCCATCTTTGATGTCTCTGGCGCAGCAGTGCAGATAGTGCTTGATATTTGAGCATAATGGAGTACAATATACACTTCTGCACGAAGACTTGAGCATAAATCGATGTTCAATCAGCAGAAGGTCCATCAGCTCAAATCAAAACCGGCTTCTGCATTTATAGCATAAAGCAGTTTTGTCGACATTTGCTCTTTGCTGGATCACAAAACATGTACCAAGAGAGTAAATGACAGATCATCAAAAGCCTATTTGATGAAAATCAACTGCACTTAGTGTCAGAAAAAATATATGACCAGGAATAATCCTAATTAAGGCCTTCTGCAATTTGTGAGGCAGAAGATAAATAAAAGCTAAATAAGAATACTAGCCGTCTTCTTAGAGTATCTATGCAAAGAATACATGAAGGGGACAGACCTCCTATATGGAGGAAGCTTTAGAAGATTCATACAAGTAGCTGCTGTTGGTAATCGATCAAGAGCTTCTTCAGAAGCATCACCAGCAGCCCTGCATAAAAAGTCGGTCAAGAAAATTTCAACTGTCAACATGAAGAAAATAAAAGGGATACAGAATAAAAAGTACATAACAAATATGGTTAGGTAAGCTCTTTCATCCATTTGCTTAATAACATAAATTTGTGTCCGCCTAACAGATTATTTGCTACTAACATTACCTTTGAATGCAAAATAAAGGCTCAAGATATTTGAATCCCAGTAGTGGTCCTCGAGAGCACCCAGTCACAAACCTAAAGAAAATATCCTCAGTTATTCTCCTTCCTGAACGTACATTTATCTTTTTGAGGCTGGATAAGCAATATCCAAGCTGCCAGCATTACAAAGATGGAAAAGTAAGTTGCTGACAGATTATACACTCACTTCAAAAATTTCTTTTGGTTTTCCAATGAAAAGCTTTTGAGGACTTCCCAGAACATCTCAATGACATAATGCTCCTGTCAAAAAGAAAACATTATTAGTTTACCTTGCCTTGGGAAAGAGAGCACCGAAAGAAGGCTCTAGATTACCCATCAAGTATATGTCAGTGTGGTTCACATTATCAAACCATGAAGGGCATTTGTAATAATAACAATTCTATCTTCCCTTATCATTGGAGAGAAACTATGAATATTTACGACCTATGATATTTTATAATAAGAATTTACCTGCACTATCAGAAGCAAGTTCGAACTAAGAAACAGCAATTATATGCCATAAATTTCCCACTCTGTATACTCTATTAAATCAAAATGAATGAAAAACAACTTACACTATGATAGCCACCCGCATAATTGGTGTGGCGTCTTAGGTCATCAAAATCCAAGCTGTCAAGTGAACCTGATATTAGAAGCTGTAAACAAAATACGAATATCAGAGAAATCAAATTTTACAAGCTAAGCAAATGATAAACAACCAGCTACATAAGTATGTGTATGTGTCTGTTTATGCTGATCTAGTTTTGCCTACAAAAATTGCAATCTCTTATAGTGCTGACAAGAAGAGGTACTATAAACGGGACCTCTTTCCTGCAGAGCAAACACAATTGCAAATGCTAAGTCAACCACACCTGAAGTTCGTGCTCATTAAACATATCAATCCAATCTTTCTGAATAAGCTGCTGAAAACCCCTCAGGAAATGAGAACTTTGCTGACGTATCTGAAAGGGTTATTTTCAATATCTCATGATTATTAAATGGAAGGAATGGTCTGAGATGTAATTTCGATGACCAAAAACAAATATCAAGGGTAACATTACCTGAAAATTCAAACGGTGATTGGACACAAGATGAATAAAAGTGATGACATTCTCATTAGTAACGCGTATATTTTTGCCTCCTGGAAGCAGCTCTTCTTCTATTTGCTCTCCATATTCGTTGTTTACAATAACAAAGTATAGTTCTAACTCTGAGATGTCACCTTCATAATGCTGAAGATTACAATAAACAGGAAAAAGAAAAGTGAGAGCCTCAATGCTAAAGTAACTGACGCAGCAGTGCAAGATGATGTACAACTAAAATCATTAGAATTTTAATTCTAGTAACCCATCAAAACTGATCAGCCTCCATTCTTACACCCATCCACCCATCGCTCCAAGAAAGAAGATAAAAATTGTGATAACACATTGTGGAAAAGGAAAATTAAATTTCCCATAATTAGAGTAAGGTAGGATTTGTTTCAAACCATTTTCAATATTTAGACACTAGGTTCATTTGCAAGAGAAATATATAAAAATCAAGGTAAAGGTGGAAGTTTCAATTTAAGTAAACTGTTAAGCCAAAAACACAGTAAAAATGATGAAGCATAAAGTGCACAACAATGGATAGAAGCATCACCTTCAAGAAAATTAGGTGGCGGTATAATTCAGGATCTAGTGAGGGCAAGTCATTCAAATAGTTATACCTGGAAACCAAAAGAAGAAAAGGCAAGCCAGTAATAAGAATGCAATGAAGATAGCAAATACATCACACAGTAATTACATAACATTATTAGCTCCACATCTTTGGCATGAAGTTTCAATCTGAGAAGTGATTATTAGAATTTCTACAAGTTTTACAGCAAGAGAGCAACACCTGCAGGTTGTATGATTAGGGTTAACAGCCTATACGTATAAACCTCATATAATATGCTAAAGTTTCTGTTTCCCAACCCTTGGGGTTTTTTTCTTTCTAAGTGGACAGGCCAGTCCAGAATATAGATGTACTGATTCTTTATCTTTAATACAATTTTCAGTCTCTTATCACAATATAATATATATATATATATATATATATATACATATATGCTGAAGTTATGATTGTGTACTACCACCTACTAAGATGAAGAGGTGAAACTAATATAAACTTCATCATTTACCAAGTTCAAATCATAACACTCGCGTTGATATTAACCAAACAGCTTGCAATCGTCGAGGTTATACTACAAAATAATTTGCTCAATATTGCAGTGTGTGCAACATTGGAGAGTGGCATATGGCTATCAAAACCTTACTTTTGTTTTAACTTGCTCAAGAAGAAAGTTGCAAACGGTATATCAACAAGAATCCCTTCAAACATGCCCTGCAAGCAAAAGAATAAAAGACCTCTATCAGAAAGCACCACAATAGATAAAATTGATATAAAAATAAAAATAAACCACACAGCGATACAACAAAAAGGTTTGGATAATAACAACATATGGTACCTTTGCAAGAAGAGTTCCAAGAAAATGGAAAAACTGGAGGTGCTGCTCATGTGTCATTCCAGATCCAGGATTAGGGTACAGCAAGTGATCGGCTGTTTCCTAGATATACCATGCCAAGTAGATTCAGTAGAACATGAAGCATAACTATACTGTATTACAATGAGGCCCAAATGAGAAGGAAAATGCCGATGGAGATGTATATTCACAAGTAACCATCAAGGATACTAATTTCTAATATGAGATTGTAAGTGTGACAAAAATATCACTTAAAGAAAGAAAATAGTCACCTCAATATCACAATATCTAGTATCTATAATACAAGATATTTATCTTGGAGAATACATTGTAAGTGTGACAAAAAAATACTTAGGTCAAACAACATATCCACAAATCAAGGAGAGCATTCTAGTTATTTTTATACGGTTAATAACTGGTATTTGATCATAAATTGGGAGTTTCAAAAATTAAGTTAAGGCATTAAATTGAAAATATGCCCAAGCCTTTGTTTCTACTTGGAACTGCTCAGACATTGTAAATATAACAAGAAATACATAAACAGATAAATGTATTTAAGATAAACTCATTAAGAAACCAACTCGGAAAAGATTATGCCCGTCAAAATATCAAAAGCAAATCCAGGAGTCCAATCCTAGAATGTATACCATAAGTAAGAAATAAAATGTGCGTCTGCGCCCTTTATATTTCCATACCATGAACATATACAAAAGGTGAATTTAATTTTGCGTGGAGAAAGAAAGGGAAAGAGAAAAAAACCTTAAATAACCCATACTGAACATCAAATGCTGCACGAGTAATGTTCTCCATGAAATCCTTGAAAATTCCACCCCCATCAATACCCGCCTCTTCAACACCAAGTTCATTGACGAATGTTACACGAATCTGTTGGGAAACAGCTTAAAAAATGATAATTCTGGTGGGAGACAGATAAAAGGTTGCTCTCCTTCCTGTGGAACTGTCAAAAGGACGGAGAAACATAAACAGAAAACATTACCGCTCCTTGAAGATCCTCTTCAGACAATGCACTCATCTGATTGAACGCATCTTCCAAAATATGGTCCCGTCGTATTCTGAACCGATTTCTAGTGAAAACACCATGAGACCCATGTCTTTGCCTAACAGCCGCTAACTGAGACTGGTAGATATATTTGTACATCAGATACAAGTTGAAAAGATACCGTAAAACAGAATTCTCCAACTATTTAATTAACTTGCTGCAAAGTGATATTTCATTTCTTCAATAACACAATTAATAGGACACATTCCACTATATTCTTTGAGATTGAAGAAATTCCTGCAAAAGAATTGGAATGATTACTTAAAAAATTGAGTCACTTACATGAAATATTTTAACCCTGCTTGTAAAAGGTACCAAGAAAGGAGCTTGCTTCAATATTTCATTTGCTCTGGTACCAACAGTTGTAGCCTTAACCAAGAGAGAGAAAGAGAGAGAGAGAGGTGTTAAAAGAAGCAACAGAGCAATTTTGGCTCTGGAACCTAAAGATACAATTCAGGAGCTATTACCTGAGAAATGAAAAAATCGTTAACACTGTCAGCATGGAAGTCACTTGGAGGTGTAAACTCTCGCCTATTGTTCCAATCTTGCAACTTCAACGACAGTTTATACAACAAATTAGCATAACAAACAAGAGATTACATATTTCATTAGAAAAGTGTTTTTCACAGAGCAGAAAACTAATGCTAGCACAATACAATTGAAACAGTATGAAACACCACTTTCATACAAATAGAAATGGAATTTTAAAAGAAAAACTAAAAAATTTATTACACAAGTTTTTCGAGAACACGAAGAATTCATTGAACAGAAACCTAAAATTCAACAACTCATGCTTGGATGTACCTGTGAGAGGACCTCAGACACAACAATGCTAACCCTGTGTTGAATGTCTTCGGCTGGGAGATTCTTGTGAGCAGAGGGGTTGGAGATAGATTTCCCTACATTAGGGTGTGATGTAGGATTCACCCAAAGAAGCTGCCATAAGGCCTGCATAGAAATGGCAAATGTCAAAAATTAAAACAATATCATGAAGATATAATATTTAGCATCACCAATCAGCACATATGTACAAAGGTGACTCTGCCAGTCGTGCTTCCCATACCCAATTAGTCACAGCCAATTTTTTAGTTCCACACAATAGTTGAAAACAACAAATGCAATTAGGTCATAGAACATCACATAACCTTCCTAAAAATATCCAGCAATTTAAAACTTCTTCCATGGGCAAAATCAATGGGTTGCTCAATATCTCCTTTTACTGGCAATTTTAACTATTAGGTTCCTCACAAACTGTACCTCTCTCAAAATGACAATTAGATATCTGATATCCTTCAATGACAGTGGCTTCTCCTGCTCATAGAACTCCTCATTATCGACTATCATAAGCATATGCCTGATCAACCAAAAATAATGTTTAACTCATTATATATACGTATATGGACATCATCTACATAAAGATCTAACGAAGAGATGAATAGTGAAGTCACACATCAAAAAGTAATTGCACCAGAAAAACAAGAAATCCAACAAGCAGTCTTACTTGTATACTGGACAGAAAACAGATAGAGGCAGAAGCCAACCAGGCGCATCTCCTGAGGGATATGCCAAGGGTGGCCATTTTTTAATCTCATGACACCGCTTCATATAGTTCCAAAGCAATGGAACAAGTTCTGTTCTGTATGCTAGGACAGTCATGATACGCTCAAGAGGTAAAGTGTTGAAGGTGACATGCAGAAAAGCACAAGCAGCACCAACAGCTGCCACAGCATTATCATCCAATCCTTCATTAAGAGAACCACAAACCAAATCGATCCCTCTGAATAAAACATTTGTCTGCTCCAAAAAGAGTATAATCAGAGTTGTTGCTTGAATATTTAAAAAACAGCTTTGACTTCAAAGATGATTACTCAAGACAGCATACCAATTGCAAAAGAAAGCGTGAATCTATAGCATTGGTTATCTGCTGTTCCAAATCCCGATTCAAAACTATTTCCATCACTTCATCACCAGCTGTCATATCATCCTCACTGACCATAGAACCTGAAGTAGAATAGCCACATGAGCATACATCTCATTCAACCAGTTCAAAGAAACAAATAACAGATGTTTATTTAGGGTAATACTATTTCTCCATAGCACACATAAAGGAGAGATGGGGGAAGGGGGAAATATATAATTAAAAGAATATAATGTTTATGAGATCAGACATACTTTCTCTACTTGATTTTATAGGAGGAAGGGCCTCCAACAGGAACGTTGTAACAGCAGCAATGTCTACAGCCTGTAAAAATAGAAAATAAAATTACAGATTAGATTTCGAAACTCATTAAACCAAGGCACTAACAAACCAAACTACTTTTTCTTTTCTCTATTTCCTTTTTTCTTTTTTTTTTTGGTGGGGGGAGGACAAGTCTTGAAAATCCTTAGACGTAGAGGCTCAAAGAGAAGCCAAAAAAATCAAAACTTTTCCCACAAAAGTACTGATTATTTTAGTTTTTTTATCTTTAAAAATGCGTATTCACCTCTCTTTAAACCAAATTTAATAAAGTAACTATTTCAATGATAATAGTAAAAGAAGTTAAGTGTGGTAAGAATAAGAAAATAGGGAAATCTACAAATAGAAAAATTGGATCCATTCCTTACCATCTCAAATGAGCAGTCAGGCTGAGATAAGGCTACTCCTGCAGTTTCCAGTATATTTCCAAGAAGACTTGCATAACCAGGCAACTCAATTGGTGTTTCATTAGGTAGTACATTAGTATGATGTTGTACACACAATGCCATCTGATGGACATAATGTTGACTCATCCCGCCAGTTGCAAAAACCTGAATGGCAAAACATCACACCTATTCAAAAATACAAAAACATTTAAAATCAACAATGAAGAAGGTTACACTATTCAGCATTAAACAAGAACCATATCAACACAATTTGCACATTCTAAGAGAGATAAGGATAAGCATATACAAAGGAAATTGCAAAAGAATCACACAGTGGCTTTTCAACTCTTTCATGCCACCATTATGTAGATTTCTAATGATCATAGAGAGGAATGTGAACATTTTCAGAAGGAAAGAGTTGGAGGAGACTTACCTCCTTTAAGTACGGAAAAGGATGCCACAAGAAAGGTACTGTAAGAATCTGTGAAAAGAAACTCCATCGTGGATCAATATTTGGGCATATACAAGGCCTTTGACCAATGTGAGGAATTATATGGTAAAGCACACGCTCTAACAAAGATATTTTCCCAGTGGAACTACTAGTCTTCATGCTTTCCTGCATAACATTGGTAGCTGAGAAAAAGGTATGTATTTCTGCACACATGCACGTGAATGCAAAGGACACATAAAGTACCAAAACAATTTTTAAAACCATATACACCACAGAATGACCACAAAAATAGTCTGTTATAACAACATAAATAAACAATAACTTCCACATAGGAAAGAAAAAGTATGCGGACAGAACTAACACACTAGGAAAAGCTGAAATCATGGCTTTCAATAAATTTTGCCTTAAACCTCTTGAGTGTTCTAAAGGGGGAAGAAAAGAAAAAACTAACCTACATATTACAATAAGGCTAAAGCAACACCCAGTTACTATACCATCCAAGTGCCAAAAAAGGCAAAAGACTATAAAGGATCAGCTACATAAACCCTTTTTCACCCTCCAGCTGAATTTTATTTCTCTGTCTTTTACTAAATTCCAGATTTCAGTTAAAAGATGCTATTTATACAAGCAATACTCACAAAAAAAGGAAAAACAGAATAAATATTTGGATTAAGGTGGGATAAAAAAAAGTCTATGAAATTACCCAGAATTAGATACATACCTTTGCTACAAGAACAAGTTCCCTAAGATGAGTGAACACATTCCTTTGCAAGAGATAACCAACTGCCTTACAAGACCATGGAAGCCTAGGATCTATCAACAAAACTATTGCTTCAAGCAAGACAGTTGTTGTTGTGTTAGAATCTTCTGGAGTTGCTAAAAGTTGATCTTTCAATTCCTTTCTGCTCAATAAACAAATGGATAAGCAAACATTGAATTACAAGGACTCAGTCATATGCCTAATTGAAATGAGGGCATACTGAAAATGAATAACTTAAGGTACATCTACACTGAAGATAGTCGAGGAAATACTTCAACAACTAGCGATTGTTTTAGCAACCAAGCAGAAACACCCCAGTTATAATGATCAAAGACAGATTGATTAACATAATCATTTCATATAACAAATTAACTCTAGAAAGAGGGATGGCATTCAAATCAGATCTGAGAAGAACAAGCTTGCAAAATAAGTGAATTATTGCATACAAGTAGCAATCAAATTCAAAAAGATTTGAAAGGTCAGCATATTGGTGATGCATAAACAAGGTTTCCAGACTGCCAACCTATTCTGATGTACAGCCTGAATACAGGCAAATGCAAATTTCTTAACTCTGTAGTCCACTAAAGAACATCTTGATGAATAATCCATGCCAGCAAAGAGCCTCACAATGTCCCCTGTAGCATAAAGAGAGATTGTCAACACTACCAAACAAGATCCTTAGAAGAAGGGAAAATATACAAAAGCACATTAAAGAAAACACAAGTGGAATGATGGATGAAAAATGTAGACAACACAATAAACTTTCAAAATCAGGTTATGTCTAGAGAAGTAGAAAATAAATAAAATAATTCATACATGTGTACAAGAATTGAAAAAAAAATGAAATTGAAGTGTACTTATCTTATGTAAAGGCTACTCTTTACTGTATTATGTTTTCTTTCAAATGCTACAGAATACGCCATTATATAGGCTTCAGATTTACATAAACAAGGAAACACAAATACATATAACGAAATCAAATATAACCTATTAATTATAAAATATGGTAGGGAATTGTCTTGATTTCTTTATATCTTTAACACCCCCCCCCCCCCCCCCCCCTAACTCGAAATGGTAGAAGTTTGAGTTTGAAAAAGAACACTCTTGATTGTAATGGTGCACGTTGAGATACAACCGTTGTCGGCGAATGACAACCCTTGTTGGAGAGAGGCAACCATTGTTGGCTAGAAACAACCATTATGGAAGAGAGGCAATGTTGTTGGAGAGTGACAATGTTGTTAGCAAATGACAATGTTGTCGGAGTGACAAGCGCATTAAGAAAATCAACCACTGCGATTGCAAACGCGTTAATAGAGAAAACAGGAGATCAACCGTTGCGAGTGCAAGGGCATTCAGAAGACCAACCGTTACGATTGCAAACGCGTGGATAGAGAGACAAGAAATCAACCGTTGTAAGTGCAAATGCGTTAAGAGATTCACCCACCAATTTATTTGAAATTTTAGAAAGGCCCAAAAATTTTAGAGAATCCAAAATGGTGGATAAACAATACTGAAAGAAAAACTTGTCCGATGAAATTCCAGCAAATTGAAAAATGAAAAATGAAAAAAGAAACCCTAAGAAAGAATCGTAATTTGGTTCTGATATTATATTAGAAAAGATAAAGTAGCGGAAAAAATAAAGAGGGATAAAAAAACTATAAAAGCTACATTTTTACTATATTATGTTTTCCCTAAGACATCAATCATGACACCAATACGTCTTTCCCATCATGTGATCACAATTTTTTCCCTAGCTAATAAGTTGCATAATCACATTTCCATCATATTATCAATAGTAGGGCAAATTCATGGCTAATGATTTGATGAGACAAATATGGAGTTGTAAGAAAAACTAAGAGAGAGAACTAAAATTAGTGCATAAAAATTCTAGTCCATAAGAAGATCTTTAAGAAGCAATACTGACAAAAATTACCACTATCTTGCACAAAATGCTTGAGTAACCGGCATGTTTGCACAAGGGCTGAAATATCACCAATGTTTCGTGCATTAAAGAAAAAAAACTGTTGGCGGAGGAATGCTGAATCTGGACCAAAACATTGCCTGAATGCACAGAGCCAATTTGCGACAAAATCAATAAATCAGATAGGAGAAGAAACCCCTTCTACAAGAAATGAAAACCATAAAAGAAAATTCATGCTAACTCGGTTGTTATAGGCCAGAATTGAGGTTAAAGAGGAAATCTAAAAAGAGTTAAGATGTAGTTATTGGTCTTTTGATAATGAACAGAAGGATCTTCATTTTACCTGTCCACATTATGGAAATACCGCCCATAGGTTGCATAAAACTGCTCTCGGACTTTGGACTTTTCAATTTCCATTGCTTTTCTCCCTCTAAAGCATTTCTGTAGATAGTATTTAGTTAACACTTTGCAAAAATTACAGTAGAGAGAGAGAAGAAATGGGGAGAGTCAACAATCATAGATACTGCATAATATCTTTTCCTCTTACTTGGGGATCAGGGTGGTTCTATATGCATCTAGAAAATAGATACTACTGCCAATCATTAGGACCCATAATATCACTCAATATGACTAATCCCTCCTACTAAACTAAGAATCATAAACATATTTGAAAGCCAAAAACCTTCCATATATTCATTTTACTTCCTAGCATTAATCTTGATGACATCTAGTAGCATTTTGTTTCTCAAAATCACCACACAATAACATATTCACATTGCATTCCGTTCTTAATATACTTCCAACAAAAACAACACTGACTTTACCAACACCACAAAGCAACATATAACATTTAAAGAAATAGGCAATCTATGGACACTAAAACAATCGTTGCAGCTTGTATAAGAACAAACAATGTGGCAATGCTGCGATCAATTCTGTCACCACAAAGCGAAACACAAAATCAAAATTAATTACAATTAAAAAAAAAAGCACTCACGATTTCTATTAAACATAACAAATTCAGTGAATCTGACCTGAATTTTGATGGCAGCCTGGTTCTGTTTCCGCAAATCAAGGCGACGATTGCGCTCCAATCTCGTCTGTTCTAGAAGCTTCTGCCTATCTCTCTCCTTCGAGCTCCTGCCTCCTAAATCGACTCGCTTCCGAGTCGACGGATCGCCGGAGAAAAACATATTCTCGTCGAGCCAACTCGGTCTCGAATTCGAACACTAATTAACCGCAAAAACGACGAGGTTTTGTTTGTTTATTTGGTCGTTGAGAATCAATCAGAGTGGAAGTCCCTGTCGTATTGTAGCCCTAGAATTGGCGAGACGAAACAAAGGAGAAAGATGACGTGCTTGTTTGGACTGGAATAAAATTTAATGGATGAAGGAAAGGAAAGTCGGAAAAGATTTTCTCGCGCATTTTCTTTTTAGCTTCGAGTGTCGGGTAAAATGGAGAGGAAACTCGACTCCACTAAGAAAGCTTAATGTAATGGTAATGCTCATAAAATGACTTTTTAATGACAATTAATTGGAACTCTGGTTCGCTCCACTTTTATAGGCGAGTCAAAACACATCGTTTTGGATCGTGAAACAATATTTAAATTACGGTTCCTTTTTTTTTTAAAGCATATTAAATCAACCGCCTCGTAGAAAAAATATAATATTAATTCAACCAACAATTAATATTGAGAAAGTTTACAATTGATAATTTTCTTCAAATCAAATTACAACTTCTGTTTTTATTTTTATTATAGGAAATTCAATTTACAATTGATAATTGATAAAACAAAAAAGAGACAATAATCTTATAATTTAATAGAATGCTTATTATCATCAACTAGTCAAGTAAAATAATGAGATTTTTTGCCATGGTAATAAATAAGAGTTCAATGAATCAATTGTAAATAATTGGACCGACATTCCGATGCTAAAATAAATAGAATAACATTTTATATCACATTATGTGTTAATTATTTATTATATGATAAAATAATGTAATAAAAATTTTATAAAATTAATTATTTAATAAATATTTAGCATGAAAAAATATTATAAATATAGTATAACTTAAGCAAAATTTTCAATTTAGAAATTGCATTCTTTGTTTATTTTTCTCAAATAAACACTCTTTTGTGGAATAAACATAAAATGAAATAAAAATCTTGGTAAAGCTAGGGCCTTAGTGTTTAACATGAAAGGGCCAGACTGAAGTAGCATAAAGCCTTGAGAAGCCCATTAAGAGAAATTCTACTCAGCCCCATAATAGTCTCTAATTAGACGCAACATTCATTTGCAAGCATAGTAACAAGGGGGTCTAAAACGAAAATATGTGAGGCCATTTAAAGTTCTGACCCATAGATCAAGAAAGACCCAAGTGGAGACCCCATTGGCCCAGAAAATTAGGAAAAGGAAAATGGGCTTACCCGATAATGATAAACCGATAATAGCCCAAGTAAAAATTCAAAAGTGGAGACAAATTATCAACTAGAAAGAAAAAAATGTACAATTAATAAATAAATGTGAATTTGTCCATCCTATTTACATATCCATATTTTATATCAATTATATCAAAAATGGTTATGGGTTATTAACAACTAAAAAGAAAGAAAAACGAAAAATATTGAAAAAAGAAATACATAGCTCCTGAAAAAATGTATTAACTAACCTAACAACATTAACCATTTTCTTTCAAAATTTTATAGTGAAATTGGATAAAAACCAACCAAATTAAATCTCAATGTCAAAAGAAAGTAGGTGTTAGTGCAGATAAACAGTTTGTAAATTAATTATTTATCAGTGCTTAATTCCAATTCAATGAGCAAGATGATGATAAATTAATCAACCATTTGTACAAAAATATTTGACTAGTACAGAAAAATATCAATGGTTGTTGAGAAAGATAGTTGACCCATGCTCTTGATCATCCACTTTGGGGGTTGGTTCAGTTTTTTGAAACATACAAATGGCTTCTCCTTTTAGCTTTTGACTCTTCCTCTTTTGGGTAAAACTTTGCTTCTGACTTGCTAACCTTCTTCTTCTTCGATTGTTGAAAAATCTTTGCTGAAGGTTGAGTTTTTTTTGGTCCTAAATGGTCAAAAACATTGGGGATGTACCGCAAAGTCAACTTTAAATTTTTGAACTTAAACTATTAATGTGCCACCCTACCTTAAAAAGTATAGTTTTCCCAACTAGATTGAAGATTCGAACCTTAACAAATATTAGGACAATTAATTTGTTTTTCTTCTTTTATAAAATGCACTCAAATTTGTACATAATATTCTCAATTATTCTGATAGTACAATTCGAATAGGATGTACTACAAAGTTATATGTGTTTTTCTCAAAAAAAATTGATAATATAGTCTAATTGTAATATTAATAATGTAATTTAATGTAATATCAACATTGTAATATTATATAATTAAGAAAACCTTAAAATTTTAATACAGTTGCACATATAGAGAATGCGATGAGAATTCCAATAGTTTCAATAATAATTTCTACATATGTAGATGACCGGGTAGGATGTGTTTTTTTTTTATTGATTTTTTATTTAACAATTAAATGTAATATTCACCAAACACTTATTCAATTGTCGAGTTTGAGAAATATAGTTAAAAGTAAAGGTATCCCAAGTGAAAGAGTAAATTTTTGTAAATAATCTATATCAAATTAAGTTTGAAATCTTTTTTTTTTTTTTCAATTAATATCTTCTAAGAGTCAACTTTATACTTCTAAGCTTAACTCTTCTTCCATACATTTACTCTTTATTAATTGCACTGCCGTTTGGAATATAAGTTCATTTTAAGTTCCCATTAGAAGATTAATGAATTAAGATTAGGTTTGAAGAATTTTGCCATGATTTAAATTATCTAATACTTTAATCATTCCAATGAAAGTGCTTTCATCTTAATATTATAATGGTAGAAGCGACAATAAGCAAAGCAAACTCAAATTTGGAGTGTACTTTCTAGAGTTTTTATTTTAAAAAAATATTTCTACAACTAAAGAGGTGGGGGGTGTTGTGCGCTTCAAGGGGCGCTTGCTATATATATAGGTTTTGAAACCATTTAAGTTCACTAATATTAAAAATAAAATAAAAAAGAGTGCATGTTGATGAATAAAGCAAGGTATATGTATATATATATATATATATGTAAAAGTTTATAGATTTTAATAATTGTTGTTTCGTAGTGTTCAATTAATCAATTGATAGTTTAAAAACGAAGGCTTGTAATGTTCACATTATGAAGGGGATTTAGGTTATAATAAAGTGTTGGCAAAAATATCAATATTTATTTGTTAATATAAGGTCCTACATGTGGGTTTTGATTCAACTTAATCCATGATCATGCGGGGGCTTTAACCAACCAAATGTTTCGAAAAAACTAAGTATATAGGAACATAATATTTTAAAATAATGTTTTTAAGCCTCTCTTTATTTGCTTTCCACTTTGAAGGGTTTGCTTTGCTTGGTTCAAAACTCGCAACATGTTCTGCTGCTTTTAGTACAATGTGTTTTTTTTTCATGTAAATGCATGCACAATGGCGTAAGATGTCAATCATTGACTAAGGCCGAAGGTTTTTAACTTTTTTTTTTTTTAAGATTTGATGAAATTATAATATTAATATTATACCAGATTATATGTTATTGATATTATAATTAAATTATACTATAAAGATTTTTTTAAAACAATGCATATAATTTTAAGTCACATTTCAATCGAATTACATTATTAAAATTATTAAAAGTAACACATATAACTTAAAGTATCTTTCATCTAGACTAGAAAACTTTCATAAAAAAAGCAAAAAAACTCAACTGATCTTAACATCTACTAAAGCATTCGAATCCCAACCTAATCCTTAAAGAGATTTTAAAGAAAATGTAAAAAAATGAGCAGTTTGCCACTTAACCCTTTTGATAGAATTGTCGATTAATTTTTTTTCTAATATTTTTAAACCAATTAAAAATTTCTCTAATATCTCTTCTCTTGTTGATAGCACCAATAATTTTTAAAAGAGATTTTATAACTTTGATTCCATGATTGATAGGGAGATTTTTAGTAATTTTGTCGAAACATATCAAAGAAATTTTTGATACTTTACAAAAGAAAAATGCAATAGAGCAACTCTCTAATTATAATGATTGTGAGTAACATGAAAGGCAAATGATGGTAACAAGAAGTTCATATGGTGCTTGTAGAAAAATTATATCTTTGTAAAGAAAAATAAAAGTATTGACTCGCATATTATTGCATTTGTATCTTCAGCATTATACATATAAAAGAAAAATGTGCTAGAATAGCAAGAAAATATTGCAAGATTTTAGAAGATCCTTTTCATGATAAGAAAGGCCAAGTTGACCAACCATCAAAAATAAGATTGGATGACCTCTTTGAGACCAAAAAAAATTAATTAATTAATGGCTAATATTGTTGTTAGTTGTTAAGTGTTCAGTATATTTGAGCTGATTTTGTTGCCAAATTTACTGCTACTCTCAGAAATCTTGATGTCATTTATGTCATCATTCTTATTAAGTGTTTTAGTAAAAAGCACAACTCTCTATCATCTTTTGAAAAAGAGAAAACCTACTAAGTAAATGATATAGAAAGAATAATCAGTTTTCCTAAGTTTGTAATAAGTCCTAAAAGTCAGGTTCTAAGGCAACGATGCAAGGAACAATTTAAGTGGATAAGCATTCACATTTCTGCAAAAGGTGAACCATCTTAAGAAATAATATAAGAATATTTATAAGTAGAGTCGTATTTGTAGTCTTAATAGTAAAAGGTGAACCACCTTTATTTTGGTAAAAATTTCGGATTTAAATCTTTCCTCCCCTTTATAAAAAAAAAAAGTTCAAATCTCCTTTCCATTGTATTAAAAAAAAAGTCATTTTTTAGTAAAATATTTATCTATTTTAAATTTCACACTTAGATTATATATATCACTATTTGTAGATATTTATATAAAAATTAAAAGTTTTAATTTTTTTTAAAAATGGTTTAGATGAAAATGAGAAATTTCATGCCCAAAACATTAATTTTTATTCTTTATTTTGACTCAAATTCAAAAGACTGCGAGCGTTAAACACATTCAAAACCAACTCAAAATCAACAAAGTTACAAGTTAGGGGCAAATTAAAATTTCTGTTTTAAGTACAAGTAAATGGAAAAGCAGAATGTTATCAAGTGACTAAAGTGAAATTTCTTACTAAAATTGGGACAAACCCACGTGTAAAGATGACTGAATTAATTATTGTTTTTGAAAAAAATGTTGCCATTGTCATGAACTCTTCATTGTTTTTTATTCTTCTTTGGTTTGTTATTGACTTTGTATAGTGTAGTCATTGAGATGTCCCATTAATTCAACTTTGTCAAAAACCTTAACCATTCAAAACCAAAAGAGAACCAAATAAAAATAATAAAAAAAGAAACCATTTTAGTCTTCGTAATTATCGAAACAATATGGAATTTTACTTCCCCAAGCCGTACAAAATTTTCTAGCCCTCTCTTGAAATTGGACCCAAGTGGGGGGATTTGTTAAACTTAAAAAGCAAATCAATATTGAACGTAACGTAACATCACAAAAATGCCCACAAAACTGTTGCTTCCTCATCATAAAAGATATTTCAAAGTTCATATGGCAAACATTTTGGAAAGGACTGGCACATTTTTGGAATAAGTATCACAAGTTGTTGAATAAGAAAGCGGAAAAAAAATTAATAACATGATGAATGGGGAAGTGCTTTTCGAGCGTGGACTTGAATCTCAAGTATAATTAATTAAGATGTGTCATTGAATCTGGACTAAAGTGCTTTTCAAAAATTTCTTTGAGTCTTGTTCATATTACTCACCCGTATAGCTAGAAATTCCATGTTCCTATTCCTATATATGTATCACAATCTTTCGATCCCATACCTATAGTTACGTTTCCATTACTATCAACTTGATCGTCATCGTTATCGTCATATCGTTTAAAGCTATTTAATTATCACCTTTTTTAATGTCACCAAAATCACTTAAAAGCTTTGGCTGCTTTGATCAGTTTAGAAAATAATTTAATGGAGAACATTTTATGCATTGTGGCGGCCTTGATTGAGAAGCAGATCAACCGGTCCCCTCCGCTACGTGTTTCATTTGAATTAAAATCAGAATATTTGATGTTTACTAATGGTCAATTTGCTGTATGTAAATGTATACTATGGACGGTTAACTACATAAATCCTCATATCTCGGTGTTCCTATTCGTCTCTTCCTTATTCAGTTGGCAAAAAGGTAAATCTTTTTGAATTTAAATTAATAAGGATATGAGAATGCGTCAAACGAATATTTAAAAAATAATAATAATAAAAGCAATGAAGGGCTTGAGACTCAACAAAGTCAACCCAAGGGAGTTAGGCCCTAGTCTCAACCTTAACTTGGATAGTAATTGGGCACCGTGACCTAGCTTTGGACAGGCTGCGGTGTTGTCATAAGGTTGCGATGGCACCACAACACCAAAATTTGATTTTCTAGAGTTTGTATTATTTTCAAATCGATTAAGGATTCTTTTGCGCGTAAATCTTTATTTTAAGTTGATTTAAAATTTTTAAGAATATTAAAAAATTTATATAAACCTTTTTTATAATTTAGGGTTGTCAAAAAAATGAAAATAAAGAGTTTAGAGAACACTTAAATATATTTTTTTATAATTTTTTTGAATATTTTTTGTGATCATTAAATAATTCATGATAATCACTGAGTGATAAAGAAATTAAAATCCTTAATTTATTATGAATATAAGTAATTTACTGAATCACATAAATTCTTATGTTTTATGTGTTTGATTAATTATTTTTTTTATTTTAATTATATGATCATTTATAATTCTTGCATACTGAGGATTTCTGTGAAACTTTAATAGTAATTATGTCAACTTTTACTTTTTTAGATTAATCAAAATTTTCCTTTTTTTTATACATATTTTTATTATGCTAATAAAATTGTGATAGATGTAAAATATTAAAATTGAACGCTAGCTCTAATAGAATACTCAAACAATAATTCTAGATAGTTTCTCTTTATATATATATATATATATTTGCTTACAATTATTTATTCCCGCCATATCGAATAAAAAAGCCAATACCCATTTGACACAATTAGCACCTGCCCCAACATTTGAAATACAAACCCTAATCCAATGAAAATATCAACTTTCAAACCCGATGAAATAATAACCCATCTATCCTGTGAAAGGTCACCAACTCAAAAGTGGGGTTGTACTAACATTACCAAAATTCTAATTTGGTCCCCATATACCAATCTCAACACGTGTCGGTGATTGCAACACGTGTAAAACCGCCACATCATCACCGTATCGGAACTCCACGTCGTCGTCGTCAGGCCCTTCTTTGATCACCAGTGTGAACTCTGACTAAGAAAGATAGTTGAAGGGTTTGAACAAACAAACAATCGAATCAAATAAAAAATATATTATCATTAAACTAAAACCTTTGCTTAGTGGAGCAAAGACACGAGCGCTTGAAATAAACTCTTTTTAATTATTAGAAGAAACTTTTTCGCAGTTTCGTCATAGCGTGAGTGTGTAAATATATCAAGTTGTAGAGTTAGCAACCAACATAATTACGTATACTTAATATAAATGGCAAAGGCAAATAGGAAATAGGGAACACAAGCCACATAGTTTAATCTCAAACCCTAGCTTTATTTGAAATGCAATTGCAGGCGTGCGTTTGATAGATGAGACATTAGTGCTCGTCTTTATCTTGGGTTGCTGGCTTTGGCGGCTTTCTCTTAATTCATATATAGAGGCAAGGCTATAAAAAAATAGAAAAAAATTTAAAAAAAAAAAACCCAGCAAATTTATAGAGAAACAACAGTAATTTATTGACTTTGTTTGGATCTTTTCATTTACAAGTTCCATTGCTTTTCGTTTCTTTAATATTGTGAAGCACCCCACGAGAAAACTGTACGATTCTTTTGATCAAATATATATATATATATATATGTGCTTGCTTCTGAAAAATTGCTTCATGCATATGTTTTGCTATTTTTTTTTTAAAGATTTAAGAAAAGCCAACTTTTGAAACTGGCACGTGAGAAAAAACGACTTCAGATTAAAATAAAATATCAGGGACGCATGGGGGTTCGTGAACCCGAAAGCTTTTAGGGTTTGTAAATATATTGACTCTCCCTTTATTGAATATAGACATTAACATATTTTTAAAATGCATTTTAAATTATACCCGGCAATCTCTAAAACCTATAGAGCTATACATGAAACAAATATTTAAAACAAAAATTCACATTAATATTTACAAATGTTGAACCTACAATTTGGTTAATTTAAAATCTAACGAATTAAATTTATTGATTTATAAAAAACATTTGTCAAGAATTATATAAAATGACTATGATGGTGTAAAAAAATATAAGTTATAATAGTTTAATCCAATTCGAATCTATATTAATTTCACTAAATCTTTAATCTCGCTATCAACTTACTATTAAATAATATTTTTTCAATAAAAATATTAAAAAAAATAAAAAGAATGAATACAAGATCCTTCCTTTCCCATCCTCGATCCTTTAGTCTCTCCTCCCATTGTAGAAAGAATATCTCCTTATTTATAAATGTCTACGGGTAGTTGAATTTGGGTTCTATTAGGATAAGTTGTCTCTTTCTCCTTTTAGGGTATTTTTTTATTCTTAAAGATTATCTTTAGGGGCTTTTAAAATTTTGAGGATCTCAAATTTAAAGACAGACTGTGTTTTAAGGGTGATCATTCTTGATTTTCAATTTTCATTAAAAATCCTTAGTAATGTGTTCTCCCCATTAAGAAAGTGTGGTCAATCTTCACGAGATATTGATATCGTGGTCAAACTATACTAATTAAGATATGCAATTTACTCGCTCCATGATACCTATCGAATACCTTGTGAATATATTTTGAGATTATTATTTTGTGCAGACTTGAGCTAGATTATATCATCCTCTAAAATCTTTTGTAAGCGATTTAATAATGCTTAAAGATTCTAAATTGCCTAAAATTTGTGGGCTGAGTTGGCCTATAAAAAAAAATAGGTTTTGGGCTAAAATCTTAAAGAAAATTAGTAAACATAACCTTTAAAAAAAAAAAAAACTTCCAACTAGCTAGGGCTAGTCATAGATTAATAATTAAAGTGGGATAGAAGTCCCATGTGTCTATTTCATGGGATTATATCTGAAAATCAAAATCAAAATCAAAACGGTGATTGAGCAAATACCATGAAAGATACAATGGATTGCACAAAATATCATATCTTGATAGCACACTTTTTCCAGCCTTGGAATTTATTAATTAATTGTATAGAAGTAGAACTAGAAGTGTCGATTATTCTTCGAATATCAAATGTATATGCTCGCATCGGCCGTCAATTCAAACAAATGATAAAAATTTAATACCTAACATATACATACTTCAAAGTGAGGAAAATTTATACGGCATGCATCAAAGAAGGTCAAAAGTAATATGGTGAGAAGAAATTAAAAAGGTTACAAGCACATATATTTTTATATATACATATAAGTTTGGTCAAAGACGCTTCAGATTTTGAGCTTGAAAGAATAAGAAGAAGAAGAATTTCAATATTAATATATATAGTAATATAAAATGGGATGGGAAAACAATTAGTTGAGGGTGTTAGTTTCTGTACATGGACATGACTCAAGAGCACGATCATCAACACCGTCCAAAGAAAATGTCAACGCCATAGGCCCTGAAATTCCGGCTATCTTTTTGACAAAAAGATAGGGAAACAGTCGAACATGTCACTCTCAAAGAAGCCAATTTATTCCCTGTTTTATTAAACGTTAATTCATCGTCCATGGTCACTGGATTGAATTTCATGTAAGTTTGATTGTCTTGAAAAACAATTTTGAGGTTTAATTATACAATATTATGGGTCTGTTATGTTTGTTATTGTTGTGCTTCTACTTAATTTTAAAAGCACGCCAATAACATTTATAATTTTAATATACAATTATTTAGCAAAATTTCGTGTTAAATGGTACATGATACGTTCACTTATTTAATAACTAGTAATTTTACTTGACAATGTAATTGTAATTTCAAGGCAATCCCAACAAATTTACATAACGATTCAGTTTCTTGGTTTGGAAATATTGTCAAAGTGTACGATGGATTTCTTTCTAATTACTTGTATTCCAATTCAATTACCTTGTAACCCAATGCAAAAATGACCCAAACTAAAGAGAAGAAGGAATTGGAAAAAGTAGTGACCAATCATAATTGGTTGTCTTGTATTATAATTTGGTGATTAAAATTGTGTTTGAGATGATTTTAAATTAGAGATCAATTAAAACGATACAAAGTTAAAAACACAATGAATAAATGAGATTGAAAGTAAAATAGAGAGTCGAAAGTAAGTAAAAGCTCTAAATGTGTAAAAATGTGTTTTTTAAGTCTTAGGACATAGCCTTAAAAAAGTTAAACTGTGGCACCGGCCCATAGCGTTGCTGCACCAAATTCAATTTAAGTGTGGTTTCACATTTTTAAGTCGATTTTAGACTTTTACACGTGTGGACTTTTATTATAACTTAAGAATGGTAGCGGGCGAGTTTGGGATGTATACCTCTAAATCTATATCCATATTCGCTTAAAAAATAAAATATCAAATTATTCCTAAACTCGTTGCGGGTTTGGAGTATCGTTACCAAACCCACTCTTACGGGTTTGTGCCTATTATCAAACTCGCAACGGGTTATCCACGAATTTTAAGCGAGTTTTAAATTAATATAATAAAAAATAAAATTATAACCTTAATTTAATTAAAATGTTATAAATTATAACAATTAAAATAATATCAATTATAATTCTAATTTTATTTACATTAAATATTATAATTTTAACTTCGATTTTAATTTTAATTACATTAAATGTTATAATTTCAAATCCAATCTTAATTTTAATTACGATATATGTTATAATTTCAATTACGTTAAATATTTTAATTTTAATTACGTTAAATATTATAATTTCAAATTCGATTTTAATTTCAATTAAGTAAATTATTATAACTCCAAATCCAATTTCGATTTTAATCTAATTTTGATATCAATTATGTTAAATATTATAATTCTTATTCCAATTTTGATTTCAATTACATTAAAAACTTAAAATATTATAATTTCAATTCTAATTTTAATTTCACTTATGTCATAATTCTAAATCGAATTTCAATTTTAATTATATTAAATTTTATAAATTCAATTCTAATTTTTAATTTTAATACGTTAAATGTTATAATTCAAAATTCAATTTTAATTTTAATTACGTTAACTATTATAATTCTAATTTCAATTTCAATGACGTTAAGTATTATAATATTGATTTTAGTATTGAATTCAATTATGTTAAATGTTATAATTTCAAATTCAATTTCAATTACATTAAATATTATAATTCTAAATCTAATTTTTATTTCAATTACATTAAATACTATAATTTCATTTCCAATTTCAATTTCAATTACGTTAAATGTCGTAATTCTAATTTTAATTTCGATTTCAATTATATTAAGTGTCATAATTTTAAATCAAATTTCAATTTCAATTACGTTAAATGTCATAACTCCAAATGAAATTTCGATTTTAATTACATTAAATTATTATAATTCTAATTCTAATTTCGATAGTTAAATGTTATAATTCTAAACTTAATTTCAATTACGTTAAATGTTTTAATGTTAATTTTAATTCTAATTTTATTTACATTAAATACTATAATTTTTGTGTTAAATGTTATAACTTTAAATCCAATTTCAATTTCAATTACATTAAATATTATTATTCTAAATTCAATTTCATTTCCAAATTCAATTGCGTTAAATGTTTAATTCTAATTCTAATTATATTTTTAATTACGTTAAATATTATAATTTTAAATTCAATTCTAATTATGTTAAATATTAAATATTATAGTTTAAATTTCAATTATGTTAAGTGCTATAATTTTATTTTTAATTTCAATTACAATTATTAATCCATTTGAACTAATTTTATTTATTTTTATTAAACGGTATGGGCAACGTCAAACTAAATCTAGATTTTTTGATATGAGCTAAAAATAAATGCAAAAATAATCAACTCATATTTTTATTTTTATTTAATATTTTTAAAATATAGTATGTGCGGATACCTGTTGTGGGTATCCACAAATTTTTTACCAAAATCATATCCGTACTAATTCGTTGAGGGTTTTAATTTTGTATACCAAACCCGTTTCAAACCTTAACAAATCCTTTTCAATGCGAACGAATTTTAGCAGGTTTGCGAATTTTTCTACCATCCCTATTCTAACTCAATATAGGATTTTAAAGACGCCTTAAAATTTATATAAACTCTTGTAAAATTATTAGGGTAACAAGCATTAATAATTATCAAGAGAGAAATAAAGAATATAGGGAGCACTTGAGTGCTATGTGTTAAGAGAGTATTGTGTAGACTTTTGGTGAATTTGTCTATTATTGTGTATTTTTTGTAATTTCAAGAGTGATATTTGTAAATATTAAATAATTCATTAATAATCATTGATTAATAAAAAAAATTAGAATTCTGTTATACCATAAACAATTGTCCAATTATATATATTCTTATATTTTATGTTTAATTAATATTTTTTTATTAATTTGTGTGATCTTTTCTATTATTAAATATTTGCTTACAGCTTGCTTGTCAACTTTCCATTTGCTTATAACTCTTATTGCTTCGTTTGCTCTCATTTTTACAAAATATGGCCAGAGAAGTTGTTAAAATACTTTTAAAAAAATTATCTAAAAACTTTGGCACATAATAGACTAGATAATTAATTGTACATAATAATGAAATAAGAGATATGAAAATTATGCATGGTGGTGGCTCCAATTTCTGAAAATAAACCCATAATTGGTGGTGGGTTATTTTGTGAGAAGGCGACAGCAATGGAGATGTTCAGTTCAAGTCCCACAAGAAAGGATCATTAAGTTCTGGGCCACGTGTCAAAAAATTATAAAGAGCTTAATTTTTAAATTTTTTTTTTTTTTTAGCTTTTTGTGCTTTGCTCTTCCCCTCCCAGTCTCCCTTTGGGATACAAGCTTAGCAACTCGCACCAGAAAAAAATATCACATATCTAGAATCTCTCCAGACACTTGATTACTTTTAACAATTTCTCAAAATAAATCATTTTCTACAATTAACAAAATTAGCACATTTTATTCCTCATACTTTCTAGGTTAATTCTCTAATCTTCTATATGAGCATGCAATAAAAAGGATCCTAAAATAGTATATATTCCAGGTTCCAAGCGATGGATGAATGAAACATATTGTTCCTTTTGTCAAGTCACCAACGAAGATTATCTCCTTTTAGAAAAAAATCATAAACTTTATTCCATTATTTTAAGTTGATGATCTGATCAACAATATACATATATTATTAAATTAATGTTACACATCCCTAAGTAAATCAAAATTTTTGTTTTCTATAGAACCACATCTTGACGTGGTGGAAGTCATCAGATCAAGCCTGATTATTTTTTTATATTTTAAATTCTATCATAAATAATAATGTGTTAAGTAATTATTTAATATAATAAATAATTTTAAAATATACACTATTTTTTTATTCAATTATTATTTGACACATCAACGTAAAATATATATAACATTACTCAAATTATTATTAGGGTTCAGACTGAATCTAAGCCTTATTAAGCAATGGCTAATTAGCTTTGTATTTATCATTTTAAGTTATTTAACAATAACAATTAGCTTCTTATTTAAGTTATTTAAATATGTGAAAAGCATGAGCATATACAGGTGATCTCTTTACAGCTCCTTTTTCAATGAACTTGGTCGATTACACTTGCTAGCTAGCAGCATCAGCATAACTATTATTTTAAAAAAAAAAAAAATTTAATTAATTAACACCTCCATTAACCTCAAATAAAACATTAAAAATTGGATAATGTCGGCTTCGATGTACAATTTCTTTTTTTTACCACAAAATTTTAAAGCTTATCTTTACATTACTCATAATAAACTTTCATGATCAGTATTAGCTTTAGTTTTTACACTAATTATTTGGCTCCTTCAATTATATAAAGCAAAGGGAGGAAAGGGATCAGTATCTGCAATTAAATAATTATCAAAAGCAGACGGATTAATAGGCAATTAGCTATCTGATTATAATTGAGTGGATATTGAGTCCCTTTAAAAACCTTTTTTTTTTTTAAAGAAAAAATTCTCTTTCCTTTATAGTTTAAATATTTGTCTTCTGGGCGGTTCCCGTTCTTTTGCTTTTCTACTATCTAGATGCAATCAAGCAATCTATTTCTCATAATCTTGTGGCATTTGATACTGATTCATCATTCAAACGTAGCATCATATATACACATATGCTCTTAAAATCTTTATAAAAAAATAAATAAATAAAATTCTTATATATACAGCGGTGAAGCTTCATAGGGGCCTAACAGGGTTAAACCTGAATTTTTTTAATTTAATAATATATTTTTAAAATTTTTATTATTTTAAATAAATATTTTTATAATTTAATTTTTTAAAATTTTAAATTTAACATTAAAACTCTCGTATAATTAAATTTAAATTTAAT
Organism: Ailanthus altissimus; assembly: GCA_946807835.1. Classification (NCBI taxonomy): domain Eukaryota; kingdom Viridiplantae; phylum Streptophyta; class Magnoliopsida; order Sapindales; family Simaroubaceae; genus Ailanthus; species Ailanthus altissimus. Next base: position 27,827,946 of record OX327703.1, on the reverse strand, counting down.
ATAATTTTCAATTTTAATATCCATTTCTCTTCTTAAATTTTCATTCCACCTTTATATATATATATATATATATTCCTCCGACCAAAGCCAAATAAAAACCTTAAAAAGGATAAAAGGATGTCCCCCACAACAAGAGACAAACAGGATATTGGATGTTCAACAATAATAGTAATTTTTTTTTTTAAATCCAAAACCCTAATCCAGCAAAAAGAAAGTGCATGCAGATAACACGTGATCATCATGTCCTCAAACATATGTTTTTGTCATTTTAAATAAATTTTTTTAAACAAAAGTAGCTTCTTGCCACAAAAAATCTTCTATATATTATAAAAAATATATATATATTTAAAAAAATCAATATATTTTATGTAGACCCCAGGTTCCACTAACAAGTATTGATGGTGTCCAAGACACATTTTATTGCCCACGAAGCATATATTATAAATTAAACAAGACTTTGGTGCTTTCATTTCTTTGTCGGCATGTGAAATTGTAGCAAGTGTGTGTGTGTGTGACACTTTTAATTTTAATCAAAAATTAAATGCCTTTTGTGGTGCAATTTTACACAGCAGCCTCTGTTTTGGAGTTTTGAGAAAAAAAGTTCATATCATCGACTGGCTTAATTTGAAAGAGATGTAACATTATGCAGATTAAAGAATGCCCACTTATGGGTAATAAGCATATTGGTTGATTATAAATTAGTTTAAATTGATAACAAGATATACATCGATATTAATTATTGACACTAGACACATGGATGGTTTTGCTTTGGGGTTTAATTTATTTAATCGCCAACAATGACTTTATTAGAGCTACTTAAGCTAGATCGACTTTCATCGATCAAGTTTCTACGCTACGTGGGCACTGTTTGATTTTTTAATGTTTAACTATACATCGCTATTTTCACACTACTAAACCGACCCACAAAGTCAAAATAATAAATAAAAAAAATTTATTTCTAAGCGAAATAAATGCATGTTTGATGATTTAAAATTAATGATAAATTTTAATTTAAAAAAAAATTGATATATAATTAAGAACATAATAAACAAACAAAAAAAGTATAAAATGAAAAGTTAGACACAAAAAATAATGTGTAAAAATAAGTGGGACATTTTAAATATGAACATCGTGGTGTGGCTGCTCAACGTTACAGCAATAATTTTAAAAAAGATTAACGCTGTAGTGATGACTTTAGAACGCTCTAATATTATCTCGAAATTGCATCGCACCAATGTTAGACCTTGAATATTGTAGCGTTACCTGTATGGAAAAATTTTTATTTTGATTCTAATTATGTGTTTAAGTTAATTTTGAACTTTTTAAATATGTAGACTTTTATTCTAATTAAGTTTGTAATTTTTTTATTTATTTTATAAATACTATATAAATTCTTATAACTCCTTAAAATTAATTAAGTATCAAAATATATAAATATAAGAGATAATAAAGAGCTTATGCAACCATAAGACATTTAGTGCACTAAAGAAAGTACCATGAATCACTTAAGTGCTAGTGTGCAAGAGAATGATAACAAATCCTTTGAGAAATAATTTTAATTGTTTATTGAACTTCTTAATTAATGTCTTATTGTAAAAAATTAAGTGATATGAGAGATACTATTAAAGTAGGAGATCTGAGTGATCTAGGGAATCTCAATGACACGAGAGATTTATAAAATATGAGAGTTTTTTCTGAGTTGTTAATAAAAAAAGTTGAATCATTAATCCATTGTGGTCATAAATATTTATTGTCGAACCAAATATATCTTATGTGTTTGTGGTATTTCTTTTTTTATTTTTACTGTTCTTTATAATTTTTTATATTCTTGAATATTCGTAAGTAAAGTCTTATGTAAAGCACAAAATATTTTTAAAGTGCACGTTAAAACTTTCAAAAATAGAGTGAGTGCAAAAACTAATTCTTAAATTAAATTAGTGTTAAAGTTTATTTTCTATAATATTAAATTAATTAATATTTATATGTATCGGTTAATTTAATTGGTGAAACTTTTTGAGTAAAGAATGTATTATATTGACTTTAAAATTAAAAAAAAATCATTTCGCTAAACCGTTCTTAATTCTACAAAAAGAAAGTAAGAATACAAGTTGGAGCTTTACTTGCACATATTCACACAATGGCTAAGTTCCAACAATGAGCCTTTACTAATAAAACGACATAAATATTTAGAATATGGTGCAATATCGTAATTTTATAAGTTTATCAAATTGTAATAATTTTAAATATGTAGATTTATACTCTTTTAGTCTCTTTTAAATATGTAGATTTATACTCTTTCAATCTCTTTATATTCATGCTTTGCTTCTTATATGGTGATGTGTGACAGTGGGGAAGCAGGCTCCTCATTGGATCCGGTAACAATAGTATTCTTTTCTTACAAAGCTATTATAACAAAAAAAAAAAAAATACTATTATTTTAATCAAATACTTTATTTTTTTTATGTTATATCACTTAGATCTAGCTTTAAATTTGGTACTTTATTAGTTATAGTATTTCTTTGAGTCACCGATTTTATTTTAAGATACACGTTTGCTCTATAGAATAGAATATATTCACTTAAAATTTGTTTTATTATAGTAATTAATTATTTATATCATAATTTTTTATGATTTACTTATAGTAATAATTTTGATCGAAAAAATTTACTATTAAAAAAGATGATTAGAAAAGTAAAAAATGAGTACTCGAAGTATATGCATGTATATGAGTAGTACCATTTTATTTAAATCATTGTGCATGAAATTTTTTATTATACATTAATAAGATTAAATCAATAAATTCGATTATAATAAAAATAATTGTTACTATTGGCATTAATTAATTTTTATATTAATGTATTCTATTAATAAAATTTTTATTTTATCAAAAAATAATTCAATTTTTTGATATTTTTGTGGAGAGAATCACATCACTCCTATTTATAATACACTACAAAAAAATCAATTTATTGTGATGATAATCATAATTTAGTGATAATCACACCTCAATTAATGTTAAATTTTCGAGTTCAAATATCATTCTCATCTAAATCAAAAAATAAAATAAAAATTTATTTATAAAAAAAAAAGAATACGAAGTCAAAAGATATACAAAAGTAATTACTAATTTAGCTGTTTTTTTCGTTTTGTTTCAATCTTTTTTTTTCTAAAAGTGACATCTACTGTGCTCTAGTTTTGGACCATCATAGTGCTCTAGTTTCTCTTCTTAATTAGCATTTCGGGGTGATATAATTAAATACAAAAATTAATTAAAAGTTAGACCTTGTGTTCTAAGTAACTAAAACATTTATTTTGTTCGGCTAAGTGGCCCATTTTTAATGCATTTTCACATTATTCTAAATTTTCATTTCACTTAAGCTATGCTAAAACGTCAAAAAAAAAAAAAGAGCTAAGCTAAGAGAGTTAGCCTCAAATTATTGGAAAACAAAATAAAACCAATTTCAATTCGATGTTTACATTGAAATTAAATTAACCAGAAATTAACCAACTTCAATATTTTTTTTTTAAATCCATATTTAATTATTTTAACTCATTGTACTAATTCGAAAAGTGAAATTAAAGTTAAATTAAAATTATGTGCTTGAGAGTGTTTTCTACATCATTAAATAAAAAAATTGTTTTCATTTTATTGAGGATCTATTTTATTAAAAAAGCTATCGACAAAAATAAAATTAAAAATCTCCCTAAACGCTAGAACGATAACTAAAATTGACTTGGAATATATAGAAGAAGAATGAAACTCATGTTTGGATTTCCTAGATTCAAAAAAATCTCGGTGAGTAAATCATGAAACTCCTTACATATCAAATTAGTTTAGAAAACTATCATTGTCTCCTTAAATTTTATTATATATGTCTTTTTTTTTAAACTACTCATTGCTAATTTTAGAAAATTTTCAAGGTGAAAATCGCATTTAAAAAAAAATATCAAATACTCTCTTAAAATGAGGTAGTGGTAGTTTAAAAAAATGAAAGTGATAAATATAAGAAATATTATTATGAATATCCTTAAACTTTTATTTAATTTTATTGATACTTTCAACTTTGCAAAATAGGTAATAATACACTATCATAAGAGAATATTCTATTAGAATTAATATAATAACATAAAATAACCAAATTGCCATTTTAAACATACAAAGTAAATTATCATTCTATTTTTGCATAACAAATGAGAAATGTATTTTTTCATAAAAAAATTAAAATTTCAATAATAAATTAATAGCATCTTTTTTTAATTAATAATATATCTATTACATTAAAAATAAAATTAAAGATTTTTTTTTTAAAAAAGGCCATTGTTGTAGCGACCATTTTTTGCAGTTGCTCCAATGGTAATTTTTTTGGCTGTTGCTTTAGCGGCCACGTGGCCATTTCGACCGTTGCAAACCAATTGCTATTTTGTATTCTTTTTTTCATTTTATTATTTTCTTAAAAAAATAAAAATAATAATAGTAAGTGTTTTGGGAGTAATTGGATATAAGGATGAGATTATTTAGATATAAAGATAAGAGTGTATAGTCATATAGATAATAATGTTTGAATACAAGATAATGACTATTTGGACAAAACGGTATTAAAATGATAATATTTTTTTTTTTAGTTAATTATAACAAAATATTCTCTAATAATTGAATATTATTATATATTTTTTAAAGTTGAAGGTATCGATGAAACTGAACTAAAACTCAAGGATATTCATGATAATTTTTTTAAATATAATTTTAAAAAATAAAGGTGTGATGATATTTTTCTTCAATAAATTTTATGCAATTGCTACATGGTGTAGCAAGAGTGAGCTACTAATTAAAGTGCAATCTTTTAATTTAATTATTTTACTACAATTGAATGTGTACAATCTTAATTAGTAGATTTTTTTCCGAGTAATAAATTAGAGAGTAATTACGTACTTCTTTAATGCTCTTTAATTTTGACTCATTTGTGAGAGCATGCATCACTCCTTTTTCTTTAACCCGTAGTTAATTTGCTCAAAATTCAATGAGATGTCCTCTCAATTCTTCATCGCAAAATCCAAGGAGGCCAAGATGATCATTTTTTTTTTCCTAATCAAGTATAGGATGGGGAATGCACCCATTAATTCTTAGAGTGATAGGCACTCATCGCCAAGTAACGAAACTAAAGAAAAAAAATTCCAATTCGATTCATGAAAAATAAAGATTTAATATAGTTATATTATTCTCATTAGAATACATTAAAAAATTAATTTACCATTCAATCTAAAAATTAAAGTTAATAGATAACAATTTAATATTAATATTAAAAATAACTTTTAACAGTCTCTTTTTTGAGAAATATAAATTTGAATTAAGTGAATCTTGTATTTCGTATATTAAAAATTTCTTAACAGTCACTCTCTCATGAAATGTAAATTCAAATAAGTTTGAATTAAATGAATCTCCTATTTTGTTTATTAAAAATCATAAAACGTAAATTTAAATAAGTTTGAATTAAATGAATCTCCTATTTTATTTATTAAAAATTAATAAATTAACTGAAGATAAAGATATATCTTAATAGTCTATCTCTCTTAAAACATAAATTTGAGTAAATTTGAATTATGTGAATCCCTTATTTATTAGACTAAAAATTAATGAATTAATCTTAACAATTTATTTATCGTAAAACGTAAATTCGAGTAAATTTAAATCAAATGAATCCCTTATTTCGTTAACTAAAAATTAATAAATTAATTAAAAATAAATACATGAGCTGAAAATAAAGACGCGGGAGCTCAAACTTAAGACATTGGTTCTGATATTATATTAATTTATTACTCAACCCAAAATTTAAACTGATAAGTAAATATCCAATAGTAATATTAAAGAAAATTTTTAACAAAAAAATATGAATTTTTTATTTTTAGTGTAAATATAAAGGACACAAATGGACCTTTTTTGAATTTTTATTTATATCAAATATATTACTGAATAATATTTAATGGTCTCTAATTTACCTCATAATTTATTTGTAAAAAAAATTATTTGTGCAATCGATTCTAAATCTATGAATTTTAAAGTATTTCCTTCATTTATTCCATATTTTATTTAGATGGAGCAAATAAAACTGATTTTAAGATCACACAAATATATAGTTAGAGTACTCCCTGATAAATATAAAAGGGTTAAGAGATTATAAAGAAGTATTTATATATATATATATTTAAAGAAGTGATTTAGAATATTACATAGTTTATTATATAGAATTTTTAAATATGTGTTAAAATTTTATAATATATTGTAAATTAAATAAAAGTTGTGAATTGATTAAATAATATGGTAGTATTATTTATGATGAGTTATTAAGAAAATAATTTATATTCATAAATTGTAAATAAATTCAAAAAAATAAATAATAAAAAATACAACTTGCTGTTTCGAGAAGAGGGAAAAGAAAACAAACCAAACCAAAATTCCGCAGATACGATAAACTCGCTCGCACACACAGAGAGAAAGTCAAAGAGTCAAACTTCAAAGCCCTTGTTGTGAAACTATAATTACTATTTTTTAATTAATTTAATTAACTAGTTCATTAATATATATTTTTAAACTAAAACTAGTTCATTAATTAATTAAACCAAAGTTAGCTAATGCGGCTCTGCTCTCCTCTCTCATCTCAGTTACCATCTTTTTTCTTCTTTATATTCAAACCTATCTATCTATCTACCAATCTATATAAACCCCACCTTCTCTATCTTCTCTGTATTAATCCAAAGCCCTCTTTCTCTCTTTCTATTTCATTAGATTTTTCTTCTTATCTATATAAACCTCCAAAAGGGATTTTTGTTTTCAATCAATCAGTCTGTCCATTTAGGGGAAAAAGCTAAAAATAATAATAATGGAAGTGAAAGCTGGGAGAAATATTAGCAGCAGCAGCAACTCATCATCAACTACTCAAAGTGATGAAGATTTGGATTTAAGGAGAGGTCCATGGACCGTTGAGGAAGATTTTAAGCTCATCAATTACATTGCTAATCATGGCGAAGGTCGATGGAATTCTCTTGCTCGTTGTGCAGGTAATTGTTATTATTGTTCTTTTTCTTTTCAAGTTTTTTAGCAAAAGAGAAGAGAAACAGAAAGAAAAAAAAGAAGTTGACAAGTTGATGATTTGATATGAATCGATCATCAATTTGTTTATGTCATGTTTCTATCTTCATGTGTGAAATGGGCCTTTCATGGTTTCAAAGTGCAAGAGAAAGATCCTTTCACAAGCATAATCAAAACTAGCAAAGTATATGCTTCCTTTTCTTCTCGCTTTTGTTTCTATCTGTTTCTGTTTTCCAAAAATGTTTTTGCAAAAAAAGAAAAGAACTTGTTTCTATTTCTCAGAATTTTGATCTATGTAAAGCAAAAGCTGCACGTTTCATTGAAAAAGCTAAAGCATAACTAATAGAATATGTATAGGTTTTGTATCTGTCAAGTTGATGATATGAGCCAAGTTGTTCGTTCTTTAATCAATCGTACCAAAGGTATTAAAAAAGCATATGTGTTGTTTGTGCTTGTAGTATTAGATAACTCAAGCCAAAAAGTTTCTAAGCAAAAAGCACTAAAAAAAAAGAATTATATGAGAAAAATGTCCCCATTCTCATCACGTGTTCTCAATAAACTTTACCAAAACTGGATCATGATCATCTTCTTAATAAATTTCTACGAAACAGGCCTTAAACGAACAGGAAAGAGTTGCAGATTAAGGTGGCTAAACTATCTACGCCCTGATGTTCGACGTGGAAACATCACTCTTGAAGAACAACTCTTGATTCTTGAGCTTCATTCTCGATGGGGAAACAGGTACTTGTTTGAACAATTTTCACAAATTCATGTTTCTGGTTTTCTTGTACAAAACCCTAATAATAGTATTCTTACACAAACAATTTATTAATTATACAGATGGTCCAAGATTGCTCAACACTTGCCCGGAAGAACCGATAATGAGATCAAGAACTACTGGAGAACCCGGGTCCAAAAGCACGCAAAACAGCTCAAATGTGACGTGAATAGCAAGCAATTCAAAGACACCATGCGATACTTATGGATGCCAAGATTGATCGAAAGAATCCAAGCTGCTAATGCTAATAATAACAACACTGCCACCGCCACCGGCGCCTCTTCCGGTAGCCTCAGTACCATCACCGCAGCCATGCCTGCTGCCACCGCCACGAGCAATATCGCTAAGAATACAAGTTGTTTCATCAGCACAATTAATGATCATGTGGGCACAGCTGGGCACATGATCATGCCAATCAAAAATTGTACTACTGGTACCACTAATGATCATTTTAGTGGTTCGCAAATTACAAGTTACACCCCGGAGAATTCGAGCACCGCGGCTTCATCGGACTCGTTCAGGACTCAGGTTTCTCCGGTCTCGGACTTAACTGATTATTACAATCTTCCGGTTAATAACAACATCCCTAATCCGGACTATAGTCATTTCCAAGCTGCTGCAGCAAACTGCTGCCACGTTGGTAATTTCTCAGAGTCGTCTCTTATAAGTCCAGCGGGTTACTTTTATCCTGGAATCGATTTCCAAGTTGCCATGGAGGCGAATAATTATCAGTTGATGGACGGTGTTGATGCATCGGACAATCTGTGGAATGTTGATGACATGTGGTTCTTACCGCAGCAATTCAACAGCAACATGTGATAATGAATAAAAATGAGGGAGGTGAATGTGAAAGTTTCACTTTCTTGTAGAGACCAAAAAAATTAAAATACATAAAATTATGAAATGAGACAAAATAATTTAGGATACATATAAAAATTTATGTATTAGACAGAGGTCTAATCGTGTATTGTTATTATTTTGTTTTTTGTTTTTTTTGGGTGGGGGGACATATTTGTAATTTGAGGTTTTTAATCTCATTATTTGATAATTAACATTGACCCAGTAGTCTTTTTTTAAAATTATTTTTAACTTATTTGTTTAATTTTAACAAGTGATTGCATTATAGAAGCATGTTTATTAGATATAATAGTAATAATAAAATAATAAAGATATGAAATAATTGTTTCCACCATATTTATAAACTTAGATGTCATTATTTTAACAGATATGATTTAGAATAAATGTAATCTAAGTCATGCTACTTTTGAAACATTTGCCCATGGGGCCTGAACTTGAAACAACATCAAGATTATTGACGGGGCGAGTGCCGATAATATTTCTTCTGCTTTGTTTCTAGATTCACAGAAAGTGATCCAATTTACAAATAATTATAGTTATTTTCTAAAAGGAGAGACGTGGCGCTCTGGGATTCACCAACTTATGCGTTAAGTTGGCCATTAAGGGACTTGGGTTTTTCAAAAGTTGAAAAGGACGATCTTATCACGTTAGATCATTATTGATTCATATTTGCTGCCACCTAAGTACAAATTCCAAATCCCATATCCCTTCTTTGTTTGTCATCGTACGGACAATTTGCTTAAGCTTAATCACCCCAATTAACCAGACAAACTTTGGATTACCCATTTCATCTTTTAAAGTAATTTGACAAAAAAAATTGAAAAGTAAAATTGTGTGTTGGTCACTTTTTTTTTTTTTGCTTGATGTAGAGAAATTAAATTTTAGATCTCTAATTTCATAGAAAAATACATTATCTTTTACTATTGAATTATTTAAATAAATGCACGACCACTTAAATATTAAAAAAATTAATTAATGTTTTAGGTGATAAATAAATTAAATTGTAACTACAAATGAGTGCTTAATCAACATTTCTAATTATTGAAACGCTAATTACAAGTTTTAAATACAGTTTTTCTCCTTTTTGTGACTGAATTTTTTTTTCAAAGATGTCCATTTCTTTTCCAATTGTGGAAATAAAAAAAGAAAGAAATTCAAAAGATTAATGATGCTGCCACGTGATGGAATAGTGTGGAGAGAGAGAGAGAGAGAGAGGCGTGGCGGCGGGGAATCTTTGTAACGCCGCGTGCCTATGAGAGAAGCCATCAGTGGTCCCAAATGAAGATGTGTTTATCATTCGCCACATGTCACATCGAAATAATGGGCTTTGGTTAGGCTTCCTGGACTGAAACACTCGCAGCCGCAACTCTTGAAATAGCCAGCGCAATGCAAAACGACCACGTAATACTTACAACACACTTATGTAGTGCCATTGTCACCCACTTATTCTCTTTGATATTCGTCATCCTACGTGTGTTTTTTATTCATAAATAAATAAATTAAACAATAATAAGAAGGGAAAAATAACTTTTTTATCCCTTAAATTTAGCTTAATATTTAAATTTATCTATTTTATTTTAAATTATCTAAATTTATTCCCTTCTATTAATCAATTATCATTAAATTTGTCAAAAATACAGTTATTTAGATAAAATATCTATTTGGCCTTTAATAGTTATGTGTATATACCGCGATATTTAAAGTGATTAATATATTATTAAAAAAATAATTCAAGTGTTAATATTATTTTTTACGTGTCAATAAATAATTAGTTATTGATTAAAATTTGACATGTGACACATTTGGATATATTTAAATTTAATAATATTTTTAAATTTTTTTTAAATTTACTTTTAAAAATGAATTATTAAATAATAAAACTCTTCATTGGCATAGACATTCGGCGATGGTGGGCTCCGTCAATCACCAAACTTCGATGATAAAAATAATAAAAAATTATATAATTAAACTCTATTTTTCATGATCTATACAATTGTAGAATTCTTTTTTTGCCAAAAAAAAGAGCACAAGACGACCAAATGTGTAATGGAAGGTTATAGCCACAGGCAGTACACGTCAAATGAAGTTGTGGTGATGTGCACCGTAGCTACTATTTGATAGATTGGTGGTCAATCTATCGATCTATCCAACAGTGGCGGTGGTGTACGTCACCGCCGCTCCGTTTAACATGCATTGTCGATGTCTATGTGCCTCCCATAGTTCTCATTACATATTTGGCTGTCTTCTGATCTTTTTTGTTAAAAATGATTCAACCATTGTATAGATCACGAAAAATTAAATTCAATAATATAAAATTTGATCATTTTTATAGTTAGAGTCCCGTGGTCGGCAGTGGCCTACCGTTGCCGAATATGTTGCCAATGGTAATGGCTTACAATAAAATTTTATTTATTTATTTATTTAATAATTTATAATAAATTAATACGTGTCACATTGTATGAATATTTTATTATTAAGTTGTGATTTTATCTTTTAATAATAAGTTTTAATAGTAAATAAATTGACGGAAGGGGAATGAATTTTGATAATTTAAAATAAAATAAATAAAATTAAGTATTAAACCAAATTTAATAGGTAAAAAAGTCTTTTTGCTTAATAATAATTGTGTAATTTAAAATTCAAGCGAGAATAAAAACTTTGCAGCCTCCTTTTTTTTGTTTACATACTAAATTAGAGTAGTTAGTGTAACCATTTGATCAACAATCTTTAACTTATTCACATTAAATTTGAAATTACATTTGAAAAAAACACTTCTTAAGAGTTTTTAAATATTTTATCGTCGTAAGTTTAAGTTGAGTCGAAGTTTTTTCAATGCCTTAAAGGAAAGAAAAGTCATTCTAAATAAAGGGTAGAAAAGTTCCTTCACGATTAGTAGTAATAAAATATTATACTTTAAATGTTAGAGGGTAAACTTAATTTCAACGCTTCTTAAGTACTATGGGTTGTAATAAAATATTATAAAATGCTACAAGTATTTGAGTTAATGTAATAAAATTACTATTTGTACACTTTAAAAAAGAAAAATAGAAAATTATTAGTTTAGTTCTTAATTTTTTCTTGATTTGCCATTAAATTTATAATTTTTTTGAAATATTAAGTTTAGTATAACAAATAACATTTAAAATACACTTTTTAAAAGCAATAAGATAAATTGATGCCTCTAATCGTGATAAACGGTTCATATTTAATTGAATTTATCTTATAACCTTTAAAAAGTGCATTTCAAACAATCTTTTTTTTATAATAAGATTAATCAGTGTGATTTAAAAAAATTTAAGAACCTAGTCAATAAACTAATAAAAATTTAAGGACTAAATCATTAATTTTTTGTTTAGAAAAATAGTTTAAACATGTTTACTGAATGTCTACATATTTTATTTTACGAAATTATATTTAGAAATTACTATTTTAAAAAACGCATTGTTAAAATTAACGAAAACCATAATTAGAATCACTTGATCTAAAATCTTAACCCAACGCATCAAATTTAAAACTTACACAAAAGTTATTCGACGGAGTTTAAATATGAAATATTGAAATAAGAAAAATAACCTTTCACCGTTCTTTATTTTATGTTAAAATAAAGTTGCTTTTGTCATTTAATCCTTTTATCTTATCTTATCGCGTGAGATTTGAACCTTAACGAAGACAAAAAGTGATTCCTATATATTTAAACACAAAAATTAGTGGATAAATTGCATGTGTTTCAAAACTATTTTTTATTGTGAAAGTTTAAAATAAGAAAGAAAAAAAAAGGTGTTTGGTTGCAATATTGTACAAAAAAATTATTTAAAAATTAAGAACATAATTATTGAAACTATTAGATATTACAAGAATATTTCAAAACAAATAAGGTAAGATATAGATAATCAATAATATGTAAAATAAAAAGAAAATCACAAATTAACAATGATAGCCTCTGCACCATGATGCTAAAAAAGTAACATTGTGGTGCTAAAATCAGAATACTCAACATTATAGCGCTAAATATTATACACTCAATTTTATTTTTTGATGTGATCATCATAAAAGCTATCAAACTTTTTTTTACATTTTTGATTTTTTGAAAGAGTTTAGTATTTCTCTAGAGAATCACATATTCTTTATAAATTTCAAGTACATCTCCGATGAAAAATATGTACGATTTATGTGTTCTTTAATTTATTATTTTTTTACAATCTACATACTCAATTTTTAAAAATTATTACTTATTGTTTAAAAAAGTGTACTTGAATGTATACTCTTATAACTTTTATTTGTTAGTGAATCATAAAAATTATATTATTTTTCAAACTCTTTTGCATTAAAATTATTACCTTGTAGCGGCATAAATATTCTTAAGAACACTACTTTGCATGCTTTAACAACAATTTCAAATTGTATTTTTTGTTCATTTATCCAATAAAAACTACAACTAAAAAGTTGAAAACTATTCATTTTCAAAATAATTATAACCACTAATTTTTATTTTATTTTATTTTTTTATTAAATTAGAATTACTCAAACCACTTAAACCATAATCTTAACTTATAGTATAAATTTTAAAAGCTATTTATAAGGGTTTAAATATATATAGTTTTTTGAGACGTATTAGAAAAATTAGTTTATTTTTAATTATAAAAATAATCTAGTGGTAATAACATTCTCAATGTTTCAGATATGAGCTAAAAACAAATCAAATTATCTAAATATAATTATTTTACATTGACACTATCAAATTATAATGTAAAATTTGTTTACATAATAATAATAAATAAATATTTACAAAAGATTGTCCAACTGGACTCCACAATCTTGCCAAAAAGAAATTACTTGTCTCAGCCACGTGTGCATTCTCAAAATTTCGTCTTCACCGCCAAGGCGTCAAAGCAAAAATCTTCTTCTGAGGCTTCCGGCCCATATAAACGAATTTAGAGGAACAACGACCACGGATTTCTCACAGTCAACACGTGTGGGGCCCACACGAAGGAATTCCACGTGGCACCCGATTCTACAATTCGATGTCGCCTATTGGGACCGTAGTTTTTTATTCGTGGGCCCCGAATGTTCATCAAAAGAAGTGGACGGCTATTATTTGTTATCATTCTCCGCTTATCTCTGTGTGAAACGCGATAAATACAAACGCATCAAAAAAAATAGCACGTGGTTTTTGGTGCTATAAAATCTAAAAAATAAAATCAATGGCTTTTTTTTAATAAATTTTTTTATTTTACTTCGGACCACTTGATTTTTTTTTTTTTCTAATGAGGTAAATTGAATCCACGTTTTCACGTTCAATTCAATCATCATAAAAGTTCCAAAATTATTTTGAACACTAATAATAATATAATTACACAACTAATTTTTTTTTTCACTATATCGAGAATAAAGCAAATTCACGACATTAAGGTCCCGACACGATGATTTGTTATCCGAAAAGCTTTTTTCAACTCGACAAATTTACAACTAATTACTTCTCATTTGAAATTATTTTGTTATATATTAATATAATAAAAGAGTTGCTTTTTCTTCACTATTTAAAAAAAACATTTGAAACCACGTGTTGTTAAATTTAAACACACCCACATGATGAAATAGAAATATTTTTTTTGGGCACCAAACCGAGTTATTTTACATAAATTTTGAACCAAATAAGTAAATGCGATAAATCACTTTGCAATCTCATTGCACTTTACCTTTTCTCTTTATTGCCACTTTAATCCAATTAGCACATACATGATACATCCGCATCATTCTCATTCTTCACTTGCGTGAAGCCTTTGTATTGAAAGTGAGGTTACCAAATGGTGCACATATCGCTTTCTATGGAGGTTTTTGACAAGCCTTGTGTCCACAAGATTTGGATGTTTAAATATTAAAGAGAATTGGTTTGAGTAATTTCTAGGTCATGATCGAAAACGGATAGAAGCTATTGCCGAGCCGTAACAAATACAGTAAGTGCTCATGTGGGAGTTCCACTATGAGTAATTAGAACATAAATTTTGTATTGGGTATTGAAGAGACACATCCACATCACATGTTTGATGAAAATAATTATTAGGTTAATTATACGGTGCTAGTTAGGGTTAGGGTTTTGAATTAAATTATGTATAAGATAATGCTTGTTCCTTCAATCACGTTAAATTTATAAAATTAAGATATAAAAATGACATTTTATATCACGAATAATATAGTAATTTTACAACATTAATTAATAAGTAACACATCGAAATACAAAGTTAATTTCCTTACTTTATAAACCTAACGTTTCTTATAATTTTTAAATATATTTGAAACTAAAATCTAATCGTGTTCCAATAAAAGTGTGAATAGTGAGAATTTATAAATTCAGATGCAATTTTAGATTTGAATTGATTTGATGATGTTTTAATTTTAATTGATAAGTTTTAACTTATAAAAGATTCGAATACGAGAATTTTGATGTAGAGCTATAAGCAGACGCATGGTTTTAATTAGTTAAATGTGGACATGATGCACGTTCTTGATCTCAAATAGTTAATTAGGCATTAAGGCCAGACTACAAACTTTATATTGCGTACGAGCATCAACAAATTTATTTTGTTTGTGCACAATTCTTACGTTAAAGCAATAGTAACGCTACGGATTTTGTGATCCACAATCAATCTGATATAATTGCTCTCACATTGAAATATGCTTGGTGTGTATTGCTTGATGTTTCATGTTCCTAATTGTATTCATTCTAACCCCAAATATAATAGAAAATAGATTGGAGGGGGCACCATTTTGGGTCTTTTTAAATGCCCATATTGAGCAAAAGCTTTCATGTTTTGAACTTTACTAATTCATAAGTTAGGCATGGAAAGTGATTTATCATATACATAGGATATGTAATTACGATGGTGATTCATCAAGGTGATTGTTGTTTAATATACAATGATGAAATGGAAAAACATATGAAAAGAATGTTAAGTATCTATTTAAGGTGTGGAAAAATTAAATGTTGGCAAAAAATGGTTTGGAATCATATAATATTATTTAAGAATTTGTAATTATAAAAGCAAGCATATATATATATAGGCGGTTTTCGAATGGTGGTGCTGCGGTTTCCATATATTTTTTGAAAAAGAGTTTTTTTTTTTAAATACATTTATCACATTACAAAATTTAAATCTTGAATATTTATTATATTATAAATTTCAAAGAATTACCATAACTACCAACAATTTAAATTTATTAAATAACTGTTAAAAACTTACTGTCTAACCTCTATTGAAATTTGAACCCCTAAACTAAGTTAAAACATGTACAAACTATGCTACTACAACAAGTATTTAGGTGCTATTGAAAAAGAGTTAAAATGATTTGTTTTAACAATTGTGCTTTAAACCTTAAACAAAAAAGTATAGTAATTTTAAACAAAACCATAATCTAATCGTGTAATCGTCCAAAATTAAGGAGAATAAATTATCTTAATTAACCTACTCACTTAGGTCAATTGCAACTTTGACAAATCGAAACCTATAAGATATTTTTGTCATGTAAATCCATTTTAAAGGTACCGACTACAACATGATTTAACTCAAATTCTTCATACTAAAAGTATGCTATTGGCGTTAATCATCATTAGTTAGGACTTAGGATTACAAAGTCAAGAACAACTTACCCAAAAAAAAACTAAATGCTAATGGTTAATTCTGCTAGAATAAGCTAGTGGGGTAAGCGAGAAAGTGTATTTTATAATTTGACGACGAATAGAATTGATCATAAAAGTAGTAGTGAGCATTAAAAAACTATGATCCTCAGTGAGATAGGCAGCCGACGACCCTTGACTTAAAACTCACTTGAGTTAAATTTTTAATAACATTAAAAACACGAGTCAAATACAAATGCATCTAGTGAGTGAGAAAAATTGGATCATTGCTTACGATACCATAGACGATGTTCAATGCGAAAATTACGGATATATAAATATAAAATGTGACCACTCAAGTTAATGATTCAAGATTTATCAAATCAGGAGATTAAAATGGATAACATAACATGTGATATTAAAGTCTAGAATCTTAACTAGGGACAAGTTTTAATATAAATGTGTTTTTTATTCTCAATTTGATGATAGACATGTTGATGCCTTCTTGTGGTTATAGACGCGTAATTTAATAATAATAATAATGACACTTTTCGATCGATGTTGAACTTTCAAAATTTGTTTATTTTTATAACAAGAAATTTTAAGATTATAAAGTTAGATACAAATTTTGTATTTCAATTAACGTGTCATTACTTAATTGATTATCATGTATCAAATATTTGTTTATTTTTTAAATAAATAAATAAATAAAAAACTAATTCATAAATTAATTGAAAGTGAGTATTTAACTTCTCAAAAATAATAGACTTAATGTGATTTGTTATTGTGCTATAACATATGAACTTAAAATCTAAACTAAAAATATACTTAGATAGATCATGAATAATCTTATTCATACCACGAGATATGAAGAGAACTTTACACAAAGATAAAGGATCAATACAAGTATAAATTTTTGAAGAATGAGTCAAAGTTTAGAGATTAATTAATGTCATAGTTATATAATATTAATTAATAATTAATGTGATAGTTGTATAATATCAATCAATATTAAATACAGTAATATTATATCAATTGATAGACAAATTTTGTTAATACATGTTGGTAGAGTATTTTTAATTAAAATACCTATTCTTTGAAAACAAACAAAGTGGCCCAATTGAATCCTCATTGCAATTTCCTTGGGCCTAATAATAATAAGCACAAAACGCCCATTCCTCTAATCCAATCTAGGCCCAAAGTAAAAAATGAAAGGCGGATAAGCCAGTCAACTGGGGCCCAGGCGGCCGGTCGATGAAATTGACTCCCCAATGGATATCAATTCTCCGCGCGTGGTAGCAAAAAGTAAATGTCAATTTAAAATATCGCGATATTGCCAACATAAACGGATATCTCTTGGCAAGATATTTTAGTCTTCTCGTATTCAGTTTAGATTCTCGTTTAATGTACGAATACTCTTCCTCAAATGTCATAGCTTCCAGCCTCGGTCCAATTATAAATGACCACGTGTAAAATAGTACATAAAAAAGACCGTAGAAAGGTACCAATACGCAGTCGTAATGCTTTTACTCCTTTTTCCTTTTTCTTTTCTAAAACATAGGCCAAAATCTGAGCTTTCTTGATTTTCGCACATTTGTTGAAGACAAGAACCCTGGACCACAACCGACCAATCTGATCGACTTAAATTTGAACAAATGATAAGACGAGTTTGCCCTTTTTCTCAAATACCACGTTTTGGGGGTTCAAATCTTCGTCAATTCGCAAGTAATGTTAAATGACTTTTCAAACAAAGCGAAAAGGAAATTTTGAACAAGAACCCTTTTCGAATATAATTGATTTTTCTTATCCATTGACACGTTGGTTTAGATAAAATCTCAAAACTCTTCTCGATTTTTTTTATTACCTTATAATAATTTGAGTTTTTAATTTAAAATAAATAAATTATTATTATAAAATTATTTGAAATTCTTCATTTATATTTTTTAATAATTTTTTTCTTTCGTAAGTAAATAGAATCAAACACATACACTAAGAATATAGGTATGGAAAACGAGTTGTGATTATTAAGACTTTTTTTTTACTAATTTATTAAAATTAAAGAACCATATTTTAAATTTCTGAAATTTTCTTACATAACTAATGAGTTACTTATATATATATATTAAATTATTTTGTAAAAAGAATCTTCAAAAAAATATGAAGGAAAAATCTCATGAATGCAAGGGCATTTTAATAATTCCACCGCAACAATATCCAAACAGTTTATATGTGCAGGGACATGATCGTAAATTCATCACATTTGAATCATCCACGAACTTTCACTTTATGTTGCCTATAAAATCCCATTCAAGCAACCATTCAAAATTCTACCTAAAATCTTCACACAGGCATTTCTCCCATAAGCTGTTCAGTTCTTCAATCGTTTCTCATTTGTAAGTAACAAAATTAATTTAAATTTAAATATCATTTTCATTTTCATTTTTTTGTTTCTATTATTTTTTCTCTGTTTATCGTATTTTTTAGAATTAACAGAGCTCCTGTGTATATACACAAATACATTTTTAGTTTAGTTGTAGCTCAATTTATACTTTATTTAGAGATATTATTTAGGACAAAGATGAATACTGGTAGCGGTATTGGAATCACTACTATGAAACCCTGTTGTAGAATCTTGATTAGTTATAAGATCTCTTCAATATTTGGTGTTTCTCAAATAAGATCAAATCATTCAATAATAAACAATTCGTCGAAATCACAATCAAAATCGAAGCTCTCTTGTTATAATGGTGTGAAGTGTAAAGTAAGAGGGTGTAATAAGTGTGTAGTTGATGCGAATCAGAGAGCTTTTTGTGTCACCGGTTTGAGCTGGGGTCAGTCTAGGGTTTTAGGTAAGAGTAGGTTTGGTGTTGATAAAGATAGAAGAAGGGGTATTTTAGTAATTCCCAATGTTGCGCCGGATGTTAGGAACTATTCCACGGCTATTGATAGTCATGTTAACGAGAAGGGTTTTGAGAGGATTTATATTCAAGGTGGACTGAATGTGAAGCCGTTGGTGATTGAGAAAATTGAGAATGGAAATGAGGCAGTGAAAGAAGATGGTGGGATTGAGGTTAATGGGCCTGGTGTGAATTTAGATATTTTAAAGGTTTTGAATGAGAATGTTAAAGTTGAGAGAGAGGTTTCAAAGGTTGAGAAGGAGGCTTGGAAGTTGCTTCGGGATGCGGTTGTGAGTTATTGTGGGAATCCGGTGGGGACGGTTGCAGCTAATGATCCCTTGGACAAGCAACCTTTGAACTATGATCAAGTGTTCATCCGTGATTTTGTACCTTCGGCGCTTGCATTTTTGCTAAATGGAGAAGCGGAGATTGTCAAGAACTTTCTTCTTCATACGTTGCAATTGCAGGTACTTGGTTTTACTTTTTATATGGGCATTGGATGTTATTTGAGTTTTTGATTAATCAGATTTCATTTGTTTGATTGTTAGAGTTGGGAGAAGACTGTGGACTGCTATAGTCCTGGACAAGGGCTGATGCCAGCAAGTTTTAAAGTTAGAACTGTGCCACTTGATGGAAGTGATGGAGCGTTTGAAGAAGTTCTAGATCCTGATTTTGGAGAATCAGCCATTGGTCGTGTAGCCCCTGTTGATTCTGGTAAGATATGCAAAGTTCTGTTCATTGTACCATTTGGTAACTAGTAGTTCCTCTACAGCTAATATTGCCAGTGAGGTTTCATTAATTTTGCACCTTCTGCATTTCTGGATGTTAATCAACTGCTTTGTCAATTTAGAATACTATAATCTCGAACACTTTCTTGGGTTTTGAAATCTCATCATTAGTGTAATTGGAATTTGATTGATATTTTAATATCATTGATAGGGTTATGGTGGATCATTTTGTTGAGAGCTTATGGAAAGATCACCGGTGACTATGCATTGCAGGAGAGGGTGGATGTCCAGACAGGCATAAGACTGATCCTTAATTTGTGTTTAAGTGATGGATTTGACATGTTTCCTTCTCTGTTAGTCACTGATGGTTCCTGTATGATTGATAGACGGATGGGTATTCATGGACACCCTCTTGAAATCCAAGTAAGTTGAATATGCCCAGTTTAGCTCTCAAAAATGGCTTTTGTATTTACTTGACAACTTGATGCTGGTGTCAATCCTGTTGTAGTCATTGGTTGAGATGTGCTTCCGATAAAGGGTTCTAGAAGCTTATGGTTCGCCTTTGTCACTAAGAAAAATGCAAGGAAACCCCTTTAGACTGTCATACATACAAGTGATCACATTTGTTTCTAAAGGTGTTAAGTGTCGGTTATTTGAAAAGGATAGGAATAAATGAACCAGTTGACTATTTGTGCCTACCAACTCCACTTGATCAACAGATTTCTCAATTTTTGCTCTGTATTTGTCATGTCATATGTTTGTCTCTATTTATGTTTGCTTGACACATCTGATTTTGTAGGCATTATTCTATTCTGCATTACGCTGCTCTAGGGAGATGCTCATTGTCAATGATGGAACTAAGAACCTGGTAGCTGCAATAAATAACCGACTTAGTGCTCTCTCATTTCATATTAGAGAGTATTATTGGGTGGATATGAAGAAAATCAATGAGATCTATCGCTACAAGACTGAAGAATACTCAGCCGATGCGATCAACAAGTTCAACATCTATCCAGATCAAATTCCCGCATGGCTGGTAGACTGGATACCTGATGAGGGTGGCTATCTCATTGGCAATCTGGAACCTGGTCACATGGATTTTAGGTTCTTCACCCTTGGAAATCTCTGGGCCATTGTTTCTTCTTTGGGTACTCTGAAACAGAACGAGGGTATTCTGAATTTGATTGAGGCAAAATGGGATGATCTTGTGGCTCATATGCCGCTTAAGATTTGTTTCCCTGCTTTGGAGCATGAGGAATGGCGTATAATCACTGGTGGTGACCCAAAGAACACGTAAGGCTCTAGTTTTATGGTTTATTACTTCACTACATTTTTCATGCGAATATAATTATTCATTCAAAGCGCTGTTTCCATGCAGTCCGTGGTCTTATCACAATGGTGGATCTTGGCCCACACTCCTGTGGCAGGTGAGTATTATAGTTTTTAAGTACAGGTTTCCCTGCATTTTCTTTTACTAGCTCGTGAGACTGAATTATGTTCATTTAAAAGAAGTTATTACTACAAGCTTGGTCAAGTTATGATGCTGGGTATTGACTTTGTCATAATGATCTGAATTGTGTAATTGCATTAATTAATGTTTCTTCTAACTGATCTACCAGTTCACGTTGGCCTGCATCAAGATGGGAAAGCTGGAATTAGCACAAAAAGCGGTTGCTTTGGCTGAGCAGAGGCTGTCAGTGGATCAATGGCCTGAATATTATGACACTAGAAGTGGGAGATTTATAGGCAAGCAATCCCGGCTTCACCAAACATGGACGATTGCTGGTTTCTTAACCTCAAAGATGCTTTTGGAGAACCCAGCGAAGGCATCTTTGTTATTCTGGGAGGAAGACTATGAGCTTCTTGAGATGTGTGTTTGTGCGCTTAGCAAAACCGGTCGAAAGAAATGTTCACGCTCAGCTGCAAGATCTCAGAATCTGTCTAATGCGAAACATCACGCATAAAGTCCTTGACGCCTTATTTAGCCTTTACCAGCATAGTGGAATGCTTTAGGAGACAGAACTTAACTGCTATCTCACTGCATTACTGTAGAATAATGTTATGTTATAGCATTGAGTTATTTGACTGCTCTGATTGGGTGGCTATGTTTTTTTATAGCCTCTAACACAGATGCAGATTTATGGCAGAAAAATTGCTTGTATCATCTCAAAATTTTAAGCATTTTGACAATGTACATACTTTATATTGTTAGCTCTTCTTTCATGATGATTCATGACTTTCATTAAACCGGTGACCTCTGATTGGTTGTATTTTGCACATAAATAAACAGTCGGCATTAGGTCCAAATGTTTGCATCATTTTTTCATCGAAAATCTGCACCTGATCATTTCCATATATATAAAGTCAATTCTCAAGTGTGGATGTGCACATCTTTTTAATTAAAAAGAAGTGAATGTCCACAAGATACATATAAATATCTCTGAGATTGTTAAGATTTTTTCTCCTCCAACAAAAGAGACTTGATTGCTCTCAGTGCGTTATGATTGGTTGAGAGGTACAACAAAAGTGTGACGGAAGAGGGCCCGAATTTTCTGATAACAATCACCCATAATTAAACAAAGAGCAAACACAAAACAAGAAATTTCCCATTGATAACAAAACTGCATTTGATTACTACAAGCCATAACCCTAATCCCATGTATTTCTTCCTGTAAAAAAAAAACTATGGGAAGGATTGATTATAGACAAAATTCCCTCATCGGGGGCAGAGGCACAAAATTGCATTTGATGCCACAAGTTAGATTTTACATTACCCGTTTAATCCCATCAATTAAGCATCTTCTAGATTCATCATTTAATGCTTATTTTTGAAGAGATCAAGCCGGCAAGCTCCAAGCCTTAGAGAATAAGCAGTTCTCTTATAGTCTTCCCATGTGAATGGCTCATAAAGGGAAGGCCTTTCGGCTGTCACCATTTCTGGAGGGGCAGTGACCAAATCTTTTGGGGCTGGTGCCCCAAAATAAGCCATTGACAGTCTTGACTTGCTGGAGTTGCTTGAGTTGCTCAAAGCCCTGTGCCTCACACTCACAAACTTCCCATTTGTCATAGCCTTCAAAATGTAGAAAAAGAGAGAAAATTTGTCAAATGGGGATTTGTTTTTTTTAATATGTTTTGATTCTCTTTTTTTGAAAATCTACAGCCAGAAATTTACCCAAAATACTTCGACAAAACAAGAAGTCTGTGTGTGTGTGTGTGTGAAAGTGGTGACAGTTAAAAATCTTTCTTCTTTTTCCTGGTTTGGTTTCAATAAAGATCATTGGCAATGTTCAGTTCAGAGCCAAAAACATAACTAGTCAGTACAGTCATCAATTACTCAAATATCCCTGATGCTGATTGGATAGAAACTGATATATATGGGTCCCACATTTTGTCATCAAATCCAAGGCTTCAGCGCAAATTTTGCAAAAATTCTGATTCCCAATACACATCAGTTCCTATCAGTCCAATCAAATTCCAACTTTTCATTTTTCCTCTGTTAAGATTTGTTATGTATTAACATAAGAGACATAGAGAGGATAGCCTTTTTACCTGTAACACGTCACCCACATTTACACAGAAGGCAGTGGGGTCAGGCGAAACTGGGATCCATACACCATCGTCAAGAGAAATTTGCAAGCCACCCACGTCGTTGGATCTCAAGATGGTCAAGATCTGAGGGTCAGAATGCTCCCCAAACCCAACCTTGGTGTTGTTACTGTTGTGAAGTGGTGGTGGGTAGTGATTGATCCTGAAGATCGAGTCATTCTCGACGTCCCTGATCATCCTACTGAAATATGATGTGTCTTGGACCCACAAACCCTCAGTCATCAGATCCAAGATCTCACATGCCAAGTCTCTAACTGCTTCTACGTAATCACTCACTGCTGACCTGCCGTGAAAAGTGAAAACACACAAAATAATCAAATTTCACACGTTAAAGAAGCAGAAGCAGCAGCAGCAGCAGCAGTACAAACCAAGTTAACTGTTCTATTATTACTATTTTTTTTTTCTGGGTTTTGATTCTCTTGGGAAGACCACGGCCGGATTAAACCAAACTTATATTTAAATTATTTTATTTAAATGATTTTAAAATATTACTAAATTAATAATTTTTTATTATTAATAGATTAAAGGTCAAATTACACAAACATCAAAATTTACAAATTTAATAAAAAATTAGATATTATAGACTAAAAGATCAATAAAAAAAATTATGAGATAAAAATTATTTGAGAGATAAATATAATAGATTATTCTTTTATCCGTAAATATAGCCCAATTTAAAATAAATCAATTTAATTTTTTACGTTTTGTTGTTTGATTTATTATACTCCTATATTTATTAGAGCCAAGTTGAAAAGTTTGGAGTCAAATATGAAAGTTGAAGATCTTAATTTTATTATAACCAACATATATTTGAGAGGCAAACAAAAAAAACAAATTTAAGAAAGAAAATCAAGTTTAAATATATTTTTATCTAAGAAAAATAGGCAAATAGAAACTGTAAAGACAAAAGAAAAACTCTTAATTTAAATTCATAAAGCACTCAAAATTATTTGAAAAAATATATCCTAATAATTTTTTTAATAAAAAAACTCAATGAGATAAATCTAACAAGTTGCAAAATTAAAAAAAAATAATGCGTGTAAACAAAAGAAACTAGAATTTGATTTAAGAAATGTCATAAAGAAAATAAACTAAACATAATCTTTTGAACAGATAAAAGTTTAGTGTAAGAGACAATGATAATTAAACTAAACTTATCTAAGAACTACCTAAATTATCTATTAAAAAATTATAAAATTAGTATAAAATTTATCTTAATAAAGATAGAGTTAAAGTTCTACAAAAATTAAAAATATAAATTTAATAAAAAAATTAAAGATAACTCATTATATACAAAAAAAAAAATTTAAAATAAACAAAAAAAAATTACGAAAAAAGAAACTATACAAGAGATTATATAAAAAAATATTTAAAATACAATTATATTTTATATTATAAAATTATATAAATTATTTTCTCATCTGTAAATATATTCTAGAGCAAAATAAATCAAATTTAACTTTTTTATATTTATATATGATTTATTAATTTTAATATATAATGTATTTTAACTATAATTTTTAATCAAATTATAACAACTAAAATACCAACATAAACTCATTTTACTTCTCCCCATTCATTTTTGGGTTAATTTTTTTACTTTGATTTGATAACACTTTTGCTTTGACGTATCTCTGTGAAAAGGTAATGGGAGTTCTGATACTACTAGCTAGCAATTACAACTCTTTTTTCTCGATCAGAATGACAAGTCCTTGTGTGGCGACATACATTGACGGGAAGTTTCTCTGACATGTTTAATCCAACTTTACAGGAAATTGCTTTTTATTTATAAATCAATTTTGTCCCATGCATGTGACTTGGAAAATACTGTTTCAACAAAAAGAAAATTAGAAATGAAACTCATTTTTTGATTTTGAACCTAAACTTCAACTTCTGCTATATCTCTTCTCTTAATATGAAACGTTATCTTGCCTTCACGAGAGGGAATAAAAAAAAAGTGGTTGTTGGGTGTGTTTTTTTCTTTTTAAAAAAAGAAATTTAAACTGTAATATTATACATAAATTTATAATATTATAATATAAATTTATTAATATATATTAGACAATTATTGATACTGAGACGTTTTATAAAAATAAAATAATTTTTTTATGATTTGTTTAAATTTATTTCTTTTAACAGTAAAAATAAAGATAAATTTTATAACCAAAACTATTTTACATAAAAATTACTATCTTTATTACGAAAGAAAAGATTTAATCTTAAAAGAGATTTTAATTGACAAAGGAGAATAATACAAAAGGTGTATTTTTTTTAAAGGTTATAATTGTAATATTATAGATAAATTTATAATATTATAATATAAATTTATTGGTATATATTAAACAATTATTGATACTAAGACATTTCACATAAATAAAATAAAATTTTATAATTCGTTTGAACTTATTTCTCTTAATAATAAAAATACAAATAAATTTTATAAAAAAAATTATCTTATTAAGGATCACTACTCTTATTACGAATTAACAGATCTAACTCTAAATTTTACCTCACAAATGAGAATACAAAAAAAAAAAAACAAAAAATCTCACATAAGAGAGAGATTACAAAAGTACCATACTCTTGTTTGATGTGTTTTGAAAAGCAATTTTCTGTAAGCTTATTTGGTATAGTATTTTCGAAGAACCATTTTAATTTCAAAATCCATTGAAGCAAAGTACATCCTACAGCTAGCCCAAAATAAAAAATAAGAAACAAAACAGCATCTTGTATAGTCCAAGCAATGAATATTCAAAAATAGCATCTTATGTTTACACATATATATATATACAACAATATGCATGCCAACAATTCAATATTTCAAAAAAAAAAAGTAGGTGAAATGAAATATAACTCATCAGGTTTCTATGTAAGTAATAGACAATTATGAGCAGGCTGAAATGCTATGGAGGGAAACGAAAAAAATAACACATTATAAAAAATTAAAAACTCATATCTGAGGATAGTTCTCTGCACCACCTTACTAGACTCATCAAATTGGGCAAGCTGGCAAGTGGCAAAAACTTGTAAGCTTATCCATCTTTTAAAAAGAAATTTGTTTATGAAAAGTATGTTGACATGCATGAAGATGAAGATGACTCATAAATATTCAATTCTTCAAACATTTTTGCCATTACTACCCATACACAAAGAAGATAAAACCCACCATTTATCAAGTGTAAATGAAGCAAAGAAACTCTATATGTAAGTATGTAATTTGTAAGTGCAATACTAAAAAGAAGTTAAAAGAGTGTTACATGCAGAAATGGCTGTGCATAAGTTTTTAAGTACCTGAATTTTGATGGGTCATTAGAGATGGACTTGGATTTTTGAGCAATGGAGAGAGGATCTGTATGAAGAAGAAGGTACTCAACATCTCCCATGTCACCATTGAAGCCAATGTTCTTGCAGCCATAACCACAAGGATTAGCAGTGCCAGCTTGTTGCTTTTCAGCAACTGGTTTTGCAAAGAACTTGACACTTTCTTCTTCCATTTTGGCAATGATGTGTTCAGAGACACCATGGTTAATCACCTTGAAGAAGCCAAACTCTTCACAAGCTTTTACAATGAGCCTTGACACCTCTGATCTCTCAGCTGAAAGATCAATTATGGGAAGCTCAATGGCTTGTATTTTCTCATTGCGAAAGGGAGTTGGTGAGGCCACAACCATTATCTCTACAACAATCTCTTTAGAGCTACAAAAGGAGAGTTAG
The DNA here is from genome assembly GCA_946807835.1 of Ailanthus altissimus. Lineage (NCBI taxonomy): Eukaryota > Viridiplantae > Streptophyta > Magnoliopsida > Sapindales > Simaroubaceae > Ailanthus > Ailanthus altissimus. The sequence continues at coordinate 27,800,669 of OX327703.1, read as the reverse complement.
TGAAATTATGAGAAGATATGTGAAATAGAGGAGTGGCGAAAATGAGCTAATAAATATGTGATATATATAGTATGAGAACTAGGCTTAAGAGTTGAGGAAAGCAAAAGAATAATGATACTTTTGACAAAGGGAGAGAGAGAGAGAGAGAGAAAGAGATATGGTGATTATATAAAATCTTTTTCTTGGGGATTTAGGAATTGTAAGACTTGGATTTGGATGAAGTCCAACTAGGCAAAATTCCTGTCATAAAAAGAAAGTTTGACTTTCTATACTAAGTCCTTGTACTTTAAATTTTATCTTTTTGACTCTTCTAGTTACCCTTTTATGACCTTAACTCACAACTTTTGACCTTAACTTGGCATTAGTAGCCTTTATATTTCTTTGACCAATTAGGATCTCCCACAAGTATTTTATATTAAACATGGATGATCAAATTTATTCTTTTATTATTATTTTATTAAATATCAATCACATATCAATAAAAAGATAAGATAAAAACTTAATTTAAGAGATATTCAAATCCTATTGTGACTCACACAATCCCTAAAATTCTAACTCCATAATCTTTCTTTATTTTTTTATCTCGCATTCCATGCTTTATTTGCAAGCAAGCCTTTATGGACTAAAAAGAAATAAAGGAGGAAAAAAAAAAAGAAAGAAAAACCTAGTTAATTCAATGACATGAACCCATTTCAGCTTTGCTGTGTGTGCTCGTTATCAAGGGTAGATTTGCCATTTTCAATCGAACTAAGCTTAAATTTTTCTGGGTTTCTCACATATTTTTTATCCTTTTTCCAGGGTTTGTTATGTGTGAACTCACTGAGAATCGAGTCATTTTAATGGTGGCAACTCATGCTTAGCAAGGAGATTATCTAAGCATAATCACAGTCAACTTTATATATTATTTGTTGGACAAAGGTGGGGGGTTTTGAGTGTACAAATAGGTTAATGAACAAATGAAGCAATAATAGACCAAAAACTTTTATAATAAAATAATTCCTACTAATGTGGCAAATAATTATCAGATGATCCTCTAATAAAATTAGGAGCACCTAATCTCCTACCCAAAAACAAAATATGCCGTAAAAACCCTTTGGGATTAAAAGCTTTATTGACCTTTTTAAACAAAGTCTATGGTTTGCATTCCCATGCAAAATACCAACAGTTCCAACACTTACTTCAATGACAAATTAAGGGCAGACGGCAAACTCATTATATAGAAAATTGAAACAAGAGAAGGTTCCTTCTCTCCTTCCCCATTTAATCCAATGGCTCTCACACACGCATCGTTTTTATAATGATTGATGGGTATGTTGCCACGTGGAAGCAGGATTTTGCTAATGGAATTCCAGAATCTAGAGTCCAACCCCATTAATTATACAATTTTAGACAGAGATGCGAAGGATTTATTAAATGAAGACATCCAATACTTGGACGACAACAAGTCATATTTTGTTAATCGATTATTCACCCTCGTACCTATAAAATTAATATATATATTAACTGTTGAAATTCAGCTAATATTATTAAAAATTTACACAATAAAAAAAACACTAAAAGTTTATAGTGTTTCGGTTCTATTTAAATTTAACAATAAACTCAGTATTACATTATATCTTTAAATTATATATAAATTAAAATTTTAGAGGCGTAGTATGTATTTTATTACTTTCTCTCTAAATAATTTTTTATCTTTATAATTGTTTATCTTTTTAAATTGTTAATTTTTATCTCTTCGTCTATCTCTCTTTTTATTTGAATAATAAAAAATAATTAAATTCTTTAAATAGTTTAAATTTTATATATAGTTATTATTATTTTTTTCTAATCATAGATTAAGTTTCAATATGAAATAATGAAAATAAGACTTCTTTTTAACAAGGAGAATAAGAAAAACTTAATCTTGACATAATATATATAAGGACCAATAAACTTTCCATTATTATTATTATATGTGTTTGGTTTTGAAGAGTTTGATTTAAACCATGAACCATTGTATTTATACGCGTCCAATCTAATAAATTAATAATCAATGTCATACAACCCATGAAGTTGAAAAACATTTTAATTTATTTTATAATGATTGGTTTAAATAAATTTAAAAAAAAATCTAGATGAAAAAAGAAGTTTATTTAAAAAGATATTCATAAATTTTTTTCCCAAAAAATGGTTATCGGATATTTCTACAAAACTATTTCTTCGACCCATAATTTTAAAAATAAATAAATAATCTAGAACATTTCATTTTCCATTTATTGATAAAAGTTCAGCTTTATTAAGTCTATTCAAGCACGTGGCCCGATAGACAAAAAAAGAAAGGGTCATTGGCCCCTTAGAAAGGACATGATTGATCCCTACATTTGAACCATACCCACCTAACAATCATTTTCAATCGTCCAAAGGGTAATCAATTTCAATTTCTATTATATTTGTTTCAATTTTAATAAATTAAAAAATGTTTGTAATTCTATATTTAATTTCGTTTGGTAATTGGTTTTCTCTTAGCTTAATGAATGCGAAACCACAAAATAATTTAAAAAATCCAAAGAGTTGCATCATCGAAAGGCTGCCGACTTTTATCTTGTGATTTGATTTTTTATAGCAAAGGGTGGTGTTGCATGAATAATACTATATGAAAATTATATGATATGTTGTTATATATTATATTGGAGGTTAGCATGTTATGTTTTCAAGTTCCTTTTTTTTATAAGTGAGCCTCTAGAAAATGATAAAATAATATCTTGAAATTCTTAATTAATGTCATAATCATTAGGGTAGTTGACGGTTAGGGAAGTTTTTAAAAATCTAAAATTATATCCAACTTTATTAACTTTGATTAATCTAATAAATAAGTCCACGTCAAAATCTAATTTGATTACATACGTATGTATGTGTAAATATATATATACACACATACACATACCTCATTAAATAATAAGTAATATTATCATGTGATATTATTTAATTAATTTATAATTTTTGTATAATTTAAATATATTACAAATTTTTGACACGTATCCATAAACTTTATATATTATGAACTATTTAACCTACTAAATTATTTATATTCTTGTATATTTTATATTTATAAGGGTAATATCCATTATACTATATTTTTAACAGAATGTCTTACATAATTTTTAAACATATATAATTAATACACATTTAACACATTCAACAACTTAAATGTAATCAATGCATTGCGTGTAATATATATTTAAAATTTAATCTAAATTATTAAATGTATATTGATCTAACAATTTAAATATTATATAAGATGTCGTGTTAAAAATATGATTTTATAGATTATAGCCTATTTATATTATAGTATTGGGTTATTTCATATATCACATAAACTCATAAAAGAACAATTATAAAAATTCCATAGATGGATTAGTGTGGGTGTCTTGTATCAGATGGATTTTGTTTAGATGCCAAAAATATTAAGGCAATTATGAAATTTATAAAATAATGGTCATAATCAGTTGTGATAAAAGAATTGCAAACTGTTTTATCCGATAAGTAAAACGATTAATGAGATAATGATACATGTGGAATCTGCGTACATATTAAGGATTCTTCCTTTTGCTTCACAAGATTGTTATTAAAAATTTAAAATACGAAAAAAAAAAAGACAATTTAGAAGCAAAAACTTTTTGGCCCATTACCTTTTATTTAAATGGGCTTTCAGATATTGACCAGCCGCTGAGAACTCATGGAAAATGGGCCTAGGCCTATTAGTGAGCCGGGTCATGAGAAAATCACGGACCATAAAAGCAAATGTCGCCTACCGATAGTTGGTCTTCCATTTTCAGGGAAATAATATTATCCTAAATGCACCCCTTATATTTCTAACAAATCCACGTCATCTCCAATTAGAGGTAGCTTTGTTTATAGACGGGATACATTGGAAGGAGAAAAAAAATTGTTGTAAAAACTTCGCATTACAAGAAATAGTATCCAATATTATTTGATAGGTTAAGTATTTTTAAATTAATAAAATGCGACAAGATAAAAGAATTGAATTTTATTGACAATTATGGTATAATTATTTAAATCCTCTAATGGTCCATTTTGTATAGAGACGTGGCTTTGAAGTCATAGTTGTTATCAATCTATTTGATGTTTAATAATAATTAGTAGAGAGTGAAAATTGTGCTTGTTAAACATTTTTAAATATTTTGCTTTTAAAATTAAATGGAAGCATATTTTTGTATCGATTGTGTTATATATTAAACTCTAATTTATTAATATCACGAGCAATCAAAATAAAAACCAGAACATAATATACCAAACTTCACAAGATTTTTATTGAGTAAGATTTGACGCAAGAGTTATGTCCACCTTATCGCAGCAAATTTTCACTTTTATTAAAGAAGGATTACAAGATATTACCCTCACGTCTCTTTTTTTTAATACATAAACAGATGACTCTCTTAATATCTTATAATTAGTAGAAAATAAATTAAGACAATATTCTTTGTACAATAATAAATACATATTTAAAATAAACTTATTTATTTAAAGAATTTTCAATATATGTAAATAGGATAATAATTAAGCTCTACATATCTAACAAAATGTTTAGTGAAAATTTTATTTTGAGTAAAGTAGTAAAAAGAAAGATGTAGAGGAGGAAGTAATAATTTTTGAAACAGTGAAACTAAAAGATACCAAAATTTCCACAGGAAACACACTTGAAATTGAAGCATCTTATACAATTATGATGATTCATCAAGGTATTATTGAGAGGTGATAACAATTGACAGACGTCAGATTACATCCCCTGCCTTTTTGAAGGGTCGAGAAAGGAATGAGTTGAATGATTTGAGCGAAAAAGTAAGAAGGGAATAGGCCCCTAAGGCCTAATGAATGAGCCATGTTAGCATGTTACCCAAAGATGGTAAAAAGTTTGAAAACAAACATGGCCCTCATTGCTGCTGATACCTAAGTACCTAACACACAAGTGCTTAAATGGGATACGAGGCAAATCATGAGGTTGCTTCCTCTCTCACTTTCAATTCAAAAGTGCTTTTTATTATTTTAGCTTTTTCATCACTGCATGCAAAACAGAAAAAGGCAAGACGGTAAAATAGCTATTATTTCAGGGACAGCAAGGGCAAAGGTATTGAGCTTTTTCAATTGCCCACTTAGTGGACACCATCATTTTCTTGCTTGAATTCAACACCTGTCTCTCTCTCTCTCTCTCTCTAAACTCCTTTTTGGGTACTCTAATTTCTAAAAAGTAAATATACCCAGATGAAAATTGACTGGAAAAATCAGACCCTCTGTTAAAAATATATAAAAAAAGGAAGCCATCAAAATTTAAGCAGATTGTTGTAGGTCCTATAGATAGATATGGTTTGAAGAATCTGATGACAAACAGCTACTAGAAATTGATTTACAAAAAGGTCCTAGAGTTCAGTAACTATTTAAATATATTAGGTTTACTACATTAGGTGTCAATAATACTACATATTTTAATATAAATATTTAAGGTATACAATATTACTTTATTATAATAAATTAAACTTACATTCTAAATGCAAGACTTGAATTTGAGTTAATTTATACGATATTATTATTATTTAATTAAGTAAACATATTTAAGCAAAGAACGCTTGTATGAAAATTCAAAATAAATTCGTGAGGATAAAAAATATACATAAAATTTAAAATAAACAATATATATTTAATTGCTGGATTGAAGTGGGTGTTACATTAAATGTGGGATTAAAAAGGCTTTTTTTTTTTTTAATATCTATAACGAGAACAATAGTAATCAAATCAGTAATATATTTGCAAATTTTTTGGCAAAGAGGCTAATTTATGTGGTTGGTATATTCATTTTTATGTGAGATGAGTAATAATATAACATGTATCATAAAGTTTTTTTCCCATGTGACATGTCCAAGAGTTATCAACTTCTTCACTTAAAATTGAAAACTTAATATTGTGTATATCATCATGGTGTTTGGGAACATATCGAATCACAATATTCTCTCAGGTAGGGCTTATCTAACCATTTTGTACACAAAAAAATAATTGAAAAATTAGGTTAGGAAAAATGGCAGAAAATTTAATTAGCTATAATATATTTTTCCAAGCAAACCCACGAAATTTCTTTTTCACATTCAAATCAAATGATGCTGACATATTTACCAATGTAGTGTAAAGGAATCTCTAGCTTAGCTTAAAATTATGCAAAGTTAGGACTAATTTAAAAACGATAAATCAAGTCGTGGTCGTAAACCTAACTTAATGATAATTGAATAGAATAATATTATATATTTTAAATTTATATTTTAAATAATAATATGTCAATTAATTATTAATTGTAATAAATAATTTTAAAATTTATATTATTTTATAATTTAATAATTACTTAAAATAATATTACTTAAAATATAATTTAATATACAATTTAAAATGTGTAACATTACTCTAATTGAATATCTTCAATCTCTAAATAATAATTTTCTTAAAAAAAATTGATAAATTAAAACCAGTTTCTCTTAATCATGGATAATAATATGCATCATTTTAAACCGAATATTAAAACACGGGATTAGGGTTTCCATTTCCCAGCTGAGATTTTCCATGAAACCAAAAGAAGAAAAAGAAAATAACGTTTACTTTGAGAATATTCTTTGGTGGGCTTGCTCTTGCTGTGTCTGCTTTTTGAATCGCCACTGTCAAACTGAGCTAACTCGTTTTCATACCACTTGTCTTGCATAAAATTGGTAAAAAAAAAAAAGATAGAGAAATTAACACTCGAAATTAGAAAATTTAGCTCCATCTACCCATCGTATCTCTCTCTCTCTCTCTTCTTATTTTATTTAATTTAATGGGTATTTTTCTTTTTTTAATAATTCTGACCTGATCACATTTACACAGACTCAGAGCAAAATCAGCTTTTTGGTGGATGTGTGGGTATGTATGAACCTTTTTTTATTTGGTACACAAAAAGTTTTGGTATAAAAATTTTGAAACTCCAATAATACAGTAGATATGCTTATGCTGTGTCATGTGCGTAGTGTACAGAGAAGAGTTCAGTGACTCACGAGGAGAGAAACTTAGTCTTTTTCCTTTGCTGCTCAGATCTGAAAGAATAATTTATTCTCTCACTCAGTCCATTTTTTCTCATAAAAACCAACATAAAAAACAACGAAACCGATGCCCCTGCCCTGGCAACAGCATATTTCTTCTGCCCACATAATAACAAATTGAAATTGATGATGCTTTTATGAACTGAATAACGAAAGTGAGTTTTCACTGTCAATAATTTACAAAAAGAAACTAAAAAACACTTCCTCTTTTCTTTTTCTATTTATTGCTAATGCTTCAAATAGTAGTAGTAGTACTACTATTTTACATATACATCATCTCTTCAAATATTTTTCCTCCTTAATTTAACTTACATGTGAGAATAATAAATCAAAACCCACATAGAAGATCAAGGTCTTCATTTCATAGCTAGCATGAGCTATATATATATATATAGAGAGAGAGAGAGAGATATATTATTGGATAATTTTGAGGAAAGAGGTGTTTTTTTTACTCTGATTCTAACAGCTCAGGAGGGATAGACAAGGAAGGAGAAGATGAGTTGGGCGGAAACGGGGAAGAACGGAGATCAAACTCTATATCATACAGTTGTGATACAAAGTTTGTAAGGAGAAGAAGGTTAAAAGAAAAGAACATAACATGGGGTCTTACAAGGTCAAGAAAAGGTCTTACAAGGTCAAGAAGTCTAAAATTAGAAGAAGAAATAGAAAATGGATCGAAAAAGGGAATGAAGAAAAGGGGGTAGTTGAAAAAAGCTCAGGTAGGATAGCACCAAATTAAGATGAACAAGCCACCATTATTGTAATGGAAGAAGCCCTGCTAGCACCCAGTTCATCTTCAAAGCAGGCAATAATTTCATCCATGGCAGTTCCTTTCTTGTCGAAGCCTCCAATCTTTGTGCTGGTTTTGCTCCCATGCATGATTTTGCCTGCATGAAGATAAAATTACATATCAAATATAGATGTAAAAATATCCCAAAAAGAGCATCTCTAAAGAGTAAATTCTCTTCAGAAACATAAAAAAAAAAAAAACTAATTAAATTGCTTTAAGAAAGCATATATACACAACTTTGATACATATTTCACATGATATAACAAATACATGTTTTTGCATATATATATATGTATTTATATATATAAGTACAATAAATTAGAAGAAAAAAAACCCAAGTTTGACATTATTTGTTACATGTAAAAGTTGGCACACCTGGTGGAAACTTGTGTCTTTTTTTCATCTTTTAATTTTTTTTTTATTTTTTTTTCGAGAGAGAGGGAAAGTGAAACAGAAGGAGAACAATTAGAAGAAGAAGAGAGTGGGTGAGGATGTAGAGAAAAAGTGAAAGAGGAGGCAAAGCTTTATAAAGAGGAAAAGATTGTGTGTGGACAACCCCACAGCCACTGCACTGGGCTACTAGCAACTGATGATGGACCTGACAGTGACAGGTCCAAGGCCCAAAAAGAATGTAAACGTCAGCAAGAGGAGATGGGCCTGCCGCTGATGGTGCTGCCCCGCCGATCCCTTTTTTCGGCTTTTCAGTAAATACAACGGGTAGTTTTTTTTTTTCAATAAACTATTTATATGTATAATGTTACTGTTCTTTGCTTTTGCCCATAACTTTTCGGATTATTTTATAATGTTAGAAAAGTTTCGTATTAATAATATGATTATTTAGTGTTGGGGCACCTGTTAAAATGACAACTCTCTCGGTTGTGCGCACCTTTGACCTGATGGTCGGGGGTTCATCTCCCCCTCCTCTTTAATTTGTAGTAAATTTTTTTAAAAATAATATAATTATTTATATTTGTTAAATTAATAGTTGAATATATTTTTTTAATTTGACATAATGATTTAAGTTATTTTTAAAATTATAATAAAATTTTAATTTTAATAACGAAATTGATAGCAAAATTATTTATATATGGTAGAATAACCCTAATTTTTACTGTTGGTGTCCGTACAAAATGCGTTGATTATGATGATCTGTCTGTACACGTGGGAAGTTTTGATTCGTTAGAGGGTTTTTTAATGATGTGCTCGTGTGGTTACAGAAGCGCCACGTGTGTTGTCTAGATTCACCCTACGTACAGTGCAAGACTGTGGAAACTGAAAACGCCGTCATGTAAAATTCCTAATTCGGTTTTTGCTTATTTCGTATGAAATGCTTTATGAAAGTTGAAGCAGAAAATATTACCTTTTTTTTTTTGCTCGTTTATTTTATTTGAATCAAACACTAGAAATTGAACACTAGGTAACAATCTTGGTTATTTGACTTTATACAAATATTGAGAATTTTTTAAATGAGAAAATCGCAAAATTCAAACAAATTTATACAAATTTTTTTTTAAAAAAAACAACGTTGTTTTTTAGTTATGCAAATGTAATTGTTAAATAATATTACATAACTGTAAATAATGTTATATAAGCCCAGTTTATATTTTAAATATATAAAAATAATGTACCAATCTTCGTATGTTTAAAATATAAATAATATTATATATTTTAAGTTGACATTCTTCATGGTACGGGCTCCCTTTAGTCCATTCTTGGGTTGGGTTGGGGGAATATTCGAGTGATTGTCTTTACGAATTCAAATGATCCCGCATTGTCTGATTGGTCGACCTCCCCCATTGTTTGATTGGTCGACCTTTGACCCATGTGTGACACTTTTTAATAAAGGAGAGGGATGGGTCTATTGTGAACTATATGGATATTCCTTTAACAAAGATTCATTATTTATAGTGGATCATTCTTTCAACAAAGATTCATTATTTATAGTGGATCAGTATCATCTGCGAGAACGAATCTCTTCGCTCCACATTCCTATACTTTTTCTAATCAATGAGAATCTTTTCTTCATCCATCGAGCTTCATCTGCAAGAACGAACCTCTTCGCTCCACATTCCTATACTCTTTATAATCAATGAAAATCTTTTCTCCATCCATCGAGCTTGAACCATATTTTTCAACATCAATATGCCTAGGGGTGTAGATTCATCACCCACTCCTAGCTGCTTTAAGACATTACTAGTTATCGGCTCAAAAAAATTAGTTATAATAGTAGGATTCGATTGAAAGAATGTATCAAAATGATTTGCACTTTGACATCAAAGAGCTTAAAGTCATATTCTAAATAATAATATTTTAAATAATTATTGAGTGATAAAATAATATAAAATTTTAAATTATCTATTACACTATTTTATTATCTAATGATTACTTAACATATTGTTATTTGATACAATTTTAGATGTGTAATATTATTTTTTAAAATATTTACAAATACAACCTCCTAATTAATGTTGATAGTTTAAGAACAACATAAATTTATAATTCAAAATCGTATTTTGAAACATGCGAGTGCTTGTATTATATAAAGACTTATTATCATTAAAGTTAAGTTTGTCAATTGATGGACGGCTAAATAAGGTTTGCCAATTGAATATTGATGCTAAATCTACAAATTACATCTCATGTTCTTATTTGAATGTTGGTTGATGAAACTTGGTCAGACTTAAAGGAGGCAAACGTAGTTTAATTTGTTCTACCAAGTACACATTTGATATTCCTACCAAAGACTTCATACAAAACAAACACTTGTAAAGAAATTAGAGAATAATTACAAAGCCAGCTATGTTTGATGAGAATTAATGAAGAGTATGCATTTGGATATTTTGTGTCAATAAAACCATAGCAATTGGCAGTGGCACAACAAGCTAAAAGCTAAATCCCGTTTTTTTGGATGACTAAGGCCAGGAAAATACAGTAGCTGTATCTGAGTTGGGGCAAATGTATATATAAAACGGGGAAATGGGGAATCTAGGTAATTGCATAAACCTTAAAATGAGTACATGCATGCACTTAAAATTTTAAAACATTATGCTTAAGTTTCTGTGTTTTTTTTTTTGTGTGGTTTTGTTTGGTTTCTAAAGCTAGATGCTAACAATAAAATATATATAATTTTGTCGAGGTTTGTGCGGAATGGAACCTTTGAGGGCGTGCGTGTGTTAAGAGGCATTTAACATCACAGTCTCCTAAGATAATATATGGTCAAAATAATGTGCAGGGGGGAAATCTCACATTTCCCCAATTTCTTGGCCTGCTTTTTATTTGTAATATTATAGATTTTGAAATAATGATTTCACATGCTTTGGCTCTTCTCTAACTCCAAGCCTCTCTTCTAGAGCCAGCAAAGATTCATGTCCCATATAAAATTTCTAAGTTATAACAAAATATAATATATATTATTCAAATCAAAACCCAATGAGCCAAAGTGGGTAGAAGCTATTGACTTGAAATTGTAGCAGAAACTTCAACAGATAGACAAGATCAAGCAAAGCAATAATAATAGCAGGGACCCTAAAACTAGTTGAGTGATTGGCCATGTCTGCATATTTTTACCCACACGATTGCTTTTCCATGCAGTTGTAGGCTAGCAGGATCATACTTGACCTTTGGGTTTGTGGAATTTGTGATCTAAAATTATGTTTATGATGTTGGTAATGTTTGGAATAAATTCGAGAACATGTCGGAATTATTTTGGAGCCGAAAGCATGTGTGGAAGAGGTGGAATTCTAATGGAACAATTGAAAAAATTGCAGAAGAAAACAGGGAAGAATTCTCAGGTGTGGGCGCCGCGGCTCAGGAAGCGCTGACGGCGGCATTGGTTCCAGAATGTCAATGTCGCGGTGCTGGATCTCAATGCTGCGGCGCTGCACTGTTCACTGCTCAATGTCGCGGTGCTGCACTGTTTACTGTTCACTGTTCACTGTTCACAATCTGAAAATTCCGAATTTAGGCTTTTTCTTTCCGTTTTTTGTGGGTATTTTAGACTTCATATAAATACCCCATTATGCCTAGGGTTATGTAAGATGAGAAACACTCTCAAAACTCTTTAGAACAAACCCTAGAGTTCCAAAATTCAATTGTATCATTCATTGATCTTGTATTATCAATTCTCTTGTAATCAACCAAAGAATAAGAGAGACTTGGATCCTTGATCCACCGTGGACGTAAGCAATTTGCTGAACCACGTATTTTGTGTCTTGGTATGGTATATTTCTACTTTTCTCTATTGTCAATACTTAACTCTACAATTTAGCTTGTTGTTCTTGCTTAGATTGTTTTAAACTACTTCATTGTTTGTATTCTCTACGTATTCCGCTACGTGTTAATCTCTATAGGGTTCTATAATTATCACACAACTGCTGCTTAGGTAGCTAGCTCGACGAAGTTCCACTATTTCCTGTCAACTTCACCCAAGAGATGATCATTACTGTACATATTGAGCCTCTTTTTTCTGTTAGCACTTTCACGTGATATACGTCTTTTGCTCCCATCTTTTGCCCATACTCTAGGGCCATATAATATATCTTCACTTCATTACAAAGCTCAATAATTTGAACTGGAAGTACTGTCAGCATGTTCTTAATTTTTAGCGGTATTAGAAATTCAAATGAAACAAGTTTTAAGAATAAAGCTGACACAAGCATATACATAGCTCAGAGTAGTTTTGATAATGATACTGGTGCAAATCTGTGTACTAATTATTACCCACTGGCTAAACCCGTTTAGTCACTTCAATTGAAGAGTGATTGGACGTAAAAATGACAGAGACAAATAAATTTTCTTTTACTCGTGAAGTTAACAACAAGAATACCTGCAAATAAACTAGAATAAGGTGTTGAAATGCATAGGCCACGAGCAAAATTTTTTTTGTTTGCCTCTAATAAAATGGGGAATTTGATGTGACAAATGAGCCCCTAAAGAACCATATTTGGTTACAAGGAATCATATTCGTATGCTAGCAGACACACATTCCATTTCTTGAAAACACAAACAATGCATCAATAATTTTGCGAAGTTGCATTGCATTTTGCATATATATCACTTAGCCTTTGATTTGAAAGTTTGAACCAGTAGTGCCCATGTTCTGTTTCCATGAGGTGACTTGTGTTGATCACTTGATGCTTCAATTTTTAAAATTTCAATTTCATAACCAAATTAGGAAACCAATAATGTAAAAAAAAAAGAAACCATGTAGAGATGAGAATTGAAAGATGATGCATGTGCATGAATCATGGTGATGAATGAATGCATACTGTCTTCGTCTATGGCATCGTACATAGCATGTGTCCAAATTGCAGCTGTGTTTTGGTGGTTTTCAGATAGTGAGTTGAGAGACCCATTTGGGCCCAGAAGCTTTGAAAAACCTGTAAAGATTCATGCAGAGTAGTGAATAATTTGAAATTTGGTTTCATGGTCCAACTACAGTTTCCGGGTAAAATGGTGACACTCCATATGGGATCGGTGACCTTTTTAATCTATGAATTTACAATGTGGGCACTCATGTTATTGGTAAAAATACAACCTTAAAATTAAGTCCACTAAGAATTTGATCACACGATTAGTTTTGGATTTAATAATCTAATTTCTACCAACATTTATTCGTTCAAAGTTTATATTTGGATTGAACTATAATGACTTACTTTAAATTGGTTTCAGTTAACCTCTAATTTAATTTTAGAATTCAATAAAAAAAGAAAATAATTTTACAATATTTGTCAAAATACTATAAAAGTACATCTCTGCTCATAGTATATATGCAGGGATTTTTTCAACGTATATTCTAAAAAACTTTAAATGTTTTGCAAATTTTTTTTATTATAAATATCTAAAAAATAGAAAAAAAATCATGCAAAGAGATAAACAATCACACAAAACATAAAAATTTAAGTGGTTTGATAATAAATGTCTACGTTTACAGTAGATCACGAAATCATAACTTATTTTCTTAGTTCATAAATAACTCTAAAATTACAAAAAAAATTATAAAAGATTATCAAATAATATATTGATAGAAGAGCTCTCTAATGATCTATCATTTAAATATTTTTATGACACTCTTTTTGTACATCGAATATTTAAACATTCTTTACCTTTCAAAATTTTAAAGGGTTGCAATAATTTATATAAATTTTAAAATATGCTTAAAAATTTTATTTTTAATAAGAATATGAGTCAACGCATTATAAGAGTCTAAAAATTAACTTTAAGATAAAATTTTATTCGAAACGATTTTTTTTTTTTGTAAATTAGCACCTAGGTGTCGCAACAATGTAGCCTTGGTTCTTCTTGTGTTTCAAGTCTCTCCTCTCTTATGACTTTTCGTTTTCGACACCCTTTCATTCTTTTAACGTATTTTCAATCTCATTTTAACTTTTCATTAATCTCAAATACAATTTTGAATTACAAAAATTTAGTAATATATTTGGATAAAAGTGCAATCAAACATAAAAAAAGCCTTGAATTTACAAATAACTTGATCAATTTTATTTTTGCTCATCAAATCAATGTTGTAAAAAATTAACAATATTTTGGCGAATAATTGTAAAATCTAAGTGGTTCGATTGCACTATAGTATGTAACGCCAGTCTTCTAAAAAAAGAACCGATCATTACAATCTCTATAATTTTTAACCCTTGATTTTAGTTATTCAGAATTCACTGTTCTTGTTCAGTAGGACGAGGAGTGAATCATTTGATCATCAAATTAAAGGCTGAAATAAAAGGTAAACTGAAAGGCCCACAATCGAATATTTGCAGATGGACTGTGACCTGTCATTGTAATTAGAGCTCTATCATTTTTAACAATTTCCCTCTTCTCTGGGCTGCTGTTAAGAAAGAAACGGAGCGTCAAGGGTTTGACCTTCAAATGACGTCGTTTCACTTGGTAGTTTTTTTTTTTTTTTTTGTTTAATGTAAGGGAAAAAGAAATTGAACTCAAAATTTTCATTAAAATGAAGGAAAATATAATGTCGAACTCTTACTACACTGTTAATACAATTACTTTCACTCTGCAAAATTTAAGAGCATGAATATGGAGAAAAGTCAGCTTAGCACTTCTGCCATCGTATCGGGCTGGACCATCGTATCCAAATGGTTCCACGACCACCCAATCACTCCTCTTTCAACACAGCCAGCCTCCTCCACGCGCTGAAGAAAACGACAGTTTGTCACGATTCGAATTAGTCATCGTGAATCGTGATGCCAAATTGCCAAATCAGCAGATGCAGGCAGAGTCGTGAGAGCAATTGAAAGGTTTAGTTCAAGCACCTTTGTGAGTAACAAATTGACTGACACTCGCACATTAACCAATGACCAAACCCAACACGTGTCATCCCCTCAACTCGTTACGTCACTAAAATTGAACTTTAAAGGAAAGTTTTTTAAATTGAACACAAATTTAATATAATTTTTTTTAAAAAATTGAAATTAAATATTTTAAATTTTATTAATTAAATAAATATTACGTTGATTATTTTATTTTTATTATAATTTTAATAATTTTTCAATTAATTATAAAAAATATTATTTATAATGACAATAATAATTTTAAAAAAATATAATTAAATTATTTAGTATTTTTTTTTATAAATGAAGTAAAAAAAATTAATATAAAAATTAAAAATATAAAAAAAAATACTTGTTGAGCACAAGTTCAAATATGCGCTCAACGAGCATTTTACTCGTTAGATGCATCGCTTAGTACAACCCCAGTAACTAAGCAAAGACGTTGGGTGTATTTTGTCCAACACCTATCAAATTAGTCAAACTTTGCTTTTATTTATTTATTAATTTAAAATTATTTTGTATTTAAATTAATTATATTTTAATTAATGTATTAAAAAAAGAACTTAATTAATTAATTAAAATAAATAAATAATTTTAATTAATTTATAAAAAATAAAAAATTATTCAACTAAATAATTTATATTATTTAATTAAAATATTTTTTTATTAATTGAATGTAAAAGTTAAAATATTATTTTAAATATATTATTTATTAATTATATTATATTATTTTAAATAAAATTTTATTTTTTTAAAATTTATTAACTTTTTATTTTTTATAAAACAATTAATTTTAACATTTTTATTAAATTAATAAAAAAAGTATATTTTAGTTATATAATATAAATTATTTAATTAAATAATTTTTTATTTGTTATAATTAATTAATTATTTTATTTTTTAATACATAAATTAAAAATAATTAATTTAAATAAAAATTAAAAAAAATTTAAATTAAAAAAGAAGAAGCAAAGCTTGGCAAAAATGCCAAGCTTCGCTTGGGCGCAACATGCGCCCACCCCCTCCCCAAGCAATTGCTTGGGATAAAATTTTTATCCCAAATAATTGGTCTAACTACGAAAATTTCCCAAATTTAAACTCTCTCGTTATCTTAATCCCGTCTTAAAAAACGTGATGTTTTTTTTCTTCTCCTTCATTCGAGTGAAGATTGAGAGAAATGACATTGATCACGCTGTTTGTGTCGGCCACGAGACTCGCCGGAATCTTAGTAACGGTGACCATTGGGGCAAATGCCTTCTCTTTTAACCGTTATCGGAAAAAGAATCTTCTGCGGTTTCGGTCTCCCATTGACGAGTCCGATGGTATTCTGGCGTCGTTCAATATAGACGGTTAGTAAATAAACTACGTAAATCACCTGAAACTTTTAGCGTTTTGGTGTCATTTATAGATTTATTTCATAGCAAACGACGCCGTATTAGCTTGATTAATTTAGAATAAGTAATGGAAGCTTGAACTTCAATTCAACATTGCTAAAATTTGGTTCAAAAAGTCTAGAATAGCTGTCTGATAAGTTGGTAGTTAAATAAATGATTGCACACGTGGCGTCATATTTCTGGATGGTTGGTTGTTCTATGACAAGAAAATATATAGTTAACCAAATAGCGTCAT
This sequence comes from Ailanthus altissimus, assembly GCA_946807835.1. Classification (NCBI taxonomy): domain Eukaryota; kingdom Viridiplantae; phylum Streptophyta; class Magnoliopsida; order Sapindales; family Simaroubaceae; genus Ailanthus; species Ailanthus altissimus. The sequence goes on along the minus strand of OX327703.1, from coordinate 27,783,843 downwards.
GCCCAGTTGCGAGAGACATCGCCCGCTAGATTATTTCTCTCTAATTGGCTACGTTTAAAGATGTTATGGCATACTTGTCTTAAAGTTGAGTTTGGTATTAACATACACTTGAAAGAGGCCTAGAAATTGAGGTTATAATTGAGTAATATGTTGTAATATTTTGTGAAATTGTATTCTGTTTGCCATATGTTTGTTTTTTTTTTTGGGGTGTGAGTTGAAAAATGGCTGGTTGTTCTCATTTTGTGTTAGTTAAATTACAATGTTGGGGTAATTATTTGCTATGTTATTGCTCAGGTGAAGGGGAGAATGAGTTTTTCTTTGGGTTGGCGACCGCACCAGCACATGTCGAAGACAAGCTTAATGATGCTTGGCTTCAGTTTGCGGAAGAACAGCTGGGAGAGAGCTCGAATAAGGAGGGCCTACGACCTGCAGATGCATTAATGGGTGCTGCCACAGGGGATGGTGGGTCTCAGCAAGCTCCTTTGCCGAGAACAAAATTTAATAAGACGGAAGAAAATGAAGCCTCTTAAGATAGCCATGGAAGCTATGATTAGGGGGTTTCAAAAATATATAGAAGAAGACAATGGAGAAGAAGTAACTACAGCAAATGAAGAAGTTCATCATAAAGTAACTGCTTGGCACAATGTTCCTCATCCGTAAGCTTAAGTATATGATCTGATGTCTTGAAATTTTGAAGGATGTTTGTATTGCTAAAATTATCATAATTAGGTCTAGCCTGGCATCATCCTTTTCAGTCATTGCATTGTTAAAGCTTACATTTGCTATTCTTTATTCGATATCTTGAATCTTTCGGGGAGGAGAGGTTACGGTTTTGGTCTGATCCTGATACAGAGCTGAAGCTGGCAAAGGGCACTGGCGTTAGTGTCTTTCGCATGGGAATAGATTGGTCAAGGATCATGCCCAAGGAGCCTATCAATGGCCTCAAAGAAACTGTATGTCCGATTCTGATTACTCATATATCTAATGCCTTTATTGAAATCTATGATCCCTTGCTGCAGACCTAAAAAATAGTTTTGAAGTGTAAACTTACTATTGCGTATATGTCCAAATGTCATACTTTCTCTTTTGGATAAGTCAGATTTCTTACTTTGTAAATTTAAGCTTTGTCTATGCTTAGTTGCATCATGTTCTGTTTCAGGTTAATTTTGCAGCGCTAGAGCGATATAGGTGGATCATCAATAGGGTTCGTTTCTATGGAATGAAAGTGATGTTGACCCTGTTTCATCATTCCTTGCCACCATGGGCTGGTGGTTGGAAGATGGAGAGAACTGTTGACTATTTCATGGATTTTACCAGGTCAGTTTAGCTGTTAGTGCTTGATTTTAGGAGTGGGCTTTTTTCCTGCTGTTCAACAATACTATTATACTTTCTGATCCGATGCAGTATATTGGAAACCATTATGTTTCTTATCCACCTTTAATGATAGACAAACATAAATCATAATAGCACCAATCTATTGGTTATGTCATATTTCAAAATTAACTGAAAGTTAACTGTTAAATAACAGGAATTATCATGATCATGCTCACATTGTAAACGATTGGTCAGTGTAATCCTATTGTTAAATATGACATGCTAGCAGATCATTAGTTTCTTCGGGTCAACAAGTGAAGCAATACGAGGGAGAAAATCCCAGTGGGTTCAATGAAATCACAAACCCTTATTCTTTTATGGCTGAGCGAAGATTTCATTTTGGATATTCAGGTGGACTAATTGATGAATTAGAATTCAACTCCGTGTGTGAAAATTATCAAAATAAGAACAATATATCTCACAAACTATAGGAAAGTAAAAAAGAAGAAAATCTAAAATTAAATAAATCCAATTCATCATCTCCTGTTTGTGTTTCTTGTAATTGCAGAATCTTTGTTTGTGGGGACTTTGCATTGAAGTCAACCATTTTTTTTTTCCATTCATCTACTATGATCCTTAGATTATTGATTCAGGAATTCGGACAAGGAAAAGAGTTAACTAGCTTCAGTTTACTTTTTGTTTCATGACTTTGATTTTGCCTCTTGGAATGAATTCATTTGATTCCTTGCTTTGTGGATGATTGATATTTCTGTTGTCTGCTTTATAATTCTTACATGTTCTCCTCTTCTGCAGGCTTGTTGTCGATGTTGTATCGAATATTGTAGATTATTGGGTAACATTTAATGAGCCACACGTCTTTTGTATGCTCACCTATTGTGCTGGGGCTTGGGCTGGTGGCAATCCTGATATGCTGGAGGTTGCCACTTCTGCTCTACCAACTGGTGTTTTCAATCAGGCCATGCATTGGATGGCCGTTGCACACTCAAAGGCCTATGATTACATTCAGGAAAAAAGGTTTCTCTTTGCTGTAGAAGCTCCAAAAATAAGAATCCTGCAAAGAATTTATAGTGTATATGAACATTGAGTAATTAGAAAATGAATGCTCACAGATACACATATATTTGATAACTCTTGTGTTTCTGATACAAACTACTCATTGATCTCAATATCAATCTAACTGGAAATTTCTTTGTTTTCGACTATTTTCATCATTATCTTTATTTAGGGGTATATTCTTTTCTAAATGTTTTACAACACATTGATTTTTCTAGAACTTCTTTTACCTGCAGCAGCGCTCTATCAAAGTCAAAGGTTGGAATAGCACATCATGTATCATTTATGTGGCCATATGGTCTCTTTGATGTTGCTGCAGTTACATTGGCTAATTCCCTTACAGTCTTTCCATATATGGATAGCATCTCTGACCGGCTGGATTTCATAGGCATTAACTACTATGGACAGGTTCTCACTAACTTCTCTATTCAAATTACACTCTAACCAACCTAGTCTTGTAAACCACCTATTAACAATTTTATATGCAGGAAGTGGTCTCTGGTGCTGGCTTGAAGCTAGTAGAGACTGATGAGTATAGTGAATCTGGACGTGGTGTATATCCTGATGGCCTGTACCGCATGCTGCTTCAGTTCCATGAAAGATACAAGCATCTGAACATACCGTTCATCATTACGGAAAATGGGGTTTCTGATGAAACAGATCTAATCCGTCAACCATATCTGATAGAGCATTTGCATGCTGTTTATGCAGCCATGATTACAGTTCTCACTCTACCTTTCACTCATTTTCAGAATTTGTTTCCTGTCATTAGTTTAGTGTAATCATCATGTGTTAGACCTCACTCTTTTTGATGTATAGGGTGTCCCAGTGCTTGGTTACCTATTTTGGACTATTTCTGATAATTGGGAGTGGGCTGATGGTTATGGTCCCAAGTTTGGAGTTGTTGCAGTGGACCGGGCCAATAATCTGGCCCGTATTCCATGCCCTTCGTACCGTCTATATACCAAGGTTAAAATTTATTCTTGTTTGCATAGACTATTTTGTTCTATTGCTGAACTCGTGTCCTTTATCAATGGTTTGGACTCAATCTTGATTTCAGGTGGTGACCACCAGTAAAGTGACACGTGAAGATCGAGAATGTGCATGGAATGAACTCCAAATCGCTGCTAAACAGAAAAAGATGCGAGCATTTTATCGGGCAGTTAACAAATGCGGTTTAATGTATGCAGGTATTTTGAGTTGCTTAAATTCTTTTCAATTCCATATTGCAACTCATCATCTCTTTGGAAACTCTTGGAACATTTTCCTCAATTACTTAATTTCAGAGAATGAATTCTTCCTTCTGTTGTATATGCTCTACGAATTCTTTTTGGCAGCATGCTAACTGGATTCCAGAGAGTTCATTGAATCAATATAAAGATAGTTGTAATAGCCAAACTAATCATGTAGAGTAAAAGATGTTCTATATTGGACTTTTCAGATAAAATTGGATTCCTACCTAGCAGAGCACTTTTCTGTCTTTTTTGTTGATGAGTTGCTAATTGCTTTCTCCAGTATGGATATAAAAGTTTCCCCTACATACACCTGACCCTTGTTCCTCCTCAGTGATGGTGGTTCCAATTCTTTATATGTTTATTGAGATCCCACTAAGTAATGTATGTAATGACATTCATTTCCTTCCTCCTGTAGGAGGCCTTGATGAACCAACACAGCGGCCGTATATCAAACGAGATTGGCGATTCGGACACTATGAGATGGAAGGTCTGCAGGACCCACTAAGCCGCTTTTCAAGAAGCATTCTGCGACCATTCTCCTTCATAAGGAAAAGAGAATCTCAGAAGGATGATGCTGAATTGGTTCTTCAGCCTCTTGAGCTTTGCACCTGATTGCTCATCTATACTGGATCTATATACTGCTGCTTAACTTTCAGCTGAAAGGTACGCCAACTTCCAGTTTTCTCCCTTTTTCTCATAGAGCTTTTGAGTACTTTTTTGCTAATTGTCAAAACCTTAAAGATTCAGGAACATTCCTGCCTCATTGCTCCTCCTAGAAGCGCCAAACTAACATCTTTTGCCTCTGCATTGGGATTTCTCACTTAGTAGCATGGATACAGGACATCATGATCAACATATGCTGACTACATGACATGCTATTTTCATTTTTCAACATTTCTTATATATTTTCGTAGGCTTTATCTTAATAAAATGTATGCATTTTTTTTTTGGGTGCATAATGCCTGTTCTTTCTCTTGAAGAGTAACTCAATGAGATTTTCCTAATGCTGCAGCAAGGACACAATTCAATTGCTAAAGGTTTCTTCGCAACAAATAAATGATGTTCATGTTGTTGAAAGCACTTCCTACAAATTGCTGCTGCTAAATGTTGAATGAATTATTCAAACCATGTATATAAGAAACTGTCTTAATAGAAAACAAATTTTTAAATGTACATTTCCTCTCTTTTTCGATTTTATGATGGATTTATCTTTTAACCGGTTATATGAAGCAGACTCGCAACAGGGGACCATGCCAAATTGCAAAATGCGATCCAAAAAAAAGAAAAGAAAAGACAAAGCGTGGGTTGACTTGTAACCTGTAAGCTCACATGTCTGTTGTTTTCATTGTAGTTCGTGAATATGCGGATGCGGTGTCGTTTTGTGTTTGTTTTCCCTTTATTGTCATGTCACCACCACTTGTTAATGGACCAATGTTACTGTTCACACAAAGGTACTTCGGTTTAATTTAAAAGGGAATTAATAATTTAATTCGTTAGTTTTTCTTGAATTATCTACTAGGTTATTAAAGTTTCTAAAAGAACTAATTTGAGTATTTATTTAAAAAAAAATTTAAAGATTTTATGAGTAATTTAAGAAAAAAATAATGAACTAAACTTTTAATTTTTTTTCATTTTAAAAAATACAACAGTTGAAGCATTTGATAAATATTGTTTTCACGTATTTATCATATATTATATTATATTTTTTATTTTACGTATAATACTTTGATTTCACATAGGTTTTATACTTTAAAGTTACTGACATAAAGTCATAATACTGTTCTAAGTTGGCTTAACATCAGTTCTGAAAATTTTATCCCCACAAATATGGTATTTTGTAGAAGCCACGTCCATAATCGTTTTGATTTAATAGGGAATTTTGGGTGAGAGTTGGTGACAAAGATGGCAGAGAAGTGAGAACCAGTCACTGCTTTCATAATCACGTTTGCAGTTCTATGTGAAATACACATGGTATTGGTGGCCTCTCACTCTTGTTAAATCTTTTCTGAACTCATGCACAATTGCAAAGATCAAAGTGCCTTGTGTAGTGTCAAATTAGATTTGACCTAGAAAAATGATGATTTTGAAGGTGATATTTTAACTTAACATCACAATCTTGGCAATGTCTCTTTGATTCTTTATGGTAAGAAGATGGATTGGGCTTGTTTGGCTGATATCATCAGCTACGTGAACAGCCATCATTTTCTTAAAACTTTGTCCCTTCGGTTGCATGTGAAAGATTGGAATCTCTCAAAGAGAAAGGTTAGAACAACACTCTACCTCCTGCTGTTTCTTGCCGTCACCTTTAGAGTCCTCCTCCTGTTGAGCTGCTACCTGATCTTGGGGTTGATGAAAGAGGAGTGTTGTTCGTAGCTGCTTACAATGTTGAGCCTCTTTCACCGGTTTAGAACTCTGATAATTTAGTGGTGGCAACGGCAAGCACGGTTGTGACGGATCCACCCGCTATGGTTGTTTCTTTAAGTGCTAGGCAGGAAGACAATGAGATATTTGTGGGCTCTCTCTTGCCTCTTTAGACCAACGACGACAACAATGCAGCAACTATGAAGATGACTCCGACCACTGCTAGTTATGGTTAAAATGTTAATGGGCTAATCGGCAGTGACATGAAAATCACCCCCAATCGACCGTGGGTCTCCTTATTTTTTGGTAACCAGAATTGAAGCTCGGAGAGTGAATTACAATTTGCAATGGTAAGAAAATAGTTAAATTTCATTCTAATGAACTAACAGAAGAAGAGAAAATATGGAAATATGCATTAATTGGCTGTGTGTATGGATTGTTTCCAAGATTTCAACAAGTGCAAGCTTTTGTATTAAATCGTTGGAAACAATATGGTTTAACTTCGGTTCATGCTATTAAAGAAGTGTTGTTTTTGTTTAACTTTGAGAATGAATTTGAGCAACGGAGAGCGCTTGAGGACGGACCTCTCACCTTTGATAAATGCCCATTAATTGTGAAAATTTAAAAACCTCGAATGGTCATGGATGTTGTCAGTATTAGATCCTTACCAATTTGGGTGCAATTGCAAGGGTTGCTTTAGAAATTTTGGAGCCCATTTCTTTTGAGTCGTATTGCCAGTGCCTTGGGTTCCCCAAAATTATGTGATCAATGTACTTTAAATAGAACAATGTTAGCATATACAAGAGTCTTGGTAGAAATGGATATGGATGACGAATTTCCTACCATGATCACCTTAGAGGATGAAGATGGTAACTTTGTCTTACAGAAGGTGTTCTACGAATGAAAGCTTACTGTTTGTCCAAAATGTAAAAAGTTTGGTCATGATGGAAAAGACTATAATGTAGAAATTAAATAAGTGTGGAAAGTGAAAGGCATTGATCAGAACATTCAATATGGAAATGAGGCACCTTTTGTCCATCCTGAGAAAGAATAGGTGAACCAAGATGAAGCCAGATAAGATTGGATAAATAGGTTCCAGAGGAGAATAATGTAAAAGATCCTATAAATAAGATAATGGAACACGCGCCAAGGGTTGGAGGTTCAAATACAACTCAGGCAGTGGACATATTTAACCTAAGAAAAATTATTGCTCTGAAACATGAGGTGGCAATTATAGGAGAGGGCTGGCGCGCCACAAGGATCCTTAAATCCCCTATTAAGGGGCAATGATCTCAAGCTGGAACATTACTGTATGACCTTTGCAAACAATCAAAGGTGAGAGCTCTGATTAAATTGAGAAAATTTTGTATTTTGGGATTGTTAGAAACAAGAGTTAAATTAGCTAATATAGATACTATCTATAGGAAATTAGCTTTACGGGATTAGAAGATGGAAAATAACTTCGATTGTCTAGATATGGAAAGAATTTGGATTGTTTTTAATCCTGCTAGATGCAAGGTGGTGATCTTGAGAAAGGACTGGCAATTTATTCATTGTAGAGTATTTATTGATGATTTCGAGTTCTACTGGACTCTTGTTTATGAGCCTCTGCTGCTTATGATAGAGAGAGTCTTTGGCAGGACATTTATGCTAGCCTGACATATAACACTATCCCTTAACTGATTTAAGGGGATTACAATAATGCCCTCAGTAATAATGACAGAATAAGTGGCCAGTAGATTAATGATAATATGGTGGATTGGTTTAAAGAATAGATCTCAAATCTTGAGTTGTTCGAGCTTAAAAACTATGGTTGTCGACACATGTGGTGCAATAACCAAATAAGAGACCAGCGAATTTGGAGAAAAATTTATTGGGCATTTGTAAATAGGAAATGAATAGATGCGTTGGAGGTTTTCGAGTGTGAAGTATTGCTACCTGGTGTTTTTGATCACTCACTTCTCGTGGTTTTTATTTCTAGAGCTTCCCTTATTGGTAGAGTGCCTTTTAAGTTTTTCAATGCTTGTTGCTCCCACCCTGAATTTCTCAATATAGTTAATCGGGTTTGGCAACGTGACTTTTATCGCTCTCCAATGGCTCTCGTATGGTTTAAACTCAAATCTTTAAAACAAGAGTTGAAAAGGTTTAATGAAGAAATCTTTTCTGATGTCTTTCAAAAGATTGAAGAATGTAAGTTGATGTTATCCTCCCCACAAAGTCGACTGATGCATGATCCTTTCAACAAAATTCTTCAAGATGAGGAGAGGTGTGTTTATCAACATCTAAGGAAGCTTATTTTTGCAAAGGAAAGATTATCAGACAAAAATCTCGAATTAGATAGGTTCAACTGGGGGATTCAAACTCTAGTTACTTTCATGATTCAGTAAAGTATATAAGAGCCAGGAATAAAATAACCTCGATTGAATGCCTGAATGGGGAGCACTCTGATAATCCTAGAGTTGTGAAAAGTGTTATAATTAGATACTACACAAAATTATTGGGAACAAACACATCTTTCAGGGTATCTATTCAAAAGCGAATAATTGATGCTGGACCTAAACTGAAGAACGAAGATCAAGACATACTGAAGGCTCTTGTCATTGTCCAAGAAGTCAAGAATGCTATGTTCAGTATCAATAGGGATAAAGCTCAGGACCAGACAGATACAACAGTTTTTTTTTTCAAGAAATATTGGCACATTGTTGGCATAGAGGTAACTGAAGCTGTGTAACAGTTCTTCTCTTCAGGTCAATTCTATAATCCTATTAATGCCACTGCTATCACACTTGTTCCTAAGATTCCTAATCCTCATGGTTTGAGTGACTATAGACCAATTGCATGTTGCAATGTCCTATATAAATGCATCACCAAAATAATAACTTTCAGATTAAGGAAGATGGTGGACTATATAGTTAATCCTAGTCAATCAACTTTTATCCCTCATAGGAAGATAGCATATAATATATTACTAGCCCATGAATTGGTGAGGGGCTATGATCGAAATAATGGAATTTCAAGATATGCCATAAAGATAGATCTTTGCAAGGTTTATGATTCAATCTCTTGGGATTTCCTATAAGAAGTATTGATGGGACTCAACTTTCCCTACTCTTTTATCAAACTCATCATGATATGTGTTATAACTAGCATGTTCTCAATTGTGGTTAATGGTAGCTTGGAGGATTTCTTTCCGGGGAAGAAAGGATTGCAGTAAGGAGACCCCATGTCTCCCCTGCTTTTTATCTTGGCTATGGAGTACTTTAGTAGGAGCATAAATTGTATTCCTCAGAATTAGTTCACCTTCCATAAAGGGTGTAAGAGACTGAAGTTAAATCACTTGATGTTTGTTGATGACTTATTCTTATTTTTCTATAGTGATGCAAATTTTGTTGGTCAATTTAAAAAAGTGTTAGATGAATTCTTCATGGCCTCTGGTCTATAACTCAATGCAAACAAGAGTTTCATTTTCTTTAGAAATGTCCCTAACCCCACCAAAGAGGCTATTTTGTAACTCACACATTTTCAACATTGTGCTCTGCTTATCAAATATTTAGGAATTCCCCTAATTTCTGGGACACTTAAGAAAGACTTTTGCCATGAACTAATTAATAAGATAACTACTAAAATTTCAAGCTGGATGGTGAAATACTTGAGTTATGCCGGGAGACTATAATTGATCAATTATGTTCTCATGAGTATGTATGTCCACTGGTGTTCTATGTCTGTTCTTCCTAAATCAATCATCAAAGAAATTGAGAACAAATGCCACAAGTTGTTGTGGCATGGAAGTGACCTTTAGAGGACTAGAGGTTTAGTGGCTTGGCACGAGGTTGGCCAAAGTAAAAAGAGAAGAGGCTTTGGCATCAAGCCTATAAGTTCTTGGATCTGTCAATAATTACCAAGCATATCTGAGAGCTGATTGCAGTAAAAACTTCTTTATGGGCTATATGGGTGATTGATAATAAACTCAAGCGGCTCAGTTTTTGGGGTATCACAAAGTCGATGGATTGTAGTTGGACATGGAGAAAAATATTAGACTTGCGAGCCAAATAAAACATTTGTTCTCCTACATTTTGGGAAACGAGAAGTCTTTCTACTTTTAGTGGGATCCATAGATAGATGGAGAATCAATAGTTGATAAATTTCCTCATGTAAATATTTCTGATATCGACATTCCACGGGACATTAAGGTTGTAGATATGTGGAAGCATGAGCAGTGGAACATACTTGACCCTTTGGACGAGTACACTGTCAATGTTTGAAATCACATTAGTAATAATTTCTCAATCACTTCAGGTGAGGATAGAATTATGTGGACAGGAAGCTTTGATGCCAAGTTTTTAATTGCTAGTACATAGCGGTGCCTTAATAACTCTGGAGCTATGGTAGGATGGTATAAACTGATATGGGAATCTCAACATATCCTTAAACACAGTTTTATCACTTGATTGGCATTAAGGGACAGATTATCTACCAAAGAGAAGGCTCATGAAATAGGGGCTTATTACCTCAGATGTGTTGGCGGCGAATCTAATACACGTGGGTATATGCATGTGCTATTGTGTCTATTGCCTAACATACATATCTTATACATATTCTATGTGGCAGAAGCATATAATTAAATAATAAACGCAATAAATCAATATATTAATCGTATTAATATATAAATAGGGGTTGAGGACTCACCTTAACGTGTAATATTATACATGTATTTTTTTAGAGTCTGCATGAAGACCAACTCACAGGTAGTTCTAGTCACCAACTCGGTGAACTTAGTGAGTTAGAACAGTAGCCCTATACGCAGCACTGGGTTTAACTCTTAAACCCTAAAATGGCCGGTGTGTATTTTTCATCATTTTCTCCAAAAGGATAAGAAATGAAGAATTTAAAACAATTCACTATTGCTTCAAATGGAAGCATAAAGAAAAATAAAATAATTTAATTTTTCCTATTTTTCTTCTCTTTCTCTTATTCCTCTCAATTTCTTCATTATTTCTCTTTTCTCTATTTCTTTCTCTCGGCTATGTGTCATTATATAATTAATAAATAATAGTTATTGACTAATTATTGTATTTAACACTTAAATACAGACACGCACGCATTTCTATGATAATGCTGAATATTGCTGGATTAAACAATTTAATCCGGCACGCTGTCCCAGTACACAACGAGTACACTTCATATCGCGGAAATTCCTAGGTCCTACGCCTGATTCATCAAATGGAACTATTTCATGAGTCCGTGAGCAATGCCCCAAGCACACGTCACGGATATACAAATCAGTTCGTTCAACCATGCAAGTTGAGATTACAACACATACGTATGTTGGGATTTGTGCTTACGTGCCATCCCTTTTATGTATAAATATTTGCTTTATGTTTATACATTTATGATTTCAATATATCACTAATTATTTTATTTATAAATATGGTAAGATGCTTGTAACATTTTAGACATTGTATGATCTGAACGAGTTCAGATCTGATCTAAAGGAGTTTAGATCAGAACTAAGAGTTAGTAAAATCTAAAGAGTTAGAGCCTTGTCTGAAATGGGATAAAGACCTAAGAATATATTAATAATGACATAGTTGCAATGAGTTGCAAATGGTGCTAAGAAATGTTGTTATGCAAATATGTTCTTAAATTTAATGTTCCTGATCTACCTTCACTAATGCGGGTCTGCTAGTGAAGATCTTAATATATATATATATATATATATATATAGATCAGTGTATGTCTATATCTAGATAGTCCAGATGGTTAGTCTTAGTAGACCATGAGTTTAGTGGAAACTCGTATAGAGATACAAGTATTCAGTAAGGACTGAATATTGAACAGACTCATAAAGATCTCTAATAGACATCCCATAAAGCCGTCAATGGAGGATCTTTCGAGTTGAGTAATATTCGTGGTCCTTAGACCTGAGTGCCACGGTGGACTTGTGAGTGATCCATCATACTTTGGTTCCACACATGTCAGATACCTTTCATGGTCTGACCACTGGGTGTCGCTGGGTATGGTCCGATGCTCATGGAGTCCGGTGTGTACAGATATGGGATCCATCAACTCAATTGGGTGAGTAAAATATCATGTAACTCTAAGATTGTATTTCAGAAAGTCTTATGGCCATAAGCAGACATCCAAGAATTTCTTGGGAAAATAATATCGTGAAAGTGTTTACGGATATTATTTATTGAAATACAAATCTAGAGATAAATTTATGGTTGAGCACATGGAGACTTGACGGTGTTGATCTATATCTCCGCTCTTCTAGGATATTTATGATGGAAGGATTATACGAATATGTTATAACCTCAACTTGTATGGTCTAATGCGCCGTTTTGTAATATCTGTAACATGTGTGTGGGACATTGTTCACGGACGTGTGAAATAGTTTCATATGACAAATCGGGCATAGACCTAGAGAGTCTCACAATATGAAGTGTACTCGTTGTGCACTGGGGCGGCGAATTGGATTGAATAATTAATCCAACAATTTTCAGCAAAATGAAAAATGTTTCTAAGTTCCTTTTATTATTCACTTGTCAATAATTGAAGATAAAACACATTATTGGTTTACAAGAGTTGTTAACCAATAAGAAATTGACAAGTGACATAATCTTGCTCCATAAATTATTTACCATGTATTTACCTATTTACCTTGCTTGGTAAATACATATATGGTAAATGTAAATAATCAAAATAGTTTTGAATTATTAATATTTTATGTATTAATCAAATTATTATTATTAATTGGAATAAGTGGCAAACATCATTTACTAATGGAGAATGCACTTGTTATTAATAATAAGGAAAGTTTACCACTTTGTAATTCTTAAATGATGCACTAAGAAAGTGGTAAAACCACTTAACATTGATTAAATGCCATTTACTCTCTAGAAATTGATTCAATTGGTTGAATCAAATTGGTGAAAGAAAAATATGATAGATTAATGTTTGTAATGGCAAACATGGTTAAGTGGTGGTGGAGCACTAAGAGAAATCATTCTTTGCACTTAAGAAATAATTGAAAGAGTTCAATGGGTGCAAGAGAAAGTGAAATTCGTTCTAGGAGAAAAGAGAGAGAATTGAGAGCTTTTCCTAAGTGTTTTTCTCAAAGTGTCGAGAGAAAATGCAAAGGCTTACCAAGCTACAACATATAGAGTTGTAAAGAACTATAGAAAAGACCAATTCTTCTCATCTCTTGGTAGTAATCATAAGGACAAATTGTTTTAAGTGTTAAAACAATCATTTGTTGGAAATTCAAGGCTGCCATTCTAGCTTCACAATCCCACCAGATTTAGTTGTGAACTAGAATTGTGCAAGGGAACACTTCAAGGTGAGCTCAACAAAATTGAAGCTTGGAGTTCTTGAAGATTTGTAAAGCTACCTTCATATCCGGGTAGGTTATTAATTTGTTATTCATTTTATATCATGCATGAAATATATATATGAGATATATATATGTACTTGAATGATCATACATGATTGAATATGTTACATATTGTTTAATATGTATGAATACTTCCGTTGCGTATTTAATTTTTGAAATTATACACATCTATACACATCACACACCATATCACACAACAACGTATAGTCATTCCGTTATGATATCCCGGATGTGTGAGGATATAGATTATCACCATCAAATCCCCAGTGCTCATCTATGTCTTATCTCCAGACTCGTATCTTACTTAATAATATGCGCAAACTATTTTGCTATATTGTTCCACCCTGGAGGAACTCTTTCCCGGGATAGTTGCTTGTGGCCACAAGACTTTATGAGATACAGTCTCGAAGCATTCAGATATCTAACTCCATATGGGAGCTGATGGATCTCATATCTGTACACACCGGACTTCATAAGCATCGAACCATACCCAATAACACCCAGCGGTCATACCATGAAAGGTTTGTGACATGCGTGGAACCAAAGTATGGTGGATTACTTACAAGCCCACTGTGGCACTCAGGTCAAAAGACCACATATACTACTCAACTCGAGAAGACCCTTCGTTGACGGCTTACATAAGGTGTTTATCTGAGGCCCTCGTGAGTCTGTCCCATATTCAGTCATAACTGGATACTCATATGTCAATACGAGCTCCAAGCTCACAGTCGGCTAAGAACGACTATTTATACCCTATATGTATGACATATGCTGATCTATATAAAAAGGTATCTACCGACAGACTCGCATCGGCAGAAATAGATCAGGGACAATTATTCGAGAACATACTTGCCCAACTTGCATTTTCTGGCACCCGATTGCAATTCTTGCAACTATGCAGTTACTAGTATATTCCCAGGTCTATATCCCATTACAGACAAGGCTCCAACTCTTAGATCTGCTGAGTTTTATAACTAGCTAACATTTAACATTTATATCTCTCAGTGTGGCTAACTATGAGCCATTATCTAAACTCATTTAGATCTAATCCAAACTCCTTCAGATCTACAATGTCTGTAATGTTACATTGATAATACCATATATATGGGTATTAGTGATTTAATGGGAATGTATATTTGTATAATTATACAAATATATGTACATTCAGAGATGATACGTAAGCACCGATCCTAATAAGATAACTGTCTATTGTGTGGTCGAGACAAAGAGACAATTCAACATTTTTTTTTTCAATGCAATATTTCTTATAGTATCCTGGCATAATGTTCTTTTAGCTTGTCAAATCAATTATCACCCTATCAGTTGACGGCGTGAGGTTTTATTTTTCTGTTAAAAAACTCAAGGTAAATCTATTTTTTACAAGATCAAAAGAATCTCTTTTTGTGCTATAATTTATTTTATATGAAGGGAACACAATTAAATAGTATTTCATCATAAAAATTATTCTATTACCGATGTATTTCATCATATTAAAAAAATTATCTAAATTAGATGCTTAAGTATTTTAAATAGTCAAAGAGTAGATCATATTACGAATAAGTGGTGATACTGATATGTTTCTAGACCCTTAAATAAGTGTGTAATCTTCTATTATTAAACTCTCAATTTGTATTCTTTGTGCTGGTCATTGGACTAACAATAATATCATTCACCTTTATTTACCAAAAAAGAAAAAAAGATAGAACAAGATTTGGCAAAGCATATTCTTAAACACAAGTAGGATTTCTCGGCATATTCTTACATCAAACTAGCAAACCAAAATAATTAACCTTCTCAAAATGGTACACGTCAATTACCCACTTCCTACTAACAAAAACTGGTAAATTTTTACACAAAACAAAGCATAATTGAAAACAAAGCAAAACCCAAATTACAAAAGTCTCCGGTACCGCGCTATTCGTACAACAATTCAATCAAAAGTACCAATTTAGGGTTTCGAATCTCTTTGACAACAACTTCAAAGCAAGGTGAAATCCAATTTGCCTAAGCTCACGGTTCACTTTTTTATACACAATATAGATTACGTTGAATTTTAGTTTATACAAAGAGAGAAGATGAGATAAGAGTGTGCAACAAATAAAACAACTGTACAGAGATTAATAAGAGATCTTTAATCGCATATGGAAAAAATATTATTTTAATTTTTAATTTTATAAATATATATTAACTTAGTCTTTAATTTTTTAATATATACTATATTAATTCCCGTGAAACGAAAATAATAATTAATTAAAGATAAAAATTATAATAAAAAGTTGCTAAAAATATTCTTACATTACAATAATTAACCTGATATATATTTAAAAAATAAAATTTTAATTAATATATATTCATAAAATTAGAGACCAAAATAATATTCTCCCATTTCATTATTACTAAATGAAACTAGTATAGACAATTGTGAATAATTTTGCTTCCAATATTTTTTTACACTTTAACAGCACAAATTTCGGTTGCCTGCTTGGGCTTTTTCACCTCCTTATTCCAATCACCATGATGATCATTTTTGAACACCGATATCGGAAAGACTTGAACAAACCAGCAAGAGTCTTGAACGTAATGCCACCCATTTGGAGAATTTACACAAATTTCACAAAGTGAAATCCAAATCAAGAACTCTTTAGCCTTAACCTCAGTGAGATTCTTGATCTTGTTCTCTCGAAATACGCCGTGACTTCGGTGTCGAACCGAACGACGACGTTCTCGAACTTGTGCTCTTTCTTCCCTTTGTGTTTTAGCCACAGAAAACCCTGCTTCCTTCACGTAGCCACATTCTTCAATGCCCTGATCGAGCGTTAGCAAGCCAACGGGCAAGCCAATGTCCGCCAACAGAAGCATGAACTTCTCTCTGCACGTTGGGTCGCCGTGATAAACTTCGGCTTTCGCCTTCATCTCCTTTGTGATCAAAGACATGTTATATATGCTCTTTTTGGCTGCTGGGTTGCATGGAGGAGATGATGATCAGGTTCTGAGTTTTTTTTTTTTTCCCTTTTTAATTTTCTCAAAGGAGTACTTATTACTGGATATATTTTAAAATAAAAATAGTAGTAAAACATCCATTAAACTCTCAGTTTCTTTTTATCTCATGTGAACACGATATGAAAAATATGAATTATGGTTGGAAGATTCTTTACTTTTTGATAAATGGGTCGCGTTTAGATTGAAAAAGTACAATTTGACAACTTATTATAATCCATTTAATTAACGAGTTGACGGGTTTAGATCAAGAGAATACAATTTGATAACCTATTTATATTCGTTTAATTAATTAATAAGTTGACAGGTCAACCCGTCAATTTAATATAAAAAATTGTATTTGATATTGTAAAAATTAATAAGAATAATTTAGTAAATAAATGTGATATATTTAAACTT
Organism: Ailanthus altissimus; assembly: GCA_946807835.1. Lineage (NCBI taxonomy): Eukaryota > Viridiplantae > Streptophyta > Magnoliopsida > Sapindales > Simaroubaceae > Ailanthus > Ailanthus altissimus. The sequence continues at coordinate 27,767,070 of OX327703.1, read as the reverse complement.
TTACTTTTTTTTTACTAAAATAAAATAATGGCATGTTGTTAATACGTTGCAAATTGTTAATAAATCGTGTGACCTGCAACCTGTTTATGATCAGTTTAATAACATATTGTGTAAGGATTGCATGATTTTAACCTGTTTATTAAATTAGTTGTCACAATAATTGTGACACTTCGAGCATAAAATCACTATTTTAATATGATAATTTGAGAATTACGTCTCTTGAAAATGAGAAAAAGTGAGGCAGTTTTAAAAGATTTAAATTTCTTAAATAGAAGAAAATTTTAGACATGACGATTCTAATGAGATTAATTAGTAAAATTTTGAATCATTTTACAGAATCTTTAATATTATTGATCTATTTTACAATAGATGTATGTGTCACAAATTTTTATTGTTGCTCCCGACCCATTTAAGTTATTGGGAGAGTAAATTTCTTTCCATTTGGGAGTTCACCATTTTTCTCAAAGGATTAACATCTCGACCAAAATTAAATTTCGGGCATTCTTAACATAATATATATTTTTTTCTCTCATGTGTATTTTTAATCAACTTTGAAACAGTAAATATATACACATAATAAATAAAAATATAATCATAAATATATATAGGGTAATAAAAATACTTTACTATTAAATTAATACTGCAAGTTATGATTATCTTTAAAATTAAAACTCATAAAAAAAAAAACTGTAAAACATATAATTGCCTTTAGAGAATCTACGTTCCTTATAATAATAAAATTTGGGATATTCAATTCATGGTTATGAAAAAAAATTTAATTAAATTAATTACATAAATTCGTGAAATTCATTTGTATAACTCATTTAGTTTTGTAATATCTATAATAATTGTCAAAAATATGATCCAAGGAAAGAATAATCCGGGACAAAATTGAAGCTGCCTCATATTTTGTGTGGCTGGGTTTATAATTCTTTTGTTTTTTTGAAAATGGGTTTATAATTATTTTCCTATTGCTTTTTATGGTTTAAACAAAATGTTAAATTAATGATTTAACAATCTTTTTACTTCGGAGATCAGCCCAACTTGGGCCTGTTGGACCAATCTCATCTTTTTGTGTTGCCCAGCAGGCAACTTGACGTGGGCCTACGGAGCTCATCAACTTCTCCAAAAACGAATCTCAGTCGTTGATTTTGTCCATGAACCGCGTGATGCTCATTTGCCCTCTATATTCTCTAATCAATTACAATCCCTGATTAGTTTTTAACTAAACCCCACAAGTTCTTTTCATTTAATGAAATTGCTTATCAAAATTTGTGCTTTTCGATCTGATCATCTTTTATATTAAAAAAAAAAGGCACTAAAAAAAAATTGTTTTTTTTTTTCAATTGCCCAAATGATCATATCTATTCGAAAACTTGCATCAAATGAACTTTGATCAAGAACCCATCTCGAAATTTTCATATGGTAAGCAAATCTCAATCCCTTATTTATTTTTCTAAGCTGGGTTAGTTACTTTCAATTTAATTGATTAATTTTTTGTTTTTTTTGAGAAATCGGGGGAATTAATTTATGAAATTTGAAAATATGGTATTTTTTCCGGATGAAGTGATACAACAAATTCTCGCAAGATTGCCTGTAAAGTCTCTGTTTAGGACCAAAACCGTGTGCAAACTTTGGAACAGATTAACCCTGGACAAGTATTTCATTCAATTGTACAATGAAGTGTCCTCAAAGAACCCAATGTTATTGGTAGAGATTTCAGATCCAACAGAATCAAAATCTAGTCTTATATGCGTTGATAACTTGAGGGGTGTGTCTGAATTTTCTTTAGAATTTTTACATGAGAGAGTTAAAGTCAGAGCTTCATGTAACGGCTTGTTGTGTTGCTCTAGTATTCCTGAGAAGGGTGTTTACTACGTGTGCAATCCTTTGACTAGAGAAGTGAAGTTGCTTCCTAGGAGTAGAGAGAGACCTGTTACTAGATTTTATCCTGATGGTGAAGCCACTTTAGTTGGTTTGGCTTGTGATTTAACAACCAATAAGTTTAATGTCGTGTTAGCTGGTTATCATCGTGCATTTGGTCATCGCCCTGATGGCACTTTCATATGTTTGGTATTTGATTCGGAGACAAATAGATGGAGGAAGTTTGTGTCTGTTCTGGATGATCAGTTCTCTCATATGAATAGAAATCAAGTTGTGTATGTCAATGGTGCTCTTCATTGGTTGACGGGTAGTTTTTCTTGTATACTTGCACTGGATTTGCATTGTGATACTTGGAGGAAGATTACATTGCCAGACGAAGTTTGTTATGGGTCTGGAAATAGGGTTTATTTGTTGGAATCAGATGGGTGCTTGTCAGTAATTCAAATCTCAGATGTGTGTATGAAGATTTGGGTGTTGAAGGATTACTATAAAGAAGAATGGCATGCGGTGGACAGAGTGAGTCTTAGATGTATTAAGGGACTGGTGCCAAGCATTTTTCCAATAAGTCAGACCAGTGAATACGTGTTCTTAGCTACTCATAAGCAACTGTTGGTTTATCACCGGCAGGGTAGACTGTGGAAAGAGATGTACTATGTGAAGAACAGCTCTACACTCCCACTGTGGTTCTCGGCACATGCATTCTGCAGCACAATATTCTCTTGTAATTAAGGTGTGTCAACATAAAGATCAACTGCACATAAATTCCTTATTTGTGACTATATTTATTTGGCTGATCATGACAATTTGTAGTTTTCTTTTGAGATGTTCTGAAAATGAAATAAAAGTGAAATGAAATCATGATTGTACATATGGAGCTTGCTAGTTTTAGTGCTATGATGTTGGCCACTGTTACTTAACATCATAGTATGCCGACAAATTGAGCTGTGAAATATCTATAGCCTGTGAAAGACTTTATTTCATTTGAGGAGTACTTCGTTTATGGATGCTTGAGGAGTATACCTGCTGCAGATTAACTGATCACTAAACCTGGTTTCTGTTTCTAATAGGATAAGGAAGTGTGTCTGTTGCAGTACGATTATTGTGGTATTAAAGCTAGTATTATCCATGTATAGCATCACAGATAGTTCGGTTCATAACTGCAAACTGCAGTACGATTAATGTCAAAGAAGGATTATGCTTCATATTGATGCAAGTTCATATGATATAGGTGAATTCGTAACACAATATTTTTATTACAGCGAGAGGGAGGAAACTGTAGATTAACTGCAGCTGGTGTGTAGACATTTTTAAATTACTCATTCTTTCAGAGCAGAGCCTATCAAAGTTGGAAGTTACCTTGCTATTATGATTGCACCTGGGGCTCGCCATTTGCCTTTGTTTTCCGCCATTTGAACTTTTAGAAACAAACCACATCTTTGATAACCACCTTTCTTGAATAATGGATAATCTTTTTATTGCTTTAGAAAGAAAATGGGTGTGTTAAGGAGTAGAAAGTTCGAATTTTAGAGAGTAACACTATCATGGAGCTGCTACACCATATTGTTGTTTCAAGCTTTTTATAATATGTTCAAAAAATTTTATTATAAGTTTCAAATTTTCAATTATGCTTTGTATTCTAGGAAATGTATAGTAAAAAACTTTAAAAACTTATTTTTCCTTAAAAAAAAAAAAATCTTAATGATTTTTCATTGAGGATTATACCGCTAACAAGTAAGTCAATGATAGTGTGACTAGAAAATATATTGTCGATTGGTGACTTAATGTTTGAATTGAACATGTTTTTGTATGTATATGATTGGGAAATTTTGTTTGATTAGTGCTACTTAATGTTTGAATTGAACATGTTTGTGTATGTATATGATGGGGAAATTTTGTTTGATTAGTGCTAACGTCAGTCTTAATTGACACAATTGCTTATTTAACGAGTTTTATGATAGGGAAATTGTGTTTAATGTAATTATATTTTATATTTATCATAAAAAAATTTAGTTAGTTGAGTCAGATAAATAACTCTCCAATCAAATGATTCTATAGTATTTTAAAAACTTTTGCCTAAAAGGAGGAGACTGAAACCATGCCGGTTCTTTTTGTACTCAAAACTGCACAAGTTTCCACTTCCACTCTTTTGAAGCCCATTTATTTTATTGCGGTGTGCAGCAAGAACAACAACTATCAGATTTGGCCATTGAAACATAGCTTTGTAATTGCCAATGTCATTCGTCAATCCCAAATTTTGTATCTTCGATTTATGGGTAGCCGAATAAGCGAAACCACTACCATCGCGATCCCACCAATGACCGAGCCTTTCATTTGATTTAATCGTGACCCAATTCAGTAAGCTTGGTAAAATTAATGGCATTTCAATTGACAAATGTTCCATTTTTGATAGTATTTATTGTAATATATATAATTTTAAATTATATTTAAAAAATATTGTATCAAATAAATATTACGTGTAATAAATAATATTAAAATTTATACTATTTTATTATTTAATATTTATTTGACACATTATTTTTTAAAATATAAATTAAAAATATTTAATATTACTTATATATATAATATTATCTCATGCAAACGTGTTTATTTTCGATAAAATAAAGTCTTAAATAAATTATTCTTACAAAAAGTCTTAATGCTAGATTTTCTAAAATTTAGCCTTATCTCAGAGATACAGGCTAAATTTTGACCTCTTATTTTGCTTTTTTAAAAAAATTTAAAAGAAAAAAAAATAGCCAATCACCTTTCTCCACGTATCCAGAAAACAAATAACCCATTCCGGTACAAGAAGATATTCCGACGCCTGATTGGAGAATGCGAAATCCAAATCAGCCAAACAGACACTAACAAGAACAAAACAATACAGCACAACTTCGATTGGAGCTTCATGTGCGTGTGTTTCTGTCATTGCCAGTCCCAAATTCAGACAAATTGTTATTATTATTTATTTTTAATTGTTCACAACTTTTGAACATTCTCTCTTTCAATATCTCCATTATTTAAAACTAGAAAGGAAAAAGGAAAAAAAAGAATTAGTCCAAGAACAGCTGCAAAATCACTTTTTTAATAGGGTCTCTATCTCTCTCTCTTTAGGGTCCAATAAAAAGAAAATTAAAGCCAAAATTACAAAATCCTCGTTTTGGGGCTTTATTTTCACTTATTTTTCGTCTCTCTCTCACAAAGTGGCTGCAGTTGCTTTTGCTTAAGGTCTGTCCGTACAGTAATTATTACTTTTTGTTTGGTTTTGTATTTGTTCCTTCAGTTTTATTTAACATGTGTGCAGTAATTGAACCTTTTTTTTGGGTCAAAATTCTCACGAGTCACGGCTATAACATTTATTGAAGAAGTAGCGAAATGGGTTTTTCTTGTTCTTGTCAAATTTTGTGGGGTTATTTCTCAATTGGGTTTGCTTAGTTTTTTCACTACGTTAGTTTATGTCCTTTAATTGTTCAATTGGGGCTTAATATGTTTATAGTACCCAGTAGTAGGGTTTTGTTTTGTGCTAAATTTTTATGGGTTAAAGAATTTAGCCTCAGTATCTGATGCTTGAGCATCTGCTTGACATGGTTTTTTTATTTTATTATTATTTTTTATTCATAGTCGTTCATTTATATCTCTGTAGGTTTGATTTACTGAGGCTGAGTTCCGGTACTATAGCATCAGCTTACTGGCTTATACTCTTACAGCAGCAAGACTCTTGTCCGTCTTCTTGCTAAAAACTTCAGCTTGCATTGATGTAAGCGTGACTTATTGGTTGTGTGTCAATTTAGAATTGAAGTGAATCTTTTTGTGTCTGATTGTATGGAGCCTAAATTGTTCAGCGTTGAACTGATCATTCTCTGACAGTCTTAAGATTTTTTGAACATTTTATTATATTGTGCTTTTTGAGGAATAGTTCAATAAGTGTAATCAAGTTCATTTCTTCACGTTTTTAGTTCAAGAGAGAATAATATTTAGGGTGAAACAGTCTGATAAAATAGTTGAAAGTTAATATTTAGAGCAACACTCTTAGCTATTGCAAAATCTGCTGCCCTTTTTTCTTGTATGTTGGTTATTCTATTGGTGCTTCGTCCACAATTAGGATAACTGGTTATCATAAAGTAATACTTCTGTTGCATCAACGTATAAGAGAAAAAGAATGTTCCTTTTAGAACCACGATCATTGGGGGTGCATTGTTTATGAAAAACTTGATTGCTCCATAACTTGTGTCTAGCATCCCTACGAAATACATGCTCTGACTATCCACATTTTTTGTTCACAGCTTTAATTCTTTTTGAGAAGAAACGGTTCATTTCCATCTCGCATGTTGTGTCTCCATTGATGGATTAGAATGGATTAGTTTGTCTTCTCCTTTAAAGACATACCATTTCATGGCTCGAAAGGGTAATCAACAGAAGAATGGCGTGGATCACCATGCATCAAGCCACAGAAAAAGGGGTTCAAATTCAGGGTCTGCTGTTCCTGATACGACAAGACAGGGAAGAGACAGCAAGGTAAAAGTGTTTCCTGGAGAGGATCTTCCAAATGGTAATCATGCAGACACTCCTTCAATGGACAATGTGAGTAAAGCTCATCATGTTGAAGATGAGAATATAAGGAAACAAAATTCAGGGACATCTCTGGGGATGGAAAAGCAAGGAACAGAGGCAAGACAAGATAGTGGGCAATCGGTTTCTTCCGAGACTAATTCAGGGGATTGCATAGAAAATGTTTCTTTTCCAGAAACTTGTGGAGTAAGGGCAGAAAATGCTCGCCGTGGACGGAAACACCGAAAAAGTGGTCTGGGCTGTGCATTGAATGGATTGCATGTTAAAAATGTGCTGGAAAATGTGAAGTTTTCAGATAATACACTGGTTAGAGGCTTACTGGTATATTTAGGGCCTATTTTGAAAGCTGCGATTGAGTTGCTTGAGAGGCAGAGGCCACTATTTGGTACTCTAACAACCAACATATACAATGCTTGTGATCATGTTTTAACGAAGATTCAGCAAGTTTATCCTGTTGTTTTGAGCTATCTAAGAAATTTTGCAAAAATAACATTTCTTCTATCAATATTCTGGTTGGACTGTATGATTAGAGGCTTTGATTCCTTTCTGCGAATGGGGACAACATCATTTTTTTGGGTCATATGGTGTAGCATTCTCTCAGTAATTGCTATGGTTGGGATGTTCAAGTTTCTTATGGTCTTGGTAAGTCTTGGTGATGCCTCGTGCTTCCACTTCAACTTAATTTTTTTCTACTTTAGTTGTTGAAGTTATTATTAATCAAGTTTAGTATCTTTTTTATATTTTTATAAGTTTCACTTAATGCGGTTAAGATAAACATACTGTTAGTTTGCAGTCCTTTGGACATCTACATTTTCTCTCTTCATTTGATTGTGACTTTCAAGCATCCAATTTTTTCTGTCTCTGTAAATTGAGAAATCTTTTGATGTCCCATGGAAATTGAATATCTTCAGTGTACTTTATATGTAAACTTTGCATCTAGTCTACCACATTTAAGTGGTACCTGTGACAAAGATAGAAGCATCATATATGATGGTAATGATAAGGCCACATCATCTGATGAGTCATGGCACTATCGGTTATGTGATACTCTGATAGAGACGGAAGCCATCATAGCATATGATGGTAATTTACTATATTCCAGCTAGAATAAGAATTCCCTGAGCCTCAATATTGTCATTTCTTTTCTTTCTGAGAAATAAAATGCCTGTTGATTTACAAGCATACTTATGTAGTTCTTCAAAATTTTGAAATCTCAGATCATAGCTGCTTTGGTGGCTCTTTTTGTTGGGTTTGCCCTTGCTATCATTGTAGTTGCCATTTCTGGGACTGTTTTCGTATGGTTTTATGGAAGTTTCTGGACATTGGTGCTTGTTATAATCCTTGGAGGTGATGACTTTTACCTTTTTTCTGATTGAAGACCATCTCTTTCTTTTCCATATTTGCCTGTCAGAACTAATGCTCGCTAATGTTTCAGGTTTGGCATTCAAGTTCAGCCATGAGCGTCTTGCACTATTTATTACCACCGTGTACTCTGTGTATTGTGCTTGGACTTATGTTGGATGGCTTGGTTTGCTGTTGGCAATGAATTTGTCTTTTATTTCAAGTGATGCTCTAATATTCTTCCTAAAGAATAACATGAATCAGCAAAGAAGACCTGATAGACCTGCAGAACAAACCTCTGGAATGCAAGGTGGACCGAACTTCTTCAATGGTGAGCCAGTGCACCCTTCATTCTCTGATAATGCCCCTGGGTTATCAGCCGATCGTAATTCTGGAGTACCTTCAACCAGCGGGGCTGACTCCGAGATGACTTCCGAAGATGAAGTTGCTCGGTTGTTGAACTGTACTGATCATTATTCAGCTTTGGGCTTGTCACACTTTGAGAATGTTGATGTTTCTGTACTTAAGCGGGAGTATAGAAAAAAGGTATGTGCCATCTTTGTTTGCTATTATCAGCATGATAAGAAACCTTAGTCTCTCCACTTGCTCTATAGCTTCTGATTATGTCACTTAAGTTTAAGTGTTACTGATCTATCAACGGTTCTTTTTGCTATGGATTTGTTTACTAATATATATGTCTCATTCCTTTACTAATTTACACTTTTTCTTGTAATCCAAAAGGAAAAGAAAAAAAAGATATAAAGTATCTGTTTGTGATGTAGCTTTTTCAAATTTTTAGGCTATGCTGGTCCATCCTGATAAGAACATGGGTAACGAAAAGGCTGCAGAAGCTTTTAAAAAACTTCAGAATGCATATGAGGTAAATCTTTTGGTTTCAACTTAATTGTCATGAGGAATCTTTTTTATATTCTATTAGATTTTTTTCATCTGATTATTATTTTAAATTTTGTTTTTCTAGGTTCTGCTTGATTCCTTCAAGCGAAAAGCATACGATGATGAATTGAGGAGAGAAGAGCTGCTAAACTGTTTCCGTAGGTTCCAAAGTGCTTCTCAGAAGGTTTGGACATATATCTAGTACCTATTTGTTTGTCAAGTTTTCTCTTTGTCATTTACATTGCACTTCCTTCACCATTACCTTTGTTCTTTACCATGCCCATTTACACATTTCAGGAAGAATTACCTGACTTACTTTTACAAAATAAAAATAAAGAGCGAGTTGTGTCAAGATTATACCCACCCTGAAGATAAAAAATAATTATGGTTAGACACATAGGCATTGCATTTATTTTCACTTCGAGCAAAATTAAGGGCATTCTTATGTGTCTAGCTGGAAATGATTTAACCAATATTTTTCTGAATGCTGTCATTTCCAAGTTTATGTTGTACTTAGCTGCTGGCAGTGTAACAATGCAGCATTTTGTCATTTGTTTGCCATGTTTGTGTGTCCAATCAATTATTTCTATGAGGATTAATTACTTTATTGAATCCTATGTTACTGGCATAAGTGAGTCAAATTATTTTTCTATTCTCTTTTATTTGTTCACCACAAATATGGAAGAATGTCCTCACTCAAAAACGTGGTGAAGCTATTGGTTTTCTAATGCAAGAGGCCTCTTTAAACTTCCTGCTCAGTTCTAGGCACTTGATGATATGTTTTTCTGACTTTGACGGAAAATCCTTTTATTTTACACTTTTAATGTGATTTATTTCCCAGAATGGCAGGCATGGTTTCTTTGCCTCTGGATTTGCACACTCAGAGGCTGACAGTGAGGACCCCATTGGAGAGTCAAGGCGAATAGCCTGCAAAAAGTGCAACAACTTTCATGCCTGGATAGAGACCAAGAAATCAAAATCCCAAGCAAGATGGTGCCAGGTATTCCCTTTGCTTTCTATACTTCTGCATGGTTCTTTGACAGCAGGCATTTATGAATGTTATCTCTAAACATGTTAACAAAATGCAAGATCTGATCCAGCTTTGCACTTTTCCCTGTAAAGAAGAGAATTTTGTTCCTGATGCTCATGTTTTTCCCCTTGGAATTTCCCTTTTGAAGGAATGCCAAGATTATCATCAAGCAAAAGATGGAGATGGATGGGTTGAGCAATCTTCCCAACCCTTCTTTTTCGGATTATTGCAGAAGGTAAGTACCTATTATACACAAGGACACTTCTCCCTATTGTTAGCATAGCTAAGCTGGTTTTCTATTTGTGAAACAACTAAAACTTAGTGCCATAATTTCATCGAATATAACATAATACTGAGTTGTGATTTTGCCTTTTCCTGTGATGTTCAGGTAGATGTACCTTGTGCATATGTTTGCCAAGATAGCAGAATTTATAATGCTACTGAATGGTATATTTGTCAGGTAAAGTTGTTTCTTCTCAGCTTCTTGAATTAATAGTTATTCAGTTGCCTGTCCTGAATTATGAATGTACTAAGAAATCAGGAGGAAACTATACACTTGATTTTAACTAGATATAGGAAAAAAGGGTGAGTTTTGGTCATTGTGAATTATATACTAAAATATTTAAGGGTGATCTGCTCACTTGTTGGGGGATGATATATATTGAATAAGATGTCATGCTGTTAGAAGTTTTCATCAACTGTGTGTCCTTGCACCCTGCATAATACATTAACATTGGGATTTTGTTGTAGGGGATGAGATGTCCAGCCAACACTCACAAGCCTAGCTTTCACGTGAACACTAGTATAACAACCAAGCACAGCACCAGCAAGGGAACGAGTTCAGGACAAAGAGCTGGTTGGATGCCACCACCTAATCTAGAAGAAACCATGACCGAGGAAGAATTCCTCGAGTGGTTACAGAATGCAGTGCAGGCTGGGTTGTTTGACAACTTTAGCGCTAGCACCTCCGCCGAAAGCCCACCTGGCAAGGCTGGAACGAGCTCGAAGAACAGTGGCACAGGTAATAGCAGTAGCAACAAGAGAAAGAAAAAGGGAAAGAAGCAATGGTGATTTCTTCTCATCTGCCCCATGCTCTTGTAAGCTTTTGTGAGAGCACAAACAAAAGGAGGCTCAGAATCTGATAGATGTCTATTGTCTTGTCTTTTAAATTTGGAAGGCCTGAGGAAAGTTTTACTCTTGGAAATTGCATACCAGCATGAGTAGAGGGCCTTTGAGCCTGCATTATAAAAGCTTGTGTAGCTTTCTGTTTACTTTATTCTTCTTGCTTTCTAAGTTTGTAGAAAATTTTGGAGCATATCATTTCATAAGCTCATTCACTAGTTATTAGTAACTCTTTTTTTTTTTAGTATGAATAGATATTTAAGTGTTGAATGTATCCGAGGACTGATAGAAAACAAAAAAAATGACTGATCATCTAACTAAAATTTTATTGTCAAGCATACTACACTTCATTTTAACATTTACAATGTAATATTTTATTTATGTCTTACTTATGCCAATATTATGAAGCTTGAGGTATTAATTCTTTGCTTTAAGTAAACAATTTATATTTTGGTCGATTATGTTAGATCATGGATGGGAGTTCATAATAAACTAGAATAAATCACCAATTTTTAATTCAAGCTATGTGCTTAAAACCAACAATTAGTACCTTAAACTTCATAGCATTGACATAAACACAAACAAAATAAGATACAATGCAAATATTATGTTGTCACGCTAGATAGAATGTCTAGCATGCCAGACACCACATTTAGGCCTTACCAAAACCCTGGTTAGCACGCTAAATATATAGTTTACTGCACACTAAAAATTACAACTTGCACTTAAAACATCATATTTAGCTTGTGAAAAAAAAATAGTACATTAGAGATACTACATTGTTCATACAACAGTTCAATAAAGTCTTGCCATGTATATAATTATACTTAAATTTATTAAATAAGTTAGTAGTTAAAAATAAATAATAAAAAAACACATCCTAATATATATATGAATGATTGTCCTACTTCTGTCATACTAAAGGTTTTTCTCCTAACATGGGCATCACAATAACTTTTTAGTACCTTCCAGACTAAGTGTAACTGTAAGTGTTTATAATAGATGTCCAGTTCCTTGTGCTAAAAAAAACTCAAACATGGGTATTTTCATGTCAGTGAAAATGTGATATAATAGCACTCAATATCAGAGCCCTGGTGGTTAGGGATTAGGAGTGCATTCTCTCTACCAGTTCCAAACTTTGGTTTGGAGTTGGGCAAGTTTTTCCCCTAATAATTTGTGGGAGGGAGTTGGAATGGATGCTTCCAGCGCGCATGACGTGCCTCAATGTAAAAAGTTTTGATTATTACAGTACATGACCCATTAAATATAACCAGGCGGTAATGTCTCCTTCCAGTTTTTATTCGCAACAGAATGTTGTCGTAAATTTTAATTTATTTATTTATTTTTTTTGTATAAAAGAAATCTTTTCCCCTGAATCCCTGCTAAAGTTATCGTTTTGCAGCATTTTCAGTTGGCTCTAAAAACACAATGGAGTCACTTTTACACAGCACCTCTGCAATTTATCTAGCGCCTAAATTCCCAAAACTTGCTGCTAATACTAATAACCAAAACTCCATTCTGAAATTTGCAAGAAAATCAGTGATAGTAAGTGCCAAAAAGAACAACAACAGCAACAAGAAGGAAGACACTCACAGCTTCTTTTCAAAGCCTGATGAGGAAGCTCTGTTTTTCCCAGAAGCCGTGCTCCTTAAAGAAGTCTCTTCGCTTCTTATGTTTTTCAAGTCTCACTTTTTTTAATTTGCTGGGTTTCATTGTTTTCGTTGTCTTTGTATTTGTGGATAAAGTTTTAATTTTTATGTCAGTTTTGAGGAATTTTGTAAAAAAATTTCTTCGTAATTGAATTTCTGGTTGATTTTGAGCTGTGGGTTGGTTTTAATTTGGATTGCAGAAGAAAGTTCGGGAAGATGGCAGAGTTCTTCCCGAGTTTGCTGATGACGAAGAAGGTAAGTGATTATGATTTAAAATTTCATTTTAGAAGAGGGGTATATTGATCTTTGTATGGAATTTGTTGTTGTACTTATTGTAATGGTTTTGACAATTTGCAGAAAAGCTCTATGAATTTCTTAATCTTCAGTTGGAAAGTCAAGTGAATGTGGAATTAAGTAAGTAATCTTATTGTTTTTTAGTTTTGTTATTGTTATTATTATTTTTCGTCTTTTCCCATTGCTGGGTGGTTTATAAGGAAACCCCCAACAAGACTTTTGATTGAACTTTGAAGAATATGTTTGTAGTTTTCTATTTTAATAATCTGGAAAGTTTATGAAAGTTCAGTTGGTTGAGTTTAGAAAAATGATCTCTGGTGGAATCCCAAGTGTAATGCTTTATCATTGAGTAGATGGAATAGGGAGGTTCGTCTATGAATCTTTGTAATCAATTGAGACACTATTTTGTTTGTATAATTGGAACTAGTTGAAGAAATGTTTTTCTTCTTATCATTTTTTTCAGAACACACGGAAGGGGTTGTGGTGGGAGAATGGTTATAACTAGCTCGGATTATTACACTGAGCTTATAAATCGTAGCTAATCTTTTCCTATAATGTACAGGGCGCCACTACGAAGTGGTTTATTTGATTCATGAGAAGCATGAGGAAGAGGTTGGGAGTGTTAATGAGAAAGTTCAAGGTGATCATTAGTGTTGTGTCTTTTTTGTTCCCCATACATTTTAGCGGAAGCAAATTTTACAAAAAATTTGAAGTTAAAGCATTGGTTTGATGATGGTTCTTTATTATGCATTTCTAACTTCTGCCTACTATATATCTTCTCATTATAAATGGAACGCGACCTGGATGATAATATCATGAGGTTGTATTTGCAGAAGTAGTGAGGATATTCTTATTTTATCTAACATCTTTTTCATTCTTGGGGTATTTTCAACTTTTAGTATTACTTTGTTAATGATACAACGTAATTCAAGGATGCTGTTATTAGCTTGGCCATGCTCAAGGAGCTAAACTATCTCATTGATATGATTCTTTTCGTCCCATTTCAAAGATGAGCAAGAAAATTAACTCTAAATGGTGCATTGGCAGAGTTTTATGGGTAGAAATAACTTAATAGGCCATGAGAATAGTTTTTGTTAGCAAACATTCAGCAGATTGATTGGCATTACTCAAAGTGATGATCATTTCTGCTTATTAGAGTTTGACTAAAGTAATTCTTCAGCGAACTTGTTTAATATTTCTGTCATAAGTTACTTAAAACCATGAAATACTTCTTGCAGATTTTCTAAGGGAGAAGAAAGGCAAGATATGGAGACTGAATGATTGGGGTCTCCGTAGACTAGCATACAAGATAAAGAAAGCCAAGAATGCCCACTACATCTTGATGAACTTCGAGTTGGAAGCGAAATGGATCAATGATTTTAAGAGCATGTTAGATAAAGATGAAAGAGTCATTCGACATCTTGTGATAAAGAGGGATGAGGCAATCACCGAGGACTGCCCTTCTCCCCCCGAGTTCCACACTCTGCGTGCAGAAATGCATGGTTACAATGAAGAGGAGGATGATGTAGATTATAATGATGAAGAATTTGATGACAGTTGGGATGGTGAGGGTGACGAGATGGATGGCTATGATGAAGTTGTTGAAGATGGTGTCGTTATTGTCAACATAGATGATGATGATGAGAAAGAAGAGAGAAATGGTAAATTGGCTGGTGCAAGTAGCATAGGAGGAAGAAATCTTAGAGCTGAGAAAGTAAGTAGGTAGTAGACTGATTCTTCAGATTCTTTTTCTTTTTGGCTTGAGAGAAATGCAAGGCAGGTTTACATTGTATGTTGCTATGTGTAACTTTGTATGACAATAATGATATTATTTTGATATAGCCATTTATTATGCCTATAACTTAGTACCCATTGCTTGCCTGTTCCGTTTTGTGACACTCATTTGATTTTATGGTCTTTATAATCGAGAATATTTTATCAGCAGCATTGAATAAGAAGATCCGTTACATAGTGAACACACAAATAAATTGGGCAAAGATTTGAGTTGAAAGACATTGTTTGTCTTAATGTCTACCAGAGAACTTTAAACTTTTCTTGTTTTTGTCTTAGGGTAAGAAATTTACTAGATTCGTCTAAATATTTACAATTTACACATTACACACCCAAGGAAATTTAACCCCTTGTCTGTCACTAACGTACTTTAACATCCGAACTCAAAGTTGACCTTCCTAAAATTCCTTGCGTGTAGCATATGTACAGTAGTTATTGGTACAAAGTAGGACCGGGTGAAATTCCCACTTCCTGACCGACCTGATCGACTCGTCCTGAAGTTTTTTAATTGGTTTGGGTTTGAAAACTGTATTTGAGATCGATTAGGACCTATTATGAGAGTCCTAATTGAATCAGGTTAACTTTGGAAACTTTTCGAACCTAAAAATTTAATAATTTTATATTAATTAATATTAAAAATGCAACTATAATTGAAATTAAGAATTCAAAATTTAGAATTGAAATGATAATTGAAATTTGGTATTGGAATTAGAATTAGAATTTATAATAATTCAATTATAATTACAAATGGAATAGAAATTATAATTATATATGTAATTAGAATTGAAATTAAATCATAATTGTAATTAAAAATGTAATAATTATAAATTCAATTGGAAATGTAATAATAATAAATGTATACATATTTAGAATTGAAATTGAAATCATAATTGTAATTAGAAATGTAATAATTAAAATTAAAATACGAATTGAAAATGTAATAATTATAAATTTAATTAAAAATTTAATAATTAAAAATGTATTTGCATTTGCATTTGGAATTTAAATCGTAATTGTAATTAAAACTATAGTAATTTGAATTGAAAATGTAATAATTATAAATTCAATCAAAATTGAATTGGAAATGTAACAATTAAAAATGCATATGTATTTGGAATTAGAATTGAAATCGTAATTGTAATTATAAATGTAATAATTATAAATTTAAGGGATATTATCATAAATATTCTTAAGGTATCGTCTAATTTCAGTAAAACTCATTAGTTTAAAAAATAGACAGTAATGCTCAACTGTTAGAGAATATTCTGTTATAATTATCAGAATTACATGAAATGACTAAATTATCTTTTTAAACATAAAAACAAATAAAATTGATTTCCAGGGGGCATTTGGTCGCTGGTCTAAGAGACCACTTTTTTAAATAAAAAAATTTGTTGGTTTTTTATTATTTTATTTATTTATTTTTAAAAAATGAGTGTTTAAAGTTTTTAAATTGATTATTTGGATACAATGATAACATTGTTTGAATATGGGATAAATGTGTTTGAATATAGGGATAGAGTATTTGGACACGAGATAAGGGCTGTTTGAATAAAACAATAATGAAATAACAATATTATCCTTTTTGTAGTTAATTTTATCTTCCCTAATAGTTGGGCAATAATTGTTTATTTTCTACACTAGTGAGTATTATTGAAATTAGACAATACCTTAAAGATATTCACGATAATATCTCCAAATTTAATTAGAATTAAATTAGAAATGTATATATTTATAATTGTAATTATAATTAAAAATGTAATAATTTGAATTCAAAATTTGAATTAATAATTTAATAATTATAAATTCAATTAGAATTGAATTAAAAATGTAATAATTATAAAATGTATATATATTTGGAATTAAAATTGATAATTATTAGTGCAATTGGAATTGAATTGAAAATGTAATTATATTTTGTATGGTACTTAAAATTAGTTATTATTATTAAAATTAGCTATTATTACTTTCACATAATCAATTATTCAAGTAATCTAATTAACTCAATAAAATAAGTTTATATAATTTTACTACAAATACAAGGTAATAAATCATAATGAATTTGTTGTGGATTTAATCATTTATTATTTTGATATTTTATCGTTTCACGTGCATTAAAAATTGATAATTTATTTTTAGTAACTACATTATTAGTTATTAATACTATTACATAAATTGTTAATTTTTTAATTCAATTTAATATTAAATAATAAATTAAAATATAATCAAATTTCTAATTCATTTAATTCAATTCAATTATGTTTAGAAGGAGAATTGGAAAATTATAAAGAGGATTCAATTATTTAATTAATCTAATTAATTCAATAAAAAGGTTCATATACTTTTTTCAAAACAAAACTCTATTAAATATTTAAAAGAATATCTTAAAAATAAAATAAATTCAAACACAAAAAATATACAAGCCCAATTTAAAACTCAACCTCATATCAAAAAAACTCAATTAAAATTGAAAACCAAAAACACAAATATATCAAAAAGAATTCAAAAAACCCACAAAAAAAAGGCAATCCAAAAGAGAGAAAAACCTAGCCTGGCCCAACAAATTTTTTTGAATTTGGGTCTTGTCCCAACTTGAAATCGAATTGAGTTAGGATAGAACATGATATGTCCCAACTCCGTCTTGATTGGGAATCGAGTTGGATCGGGTCGACTTGTACCCGATGTTGCCACCCTTGATATAAAGTAATATTATACTTATATAGTTGTGATACAAAATTTTTATCTTAATAACGTGACATCTAATGTATCTATTATTAATCAGTATTATATAACTAGCATATTGATAAAAAGTAAAATGTCAATAACCTTAAATTTTGTATACCAAATTATATGGCATTTGATGTGTTTATTATTGATCGATATTATATAACTAATATATTGATAAAAGTAACAAGTCAATAACTACCTAACAAATAATAGTCACTAATTGATGACATATCAATTAAGATACAAACTTTGCATCTCAACTATATAAATGTTAATAACTCTATTTTTTTTTTCCAAATTTTAAATCATGTCAAGTTGAAAATCTTGATTATGCTAAAAATCATGTGATATGTTTACAATTAAATCTTTATCTTATTAGGCTTTTTTTTTTAATCATGTCATGCTGGTGTATGTTCTCCTAAAAAGAAGCTCACTGTAATTTTGTCAATCACCATTTAAGTCTCGACTCTTAAAAGTAAGTGATCGGCTATCTAAGTTTCAATCTCATCAAAATGGTATTAATATTGTTACCCCTTGATGTTTATATAAATTATATTTTGATGATGATTTTAATTTTAATTACATTGTTACTCTTTTTACTTAATTTGAAAGATAAAAATACTCTCATATTTTAAGGATAATTTATTTAATTATGTGATAAAAGAATGATGAATGACATATAGACCCCTGAAGTTTGACGAAAGAAACTGAAAGACTCTCAAAATTTTAAAAGGGTCATACAAACCCTTGTTAGATGATAGAAATTATTTAAGTTAACAGTCAACTAATAAAAAACGAGTAAAGTATCAAAATACCCATATAATTGGTTTATTTATGATTTATTTTATTTTATTTTCAAAATATAAACCAGTTACATGATTATATGTAACACGTATAATCATGTAACTGGTTTATATTTTTAAAATAAAATAAATGAATCATAAACAATTAAAAATATGATTGATTATTGTCTCCCAAAATGGTGATTAGTTGGCTGTCGACCGCCATTTTTTAATGACGATGGGACATTAAAAAAGTTAATTTTATATCACTGAACTTCATTTTTTAATATATACAGTAAGGTTATTTTTGACAAAAAAAGACAAGGAGATGGCCAAAAAAGTGATGAGGGGTGGCAACCACTGCTGTCTATGATTAAACAGAGGGGCGTTGACTTGCATAGCCCCTACCTATAGATAGATCGGCGGCTGATTTGTATTATAATAGTTAAGGTGCTACATTTTTACCTAAAAGTCTTGAGTTCAAGCCTCACCAATTTTATTATTTTTATCATTTCATTTAAAAATACATACAGGGGTAATTTGGTAATTTCACTATATTTGATAGTTAAAAGATGATTTTACCCTTTTAATTGTTAATTCAAACAGTTTCTGTCATTTGACAAGGGTATTTATGATTTTTTTGAAACTTTGGGAGTTTTTCAGTCCCTTTCGTCAAATTTCGAGAGTATATATGTCATTTACCCATAAAAAAATATAACTCTGAAAATATTTTTGTCTATTAAATTAAATAAAGGAGTGACAGTATAATTAAAATTAAATGTTTAATATTCCTCTCAGGCATCAACTCCCATACATGGTCTTACAACTTTACGGAGACCTGTGTTTTTGGTAAATAGTCGTTTAGACCTAGTCACTACGACCCCCTTTGTGAGGAGGCACCATTCTCCCGAAGTTATAGGGCTATTTTACCAAATTTTTTTAAAGAAAGTTATCTCCCGTAAAAATGAAGTTGTGAGAGAGTAATACAAACGTTGTACTGCTAGGTAAAGCGGTAGAGTGTTGCATCCTAAATAGCGAGATTCCAATAGTCGAAAGCATTTATGCTCTGACCCGAGCGACAATAATTTATTCATAAATAAAATAGGAACAAAATCTTGTTTTACCCTTTTAGTCCCCTAAGATCAACAGCCAGGTCACCCCCATTTAAAGACGACATCCATTTATGGACAAGAACCTGCCCTACTAATTCTCATCTTGATTCGGTCACTGTTGAGATCATATCAAACCCACGTGGCATTTCCAAGTGTGACAAAGCAATCCTTATATGCCCATGTGGCACTTCAGTTCCCTTCTTTGCTTTACTCTTGCATAAGCTAAAGGTGGTGAATATCTATACAAACACCACCTTGATCAAGACACAATACATCAATTATTTATAAAAAAAAGAAGTTTTGAAGAAAAATATAGAACCATGGGCATTTTCACTTCTGTTTTTGCTTCATTGATTCTGCTACTTGTTCCAGGCTCATATTGTTCTGAGCTTATCATTGATGGTTACACATCACTTCCACAATCTGATATTGATCTTTTAGAGTTCCCATTGAATTTAGAGTATTTGGAAGCTGAGTTCTTCTTGTATGGTTCATTGGGTTATGGCTTGGACAAAGTTGCACCAAATTTATCACTGGGAGGACCAGCTCCCCTTGGTGCCAGAAGGGCCGTTCTTGATTCTTTCACCAGGGATGTAATTTTGCAATTTGCATGGCAAGAAGTCGGCCATTTGAGGTTATAAAATTTTAAAATTTTTGTGCTTTATTCACTCGTAACCAAAGAGTGGAAACAACTTAAGCATTTTGCTTGATGTGCAGGGCTATTAAGAATACAGTGAAGGGATTTCCGAGGCCATTGTTGGATTTGAGTTCAAAATCATTTGCAACAGTGATAGATAAAGCATTTGGGAAGCCTTTGAATCCCCCTTTTGATCCATATGCCAGCAGCATTAATTACCTCATCGCATCCTATCTGATTCCTTACGTGGGACTCACTGGATATGTTGGTGCAAATCCAAGACTCCAAGGTTCTGTTTCCAAAAGGGTAAGTCCTAAATTCACACAACAAATGAAAACAACTCAATTCATATGATAAGTTTTGGCTTACGGGTTACATACATGCTTGTGTTCAACAGCTTGTAGCAGGTCTTTTGGGTGTGGAATCCGGGCAAGATGCAGTGATCAGAGCATTGCTATATGAAAGAGCATTAGAGAAAGTGCACCCATATGAAATAACAGTAGCAGACTTCACAAACCGCATTTCACAGCTAAGGAATATTCTGGGACGTGGAGGGATAAAAGATGAAGGCCTTATTGTTCCACAAGTTCGGGGTGCTGAAGGGAGAGTCCGGGGCAATGTGCTTGCTGGAGATACATTCTCTGTTGCATTTGACAGAACTCCGGAGGAAATCCTAAGGATTGTTTATGGAGCTGGCGATGAACGTTTCCCTGGAGGATTCTACCCAAAGGGAGCTGATGGCCGTATTGCTAGATCTCATTTACATTCTGCTTAGTTTAATAAACCTGGAATTGTCTCTACTTTTCAGTTTAGTTTGTTTGTACTGTATCCCTTTGCCCAGATGAATAAATAATTAGGGAGTTTTCTATTTATCTTTAATTCTGTTTCCTGTGCAAAAAGTTGAGTGAAGCTTATTTATTGCTTGTTGATTTTCTACTATGCTTTAAAGCCAGATTGATCACAGATCCAGGTTCATTCAGAAGTTACAGGATCAGATTTGCCTCTCCTGGCACCAAACTTTAAGGGCTCATTTGATATAAAAATGCTTTTGTGCTTTAGTGAAGTGCTTATCGATGCATTCGCTCATAGAAAAGGGAATCAAAGCCCACTGTGTATTGTACTTATCGAGCATAGAATAGATCTGCTTCTCTTTTTTCGTAAAAAACAAACTCTTCCATTTTTGTATATTGAAGTGTTTATGGAATACTCACTTCACATTGAAGTGTTTATGGAATACTCACATTCTTCCCTTCCATAATTAGTACTTTCACTCCATGGTAAAGTGTTTATCGAATACTCACATTTTTTCCTTTCATAATTAGTACTTGCACTTTACATGAGCTGTAGTTTCAAAGCCACGATACCTCTATATCAAACAGATCATAAATCTTCAGAGCATTCAAAAAACATAGAAAGGTCTTGGGTTGCTTTATGCCATTGCATTTCTACATAATTGAAAATTGTGTTTATGAAGAACCTTGAACGAATCTATATACAAAGGAGAAAATCAGAGGAAGCAACGATCATACAATTCCTCCTTGTAAATGTGGTTGACTTTTTGTGCACGGCTTGGGAAAATGATGCACAGTAGTATCATCACATTAGAAGCATAACTAATGTGAGTATCTGTGAGTTTTTGAGGGAGAAAGTCTGAAGCAACTGAATCTGCACTTGCTGTTGGTATGCAGAGCACACCATTGTCAGATCATAGAACTTGGAATGAAACTGCAAGCAAGAAATTGGTACAAGTGCCCAAGAATCTTCCAAGATTTCTGAATATCAGATTTTCTCTAGTATAGTGAAGTGTACTGTATACAAAAGGCATAGTGTAGATCGGGTAACCAGGAATCTGGGAAAAGGAAACAATTTTAGGTTGATTATCCAGCACATAACTGATCCATGTAGCTCAGTCTGAAATCAAAGATGAAGGAAATGAACTTGAAAGTGCATGCAAAATGCTTCAAACTTTTCCCCTCCCCACTTATTTTCCTGCAACCAAAAAAAAAAAAAGAAAAAGAAAAATTGGTTACAAGGGCTGAAGAGGATTTGTGCTTGAATGTTTCAAGAGGAAAAAGTATTATCCTATGTACTCATTCACCAAGTACCAGATGACTGAAACTGCATGCAGTTGTATCTCAGCCTTCTGTATGGTAGTTGGATCAATCATATGCCCAGCAAGATCTCACTAAAACGCCACCTAGTGTATGAAAGTATTCTGAAGTTTACTGATAGGATAGCTGGCAAATTACTGCTTAGCTTCTGCAATATATTATTTTATAATATTATATATATTAATGCATAATAGTTGTCATGCATTTATATATATAATATTATTTTTAATTATTTTATTATTTAAATTATAATTGGTGGTCAATTTTTATTATTTTAATATAAAATATTATTATTTTAATCAAGTGAGATAAATATATATGTGTGTGTGTGTGAAACATGTGGGATGAGATAGAGAAGCAATTGTTGCTTCTTTTTTCATTTTAATTTGAGAGAAAAGGAAAGAAAGGCTCTTGACCATTAAATTTAAGTGTTAAATTTTGTGTTGAATTAGAGGAGTTGTTATTTTAATTTGTCAAGCCTACTGAATTAGTGACTAGAGCTACCTATTAGTAAGACTCCAAGCAGACGCCCAAAAGACACGTGTAAAGCGCTACACATTTTGGTGATTTTTCAAACTTTACATTTAGTATATTAATTTGATTAATATATGTTTCATGTGTTTATTATATGGTTTCATTATTTTGATGCGTCAAATATGTATTTTATACAATAAATAGTTTGTATCTTACTTGTTAGCCATAATATCATCCAGGCAAATCATCTAAGTTGCTAGATAAACTCCGGACTAGCACATTCCATGTGGCAACGTCAGGGCAGATCCCTTCTTCTCAAGATAAATGAAAGCTTCTTGTAAGCAAATCCCATTACAGATACCCCATAAGAGACTAGCATATGAAATTATGTCCTGATTCAACTCTCTTCTTACTTTAATTATATCCAAATGTTGAATGGCATTATTAACTTTATCCTGCTTGCAGTATGCGTAGATTATTATGTTGAATGTAATAACATCCAGCTCTGTCTTCCCCACCGGCATTTTCCCCAGTAACTGGAAAGCCTCCACCAGCATACCAGCACGACAAACTCTATGCAAAATGGTGTTGTAAGACACTGCATTCAGTTGAATCCCGCTTTCTTCTATCTCTGAGACAAGCTCAAAAGCTTCTTTTACTCTATCAACTTTCAGAAGACCATCCAGTACTTCATTATAAGTTATGATATTAGATGAACATCCATGTTGCTTCATTTGATCAAGCACTTTCATTGCCCAGTCTACTCTTCCACAGCCACATAAACCTTTGATAAATGTATTGAATGTAAACTCTATTAGGAGGACAATTTTCCAAAACCATCTTTTCTATAAGAGAAGAGCTTGGTTAAACATATTATTCTGACAAAGAATGCTCAACATGCAGGTATATGCCACAACATTAGGATTGCAACCGTTACTCATCATCCTGTTCCATGTCTCAGATGCACCACCCAAATTACCAACTTTTGCAAATCCATCAATAAGGACACTGTATGTGGTCATGTTCAAGGGGCAGCCATTTTCCTCCATTTGATAGGATACAGATATAGCCTCGTCCATGTTCCCATTTGAACAGAGTCCACGTATTAGGGTATTATAAGCAACAACATTGGGCATCAATCCCTCTCTAATCATTCTGTTCCACAAGTCATGAGCTTCATACATTCTTCCTCCTACTAAATAGCCCTTTAGCAAAGAAGTAAAGCTGTGGATATTAGGATCACATCCTCTCGTGAACATCTGACCCAAAATACCAAGAGACAAACTCAACATTCCCAATTTCTGACAGAGAATTGATAATCGTAGAAAATGTGATAACGTTAGGGCTAACTCCCCTTTCTACCATTTCACCTAACAATTGAAATGCCTCCTCAATTTTGCGTTCTTTACACAACCCATTAATCAAAGCATTATAAACACTCACAACCGGTTCAATCTCATTACAAGCTTCCTTGCTTCCTCCACATTACCATGCTTACACATTGAAGACACTATAGTCGTATAGCTCACAGTATCAGGAGGAGAACACCCTTTATTCGCCATCTCCACAAGCAACTTACAAGCAGCATCAACCCTATTATTCTTACGCAACGCCTTCAAAAGAATACGTAAACACATTTGGCTCCATCCCATCTCTCTTCATATTACCATATATCGGATTAATCAGTGAAAACCTATTTTCCCCCAGCAATGCATCCAAAATATGATTACAAATCTTAACTGTTGGCTTCAACCCAAATTCCCGTATCTTATAAAACATCTTCAATGCTTGCTCAGCTAACCCCACTTGCCGATAAGAATTTATAACACTAACAAAATATCCTCAAAGCAGCTAAGTCCTTCCAGCTTCATTTGTTGCAAAAGATAATGAACGTTATCTATTTGACCCTTTTGACTGAATTTCTCAATCATAACTTGGTACGTTACTTCTGTGTGTTTGAATGCTTCTGAGTTGGCTATTGACTTGAAGTAGTTCAAAGCTGAAACTATGATGGGTTCCTGTCTTAATCTCCTGATAACTAGATTCTTCAACATGGGTTTGTTTATTTTGGCCATGTTGAAATTTCGTAATTTAAAATTAAAAATAAATTTAATTTTGGATTAAAAATTAAAAAAGAGTCGGTATATAGTTAAAAATGTAAAATTTGAATTAAAAAAATGTAATTAAATGCGAGGAAGGATGTAAAAACATAAGTAAGATATTCTTAAATTAGAACGCCGCAACACTATTTTAAAAAAATTTAACATTACAACAATGACTTTAAAATGTTATAGCATTATTTAGTTGCATTAGCACTTTAACATTAAAGTTTGAACGTTACATGTTTAGAAAAACATTTTATTTTGTATAAATTTACATGTTTAAGTTAATTTTAAAATTTTTAAATATGTAAAATTTTATTTTAATTACGTTTAAAGTTTATAAAATTAAAATTAACATTATATAAACTTTTGTAATTTATTAAAAATCATAATAGAATAAAAAACTTAAATTATATTTAAGTGTACTTAAATTATATTTAAGTGTTTTGAGTGCATAAAATAATGTGATATAAATTTTTATAAATTTTTAGTTATTTAAATATTATTTATATATTTTGTGATTTTTATGTTTTATATAAATAAAAAAAATAAAATAAATTTAGATTATGAGATTTCTTATAAACGTAAGTAGTTATTGTTAAACTGCATATATCCATTATGTGTTTTTTTAAGTACATTATTGTTTATCCAACGGGCCATTATTTTCGGGATTTAGACTTGAAATTGTATTTAGTACAAAGGGATTTGAGGGTTTTTGAGTTTTTCAAATTAAAAAATATCCTTTTTTTTTCAAGTACATTATTTATATATCTAATTATTTAATATAACAAAAAACTCAAAATCGAAACTTGAATTCAATAATTCACAAACTAAAAGTAAAATAAAACAAATATATATATATTTTTTAAAACCGTACCTTATGAATAAAAAACAAAACAAATATATATATATTTTTTAAAACCGTACCTTATGAATAATCAGTTTTGAAGACATTGGTTGTTAGGGATGGACATAGTCCAATTTAATTTTTTAAAAAAATAAAAATAAAATTAATTTTTTTAATAAGAAAAATCGAATTGAACCGAACTAATTTTTTTAGTTCGATTTTTTTAATTTTTTTTATTTTAAATTATGAATTTTTTTAATTTTTAATTCAATTTTTTTGGGTAAAAAAAATCAGACCAATCAGTTTTTTTTTCAAAATAATTAAATTAATTTTTTGTTTAAAAAATTCATACCAAATTAAACTGAACCGACGATTCGATTCTTCAATTTTTTATTTTTTTTGCCCACCTGTTGCAACATTTTGAAGAATCAGAACAATGACAGCTAAAAGAGGGGAAGGGCAAACTTGTATTTTTATCGGAATTTGAAACGACGTCGTTTCTTCCGTGAACAGTATTTAATTCTTCAAGCTGGGTCAACGGCGTCGTTTAATTTGACAGCAAATAATAGTCACTCGAGTCGAGTTTATAACTAAAAATTAAAATACATAAAAAGGAAAACGAAGAGTCTCATTCTCATTCTCAGTATAGCGAAGTGAAGAAAGCATCTCGTGTTCTCCGTTTGCGTGAGTAAATTTTTTTATTATTATTATGATTTGTTTTGTTGTCATCTTTTTGTTTTTCAAATTTCTTTTTTTTTTTTCGCTGAATTGATTTGTTACGAATCTCAATTCTCCGATCCGTTTCATAATTTATGCTTTCTTTTCACTGTGAACGATAAAATCTAGAAGCTGAAGTTACTTGCCCTTGAAATTTCAAATTTGTGAAACCTATTTAGGGTTTAGTTGTTGAATTATGTTTGCAATGCCTCGCCTCTTTGAGGTAGTGTTCAAAATTAATGGGAATGTCAGTTTTGATTTGATATTCTTACTAGTATGAACAAAGCGTCTGTGGCATTGAATTTCTTTTTTTTTTTTAATGTGCTTCGGTGAAGATGTTAGGAGATAACGAATTATAGATCTATGAGAATCTGATTTGCTGGGTTAGATTCTGTTTATGGATGGAATTTTTGAGCTGGGTTCATGGGGATTTGATGCATTTGAAATAAGGTTTTAGATGATGACACAATAGGTATTGTAATGGTTGTGGTTGTGGTTGTGGTTTTAGTTACTTTGCCTTTCTATTTGAAGCTTTATTTGATTCTTTAATGATCAAATTGCCAACTTCAACTACACCTTCCCACTTTTTGTGGTGGAATGCCTAGAAAACTTGGAGTTTCTATTTATATTGTTATACCATCTAGGTTTTGTGGTTTTGAGATCGAATGTAGATTGAGATAGCAGTTTATTAATAGTTGTTTGTTTACTCTTCCTTTCTTTAATTTTTCAATTATCAGCTAGGCAGAAGATATGGCCGGACATAATGACTCAGGTGCATCTGTAAAGAAATCAAGTGAGGCTGCAAATGATTTGCAAATTTTCAATGCTGAGAATTTGCAGAGTAATATGAAAATTATATACTACAGGTTTGTTTTGTTCCCCTGATGGAAAATTGAGTCATTTTGCTTCTTTTTTTTCCTCACGGAGAAGCGAGACATGACTAGATACTGAGCAAATGGTATTATATCTTGCTAATACTTTTTCCAAAGTAGTGCTTAACACTCATCATACCCCCAGCCTTGCTTTGCAATAGAGATTTGTGAAATTGTGATAATTTGAAGTAAAATGCAGTTTTAGTCATCGAGTATTATCGTCGGCAAAGCATCCATTCTAACTCATTAAATCACTGTAACTCAGTGACGATGGAAAGTAAATTTTATACTTAGTTCTATGTTGATGCTGAAACCTAAGCTTTTTTTCTGTTGCAGCCGCACATTCTTGTCTATAATTGGTGGGGTGATTGCTGGAATTTTGGGATTCACTGGCTTAACTGGGTTCATCGTTTATTTCCTTATTATGGCTATTACTTCAGTTGGACTCATGGCCAAGGCTAAGTTTTCAGTTCATTCTTACTTTGACTGCTGGAACCGGATTTTACTTGATGGCTTTCTGGGTGGCCTTATGGTACACTTCCCTGTCTCTCGTCTTTTTCATTTTTCATTCTTCATTCTCTTGAAAGAATTTAGTGGTCATTTGCATGGGATTCACTCTGTTTTAGCACATTGCATTTATGGTGAATATTTTACTTAAGTTACTGTTTTCTGCTTCAATTTTGTTGATCAGGTATCTGACCTGCTGATTATTTTAACCAATTAACTACCTTTTTATTTTTTATTTTTTGCAGTCTTTTGTGCTGTTCTGGACGTATCCTTTAAAAAATTAATTTACTCTTAATAGAAGACATACTAATAATAGGATTGGAGTTGACACTATAAATCAAATTGGTCGACCATCTGGTTCTCTCTGGATGAAAGATCCAATCAGTGAATGTTTTAATATTTCCTGTATTTACTTTTGAATTTATTTCTATGATCATGGACCCAAATCAGGTTGTACAAAAAGGTTTACCGTTCATGGAGTACTCTGTGAGCACCAGTCATGCCATTCACTCTTTGGAGTTATATTTGAAAATTGTTATAATCTTGCCACATGATGATTTTTAACGGCATAACAAGGTGTTTCTAGAGTAGTAGTATTAGGAAGTTGATAGGTTTGGTTTCATTTGTTTATTCTTGCTATTGTTTTGTCTTTGTTTTTAGCTGGTACTTTCTTTAACACAAAATACAGATTTGCTTATGACATTGTGCATATATTCTGAGGAGCAATCAGTTGTATTTCAACGAAGGGGAAGCTGAGCCGACTGCATTTCAACAGAAGGGAAGCTGAGCTCCTGCATGCTGTGCCACATTCACACAACCTTGTAGTTTTAAAAATAGCTTCAGCCATTGGTATCCTTTTAAAACTCATTTTGGAATTCTCTTGTTTCTCTTTGACATTTATTTTTTTCAGCTAGTCATTTTGAGGGCGTTCACAATTATTGCAAAATTAGTCACAATATGTATCAAACTCTTTGTAACCCAATGAAGGGGAGGAATATGAGAGGATAAATTTTTGAAATTGCAATTTTTTATATAATTTGAGTGAAATTGTTAACCTAATTACAAATTTTTCCTGTTAGCAACTTCTCATCAAGTTATTGTCATTCTCTCTGTTTCCACTCGTGGCACTGCATCATTTGCTTGCAAGTGTCTCGGTTACAAATTTGTTTTTTGACTCTAGAATTGGTGCGAGTTATAGATTGAAGCCACTGCATTCATACGGCAGACCAAATAATCCCAACATTCACTCAAGAGTTGATAATGGCGATTAAAACATTCAAGACTTTTGTTCCAAATAACAAGAAACATGCCTCGAGCATTTAAAAAGATTGGATCTCACATCAGCTTTATTAAGTTTGTCACTGAATTCCGTACCGAGCTTGCATAACCAAGCTGTTTAAATCGATCTGCTAATATTAAGCAAAATGATCTCAAAGAAAATTGAAAGCATGTTTTAAAAGCTAATGAAGGCGACATATTATTCTATTGGAAGCAAATATGAGATATAATGGCAAATGCTATATCACATTTGATTACTGTAGTGGTACAATGTTACCCGACAAAAATTAACACCTCTAGCGGAGGCAATTTTGAGCTTTTACTATACAATAGATATCCGGGAATTCTGACATGATAAAGCACGAAGCAGATTGGTCTTGTGTGTCCGTGAAGTCTCTATCCGTGGAAAAATATTCATTCCATCAGCCAGATAAAACTGATGCAGAAGCTTTGCTTGTCTTGTATTCCTATGCTCTATATTCCTACACCTGGGAATTTTAAGAGTATCAGAAAATGGCAGATTAAGGCAGTAACTGATCCTGTATAATTCTAGACTTCTGAATGAAAGCTAAAGTTGTATCACAACACTAACACACTGGTGATATCAATGCTTAATAACTCAGGTCCTATGACACTAATTTATCAGCACGTGATAAGATTTCATTTGCAGTAAAGATTTGTTAACCATATACCATTATGGCATTATCTACTACAATTTGAATTCCCAAAAACCAAGTAGTAGTTTAACAATCAGACTTAAAGGAGGTGCATGCCTCGGAATACCAGTTACCTACTCTCAACTACTGTGACTTCATATGTAAGGCATACGACTGCATTTCAGTAACAGATAACAGAGAAATTAAATTGATGTAAGGATTCCCAACTGACTTGGACTTTAACTTACCAAACCAACAACCTCGGAAAAAAAAAAAAAAAAAGAATAGAATTTGTGAATGATTTTTAAGGAATAAATCTTACCAACATCTGAGGGACTCTCAAGAAGACAAAAGACAGACAGTATAAAACACTAAATATAACTGCTGCAGTAACCATGTTGTAAAGGAGGCATTTGTCATCTTTGCTGGGCATAAACGCTATTTTCAATGTATTTGTCAGTTCAAATAGTCGGTAAGAAACCTGCAACCAAGCAAAAAATCAATGATGAGAGATTCCAGATATTCTTATGCTCATAAAATAAAAGCATTCTCCACTTACAGCAACATATATGGCAGTAGTGAGCATAAAATTCAACAGTGGGTAATCAGGGACCAACAAAAGCAACAATTTAGGTTGAGCATCAGGAGCTGCCGACCTGCAAGTTCATTGGAAATTATAATCAAGCAAATGAATTATTTAGAAATCAAATATCTACATGTAATAAAGCCATTTCATCAATAAAACACTTGCAAATGGAGGAGGCACCAGCCAAACCAGTATCATTAGTAAAAGCATACCTTAACCAAATATGGAATTGCGAGATGTAGGTCTCCAGTGTTATCTTTCCGAGCCATCTAGTAAATAAATGAGAATAAATCAGAACCAAAAAAAGTCCTTCAAAGGTAAGATAGCAGAAATTAGAAGACAAATCTGCATGTATATATTTAGATTATTCTCTATGGTACAACAAATAGGTAGCTTCTGTATGAGAAAAAATACAATATAGAGGATAGAAAAAATATAACTTAAAGGCTTCTTACGCAAAGAGTGTCAAACTGTAGCTCCGGAAATACTGAGTGATGTTTCTCAAACAAATGTAGATGCTGATCAAAAGAATCAATGAGAGTATAAATGAAAAAGAGTTTTCAAATATATGAATGCATAATAACAGATTCAAGGAAACTGGCACATACGTTATTGGAATCCATGAGGTATAAGGATGGTATTTGTTGTAAGTAATTTTATCCAGTTTGTATATGTACTCAAACCACAAAAATCCAACCTAGAAATTCCATGAGAACTATTTGCATCAGATTCCTGGAAATTTAAGAGACAAGATTTTACTTCAAAAAAGAAGAAAAGAATAACAATACCACTAGGGCTAGCAGTCCAATAGCTGTTTTAATTGATAATCGGCGCTTCACTTCCGTTTCCTCTAGTTTCTCCATCCACCTTTCAACCTATAACAACTAATTCTCATGCAGCTCTTGACACAGAAAAAGAGAAATTCATAGAAATCTTTTCACAAGTCTCACCACTTCAAGAACTAAATTTTATGTTATATTAATTTTTTTCTTTAATGGTACGGATTCATCAGAAACTTACAGTTGGATGGTAGTAGGCATATATCATCCCCACTATCCATATGTAACGATCAAGACCAGAGCGGAAATGCCACTCATGCAAGACAGGCAATGTTGGCTTTGCTGGATCAGTATAGCCTGCAACACTTTTAAGACATTCAGGTCAATGTGATGACAGTGTTTTCACAAGAAGTTAAAGCTTGGAAAGATACTAACCAACAAAGAAAGTAAATGGGCTCCAAATCAATTCAAATACTCCAGGAACTTCCCATATTAGAATAACCACCAAGAAGCAGGCAATGATTTTTACCACCATGACAGATTCAATCTCGTTATACTTGTTTAGAATACCAAGCGCCCCATAAACCATGAGAGTGAACAAAGTGTGCATGGGACAAATGTAGTATAGCATGTAACTGTTATCAAGGACCATGCATGAAAATAAGACCAAGAAATTAAGTCGCCACATCATCTGCACAAAAATCAATCACAATTGGAAGCAACAAAGTATGGGTAGAATTTGAAGCAGCAATATCAGACATTCGGGGAGGTAGATACCTGTGCAAACCTAGCAAGACTGAAATCTTTGCGGATGTAGTAATATGAGAAGTTACCAAATCCAGTCATCCACACATATGCAGCAATAAAAACTCGGATTGCATTATAAATTTCTGTTGCAGCAAAGTAATGGTACATCAAAAATAATACCTGTTACATGAAGGGAAAGAGTAAGACTGCTAAAGCCGAGGAACCAGAAGGAACATAATCAATCTTTAAGCCAATACATGCAAAGAAGCATATCATTAAAAAGAATAAAGAAAATTAAACAAACATATGTGAAGTGACAAACCTGCATCCAACCTTTCCACTCCTCAGTTTGATGCCTATTCAGATAAAGTATGGATTTCCCAGAGAATGGTGACTTATCATGATGTATCTTGAATGAAGTTATTGCAGAAACAATGATGAGAAGGAAGTAGAGAAATAAGAAAAGATCCCGATTGTAACTCTGCACAGACAGATGACGGTTAAGAACACAAGCTAATCAGCAACCTACAAAAATTGTAAATGAATAAACTAATATTGAACATTGGACCAAAACATTAACCAACAAAATAAAAGCACAATAAGATCTAGATGCATAAAGAAATTAAAAGAGAAAAATCATAAATCTCACCTTTGTTGATGCACCAAAGGTATCTGTTCGGTCACATACATAGAAGTACACCATAAGGGCACCAAATTCAGATCTGTTAAAAAAGGAAAGAAGTGAATTACATTCAAAGTGCTGATACAAATCATAAAAGTAAAAATTTACATATTCAAACGAACAATCGAAGTCGCTTACATAGCTCTGAGGGTCAATCGATTTTCAATCAAGAATGGCTCATCCATCATAAAGAATCTAAACAGAGACAACCCACAACAAGTAGTGAATTCAAGCAAAAAAATAAATCAATAATTCAGTCAACAATGAGGAGGGAAAAATTTAGGGAAAAAAAAGTTAAAAGAAATCAATGACTGTCTTTCAAAAACCTGAAAACAGAAGAAGATGCAGATGAACTCCGAGCTTTAGGAGAAGCAGACTGAAGACCTCCACCTTCCAATAAAAGAGCTCTGTCATCTTCTTTCACCGTCCCATCTCCCACTCCCACTTCAACCAAATTGATATCTGAGTGCCTACTAACAGAAGTAGCAACTTTAGTAAAACAAATAACACAAGCACTTCCATCCATTCAACTAGACAAACTAGATTTCTCATAACTTGATGATGTCAGACATTGTACATTCACATTCTTTTCATCCAAACTACTTATAATCAACAAGACATAAAAGAATTGATTAAAAAAAAAGACAGTTTTTTTATAAAAAAAAAAAATTAATAATAGAAGCTAGAAAAAGAACTAAGACAATATACACTCCAATCTCATCACTCATCACTCATCATCTTAAGACATATCATGCACTTAAAGCAAGTAAAAACCGACACAAAAATACTGGATGGTTAATTATTCAATAAAATAAATTAATTTAAAATATCAACTTCTATATCAACATGAACAGCTTCAAATCCATTACATATACGTATATGCATCCATAGATATACATATATACATACATACATATACATGTATACATAAATACATACATAGAATTAGAAAAAGAGTTGTTTAACTTACACTTTAGTTGGCAATGAGCTCTTCTTGTACTCCAAATACTCGGAATAAAGCCAAGCGATAACTACGGGGACTAATCCGAGAAAAAACGAAACCTGCAATTCGTTAACATTTGAAACAAATAAGCAAATACTTATTCAGCTTTTTGAAATCCCCGAGTTTCGTTAGAATTCAGTTGAATGTGCAGGGATATCTGCAATTGAAACAAGCTTTAAAACGTCGTCGCATTGGTACGGTACCTGACCGGGAGTGATAGGACTAGAGATCGTCATTTTTTGCAATTTTTTGAAAAGTGAAACGAAACACTAAAAAGTCTTAAGCCTCGATGCGCATTTCAGCTGTGCATCGAATTTCGGTCGCTAAAGAAACAGACACCAGATCTGGTCCAAATCTGGTAACTAGTGATCAATGGCCTAGATTTGATTAGAACTTTTATCAAAAATTGAGAGTGAGAGTATAAATGCGGAGCCCTTTCCTTTTGGTCTTGAACGGGTAGTTGGCAGATCGGTGTAACGAAAATACCATTTCTGCTAACTTCTATTTCAATTTTCAAGTATTTAATCATTCCTTTTGGTGGGTCCTGATTGATTTTTAGCCGTTAGATCGTGGATGGAGGGTGTGATTGTGAATGAGCATGATGATGATGATGTATTGGTGGGAATCACTTTCTTCATTTTCGTAATTAATTAAATTTTGACTGAGCGGCAGTGGGGAGGATGTTGACGTGGCAACCTCATGGCTCCTTAGTGCATTTTCCCTCCTTTTCTTTCTTTTTTAGACTTAATTATGAGTATTTAAGTTATGTGTTGAGACCTAAATTTGACTCAAGATAAGTAGGAAAATGACTACAAAATAAATATATATATATTTACTTAATTGTTTCATGTTGAAGGTTTTTTTTTTTTTCTTCCTTCAAAAGAACTTAAAATGAAAATACGAAATCCTCATTAAATTTTTAATAAGTAGTTATTTGGGAAATTAATTGATGATTCTTTTGGAATATCAAGCGAAATACCGGTGGAAGTGGGGCGTGGTACCATGCGCGACGGCTGGAAAACTCAATGAAAACTACTTTGAGTAACGGAGTAGTGGAATTCCGCCACGTGTCAGAAAAATCAAATCAAATGAGCTGTCGGCATTTTTGAAGAGCGTGAGCGTGTCAATATCACCGACAATGATTTCCAAAATGCCGGGTCCAGATCTCATTATGTTTCGGCCTAATTGACAAATAATACGCACCGGATCGTACAATGAGATGGTCCTTCAATCGCTTGTTCTTTTGGGCCTCAGTTTCATACACCTTTATATGGACCCAAGTTAAGCCTTGCATTCTACGATTTCCCAATTCAGCCCATATAAAAGAAGGGCTTGTATGGTATCTAAGAGATGAAGAGAGTTTACTTTCTTCCTAAGAAAAAAAAGAAGAAAAATAATTTAATTAAAATTTTGGATTAAAATATATAAAAAAAGTCTTCGACGGGACCACATTAAGTTACATCATTTCTATAAATTTTGTTAAAATATTATTTTTCTATAATGGATTACAATTGTCATTGTAATTAATCATTTCAAAGAGAAATATACATATACCATGATTTAATTTTAAATATTAGTATACATATAACATGATTTTTTTTATATATGGGTGAACATTGGAAAGATTTGTGATCTAAACCTTTAAATTAGAATCACAAATTTGAGCTGTACTTTTAGTATTAAACAAAAATAATTAAAAAAGACAACCAAATCTAAGTAAGTTCTCTTGTACTTTTGACTGTACATACATGTGACATTCCATTAGAAACCGATTCCTCAACACAATCAAAACAATACCTCCCCAACACATTTCACAAACATTCGTAAAAAAATAATAAGAAGAAGAAAATTCGGCAATTGGGTTGTGGGCGGCGATAGAGTGCCGCAGGCCCGCAGCCTTACATCATGTGCTCCTTATAATTCATCACACAATTATTGCCCCTTTTTCCATCTGTCTCTCTTTTAGAACTTTCGTCGAACACATAAAGCGCAAAGAGAATAGACAAAGATTTTACGCTTAGTTGAAGAGAGGAGCAATGTCGCTAAGACCCAATTCGAGAACCGAAGCGCGAAAGAAATCGTACAAGACCGGGGTCGACGCAGATGAAGCTCGGCGAAGAAGAGAGGACAATTTGGTCGAGATTAGGAAGAGCAAAAGAGAGGATAGTCTTTTAAAGAAACGCAGAGAAGGGCTTGTTCTTCAGTCTCAGCCTTTGAACGAAGCCAATGGCTCGATCGAGAAAAAGGTTTTTACTTTAATGTCTCCATCTGGGTATTGTTTGTTTTCGGGGAATTTTTATTGTTTGTGTTGGAATAGAGAATTTTTTGAAGTTCATATTCAATACTTTACTAAACTATTTGAAGTATTAATTTGTCTGTGTTGATTATGAACTGCTCTTTCAGCAAAATGATTTAACGGGTTATTAGAAATGCAATCATATTCTTGCGTTTTTCCATTACAATTTGATAGTACTAGTTGATTTGTATTCTTACACTTGAATTGGCTGCAACGATTGGTTCATATATAGTTCTAATTTTGTATATGATGAGTACAGCTGGAAAGTATACCTTCAATGGTACAAGGAGTATTATCCGAAAATCCTGCCTCACAACTGGAAGCAACCACTCAATTCAGAAAGCTATTATCAATTGGTGTGTACAATTTTTTTTTTGGGTGTGTTTGTGCAATGGTATATATTTTCCTAATTGTCTCAAGTTAGTGAAAATTTGTTGATGCACTGATGCAGAGCGATGCCCTCCGATTGAAGAGGTAATCAGAGCAGGTGTTGTGCCTCGATTTGTGGAGTTCCTTGATAGGCATGATCTGCCTCAATTGCAAGTATGGACTCTTAGGAAGCTCTTATTTGTTTTCTTCCATTCTAGTTTTGTTTAGTTTGGTGGATGTTATATACTCAATCTACCATCATTGGGTTTTGATTTTTACTTGTTCTTCAGTTTGAGGCAGCGTGGGCATTGACCAATATTGCATCCGGGACGTCAGAGCACACACGAGTTGTGATCGAGCATGGTGCTGTACCCAAGTTTGTGCAACTCTTGGGTTCTTCAAGTGATGATGTTCGAGAACAGGTGGTTACCAGTCATGTCTTCTTGTATAACTATAATTTATAATTAATTAATTTGGGAGTGTGCATGACCTTTCTTTGACATCTTATGATTAAGCAGGCTGTATGGGCGTTGGGCAATGTTGCCGGTGACTCACCAAGTTGTAGGGATCTTGTTCTTAGTCAAGGTGCACTGATGCCATTATTGGCACAGCTGAATGAACACTCAAAACTATCGATGCTAAGGAATGCTACTTGGACTTTGTCAAACTTCTGCCGAGGCAAGCCACCAGCACCATTTGACCAGGTGAAGCGGCAGTTATGAAACTTTGCATTCCTAGAACAAACTCTCAAAAGATTTTCCCATATTTTCCCTTTTAGCTGAGCTGTGATATACTGAATCGTAGAATCATAATAAATAATCGTTCTTGGTCTCTCTTTCAGGTGAAACCTGCATTGGCAGTGCTACAGCACTTGATCTACTCGAGTGACGAAGAAGTTCTAACTGATGCTTGCTGGGCCCTGTCATATCTCTCCGATGGCACAAATGATAAGATCCAGGCTGTGATCGAGGCAGGTGTTTGTCCACGACTTGTCGAGCTTCTCCTGTAAGATGGCTTCCCTATACTTCTTGTGTTGAAACAGTTCCATGTATGGTAGCTTTGAATTTCAAAGAGAAAATTATTGAATCTATCTTTTCCCTTTACATGGAGACATTGGGCCTTATCGGGGCTGAATGGTGAGATATACTGTTTTTGTAGTGTTGTTTTATACTGTATGTCACGAGGTCTTTAGCTTACCATTTCTAATTTACATTTGTCTTCCTGTAGTCATCCATCAACGACAGTCCTTGTCCCTGCTCTACGAACTGTGGGCAATATTGTTACCGGTGATGATACCCAGACCCAGGTATTTATTTTACATTTAAGAATTGTGATCAAATTTCAATGACACTAGCAGTAGTTCCCAGCTTCAAACCTGGTTAAGAAGTTGAGTACCATCTCCAGCAACCTGCAACCTCTGTTTCATAATGACTGCCACTTATGTACTCAATTACCAGTTACCATAGCTATGTAGGTTGCTGCCACCATCACTCTCTTCCACATTTACCACTACTGTTCCTGTATGGGGCTACTATTGCAGTCACCTTCCTCCCAAGATTACTGGCATCTCTTACTTCATTTCCACATTGTTTACCACCTTCAGGCCCCCTTCTCTCCTGAGTCTCCTCTTTCTTTCTATCCAATATTTCCCTCACTCTTTCCATGCACCATATGCTATGTTAGATGTACAGGAAGAATTGATAAGATAGAGCATTGGTACTTAGGGAAAACTGTTTTTGACATCACATTGTTGTTACTTTATATCATTACAAAGATTGACTCATGAAGTATCTTTTCAGTGTATAATTGACAACCAAGGGCTCCCTCGTCTCTACCAACTTCTTACTCAAAACTACAAGAAAAGCATCAAGAAAGAAGCCTGTTGGACTATATCAAACATTACTGCTGGCAACAGAAATCAAATACAGGTGATGTGCTGAAATAGTTTTCTGTTTCACCCGAAAGCTGTTGTATGCATATTAATGCTATTTGAGGTAGTGTTCACTAAGGAGTGTATTGTTAGTTTATTGCTTACAAATATGTAGTCAGCAACATTGAATTCCGAACTCGTGGCAAAATGCATGGATTTCTTGTTTCATTCTGAATCTCACTAGAAGTGGCAGGATGTGCCACTTGCTTCTATTACAATTACTAATTCTCACTATCTCTACAACAGGCTGTTATCGAGGCAAACATTATTGCTCCTCTTGTATATCTGCTTCAACAAGCTGAATTCGAAGTCAAGAAGGAGGCTGCATGGGCTATTTCTAATGCCACGTCAGGGGGGACCCGAGAACAGATTCAGTGAGTCTTTGCTAGCTCCCTCCTCACCGACCTAAATCAGATAACTCTTATATATGGCTTGCATCCTTTCATCATGATCTCATGTGTTCATCCCTTTTTTTTTGGATCTTTTGACATTTTTATAGTTCTTTGAAACATTTTGATGGCTTTGCAAATAAAATCCACTTACCCATGGTGGTAATGGGAGATGGCCGCTTAGACAATGTATTGGGATTCTTCTAGTTACCTTGAGGTTCTCTGATTTTTTACCAGCACATATTCAATGGCTTCAAATAATTCATATGTTTGCTTGCTATTGTTTTGCAGATTCTTGGTGAACCAAGGCTGCATTAAGCCACTTTGTGATCTTCTAGTCTGCCCGGATCCGAGGATAGTGACAGTGTGCTTAGAGGGCCTTGAAAACATTCTAAAGATTGGTGAAGCTGACAAAGAAGCAGGCAATACCACGGTCAATATCTACTCGGAAATGATAGACGAATGCGATGGATTGGATAAAATTGAGAACCTGCAGAGCCATGACAACAACGAGATCTACGAGAAGGCTGTGAAGATTCTGGAGAGGTATTGGGTGGAGGAAGAAGATGATGATGAACAAAATATTCAAGATGGCAATAACCCAGACTTCAATTTCGGAACAGGCCAGCCGAGCATTCCCTCCGAGGGATTTAAATTTAGTTAAAAATGGTACAAGGCTTAGCTTCTCTATCTCCTGTTTCCTTTCATCTTCGACAGGCATGTGGGTTTATTGTTATTTCCAATTTGAAGGTTAAAAGAGACAAAATTCTAAGGCCAGGTTTTGCGGTCTGGCCTGCTTGGTTGTATGAATGTCATTGACAGTGTAATCATTTTTTTCTCGATTTCCATTTGCATTTTGTTTGGAATAGAAATTTTTTATTTTCCTTATGACCTCGAAATTTTCTCTTCATTCACATTTTCCCCGAGGACAAACTATATATTCAAGTCTTCACTACTGATCACTTCCTCAAGAGGGTACAATTCTTTAAATTCACTAAATTTTTGTAGAGTAGATTGAATCCATTTTTAATGATAGCTGCAATTTTCGAAGAGTATTGTTATATATTTTAAATAATTAATAAAAATTAAAATATTATAAATTTTAAAATTATTTATTATATTTAATAATTATTTAATATGTTATTATTTAAAATATAAAGTTAAAATATATAACAGCAAATTTCATAATCGTGTAATTATATAATATATATAATATTAAAAATAATCAAGTAATCATTTAAAAAAATAATATTAACATTTTAAATTTTAATATATTAAATAATAAAATAATATAAAATTTAAAAATATTTATTACACTTAATAAATTATTTAATATAATATGTTAATATTTTTTTAAAAAAAAATTAAATGATAAAATCTCAAAATTACCCCCTAATTAAGGGGGAAAAGCATAAAACAAAGCCGGCATCAGAAAATTGAATTACGAACTTGATCCACGTGGAGAAGGATTGAGCTTCCCGCGTCGCAGTGGGAGCAGGGTTCACTCTCCAGTCTCTCCTCGGCTATTTAGCCCCAAAATTTTAAACTAAATTGCTGAAGATTCCAGATTGGGGGATGAGGTTGCCAGCTGTGGGCAAGCATGGGTTGTGGGCCTCGTCGCAGCTCAATTTGTCGTGGCGCGGGGCCCATCACCCTCATCCGTTTATCGTGTTTACAGTTGTCTTTTTTGGCACGAGACTACATGCTTTGTGTTATCCGCCCAAAAAAATGCCATCTGTCAAGCATTTGAATAATGCACAAATCTCGTTAGTACCGCTCGGGAGACCGTAAAATGAGAATGGAAACAAATGTGCGTGACCAAATTAGCCCTTATTTTGGGCCTTTCATGAACATTATGCTACCGCTACCAAGAGGAACAATAATGTTAAATGGAATTTTTACGCCAGATGTCAATATGCCCCTAGACCATGTGCATTAACGGAGGACCCACTTACCTAATTAACAACGCATACACGGTCACTTTTGGAGTAGAAACGAATGCTCACATTCTCTGCATCTGTTTATTTTTTCTTTTTAGTCGTTTTTAATTTTTCTTAAAACAGGAAATTCATCATCTTCTTTTCCTTAATAGTGCCTCTAAATAGAACCGAGTCTGACACTAGGAGGAATATGGCCATAAAATAATTTTTGCTCAGGCCGGTACAATGATTGCCGTCCGATCATATCAACACATTGCTGTAGCCTGTCGAAAAAGCCCAACACTGAAGGCCCAAAGAACAAAGATTCCCAACTTCGTCCATCTGGAACGGGCACCATCATTACTTTGAGTCTATGAAATGACACAGCAAATTGGCAGACTTGAACACCAAGATTTCATCGATTAACATCAATAAAAATTAAAAACAAACCTCTTTGAACAATTTTTTTTAAATAAAAAATAAAGGTCACCAAATCATATGGGATCGAGAACCCACCAACCATTCAATTACAGGGAGCAGAAGCAACAGCAACACTATTCTAAGAAAAACCTAAACAGAGATGGAGAGTTTTTCAATTTTTCAATGTCTACTACAACTCTGTCTAAAAGATCATTAACTTACAACACCCACAACTTCTAAAAACCAGATGTTCCAACATAAATTATGCATGGCATCTAACAGAACGTACTATAATAATAACGGGCCTAAAAACTAAATAGTACTGAACCATGATGATACAGGATCAACAACAGAAAATCATTAATAACGTCAAATTCTATCCTTTGTTTTTCCGCACACACGAGAGATTTTGATTTTGATTTGATTTTAAGAGATGCGAGAGTGAGAGTGGGAGAGATTGACCTATTGGGTTAATGGGTCAGTCCTCAAACTAAGCCCCCTTATCGCTTGGATGGTCTCTCATCATCCTCCCCGCCATCATCGTCGTCGTCATCTGAGTCGTCATCCCTATCTGATCTCTTCCTCTTTGACGGTGCCTCCACCTTCCCGGGACCCTCCTCGCCATCTTCATCTTCATCCTCTTCGTTGATGTCTTCATCGTCTCCATTTTCCTCCGGCTCAAAGTCACTGGCATCTTCCTCGTCTTCCGCTCCACCTACTGGCCGGACAAGATATTCGGTTCCTAGATCCTCCTGCAAGAGAGACAATACAATTTTTTCATTAACACTAAAAGTGATGGTTTCCAAAAAAAATCGTTAACTGACAAGAAAACTATAAATGAAATTTGGAGACAATTTATACCGAAGTTTTACTCAAATGTTCAAAAGGGTTTTTGATCAAACTGGCAATGTTAATGCTGACTTACGAAAATATGGTTATATAAAGGAGTAAAGGACTTGCAGGAAAAGCTAGTAAAACCAATACAGAAAAATAAGGAAAATAGCATTAAAATATCCCAACAAAAAAGATCCTATAATTTAAGTACGGCAAAAAATAATGAAAGATTTGGGATCGTACTGAATGCAACTTTTCCATCAACATCTATAAATTATTTGCATATATAACAAAAACAAAAGCTGCAGTTTCAAGAACTTACCAAAAATAAACTTCCCATACTGGCAAAATATAACAAAGCAAAAACGTAAAATTCTTGGTAAAAGAAAAATTGACTACGAATACGCAGATCTGAGACCATAAAATAACCAAAGTTGTTTGTTCATATATATAATAAAATTAGGTCAACTTTTCAGTTTCATGAACATATAACAAAAATTCGAGGCATAAACAAGCAGATCTGAAATATTCTACAACAAAAACGCTAAGAAATATAGATATTAAGCTAAATCAAAAAAACATAAACGAAAAATTTAAGATTATTTTAATAAAAGTTATTACCTCTTCTTCACCTTCTTCTTCGTCGTCGTCGTCGTCGTCATCGTCATCGTCATCGTCGCTGTCACCCTCGCCGCTGCCATCCTCGTCGTCCTCGTTGTCCTCGTCGTCATCTTCATCGTCAACGTTCTGTACCGGCGGTCGGCTAGAAGAGTGCAAAATCTGCACGTCGTCGTCGTCGTCAACTTCTTCTCCGTCGTCTTCGTCGTCGTCGTCGTCGTCACCGTCTTCCTCGTCGTCGTCGTTATCTCCGTCTTCCTCTTCCTCTACGCCGTCTTTCGTCTCGGTCTCAGTATCAGCATCTTCTTCTTCACTCAAAACACTTAATTTCTCCTCTTCGTCGAATTCCAGCTCAATATCTCTCGCTTCTTTCATTTCGAAAACTTCGCCACGAAACTTTCTCGATAAAATTTTCAATTTTCTTGCGCAGGAATATTTTGAAAACAAAAAACAGGGTACGAGAGAGAGGGAGGGGGGGAAGAGGAGGAGAGGATAGGAGCTTGTTCGTTCGTTGCTCCAGTAGTTTCTGCAACTGTAATCTGAGCCGTTGAAGCACAAGATCCACACGGATTGGTGACGTGGCAATAGATCCGACGGTTGTGGTGAGTAGATGTGTATTTTAGTGGTGATAGGGTCATTGCGGCGCACTCTTTATTCGGCTTCTTAGTCAGCTGCTTTTCACGTGCGAAGGGTAGGGACTGTGAGAATTTAGGGTTAGGGTTTTTTACACTCTCCCGAGTATTCCTATTTTGGCCCATTTTGTTTCAAGTGTCAAAGGCCTAGATAATTGGGCTAAGCTCCACTACATAGAAGCCATTCTTTTTACTTGACCTTTTTTGGGCTTGAAAACTAAGCCCAAATAAAGTTTGTTTCACAAATTTAAATAAATTAATTTTTTTATTAAATTCAAAATTTAGTAATAATGATAAGAATTTTCAATGTAAATTGGGACCCAAAATGGCATCCATCTATTAATTTTAGGGGTGGGAAGAATTGGGTTCGGTATAGATTCAGGTCTACCAGATTGAACTTGAATTTTGTTGGAACAAAGGTTTCGTTTCTAAAAAGGACTCGAGTTGAGTTCCTATCCCAAACCAACCTTAATTTGAATTGGGTTGGGTCGGAGAATCAAAACATGCTTTAAAAAATTATATTTTATTATTATTATTAAAAGTACAAAACGATGTAAAAATAATGTCATTTTGGACTTTGTAAAATGTCGTTTTGCACCTTTTATTGCTTTTTATTATAAGTTGGTTCTTGATTTGATTCTAAAATGTTTTGGAATTGAAGGATCCAATTGAGTCCCTACGAGATTTTACCAATTTCAAATCAAGACTTGAATTTCAAATTGACCAAAAAATTAGTTTAGATTTCTCGATTTAGTTTTGGTCCGAGTAAATTCCCCAATCCCAATTAACTTCATACAATTTAACAATTAAAATTAAAAATTAAAAAGTTTTTTTTTCTCTAAAAGAAAATATAAATTAAATATGCTAATTCATAAATATTTATGTTATTGGATTGAATAAAATCAATAGTTGATAATTTTTATTTTCACTATAAATTAAAATTTATAAGTTAAAAGATTTAAGCCCTTAAAAGTAAAAATGGTCTATATGTTAAAAACAAAATTTGAAAATATATCGTCAAATTTTGCAAGTCATGCTTGGAGGGTGAAAACTTACTAGTCAAAATTGCACGTAAAATTGGTCATTGCATCGATATAGTTTAATGTGATCTAATTATAAATATAATTTAGTGATAGTTGCAAATCTCGTCTAACAGTAATAAAGTATTGAGTTTGAATACTCCCTTCTTAACTAAAGAGAGAAGAAATTATAGGTTGGTGAACATGACAAGCTTGTAATCTTTCAAACTTCAAAGCCTTAACACTGAAGGCAGAGAGGCAATTCGAATAATCCAAGGCAGAATAATTCGTATTTTGTATTTTGGGTTTAAACAAACTAATACCCGTTTCGTATTTTGTATTTTTTTTTTCCCTTTTAAACCATCAACAACATTGTCAAGTTAGACATATATTATTTATTTTTAATGTCAATTACAACAAAATCAATATAACTAAAATCAATAAAACCAATGGGTATCCGCCACGTTTGTCTTTTCTCTTACCATCCAATTAAAATTGCTTAGCCTGCCATAACAACACATGGACTTTACATATACATCTAAACAACACGTAACCACCAAAACGAAAATATCCCACCGTTTTAATAATAATAAACTGTTCAATCCTTTTTGGA
The DNA here is from genome assembly GCA_946807835.1 of Ailanthus altissimus. Taxonomy (NCBI): domain Eukaryota; kingdom Viridiplantae; phylum Streptophyta; class Magnoliopsida; order Sapindales; family Simaroubaceae; genus Ailanthus; species Ailanthus altissimus. Next base: position 27,722,838 of record OX327703.1, on the reverse strand, counting down.
GTCTCAAGTACTAGAAAATCCCCCCAGGAAATTTCCAGCCAGCAAAGTTTAAAGAGAACCAACCAACCAAACAAACAAACAAACAGAACACTCGAATCATGTGCGATCGGTGGTCCACGCCATCTTTCCGGTGGCCGGACTTCGAGCTCCCCTTACCTTCGGCGTGGTTCTTCCACTGGCCGGAGTTCGATTTCTCGTCGTACTTGGGTAGGTGGTTCGATTTCTCGATAGATGACGTGGTGTGGACTTTTGTTACTGTCTTGGAATCGTTCCTTCTAACTTCTATGCTTTGTTATTTCTTCTTGTTCTGTGGCTGCACGCTTTGATCATCAAAAAGTTTTGTAGCTCTTTGTTTTGGTTAATTTCAGTGTTTTGTGAATATATATGTTATTGTTTTAATCCGCTCTTACCTAGAAATTAACTGATTTTTCTCTCATAAAGATCCAATTCCATGCAATTTAAGCAGTTTTAGTAGGGAATGAGATTGAATATTTTCACTGGGGTTGTTGAGATAAAAGAGAAATTTTATTCCATTATGCCTCAATAATTTACTATTTTTGCAAGCACGTTCGAAATTTCAAAACTTTACAATTTTTTTTTTTAAATAACTTTTTCGACCAAATGTTGATGGAATACGATGCAATGAAAATTTATCCACCGTTGTGACTATTAATGAATAATTGTCGAATAATATTTTAATTTTTTATTTAAATGATGCAATAAGTGTTAAATAATTATTAAATAGTAAAATATTAAAATGAGTAATTTTATATTTTATATTTTTTTTAAATTAAAATTTAAGATTTAAAATTTAAAATATTTAAAAAATATATCATAACTGTAACTATCTTTTTTTTTCAACTGACGGTAATATTTTCCTAAACTCTAATATCTTTTATTATTATTTATTGTCTTGAATTATTCGTTTCATCTATTCGATAATATTTTATCACATTAATTCATATAAATAAAGTTATATATAGTTTGTATGTATAATATTATATATCTAATAAAATAATTTGAGTCACTTGGTAGATGATGACACATTATCTTTTATTTGTATGATCTCTAGATTTTCAACTTTCAAAACACAATCTAACGGCATTTATATTTAAATTTAAAAAAAAACAAAACAAAACATCGTCTCTTCCTTCCCATGGCTTTATAATGCGTTATACGCGGTGAGAGTTCCCGTTACGGGTCAGTAATTTGTATATTTATTTTATGCGTAATTGTTTCATTTAACGAGCATTTAATTATTGTGCTAATGCGTCAAAGCAATTTCTATTTCATTGGTTGTGGTGTAGTGACAAAATATTTGATTTAGTACCTTAAATGCTTGGTTATCTGCACTCGTGTTTTGGGACATGGCCTAAATGGTTATGATTGGATCTTTAGTGCCTTATTTCTCCCATCAGAATTTTTTAATTGGGGGTAACGTTTTTCTTTAATAAATTTTGTGGGTGTTTAATTTTTTTTTAGTAATGATAGATTTTTTAATTTTTAATTTTTAATTATATCTTAAAAATAATGTATTAAATAAATATTAGGTAATAAAATAATATAAATTTTAAAATTATTTATTACATTCAATATTTACTTGATGTTTATTTTTAAAATATAATTTAAAATAAAATTTTAGAATGATTAATATTATTTTTAACCTTTTTTTTCTTATTTTTTAAAAGTAAATATTTCATATAAATTTCAATGCGTCGGTGTATCAAGTGATCCCAACAAATCTGTAACCATAATACAGCATTAAAAAAAAAAAATGTTTTGCTTATTCATAGTCCCATTACATGAAAAGAAACACTTTCTCGATTTTCGTGGTGTCTTCTTTTGCTACAAAAGTAATTTTCAATGATTTTGCTTCAATCACTTTGTTAAAAGGAGAAAGAAAAAGTTTTGCCATAAGACATCACTTTGTCTTTATTGTTTTACAAAATCCATTCATCTTTAAACAACTGATTGCTAATGTGTACATCACCATATTATAATTTGACGATTTTTTTCAAATTTTTATAAATAAAAAATTAAAAGATAAGATACTAAAAAAAAAGATATTGGTTGTGAAAATATCTTTCTAATAAGACAACTGAAGGAAAAAAAAATCTAAATGATTTGCAATGATATCTATACAACATTTCCAGTAAGTTAAAAAACTATTGACCACAGCTTTCAAAATAAAAGTAAAGTGGAAATCGCAATAGTGTCTAGTTAATAAATCTTAACTCGTACGCAATGAAGATCCAGTCTTTGATTCGTTAAAGTGAGCTATCACCAAATTATTTATTAGTCTACACTCAAACACACAATAAATTAAGCTCTCTTCATTCTTGGCATGTCAAACGCATTCTTTGTTTTTATTTAAATATCGCATGAAAATTGCATTATTAGTATTAGCTCCCTCTCTCTATTTATATATAGTATTGTTCAGGTGAACAACATCGAACATTATATGGTGAGCACTAAATAATTATATATATATATATATATGTTGATAGTAAAATTTGAAAAATTCTTAGTCCACAAATTAATTTTATTTCTTCGAAATAATTTAATATTTTTTTACACTGTTGATCTCTAAGTTTATCCCGACATCAACATAATATGATTGAACTACGTCGGTAGTTATTTTGAGTGATAATCCTTTAACACTTAAGTTAATAATAATTTTTATTTATTTATAGAAAATTAATCAATTTTAAAGTTACCACACCTTTCTTTTATAGGTCGCATATTATTTGATAATTTAAGCTCTTGTAATATTATGACGTATCTTATATATTTGATTTTAGTCTCTTTTTTTTCTCGATATTATAAGGGTAGGATTCATCCAAAATTATAAGAATATTTCGAGATTCGCGTGATAAAAATATTCAGAGTTATAAAGGGACTTGATCAACCATTAGTTAGTTCTCGAAATACTTAGCGGTCGTCTTGATTTGTATGCCGAGGATCAATATAGTTGAGATCGATGATGTCAAAGACAATTTGATTGTTGTGGATACTTTAGACACACCTTAATATCAAGGACACCTTTTTTATTTCGACATTGGTCTTAGGCCATTAGAGAATTGAGCCTCTGATGCCTTGGTGTGAAAGTCTTGTGTTATAAGTCTCAGGTGATATATCTTTTAAAGAAATGAGCCTAAGGGCCATTAAGCTAATGAGCCCTTGGGAATGAGCTGGCTCGAGACCTATGAAAAAACAATATATATTATTATTTGTAAATAATATCGCTTGTTATATGATAAGTACTAACCAATTAATGCAATAATAATATAGCATATCCTAAATAATATTGAAGTTATAAATTAATTAGATAATGTTATGTAATAATATGAATAATATGAATGTTATGTAATAACGCCACTTATTATAATATGAATGATGTCATGTATAAACATATGTGCGTGTGTATATGTTTTTTGGTTTTAGTACGAGGCTGTGGATATATAGAAATTTGTTAGTATAAATACTTTGTTTATGCATGATTTCATAATAAATAACATGATAGAAATGGTTAAGTTATTATCATATGATCTATTTTATTTATTATTTTTTTTTTGATATATTTATTCTTTCGGTTACGTTAAGTCATATCATGTAATATAAATGAGTTTGTGTAGGATTTTGTATGGTCAATTTTTTTGAAATTTGTGTTTATGTGTTATTATAATTTTATATGAATATTGTATTTTTATATTTATACAATAAATAAATATTTTATTAAATTATTAATTATTTTTATTCAGGTAAGATATTTATAATATTTCAGACATTGTATTGATTTAAATGAGTTTAGATTAGGTCTAAAGAGTTAAAATATTGTCTGAAATGAGACATAAACCTGAGAATATATTTACAATGACATAATTGTAAATAGTTACAATAGTTGTTAGGAAATGTCATTGTGCAAGTATGCTCTCAAATTATATGTTCGTGATCTATTTTTACTGATGTAAGATTTATCGAGTAGAATCGATTTATTTAAATCATTGTATGTTTATATCTGAATAGTTCAAATGGTTAATCTTAACAAACCACGAGCTTAGTAGAAGCTCGTATAAATATACAGATATTCAATGAAGACTTGATACTGAACAAAAATCAATAAAGACCTCCAATAGATATCATATAAATTCGTCAGTGGATGGTCTTCTTGAGTTGAGTAGTATTTATAACCCCTTTACATGAGCACCACGATGGACTTGTGAGTAATTTACCATACTAAGGTTTCACACATGTCAGATATCTTTCATGGTCTAACCACTGGATATGGTCTGATGCTCATGGAGTCCTGTAAATGTAGATATAAGATCCGTTAGCTCATATGAGTAAGTAAAATATCTAAATGCTCGAATGTTGTATTATGAGAAGTCTTATAGCTATAAGCATTTAATTCAAAAAATAGTTTATCGTGGGATAAACAATATTACAAAGGAGTTTGTGAATACTATTTATTAGAATATGAATCAAAAGAGATAAGTTTATGGTTGAATAATATGGGACTTGACGATGTTGATCTATATCTCCACTCTTGTATGATATTAACGATGAAGAGATTATACGAATATGAATTAACCTCAATTTGTATGATTTAACTCACCATTTTGTATTATCCATAACGTGTATGGGGGGACATCGGTTATGGACTTACAAAAATGTTCCGTGAGACAAAATGGGTGTGAGTCTAAGGAGTCTCACTATATGAAGTGTACGTGTTGAGCACGTGGGTAGCGCACTAGATCATGAAAAAGTTTTCAAAAAATATAAATTTATTTTAAGGTCTATTGGGGAATAGTTAAGGTTTAAATATTAAATTTAAAATTATGTCAAGTAAAACTTAATACTTTTATCTACTTAGTGTATATCTTAAATTGTGTCAATAATTTATATGAGTACTAAATTTGACATTAGTAGATATAACTATTATTTAAATAAAATAATTATCATTTTATTAAAATTAATTCATTCGACAATTTATTTATTTAAGGATTTTCTGAGGAGTAGTTAAGATTTAAGTGTTAAATTTAAAATTGTTTTAAATGAGACTTGACACTTTTATATATTTAATATATATTTTAAATTGTATCAATAATTTATATGAGTATTAATTTAAATATTAATAAATAAAATTATTAAAAATAAAATTATTATTATTTTATTTATATTTTTAATTCAACAATATACATAAGTTATCGAATAAATTATAATTTAACAATTTGTCATATAGTGGAATAAATTTATATTTTAAAGTAATTGAGAATTGAATCAAATTTACTGACAACAAGTGGTGTGCCAACAGAATATATTGCAATGCCACCAATTTGTTCATTATATAACCACGTTATTAATAAATCACAAATTATTTTTTCATTTTTGATTTTAAACATGAGATAAATGTGATATAAAAATATTTCGGCCAATATATATTTGTTTTTTGAAGCATGACAATGCAAATAATCATGCTTGACCATCCGTTACAAATTTATTGGACCAGTTTGCAACTGTCATGGCTATAAATAATCATGGCTATTTTTTTTGGCAAGATAGATAAAAGTATTTTTAGTTTTACAAATTAAGTGGTAGGACCAAAAGACAAATATAATAAAAGAAAATAATTATTTTAAATATTTAAAAAAAATTATTATTTTAACTTGATAAATTTATTACGTTTTTAATTAAAATTATTTAAAGCACGTTTTGAGAATAATTTTTTTAATTTTATTAATGTAATAAAATTAAATTAATGTACATGTATTAATTTTATTATATTATATATAATATATTTATTATTAAATAATTTAATAATACACGTAATCACCTGTAATACTATGCACATAAACATACAATACTAACAAAATTTTATTTGATTCGGTTCAAAATTGAACCAACACTAATCTAATCATTTTCAATTAAAATAGAACCGACCAGTTTAATACCCCGCAACCAAACTAAATCAAAACCACATCGGTAAGGTTGGGTTTAGTTGTCAGTTCTTAAATTGGTTTGGGCTCCGTTACTTTGATCCTTAGAATTCGGCTATGAGCGATGAGCAAAATCCTGCGATGGGCGAGAGCGAAACCAGGCGATAACAATAGGCTTGGAGTTGGTGAGGGCATGAGGTCAGACAATGGCGTCGTTTGGGTTGGGTTCAGTTTGATTAGTTTGGGCAATTCGCTGAAGTGTTCATTTACTAATGAAGAAACATATATATATATATATATATATATATCAAGGATTATTTATTAAAATTTGTGATCACCATTGTAAATGATGTATTAACGTGTTAATGATATTCCATGGCTATTAAGAACCATCCAAATTCAGTATAATTCAACAAATATAAACAAAATCCTAATTAAGTACATAACTTGGATCCTCATTTATATGTGTATATTTGGAGTAAGTTAATGCAAAATGGAATCATAGAAGATGTCAATTGGTTTGCATGAGTAGCCTAATTTTATTTGTTTTATTATTGTATATTTTGCTTTTAGTAAAGATAAATAGCAAAAGAATTTATCAATTTTAAATAATTATTTTTAATAAATTATTAATAATACTTCATATACAAATTGTCTCTATAAATTACAAATTGTCTATACAAATTAACATGATGCGGTATAATTGATCGAGTTGTTACTATATATTTATTTATTCTCATTTATTATTATTTGTTTATTTCACCTCTTCAATAATATCGCACTCACTAACTTGTATGGATGAGTTTTATTCTTATTTATAGTTCTAACTAAGGGTGACAATTCGTGTAAACGAATTATATTTGTATCACTAATTTGTATGGATGAGTTTTATTCTTATTTATAGTTATAATTAAGGTTGACAATTCGTGTAAACGAATTGTATTTGTGTTGTATTAATATAAAATATTAATAAAATTTCATTGTATTTGTATACGAATTGTTTATTAAACGAATCAAACACTTAAATACATATTTAATTTGCTTAATATTCGAATTATGCGACATGATACAATAAGACACGTTTAAATAATATAAATCAAATTTAATTCATTTATATTTTTATACACTATTTAATTCGCTTATGATTATATTCGTTTAAACGAATAATAACATCTAATTCTATTTGTTTACATGTAATATTCGATTCGTTTATTAAACATGACTTAAACGAATAAACATACGAATAGACACAAATACAATTTGTTTATTAAATGTGGCTCAAACGAATTAATGAATTACAAACCTTAAACACGTATTCGACACAATTAATAAATGAGTAACATAAATTCTATATGTTTATTAATCGTATTAATTTTTTTTATCCATATTTTCTTAAAGTGTGTTGAATAATCGTATCGTGACTCATTTTACCACCCCGAGTTCTAACTTATTTATTTCACTCATTCAATAATATTTTATTACATCAATGTGTGAATAAATTTGATTAGGTGATTTGTATGCATAATATTACCCATAAAATAACAATAATGTTACATTTATAAATATTGGATTAAACACTTCTATTTTGATTATGTGACATTAATTAACAATTATCACATTTTAGGTAATTATTTAGCATTTAAAAAATATATATTAAACTATTATCAAGAATGCGGGAAAGAAAATATTCTCAGTGGCCCCTTTTTAAACTAACAATCATAAATGCACCACTACTACTTCTGTTAACCAACGACGCATCCCAACTCCGTTATATTTTGCTGTTTAAATTAACGGTTTACCATAGAAAAATTATTCACTTAATAGAATTATAATTTTATCTTTGACCTAGTTATTTTTAATAATAATAATAATAATAATAGGGTGAGTTGATGATTGCCAATTTTAAATGGGGGAGAATGAGATTTCCTTATTAAAATTTCTCTATCACCTTTGTAATTGGCAGATATTATTACTTGGTGATATGCTAAAGCTATTGAGCAACGAGAACCATCCAAATTAAGTATAAATCAACAAAAATCCTAATTAAATAGACAACTTGGCAAACTCATCTATCAAAAGAATCTATCAATTTGGCAAATTCAGTATTTTTGGAGTAAGTTAATACAAAAATAGAATCATAGAAGCTGTCAATTTAGTTTACATCGGTATCCCAAATTAATGTGTTTCGTTAATGGATATTTTATCATTATTTTAATGAAAATAAACAGCAAAAGAAGATATTAATCTTGAAATTTTAATTTTTTAATAAATTAATCATAAGTTAAGTTTATAAAATAAAAATATAAAGCTTGTATTTTAATTTCGTGACATTAATTGATATTTACTACTTTTTAAAGTAATTATTTTTTAAAAAATTAACTATTACCGTATATGCGAAGAAAAAACCTCACTCTAGTCTGTTTCGTAAAAACGGCAATCATTAATTCATCCTTATTAACACTTACTTGATACAGTAATAAATAATTTGCAACGCATTATTCATCAATTGAAGTGAAGATTCTGAGTTCAAATTATTATTACTTTTGTAAGCCAATGCCACTTACCGATTTTGTTACATTTTATCCATAATTTTAATCGTTGTACCATACAAAATATTATTTACTTAATGTAATTACAATTTTAACAGCAGATTGTAACACATGTACTGTAGACTTATAAAAGTACAGGAGGTGAGTTGGTAATTATCATTTTTTGAAGAGGGCGGGTTGAACATTTATCTACATGGAAAATAAATCATTTATACAAGTCCAATTTATATCCAATTATTAATTGAATAATTTATATACTTTTTTTTTTATAAAAAAAGTGACGTGATATTCTATAACTCATCGTCCAATTGAAGTAGCATCGATAGTCGAATTTAATTTAAGAGTTATGAATTTAAATATCATATCACAGGAGATTTTAAATAATTAAATTAAAATTATATTATTACAAAAATAATATTATATTTTTTAAATAATATTTTAAATTTTGTACTTCAAGTAATATATTAAGTAATTATTAAATAGTGAAGTGATATAAAAATAATGCTGTACATTAAATTGTATCTCAAATAATAATGTGTTAAATAATTATTAAATAGTAAAACAGTATCAATTTTAAAATTATTCATTATATTATTTTCATCACTTAATAATTATTTAACATATTATTATTTATAATATAATTTTAGATCTGTAATATTATTAAATAGTATAATTGGTGGTTTTAAAAATTATAATATTTCACTCTTTAACGATTACTTAATAATTGGCACGTTAATTTAAAATAAAAAATTTAATTATTTAAAAGATGTAATATTACTCTTTAATTATAATATAATAGAATTGTAATTTTTTCCTTTTATACAAAAGTAAATTTTTTTTATTTTAAATAAGAGTCTATTAATCTTTGAACAGAATAGTCATCTGTCATAGAGTTTGCATATTTTTTCTATAAAAGAGTATTAGGTATACCAAATTATAATATATTTATATTTATCTTCATGTAGATATTTTTTATTTTATTTTAAAATTTTTATAATATAATATTATTAATTTAGTTAATAATATTAAATGTTTTAGATTTCATCATATCATCAATGGAATGACCTGGTTGCATCGTGTCATTTCTAACATAAATCTTAGATTCCATCATGTCACGAATGGAATGATGTGGGCATTAATAGACTCTTATTATAAATTTTTTTTTCTCTTATACAAAAGTAAATTTTTTTATTTTAAATAAGAGTCTATTAATCTTTGAACAGAATAATCATTTGTCATAGAGTTTGCATGTTTTTTCTATAAAAGAATATTAAGTATACCGAGTTATAATATATTTATTTATCTTCATGTAGATATTTTTTAATTTTATTTTAAAATTTTTAAAATATAATATTATTAATTTAGTCAATAATATTAAATGTTTTGAAAACAACATTATTTTTTGCAACACATTAAAGAAAAGAAAAAGAATAATAAAGAAAAAAAAGGCCAAAAAGTGGGTTCACCGATTGATAGCCACTTATGTGCAGCCAATGCCAAAGGATATGGACAGCTTCCCCCAAAAGGCCCAGCCAACAAATCAAGTCAACGTGGCCACTCATCAGCGATAACAAACAAAACCGCACACGCGCTTTTGCCACCTGTCCGATCTCACGAAGACCCTTCCACGTACTATTATTATTTCTCGCTTTTACACTTTCCTTCTCTTTCAGTCTCCTCCTCGCGGTTGCACCTTCAGAAAGCAGTTAAAAATACTTTTTTTTTTTAATTTAAAAAAAAAGCAGAAACAGTTTGGGAATTGTGTTTTTTTTTTCATCGTTAACATTTCTCGTTTTCACATTCGCCTTCGTTCAAGAAATATTAAATCTTTGTATATGGCAGCTTATGCTTACAATCAAAGTAACAATCTTGTTGTGTATCCGTACAATTTCGTTGGTTTTAGTCCGTTAAACGCAAACTCTGGCGTCGTTTCGCAACCAGTTGCTGGTGGAGTGATAAACCCTAATTTTATTATCGCCCAAAATCAAGTTCTTGTTCCGTACAATTCCCCAGTCTTTTTAGTTCCTTCGTTTGGAATTCCTTTGAATCCGTCTGTTTTGTTTCAAATGGACGAGGAAAGGTCGCTCTCGCTTCTTCAGGTAAATTTTCTTTTTTAAAAGAAACTCAATTTTGTTGTGATAATTTTATTTTAATTGTTAGTCTATTTTGAATTGGGTTTCCATAATTTGTGTAGTTGATGGCTAATGAAGGACTTGTACCCTCAACGGAAGAGGAAGAGAAGAGAAGAAGTGTTATTCAAAAGCTTAAACAGGTTTACTATAACATTTCATTAATATTTTATTAGTTATATAATAATAATATTAATTTAAATTCTGATAATTTATAATGTTTATTGAATTATGCAAGTTTAGACATTGGCATTACTGGGTACTTCTCAAAAATTAATATTTGTCATTTGTAGGTTTCCTGTTTTTCTTTTCCTTTTCTTTTATTTTTAATTTGGGTCCCTTTTTATTTCATTAGTTGGCTAATTGAATTATGTACCTTTTTAAAATTAAGTGCTTAATAGTATAATTGTGCAGATAGTGTTGACATGGGTTAAGAGAGTTGCATGGAAACATCAATTACCAAAAGAACAGATTGAAGAGATGCGTGCAACAATATTGACATATGGGTCTTATGGCCTTGGAGTATGAAATTTTAACTTGCTAAGCTTGTTTTGTATATGCTTGGTAAATTGTATGTCTTGTTAATTAATGGTAGTTTGATTTATTCAGGTTCATGGATCAGAATCAGATATTGATGCTTTATGTGTTGGCCCTTGTTTTGCCACAATGGCAGTGAGTCTATCTTTTTGCTTGTTCATTTGTTTCTCTGCTTAGCATAATTAGCATCGTCTGGATTTTTTATTTATCTTACTCATACAGGAGGACTTTTTTATTGTTCTGCACAACATGCTTAAGAGCAGACCTGAAGTATCAGAGATTCACTGTGTGAAGGATGCTAAAGTTCCTCTTATGCGGTTTAAATTTGATGGGATCTTGATTGATCTTCCATACGCACGACTTAATGTATTATCAGTTCCTGAAGTAAGTGTAGTAACTTTACATCAGATATTATATTGGATAAATGTCCTCCCAATTTGATTCTCTTTAGTTTCTTAGTCCACTGATGTTTTCTCAACTTGTAATTTTTAATTATTGTCTACTAGCAATTATTCTTAGCGCGTTTTAAGTGATGTAATTGCAGTAAGTTTTATAATCAGTTTTTTGACTTTCTGTGACTATGAATTGCAGAATGTGGATGTGCTCAATCCATTCTTTGTGAGGGATATTGATGACACCAGTTGGAAAAGCCTGTCTGGAGTACGAGCAAATACGCGCATCCTTCAGCTTGTCCCAGACTTGGAGGTGGATGTTGTTCCCTCACCCTCTTTTGAGTTCTTTTTTTTTTTGGGTATAGATGATAGAATAGATGCGCCAACCTATTAGGTGATAGAAATTTTGTGTCATGAGGTTTCTGCAATGGGTCTCTCTTCAGGGAACTGAAACTTTTGCATTAACATGGTGACATTCTGAGAAACAGAATGCTTGTTCTGGAATGTTTTCATCATAGATGTTGGTGTCATAGTGCCCCTATGGGTTTCAATTTGTTGATATTTGGGAGAGGTTATAGGTGTTAAATCTGTGCATGGTATATTGTTCCCATTGCATTGCTATGCATGAGTTATTTTTTAAGAAGTATGGGACAACAACATTTTTTTTTTCCACTTTTATCTTGTGGAGTTTTACTTTCTTTTTTTGTAAAACTCATTTTTTAACTGATGTGTTCCAGAAATTTCAGTCAGTGCTTCGATGTATCAAATTATGGGCAAAAAGGCGAGGAGTGTATGGTAATGTAAGCGCAATATGCTTGCCATCAACTTCCATTCTAAGCTTCATCATTTATTAGACATGTTATAAACATTTAATTATTGGGTGAATGATGAATGTCTTTACTTATTGGCAGTTACACGGGTTTCTTGGAGGAGTCCATTTGGCAATTCTTGTAGCATATGTTTGCCAAAATCATCCAAAGGGCAGTTTGAATGCCCTGATTGCAAACTTCTTTACGACATTTGCCTTTTGGCCTTGGCCTAAACCAGTTGTGCTGCAGGATCCATCGTTACCAGCTGCTGAATATCCTTCTGAGACAAGGTCCTTTATGCCTATTCGGTTGCCATCTAGTCCACAAGAATATTGCCATTCCAATATCACTAGAAGCACATACTACAAAATCAGAGCAGAGTTTCTTCGAGGCCATAATACAACTAGGGTATGCTTTTGATTGTGATAATTATTGTCTGTATGCCTGTTTCTATTATGTGCTAAATAATGAATTCAGTAAAATGGGTGGATTAGAAAGAAGCAAGTAGATTTAAAAGGTAAAGTGTGCCACAAATTACCATTCCACTTGTAACTTGTCATTTCCTTCCATTCTGTCCACTTTTGGGCAGTGGGGTATCTTTTCTCCCAGTAGGGAGCTAATTCGCCAAATTCATTGTGCTTTTCTCCATCACTTATTTACCTGTAATTCTGTTGGACTTGTTTTGGGCATTACAGAATCTCATGAGGCCAGATTTTGATTGGCACTTCCTTTTCGAGCCTTTTCCATACTCAAAGAAGTATGCACAATTTTTCAAGATTCGCCTTTCAGCTTCCAGTCAAGATGAGCTTGGAGACTGGGTGGGCTGGGTTAAGTCACGCTTTCGATGTCTTATTATCAAGGTAAGCAGCTTCACAGTGCTGTTAAGCTATATGCATTAACTAGTTGGGTGATTTAGGTTGTGCATTAGTAAATGAAATATAAAATAAGCAACTTCTCTACTTTCATGTCATATGAGGTATGTTCAACTTGAGGGAACTTATAGGCATCCACTAATTTTATTGGGATACGGACTCAGATATTGTGGCAAGTTTTCCAAGTCTGATGAGGGGGTCCTATACCTTGTGATTATATTGGTCCTAGCTGTCATTGATTAGTTACATGGATGACAAAGTATGTTGGTGCCAAAGTGTTAGTAAATATTCCAATTACTTCAGTTTTTGTAGTGCACAACATTTTATATTTTCTATGCAAAGTATACCCTTTTGATCTCTCTATTTTCTTGCTAAGTCCATCACTAGTGGTAGGGATTAAATTTCATGGCCACTGATGATTATACATGCTCCGATATTATTTATCTTTTTCTTCATCACATGTACTGGGCTTTTATGTTGCTACAGTTGGAGGAGTTACAAGGTCGTTGCGACCCTAATCCCACAGAATATATTGACATGGATGTAGCAGAGCCTAATGTTGTTTTCTACTGGGGCTTGCAACCTGGCAGAACCAATCTCTTAGATATAAAGGCCGTTGAAAACAATTTCTTGAAGAATATCCGTAACTGTTATCAAGGGTCTCTGGGAGGAATGGAGTTATTCATCGTGCAGGGTTCTCAACTGTCTAAGAGTGCACAGTTTGATTCTGCAAGTGGGAAGACAACAAAAGCTTGTAGGAAGATTCTTGAATACAATCTACCGCGGATCCCTGTGTACTCACAGCATCTGCCACACTACCTTGTTGGGTATGTTGAAGCTAATGGAGACTCCAAGTACACAAGTGCTGGGGGATAGAATTTTATAAATGGCCATCTTTGTTTTCTGGCTTTAATTTCGTTTCGCCTTCATGGGTTGGGATTTAATTTTTCATGGTTTCAGGTTTACTACAGGACGACAAGAAACTATAAAATTGTTGATAAGATGTTTGAGTTACACGGTAAATTGGATATATAGTATGAGTGAGGTTAAAGAATCATAGCAGAATGAAACTTAGACTGGAATTGTAAATTTCTGTAACACTTTCTTTCTTTTATTTTTTTGGCCAAATCATTGTAAGGTTTTGGAACTGCCTTGACCCTGTAAAAGTACTTTACAATTCACATTTTTTAAAGTGATACAGAACTTAGAACTTCTTTTTGGTTTTTTATTATATTTTACTTTTATTATTGGGTTATAATTTTCTTGTTCTCCGGACTTGTAACTTCCATTGCAGAACCATGTTGAGCTTAATTTGCATTAAACCAGAACTGTTCTTTAGTGAAAGAAAAATATGTTTGCCAATTCAAAGTTGAGCACTTGAACAACGTTGAGTACATGGCAGCATATAAGTTGAAATTTATTTTGAAAGAATTTGAAATTCTGACAGAAAGTTCCTAAGCATAAATCAGAAAATCAATTATAACAGGCACATAATCACCCCAGTAATTCGATAATTTTTGTTGCCACAAGTGAGAGATCATGCACAGCTTTGTTTTGAACAGTGAATGGTGATTTCCCGGCGAATTGCACTTCACAATTCTCTGCATGAGTGGCAGCAGCCTCTGCATCGTTTTTGGATATCAGGTAACGATTAAATTTCAGAGCAGCAATGGCTTCAGGTATTTGCCTTTCTACAATTGCCCTATACTCTTCAATGCAAGTACCATAAAATCTGTATAAAACAGGATCAGTCACTTTCCTGAATAACGTTCCCACATGCCATAGAGTTTCATTAGCCTTAGCCAGAACTAACTCGATGGATATGAGGGCTAGTTCTTTGACATCTGCATTCGAGCTTCGCGGGTCTGATTCAAGAGATGAGACGCAAAGATTGTAGTAATTTGTGTGCTTACATGTCTGTTGTATCAGAATGTTTTTGTTCTTCGAAAAGGAAGCAGCAGAGCATGTTATTGAGGACTGAAGAAGCAGGGGAATCAGCAGAAGAAAAAAGAAGTGCTTCATCTTTGTGCAAGGGAAGTGAAATGAAAAGATCAAAGCAGAAGCATATGCACATTATGTTCATAAATCAGAATCGCTACCCTTATGTAGTTTTTGAAGTTTCAATTAGAGAACTTTGTTGGTTTGACACTTTTGGAATATAATAGGGAACAAATCTGGCACATGATTATCATTGCTATGTCCTAATTTTGAGTTTCTAAAAGTTGTATAGCTTTAAAGACTTGTGAGGTGACAACAGAATTGTTTTGTCAAGAAATTCTTTACTATGAACAATCAAATTTAATTCTTGTACAAAGACGTACAGCTAATTCCAGTACTTGGACTAAATCTACAGTTGGAATCTGTGTCGGCAAAATAAAAAATATATGGTCCATTCATGTGGGTTTTCAACAGTCGAAATAGCTGTTCTTTCTTGTAATGGGAGAAGAAAATTTAATATTGGAGTCCAAATGGAAGACAATACTATAAGGACAGAGAGTTTCCAATTTAAGAGAGATTGTTTCCTTAAATGAAGCGTTCTCTTAAATTCTTTTTTAATTTTTATCTTCTATGCTTTGATTAGATATTTTCAAAATTTTACTTTGGAGTCTTGCAAAGGGGGTCCGGTGATAAAGAGTGTTCAATTCCTTTGACTAAAGCTATGGTTGGAATAGCCGTTATTGGTCTTTGGTAAGTGGTATGAAAGCTGGATTTGTTTATTATAAAGCATTAAGACTTTGAAATCGCAGTTATTAACCGTTTAGGTGGAACGACTCTTCAAGCATCTACTTTAATTTTAACTAATGTGATTCATTTAATAATTTTTTTCTTCAATAATTTTTTTATCAATAGTGATTTAATATCAATTGTATGATAATTAGTCTATTTATATTTCAATTATTAAGATTTCGTTTTAAATTTGATCTTATTTATATCAATTTTTCTTTTGAATAAAAGAGTCGGTGTTCCTTCTCAACTGAAATTTATAAATTTTTTTATCGGTGGTGGTTTAATACCAACCCTTTTTATTTGACAATAAATTTATTTATATTTCAACTATCACGATCTGACTTCGATAATAATAAAAAAAATTAAAATATCTAATCTAATTAAATTTAAATTAATTTATTTTAAGAATTATTTTTTTTATTTTTTAACTTATTAGGTTTATTTCTTCTTTTTTATTGTCATTTATTACCATTGGATTTATTTTTTTTTATCTTGATTTAATCATATTAGGTTTTTTTTTTTATTTTTTATATTTTTTATTTTGGTTTATTGTAAGTTCTATAAATATTTAAGGATTCATCAATGAAAATACAAACAATGCAATATTTTTCATTATCTCTGAATCTCTACATAATATCAAAGCCTTTTCTAAATTAATCTTTTACCTCCACCAAACTATTGTGCAGCGCCAAGTAAGAGCTAATACGCAACAACCAAATGAGTTCACCAATTTTTTATTTTTTTTTCTTTTTAAATTTTAAGTATTAACAAATTCTTAACACTATATTTAATTTCCTTCCATCAATGTATTTCTTCCTTCTATGAACAATTCACATAAATAGTAGCCACGAGCAATGTCCATGAACTATGTGTGTGAATAGTATCCTCATAAATAGTAACTACTGCCAATAATTGTAAATAGTATTTACTACTTTGGTCGGTCATTATTCTCATCATTTCCTTAACTATGACTATCACAAATAACTAAATTATTCTTTGCGATATATAGAAATTCAACCAATTTTTTATTATCTTTAAACCTAATAATTCTCTTTTAAAAAAATACATTCTCTCTTGGTCTTTGTTTGTTACTTCGGTTTTATTATGAAATTAATATCCTATAAACATTTCTCTCATTTTTTATTTTGTTATGGGATTAAATCTTTATAAAATTCCTCTCATCTTCTTTTTCTACTTTATTTTAAAAGTTAACTCTATTTTATTTATTAAAAAAGTATTTACTTTCTTATTTATTTTAAAGGTTAACTCTTTTCATTCTCAAACAAATTTTTATTTTTCGCTTTATTTTAAAAGAGTTTTCTCTATCATTCTCAAAAGGCTTTTTTTTTTTCATTCTTAATACTTTTTTCTTCTTTTAGTTTTAAAATTCTTCAAACTCAACAACTTGAGTTAGTCTTCAGTTTTTTTTTTCATATTTAATTTTTTATTTATATATCTCATTCATTCTATGATTGTTCATTTTTTTTTAACTTTTGATACTCATTTTAATGAAAGAGAATCACCAATAATATAAAATTTGTTTGTTTGTTTATTGCCTATTAAAGTCACATCAACAACACCTGCCCAATCCTATCCAATAACAAGTGCTTTAACATTTTTTCGTAGTCTCTATTGCAATGCGACAACATTACCACCCCAACCACCATGGTGCCCTTTACTTGCATCATTATCACCACATCACTGCCCATTCTAGCCATTTTGCACTCAATTTCTCATCTTAAAGAATAATATTGAATTCTCATTTTTGATCTTTTACTTTTGACGGATAAGATTAAATTATACTATTGGAGTTTTATTTTGTGAATGCATGATAAAGAAAATTAAAAGATATAATTAAATTAAATTTATTTATTTTAAGAATTACGCTTTTTGATTTCTCAATCTATTATGTCTATTTTTCATTTTTAAATTTGTCATTTTCTCATTTTAATTTATTCTTTATGTTTTGATTTATTCGTATTATGTTTATATTTTTTATATTTTAATTTATTGTAAACTCTATAAACACTTAAAACATTTATAAATAATAATATAAGTAATATAATATTTCCTCTTCTCTAAATGTCTATATACCACTTAGTCGGGGGTTTAGATTTATAAAAACTTGCATAAAATCTAAATAATTAACCCATTTGAGTAGAATAATCTTTTTATTTATAAATCTAAATATTTATTATTTTTCAATCAACTTCCTTAATAAAAAGTAGACGAATGTTTTAGTAAATATTTTATTGTGAAGTAAGAAAGTATTTATTAATTATTTTCATTAGTATCAAAAGGGTCTTTTGTTGTCTTTGTTTTATGCCCAAAATACAAGAATGGAGTTTGGGCGCGTCTTGAAGAGATGTCGGATGTCATGTCATCCGCTAGTAAATAAACTAAACGATATATTGTTATTTTCTGAATAAGGCGGAGGTCAAGACGTATAATGTGTAATTGAGAAATCGTAAGTCATCTAAAGTCTAGAGATGTGTACGACAGATCACTCGATTCTTATGAAATGAGTCCGGAACCTTCGGCTTCCAGAGTCCACACCCCACACTTCACTAGTCCCTGTTTACGTGTTTGATTGTAGAAATTAGAAAATGAAATCAAAACAAGCCAAATCCCAAATTACAGAGTGAGGCCAAGCTCTTTTCTCGTAGCTAATGACTCAAAAAAAAAAGCAAATATTTATCTACTTCATAACTTTTTTCTTCTGAAAAAATAAGCTAATAAAACCATTAAAGTTATTTTAAAGTATGTTATTGCAACAAGTGTAATATTAAAAGTATAGTAGTTGTGGAGTGAAAACACTAGCTATCAAGTAAAAATAGGTGAGTGTTTGAGAAAATACTTATAATTAATGTATATCAAATATTTTAATTACAACTTTTTAAATTTCGAAATAAGCATAATAATATTAAACAGATCATAAATTAAGTTCTTTACCTAATTTTTAATATATATCATTAATTGTGAGTGTGAGTTAGTATAAGAGGTAGGAAGTTCAAATTCTGCACATATGAGAGAGGAATTGAAGTATATTGCATGTAACAAAACAAGAGAATATTAGTGAGCAACTTACCAGAGAACTGGTGAGAGCATTGTATGCAAGCTATAGATTTAGGATTTATTGCTCATCCTTAATTGTTACAGCAAGCCAACTCTTTTGGCACTACAAAATCTTTAAACTTCACAAAAGCATGGATTGCCGAAACCTTCTTCATAGGTTGGGATTTGGTGTTCAATTTATTATTACGACTCAAGTCACCTTGGCTCCTGCCAAATGAAAACATTATCAATTGGGGTCTTACAAATGAAGACAATCGCTCCAAATCCATTGCCAGTGAACTCTAGAAAAATTAGCCCTTTTGGATGCATTGAAGTTCTTTCGTTTGAGCTACCTTCTGGAAAAAGTTGGCAAATAAATGTACAATTTGGCACATAGAACATGACAAACAAACCCAAAAATGGCAACTAATTATGTTAACTAACATCATGGTTAAAAAAAAAACCTATATATAAAAGATACCTCACCTAAGCATAAGCACCAGTCACCATTCAATCATCCTAATTCTTCTTCTTTTATGTCCTACAAAGATGAAAACATTGCTATTGCTTTTTTCATTCTGGTCTTGCTGTCACATTTCTCCCACTAATCCAATGCAAATTCCATTCATTGGATGACAATTTGATTGAAAAAACTTGCAAGCAAACACCCTTTTATGATCTTTGTGTCTCTTCTCTAAAATCAGCCCGTAGAAGTTCCACTGCAGATGTTAGGCACCGAGCACTGATAATGGTTTGACATAATTAAAGCCAAGGCAACTGATACACTGAAACAAATAGAAGAGCTGCAGCAACAACACAAGGAGTTGCAGCAACCCTTAAGTGATTGCCACAAAAGATACAACGCCATTGTAATTGGTGATGTGCCACAAGCCGCTGAAGCTCTGGAGACCGGCAACTTCAATTTTGCTGAAGATGGTATCAATGATGCTGCCATTGTAGCTGATGTATATGAGAGCAATTTCTCTGGCAAGTCACCAATGACTGAAATGAACAAACTCGTGCATGATATTTCGGTTGTCACTGCTTCTATTGTTAGGATATTGCTCATTGGTTGATACAATCTACATACAAATATATCGTGTATAACCGAAATAATAAAAAATAATATGCGTCGGTCTTTATAACGAAAGTAAAAAAAAAAATCCTTTGCCTTTTCGGTCAATACCCTTGTTTATTTGGCGTCCAAGAATTTTTCATAAGAGTTTTATTTTACTCATAATAAAGAGAAAAAGACTCTCGGATAAGGGCGAAGGCAAAAAAGTTGATTGAGCAGAGACTTTAATGAAATATAAACGAGTGCTTAAAGACTTGAGTCATAAATAATGAGGACTTAAGAGTTTAGTTGAAATTTTATTGTCATATTTAAACAAGAAAAAAAATTGCCAGAGGGGCTCCAGTCCTCACTGGACCATGAAGGCTTCATCAATCGGTCTACAAGATTTGAACCCCTGTTCAAGAAGAGATTAGGTCTTTGCTTCTTAGGATTAAAAATTTAAAACTGTAAAAGTGAGGGGAGGTGCAATTTTTAGCCACCGAATCACGGGTGGTTGCTTGTGCCAATGAGTGCATTAAGCACTTTTAACATATTTTCTTTCTCTAGTGCATTCTCCAAAGAGCCAGAGGTTGATTGATATGTTTGTGAAGCAATTAGTAAAAGTAAAGCAGACAACAATCAATTAAAAGATATTGTGGTGCAGGGCTTTTTTGAACTTTTTACCTAATACATGCTTGGTGATCAAAAAAGTAAAAGCAATTCCCTTAAGAAATTGGAAAACAACGGCAACAAAAACTGCCCACAAGCAGGACATTATAAGGGGCAATGCATAGAAGTGGGAAGTGGGAATGCATAAAGTTTTTTGGTCCAAGGTAAAGACAAACCAAGTTTTTAATAACTGTTCATTTCGAGACAAAAAGAAAAGCCCTAAAAGAAAAACTCTATAAAATAATAGCAAAATCAGCTTATAGCACCCCCCCAAAAACCAAACCAATCATCAGTCTGAGTTTTTTCCGTGTCCCATTTTTCAGTTCCAGGCCTGCAAGTATCATGAAAGCTCCAAAATTTCTTCTTCTTCATCTGTTTTTTCTCTTAGTTCTTGTTCCCGTGATCATCATCCAATGTGATGATAATTTTATAAACCAAATATGTAAGAAAACACCATTTCATGACCTGTGCCTCACCTCCCTCGAGCCAAAATCCAACAGCTCTGGCTCTAATGTTAAAGGGTTAGCGAGCATTATGGCTAATATTGTGCTAGGAAATGCCACAGACACATTGAATTACATTCAGGGCTTGATCAAGCAAGCTTCAGACCCTCAGCAAGAGAGAGCCTTAGCTAATTGTGCTGAATTGTACATCCCAGTTGTGAAGTACGAGCTTCCTCAAGCCATTGAAGCTTTAAACCAAGGTCATTATGGATTTGCCAACTATGGCATAGCTGATGTGGCCAAGCAAGCTGATGCTTGCGAAAAGGGCTTCTCTGGGTCAACAAAATCACTATTATCAGACAGGAACAAGCTTGTTCGCAGCCTCGCTTATATTGCTGTGGCCATCATCAATACTTTGACCAAGGGTTAGATTTTGTTATTTCTACTACTTCATGGTCATTCAATGTTTTATTGTGTATTAAATATTAATTCTCAATCATGATAGATTATTAGAAACTTCCAGCTTTCTTTTCTGTTTGTATATTTTGTAACTTTTAAGGTTTTGAGAAGCTGCAGTTTCAGCCATAGAATCAGAATCCCCATTGTCTGTCATTCCTTTTCTTTTTGGACCATTCATTCACTGCATAAATTTTGGGCTTTCTCAGTTTTTCTTCTCCAGAAGTATTGTTAATGAAGTAGAAGAGTCTAGATGAAAGGCTTTTTATATTATTAACTTGTGATGTCCAATTTCAAAATTTTACCAGTCAAAACTGTGAGCGAAACTGAAAAGCTTATAATAATAAATTTCATTTTGGTTATTTGAGACATGCTATATAGATTTTATCGGTGATAAAGTAGTAATAGCTGGGCACACGTGAAGGCACGTGCTAGTTCATGCCCAATTATATCAAACTTCAATGATAGTGTCCGATCGGACCCAAGGCTTTTTTTTATTCCGGGGTTCCCATGTATCTTTGGACAGAAGCGATTAGTAAGCGAACTAGGATCTGCAAGATTCGACTAAGAACGAGTGCAGTCTACAACGAATTCAGGGCTAAGGACGAAGCGAGTACCTGAAGCTAATTAGAGAATGCAAAGCTGGCACGCGTTGGATCATGCCCACGTGCCAACCAAAATCTTGAATCCAGCTCACTGATACAGTATTGAATATTCAAATTATCAAGCTTTAGAACCGTGAATGGGCAAATCCCAGTTCTCAAAAGAACCATCAAAATTCCAATTGTAATAACGCGAGTTCTCAATTTACAATGGCCAGCATATCATGTATTTGAGTATTTCATCAAAGTTTAGACAAGAAGAAAGTTTATGATATACAAATCTCGGCAACTCAAGTTGGCCCTGAGTTTCTGTAAGTGCTTTTACAGAACATAAACCACAAAACATATTTTGGTCAAGATAATTGCCGAGGAGGCAACTTAGGAATACATCTGCGGCATGGTCTAGAAAACACAATTGTAAAACTTGTATGACAATTTGACTCACCCCCATTTTTCAAATCAATGGGGAGGAAAAAGCACCCGGAGATGCAACTTGAGAGGGCCGTGTACAAGGGCATGCGATATGGCTTGCACTGGAGCTGCAGGGACAACTAGAAAGTTATAACAGAGCCTTTAGATACGATCTTCTTGTTTCAATGTAATGGTTCTGAATCACCCGGCAGCCATATTCAGCTTATCCTGTGGTTCTGAACCTGTAACCTGCTCCACCAAACTGCAATTTCCAAACAAACCCAAGTTTAGTTTTATTAGATTTCGTCAGCCTGCAAGATGCAACTTAAGATAGATTTATGGCCAGAGTGAATAGTAGCATACTTGAGAGAGCCAAGACCAGGTCTGTTGTGATCACTTGCAGATGCAGATGGGGTCCCAGAGAATTGAACTGAAATCAAACCAGCCTCTGTTGCCCCTGCTGACAAAGGTGATCCCTGGAAGCTTATTGATGTACCTCTGGATGACATTCCTGAAAGGGCAATGTTCTGAGTTACTCATGGAAGTTCTTTGAACAACTGCTTGTCCAGTAGATTGCTAACATGGAAAACATATTATAAACAAAATTTGCACTGTAAAATTATACAAAATAAAGGATTTTGTTCAGTAAAAGCAGCTGTCAAAGAATAGTTGTTGGAACAAAAAACACTGTAAAATTATACAAAACAAAGGATTTGTTCAGTAAAAGCATCCATCAAAGATTAATTCTCCATAGAGAAAATCCAGATACGATAACGTTAGTATTGATTTCACTCCTATTCAGTGCCAAGGACAATGAGAAAAGAAAGTGGATATTCTGAATCTTAAAACCACCCCACTTAATGTGGTGGATAGGCAGCAAATTTGTTCTATATTTCTTCGATTATTTGCGGAAAACATCAAATGAGCTAGATGAAAAGGGAAAGGACTCGAGGAAAGAAACAAGAATGAAACTGATGTGATGTAACAATCCAAAGTTACAGAATTAGCATCAACAGATGTGAGCATGGGAAACTGAGGCATTACATGCCGTTGCGTGAAATTGTATACAGGATTAAATGCATTAGACAGACTCCATGACCTCACAAGCCAATGAACACATCTATAGAAGGAAAAAACAGAGAATCATGTCTTAGCTTGAACAGACAAAGAACAAAGATTTTCAACTGTCAATTTAAACGAGAAAGTAGGTTTAAAGAAGGATTATAGCCAGCATTTAATGCATAAATTAAGATCAAGAATCAGAATAAAATTAGTTGCACGAATGCAGTCGTAAGACTTTATACCGAGGAGGGTAAAAGAGTTGCTTAGACAAAACTTCAGCTATATATTAGTGCGGGATTTATTACTAAAACAGTGATGTAATTGTCAATTCCAGACAAATCAATTCAAATTTGCAAAGAAAATATTACCTTGAAATATTATCACAAGACAAAAGAGAAGAGTGAACACCATGGCAAATAGGTTGCTACTCGATGAAGACTGTTTTGCAGCTTTCATCTTCTTCAAAGCTTTCATTCGCTCAATCCTTGCACGCTTCAACATGGCAAGTTCAGAAATCTCTTTGATCAGCTTCAGGTCAGCTGAATCCAATGATGGACCTCTAGGTGGCTTGGGAGGTTTTGGGGGCTTTTTATTGCTTGATTTTTTGTGTTTCTCCTTCGCCGCTTTCTTCTCTTCATCGCCCTTACTCTCTTTTGCCAACACATTCTCCCCTGAAACCACATTACCATTCGATACATCGCCACATAAACTTGCCCTATCTTCACTCTTAATTGACCAATCAATAAACTGATTACATACTTTAGCTAGCATTCTCTTTGCCTGTTTTTTAACACCAGAAACAAATTCTTCACTCGAATCATATCCACTAACCGTACAACCACTTTCAAGACCAACCTCTAAATCTCTTGCAGTAGGAGCTATGTAATCCATTACAAACCCCAAAATCTCAACTTGATTTTACTCTCTCCTCGCGAACTAAATCACCAAGGCTCCAATATTTTTCACAATACTACCAAAAATTCTATCTTTATAATCAACCCATATAACAAATTTACAACAAAAGTTGACAATCATACCACCCAAACTTCAATAAGCAAATGTACCTTCCAGTTTTTAACTCGCAATTAAAGCTTAAAATATCTTCAAAACTTGGCAATTTAACTTCACCTTCACGCCTATGTCACCTTTCCACTAATAATTAATTAGCCCTGCATTATATTCATACCAATTTCTTTTTAAAAAAATCATTTTTTGCAAATATCATACTTCACAAACATCAAATGAGAAAAAATGAAGTGTATGTACAGGACTAAACTTTACAATGTTGTTTCAAAATTTATTAAAAAGTAAAACTAAAAAGCTAGCTGCTGCCAGAGTTGGAGAACAAAAACGAGCAAAGAATCTAAAGTAACAGTTGTACATAAAGCAAGGAACAAAGCTTTCAGCTTTGATGACCCATATCAAACGCCAACAGAGAAAGAAGCTGTAATCAATCAAATTCAAACCCACAAAATGCAGCAACCAAGCAATTTTTTTTTTTTTAAAAAAAATAAGTTCACATACACAAAAAAAATGAAAGTGAATGTGAAAATAATACCTTAGAAATAAAACCAAGACAACCCCAGATCCGATGCAAGCAAGCAAGTACACAGAAACAACTGGGTTTAATGGATCAAAATGGCAGCTCCATTAGTAGCTATAAGTGCTGTGTGGGCATGTTAAAAAAAAAAAGAGATTTGAACAGATAGAGAGGCGAAATATAAGGAATCAACACAAGGGGCTTTTATGAGCTTTGAGGAGTAACCGGGAAAGTACCGGATCAATGACACAAGAATTTTCTTTTCCTTTTAAATTTTAATTAACAACTGTGTGTAGCTTTTGGTTTCTCTTTGCTTGTGTTTTTATAATGAGAAAAATAGTACTTGGTGGATAATAACTGTCCGATCCCTGAATATGTAAAATAACAACAAATATATATAGTTTGCAATTTGCTCTTTGCAGGTCCCTACTATCCGCCAGATTTTCGTTAAAAGTTTGTTAATAAAACAAATTACACGATGATTTAACTTATTTTATTTACCTTTTAAAAATTTGAAACCAAAAAGCTTTTAAAAAAAAAACTAAAAGCAAATACGTCCTTGAGTAAACTGGTTTAGGGGTGTAAATGTTAAATAATTAGCTTTTTATTTTTGCAACTTATATTGAAATTTGTTCATAAAAAATTAATGATTTAACCGTTTTACACTTTAAAAAATTTGAAAACAAAAAAATTCTTTAATTTTATGAGTATAAATACTAAATCATGATTTTTTTTTCCTAAATTCATATGAAAAATTTATTCATGAATCAATTATTTAATTATCTTACCCTTTAAAATTCAAGTAAAAACAAATAAGTCCTTTGAATAAACTAATTTTTAGTAATATTACTGTTAAAACATTGATTTTTATTTTTAAAATTTAGATTATAATTTTAAAAAAATACAATGACTTAAACCTACAATCTCGTTCAAAGAGCTATCTGCTGGCCACGTGTATTTTTTTAATTGAATAATATTATATTTTTTAATGTTATTTTAAAATTTATATTTCAAAATTTAAAATTTATTATGCGTGTAATAGATTATTTTAAAAATTATATTAATTTATTATTAATAATTATCTAATATTTTTATTTAAAATACAAATTTTAAAATAATATTTAAGAAGTGAAACATTAATATTCTTTTTTTGATTTATAAAAATACTCTTGATTTTATTGACAAATTAATAAGATGTCAACTGAATTTGACGGCAGGGATCTGTATAAAAACAATTGTAAAATATATCACAAATTGTTGTTTTGTAAAGAAATTGAGGGCTCAGATGTTAATTGTGCCTAATTTATCTATATTATATGTGTATACGCGTCACGTAATTACGGCGAAGATTTGAAAGCAGCACAGTCAAGAAATCAGCACCGACACATGGCATTTAATTTTTTTTTAAAGTCCCTATATTTTTTGTTTTTATTGTTTTTTCAGATTTAGTATTTTTATATCCATTAAACGAACGTTTAGGGCAGTTCAAAAAGTTGATCTGAATTATTTATTTGCTTCTAAAAAATTGATCTCAATTCAAAAACTGATGATTTATTTCATTAAAAAAAAATTACAAAACGGAAAATAAAAATTTGTTTCTAAACATTATAAATGATAGGGAATTATTTTTTTATTTAATTTAAATTAGATTGAACGATAAATCTCTTCCATTAAAATACCAACTAATATTTTATTTAAATAATCGCAAACGTAAAAACTAACTAAAGTCCAAATCTGTTCACACAAGAATTATAATAAAAATAATTTTTAAAAGATTCTTATAGAGTTGTTGGTTTCAAACTATCAACATCAATAAAATTGTACACATTTTTGGTAATTGTTAGTTGCTCGTGGCCTAAAATGGTGCAATTTTATATTAATTTTGAATGTAATTGATGGTGTTTTACACGTAATGAAGTTTCAGAAACATCAATGAAAATGCTAATTGCATGAGAAGGAAAACAAAAAAAACAAAAGACAAAAAAAGATGTGAATGAAAACAACTTAACTATTGCTGCAACAACCAAAATAGGACTCGCACTCAACTCGTGATAATGATGAAAAAGACGAATGTTAATTCAGCTCTAGCTGGATTGGAGTGGGAGAATAATGCCACTAAAATTTGCAGAATTGTCGCTCTTATTTTTTTCTGTCTTCATGCACATAAGCTTAACAAATATTGTTTCACGTGTGCAGGTTTAATAAAGTAGATATTATTTATTTTGAAGTCGAAGCATAAATTATTTACAGTTATAAATTTTAAGAGTTTAATAATTTTTAGATTGAATTAAATTGATTTGATTCAATTTAATTTATAATATTTTTTGAAAGAAAGGGATTTAAATTTATATACTGTAAAATTTTTTATTATTAAATAATTAAAAAGGTGTCTTTAGTTATTGTGATTTAAAGCCGATCAATTTAATTTAAAATTAAAAAATAGAACTAAAACAAATAAAAAAATAACAAAAATTTGAAAATCATACTAGTTCGATTTAGTCTATAAAACCTCTTCTAATTGATCATGTTTTTCAATATCGGTTGGTTCTGAACTTAACTAACCCTAAATTGACATTATCCCCCTTAACAAATTTAGATTTTCTTTTTCTTTTTAAATTAAATAAGTATTTATTTAAGAACAATGTTATGTTTCTCAAATGGTATTTCAATTTATTTTATCTCAAATAATATGTCAAATAATCATAAAGCGATGAAATTGTATAATAAATAATTTTAAAATCTAAACTCAATAATTGTTTGACATTTGAATTTAGAATAATAAATATGGGATATGTAACATTACTATTTAATTAATTAAAAGATTTAAATCTTGTAAATCAAATTATATTTATTTATGAAAGTAATATAAGATATAGCATTTAAAATAAGAGTAATGTTACACTTTACAAATGGTATTTTAATTTTTGTTTTAAATCAATATATTAAATAATTATTAAATTATAAAATTTAAAATTAACAATTATACTATTTCATCGCCTAAAATTTATTTAATATATTATTTAAAGTGAAAAAAATTAAAATTCTTCATTTATTAAGCATAACATTATTATTTAAATAATAATAATAATAATAAAATTATTCGACGGGTTTTCAAATCCACCAACCTTAACGCGTGAAATCACGTAGATGACATCTGAAAATTAACTAAGAGCGTTTGCACGATGCCGTTTTGGTGGGAAACCCGTCGGCTCCAAACCAAATAATTCAGTTCATTTTGTTGTTTGGCAAAATCTTTTGAGGACCCGAATGAGAAGCGATCATGAGATTGTGCCATTAATTTGATGGGACATAATTGTAAAAGAAATGAAAATGAAACTACGTCGTTTGAGATTATAGACTCCAAAAAAAATCTTATTTATATTTGATTTGATACGATGCCGTTCCCATTGTCTGGAAATTGGGGAAAATAAAGTGTGTATGTAACACGTATGCTCTCATTTAACACAAGTCTAATAGTTTTAAGTCAAACGGGAGCATAAGCATTGTAATTGTGCCCTACCATGTGGCGTCTTCAAAAGTTCTAATGGTTTTGTGGGCACATGCATTTGCAATGTTGAAGAAACGATCATGTTTAGTTGATGTCAAATTTATTTTGACGTGGATGTGCTAAAAACCTGTAAGTATATCATTACCCAATGCATTGACGAAATTGGTAAATATTGAATAGTTTGACTAACGTTGAACTTGATAAAAATAGTTTGATTGAATAATTAAAAAAATAGGATTATTCGTATTAAATTTGTTGGTAATTAAAAAAAATGTTTGTTATTGTTTTAAAAAAAGGTCAAAACAAAAGATACAATAGAACTAAAATAGTTATTGTATGAATTCTAATCGGTGTTAGATACAAAAAACACATAATAGATTTATACGAACATTATAAGTTGTCTTGCAATAAAATTACGTGTTACAGATATCTTCTTATCGATTTATTCATCCCAATCTTCTATAACCCAAACTCGAAGAAGGACGAAATTCGAGGGCATTGTGAAGATTGTTGTCAACAATCAATAATGGAGTCTGACTGATTATAATGATCAGATTGATTATCTTCATATATTAAAGAAAACTAGATTACTCGGTATAAAAAATCATCACAAACTATATTAGATAATAAACTAATATAACAAATAATATTGAAAATTATAAAAACTAGCCATCTAATAAATATGTGACACATAACAAACCTTATACTTTTATTAA
This sequence comes from Ailanthus altissimus, assembly GCA_946807835.1. NCBI lineage: Eukaryota > Viridiplantae > Streptophyta > Magnoliopsida > Sapindales > Simaroubaceae > Ailanthus > Ailanthus altissimus. Next base: position 27,693,372 of record OX327703.1, on the reverse strand, counting down.
GACAAATCATTCGCAATTGCAAATTGTACATATCAAACTATTCAATAAAAATATAACATGTTTTTCTTTTTACTTTTTTTTTTCTTTTATTATCGTTATCACAAAAATATAATTGATCACTTTCAAACTAAACGGCAAACGCACATGTTTCACTTAAAATTTTATCCACTAATACCCAAAGGTCATTAATGGAGGTGACACCCACAGGGTCAATTCATTGCACATTCGCATCAAATAAAAGAAGCCCAAGCATTAATGGAAGCTCAGGTCGGAGCATTTGAGTTGCAAAGCCACGTGAGAATGGCCCATCAAGCATAGAATAAATGGTGGGCCGGCCCACTGTAATCCGTGGTCCTACAGCCCATTCAGCTCGAAATTTCAAAATATCACAAACGTCTGTACAAGAACATTTTGAGATTCCAAGGCCCTCTCTGAAAAACAGAATTTCCGGAGAAGGATAAATCAAAGACACATAAGGGAGCCTCCGAATGGTTCTTAGGGAGTCGAAATTTTATTTAAATTCCAGGTAATTATTACATATTGTATCAGAAAGATGATTAAATTAAGAACAGGGGGCCTCATTGCGAAAGGGGGTGAACTTTTAACTCTGGGCACAGATGCTAAAACTTGAAAATAGCAGCACCACTTGATGGCTTGGAAGCAAAAACATAGAGGCCGAGATCATTCTTGTTGATCACCCCTTTATCAATTCTCGACTGGTAGAATTGTTCCTGATAAAGATACAGGAGAGTCAATATCTGTTGTAGAATTTGATTAAGAGGAAGAATTTGATCAGAAAGTTAGAATTCTCTGACCTTCAAGTTGAGAATGAACTGCGGAACAATGCTCTCTTTTACCAAAGCAACTGCACAACCACCCCATCCAGCCCCTGTAAGCCTTGCCCCTAGTGCACCATTATCCCGACAAAACTTTACCAGTTCTTCCAACTCTGGACAGCTGGTAAGCGAAAAAGATAGAAGCAAACATGAACAGCATGCTTTAGGCAGATTCTCAAAATATTCCATTGGACAACTGATAGATAATATATAATTTGAGGACTTGCAAGCAGCAAGGCACGTGAATAGAAATTTTTTGTTATAAGTAACAAATCAGGGGACAATTTAGAAAATGCAATTTACAATCATAGAGAAACAATTATACTAGAAACATGGTTGCACTCATTTTTTTGCTTCCATTGTTTTGCACAGCAGAAGTTAATGCAAGATGGAAAAAGTTACCTGTATATGAAAATAAAATAAAATCCTGTAATAGAAAATGCCAAATGTGTGCGCTTATGTATACAGAATCAGCGAGACCAAGTATGTTTTCTCAGGCATAGAAAATGGCTGCAAAATTTGGAATTCTCTCATCCAAAAATATGTATATAATCTTGTTAAAAATTGAAAAAGCATCAATGGGATACATGCACATTCAAGAAGGTATATTTGTATATTCGTGTACCTGCACTCATATAAAACACTACAGCTGCAGTGGCTATCATTCATAAGGTCACCAAGCTTCGTCAACTTGTCTTCCTCACTGCATGAGAATCCTTCAGAAGTTAGAATTTGGAAAACAAACTACTGCATAATCCCATCTCCATCAAAATACATGTTAGGAATTTCAAATACACAAAAAAATCAACTTCAGGTTCATCAAAGAGCTTTGGTGTTATTTGTCTGATTCTAAAAGTTCTGTATTGGAAGATATGTTCATTCAGTCTCTAAATGGCAGTTCCCAATCAAATTAGTTTATGGTTCAAGGCATATCAACATTATCTAGATCAGATATTTTGTGTTCATTATGAGCTTCCTGTGCAGAGAACGTAGAAATCTTTAAAATTTGAAGAGCTAATACGAAAGATTAGAAAATGAGTAAAACTTTACTCTTGATAAACCTCCTCTAAAGGTTACAAAGAGTTTATTGAAGAGATATAAGATGTATGAAAAAGTAGCTAATAACAACAGAGACGACTTACTTCAAATTTGAGGACACAGTGTCCTTGAACGCATGAACCCTCTTGGCTTCAGAGTACACATGGGCAGCTCTCTGCAACATAAATATTCATCAAATTTAGGAATAAAACTTCAATCTTATGGTCACAAGGTTCTTTCTTTTCATTCTAAATGAAAACTATATCAATAGAAGAATTTAGTGACGAGGATTATGTACAAAAATTGATAAACCACTATAAATTATAAAGCAGACATGAATGCATCAGCAATAGAATATATAAAGGACCATAACTTCATTATGAAATTGAGTAGTTGCCTATGACAAAAAAAGAAGTACCTGATATAACTTGTAATGCTTGGCAGCGTCTAGTACATCCCAAGAAGATGGACTATTAGCAAAGATTGATGGTAGTTTTTGCTTGGTAATATTTTCAATATCTTGAGCCGAATATGGTTCCTCATGCAAAAATTCCTTCAGCAGAAGACAATGATTCTCAATTTGATTAAAAATAGTCAGAATAACTATATATGAAACTGCCCAAATATTTAATTACAACAAATACTTACATGCTGTGCAAATAGGGGAATTTGCCAAACAATTAATTAAACATAAACAGCAAATGAAAACATAGAAAATAAACAAATGAGTACCTTAACAGCAATGACAGGATCCAAAGAACCCCTATCACCAGCAAATGCTACACACAAACCTTCAACATCGGAAAGAGTTTTGACTTTTGATATCGCCTCTTCCGGTTTCATTCCAAGCTTTATACCAAGTACAATCTGAAATTTCCCAAAGGCAAATTTTGAGTAGAAAGAAACGGCAAATTGATTGAGGAAATATTCTTAAAGTTACATAAAATGACTCTCAGAAATAGTCAAGCAAGCCACTATATCTCTTGACAGTTAAAACTATAATAAACCTGTCATGCCAAAATTGCAAGTTAAGACCAAAGGCAGGACATAATACTTACAGCAGCCAATCGACATTCAACAACTCTGTTATTGTAATTTATAGCAGCAGTAACTGCCTTCTGAGATTCTGCCAAAGAGTTGGCAATCACAAAAGTCCCACCAGCAGGTAATTGCACATCAGTTGCACGAATAGGGTTGAACTCAATCAGCTCTGCAAAACCAGATTTGGCCATGATAGAGATTGCCTGCATGGACCAAAGGATAAGGAATAATATTTCATCATTATCAATGATCTCAAAATCACTTAATAACGTATAAGATAAACAAATGATAATCAAAATTGTGATGGGTAAAGCCAAATTACATAAAGTTGAGAAAATTATCTTTATAATGAAAAGGTTGTCTAACTTCAGAGTAAATATGACACTATATAACAGCAAAGAAGTTAATTGTGAGAAATTGATTAATCCATAATACAATGTTCAAAGTACATGATACAACATAATCCCAAACAGATAAGAAAGATTGAATAAAAACATAAAACTGTGGCAAACGCATGAAGTAACTGAGATCAAAGATTTTAGTGTAATCCCTAACAATACTAGCCCATAATACAACACAAGCAATTAAAGAATTAATCCCTGAATAAATTGATGTAGGATATACATTCAGGAAATGAGAATAATATTGACTAGCAAAGAGCAAAATGTGTATAACCTGGTCCATCCCGCCAGACTGTGTTCCAATATGTCGTTCACATTCACATGTAAGTTGCGCAATTTCTTTCTGTTAAAGAAGGATCATGATATTAGTTACAACAAATAATCTAAATAATTCATGTTTCACTAAGAGGCAAGAGGATGCAGGCATATGACAGCACTTTATGGAAGACAAATCAGAAACATAATAAACCACACATTCTTGTAGCCTTTTGGCGAAAGTTTCATATACCTTTGGGGGTTTCACATCAAAAGCAGCCATAATAGCAATGGTAGAAGAGCAAACAAATGCTGCTGAGCTGGATAGACCGGAACCTAGATTAAAGAAAAGTGAGTTTAGACTTGATTAAACTGTGCAGCAAAGTGAGGATGTCCATGTTACATGATTAATAACAATTAATTAATTAATCTTCAGTAAATTGGCAAAATAATGCCATGCCACATGAAATTCATCCAAAATTTTACCTGTAGGAACTATTCCATCAACAAGAATATCAAGTCCAACCAGTGGACCAACACTTACTCCTTTAGCTTTAACAAAGTCATAATAACCTTTGTACCTGGAGAAAACAAACCACTATTAATTACCAAGTATAAGTTGAATGATTCCTAATCACCTATTCTGTACAATTATTATTTTAATGACTATTTATCAAGTAAGTGTAGTTTAAAAATCCAAAATAGCTTACACGCCAATATATATACTGGAGGTTCAAAAGTTCATATATATAAATGTACGTTTAACCAGTTGTTGTCAGGAGTGGACAGTCAGCACCTTTAAAATGCAGAACCCCGCACACCGATAAGCAATGGACAGTTACCTTTGTAGCTTGACAGCTAAAAATTTTAAGCTTTTCAATATTACTGGGCTATTTCAATCCTCAAAGACTTCAGAAATCATTTGAAACTCTTTTAAGTTGGTTCAATTCATGAATGAAGCATTAGCTTTGTTTTAATTTTCAAAACAAAACTTCTGTTAAATTACAGAGCACCGATATTAACATATAATGGAAAATGAAAGTTGAGTCCATGTCTCACGCGCAAATGAAATAATGGCCCCATTTATGATTCTTCACATCAATTTCCTGGCCAAAAACAAAAGGAGAAAATTTTCACCAATGACATCGACAATGCAAATTCATATAGCATTCCATTATAAAAGCCAACTTAATAAAACGTAATAATAATGCACCTGATCAGGATCAGCAGGATAAGTACACATAGTGTACTTGTCACTAACGTTAGCGATTCGAAGCAGCTTCTCAGCCTCCCCCGTGTCGTGTTTTCGTATCGCCACGATTGTGTCTTGGCGAATTGCCATTGGCAACACCGAGTATCCTTCATAGTCAATGTGCTCTCCAATCAAGTTCACTCTCCCTGTTCATACAAAATCAATCATCCCGCGTCCATCGATATCAAGCATTTTTTCATATTAAAAATAAATAAAACTTCTATTAGAGAAATTCTCTTAAAGTGAACATTGCTTCACAATAAAAATCGAAAAGAAAACAAAAACAAAGGCCTTTTTTTATATAAAAAAAATCAAATAATAATGAAAAAACTTTCTTTCATTTTCTCGGCAACCAAACAGAATTATGAAGAGCTGACCTGGAGATCGGGCGTAGACATCCGGAAGATGACCGAAGACTTGGAGGAATTTCGACTTCAACTTATCGAAACGAAGCTGCGCTTCTTCCTGTTGAGATCCTTCGCCATAAACCGGCTCCAGCGATTTATAAATCGGAACCGACATTTCTTCGTGTTTCGGAACCGATAATAATTCTTGTTTCGGAACCGATATTAATTCTTGTCTCGGAACTGATAATTGTTCTTGTTGCGCCATAGTCAATATGGTTTGACTTCAATTCGCCGAAACACAAAACACACTTCAATGATGAACAAAAGCGATTTTATTCTAAAAGGCTTCGTTAATTTATATAGTCTTTTTTTTAAATTTTCCAAAAATATATATTATATAATTCAGTCATTTTATTTGAGATAAAACTACTTAACTACGTAACAAATGAGGATTTTGGATAAAGTGATGACTTGTTTGTGATGTGGAAGCAGGAGACTTGCGGTTTACGCGAGATTAATTTTAATCACTGTAAATTACATAGCGGTTATTGAAGAATGGCTGAAGTTAATTTAAAATACTATTTATCTGAATTTTTATTAACAATTTCTTTAAATCTAGTCTCTTACGGTTGATATTTTGGGATTATTGGATAAGTAATTCCCCAAAATACATTTTAAATTTTTTTTAAAAAAGAACATGAAAATATTTTTTTATTAACATATAAAGCATTCAAAAAGATTTATTAAAAAAGAATCTCAATATTATTTAATAAAAAAAATACACCATATATATACTTTTTAAAGGAAATCTACACCATATTTATGAATTTAATTTTATAAAAAAAACCATTAAAACATATATTATATAAAGTTTATTCATTGCCATTATTCCACAAGCAAAGTTTACATTAATATAGATACTGTGGATACAAAGGACAAATCAATTCACATGATTCCAGTGCGTGGACGGTCCAAAATTTTCGGTTATATTTAACATAGGCTACTGCTGGATGGATGCCACCAAATTTTAATCATTTTGGAACAGATAATAAGAAGATAGGCGCACGTGACTACGCGTGGTCCGGCTATCATTTTCTACAGATTCTGGAGAGCTGTGAGATTAGAAGAATCTTAAACTTTGGCAAGTTTTACGTTGTCTTCCCCATTTGCATGCAACAATTGAATCAACACAAATGCTTACGGTATGAAGATGCGTCGGACTTTCAAATTTCAAAAGAAAAGAAACAAAAATAACATAAAAAATTCGTGGTGTAAAGCTTCTACATGAGATGAAGCGGGCTTGGTGGTTATACTGTACGAACGTCCGCAATTTACAAAATGCGAACAAAGCCAAAATGACGTATATATAGATTAGACAGCAATAACGACTGTATTTTAAAAAATGCAATACAGAGCTAAAATGATGTGGACACCGGCAGGGCAAATTCGAAGCTGTTTTAACTCCGTCCACATTTAAACACTACCAATGATCTCCACCTGATAATTGACCATGAGACTAAGAACTTTGCAACACCAAGAATTTCTCCAACTTACTATGAGAAAGTCTGTTCGGACAAGCGCAACAAAAAGTTACATAACCCACGCTAATAACGCCAGAATATTCAGAATGACTGTCATCTGGTAAGATGCAGAGTAATTTCTTCGGTCAATCTATGCAAATGCAAATGATCATGCATTTTAAAATTTTCTCAATGGAGGCAAGTGACCACCTCCAATAAGGGTAGATTAGCAACATCATCAGCTGGTTCAATTTTCAAAGTTCTGTATGAAGTTTTAACTGTCTCAAGGCAGAATCTTTATACAGACATGTTCAAGGAACACCTTGGAACAAAACCTCACTGGCATGCCAATGTGTCCTGTCTAGTGTCAAGCTGGTGGTTTAGATAGATACAAGCTAAAGATCCAATATGGAGTCTTGTTTCAAAAATTCCTTCCACCGACAAAAACTCCATTAGAAAGAGAACCTGGAAACCTCTTCATCTTCATCTTCATCCTCATCTATAACATCTTCTTCTTCTTCGCTAAATCTCTCCAAATCATCATCCTCATCTATCTCTTCTTCTACTTCTTCATCCATCAGGGCATTGGCGGCCTTAATCCTAGCTTCTTTGTCCTTCAAACCAGTGCTCAATACCACAGTTTCTCCCCCGGATTTCTCCATATCTTTCCTAAGCTTATCCATGCTCTCCTTCCTGCGCTCTTCCTCCAAACGCTGCTTCTCTGCCCGTCTCTTGTCGAGATCAGCCCTAGAAGAACGGTAACAAACAGTATAGATTTCAAAGTTCCGTTGCATTGACTATTCACAACAGCCTACGAATAACGAGAAGAAAATTTATCAAAGCTAAAACAATACTTATAGGTTTCCATATACTCCTGGGCGCTTGCTTCAATGGCCTTAAAGAAGGCATCCATTCCGGCACCAGACACTGCAGATACTCCAACAGATCTTAAATTGTTATAAAACTCATCCAGTACAAGGGAAAGGCTGTGAGTTAAGGTTGATGTGTATGAGTTATCAGAATTTATTGCCGCTTGAAATGCCTCAAAATCTTGCATCCACTGCATGCAAAGGAGATTTGAGAATGATGATACATTAACACAAAATCCAAAATTAACATATCTTAAACATCCAGATCATAAATGAATAAAAACTTTCAAGTTTTGTACTGAACTAAGTAGTAAGAAGGCCTTTAAAGGATCTCACTTGGAAATTTGTAAGATACAGCATTCTTGTATCTTAAGTTGTGTTTCTTTCTCTTTTTAACTTCCAATTCATTTCAAATCAACTGCCATGTCTAAATGAATATATCTTGGAAATTTGTAAGATATCGCATATCACCATATCTGGGAACTGGGAAACAAATCATCATCTAGACCTACCAAAACCACGAACCTATTACTGGAAAATAAATGGTGAAAAATGTCAAACCTAGTTAATCCTTAAAGAACAAAGTAGATCTCATGTGACATGAATGTGTAATTGCTTTGCTCATAAGCTTTTCTAAAAACATTAATAAATTGACCATCTCACTAGAAGTAATCCAATTACAGTAGAAAATAATCACAAAAGTAGTCATAAGTCCTAGAAAAAGAATCATACCTCTAAAGCAAACTCATGTTGAGCTACATCAGTCTTGTTAAACGCCAACACAAGAGGCAACCTTGTCTTGTAGAGGATACTGCAAGCATAAAGCATGTTGCTCATAAATGTTACGGGGCTTGCTGAACGAGGTGTATCAACAACATAAGTGATCACAGTCGGAAAGGTGGAAGCAAAAGCTTCAGTAATGATGGCTCCTGAAGCAGACCAAGTAAATATTTCAATCTGACCAGGAGTATCTACGAGAACATAATCAAGCTGATCAGCCCGCCTCTCAATCAAAGAAATAACCTGAAATCACGATTTACCGAAATCATTTAACAAGGGAACACAATGAAAAATGGTCAAGGCACTGGATGGTCCATCTTATAAGCAAACAATTAGCAGCTTGGCAAAAAGAGAAAATCAAGTCTGCAAACTGATCATTTGACCTGAATACCTGTCTATAAATTTTAGTTATTTTGACAATTTTGAAACAGCAGTAAATTTTTTTGGATTAAGATAAACCATTTAATAAATCCTACAATCTCTCAACGGTCACATCTTCAGCAGAACGGAAACTGGACAGCTCAGCAACTCATGTAAGAAATTGAAATATAAAATTGTAAGGTTTAAATTCACAGTAAGTTTACCTCATCAAACTTTGTCGCAAACAAGTTAAGTGATGTCAGGATTCCTCCATTAGGTCCAAGATTAAACTGCTTCATCACTTCCTTATATCGAACTGTATCTCTTATATCAATGTTTGCACCAAATGGAAGGGTCATAACAGCAGGGTCAAGGTTCATTACATAACCACGTAAATTAGTAGCTTGTGTGTGACAAACCAGTCTATGAAGGAATGTTGTCTTCCCACTCCCTAAGAAAATTAAAATAAATTTCTAGATGTCATTCTCATGCAATATGATAAAGCTTCTAGGACATATATCCCTTATTTTTTTTTTAATGTACAAAACCCAATCAGAAATTATCAGATTACCTGCCATCCCTACAACAATGATAATAACTGGTTTCCTCTTGAAGTTGATTGATGACGACCCTGCCATTCCAGATGATGATTCCTCAATGTGTAGTTTGTCCATTGAATCAGTAAGCTCCTCCTTTCCTTTATAATTTGCCTTCAGATAATAGTCAAATATGAAAATTCAATGCAGGCTAACAGTTAAATATACAAACTCAAGCTTAGTGTTTTATTTGCTTGCTAAGTAAATTTAAGAAAATGGAAACTCTATTTAAATTGGAAAAAAAAAATTACTAGATTACTCTAATTTTAGTCACAGGAAACTAAAACAGTGACAATGCATAAATTTTAATTCATCACAACCAAAGGATCATTAAACACTATACTCTATAACCTTTCACTTTCTTAATTTGCTCAACAGAAAAACAAGAGGAACTTAGAACAAAAACTTTATTAAAAGTAAAAGAACATTAGAGTACTTTCACTGCAGAAGACTCTTCGGAATCCATCTGGGTCGGCACACTTTCCTCCGCTGACTTAATTTTTAGATTTTTGAAGTCAGAATCAATATCCATATTGGCAAAATCACTATAATGCCAGATTTGCAATTCTGACCCGCCTACGAGTTCAGCTTCCCCTGCTACAAACAATATAACATGTTAATAAAATCCCAACGAAATAAACATGGCAACTGGTGGTTCGAATGCCAAGAAAATGAATCGAAAAAGAGAAAATATGCATAATTATAAATATATATTCAGAAAAGGAAGCAATACCAAATCCGAAAATAATCATTTATCAAGCGAATATACAGAGAACCTTTCATATTATTTAAAAGCCTGATTAAATTATCTCTCTTCAACACTGTAATCTAGTTTACTTTCCTACTCACTATTCAGCAAGAAATAGAGTTTCAAAACGAACCAAAAAAAAACCCAAAGACTTCAAAATATTCCAATAAATACAAAATAAAAGAGAAAACAAAAGTCGATAAAGAAAGAAAACAAGTACGGTGTAAGTTGAACTGAGACGAGATGATAGCGCCGGTTGTGGTTGTTGCTGCGGTGGCTGGTGTCCGGTGGTTGTAACTGAGACTGGGGTTTAGGTCTTGGGTCAAAACTCAACAGTAAGTGGAACGGAAGTTTCGCCAAATTATGCTTTTTAGGAATTTTCAATTATAAAAGAAAAGGAGGAAGAAAAAGAAAAAAAGTCGTTTAAGAAAAGGAGGAACGGAAGTTTCGCCAAATGTCAGACGTTCGAGTCTCTTTTTTTTTTTATATTGTTATAATAATTATAGAATATGCTAAAAAATAAAAAAAAAAAGATAAGAAAAAGAAACCATTATATGGGCGATTCTGGGCCTAGAATCAGGCTTTCATATGAGGCCCAACTAAATATTGTAACAATTTAATTGGGCTTTTAAACGAGGCCCAATGTAAAAGGTAATGCATCGTCGTCTCTTTCTCATCGCGCCATCTCCCCTCTTTCTCTCGAACACTGCACTTCTTTTCTCAATTCTCTAAATTCTAGGGTTAGGGTTTTAGTTTATTAACAAGTCGGCAAAGCTGGAGAGACACAGAGGGGACCGTTATTATGGCGGCAACGACAGCAACAGTTACAACAACAACAACAACGATAACAACTACCAGGACTCTCAGAATAACCGTCACAACCGTCCCTCTCGATTCTCCGACGGCCCCGCTGTAACAAACCGTTACAACAATAATAATAACAGTGATAGTAATCAAGACTCATATCAATACCGTCGCCGCCGTAACCCTAACGACTTTCGTGGTGATGGTGATGGCGGAGTAGGAGGAGGGGGCCACCACCGCTCGTTCGATAGCCCGCCACGTCATGTGCCAGCTGGTGGAGGAGGGGAGTTTAGGCCAATGGGTGGTGGAGGGTTTAGGCCGCTGGGTGGAGGGTTCGGGCCCGGGCTCGGGCTCGGTTCGAATTATCCGGTTCAGCCGGCACCAGTACCGCAGCTTTCCGGGCAGAAACGAGGGTTTTCGGGTCGAGGAGGGCCTTCTCCTGGTTAGATTACTTTTAATCTCTATTGAATATTTTGTACTTGATAAATTTTGTTAATTTGAGGTATCGTTTTTTTTTTTTTTTTTTTTCATTCTTTGTCGGGAATTATCTTTGGTTTGAATTAGTTCAAACGGGATTGGTTTAACCGAGCCTGTCTAAAAATTATGGTAAATTTGCTGAGAAGTCTGAATTATATCTGTGTTTTATGTTGGTTGATAAGTCTGAATTCAATCAGTGTTGTTATGTTGGTGACGTGTTAATACTGATGTATTTGTCTTTCTACTTGTATAAATTTCACTTGGACCATATGCGCAGTTCGATGTGTTTGATACTGCTGATTGTTGATATGGGTATTGGGTTTGGACCATAATGTTTGTTTTGTTTTCCCATACTTCTTTTCGGAGTCATGTGTCCTCTTTGGCACAAGTAAGGCAGTAACTTGTTGGTTTTCCTCTCTCAGATCGCTTTGATGGTGGAAACTTTGCTAAACTTTTTGTTGGGTCTGTGCCGAAGACAGCTAGAGAAGAGGATGTAAGTAAACTTATGCCTACTTATTCAATGAGAAGATCAATGCATTCAGAAGTTGTTGTGCCTTTCTTGAAAAGTAATTGCATATGTACGTCTACAATTTGTTGCTGATTTGGAATTGAATTGGCTTGCTAGTTCTCAACTAGGATGTTATACTTCAAAGATGCTGACGTGTATATTATCACATTTCTGGACTGTGTTTGTCATCTTGCATCCTTTATGTTATAAAAGAAATGTCAATGCAAGCTTTTGCTGAAGTCTTAGTTCTTCTATTTATGTTCTATAAACATGTTTTGAGTATTCTGCTGTAAGGATTTTTTTTTTTTAAAAGGTTTGTTAAGAATTGCTGATCTTCTTCAGATTCGCCCCTTGTTTGAAGAACATGGACATGTGATAGAGGTTGCTTTGATTAAAGATAAGAGGACAGGACAACAACAAGGTATGTATGAATTTTTTTTTCCCAAGTAACTGTGATTTATATTTTATTTCAGGTCCCCCTGAGAGGCTGATGGGAGCAAACTTAAGCTCATCTTTCATCTCTGTTAGTTTTGCAACAAGTTTCGGGCTTGTTGGTTTTGGTTGCGACCCTCTTCTTGTTTGTCCATCCTTTCATACATGAAGGCAAGATGTGAACTTATAAGAAACCAGCTTTATGTAGCATTTGGGTTACTTTGAAAGACAAGTAGATCTGTGCTTGTAATTTGTTATTGCAGTGGAGGGAAATACTTTACAAGTCATTTGTAATGGGAGTAGGCTGCTTATTTCAGGATCTTCAAAAGTGCAACTGTTGTACAGTAGAGATAGTATTTCGGGTTTTCGCTTTTCATGGTTAATCAATTTATACAGTGGAGACATTTTCTTGGTTTCTTCTTGTCTTGGCTAGATATTTTCTTAAGGCTTTTGTGGCTTGAAATGGCTATTATATATTTCTTTGTATTGGCAATATGGGATGGATTTGAAGTTAGTTGTGGATGAGACATTTATGATAATTGGTTTATATGACTCTGTAAGTTGTCAATATGCCTCCGTTAAAGGCGCTATAGGTACATGTCTCATGGATATTCGTGGGTAGGAAATTTATGGTTGTTGTCTTTATATATGTGGCCAAGTCGGAGGACTTCTCTTCTATGCTTCTATACTGAAATTGAAGCTCTTTCGTAATGCTGTGTGGTTCTAGAATGGTTGTCTTAGGGGATTTTATCTTTTTTGGCTCATTTGATGCTGATCAGGGTTTTAGCATTATTATTGATGTCATTTTGAAAATGTGAACCCTTTTAACATTGTGTGAGACTAGGGTGCATTTATGTGGACTCTATTGTCAAAATTATGTCATTGGGCATTCTTTCCTCCAATTCTAATTAGAAGCATGGGTGGCCATACTAGTTTTTATTATTATTGCATGAGCTTGTTTTTGCCCCTCATGTTATTGCAATGGTCAAACTATCTTCCATTTTCTAGTATTTTCAATATGATCGCAATTTTAAGTGCCTAAGCTAATTTATGGAAGTATTGTCGTTTGGTTTTGTTTCGTTACTTCTTCTATGCATGTCTGAGGATGCAATATAACAAGTATGCACAGCTGTCAATCCATGGTTCTTTACTTCATTGTCTTATTATTTGCTGCTCAAGACTTGAGGCCTACCTCTCTGAATGTTTTGGGTTGGTTGTTGGTTGCATTATCAAATTCTTTAGATATTTTTTGTGATTGGCTGCCGTTTAGCTAAATTCTAGTCTCTCATGACTCGAAATGTGAATGTGGATGGAATTATTTGAGGTTGTTGCATTTTATCATTGAGCAACCACAATTTTGATACTTATGAATGTACTATGTGAGCTTCTACTATTTTATATGATGCCAAATGTGGGATTTTTCAACTGTGAGTAAGTGCATGAGTTTGTAATCAAAACTTGCACCCTTTCTGTCTTCTGGCAGCAGTTGTTCTGGTTCAGGTGCTTTATAGTTTGGTAGAAGTTTGTGCTTTACTTTCATATACGCTGAAAAAATAAATTATAGACTTTGTGGCAGCATGGGCATATGTTGTTTCTGTGTACTGAACTGAAATGATGGTCTTGTGCCTTCATTGATGGCATAACCACACATTTGGGGAACATTTTCTAACATTGCGCTATACTTTTGCTTTGGTATTGGGATCAGTTATGTTTTCCTCCTCTTAGTCTTTTTCCAACGAACGTGTTTTACTTGAATGTTCTGTTGGATAATTTCTTACATCCACGACTGTTTTGCAATCTATCATATGAGCTGGTCCTAATTATTGGATAATTAAGTTTGGTTATGTGGCAAGTTATGTGGAATTTTAACTTCTTGTCAACGCTAATTGTAGGGAAAACTAATTTGTGAATCACCACATTATGTGGCTAAATTTTGTGGCTTTGTAGATAGCACAATGAAGTCTGTATGAGATGGTTACTTCATGATCTGATCATATTTAGTACCAATTCCAGGGATCAACCCTATGACTGATTAACATCTTTTTATGGACTAACAAGAAGCATTCTGCATTATGTATGTTGCCTTTTGTTCTATCCCTCTATAATGGTTCAAGGTGAACATTAACAAATTTTTCTTTAGGTAGATAATTGGCTTTTGCCCTTGTCACATTAGAGGAGGGTGGCATTGGATCTGGATGACATGGTTGCTTTATTTTGTTTGTATGTACCATTACCAATAACAAATAGTAGCCAATAAACGTCTTATTGTGCGTGAACAGGAAACATTGTGCATTGTTGATGATCCTTTTAGTATTTTCCTCTGGAAAGAGCATTCGTATTCATTCTTAATTTTTTGGCTTGTTAAATTTCTTTAAAGTTTATGACGTGGCCAATCATCAACACTTCTGCTTATGTGACTTATATAATTTTGACATTAGAAATTTCATTCCTCTTAGGATATGATTTCTAGATTTCGGTTGCATTGTTTATTTGTTATGATTTTGATTAGCTGTTGGGCGGTGGAACAGATGGGTTTTAGGATTGACACTTGCATCTGTGGAAAGATTTATAAATATTTGGTTCATTCTCCTAGTCAGTGTGGGTTCCACATTTGATGCTTTATGAAGGGAAGGTGTAGAATGTGAATGTTTTTTTTCGTTGTCTAGCTTATGTGATGTTATGCGAGCAGCTTTTTGGATTTATTACTATGGAAGAATCTCAGTTATTTTATAACTGAGGTTAAGTTGTAAGCCTACGGTTTTCCCCAATCTTATATTGTTACGTGATAATTCCATTCAGCAAAGTGTACGGGGACAAAATTTTTAACTTTATCTGGATGGTGTGTATTCTTTTTACATAACCAATGGTTCTTGGCTGGTTTATTACTTATCTGCAAATAGCATCACAGTGTTGGTGAGATGGATGTCTTCTCTTGCTGCTGGCCTTTCTTCTGTCTAATAATTCAGTTGCAGAACTGATGCCCAAGCTTCAAAAACCATTATCCACTGTGTATGATTTACTTAGATGTAAAAACTATGTCTCCTTCCAACTCTCTTGACTACATCATGTATATGTTCTAGTGCTGCTTCCTTTTCAGAAGCTAATGAATTTAAGATGTGATTTGTACTACCCATCTCATTTGTATGCTCTATTTTGGATGAATGTAATAATTTGCTCGTTATTTGGGGAATGGAGCACTCTATTTTTCTTCCCTATCCTTTGCCAAAAGAAAATTAGAAAAATTTAGCGTTTGAATTTGTTGATTTGGATTTTAGTTTGTCTTGGATTCCTTGTGAATGACTGAATGGGATTTTAGTGGACTTGGTGATTATACAACCATGATGAATGTAGCCAATTGTTTTTAATCTGGTTGCTTGTCATTCAACCTTAGGTGGAGATGCACATGAATGAACAGGATGTTTGGTATTTTGTTGACATCAAAGGGGGCATCTTGTTTTTCAATAAAAATTATGAAGATTTCTGTTATCTTCATTATTGTCCGTAGTATTGGTGGACCTGGTGATCATGGTGATGATTGTGGTGCTAGTAGCAGTGTAGTGGTAGTAAATGTAGAGATAGTCGGTTATCCTGAATCCTTGCTTTTTACTTAGACTAGTTTGGTCTGAGACTGCGGTGTATACATGTATATATATGTATGGAACACAAGGAAAATCTTGGTAGAACAACACCCCTCTTTCCTTTCTCTCCCTCTGCACAAGATTGGTCAGCTACTTTTGTATTATCATATTCTTTGTACTTAATAAAGGAAGGTTCTCTTGCAAGTTGGGGTTTTCCCCAAGGTTATTTGAGATGGAATTAATCATCTATAGGCATATCCTATTCCGTGCATTTTCATATGACTGTGGGCTGTATTCTGTTTTGATGTTTAATATGACAGTTGTCAGTTGATTGTCTGTTTATTTTAATATTCTTCCTTGGATGAGTGGGCCTTGGTGAATGGAAATGATCCATTTGTCTAAGAATTTTGTCACTCTTTTTTCTTTTTATAATGATATACTTTTGCGGTTTCATAGTAAATAACATTAGATGTATGTGTTGTGCTGAATTATATATTTGAGCTACCCATGTATCATCATTGATAGGGTGCCAATAACTTAATAAAATCAGGATGAACATTTTTTGGTTGTGCAGGTTGTTGTTTTATAAAATATGCAACTTCAGAAGAAGCTGATAGGGCCATTAGAGCATTGCACAATCAATATACTCTACCTGGGGTCAGTTTTCTTGCTGGTTTTGATTTTCAAGTACTTTGGTAGCTATGGTAGTCTCACACATTTATATGTGTTTTTCAGGGTGTGGGTCCGATCCAAGTTCGATATGCTGATGGGGAAAGGGAGCGCCTTGGTAATTGTCTTTGATTCTTTGCCCTTCAATTTCATTCATGTTTTATCCTGCTTGAAATAGGCATGCTCTGCTGGAAAATATATTCTTGGACATTTTTTCATTTGCTCTGGTCTTAGTATATATATGAATAAATTTTCCTATTCTGACATAACCAATGCTTTTAATCCTGATGTTATTCCGTTCTATGATAGGCGCAGTGGAGTACAAATTGTTCGTGGGCTCACTAAATAAGCAAGCTACTGAGAAAGAAGTTGAGGAAGTATGTCAGACATCAACTGTCTGTTTGTTCAGTTTTGTCTTTCCTTTTCTAAGGTTATTAAGTTTCAATCAGTAAATATTGTTGACTGTTTGCTTTCTCAGATCTTTTTACCATATGGTCGAGTTGAAGATGTATACCTCATGCGCGATGAGATGAAGCAGAGTCGTGGTATGCCCTTGTTCTTCTGTTGAATCTTAAAAACCTTATGCAAATTTGACATGTAGTTTGGATGAAAACTTCCTTTCTCTACTTTCTTGTGCTATATTATAATGTCACAATTGATTGCTTCAAGATCATTGACCCAAGCAAATGTTTTGATTATCTCTTCTGTCCAAGAACATCCGCGTAATTTTTTTCAAGAAAAAAATTGAGAGAAAGTAGGGAATATATGAGTGCAACTGGTCTGATGGTTTATTTATTAAATATATGAGTAAAAATAGGGTATATCGTTATTTATCTTTTAGTGCTTCCTAAATCAAATGGCTAATCCTCGATATCACAATAGGATCGTGGATTGTTTTTCTTTGCTGTCCTGATATCAATATCTATTCTCAATCCTCGTTGTTCATAGAGAAGCCGATGTCATCATGTTTATTTCTTCCTATTCCTGATACCTTTTGTTGAATTCTTTCTGAAGGATGTGGATTTGTTAAATACTCTCACAGAGATATGGCATTGGCAGCTATAAATGCTCTTAATGGAATTTATACAATGAGAGTAAGCATTGTTTGTTACTTGAGCAATGTTGGGCCATAGTCTTTTACTCTTATAATTGACTGTTAATAAATTATAGTTTTGAATGTCATTCATTTATTATATTTTCTGCACCTTAGGGATGTGATCAACCATTAACTGTTCGGTTTGCTGATCCTAAGAGACCCAGGCCTGGAGATTCAAGGTTTTTCTCTATAATTGTATATATTATTTGCAAACGGTCTAGGAGGGATTAGTCTGTTAGTTAGATTTAGTATATTTTTTATCTGTCTACTTCAATTTTTTTTTTTCTCTTTTGGGTTTGAAGTTGCGGGAGTGGGGGGGTTTGAACACTAGTTTAGGCATTTTATTGTTATTTTGGATATATATTCATGTGATATGATTGTAGTTTGGCTCTTTTTCCTTCTTAGCAGAGCATCTTTTCTCCTACTGCTGACATATGCAGACTTTAATTTCTTTTCTTTCTTTTTTCCTTTTCTTTTTCTCAGGAATACTCCTGCATTTGGTGGTCCTGGTTTTGGTCCTCGGTTCCAACCACCAGTGCCTAGGTTTCCTCTTCCACCAACATATTAGTGACCTTTAATGAATTATCATTTTCTTCTTGCCATTTGATACCTGTGAATTAATGACTTCATATTCCTACAGACCGGCTCCTAATTTTGGTGACCCTATGGGTGACCGGATTCCTCCTAATGCTTGGCATCCCATGAGTCCCCAGAATATGGGGCCACCCTCTAATCCTGGTATTCGTGGTTTTGGGAATCAGTTGCCTCCTAGGTCAGGTGATCCAGGAATGCCTCAAAACCCAGTAAGTACAAATTTGATGGTTCTGCAACTTGTAATTAGGAATGTTCGTGGCATTATTGTATGCTGACGTGTGAAATGTAAACCATAGTTGTTAGCTTGGAACTGGCAAAATATCTGGCCATGTTTACTTGCTCGGAGTTTCTCATTTCTTAACAATGCTTGAAATACATCAGGGTGGTACTGCTGATGGTTCTCTTCCTGGAGTTGCTGTTTCTTCTTCAACTTCATCTGCTTTGCAACAGGTATCTGAAATATTTTTGTAACTTGACGCTTTAATGCTCTTACGGTCATCCCAGAATAAGTGAGCAACTTTTCATAAATTCTATCAGAATTTTAGTCAACCTCAGTCACAAGTTCCATCCCTTGGTCAGCAAATATCGCCATTGCAGAAGCCTCTTCAATCACCTCAGCATATGCCTCCTTCCTTTCAACTGCACCCTCAGGCTCCATCTTCTTACTCCCAGACACAAACTTCCATTGGCGGGCAGCTACAAATTCCAGGTCAAACACCTTTCAGTCAAGGACCACCATCACAACATTTACGTGGTTTGAGTGGACAGTTGTCTGGTTCCCAACCTCAGGTTCAGCAGATTGCCGCTTCTTCTACAACGCTATCAGCTCCTCTAAATAGCAACCTTCAATCCAGTTCATTTTCCACTGGGGCAAATCAACAGCAGCTGCCTGCTCCTGTCCCGCAACAAGTGCTTCAACCTTTTCAGCAGTCTCCATCACAGTTAGCACAGATGCTGTCGCAGCAGACTCAGACTCTACAGGCAACCTTTCAATCATCCCAGCAGGCATTCTCCCAGCTGCAGCAACAATTACAGCTAATGCAACCATCAAATCAGAATCTAGCATTGCAGCAAAGTTCTCAGGCTACTAAACAACAGGTAAACAGGATCAGAGGAATTCTTATTGGGAGTCTTTTAGATGCCTTGACTTGTAATAAATACATTGGTTACATTAGTTTTTGTTCTACACCTTTCACTTAGTAAATAAATGATTGCCAGTTTTTTGAGATAGTTTGGCTACCTAAGGTTGCACACAACCTAAGATGAACACTGGCTTTTTGAGCTAGTTTTTTGAGATAGTTTAGCTACCTAATGTTGCACACAACCTAAGATGAACACTGGCTGTTTGAGCTCAAAACAATGAAAAGTTTTCAGCTCAAGTTGGATCGGTTGTGAGCTTGATTTGAGAATATTGGAATGATGTTTGAGCTCAAGTTAACTTAAAGTTTATTTGAACTTGTCATTGTTCATTTCTTATTTACTATTAAGTGTTGAGGATTTCATATGCTGCTAATTTGAAAAGCATTAATAAATAAATTACTG
The DNA here is from genome assembly GCA_946807835.1 of Ailanthus altissimus. Classification (NCBI taxonomy): domain Eukaryota; kingdom Viridiplantae; phylum Streptophyta; class Magnoliopsida; order Sapindales; family Simaroubaceae; genus Ailanthus; species Ailanthus altissimus. The sequence goes on along the minus strand of OX327703.1, from coordinate 27,673,629 downwards.
GTTTTATTGAGCTGAACTCTATTTTTCTCGATTTCATGCTTGAAAAGTAAATGATCCTCAAATCATGCTCAAGCTAGGTTGGTTTGTTAACTTTTAAGCCAAATGGAGCTTAGGTCTACATTATATTATCCATCTTAAAAACGTTGATACGATGGAAGTCAATTGTTTTCATTTGTCAAAGTTTTTGCAACATTTTGGTGACAATTTTACTTGGTCCTCTTGTCTCAGTGGCTTGGGATTGCACCACAGACAGCTTCCAGCACTCCTGCTGCCACACCGGTTGCAGATGTGCCTGTATCTGCATCAGCTGCTCCAGTTGCACCTGTGTCTTCACAGACAGCAGGTCCCGTGAAATGTAATTGGACAGAACATACCTCCCCTGATGGGTATAAGTACTATTATAACGGTCTAACTGGTGAAAGCAAGGTGAGACAAATCAACCAGTGACTTGCTGTTGTACTTGGTCTTCAATATATGTGACAATTGTTTCACTGTGAAAATGTAGTGGGAAAAACCCGAAGAGTTGACATTGTTTGAGCAACAGCAGCAGCAACAAAAACCACCAGTTCAACAGCCTCAAGCTCAGTTGCACCCCCAAGTTTTGCGTGCACAGCAGGTACCACAAACACAACAGATGCGGCTTCAACCACAGCTCCATCAGCAGTCGCAGCAGCAGCAGTTACAACAAACTTTTTCTTCATCAGTAAGTAGTGTGTACATAGTTTCTACATGTTTATGAGATACAATTGCCATTGCTAACCTTATTTTTTTCGAAATTCAGTATCAAGCTTCTGGGGTTAGAGGTCAACATAATGCTCAGGTAAATTTCTTTTTTGAAAAGTCATTGATTATTCAGGATTTTACTGACATTCTAATGATGTCTTATTTAAACTATGGATTCAGTCTAATTGAGCTAGATCTTTCAGATTTCTGTTGCTTTTATAATTTTTCTATGGTTAAGCAAATTTTGTGATTATTACTTTAGGTTCTTGATCTATTAAGCCTCAGTTGGTCATCTACCCTTAAGGTTTTATGTGCCTAATGACAATATTTGGCATACATTCAGAAATAACTAGATGGGGAAAATATGCCAGAGATGAAACGCGGCTTAGTTAATATTGTCTTTAGTACCTAATGACAATATTTGGCATACATTCAGAAATAACTAGATGGGGAAAATATGCCAGAGATGAAACGCGGCTTAGTTAATGTTGTCTTTAGTATTTTGGCCATTAGATATGCTATGGATGATTACCAACCAGCTATCTCATGCTAAAACTACTTGGATTTAGTGATATATTTCAAGGTAGTCTCGACTTTCAAATTTACCATAATTTCTTTGCTTAGCCTTCGTTTAGATACAATCTTTTCTGTTGGCAGTACATATGGTTTTATCAATTCATGGATCTTTGGCTTTTGCAGGAACTTGGTTACACGCAGTTACCTGTAGCAGGTGGTTCGGTCAATGATCCAGCACGCTTCCAACAGGTATTAAGTCTTGTCATTTCATCTGTTTGTCCTCTCCTATCAAAATTTTATTCTTATTGACTTCATCTACTGCAGGGGTTTCAGGCTGCACAGGAGTGGATGTGGAAAAATAAGCCATCAGGTTCTAACACTTTCCTTCTGCTTTAACCTTTCTCACCTCCTACTCCTTCGCCCAAAACAACCTATTATATGTGGGTGTGTGCATCTAGAAAAAGAGAAATAAAACAGTTGAAAGGAAGTGAGCTGCGTTACCATTAAACTATGGTTCTGTCAGTGTAGTGGCTCCACTCATTTTGTTGGAACTGGAAGATTCCTTAAAATGTTCCATTCAGTGGATGTTTAGGCCAAAATAGTGTCATGGTATCAAATGGGAAGTGTGTATCATACAGCAATTCTCATCAAATATGGATGAATGATCAGATGTGTGTTGAACAGGATAGTCAACCATTTAGTGCCTTATTGTTTTCACAGAAACTGAAGCACCTGATCCTCATCAAATGCATATTCCGCACCTTTTATTTTTTCCATCAGTATTGAAGATGAATTTCACCTACAGGGACTTGAAGTGGAAAAGTGGAGTCAGAGGTGGCACTAGGGGCAGAAGTATGCTGTTTGGAGGATGCTGATTTGGAGGATATATAGCAGGCTTCTGGCAAAAACACAGTGCAAGAACTGCATTGATCTTGAGTGGAGGAGGTGGCTTTTGTAGCATTAATCCTCGCATTATTTCTTGCGATGTTATTTTTCTACTCTACTGTTGCATCAAGCATACGGCAATGAATGCCTTTGTAACATAATTCTAGTTGCTGTAGTTGAAATGTTTAGTTTAGAATATGTAATGTAGTCAAAGTCTCCTGTTAAATATTAGGCTCCTTGTATCCTTTTATATGTAATCGATGCAAGCTGGAGTTGAAGGCCGATCTATCCATTTCGATTGTTTCGCTGGTTAGAAAATGTTATGATCGGATTTAGACCTTGCGTAAAAGCATTTTTATATTAACTTCGATGGGAATTCTATCCGTTTGAAACAGATAAAAGATAAGAGAAGGAAAGAAGCGACATGGTTTCAATTTGTCAGTAACTGACCATAGATATTAGAAGCCTTGTTAGGCATACATGCGTAAAATTAAAACTAGCTAATGGAAAATCTAAAGGAGGTTAAATACTTGAGGTCAATCGAAAACCCGACAATTTCTACGGATTTCGCCATTGTTACCGGTCAGAGGCCTCAGGCTTCCCCTTTTTCAGCATGGGAGATTTTAAAATCCTCAGAAGATTGATGGGTCTTCAACATAAAATTCAATGATTTCACGAGTTTGATCTTGGGTCACAAGAACTTTGGTCAGATGGAAGTAACCCCTCTCCAGAAAGAAGGTTAATATAGTATTGGGTGTCGAATGTATTAGGAGTGACCAGATCAAGATGTGCAAGTGTTTCACTGGTGGATTCCGAACAGAGCTGCTGCTGACTTTGAAGGAACTCCACAATGATATCTGGACCAACTGGGAGGCTGGGGCTGGGTAGCCTGGAGCTGAAACTTGAGCATCGAGCCTTTCCCATTGTGTGAGCACCTGTCCAGTAATAATCAAATCTCTTTAGTTATATGTTTTGGAATATGCCAATTAAGCTAGCGACGGCGTTTATGGAGAGGCAAAATGAAATTATTACCCGAAAGGGCGAGCATGTCATGAGTGTGAGGCCAACGTTCTGGAACTTGGCCACAAGATTTGGCACAGTAGAATTTGGAGCTGGGATATTGTTCGTTGCTGCTTCTTTGCTGGCACTGAAGCTGTACCTTCTGCCCATTGGCACCTCCCAACCTGGGCCACCAGACTGCAAATCACATTTTCAAATCAGCATAATACAGAGACAATTTAATTAGCCCGAACTTGGAAACACTAGTCCATGTTTCTTGAGTACAAAGTTACTAAAACAAATATCACATACTAGAACAACAGTCTCAGGAAGCAATTGCAAAGAATATCATCACAAGAAACAGCCTCAGGGCAAGTAGATTCAAGATTAGATTTTATTGTGTCAATCACTTCGAAACCCTTCGATGAATTCAAATTGCGTTGTGCAGTTTTTTCACCAACGAAGTCCTCAGTGTCATCTAACAGCACTGAAGCATCACAACCCTGCAAAAAAGAGAACTCAAATGACATAACGCTAGAAATATTAACACAGACAAAAAAAAAAAACTTGTTGAGACTTGCATTAACAAAGCAATCATGGAAATGAAGACGAAGCAGTGAAGCTGCCATTCTTGAATCTTCGGAAACAGCATTTCCAACCACAGAAAAGATTACGGCTTCTGCTTCCGGGCAGCTATTTTTGTAAATATTAATTTCCAGTTCAAAACCAATGTCACCAACACATGCTTTCTTTCAAAGTGTTTGGTGGGTTTGCAAACGTGGTTACTAGTTTAAGTAACACGAGAATACATAAAAAGTAAGTACTTGGCCATCTCTTGTAGACTTGGCGCCTTGCTAAGGAAGTGAGCTAATTCCTCTTATATAGAAGTTGCATTGCAGGAGACTCTTTTGAGAGTGGCATTGTGATTTGTGAAAAGAGGTACATTTGTATTGAAGAGTTGTTAATGGAAGACACATTCAAGCCTGGAAGAGGTCAATTTCATATTCGGTAACCTAATGCCATGTGATGTGATTCTTCAAGCTTTTTCTGGACATTATCTTGAAACTTTGTATTAACTGAAGTGGAAGCTTCTCAGATAATTATGTTGAGAGACAAAGAGAGATAACATCTTTTTGATGCAAATATGGTTTTGGCCATTAAAAAAATTGGAAACTCTTTTAGGATAAAAGCTGTTTCAATCATTTTCCATTACAGGTAGCGGGATTTGGTAATTGTTGCCCCATGAAAACAACAATCATTCTATTAGTCATTCCCAGCATCTGTTTCTATAATATGTACAAACTTAGGAATATGTACCATTGAAGAGAAATAGACTATCAATTAATTGAACTCTCTTTAATGCCAGAAATGCCAACAAAATGCTAAATTACTTGGGTTTGTAGCCACAGTAGAGAAACATAGAACTGAAATACAGAAAGCCCATTACTAACAAATTGACCCATCTTCGCAAATTGTTAGTGGATTAGGAAATTCCGAAACTCACCAGTCCATCTCTTGTTATTTTGCGGAAATTTCGATTGCAATGTGCAATGACAAGAAGATAATGATGTGCTTTGTTTCAGCAAAACCAAAAAAAAAAAAGAGAGAGAGAGAGAGAGAGAAATAGTACTAACTAATAAATATTCTTCTTAAAAAGTCCACTTAAGAGGTTTAGATTAAAAAAGAAAAAGGCTACCCAATTCCGCTAATGTAATTCCAAAAACAAAAATAATAATTAATTTTAGTTTCAAACCACATATCTTTAGGCCGTATAAGGCCAAACATTTAAAGTGTTTGTAACTGCATAATCATGCTTCATATGCATAGGTCAGCTCTCTAATCATTTATTAATATATAAATGTATGTGTGGAATAAAACCCTAATTATATATAAATATTGTTATAAATAAGGATCTTATTACTATTTTAAGTTCTCTAATTCTTAATTCAAAAGTCTTAAAATAATATAGGAATATAATCACACAGTCTATAACTTCGTTTTATGTACCTAAGATTACCAATGATGCCAAGTTAAGACATTGCTTTAAAATAATTTTACTAAGTAAATGTAATTAGTATCATAATTCGTTAAAAAGGTGACTCTATCGAGGCTTCTTTCATTTTTTTTGGGTTAAAAAAAAGAATAATGTTACACTTTAAATTATATTTTAAATTTTTTTAATTTCAAATAATGTGTTAAAACAATCATTAAAAAGTGAAATAATATAATAAGTGATTTTAAAATTTGTACTATTTTACTATTTAGTAATTGCTTATACATTAATTTAAAATATCATTTAAAAATATACTGTTCCTTTAAAAAAAGTAAAAAATCTAATTGAAATCACTAAAATCATTCATGCATCTCAAAAGTGATGATGGGCAATCAATGTCATAGTTTACTCGTTTTACATAAATCATTATTTGGACTTTTGGATATTAATTCACAAAAATTTCTAATATATTCTCATTCTAATGTGAAATGAAAAGTTGAAAAAGTTGCCAAGAGAACAAAATTCAAAATTTATTCCAAAAAAAAGTAAACAAAATTCAAAATGATTAAAATAGTAATTCATCCCCCCCCCCCCCCCCCCCCCCCCCCCCCCCCCCAAAAAAAAAAAAAAAAAAAAATAGGGCAAAAAATAAGTGAGTATTGAGCGAGCATCAGCAGAAAAAAAGAATTCCGGCTTGAACACATAAGGAAGCATTCACATTTCGATGCTAATTATATTCGAGTGTGAAGCCGCACGCCATTGAGGGCATTAACATTAGGCAATTAATTAAATAACTTTAATTCCCATATGGTTTTTATATAAATTTGAAATGAAAAGTTAATATTAGCGGCTTGAAAGTTTTGGATAGAAAGACAAATTCTTAACATAATTAATAGCGCCTTCTTTCTGAGAACAAACAAGAGGCTGCTTTCCAATTTCTCACTTGCCTACGATGTGCCTAAAGGCAAACACTGTTGAATAATATTTATCCTGTACGAAGTTTTTTTTTTCTCGTTTATATTACATATATATTTGTGAACTTGCCTATGTTCATACGAAATCTTAAATATTTAAGCATTCATAAAAATGATAGCCTGGCATTTCAATTTTGATCTACTGCTCACATATTCCTTGTCGGTTTCGGGTTTCATTTGGTTGATTTTTTGGAATCTCAAGACATCTTCTATGATGGATTTATAGTGTAAGCGATTGCAAACTTAATTTCTCAACAGTTCAAAATTCACATAAATTTCTAAATCTATGGATAAATAAGCAACCAACTTGAGCAAGACTAAGAAAAATATTGGGTAGTAATTAGACTTTTTGGAAAGAGATGATCGTTCTTCGAGACCATGCCTTATCTTTTATCTTTTTGAGTCAGTCAAATGTAAACCATCCACGTTTTATTCAACTTTCAGTATGCTTTCAATTGGGCATGTGATTTGAGATTTCTTCTTCCAGCTTGTGTTAATTGATTTTGATATTTAAAACGAGCTTTATATATAAATCATATAACATAATGGTGAATATTCTTGAATGCTTTATGTACAATCCCTATAGCTTTTATTTATGTACTTGTAAATGCATGTACATGTTGAGGGTCAGATCAAAATAGCTATATATCGTCTAAGGCTATAACATTAATCTATGGCTAGCAAAGCCAGAGAGATATGGACAAGAACTATATCAGCAAATGCGTAAAGCAAGAACCATATCCCATCCAAAATCTTAGACCATCCTTTCTATCAAGATATACACTTGATTCCCATTGCCTAGATGTTCATATAGCATCTAGTGATTCAAGGCTCCATGTGTATTTGTTAGCCTGAAGAGGAAGTAAAACACCATAAATGGTTAGCTTTATTAGTCATGGTGGTGGACCTGGTGGTCAAGTTATTTCCTGCTTGCTCCCATGCATGTTTGGAGACATGGCATTTAACTCTCTAAGCATATACTTTACAAGTCACAACCACATCCCATCTTTAGGGTTTCTCAATTTCCTAGGATCGACTTCCTAAGTTCATCATAGATTCTCCTTTTTCCCATAAAGTTCATACAGAGAGAAAAAGATGAATAGATATTAAGCTTTTTAAACCAACTTTAATTGCTCAATGGGAAAACCCTAACCCTAATTGTGACCAATAATTTACAGCTTGGTAGCGATGCATATGTGCTTCGAGAAGAATAATTATTAAGAAGCAAAAAATCAAGAGATTTGATAGCTGATTTATCTAAAAAGAGGAAATGATGACTGAAGAAAAAAATAAAAGGAGATACAAACGTACCCGTTAACTCCACAACTGAATAATCTCTAGATATACAAAGAATAAACATAGAAATTTTTAACAAGAACAAAACTAGTCCACAAAGGCTGGGTAGTTCATTTCAGTACAAGTTTTGTGACATTGATCAGAATAAAGCTGTCTCTACGATCGAAATGGTGAAGTGGATTCTTTGATCTGATCTAAAGATATAATAAACCCCATAATTAAGTCAGTTTAGAGAATTACATACCAGCTGCAAGAAAAAACGAGATAGAAAATCATATCATAATTCATTTTCTAATCCCCCTTTGGCTCGATATTACGCATCTGTGATGGCACAATGTCCTGAAGAAGCCCGTGGTCTCTTAGCAAAGAAGCTGGAGAAGTTGTAGTACTGATACGTCTCTCTTGATGAACAAAACTAGAGAACGAAGGATTGAAACTAGCAGTAGTACTAGAACTAGAATTTAGATTCAAATAATCTGGCGACGAACTGTAAAAATAGGGTTGTTGCTGATGATGAAGATACCGAGGCTGTGGAATCCCAAACGATGAAGCAGCAGCTGCAGCAAAAGCAGACGAATGATCTGTTGTTGTCGCCATGAGCCCGATATTGCCTCGAGGTATTATCGGGCTTGGGTGTGTGTGTTGGCCTTCATATGTTGTAACAACAATCGCTGGATCATCAGATGATCTCTCAACTCTCTTCTTAACGCCACAGCCTGCACTGGTGCAACGATAGTAGCTTCTGTTCCAAGCAAAAATAAAATATTGGCCAAAATAGTACACAAAAGCTGACTATACATGATCTTGTTATCCCAGTGACTGAAGTTGAAGTAATAAAATCGGGAACAAAGAGGTGATTAGATGAGTTTTTAATTTGGTACCTTGGATGTGGGCTATTTTTCACAGCCTTTTGGCCGTACTTTCGCCATCTATAGCCATCATCTAGCTGATCAACTTCGCTCTTTGTCATGAACGCGAATCTCGGCTCTCTCTGCCTTTTTTGGTTCTTCTTTTTGGGTTTCAACCTACCCACATACAAAAACACCACAATTTCACATAATAATCACAAAATAAACAACAAACCGTTCTCAAAATTCTATTTGTAAACATAAAACGTGAAAAGAAACCCAACTGGTAGATCATTTTTCGCTTGAAAATCCTCATTATATACATGACAAACAATGATCAAACACGCCCATCTAAACAAACAAAGAAGAAGAAGATGAAGATGGTGATATAAATAATACTTACCGTTTCTTAGTCTTATCTGGATCCTGCTCATCTTCATCTCCAGCTTTATTACTACTTTTAGTCTGCTCTTCATTAGTATTAGCTGCTTCATTTGATGATGACGAGATCGATGAAGAGTTCGGTGTAGCTGGATTATTCAACACCTCTGAAGACTCCGGCACGGTGGATGCCGGTGACGGCAGCGACTGTTGAGGTGGCGGTGTAAGAAACGGTTCTGGCTGATGCTGCTGCAAAGAATCGAATAAAGAAGCAGCACCAAAATCTTGATGATGGTTATGGACGCTAATCAAGTCCATGTACCCAAAAGAACCCCACTTATCTCCATCACATGGCATGTCAAAGATGCTCGAGAAAGCAAAACTAGACGTCGGATTCTCATCGGAAAATAATGTCGAATTCGCCATGGAAATTGAATTCTCCGACTTCACGATCAGCTCCTCTCTTTTCTCCATTAATCAGAAGCACATAATATTCTTATTCATTCGCTACTGAATTGTTGTTCTTACTTATTACGAAAACAAATAAGTAAAAGCTAGAGAGAGAGATGTTTGATTGAGTGAGACTTATTTGCTTCTTTTTCAAGTGTGAATAGACTTTAGTTTTGGAGATTTTGGCTTTTGGAAAACAGCTTGGATTTAGGAGGTTTCCCATTTATCTGTTGACCGGAATTTGCCGGTTAATCATGTGTACGGAACCATGTCGACTGGGGACGGTGTTTGCCTGACGACCGCCACTGGGTCCACCCTTGTATACGCGGATATTTTGACCGGTTTATCCGGTTGCGTGTAGACGGGTTTCGAGGGTGCACGTGGCCCCGGAAAAAGGATTAGTTTGGCTCGTGTGAATGTGAACTTCCGTTGTCGAGTTTCTTTCGCGGCTTTTTTACTTTTTATTAACTTTTAACGGCAAACAACTTTTTTGTTTTACGTGAGAGCATGGCAAAGCCTTTTAACCACAGATTCAATGACATAAATACCCATCGGCTTCTTAATAAGTTTTGTTTTGTATTATTTGTGGGGGAATAATTTGTTATGAATTATGTGCTTTTTATTAGACAGATTCATTCAATGTGTTGGCATGTTAAGAGACAAGATCGCAGTTAGGTTTGAGTTTGATGATCGAACATTTTTGGAAACCAAAAAAATGAAAAATGCATCAAAATCACATTCTTTTTATATCTATGATTGCTCAAAATTCATTAAGACTTTATTTAATTCTTCAATTAAATTTAAATTCAGTGTTTGTTTTATCGATTTTGATGATTTAAACAAATAGTGTTGAATCTATGTATCAAAAGTTAATTATAGTAAAAAAATGGTATTTGATATACTTCAAAAGTTTTCCAAATGACCCAAAATTTTATCCATGAGTTTCATTAAAATTATTAATTTGATTTGAAAACAACAAATTACTTATTAATAGTTTCACAGTATTAAACGTTTAGTTTTGTCTCAACTATCATTGGTATATTGGCTTGAGATTAGAGTCTTTGAGATATGATCCTAAAGTAATTACCAATATCATTTTAATCAATCAATTCTAGTGCCTTCATCTATAGCCGAGCTACTAGTGTTATTGTTTGTGACAATATTGTCTTAGAACTTTTCAGCATGATCCATGGATGATTGACATTTGCTAACCTTCCTTCTCTTACATTCTATTAACACCTTTTAGCTTTACATAGTTAAACAATTTCCCACTAACCAAAATCCCTTTTATATCTACACACACATGGGGTTATGGATATTCTCAAGCACAAGTGATTGAAAAGAATCCATACAATATATACAAATCAACCAAGATATAAAAAACTCCTTGATCCCCAAGAAATCATGAAGAAACACAATGCTAGCTTAGCTAGCTTTAGCTTATCACAAAAAATGGAAACATTCATTGATAATTCAAGATTCAAGAGTTGTTTTATATTCTCTCATGTAATGTGGTTACTTTTTTTATTTTTATTCTAATAATAAAAATAATAATAATATCATATCATGTATTCGTAAATGCTTTCCCATATAGAAAAAAGAAAAAAAAAACAGATGCCTTTGAGATGGATCACTGTAAAGTTGATGCGAAAATAACCGCGTTATAAAGAAGCTTCGGCACATGCTGACACAAATTCGGTGGTCACCAACTCAAATTTTTTTCACTCGCTTCCTCCTTCCCCGACAAAGCCAACACCGTCTTTTGACGAGTATAAACATGATTTCCCTTTTCATTTTATATATATATATACATACAAACTAAATAAATGAAAATTTTTAATATCAAAATTTGAAAGTAGCCGATAATGATTGAATTTTTTTTTTCAAGAATAGCAGTCGGGTTTTATTTAATTATGAAGTTTAGTTAATATTTAAGCTAGATTATAGATCTTTCTAGGAAATATATAATCGCGATTCGTCGGTGTTTTCATTCATAATACTTAAAGCCAATTAACTCACTCAATTTCATGGTTCATGACCTCATCATATTTCATAAATATTATAAACGTTTGATATATAACAATACTTGACATTTTATGTTAGTTTTATAAATATATAACTTATATGTACATAAATTGAAATGCAAATTGGAGAGTCGTTATCCTTAACCTTAAGTGTGTGACTGTGTGTGTTTGTGTGCATATATATGAAATAGGGTGATTGCGTCCGGAGGCATAGCAAAAACTCTTTGGATGCTAGCCCACCCTCTATCTTTCTTTAAAAAAAAAAAAAAAAAAAAAGATTGCTAGCCCAATCTTTGGGTGATTGCGTGCTTGCCATCAAAGTACTTCTTCAGTAAGGGAATCACTAAAAGAAGAAATCGAGAACTCCCCCCCCCAAAGAGCGTACATAAGTGAACAACTTTTTGCTTTGGTCCAGTGCCATATTAAATCACCAATCCTGTCTCCATCATTAGTCATATTGAAATTTGAAACATACAAAATGAGATGATAAAAGCTTACAAACACTATCTCGAAATGGTGGAGAAAGAAAGGGCAGTTCAGGTCCATGCATATACATATATAGCTTTGATCTCCAAAATAATCATTGCAAATGATCAAAAGCCATAAGGGCTCATTATTTCCACATTTTTAAGGGGAAAAAAATTAAAAGAGAAAAGAATATTCCAAAAACTTTCTTTGTCAATTCAATCCAGAGAAAAGATTTCAAGGGATACAGCCAATTTTCAATTAGAATTATTGCATCCTTTATCTTGAGCCATCGATCATAATTTGCTATATGTACGTTGCTACAGAGGAAAGTGGGTCCTCTGGGTCCCACTTTTCCCATAACAATCTGACACGTGTCAGAAATGTTTGTTCCTTGATACTTATTCGCTTTTTTTCCTCTTTTGGGCTGTACCACGTGTCAAATCAGACGGCTCCTGGTTCTTAATTAGCCTGTGCCGAAGCACGTGCACTTTACGCGGTTTTAGTGTATTCCTAAGGTTTGCTTCTAATACACGCTCTCTGTTTTCTTTTCTTCCAATCAAACCTTCATGATTTTATTTTATGAACCGTTTTTTAAAGATCGTTAAGTTTTTGTCTGATATTAAATTTACTTAGTTCCCTGCATGTCACGAAATAAAAGAAAGACCCCTTTGGTATTTTATTCTAAAAACAAATTAAAAGAGACTTTTCTTCTTTTTTTCCCCCACTTGGCCATTTCTTTTATAGCATCAAATTTTCCGCTTATAATTTTCGCACCATATGTATAAAACAAAGTTTCAGCTCATTATGATCATTAATTATGATTAAGAAATTTGCTATGCATATATACTTCTAGAGGTTAGAAGTTGTAGAAGTGTACAAGTAATTACCAATATATAGATAAACCCATTTCGTTTATAGAATCTCCTCTCCAACAAGTACCCTAAAAAAGGCAACAAAAATGACAAATGAGCTTTCCCATATCCTTAACACAGAAGCAAGTGATATGATCAGGGGCCAGAATATTTTATTATACAGTAAAATACTAGCATATTCTAATGTGATCACAAGCAACATATATATTTATGTATGTGGCTCCGAGTGATGAGTTACTTGGGGCTTAAGTTCCAAAGCCTCAAGAGGAGACAAAAGCATAAAGTAAAACCCTAAAAAATTTATTAGGTTTCGTGCTATATTAATATTGATATACATGCAATTCTTAATCGAGCAACCACTGAATATGTAGCAGATAAATGAAATGGGAAAGCCACGGCAAAGGGTGGCGAGTGGGCAATTTATTAATTCTTTAGGACACATATCGAACAAGACACTGACTGAGTTTGGATATTAAATAAAGTTGAAACAGCGGCTGGGTCGTAAAAAGTCTCGAGGCAGAAAAATGTTAATATGTAAAGTAATGGAGGTGGTCGATATACACTGACTGATCAAAACGCAGTGGTCAAAAGTCAAAGGTTTTGAATTGAATAATTGTTTGTTCAACGACACAAAACAGACGGAGATGTCAAGTTATTTACATGCTCTCTCTTAAATCTTAATTATAATATGGGGTAATGGGTATGGTCTCGATCATTTTGTTGAAGATGTGCACATGGTCCTGCACAATTTCACATGCTACAACGAAGACTCTTAATTCATGAAAATTGTAATATGATCATATCCCATTTTGTATGCAGAGAGCATGTGTAAAAGTGTGTGATTTCATTTTTTGAAGGGCCATAAGATGGCTTATAAAGTGTTTAATTAGTTCAATTTGTTGGAGTAGGTTATTTTTATAGCATGCATCAAAATCAAAATCAGTATTTATGTGTAAGATTAACACATTTTGTAAAAAGGAGTGTAACTTACTCCTTGTCAAGTTTAATAGAAAGGAAAAAAGAACAAACTTGAACATGTTTAATTTTAAACTTTCTTAGATCACTTGCTTGACATTAACTCAATCAGTCAATCTCATGGAAAACTAGGAGCATTGATCAAATTATTTCTTCGTAAGGAATAAGGGAATAATGATGGTGTTGTAGAAAAAAAAATATTTACTATAACTTTCTTAACTATCAAAAATTACTGGATAAGAGATTTTTTTTTCTTTTTTAAGATTTGGATGGGAATGAGAAATATTAACTCTTACCTCTTATTTTTATTTAAATTTGAGTGGTTGTGAAAGCACTTGATCATGGGCACTAAATATTTTCACGATCAACCAAACTATACTAAAAAGATAAATAAATAATTTAACCACCGAACTCACTCAAATTTCTAGTGGATAAGGGACTTAATTACATGGATATGTTGAACAAGTTAAATTATCTATTGTACATAAGAAATCTAATGATAAAGTTGGCTAATTACTCCAAGGAATATTAATTTGTCAAAAAGTAACTTAATCAAGGAGAATAATTAACCATCCTTTAATGCTATGACCAATCAACCGTAAAATAGGAGGATGTATTAATTATAAGGTTACATAAATTCTATGTTGCATCAATTATCTTCTCATTTAGAAAGTTATAAATACTAATAACATAGATTAATATCTCCAACTACGATATATTAATTTGTAATTTGATACGTTATGTGGATAAAATGGGTGGATAGTCAATTTGATTAGGGCATTCCAAATTTGTCTTCATTATTTCTCGCACCAATGACTAGTGAATGGCAATTAAGAACTAAGTGAAAGTTCACATGAGACATTTTTTTTATAAAAAAAAATTTGAAACATAAAAAGTGGTTAAGATTCTCGTATCCACGATTGTAATAACTAGAAAATAAAAAATAAAATCAAGAGGGTTTGCTAGTTGCAAGTTGCATTCAGTAGGCAGTTGTCAGATTTTAATTTTCACAACATAAACAATTCCCAACTACATCGTTTAAACTTTCGAAACCGTATAATAAATTGATATAAATCTACGATTTGGTAGTAGCGGAGAATATTTCAGAAGCCATAGCCAGAATCATTGTTTGATCACTTGCATATGTAATATATGTAACACTTTATTTCAAAGTTTAAATTAACTGCATATTCATATTCTATATACAACCGGCCATTTCATTCATATGAACTTATATATATATATATATATATTTATATATATTTATAAATTGGTCGTGGATGTAGGTTCATATGAGGAAGCAATATGAAAGCATAATGTTTTGGTCTTCGAATAACAGATCATGATCGTTTTATATTTGCTTTTCATCAGCTTACTTCTATTACTCGTCGCCGTCTTGATTCTTTTTTTTTTTAAAGATTAATTATGTTAATATAAGTCTCTTCTTATTCTAGGATGAGAGTGATATATCTCAATTCTCAACTGCTTTAACAATATGAAAACAAATCATTATATATAGATATAAAGTGGATGCTTTTGAGCATTATTTTGATTATGATTAAGACCAGGAAGCTTGTTAATTTAGCCAAACCCTAGTATTGTTATTGAAATGTCACATCTATGATTCCTTTTCTAGATTAATGTTGACATCATATGCATTCATTAAAAACTTGTAGTTGCTGCTTTGTGATTACGTATTAATCAAAACAAATTACAAAGTTAATTAGATTCCGAAGAACAACCATTTATTCCTTCTCTTGTTATTTTTATTGCCTAAGCGGGATCCTCGCTAGATTTTCCCTTTTATTAAATGGGATTAAGTATCCAATTATTTCTTCTTCTTCTTTATATATATATTTAAAACTTTTCGACTTGAAACTTATCCTTTAGTCTTAGGGTTAACATATTATTATTTAGGGCTCTCTCTCTCTCTCTCTTGTGAGACTACAGTCTTGATAGTCAACCGGATTAAACATCAACCAAAGTCTCGATTAACCCTAGTTTTTTTTTTTTGCCTTTTTTAAAATAATGGGGGGCATAGTTTAGACCTAGTCAAAATGGGTAATTTGGGAACAACAATTTGAAGATATTGTGCTTTTGAAATATATAATATTGACAATATAAATGCATGTTAAAAAGTTTTGGCTCAGTCATATAAATATCTTTTTGCCCACGAAAATGAACACATTAAGTAAATATAAGGATCACTTTCTTATCTCTAACTTTAGATCACCTAAAAAGACATGTTACCCATTAATCCCAAAGTGAAGATCACTAAGATCATTAACTTTAATTGTATGGTAATTACTTTAGAGAGATCTTATTTATTGTCAAAAAAACACCTTATATTTATTGCTTTTTAAATTTTTTTTTTTTGTTTTTCTTTGTCTATTTTTGAAGATATACATATACTAATACTAGCTTTTGATCTTCAACAATTTGCTCAAATCTTTGATCTCTAATTGAACTCAAAAGGTTGAAAATTTTTATTTCTAGAAGGAAAAAACTAAAAAAAAAAAAAAAACAATTGAGTGAACCCTAATAGTAGTTGCGTAGCATCATGATAAATGCAGGAAGAAGAATAATTCAAATTCAATGAAACTGGTACGGAACATGAACCCAATACCCAAACCGTTGACTTTGTCAATTCTAGGACTTTCATGAAATGAAAACGCCCAGCGCTGATTGCGGCAAATTCAAGCTACTTTAATATTATTTTAATATTTTTAGACTTTCCAAATTTTAATCGATTAAATTACGATGCGACTCTCTTTTCTTTTATTAACAAAATAATTTTTTTTGGACTGAGTTAGGGATCTTGGCCACACATTATAAGTCAAAGTAAAAAAAAAACGATGATTATTATATTGGTAATGCAAAAACGCGTCGTTTAGAAACGGACAAAACGACTTTAATTTACACGACGAAGACAGGCAATCAGGACAAATCAGCCTCATTTTGCGTGCACGTCTCTTTGATTTTTCTTTTTTTTTTTTTTTAATTTTTTACCGCTGATTGACTCCTTTGCCTTTTTTTTTGTCCCGAGCTTTGATTCTGTGCATAGTGGTGGTAAAAAAAAAAATCGAATTGATTGTATTAGTTAGTTTTTAATTAGTGTGATTTAGTTTGATTCAAGTCAAGGGTAAATTTTTAATCAGTTTTATTTATTTGAAATTAATTTGATTCAATTTAAAATTAAAAAAATTTATTAAAAAATTTAAAAAAAATTATAATTAAATTAAATCAATTCAATTTATATTGCTCGAACTCATCATTATTTTTATAAAATCGATTAATTCAATTTAAGTTCAATTCATCGAAAGCTAAACTCAAACCAAATTTGTCTATCCTAGTTATACATTTAAGGTGTACCTCCTCCGCAAATGAATTTACTGTTCAAGTTTTTTTTTGGAAATGCTTCAATGTGAAGCATGGGCAATTTAACATACAAACATTAAATTGAATAAAACTTAAATGCTATTATCTTGTTTGTTTTGTTTTTAAATTCTTTTAGCTTAATTTTGTTTTTTAAGTGTAGTGGTAATTTAATATCATTTCAAAACAATCTTGTCTCTGTGATATTGCATTTAAATTTTCTGAGCGAAATAAATATGTGTTTGATATATTAAGTTTTTGTGACAAACTAATTAAATGAGTATATATACTCTTAATAGCTGAATTCATTTAATATTGTAATGAGAACATATTTAACTTTTATGATATTGTGTTTGAATTTTTAATTAAAATATACTCGATAAAGCTGATATTTGAATTCTTGTGACAAACTTGTTAAACTATCGTAACTTTGCACATGAGAAAATTAATTTAAATGGGTGATATTTGCTTAAACTGATTTTTTTATTAAAAAAATTCAATTTTAATGATCTCAAACAAATGTTATATAATCAATTTCAATTCAAACGAAGACTGGTGAAATCAAGATTGCAATTTGTCTTTATAAAAAAAAGAAGAAAAGAAAATTAGCAAATTGCATATATATATAATTTGTTCTAGAAAAAGGACTCCAAGTTTGACACTTATTTTCTTGATGATAATGAGTAATTTTCAGATTCTTTTTCTTGCACCACCCACCATTATTAAATCACAAAACATTTTTATTGGCATTGAATTGATTCATATCATGAATTAACTCAGAATTAAACTTGTGAACAAAATCAAATCCCTTGACCAAAATGCGGCATTCCCGCCCGGCAGTCAAAATCTCTGTCACATTAATAATATAAACGACTCTAATTTCATCACAAGAAATAGAATCTCATCAGACCCTATTTGTTTAGGGTTTTTAAAGCTAATTTTATATATTTGTACGAATAATTAAATATTGAAATAACGCAGAAGGTCAAGAGAAGAAGATGAAGCCGAATGGCGATTGGCATTTTGATTGTTTGACTATTTGAAGGAGTCAACAGCCACGTGGCATAGGCAATTCAGACATGGGGAGGTCAACTTTAGTGTCAATTGACTAATGAGACCTTTGTTGGTTTGGTTCTTCAATGGACATTAATACAAGTTATCAAATTGACTGCCATTGCCTTGTGATCAAAATACTCGGTCTGGGTCCGCTTTCAGAAGAAGCATTAAAGCAACATCAACATCGTCCATGAGGTCGCATTTTCTTTTTTTTTTTTGGTATGTTACTTTGTTTACGCAATATAAAATCCCAAATCGATTATTAATGAGAGAGTTTTGAATGTTCTCGGAAACTCCTTCCATTTTTACTTTTTTAATGTGTTACAAAAATCTTATAATATCGTGCACCCAATTATTCGTTTGAATGACAAAGTCGATGCACCTGACTTAAGTCAGAATTCGAATCCTAACAATAGACAATGATTAGGGCAGTTTCAATTAGTAATTTCAATTCAGGCACAAAACTAGATTTTATTAATTGTATTTGTTGTACTTAAGTAATATTTGAGATGTAATACTTTTATTAAAAAAAAAAAAAAACTATGACATCGTGCTTTACGAGTGTAAAAGTGGGCCTTTAAGAGACGAAGACGGCTTAGCCCATTTTAAGGCACTATCTAGCAATAAAAATAACTTTGTTTGGCAGAAGTGAAAACATAGTCAAAAACAGAAACCTTTCAACAATTCAATTCAAAGGCAAGATGAGATTTCTTTAGTTTCATTTCCAAAAGTTTGCAACTGCTGCATTTTCCTTCAAGAATATAATCATTATTTTCAGTCGGCTAGATCATGCTACTAACAATTACATATCGTCATTGCTGACTAACAATAACAACATTATAATTAAAAAAAAACATCTTAGATTTACAAAGGATAAGATTTGGATGACATCAACAAAGACCCCTTGGCTAAGTTCTGCCGACAGATAGCTTCATATTGAAGCTTCCTCAAGTTTCATCATTTGCTCCATTGACCCAAGATAATAAAATTCTAAAACTTTAATTATAAGTTACCCATACCGTGTCCTCGTCAAAGTAGCAATCAATAAAAAGATGAAATAAGCAAAGTGATTGGTGAAGTTCTATGTAAAGTACAACCGGAAATTTGCACTAAATACAGATGTTAAATCTCAAGCTCAGAGAACATGAATCAAAACTGCTCCAGGTAATATAACAGTCTATCTTCCACAATATGTGCCTCGTTGAACCATAATCTAGGGCAGGAAGTGTAGTTGTGAAGAGGAACAATAAAGTATAATTTAATACTGGATAATACAGGGACAAATCCATTCACCTAAATGGAGGAACAAGGTTAAGATCTTACTCTTGACTAGTAAAACAGATTCTGCCAACCTCTGCGCCTCAGTGAAATGATAAGATTAAGTTTTATTATTTCAAGAATCTTTAGTAGCAGCTGCAGCAGCTTGTCGAATTCTCCGCTGATGAACATCCCAATTATAAACACGAGCAATTGTAACCTGTCCAAAGGTAAATTTTCATGAATTAATAAAAATCGGTACATATAAAGGGGCTTGGTCACAGACTTGCTTCATTTCTTCAGTTCAATAAAAGTGGTAAACACAAGCACAGTTTTTTTGTTTTTTTGTCATTCAATATAAGAGAAGCATTTTCTTTTTTCGAAAAGGATACAAAAAATAAAGAAAAAGCCTTCGCTCATTCAAGCACAACTTCCACAAGAAGCATTCAAGAGTTCACCCCTAATTACCTGAGTTATAGTCACTTGATCCCTCAAGAATTGCAAATCTGCAATAAGTACTTCTAAACTTGCTTTAGCATTATCTAAATTCTTTTGCAGAAGAGAAGTGGCCTGTATCACAAGTCACAGAAGAAGTTACGCTTCCATCCTTAATGCAGAAAAAGATAACTTAATGGCAACTGGAATAAGGAAGATGGACCTCTTCACATGAATATTCCAACATGACATTTGCCCCCAGCCATAAACACACTGAATCTGAATCCTCAATGTGAGCCCGTGAATATATGCCTTCAGAGACTTCAAAATCAGCAATAAGTGCCTGTATCCAAAACACAAAAGTTAATTAACATAAAATCAGATGGAAGATGAAGGACCCTCAGACCTTTAGCTTTGATCTTCCTAAAATTATCCAAGGCAGCTCACTGTCTTTGTCTCATAGAATTTCTCAACTATCTTTATCCAGGATTATAGTGAGATGTGAGCTCACTGATGCCTGAATTGCAGATTCCTAAATGCCTACGTGAAACCTAGGATAATAATCTCCTAAAATTGTGCCCTCAAAGAAGAATTGAAGAACCAATATTCTGCTCCACACAGATGATTAGCCAAGACCATCAAATTGGATGCTCAGTGGGGCAGCAAAATTCTCTGTGAGCATTGGCCCAGCATGGGAATGTCAAAAGTCTGAAACCAATATGAGGTTGTTTTCTTTTTTTTTCAACTTAAAAGGAGCTTGAGGTCACAGAATGTAAAGAAAGTAATAACTCATAACAACCATATGCATACAGTCCAGGGAAGAGAAGAAAAAACAGTAAGATTCCTAAGTTACAAACACTTGAAAGATGTCGCTTGGCATAAGCAGATATGTTACTGGCCATTTTTTGTGCAAGGGCATGCACTCCATCAGCACACAACCCTGTTCTGTGAGACTTGCAAGTCAACATATAGCAAAAAATGAAAACGACTAATTATCATGCGAAATTCAAAACTCGGTAAAATTTGCTGCATTATTGTTGAGTTGACAAAGATCAAGAGAGAGAGAGATCATGTGATTTACAAACACCAACTGAACATGAAAGGCAATCACAGTCACCTGGAGAAAAGCATGTTTATGGTTGTATGAAAGAAGGGTGATGATGAGCAAAGAGTAGACGAACACAAGAAAAGAGAAAGACTTAAGGTAGACTCTAAAGAGTAAGTAAATTTATAAAAACCAAAATGCTCAATCCCTTATTCTTTTTCCACTTTGAGCATGCCCTTAATGGATATCTTTCGCAGTTATTTCTAGCCAATTAAGATGAGATCTCACAGATGGTTCAAAGACAAGCAATGACCAATACTCTTAATGATAAAGTTACTTAGAATCGTCAACAACAAGAGTTGAGGAACCGGGCACTTCTAAGAAGAGCAAGAAAACATTATTGCCATTTCATGATGAACAAATATACATGTCTATGTGATGCACATGTCCCAGATCAACTGAAACATTCTATTAACGATAATAATATAATCTATTTAAAAATAATTGAACAACATTCAACTGAAACACCATCCCCCATACTCCAGTATCACCAAATGACAATAAGAATTAAGGTTCACCTATTTCCTCATATCAAACAATCAAGTACAACCTATCCAAATAATAATTTGTATCATCCAAAAGACAATGATAGAAAACAAACCTCGCCGGTACCCTTCTTAGCTTGTAAAGTCGCAACGACATCTAAGCACTTCTCAATATCAGGGATCTTTGCCTGGCAACCACAATAACCAACGAAAAACATCCGAAACTATTACAAACGCAAATAGAAAATAAAACAAATTTCAAATTTTGACATCAAAACTACTAATAACTTCAAATTTTGAAACTTTAAAACAAAACAAACCAAAAGACACAAGTTAACCAGTTTAAGCTCGATTCAATTCTTGTTATTATGTTTATAATATGAAAACTATCTCCGATATCTCAGCATTAACAGGAAAATAAATGTAAACAGATTCCTGGCGACTCTAGCATAATCTATCTTCTAAATAGATACCTAAGAAAGATTCACACTAAACTGGTATTATTGTTGAGAATTTTAGCATAATCACGGTATTAATAAAGAATTTAATTGATACTTGAACCATAAACAGCAAAGTGTACGAATCAGTAAGAAAAATATTAAAATAAAATCACCTGAAGATCCCTTTGTTGAGCAAGAAGTTTCATTTCAACTAATTTGTACTGCTGGAGCCTGTTAACAGTTGAGTGAAGGAGATATATTACAAATTAGCAAAAAATTAGAATTAAAATTTGTTTTTTTTATTAAAAAAAAAATTTTAGGGGGGAATATTTTAATTAAATGATATATGACAAGAGAGAGTGAGACCTTTCTTGGAGAAAAGCGAGAGCAGAGTTGACATCTAGGCCTAATTGATTGAGATAAGTTTCCACATCTTCTACGAACTGAGCTCCCGGTATTCCTCTTCTCTCCGTTGTTGTCGTTTGAGTTGACGACGATGTCGTTTCGGCTGAAGTTGGTGCCATTCTCACTAATAAACCGAAAACAACGAAGATGCAGACACGGAAGAGGGTTCTGGTTTTTTGTTTATGCTGCGTTGGTTTGGGTAGTTGATCTCGACTCACTCAACTGAGGTTTCACTCTACAGAACCAAGTAGCTGTACGGATTCACCAAGTCGCCGTATACGACGTCGTTTATAATCTGGACCACCATTGGACCCTTTATTGTCTATTTATTCTTGAGTTGGTTTATTGGGCCCATATAAATTTACTTAAATGGACCCCTAAGACCCATTTTATTTTATATTAGTCTTCCTAGGATGAACTATTTGAAGCCCAAAGAGACAAATTAGCTAATTTATATAGTTCAAAGATCTACATGAAAATTTTAAATTTGAACCAAGAGATATGAAAGTGATTCAATGTTAATATAATTTTTTAAAAGAAATTTAAAAAAAGAAAAAGAGGAAGAAGAAAGGGAATTTCCAATAGATAGCCGTATATTTCTTGTGACCAGGAAATGAAATTTTCAACATATTTTTGTGATTCTACTCTTTTACATATTCACGCTCAAATACACACAAATCATAATTATCATATAATGCCACTGCTACTATATGCAGTTCTGATTATAAGTACATGCAAAGCGTAAATCTTAAATAGTTACAAAAGAATATAGCTCATTTCACTCTGAACACCCAATGTACTTTTTATTTTATTTTCTTGAAGAATATTTAAAATTATTGAAAGTAAAATAATAAAGAATACATCTGATAAGGTTTCTGATCAATATGTTCAGAGAATTATATGACTTTAAATATATATTCTACACTAAAATTTTGTCTAATCTCATTCAATTTCAACAGTAATAAATTTATTAAGGAGAATAAACTCTTCCTAACTTAAGAAATGGGAGAACAATCTTTATCACGAAGAGTAAAAAAGAAGAAAAATTCTTATGTAAAAGAGGGATTAATTGATAAAATACAATAAATGACAGCCTAAAATATTGAACAAAACCTAATCACCAACACCCAAATATTTTATAAAATTAATGCCGAAAAAATTTGGCACTACTGGCGAAATGGGTGACGGCAATGACTGCAAACTCGAAACAGTAAAGCACCGGTTGGAACTCAGGCTCGCCATCAGCAGACGATGAGCGGCTGCAGCACTCGGCGAGAATAGCGGCACATTCTGGCGAGGATCTACAGTGCCAGCGAAGAACTGCACTTCACGACCCGGCAAAACCACACTTATGCACTTGTGCAGGCTGAGTCTTCAAATGACGGTGACTTTAAGCCTGAAAGGCAGAAACAGAGATTGCAAGCCCGGAGGCAATCAGAAGGCAAAGATGAGAGAAAACTAAAGGTGCTAAAGCATAGGAGAGAGAGAGTGTTAAACACAATAGTCATGGCCTGTTAACAAAGCAAGCCCGGAATGAGGAGCCAAAACCAGCCCATGACTACAACATTATTCCCTCAGCAAGACACCTGTCAACACAAGTAAATTCATCAGGTGACAGCTGCCTCAGCAACAACCGTACCAGCTCAATGCATTACCAGCTACCTCAGTAACAATCATTCCAGCTTATTACATTACCTGTCAACATATTATTTGTCTAGACAAGAATCTTGCAGTTGGTAAATGGACAAATATGATCCAATGGATAGTATCATTACATTTGCAAATAATCTCGAAAATTACATCTCTGTGAATGTTTTAGAATAGCCAATGATTGGCAATGTAACAGCAATATATAAGCTAAACCTTGTACAACATTATAGAATCTTGTTAGTATATCCAAACTTGTCACTGATAATGATATTGATATAGTTTTTTTTCTGAAAATCTGTCTTATTAAGGATAAAATGCAAGGGAAAGTGCTTCTTTAAGAAGTGGCTAAAGATGGTCTTTACAAGTTGCAAATAAAGCCTTCACCATCCCAAAATAAATCCTGCCAAGTTTATCTCATTGGTTCAACATGTCAGAGTGAAGGTCATGAGTCAATGTTGTCTGTGTCCATTTTTATGTCAAAATCAGTAGAAGTCTATCCTAGGATCAAAGAAAATTTAAGCTTATGGTATGGCACAAAAGGCTAGGGCACCATATCTAAAGCAAGAAGGTATTTTGCTAAGATATTCATGTCCTTACACTCATTATCAAAATGGTAAAGTCAAAAGAAAGCACAGACAAGTCACAAAAATTGGTCTCACCCTTCTGGCACAATCAAGCATTCCTCTCAAATTCTGGTGGGAAGCTTTTAGCACAGCTACCCACCTGATCAATTGAATAAGCACACCAATCCTAGGAGATAAATCACCTTTTGAAGTGCTATATAAACAACAACCAGATTACTCCATGTTAAAAGTGTTTGGGTGTGAGTGTTACCTTCATTTGAGACCTTATAACAAACACAAACTAGACTTTCACTCCTCTAAGTGTGTTTTACTATGTCTTACCTCATTCCACAAAGGCTATATGTGTTTGCATCACTCAGGAAAGGTATATATTGCTAGACATGTCAAGTTTAATGAAAACTCATTTCCTTTTCAAAATGACAACAACTTTCACAAGACAACTCCTCAAACATATCAAGAAACACAGTCACTATTTAAAGAGTTTTACATTATCTCTTGCATCCATAACTTACCCACAACAACTGGTGAAGATGATCAGTCCACTTCCTCAATAAGTAATCCCTCTCCTGCAGCAACTGAGAACTATGTTCAAGATCATCAGCATCACATCTCTTGTAATGAAACAAATTCTACCCTATTTCTAGATCAAGAGGTTGAAACAGGAATAACTCACACACAAGAAAGCATTGTACCTGAAACATCAACCCTGCAAAATCCAATCAACACTCATCCTATGATCACTAGGGCAAAGGCAGGAATCTTTAAGCCAAAAGCCTACCTGCAATTCATCTCTTCCCCCAATCATTTCATAGTTCTCTCGAGTGTTAAACAGGCAATTACTAATCCACTTTGGAAGTCAGTCATGCAGTTGAAAATTGAGGCACTGCACAAAACAAACACATGAACATTAGTACCATATAGTTCTAAAATGAGATTAATTGGGAACAAATGGGTGTTCAAAGTCAAAGAAAAACCTGATAGGTCTATAGAAAAGTTTAAGGCGAGACTTGTTGCCAAGGGTTTTCATCAAACCCCAGGTTTGGATTACACAGAAACATTCAGCCCAGTGGTTAAGGCTTCTACCATTAGGGTGATCATGCATTATGCAATTTCAAATGGGTGGACTCTTAGGCAAATCGATGTGAACAATGCTTTCCTCCATGGAAAGTTGACTAAAACAGTCCACATGGTCCAACCATAAGATTTTGCTGACAAAGCCTATCCCAACCATGTGTGCAAACTCAACAAAGCTCTCTATGAACTCAAGCAAGCACCAAGAGTTTGGTTTAACAAGCTGAAAACTACATTGGTTGAATGGGGATATTATTGCTCAAGATGTGACACCTTATTGTTCTTTAAAAAAGGTAACAAATTTCTTACCTTGATCTTGATCTATGTAGATGACATAATACCTGAGAGATCTACTTACAAAATACCTGAGAGATCTACCTACAAAATACCTTAGAGATCTACTTGACAAAATAAATATGTTAGAGTGCAAGGGCATCAATACACCGCTTACAACCAGTCATAAGCTAACCAAGGCTGACAGTGATCCCTTCTTATACCCAACCTTATATAGGAGTGTTATTGGAAGTTTACAGTATGCCACTATCACCAGACCTGACATTACTTTTGCAGTGAACAAATTTAGTCAATTCCTGTCCAACCTCTTGCATTCATACTGGATAGCATGTAAAATAATTCTCAGATACATAAAGGAAACATGTGATCTTGGATTGAAGTACACATGTTCATCATACAACACCATCAATGCCTTTTCAGACTCGGATTGGGCATGTGACACTGATGATAGAAGATCCATCAGTGTTTATGCAGTGTATATTGGTGAGAATTTGATATCTTGGAACTCTAAAAAGTAACCTGTTGTTGCTCGATCCAGTGCTGAGGCAGAATACCGAGCTTTAGCTTATACTGCAGCTGAAATTTCATGGTTGCAATCTCTAATCACTGAGCTTCATCTTCCTTCCTCTACTACACCAGTTATATGGAGTGATAGTGTTAGTGCAGCTGCAATGACAGCTAATCCAGTATACCATGCTCGAAGCAAACACATTGAAATTGACCTCCATTTTGTTCGAGACAAAGTTATTGCTGAAAAACTTCAGGTCAATTTCATTCCAAGTGTTGAACAAATTGTAGACATTCTCACTAAACCTCTCTCAGCAGATCAGTTTCAGTACCTGCGTGACAAGCCCAGGGTATGTTAAACACAATGGTCAAGGTCTATTAACAGAGCAAGCTTGGGATGAGGAGCCAAAACCAGCCCATGACTGCAACATTCTTTCTTCAGCAAGACACCTGTCAACACAAGTAAATTCATCAGGTGACAACTGCCTCAGCAACAACCGTACCAGCTTAATGCATTTCCAGCTACCTCAGTAACAACCATTCTAGCTCATTACATTACCTGTCAACATATTATTTGTCTAGACAAGAATCTTGCAGCTAGCAAATGGACAAATATGATCCAATGGATAGTATCATTACATTTGCAAATAATCCCGAAAATTACATCTCTGTGAATATTCTAGAATAGCCAATGATTGGCAATATAACAACAATATTCATTCATTCAATTGAAAAATACCTTGTTCATATACTGATTTTTTGACTACAAAAGGTAGAATTTGAGAAAAAGTGGAGGGGAGGGCTGTCCATCGAAGAGGGGCAAAGAGCCTCTCTCCGGTGGATTTGCTCACATGTCGGCTAAGGTTTTGTTTTTATTTTAGAAAGATGAGAGAGCTGCGAGGAAGAGAGAGAAGCTACTTGCAAACGTTTTATTTGTACACTCAATGTACTTTACATAAGAGAATTGGGTACAAAAGGGACCATAAATAAACAAATAAGCCGATCGATCTCGCCCAAGGTCATGAATCGATCGATCAATCAATCAACATTCTTCGGACGGTGATAATATGTTGACCATAATCTGCATAATCTCCACCTTCATTTGTAAAGATTTGATGTAATCAGCGGTTTGTGTGAAAAGCCCTTCCAAGCCAATATGGCAGCTGGATTTGCCATTTGGTACAAGCTTTTTCAGAATCCTAATTCTTTTTTCAATTCCATTCATTGGCCTCTCCGAAGTACTTCTTGTAAAAGCCCTTCTCTTCATCAAGATCCTTCCATATTGCTTCTTGTAAATGCTGCTGCTGCTGCTGTTTCTTCTTCTTCTTCTTCTCTCTTTCCCTTCTTGTCTTCTCATTGCTTGTGCTTTCAAGACTTTCTACTTGTTATCTAGGACCATGAATGATTTTACCCAAAAACAAAATCTACGTGCTCAAAAGATGAAGAACCCTAATTCCATAAGGTAGAAGCATTAAGCTATGCATGAAGCGAATTATATAACACCAGTGTTGCTGAAAAAATACAAAAGAAATGGCGATTGCTCGCTTAGGATAATGGGACAAAGCTGAAAAAAAAAATTAAAGGGCCCGCCGCCACGGGATTTTCTCCAAGCATTCTTCCAGGAACATGGGATCATCAATAGATGTTTTGTTAAAGAATGCAAAACAAATGAACTTAGGCCTTTGCTTCATGTTTTGGCCATGTATTTTCAAAGCCAATTCACATGGCTTCCGCATGATTTCTTCAGCACAAAGCCTCTTCCTCGTCGCTTCCTTTAGGGCTTTATCTCTCTCACCACCATCTCAAACTATACACCCTGGATTATTCCTTTTTACCATTTTTCTTACATTATTATTATTGTTATTCAATGAATTAACAATATGAAAACGGGATCGTATCAGATTCTGTTGTTGAGTTTCATGTAGTTCATGAATCGAAATAAAAATTATTCTTATGCTTGTTATGTTTGCCTTTTTTGATCATTTAGATGTTTCTAAATCATGTTCTGACATGTCTGATTCATTGTATGTTTAAGTACAAGCTATATATATATTAAGTTCACAGAACAATTTTTTCCTCTTGATCTGCCATGGCTGCAGCTGCTGCTGATTACTTTTCTTGAATGTCAATAAGGCAATGTACATTAACATTGCAACACAAGCTAAGTATTTGATAATGTGCGGCAACATGTGAATTGTTGCGGCTGGGCACATGGTTTGCACTTAGGAATCTTGTTGCGTTAATGCATTTGGTTGAAGGCTTGAAGCTATACACAGGAATACCAAAAATTGTTCCAAGTAAATTGTTTACGCGGTTTAAAACCTTATTTTAGTTACATATTAAAATAACACTTATTAAAAATATTAAAAAAAACGTTTGTTTTCGGTTCTGGGTTTAGCTCTTAAGCTTGGATAAAACAAGTTTACTGCATCGGTATTTGGCAGATTGGGCTTGGTTATGATTAAAGTTTCTTTACTTCTTTTAAGTGCAACAGAAAATCTCTAATTATACAAACATCTATTAATTCTAGAATTCTAGTTGTGGTTGTATTCCACCGGATTTTTTTACATGAGTTTTATATGATTTTTAAATCGTTAAATTAATATACATTTAATAGTTGAGATAAAATTAAATATTTATATTTAATGTATTGTAATTAAAGTAAGTTTAAGATTTAATCTCATCGAGTGTATATTTATTTAATAACTTAAAAATTATATAAAAATAATAATGTCAAAAATATGATGTCATTATAAACGAATGCACTTAAGAATTATTATATATGTTATCGATCATTTTCACTTTGGTGCAAACGTCAACAATTTCAACGTGGTCTAACTAAAAATTGATGTTATATTTTACTTTTACAACAATTAAACAACGATATTGTATAGACCTAACAATATTATTTAAGTTATGTCTATATGTTAAAGAAAAAAACACACACAAACATTCACACTTAGAGAATTTATGTATAAATTATAATTTCTTTCTTTTTAATGGCGATTTCAACTTGATGAAGTAACAAAGAGCATATGCTGATAGAGGTGACATCCACGATTTACGGAAAAAGTGTTGCCACTAATTTAACGAAAATATTCAAACTTTTAACAAGCAAAAATTTGTTATGCTAATTAATCCTGTCCCATTTGATAATTGCAAATTAAATTCAACAACATCGAGCTCTGAATGCAGTGCAGGAGCTCATGAAACCAGCTCATTAAATCGAATTGCAACTTGTTCTTTGAGATGAAGATTGATTGATCGATTGTCGTATCTTTTCAATCCTGGGAAAAGAAATTACGTGCAGAAATTATCATGTGGTCTTGTTTAATTTGCAAATTAAAACACACATTCTCAATCACTATAATTTATAGTCATATCAACACAATTTATTGAAAAAGAAAGTATATATCGGTGGATAATTAAATTCTTTTTAATTTGGTAATTAGAGTTAGGGTTAGGGTTAGGGTTAGGGTTAGGGCCTACAATTGGTTGGAATTTTTTCTTATAATAAGAAGAATAATTGTGTTAAAGCAGGAACTGGTCACATCATGCCTGCAATATTTGGCATGACAAAATATGTGCTAAAATGGTTACAAATTTAGAATTAGAAAGAGTCTCTCCAGTGAATGTTAGAAATTTTACCATATCTAAGTTGCCACCAATGGTTTTAACACACTGCCATTTCTGGGTTTGATAGAGTGTCATATTCTAACAAAATATGCTCACGACAAATGGAATCTTGGATAAGATTGAATTGATTTCGAGGCCACAAACAATTAATCACACCCCATTTTCAATTAGTAGGTGGACAAATAAATCATGTCCTAACCACACCCACATAGGTAAAATGTCAATATAAATGCAACAACGAGTAATGCTAGATTATGCAAACGATTTGCAAAAAGAGGCTGGCTGTCTAATCCTAGTAGTAGCCTTTAGGGTTTACAATTGGTGATAATTATATGTGAATTATTAATTAAGCCTATGCATGTACTTGTAGGTTGTAGCCTTTAGTATTTTTGTTATTAATTTCTGTCTTTTTCGATCAAGAGACAAAGTGAATCAATGGGAGCTCTGCTTTCTTACAATAAAATATCTTTAATTGTGATTAATCACTAAAAGTAAATGACAATTTATAAAGGGACTAAGCTGATTCCCGTCTAAGCAAGCACGTAATTATATTCTTGGAATATATCCCACTAAATTTCTTTGCATACATATTCATTTTGGTATCTCCTTTTGCTCAATTAACTAAGAGAAACTCGTATAATTAATTTTTTTTTTTTAAAGGAGAAGGGTTTTATATAGTAGTTGACAATTGACATATAGTTGTATTCTTATATTACATACATATAATTCCTCTTGGGAATTTCATTTTCGGTAATCGAGAAGCCCTCATCTTTTAAATGGAAAATGACATTTAAATTATCTTCTTCAAGGAGACATATATATATCGATCCAAGCAAATGGATCGATGCAATAAACATTGAAAAGAGAAAACAGATCTCCTATACAGTGACTGATCTCTGATTTATAAACATGAAAAGAATTTGGTCCTAACTCTCTTTTGTGGGGCTGGCTCTCCCGGGTTGGCCCAAAAAATAGAAGTTCATCTATTATATTGCTATTTTCTGGCTAGCCTAAGGCCCCCCCAGATTGGTTTGGTCCCCATGAATCATGAAACATGATCATGATCTTGATGAATTTTTTTTTTCTTATTATGGTTTTAGTTTTAAGAGGTAACAACAGTTTGGCATATATATTTTGATGCCCGTATATGCACACCCATTTGGTAAAACAATGAGTACATGTGCAGACAATGAAATTTCACCATCATAATGTGTGCTGCATATTGGCCGCTAGCTTACATGAAACCTCTTCATACACACACACACAAACATATATGTGTGTATGTGTATTACTAATCGATCTTCTTGATATTATTACGGTTCATTCAATGTACCCTAAACCAATATGTTATTTTGTTTATGTTGATTAATATATATGTATTGATTCCAATAGAAACAATGCTCTTCATGCAAGAGAAATTTTAAAATACTCTTTTAGAGTATAGTGTTTCTTTCATTAAATACATAATATGTGTTCATTTAATACACATGACATATATTTAGTGAAAAGAAAAACACCATATTCTAAAAATATTATAGACTTTCTCGTATGACAATAATGCCTCAGCGCATTCTTCAATTATTTAACCTAATTCTCAACCTAGAACAACTGAAGAATATGTATTAACAGCTTCTAATGCTAGCGATCGAGGTACCAGCAAAGAGAGCCCGTACTGGAAACCCTAATATTCTTCAAACAGTACCGTTCATAACAGTTTTATTGGAAGGGAAGAAGACAAAGGCAATGTGCAAATGCAAATTATATACAAGCCGATTGGGGACCATGTATATAAACGAAGCCCTAGTTATAAATAAAATATATAAGATCGACGATCATGTAGTAGCAGTAGTGAAGTAGTGGTGGGCATATGGGGGCTGTCATCTCCATACAAACTTTTTTGCTTTCCTTTTTATTTAAATACACACACACACAGATATATATATATATATATATATATTCTCTTTCTCTCTCTTTTTAACTTTTGTTTTCTTGGAGTTTGATGGAGGAGCAAAGCATGACCCCTCCATGTGGTCTAGAGAATACTTTAGGTTAATTATGATTTTTTTTTAATGCAAGTCCTTTTCCTTTTCTTTGGTTTTTGTTGCATTCACATGGGTTCATGCCATTCTATAAAATTAAAAAAAAGTAAGAATAGATGGGTACTAGATGATGTTAATACATTGATCGGATCAAGTTTTATCTTAATGTGTAGTATTACTATAATAAATATAAGTATATAATTGATAACAGAAAAAATAATTTTGGTTATACATCATTAATGTTTTACACATTACAAAAAAAAATATTTAAAAATCAAATAAACTCATCTTTGGAGATAGTTGAAATTCATAATGATCATATATAATGGAACTATGGATGGAGAGAAGAGATAAAAGCTTTAATAGGTTTAATTGGGTTGCTTACACGGCATAAAAGTGTGTATGTGTGCCATGGCATGTTACATTTGACTCATGATTTTCTTCATATGTGTGCCATCATCATCTATTTAGAATCTTTGCCACTATACCTTAACAACTTATAAATTTTGTATAAAAAAAATTAAAAAAAGAAAAAAGAGACATATGGGTCTTGCTGCAATTCTTGCCCTCCTCACACAAATTTTGTTTTGTGTATGAATTGCCCAACATCATCATCAGATCTTTTGAAATAAAATAAAATAAAAGAATTGAATGCTCTTGATGAAAGAAAGTATTACCACATATCTTTGTTGGAAATTTTCACTAATATTTATAGGGGATTTATTATCTTTCTTTAATTAAATCAAAATCAACGGCAAAAAAAAAAACCACAAAATTAATATATTCTCAAAATTTTCCTTGACTTGTACTTTGAGATATGTAGATAAATTATTTGTGGTCTAGCAATAATGAATCAAATTAACAAATACAAACATTGTGTGATATGTCAAAAACAAAGTATATATTAAACCCTTGAGAGCCATGTGATATATATATATATATATATAAATATTACTTCTTACCCCAGCTTTCAAATCCCAGTTTAACTTTCAGCTCACCTCATTCAGATCGATGCTTGATTTTTAATCAATAATAGATATATCCAAATCAATGGCCATGTCATGATTCATTAACAATTAAACATAGAAGAGCTAAAATTATCCATGTATATAATAACACTTCATCTTCATGATAAATTGCTAACGATAACTATCGTTATTTTTTTTTTTTTACTTAAGGAATAAGACATTTAAATTCGAATTCAAAATCTCGATATTAATTCAGAGATGTGATTAATATTAAACTGTGGCTACGAGATTATAGCTATAATCAATATTGTTTTAAAAGAATAATATTGTAGGGTTGATAGAATATATTGACAAAGAAAAGACATAGTGGAGAAGGATTCATCTTGTTTCAGTTAACTGAGACAAAAGATCCATCGAGCTCATTAACTAATAATCTTTATCTCTTCGAATTAAAGAAAGGGCAAAGTATAATTCTTCAATTATAATGATCAAATCGTTGCCTTAGCTAGCTAAAAGAAAAATGTTC
The DNA here is from genome assembly GCA_946807835.1 of Ailanthus altissimus. NCBI lineage: Eukaryota > Viridiplantae > Streptophyta > Magnoliopsida > Sapindales > Simaroubaceae > Ailanthus > Ailanthus altissimus. The sequence continues at coordinate 27,640,392 of OX327703.1, read as the reverse complement.
TTAAAGTTAAGGCCTCGTTTATTCGTTTAATTATATATTCATAGTTAAATGTATTGATAAATTAAAGTATAATTAAACAATTAGTGGGTGATTAAGTTTTAGTATTAGCTACAACCCTAATGATTCCACCTCAGATTTCGTAGGGTTTAGGCCAACTGGAAATAGACACTTTAACGAAAGTAGTGTGTGTGGCAATAATATTGCCTCTAGCTATTGATTAATTAATTGTTTTATATTAATTTGCGACCTTGAACTAATGAGGCATCAACCATGTTCTTTATTATTATTATAAAATATCATAATAATAAGTATTATTATTCCTTGAAATATGAGACCAATTATTGGAGATGATTAATTTTGAAAATGTCATTTAATTTAGATGATTGACAATGTTGATGGTAGCTTTTTAGCTTTTCAATCAAGGAACTGAGGAAGTCTGTCGTTGGTGTTGAATAATTGGAGTGGTATGACCATTTCCATTTGGTTCATCAATATTATCACCATTCCTGTTAAAAGCGCATAACTAAGGACCTGAAAATGGAGCTCAATCTGGGAAAAAAATGAAGAAGAAGAAGCTCTTCGAATTTTTTTATTTATTATTTTCACTATAACATTTGAAAATGTTTCTTTGCAGTTAGGTGACTGATAATTATATTAAATTAAAGAATGCTTCAAACAAAATGATGTTTAAATTCTTAATTCTTATCATATTATCGCCATCATGATCAATAATTGTCTTTGTCTCCAATAATAATCCCTTCTATACTCCATTAAAATTTCAATTTCCCTCTATTATTAAGAAAAAAAAATGAAGATTCATCAAACTACTAACAAGAGCTCTTAAGAACAAAAATAAAATAAAATAAAAATAAAAAGTACCCCATTATTGTCGAATGTCGAATCCAACTCTTCCATTATTGACTTTTATTGTGCCGGTGGTAAATTATTTTTTTTTAATTTTTTTTTTATAATCTTACTGTATTTAATTACATGCCATGATTATAGCATGTGCAGTGCAATGGATGAGAGGTGTGACATTGAAAATTGTTGATGATCCTTTTGATTCAATTTGGCAGCAGCAGCTGCAGCCGCCCCATTACACACAATGGTGTTGACAGCTTACATTTTTTTTATAAAAAAAAAAGGTCACTCCTTTTCTTCTCTCTTTCAACTGCCCTCAATAGTTTGAAAGATTTTTTTTTCTTTAAAAGCATGATAGGTACTAGATTGTTTGCAAGTTTCTATCCATTCCTGAGTCAAAATTTGAAAAGTAAAAAAGAAAAATCAATGGGGTCTCTACTGTTTTGCTGCTGAAAAAGAGGGAAGAGGCTTAAATAAAAGCACATGGGTGCATGTGAACTCTGTTGTTTGCATGTCCCAACACCACCACCAACAATAATTATAATAATAATGAAAGCAAAAACAGGCTTCTCTTAGAATGGCTCTTACTGCTTATTCTACTATTTCTTCTTCTTCTTCTTCAAATCCCCCAGAAACCCTAATTTCAAAAAGAGTCATTTAATGAAAGTTTTGCAATCCAATTTGCTAGTTTCTACTGTCACTTCTGCTACTTCTTTCTAAAAACAAACTTGTTGCCAAAAATCTGATAGTGATCAAACCTTGGTTTGCATTCGTGTGCATCATTTGAATCCTCCACCGAAAATGACTGAGAGGTGGCTAATGTGTGTGTTGTTTCATCAAGACATTTGACACGTGTCAGCACATGAGACCACCCCCCAACCTTAACCTCGTGACTTTGTGAAGTATCCCTTTTGTCTCTGGGTGGGCAGTCCTTCCCATTCAAATTAATTAGGGCAGAAAATGTTTAATACGAAACTCATTAACAATTTGACACTAAAATTTTTATTTAATTAAAATTTAATTGTATATAATTTTTAATTTTAATATTTAAAATTTTGCCTTTAATTAAAAGCATTTGTATGCTGTTGCATTTTAAAATAAGTGAATAAAAAAAATTAGAAAAAAGAAAAAGAAAAAGGAATGCATGAGTGTTAACAAATAACATTGGTGGCAAAAGGGCGCTTGAGTTTTATTATTTTATCAACCATGTGCAAAAAATGAAAACACATAAAGACATTATCAATGTGGGGACAAGAACCCACATGATATGTCTCAGATTTCTCATGAGTATTTTGGCGTTTTCGCCAACTTCTGCACAGTGGAGTTGGATATTCAAGACAAAAGTAATGACAGAAACTCTCCCAATGAGTGACACTTGGTAACCCAGATTAGTTAAATGACTAAATCAACCATCCATTACTCTAATCTCCACCTTTTACCCAATGAAAATCATATATATGTACCCATGTGTCATTTTCCATACCTTTTATTTTTTTTTCCTTTTTTTATAATTTTCTTTTAGGCTGTAAAAGTAAAACTGTAAACATATTAAAAGGCTTTGAATTTTAAATGAAGAGGGTTTATAAAAAATAGAAGGCAATTCAAAGTTCGGAGCATTTGTAGCTTCTTCTGATTTAGACTTTTATAATTACATAAATAAAACCATTCATTGAACATCAAACCAAGACAACATAGTCCATAAAGTGCAATTTTTATCTATCTATTTATTATACAGAGAGAGAGAGAGATAGTTTAAACATTCTAAGCATCAGCTGTAACTATAAAGTCCTCATCCAGACAAATTGAAATGGATTTGTATCAATACAGGATTGCATCAAACAACACAACAAAAATACCTTAAAATTAATAAGTTTAATTTCCATTTAATGACATCAGCTCCCATCATCTTAGCTCAAATTACTCAAAAGTATTTACAATTTTTTTAAAAAATAAAAAATCTACCACATAAACATAAATTTAAAAAAAAATGGAATATTGTCATTTTTCTTTTTAATGGAAATTTTGATTGCGATAAATAATAAGTAATTAAATGGAGACGGGATTAGATTATCGCTAATACTGATTTCAGACAAAGAGGATTGAAATAGAGTTAATTAAGAAGAAAAAGAAATATGTATTTAACAAGATAATACCGAGCGAGAGAGAGAATAAAAATCAAAGTAAAAAGGAAAAGGAGAAAAAAATACACGTGGTAATTAACAAGCGTGTCATCATGATCAAGTAGTCGGAGGGGGGGTGGCGGCGGAGTTGGAACTCGAGCCGCCTGAGAGAAGCTCAGCGAGAGCAGTCATGGCGCGAACCTGCATCTCGAGCGCAGCTATGTAATCAGTAGCTTCTTCTAGAATCACCGGCAACGGTTGTTTTCGGCAACCGGGAACCAACCGGCCAAGGAAGCGAACTTTTCTCTGCACAGCTGGTAAACTTTTGGCCTTCAGCCTCAAAACGCTAAATCCCGCCTTCTTTGATCGGCTACTCCCGGTGGCCGCAGCGGGAGGCGGGGCCGCAACTCTACTCTGCGGCCTCTTCTGTCTTCTAAACTTCAGCTTGAGTCTATTAGTCAAAATAGCTCGGCTCCACCGGGTCCTCCCCTTAGCCGCCACGGCTAACGCACGGTCAGCCGCTTCCCTGACCGCTCGACCTCGGCGCGGAGCCGAAGGCGAGGCGCCGTTGATGTTGACTTGGTTTAAGGCTTGAACGAGTTTTGAGGAGTAGATTTGTTGCTGGGCTTCGGACTTCCATTTTGTTATACGGGTTTGGTTTTGTTGGTCTTGCTTTGATATAGAGGGTTTCTTCTTCTTTTTTCTTTTAGAGCGATCAGAGTTCGTTACCGGATTCGATAACAGAGTTGACGACATCAGTTACTGAGAAATATTCGCGGAGATTCCAAAGAGAACTTGATTTTTTTGATGAGTCAAGACCTGACAAATTGGGAAAAATTTAAACGAGTTTTTGGAGAGGAGATGAATATTACGCTGGAGGGGAAACAAAAGAGATCGGGGACGGAGAGGTGAGGGATATAATATGAAGAGGTAGAAACGGGACGGAGTGGGTGAAGTGACGTCGTTTGGTGGAGATATAGGGAATGGGAAAAAACAGAGGGGTTTGAAGAGAGAGAGAGAAAGAGCGCAACGGAGGGGAGATGGTTATAAAGGAATCAAAAGATAGCACGCGTCATTTCCTTGAAACCAAATTTATTATTATTATGTGCTTTTTTTTCATTTTTCATTTTTTCTGTTTTGTTGTAAAGACATTTGGCCCATGTTAACATTGTGGGTGGGTGCGCCTTTGCTCGTGGTCGGTTGAGTGTCGAGTAAACGAGTCTCTTCAAGCCCGGTATTTACAGTTGCTTAAATTTATATTATTATTATTGAGAAACTTAATAAACTTCCTCATTACTGTTTTAAATCTTAATCCTGTTTCAATGGATTATCCCGTTTTAACAAACATTGTCGTGGACGTTGGAAAAGATGTACACATCTATTATTCTTGGTGTATTTAAGGCAGATAACGTATTCAAAAGGTTTTTAAGTGATAATAAAAAGGTCTTTATGTTGGTGGGATCCACATCATGTGGGTCCCATGGGTCTCTATGTAATTAGTTATGAAGGGAGTTGATTGAAATTTGCCATAAGTGCACAGTAACTGAAAATGAAAATTGCGTGTTTTGTTTTGAAGAAAACAGAATACAGAATGAGAAAACAGAATACAGAATGCAGAAGCAGAAAACAGAGAAGAAACGAGAGAAGGGGAGAAAATTAAAAACTTAGGGTTTTAGTTTTTCCTTTGATGATTGGATGCTAATTTGAGCTCCGATTTTGCTCAAATTTTGAAGGTGAGTTCCCAACATCTTGCTCTACATTTTTATCGGATTTAATTTTCGATTTAGCCTCTGATTTAGCATTATCTAGCAAATTTACATTTAAGGAGAATTTGTTAGATTTATTGTTGTTGAGCCAAGATTAATGTTCTTGATGTTGTGGTGAGCCTCTAGTGGTGGTTCTAGAGAGAACATTGTTGTAATCCTATTATTATTGCATAGTGGAAGTGTTGATATCGGACTACGGTCCTGTGGTTTTTCCCGAATTAGGTTTTCCACGTAAAAGTTTGGTGTTCATTGTGATTGATTGATGGTTAATGTTTGTTGTAATATTGTTGTGCTTACATTGGTGATATATTGCCCATTTTAATAACACAAAGTGGGAGAAAGAATTGTTTCCGCAGTATAGTATTTTGTGATCTTTCCCTACAAAGTGGTATCAGAGCTAGTCAGGTTGTGCAGTGCTTGATTTGTGTTGATTAAAATGGATGAAAATTCTGCATGCATGATTAAACTGAAGGCATGGAATTATGCTATATGGAAGTCAAGAATGGAGGATTTACTTTTTGTAAAAGACCTACATGAACCCATTGAAGGGGATGCTGTAAAACCCGAGAAAATGAGTGATAAAGAGTGGATCCAATTACATAGAAAATGTGTTGGCACCATTAGGCAATGGATAGATCAGAGTGTATTTCACCATGTAGCAAAAGAGACCAAGGCTGATGTTATGTGGAGAAAATTGGAGTCCATTTATGAGCAGCCTACACCACAAAATAAAGCCAATTTAATGAAGAGGCTTGTGAATCTAAAATACAAGGAAGGGCGCAGTATAGCTGAGCACACCAGTGAGTTTCAAGGCCTAGTGAACCAGTTGACAACTATGAATATTTCACTAGATGATGAATTACAAGCATTGTTATTGCTTAGTTCCTTACCGGATAGTTGGGAGACATTGATGGTGTCAGTAAATAATTCAGCGCCAAATGGGAAGCTAACCGTGGAAATGGTTAAGGATAGAATGCAAAATGAAGAAGCCAGAAGAAAGAATGCAGGTATGAGTTCTTCTGAGACAGAAACACTTGTTACAGAAAAGCATGAAAGACGTGGAAGAAGCCAAAGTAGAAGTTCTGGTAATAACAACTACAGAGGAAGATCCAAATCTCAACGGAAAAATGTCAAGTGTTACTGTAGTAACCAATATCCATAACCGGTAAGAATATGTATATTTATATATATAAATATACGTATTTTATTTGTATATGGGTGATCCTTGATTTATATATTGTTATTAGTAGTGTTTTTATAGGTTAAGGATATACTATTAGTATTGAGTTTATTTGCAAGACTTTGGAATTATTTTAGGGACCAAATTGTTATACTTTGAAAGTTTTGGGGGTGAATTCGTAAATACCAAAAATTAACCACTTAGTATAAAAATACACTTTTAAAAACCCTAATTCTCTCATTTTGGTCGAGCTACCCATTTTTAGAGAGAGAAGAGAGAAATAAAGGAGAGAGAAAGAGAAGAAGAAGAAAAAAAAAAGAAGAAGAAAATGAGAATTTTGGATCTTTAGAGGTATATCACAACTAATTATCAATTTATTGGTGTTAATTAAGTTAATTTCTTTAAGTTTTGATTTCTGGAAATATGTATAATTAAGGATTTGATGTGTATTTCGTTTGATGTTGTGAGAATTGATGATGATCTATAAGATAGTTTGATAAATCATGATGAATTATGGAATTTCTGCTGGATAACCTCTTGATCTAGGACTTTTATAAATTGTTGTGATTCGATTCTGGTTTTGAATTTTGAGTATATGAAATTAGACATGTTTAGAATCATCTGAGACTTTGAATCGACTGAAAATCTCGGAAATTGAATTTGTAGTGAATTTACCAAAATGACCCTGGAATTCTGGAAATTTCCTGTGTAAACAGTATGATACAGTGGAAAATAATTTTTGACCTGCTGAATGATCTTTAAAAATTACGAATTTGTGGAATATGATAATTTTATATGTCTAATATGATATACTCGGAATTGAGAATTTGGATCAATGTGGTTGAAGTGTTATGAATTTCTAAAGTGTATCAGCTCATTGTAGTATTTGATTAACAGATTTTTAAAGTTATAAAATAAAATAGTTTTAAAATACTTTTGGCAGTTATTTGGAAGCCAAATATTTATCATGGACTGAGATATGTGTCAAGAGTAATTATGTGGTAGTTTTATAATTTTTGAGTTAGTATATGATTTTATAAAATTGGGAGATTGAATACTGTTCAGTAAGTATCTTGATCCTGTCAGGTTTGTAGTTTGGATTCGATGGTGTGTATGGAATGGATTGTGTAGGAATTTTGATATAATATTCATATATAAGAAGTATATATGAGTCAAGAATGATATATTCTGATTTCGAAGTAATTGGACATCATTTGATGTATTAGAAATTTTTGTTAAATGTAAGTGGTCAGAATAACAGGTTTTGAGAAACCAAATATTTAGACCAATTTGATGTGATAAATGCATTGTGTATAATTTTGTAAGCTATTTAAAGTATTTTGTGTGAATTGTGAGGCTTATGAAAGGATTAATCTCCATTGATAGGTTAAGGAGATTTAAGCCTTGTAGCTGAAAGTGTTAAGAGGTAAGTATACTAGACTTTTTACTGGAATCACAATAAACATAGTAAGTGTTATGAATGATTTTGTAAATGTGGTTAAGAATATGTTTATGTTATGTCAAAGTATATTTTGATATGAAATGTAAATATATGTTTATGAATGTGAGCATTGACATTGAGCATGGACATACATGTGTTTTTTGAAAGTGAGCTTTCAAAATAAGATATGTTTAACAAAGAAAGCTTTTGAAGTGTAATATGTCCATGAGAAATATTTTGTGTTTTGAGGGTACTTGAACTCACTGTTAACTTAGTAGGCATTTTATGTGATTTGTGGAGCCTTTATGTGTGGCCTTTCCTTCGGGATTGGTATATATTATGTGTTCCGTATGTTGGGAGGATCCTATTAGTACCTAAAGGAAGTGTGAGTCATCACATTCGTATGGTGGCGTATTGGTGCATGTGAGAGGACTCACCGATGATCAGGGTGAGGGTTTGGCTTTTACCTTCGAGCATGAGCATTATATATGTGTAATTTCAAGACCTCACTTGTACTATTCCTCTCATACGGTATGTCACCTACGAGTGACATTTGGCTCATTATGTGATATATGATATGTAAGTCCTACTAAGTAGTAGTTGAGTGATGGTATTCCTATTATGTGTTTTGAAAGAATGTGTAAGCGCTTACATGATATGTGATTTGATAAGATTATGATTTTGATTGATCACAGCATATCATACATATGCATTGTGTACATATATGTATTTGTATTTGATATATGAAAAACTAGTATGCTTACTGAGTTTTATACTCATTATAGTTTATGGTGATTTCAGGTAAATAAGGTACATGTGTGCTTAGCGGATTTGGCAAGGCTTCTGCTGTTTCTTGGGTTCCCTAAGTTGTTAGGTTGCTAAGTGTTTCATTTGGGGACACGTGGGATAAGATATTTGATTTGTCCCTAGTGAATAAATACTTATGTATTATTTTATTGTGTGTGGTTGGATTTAGTTTAAGTTTCACCAAGTGTAGTAATGGATTGATTTTAAGTAAGAATTTGCAATGAATATATTCTGGGCTTCCGGTAATAAAGTTGTTGGGTTATATGGTTGGGCGAATTTACTTAACTTAGGGTTCTTGCATGTGGGTTTGTGTTCATCATACAAACAATATACATATCTCATACATACATGTGCACAGCGGAAGATTGAATACAATGAACACAGAAAATAACATTTTATTTAATCTGAAATTCGAGATTGAGAAAATCACCAATGAAGCCTTTGGATTAATTTTCTTTGAAGTCCACCATGAAATGAATCTTTGATCAATTCTAGCAATCAACAAGGGTGGGTTTGATTGTCTAGAATGGCAGCATCTTAATCCAGCTTTTGTGTTTAACACTTAAACATTTTTCAAAGTTAAACCATTTAACTTAATTAAATTTGTTTTTCCTTTTATTCAACTCTTGAATAAATAAAACAAATCTTGTTTTTAGTTATTACATTTAGTAACCATTAATTCAATTTGTTTTGTTGTTCTAACATTTAAAACACAAAACAAACAATTTCAATTTCTCAAATTGAATTGGCTCCCAAAATGCAAAACCTAAAAAACTAAATCAATTTTCATTTTCAATTTCATTTCACTTTATATACAAATGAATTAATTCCAAACTAATTTGAATTTCATTTGCATTTCATTTGGCTTAACCTAACCTTAGTTAACATTTAACCTTAGTTAGATTATTTTAACTTAACCTTTAAGTTAATAAATATTTAATTAATTTAACCATAGTTAACTAACTTAACCATGGTTAGGTTAACCTTTACTTAACCTTTAAGTAAGGTTAACTTAACTTAACCACTTGGTTAACTTTTAACCTTAGTTATGTTAAATTAATTTATTTAACAATTAAATAAATAAATATTTATTTTAATTATTTAACAATTAAATAATCATAAAGTGAAATTACTATTATATCCTTACTCGGTTACCAAGTTAACCTAAAGTGGGTCCCACCAATTTAACCACATACTTTAGTTAACGTAACCTTAGTAATTGCTGAATTATACTGTATTGAACAATTCAATACGGTACACTGCCCAAGTGCTCAAAGAGTACATTTCATATTGGGACTCTCTAGGTCTACACCCGATTTGTCAAATGGAACTGTTCCATTAATCCGTAATCGATGCCCCACGCACACGTTACGAATATTACAAATCAGCGTGTCAGACCATACAAGTTGAGGTCATAACGTATACGTATAATCCTTCCATCATTTATATCCTGGATGTGCAGGAATATAGATCAGCACCGTCAAATCCCTATTTGCTCATCCATAATCTTATCTCCAGATTCGTATCTCGATAAACAATATACGCAAACACTTTTGCTATATTGTTTAACCCTATGGGAAACTCTTTTCCCGGGTTTATGCTTGTGGCCACAAGACTTTATGAAATACAATCTCGGAGCATCGGATATACAACTTACCTACGTAAGCTGACGGATCCCGTATCTACGCACACCGGACTCCATGAGCATCGGACCATACCCAGCGACACATAGCGGTCAGACCATGAAAGGTCTCTGACATATGTGGAACCAAAGCATGATGGATCACTCACAAGACCACCGTGGCGCTCAGGTCAAAGGACCACGAATACTACTCAACTCGAGAAGACCTTCCTTTGACGGTGTCATAGGATATCTATTGGGGTCCTCATAAGTCTGTTCAGTATCCAGTCCTGACTGGATACCCGCATGCCTATACAAGCTCTAAGCTCATGGTCAGCTAAGAACAACTATCTGAACCAGTCAGATATAGACATACACTAATCTATATAAAGTGAATCACCGATAGACCCGCATTGGTGATTATAGATCAGGAACATTATCTTTGAGACATACTTACATAATGATATTTCTTAACACCTATTGCAACTCTTTGCAACTATATCATTACAAGTATACTCTCAGGTCTTTGTCCCATTATAGACAAGGTTCTAACTCTTTAGACCTCGCTGACTCTTATAACCTGCTAACTCTTAACAGTGCTAACTTTTAGCATTTATAACTCTCAGCTTTGCTAACTATTAGTTCTGATCTAAACTCCTTTAGACCAGATCTGAACTCTTTCAGATCAAACAATGTCTGTAATGTTACAAGCATTATACCATATTAATATGATATTAACAATCTTTATTCGAAATGTTTATTGTATAAATATTAACAATTAATATTCATACAATATTGGAATGGCACGTGAGCACCAGCTCCAACAAAAGTTGCTACTGGTGACGTAGTAGAGTGTTAATCTCTGAGAAAACTCTGCGTATCTCCGGTTTACTAATTGTCCCAGTCATAATTCAATTACTATAATTCTGAAAGAAATTAAAATGAATGTTTAAGTATTATTGAATGAATGTAAGTGATGTCGTGTGTCAGATCTTTTGGGTCTGGGGCGTGACAGTTACCATTGCAATAAAATGGGGCATATAAAGAGAGAGTGTAGAATATGGAAAAGGGAACAGGCTATGGAAATGGGTAAATCACAGAAAAATGAACAAGTAAGCAATACAGTAGTTGCTGATGGGGATATGACTATTGTTTATGATGAAAACTCCATAAATCTCACATGTCATACAAGTGATTGGGTAATTGATTCGGGTGCTTCATTTCATGTTACTTCAAATTGTGATTTCTTCACATCCTACGCTAGTGGTGATTTTGGCTATGTCAGGATGGGAAATGATGGTGCATCCAAGATTGTGGGCATAGGAGATATTTACTTGGAGTCCAGTGTTGGTAGCAGATTACTACTGAAGGATGTCAGACATGTTCCAGAAATGCGTCTGAATTTGATCTCCACCGGCAAGCTTGATGATGATGGTTATTGCAACTACTTTGGTGAAGGTAAATGGAAGCTCACCAAAGGTTCTATAATTCTAGCCAAAGGAAGGAAGGTAAACACTCTCTATGTTATGGAAGCTAAGCTCATAAAAGAAGATGTCAATGTAGCAGCAAAAGGATCTGACATTGAATTGTGGCATAAAAGGCTTGGCCACATAAGTGAGAAAGGGCTTCAAGTTCTAGTCAAGAAGAATTTTCTGCCCAGCTTCACAGGTAAGTCTCTCAAACCTTGTGATCATTGTTTAGCAGGAAAGGCACATAGAGTTGCATTTCGTAATTCTTATCCATCTAGAAGAGCAAACTTACTTGATTTGATACACACTGATGTATGTACTATGCAAACTAGAACACGTGGAGGTGCACTTTACTTTGTAACTTTTATTGATGATTGTTCTAGAAAAGTGTGGATTTTTGCTCTGAAATCTAAAAACCAGGTACTTGATGTCTTTAAAGATTTTCATGTTAAGGTTGAGAGAGGGACAGGAAGACAGTTGAAATGTGTAAGGGCAGACAATGGTGGTGAGTACAGAGGACCATTTGAGCAGTATTGTAGATCTCATGGTATCAGACTTGAGAAGACCGTGCCAAAAACTCCTCAGCAAAATGGTGTGGCAGAGAGAATGAACAGAACGATTCAAGAAAGAATCAGGTGTATGCTCTCTGATGCAAAACTACCTAAATACTTTTGGGGTGAAGCAATGCGTACTGCAGTTGATTTAATTAACCTTTCTCCTTCAGCTCCTTTGGATGATGATGTACCTGAAAGAGTTTGGACCGGGAAAGATGTTTCATATAAGCACTTAAGAGTGTTTGGTTGCAGGGCATTTGTTCACATTCCAAAAGATGAAAGGTCGAAGCTTGACAATAAGGCTAAGGAGTGTATCTTTTTGGGTTATGCACATGAAGACTTTGGGTACAGATTATGGGATCCAGTGAGTCAGAAAATCATCAGAAGCAGAGATGTTACATTTCTTGAAGATCAGATAGTTGATGGGGTAGAAAAAGATGAGAAGCCTCAAGAATGTGATGAAATTCCTATTCCTGATACTTCTAGATCAGTTCTTCCACCTGTAGTTTATGATGATTATGGGGAGACGCACAAGAAGATTTTGATGATAGAGTTGATGATGATGGTCCAGCAGAACAGGTTGAGCAAGCACCTCAAGAATCATTTGATCCACCTGTTGAGCCTCAGTTAAGAAGATCTATGAGAGAGCGCCACCACTCCTCCAAATATCCACCACATGAGTATGTGATGCTTACAGATGGGGGAGAACCTGAAAACTTTCATGAAGTTATGTCTCACCAACACAAGAATGAGTGGTTTAAAGCTATGCAAGAGGAGATAAAATCCTTGCATGAGAACCACACTTATGAGTTATCAAAACTGCCTAAAGGTAAGAGAGCTTTGAAGAACAAATGGGTTTACAGGCTGAAGACTGAAAACAACTCACAACTAAGGTATAAGGCTAGGTTGGTTGTGAAAGGGTTTGGTCAGAAGAAAGGAATTGATTTTGAAGAAATTTTTTCTCCTGTAGTGAAGATGTCTTCTATCCGAGTTGTCCTTGGTTTAGCAGCAAGTTTAAACTTGGAGATTGAGCAGCTTGATGTAAAGACAGCTTTCCTTCATGGTGATTTGGAGGAGGAAATCTACATGGAACAGCCTGAGGGATTCAGAGTCAAAGGCAAGGAAGATTTAGTGTGCAAGTTGAAGAAAAGCTTGTATGGGCTGAAACAAGCACCGAGACAATGGTACAAGAAATTTGATTCTTTTATGGAGAATCATGGTTTCAGCAGGACTACATCAGACCATTGTGTTTTTATGAAGAGGTTTGCTGATAATGACTTTATTATTCTCTTGCTTTATGTGGATGATATGTTAATTATTGGCCATGATGGTAGTAAAATTGAAGGGTTGAAGAGAGAACTTAGTAAGTCATTTGCTATGAAGGATTTAGGACAGGCTAAGCAAATCCTTGGCATGAAGATCTCCCGTGACAGGAAAAATGGGAAGTTATGGTTATCTCAAGAAAACTACATTGAAAGGGTTCTTGAAAGATTCAACATGAGTAAGGCAAAACCAGTTAGTTCACCACTTGCAGGTCACTTCAAGCTTAGTTCCAAGCAATGTCCTACAAATGAGAAAGAAAAGGAAGAAATGGGTGCAGTGCCTTACGCATCAGCTGTTGGTAGTTTGATGTATGCTATGGTTTGTACTAGGCCAGATATTGCTCATGCAGTTGGTGTTGTTAGTCGGTTTCTCTCTAATCCTGGCAAAGAGCATTGGACAGCAGTGAAGTGGATTTTCAGATACCTTAGAGGCACCTTTAAGACATGTTTATGTTTTAGTGGTGATAAATCTGTGTTGTATGGGTACACAGATGCAGACATGGCAGGAGATGTGGATTCTAGGAAGTCTACATCAGGATACCTGATTACTTTTGCAGGGGGAGCTGTGTCATGGCAATCCAGACTTCAGAAATGTGTTGCTTTGTCTACCACAGAGGCTGAGTATATTGCAGTTACTGAAGCTTGTAAGGAAACCTTGTGGATGAAGAAATTCCTACAAGAGTTGAGTGTGAAGCAAGAGAGCTACATAGTTTACTGTGACAGTCAGAGTGCCATTCACTTGGCAAAGAACCCAACATTCCACTCAAGATCCAAGCACATTGATGTTAGGTATCATTGGGTACGTGACGTATTAGAATCAAAACTGTTACAACTTGAAAAAATACATACAAGTGAGAATGGATCAGATATGATGACTAAATCATTGTCCAAGGAGAAGCTTCAAGTTTGTAAAGGGAAAGCGGGTCTAGTGGATCCTTTCACATGACGTGGAGGGGGAGATTTGTTGGTGGGATCCACATCATGTGGGTCCCATGGGTCTCTATGTAATTAGCTATGAAGGGAGCTGATTGAAATTTGCCATAAGTGCACAGTAACTGAAAATGAAAATTGCGTGTTTTGTTTTGATGAGAAAACAGAATACATAATGCAGAAGCAGAAAACAGAGAAGAAACGAGAGAAGGGGAGAAAATTAAAAACTTAGGGTTTTAGTTTTTCCTTTGATGATTGGATGCTAATTTGAGCTCCGATTTTGCTCAAATTTTGAAGGTGAGTTCCCAACATCTTGCTCTACATTTTTATCGGATTTGATTTTCGATTTAGCCTCTGATTTAGCATTATCTAGCAAATTTACATTTAAGGAGAATTTGTTAGATTTATTGTTGTTGAGCCAAGATTAATGTTCTTGATGTTGTGGTGAGCCTCTAGTGGTGGTTCTAGAGAGAACATTGTTGTAATCCCATTATTATTGCATAGTGGAAGTGTTGATATCGGACTACGGTCCTGTGGTTTTTTCCGAATTGGGTTTTCCACGTAAAAGTTTGGTGTTCATTGTGATTGATTGATGGTTAATGTTTGTGGTAATATTGTTGTGCTTACATTGGTGATATATTGCCCATTTTAATAACACAAAGTGGGAGAAAGAATTATTTTCGCAGTATAATATTTTGTGATCTTTCCCTACACTTTATGACTCCCTACACGAAAGATATATATATGCAGCCAGTTGTTAAAATGAAAATATTTGTATATAAAAAGAGAAAAAAACATATAATGATAAAAATTATGACGAAAAATCCTGAGCAATTTTTTTTTTCTTACCCTAATAATTTACGTTTTTCAACTTGATATTGATAGAAAAAATATCTTAAAATATCCAATTAAAGATGCGACTTCGCAGTAGGTCCTACATCTTACTCTCCTGTGTGAGTTCAAGTTCGGGTAAGTATCAACTCAAAAACTTATACATATAGTTGTGTTCGAGCGACATAGACATGGTAAGTTATTCGTATTAATTCAACAGTACGTAGTTATCCTTCCTTTTTCTTCAGTTCTTCTTGGGTCGTGAACCGGAGTGGGTTTAAAGATCGGCTGTTGCTGCTGTGTCAACCCACAACCACAACAAAGCGATCGGACACAGTTCAGACTTCCCATCCCATTCTTCACAAAACAATGAGAAGAGGGAGTAATGGTGGGTCTGATTACGTGCCGAGGAGGAGCCATTGGATGGATCAATGGCGTTGGCTTCCACTTATTGACCAGGTAGTGGGTCCCTCCCTCCCCAATTAAAAGTAGTTTACATTCCGTGCAATGATTATTGGAGGTGAAAGAAAAGATAATCAAAAGAAAACTGCATGTGCAATGTGGGTTGTTCCTCGGGCACTTTCCTATTTTCGCCTTTGTTTTGTATTTGTTGGGGGTGAGGTTTGGAATTTTCCTCCTCCTTTGTGAGGTGTGGACAGTTATGCTCCACATTTCATGCTTTAATGGGGTCCCCTTCTTTTGCCCTATGGCTATGGTGTTGATATTTATTCAATTAATCACTCCATTTCCATCATACTTATCAAGATAAAGATGGCTACCATTAAGAAGAAAAATATATATATATATATATATATGGCTTACCCCACTTTGATAAAACAATTATGAAAACTAATCGCCACAATAACACTACCTATTATCGGTTGCAATTAAAAAAAAAGTGAAAATAAATAAATAAATTTGACACATTCTGCCTAAATAAGTAAAATTAACAACAATGTACATATCACATGTTTTGATAATTTATGAAATCGGATCATCGTAGGCTGGTGGATGAACTGAAAGAAGTAATTGAAGAGAGTTCACATATTTTAACTGTTATTTAGTTCCAAAACAAAAGGTAAAGGACATAGGGATTGGCGATCTGACCTAGGATAATAAAAACAATGTCTAATTTCCTCTATGATTATGGATTGTGGTTAATTTATTATCCAAAAATCCTAATAATGATGAACCTAATCCTAATCCTCACCAAAAATCATGGTACCATGTGTGTGCCAATGCACTTTGTGGGCATTATACAGGGGAAACCTTAAAATATGTATTTTTGAAAATCTAAAAACACTACATGGCATGATGATGTGCCAGAGAGTTTGCCTCCCTCCTTAGAGACACAATTAAACAATGAGCACCAAAAAGGGGGAAAAGCAATTAACAGCCCCAGAAGGTGATGTGCTCATAGCACAAGGCTGGTGAACGGTGATAGAAGATGAATTGAATTTGGCTCCATTCGGTTCATGAGTGTGAATCTGTGATCTTCGTTTAAAGCCACTAGCACCCATATCTTGTGAAATGACCAAAAGAAATGAAAGATTTGGTTCCAGTGATCCAAAATGATTATGAAACCTATTATTATTTGCAATTGGGATAAAATGGAACTTAATAAAACTGGGATAAAGGCTGTGAAATATATAACATTTGGGTAATAGACCTCCAAAGTGATCTAAATTTAAGTTTCATATGCACCATCATTCAAACTAGAGTCTACTATTCTTGTATAAACCAGAAAAGCTCCAAGAGTAAAAGAAAATGAACCGGGAGTCAAATTCAAGTCCATCCACTTTTTCATCTGCTTCAGTTCTCTGCTTATTCATCTTAGCTACGCAACGGAGACTTGCTTCCTCATTTAACCTGCCAGGATTTATCGACATGTAAGCCCGGCGCAAGTCATGGATATGTAAACTAGATAAACAAAAGGTATTGAAAACTGACTATTACTTAATCAGTAAGTTGTGAAGAATAGCATCCAAATACTGTAAAATTTACAATTGGCACAGTATATTTATTTTGCACTTTACAGATCGCAACTGGCTGGCAAAATCACATGGCAGTAATGTAGTGTTACATCAAATGACTGCATCCTCACAGTAATTTCAAGCTGTCCAAATCATCTATGAGGGTTAATTTTGTTTTGAAATAAGAGCCGCATGACAAGTTGCATGTCAAGAAAAAAATGGTTCATCATTAACATAAATGAATTAATCATGAATATGTCTCGGATTTTGCAAAAACCCC
This sequence comes from Ailanthus altissimus, assembly GCA_946807835.1. Taxonomy (NCBI): domain Eukaryota; kingdom Viridiplantae; phylum Streptophyta; class Magnoliopsida; order Sapindales; family Simaroubaceae; genus Ailanthus; species Ailanthus altissimus. Next base: position 27,623,237 of record OX327703.1, on the reverse strand, counting down.
TCATTAGAGACATATGAACTTAGCAAGGCATAATGCGTATAAAGGATCTGTTCATGCATGTATGGGTACAAAATATTAATACATTCAAATATACGTCTGTACGCAAGTCGCTCTAAAAATGTATTAGCACAAATAAAGTCAAAATTCCAACAAGAGAGAGAGATGTCCTAAAATTTGGTGACCTGTTATATCAGTTTGCTATCTTAATCCAGTCCCAATAATTCAAGTTTTGACAGTTCAAGGGAAAGATTAAACAATACAGATAGACCAGAGCATTTTAAATACATTTTAGTAATTAGTACCTCGGGACCTCTTAAGAATTAGAGAGTAAGGATATGTCATGAACTGGCCCATGTGAGATCAAGAGAGGCTTTGTAATCAAGAGGGTCTACTATACTTTCCTTACCCAATGTATCAAATTAAAGAGGATGCTTGTGAATTTGGGACGTCATCTATGCATCAAATGATAAAAGACATAAAACCGAATCATTTCACTTTCATTAGACACCAAAATTTGCCCTTGCTTGCTGATTAAACCAGTTTTTGTCGTAAAGACCTGTGGATGGCAAGCAAACATCTAATGACTGCATCGCAAACCCCAAATTTCCCTTTAATTATTCTAAAACATTGCTTTAAAGTACAACCATCTCTCTCTCCAATTAAAAACTTTTACTCCTATTCAACAATGGGATAAATCTTTTGTGGATTACGCCAAATCTTTGCCTTTTGATACAGCTAGCTCTCAAGTCACAGTCTTATTCATAAACTAACAAAACTTTAGAGGATTACACCACATCATCATTTTTTTTAAGTAGAGATGATCCAATCCGCCAAAACCAAAATCTTCTCTCTAGATTTAGTTCAAGCAAAGGCATCATTAGTTTTTGTATATCCTCTTCTTAGTGGTGAGTTTCAGTTTTTTTTTTTATTGACCCATTAATGATTAATCTAACTGTCAAATTAATTTCTTACTTGTCCCCTCTTAAAACCACTTTCAAAGAAAGAGCCTATAAAATTGTGCTCGGTGTCTTCATCCCTAATTCGTTCTAAGTGCTTCTTTTGAGCTCGCAATTAATTCCATTAAAAAGATTATCATCTACCTCCATTGTCTTTTTATCATAGTATAAAACTAGCTTATTAACCACAAGGATTGAATCAACTGATAAGACAGATCTAAAGCTTATAAAGTTAAAGTCTCCTAATTTGAAGGACCACCTTGATCTTGTTATAACTCACCCATCACCATAAATCTTAATCTAGAAGTCATATGCTTCCTTTCAATTCCCTAATATTAAAATTCTTTATTAATGCTTCACTTTGACTAACGTCTATTTTATGCCGTTCACCCATGCGTTAAAGCTTCCGAACTACCACTAAGATTTCCTCTGTAATAAATTATAACAATTCAAGATCCTTGTGACCCCTTTAGGTCATTTCTAGAAATCAAATTTTATATACTTGTTCGTATTGTCTTGCTCCCTGCCATATCTACCTTAACTTTTCATAATTATTCAAATCTTCCTCCTTTTCTGTTACATATCTTTTGTACATTTTAGATTCCTCATTGATGCAAGTACTACTAGGTCTGGGAGTGGGCTTCAAATCAGGCCCAATTCAGCCCACATAATGCACCTACGAGCACTTTCATGATCCAACAAGCTCATGGATTAATCTATCCTCTGAAACTTATGACCTGGGAAAAATAATGCTCACAACACTGTAGGTGCACTGCGGTCAATTTAGTTCAAGGACCATGTTACTAACACTGTGCCAGAATGAACAAATCATACACACGTAGATAAGACTCAATTTAAGTTACTAGAATTTTTTATGTGACAACATTTACATGTTTTAAAATATGAAGATGACTCAAACAACAGTGTATAAATTTTAAAATATGAAAATGACTTAAACAACAGTATATAATTTAAAAATGACGTCTTTTTTTTTTAGTTCGACACCATTATTTAAATTGTATCTATATTTTAAAACGTGAGAACGCTTGGACGCATAAATAACGCTCAAGTAATATTGAGTTAATTCTCTACTATAAAATAGTCACATGATCCATAAACCTGTCAAATTTATTAAGGATGATAATTAATCTTGATATAAAAAACAATAGAAGCAATAATCATATCTATTATTTTGTATATAAGTAAGGATTCAATGTTTGCATGAATTATTCAGAATAGTTACAGTGGATTTGTATTTTAGAGAGGCTATATTATCAATTAAATAAAGATCATCCAAATAATAAATCAGATTTATACAATTTCACATCAAAATATTTATCAAGTAGAATCTTACCTCACAAGAAATTGATCAAGTAGGTAGAGGTCCAATGAAAGATGGCTGAGGTTCTGAAGCGAAGAAGAAAATCAAAGACAATGCAAGGATCCAAATCAAGAGGCACGTGATCAGGATACGAAACTTCATCGAAACGAGTACATTGAAGCGGTCTCTGTCTTCAGGAATTGTGTAGAACTCATCTACGACGAAGTTGATCAGTGAATCTAGGAGCTTCTTAGACTTGGTGTCAACGTTGATCGCGTTCAAAACTTGTGATCGAGCTTCTTTCAGAAGATTTGCGAGTACGTCCGCCTCCAAGGAACCGATGTTTGGAACGTTTGATTTGGTGAATTGATGATGAGTCGGTGAAAGATCGAAGACCTCGCTTTCGTTGGCGGCGATTGTAGATGTCGAAGATGGAGTGAGATCACAAAAATAGAACGGTTCTGATGGAACTGAAAGTGCTGGATTCAACGCAAAGCTCTAAAACAAAACAGAAGAAACAAATTCAGAAAAACGAGATTATGAAAAGTCCAATTAATCAAACATCTTTTCTCAAAGAGAGAGAGAGAGAGAATATATAATTTTAATTTCTTTTAACAAAACAAAATCCTCAGAAATCAAAATGAGTACAATCAGCTTCCTCATATGAAAGTTAAACAATTCGACATTAAACATAATCGTTTTAGGTTGTAACAATTACTTTCTGAATTTATTTCACAATTGAACAGATACTGAACAAACAAGCCACAGAAAAACACTATAAATAAAATTCAAATTAGATTTATCCGATATGAGCTATTGATGAAACATACTTCAACGATATCGCCGTTGAAAACAGCAGCCGAGATCTCGGAGATCGGAGAGAAATCGACCGGGTCCTTGCTGATTTCCGGTGAAGAATCTAAAGAAACGGTCCTAAACGCAGCGTTTAAGTTCTTCTTGGGGATCTATACAGAAACGAGACGAGACATAACATACCACTAGTGAGACATTGAATTTGAACTTGAATTCAACAGAAGGTGTTGATTTAGTGAGTACCTTCTGAGACTTCTTCAATTGAGACTCTTTAGATCTGTGATTAGCGATATCCGACGGTCGAGATTGCTCCTTTTGTGGAGTTTGATGGTCTTTCATCTTTTTGGCTCTTTGAAATTGGCGGGAGAGTTTGAAAGGTTCTCTCTCTCTCTCTCTCTCTCTCTCTGTTCAAATGTAGCCTTTGAAATGAGACCGGGCATTTATGAATTATGATCGAGATGTTGGTAATTGATCATTTGTATCTTTTATATTTAATTTTGTAATTAATAATTTTTATATTCTTATTTTATTTAACTGTATTAATTGTTCTTATAGAATTTTTAAAACGAAATTTATTTTGAAAACAAAATGATTTAACGAATAATTTTAAAATTTTTCTATTTCACCACTCATATTAAAATACAATTTAAAATGCATAACATTATATAAAAAAAAATATGTAAAAAGTACTTATGTTAACAATCAAGTGATAAAGGGCTAGTAGTATATCTATCTTGACTTGAGTTCAAATCTCTCTCCCTTATGTCAAAAATAAAAATCTAAAAAATTATATTTTTTCTTATATTTTTAGGTTTTTTATAAAACTCGAGTATGTGTCTATTCATCACATCATTAATCTTCATAATTATGTATATAATATTTGAGTAACCCTATGCTTTTTAAATTATATTTCAAATTTTATATTTCAATTAAAATGTCAAATAATTATTAGGTGACGAAATTGTGTAAATTTAAACATTACCAATTATACTATTTTATCATCAAATGCTTATTTGACACATCATTTGAGATGGAAAAAAAATTAGAATATTATTTGAAGTAATATTAGACATCTCAAATTATTTTTTAAAAAATGATGTGTCAAGTAACTATTAGATGGTGAAATAGTAAAAATTTTAAAATCACTCATTAAACTATTTTTACCATTTAATAATTGTTTGACATACATTTTTTTAGATACAATTTATAATATGTAGTATAAATATATTATTTGAGATGTCTAGTATTATTCATAATATTTATCTAAATTATCAACTACCATGTTACTAAGTTCAAGTCACTCAACGAGTAAATGATGATATAAGTGTTGGAATGTGAACTAATTATTGATACTTTAATATATAAATATTAATTTATTTTAATGATAATAACAACAAAAGTTAATAATTCTAAAACACATATGAAATTAAATGCCAATTCCTATAAAACGAGTAAAAACATGAGATATTTAATTATAGAATAAAATGAATATTTAAAATAGCAATATTACACTTTTCAAATAAAATATCAAATTGATATGCCAAATAATCATTAAGTAGTAAAATAATACAAATTTTAATTATATGACAATGATTGTTTGACACATTATTTAAGATAAAAATTTTGGGATACTATTTAAAAAATATAATATTATTTATTTAAAAAAAAAAGAGTAATGTTGCACTTCTCAAATGATATTCTAAATTTTTCATCCTAAATTGATGTGGCAAGCAATCAATGAATGATGAAATAGTATAATTTTAAAAATTATTCATTATATTATTTTCATCACCTAATGATTATTTGCTACATTATTTGTGATAAAAAATTTAAAATTTTATTTAAAAAGTGTAATATTATTTATTTAAAATTGGTGTAATAATTTTTAATTTACAATCTGTGTATATTAGAATGATTAATTGTCTAATATAAATTTAGTAGATATATAAAGAGTGATTGTTTAATGAAAATATTTGTGCTTTTTAAAATGAACACAATATATACTATGTTTTATAGCTCTAAAACAACATCGCTTTGGAGTTATACAAAGTCGTATAGGTTGTATTCACATTTTCAAATTTGCAAACATTTGTGCTTAAAAGTTTTTAAGTACGTGTATATTAATGCAAGGGCGAAATGATAAATTAAAGGGTGAGGATTGAAATATTAAGTAGAAAATAAAATATATTTCGAATTTAATTATATAATATCAAACTCAAAATTTTACAAGATCAATTATAAAAATATCTATTTTAAGATATAAAATCATAAGAATTTATTATTGAGTTAAATTTATAGGACTAAACCCCATAGGCCATATAATATAGGTCTACCCCTATGTTAATTACTAATTAAAAGTAATAATTTACAAAATATTTTAGTTATTATATATTTATAATTAAGCTAATAATTTTAAAAGTTCTCAAAGTAAAAAGGATGGATAAAACAATGGTTCATTCCTTAAATAATAACAAAAACTGTGGACAAAACAACAATTGACTTCTCAAATAAAGTGATAACAAAAGTTATTGTTGCGGGAAATTAGTTTTAGTATTGATCTAATTTTATGAGATTAGTTTTTTTTGTACTAATTGTATTGTTGAGGTCCTATGTGCTTTAATATCATTATAGTTTCGTATTGAGTATTTTAAAAATTTTATGCGCATGCGAAAGACTCAACTCACAAATAATTAATAATATAAAATATCAAAACACTAATAAAGATAAAAAAAATAAACCACAAAATATACGTGGTTCGATAAAATATCTACATGCATGACGGATCTATGATCTGATTTTTTTTATTAATCATATAATTAATAGTGCACTCAAGTGATCTCATAGTTACACATTAATGTATTCAGCACTTAATGCTTACCTAACTCATATATTTTCTTTTATGTTTACATTTTTTATGCTTAAAATGTTTTTATAATTTAAAAATATTATATGGGTTTATATAGTGTTTATTATGACCTAAAAAGTTCTAAACGAACTTGGAATAAGAGTTTTTGTGTAATAGAGTCCAAATTCTGTTTTAAAAAGTTAATCTAAATCAAAAACAAATTTTTCTAAACAAACAATGTTGCAACATTTTTCATCCAATGTTGGAGCATTAATACGATTGTCGTGCCAACATTAAAGCATTCCCTAATGAATGTTAAGGCATTGTCCATCGTTGGGGCATTCTGGAACTACCGTTGGGACGTTGAGCCTTCTAAAATTTATGCTAGGGTATTCAGACTTGTAGCATCTCACTTATGTTTTTTCGTCTCTTATTGCTTTTCGATTTTTACTTTACTCCGTTCTCATACAACTACTACGTAATAAATTTCTTGTTGACTCTTTATTTAATATTCATTTCAATTCATATATATATATAATTGTTAAATTATCAATTCCAACAATTATATTAGTATATTAATGACTTTGCACAATGTTTCTATGTGCAAATATCGAATAGGAATCTATGCTTATCTTTTCAAGTTATAATCATTCATGACTAATTTCATTTTATTCTTTTTTTTTCTCATTTATTAGTGCACATCGTTAAACATAGTATCAAAGTCTATGTTATAATGATTCTCTATTATTTTATCAATTAGTAGTCATTAATATATAGGTAACAATTTAACTTATCAATTAGTAGTCTACGCCTATCACTATGAGAATTGTAACCATAACATTTGACTCAAATATGTTAATATATAGTCAATTCAGTATTAAAGGTTACGAATTTATTATTTTTTCCTTTTTTTCCATGTCTCACCTAATGCCAAAAGGATTCAAATCTTATTTTTTTCTTTTTTATTAGTCTATCATTAGCTTTTAAAAAAGGTTCAAATCTTCTTTCTTTTCTTTTTTTATTAGTGTATCATTATCTTTTCAAAATTTCAACTTTTTATCTTTTATTTGAATTTGAATGATCGCAGAGGTAAACTGCATTTATAATCACCTAACTTACGCCCACAAGGCAAACCTAATTAATGTTAAACGCATGTTTTAATATAAAACACCTACAAAAAAACTTAAATTCTATTAACTATAAGTAAGGGCAAAAAAATCCTCTTCTTTAAATACTAGTAAGTAATTTGTTCGTCCTTTTCTCTTCTCTACTTCTATTTTTTTTTAATTATAATTTTTTTTAAATATATCTTAATAGAAAGCAAAATGGAGACCAAGAGAGAAGATCGTTGCTTTTGTATAAAATTAACATCAGATAGGATTTTATGCAATTTTGTATTTGTTACTTATGTTTATTTTTAATCAATGAATTGTTTTATTTTGACTCGGTTGGATTCTGATAAGTCTGATCTGGGAATATTGTTCCCATCGTCAACTTGAATGAAACATATATAGGCCGCAAAAATTATGAAATTTCATCTCAATTCGTTCAGAAAATATCGCCAAGTTTGTGAGGTATATGGGTTCTTTCAGATTATCAATGCCATTATCGAATTATTTGAATTGCCTCAAGAAGAGAGGAAAGCAATTCTATGTCGACGCTGTGTTTATTCAACTTAATGATGGGAATTGAGGCTAAAAGTTAATTAACATTAATACGTTTATAACTTAATTGGATTCTCATTAGAATTTAACTCAATTGGTTTGTTATAATTAGCAGATGGCATTGGTTTATAGAAAACTAAAATGGCTTAGTTAAGTTAAAAATATATTACAGAATATGTTTTATTTTTAAAAAAAATTAAATTTCAACGATGGAAAATGAATTAATTATCAATCTTAATCATAATTACTTCTCTTGTGGCCGCAGCCCCTTGCAATTATGCTGCAATATCGTGATTCCCCAATTGTACCGCTTCTTTAGTGCTGAGAGTTTAATTCATTTCTCATTCTTTCAAGTCTACAGCCTCTTCCTTTCATTTTTCATCTGCAAATTCCTCACTACAAACCTGGTACATTTCCATAAACCCTAGTTTCATTTCTGCTTCTTTAAATTATCATGTATATTATATTAAATAATGATTTTGATAATTGGGAATTTGATTGTTTCGTTGCAGAGTAATTTTATTGCAAGTATTTGATATCATGATAAAGACCTTGCTTGTACTCTTTGTTGCTTGCTTGCTGATCTTACCAAACCTGCAAGCTGATGCAAAAAGACATCACAATCCAGGAAAGGAGCAAGCTGATGGGCAAGCGCCAGCTCCTGATCAGAGATACAAATTCAAGTCGAAAGATCGAGGTTGATGCTAATAATAATAATGCGAAAGATGCAATTGGAAACAAGGGTACCGCCATTTCAGAAACTAAAAATGATAGCGATTCCATGACGACGATGATTCAAACCAGAGGTATGATAGATACGGAAATTCCAATGGGTCAGCATCTGAGAGTCACCACTACTTTACTAATGATCAGAAACCCATCAAAGACGAAAGCTTATGAAGTATATCTACAATATTGATGGAGCTTATATAAATATAGTGTGGTTTGTAATAATAATATGTGACAAGCTCGTGTTTGTTTCACTATTTTAATTTTTATATATGCAGTTTATTTTCCTCCTCAGGCTCTCTCATAGGCTGTTCCTGTGTACTATAACTTTGCTTAAACAAAGACACCATGAGTCCATATGACTAGCATGGTTTCGTGTGTGCTTATTATACATGAGTGCATCATGACACATTCTATATAATTGAGGAAATGAAGTTAATTTTTGATTCTTTCCAGGTAACCATTTTAATTTCATCAGGTTTACAACGCAAATAAACCCTAGGTAGTTTGACAGTTGCTGATACCCAGGCAGCTTTTGTATCTCTATCTATATCAGCAGCTAGCAGATTACTTGTTTATGTGTATTGTGCAAGAGTAAAAGAGCAGGAGATTGGGAACGGCTAAGGGAAGCAACTTGGTTTGCCGGCGCTCTTGACGCAGTAAAACCCTAGATCTTTACATGCATATCTTTTCTGGAATAGTAACTTCTCAAATAATTTCAGAAGGCAAATAGTCATTCAGAGTGATCGATGAACTTCAGCTAATTAAGATTCACAATCCCAAATCTCCACAGCAACTTTTTGATCAAAATTTAGGGGTTTGTTTGGCACGTAGGTAATTGCGCTGTCATTTTAAACCCTGTAAAATAGAAATACTAGTTGCGGGATTAAAAGTGATAACTACCTATCTATGGACTAAAAGCAGTGTTGCGCTTTGAAAGGACAACTCTATATCAAAGGCATCATAAGTTTTTTTTTTTTTTCTCAAAGAACTCTGCCGTCTTAATTCTAGTTTTAACCGATTGGCTTTCGACATCCTTCTATTCTCCCAGGAAAATCTGCTGATCATACACATTGCACGCTTTGCTATTCAGAATTCAGCAAACCAGGAAAGTGCTTGCTGTAACTTTTATTCAGGAACAAGACTCGTTGCACAAGTATTATTAATCTATTCTGCAACATGTGTGTGCTTTTTCTGTGTAGTACTGATTAAACACCTTTGATGTGATAACATGGTGCAATTCTACTCGGCTTACATTTTGTCATCAGTATGAGAATTGATTAGGATTTATCAATGTATAATTAGTTGAAATGATGAATATAACATGCACTTATCAGAAATATCAAAAGAAAATATCATCCACTTTAATCATTTTATTTTTTTAAAATTAAAAGTATAGTCGTTTTAAATATACTCGAAGGAAAAAAATTGATGGGCAAAAGTCACAAAACAATGATTGATTCCTTAGTTAATAAAAATGATGGGCAAAACAACTGTTGATACATTAGCTAAGGTAATAACAAAAGTTATTAGTAAATTAATGACTTTGTGACTAATTGGCCACAATGTTGCTATATATATTTTTATATATAAAAATATCTGATAGGATTCCATGCTTATCCATTCAAGTTGTAATCATTCATTGACTATCTTGATTTGATTTTTCTTTTTTAAACAAGTAATACGGTCTTTATAATAATGGTGCTCTTTTTATTTTACCCCTAAACAGTAATTAATACTAAGATGATAACGAAACATTTTAACCATAGCATTTGACTTGAATTTGTTAATGCATGGTCAATTCGCCAATTACAGGTTAGATATTTTTTATTTTCACTTTTTGTTGCGCGTCTCACCCAATCTCAAAACCCTAGTCAGAATGGGAAAAATAACCCATGATTATTTATTGAATAATTGAACATAAACGATGGAAAATGCCTTGAATTATCAATTATGATCATAATTACTTCTTTGGTGGCCACGGCCTTTTCCAATTATACTGCAATATCGTGATACTCCCATTATACCACTTCTTTAGTGCTCAGAGAGTTTAATTTATTGCTCCTTCCGTCCGTTAATCCTTTAAACAGGAATAGAAATGGCCTATAAATTGCCTCTTCCTTCCAGTTTTCCTCTTCAAAATTCCTCGCTGGAAACCTGGTACATTCGATAAACCCTAGTTTCATTTCTGCTTCTTTAAATTATCTTAGAATTATTTAATGATTTGAATAACTAGGATTGATTTTTTTTCAGGGTAACTAATTAGCAAGTATTTGACATCATGAAGACCTTGCTTGAACTCTTCGTTGCCAGCTTGCTGATCTTGGCAAGCCTGCAAGTTGATGCGAACAGGCTCAATGTGGAGGAAAAGTGCAATCTGCTGGATAAGCGCCAGCTTCTGAGCGATCGAAAGGCCATCATTGGTGCTAACACTGATGCCAAAGATGCTACTTCAGAAAATAAAACTGACCGTGATTCCAATAACGATGAAGATGATGATGACGACGACGACACAAACCAGAGTTATGGTAAATATGGAAATTCCGATGGGTCAACCGCTGAGAGTCACCACTATTTTACAAATGATCAGAAACCTATCAAAAACTAAATTAAGCTTGTCATATATATTATAGAGCTTATACATATAATTAACATGGTGTGGCTCTGCAATAATATTAATATTGCGTAACTAGAGTATGTAATCTTCACTATTATTATGTGGTTTAATTTCCTCCAAGTCAGGCTCGTAGGCCTATTGCTGTGTATTGTAACTATGATTAAATAAAGATGCCATGAGTCTATATGACTAGCATGGTTTTGTGCGTGATTATTATACATGTGGGCATCATCATGGTGGATATAATAAATGTGAATCGAGGAAATTAACTAGCTTTCTGTTTCTTTACAAGCAACTAGGGGAATTATGCTTTACAAAAGCCCAAAAAAGAAAAAAAGTTTAATTTGCAGTTTGCTTATATCTATACAGCTTCTGTAAACCCTAGCTACACTAGCAGCAGATAATTTATCTATCTTTGTTACCTTTAGTGGCACAATAATTTCTCACGAAAATTCTCAATATATATACTCGAACCAGGCTTGACTTGAGAATGGTAAATTGATTAAGATAATAAGAATATCCACGATCACAAAATTACCACAGCAACTTGTCGGTCAAAATTAAAGTTAATCGATTTCATCATCAAAGAGCAATATATATATATCCTGCGAACTCTAATACCATCAGAAATTTTCAGGGACTATAGATTGTCCAGCTTAAATTGTAAGTTTATACCATACATATTGCACACTCTAATTACCATTCATAATTCAGCAAACCATAGTAATTACAGTAGCGATTCTGTTCATGATCAAGACTCCTTGCAGAGGCATTTATCCAATCTGCAGATGGTGTTTCTGGATAGCGATTAAACACTTCTCATGATTTGACAACATGGTGCATGCAATTCTACTCAGCACACATATCTGAATCTGGAAAACGAGTAAGGATTTATCAATGCTTTAGTTGAAAATATTCACTAACGTATGTGCACCTATTAGAGATCCAAAGTAAATATCATGCATGACACTTTCACAGTACTACTAAAGTATATACCAGTACGTAGCTGCGGTCACCTTGGATGGATTAGATTTTTTTTTTAAGGTTTAGATGGAGATGGAAAATTTCACCCACAAAACACTAACTCTTATTTTTTATTTTTACTCAAATTCAGGGGCCGTAAATGCAAAATACACTCACGACTATCCGAATAATTATGAAATTAAATTGCATATATGAAGATTAATTGTACAATCATATGTATATATAAGTGATATATTGCCAACGCTAGTAAATGATGTCCTGCTGAAATTTTTAGCAATGATATTTATTGACTATAATATTATACAATAGCTACTGTTGTTGATTTCTGATTTGCTCCATTATTATTGCAAAATAGGTCGAGAGATTGACGATGAAGATGAAGAGATTGGTCATACTCTTATATGATGGATGAAATTGGCTTTTCATTTCTTTAAGTAAACATGTTTTAATCATTGGCATTAAAAGTTCATGCTTGCTAGATACCGATTTATCGTAAATTTTCAATTTTAATCCTGACTACGTTACGCTTACCTCAGAATTTTTTTTTCAACACCCTTTTGTTTTTTTTTTTTTGGTAAGTAAAAATTTATATAAATACTAAATCCTGCAGGTATTACAGAGTAAAGATTCAATAAAAGAGAGAAAGTAAGACAATACAATCCCAGACAGTTAGATACATTTACCAACCAACTACAATGTGGTCAATCTCTTGGCCATTTACAGCACTTATACATCTAATCCAAATAACATCCTTAATCTTTTAGTAGACTTCGCTTGTAGAAGGAGTTTTCTGTTAGAAGACCTTCAAATTCCGTTCTCTCCAAATAAAGTAGATTGTAGCGCAAAACGATACTCTTCTAATCTTACTGAGAGTGGATTTGCCTTTAGATTTCCTGCACATGAAAGAACACCCTTTTGTTTACTTCTATGCGCAAATATTTTTGAAAAATATTTATAAATAAGCTTTCAATTCTAGACCATTCAATCTGCAGGCTAATAATTCTTAAAAAAGTAGCATAATTCGAAAATATCAACCTAGCCACTTTATCGACTAATACTGTTAACACCTAACCATCTTTACAAATAAAATCTAGGTTTTTTTTTTAAAATATATATTTAAAGCAAAAGGTGAGAAGGAGAAGCCGTTGTTTTTTCTTAAAATATAGCAACTTTATTTCCACCATTATAATGGAAATAAAATTTTATGTATAAATTAACGGCACTAACATTTGGTGGAGTGGGTATAATACTGCATTAATTATAATAAATATATATAATAGCACTTTTTTTTCTTTTTATTTAAATAAATTATATATGGGATTAATACAATTTACTTTGATTTGACTCAAAATCTTATATAACTTATAGACCGCTAGATTAATGCACATCATATACAATTAAATATATATAATTAATACATTATAATTAGCATATTTGAAATTTAATCTGAATTATTAGATGTACATTAATATAACAATTTAAAAATTATGTATGTTATTATATCAAAAATATGGTGTCATGAATACTATTTCATGGGTTACATATAATGCATTCTAGTAGAGAGATATTCTTCATATAAAGTAAATTGCTTTATATCTCCCTACATTTTAATGAAGATTTCAACTCTAAATTTAATGTATAAATTATGATATATATAGGCAAGGAGAGATTCAAATTTAAAACTTTCACTTGAATTTTAGAATAATTGCACTACAAATTCGTTATTATTAGAACTATTAACATAATTACGAATTATAGAATATATATTAGCAATAAATAGTTTTCTCCAAATAGAAAAAACAGCTTTTCACTTCAGATATTCGAGCATCGAGCAGGCCTTGCACCAAATTTTAATCTTGGCTGGTCTAACTTTGAAATTGAATTATAATTATGCGGCGGTTTGGACTGACCTTTTTTTTTTAATGTAACAACTTTTACTATTTACTTAATTTTTTTAGCAAATTGACATCACCACTTTTAAATTCGGGTTTTTACTAGTTTCAAAATATGACTACACAAAAATAAAAATTATTAGAAAAATAATAGCGAAACTTAGGTAAAGACTCCATCTGAGTAACAAAGGCAAATTATAAGGAGCACCTTTGTATCTTAAAGAGAAAACAATAAATAAAAGAGAGTGAAGAGATCATAAATTAAAAAAAAACTATATTTTTTAATATTATCTTAAAAAAATTTATGGTCATATTTATTGAATGATTAATTTGTATAACTTTTAAAATTAGTTAATATATTATTTTTACAGTTAAATATTATTTAACACATCACTTCATATTAAAAAAATACTTCAAAAGTGTCGCATCTCTCATTAAAAAATTAATTAAAAATATAGACATAAAAATTTTAATTTATTTATTTATTTTAATACCATATTAGAAAATTTGTTCAACTTACAAACTTAAATTATTAGACCAAACATTATTATTAAAAAAAAATTCGACAGATCAATTTTTTTTAAAACACATTATACATTATTTTTTTAAAGGAGAAATTATTAAAAAAATTCAAATTTTCATTTGCGTGACGTATATCATGAGAATCACACGTGACCCGCTTAAGGTCGATAGTGGACCTCGTATCTTGTTAGTGCCACAATCTTTGTTTATAAAAGGCAAAGCCCATCAACAAACAAACCGAATTCTTACAACCAACTCCAAATTAACTTTGGAGCATGGGGAGCATGTTTGTGCGTGAATTAAACCCATCTGGACCGTCCATTTCCCTTTCCCCATCCGATGGCGTTAGATTCACGCACAAACTCGCGATCTGTCTCATCCACCACGCCGAATCTTTCCACCCTTTCTGGCGCCATCTCTCGGTCCTCTCTTTCGGATTTTCCCTCTTTCTTTCTACAGAACTTCATTCATAAATACAAATTAAAAACTCCAAAAAAAAAAATTTAAATCAGATCGGAGCAGATCAGGTGGCTGAGGATATCGGAGATAGATCAACGGCTGACATGGACGAATACGCGACGTTGATGTCGACGACCGACGCGGAGTTACTCAAAACGGCGTGGGGCAACGAGAAAGACGCGCCGGAGATTCTTCAGTTTCAGGCTCAGCTGGTTAAGCGAGCCAAAGAGCAGATCTAATTAATGGTAGTTTCACAAAATTCAAAACCTTAACTCTCAATTTCATTTTTTAAAAAAAATAATTTTCTAGAAATTAATTAGTATGGATATTAGATCGCGATAGCATATCAGCAAAGTAGTAGTGAAAGAATGCATAGAAAACAACAAAATGTTATTATTTTATTTTTAACTAATTTTTAGTAATTTTTGTATTCTGATTTTCAAGAACAGAGAATTATAGTTCAAAGAAGTTAGAGATTGGAAAAGTTCAGTAACAAGGTGTTTGGTTCCCAAGAAAATCAGAAAGAAAATGGCTCAGAAAATTTTTGAGAGGAAAGGACAAATAGATGCTTCGAATTTTATTAATGCTTTCAACTCAATACAAAAATGATTACAAAATACTATTTATACAAAAAGAAAAAAAAATGACAGCTCATCTAACTAACTCTTAACAACTTGCATTTTTGGCAGAAAACAGAGTTTCAAATGTATTTCCCAACTTATTAACTCAGCCTGCATCCTTTAATCATAGTCGTCTGATTCAAAGCAATCTTCATCATCTGCATCATGATCTCTAAGGAAATGAATGTCAATCTCAATATGTTTTGTTCTGAGTATAGAACACAGGATTGATTGCAAGAACAGTTGCACTGAGATTATCACACCATATGACAGGCGTTATAATTACTGCAACATGTAACTCAGAGAGCAGAGATTGAATTAAGAGAATTTCAATGCAAGCAGGAGCCAATGCTCTATTTTGCTAATTATGTACTTGATCTTGCAATAAAATTTTTTAAAAGACCAAGCTACAAGATTTGAACCAGATAAATGCAATAACCCCTTATTAATCTCTTGTCATTAAGGTCACAAGCTCAATCAACATCAGAGAAGCCTGTTATGGTAAGATGAGCAAATGAATTGAATTTGAGTCCAAATTCTTTTATTGCTTGCAGATACCTTAACACTCTATTTCATGCTGTCTAGTGTTTAACTGTAGACTGTGACATGAACTTGCTTAACCTATTCACTGAGTATGCAAGCTCAGGTCTTGTGAGAATAATGTACTATAAAGCTCCTACTAAGCTTCTGTAAAGAGTGAGATTTGAAAAGACTTCACCATCTTCTTTGCTCAGTTTTTTATTTGTACTTATAGGGGTATCACAAGACTTGCAAAGTTTCATATTTGCTCTTTTTAAAAGATCCAATACATTTAGTTAGGGACAGTATCAAGCCTGATGAAGTTTTGGTAACATCTGTGCCTAGAAAATAATTGAATTCCCCCAAATCTTTCAAGGAAAATGTATTGCTGAGCTACTGAACTAGTGAATCAATTTGTGAAGCATTTGTCCCATCAATCAAAATATCATCTATATAGATCAGCACAAGCACCATTGTGTTTCCAACAAACTTAATAAATAAGGAAGTATCTGATTTTGAATTCTGAAAACCTCAATTGATCGGTGACTATCTCAGCTTCTCAAACCAAGCTTTGAGTGCTTTTTTAAGTCCATAGAGTGCTTTTTTAAGTCTGGACACGTGCTGGTTTGTCAGCACTGATAAAGCCTTCTAGTTGCTCCATATACATCTCTTCTATCAAGTTCCAATACAAGAAGGTATTATCTATATCAATCTGCCTTATTTTCCAATAGTTCATTACTGTACTCTTACGGTAGAAGCCTTCACAACTGAATTGAATGTGTCAAAGTAGTCAATTCTTGCAGTTTGGTGGAACTCCTTTACAATTAGCCTTGCTGTGTACTTTGAAATCTTGCCATCTGAGTTGTATTTAATTTTGAAAACCCATTTTTTCCCTATTACTTTCTGAGCAGCATGTTTTGGAACCAATTCCCAAGTTCTGTTACTGATTAGAGCATTATACTCTGCTCTTATTGCTTGCTTCCACTTTGGATCTGACAATGCTGCTATAACTGAGTCTGGTTCTGTTTCTGACTTGTGAGACATACATTTTTGGTTTAAAAGTCCCTACTTTATACCTTGTAGTCATAGGATAGTTTAAGTGTGTTTGATTGTTTTGGTTATGATGTCCTGGTATTTGAGTACTGTTTGCTGTAGTGTTTTTGTGTCTAAGAACCTGTTGAGGCTAAACAGTGTTCTTAATGTGGTATTGATGCAGGAGAATTTTGATTACCTGATGTTTGATCCGAGATAGTTTGATGCTGCTGGGATGCTGATTTGTGGTTGAAACCCAAATGAACCTTGTGAAACTTAATTTTTCACAGGGTTAGCATAAGCAATTGAGAAGCATTATTGTTTCAGAAATTCCATGCGGGTTCTGTGATCCTCATCTTCTAAACAGGTGAACTTTATGCCGGCTTTGTTATGATCTTTTAAATGATCGAATTCTCTAAACTGGTGACTATAAAAGAGAGAAATGTTGTCTTTATGCATAAAGTATTTCATAATTCATTTATAAAATTTGTCTGCTTTATGCTAGGATTAGACGTCCGTAATATTGAATAATTTACTACAAATGAGAGAATCTCTGTACCAAACGCCCCTGAACTGGAGCATCCAGCTAGAGAAAACGAAGTTTAATATTTTCATTTCCTGAAGAAACGCCATCATGTCGTGGCCTTCGATTAACGTCTTGTTGCCCAGAAAAAAGAAAAACAATGAAAATTCACATATCACGTAATTGATTATTCCTCAAATTACAAGAAAACAGAGAAAATTTCAAAGACTGGACCAAGAGCCAACACGATCATCAACTGCCAAGATCCTAAGCAAGCCATCAAAAGAGACACATTCCTTCTCATCACCGCCGCCCAATTTGATCATAGCTTTAATATCATCATCACTGGCTTTGAAACCAGCCCAGTTCATGTAACTCTTCAAATCACCAAGGCTCAATCTACCATCACCGTCTTTGTCCATGACCTTGAACACATCCTCCATTACCCCAGCAGCACCAGCAGATCTTCTCTTCCCGTAACCAAGAACACGCTCAAATTCGTCGTACTCAACGTACCCATCTTTGTTAAAATCCGCAACCGAAATCATAGTACCGATTACATCATCCCCAGCAGCAAGGGCGAGGGTTTCGCCTCCACTTCCGCCGCCGTACACTCCTGCATAAAACATGCGTAAATCGTCTGGGCTTATCTTCCCGTCGCGGTCGGCGTCGAGAATATCAAACGCCGTCTTGAAATCCGACGGCGCTCTCGACACGTCTCGCGGTCTCAGAGTGCTACCTGTTGGGCACATTTTGTGAGGTTTTTGGTTTATGTGGAAGTAGCAAGTCTTGGTCTTTATATGGAGTTTGCATTTTGCATGGGAGCAAGTGGGGCTGAGGCTCCTCCTGGGGTTTAGGGCATGTGATTATGAAGAGACGTGCTTGATTTTTTTTTTTTTTTTTGAGACTTAGATTTTGCCACGTGTGATGCTCATACGTATGGGGTGACGTTATCAGTCAGAGAGGTCGATCTGTCTTTTTTTTTTGGTTTGGTTTTTTTGGGATTTTTCTTAACTATGATTATTACTTTTGATGTGAGTCCTCCCTTACAACAAATTCTAACGAGCTTAGAACAGTATTAATTCAAGTACCAATATTAGAGAGATGTGTGAATTTAAACTACGCCTATTATCGTAATAATGGAGATAATTTTAAGCCACGTTAATATAATTGACTATTAATTTGTTTTAAACTATGTACTATATTTAAAAGTGTAAATTTTTTTATAAATAATGCTATCGCTGATTATGTTTATGTTCGTCAATACTTTTAAATTAATCACATCTTTTTATTTTGATATTTTTTATATATTATAATTTTATTAACATAATATAAATAAAGAAAAATTTTAATTAATTTAAAACTAACAACTGATATAATTATAACTCGTGCTATCATTCTTTAATGATAATTAAAGGAATGAAAATTATTTTATTTTAAATAATAATTTATTAACATAGTAAAAAAGAACTAGCAGGACTTGACTTAGAATGTAAAATGGAGGAAGTGGTTTGTTTCATCCACACAATTCGGAGAGACCAGGGATTTCAGAATGATTGAAAACAAAACCATTATATAAAATAGTTTAAATTAAGGAATATTGTTTATTTAAAATTTTAAATTCATAGGAAAATATAAATATTTCTATGTGGTAAAGGAAATGCTTAACCCAATTCAAATGTCTCCGTTGGGGTCGTGTTTAATTTTGTCAAAATTGTTAAATATCAACACTCAAACCTATTTCTTTTTTATTTTAATATTTAGATAATAACGAGAAATCTTATTCATACAAAGCACTTATCTTTATTCCTTATTTTTAATTGAGCTCGGGTAACCGTAATATAAAGTGCATTTACGATCACCGCTATCAAGACTCTAATTTAAGCAACGATCCCCTTGTCTCTATTTAGTATTTTTAAAGAACTTGGCATAAAGAATTTAGGATCATATTCTTATCCAACTACCTCCTACTTACTACACTTGGTAGATAAATTATCATTAATTAAATTCATGGTGTAATCTAAAGCCCAAAAGTAATTAAATAAATTATTTTACATATGAATTTTTTTTGAGAATGAAGATATAACAAAATTGATTTTTATATTTATGTTAATAATTTAATTATAAAGAATTTATCGTAAATAAAAATTTTCTAATGCAACATTTTTTCATTTAAGTAGAGATCTCAACTTCAAATTTTCTTTTACATATTAAAAAAAATACATTTAATTTGAAATATTTGTAAATTTTACGTAGTGCATGTCCATTCACTTTAATGATCGAGAAAGATGGTAGATACTATTTTAAGTGAAGTATCAAATAAATTGTTTGTGTAACTTGTTTGGTTACTCTATTCAAATTGCAAGAAGGGACTCAAATCTTAGCCTAAATTTGCATGCTCTAAGCTGCAAACAACTTCAACTTTTGTAAGTTATATGCTTAGCACTTTGTTTAAATAGCTCAATAATAAAAATGCTTGCAATGCATCTTAGTGAACTTAGGTTCAAATTTCTCTCTCCAATATATATATATATATAGTATACTTAGAGTTTTTTTTTTATAATCGTAATTAATTGTTTGTATTGTATTTTTTTATAATTTATTTATTATAATAGTGATTAAAGAAGTCAAAGATAAAAGATAAAAAAGAGAAGAAAAAAAGTGTTCAAAGTAGATGCAAGTATATAAAAAATATTTCTTACAATATTTTTTGTTAGGCTCATTGATACTAAATGAATAAGTTTGATTATAATTAAAAAAAAAAATTTGTAATCAGAAATACACCAACCTTTTTATAAATTCAATCTGTTAATATTTTTTCCTTAATTTTGCAATGACATATTCATTTCTACTTAAAAAAATACATCTACAAAAATGCTTTTAAACCCACAAAGTAAAACCGATAATAGATAATAGAAAAAACAATCACTTATTTAAATAGTCAAATGATAAAGGATTTGGAGTGTACTTCCATTCCTCTCTGCACCAAGTGTAAAAAATAAAAAAAAACAGAAAAAAAGGTCCGACAAATTAGTACATTGGGCTTCATAAAAAGCTTGGAGTAAACAAATGGGCTGGGCTAGATGTTATTGACTGGTTATTCGTGATAACAAACAGAACGAAGGTGCTTTTGGTAATTTGACGCAACCCCAAACTTCTAAAACCCTAATTTTCCAATTTCTAAATGTATATATACAAACTCTTCACCCCTCCCACCACTACACTACTCTTACAAAAAAAAAAAATGAATGCTTAAGCCCACAAAACTTCTCTTTTTACTCTCTCTCCTCTCAACGTTTTAACTTTTATCTGCGTTTATTCGATGATGTGGGTGAGTGTTTTTTCTTTCGATTAATAACCTGATGCTTTGCCTCTAAAAGGATTCTCGTTTATCATATAAATATAAATTTAGGGTTCTTTTGTAATTTATGAAGAGGCGTAGATTAATTGCGGGAACGTTGAGTCGCTTCGCCTTTGCGTATTTCTACAGGCGCAGTGAATTAAAGTCCTGCTACATATAATTTTCAGTTCTAAAATTTTAATAATGTGTTTTATTGTAATAGTACTAATTAATTAATTTTGTCTTAGGAGTTTTTTCGTTTTAAATTTGTGGGGGTTCCGATGATGGCATGAAGATCTTTGAGACCTGATTCTCTTATTTGATGACAATAATAAGCATTATCTCTGAGGTCCCCATAATTTTTTTTGTCGTTGGTTTTCGATGATTGAAAGCCATTTTAATAAACAAACATTTTTTGAGTTGTTACTTGAAAATAGTAAATGAGATGAAGTAGATGATGATCGCACTGGGCTCTGAGCAGTTTTGCATAACTGCTTCATTTGATGGACATTGCAGCCTAGAAAGCTACGTCTGATACTTGAATATGGACCAAATTATTTTAATATGACATTCATTTGAGCCTTTTCTCCAATATATTTATTTTAAAATTTGAAATTTCAATTTACTTTTTTTTTTTTTATATATAAAGACTTCAAAATTGTATAGTTAACTTCAAAATTTTATCAATATTTCTGTTAAATTGAGCGACCCTTGACATCCTGAAGTAGGTTTGTGTGAATAAATAGATTCGTTTCCTTTTTTTTTTCTTTGGAGATCACTTCAACTTAGACGAGGAATAAAACCGAATAAACTTTGACAGTAATGTTACATTGTACAAATCATATTCTAAAATTTAAATTTTCAGAGTAATATTATATTTTTAAAATTATATTTTAAAATTTAGATTTTAAATGTTAATTTAAATCTTAAAAATTAAAAAAAAACAATAACTCTTTAAAAATTAGTTGACACGACATTTGAAATAAAAGTTAAAATATTTAGCATTATTGAAACTTTAACTTACTGAAACCTTTGAAAATTATTGTCAATAAATTGGTTTTATAAGTAAATAATGTGATAACTCAAAACACCGAAAAAAAATCAGAAAATAGACGCAGAATGTGGTTATAATTGCCTCGAGTCATTTTACGGATACGATGCATTATACGCAATGCAACACGACCTAAACGAAGTGTGTTAAAAAATTTGTTCTTTTGTCACGAGACTTTTTACTCTCTCGAGAGCTAACTCTTAATCACTATATTACCTTTGTTTAAACTGTTTTTGTCACACAATGACATATCACATACCAAAAATCCGGTGATTGTTGACTAGCCTTATCAATCTGCTGGCTATTTTGCCGATAATTGATGCTAGAGTCACTCAGAAAACCTATAACCAGCAATTATCACAACAAATTTATCGGCTAAGCAGTAATTCTAGACTACTTCCCCAAATCTATAAAAAGATAGTTTATACTTTTGCCATTTTTTTATTGGGTGTTTTATGAGACTAGCGGTCTACCGGAATGTACTTCTCACAATGAGGGATGGATTCTGTCTTGAACATCTGGAATTTCGGTGTTTGTCATTTTGAGTTTAAGATCAGCGGACAGGGGACGAAAAGAAAATGACAAGGAAATATACAAGAAATCCAGTGACGAGAATTCCTCCATAGATGAAAGTTTGAGAAGATTGCACTGGGTATTTGTACTCAATCTCACAGCACTTCATTTTATCCCTTTCGGTGACCAATACACGATCTACATACCTGTATCCAGACATTCAGAGACTCGTAGTAAAACCAAATTAATGCGTCCAAAGTATAGTAGAGAACGATCAAGGAAAGCATTCAACTGATTAGATAAAGAATGTACGGGATTACTTACTGCTTTGTGAACAGGGAGCTCTGAAAAATTTCTGAACTATTTAAATGTGCATCTTGTAACCGATGATCATATAACAAGGAAGACAGATCAACAAGCTGTTCCTCGAGGCTCTGTTATTTAATCATACAAAAGATAGGATGTTACTTTCCAGAGAATATCAAATAGCTCAGAGCAGTTGCTAAGGTTGGGGTTACTTACATCTAAGTATTTCTCCAGCCGTTCAACCAATTCATGTGGGTACGGCTCTGGCAGGTTGGTTGTTTTCTTGTAAAACTTCTCCAACCAAAGCTCGGTGCTAGATTTGTTCTTCTTGCCTTTTACAGGCTCACCAAGGGGAGTTTTCAAATATTCTGCAGCAAAAACTTGGACGGCCTGTGAAAGAATGGTAGGGATAAGAATCATATCATTACCATAGACAAAACAAATCCTAAAATGAAGACTGAATCACCTCTGATGTATCACGTATTCTTCTAAGTGTAGAATCAACACGTGCATAGATTGTGTTCCTCTACAAGGAATAGCAAAGTAAATTCCCATTAGTAAATAAAGAATCTATTATGACAAAAGAACCAAATCTTCTCACATAAGCATGGCATATAAGCATATATATTGTCAAGAAGCAATCAATAGACACAAGTCTCATTCTCACAGAATTTAATGGATTAAAGCTGGCTTACCAATGCAACATCCTGAAGCATTTGACTGATTCGAGAAGTATTTGAGAATGGGCCAAACGGATGACAACCAGTTGCCCAGAGCCAATCTACAATCGGCCTTTCATGCACATGAGAAGCCTTTTCATATGGTGCACTCAATCCCCCTACAGCAGAAGCAAGCCCTGCCAATATGTGGCGCTGTGCCTGTGATGGGAAGGCATGCCTTCTCTCTGTTTCAGAGACGTAACTGTCCAAGAAAACAGTTGGACAAGAAATTTAAGATTGGAATGGCAGAGATAAAAAAACCATAAAAGGCTGATAGCTATTTGCATTATAAAGGTGTAAACAACTATAGCCTGCACTGCATAAGAGATGTCCTACTCAGATATGAACTGTCATAAAATCCACAAAACATGCACACGCACACAAAGATTAAAGATAGCATTTCCATTATCTTAGGTAACAATACAACCAAGACGAGAAACAACATGAACAATAGATTATCTAAGAATGATGAGGGTAGATGAAGGAATTGAACTTAAACAATAAACATGGATGAATTATAGGCAGTGGAGCTGTCAATATTTGACAATATCCATGTATAGATCAAGTGAAGTCAAGAAACATCCATAAAGGGAAAATTCCAAGTTGACAAGGATAACAAACAAGACAAGAAGCCTGTGGTTGAAAAAGATGCCTACCTATGGGTATGTTAGCCATGCACTGGAAAAAAAGTACAAAAACAATTTACGAAAATGAGCCATATTGTGTAAAGAGGATCGAATGTATAGCTAATCATTGTTGTAAGATTGCCTCAGTTGAATATGAAGATGAAACTCAAAGGCATGTGATGCATGCAGAGAGAAAAGACAAGATGGCTATACTTCAACTGGAAATAAGATCTTGTATAGATTAGAACAATGAAACCAAGAGAAGGTAGCCATCTAGACATTAAAAATTAAACCAAGTTATTTTCCTCTTCTTTTCCACTTTTCTCTACCAAGAGACTTTAAAAATCTAGAATAGATTGATGTCTCACCTCAAAGGTATCTTCTCACTTTGATGCTGTAGTACAATGACAACATCATTGCTTGTCCATACAAGGCTTTCATCCTCCATCATAAGGTGTGGATCCACATCAGCCAATGAAAGCACAAAGCTGCTCAAAAGAGGTGAACACGTTCAAATATATGTTGCAAAAATTGTTCTTAAATCTATTTCAATTTACAAGTTTACACAACATGTTACTGCAAGTGCAGATGTTTGCCTCACAATAATGGTTGTTTACAAATTTTTAAGACTTCTATATGGATATTTTCATTTATATTTGTGGTGCTATTAACCCAGAAAGAATGAAAAAAATGGAGAATATCAGCAAAAATAATGCAGTTAACTTAGAAATTAGAATGGTTACTTATACCCTGAAAGTAGCACAAGGAGAAGACTAAGAGAAAATAACTACTAATATAAGCTAAGAGGTTTTCAAGAATTCACAGTTGTTTATAATTGTTAATGCAAGAGGAGGTGGCATGCTTACACGGGAATAACTCTTGTCCCATAAGTCCGGTACAGATTCCCTTCTTTCTTTGGTGTTCTTGTTTTCTTCCCTTTGCCATGTTTAGAACCATAAGTAGCCCAAAGAGGCTTATGCTTTAGGATTGAATCACTTGAACCATCTGATTCATCCATCCAGTGCTGCAGGACATACAATTGACTTTTAGGGTCATCGAGACAACTAGAGGAGAAAACGCTTAGGAGCACTATTTAACCTTTGCACACAACTCATAGAGAACACTCATGACAAAGTAGGCATAAGATATCTTCATGAAAAGTTTGGTGAAAGTCAACAGACCTGGCGGAGGAAAAATTTACTTGAAATAGATGGGTCAGCCACTTCAAGTAAACCAGCAGCAAGAACATCAGCAGACCGTTCCATCTCCTGCAATGAATATTTTGAGGACATATTAAGGGAATGCTAATCAAAGAAAAATATTTGTTCATTTATAATTCTAACAATGACACTTTTCTCTTTCTTGTTTTGGGAGGGGCACCAACCTAGATAGGGGGCACCAACACATACTATAGCGCAAGTAATCTTAGGGGAAAATCACGTTAGTTATACGATAACATCGAGCATCCATTGTTCATGCTCAAGATATCTTTGTTTTACACAGTCCATAGGTGACGTACTATTTTAAACCACTAATATTCAACAGAAAATCACTAGTACCTTATTCTTGATGGGAGGTTGTCCTCTTCAAGAAAACTATTTGCAAAGAATAATGCTTTATGTATGGTAGTAAGTACTGTAAAATTGCAGTTCATACCCTGGTTATTGAAAAAGTAAATAAAATTAAAACAAAAAAATAAACCCACTTCTTTAAGAATGGCACCATCAAGATATGTCTTTGTGTGAACATGAAAACGTCCGTCATTTTTTGTTTCTTGCACAGAATGGCTGCGCATAGCTTTTGACACAGCAATGGCCAACTTTTCATGACGATGTAATGCATGTGAACCTCCAACAATCACTACTTCTTGCCCATCATGAACAAGCTTCTTCACCTGAAAAAGGAAAAATTATTCATATGGCGCATCAACTTCCCTGGCAGCAGAGCATTAAGCCTGAAATTCATCCAACACAAAGCAACAGAATCTTGATCTCAACTAACATCAAGTAAAGGGATAAAAATTCACTGTTAGCATCAAATCTAACCAAGGACATTCTCCAAACAATTTCAAATTATGATATGATACAACAAAGAAGTTATCTAAATAATTTCATTATAAACAGCCAAAAAACCTAAATAACAAGCAAGCATACAAATTTTTTGATATATTCCAGATGAAATAACTTACCTCTCTCTCAATTGCTTCAATATCTATGGTGTAATTATGGCCTTTTTCTGCAATATTATATCGGTTATGGTTTTGGAGGATGATAATGGGTATAAGCAACCTCGTTGTCAGATCAACAGTTTCAAACCTGAGTTCAAATTGAAAGAAATTAGGCTCTGGAAGCACTCAAGTCAGCAGCATGCTTAGTTTTAAAATTATGTCTATGCTTTAGCTTTACTGCTTGAAGTACCTCTTAAGTCGGTCTTAATAAAACACCCAAAGATTCACTGAAAAAGTTATATATGTGATGCATGTACCAATTAATACGTACATAATATTATAGTGTAACATTACCTAACATCTGGAGCAATCACATGTTCGATGGTGGTTGATATCAAACTGGCAAGTTGTCCAACAAAAATATCAAGGGTAGTATGACTGTTAAATGCACCCAAATTACTTGGGAACATCACATTCCGAATCCGTGGCAGCGTTCTATGACTGACACTTCCTTCTTCAGTTTCAATTTTTCCATATGTGCAAGGGCCTGCTGAGAGGTCGATTACGACAAATCTGAACAAAATGCAAAAAATTAGACTTAAATCACCCAGGAAGAGCGTAGAAGGAATCACTAAGAATTGTCCTCAAAATGCCACTAAGGAAATAGATTCTGACCTCTATAAAGTGAACAACTGATTGAATCACGTATAAATTAAAATCATAAGCAGAATTCCAACTTCTGTATTTAATTTTCTGGAATTAGGACAGATCCAACTTTAATAACTTGGGGTCCAGTACTACAACTTTTTAGAAAATAAAAGATGACACTTATGGAGCTGTTAACACCTGATAGTGACAAGAAGCCACAAGCAAACCATTAGTGTTGTTTATATGCATTGCAGAAGAAGTTTGCCATAGATGGTACAAAACTACATGGATTTAAACCTATATAGTGACTTAAATATTAGTACTCAATAATTATAGTAGCCAAGTCACTGTTACACAGATGCATTGCCAAATTCTCAAGCAATATAGCTAAAATATATTTGTACTCATCATTACCATAGGGACATTTTCTTACCTTAGTTGGACTTTATCAAGCATTTTTTTTTTCAAATTTCTTTAGGAGCTGTCAAACTATTTCTTGACAGTTTGCTTTAAAGTGAAGCAGACAACACATCTCAAACAACACTCCTTCCTCAGGACTGCAATGTCCCAATTAAAGTTTCACAATATAGTTTAGATCCTTATGCACTGAAAGTACATATTACTTG
This sequence comes from Ailanthus altissimus, assembly GCA_946807835.1. Lineage (NCBI taxonomy): Eukaryota > Viridiplantae > Streptophyta > Magnoliopsida > Sapindales > Simaroubaceae > Ailanthus > Ailanthus altissimus. Next base: position 27,595,745 of record OX327703.1, on the reverse strand, counting down.
GAATCTTTGAACTTTGAAAACATTGAACATCTTGATGCAACTTGCAAACTTCATGCAGAAAGAAACTAAAGTGAGAAAAGCAAATACAAGAACCTATCAATACCATTATGTCAAATATACCTGCCAGAGGCAAGCCAAACTTGAGATGCTCCGCCTTTATTATACCGATAACGATAAATATAATCTCCCTCTTGTCTTTTCATGTCCTCGTCAGTCAGTTGGGAGATTTTTCCGTACATTAAACTATCCAGGTCAATTTCCCTATTCCTAGGGTCCATTCTGACCTGAAAATAATGTAAATCCAGTTCCCATCCCCCCCAAACAAAAAGCAAAAAGCATCAATAATAGTGGATAAATAAAAAAGGCTACTGAGGATAAAAATATGGTATCAGAAATTCTTTACAAACTTTAAGAATGATTAAAGTAAAGTCTATGCAAGATGAAAAGTGGGAAAATAATGTTGATATCAACTGACTTTGATAAGGTACTTTGACCAATAGCCCATACCTTATCAAAGTTGACAATAAATATTGAACTAGGCACAGGTCTATCCATCTCTGTAGCAGAATATCCAGTGTCCATGTCAAATATGTAGGAATATAGCCTCTGAAAGATTGGCTCTACAGCTGTTGCTTCCACCTCAAATGCAGGCACCTCTCTTCCAAAGTCAGCCTAAAATATGTGAATCAAATTCAGGACTTCATCTAATGCTAAATGACAAGACAACTTTCTGTAAACAATCAACAATGAAACAATCAATATAAGCCACATAGCAATTACCTCTCTAGCATTCCCAGCAGGAACCATGACCTCTTTCAATGCCTTCTCAAGTGCTATCAATTCAGGCTGCCCAGCCTGCATTCAAAACCTATAATGAGAACTAATTTTTAAACAAAGCCACCAGCACCTAGTATCAATATCAGCCATGCTGACCTTAACTCATGCATCGACAATAAAACCAACAGTTAAATTCGATTTATCAAGATATAATTGGAAGTCATAGTAATGGGATGATCTGAAATGTGATTGATGGTTTAACATAAGTGACGAATATCTAACACATCAGCTACAGCTTTTATTTTCAAATAATTTTTTGTTTAAAAATACATTCTTTAATTACAACAACATATTACTAGACACCAATTTATACAAATACAATTCTAAAGAGAACCTAAAACAAATACTGTAAAGAGCTGATAGCAGAGATACTTGCAAAATAAGCTTACAGGATAAACATTATAGACAATGTGGTGCTCGATATCGAGAGGCTCGCCTGTCTCTTGGCACGACGGCCTGTGAGTGGGAAAGCTAACTCTAAGGAACTGCTCCAATCTGTGAGGATCCATCAAGTACCTATAGCCACCATCTCCATTGAAACCAATCAGGACTACATTCACTTCCAACGGAACCTGAAAAGGAACCTGCAAAAGAACATTCACTCGTAATCAAACCATTTTAAAAATATCATTACTATAATTAATACAGCTGAATCAAGAAAAACTGTAACACTGAAACTAACTCATTCAACTACATGAACTGGTAATATTGCCAAGAAAGAAACGACGCCGTTTCGCGAAATAAATAATCGGAAGTATTGCATAAAAGTTGCATTCAGGTTTTCTGATTTACCTTTAATGTGAAATGAGAAGTAATTATAACTAACTAACCTCGGCACGTGAGTGGAGCATGCGGCGGACGTCGGATCGGATGCTCTCTCTGACATCGTGAAACGCTCCGTGGTGCCACTGAGCGTGGCCGGGGTCTCGCCGGAAGGCTTGTTGAGCTGACTCGGACTGGAGAACAAGTTGACTCAGTACTTGAATTATCAACGCATATGATAATAACAAGAACGTTTGATTTAATTTCATCGCCGCTGAGCTTTATTTCAATCGCTGCTCTCTTTATCTCTTTAAACCTGAGAGATTAGCCTTTAGCATGACAAAATGAGCTATTGCTCGTTTTTAGTCGATCGTCTCTGTTCCGAAGGAACACGGTGGACTTGATGTGAGTATACTTTAGTTACCAAATGCCCACGTATTTTGTTGCTAATTACGTTTCTAACAATTGACCCATTTGGGCCTGTATTCCTGGCCCATGTTTATATTAAGCTTCTCTCTCTCTCTTTTTTAATTTGACTTCTTTATACTCGGTGCTTCTACACCGTCCAAAAAATAAAAGCGAATCGAGGCCGTTGATTTCACTGACCCACAATAAGAGATGGACATTACATAAAGCTGTTTCCTTTTGTCCTGAGCATAAAAATTCAAACTCTCAGTCTCCGACCAGTTCACTTGCTTAACTCTTCACTCCGACAGAACTCAAAGACACACTTCCTTTCAGGTATGCTGACGTCGTCGTTTTTATTGTATTCCGTTCTATAATCTTAATAATTCAAGCTCATATATGAGCTTACAAAAGAAAATGACGAGAATTTGACGAGAAGGTGACAAAAACGTCACTTTTCCTCCGTTAGAGACTGTTCGACGAGTCCGTTAACTCACTCCGAGAAGTGGTGAACTGACCGAGAAATTCCCAATCAGCTGAGAATTTCACGGTGACTTCCACCTCGCTTGTAACTCTTTTTTTGTTCTTTGTTTTTTGCCTTTTTTTTTTTGTTTTTAATGATGAATTTGTCACCTAGTTTTGTATTCTTTTATGAACATGTATATTTAAGCAAGAACCCAGATGGGAGTTCATTTGCTTTCTTGTTTCTATTAGATTGTTCAATTATAATTCGAAAAAAAAATTGGGTTAATAAATTTAAGGAATTGAGGAAATTATGAATTTGTTTGCATTAACTATTTCGCTAATGGAGTTGTTCCTTGCTGAATGTTGGGATAACAGTTAACAGATATCGAATTGTTTGACGAAAGAGCTGCACAGATGAATAGCCTTAGTGAGATTTTTGGAACCAGTGAGTCTGATCAGTTTAGTAGCTTATCGGCCGAAGTGATTAGAAGGTCTGCTGAAGATTTGATTCTCAGTCAGGAAGAAATCAGTTTTGGGGCGATATTCGATCTTGACTTGAGGTGGCCTTGCTGTGAGGAAAAAAATGTGAGAGAAGGGACTTGTCAAGATATCGTTACGATTGACAAAACTCTATTGGAGTTGGAGCCCAGTGACCCATTATTTTCTTATTCAATTCAACAAACAAGTCCGTTCAATCATAGTTTTAATGTGCATAGCTGTCTTGGGTTAGCTGATGATGAATATTATAACCCGTATTCATATTTTCTGGGCTGGCAAAATCTTCCAGAGCTTGCATCAACTTATCGTCCACCATCACTATTGAGAGAACCACACAAAGGATTTCCCATTACGCTTGTTCTAGATTTGGATGGTATGATGCATTACATCCTACTAGTTACTCTTCAATTTTCCAAAGACTCACATACCCACTACTTGGATGTCTTATGTTTTGTGATTTAATGGATTGTGCTGAATGCTGAATTATAATCTAAACCAAATATAATTTATGTTGGAACATACTTTTAACCAACGCAGTAAATAATATCTTGCTCTTGGCTTGGACAAAAGGGAATTGTCCCATAGTTGGTTTGGTTTAGAATTTTGTTATGTGAACAGGATTATAGACTTTACCTTTGAAATGATCCCATAGCATATATGAAGTATGAATATGTTTGTGGTATGTTTTATTAGTGTAAGTTTTTATGAGTGTTTATGCAATTTAAGTTAAAATTAATGAAACTCATATTTTGCATCTCTACATATTAGAGATTGGCATTATGTAGCATTGTGTAATTCATTGAACAAGGGAAAGCATGAAAATTGGAATATCCCTGGAAAATGATGAATTATGCTCAAGTTTAGCCAGGTCTACAAACAAGTATTTCATAATTTGAGTTATATTGGGCTTGTTACTGGTTGAGAAATTGAAGAGTTAGAGTCATCTACCTGAGTAGCACTATCTAATATGTTACTATCTTCCTGCAGAAACCTTAGTCCATTCCTCATTTGATAGTTGTGAAGATGCGGATTTCAGTTTCCCTATTCATTCCAAAATGCAAGCGCAGACAGTGTTTGTCCGCCAAAGACCATATCTGAAGATGTTCTTGGAGGCAGTTGCAAGTATGTTTGACATTGTCATATTTACAGCTGGGCAAAGCATTTATGCAGAACAATTGCTTGATATACTAGATCCAAACCAAAGTCTCATTGGTCAGCGTGTTTACCGTGACTCTTGTGTGTTTGCTGATGGTGAATACTTGAAAGATTTGACAATATTAGGCCGTGATCTTGCAAGGATTGCAATTGTCGATAATACACCCCAGGTTTGTATCTATCTTTCTATATTAGTTCTCCACTAGACATATGATCTTTATGCTGTACTTAGTAGCCTCACTCTTACATGCCAAAATACACAACTGTCTGCCCTTACGAGTAAATTGCCTAATTTACATGTATTTCAAAGGCTGTGACATGATGATCTTTTGAGAACATAGGGTGCTAACCCCTCCCCTTACACACAAGCAGATTCACACACATTTGCATGAAGTGCTTCTCCTCTCTTTGCCATTGTTTCTTCTTTGTTGTTTGCAGTTAATTTTGCCTTTGTTTCTTCTTTATCTCTTACATATAAATGCAGGTATTTCAGTTGCAAGTCGACAACGGGATACCCATTGAAAGCTGGTTTGGTGATCCATCAGATAGTGCGCTGCTTTCCTTGCTTTTGTTCTTGGAAACACTTGTTGGTGCTGATGACGTCCGCCCAATCATCAAAAAGAAATTTGGTTCCCAGGAACTGACATGTAGAACTTTTCAATAGATGATTTCAATGTGTTTCAGAATTACCATTAGAGTTATATCAAATCCGTTATGCTGCGTCATCAGCTCGTGGGAAGATCTGAATTTTCGGCATGAGTCTGTGATTTTATGGTTGACAAGAGATTGTATACTAGGATTTAGGTGGTTCCCCTTTTCAAGAGCAGACATCTTGTTAGTCGGTAGTTGCTATGTATATGCTAATATGCCATTGACTGAATCAGCAAGCCAAATATAATAATAGTTGGCAACATTCTACATCCTTCCAGAACGTTCCGTTGCAATTTCATTATTGATTGATTGAGTTGGCAGTATCTTATGATATGCCAATTTTTTCATATCCACGGTTCTGAAACAGATAAACGAGCACCGGATCTCTTCAATTCCACTCCATTCAAAGATATAATAATGATTCATAAGACACTGGAAAAGAAAGAAGTCCAGTACCCAAACCGATCCTTGATTCTGAAATTGCTTGTATGGATAACAATAATCAGTACCGAGCATAGAAACTTTTGAGTGCAGGGCTACCCCAGCTCGTCACTCCCAAAACCAAAAAATAGGCATAGGAATTTATCTTTTACCAGACTAAACCTAAGCCAATATAACTAACAACACAAACAATATGATTGGAAGCCAAGAACTACAAGTATTTAATTAAATTATACCATGAAATTACATTGAATCTGTAGCAATCAAGTTACATTCTTATAACAAATTTTGCAAATTTTAAGCCTCTTTTAAATAGGTGGTCCCTTGATATTAGTATCTGATATGCAACTGCTTTGTTAATGCAGCTCTCCAGCCATGGGCATAATATGTCATTTTTCTAGGCATTGGCCAAAATCAGAGGAAGCAGAATCATATTCGGTTCTGTAAATATCAGTGTTCCAGAGCACTACGAATAGAAAGTGGAGGGTCTTGAACCATACCTCTGGATATAAGATCATGGTTCAGAAATAGAACAATAACAGTTATATCATCATGAAAATGTCGGCGCACCTTCTTGTCAATCTTCCGAAGATCTGCATATCTCATCTCTCGTTTTCTAGCCGCTTCTTGGAGTGCAGCCTTGACAAGCCTTTTAGCACTTCCCTGTATTAGGAGAAAATAATAACTTCATAAAAATGGTGCATAAGGCATCAAACATAGACAATTTCAATGCATAAAAGACAAAAAAATATGAATAGAGAAAAAGTCTTACTGCACGAGGATGACTATGAATAATATCCACAGCCTTTTCATTACTCAAGTGTTCCCATAGACCATCAGATGCAAATATAATGAAAGAATCATTTGGGTGGAGAGGATGAGAAATTATAGTTGGATTGGCAGTCAAGATAGGCATGTCCATTGGCTCAGGAAGTCTGAATTTTGCATTTATTGGCTCCTGGTTATACTGCACATTTTTCATATATACATCACCGATAGACCTAGAAATCTGCAATTAATAAGTTGATAAAATGAGATCATTATTGATAAACATATCCATGAATATTGAGAAACTAATTTATAATCTAACACAAAAAGGAATAGCTTAGACAATTTTTGAAGCAAAAAGTTACAATTCTTACAGTACAAATCACCTAACCCAGTTTTCTTTATCAAAACGTACGCTTTCTATAACAATGGTATAAGCTGCATTGTACACATATATAGAACACTGTCTCTATCTGGTTTTAGATCAGAGAATTGCCTTGAATTAGTTGCTAATTCATGCACCCAGTAAAAATTTTATTCCCTCTCCTCCTCCAGCCCACCTCCTCCTCTCCTTAGTACTAACTTTCACCCCGTTAGTCTTGAATTCATTCCATTCTTTTTTAGTCATTATTATAATTAGTATCAAAATCATTTTAGTAACCAAGTCTGCTTGGAAAAAAAAACATTGTAAATAAAATCATTCAAAGATCCTAATGCTGGAAGAACTAACAGGGCAAATTTGGCTTTGTGCAAAACAATTACAACAGATGATCAACAAGTTCATGAAAGGTTTCAGAACAGCAGCATACAAGAAGAGTACCAATAAATGAAAAATTCAGATGTGCAGCCATGATGTGGCCTCCCCAAGATCATCATTCCTTGATGTACTTCTAAGTAAATCTAGATCATGATATATTTAAGAAGTTAAAAGCTCAATGTCAACTGAGTGCCGAGTTTAGCTTTCACACACAAAAACACATTAAGTTTTAAAAGGGCACATAATGTTATTCCTGCACCTCAGTTCCAAATGCTCTCAGATTCAGAAAAGCAGATAGTCAATAAGTACCTGAAAGAAATCGTCAGGTTACTTCAATTTCTTGAAGACCACTGACCACCAGCATCTTTACACTGCTGATCTATTGGATGTGCTTCAAAATTTTGGATTAATTGTGCTGACATGTTTTTGACCATAAGTTATCACAGCACAAGTGCCTAAAATCTTTTCAACTCAGTAGTTTCTGAAATTTTCAGCACTACTCACAACACAAATTCTATAGAAATTACACACTAAGAAGGATATGTTGGAGAATATAAGAAACTAAAAGGTTATATCAATAACCTATAGCATTTATGCATATGGCCCAACCACAGTGAAATTGGGGATTTGAAATAACCTGAATAATTCCCTTTACTCTCCAAACCCCATGCTTGAGGATTACAATCTGAGGATCATTTGGGTGTAATTCCTTAAGTTCCTGCCTGATCTCCTCATTGTTTGCATTATGTTCCTTTGACAACTGTATGGCTGCAGTTCCTCCGGTGTTGCCAACTTTCTTGCCTAACACAACACGTGAATCTCCAAGGTTTGCCACAAACAATGTCTGCTGATATATCACACCAACTAGGCAGCATGATCCAACAGTTGCTAATTGCGGTTGTGTACTCCATAATTCTGACACCTGAGCAGTAAACCCTTCTTCTGTTAAGCGAAAAGCTCTTTCAATGGTCTCTCTTGTTACAATTCCCTGGGTCTGAGCTGATATAGCTGCATAAACACAAAGCCTAAGCAAGCCAACATAAGAAGGGTTCCTCCTCCAAAGTTAAACCCAAATAATTTAAATCAACACAAAATGACAATTAAAAATGAAAAGAGAACAAATTGTCCAAGAATATTCAACGGGGTTTAAAGTCTCAGACCTGTTCATCTCAACCAAATTCTAATTAAAGCATCATCTTGCGAGAACTTTAGAAGTGCTTGACTAGTTTTGGTAACAGAAGATTACATTGACTTTAGGTCCCAAAAGCCAACACAAAAGCTTCCTACATGCTAACCAAACAATAAACCAAAATGGGAGTTCTGGAAACCAAGAATTTGATTCTGGGTATCAACAAAACAATCACTACATATTGGCACCGAATCACGCATCTCAAATGTGTAAGACACGTTAATAAACTAAACTGATAGAGGTATGTCAGTAAAATGAAAGAACAATCAAAGCTCAAACAGAAAAAAAGAGCAACATTTTGCTGCTTTTTTTCTCTCAATAATTTTCATTATACTGATGGCTGCTTTTGAAACAGAATATTTCGTCATTCAAAAGCACGATATTTGACTTAGCACTAACTAAACAGTAACTCAACATTTAGCTTTACCCTATCCTCTTTCAAATTTCAACTGTATTAGATACCTGATACTGAGAGAAATGAAAAGCCAAACTAATGAAAATCACCCAAATCAAAGATCACAACTTTTCACTCAAAAATCCAAAACTTATCAACTTTTATAAACGTGGCCAATTCAAAACCACACAAATTGAATCAACAAAACAAAATTCCCTCGCATAACTAACTAACAGTATTACTCATTCCAAACAAATATCATATACCCACAAAGTTCAAAACTAAAACACTGACCTTGAAAGTGTCTAAACAGGTGATCACAAACGTAACGGGCCGCCTCGGGCCCGCCGTGTCCATCATAAACACCAACAAAAGTCCCCAAAGGGCCAGACTCTATCTGGCTCTGATCTTCAAGAACTTGATTGGCTTGAACCACAGCGATTGAGAACTCACCAGACCCATACTTGCCCAAATCTCTGAACCAAAGCAGACCCTCTTTGCCTTCTTTGCCACCACCACAACTGTTACCTTTGCTATTGCTATTGCTGACTGATTCAACGCGGTCGCCGTTATATTGCCCAAAAGGCTTGAAACACGATGACAGTATGTTCATTAATGCCTGAAGCATCCCACATCGCTCACAAACACTAGCCCCCTGCCCCTTGATTCTCCGCGATCCTCGCTTATCTGGATATGCAATGTTTTTCAAGTTCGAGTGATAAAAGAGATTTGGATTAGGGGGTGCGTAGGATAAGAGGGGGGGAAGTATGCGTAGGTTAAGAGGAGGATGGTGTTTACGTGTGTGTTCGGTGGTGAAGGAACAAGGAAAGGGATTCAGTTTTTTGAAACGAATTTTGTTGGGCGTTTTTTTTTCAACGTCTCTTGTTATGTAATGAAATGGATGCAAATGCAAATTTTGCAAATGTCTCATCAACTTTTGCTTGGGGGACATGTCGGTTGCTTGTTTTTTTTTTTTTAAATTGCTTTTGTTATTTCTGTTTCTTTTACTTCGGTGAAAATGAAACACATTTTTTATTTTTTAATAAGGAGTACTTGAATTTTGAATTGCTTCTGCCTTCTTGATTGGGTTAATAGAACAAGTGAAAGGTTAATTGTTCCACAGTATGCAAAGAAATAAGAAACCCACTCGTTAAAAAACTGGAATATATATGCAAAGAACAAATTGCAGAACATTTAAAACAGGCCCTACATATTTGTTTGTCACGTCCTTTAAGCGTTGACCGCTTTATAACTACACATTAAGGCTTGAGGGACAACTTTATGGTGAGAGCAAGACTGGTCCCTTTTTTTTTTCAAGTGGTGGTGTTACCATCAAATTCCATTATCTATCAGGTAAAATACATTAAAGAGATGGCATTTTTGCTTCTTTCTGGTTGTTGGGTTAGGAATAATTTTCATGGTGATCACAGGGCTATAAGTATTTTGTTAGTTGAGTGAGTGTTTGCTCTCAAGTTTGAGAGCCGTTCTGATTTGAGTTGTTAACTTTGAAATGGCACAGAAAAGAGACGTCAACATCTCTGCTAGCTGTTGTTCTGCTGCCAGAGAAACAAACAGCCACCGCTGATAGAGCTCTCCCACTCCTGACTCCACAGTCCATATTTCGTAGATTATTGGCATTGGCTTTGGCATTTGCCTCATAAAAGCACTTTGAGACAAATGGCAACAAGACAATGATCTGAAAAAAGGAGAGGCCATTGTATTCGCTCTCTGACACCAGACTTGGAGTTAATTTTCATGTTCACCTTGTGTAAATTTCTTGATTACATCAACATTGAAAACAAGCCTCACTTTTGGTTTGCTGAGAAAATGGAAGAAACGGGTCATAAACAAGAAGTGGGTGACTCTTACATTCAAGAAACGGGTCATAAACAAGAAGTGGGTGACTCTTACATTCATCAATGCACCAGTTTTGCTATTGTAGAAACAAGAAGTTGACACAAAATTGACTCGGAAAATGGTTTGTTTTCAATTATTTGAAGAAGCAGAAGTGAATGTAAACGGGATATTGTCATTTGGATTTTCCTTTCTGTAACTGTCAATGTGCGGCAAATTAGGGGACATCGCAAACAATCCCCCAAGCTGCTATCCGGCGCAGTGCTTGGTTCCCGCACCCATTGCAGTGCCAAAAATTGCCTGCCCAAGAGATGAGGCCAAATGGCCAACTGATTAAAATATTTAAGCATCAATTATCAGCAATTTTGCTAAAACTTTTGGGACAATGAAGTCAGCTAGTTCTGCAATGACAGGCAAAATTTCTCTGGTGGGTTGATTTTGTTGATGCAGGTCTTGTTACCAAGACAAGCTTGTTAGCTCATAGCTGCGAATCACCAACAAAAGTTTTGGAATTTTGACACTTTCCCCAGATTTTTTATTTAGACTACATTTTTCACCCGACTTTGAAATTAGAAATTATTTTAAAATTTTCTATAACAAAAAATGGGGGTTGGATCCGCAACTCAATTTTATTTTAAATTGGTCCGGGTAAGTTTTTTATTATAAAGGGTAAATGCAATATATAAAAAAAAAATCAAAACAAAACAAAGCAAAGAATTAGGCTTGAATTGCAGGCTTCTTCTGTTTAGAGAAGGTCAGTCCGGTTAATTATCAGAACCCAATGAACTGAGTTGAGTGCTTCGGGAATTGTTTTGGGCATTTTTTGAATATCCATATCCATAATCATGCTAGGCACATTTAACATTCATTGATGATGTTTCAGTTAAGATAATATATATGCATCGGAATCTTATAAGCTTATCATTATTCTTATTGAATCATAAATGGGCCTAGCTTTTGCTTTACATGCTTTTGTTGCAATTGCACACAACCATTATCGTGATAATATTACTTCTGGTCATCTGCATTGGCAACTCGAAGCTTCCTCTTCTGCTTCACACTTCAAAAAGTCAAAAACAAAACCCAAATTTTAAATTCATAATATTATTAATATAATAAAATTATAACAAGATGTGGTTATTTTGGTGTACAATCAGTATTATTTTATTCTCCATGTTCCATACGGGGAGGCCAAGGCCATCGGATAGCTCTAGAATAGAGGCTTAAAATAAAATTGAAAGGATAAGAAGCTACCAATCTTTGGAAAAATAAAGCAAACTCAACCAAATATTATTTCTTTATTTGAAATAAATTATTTGAATTGACAAGCAAGAAAGATTCAAGCTCTCTTACGTGGACTTCACTTAAGCTAATTAAATTTTATTCATTAAAATCGATGTAATCAAAGCGTTTTAGAATTCTACAGTTTTATCCAAAAATATTTACATAGAAAGTTGTTCATGAAAATGCTTCACCAATTATGATATTGCATCATTAATAAAAATATATATTTAAAAAAATAATAAAAAATTAAAAAAATATACACAAAATTTAATGTAGCTTGATAATTATTTATATTAACGAGATCAATATTCATATTTATTTATTAAATAAATAATAACTTAAAAAGAATTCTCTCTTTAATAACTCTCTCTTTCATGATTTCAATTATTCTCTCAAATGCTCGATGTTGCTTATTTTTTTTTAAGTTAAAATAAAATTGTTATATAGTTTACACATGTCTTAAACTAATTATAATACAAATTAGAACAATATAAAACATTTAAAATCATCTCAGAGTCCTTAAAAATTGAGATAAATTGTACTATCACTATAATATTAACTTTTAAACATTACGGTATTGCGATATTAAATATTGGTGTTGCGATGTCTACTTCTGAACGCTACAACACCACACATTCTAAAATTATTGCTATAGCAATGACTTTCTTATATCATGGCTTTCACCCTTTTATCTTATGTTTTCTTACTTTTTATATATTTACATTTTCACCGCATATTCCTTTATCATTGGCCCGGCATCACATTATTTTCTATTTGACTTTCAATCATTATTTTAAGTAAAGAAAAACAACTTTTTCTCTCTTTTTTTTTTCCCTATAATGTTATTATCGATTTGATAGTTGAAAATCTGGCGGACAAGGAATTAAAGTTTGAATTCGTTAATTGAATCCAAATCTCAAAATCATTTGAGTCATAAGGTTAAATATATTTGATTCCTACTAAGAATTGAAACCAGGACTTTAAAGTGAAAAAAAATGTATATCTTATTATTTAATTAGAAATATTTGTGCAACTTTTAAGATTAATATAGTAGTTGATTAATGAAGGGCCGTGACTAACTACCTCCTTCGGTTTTGAATATTAGTCACTTACATTCTTAATATTTAATATTATCCAAAAACTCATCTATTGTTACAAAATTTTTGTTAAATTTTAATACTTTTTTTTTAATTATTAATTTGCCTTTTTATTGATAACATCATCATTGTCCTCACATTTTTATTATTTTTTTGTACAAAAAATTAATAATATATATTTTAAAAATAATACTAAAATAATAAAAATTATATTTTTTATTTTATATTTTATATGTAATATTTTAGAAATTTATTAATGTTTAATTTTTTAAAATATATTAGTATTTAATAATCATTAAAAAGAATAAATACGTTATAGTTTATTATTATTTAAAAAAAAGAACTAAAAAGAAATAAGAATAATAGAATAATAAAATCATAATATATTTATTTTTTCTCAAAAATATTAAATTTTGATGTATTTAAAAAATTAATTAATGAATAAATTTTTAAAACATAAAACAAAAGAGAAATAAATTAGTCAAAATATTCATCCTTACATCATAACATAAATATGTTATGATTTTTTATTTTAATATTAATTTTTAAAAAATTACATTAATAATTTATAAAAAAATAATAAAAGAATAATGTCAATAATATAAGGATAAATTAGTATAAAAATAATAATAAGAGTTAGGATTTAATAAAAATTTTGTAACAGTATAATTTTTTTAAATAATATAAAATATCAATAAAATAAGTGAGCAATACTCAAAACAACAAGAAAATCTTATATAGTTCTCCATTAATAAAATATTGTGACAGTACAAAAATGAACAAAGACTCAAACAGTCAGGTCACGGTGTGAGAACCGTCCCAAACAAATAGTTATAAAAATGTATGTAGCATGATTGGAAGAGATAATACTTACCCTAATTGAAAATAATAAAACCTTGTTTTACCAAAAAAAAAAAACACTAAATATCTTATCTAAATTCGTAAAGTGCATCACCCAAAATCAAATGACAATTAATTTCTTTTCGGGTTTGTATTAAATTACACTCAAATTAATATCTTTGACTTAGATAAGGGGTTTGAGCCCTAATGAAATTAAAGCTAGTAATTATTCTTTTTTTGTGAAAGTTTTTATAATCTGAATAGGGTGTGTATAAATAATGTAAAGCAATGTTCTCAATAATTACAATTATATAAACAAATATGTAAAGTGATGTTTTTAAGGGTGGAACCATGAATTGATTTTTTTTTTTATTTTTGTGGGGAGGGGGTGGCAAATAATATAAAATTTTAAATTTAGAAAAATAATATATTTTATTCCATGTCAATAATAAATAAATTGAAAAAAATATGTTGTTGAGAACTTTAGCATAATTTTAAGAATCGGTGATGATGTATAGATTTTTAAATTTTTAGTATTTTATTTTTAAAATTAATTAATTATAGATGGTTTTCTTGTAAAAAATATTAAACAATAAAAATATATTAAATTATTCATACAAATAAATTTTATATCTTAAACTTAAAATTTAAAGCAAAAGAATAAAGATCAAGATCCATAAAAATACATATATAATTATAATAGTAAAATATTAAAAAACTAACTAATATATAAATAAAATTATTAAAAGTTAAAATATTATTACTTACTTAGAGATTTTTTTTCTTAGCTTTTGAGTTAAGAAGAAAAATTTGACACAAATTTAAAGAAAAGATAAAAATACTAATATATGACATTTTATAATTGTGAGTCTATTTATAAAAGTTAAATTGAAAATTTTATTTTCTACGTAGAAAAAGAAAAGTATGAAATTTATTTGTATTAAAGAAAAAGATGTTGTCATACCCTATACCTAAAAGATCCGATACACGACATCACGTATATTTATTTAATCTATGTGCACTCATAAATAATATTACATAAAATTTCAAACTTTAATTCAATATAGGAATTCTTAACAAGTTGCTAGTAAGTTCAACACTAAAATCAACTCATAACCTAACATATAAACATAAACGTCTATTGACAATATTTAAACATTCATTTCAATTTCTTTCAAAATTATAACAATTGAATTATGACTGGGACAATTAGTAAACCGGAGATACGCAGAGTTTTCTCAGAGATTAACACTCTACTATGTCACCAATAGCTACTTTGTTACCGAAAGCTCAGAATATATTCATTGCAAATTCTTACTTAAAATCAACCAATAATCACACTTGGTGAAACTTAAACCAAATCCAATCACACACAATAAAATAATACATAAGTATTAATTCAATAGGGACAAATCAAATATCTTATCCCATGTGTCCCCAAATGAAACACTCAGTAACTTAGGGAACTCAAAGAACAGTGAAACCTTACCAAATCCGCTAAGTACATATGTGCCTTATTTACCTGAAATCACCATAAACTATAATGAGTATAAAACGCAGTAAGTATACTAGTTTTTCATATATCAAATACAAATACATATATGTACACAATGCATATGTATGATATGCTGTGATCAATCAAAATCATAATTTTATTAAATTACATGTCATGTAAGTGATTACACATTCTTTCAAAACATATAATAGGAATACCATCACTTAACTACTACTTAGTAGGACTTACATATCACATATCACATAATGAGCTAAATGTCACTCGTATGTGATATACCGTATGAGAAGAATAATACAAGTAAGGTTTTTAAATTACACATATATAATGTTCATGCCCGAAGGTAAAATCCAAACCCTCACCCTGATCATCAGTGAGTCTTCTCACATGCACCAATACGCCACTATACGAATGTGATGACTCACTCTTCCTTTAGATACCAACAGGATCCTTCCTATATACGGAACACTTAACATATACTAATCCCGAAGGAAAGACCACACATAAAGGCTCCACAAATCACATAAAATGCCTACTAAATTAACAGTGAGTTCAAGTATTCTCAAAATACAAAATATTTCTCATGGACATATTACACTTCAAAAGCTCTCTTTGTTAAACATATTTCACTTTGAAAACTCACTTTCAAAAACATATATATATTATGTATGTCTATACTCACATTCATAAACACATGTCTTCACATTTCATATCAAAATATATTTTGACATAACATAAACATATTAATAACCAAATTTACAAAATCATATATATCAATTACTATGTTAATTGTTATTTCAGTAAAAAATCTAGTAACTTACCTCTTAGCACTTTCAGCTACAAGACTTAAATTTTTTTAACCTATCAATAAAGATTAATCCTTTCATGAGCCTTAACATTTATACAAAATACTTTAAATAGCTTACGAAATTACACATATTACACTTATCACATCGAATTGGTTTAATTACTTGGTTTCTCAAAACCTGTCATTATGACCACTTACACTTAACAAATTTTTCTTATACATTAAATGATGTCCAATTACTCCAAAATCAGAATATCATTCTTAACTCATATATTCTTCTTATATATGAATATTATATCATAATTCATATACAATCTATTTCATAAACACTATCGAATCCAAATTACTAACCTGACAGGATTAAGATATTTAATGAACAATATTCATTCTCTCAATTTTATAAAATCATATACTAACTCAAAAATTATAAAACTATCATAGAATTACTCTTAACAAATATCTCAATTCATGATAAATATTTTACTTCAAAATCACTACCAAAAGTATTTTAAAACTATTTTATTCTATAGCTTTAAAAATATATTAATCAAATACTGTAATGAGCTGACACTTTTCAAAAAATCATAACAATTTAATCACATTGATTTAAATTATTAATTTTGAGTATATCATATTAGACATATAAAATTATCATATTTCATAAATTCGTAATTTTTAAAGATCATTCAGCAGATCAAAAATTATTTTTCGCTGTATCATACTGTTAACACAGAAAATTTTTAGAATTTCAAGGTCATTTTGGTAAATTCACTACAAATTCAATTTCTAGAATTTTCAATCGATTCAAAGTCTCAGATGATTATAAACATGTCTAATTTTATATATTCAAAATTTAAAATCAGAATCGAATCACAACAATTTATAAAATTTCTAGATCAAGTGACTATCAAGTAGAAATTCTGTAATGCATCATGATTTATCAAGCTATCTACATAGATCATCATCAATTCTTACAATATTTTACGAAATACAAATCAAATCCTCAATTATACATATTTTCAAAAATTAAAACTTAAAGGAATTAACTAATTTAACACCAAAAAATTAAGAAAAGGTTATAATATACCTCTTAAAACTTAAATTCCAACTTTCTTCTTCTTTTTCTTCTCTTTCTCTCCCATTTCTTTCTCTCTTTCTCACTCTAAAAGAGGTAATTCGATGAGTGAATTAGGGTTTCAAAAATGTATTTTTATACTAAGAGGTTAATTTTTAGTATTTATGAATTAACCCCAAAAACTTTTAAAGTATTATAATTTGATCCTTAAAATAAATCTAAAGTCTTGCAAATAGACCCAATACTAATAGTATGTCCTTAACCTATACAAACACTACTAATAATAATACATAAATTAAGTATCACCCACATACAAATAAAACTTTACCGGTTGTGGATACTTGATACTGCAGATGTATTCTATTTTATATGTAGAAAAAAATTATAAATATACAATTATTTTGTATTAAGGACTACTTATAAATATAAAATATTTTATTAATATAAGAGAATAAAGTTGAAAAAATATAAAAATATGGGTTACTTGTTAATTAAAAATTATTTTTGACTAAACAAAGACATAAAAGTAGAGAAATATGAGATATAATTTAAACATTAAATATGACATTAAAAAGCTAATTTTTAATGCTAGTATAAATTATTTTTTAAATTGATAATTTAATTCACTAAATATAAAAATTTTAAAGAGTTAGAAGTTTAGAATAAATATTTTAATACTAAAAAATTATGCATATATATACAAATTTAAGATAAATTATTGCAGGGCTTGGGGCTATGACTCCATAGGCCTTGTTACAGTTCTACTATTAAAAAGTTTTGATAATCTAAATTATATAATTCGACAAAATATTTAATAGCATAGTTTAATATAATTACCCTAGCAATATCTATAAAAGAAAAAAAATCTTGTGCTTTAGGCTAACGCTCCACTGAAAACCCAACAGCTGTCCGCCGTCAAGCAGCCTATTTTTGCTAACCACCACCGCGTGCAAATCGCGTGCCGTCGTATAACCGACATAACTAACCTTGACCATGTGGCCAATTACAAGCTACCACGTAACGGGATGTCCTGATTTTTGATACATCAAAGAACAAAGACTGTGACTGTTCCCTCATTTTCACTTAACAGTTTGATTTACTTTTTTTTTTTAAACATCACTACACTACAACCCAAGGGGCGGGAACCACCGACCTTTATTTACCATATTTACTCAGATGCCAGAAAATCAGAATCCCTCTTGAATCTTTTGGATTCAAAGTGGGGCGCAGTGACCCACTCAAGTCGCCAACATTCTTACTACATCACAAACTGAGATAAGATAACCCATTTTCGGATAATCGGACGGTATGGATTCATTAATCATGGACTGGTAGGTGTTTAAGATATGGAATTTAGAATATTATACTGGGATTATTTAACAATCACAATCAGAAATTTCTTGCATTTTACTCTGTTAACACTTTCCCAATGTGCATGAGATTTGCAATCGTCACAAAAACAGTAACAAAGCTCTCAACTCACAATGTATTCCGATATGAAGCGTCAATAGCCGTTTGATCAACACGTTGGTTCATGATAATGCCTCGGACACACTTCTGGATTGTTCTTAATAAGTGTGTCCATTTGATCAAATTTCATCACAAGAGATTACTGCCCACAGTCTGAGCAAATACACCCCAGCGCAGTTAACTTCTCTATATATCGTTTTTCGGTTCAAAACTTGGTGGTCTACTATGTGGGTTGGTTCAAATGGTTCTGATCTGCAAATGGAGACTCAGTTGATTCTTCTCCAAGTCCCTGAACTCAACTCATATGTAGTCGTCGTTCCTCTTATAGAAGGCAATTTTTGTTATGCAATTCACCCTGCTAATGATCATGGAGATGTGATTCTATGCGTTGAGAGCGGGTTAACATGTTAATATTTAAGAATATATTTTAAAAAATAAATATAAAATTTAGTGTTAAAGTAAAGAAAAAGAGTCAAAAAGAGAAAGAAAGACCTATGATTTGAGCGTCACGGCGCTAGGCATGAGCGCTGCAGTGCCCTAATTTATGAGCTGGGTGCCGCAGCGCCCAATCTAAAAAAATGACTCTTCAAAAAATTATTTACCCCTTTCAAATAGTGTGATCTTTAAAGAAATGTTATGTCTCTAAAGAAAGATACGCATACTCTAAACATACTTCAAATTATGGATTTAACTTTTTTTCTTATTCTTTGATACATTATTCTCTCTTATCAATCATTTTCAAAGTAAACACTTATTGTCCAAAAGGAATATAATTAGTGTATACTTTTATATTCTCTAATAAATTATTAAATTATGAGATTATCTTATCTCTAAGTAAATGCACTATTAATTATTATTAATAGTATGGTAGAAATAATTTAAAGAAGCATTGACTTCTATATTATTCTTATTTTGTATCATTGTGTTATATTATTCTTATTTTGTGTCATTGTGTTACTTCCCTTGTATAGCACACAATTCAAAAATGTGAAGCGCAAAACCTTCTCCTCTTGTGCATATTTTCACGTCGGTGACAACCCTTATGATATCATGAGAGATGCCTTCCCCGCCGTTCTTGTTCACTTGGGGACTTTCAGGCTCTTGGAACAGAAATCACAGCAAAAAATTATTGACATGATTGGTTGACGTTCATGAATGCTTTTTATTTAACAGTAGAGCCTGTTGGTTTATATAAGAGAATGAAAGAACTTGTTTGTTTGGCTGGAAAGTGAAAGGAAAATTTTCTAGTTTGGAGAGAATTCTTATTACTTCACTTTTTTATCCTAACTACAATATAGTATGTTACCAAATATATATAGAGAAATTTTGGAGGCTAACAGATTAATGGAAGAGTCGGTTACAACAAACTATCCTAGTGCTACATAGACTGCCAGCTTGGCTGAATACTATAACAAATTTGTAACTAACTCTGTTCACCTAAATCAACAACAGCTATTATCTGATGCTTGATCAAGCCAATCCTGCAACAGCATTCAATAATCAATTCTTTCTTGATCAAGCTAATCCTGCAACAGCTCAATAACCAACTCTGCAGTAGCTTAATAACCAATTCTGCATATTAAACTAATCCTGCAACAAACTGCCTGCAACAGTTCAATAACCAACTCTGCAATAGCTTAATAATCAATTCTACATATTAAACTAATCCTACAACAAACTGCCATAACTTCTCCATAATAATCTTCAATATCCCCCCTCAAGCTGATGGTTGTGGAAAGACCAAGAGCTTGGATCTAAGATATACAAATCGATCAAAACTGAGAGGTTTGGTAAACACATCTGCAGTTTGATCAATAGTTGGAACAAACCAAATTTCAATCTCATTAGCAGCTACCTTGTCCCTAATGAAATGAATATCAAGCTCGATGTGCTTGGTTTGAGAATGGAAAACGAGATTAGTAGCCAAAGCTTGTGCACTTTGATTGTCACACCATATGAGAGGTGTGGACTTAAGGGGAAAATGCAGCTCAGTGAGTAAAGATTTCAACCATACTAGTTCTGCACAAGTGGAAGCAAGAGCCCTGTACTCAAACTCGGCACTAGACCTAGACACAACAGCTTATTTTTTTGAAGACCATGAAATGAGGTTGTCACCAAGAAACACACAATATCCTCCTTGTGATTTTCGATTATTGGGGTCATTGCCCCAATCTGCATCAGAGAAGGCAGTAAGCTGAAGAGTTCTAGAGGAAACAATGTCCAAGCCATAATTGTCAGTGCTCTTTAAGTATCGAAGTATGCGTTTGCAAGCCTGCCAATGCTTGACAGAGGGATGACTGAAAAATTGGCTCAGTTTGTTGACAGAGTAAGAGATATCAGGCCTTGTTAAAGTCAGATATTGAAGACCACCAATAATGCTTCTATAAAGTGTGGGATTACTAAAACCTTCTTCACCTTCTTTGAATAACTTTTGTCCCACACACATAGGAGTGTTACAACCCTTGCAGTTCAACATATGAGCTTTAGTAAGCAAATCATGGATATATTTGGTTTATGACAGATGTATACCTGCAGTTGTTGGGGTGACTTCAATGCCTAAAAAATAATGAAAGTCTCCAAGATCTTTGAGAGCAAAAACAGAACCAAGCTGAGTAATAAAAGACTCTAAGGCATCCGAAACATTTCCTGTGATTATAATATCATCAACATAGATCAAGGCAAGTATGCGGTTTCCATTTGCATGCTTAATAAACAATGAAGTATCAGATTTAGAGTTCTGAAATCCCCACTGTAACAGGGTTTTCCTCAACTTGTCATACCAAGCCCAAGGGGCTTGTTTAAGACCATACAATGCCTTTTTGAGTTTGCAAACATGTGAGGGATGGACTGAATTGATGAAGCCTTTTGGTTGAGTCATAAAAACTTCCTCTGTCAACTCACCATTTAAAAAAGCATTGTTGATGTCAACTTGCCTAAGAGGCTAATGGTTCATAATGGTTAAGCTAAGGACCACTTTGATGGTAGAAGCTTTAATCACTGTACTGTAGGTCTCTGAAAAATCAATCCCAGGAGTCTGCAAAAAGCCTTTGGCCACCAATCTAGCTTTGTATTTAGATATAGAGCCATCAAGATTGTATTTAACTCTGAACACACATTTATTTCCAACAACCTTAGTGGCTTCTGAAGCTGCAACTAAAGTCTAAGTCTGATTTTTAATAAGAGCTACATATTCTTCCTCTATTGCTTACTTCCAATGAGCATGAGACAAACCTTCTTTAGCTGTGTTAAGTACGAAGGTGGATGGAACAACATGGCTGACATATGCATTGGGTTTAAAAATGCCATGTTTTGATCTGGTAAGCATAGGGTGTCTTGAGGTTGTGGTGATAGGTGGTGTAGTGTTTAGAGTGATGGTTGTATCTGGTAAATGGTCAAAATCATGAGAAATTGAAGGTGAGTGCTGTGTTGATATATTAGTAGGTGATCCTGAAATTGTGTTAAGAGGAAGTGATGAAGAAATTGGGGATTGGCTTGACTGAGACAAAGAATGATCTGTGTTTGTGTTTGTTACTGCATTGATGTTTGAAGCAGTATTGGAGACCATAGAGTTACTGCCTGAAGTAGTAGAGCATATAGGATAAGCGAAGGTAAGAGGTTGAGTTTTGTAAGAATGTGGGAGTGATGCAGAATAGGAATTTTCTAGAAAGAGTTATGTGTAAGGAAATGAGAATTCATTGAAGGAGACGTGCCTAGCAATAAAAATTCTTCCCGAAGGATGAAGACATTTGTATCATTTGTGAATGGAACTATAGCCTATGAACACACATTTTTCAGAATGAAAACTAAATTTGTACTTTTGATAAGGTCTCAAAAGTGGAAAACAAGTACAACCAAATGCTTTTAAAAACTGATAATCTGGTAGCTTGTTGTGCAGTGTGAAGTATGGTGACTTGTGATGTAAAACAGGTGTAGGAAGCCTATTAATAAGATATGAAGCTGTGTGAAAGGCATCCCACAAGAAGCACATAGGTAACTTGGCTTGAGCTAACAAGGTTAGACCAGTTTCCACAAGATGTCTATGCTTCCTCTCAACTACCCCATTTTGATGATGAGTGGGGGCATGTGACTCTATACTGGACTCATATTTCTTGAAAGTGTTTGGCAAAAGGTCTGAACTCACCCCCCAATCAAATTGAACTGATTTTATAGGTAGACTAAACTGTTTTTCAACTTGTTTTTGAAAGCAAATGAAAACTTCAAGTGCATCTAATTTTGCCTTCAAGGGAAATACCCAACTATATCTAAAGAAGTCATCAACAAAATGCAAACAATACTTATAACCATCTCTAGCTTCCAAGGGTGCAGGTCCCCATATATCAGTATAAATCAATTGCAATGCTTGTTTGAATTTGATAGATGTAGAAGAAAAATGAAGTTTATGTAGCTTTCCCATTTGACAAGCATCACAAAAGAAATTTGCAAAAATTTTATTAAGAAATTTTTGAGAAGTACAATGATGAATTACATTCTTCGAAGTCAAAGGATTGGGATGTCCAAGTCTTTGATGCCAAATACTAAGGCTTGAGTTGTTTATATGTGGCATACTTTATGCGGAGCTTGGGGAAGGGTTAGGCCTGGCACTGATAGGGTTGGATGACAAGGTGACAATTGCACAACTGACCGTTGGATTACAAAAGGGAAAATATTATTTTTGTCTCCGATGATTTTATGAATATATATTAATTTAGTATTTACTTCTTTAATATACATTATGTTAATTACAGTAAGAATATTTTTAATAATTTTTATTTTTAAATAATTATTATTTTTATTCTTACAAAGATTAATATGATATATATTAAATAAATAAAAATTATATTAATATATATTTATAAAATTAAAGACTAAAATAACATTTTTTTTTATAAAAATGATGGATGATTTGGCTGTTGATATGATAATTGAAGGTGGGATTGAGCTCGTTAATCCGTATCAAGTTTCTGATTTATACGAGGCCATGCATTCATATCTTGCTGATACTAGTATCACTGGCGTTAAGGTGGATGTCAACCATGTAAGTTAATTTTGACTACTGATTTTTGCTCTTGTTTTTCACATGACACAAACATATATCAGCATCATTGGCTTCAATCATCATCGTTAACATCACCTTTTGTTTCTAAATATAATTTCATTGTCTAGGTAATCGTCCATGCATCTTTTCTTCTGGGTCTTCATTGGGTTAATTGTTCGATTATTTATTCATCACTAGCACAAAAAACAACGATATATATTATAATAAGCTTATAATAGGATAGGAATGAATTATATACTATTCTCGAAGAAAATTTGTTTTGAGTAGAATGGTAGATGACTTATTTATGTGGCAATAATTTACCATAAACGGATTAGCTCGAAAATATATTTTTGTTTTGTTCGAGTCATGTCCAGCATGATCCTTGTTTTCCACTCTTCAAAGTGGAGACTCAAAACTATGTTATCAATAACACGTAATTTTTTTTTTTGAAATTGATCAGTAACAAAACTCAAAGCTATATTATTAATAGCTTTTTATTTGTTTGAAAATGCATCACTATTTCCCTGCCCTCATATTCATGGTCTCCATGCTCTTTAATTTATTATGATAAAATTAAACTTGTAAACTAAGAGTTGGATTTGTTTAGTATTACTCTCTAAGTGCTCTCAAGTATTTTTTTCGAGTATTTGGTGTGCGATTAGGCCTATTGGAGGCTTTTTGGACCATGGAGCTCTACGTAGATCGGAGCTTCTAGAAGGCTTGTTGCTTGAATGGAGAACCGGACTTGGCCCATGACTTATTAGGATAGTTCACCTTAATTAGAATTTCATAAAAAATAGAATAGCATCTTGAAATATTCTAGGGAATATTATCCCATCTTGTATGTACACTGTTAGATCATTTAAATTTCAGCCGTCGATTGTATAGGGCTGCTACTATATAAAGGGGAGACCCTCACTTGTATAAATTATCTCATAGCTTTGTTTTCTCTTCAGCAATATAGAGAGCATTCGTGCAAACACTTGGTGTACTTGTTTTTCTTCTCTTTGTGTGATTTTCTCAGCTGCTTAGCACACAACGCGTCTAAGGCCGCACGGTTCAAAAATAGTCTGTGACAGTTGGTATCAGAGCAGGTTCAAAGATGGCGGACCATCAGATTTGACTGAAGAGAGGGGTCAGAATCCCAAAGCTAAGAAGCACGGCGTAGCCTTTTGCGACAAGTCAGTAGATCCAGGTCAGGATGTCGGGAGTATGGTGAAAGCACTTAGCGGCGCTGTCGGGAAGGCAGCAGATCGCCTTGGAGAGCTAGAGCAGTAAGTAGAGAAGATCGAGGTGGGCCTCGACACTCAAGAAGATAAGCTGCGCTCCCTCATCAGTACATCCATCGAGGCTTACACCGATAGGCAGCGAGACTGGATTGAGGCTTTTCAGGAGAAGATCCTCACACAATGGACAGTATTCAAACCTAAGTAGGGGAGCTACGCCAAGGGTTTGAAACTGTCAAGGAGGATGTGGTGCTGTGTAAGCGGGCGGTGGCGAACAGGTCTGTCACCGCTCAAGTTACAGTGTCTGCACCGAGGGTCGATGCTCCTAAGTCCAAGGAGTTCAACGGGAAGCGGAACGCCAAAGAGCTCGACAATTACTTCTGGCAGATGGAGAGATACTTCGATGCCCTAGACGTACGGGACGAGGATAAGGTAAACACCACGACCCTATATCTCTCTGATCATGCAATTCTGTGGTGGCGTAGGAAAAGCGAGGAGATTCGCAAGGGTACCTGCACCATCAACACCTGGACAGAGTTGCAACAGGAGCTGAAGCGTCAATTCTATCTGGGGAATGTGGCGCACGACGCTAGGAAACGTTTAAAGGAGTTGAAAAAGACCAAGTCTATTGGCGAGTACGTAAAGGAGTACTCATTACTGATGCTGCAAATCCCCAATATGAGTGAAGAAGACTTGCTGTTCAATTTTCTCGACGAGTTACAGACATTGACGTCCAATGAGCTGAGGCGACGTGAAGTGCAGAATATATCCGACGCCCTCACATTGGCAGAAACACTCACTGATTACCGCAAGGGTGATGCGGGGAAGTCCAAAAATTCGAAGCCCAACCACAGCAAAGGTGGGGGAACCATGGAGTCTCAACCTCTACAGGATATGGAGGGGAAAGGTAAACCGCCCATAGGGAGAGAGCACAAGCGCAACGGCAGGAGAAAGCCAAGATCTAGCTGCTTCATTTGCGATGGGGATCATTGGGTGAAGGACTGTCCAAAAAAGAAGGTTATCAACGCGATGTTGGAGACTCAACAAGCGGGCGAACATGAACAATTGAGATGTTTGCAGTTGCTCAATGCCCTCAATGCCAAGCGGGCAGCCCGCGCGCCAATGGAAAAGGCACTGATGTACGTTGAAGCCTACATTAATGGGAGAAAGACTCAAGCGCTAGTGGATACTAGAGCTACGCACAACTTTATCAAGTATGCAGAAGCAGTACGCTTGGGCCTCAAAGTGGAGAAGGGGATTGGCTACCTCAATACTGTGAACGCCGTAATTAAGCCATTGGACGGGGTCATTCGTGGAGTCGAAATGAGCCTAAAAAAATGGAGCGGTAAGGTAAACTTTTCGGTAACCCCTTTCGATGATTTTGATGCTGTTCTTGGTATGAATTTTCTGCGGCAGTTTAATGTGATACCACTTCCCCGACACAACTACGTATGCATCCTGGAGGGAGGACCTTACATGGTGCCGACAATAAACAAGCCAACAGATGGGCAATCCAAGCCTAACGCCCACACCACTCTCTTGTCCACCATGCAACTGAAGAAAGAAGCCAAGCGGGGAGAAGAGACATACCTTGCCACGATATGAGAGGTAGATGATGAGGTGTACGAGGGCAAAGAGGAGCTGCCAGCAGAGATCACGAAAGTGCTCAAGCAGCACCAGGACGTGATGCCAACAGCACTACCACAGAAATTACCACCAAGACGGGCGATTGATCACAAGATTGAGCTGGAACCAGGAGCTAAACCTCCAGCCAAAGCGCCCTACCGAATGTCTCCACCAGAGTTAGCAGAGTTAGCTCAAGGAGCTATTGGATGCAAGATTTATCTAGCCATCTAAGGTGCCCTATGGCGCGCCCGTGCTTTTCCAGCGTAAGCACGACAGATCATTGCGGTTATGCATAGACTACCAAGCGCTAAACAAGGTCATTGTCAAAAATAGGTATCTCATTCCTTTAATTGCTGACTTGTTTGATCAGTTGGGACAGGCGAAGTACTTTTCAAAGTTGGACTTGCGATCAAGTTACCATCAAGTGCAGATAGCCGAGGGAGACGAGCCGAAAATAACCTGTGTAACGCGTTATGGGGCCTTTGAATTTCTTGTCATGCCGTTTGGCCTCACAAATGCGCTATCCACTTTCTGCACATTGATGAACAACATACTCCAGCCCTTCCTCGACAAATTCGTCGTCGTGTACTTAGACGACATCGTCATCTATAGCAACACTCTTGAAGAGCACGTGAAACACATGAAATCTGTCTTGAAGGTGCTCCGCGAGAATGAGCTGTATGTGAAGAAGGAGAAATGTTCAGTCGCCAAGCCGGAGGTAGACTTTTTGGGTCACAAGATCAAAGAAGGCAGGTTGATGATGGACAGGGCGAAGATTTGCCCCATAGTAGATTAGGAAGCACCCACGAAAGTTACCGAGCTGCGGTCTTTCCTTGGGTTAGTCAACTATTATCAAAGATTTATCAAGAGCTACTCCACCATTGCTACACCCCTACTGACCTGCTAAAGAAGACTAAAGCATGAGAGTGGACTAAGGAGTATCAATGGGCTTTTGATCGACTGAAGACAGCAGTGATCGAGGAACCAGTCTTAGGATTGCCGAATCACTTGTTATCGTATGAGGTACATACTGATGCGTTTGACTTTGCCATTGGTGGTGTATTGATGCAGTAGGACCATCCGATCGCGTATGAGAGCCGAAAACTCAACGAGATGAAGAGGTGCTACATGGTACAAGAGAAGAAAATGACAGGGGTCATCCATTGCCTGCGCACTTGGTGACACTATCTGCTTGGGGCAAAGTTCGTAGTGATGACAGACAACATAGCAACGAGTTACTTTCAAAGTCAGAAGAAACTCAGCCCGAAGCAAGCTAGGTGGCAGGACTTTCTGGCAAAGTTCGATTATGAGCTCGAGTACAAACCGAAAAAAGTGAATGTGGTGGCAGACGCCTTAAGTCGGAAGGTCGAGTTAGAAGCTATAAGCAAGCTGAAAGGTGATTTGCTCGACCTATTTCATAAGGGAATGAAGTATGATCCTGCAGCCACACAGCTCGCCACTCAAACACAAGAGGGAAAGACTCGGCGATTTTGGGTAGAAGATGGGCTTCTCTACACCAAGGGACGCTGGGTATATGTGCCAAAGTGGGAGAACTTGCGGCGTAACCTCATTAGAGAATGTCACGACATGAAATGGGCAAGACATCCAGGACAGCGGCGTACACGCGCCTTATTGGAGATAGTTTACTATTGGCCACACATGCGGGAAGAGATAGAATAGTTTGTCAAGACTTATCTCATGTGCCAACAGGACAAGATCGAGCAGCGGAGTCCCGCAGGGCTACTGGAGCCACTACCCATACCGAAGAGACCTTGGGAGAGCATCTCTATGGATTTCATCGTAGCCTTGCCAAAATTCGAGGGGTGTGAAACTATCATTGTGGTGGTAGATCGATTTTTCAAGTATGCGACTTTCATACCGGCGCCCAAGGAGTGTGATGCTGAAGAAACAGCTAAACTTTTCTTTAAGCACATAGTCAAGTACTAGGGGTTGCCGAGAGTGATAGTCAGTGATCGTGATACGAGATTTACGGGGAGATTCTAGACTGGATTGTTCAATCTCATGGGATCGGAGCTTCGCTTTTCCACCAGCTTTCACTCACAAATGAATGGACAAGCCGAGAGGGTGAATGCATTACTGGAGCTGTACTTGCGGCACTTTGTGGGCACAAATCAGCAGGATTAGGTCAAGTTACTCAATATGGCACAGTTCTCATACAACTTGCAGAGGAGTGAATCGATGAACCAGAGCCCGTTCGAGTTAGCTATTGGCCAGCAACCTCTTACGCCGCACGTATTAGTATCCAGCGATATAGGGAAGAGTCCAGCAGCTTACAAAACTGCAAAATCTTGGCAGGAACAGTCGAAAAAAGCGCGGGTGCATCTGGACAAGGCGACAAAACGGATGAAAAAATGGGATGACGGTAAGCGAAGACATGTTGAGTACAGCGTAGAGGATTTAATGATGGTGAAAATCCTCCCGACGCAGCACAAGTCTACACGCCCATTTCATAAGGGCCTTGTTCGGAAATATGAGGGGTCATTTCCCATTGCCAAGAGGGTTGGCAATGTCTCGTATAAGGTGGAGCTGCCTTCGAGACTTCGGCTACATCCGGTGTTTCACGCAAGCTACCTAAAGCCATACCATGGTAATGCGGAGGACACGGAGCATAGGCCATAAACTAGGGCACCATTGGGAGTTTCCACATCTTACGACAAGGAGGCTAAACTTATCCTTGATGTGAGGACAGTACGTAAGAAGAACTGTCGTCCGAGTCGTGAGTATCTCGTCAAGTGGAAGGGATTGCTTGATAGTGAAGCAAGCTCCCGAGAACGCACTGTGGCAGTTTGAGAACAAGGTGCGCGAGTTTCAGCAAGAACGCGACGAGGGCATCACATGAATTTGGTGGGGGAGAATGTCATGCCCTAAGTGCTCTCAAGCATTTTCTCGAGCACTTGGTGCGCGACTAGGCCTGCTGGAGGCCTCTTGGACCATGGACCGCTACGTGAACGGAAGCTTCTAGAAGGCCCGCTGTTTGAATGTAAAACCGGGATTGGCCCATGACTTATTAGGGTAGTTCACCTTAATTAGAATTCCATAAAAGGTAGAATAACATTTTGGAATATTCTAGGGAATATTATCCCATCTTGTATGTACACCATTAAATCATTTAGATCTCAGCCGTCGATTGTATAAGGCTGTTACTATATAAAAGGGAGACCCTCACTTGTATAAATTATCTCATAACTTTGTTTTCTCTTCAGCAAAATAGAGAGCATTCGTACAAACACTTGGTGTGCTTGTTTTTCTTCTCTTTCTGTGGTTTTCTCAGCTGCTTAACACGCAACGCGTCTAAGGCTGCACGGTTCGAAAACAGTCCGTGACAATAGGCTTAACTTTTGTAAAATCATAAATGATATATGATTGGACAAGAGGATGAGATGCAGGATTTTGATATGTACTGTGGAATATATTATCAAGTGAGCATCGATCATCTCTCTCTAGTAACCGAGACAGGGCCTTCCAAACACATTACTAGGTTTTGGATATGAGCAATTAGATTAAGTTTTTTCTTTCCTTAAAGATTGAGCTGATTCTAAAACATTTTAATGTAAATTATTTTTCTGGTACTAAAAACAGAATGTTTTATTATAAAGGTGAAAGATCATGCAATCAGTTCATTCTTTTAAGTTATTCTGAAGGAGCTGATTCATTTGACAGGATATATAAAATCTCCATTGGATAGAAGAAGGCAGCAAGTCTGCAAGCAAGGGAGCTAATTTTATGACAAAAAATCCTGAAATTTTGTTATTGTTGGAATTTTTTAGTATGTACTATAAGAAATTATTAATACTATGCGAAAGTTTTTCCCTCACAAACAACTAAGAACAATAAAGATCACACTATTAAGAATGTAAATAATCATATGCCAAAGAAAAATACACAATCAATATACGTGGTTCAGCAATAACCCTATGTTTACAATGGATTTCAGAATCCTAACTTCTTTTATTATATTCTTTTGTATACAAAGAAAGAGTTTGAGTTTCTTGAACTCTAAGAGGCTTTTCTGAGAAAATGAATAGAAACAAAAGGAAAACTTTAACGAAAAAAAAAACCAGAATCCTCTGAATTGTATCTCACTTATTTTCTTGATTAATTTTCTGAGAGTACACATGTGTCTTTTTATAGTAATGTAGCTATGCTAGATGACAAAATTAGTTATGAATGATTAACGGAGGAAAATCTCTATAACAAACTAAAACTGATTCCTAACAAACTCTATTAAGTTACTGCTTCACGTCAGCATGCGTTCTGGATTCTTTGGCTTGATGCTGCAACTGATTTCTGCTTCCTCACCGAGTCTTCAAATGTTAGTGCTGCATTGGATGATTCTTGCTGCTTCTTACGTGTCTGCACTCTACTGGAAATCTGTTGTTGCTTCAGTAGAGCTGAATGGAGCTGCCATCATTCTGGGCTCTTCTTCTCATCCCCCCTCAAGCTCAACTGTCTTTGAGTGACATTGAGCTTGCACGCTAAGCCTTTAAACCTTGAGATAGATAAAGCTTTAGTGAATATATCTGCTACCTGACTTGCAGTAGGAATATATCTGATATCAACTTCATTATTCAACACTTTGTCTCTTACAAAATGCACATCAATTTCGATGTGTTTAGTTATGCCATGGAAAATTGGATTAGCAGCAAGTGAAGCGGCTCCTTGATTATCACACCAGATCACAGGAATTATTGATATCTTTACATGCAACTCAGAAAATAAGGACTGCAACCAGGCTATTTCAGCAGCTACTTGAGACAGAGCCCTGTATTCTGATTCTGTACTCGACCTAGCTACCACTATTTATTTCTTTGAGCTCCAA
The DNA here is from genome assembly GCA_946807835.1 of Ailanthus altissimus. Lineage (NCBI taxonomy): Eukaryota > Viridiplantae > Streptophyta > Magnoliopsida > Sapindales > Simaroubaceae > Ailanthus > Ailanthus altissimus. The sequence goes on along the minus strand of OX327703.1, from coordinate 27,564,752 downwards.
GAGATCAAATTCCTAGCAAAGTAAACACAATATCCTCCAAAAAATCTTCTGTCATCTATGTCACATGCCCAATCAGCATTAGTAAAGGCCACTAGATTCAGAGTTTTCCCTGGTCTGAACATCAAACCATGGTCTTTTGTACCTTACAAGAACCTGAGTATCCTTTTGCAGCACTGCCAATGTTGTTTAGAAGGTAAGGACAAGAACTGGCTCAGCTTATTCACTGCAAAGGAAATTTCTGGTCTTGTAAGGGTTACATATTGTAAGGCCCTTATGACACTTCTACACAAGAATGCATCTCCAAACTTTCCTTCTTTTGTTTTGGACAATTTGAGCCCTGTACTCATAGGAGTGGGACAGCTGCCTGCATCATACATGTTGGTCTTCTTTAAGAGATCAACAATGTACTTGGTTTGAGAGAGGTGTAAACTATCTCCTAGTTTTGTTACTTCAATTCCTAAGAAATAGTTCAATTCCCCCAACTCTTTTAAGGCAAACTCTTTGTGAAGTTGGTCGATTACTTTTTGAACTTCAGTATCATTATCTCCTGTAATTATGATATCATCAATATACACTAACCCAATAATGATTCCAGAACTATGCTTTTTCACAAATGCTGATGAATCTGATTTTGTATTTATGAAACCCCAACCAACTAATGCTGATCTCATTTTTTCATACCATGCCCTAGGGGTTTGTTTGAGTCCATATAAGGCCTTCTGTAATCGACATACAAACCTTTCCTTCCCTTTAACACTAAACCCCTCAGGTTGTTCCATGTACACAGTCTCAAGTAAGTCTCCATTAAGGAATGCATTGTTAACATCAATTTGCCTCAGCTTTCACCCATTTGTCACTGCAAGACTCAGTATTACTCTGACTGTGCTAGCTTTGACCACAGGACTAAATGTTTCTGTGAAATCTATCCCAGGTGTTTGTTCATAGCCCTTAGCCACAAGTCTGGCTTTGTATCTTGCCACACTGCCATCAGGGTTTCTTTTCACCTTAAAAACCCATTTGTTTCTGACAATCTTGTACTCAGGATTTGGTGGCACTAGCTTCCATGTCTTATTCCTCATCAGGGCTTGATATTCATCATGCATTGCACTTCTCTATTGAGATAATTGTAGTACTTCTGGGACTGTTTCTGGTGTATGGTCAGGATTGCCTTTGATTTGAGTAAGCAAGATCTTAGGCTTATAAATTCCAGCCTTCGATCTAGTAATAATGGGATGAAGGTTTATAGTCTGAACAGGAGCTGGTACTGCACTCTGCAAGGTTGTTTCTGAAACTCTATTTTCAGGGTCTGCTGTTTCAGGTTCAGTGGTTGTATCTAAAGATTGTTGTATCATAATCTGAGGCTGTTCTGATAAGGTAATAGCAGGACTGATATTTGTGTTATTTGATACCTGGTCAGACTCATTAGGAACTGCTAAGTGTGAACTGCTATCAGACCTTTGAATATATGGTATTGTAGAATCATAAGGAAACAAGATTAATTGATTGATACAAGAACATTGATGAGTATTATTGTTAACAGAGGACTCGACATCTGAATCAGTAAAGGACTTATCAGACAAGAAAGGAAAATCAGATTCATCAAACACAATATGTCTAGCCACATAAAACTTTCCCTTGGAGGTCATACATTGATATCCCTTATGCTGACTACTGTATCCCATAAAGGTTCATTTTTCAGTGTGAAAGTCTAGTTTGTGTTTATTCAAGTGCCTTAGGTGAGGATAACAGGAGCAACCAAACACTTTCAAGAAGGTGTAATTTGGTTTTCTATGAAAAAGAAGCTCAGAAGGTGTTTTGTTGCTAAGAGTTTTTAAAGGCAATCTATTTATCAGAAACACTGCTGTATTGAAGGCATACCACTGTGAGAGAGCAGTGCAAGACCAGTTTCTACCACATGTCTATGCTTTCTTTCTACTCTTCCATTTTGGTGATGTGTATAGGGACAAGAGAATCTGTGTATCACTTCATTTTCTGCTAAATGTTTCCCTAGACTTATAAATTCTCCACCATGATCTGATTGCAGTACTTTTATTCTTTTGTCTAGTAATCTTTCGATGTGGAGTTGGAAAACTTTAAAGGTTTCTAGGACTTGTGATTTTTTCTGCAGAGGAAATATCCAGGTAAACCTAGTGTAGTCATCTACTAGACACAAGTAATATTTGTAATTGTCACCTGATTCCACACTGGCAGGACCCCAAACATCAGCATGTAAGACTTCCGAGAGTTGTAAAGTCTTTGTTTCAGACATATGAAAGTGTAACTTGTGATTTTTGCCATGCTGACAGGAAGAGCAGACAACCGATGGCAGATTTTTATTTATTGGGTTATGCATATTATAGTTTGCAAGTATACATTTCAGAGCTTCATGATTTGGATGACTAAATCTTTTATGCAATACATCAAAGGTATTGAGATTTTTACTATTTACAGAGACAGAGGTGCTGACAACATCAGGTCTTATCGACACTGAATTATTTATTATACAATCAGCAAACAATGACATTTTTGAATGAGACACAGAAGACAGAGATTGATTGGCCTGACAAAAAAGAGCAGCATTTTGAGTTGTGTATTTTCCAGTTGATTTTGAAGTAATTAACTGATAGAGTCCACCTCTAGCAATTCTTTGAAGAAGAACATTCTCCTTCACATCCTTGACAAAACACAAATGTTTATTAAACTCCACAATCAGGTTATAATCATGAGCAAGTTTTGAAATACTTATCAAGTTTTTGGTCATTCCAGGCACAAACAATACTTGTTTTAATTCAAGTTTTTGAGATGTCAAAGTCTGTAGTATGCATGTACCAATACTGAGAATTTTAAGACCATTACCATTTTCAACAGTGATAAGATCATTACCTCTATAATCAGACCTTGTTGCCAAATTACCACTGTTGTTAGTGACATGGTTAGTGGCCCCACTGTCCATGTACCATCCAAAATCTTCATTAGAAACCTCAGTTCCAGGTGCTGTGACAAAGGCTGCAGCTTGTGGTTGATTACTGTTCTGTGCCTGAGTCTGTGGAGGAGGTGGTTCAAAATCTTCATTAAACCTATTCCAACACTTCAAAGCTCCATGTCCTTGCTTGAAGTATATTTGATAGATGATTTTTTTACTTGTTCTGATTATTAAAATTTGGCTTTCCTCTACCTTTTTCTTTGAAGTTTCCTGAAAAATTCTGTCCACTAGAGTTGCCACTGGTTTTACCTTTTTTCTCATAGTTTCCTCTGTACTTCTGTTTGTTTGCCATATTAGCTGATATTCCATTTGCAGCAGTAAGGTTTGAGCTCGATATCTCCAATCTACCTTCTTAATTTAAGAGGATTGCATACACCTCGGCTAAGGAGAGTTCATCACTCTTGATCGAAAGTAGTAGAGCTACTGGATCATAGTCAGATCCTAGACCAGCAAGAAGATATGAGATCAAATCTTGATCTTGTACAGGTTTACCAGCCATAGCTAGACTGTCAGCTAGACCTTTCACCTTCAAGAAATACTCATTCACATTCATGTTCCCTTTCCTGATTGTCTGTAGCTGAGACCTTAACTGAGTGAGTCTTGCCAGAGATTGGCTTCCAAACATCCGATCTAGATGTTTCCAAACTTCATTTGAAGTTTTACACTGAACAACTGAGCTGAGAATTGACTCTGTCATGGTGGAGAAGAGCCAGCTCAACAGCATGGAGTCTTATTTTCTCCATAAATGATAAGAAGGATTCACAGATGGAAGACTTTCTGGATCTGTGTTTGGAGAGACAAGAAATCGAGCTGGACATTTTTTTCTCACCAACCAGTAATTCTTCCAAATCATTACCTCGAGCTGAAGCAAGAATTTGTGATTTCCACAACAGGTAATTGTTGCTGTCCAGTTTTACTGGATTTGAGAAGGTGAAGTTACTGTTTTGACTGATCGACATAGCATTCATCTGATAGCTCAGATTAGCAGTGCGATCTATTTCTGAGTTAGCAGCGTTGGCTATGGTGCTCTGATACCAAGAAAGAGTTTGAGTTTCTTGAACTCTAAGAGGCTTTTCCGAGAAAATGAATAGAAACAGAAGGAAAACTTTAACTAAAAAAAAAAACCAGAATCCTCTGAATTGTATCTCACGTATTTTCTTGATTAATTTTCTGAGAGTACACATGTGTCTTTTTATAGTAATGTAGCTATGCTAGATGAAAAAATCAGTTATGAATGATTAACGAAGGAAAATCTCTGTAACAAACTAAAACTGATTCCTAACAAACTCTATTAAGTTACTGCTCTACGTCAGCATGCGTTCTAGATTCTTTGGCTTGATGCTGCAACTGATTTCTGCTTCCTCACTGAGTCTTCAAATGTTAGTGCTGTATTGGATGATTGTTGCTGATTCTTACATGTCTGCACTCTACTGGAAATCTGTTGTTGCTTCAGTAGAGCTGAATGGAGCTGCCATCATTCTGGGCTCTTCTTCTCAAGAACCCCACGAAAAATACAAGTAATATCCAAATACTGTAGTAACCAGTATCCATAATCGGTAAGAATAAGTATTTATATACATATTTTTTTTGTATGTGAGTGATACTTGATTTATGTATTGTTATTAGTAGTGTTTGTATAGGTTAAGGACATACTATTAGCATTGAGTTTATTTGCAAGATTCTAAATTTATTTTAGGGACCAAATTGTAATACTTTGAAAGTTTTGGGGGCAAATTCATAAATATCAAAACTTAGCCTCTTAGTATAAAAATACACTTTTGAAATCCTAATTTATTCATTTTTGGGTCGAGCTATCCCTTTAGAGAGAGAAAAGAGAGAAATAGAAGGGAGAGAAAGAGAAGAAGAAGAAAAAAAAGAAGAAGAAATTGAAATGTTGGATTTTAAGAGGTATATCACAACTATTTCTCAATTTATTGGTGTTAATTAAGTTGATTCCTTTAAGTTTTAATTTCTGGAAATATATTATAATTGAGAATTTGATGTGTATTTCGTAAGATATTGTGAGAATTGATGATGATCTATGTAGATAGCTTGATAAATCATGATGAATTGCAGAATTTCTACTTGATAGTCTCTTGATCCAGAAATTTTATAAATTGTTATGATTCGATTATGATTTTTAATTTTGAGTATATGAAATTAGACATGTTTAGGATCATTTGAGATTTTGAATCGATTGAAAATGCCGGAAATTGAATTTATAGTGTATTTACCAAAATGACCCTGAAATTCTAAAAATTTCTTGTGTTAACAATATGATACAGTGACAAATAATTTTTGATCTGCTTAATGATCTTCAAAAATTACGAATTTATGGAATATGATAATTTTATATGTCTAATATGATATACTCAGAATTGAGAATTTAGATCAATGTGGTTAAATTGTTATAATTTTCTAAAGAGTATCAGCTCATTGCAGTATTTGATTAACATATTTTTAAAGCTATAAAATAAAATAGTTTTAAAATACTTTTGGGAGTGATTTTAAAGTGAAATATTTATCATGGATTGAGATATATGTCAAGAGTATTTCGGTGATAGTTTTATAATTTTTGAGTTAGTATATGATTTTATAAAATTGGGAAATTGAATACTATTCAATAAATATCTTGATCCTGTCAGGATAATAGTATGGATTTGATGGTATTTATGGAATAGATTATGTAGGAATTATGATTCAATATTCATACATAAGAATGATATATTCTGATTTTGGAGTAATTGGACATCATTTGATATATAAGAAAATTTTGTTAAGTGTAAGTGGTCAGAATGATAGGTTTTGAGAAACCAAGTAATTAGACCAATTCGATGTAATAAGTGCAATATGTGTATATTTTGTAAGCTATTTAAAGTGTTTTGTATGAATGTTGAGGCTCATGAAAGGATTAATCTCCATTGATAGGTTAAAGAGAATTAAGTCTTGTACTCGAAAGTGCTAAGAGGTAAGTATATTAGACTTTTACTGAAATCACAATAAGTATAGTAATTGTCAATGTATGATTTTGAAAATGTGCTTAGAAATATATTTATGTTATGCCAAAGTATATTTAATATGAAATGTGAAAGAAATATGTTTATGAATGTGAGCATTGACATTGAGCATGGACATACATGTATTTAAGAAAGTGGGCTTTCAAAATGAAATATGTTTAACAAAGAAAGCTTTTGAAGTGGAAAATGTCCATGAGATACATTTTGTATTTTGAGGATGCTTGAACTCACTATTAACTTAGTAGGCATTTTATGTGATTTGTGGAGCCTTTATGTGTGGCTTTTCCTCGAAATTGGTATATGTTATGTGTTCCGTATGTAGGGAGGATCCTATTGGTACCTAAAGGAAGAGTGAGTCATCACATTCGTGTGGTAGCATATTGGTGCCTGTGAGAGGACTCACCGATGATCAAGGTGAAGGTTTGGCTTTTACCTTCGGACATGAGCATTATATATGTGTGATTTAAAAGCCTCACTTATACTATTCCTCTCATACGGTATGTCACCTACGAGTGTCATTTGGCTCATTATGTGATATGTAAGTCATACTAAGTAGTAGTTGAGTGATGGTATTCCTATTATATGTTTTGAAAGAATCTGTAAGCACTTATATGACATGTGATTTGATAAGATTATGATTTTAATTAATCACAGCATATCATATATATGCATTGTGTACATATTTGTATTTGTATTTGATATATAAAAAACTAGTATGCTTACTGAGTTTTATACTCATTATAGTTTATGATGATTTCAGGTAAATAAGGTACATGTGTGCTTAGTAGATTTGGCAAGGCTTCTGCTATTCTTTGGGTTCCCTAAGTTGCTAGGTTACTGAGTGTTTCATTTGGGGATACGTGGGATAAGATATTTGATTTGTCCCTATTGAATAAATACTTATGTATTATTTTATTGTGTGTGGTTGGATTTGGTTTAAGTTTCACCAAGTGTGGTTATTGGTTGATTTTAAGTAAGAATTTACAATGGATATATTTTGGGCTTCCGGTAACAAAGTTGCTACTGGTGACATAGTAGAATGTTAATCTCTGAGAAAACTCTGCATATTTCCGGTTTACTAATTGTCCTAGTCATAATTCAATGTTATAATTCTAAAAGAAATTGAAATGAATATTTAAATATTATTGAATGAATGTAAGTGATGTCGTGTGTCAGATCTTTTGGGTCTGGGGTGTGACAAGTACCCAAGAGCTTCAAGGATTTATATCACACTATCGTATACATACAAATGTAATTTAAACTCTCTATTATATCTTGTTGATAATTTGATACTTAATCAATTAAAAGAGATTATAAGAATTTATATAGTATTAATACTGACCCTATAAACTCTAAACCTAATTGGAATAAGAGTTTACGTGCTTAGAAAGTTTAAAATTGACTTAAATACGCAATTAAAACCAAAATAAAAATTTTCTCGAACAGATAACGCCGTGCTAGCAAGATCTATTGCTGCAGTGCTAATGCGACTTTGAACCAATACTGCGGAGTTTCAAAGCCATCGTTGTGATGTTAGGCTTTTTAAAATTATTGCCACAATGTTGAGTAGCCAATGTCGTGGTGTTCAAATCTCAGAATGTCCTCACTTGTGTTCCACGTTCCTCCTCACATCTAGCTTCTCGTTTTATACCTTTTTCATTTGACTATTGCATTTTTGATCATATATTGACTCTTTTTTAGTCTTCAACTCAAAATTAAATTTTTTCTTAATTTTGAATCACAAAATTTTAATAATTATCTTATTGCATTGCATATATTCATTCTTATTCTCTCACTGATCTGCAAATCTTTTAAATTGAATCTGACTAAAACTAAACAAATTAAGAGTTATTAATGAATTGGTGATGAAAAAATATATATAGAATTAGAGCTCGGTTCTGTAAATAAGTTATTTTTCCCCTATAATTTTTCCTGTGTAATGTGTAAAAAGGTTTATCAAACCCTCTATGATTCAAAAAGCCTATATTCTAGCTTAGAACAAGCTCAGCCAAAGCCTGACAAGAGTTATAAGAACAGTAGAGATTGGTGATGAAAAAATATATATAGAATTAACAAGGTGGGTTAATTAAAATTGTTTGAAGATCCAAACGGGGATTCAATGGGAGTTTACTGGTTACAAGGAGTTACATGATTCATTGCAGTTACAACAGCCTCTGGCAGAGCCAATTTATTCAGCCCGATTGGGACATGTTTCAGTTAGATCATCTTTGTGCGGAATTCATGTTGGATCAAGAGCCATTGGTGGAGGACCAGTTTATGTAAGTGACAAAGTTAGACGCCATAATTTTGATCTCCTAAGGAAACTGGTTTAACCAAATGGAACCGTATTTAGATGCCGGCATTATGCCCTTCCTACTAGAGATTGCCTCTTCGAGAACCCTCTTTTAAATGGCAAGGCCTTGCTAAAAATTTGGAACTTAAACAAGGTATAAGCTTCAAATCATTCAAACTTCACTTTAATTTATGAAAGATTCTGTTAATACGTGTTTTTGGAAGATTAAGGATCCATTTGTATAGAGATGTTTCTATTCAACTATTTTTTTTATTATCAAATACTAGTACTTCCACTTTACGACAGTTTTAAATTTGAAGTCACAACACCTCTATATCAAATGGACTCTAACTAATGACTGTTATGCATTCACACAATATATATAAGAAGTCATGTATATGCTTAATGCTCTAAACCAATTTTACTTATGTCGAAATGTAGTTTGTTGGTGTGGTTGGTGTATCCAATTGCCAAGGAGCTAGATGGTACCCAGAATAGCACAAGTGCAAGCCTTACCCACAATGCTACAAGTAAATGTCTGGGGTGGTGTCTTCAGATGATGTTGAGTGGGAGCAGAAAGGCACTACAGCAATGCATAGACACGTAGAACAATTCGCCGTCTACCTCAACAAATTTGATAACCTGGTTTTGATAAAATCCAAAGAGCAGATCAACATAACTCTCCAGCCATTGTCCTTTGAGATATTCAGTCTCCCCTGACCACAAGCTCAATAAGAGAGCTAAATTTGCACCCATTGGATCTGAAAACATGTTCAATAGTGGAGGTGCACTTGACTTCCTTAACTAAGAAAGCAAAGTGTCATGTCTCATATTTAATAGAAATTGAGTGGATTTTAAATATATAAAGGTGGATATACAATATTACATAATATAATAAATTTTTTTGGGTTAATGATAAGCGTCTAATCTATGATAAATAGTATCGGAGCAGATTCAAATTCTCAGTTATATGTAGGTTCTTAAATTCATCCAAATAGAGATTGTCACGTGGGATGTGAGCCTCTTATACCGCTAGGAGGATAGACAGTACGAGCCAAATGGACTTTAAAAATCTTATGTCTTGAGCTTTAATAAAAATTGTCACGTAAGCAGTGAGTCCCTTAGCCCTAAGGGAATGGGCAATACAGGTCAAATTAATCATTGAGTTTCGGTCATACCGTGACAAATTGAGTGAGAAAAAATGTTACGTCTCATATTAAATAAAAATTGAATAAATCTTAAATATAGAAGAATGAGTATGCGGTATTATCTAATATCTAATAGACTAGTCTTTTTGTGTTAATGTGACAAAAAGAAGACTTTATAATGTGAAGATGAAGATCAAAGGAACAGGTAAATTTCTGGCTTACTCAAGCGATCAGCCTAGAGAGATTATATTGAATGGAGAGAAAGTGGAGCTTGAGTGGTCAAGTAATGGAATTCTGAGATTTGAAGTGCCCTGGATTGGTGGGGAGTTATCTAATGTCTAAATTTCAATGAACTGAACCAAAAAAAAACTCTTCTTTTAGAGATTTTTTCTTTTAATGTAAAGGATTGATTTTTTTTTTTAATCAATCAATTATCATTATTTTATAAATGCTTGTTTGAGAAGATTATTGGTACGAACGCTGGGCCATCAGCATATGATTGTATTGCGTAGCCTTATCTTAGGCACTACGAAATTAACTTGTCAAGTAAACATAACAAAATTTAAGCCACAACAACGATAACAATTAGAATAAACTTAAAAGAAAAAACATTTCCTTTATGTACCATCATGACAATACGTGTGTGTTGTTTTTTTTTTTTTTTTTTGAACTTTCAGTAAAGTTAAAGCATTAAATTTCTGTACAAGTGAGTGAGCCTGAGACATATACGTATCATGAAAATCAACAAAAGCCCAAAAGAATTCCTATTATTTACCCAAGCTTAAAAGAGTCGATAACCAATTCCACAACAAGCTCATCAAATTCCCCACTTTGCCCCTCAGTTTCTTTCACCACTTTTAGGCTATGATTAAAATTCATAACCTTGTTTTATTCCCATCTTTCTTAAATCCCAAGACCAACTTAATTTTCCCAAAAAACTTGTTAGCAATTCCATAGGTTTTTTTCTTTTCTTTCTTCTTGCCAAACACTCCTCCCTTAAACGGCAGCGTTTTCTTCTCAACCTTGACCAGCTCACCTAAGCTCCCCAAAGAAGCCCCCGTTTTAGTAAACGCCGTTACAAGCTCGGGATACAACTGTACCATCAACCCCTTAAATTTATCAGACACGTCAACAGTACTACCACTAGAGCTCGAAGTTGAAGCTGAGCAAAACGACGCGTCGTTTCTGTAGTACCCGACTCTCACGTGACCGCTCATATAATTCCTGCAAGCGGACAAGATCACGTGAGCTCGGTCTCTGAAGTGACGGGTAACAAAACCCTCGAAATTCTTCGGGGGTTTACGTAATAAAAAGATCATCGACTTACAAGATAAAATAAATACATCCTCATTGTAAGCGGCTGATTTCTTCTCCCAAATATTCCGACCCGGCCACATCCCGTGACCGGGTTCATTGAAATAAGGTTTCTCGTTGAGGACCAGAGCTTGAATGGAGATCAAGACCTGCAGCACTGTCGACTCGTTCGGGTTCCATTTCTCGCTCTTCTTACCCGTCCACGTGTTCAGCAAGCTCAAGCAGACCCGTCCGTTCGCGTACAGGTTCGGGTTGAGCCGCAACCCGAACGAGCGGTAATGGACCGTTGGCGGCCGGGCCGGGTAATCGGGCGGGAACGCCAGGTCGAAGAAGAAGAGCCCGTCATGGTACGGCGTGCCGGCGGCACCTACGATGACAGCGCGCAGGAGATCGATCCGGTTCTCGTAGACCCGGACGAAGATGGACTCGGGCAGGTGTTTCTCGAGGATCTTCCACTCTTGCATGATCTTCTTGTGGGACCCACTCGATGCATTGGAGAAGGGATCCCTGCCGTTCTTTTTGTTGGGGATGTTTGAGCTGACATAGTGGTGGTCGTACTCGTCCGATGCGACGTCGAATTGGTGGAAGGAGAAGGGCTCTTGATCTTGAATTTCGCCGTTAGCCATTGTTTGTGTAAAATTGTGTTTGTGTTCTTTTCTTTTTTTTTTTTTTTGGTCTCTGTGAGGGGAGTGTGTTACTTTTTAAGAGCGTTACGCTTCATTTTTATTTTTGTTTTTGGGATTTTACGAGAAAGGAGGGTGGTGGATCCCGCGTTCGATCTGAAGTATACGGTGATTAGGCCACCAATGAGTTTGATCAGAGTGGTGATACTTACTGGTCAAAAGGTTAGTAGAAAAGCGCGATTTGTTGCGATAAGATTTGTGATTGCGGTCCCATCGAGTTTGATTTTGAGTCGAGTGGGGTCATCTGGTTATGAATTTTTTACGGTGATTAAAGTATCTGATTGTTTAACGAAATCATGACATGTATTTTAATTATTTATAATACAAATATAATTAATTGTTTAAAATTAAAAATTAAATGCACGTTAATTTTTTTTTTCAGTTTAGATGACAAATGCCAAGTAAATGGGCTAAAACAGTACGAGTTTAATGCATGTATAGTTTATCTTCAGAGAGGTGATCTGTTGGGTCAGGTAATAAACTAATAACAAATAGCATTATGCCCATTGTTTCAGCAATTTAGGATGCCAAATGTAGAATCTGTGACTCATGATTCTTTTGCCATTTTGTTTTCAATTGCATTATTGATGGCAATTTGTTTGTTTTTTTTAAAAAAAATTATTTCTTTTATAGAGTTCTCCAAGTCTCTCCAAACATGTTGATTGCCTAAACCTAGGCCCAGCTCGAATTGTGCCAATAGGTTTTGCTTTTTCAAAGTGGTTTGGTGTGCAAGAAAGCATCTTGTTTTTGGTCTTTAGCTTTTCAAGTTAAAGCAGTCTATGTGATAAACACTAACCAAGTTCCAAACAGGGTCTTTCTTATATTTAGAAAGGCAGTGCTACATCTATCAAATTGAACAAAAAAATTAGAATACAAAGATTGTATAACTATACAAAGACCAAACGGTAGTGGCATACAATACTAATTAATTATAGACATAATTAAGATATAAAATTTTATTCCCACTCTATAAGTCTAACATTATTGTATTTAAAAACACATTCATTACTCTATTAAAAAGAAAAACTCGTTCATTACCTTTTATAATCCCACCATATGCATGATGCCTGTTTTACATACTTGTGGAATTATAGAAACAAAACTGAAAGTTAACTGTTGTGTTTTTTAAATTAAATTAAATCAGAAACTGTCTTCAAAATATACACAAATACCTTTCAAAACAAACAAACAAAGAAACAGAAAAATTGTGTGTGTAAACTGTGGTTGAAATTGTAATCTTTGCTCTACCAAAATTACCATTTTGTACTAATTTAATCAAAACAAGAAACAAGAAACTAGTAAACCCTCTTTCAAGATTTTAATTAATTCACACAATAACGCTCACTCATCCTTACTTTTAAAGAATAAACCCTTCAATTTTTCAACAAATTTGTCGAAGATACCAGAATCCTTCTCCCCGAGGGTAATAACAGTACTCTCCAGGTTCTGCAAAGAAGATCCAATCTCGGTGAAGGCCGTGAAAAGATCCGGGTAAAGTTTGTCCATCGATCTCCTGAATGAGCATGGTACTTTAATGTTTTCAATTTCACCCACAGAAGGTGACCCTGACTCTATTTCAGAATAGAAACCAACTCTCACACGACCGTGTCTATATTCCTCGCAAGCTCTTAAAATGGTGTGTGCACGCTCCCGGAAATGTGCAGCAACAAAAGTCTCAAAGTTCTTTGGCGGATTACGAAGCCAGAACAGCATTGTTTTGCAGGACAGAGTGAAAACAGTTTGGTTATAACTTTGCCAAGATGGTGATAATCTTATTCCAGGCTCGTTGTAGTAAGGTTTCTCGTTCAGAACTAGTCCCTGGAGCGAAACCAAAACCTGAAGAATTGTCGATTTAGAGGGATTCCACCTTTCATTTGCATTGCCATTCCAAGTATTCAACAGGCTCAAACAAACATAACCACATGGGTACAGGTTCGGGTTCAGGTCGAGGCCGTGTGATCGGTAAGTCACCTGGGGTGGCTTATTAGGATAATCACAAGGAAATGCAATGTCGAAGAAGAACAAGCCGTCGTGATATGGAGTTCCTTTAGCACCAACGATCACAGCTCGGAGCAGATCAATCCTTTGTTCGTAAACTCGGACGAAGATGGTTCCGGGGAGATGCTTCTCAAGGATTTTCCATTCTTTCATGATTGTCTTGTACACATAACTCCCACGATTGGTGAAGCAATTTTGTTTTTTTCCATTCTTGTTATTGATGTAATGGTGGTCTGAGTAGTCAGTCACTGAATCAAATTGTGGGAAGTGATTCTCCCTCAATGCGTTGCTTCCACGCAGCCCTGAATTCAAAAGAAGAAAATAAAGATTGAGCGAATTCAAAGGAAAAGTTTTGAAAGAAACTAAATTTTCTCGTGAATTATTTATTTTTCATGCCATGGACAATTCACAGGATTGTTATGTAAACACACTACAATTGGCCCTCTGTAGCTAACTTATTGTTTTTACAGAAAGAAAATAAATTAAAAAAAAAAACATAGAAAATACAAAATTAAAGGTCTTAGGATGCAAATTTTTTGAACCCAGCGTCATGAAATATCAGTAATTTGATATTTTTCACTGTTTGTTCCTGATGTAGACATCAGAATACAACTACCCTAAGTGATTCTTTAGCATAATTCGGAAACAGGGGGAAAATATTTCGGTAAACAGTGGAGGCTTAAACGGAAAGAGTTTGGTATCAGGAAGAAAAGGGCCGTAAAATTTTCTAGAAAATAATATAATTTTTCCTTCCGTTGTTTGCTTCTTTTACAAAAATTGCGACCTAAATTTAGTATCTGTTCAAAAATATATGACAAGGGCATGCAAAATAATAGCAAACAAGTAAAAGATTCTATCGGAAAGTAATGAAAGAACCTGAAGCCATGGCTTATTCTCCAAAATATGCTCTGCCTTCTAATGTAATGGGCTTCACCTCTGTTTTATGAGGGGTTCACAAAACATATATCTAGTGAAAGGTATAGTATTTTTATAATGTGTTTCTTCTTCTCAATTAGGAGTCCTAATCATCCACGAATTCCCCCCCGTGTTTGGAAATTTTGAATTTAGAACTACTTGTTTCAGTCGTATTAATCATTATTTCACGTCTCCATTCAAAGAATTGTATTTTTATTAGGAATAGATATTTTTAAAGGGACTAGTAGAATCAATGCCCAATTTTGTGTTACCGGAGCTGAGTTATTTTATTGATTTTACAATATATATCAAAGAATGATTTTGTCTCGTTTCTTTTGTTTTGCCTTTTTCACGCAAATACGTTAATGTTTTCAAGATAAATGAAAAGGTTCTCATCGCAAGTCATCCAAGACTTCAGCAAATTTTATCATTAAGCTTAAGCAAGAGTACGTGCAGTGAAACCAAAAGCCTGGACAATGCTTTGGGATATGAGAAAAGGAATACAGGATCAAATTGGGCAATCAAAAATTTATTCAACTCAATTTTTCCCATATTTTTGGTGCCCAAATTCATTTTATTTTCTCGACACTGTAACATAGAACATGTTTGATTGTTGAATTTACAACTTTGGAGAAGGTTTCTTTGAACCCCGACCTGCTATGAACTCCTGCATTTTCTTAAATTGCTCCTTTGTCATTCCATTGTAATAGTCGTGAGCCCTCTCCTGAAAGTTTGAAAATACATTAAGAGTTTTTTTCTTTCTCTTCTTTTACACAGAAATAAAAAATATTAATAACAGTAATAATACAGCAATAAACAACCATAAAATGGCACTCATAGGTACCAAAACAAAACAGTTTTGCAGCATATGGCCATTGATTGAGTAGTCTGAGATTAACGGACAATCACTAATACAATTAGTACGGCACAGAGAAAATAAAAGGTCTAAGGAGGGTCTTAGAAGGTACGTTCAAGGTTATCTTGCACTTATCAACTCGAGATATATACCATGACACTAAGCAATGAACCTTCCCTGCTTTAAAACTACTAGGGAAAAGTTTCCAATCATACTTGTTTGATGCTCTGATCTATTGCAACTCTTATTTCATCAAACAATTTGATGAAGCTGGACCAATGCAATACAATGATGCTTTTGAGACAACTCTTCATAGGCATCAGCATCATATGGCAGCATTCATAGATGGAGGTAAACTGAACCATCACTTCCAGTGCTAATGAAATGAATCTTTGACAACAATAAGACATCCAAGATCACTAATTAGATTAAACATCTAACATTTTGAAGAATTATCCAGCATGGATATCGCTATTTGTTTCCTGAAAAGAGTAATCTAATCTTGTATAAAAGGTCCACATATGACAATTACAAGAAAACTAAACTTAAAGGACATGATGTAAACATTAGGAATGGGAACCTAAGCTAAGTTATAGGAACTTCGTAAAGATAATACTTGAACATGAGATTGATCATTACCTTTTCTAAAGCAAGAGCATGACCCAAGTCCAGCTTCAGACCATCGTTTATGACAGACTTGTACCTTAATACCAAGTCTTGATTATTTTTAATCATGGCTTCTGCGACTTCTCGCGCTTTCTTCAGCAATTCATCTTCTTCAACAACATGGTTCACCAAGCCCCACCTCTCACCCTGCTCAGCAGTTATGGGCGTTGCGGTCATAGATACTTCACGAGCTCTATTGGGTCCAATAATGCGTGATAGCTTTTGAGAAAGACCCCATGAAGGAAATATTCCAAACCTGAATGAACATAAAGAGAATATGAAAGAAATACTCAAGAGTATGTAGTATGTTTGAGATTAACGTGTTGTAGCTTTTAATCCACTATAAGTTAGATGCACTGACCGCTCAGCACAAGCGAGCAAGTGATTGGTAAATATTAGCTGTCAAATAGAAGTGAGTGTTCACCAAACACTTAAGCTACTGACCTTTCAAAATAAAATAAAAATCTCTAACAGCTTCATTTAGTATAGAGGTGCTTCTACTTTGGGAAGTATTATTTCCATTTCACATGTCACGTCGCGCATATTACCTAAAAGATTAGTCTTTTAAGTAAATAGCAAGTGTCCGGTAACAAATGGCATCAAAGTAGACCTAAATTCTCATTCACATTCACATAAGAGCCCCTAGTAATTTTCATTCCATTACAAGTGTTCCCATTCTACTACAATTGTTGCTTTTTTTAAAAGCAACTAGGGCTCTTTTGTAATTTAGCTTAGTACACAAAAAGCTTTAACTATTTGAAAGTAGTTTCAGTGAAGGACCACTGAAAGCACTCCTAAACAAATAAAAATTTACAATCAATACTAAAAAATTGTCACCTCCTTTCATTTTGTAATTTAGGTTAGTACACACAAAAAGGTTTAACTATTTGAAAGTGCTGTTCAGTGATCTACCACTGAAAGCACTCCCAAACAAATATAAATATACAACCATGACTCAAAATTGACACTCTTCAATTGAAAATTCACAATATTTTTAATATCCTAAAATCGAAACTTTATTTTTTTTAAAGAAAAAAATTGAAACTATTTCATATGTTATGAAGTATTAAAAAAACTATTAACAAAATTAAATTTACCATATATTCAGTTCTGGAATTCAATCAAAAATTTACCAACCTAGCATGAGTGTCAACAAATTTAGCTCCTTTAGCAGCAACCAAAATATCACAGGCCAACGAGATTTCAAACCCGGCCGTTACCGCGAACCCGGCAATGGCTCCAATTATCGGCTTCCTACACCGCTCCATTTGTGCGACCAGGTCGGACTCAATATCCTTCACATCTCCCTTGAACACGTCCTCTGCCGCCGTCAGATCAACGCCCGAACAGAACGCCCGACCAGAGCCCGAAAGTAATATGATCCGGACAGAATCGTCCTTGTCCAGCGATTTAAACGCCTGCGCCAGGTCCGTCATCATCGACTTGGTCAAGGAGTTCAACGATCGCGGACGGTTGATAGTGACGTAAGCGATTCCGTCCGGATCACGGGTCACGAGAATCAGGTTGTCGGGTTCCGATTGGCCCATGACTGAATGCTATTGATTTCAGAAAAAAAATTCTTTCGTTTTGAAGATTCTTTATTTTTCGATCGAGGGCGGTAGCGGTGTCTTTTCGTAGAAGATTTGTGCATTAAAATGCGTGCACGATATCTTATATTTTGAGACGTGGCTTTCCTCCGTGACGTTGCCTGACAGTTAAGCACGAAGTCCATATATTTCCCATATTATACGCTCAGCAGTCAGCAGTCAGCAGTCTGCACCTTAGCATTTCCTCCGTGACGTTGCCTGACAGTCAAGTTCCTTTTTTTTTTAAATATTTTCTCTCATAATTGTAAATTTATTCATTTATATCAAATAGATCCCTATTTTCTATTTAAATGACAAAAGTGTCCTTATAAGAATCTGATTTTGCATTTTGGTCATGAAATATTACATGTAACTTAACACCTGACTATTTTAAAAGAGCATACTAGTTATTTGACTTATCTCAATAGAATTACAGAGTTATTTGATATAAATGGGTAAATTATTTCCTCACTTTAAAAAAAGCATAAAAACACAGAGGTATCTCAATATAAATTCGAACATCCCATATATTTTTTTAATCCGAGTTAAGTGTAATTAAAATTCAGGCTTAGGTTTAATATGAAAGCCTTAAGGTTTAGTTCGGCTTATAATTTTTTTTAATACATATCTTATATTACAAATATCAATTATAATGAATATTTTTTTAAAATTATAACTTCAAAACATACATTTTAAATTATAAATTATAAAAAATAAAATTTATTGAACTCTCTTAAAACTTAAACCCCTAACCCAATGTCAAGAGATATACAAATATTATCATTCGAATAATACAATTAAGTGCAACTAATCCAATGATACAAATGGTTAGGCCTCAAGCGCATCGTCTCTTCACCATAATTCAAATTTTAGTTAGGCAAAACCTTTTTTTAAAATAAATATATGGAAACTTTGCTCTTCCTCTCCCCTCAACTGCACTTTTCAGGCGTGCTTCCGTGCGTTTCAAAAAGGAACTTTTTAAACTAAGAAAATTACAATTTAAATATTTAAAATTAATTTTTCTCAGAAAATATAAGATAAAATTAACCAGGCTGCCCCATGCTTAACACAAATCGACCTGGCCCGAGCTGGGCATGAAAAAACTTGGGTCTAACCAGGGTCCTGACCCAAGGGCATCATGAAGCTCGGCCTAGGCCAGACACATTCTGCCGGCCCTTTCGTATTACCCCCTTTTTTTTAAAATCTTATCTTCTTTATTAAATCGATATAAAACTTTTATTTTCTTTTTAAGAGTTAATACTCGCGAGTTTTTTTGTCATATGATTCTCTCTTCTTCTGTGGGCTTTAAGAAAAGTGATCGTTTTGCTGCCAAAAGCCTGACGTGAAGTTATTTTTCCATTGATAAGTGAGCTATTTATTATTTAAGATGGTAAATCAAAATCCACCTTCTTTTTCCTTTCCTGCAGAGAAGTTATGAGGGGACTGGTATTATAGCTATTGACTCATTATCATCTTCTTCACATGCTCCACTGCCAGAATTTTATTAAGCAACAGATGATTTTCGGTTGGCATTGACTATAACTTCTTGCATAATTTTTTTTATTCTGTATAGCTCTCTGCATTTGCAGGCAATTGATTCAAGAATTAAATTGGGCTCATCATTTATGTCATTGTACTTCTAAATCAATACATTGTCCAGCTAGCTCACTAATTAATATTATCTTCTAGTCAAGTACTGATGTCTCCTCTGCCTTGTACATATTTTATCCACCATCAACTAAATGAGTTGATTTTTTATTGGTTTGGAAACTCTTAGTTTGGAAACTCTTAAGACTGATATATTTCCTCTAAATCGTACTATCAGATTACCAAAATGTAGAATCTTGCTTCTGCTTGTAATTATTTTCCAAGGCGTCTTGTGAGTTCCTCAAACTTGAACAAGTTGTCGAACGTTCGTTGGTGAGATATCATTGGCATCACCATCCAAGAGTCGTTTAGCTATGATGATATTAGCAGCATCAGAGGGATGGTACGGATCCCAGAACAGATATTTGGATCTGTCCGTGCAAACTTTTGATGAAGGGCCACAGGGGATTAATCCGCCGTGCCGCCCGGTGACATAGCAGCATGAGGAATTTGTATTATCAAAACCTGTAAAACATAAGAAGCTTCTTTGTTCAGAATGAATCATGCATATTTGTGCTATTCTGAAACGTGATATTATATGTTACAATTTGAAGAATTGGTACCGTATGATCTGTAATTTTGCAGAATATCTGCTACTATGCGATAAACATCGGCATAAAGAAACTTTGATTCCTGTAAAGATGTGCTAAGCTCTGCAATAAGGCTTTTCAATTCTATGTTAAATAACTGAGCCAGCTGATTTGGAAAACTAACACAATTTTCCCCTGCTCCTGGATTCACGTCTCTCAGATATGGGATGCATCCTATTGGACCCACATTTGCTACAACGATTTTTCTAGCACCCAGATTGTAGAGTCTCTGCAAAGATTAGAAACTCTGTTAATAAGATTTCAATTAAGCAAATGCGTGGAAATGCGACTTTTAAATCATTACAGAATTGTGAGGGAATTTACTGTAAGCTGTAGCCGAAATCTCGAAATCATAGCGGCTACAAACACTTCTGGAGAAACCATCTTCTGCTCAGCCGCTGAGAGGACTGGTGTCAAATAATTGTTGATGAAATCATTGGAGCCCATTGTAACTGAGAAGAGAGCCCTTTGTAAAAGCTGTAGAGCTGCTGGCTCACCAATGCTTGCGATTATGTCTTGCCTGGTATTTGCAAAATTATCTAATTGGGCATCCATGTTGATTCGACCACCCTGTGAATTGCATACAGATTTCGTGATTACTCTAATCAATACATAATGGCTTGGGAAAAATGAAAATTCCGTTTAGTTTTATTTATTAGCACATTAAATGCACTAATGCATTTCCAGGTCATTACACCAATCCTAATTTTTAACACTGATTTTAATATTAACACCAATCTAATGCTTTTGTTGCTTCAACAAGTTATACCAGACAGTCTATACATAAGCTTGGCAACAACAGACCGTCTACAAGATGTATTAGCTTCATCTGTACTTTCCCTTATTAAATCTAGTAGAAGCTACTAAATTCAAGAATGTTTTTTTTTGGGGGGGAAATCAATAACAAATGAGGAACTAGAGCAGAGTCCTTACAAAGATACTTCCAGTTTTGTTAAGAATTCCACCTCCACCTGAAGCATAGTTAACACCCTGCAGGATTATAGGTCCTCTTGTTGTGGGAGCCAAGGAAGGAGGAGTAAATCCTTTAAGACCCAATTCCTGACCTGGTAAAAAATGAAAAAGAACATATATTATGTCAGCATGATAACATAAAAGAGATTGTTATGAGCTTTCATGAAGTTCCATTGGTGTAAAGAAGAACATTCAAGCATAAAAAGAAACACAGAACTAGCCTAATATGTCAACGATTGTTCTTCCATTGGTGTATCGTCCCGTTGGCACTCCGAAATCAATCCCATTTGGAACATAATTAGCCTTGGACAATGATACAATGAAGTTATTGTTCCCCACATCAACCAAGGAGTCGCCAAAAACAAAATTAGCAGGTACATCAGCAGCGAAGCAGTTATTGAACAAGAACAAGAATGTGAATGCTTGACATGCAATACCGAAAATGATTTCTCTGCTTGAGAGACTAGACATTGCAAAACTGATTTGATTGGCTGTGGGGTCCTTTGTTTTTCACTTGCAGGAGGAGGCCAAATTTTTTTTTTCAAGAATGGGAAGAAGATTAAATAAATGGAAGTAAATAGTTAAGTACAAAACTGAATGTAGCATGTGTAGTGAAGATGTATTTATACAACAGCAGGGAAATTAATAAGAGATAAAAAAAAAATACACTTCAGCTACCAACAGAATTCAAGATGTGCCAATGTGAACGCAATAACCACAACTAAGTATATGAATATGAGCTCTTTGTTAGGTAATGGGGAATGACAAAATCTAGATTTGGATTCGGGCTGGAAGCTAGTTTTATCTGGATTTTTTTAGTTAAGTTAGATCCGAATTTAAACATTTTTTAAAGTTTTTTTAGATTAAATTTAATTTTTTGGGTATTTATTTTATAAAGCTAATGTTAAATTCATATATATTAAAAATTAAT
Source organism: Ailanthus altissimus (assembly GCA_946807835.1). NCBI lineage: Eukaryota > Viridiplantae > Streptophyta > Magnoliopsida > Sapindales > Simaroubaceae > Ailanthus > Ailanthus altissimus. The sequence continues at coordinate 27,543,153 of OX327703.1, read as the reverse complement.
TTAGGACTTTTTAATATATATATAATTTAGATCCCGAGCTGAGTTTTCGAATTATGGTAAAAATTTGGATTTCGCTTTGAAAAAGCACTCAAATTTTTAGACCCAAATTAAATTTGAACGGGATTGAAATTTTGAGAATTTCCTGATTCAAATCAAATTGTCATCCCTAACTTTGAGTAAGAACTTAAATTTATGTAGACATAAGCAAAAATGGTGTGTGCAATATTGAATGCCGTGTAAATATCAGCAGCAATCCGTGAGAGAAAAAGCTGTTAAAGTATAAATAAATCGTTAAAGAAAAATGTATAGCATATCACTATTTATTTAGAAACTCTTATGTTGCAGAGTTTTTAAAATACAAAGCAACTTATAAAATGTTATGTTACTTTAAAGCAGCATTATTTTTTAGTTGTATATTGTTATTTTATATATAATATTATAAATATTTATCTGTATTTATAAAAAATAAATGCAGACGTATATATAAGAGAATAAGTTCATTATGTAGTAAATTTCCCATTTGCTAATAGAACTAAAGAATTTTAAAAAAAAAGTAAAAGAATTTTGAATAATGTTATATATCTCAATTTATATTTTAAGTAATGATGTGTTAAATAATCATTAAATGATAAAATTGATATAAATTTTAAAAGAATAATAGTACGTATCTCAAATTTATATTTCAAATTGTATTTTAAATAATAATATGTTAAATAATCATTAAGTATAATGAATAATTTTAAATTTTATATTATTTTATTATTTTATAATTATTTAATATATTATTATTTAAATATAACTTAAAATATATAATATTATTTATTATAATATTTTATTATTCACTGATTATTTAACATGATATAATATAATTTAAAATATATAATATTATTCAAAAAAAAAATTATTTTTGCAACCACCAACTGTTTTGAATCTCAAAAACTCGCGTCTGAAATTTAATGCATTACTCAAAACACAATTATTAGGCAGTAAGCATTCACTGTGTCTCCCGAAAATTCCTTTGAAATTGCAAAATTTTAGTAAGAAATTAGATAGGAAGAAGGCAACTCACAACTGGCCCTTTGTTTTAGTCTTTGAGGACTGACAAGATTTTGAAATTATTCATGCAAGCATTTATTTTTACACCTACTATACTAACCGTCCATGGCTAAAGTCAATTGTTACAAATATGGAAGGCAGAAAAAAAAAGGTTGTTTTAGGTTTATAGGGCACGGCAAAATTAGCCAACCTGTATATAAAGCACATGCAGACTAATATTCTAACCATAAGTTGTTAGGCAGTTTACGCTGTCAAATTTCGGGGAGATGTAATATAGTACAACAGTATTTATTGAATAAGATTGATAGATTATTGTTCTACTATTAGAGTTTGATAACTTATTTTTTTATATTAAAAGTGGATACGGTTTGATTTCATTCGATTTTTGATAGAATTAAATTAAATCAGTTTAGTTTAATTTTTTTAAAAGAGAAATTGAAAAAATCGAATGGAGAAAAAAAAATTAAATCAAATTGAATCGATTTTTTTTTTACTTAGTCCATCCAATTTGTTTTTTTTTCAAATTTTAAGCTCAAGATGTAGGTTTTTATTTTGGGCTTATTTATTTATTTATTATTTTAAATTGTGATTTTTTTAATTTATTTATTCAAAAAATTTATTGAACTGTTTTTAGACTTAATTCTTATGCCTATTTTATATTATCATAATTATAATTTACTTAATTTGAAATAAATTTAAAATTTTTATTTATTAATAATATACTAATTTCTTTCGATATCTATAAAATAAAATTCTCCTATTTAATAAAAAAAATAAAAATATTCATCTACATTAAATTGATTGTCAAAATAATAACCAATTTTTTTTTTGTTTTTAAATTTTTTTTGGTTCAGTTATTGTTTAAGAAAAATCGAATCAAACCAGTCAATTTTTTTAAAATAATAATTGAACCAGTTTTTTATTTAAAATAATCTAACTAAATTGATCGGTCTAGTTTAATTTGATTTTTCGGTTTTAGATTTTATTTGCCTCTTACTTTTTTATTAAACAATGTTGGTAGATGATTATTTTACTAGCAAGATTAGATGCTATTCTAGTCCAAACAACTTGAAAATGAAATTTTAATATATTTATTTCATAAGGAAAATAATAAAAAGAAAAACTTTTATTTAAAACTGATTAGATGTTTATGAGATTATAACCCTTTCTATAATAGACTAATACTGGTCACACTTAAAGAAAAAAAAAAAATCTGATGATCCTCATTTAACTAAAATAGCAAAATATGACCGAAACACGAAAATCTTAACAAAGCAAATCCACATGAAATAAGAAATATAAAATAACTCAATTAAAATAAAACTTTTAATTTTATCCTACATCATAGTTTAAATTCTAGGCAGTTTAAACGGTTGTCTAGCATCCTGTTTTAATAATAAGACCCCATAAAATATATTATTTACTTATTTTTAAAAAGTAAAGTACTAATAATTCTTTTATTTTCAAAAATATGAATAATTTCTGATTTCATAACATCTTTGAAGGTCTTGTCTTAGTTCAATTTTATTAAAATTGTTAAATATTTTTTATAATTTAAAAATAAAATTCTACCTTTATAATTATTATATTCTCCAAGAAATTAAAATTTTTGATTTAATGTTGTTTATTTTTTCTCTCCCTAAAATAAAATCTCATATCTTCTCTCATAGTTTAAGTATCAACGCTTTGCATAATTAAACAATTTTCTTAACATAATCTTTATTTGAAAATTTTAACGACATAACAATCAAAATTACTTTAATTTTTTTTAATCAATTTATCTTTTTAATATTTTTTTCTTATTATTTGCAAATTATTCTAGGTTTTAGTATTTTTTTTTAAAAGTTTGTTTTGTTGTAATTTGTTTATTTAAAAATTAATTCATAACTCTGCTACGGAAAGAATTAAAATAATAAATAAATAAATAAAGCCTTATTTATAACTTTGCGTAAGGTCCCACATAATCTTAAGCGGTTTTTAATTCTACCCCTACTTGCAACCCAAAAATGAGAAGGATATAAATAAACTTTTAATTATTTAATTTATCTTAATCTAAGGTTTTTAGAATTATTAAATTTAGCAGAATTAAATGTTACTCTTTGATTTTAAATTTAAACATATGTTTGACTAGAATATATATATATATATAAATAGTAGAAAATTATATATTTTGTTCTAAGCTAATAAATCCTCACGCACGTAATAAACCCACAACACACAACATATAGGATTTAGGCTTTAATTTAGAGGAACATTACTTCCAATGTCACTGTTGCATAGCAATAAGTCACACACTATTATTGAAAAAAAAACTGTTCCTCCTAGAAATTGAATCGGCCTAAATTCGTCCAAAAATCAGCCCACAGCTATTAGCCCAAACTCTCGTTTTGGGTCCAACCTAAACGAATTGTACTCTAAACCCTTCAAATTATTTGGGACATCAGCCAAACAAATTTTGAGTTAGATTGAGTACTTCCAAGTGGCACTCTCAAGTTTATTTAGAATTATCTGATTACCAATTTGCTCATGACTCATTAATCACATACCCCTAACAAATTTCGAGCTAGATTAAGTATTTTCAAGTGGCACTCTCAAGCTCATTTAGGATTATCTGATCACCGATCTGCTCATGACTCATTAATCACATACTCCCGAAAAGCTTTAAACCTTGAGTAACAAATTGAACCCAAAACTATCACTCTTTCATATTTAAATAGTAATTTCAAGGATTGTTGAAAAATTCAATGCACCTCTTTTATAAAATAAGTGACTACGATCTTCAAACCTGATCACTCATAAGGCAAGTGCCCATAATTTTGAGATCTCAAATCACTATAAGCACGTTGAAAATCAAGAAAAAAAATGGTATGATCTTTTGCCTATCATGTTAAGAGTTTATATAAATTAAAATAAACTATAAAAAGAAAATATATACAACAGTAACTGGTAATTCTTTTTTTTTGAACCTAAACATTTTTTACAAAAACTTTCTTTATATATCATCGACATAAATATCGAAGGGTCATCATTGGAACCACCACCGATGAGACCATAATGAATTTTATCTCATTTTTGCAAAAAAATACTTGAGCAGTCAGAATTAGAATTCACTTTCAGTATAGCTCAATTTAATAGGCTTATAATTGTTCTTTCAACAAACAAATTTAAAATTCGTTGATTTAAAAAATTAAAATTTTCAATAAAAAAATAATTTTCTTTAAAAGGAAAAAATTTACAATTGAATTTTTATAATATTGAATGTAAGAGTATTGTAGTCGATTTAAAATAATAATGCCAACTTAACATAAAATAATTTGGATTCTATTACATAGTTTTTACTCATTTTATAATTTTAATAAGATTACACTTCTTAAATATTATTTTAATTTTTTTTATTTCTTTTTTTATTTCAAATAACGTGAGGTTCATCAATTACATGGTAAAGTTTATTACCTTTCAAAATAATTTATTTACTATTATATATTTATAAATCAATGAATGACACATCACTAAAGGGAATTTGTCAATTCTCCTCTATATTGTTTGGTAATTTTATTAATTTTATTTGATTTTTTAATAAATACATTTGTTAAAAGAGTAGTGTTACACTTACTTAAATGTGTTACTATTCACTAACTACCATTTATTAAGTAATTATTAATTTTTTATTTTTTATTAATATGATAATTATATAAATCAATCAATAATAGATACATCATATGCTACGTTAGTTGAAATATGTAAGCATAATATTACTCTTGTTAAATAATTAGGAGAAAAATTGCTACTTTACCTCTTGTTTTTTCTGGCAATTACTAATTTTCTCTAAACTTTTTAAAAAATAGTTAATTACCTTCTTTTAGGTGGTAATAAATTATTTTTCAAAGGAGAAATAATTTCAAAAGATAAATAATTAGCTATTTAAAAAAAATAAAAGCTGATAATTTTGTAAAAAAGAATAAAAAGGAAAAAAGTGACAATTTCTCTATTTATTATTATTCGTTGAAATAATTCAAGGTCTATAAACTATAAAACAGCTTAGCAACTCCCCATTTCTGTGTGAAAATTAGTTTCTCATATGAACTAAAAATAAAAGGGATGAATATGTTTCCCTCCGATACAACAAAACCCAAAAAAAGGTACCTGTTTCAGTTGCTTCTCTTCTAAAATCAGAACACTGCATTATGAACCTCACATAGAATCTACCTATTTTTGGACACCCCTCCAAAATAGTGATTAGTGAATAGCTACCTAACCAACATAATTTCCCCGCGCCAATTTAGTAACATCCAATTTTAACTTCCGAACAAACAACACCCCCCAAATAACATCATAAAAATCTCTCTGATGAAGTTCTTTTTCACAAGAATCTCTCACACAATCCATTGTTCCATCTGAAATTCGACGCCGCGAAATGTCTTCCTCTTCGCCTCCTTTGACATTGTTCAGATTGATTCAGATTGCTTTCGCCTTGATTTTTGTCTTTGTCGCCTGTTTCTCCGATCGTGTCCATAGCTTGAAGGAGAAAAAAGTTCACGATGCTCCTTTGTTGACGAGCAAAATTATTACCAACAGGACAATCATAGTCGACATCAATGGAGATGGGGACTTCAAGTCTGTCCAACAAGCCATTGATGCTGTTCCTCAAGGGAATCCGAATTGGATCATTGTCCACATCAGGAAAGGCGTCTACAGGTAACAATCATCTTGATTTTCATTTGATATTTAAGCTACGATAGTAGCGATAAACTAATGCTTTAGTTTTTGATATTTGCATTGCAGAGAAAAGGTACACATACCGGAGGACAAACCCTACATATTCATGAGAGGAAATGGAAAAGGAAAGACGGCCATTGTTTGGTCCCAATGCTCTACCAGCAATCGGGAGTCTGCCACATTCTCTGTTGAAGCTCCGCATTTCGTTGCCTTCGGTATTAGCTTCAAGGTACATGATGTTCTTATTTCGGCTATCTTATTTAAAATGGGAACAATTTTTTATCTGGGAAGTTAAGCTTAGTTGGTGTTTTGATAATTTTTGTTTTTTCGGAACACAAGAACGATGCTCCCACAGGCGTTGCTTTTACTTCACAAAATCAGTCAGTGGCAGCGTTTGTGGGTGCGGACATGAGTGCATTCTATCATTGTGCATTTTACAGTACCCACGACACTCTCTTTGATTACAAAGGCAGGCATTACTATGACAACTGCTATATCCAGGGATCAATTGACTTCATCTTCGGCCGCGCCAGGTCCATTTTCCACGTAAGTCCTGAAGTAATATTTCATTTTTGGATCGCAACTAAAGTAAGTTATGCACAGAATTAAAATTTTCTGATGTTTCAAATGTGGGTACAGAGCTGTGAGATTTTCGTGATTCCGGACGAGAGAGTCAAGATTCATGGTTCCATCACAGCTCAAAACAGAGAAAGCAACACTGAAAATAGCGGGTTTGTGTTTAATAAAGCAGAAGTGTATGGAATTGGCGGTGTCTATTTGGGAAGAGCAAAAGGTGCCTATTCCAGGGTGATTTTTGCCAACAGTTACTTGTCTAGGACCATCGTGCCACAAGGTTGGACTAATTGGAGCTCCGCTGGCAGTACAGAGTAAGAAAATTCTGATTTGCCCGCCTAATGTTCATATCAATCTACGATCCAGTTAATTGATCCGGTTTTGTTGACAGGAACCTATTCCAAGCAGAGTACCGCTGCCATGGACCAGGAGCCGAGACACGAGATCGCGCTCCTTGGTTGAAACAACTTTCTGATCAGGAAGCTGACAAATTTTTATCCATTGATTTCATAGATGGCAAGAACTGGCTTCCTGCTTGGCATTGAAGACCTGTTCTAGCAAGGACCCAAAGAAAAAACATGAAACAGAGGGTGTCTCAGTACTTGATTCTAGTGATGCTACAATTTCACTTTTCATTGTTCTTAATTTAAGTTTGTAATGGTGTTTGTACGTACTTTTAGGCTTTAGCATTATGCTACAGGAATTCCGACAACGGCTTCCGGTTGCGAAACTACTTGTGATACATTAGCAACATGTGTTTATGTCTTGTATTAACAAGCTCTGCCAACAAGGGTCAAGGTCAATTGACCGAGATTAATATAAATTCTCATTTCAACCGTGTTGTTTTGCCTATTAGCTTCGTATACGACGCTTTTCTCTTATTTTTGTTGTAAAAAATATGCAAGAACTATAATTAATCAACTAAATCAAGATTCTCTTATTCTCTATTCGGATTTACTTTTGTAGAAAATATAAAAAATACCAAAAAAGTAAAAGAAGAATAACAATATAAAAATTTATGTAATTTAACTCAAATTTAATTTACGTTAACAGATTATCAAAAATAAAATTTAATATATAAAAAATTGTTACAATTACATAAATTTTTATCACTCACCCATTAAATTGAGTCTACTACATAAAAATACTCACTCAATATTATAAGTGTTTCTCATTACTTTAATGATAATTATACTATAAATCTCTAGTTAAATTCAAGTGTTTCTCATTTCTCATTACTTTTTTTTTTCTTACGCTCTCATTTTTCTTTCTTTCTTCCATTGCACTTTTTAAGTATTTTTGGTGTCATAATGATATTTCTTTTCATTTTTAAATAAACTTATTTATAAGATTTTACAATGTAAAAAGTTTTTACCAATTTCAGTACAACATGCACCAATTTATTTTTCTTCATGTTTAAATCAAATAAATTGACTCAATAATCTCTCAACAAGTCAAATAATTTAGTTCAACCACTACTTATATATAAGTTAAATAAATTAGTTCAACAACCTCTGCATAAGTTAAATAAATTAACTCAACTATCACCATTTATACATAAATTAAATAAATTGGCTCAACCTAAATATATATTTGTCTCTAATACTAACAATTTCATACATCAAGACAAACTTAATTTATATATAGTCTGTTTCTAATACGATCATTGACAAACAATTTTTCATATCGACAATCTTTTATATTTGTTAGAAAATTGGTGATTCAACAATTTTGATTGGACAAGAATTGAGATGAATACCAAAGTAAAGAGTTACAAGAAATCTAGAATGTGTGGAACACGTATGGAGAAGTTTAGAACGTGTGAAACACAAAGGGGAAAGTGAAATGGGACTCAAAGATGTGAAGGAAGCAAGAAAACGCGGGATAGGTGTACAGGGCTGAGCGCCGCGACGCCTAGGACAGCAACCCAGCGCCGCAGCGCTGGGCGCTATTTTGTCCGCACCAGAACGCGTGGAAAATTCTATTTTTCTTCGGGATTTCTAGTTTTGGAAAGTTTTGAACTTCCAAAATAAGTGGACTCTTACTCCAACAAGGAATAGGGTTAATAGGCACGAAATACACTCTATATAAACACTTGTAAACCCTTAATTTTAGATTAAGTATTAAGAGAGACTCTAAAAGAGGGAAAGAACTGGGTAAACACTAAGTGCTTGTGTGCGCTAGGGTCGAACCGTTATTTGGGTGATCATTGTTCATGGTAGAGTAAGGGTTCACTAAACGTTTAGGTCCTTTTGAGGGTTCTTCATTAAGTTTTCCTTATAAAATATCTAGGGAGTTATAATAAGAGAGGCAAGGATCCTTAGATCTACCATGGACGTAGGCAATTGGCTGAACCAAGTAAGATTGTGTTGTGCTCTTTTGTTTTCTGCTTTGGATTCTTGTTGTGTTTACTTGATTGATAGGTTATTCCGTTGCGCAAGGAGGTTAGGGTTCTAGGCTGAATCTTAGATTCTTCGCTTTAACATAACCTCAAGAGGGAGAAGGACATTACCTCCCTCAACAATATTTTACTCAAATATTTAAGAAATAAAAATAATTTAAGAAAAAGAATTAAATAAAAATTCAGAGGTATGTCTACCCTTTTTTTTTTTTCTAAGAGAAAAAGGATCCTAACAAAATTAAAGAAACGGAAGAAATCTAATTGAATGAATTTTTTTAAAAAAAATCGAAGTAGAATTAAAAAAGTTCATATATTTGGACCGAAAAATTTCATATTTTGATAGTAGTAGTGATAGTGATAGAGAGGAATGCAACTTTAATTATTGCTCTTAATTTATTACTCGTGGGAGATTTTTTTTTATTGTTATAACTTTTAAATTTTCGAAACAAATCGCTTAAAAAACTTATACCGCAAGTTTTTTTTAATTTAATCAGAATCCCCTGCACCAGGAGCATTACCATTTCCCAACAACAACAGTACCCAATCATTGCCAATTGAAAGTCACTTCACCATCCAACCCAGCAGCTGCATTATCGGTACGATTTGAGTAAGCAACTGCGACGCTACCATGATCAGCACCACCATTAGTTACATTGCCCTTTATTAATCCTCCATCAACACCCGCGAGCTCTTGCTTTGCCTCCTAATCCACTTTCAACGCCTGCAAACAACACTTTTCTCAAGCTTCCTGCACTGAGCCATCCCTATCGTCACCAATATTATAAACATCAGAGCTATCAGTACTGCGTCAACATGTTTGGAATGTTTAGCCATCTTTGTAAGTGAGAATGGAACTCTTGCTTGGTAAGTTTAGTTAGTATAGAGAGCCTTAATTTATAGATAAAGTGCAAAAAATAGTTTAAATACTAAAATATTAATGCATGTAGTTGAAGTTTCTCCTTTTGCGTGTAATTTTGAGGAGTACGTAATGATCTTGCTTAATTCAAAGTCTGCAAAATTTCATCACATTTTCAAACCCTAGTCACGTTGATGTTATTAGCTTTCTCAACTACTAATTACGCTGGTACTAATCCTATATATTTAGACTTGCTATCTAGTGAACCTCATGTATATTGTTGTAACACCACAACACAAGACTCTCAACCGTTTCAAGAATCAGAATAATAACAATCACCAAACAAGAAACATACAATAATTTATAGTGGTTCAATCACCATAGTAGTCTACATTTACTTTCAAGCTTAACAATGAAAACTCAATCTCTGCAATCTTAAAGATTTGTTACAGTCCTAAATCGACCAGCTTTCTAATGATTCAATTACAGAACGAGAGGTATAGATACAAGATGAATACAATCAAAGACTCGCTAAAAGAAAAAACCCTAAAATGTATTTTATTTTTTACTCTCTCACAAAAAAACTCTTGAAGCAACAGCCACCTGAAAATACAATATCACCAAATTTGTTTACAAATAGAGTAAATGACAAATATATATAACAAGCAAAATGGTGGCGTTTTCACTTATGGCAAAATAAACTAACCTAAATTTACTTAAATGCCCAGCAACTTAATTAGTATTTACTTTGAGAACCATTATACATTACAAATTTCACCTTAGTTTTCAAAGTAAATTATTCTTTGGTCACCTTAGTTTTTAAAGTAAATTATTCTTTAGTGCAAAAAATCAACTTCTTTGCGTCATCGCTCTGTTTTACCGGACCTTTCATCCTTTGTCAATATTAAGCAGACTTAGGCAATAATCAAACTTACTTAGTGGTAGTATCTTTGTCCCTATATCAATTGGATTTTCATTTATTGATATCTTTTTCACTTCTAGTTCACCTCTTGATATAACTTTTCTTATGAAGTGAAATTTTATATCTACATGTTTCGTTCTCTTATGAAACATAGGATTTCTACATAAATGAAGTGCATTATGGCTATCAGAGTATATTATTACTGGCCTGTTTAATATTTTAAGCTCACTCAGCATTCCTTTTAGCCAAATGTCTTCTTTTACTGCTTCAGACATAGTCACATTCTTTGCTTCTGTAGAATGCAACAATTGACTGAAGTTGTGACTTCCAGCTTATACAACATCTACCAAGAGTAAAATAATAAGTTGTAACTGATCTTCTTTTATCCCTATCGCCTGTAAAATCAGAATCTACATATCCGACAGCTTAATTTCTCTATTAGTTCCATTAGCCATTAAACCATAATATAATGTACCATTAATATATCTTAATAGCTATTTTATACCTAACCAATGGTCTTTACCAAGGTTAGCCATATACCTACTAAGTACACTAATAGAGTAGGCCAAGTCAGGTCTAGTGCAAATCATGGAGTACATTATTGATCCTACAAAATTAGCATATGGTACACTTCTCATTTCATGTATTTCTTTATTAGTTTTTTAACACTGTTTAAGAGAAAATTGAAAGTGGGCAGCTTGCGGTATTTTCACAAGTTTAGCTTTTATCATGGAAAATTTATTCAATACCTTGTCTAAATAATTCATTTGAGATAAAAACAGTTTTATTTTAATTCTGTTTCTGATTATGTTTATCCCTAAAATTTTCTTAACTTGACTAAGGTTTTTCATGTCAAATTTTGACTTTAAGAGTTTCTTTAACACATTAATCTCAGATTTATTCTTACTGATAAGAAGCATATCATTAACATAAGATAACAAGTAAATTTCCATATCACTGCCCAAATTCATAAAGTAAAAACAATTATCATAGCTACTTCTTTTAAATGCTAATTTTATTACAAAGGCATCAAATCTTTTATATCATTACCTTAGTGACTGTTTTAGTCCATACAAGAATTTTTTTAATAAACACACATGATCAGATCTGGTTTTATCTTCAAAACCCAATGATTGTTTCATATATATTATTTCTTTAAGTTCACCATGTAGAAAAGTAGTTTTAATATCTAATTGTTCTAATTCCCAGTAAAAATGTGAGACTGGAGCTAGTACAAGTCTAATTGTTGTATACTTAACTACCGGTGAAAAAATTTCAGCATAATCAATTCCCTCATTCTATGAGAATCCTTTAGCCACTAATCTAGCCTCAAATCTAGGCAGATCAGTATTATTAACTCCCTTTTTCAGTTTGTATATCCACTTACATTCAACTGGTTTCTGTTTTTGGGGATGTGGCACTAAAGTCCATGTGTAATTAAATTCAAGATATTTCATTTCATCACACATTGCAAGATACTAGTTATTTGCATTATTACCAGTCATTTCTTCTTCATAAGTACTAGGTTCAGATGTATTTATTTCTAATGATGACAGTAAAGCAAATGCAATAAGATCGTAGGGCAAACATTTAAAAGGAACCTTTACCTCTATTCTTACTCTGTCTCTTGCAAGTTGATAATCTTACAGAGAAGATGAAGATTCTGATTGTCCTTACTGACCTTGTTGATTTATCAGTTCATCATTATCCTGAATAGATTCCTTTGTCTGATCTGGTGGTACTTTCACCTCAAAGTGAGTTGTCTTCTTATTTGAAGTTGAATCTTATTGTTGATCTATACTTATATTACATGCATTTTCTAGTTTAGTCTTTAAACAGGGCATGATTTCCTCATTGAAAATAACATTTCGACTGGTAATAATTTTTACCCCTAGATAGTCCCTAAGCCACAATTTATAACCCTTCACACTATTTGGATAACCTGAGAAAACACACTTATTAGACCTAGGTTCTAATTTATCATCAGACTTGTGTGCATATGCAGCACACCCAAACACTCTCAAGTGTTTATAACTAGGTTTTCTTCATAACTAAAGTTTTTCTGAAACTTTAAAATTTATTGCACTAGATGGTGATCTATTAATTAGATAGCAAGTAGTATATAACGCTTCCCCCCAAAAATGTTTTGATAACCCTGAACTGATTAGCATACATCTTATTTTATTTAAGAGGGTTCTATTCATTCTTTCAGCAACCTCTTTCTATTGAGGTGTGTGTGATACGATTATATGTCTTAAAATACCATTATCCTTACAAAAATTGTCAAACACTTCATTACAGAACTGTAATCCATTATCTGTTCTCAAGGCATTTAGTCTTTTGCCAGTTTGGTTTTTAACTAAATTCTTCCATTGTTTAAACTTTACAAAGATATCACTCTTATTCTTTAATAAGTACACCCATAGTTTCCTCGAAGAATCATTTATAATTGACAGAAAGAATCTATTTTCAGCATGTGTACTAGTATGAGTTAGACCATAAATCTACATGAGCATATTCTAATACAATTTTAGTTTTATGGGTACTTAGTTTGAAACACAATCTTTGCTGTTTTTCTAAGATACAGTGTTCACAAAATTTTATTTTAGAGATCTTGTCATTTCGAAGAACTCTATTTTTATTTAACTCAAGTAGACCTTGATCATTAATGTGACCAAGTCTTTTATGCCAAAGTTCTGTTTTATCTAAATCTAATGTAACAACAGCAATTGCAGAGTCAGAAACTGTTGTTCCTTGAAGAATGTAGGGGCTTTTATTTTTAATTTCTTTCATTACAATCATTGCATCATGAGTTATTCTTAATTGGCCATTCTCTACTTTATAGGTGTATCCACCTTTATCCAATATACCTAAGGAAATTAAATTCTTTTTTAATTTAGGTACATATCTAACATTCTCAAGGAATCTAATACGACCATCAAACATTTTAATAGCCACAGTCCTTATTCCTTCTACATTACAGGTTTCATTATTACCCATTAAAATCATTCCTCCATTATATTCTTTAAAATTCTGAAACCAATCTTTATTAAGGCACATATGATATGTACAACCTGAGTTCAGTACCCATTCATTTGAATTACCACTTAAAGAAATTGTTAAGGCCTCAACACTGTCATAACCATCACTGGTTATGGCAGCTTCTGAGTTTTCAAGTGAATTTTCTTTTAATTTTTTTAGTTTTTCGTAACAATTTCTTCTAAGATGTCCTTCTTTGCCACAGTAATAGCATCTCCTAAGCCTAGATCTTGATTTTCTCCTAAATTTTCTTTTATGCTATTTCTTTTCATTTTTGTCTCTAGCAAACAAGTTTTCACTCTTTTGATTTTCTTTTCTTTCTAATTTCAATTCTTGTTCATGAACTCTCAGGGCAGATAAATAATCATTTAAAGTCAAAGATGTTCTACCATACTTAATAGTCGATTTAACATCCTTAAAAGAAACAGGTAAATAATTTAGCAATATCATAGCTTGGTTCTCATCAGAAGTAGTTTCACCAGTATTAGTCAGGTCAATGAAGATTTTCTTAAAATCATCAAAATTTGTTTCAAGTCTTTTAGTAGAGTCCATTTTAAAACCAAATAGCCTTTCTTTTAATAGTATTTTACTAGATAATGATTTTAAAATGAATAAGATTTCGAGCTTACCCTAAAGACCAGCTGCTGTGGTCTCTTCGTTTACTTGTCTTAAGACATTGTCTGAAAGCTATAACATAATTGCACTAAAGGCTGTTTCATCTTGTTCTACAACATGTTCTAGTGTAATTGATTTTATGAGCTCTAGAGGATCTGTCAAGGCCTTTGCCACCTTCTGTTGTACCAAGATTGCTTTCATCTTCTTTTGCCACAAATTAAAATCACCACGTCCATTGAACTTGTCGATCTCAAACCTTGTGATATTCATGGCTAAGAACACCGATTCTTTAAACACAACAAGAAAAAACAAGAGAAGTCTTTTGAATCGAAACTTTAACCTTAGGCTCTGATACCACTGTTGTAACACCACAACACAAGACTCTCAACCGTTTCAAGAATCAGAATAATAAAAATCACAAAACAAGAACCAACAAGCAACACACAATAATTTATAGTGGTTCAGCCACTATGGTAGCCTACATCCACTTTCGAGCTCAACAATGGAGGTTCAGTCTCTACACTCTTAAAGATTTGTTACAATCCTAAATCCACCAACTTTCTAATGATTCAATTACAGAACGAGAGATGAAAGATCCCAGTGTTCTCATTTTAATTTTGCTAGCTATTGGTCTTTGTACTTGGCCTTTCTTATATATATATATATATATATATGCTTATAGTAACTCTCCAGCTAGGAGAAGAGCGGCTACTAATTTGAACTTGTTCCTTCTATTATATCCTTGGTCACTTGGTCTATAAGTTATTAATAATTTATGATTAAGAAATTTTAAATTGTTTTTTTCATTATTTAGCTGTCACAAATTTGATGTTATCTTTATTGACCCAAAAGTTTAATCTACTTCTAGATTACCGTATTCTAGTTAAACCTAATTTATTGACCGAAATCGAGGACTTACTTTAAAGCTCCGATATATAAAGAAGTAAACCTTCTCACGGATTCTGTCTTCAATTTGAGCTCTATAAAAATGCTCAAATTACGTTTCATTTTTAAATCAGATTTTGGGTATAGATAGATCGAAACAGTAGTTTCGATGTTTCAACTACTAATGTAAATATGTTAATCTCATCTCTCTGTTTATTGCAATCTCTGTAGAGAATAAAGATATTGGATCCATCACAACTCAAAATCTATAGGAAAACAGTGCATCACAGAAGTATAGTTTAAGTTTTTGTTTGTTTATGGCACTAGTGATACATCATGTTGTCTTGAAAATTGACCATGCTGTATATATATATATGTAGCTAAAATGAGCTTCAGCTTCAGTACTGCTGAATAGAAGAACTTCACCAACTTCCCATTAAAGCATGTGGTTAATCCATCGTGGATAAGTATATTATTTATTCGAAATTCTTCTAATAACACAACCAGTTGATCTTAATTTAGAAAGCACAGAATAGTAGCTATTTTGTTATTCAGGATATATATTGTAACTTATGAGAGATTTTATCCTCATTTTAATTTTTAAGGAAGTACAAATATGTTGCACTGAGAATTTCATATTTCCATGGAAGTAATGGTAGAGGGCAATGCAACTTTTTTATCATTAATGATCTTAACTTATTACTTGTGGGAGATCTTATTTTTCATTAATATTGGCTTCTGAATTTCAGAACAGAAATCGCCTAAAAAATTCTCTTCCCAGGATGTTCAATTTAATTAGAATCCCCTGCCGTAGGAGCATTACCATTCCCCACAACAACATACCCACGTCACTACCGAGACCAAATCCGAAATTGGAAAGTCACTTCACCGTCAAAACCTGCAGCTGCAGCATGCATGGCTACGATTTGAGTAAGCGACTTGCGCTTCTACTCTTGCAGCTTCAGCACCAGCTTTGCCATCTGCATCGCTTTCATGATGGTCAGCACCACCATTAGTTACATTGCCCTTTTTTTAATCTTCCATCAGCGCCGTCGCGAACTCTGGCTTTGCCTCCTAATCGACATTCAACGCTTACAAATAATTCAATTTTCACCAGCTCCAGGCATTCAGCCATCCCTATCATCACCATATATTATAAACATCACAGCAAGCAGGCCAACGTAGTTTGAAAGCTTTCCCTTCTTTTTATAAGAGAAAACAACAAAAAGAGAGGAGACTGCAACTCTTGGTTTGGTAAGTTTAGGTAATATTGGAGAGCCTTATTTATAGTGTAACGCACAATTTAAAATATTAATTGCAGCAATTGAAGTTTCTCTTTTTGCATGTAATTTTTGAGATGTACGTAATAATCCTGCTCAATTCAAAGTCGCAAAATTACATATTTCAAACCTTTAATTAGCGGCTCGTAAAAATGACATTGTTTTAGCTCTCAACTACTAATTACTAGCTAATGTTAATCCTATATTTAGAGTACATATATTCCAGCTAACTACCTGTGCATATTCCAGCTCACTTATATCTTTAAAGAGTAGTTTGATACATACATACATATACATATATATATATAGAGCTATTAATAATAATGGTTAAGATATTATATTAAATTGTTTTGTATTAATTACAGTATTAATATCGAGTTAATTAAATTTACAAG
The DNA here is from genome assembly GCA_946807835.1 of Ailanthus altissimus. NCBI lineage: Eukaryota > Viridiplantae > Streptophyta > Magnoliopsida > Sapindales > Simaroubaceae > Ailanthus > Ailanthus altissimus. The sequence goes on along the minus strand of OX327703.1, from coordinate 27,526,415 downwards.
TACTTCTCATTAAAAAAATAAAAAAAAACCACTTCCCAAGTTTAATTAATTTACTAATCACAGGGACTACTTGAAACCCCGCAATAAAAGAGTGAACTTCTTATCAGATTCTTTCTTCAATTTGAGCTCTAATATAAAAAACGTATTTTCTGAATTTGGGGGTCTATATAAATTGTGACTGGGATGGTTAAAATTGCTTGAATTACATTTTATTTTTAGGTCAGAATGCAGGCAGAGAAACAGTAGTTTTTATTTTTAGATTTTGTCAGCTCTGTTTTTCCATTTTATTACATATCAGTAATAGAGAGAGACAAAAGATTATGGATGCCATCATAGCTCAAAATATAAGAAAAACACTAGTGCATCACAGCAATATTGGTTTAAGTTTTTATTTGCCTATGGCACTAGCCAGTACTGAATGCGATGGATCATACTAATAGGCACTCATAATCAAGTGATATATATATATATATGCATAAGATCAACAACAATCCAATATGTGTAAGATTCAATCGAATGCATAGCTGACAAGAATAAACATCCAAATTTATAAATTAAATGAGCATTAATTCACTACTGAATCAGAAGAAGTATTGTATTGGCTTGAAACATCCGACTAATAACACAACTAATTGCATACATATGCTAATATACCTATAAGTTTTAAAAGCAGAGAATAATATAAAAGCTTTTTATTTATTTTGAATAGATATTAATTGTCACTTATGAGAGATCATTTTGTCTCCCGCTACATATGATAATTATATAGTAGTTACAACGCATGCATGCAAAGCATGGTTTTACAAGCTCTTCGCTAAGCTAAAACTGGTGATTGGTGAATCAAAACTTGCCACCGATTCCTCCACCAGCACCACCGCCAAAGCCTCCACCACCTCCTTTACCTCCTCCTAAGCCACCAGCACCACCTCCAGCTCCTATACCACCACCTTTGCCACCTCCAAAGCCGCCACCAGCTCCGCTACCAAGTCCACCGCCTCCTCCAGCTCCACCACCAACTCCTACTCCACTGCCTTTGCCACCTCCAACTCCACCACCTGCACCACCACCTGCACCACCACCAGCTCCGCCACCAATACCTCCACCTTTTCCGCCGCCAACACCACCGCCTGCACCGCCACCAACACCCCCACCAATACCACCACCATGTCCACCACCAGCACCACCTCCTATGCCACCACCTTTACCACCGCCAATTCCACCACCAGCACCCCCTCCAATACCACCACCGTGTCCGCCACCAGCTCCACCTCCTCCTCCTATCCCACCACCAATGCCGCCACCAGCACCCCCACCAAGACCACCACCGTGTCCACCTCCAACACCACCACCGAATCCTCCACCTCCACCAGCACCAGTACCTCCTCCTCCACCTGCACCAACCCCACCACCCGAACCACCTCCAATGCCTTGAGAAAATTCATCCTTCTCAAGCTTCCTACATTCTGCTATTCCTATCACCACTACAAACATCACAGCTAAAACACCAACATACCTAAAAGATCTCCCCATCTTTCCTAAAGAGATTTAAACACTCGCTTGCTTTGCTTTGTTATGTTAAGCTCCGTAGCTAAAGAGCTCTATTTATAGTGCAATAAAGTAAAGAGTAATTAAATTTATGCATGCAGTTGCAAGTTTTCTCTTTTTGCATGTAATTAATTTTTATAGTACGGTACTTAAATGAAATGTCCCAAAATTCAACCCAGTTTGAAAATGATAATCAATTGCCGGTGAAATCATAATTATCTTGACAGTTGTCCCCATTTCTCAACTACTTAACCTAATCCATGCCTCCACCGTCTCTAACAATTCACTTAAAGATATTATCTCCAGTCACTTGCGTACTTTTCATTCCGATATTATCTACTGATTCTTATCAAATTTAGATTATTATGATCCAATAAGCTTGACGACTGCGTAATTGAAGTATCATTTTCCACAAGGGACCAACAATACACCTAAGTATGAGATTTGGAAATTATAATTGTGTGCAATCAAATCCTACGGACCACATCAACTTTTGAAGTAATGATTCACCTAATCACGTACATGCCTATTAATTGAACGGCTTCGTAGTAATTAGAAATTGAGTAGGGCTTCCTAATTAACCACAAATCTATATTTCTCAAATATTATTTTAAAATTTTTTTCTTGAATAATATTTTAATGTGTTAAGTAAGCATTCCACGGGGAAATATTCAACCGACTACTACATTGTTTTATTTATGTTTAGCAGACTTCATACTCTCCCACTCCCAAGTTGTAGATTTTATAGAAACCCACAAAACATAATGATTTTCCAGCAATTTAAATGAAATTTCTAAAATATATAAATTAAGATATGTACATGAAAACTCCTCAAAAATTTTTTCTAAACACTGGGCATTTTTCAAATTCCCTTTTTTTTAGAACTCTCAGCCTTTTATGTTATTTTTCATTAAGACTCATCCGATAGATCTTCGCCCATATTTTTGGAGGGAAATTTAACTTGTAAATATACGAAGAGTCTTCTCCTAATTTATTAGGACTTATATTCGTAATTCCAAATTAAAATGGTGTTACAGTTCTTAAAAAGAGCACTTTAAAAGAATTTTTTCTACAAAAATAAAAAAAAAATCAAAATTAAGCAAACACTGCAGAAAGAAAAAAAGAAAAAAGAACTCATCAATTCTAAAAGTATTTTTACCAACATCAAATTCAAATTGCCTATTATTGTGTTTTTTTAAGAAGTGTTTAATGCCTCCAAGCGATTTCTAACTCCAAAAAGTCTTTTTATCCTTTTTAACTAAATAAGTAAATATGTCGTCTAATCGTGCGTGTCACAATGTTAAAGGGTAAAGTCTTTTGTGTTGATATAAAAAATCTAGAGTTCTGAATCTCATTTACACCATAAATATATATAAAATATGTGAGTAATACCATATATCTTAAGTTGTATTTTAAATGTAATGTATTTAATAATTATTGAGTGATGAAATAATGTAATAAATTAAATAATAAAATTATATAAATTTTAAAATTATTTATTATACTATTTTATCATCTAATAATTTTTTAATACATTATTTAAGATATAACTCGAAATGTGCAGCATTAATATATATATAGAGGAGGGTTTATACATAATGTAATAATATATATATATATAATTATCTAATCATTGTTTTTAATGCTGAAATCACTTCTAATTATACTCTTAATTAATAAGATCTTTTTTGTACTTGTAAGTTGAAAAATGAACGAGAATTGAAGAAAGAGATTTGGAAATTTTTTTGAAATAGTTAAAATTGAGGGAATTTTAATTTTTTTTACTTTTTCAATCAAACAAATTACTTTTGAATAAAAATATTCGTTTCACTTTTTAAACAGTACCAGCTAAAGTACCAGTGGCCACTACAGTAATTATTTCAAATTTAATTTAATTTTATAAATAATTTATAAATAATTTTATTTACTTAAAATTATATTTATTCAAATTTAAATTTATTTATTAAAAGTATATTTATTTTATTTATAAAATTTAATCAAGTTATTACAAAATTTAAATAAATATGTAGTTAAACTAAACTAAACATCATTAATAAATAATATAATTAAATAAAATAAATGTAATTTTAATATACTAACTTTTTAATAAATAATATAAATTAATTATATAAAAATAAAAAATATTTATTAAAATTAAATAAATGTTTATTTATATAATTATAACAATAATAAATAAAATACTAATAAAATATAAATATTTCCTATAAAAAAATAATAAGTAAAAATAAAATAAAATAATTATAATAAATAATAAAATTTAAAAAAAAATGTCTATATTTTTTATCATACGCCCCCTATCATGCTCAATTATAGGCACGATAAGTTATTATTACAGACACTGTTTATTATAGTAGATACTATTTATACAGTAAAAAATATTTTTATTTAAAGTGATTTATTTGACTAAAAAAATTAAACCCCATTAATTTTAGCTATTTTAAAAAAATTTCCGAGAGATTTTTTCGTAGGTGCTCGGTCAAGGCAAGACGAACTGAGCTTGCTATGAGATTGGCCCACTTATCATTTCCAACGAGCCCAAAACCTACAATTATTTTGGGGTACATCTTCGAATGAAAAACAGGCCCATACCAAATCTAAGTTCGTTCGGGTCAATTCGCTGGTCAGATAATTCGGATCAAAATTGAGGGCTATTCTAGTCAATTCTCTGCTCGACATTTTCAAGAGTGTTGAGTTCACAGCAAAAACAGAAATCAGGGTTTTAGAATTCAGAAACGAGTACCAAGATCGATAATCGAGAAGTAAAGAAATGGACGGTACAGATGGAGGAGAAGTTGATAGAATTGTAGATTCAAAGGACTTGCAGCAACAGAGCAAAGCTCTTGACAAGCTGACCGACCGAGTCGAGGATCGCCAGCTCAATTCTACGCGTGTGCAAGAGGTAAAATTAATTAAATAAAAATAACACATATTTGAATTGCTTCAATAATGTGATCATATTGCCAAAAAAAAGAAGAAGCAAAAATTGGATTTCTTTCTTTTTTTTTATATTTTTTAATGCTTGTTGTAATCTTGCAGGCCATGGCCTCCATTGCTGCATCAAAAGAGGCTGACTTGAATGCTATGAGAATGAGGTAAGACTTTATATTATAATTTTTTTATTTTGTATGATCTAGCTAGTTTATTCAAAGTAAATGATGTTCTGTTGTATGATTTATCTGGTTCGATTGTTTAAAAGATAGATTTTGATATTAAATGCCTCTTGAAGCTGAAGTTATTTATGAATTTTAACATCCAATAAAAGGAAAAGAAATGAGGCTAAGAAAGATAATCCCAATAGTCCAAAGTTCGTCGATAAATTGAAGAATTTGTTGTTTATCCTAATTTAGTGATTAGGAACTTAACAATTATTTGAACTTCTATAGTTAGTTTAGAAGGGGAAATTGCTCGCTATATTTACTTGAACCTATATAGTTCTCTTAGAAAGGACTATTTAATTTCATCGTGTGAAGGTAAGAGCCTTGGACCAGCAAAAACAAGGTGTGAATTTTTATCTCAATTCGATTTACATAGTCTTGTCTGCGAACTTGTATGGTTTGTTGAAAATTATAACAGGTTTAATCATATATCAAACACCCTTTTGAACCCTTCTGTGGTTACACCTATAATTGGTAATGGCCTTCATTCTTTTCCTTTTTTGGGTACTTCTGCTACTATTTGATTTTTTGTTGAGCATACCAATATATTCAAGCACATTGTACTTTTGTTTCTTGCTATTTGATTTTTTGTTGAGCATACCAATATATTCAAGCACGTTGTACTTTTGTTTCTTACAGGGAGAAAGAATTAGCTGCTGTTAAGATTAATGCAGCTGATGTTGACATAATTGCTAATGAACTTGAGGTCTGTTTCGCACTTCAATATGTCTCAACAGTAATCAATTCGCATCTTCCAAAGGGTTCTAATAGTTTCTTTTCTTTAATGTTGAGAACAGTTGGACAAGAAGGTGGCTGAGAGAACCTTACGTGAGCACAAGGGTGATGCTGTTGCTGCCATTCGACATTTGCTTCACTAGAGAACAATTGGGGACGATGTGGGACTGGGGTTTTGGAAAAATTTTCTGAGAATCATTTGCATGTTGAAATATCAATCTGAATACGTACACCTAAGTTACTTTCTGTCAATGTAAACTAGCCAGAACCATTTTACCTTTGTATTGGAGAATGCTGTCATCAAGGTTGTTTGCACTAAACCCAATTGCATTTTTATTGTGCCAATTGCTGTTAGCAGTGGTAGATACATAGCAATAGATGAATGATAAGCTGATGATGATTTGGAATGTGATTCAATGATGGGGATGCTGTTTTGCACCTTGTAAAGCCCAAAAAATGGATCCCGCAAATAATGTAAATATGTGAGGCCAGTTCGGTTTCGCCTAGCAGAGTCCAGCAGTACGGACAGTGAAGAGGGTGCTTGCCAAATGTCTTTTTTGTTTCTAGAAACGGGTGGGGCGTCCATTTAGCAGGGCATCAGCCGTGAAATGAGTAGGGTCTTTTGGGTCTGGTCTCTTTAACTCCTGAAGCCCAAGAGCTTTTTTGATAATGTTCTGCTTGACCATTTTCCCTCCTCTCAATCGTGTGTTTACAGTGATTACCATATTTCTTTCCTAAGCACCACGTCGTTGTTAAGCACCACAATTGAAAAATCTCATTTGCCCCACAATCTTGTGAATAAACACAAAAAAAAAAAAAAGAATGAAAATGGCCCATGGACAGCGCAGATATTGATTTGCTGATCTCAGTACAAAGAATTTGAGGCCATGATTAATGTTCCAACTAGTATGATGATGCTATCAAAAGTTAGTGCTTGACAATAAGCAGGATTATCTAGCAAGATCGTGTGCACAGTTTAAAGAGAAACTCGAGGCAAAATTTTAACCTATCAAATATCAGTTTTATCAAGGAACCATAATATGGAACAGTATTTTAGATTTAATTTTAAATTGTTCCCATATTGCTGCTTTTGATTGACACACACGAGACAACGTAAACAAAGCCACAATACCCTTGTGCCAAAATCAACCGCAAATGTGACGGAACCCCAAAGACCATCATTAATCGTAGAATGAGTCATTTATGCACAAAAGTATCTCGGAAGCTGACGATAAAGATCACTATCACCACCGAGTTGGTGATGATGGAGACCCAACAACAAACTATAAAGTCTAAAACCCTTTATTTAAAATAAAGAAAAAGCATAAGCATATATTATGCAAATGCTAGTATCTCACTCTCTATTTACTTTACTGGATCGAAAATGTGTGTTTCCTGTACAGCTTTTTTCTAAGAGGGTCCCCACATTCTCCATGCAAAACCACAAATGGTTGGACTTGGACATGATTCCACCAGACCATGATTCCACCAGACCATGACTCCAATCACAAACGCACCACTCCACTGACAGATTTTGAAGATTTTTCATGATTTCAGGTATATAAATAAACATTTCACAACCAAACAATCACTGTCAAAAATAAAATTAGACAGCTCACATGATTCCAACTACCCCATCTTTGGCTTTTTTGTTTTTTTTCATTCTTTTTTCCTCCTTCAGCTAGCAGTCGTGAGCTTTGTGGTGCCAATACCACAAGCCTGCACCGGCAATCTGTGGTAACCATGCTTACCAGCAAAGAATGAAAACTTTTTTTCCGCAAATTAATGCTGATGCTTCCACTTGGGATACTGTGGATGAAGCTATGAAACTAGAGACGTGTGAATTTGGTTATAGTTCCTTCTGAGTGCCATCACCTAATGCTGAACGGGACGCCTGGAATTGAATGGTGTATTGTCTCTGCAGATCTCTAAGCTTTTCCACCAGTTCCTGGAACGATGGCCGGCTCTGTGGATCACTGGTTTTCACAAAGTGGATCACCATATTAGCCATAAACAATAATTTACAAACATTCTATTCACTGTTATTATTAAAAGAAAGGGGGTGCGGAAAGGATTAATTATTGAATAAAATGATGTCTCAATCACTACATGGACATAACCTACACATTCCCAAATTCCATTACCACTAAATCTGTGAGAATCCACGAGATCCTGTATATTTAGACAGCTATTAATTAGGATGACAAACTCAAACCTACACCCAGATATCACTACGGTGATATGTGTTACACATAACAAACCACATTACTCAAATCTAATTCCCAATTTACTAACTATGAGGAAGTTATTGCACCAATCCTCCATCATCCCTTGCTCTGGCCATATAGATGCCCATGCATATTCATGCTGTTTTTTTTTAAAAAAAAAAATTTCCCAATCATGGCATGTCAGCTGGGGAAAATTGTAAGGCAGTAACAAAAATCGTTAAAAAGCATACTAGCATGATTTTGGTGGCATCTAAAATACTCAGATGACATGGGCATATGTACTTCAATAATTAATTTAATAATATCTTCAAGCATCCTATCAACAACTCACATAATACTCTAGTGTCAGTTTATTCAAGAGGGACTTTACAGGGTGGACCTCTGGTGCCAGAAGGTCAGAGAGAGCTCTAGATAAACGAAAAGCAAACCATGCAACAGTCATAAAAAAATAAGTACCTGTGCCAGCAGCTCTCAATTATAGAAGCCCAGCGTGGATCGATGTCTTTTGGGATCTCTAACCGTTGGTTCATGAACCCTACAGCTCCAATCACCTGCAAATATCCTAAACAAATTGTTGTTCATATACATAAAATCCAATGCTCATTACTGATTACAAAATGCTGGCATATAAGAAAGATTACATTTAGAACACCCCTCAATGAATACTCCAGAATACAGACGATTGTATCTCATCTAAATTGTCCTAATAATTTCCCAAAGGAGAACTGTACCTGCATTGAATTGAGATTATCCCAAGGGATTTTCTCAGTTGCAAGCTCCCATAATATCACTCCAAAACTGTAGACATCAGACCTAAATGACAGTAACAAGATATAATATTTGAGTTTGCTCAGATGAGAAAGGAAATACTTGAGAAGATTAGGAGTCAACTTTATTTGTTTCTTTTCCCAGTCTAAATAGTGAACTTACTTCTCATCGGAGGGTTCATTACGGAGAACTTCTGGTGCCATCCATTGAGGCTAAAAAATTAGAACAAGGTAAACTGATTAGATTGAGGGTCAACTGAAAATTTAAATTGCAATGTATCTTCCAATAAAAAGGAATAGACTGACTAGATTGATAAAACAAACTACATGAAACCAGATAACTTACTGTTCCCTTCCCAGTCTTGGTGGTCAGATAGGTCTCATGCTTGAGACGTGACAGACCAAAATCACCAACCTGTTTCAGATTATAATTAGATTACATTTTCTACTTGATTAAAGATATCAATAGAGGAAATTCAAAGCAACAAAGCCAAAATGGCGAAAGAAAATAAAAATGGTGTGAATACAAAAATACAAAAACTAACATCAGACCTTCACAGTCCAGTGTTTATCAACTAGAAGATTTGAAGACTTCAAATCACGATGAATGATCGGTGGGTTACAATGATGAAGATAACTCATGCCCCGTGCCTGCAAAGCAATAAACAAAGCATAAATTATTGCCAGGAAAAGACCATCAAGTTATTAACACACAAGAAATAATTATCAAGCCAAAGCTATGAAAAGGTAAATAGAATGACTAAGACACCAAAAAAACAGACAATAAAAGAGGAAGCAACGACCTAAACAAAAAGATGCAAACAAATACATGGAACTACTAAATCAGGCATGAACTGATCATCATCAACACGGTAATAAATATTTTCGAAAAAAATTATTAAATACTCACTATATCCAGGGCCATAAGAATACGGCGTCTCCAATCCAGTTTTGTGGTGTTCCTCTGTAGTAAGCGAAACAAACTCCCCCTGCATAAATTTAAGTGATGCCTTTTAGCCCAATCAGTTGACCATCTTTTTGAATTCAAAATTACACAAATTAAATCAGTAGAAGTACTGTCCAACAAAATATTAGTTGACGTTGTATAAGTGAACATACAAAAAGAATATCAGAGTGCTTATGATGTAAAAAATTTATGAGGGCAGTTGAAAATGAACCGTGGAAGGAACTCAGTAACAATGCAGAGACGCTGAGGTGAAGTCACAGCACCCATAAAGAGCAGAACATTTGGATGTCGAAGTCTTTTCATCAGAGATACCTTCATAAACAAAACATAAAGTGGCATAAGATTTAACCAAAAGACCAAAAAAAAAAAATCGATTGAAATTTCTCTATGTACAATGAGTGATAACCATAAACATTCAAAAAGCATCAATGCAAAAGCACCTCTTGTCTGAAGGAATGTATTACATCATCTGAATATTCTTGCTTGGAGAATACCTTGACAGCAACATCCTGCTATAACATGAATGTCACTGAATTACATATTTATTAAACGAAAATTTCAAATACAACTCTCAGATATCTCATACCAAATAATTCAAAAAGAAATATATCATGGAAATTAATTTATCAAAAGAAGAGCAATAGAACATACTGATCCATACCACAGGCCATGATACACAGTACCGCAAGAACCTGCAAGAATAGGGGGAAAACAGAAGACATATATGAGAATAACACATAACCAAGCAAAACCCTAGCATAGACTTATAGTGAGATTTGTAAACCAAAAAAGAAAGGAATCAGCAATGACCAACATTGCAGCTATAACCAATTATACTTCATCAACCATTTAAGATGTATTGACATCCATTTAAGATGGCAATGTATAAAATTTAGGACATCAAGTACAAAGAAGTTGTTCCACTTGAAGACATAACATTCCTGTCATTCCTTGCATGCCTTACCAGCTTTATATGATATTACCTATAAAGAGTAACCTTTCACTTGAAAGATGATTACCTTGCCCAATTTGTTCCCCAATTGTCAAGTCTTCCCACAAGATTTCATAGTCCAAGCAGTCATTACCCAGGTCCACCTTATTAACAGCACTACTGCTGGTACTTCCACAGCTGCTAGCACTGCTCATGCTGTTAACATTAACAGACGAGGACCATGACCCTGAGGCCTCGTTATTGGCAGGCCTATTACTTTCATTTGTGTCTCTTTCAGGTTTTGTACGGGGACTCTTCTGCTGAAATGATTCATTCTCTTGATCACTCTGTGACCAGGGCCAAGCAAAACGAGCTGTCTTCACCTCTGACACTTCCCGCTCATTCCCTTTCCAAGGCCAGGATATGCCTTTCTTACCCATCCATTGTTCTGCCTTAGAGGTAATAATTTTGTGGATTGCAGCTTTTCCTTCACTCTCATCACCAGAATCTCTTAAGGGCTTTACTGGGGTCTTCTCATCAATATGAGAAAATACACCCCATGGAGATGGGGGTATATCTCCTCTAGGTGTGCTAGCACCACTGGATGTTGCATCCTCCCTATGATCAGACAAAACCACATCAGAGAATCCATGATCAGAATAATGACTATCGCCACTTCCACCTTCACGATCCATGAGATTATCTCCAGTCCGAATTTTTGACTTGACTTTGTTGCTCACCTTGGTTGCCTATATTGATGATTACAAAATCAAAATATGCCACTGTACAGTAAATAGTATAAAAACTGAAAATCAGAAAACTAACCAAATTCGATATTTTTGAAGCAATCGCAGCTTGTAAAGGCTGCTGAGAATCAAGGCCAAGTTTAGTTGTAACCATATTTCTAGGACGGCTAAAGCTTGAATCTGGTTCTGAATTCCTTGCACCCCACAATGCAACCCTCGTTTCTTGAAATGGCCGAGAATCACTAGATACACAAATAATCCCAACTAAAGTACCATCATCATCATAGAACGGAGTATTATTCACCACAGCCAAGAACCTCTCCCCTGGTTTATTCTTGACCGGGAACTGCCCTGTCCACCTCTCTCCCATCGTAACATGATGAACTATATCATGTGCCAGGTCAAAGTCCCGAGCATCTGTTAGAAGCTCAATAGCATCCTGACCTAGAGCTTCGGCCGCTGAATAACCATAAAGGTTTTCCGCTGACCGATTCCTACATAAGCAAGCATTTTCAAAAGCCCCTAACGGTAAATTAAGTATTCAACACAATTCCTTCTAACCGTTAACTAACTAGAACTTTTTTTTTTTGGGTCAACTTGACCAATCAAATTTTTTTAAAATGTAATCATATAATCATTATCAGCATCAAAAACAAACACTCACCAATAAATAATCCGACCACTGAGATCAAATATATGAACAGATTGCCCCATAGATTGTAATATATTCAAATATTGTCTATCTGTAAAATTAACAGCCGATGGCCCACAATTACCGTCACCGCCACAGCCACTACCTTCACCACCGCCAATATCACCACTTCTACTCTCTCTTTGCAACGGCGACGAATGTCGAAACGACGCCGAATTCTTCCACACAGCAGCAGCGTCGGCGCCTTTTCTCCTCGCCGAAGCCGCCGCCGCGGTAGAAAATCTCGGACGGCGCGGCGACACTGAATGCGACCTCTGGTGTGTATGAGCAGTACTCCCCACCGATTTCGAATCGCTACTAGAGAGTTTCAACTTCGACATCTCTTGCTTCAAGTGCGCGTGTCCAGCTTCCAGCTCCTGTATCTTCTTCAACAGCTCCTCCGCCGGCGGCGTGTTCGCGTCCATCATTACAAGCCTTCGATTATTTCAACTCAAAAAGATTCATAAACAGTTGAAAAAAACCAACCAAAAAAAGCTGAAGAAGAAGAAGAAGAAATGAAATCAGTTAAAAACTAACAGGATTAAAAAGTGATAAAAGATTCATTCATTAACTAACAGATAACAGTTTTTGAAAGCCAAAAAAAAAACACTCTCTAGTCTCTAGAAACCAGCTCTCTTCTATGTTTTTGTTTAGTCAATTCATTGAAATGGGGGAGAAGAGAAGGGACCAAAGTAAAAACAAGAAACTTAAAGCACTCTCTCCTCTCTTTTGCTTTTTATTATCTCTTTTTCAACTCTTTTTTTTTTTTTGAAGGTTTTCATTTTTGTTTATTCTTTAAATTCTCTCTCTTGTTTTGGGCGGTTTGGTTTCTTATTTAATTATTTATTTTATATTACTCTACTTTTATTTATATATTTTTTAATTTTATTTTCTCTCTCATCTATCTCGCATTATCATTTCAATCTACACTATTTAGACCAGAGCCAGATGTTTATTTATACTACAGACCAAAAGAATCTCTCACGCGCGACAAAAATCACGTGGAGAGTCGTGGCCTATCATTGTACTAGATCTATAACCTACCGTCCAATCCGCTTGGCGCGTATTCTTGAACTGGAGATGGCGCGTGCAGAAATTCTCATCGTGGCTTTTCCTTTTCAGCTAAAAAGGCCTCTATATTGGGCAGCCCCGAAAAGTCTGTCTCCACTTCTGTTTCTGATACTTCCACGACACCTTTTTCTTTTTGTGAGAGTGAGTTCATGCAATGCAAAGTCGTTTAATATTTATATATATATTTTTTGTGCGCGATAGGTTTAATATAATATTAATAATGGAACTGGGACTAGCTTCGGATTTGGATTGCTTAAATTTGCAAATGCTCGTATTCATTGGACTGACTTGGATTTTCACAAAACAATGAACTTGTACAATTTGGTCCACTCCATTTTGTCATTAACTCGATGTTAATGGCTATCAAATGAATACCCATCTTACAACTCAATGAATTAGTTTTTTTTTTTAAAAATGATACAAGAGGTTTTAAGTTGAATTTGATATTAGAAAAATATAAACCCATATAAAAATTAGTTATGTAATTAAGTTTTCAATGTAATAATTAGTGTGATTAGTCTTGAGGAGTTGATGTTAGAAAATTGAGATTTGTTGTGGAAAGCTGCTTATATTTGAGAGAGACGGAAAAAAAAAAGAAATTTAACTTTGCTTTTTAGGCAAGTCTACATAGGATAGAATTTTGCCATAAAAGGAGGAGAATCTTTGTGGCAACTACTCTTTTATTTATTAATTAGTCTCATTATAAGTCTCTTAGATTTGTATTCAATTCAATCTATGGCTAACTTACTGGTAGAGAAAGCAAGAATTATAGCTCTTTCTTTTAAGTCCATATCCATGGCTCTCTCATTCTTTCTTTCCTTTCCTTTTTATTATTTTTGTCTTGGTCCCTTATCTTATTATTAAGTACTTTATTTTTTTATATGGGGTTCTTTTGTTTTTTCCTTTGGAGCTTGGAACCAAGAAGAAAAAGGATAGGCAAAGTTGCTTTTGCCTCTCGCTCTAGAAACTTGTTTTTGGTTTTTCCAACTTCGATTGCGTGCACAGGATGATCAGTTTCAAGGGCGTGCACGCACACAAATTTAGTGTGATAACAGACAAAGTGCACCAAAGGGGTTGCATTCAAAACCCATCTCGTTCTTTTTTTCTGTAAGATTGATTTTGAGGAAATAATGAACAGTAATGAATATGTATCAGCAACAATGGCAACGAAGTGTTGGCTCTGTATTGCTGTCAAAAAGTTGGCTATAAAATGGAAAGTTCTAAGCTTTTATTGCAAATGCAATACTTATCTCCAGGACCCATAAGTTTTGGAGATAATGTTTTGTAAAAATTAAACTCAACGTTCAACTACAACTCTGAATCTGATTGACCTGTCCAGTTGACGTGAATATTGAATGCCTCATCAGACAACAAAAGCCATGCCGAATTAAGCCATTGGGTTTTTCAGTCTTGGAACTTTTGCTTTGTTATGCCTGCCTGCTTACATAAGATTTTACTTTGAATATCGGCTTGGTATAATAGGTGAGCAATATTGTTATGGAAAAATATCTATGCATATCATACGATTATCAATTTGTCAAGTTGCATTTTGATTTGTTTATATTTCTTAGTTTTGTCTGTTAATAGCCATAAGGGTCATCACCTTTTTCTGGTGATTCTTATCTTGTGAGCTTCCCTATCCATAACCCATTAGACCGAAATTGGCAGTTCATAAGGCGAGCTTAAAACAACTTATACCAATCACATATTATAAAAATGCTGGCCACAGTTCGGTATATACTGGTTTATACATCAATTTCAACAACCAGAGCAACAGAATTAAATACTATTGCACAGAGGAGGAGATAAAATACTACAAGCAATCTCAGACTAACGCTGTTACAAATATCATGGAGACTTGATATAATAGATAATAATATAATCTACAAATACAACATGGTAATTTAATCCACGAGTCCGCAATAATATTTTGTCATGGAAATCTCTACAACAATCTCAAGTGCACCCACTCATCGGGATCGTTGATGATTAACGCATGGCAGCATGACATCCCTGAGATCATAAGGATCGAACCTGACTAAGAAGATCAGTAGCCTAAAGTGCAATTGGGTAACTAAAATTCCTATAAAATTATTTTCGTCCATTGGCTGAATCAAGTGGCTAAGGTAATAGTGTAAACCAAGTACCTGGGTTATGCAACACATAATCAGAAGTATATGCAGGAATAAGTATCTCAGGTTAAATTCGAGATAGGTCCCAATTTTGTGCATCACAAGTGGGAATAATCTAGTCAACCATACTTTTTGAGTCTCTCCGTGGTATGGGGAGTTCAAGAATGATTAAGAAGTAGCACCTTTCAGACTCTCTGATATATTGAACTTCACCATTCATTAGCTTCAGAATCTTCCTGCACATGCTCAGCCCTAGGCCCTCCTGCGTCATCCATCGACTGCCACGGAACATGTCTTGGACCAGCTCAGGAGGAATCCCTTCACCAGGGCATACCATCCTTTATAAAAATACATACATATTAGTTGATCAAGTGTCAAAGACATCAACAGGATATTATGTCACAAACAATACCAAGAAGCAAATAAGTATACTCGACATTACTACAATTCCTAATTGATACTTCTCAGTATATAATATTTTCTTACAGACAGCATCATGAAATTAAAGAATCCTAATCCAAAAGTTAGCTGGATTCAAGCTACCAGCTCAAATTTCAAGCAAATAGTTGTATGTTTATTAGCAGCTCAAGAAGCCATAAACAAGTTATTGATGAAATAGAATCCCCAAGGACCTGAGCTTTATCGAATAACTAAGATCACCTCAAACACACCTGAAAGAAACAATAATGATGATATGCAAGCACAAATCCCCAGTTCAGATGTTAGCAACCACACAGGCCAAATGCAAGGTTATCTACCTATTGCTTACAAACCGACACTAACCAATGAATACAATGAAGAAAAAGTATTTGCACATCTACAATGCCACGAACTTGTACCAACGTGCATGCAGCATAGCACCATAAAGTGAATCATGATTTATACTTGACACTATATATGTTTTTCTTTCTTTGGTGAACATTTAGAGACAGCATCATGATGTATCATTTAACACATAAACTAAATACTTCATAAAGATAGAGCAAAACAATTGATTAGGATACATGAAAAGTCGACTACTTCTAGACATGAATCATACTCGGGAAAAGTAGTGCCAACATGTTGTGTGTGTATTGACAAGATTGTCAAGTTCAGAAGTATTACAAGAAAATAAACAAATACGTACACTAAATGACTCTTATGAATGGTGAAGAAAAGAATTATAGGAAGAACATTTAAATGGACATGGCCACCACAGTTTCATAACATAAAATACTCAGATAGTGTTATTAAGACCATTAGATTTAAATATGTGAATAGGAGTTACTAAGGCTTTCTTTCTAAAAAAAGAAAAATCATCCACATTTAACTATGAACAATATAGAAAATGAGAATGGGGCTAGCATACCTGAATTCTGTATGAACAATAGTTAGTCCCTCAGAACTTTGCTTCAAAGTTGGACAAACATGAATCTCTACCCAACCTTCTGCAGATGGTGCATGACGCACCATATTCAACAAAAAATCAGCCAAGACCTGTTGAATTCTTGCCTGATCACCATAAACAGCCAGTGTTTTGATTTCCTCTGGGATATCTCGAATCAATTGTAGATTTCTTTCCCTCAACAACATCATCACTTGGCTGACAACAGCATTTATGACACTCCCAAGTAGAAATTCAGCATTCTCAAGCTCCATTGAACTAACTCCAAAAGCAAATAAATAAATAAATAATTGAGATAATCTTTCTCATTAGCAAAATTATTTTGGAGGTTTAGATGATTAGTTGGATACACTGGACTAGCGTAGAAATAAAAGAACACACAAGATAACCAGCAATATGTAGCATTTTAATCAGGCCAATTTAGGGGCAAGTCAAATAGAAAGGAAAATTTTAATCAGCATTACATTGGAAGACTGGCTCAGATTCTAAAATCATGCTGCCCTTAATGACAAGAGTTGTATTTTTTGATGGAGTTGTGAACTACATGTACATGGCAAAGGAAAATAAAATAGTACATTAAATCATAAAAAACCAGCAGGTCATGGGGAGTTCGACAAGCTGATTTATAGCTAGGCAAGTTAAGATCTTAGTGTGTACATGGTAGTTTAGTGTAACTTCGTACTCACTACAACTGGCACAGTCTTCTAGCTACTCTTTTATTGTAAATGAAGTTTTTCTATGATATAAAAAGAACAAATAAAAAAGCAAGTACTGTAATAAATAAATGAAGATAATTTGAGAGCAGCAACACTCAAACATGTATATTACAATAAATTTAATACATTGCTGGCATTTGAATTTTCTCCTTCTTCACAAATAAGAGGTTATGATGGTTTACTATCATAATCAAATTAAGATTGTTAAAAAAAAGAAAAGATAATACTCACCCATCTTCAATGCTCTCTAGGTCCACATCCCTAATAATCTTCAACATCTGCTTCTCACAAGCAGCACTTGTCTCAAGAAACTGCTTCTGATCTTCAGTCAATTCAGTAGCCTCCAAAAGAGAGTTAGTAAAGCGTATACCACTTAAAGGATTCTTTATTTCCTGGCAAATGTAAGCCAACTCTTTCAACCTTGCAAAGCACTTCTTTTCCTGTTGCCTTTGGACTGTAAGAGCCTGCTGGAACTCTGGACTAGCAATTTGCAGGAAGCAAAAAGCTCCCACAATCTGGCCTTCCATGTTTACCCTTTTGTTGGCAGTTAAAAGCGCTTGCACATATTTCCCATTCTGATCAAAGAAGGAAAAAGGAAACTTGTCTGTGTCCTGCCCTCCAAATGCATTGTGCAAGACTATCATGAATTTTGTCAAAGCATCTGGACCCTTGAGCCGACAACAACTTCCGAAAACCTCCCCAACTAACATCTTCCCTATGATCTCCCCTCGGGGCCAGCCAGTGAGCTTTTCCATGGCAGTATTCCACTCCAAGCAACATGTGTTTTCATCTGAAGCAAATATCGGAGGGATCAAAGGATTTGGACTGTGAACGATGGCCTTGTAATCACCTTGTATGTGAATAAATTTGTCCATCACCACTTTCTGACCGGTGACATCCTGACCCACAAAGCAAACTCCAACAATATTATTTGTGTAATCCTTGCTGGAGCAGGCATTGACCACGACAAAGACAGCATTCCTACGATTTTCTGAGCCAAATGTCCTCAATTTTATCTCCACATTCTTGTCTTCCTCACCTGCACTACTAAACTTGAGTGATGGAACATTCACATACGCTACTGAAAACTTTTCAATAATAAGTAGTCTTGCAGATTCTAATTAATTAATCACCAATCAATAGAAAGAATAAAACTATTGCCTTCTACTAATGAACAAGGAGCTCTCACTTAAGCCTTATATTTTTTATGTAGAAAACTATTTGGGCACCACAGCTTTGTACCAGCTAATTATTTCAAGGTGTCTCAATCGGATTACTAAAACCTATCTCACACCCATCCCACAGTCCTGCTTGAATCACAACAGGATTAGTGCCAATCGCATGACTTCAATCAGGTTTGGGATTTTATTTTATATTCTTCCCAATTCAAGAGTTATTAATGGACTTATGTTTTCATAGTATTAATGCACAAACATTATTTAAAGGCTTTATATCAATACTCTTCGGTTAAATTTAGTTAACGGAAGGCACAGGCACTTTTAAACAGTATAACATGCTTCATATAGCATTTCAGCTGAGCCAATTTTCGCTCTCAATAGCATTTGATTAACCTTTTGCTTATGCATAAATTCACTTTCAGGATGTGAAAATTGACCTATTAATTTCGGTTATCATTTCTGTGACTGATATTTGGCAAGACCCATATTAATTTTGAAATGGTTTTATTTTCATATGTGCATTCCACTGATATAAACAATGGAATGGAAATGCCCACATGATGTTGAAACACCCTTGTAAAGCTTTTGAATTGGCAGGAATGAAGATGTTCGATAGAGGAATACCTCTTAAAGCACGGTGAAGGAGATTGTCAACAGTTTCTTCATATTCATTATAAACAAGATCATGAACCAAAGACTTCCCCATAGCTTCCTCAACTGAGAGCCCAGTCAATTCTGCAACTTTTGCATTCCACCCATTAATGCGTCCTTGGACATCAACTGCAAATATGGGAGCAGTTGCAGTCTCAATTAACCTCACCATTTCCCTGGCAACTGAACTGAGCTCATCCATTCCTTGCAACTCTAGATCTCCAATTTGTGCATTTACAACAGCCTTAGAATTGCTTGCTTCAGCATCCCTAAAGGAGTCTCGCAGAATCAGCTGCAAAGAGTGGATTGCATCCATTTCTGCATTCTCCCATGGCAAACTCCGACTCTTCACCACTTCCAGAAATGCCTTGAATGAAGAGCGTGGATGCATCCTTTGTCCATCATCCTTATCCTCTGGATGATGTTTTGCACCACCCCATTTGATCTCTTTTCCTGTGTGGGATCGGAACCAAAATAGAAAATCTCTTTTAGTGATGTAAGCAACAGCCATTCCACAAACCGCATCACCAAGCGAGGCTGCCTTAGGGTACCCAGCATCAGCCAAACTGTCTGTGCTTAAACCAGTTGAGTCTCCATGGTAAGCCAGCAGCCATTCCACAATATCCTTTATCTGGGCTTCAGTCGGGGTCACACCTAGCGGGTAGTATTTCCCTTGGTAAAAGAGTGCTGCCCCGTCGCACTTCACTAGGTCCATTATACTAGGGCTCTGAGTGACAATGCCAGTATGGGAGTCACGAAGAAGCATATCACACAATAGAGTTTGGGTCCTCAGAACATGTTTCTCAGACAACTGTGATGCTAATTGCAATTCCATGTTCAGTTGGAGTCCAAAAGCTTGCATTAGGAACTCACAAGCATAACGAAGTGGAAATGGAATGCATCGAGCAGAAGTGTGATGGCAAACAACCAAACCCCAAAGCCTCGTCGAGTTCCTGCCACCAAGAGCTTCGTCATCATTTCCATTAATAATAACTGCCATAGCCAACGAAGCAATCGACCCCATATTAGCCATATACTGTGCATGACAACCATGAGGTGCCCTAAGTGTCGAACCAACTAAACACAAAGGTTGCATAAGCCTTTCATCCTGAATCACACGTAGCGGGGTGGCATGACAATCAACGATCATTCTAACCCTATTCTGCTTAAACAAAAACCGGGAAGCCTGAGGAATGTCAGTAGCCGGATAATGTAACCCAATATAAGGCTCCAAATCAGGCCTTCTACTCTCAGCCACAACTTCGCCATGTTCATCCTCATGAAACTTATATACCATAACCCTATCATACCCAGTGAGCTGTCTCACACTCTCAACAACTGTATCACACAACAGCTTAATATCTCCACCAGGAAGAGACTGCAATTGTGAAATCGCTCGCACAGCCAATTTCTGTGACTGCACGGCTCCTGCAATAGACAGAGCGGGATCCTCTGTCCTTGCAGGCTCTAAATCAATAACAATGCCTACATCAATCCTATGCAAAATTGCATAAAAGGGTTTCCCAGTATTCTTTGAGTTAATCCAAATAGGGTTTAGCAAAGTTATTTCCCTTGCACCGAAAGCCTTTTCGAGTAAAACTGAACTCGATGGAGTGAATAGCGCCCGTACATCAGTCCCAATTGTTAAAATCTCTTGCTTTTCAAGATTAGGAACAGACTGTGGAGTTAAACCTAGCATTTCACGAGCGTTTTCACTATAAGCAATGACTCTAAAAGTGGGTTCATCAACAACCAACAAGCAACCAAAGGGCTGAATATGGCCACCCCTTTGAATTTTTGACAAGTAAGCGCTAATTTGCTGTTCAGGGACCGATTGACTGGTGGTTCTAACTGACTGTGAGTAATCAAACGACTTACCGGACTCGCCAGATTGTTCAAACACCGCGTGGAGACGAGCATCTACTGTGTACTGAGCAATGGCTTTGCTTACAGTCATTGATTCACTGGCGTTTCTGTTGGCCCTTATGTTGCTTGTGCCTGAAGACTGTGCTTGATTTTGCTGCTGTCTGCTACCTGACGCCATTTCTTAGTACAATTTACTCATCAATCTCGCAGCTTTAGCAAAATTCTTCTTGTTTCTTACTTTCTGCTCACAAATTATTTAGTACTCAATATGAAAAACCCATCAGAGAAACAAAATAAACATAGCAAATCATGTACTTTTGTGATTATCAAATGGGAAATTCAAGTTTTGAAGAATTTTGGATCAAAAAGTAAAGAGGAGTGTAGTGAAGTTACAGTGAATACTATTTTGATACCCTCTGGCCTTTGGGAAGAGAAAGAGGAAAGGAGGGAGAGCTTAGCGAAAGCATAAGTTTCTCCCTTTGTTTGGGGTTTGATCTTCTTTTTCCTTCGTTTTTTTTTATTTTTGTCAAAGGTCTTTTTTTTTATTTTTTTATTTTTCTTATTTTGTCCGGGCAGTACTGAGGCGATTTTTCTTGTTTATGTTTTAATTTTTTTTATTTCTGAGCTGGAATTATTTGTGAGCGTGGAGAGAGCCACGGCGCCGGGAAATAAAAGCGAAGCATTTGATTGGCGGGCATGTTGTTGGGAGGTTGGGCCCTGACAGAGCAGATTTTTTTTTATCCTTTTTCTCCACATAAAAAGTTATATTAGCTTCTTACTTTCTTTGTTTTTATATTTATATTTCATATACTTGTCCATATACTGACCATCATGCGAAGAGACGAAGGCTCTTTTATAATTTTTTTTTATATAAATAAATTATAGAGAGTGAGCCCTAAATCTTATAAAAACCCCAAATCTTATGAAAACAAATAAATAGGACCGAATTTTCGAACAATCCCTCGTGAACGTGCATAAGATGGTTTAGTCTTTGTAGAATGTTCCAACTTTTATATCCAATTAAAATAAAAAGAGTACGTGCAAGTGTCCCAGGTCGCTGATAATGCACCGATTCTGTTGGGAGATGTGGACAAAAGACCTGGATAGAATGTGTAACGTATACAAATGGGAGGGTGCAAATAGCTTTCAAAATTGCCCGTACAATTATTAGATGCCATGGCACATGGAGACATTTGAGCAACGCACAGTCCATTCTCGACAAATGTGACACCCACGTGAAATAGTGGTCTTATTATAAAGTAAAGTTGATTCCCTTCCAATCAAAGAGCATCGATACTGCTCAGCTTTTGATTTCGGGATTCCATTCAAAAGTTTACGCTAAGCTTTCAGCAGAAGGGAAAATGGAACTTGATGTAAAGGGGAAATTTTTTATCCATCCCGGCGCATCACTTTATTCCATGTTCTAGAAATGGGGAGATCATTATACAGCATTGTAAACACTATAGAAACATCACTTTGTTCAATAATTGATCGAGAGTTACTTGTCTTTCATGAACTCACACATACAACTTTATGGGCGAAAGTGGCCGATCACTCAGTAAGAAGTACAAACACTAGTCTAACAACTCAACAATAATCCCAAAAAATTTGCAGATTTAAGGACTTGGAAAATGAAAAATGCTTTCTGGATGCGTATCAGTTTTCTGCTTGCTGCCACCAGCAGCTCTCTCTTACTTGGCATAAAGAACATCCTCCCATGGGTGACGATATAGAGGCTGCTTCAATCTCTTTTGGTCGAAGCTATGCCTGAGATTTTGAATAGGAAGCAGTAAAGTCAGATGCGAGATGTAGCATAAAATTCACAACTGAAAGATACATAGAACATGGTGGTTTCTTTCTTTCTCATCTTTTTTGCAATGTACTCTGACCCGCCTATTGGACCTCGCAATGACAGACGGTCAAGTATTTTGTATAGTACTAGAATTGGGAATATGGCAGAAGTCACACAAGTGGGCTTGGATAACAAAACTCTGGAGTATAATGTAACTTACCCGATCAAACCAATGGAACGTGCCAGCACAAAGAGCCCATTCAGATAGCCAATCTCAACAATCTCGTCAATTTCTGGCTTGCTGAACATTCCACTACCAGCAAGGAGATCCAAGAAAAGGGATCCAATTGCACCATCTACGTTAAGAACCAGGTTGTTTGCCTTTGATAGAGTGTAGGTTTCTACTTGAACAGCATATTCCATGTACTTCACAGAAGGAAAATGCGTGCGTGCAAATTTTTGTAGCAGCTCCACTCTTTTGTCTCTGTTATCTACTCTCTTGATCCTTTTTAGTGGAAGCAAACGGTAGTATATCAAAACCAATTTCTGATGAGCAACTAACGCATAAACATCAAAATGTCATAGTTAATAAATTTACAAACATCAACACACCTGTGCCCAATCCCAGGAACACGAATGCCCTTCTTTTTCATCCCTTCGACAAATTCGTATGGTGTAAGACCCTGATAACACACAAAAGGATAACATTTCAGTATCTAGAAACCATCAGAGCAATCAGAGCACTACTCAATCCTCTCATGTTATGCCCATTAAATCTTACCCGTTCATAAGCATCCTTGAAATATCGGGCAGCATCATCAATGGCACCACCAAATCGGGGACCAATTGTGAGCAAACCTGTTTCAGAATCTCATAATTCAGTTCTTTGTTGTGGAATTCCAATTCTCAATTGACAACTATAACTATTAATTATCTGAAAAGTAGGAAAATAGGGGGAAATACTAACAGCAACCAAATACCTGAGACTAGGCTGGAAACAAGATCCTTTCCAGCTCTAGCTGTAACTATGGTGTTGTGAGCACCAGAGACACAGGGACCGTGATCAGCACATAGCATTATGCATATCTGTTCAAAGTAACTTGTATCAATGAGTAGAAACCAAAAAAGAATAAGCTTGACCACAATACTTCTGACTAGCAAAAATATGTTTAGTACAAATGGAAAGTAAGCATAATGGAAATGCTAAATTCAATAGAGCACTCTATGGTATGTTAACAGCAGCAATTCATTAAAAAAAGGGCTCTGCAATTATAACAAACCTACCTCAATGAATTGAGTACAGTAGCGGGGAAGGCTACGCTTGAACCACAAGAGAGAGATAACATCACCCACACCGTAACCTTGTTCTACAATAGAAGACATTGGCACACCAGCATAGCATGGCTCCTCACCTGCAGATTGGTATAAAGAAGAAATTGGTACTACATCTTAGCCAAACACCTAAACGCTGATTGAGACCGTAAAGTAGCTTCTAAAAGTACCTCTCTCATCAGAGATGGTTGAAATAATATGAGTTGGAGCCCGGACTTTCCCACTCTTAATAGCACTGTTAAGATCCTCGGGAATTTGTGGAGGTGTAACCTCCTTCACTGGTGTAATCTTCCCCTCCTCAATCTAATAAAAACCAAACAACTTGTGAACAGAACTACTGGAATTTAGCCAATTTGCCTTCCCTTGGTGGAAGTAAGAGGAAGGGAAAAAGAGTAGGAGCAGAAAAAAGTCTTAGAAACTAACCAGTTTATCAAATGTTTCCTTAATTGCACCTTCAAATGCTTCGTATGAGGTAGGAACAACAGCTCCGGCATCCCTAAGTGCTTGATTCTTTGCCTGAGCAGACTCCATCTCACCACCACTTTTAGCCCCCTGATTTAGTTAATGGCAACGAACATTCAGGATATGCAAGTCTCATGGTAATGAATGCAACAGAGTTGAAAAGTATTGCACAGACAACTGAAGTAATACTTACAGCATGACCAAATTGTACTTCTGACTTGAAGAGTCGTGCACAGGTTCCACTGACCCAAGCAACTACTGGTTTGGTTATTTTTCCCTGTTTCAAGGCTTCAACAAGGGAGTACTCTTCTCTCCCTCCAAGTTCACCAAGTACAACCACCATCTTAACCTGAGGTCAACAGAGAAAGAGACGTTGGAAAGCGAAGCAAATCAAGAAATACAAGAAAAGGACCAAGCATGAAAAAAAAGTAAAGAAATCTTATGATCTTGTTTAAGTATTCAAACTAAATACATTAAGTTGCAAAGACACTATCAAAACATCAACCTTCAGCCCCAAAATGACACATATGCATACTAATTGATAAAGGCTATATACTGGCTTTGTCAAAACATTATTGTTCATAGGCAATCCTCACGGGACTAAATGAAAATATTAATGTACCTGTGGGATGTTGTTAAACCTCAAAACATGATCAGAAAGAGTGGAGCCAGGGAACACATCTCCTCCAATTGCAATACCTAGAGAGAAATTTCAAAAATAATCCCAAATTATGTTCCATCCTAAATTTGAATGCAGTTAGAAACGCACAAGTTATATATAATAATAAGGAAGCATAAGGTGTACCTTCATAGATTCCATCTGTTACACGAGCAATAGTATTGTAGAGTTCATTTGACATGCCACCCTGCAATTATCATGAAACATTACTTTTCAAAACTTCCAACATAAGGCAAATTCTTATACTACCAGTCTTGAGAAAATTACTGCCCATAACAAGCTCAATCTCACTCATTGAAATTGTGGGACAAAATCTATCATATGGTCAACTACTTGATTTTCATTGTCCAGAAGGTGCGCATTATGCTCCACAGGTTAGAGCAACTTAGAGCTTCATAAATGCAAGCATTATTTAGATCCCAACTACTACGACAAGATTAGCTTTAACCCTTTTAATTAAACTAATAAAAAAAATTGCAAACAGAATTTTCTACCTCTTTCCTTCTTCCAGTAAGATATAATGTGTTTTAGTGTTACAACAAACTAAAATGACAAAGCAACTTCAAATTTAAGTTTCTAGATTCTGGACTGAACCCAGTGATAATGTACGGCTGAGGAAAGAGTACATACAGATTTGGAGACAAAACCAACAGAACCAGGCCTGTACAGTTTGCAGTGAATGATATTATCAATGGTTCCAGCTGTGTCACCTATCTTAAAAGCTCCAGCTTGAATTCCTCCAACAGTTGCTGGGCCAATAACAACCTGTAAGGCAAGTAATGGAACATCAAGACGATTACTAGCTTGAATTTCAATACAAATCAAGTAAGATAACTTGTATCATTTTTCTCACCTTGTTGTTTGATCGAGCATATCCAATCAACTGCTTGGTGTCGGCCTCAGGCACACCTTCAGCAATTATAGCCACCACCCGAATGGTTGGCTGTTTCAGAGCAGCCATAGATGAGGCAGCCGCACTGCAAATATATTAAATGTAAGACTGATGTAGTTCATACAAAACAGTCAAACTACAACATTAATTAACAAATATATACTTACCTTCTGAATGATGCAAAGTTAATGAAAACATCAGCAGTTGGATGAGCGGCACAAGCAGCCTCAATACTGCAAAAACATATAAAATATAGCTCAGCAATTACAGAGACAAGAATATGCAACTTCATTTTCTAAACCCCACAAGTATGCTGCTTTTCATATTAAGACAAAAACTATTGTTTGCTAAATGTTCAGTTCATATAAAGCAGTTGAGTCTAAATTTAAGATTAGTGCTAATAATGCCAGTTAGCAACTTACCATAAAATCAAAATGTATTTCAACATTTTCCTCTTGGAACATCATATTTGACAAGTTACATACCCAAATTACTCGTGACAACAGATAAATACTAAATACAGTTTATGATTTATTTTTCTCTAATAATGGTAACTGAGTGCTATACAAGTAAGATCTTCTAACGTCTAAATACACATAATTTGTTTTACTACATTGGATACAAATATAAACTAACTGAACTAATAGAGAATTAACAGATATTTATAGATACAACTAGAGGAACATAAGCTTACGTTGAATGGACGGAAATGGCGATTTCCTCCTGACCGAAAAACAGTTTCTGAAATCCCTCTGATCCAGGATTAATAATTCCGGCAACAGATGGTGTTTCCCTCCCTACAAACAAATTTTCAAACATTTAAATTAATACCAAACACCATCAACTAAAAATAATGCATTTATCATAAATAAAGTTCATTTAAAAAATAAAAACTATATTCATATATAACATATACCGCAAAGGAAATCAAAATCAAGCATCCGTTGGATCGGCAGCTGCTTGTAGTTGTAGAACAAAGCTTGTGTGGTTTTGGAAAACAACTGTCCAGTAGCCATGGCGTCGCTAATCACTCAAGACAGCTGTGATAACAGAACCAATAAAAAAATGTAAACGATACAATTCGAATTCGATTCACTCGAAATTACTACAATCAGCAAGCGAGATTCGAGCTAGTGAAGTACAAATTCAAGTGGAACACGAAATCAACAGCGGAAAATGAAGCAGATCTACACCGTTTAAATCAAACCAGTTCAACAAAAACACACCTAACTCAAACCAAAAAGCGAAACCGGATCGTAACAAACTAACAAAAGCGTAGAAGCGACCCCAAGGGTTAGTGTTAGGCAAAATGTTAATTTGATAACCGTTAAACAAATTATTTAAATAGCTTGAATTGCAAGATTCGTTGATGTGATTTTTTTTCCACAAAGCAAAACAAACCGAAGAATCTCTCTCTCTATCCTCGAATGTATCGACACTTGTTACCAAACAAACGGGAATTGGAATCAAAGAAAGATGAGAGAAGAGGATATCTGAGTCGTGATTCGTGAAGTACCTGACTCGGAGCCTCTGTCTCGGCTAACTCGGCCGATAAATTGGCGGGACAGAATCACAGAGATTGAGCGAGAGAGAGAATGAATGAGATAAATGGTAGGACAAAGAGGGAAGGTTTATATAGAGAGGTAGTAAGTGTTGCAGCTAACATGGACTCGTAGGAGGGAAGAGGTGTCACGTGGCGCTTGTTAGTAAGATCATGGAGCTACTATAATTTTTATTTTTTTTTTAAACAAATGGAGCTACTGTAATTGACTTAACTAACTGCTGAATTTTTGTTTATTTAATTAATTAATTTATTCTTTTGGTTGTAAATTTACAAAAAGAGAGAGAGAGAGAGAGAGAGAGAGTGAGGGGGTGAGTGTTAGTTGTCGTACTGTTTCTGTTGGTGGTAGGTGGACTTAAAATCGAGAGCTGGGGTTTTGCTTGACCGGAAAGTTTACCACCGGTTCTATAATTGTTTTTTTAATTTGAGAGAAATAACGTTTTTTTATTTAAAAAAATGGAGTTGAGAATGACCCTTGAATTTGTACTTATTTACAATCTTACTTATTATTATTTTATAAATTAAAATTGATTATTACATAAAAAAGTAAAAATATAAGTTGGACAGCAGCAAATATAACAAAGCCGATGACATGTAGTTAAAATAGGATAGGCATCGGTTCGGCTTAATTAAAATTGAATTGAATCGAATTAAATTTTTTTATTTGGTTTAATTTAAAATTTAATTTAGAGTTTGATTTAATTTTTTAAAAATTAACCGATTTGATTTTAATTCAGTTTTGGTTCGATTTGATTTGTTTAGATTCAAATTGAAAAAAATATAATAAAAATATAAAAAAATTATAAACCAAATCAAAACGAACCAGTGCGGTTCAATTTGGTTTCTAAGAGATAAAATCAATCGATTCCAATTTGTTAAAATCAATAAATTTAGTTTTAGTTTGTTTTCAACCTGATCTGAATTGAAATCGAAAATGTTTACTTTTTAATTTTAAATTTTCTTCTATTATTAATTTTACGAATATAATTATTTAATTTCAAAATAAATATATATACAATCAATTATTATTGCATGAACATACAAATAATGTGGCGTGTCTGTCTCATCCAAGATTTTCGAGTTCTAATCTTAAATAACTAAAAACATTGAGAGAGTTATATGTGAGAGTTGAAATGAATAGTATTATATTTTTTAAATAATATTTTAAATTATTTTATTTTATATGATATATTAAATAATTATCAAATAGTGAAATAATTGTATTATTTATCACTCAATAATTATTTAATATTTTATTTAAAATAAAAAATTAAAATATTATTTAAAAAAATATAGCATTATTCAAGTTGAAAAATGAAGTTATAAATAAAACTTTTGGAGCTCTAGAGGTTTTTTTTTCTTTTATCCTCGTATCCCTTTCTAGAGTTAAGATAGTGATAAATGAGGAGGATTGGTTAAAATAAATAAAATCCCTAATTTTTAACTATTTAGAATTAAAACGCTAAGATTTTCTTATTCACTTATGACTTAACAAACTTGTGTCATTTTGGCCGTTTGAATTGCTAACTTGGCTCGTGTTTGGGATTGAGATACGATTGCGATGGTTCCAAATCCAATGTTTTGTATTGTCTAAAAATCATGTAAATTGAATTGACTGCTGAAATATAATTATTTACAAATTATTTTTTGCAATAATTATCACTTTTCTCTCTCTCAATAGAATAAGCCAATTTCCTATCTGATAAAGAAGTTTCATTACTGTTTCTTATACATGTGTATTTTTTTGTCGCACGAAATAAATCAAAGTGCAATATTATCATTGTCGTGCAATTATGTAAAGTAATTAATACATTTAAAAAAAAAAGTTAATTCATTTAAGAGACGGGACGAAGACACATAACAATAAATAGAGGAAACAATAAAAAAAAAGAAGAAATATATAGTGGGAGACATAGATAATTCTGAATATTTAAAGAAAATTATATTCGTTAAAATTTATTTTTAATACAAATTTATGTCAATTTTTAAAAATTTATTTTGCTTCAAACCTTAAAATCAATTAAATCTGCGATCGTGTGAGAGACACTTAAAGTTTATCTTTAAAACAAATTCATATTTTGATATCTAAAGATCCATTCTATCATGGATATTAAAAATTATTTTAATAGTAATATTTTAGTTAAGTGGTTAATTATTATTTTTTTGGTTAAGTGCGGATACTAATACTAATATTGTGTTTTAATTGTATGTGTGTTTTTTTTTTTAAATAAAAAAAATGTTGTTTATGAGAATGATAAAAAAATCGTCGTACTAATTGGAAGCCTAATATATTATTTTATTTGTCATCATTCCCCAACAAAATTAAATTGTCTACAATATTAGACCTATTAGTACGATTACCCATAGTTAGTCGCATGCAAATTGCAATGCACGTGGCGCTTGCCAGGGTTCATGCGATCATTTTCTAAACTAAACAAAAGATAAGCAAAGATTATGATTTGATTAATTATGTCTTAACCTCAATCTAACTATAAAAAATTAAAAAAAAAATACTAACAAACTTTCGAGCTAGAAGGTGATTTACCTTCTCATAGTAATAATGAATCACCTTCTCATAATAATAATAATAATAATAATAATAAAGTGATTATAAAATGCACTTAAACGGTTGTCCTAATAGTAAACTTTTAGTTTGTGTGTTTTTTTGGTCTTAGTCAGGGGATTTAAACTTTAGTCGATGTTAAAGAGTAGTGTAATTATTTTTTCTTTTTTTAGGGGCTTTTCGTTTCTTATTTGTAGGATTTTCCTTTCTTTATTTGTGTAGCTTTGTCAAGGTAGGATTTTTCTTTCTTTATTTGTGTAGCTTTGTCAAGGTAGTGTAATTATCGTTTTTTTTAATAAATTTTTTCTTTCTGCATTTGTAGGATTTTCCTTCCCTATGTGTGGGGTTGTATGGCTGGACTTCCTCAAGGTAGTATAATTATATTCTTTTTTCATGATTTATTTATGAAGCTTTATTTTTTTGTATGTGTGAGGATAGGGGTGACAAAATGAGTTTCAACACGATTATTTAACACGAATTAAACATGTTTTAAATAAATATAAATAGAGATAAATTGACCGATTAATAAACGGATTGAATTTATGTTACCTGTTTATTAATCGTGTCGAATATATATTTAAATTGTGCGATTCACGATTTCATTTGAGACATGTTATTATTTAACTTACAGTTAAATTAAAGAAATTATTTTGTGATTCATTTAGAAATAAAATCGTATTTATTCATTTAGAAATAAAATTATATTTATTCATTTAAGACTCTTTTTTAATTATAAAATTACAAAATATATAATTAAAAACCCTAATTAGAACTTCTTACTTCTACTCATTAAACTATTCTACATAATGATTTTTATTTTTTAATTTATTTTAAAATAATTTTATTATTAAATGTATTAAATATTAAATTTTTTATACAAATATTAAAATTTATTAATTGTAATTTAAACGTATTTAATTATATTTAACAAATCGAATATTTTATATAAATGAATTAAATTTAGTATTATTATTCATTTAAATCAATATTATTTTAAACGGATCGAATCGTGCGTAATTATATAAATGAATTAAATTTAATATATTTATTTAAACATATTTAATCATATCACACCGTATAATTTAAATATTAAATAAATCAAATTTATATTTAAATATCTGATTCGTTTACATAAACGATTTATATAAAAATACAATACAAAATTTTTAATATCTTATATTAATATAATACAAATATGATTTGTTTATACATATTACCACCCCTAAGAGATTATAAGTTCTGAGTATATATAAGTGTGTGTGTAGGGCTTTCTTTTCCCCGTTCGTGGGCTCCACCATGGTAGGATAATTATTTCTTATTTTTGTGGGCTTTACTTTCTCTATTTATGGAGCTTTTCTTTAGTGTGTGTGAGGTTATTATATAGTCTGATGAGTTCTGTAAGATAGTGTAATTATTTCTTTTTCTTGTGAAGATTTTATTTCTCGTTTGTGGAAGTTTTTCTTTCTTGTGTGTGTGGGGTTATATGGTTGATGTATACTTTATGATGCTATATCGGTGATAAAAAAACACTAAAAGAGGTGATTATAAAATAAGTGTACTTCTCTATTTGTAATATGAAGGTTTCGATTCTTGTCTTCATATAAAAACATAGACCTTGACATATTTGTAAAGCGAAGCTTTCGATTCTTCTGTTTACATGAAAACAGAGACCTCGACATATTTTATTTCATCGGCGCACGAAATAATTTTATCATATTTTGTTGATAACATTGCTATATTGATGATCACTTTGACAGCAAATTTGAAATTGACGAAAAAATAAAATTGAGGGTGTTTTGTGCAGACGCAAGGGTATTTTAGTCAACATGGGTATTTCGCCTATCAAATAAAATAATGAGTGGTCTAGTAATTATTCGGTGAACTAACATCATCAAACATGCACTTCAGGGTTTGTCTAGCAACAACTTATGCATTTGTTTTTTGGCGATTGGTAGGGCGGTGTAAATACTTTTTATTTTATTTTATGGTAATTTTGTAGTTCGGGTGGGTATATTCAACGTTATATATATTATTTTTAATAATTTTAATAAATTTAAATATTTTTAATAATTCTGATAATGTAATTGGCTTAATGTTATATATATATTATTTTTTATGATCTTGATAATATAATTTAATGTAATTATTAATTGCGAGCCTGATATAACATAATAGTGTAATTTAATAAATAAAATACCAAATGTGTATAAATATATATATACATATATATCTTTGAGTACATTACTAAAAAAAAAAAAGTACATTACACCAACCCCAAATTATTATAATTATCAATTAACATATAATACCAGTTGTAAACATGTGCTCTAATTATTTTAATTATCAATTAAGTTTTTTTAATTAAAAAAATAGAACGTATTTTTGTGATAATATCAAAATAATTTAATATATATATATATATCATCACCCACTTATAAAATTATGCAAATCCATTAAATTGTTTGTAAAACCAAATATAAAATAATTTGATCAACAGGTTGTTGTGTCGTGTTAATTATATATGGTAGAGTTGAATCGTTCGTGATCGAACCATACATCTGCGCTATGTGTGCGGTATAGTGTTATATATATATATTTAAAATTTAAAAAAGTTTATATTATTTTATTTACTTTTTAATTATTATAAATATTATAATAACTTTAAAAAGTACATATTTAATTTTTAATTAAATTATTTTTATAAAAATAAAAATCTCATATACTAAAATATTTGAGAATAAAATAAAATATTTGATACATTTAACAAATAATGATAAAAATTTTAAAATAATTACAACTAAAAAATATATAATAATGATAAAAGTAATTTAAAATTTTTTATTTATTTTTAAAATTATTATTGTTATTGTAAATAAATTTTTTAATAATTAATTAAAAATATTGTTTAAAAATCTAAGTTTTTAATTAATTTATGCAAAAAAATTATTAAAATTACAATTGAAGACAAAATGGTGACATATATTTAGTTAACAAAAATAAAAATGTTTAACTTCGGTAAAAAAATAAATTTATATTAAAATAATAGTTAAATACTAAAATTTTTCAAAATAATTTTAATTAATCAACTACAACCCCTCGTTATTGACTAATTGCCTAGTTGCATCTTGCACGTAGATTCTTCTTATGTGTTTCATTTACTATTTTGCTTCCAATTTTTGTAAATTTAAAAATTGAACATGCGAATCATCCGTGTATTATTTTTTTTTATGAAATCATATAATTATTATTATTTAAAAAGATACTTTATAACTCAAAAAAAAAAAAAAGCAACTCATAACTCAACTTAGACCTGGTAAGATGTTGTTCGTTTTAAGCCTAAGCCGACATGATTTTATTTCTGAACTTCACGTAAGCGTCCTTCACCCAAAATAATATTATCAATTAAAGTGTGGATTATCCCTTATAAACCCAGTATCTCTTTCGTGCATTGACAATGTGAGATGTGCTTAAAATGTTACATACATCCCTCTTAGGAACTCAGCGTCCTCGCTGAGGTTTGTCCCACCACCGCTCTACTAGGCACCGGAAGTGGTTCTGATACCATCTGTCTCAAATTTAAGTCCTTTTAAATAGGTAAGAACTTAAGACTCTTGTGATTAGTAAAAATCTGATAAGTCACTCGATATAAGTAATGCCTCCAAGTCTTAAGTGCAAATAACACCGCTGCAAGCTCCAAATCATGTGTTGGCAGCTTACCTCATGGTTCTTAAGTTTCCTAGAAGCATAGACCACTTCCTTATCGTATTGCATCAACATACAACCTAACTATTGTATAAAAGCATTGTTATATACCACAAACCCCTCATTATCAGATGGAAGAGTAAGTACTGGTGCTGAAGTTAATCATGCCTTGAGTTCTTAAAAGCTCTGTCAAGCTAAAATTAATATTTGTTGAACTTGGCATAAAGCTGTTTATCCCTCAAGGTTTGTAAGATAAGCCTTAAATGTTCTATATGCGCCTCTTCACTCTAAGAATATATTAAGATACCATCAATAAATACAATTACAAATTGATCAAGGTAGGGACAAAACACCAGATTCATCGTGTCCATAAAGGCTGCCAAGGCATTTGTCAACTCGAATGGCATCACCAATGACTCATAGTGTCCATAACGAGTTCTAAATGCAGTTTTAGGAATATCAGCTTCCTTGATCCTAAGTTGACGATAACCTGAATGTAGATTTATTTTAGAGAAGACCTTATTACTTTAAAGTTGATCAAATAAGTCATCAATACATGGAAGTGGGTACTTATTGCATATTGTGACCTTGTTCAATTGTCGATAATCAATGTAAAGTCTGAATATTCCATCCTTCTTCTTAACAAACAAGATTGGAGCTCCTTATAAAGATACATTAAGTCTAACATACCCTTTATCCACAAACTTTTGTAATTGTACCTTAAGTTCATTTAATTCTATTGGAGCCATTCTGTATGATGCTGTCCCGAGGATTAAATCTATAGTGAACTCAACCTCTCTATCTGGTGGTAGCCCTGGTAAATCATCAGGAAAGACATTTGAGAAATCTTGAACTATAAGAATATCCTCTAACCTTATCTCATCCACTCTAGTATCCACCGCATAGGTTAATTAGGATGATTACCCTTTTTTAACTAATCACTTAGCGTCAATGACAGATATAATAGATGAAGGAATAAGCCTTCGTTCTCCATAAAATCTAACCTTTGACTTCTTTGGCTTTTTGAACACCACTTATTTTATAAAACAATCAACAGAAACATGATGATTAGCAAGTCAATCCATACCCAATATAGTGTCAAAGTCCCTAATATCAAAGGGTATCAAGTCTACTTCAAAATCATGCTCACTCACTTTAACTCTACAATTCTAAAACACACTTTTAGCAAGTAATGAATATCCAATGAGTGTGGCAACAAATAAGTCATAATCTAAAGGTCTCAACTCTTTATCTGAATACATTGAAAAGGCACGAGAAATAAAAGAATGCATAAATTTTGGGTCAATGAGAATATGTGCCTTACGACCAAAAATAGATAATGTACCTATAATAACACCTGGTATAGCATGTGTCTTCTGCTGTGTCAAGGAAAAAAACTAGAGCCTAAGTACAAGGTCGACCAAGTTGGCCCCTCTCTTCTTAAATAGAAGTCTGAGTCCTACCAGTCGATGTGGAACCTCTTGTCTGTATACCTTATTGACCTTGAGTTTGACTAAAGTCTCTATGGAAGTGTTGTGAAGTAGACATCTGAGCAGAGTTATCACTCTGAGCCAAAGTTAAGCAATATCTTTTAATATGTCCAGTCTGACCACAATGGTAGCAAGCACTGCTCCCAACCAAACACTGTCCCTGATGGTTCTTGCCACAAATTCTACATTGTGTGTGCTAGTGCTTACTGAGCGGTCATCAAGGTGATAACTATGTTATCATTTTATGTTGGAATTTGTGCTTACGTGCTATCCATTTTATGTATGAATATTTACTTTATATTTATACTATTATCATTTCATTAAATCGCTAATTATATTTTATACATGGTAAGATTATTGTAAAATTTTAGACATTGTATGATCTGAAAGAGTTTAGATCTGATCTAAATGAGTTTAGATCAGTGTTAAGAATTAGCAACGATAAGAGTTATAAATGTTAAGGGTTAGCACTGATAAGAGTTACCAGGTTATAAGAGTTAGTAAAAACTAAAGAGTTAGAGCCTTATCTGAAATATGACAAAGACCTAATTATATATATTAACAATGACATAGTTGCAAAGAGTTGTAAATAGTGCTAGAAAATGTTATTATGCAAGTATGTTCTCAAATACTATATTCCTGATCTATCTTCGCTGATGCATGTCTATTAGTAAAGACCTTATTATATATAGATTAGTGTATGTCTATATATGGATGGTCCATATGGTTAATCTTAGCAAACCATGAGTTTAATGGAAGCTCATATAAAGATACAGGTATTCAATTAAGGCTGAGTACTGAACAGACTCACGAAGACCTCTAATAAACATCTTATATAGCTGTCAATAGAGGGTCTTCTCGAGTTGAGTAGTATTCGTGGTCATTTGACATGAGCATCACGGTGGGCTTGTGAATGATTCACCATACTTTGATTTCACACATGTTAGAAACTTTTCATGGTCTGACCAATGAATGTCGTTGAGTATGGTCTGATGCTCATAGAGCCCGACGTGCTTAGATATGAGATCTATCAGCTCATTTGGGGTGAGTAATATATCATAATGCTCCAAGATTATGTTTTAGAAAGTCTTATGGCCATAAGCAGTTATACCCGAGAAAAATAGTTTTATCTTAGGGATAAATAATATCGTAAAAGTGTTTGCGGATATTATTTGTTGAAATTCAAATCTAGAGATAAGTTTATAGTCGAGCATATGGAGACTTGACGGTGTTGATCTATATATCCGCTCTTTTAGGATATCTATGGTGGAAGGATTATACGAATATGTAATAACCTCAACTTGTATGGTCTAATGCGTCATTTTGTAATATCCGTAATATGTGTGTGAGACATTGTTCAAGGACGTATGGACAAGTTTCATATGACAAACTAGGCATGGACCTAGAGAGTCTCACAATATGAAGTGTACTTGTTGTACACCAGAGCAGTATATTGGATCAAACAGTTTGGTCCAAGAAATTCCAGTAAACCGAAAATATATTTCAAGTGTTCCTAGGTTGTATATTTGTCAAGACTTAAATATTAAGTATATCACATAATTGATTGACAAGAGTTGTTAACCAATAGGATGTTGACATATGGAATAATATTGTGCATAATTTGAATAATTAATTCAAAAATAATTTTTTGAATAATTGATGTAAAATTTATTTTTTATTATTATTACAAAAGGGATAAATATCAATTATGACATTGGTATTATTTACTTAATTAGGGGCATTGATGTTAGTCATTAATTATTTAAAATCATTAAAAATATTTTAACATTAGGTGAATGAATATTTGGTGGTTATTAATAAAATATATTTGATAAGATAATACAATAAAATTGTTGGGTGTTTATCATAGAGTGTGTGATTATACGAGTGTATGCGTAATTTCAAAAAATTACTATATGCGCAGCGGAAGCATGTTACAAAATACACCCATTTTAATAATTTCAACATATATCACATATATGCATAAGTATAACAATTATACAATAATAAATGATGAACAATATTGTATTATAACATAATGTAAAATACTCACCTAATGAAGGTAGCTTTACAAATTCTTCAAGTTCTTCAATAATCCATGTGAAGAGCTCACCTTGAAGTATATGTTGAACAATTCTAGTCCATAACTTTTGGTGAGATTAAGGAGCTAGAATGGTAGCTTAGTGTTTAGAATTTTTCAACAACTTGTATTCAACTTCTTTGAATACAATTTTTGTTTCTTAAATGGAGATGATAAATATTTTCTATACAACTCTTGTATTAATTAAAAATCTTTAACATATAACTCTTGTATATTAATTTTAGAAACAATTTCTACATGATAATTATTTTGAACAATTCTTTGCAAAATAATTATTTTTTTCTCCATTTACATATCATTCATTTTGGCCATCCATTAAAGAAGGAGATGAAGAGAAGTTTGTTTATTTTTCCAACACTTGAAAGAATAAAAACCAAAACTCTCTCTTACCTCTCTTCCTTACCATTGCCAAATTCTTCTCCCAAAATTGAATGAATGAAAAAATGAATTCAATTGTTTTGCCAAAATTCATTTTGTTTATTCAATACTTTGATTAAACAAAATAAACAAAATAAAGTGCTCCACCAATTTTATTGTTGGTCTCCCATTTAAAATTAATTAAACCAAGCACTAGAATAATGGCCACCAAAATTAATTTTTACCTAACAATTATAATTACTTTAATTATAATGGGTAATTAAATGGCCAACATCTAGGCTCCTCATTGTATTAAAATATAATGCCATGATCTATATATATATTATAATATTATCTAATAATATAATAATAATATATGATTTAATTATTCAAAACAATTTTGAATAATTACTTTTTACCTTACTAATTTTTACTACCATGGTTAAATGGTAAAAAGGTAAAATCACATCATGGAACAAATTTTGTCATTTGTCAATATTTTATTAATTAACAACTCTTATTAATTAATTAAGTGATGTACTTAACAATTAAGTCTTGACAAATGTACAATCCGAGGGATTCCTAAACAATCGTTCTCTTTTGCTGAAATTTATTGGATCGAACTATTCAATCCAATCCGCTACCCCAGTGCACAACGAGTATACTTCATATTGTGAGACTCTCTAGGTCCACACCTAATTTGTCATATAGAGCTCCTCCATACGTTCGTGAACAATGTCCCACACACACGTTACGGATATTACAAATTAGTATGTTAGACCATACAAGTTGAGGTTATTACATATTCGTATAATCCTTCCATCATTTATATCCTTGAAGAGCAGAGATATAGATCATCACCGTCAAATCTCTATTTGCTCAACCACGAACTTATCTCCAGATTTATATTTCATAAAACAATATCCATAAACACTTTTGTGATGTTGTTTATTCCTCCGGAATATCTTTTCCGAGGTTTATGCTTGCGGCCACAAGACTTTCTGAAATACAATCTCAGAGTATTAGAATATACAACCCACTCATATGAGCTGATGGATCACATATCTACGCACACCGAACTCCATGGGCATCAGACCATACCCAGCGACACCCAGCGGTCAGACCATGAAAGGTTTCTGACATGTGTGGAACCAAAGCATGGTGGATCACTTACAAGCCCACCGTGGCGCTCAGGTCAAAGGACCACAAATACTACTCAACTCGAAAGACCTTCCATTGACGGCTTTATGAGATGTCTATTGGATGTCTTCGTGAGTCTGTTCAATATCCAGTCCTTACTGAATACCTGCATCTCTATACGAACTTCCTACTAAGCTCATGGTTTGCTAAGACTAACCATCTGGACCATCCAGATATAGACATACACTAATCTATATTAATGGATTTCACCGATAGACCCGCATCGATGAAATTAGATCAGGAACATTATGTTTGAGAACATACTTGCATAATGATATTTCTTAGCACCATCTGCAACTCATTGCAGCTATATCATTACTAATATATTCTCAGGTCATTGTCCCATTTCAGACAAGGCTCTAACTCATTAGATTTTGCTAACTTTTAGTACCACTAACTCTTAGTGTTTATAACTATTAGCGTTGCTAACTTTTAGCCCTGGTCTAAACTCTTTTAGACCAAATCTGAACTCCTTCAGATCATACAATGTCTAAAACGTTACAAGCATCTTACCATTTAATAAAAATAATATTAATGATTTTATTACAAATAATAATTATATAAATACAATCACTATGTATTTATACATTATGGAATGACACGTAAGCACAAATCCCAACAAAAATGACCAACAATATTTCATGGTAGGCCATGAAAAGTATTATAAAATTAAAACAAAACTTAAATGAATGGAATTCATTGATTAGATGCATGATACGGTAAAATGTGGAGAGATAAAGTATAGAGAAAAAGTTTTTGGTTAAGTCATTTTCTAAGTATTCTTGTAAAGGGTGGCGTAGGAACAAAAAGGAACTAAATACATTTTATACCTATCATCTCTCATAATTAACAAATACTAATAAGTCAAAGTGTTTAAAAAGTTAAAACATTTTGTTGTTGAAAATTTATGACTGCTATTTTAGTTTCACAATTCTACCGGTTTGTAATTATGAACTAGAATTATGCAACAACACACTTTAAAGTAAGTTCATGACTTAAAGATTAGAGTTCTTAAAGAATCGAAAAATTACATTCAATTTGGGTATATTTATTTATTTGCAGTTTATTTAAATAATATTTATAAACATATATGAAATATATGTATTTGATTATGCTATATTAAATGCAATATGTATGTGATACTTTTACTATGTGTATAATTTTTTAAAATTATACGTACACTCCACACATCACGCACCTATTAACAATCTCTACTATCTACACCACTACCTATTAAAATTCTGTTCCTGTTTTCTCCTATATCCCAAATTCTAATTTTTTTAAAACCCATCTGAACTACAATTGAAATTCTTTATGATTCATTGATACTCCGCTCTACTTTTATTACAGTCTCCATTAACTTTTTAAATTTACTGAAACCAAAAACTATTACAGTTATATAAATCTTACAGCATAAATCATTTTTAAACTTAATACATTTTTCTTTTTTTAAAATAATTATTGTCATAATAAAACGTGAAAAATTTAAGAATATAATAATTATTTTAATCTAAAATTTATAAAAAAAACTACAGAACGAGTTATTTCAACTCCACTGATACAATATGAGTTAAAAAGCTTGGAACTATACTCAGCCAAGCATCATCAATTCTTGAATGAATAGCATATTTGGTATGTTCATGCGCTAACCTATTAGTTTCTAAAAGAACATTATAACTTTGAAATGACTTTAAAAGCTTCCAAATATTTATGAGAACAAGACTTAGCTTCGATGGACCTGAGAACTACTGACACATTAAATTCAATCCCAACAGATGTCACGTGCAAATTATTTATAGCTTGCAAACCGTGAAAGATTGCTATTGCTTCTGCCATCGGAACTGAGAGCACGCCGTCCAAGGTCTTTGGGCCCAAAAACAAATGTCTCTCCCGAACTATCACAAGCTACAAAGCCAACCCTTTAATTGATTGAATTAACAACATCCAAGTTTACTAAAATAATTTTGGAGGGCAGTTGATGATCGTGGATTAGTAAAAGTTGAGTTTATTGGATCTCTATTTATTTCATATAACGGGCAGAGGGAGAATTTTATTCAGGCAAGAATAGACAAGTTCTTTCGCAATGAGAGATGGCCGGAAATTTTCTTGTTTCTTTAATCAAACACTTGGACTTCTAGAGGTCCGATCACAGGCTTTCCTTGTTGTTTTTGGAGGTGAAATATATGTTTTTAAGATTATTTTATTTAAGAGATATTATTATTAATATTCTTAAAGTATAGTCTAATTATAACAATATTTACATATTTAAAAAATTAATGGTAATATTTTTTTTTTGTAAAACATGCTAAATTGTTAAGGATATTTCATTAATTTTAATGACAAATCATTGATAATTAAGCATTTGTGTATATTTTATCAAAAAGAATATATTAACATCAATTTTTTTAACTTATAAATATTGATATAATTAAATCATACTTTAGATATATTAATAACAATATTTTTTTTTGTGAGAATATTGATTGAAAATCATCAGGATATGATTTGAAGAGTAAGCCAAATGCGTAGGGTACGCACGGATCGAAGACGGACGCGAAAGGAGACGGAAAACGAAGATGGGCGCACCAGATGCCAGTGCTGCGGTGACCGAGCGTGGGCGTCGCGACGCCCAATTCAGCAATTGAGCGCTGCGGCGCCAGGCGACGAGCGCCGCAGAGCTCAGACGGGTGCACTAGCACCGCGGCAGTGAGAGCTAAGCATCGCGGCGCTGGTCGTGAGAATAGTTTTTCGTTTTTAGTTTTCCTTATTTCGTCTCCTACTTGCTTCAGAACTCTCTATTATGACTCGCACACGTATATGGTAACTTAAGTCGTCCCAAAACTTATATAAAGACTATCAATTGACTTGTAAACACACATTTGTGATCATCAATTAATCTTTGTGATAGGTTAAGAAATTCTAGTGATCATCAACAATCTTTGTGATTTTTTGTGAAAGAAAATTCTTAGAGTGCAAGAGAGAGTTATTTTTGTGATCTTTTTTGTAAAATACATACTTTGTCAGTATTTTGTGATTCATAATGAAAGAAGAGTATGATCTTGATTCGCTGTGGACGTAGATAAGTTATCAAACCACTTAATTTTTTGTGTGTTCTTGTTCTACATCTTTTTTTTTTATTTCATAATTTACTTTTCATAATTTACTTGTTCTACATATATTATTTGAATAATTTTACTTATTTATATACTTCTACTTCAATACCTTTATTTAAAAATTCACTAAATGATCCAAAACTCATCCTCTGTTTAATATTCTCCGGGAGATTGCATTAGACTAAAAAGTATAAAAACAAGAAACCAATAAAGGGTTGATAAACTTGCATGAACTTAACAATCAAAATTATATTAACGTGGAAATAGATGATTATGGTAGATATGAAAAAAGCACCATAACATTTGTAGATTGTTTAGGTTGTTCAAAAAAAGCGCAATAGACCACTTTTTTAATGTTATTTTAGCATTTTAATTAGATCCTGATTTATATATAGAACTTTTTGTTTTATTTTTAATTAATACTGAAACCAGCCAGAGAATGGTAGTTTATGTTATGAAATTCAGTCGTTTTATTTTTGATCCACAATATGAAATATAATTTCCACTATTTTTAGTATAAACTCACTCTCTGGCCCTTCACAGTTGCTTCGCAACTTCATGTCCTGCAATATGCAAATGGCTCAAATTGCATCTCAAATCTCCAATATTTTTCGAACTTCAAACAGTAATTAATCTGTACAATAAAAGCTCTACTCAAATTTCTCAATTGCCAATTGCCCATTTGGAGTAAAATAAAGCTCATTTCTGTTCCCCAAATAGGCACATTAGATATAGCCTGCATATCTTACCTTGACCATCTCATAAGCTCTTTGTCCCACATCGATATCAATTGCCAAAACTAATTCTTTATAAATCACTAACTCTCGAGCACTCATCGCCGAGCTAAGTAGCTATAGCTTGTCACCCAAGCGGGGGCATTAAAGTGGTTGGACAATGTCCAAGCCATCTGGCAAGGCCAATTGTGCGAGTTCTGGCTCGCCCGTTCCAAGTTGAGAGTTGAGATGTGTGTTCCGGGCGAAAGCCTGGACTGACTCTAGCTCGTAGAGTGGAGGGCACCGCGTGAGGCTGGCTTCACAGAGCAGCGAAAACCTCCCGCTCTCAACGGTGGAAGGATAACGAGTCGGTGCCCTCTTGACCTACCATGCCTGGTGAGCTGAGTTCAGTTG
The DNA here is from genome assembly GCA_946807835.1 of Ailanthus altissimus. Classification (NCBI taxonomy): domain Eukaryota; kingdom Viridiplantae; phylum Streptophyta; class Magnoliopsida; order Sapindales; family Simaroubaceae; genus Ailanthus; species Ailanthus altissimus. Next base: position 27,483,260 of record OX327703.1, on the reverse strand, counting down.
GACAATCACCTTTTTGGTCCCCCATTTTTTTCCCCTTATCCTTTATTGATAATCGAATTTTTGCTCCAAGATGACTCTCTTTCCTGTTCCAAACGAGCAGCAAATAACTCATTTTGTTTAGAAGAGAACTTATTAGAGCTCTGTTAATTGATGAAACAACTCCGCGAGTGCATGTTTTGTTTCGAAAGAGATTAAATCAATTGTTTAGAACCGAGGTGACATAGAACAATGCACCAGTCGCTCTCAGAATTTTTTGTGATATCAATACTTAAATGCTAAATCACCCATTAAGATTAATACTGTTAAATAATGCATCTTTCAATCGAAATATACAGCTAATACCAATGTTGGAAATCAAATGCATTGTCTAAGATTTCAGAAATCTTAGCATAATAATAAAATATTATTACATATTTTATTACTGTATCACTTTAGGCACTGAAGTAAAGCTTTTTTTTCATAAACATTCCAGCACCAACAACTGTTTAGACTCCGTTTCTGTCATTACAGAGATCTACAACAAATACCCTGGCCCTTATTTCCTCCTTTTCCCTTTGTGTACATTGTAACTTAATAAAAAAGATTACTGATATTTCCTCGATGAAATTTTCAGAGCTTAGCTCTCTGTAAATCTGACTTGGCAATGGTTCCCAAGTGCACTTCATCAGGTCCGTCTGCAACTCTCAAAGTTCTTGCTGTGGCCCAGAGATGTGAGAGAACAGTGTCAGTCGACAAACCAGCTGCACCATGCACTTGCATTGTCATGTCCAGCACTTTCAGTGCCATGTTTGGAGCTGCTACCTGCTCCATGCATAATAATAAAATATTATTACATATTTTATTACTGTATCACTTTAGGCACTGAAGTAAAGCTTTTTTTTCATAAACATTCCAGCACCAACAACTGTTTAGACTCCGTTTCTGTCATTACAGAGATCTACAACAAATACCCTGGCCCTTATTTCCTCCTTTTCCCTTTGTGTACATTGTAACTTAATAAAAAAGATTACTGATATTTCCTCGATGAAATTTTCAGAGCTTAGCTCTCTGTAAATCTGACTTGGCAATGGTTCCCAAGTGCACTTCATCAGGTCCGTCTGCAACTCTCAAAGTTCTTGCTGTGGCCCAGAGATGTGAGAGAACAGTGTCAGTCGACAAACCAGCTGCACCATGCACTTGCATTGTCATGTCCAGCACTTTCAGTGCCATGTTTGGAGCTGCTACCTGCTCCATGCAATGCCAGTTAGTTGGCCAAGAAATTGGAAAATTTTCGTAAATTTTATTAAATATTTTCTTTTGTCACCCAATTTCTTTTCAATTACTTTTTGTCAAACACCCCCAATATCATACTATTTTCCCCTCATCCTCTCAAAATAAAAAAAAGTTTCTTTTCTCAAAAGAAAACGCATTAAACTCTCTCAAATTCACTTAATTTAATTGAAAACTTGTAGATCCGACTGGAAATCATCACATTTTAGAGAGTAGAAGCTACATAATCAATTGTGAAATTAAAAAATGGTAAAATTTGGTGAGTTTTAAATTTTGTGTTAATTTTATTGTATATAATTAGTGTAAATAATTGGATTTAGAGTTAAAAGGTTGGAATAATTATGAAAAATAGTTGAAAATTATGAAAGATGGGGTTAAATAGTAAAAAATGGCTGAATTGAGCCAAAATGAGTTATGCCCAAGGCATATGCGCCAAAATGGGTCCTCAAGCGGGACGTAATGATAATATCTTAGGCAAACTAAAAGTTTTGAAACGCTTTGATACACTTTCATCCTTTATGTTAGATGTTCGCAAAACTTATACACATGAATATCAATTGTAAGTGTATAAGTCGTGAGCAAGTAATAAAATGATTAGTGAATATTTTTTCATTGAAGATTGATATTTAAAATAATGTTAATTACTATAGTGTTAACAATTTAATTTTACCTTAATTAATTTTAATTCTAGGTTGATTAAGAAAATTAAAGATACTTAATCTAACAATTTAACAATTTAAGAAGGTGAGAAATCTATCAATAAAGGGTCTTAGGGTCTTGATTTCATTTTATCTTTCTCATATTTTTCATAATTTAGTGATTAACAATTATTATTATGAAATTATTAATTCAAAGGTTCAATTTAATCTCATTAACTTATTTGGAGCATCAAATGAGACGTTATGCATATATATATATATATATATATATATAAGTTGATATCCCTATCTAACTTGTCTATTTACACATTAATTAAATAACATTTGAATGATTACTCAAATTTTATTAGTTTTTCAACTCAATAAAAGCTCAATCATACTTTCTAAGTCCAACAAATAAGTTAGACTTTCCAATGCATACAACCTATAAGTCTAAATCACTAATTAATCTCCTAATCAAATTTAAAGTAATAAATTTAAAAAAGTACAAATGAATAATACAAAAAATAGTCATTAGTCAACTAAAAACATCAAAACATAATAAAATGTTAAGCTACACTAAGCCTATAGAATAAGAGTTTTAGCATACAATGTTCAAGTATAGAATTACAATAATCCAAAAAATTACAAAAGTAATCATGTTTAAAGTAACATAAGCTATAAATATTAACTCCTAAATAAAGTAAACGAAAAGGGAATAAAGAAAACTAGTGAAGATGTCTGTTTAGGGGTTTCAATCTTCAAGAATTCAAACTCCAAAATGCATTCTCTCTCTAAACTCCTTTAATTCTCTCTCTAATTTGGCTCTAAAAATAGGCTTACAAATTAGGGTATGGACTTCAAAATTGATTTTGGGTGTTGGCAGTGCTTAGGTGCCAAGTATTATGCCAAGAAGCTTGATTTGGCTTTTAAGTGCCAAGAACTGAGTTTTTTAGCGCTTAGGTGCGGGTATAGCAAAAATAATATAGTAAATTTAATGTTCACGATTGCTATAGCGGTTTACCATTTCACTGTAGAATATTTGATAATTTGTCTTGTTTTTTTTTTTTTAAATTTTCATCTTAAATAGCTTATTAATTTTGAACCTACAAAATAACATTAACACACATAAAAAAAAGTCCTATATTCATGCTCAAAATAGGTAAACATTTGATTGTGAGAGATATAATATGATGTATAATACATCACACCATTCAAAAAGAATTTAACTATTAGAGACAATAACTCCAACGTAGAAAGAAGCGGGAAGCATAATACATAAAACATTTGCTGGTTGAAAAGCGAAGAAGTTTATTTAAAATGCTTCAATTCCTTCACTATTAAGGGACATCTTTTAGTTCTAATATTTGTAAGTTTAATCAGCTCGTGCATAGTCCAATCTATAAACTCAAATTTTGGATTCATCTTGTCAAGAAATTAGATCCGCCAACTTATAGGGTCTACCAATATGTCATGGGCTTCATAGAGGTAAGAATGAATTAGAAATTTAAATTTTGTTTAAATTTTAATTATTATTATGTGTAAAAAAAAATTTAATATGAGTGAAGAAATTTTACTTAAATTATTTTCTCTTAGTTGAAATTTTAAATTAATTAAATTATATTTATATTTAAATACATACATTCATATGCTGATACGAACTATAATTTATATACTATGAATAAGTATGTTACTTTGTTTATAATTCATTTTACGTTTTATACACAATATCACATTTATTATAATTCATTTTACGTTTTATACACAATATCACATTTATTATAATTCATTCTCACTTTTCACTTGTTTTTAAAACACACCCACACGATTTTTTTTTTTCTCAGACACAAACACTTACTTAAGAATTGTATTTTTTTTTTTACAGAAAAATAGTGCAATCCTATAAATTCAAGAAGCAATTGAAAACATAGAGTTAATTTCACGAAGTTAACTTCAACCTGTAAACAATATATATATATATATATATATATATTTTTTAAATGACACATGACCAAGGTCTCTTACGCAGCTTTATCCCTCTGCCATTTAAATTGAAATACTGGGTTCGGTTTCTTGGTTGTGTTTTATACGCATGAATTGGATCTTGAGTGCAATGGTTTAAGGGAAGAACTGCTAGTAGCAAGTTCAAAAAGGGTCTCGTATGGAGCCCATTTGGGTCACTATTAGAGAAGCTAAAAGTGTTTTTAAAAATCTAAAAGTTAATTTAAGTGTTTGATTATATAATTTTAAAATTATTTTTCGGCGAAGTCACCCTGTCCTACAATAAATTTTAAAAAGTTAAGACAGTGTTGCTTTTTAAAATTTGATTTTGAGTATTGGTTTTATTTTTAAATATGATTCAAATTTTATTCTCATACAAATAGAAAAAAATTCTAAAATTATCCTTTTACAAATTATTAATTTTAATTCTAATTCTACTTAAAAAAATCATTAAATTTTAAGTTTAATTATACTTTGTTTTACATTTTATCTAGTTTCTTCTCTAATAATAAATTTTTTGTCTTTATTATTGTTATTATTATTATTACTACTACTATCCCACCTCTCGTTATAATTATATATATATATATAAATATATGTATATTTATATTTAACTCTATTTCTTGTCATATTAATTCTTACAGCATTATGACAATATAATTTATCAAATGCATATTGTTAAGGGAGAAAATACTTTTCTTTCTCAAGGTTATGTTGAAGTTAAGAACTCAAAGTTTAACTTAGAATCTTAACCTTTTTGCATAGCGGAATAACCTATTAATCAAGCAAAATAATAAGAATCCAAAACAAAATATAAAAGAGTACAACACAATCTTATGTAGTTCAGCCAGTTGCCTACGTCCACAGTGAATTTAAAGATTCTAACATATTTTATTAACTCTCTAGAGATTTTATAAGAAAAACTCAATTTAAAAAACCCTAAAAAAGATTTAATGTTTAGTGAACCCTTACTTTACATTAGAGCAATAATTATCCAAACGACGGTTCCACCCTAACACACACAAGCACTTAGTGTCTACCTAGTTCTTTCCTCTCTTAGAATCTCTCTTAATGCTTAATCTCAACTAAAAGGTTTACAAGTGTTTATATATGGTGTATTTCGTGCCTACTAACCCTATTCCTTGTTGGAGTAAGAGTCTACTTGTTTTAAAAGTCCAAAAATTCTCAAAACTCAAAATCTTGAACCGAAACGGACATTCTGACGCGTTTGGGCGCCGCGGCGCTCATCCCTGGGCACTGCGGCGTTGGGTAGAATCGCGCCCATCGCCGTGGCGTTGAGGACCCAGCGCTGCGGCACTGGTAAAATGGCGCCCATCATCCCGGAGCTGAGGACCCAGCGTTGCGGCATTGAGTTGCTGTCTTGGCCGTTGCGGCGCTCAGCCTTGTAGGCACCTCCTGCGTTTTTTTTGCCACTTTGAGTCCCGTTTCACTTCTTCCTTTGTGTTCTACACGTTCTAAATTTCTTCATACATGTCCCACACGTTCTAAATTTTTTGTGACTTTCCACTTTGATATTCATCTCAATTCTTATCTAATCAAGATTATTAAATCACTAATTTTTTAACGTATATAAATTAATTTTGAATTTCATAATATTTTTAAAAATATAATTTATTAAATACCAAACTATTTCTCTTTACGGCTAATTAAAATAATTATTTTAAAAAGTTATGATAATCCTAAATTGACCTTAGTATATTCATTAAAAAAATAGTCTTTGTTAAATTGTCAGACATGTAGACTCGGGCACAACATTTTTATAAACAAAGAACATTAACAGTTTAATAATTTTTTTAAATAAAACGTGTATATTTCTATTAAATGATAGATTTCTTTAATATAAATGATTTATGCTATTTTAACGTTACCATGACGTATTTACTATTTTGCACTAAATTTTGTCCCTATCAATAACATATGACACTTTCTAATTAATTTACTTTTTTAATTAATTATAAAATAAATTGAATAAAATTAAAAAATTTAAAAAAATCAGAAAGTCACTGCCACTTCTGGTGAGCATTGATGACAGTTACGGGTTATGATTTATGAAATAATAGAGTTATTTTCGACAATTAAATATTAAAGAAGTATTGAATGTAGCGAGAAGAGTAACGATTATTGTAACACCGAATGATGGGGTGTTAAAGTGTAATGCCACATCTATTAATTAGATTGTTGTTTATGAATTATGTTGAAGATATTGATGTACAGTATGTAATATACCTTTATTTAAAGGCGGTGTTATAGTTAGGGGTGGGCAAATCCGGTTCGGTTCGGTTTTTAGTGTGAACCGAAAACCGAACCGAGCCGGTCGGTTTTTGAAAAATAAAACCGAAAACCGAACCGAAAAATTAAAAACCGAACCGAACCGAACCGGTTCGGTTCGGTTCGGTTCGGGTTTTGGTTTTTCGGTTCGGTTTGGGTCGGTTCGGTTCGGTTCGGTTCGGTTTTATAATTTTTTTAATTTTTTTTTAATTTTTTTTTAATTTTTTTTAATTTTTTTTTTAATTTTTTTTAATTTTTTTTTTAATTTTTTAATTTTTTTTTAAATTCGGTTTTTTCGGTTCGGTTCTCGGTTTGGCCTTCCGAACCGAAAACCGAACCGAATTTTTCGGTTTTTAAAATAAAAAACCGAAAACCGAACCGACCAAGAGAAAAACCGAACCGAACCGACCAATTCGGTTCGGTTTTTCGGGTCCGGTTCGGTTTTCCGGTTTTTTGCCCACCCCTAGTTATAGTGATCCATTGCTCTTTTTGTCACGTTCAATACTCTTTAAATATTTTAATGTAAATTTTATGTATTATTATATAAATTACAAAATTAGAGTTTAATGATATAATAATGAATTAATATATCATTAGTCTCTAACTATGGTAATCATTGGAAATAGATGCATTTTTTATGTGATTTTTTTTAAATTCATTTTATAATTATTTTAAAAAAATAAATAGATCTATTATATTATGATATATGTTATTTTAAAATAAGTATTGGAGGAGTATTAAATGTAACGAGAAGAGCAACGACTATTGTAACACCGAATGACGGGGTGTTAAAGTGTAATGCTATATTTATCAATTAGATTGTTGGTTAGGGATTATGCTAGAGATATTGATGTATTGAATGTAATATACCTCCATTTAAAGGTGGTGTTAAAGTGACCCATCGCTTTTCTTGTCACGTTCGATATTCTTAAAATATTTTAATGTAAATTTTTTTTATTATTGTATAAATCACAAAATTAAAATTTAATAATATAATAATGAATCAATATATCATTAACCTCTAACTATGGTAATCAATGGAAATAGATGCATCTTTTATGTGTTTTTAAAAAAATTCATTTTATAACTATTTAAAAAAAAAATAGATCTATGATATTATTATATTATGATATATGTCATTTTAGAATAAAGTATGAATGAAAATTACAAAAATTATATGTTTGAGGGATTCAATTTTTTTTCTCATAAACTTTTTTAAATTTTTTTTTATTATTAAACACTGAGTAGGTGTTGCATTCTATAACAGTTAACTTTTTTTGACATAGGATAAGCTGAGAGTAACTGAAGACTTCCACTCCAGTAAAAATAAAAATGCACTGCAAGTAAAACTTCGATCAATGGTTACTTTTCGAATTTCGTCACACATGTTAGAGGCTACACTAGATCTTCTAAAAAAATATTTATAAAACTATTCATACTAAAAGAATAGATTGTGTGGACATCATTCAAGGGATTAATCTTTAAATCAAATCAATAAATGTAATAACAATCAGGAACTCGCAAGCTTGTCTGCTACACTTTACGTGAAGTGTATTATTATTTCTTAAATATTATCACAATATTATTACCATAATATTACACATTTTAAGTTAATATAGTAATATAATCTTAAATGATATGTCAATAATTTATTAAATAATATTTTTTTAACAATCTTTTGAATTTATAATGGTAAAAGTTAATAATTTTAGATAATAAACCATACTTTTTCTATTATTCAATAAATGAATGAGTGATAAATTATTTGAGATGAAAAAATTAAATATATATATGATTTATTACATTATATTATTATTATGCATGTCTTTGCTCATATGTTTTTTTTTTCTTTTGATTACATTATTTATATTACATTGGTGATACTACATTAGATGGAATTATAATTAAATTATATAATTAATTTTTTTAAAAATAACATGTACATTTAAATATACTTCACTTAATTATGCTCTGAAATCATTAAAAATAACAAATGCAACTTTAAATATTTCATCCAAATTAAAAGACTCACAGCATGAGAATGCTGGAGAGTATTATGAATAATAAGTGCAAGTTTGAGCATCTCATCCAAATTAAAAAAACTCACATAATACAAAAAAATTAAATTAATTATCTTAACATCTTTTAAGATTTGAATCTTTAACCTCAGTACAAAAAAGCACAAGACTTGCACATTAATGAAAGATTAATTATGTGGGTTACAAATTTGTTCATATTGATAAAAAAAATGCTGAGGCCTATTAAAAGAAATGATCATATCTATTAATTTTCATCATCGTTTTTGATTAGTAGACTAAATAGAACATGTTAGATTTCAATATTCATAAGACATTTTTGTTTTCCAAGAAATCTTGTCGAGGAAGAATTTATCCGGGGCCCAAACCTTCTTAGACACGTCTATATTTTCACAAAGATTTATATGATAGGTTCTAGACCTTGCAGATTTGGAGAGGTCAATTCCTTCCACCTTCCATTTTCTCTGTTAACGTACGTCAATGACATGTGATATTATTTTTAATATCACAAGTGTGAAGCTATAGAGGGCCTTATGCTTTCTATGTAAGGGGGTTGCCTTCAAATATTGACAGCAACTCAAGGCAGACACATTACAAAAACTTGTTTTTCTTGTTTTCCATCAATTTCTTGTGCAGTTATTGCTAATGGCAACTCAAGCTCATGAGACAAACAAGCTTGTGAAGGTTGGTTTGGAGGGCTTTGCTCTCTTGGACGAGTTCTACGGCCTGAGAAAGAAGTTCGGAAGTGTTCCTACAACTCAAGCAAATGATTATTATCAATTTCATCATCACCACTACCACCGCTACCACCACCATCATTGTTACAACGACAGCAACAAAAAGCAGTACGTTTATGGGGGCTCCCAAGTTATCACTGTCAACGAGCCAGTTATAGATAGTAACCAGGCAGCTCAATTATATGGTGGCATCATAATCGTGGATCGTTGTTGAGAAAAGCTTAGTAGACTTTTTTGTCTTTCTTTTTATTTATTTTTTGTTGAACCTCATTATACGAAGTAGAGTTTATTAATTAGAAAAAAAAAGTACGCCTAATCAAAGATATGTGATAAGCTTTATCCCTCGTATTAAAAAGAAAACTAAATAAAAAATGAGGGCAAAAGCGTTGAAAACAAGGGTATGATTTAATGCATGGATAGATATAAATGGTTCGAGCAAACTTATAGTTAACAAGTTCATTTGCATCCTTAAAAATAAGGTGTTTGAATCTCAGAAAGAGGATTAGACCATCAAGCGAAGACAATATTACATCGAAACCGAAAGTTAGCTACATTATTATTCCTCTTTGAGTGTAAATGTATCGAAATAACTATACATATCCACTTAGTAATTGTAGTGGTAATGTGACTAAGGATCACGTACAAAAAAGAATACCACAAGTCAATGGTTCATTCGGAACATAATCAGGAAAAAATTGGTCTTACCGTCAAAAACAAATTATAACTAAGAAATGAATTATGGACTTTCCATTTTGATCATGAGACAGCCCTCACCATTTAAAGGACTAGCCATATTAGACAAACAATGGCTAGTTGCTCTTTAACTTTTAAGTCAAACGTCTTGTATTTAGAAAGTATTATTGTCATTAATATTGGCTATGGTTCTCAACTTGTATAAAAAGGCTTCTGGATTGTCATTGTAACACACGAGGAATAATAAAATTTCTTGAATAATCATTCCTTTGTTATCTTTATGTAGTAAGTTGGAGCTTGCAGCCTTAAAAGTTATGACTACTGCTGCTGAAAGTATGCTCTCTTACTGTAAAAGTACTTTGGATGTATCATATGAATATTTATTCATCTAATAGATATCTCTTTTTTAGGTCTGTGATAATGAATGTACGTTGTCTTATAATTTTTCTACTTTTTTCTTTATATTAAATGTTAACGGGCTCTTTGGCTCTAATTAGGATCGGTACTTATACTGTGAAATGCCCAGTTCATATTATCGATGAAACGAGTACCATGAATTCGATTAGGATCGTTTAGTTGTGGTAAAATCTAAAAAGCCAAAGATCAACACCTAAAACCACCGTTTGATTTAGCAGACGCCGGCCATCATTAGTCACCTATCTTCGGCATTAATTCACTGTCAGAAATGCGAAATGGAGGTGAAAATCACCATACGAGGCATATAAAATTAGACCTCCTTTGCTGCGCATTGCACCTCGTAACCACCACCGTTCAACTTCATGATGTGCATACTATACTTCTAGTTAGTCCCGAGAAACTCAATTCCGCACTGCTGCTGAGTCGTCGGACTTATCCACCAAGGACTAATGGAATTTTTGTGGATTGCATGTCGCCATCTTCCACCTCTCCCATTTGTCGAAAACACGAGTTAAAGGCTAGATCGTTATGTTCCTTCATCAAACAATTAGTTGTTGATTTATGTTACTTTTTTATCAAAGCAAATAGAAGTGGCCACCTCGATCATATTTATCAATAAGCATTGGTCAAATCAAATTTCAAGTTGTGTTTACGATTGTTAAAGATATATTACAATCAAACTTATTTATATTTGCATAATTATTATTTATATTTTATAATTAGTATGTTATATTTTATTTTTTTGTTATATTTTAATTTTTTTATTTATATTAACTTAAAATTTATATAAAGACATACTATATAACAATTGATACATATTGTGAGAGAAAGGTGATTAAAAATCATCGAGATATAATTTGAAGAATAAATCAAGTGCGTTGGGTATGCGAGGATCGAATACAGATGCAAAAAAAGCAAGTGGTAATGCCCAGGCGTGGGCGCCGCAGCTTCAGGTGCTCAGCACCGGGACGCCCAGACGAGAATGCCTAGAGCCGCAATGCCAGGAGCTGGGCACCGCAACACTCAATGCGAGAAGAGGTTTCCTGTTTTAATTCAACCTATTTTGACTCCCACTTGTTTTAAGACTCCCTAATACGACTTTCACATATTTGGATAAATCTAAGTCGTCCTAAAATCTATATAAAGACTCTATATTAGCTTGTAAACACAATCTAAGTAATTTTAGTGAGAAGACACAAATCTTTATGATTAGAGTGAGATCTTTGTGATCAAACATACTTTGTGATTCTTAGTGAGAGAAAACCCCTTAACTACAAGAGAGGGTGATTACTTTGTGAGTCTTTCTTGTAAAAGGTATACTTTGTGAGTGCCTTGAGATTCAATAATAAGAGTGTGTGATCTTGATCCACTGTGGACGTAAGCAAGTTATCGAATTACGTAAATTTTGTGTGTTCTTCTTCAACCTTTCTCTTTTTAGTTTCTTAATTACTTGTTCTATGTTATATTACTTGGGTTATATTGCTTGTTTGTGAGCTTTCGCTTTTAAAAAATGGTATCAGAGCTTGGTTTTGAGCAGACATGGCTACACCCAAATATGAGGTAGAGAAATTGAACGGTACGAATGACTTTAATCTGTGAAACATGAAGGTTAAGGCATTATTGGTGAGCTAACGGTTAGGATCGGCATTAGAGGAGACTGCAGCTCTATCTAGTGAAGAAGAGAAGACGCTAGAGTTATCTAAGGCTGAAGCAGAAGGAATGGATATTTAAGAAAGAGCTTATAGCACAATCGTTCTATAATTGAGCGATGAAGTAGTGAAGGAATTAGCAGGTGAGATGACGAGGATTGGTCTTTGAAAGAAGCTTGACTCTCTTTAAATGCGAAAATCGTTGGCCAATAGATTGCATATAAAGAAGAAGCTGTATCCACTATCCATGTCAGAGGGGACGCCGATGAAAGATCATATAGATGCTTTCAATAAGATTACTCTTAATCTTCTATCAACATCAAGATAGAAGATGAAGATAGAACAATTATCATGCTGAGTTCACTTTTCAAGAGTTATGAGAGCTTTATTGATACGTTACTTTATGACAGAGAGAGTTTAACGATGAGCGATGTAAAATGATCATTAAACTCAAAGTTATTTGGAAAGCAGATTGAGCTCAATGCAAAAAGTCTTTATGTAAGAAGAAGACCCTTATATAGAGATGGAAGGAAAAAGAACTTATGATCGAAGTCTAAGACTCCTAGAAAGTGCTATTGGTGTAAGAAAGAGGGGCACTTCATAAAGAACTGTCAATAGAAGAAAGCATAAGATAAGAAGAAAGCGAATGTTGCGCTTGCCTATGATGATAGCTATGACAGCGCAGAGACATTCATTGCTACTGATGGTAAGAATGCTGAACAATGAGATCTTAATTCTGATTGCACATTTCACATGTGCCTGCACAAGTCTTGGTTTATAAATTTTTAGCCCATTAGTGGTGGTAAGGTATTAATGGATAATGATGTTGCGTGTCAGATGATGGAAATTGGTAGTATTAAACTTAGACTGCATGATGGACGAGTGAGAGAGTTTACATATGTTAGGTATGCTCCTCACCTCAAGAGGAACTTGATATCACTAGGGACTTTAGACTAGAACGAGTATTCCATCAAGATCAACAGAGGGTTTTTGAGAGTATTGAAGGGTTCTATGGTGGTAATGAGAGGAGAGAAGCACAAACGTGTCTATATGCTTAAGGGTGAAGTTGGGAGTGATTCTGCATTATTCTCTGTAGATGATGAGAATATGCAAACCAAGTTATGGCCTTTTAGATTGGCACACATAGGTGAGAGAAACCTGAAGGAGTTATTTAGTCAAAAGGTGTTTGGTGAGCATAGGTTCTACCATTGGAGTTTTGTGAGCATTGTATGCTAAGGAAAGCACATAGGGTAAGGTTTAGTATTGGCGAGCAAAAGACTAAGGGGATTCTTGACTACATACACTCGGATCTTTGAAAATCGGCTCAGATAACTACTCGTGGTGGTGCTAGGTATTTTCTCAGTTTGATTGATGACTATTCAAGGAAGCTATAGGTCTATGTGTTGAAGAGTAAGGATCAAACGTTTGATGTATTCAAGACTTGAAAGGCTCTTATTGAGAATCAGACTGGCAAAAAGGTAAAGAGGCTGAGAACAAACAATGGCCTCGAGTTTTGTAATAGAGAGTTTGATGGATTTTGTGCCAAGTATGGGATTGCAAGACATAGATCGGTGAGATCAACACCATACTAGAATGGCGTAGCTGAGAGGATGAATAAGACCCTACTTGAAAGGGTTAGATGTATGCTTACCAATGCAAAGATGTCCAAGGAATTTTAAGGAGAAGCTGTAGTGACTGCAGCTTATTTGATTAATAGACATCCCTCCTTAATAATTAACTTCAAGACGCCAGCAGAGAAATGGCCTGGCAACTCTCCTAAATATGACTACCTCAGAATATTTGTTTGCTCTCCCTTTGTACATGTTAAAGAGGGAAAGTTGGAACCTAGAGCTATCAAAGAGATATTCCTAGGGTATCCTGAAGGGGTGAAATGATACAAGGTGTGGTGTAAAGACTTGACACCGCTAAGAAGTATCATAAGCCGTGATGTGACATTCGATGAGATGACAATACTGAAAGCCTTCCAAAAGGATGAGAAAGAAGAACCTGTGTCTAAGGAGGACTCAACACCCAAGTCAATAGAAGTTGAAGTAAAGCCTGATATTAGATATGATATGCCCCCAGATCAACACTTTAACAATGAGATCCTTGAAGATGAACCAAGAACTCCGGCGAGTTCCTACAAATCCACCCAAGAAAAGATTAAAACTCCTGAGATGGAACTTGAAGAGTACCAACTAGCTAGAGATAGGCTATGGAGAACGATTAACCCACCAATCAGGTATGCACAAATGGATTTAGTTACTCATACTTTTAATTTTGCTTACACTCTTGAGTATGATGAGCCTAGAACATATGGTGAGGCCATAAAGAGTGAAAATAAAAATGAATGGCGGCAGGCCTTGGAAGAATATATCGGTTCTCTCAGGAAGAATAATACCTGGAAGTTGGTGGAGAGACCTCAAAAGAAACTAGTTGGATGCAAATTGGTGTATAAAGTGAAGGAGGGGATACCGAGAATAGAGCCTACGAGATTTAAGGACAGGTTAGTTGTACAAGGTTTTACTCAGAGAGAGGGAGTTGACTTTCATGAGATATTCTCTCCAGTTATCAAGCACACATTCATTAGGATTTTATTAGCCATGTATGAAAATCTTGATATACATGGATGTAAAGACAACTTTTCTGCATGGAGAGCTTGAAGAAACGATATATATGGCACAACTGCAAGGGTTCAAGGAGTATGAAAAAGAAGATCATGCTTGTTTACTAAAGAAGTCATTATGTGGGTTAAAACAATCACCTAGACAGTGGTATAAGAGATTTGATGAGTTTATGATGGCTTGTGGCTTTAGTAGGAGCAAGTATAACAGATGCGTGTACCTCAAGAACATAAGTTGTGGGATGATGTATTTGCTTCTATACGTGGATGATATGTTAATTGCATGTAAGAATATGAAAGAAATATAAAACCTCAAGAAGCAGTTGAGTGACGAGTTTGGGATATAGAATTTGGGAGCAACGAAGAGAATATTGGGTATGGATATTATGAGGGACAGAAGAGATATTATCTTCTTGTCTCAACAGTAATATATACTCAAAATTCTGGAGAAGTTTGGTATTTCTAACGCAAAGGCTGTCTCTACTCCTTTGGCCATGCATTTCAGACTTTTAGCAGCACAGTCGTCGACATCTAAAGAGGAGAAACTGCAGATAAGTAAAGTTTTATATGCAAGTGCTGTGGGGGAGAATTATGTATGCAATGGTTTACACAAGACCAGATATAGTACAGGCTGTGAGTGTGGTAAGTAGATACATAACAAATATGGATAAGGATCACTAGCTTGCAGTGAAGTGGATTTTAAGATATATCAAAGGGACGTCGAATCACGGGTTGATGTATAAAAAGGATAAGTACAACAATGTAATGGAAAGATGATATGTAGACTCAGATTACGCAGGTGATTTAGACAACAGAAGGTCGTTGACGAGTTACATATTCACAGTGTTTGGGTGTAGTGTGTGTTAGAGATCAGTTCTACAACATGTGGTTGCACTTTCTAATACTGGCATAGTACATAGCTGTAGGTGAAGCTATTAAAGAGATTGTGTGGTTAAAAGGAATATGCTTGGAGGTAATGACTACTAAAAATTTGAACACTAGTGTGTATTATGATAGTCAGAGTGCCATACACCTAAGCAAGCATAAAATGTTTCACGAGAGGTCTAAACACATTGATGTGCGGCTCCATTACATTCATGAGATTGTCTAAAGTGGTGAAGTTAGTCTAACAAAGATAGCGTCGTCTTAAAACCCTGCTGACATGTTGACTAAGTTATTGCCCTCGGTTAAGTTCATCCTATGCAAGGACTTAATCAGAGTCACTACTTTGTGAGGGTGACCGAAGATGCGGAGATGAGAGATTGAGTTACTTTGTGAATGATTTTGAATCAATGAGAAAATCTGTGAGAAAGTTAATTAAAAGTCATTGGAATATAATTTAGAGAGCAAACTAAGTGCGTTGGGTATGGATGATCGCAGACGGACCCAAAAGGATGTGAAAGACATAAGTGGAGGTGCTCAGGCATGGGTGCTGCAGGGCCAGGTTATAGGCTACGCAGCGCCCAAAATAGCATTTGGGTGCTGCAATGCCAAGTGCTCAGCGCCGCGGCCTCCAGCGGGGAAAGAGGTTTCCTATTTTAATTTAGCTTATTACGACTCCTACTTGTTCAAGGACTCCCTAATACGACTCCCACACGTTTAGGAGAAACCTAAGTCGTTTTAAAGCCTATATAAATGCTCTCTATTAACTTGTAAAGACAATCTAAGTGATGTTAGTGAGATCTTAATGAGAAGACACAAATCTTTGTGATTAAAGTGAGATCTTTGTGATCAAACAAACTTCTTTGTAATCAAACAAATTTTATGATTCTTAGTGAGAGAAAACCCCTTAGTTGCAAGAGAGAGTGATTACTTTGTGAGTCTTTCTTGTAAAAGGCATACTTTGTGAGTGTCTTGAGATTCAATAATAAGAGTGTGCGATCTTGATCCACTGTGAACGTAAGCAAGTTGCCGAACCACATAAATTATGTGTGTTATTCTTTTATATTTCTCTATTTAGTTTTTTAATTACTTGTTCTACATTATATTTCTTGAGTTATATTGCTTGTTTGTGTGCCTCAAATTCAACATAATGTAATACAATAATAAAATAGTCTTTATAATATTTTCGTTACCTTTATCTTTTATAATATGATATCAAAGCTTTTTTCTACATGGTATCAGAGTTTTTTAATCATTTATCAGAGCTTTTCAATTTTTTATCAAAGCTTTTTGATCTTTTTTAAAAGTCAATTTTTTTTATTGTTTTCTTTATCATTACTAGAGTTTTTTCTTAATTCACCTTCATTTTTAAGATCGATTGGTCACTTTTTTGTTGCATTTTTTTTAACGCACTTATACTTATAACAGTTATTTTTTAAGTTTCTCTTAATGCGTTTGCACTCGCAAGTTGTTGAATTTGTCAATGCACTTGTCACTCTGACAACATTGTGACTCAATAACAACATTGTCGCTTGCTAATAATATTGTCACTCTTCCATAATGGTTGTCCCTAACTGACAATGGTTGTCCCTCTACAATAATTGTTACTTTTCTTCGACAATAGTTATCATTCGCCAACAACAGTTGTATCTCAACATACACCATTACAACTAAAAATTATTATTTTGAAAATTAAACTTATATAATTTTGAATTTAAAGGAGGATGTTAAAGATATATTAAAATCAGGTCTCACTATATTTGCATAATTATCATTTATATTTAATAATTAGTACGTTATATTTTATTTTTTTATTTATATTAATTTAAAATTTATATAAAGACTTATAACAACTAATATATAACATAATATAATAACACTGTAATCTTTATAATATTTTTTGCTATTATCTTTTCTAATACAGTATAAGAGCATTTTTTCACAATGATCACTAAATGGACAAAGAGTTCTTCGTTCACCTAAAATTATATTTTTGTATTCTTAACTTCGTCGGATATTCTATTTCATTCTTTAAAATCTCCCTCCTTCTAAGTTAGATTTACTAGGACCCTCACATAGAAACCTTTGATGTCTTCTCTTGTAGCCTTATCCAATTGATGGCTTTGACTTTATACAATTGAGGAGGCAAACCAACACTCGTATAATTATCTTTGGACTACAATATTCTTAATTGAGACTATAACTCCGAAACCATATTTGGGAATTCTTATGAATTTTTGTAGTATAAGAATTGAAATCCCGCTGTCATTAATAAAAAAGGAAAAAGCCTAAATTCAGCGTACAAATGCCTTTGCCCTAAACTCTTTGCATGTTCATAGCATCCTTAAAATATAGGATGTAGAAACCCGTTGACATCATAAATAAGTCCCAACCATGCTTAGGGCTCTATAATTTAAAATAATAAATATTAATAATTTTTAATAATTAATTACACTTTTTATTAAAAAATAAAAAAATATAATAAATTATTTGAGATAAAAATATTGATATACTAATTTGAAATATGTAGCATTATTATATTATTATTGACATGTCTTGGCTTGTGTTATATACTACGAAACGATACAGAAAAATGGGAAGGAGAATAAGAGAGTGGTTTAAGTGATAATTAGCATGCCAACAACTCTTTTTTGTCACATAAATAATTGATTAATTATGTGGGTTACAAATTTGTTCATATTATCTTAAAATTGAGGGGGCCAAATTTTTTTTTTAAATGATCATCAATTAATTTTCATCCTCTCGTTTGATTAATAGACTATCTTGAACATGTTAGATTTCAATATTCATAGAGATTTCTATTCTCTCACTAAGAAATCTTGTTGAGAAAGAATTTATCCGGGCCCTAACCCTCTTAGACACGTTTATATTTACACCAAGATCTATATGGAAGGTTATAAACCTTGGAGATTTTCTCATTAAAAAATTGTCACATTCCCAAATTTTGAGTACTGTAAAAGAAGGTTCTAAAGCATCCACTTCAATTTGAAGCATCTTTAAGGTACAATCCCTATAGATTTTTCTGTATTTAAAATTGTAAAAACAAGTTAATTTAACCACAACTAAATTGATATCATGCAAGAAGAATCTAATAAAGCCTTAATAAAGGGATTGCAGCTGAAGCTCTTTCTTGGAAGAGAATCTCTTTCTTAGAAGAGAATCTCTCACCATTTGATTTATTTATTTATTTTTGTTAATCTATGCCGCGGAAACTCAGATGAAATTGATAGTCTATTCCTCTACTGTTACTTCACCATTTGACTTTTTTTATTTTACTTTTCATCATTTGACATATCGCCATCGGTTCAATGCATTTTTACTTAAATCAAATGAATCATATTAGTACGCGTTTGAATATGGGAATCACAAAAAGTTTAGATTTTGGAGAGGTCAATTCCTTCACCCTTCCTTTTTTCTCTGTTTAACATACGAGAGGGGTTTATGCTTTCTATATAAGGGGGTTGGCTTCAAACATTGAAAGCAAATCAAGGCAGAGAAATTTCAAATACTTGATTTCCATCAATTTCTGTTGCAGTTATTGCTAATGGCAACTCAAGCTCACGAGACAGACAAGCTTGTGAAGGTTGGCTTAGAGGGCTTTGCTCTCTTGGACGAGTTCTACGGCCGGCAAAAGAAGTCCGGAATGGTACCTACAACTCAAGCAAATGATCGTTATCAAATTCATCATCATCACCACCACCACCACCATCATTATTATAACGACAACAACAAAAAGCAGTGCGTTTATGGGGGCTCCCAAGTTATCACTGTCAGCGAGCCGGTCATAGATAGCAACCAGGCAGCTCAATTCTATGGTGGCATCGTAATCGTGGATCGTCGTCTGAAGAAAGCTTCTTAGGCTTATTTGTCTTTCTTTTATTTATTTGTTGAACCTCAATAAACGATGGGGAGTTTATTCCTAGTCAAGGATATGTAATAAACTTTATTCCTTATAATATGAAGAAAACGAAAGCAAACAAGAGGGGGAAGAGCATTGAACAAAAAGCGTAAGAAGTACAAGAATAGATACAAATGGATCTAGCAAACCTATAGTTCATTAATTGGCATCCAAAAAACAAGGTGTTGAATCTCAATAAAAGCATCAGACCACCAAGCAAAGACATTACAACGAAACTCAAAATTAGCTGATATGTTAGCTACGTACACTTACTCCTTTTCTGTTGTAAATGCACCAAAAATCACACATACTCCACTTTATAATTGTAGTAATTTGAAGCTTACAGCCTTAAATATTATGATTGCTGTTGCTGAAAGTATGCTCTTCTGCTGTAAAAGTACTACTTTTGATGTACAAATATGAATATTTATTTGTCTACTTTAGTTCATTTATAATGAACTAATGAATGATGTCTTATAATTTTTCTTCCTTTATTTTTAGCTTTTATATTAAACGTTAACGGTTCTATGGCTCCTGATGACTAGGATTCGTACTAAATCCGTGGAATCTCTTAGTTTATATTGTTAATGAAATGGGTACTACGGCTTCGGATTAGGATCGCTTAGTGTGGTATATAGTGCAAAATAAAATCGCAAAAGCCGAAGACCAAAATGAAGCCAAAACCGAGACAGAAACGGCCATTGATGCTCAGCCAAACCACGCAGCTCGCTCGCTATTTGAAATTGAGACATGTTGGCTGGGTTATAAATTCGTAACATTTCTTGATAGATTGTATCGCTCACTTGGATTGTATATATTACACCCACCGATTGGATGAAGAAATCGTTGAGATGAATATAAGTTTTCCTTTTTTTTTTTTTTACTTTTATATCGTACGTCAAGAGAAAGTAAATAGTGAATTTTCGAATTCTGTTCACCTCTTTGGCTTTGGTTATGACTCAAATGCTGGATGTTAAAGTAATGTATTTTATTTTTCTATTGTGGTTGGTTATTTTTCGTGTGTGGCTGTTATTTTTTATTTATAGGGGTTATTTAGTTTTTTATTTATTGGAAGTATTTGGTCTAAATATTTATTAGTGTGTAATGTAATATTACCTTGGTTGTTGCACGAATTGATGTACCTTTAAAGAAAAAAATATTATAATTTTGAGAAGTTATTAGTGTCAAGGATTAGGATCCTCTCCTCATCTCATCTTTATCTAAGCCTTTTAAGATCTAATAATATGTGGCATTAATAAAATTCAAAATTCAAAATTTAAAGGTCAAAATTTATTTATTTATTTTTTCTCTTTTAATTCTAAGTGAAAATTGCCTTTCTTATTTACTTTTATTTAAAATTTTTCTTTCATATTCATTTTCTCTTATCAAATAAAGAATTTTGAGATTTTTATTTAATATAAAAATAAATAATAATATTGTAGTATTTGTTTCTATATTATATACTACAATATTAAATAAAATGACCTAATAAACTTGTAATTTACTATAAAATGAGCAACACTATCATGTGATACTATTTAATTAATCCACAACTTCAATATAATTTATAATATGTTTAAGATTTTATAACGTATTCAGATATTCACTGTATGGTTAACTATATTACTCAATAAAACAACATTCTTTTTCTCTTTATATATATATATATGTATATTCTTTTTTAATGATTGCATCTTTATAATATTTTAATAAATTTATTGAATGCATCAATTCATTTAAAATTATATATATTTTTAAAAATTAGGTAAAAAAATTTCAAAATTAATTCAAAATAATTTTTTTTTTAAAATGCTACCACTTATATATTTTATTAGTCATTGTTTTTTTAATACTAAATTCACTCTTTTATTAAACGATCACCTGTTTAATAAATTGGTCATTTTTTAAATAACTGTTTTGGACATGAGTTCACTCAAAGTTATACAGTTATTTTTTTTAATTAATTGGCATAACGATTTGTTGGGACGAATTCAAAATAAGATTTTTTAGTATCTTTCTATATCAAATAATAATAATACTACAATATTATTATTTATATTAAATGAAAATCTCAAAAAAATTTATTTGATAAGAGAGAATGAATAAGAAAGAAAAATTTTAAATGAAAGAGAATAAAAAAGGCAATTTCCACTTAGAATTGAAAGAGAAATAAATAAATATTGACCTTGAATTTCATAAATGCCACATGTCATTAAATTTCAAAAAGCTTAGGTAAAAATGAGATGTGGAGAATATCCTAATCCCAATGTCAAATATAGTGAGTTTAATGGTTAATTGAGCTTGAAAAAAAAATATTAAACACATAATTTTATTAATGCGAGATGTCATTAGATTCTTAGAAGTCCACAAGAATAAGAAAACTGTAATAGGATGCGGATTTAAAAAATAAAGGAAAGTCTATGTTGAATTGAAAGCAATATCGCATTGAGAGGAATATTCTTTTTTTTTTTTTTTAATATGAAGAATATTCAATCAAAGCTACAACAGAATCATTTTTGTTTCTATTAAAGGGAAATAGCATGAGTCCAAATTTCTCCATAAATTAGGGTTAATATGAATGACTCAATGCCAAGAATCTTATTCACTACG
This sequence comes from Ailanthus altissimus, assembly GCA_946807835.1. Classification (NCBI taxonomy): domain Eukaryota; kingdom Viridiplantae; phylum Streptophyta; class Magnoliopsida; order Sapindales; family Simaroubaceae; genus Ailanthus; species Ailanthus altissimus. Next base: position 27,461,497 of record OX327703.1, on the reverse strand, counting down.
AATTTACTCCCATATTTTTCCTAAATGATTTGAAATAATTGATCCCCAATGAAATTTTGGTCAGACAAAATCACTTAACCATACCATACGCGAATGTGTTCAATCGATAGAGACCACAGTTTTTAAAAAGAAAAACTACATTATCCTCCTAAGTTTTTTTTTCTTAAAAATTTTTAAAAATATTTTTTTCTTGTATGTTTTAAAATTATCTATTACCCTTTTCTATGAGATTTTTAAGAGATAAATGCGACTAAAAAAAAGAATTATTCATTAAAAAATTATAATGAGTAATTTAAAAACTTGAAAAAAAAATATATACATAGAAAAAGACTTAAGGGAGTAATTATGGTTTTCCTCTTCATAATTTCTTTTTGCAAACATTATACAAATGGTATGAATCTTGATTAATTGGAGCGGCCACAAATGGCATTCCAGGTGCTTTAACTGAAAATTTGAAGGCTTGGTACTTTTTATTAGTAATGTCTTATAATGACGAACTAAGTTCTAGTAATTATTCAGTGACGCTAGTAGAACGTCCCGTAGAGCGATAATTTGTCGATGGATAGAACCTCAAATTTGATTTGATAAAAATGATTATTGATAAACAAAATCGTGGTGGCCACTCTTTATATGTTTTTATAAAAAATGATATCGACAACTAATTATTTATAAAAAATTGATAATTACTCAAAATATTATATCATCTCTACGTATGTTGATTTACATGATGTCAACGTGTTTTCTAACTATAGTTTAAGTATATGCATTCGTATTTTGTTTTTCCAATTCAATTTCATTCTAATTTTAATCCCTTAATCCCTATTAGACACGTTTATATTCGCACCGAGATTTATATGAAAGTTTCTAACCCCAAGAGATTTTTCTTATTGAAAAGAGTCGTCGTGTTAAAAAATTATAAGTGATGTAATAAAAAAGTTCAAAAAGGATCTACTTTAAAGCACAATTGCGAGCCCAAAATCGCAACTACAACAGCAACATTATTGCATTTACATCAGTGTAACGTCTATTCCTCCACAGTTACTTCACCATTGGCCCTTTTTTGTTGACTTTCACCTTTTGACTTGCAGCCATCGGTACAATATCTTTGTGCTTTGATCAAATGGATCATATGCCTCCAAGGCGGCGTGGTGGTTCGATAGTTGTTAGATTTTTGTGTTATATTATTATCTAAATTCGACTTTAGAAAAGGTAAATGAAAAAAAAACTATTTATACTTGCACACTCCCTTATTTTATAAAAAAAAAAAGAAGACCATATCAATGTACATTAGAATGGGAGTCGCCAAAAGTCGAGAAGAGAATGAGAATAAGAGGATGGTTTAAGTGATGATTATCATGTCAACAACATTTTAAACATGTCATTATTTTGGTTCAATCCAAAACAGATCAGGCCAATTAAAAAAACGATCATATCAATTAATTTTTATCATCTCCTTTGATTAGATAGACTAAATTAAACATGTTAGATTTCAATATTCATAAAGAATTCTATTATTTTGTTTGAAAAAACTTGTTGAGACAGAATTCATCCAGGCACTAAACCCTATTAGACTCGTTTATACTTGCACCAAGATTTGAATGAAAGTTTCTAAACCTTTGAGATTTTTGTCATTTTGAAAAAAATGTCACATTCCTGAATTTTCAGTACTGTAAAACAAGGTTTTAATATAATTCACTAAATTAATTTGAAGCATCTTCTCGCATAATCCATGTAGATTTTACTTTACTGAAAATTGTAAAAACAAGTTGATTGATTAACAACTAAATTGATAATAAAGCAAAAAGAATCTAATAACGACTTAATAAAGGGATTGCAACTGAAACTGTTTCTCAGAAGAGAATCTCGCACAGAACATGAGAATATACGCAGCCGCGGAAACTCAGATGAAATTAACAATTTGATCCTTTTTGGTTTCTCGAAAGTACTATGTTCATTGGTTTTTTTACTGGTTATATTTTGTCACCCTTTGTTGACTTCAATATAATCCTCTACTGGAACTTCTCAATTTGAATTTTTTTTGAACTTTCACCATTTGACATGTCGCCATCGGTATTATTGTATTTCTACTTAATTAAATGGACCATATTAGTATACGTTTGAATATGGGAATCACAAAAAGTTTAGATTTTGGAGAGGTCAATTCCTCCCCCCTTTCTTTTTTCTCTGTTTTAACTTACGTTAATGACATGTAATATATTTTTTTTGTCACTAAGTGTGAAGCTATAGAGGGCTTTATGCTTTCTATATAAGGGCCCGGGGTTGGCTTCAAACACTGACAGCAACTCAAGGCAGAGAAATTTCAAGTACTTGTTTTCTTGTTTTCCATCAATTTCTTGTGCAGTTATTGCTAATGGCAACTCAACCTTACGAGACAGACAAGCTTGTGAAGGTTGGCTTGGAGGACTTTGCTCTCTTGGACGAGTTCTACGGCCTGCAAAAGAAGTCCGGAAGGGTTCCTACAACTCAAGCAAATGATGATCATCAAATTCTTCATCATCACCACCACCATCATCATTATTACGACAACAACAAAAAACAGCACATTTAAGGGGGCTCCCAATTTGTCACTGTCAGCAAGCCGGAAATAGATAGTAACCAGGCTGCTCAATTATATGGTGGCATCGTAATCGTGGATCATAAGTCTGAAAAAAGCTTATTAATTTTTTTTTGTCTCTTCTAACTTTTTCTTTCTTTTTCCTTTTTTGTTGAACCTCAATAAATGAGGGAGACTTCATTAATTAGAAAAAAAAGTACACCAAATCATGTATATGAATTAAGTTTTATCCCTTATAACATGAAGAAACTAAAGCAAAAAAGAAGGAAAAATTATTGTACAAAAAGCAAAAGAAAATGCTTGAATATTTACAATGGATCTAGCATACCTATACATCAAAAACCCATTGGCATTCCTAAAAATAAGGTGTTGAAGTAAAAGCATCAAGCCACCAAAAATGCATGTGTACCAAAAAGCACTATACATACTCCACTTTGTAATTGTAGTACTTTGAAGCTCTTGGAGCCTTAAAAATTATGACTGCTGCTGCTGAAAGTATGCTCTCCTGCTGCAAAAGTACTTCAGACATAATATGAATTTGTATTCGTATATTATAAATGTCTTTTTTTTAGTTCTGTGACGTTGTCTTATGTTTCTACCTGTTCTTTTATATTAAACGTCAACGGGTTCTCTGCTCCTAATCAGGATCATTACTATTAATGTGAGATGCCTAAATTCATATTAATAATAAAACGGGTTATATGGCTCCGATTAGGAATGTTCACGTGTTGTATATAGTGCAAAAGAAATGAAGCCAACATGAATCGAAGATCAACATGAATCGAGAATATGAAAAAGAAATGAAGCCAAAACGGAGACTAAAACATCCATAGTTGCTATGCGAATGTGATAAATGAGTAGCGCTCAGCCAAACCACGAATTTTTTCCCTCGCTATTTGGAATTGAGACGGTGGGCTCGGTTCTAAATTCGTAACGTTTCTTCATAGACTGTGTCGCCCACCTGAGTTCTTGGCCGTTTATATATTACACCCACTGATTGGATATCGAGTAGGGTAAATTAAGGGAAGATGTGATAACAATCGTATTGATTTGTTGCAGAATGAACCTTTAGTACCAATTTTATTTAGGAATTAGTTTCACCACCGATTCTATTTGTTGAGTTTTTTTTATGCACCTTAATATTTTTTGGCTCAGTATTTAGCACAATAAAATTTTATGCGCTTAGCGGAAGACTTCTCACAAGTAAAAGAAGAATAATAAGATCAACCAAATAACAATTAATTACACAAGACACAATAATATACGTGATTCGATAACAAACACCTACGTTTATAGTAGATCACCAGATTCTTGCTTATTTTATTAACTTTTTTATACATAAAAAATTCTTACAAGAGAAACTCAAGAAATACAATAATATGCGAGCTCCTAAAGAATCTACCCAGTGCTTTCTTACACTTATATCCAATAGTACTCTTCCGCACTTATGCACAGTGTTAGAGTTGCCTTAGTGGTGGATCACCAGATTGACTAGATTCTTGCTTATTTTATTAAGTTTTTTTTTATACATAAAGAACTCTCACAAGAGAAATTCAAGAAATACATTCATATATAAGTTCCTAAAGAATCTACCCAGTGCTTTTTTACGCTTATATTCAATGACACTTTTCCGCGCTTATGCACAGTGTTAAAGATGCTGCCCCAATCCTATATTTTCTCTATTGTTGATGCATTGTCTATTTTAAGTATTATAAGGGTTTATATAAGCTCTCTATTGCTCATAGAAACCTTTTTTTTTTTTTGATTGAAATAGGGGTCCATGTGAAATGAGAGTTTAAAACTGACTCAAACATGCCTAAAAATTAAAACCTGTATTTTTTTGAAACTAGGCACCTGTATTTTGTTGATGCATTGTCTATTTTAATGTATTATAAGAGTTTATATAAGCTCTCTACCGCTCATAGAAACCCTATTTTTTTTTTGTTGAAATAGGGGTCCATGTGAAATGAGAGTTTAAAACTGACTCAAACATGCCTAAAAATTAAAACCTGTATTTTTTTTAAACTAGGCACCACAGCGCCACCAAGCTAGTGCTGGTGCAACTAATGAATGGCACCATAATGCCACCAAGCTGGGCCGTAGTGCCAAGAACTAGAACTAACATCCCCTTGAGCCTTTTTGGCCTTTATCGCTTCCGACTCTTCATTTATTTCCCTTTCTTGTACGTTCAGTGTGTATACGACTTCGTGTTCAACTTCTCATTGATCTCCAACTTAAAATCAAACTTAACTTTGATTTTGAATCACCAAATTCTAATAATTCACTACTGATTTAAAATCTCTATTTAAGAAGCTTTTCAAGGATCATTCACGCCAACACTCAATTACTCTAGCATTAACTTTCATTTAAGTCTTATGCTTGGACTTCAACTCCTTTAAGACTCGTGATTCGGCCTTCAAAGGTTTCAAATTTATCTCTCTGGGTAGCTACCATATTATGATCTCCAGTGTCACTTAACACCATCATAATATCTCTATGACTATATCCTCTTTTACTATACATTCTCTTTCGACCCTTATCACTATAGTGAGATAATCTCCAATGTTGTCTTTAGTATGTATTTCCTTAACAAATCCATGTTAAGACCCTATAACATTCCATTAAGCATATAGCCTCAACTATGCTTCTTACTCACAAACCTTGTATACTTTCCATATTCCTTCTATAAGAAGCCTTCAAGATTTTTGCAACTCCAAGTCTTATTTACAAATTAATTGCACACCTTCACCATTCTTTGCCTTTCTCTTCAATTGCTCTTCAATATTTTTCCCAACCTTTTAGTCAAGTTGCTGCACTCTTAGGCTTTGATCTTTTTCCTTGTTCTTCCATCTTCATACTTTTGAATCCCATGGTTGAACAACCTATGCTCAACAATTGATCTCAACCATAACTATGATACCAATTTGTTACAGGAATCAACCTTTAGCACCAATCCCATTTAGGAACTAGCTTTACCACTAATTCCACTCGTTGGATTTTTTTAACGTGCCTTAATAACTTTTGGTCCAGTATTTAGCACCATAAAACTCTATACACTTTGCAGAGGGCTTTACTCATAAGTAAAAGAGGAATAAATAAGATCAATCATACAATAAAGATAACAATTAATCACACAAGGTATAAGAATATACGTCGTTCAGAAACAAATGCCTACATTTACGGTGGATCACAAGATCTTCGCTTCTTTTATTCAGTTCTTTTATACATAAAGAACCCCTAGAAAAGAAACCCAAGAATACAATAATAGACGAGCTACTAAAGGATATACTCAGTGCTTTGTTACGCTTATGCCCAGTGCTCAAGCACTCCACGACACTTTTTTGCACTTATGCCCAACGCCAGAGCTGCCCCAGCATTTAATTCTCTATTGTTGATGCATTGTCTATTCTATTGTATTACAAAGGTTTATATATGCTCTATACTGTCCCCAGAAGTACTATTTCTTATTGAAATAAGAGTTCATGTGAAGAGAGAGCCCAAAACTGACTCAAACACACCTAAATAATCAAAACTCATATTTTTTTCTTGAAATTAGATGCCATATCATCGATGCTGACAATAGGTGGTGTTGCGGTGCCAAGACTTGGAATTGGCATCCTACCAACAATAGGCCTTTCTTTGAATCGACTTATTATATGTATAGTAAATTTGATAATTATCACATATTTATTATTGTAAATATGCTTATAATTTGGCCAAAAAATAATATTCTTTTAGGCCAATTATTTTTCGCATAAATAATAAATATATTTATCTTAATAACCCAAAATAAAAAAATTTACATAATGAAGGTTATTTTGGCAACATGTTATTTCAATCAATTTATTTTAAATATAAGACAAGTAGTATAAAGAAAATAGCCGAATACCCATAAATAAAAAAATTAAAATTTTATTATGCACTGGAATGACGCGTAGCGCCAAGGCCGTCGTAGTTACAACGCTGCTAATGGTTCAAAATATGATCAATAATTATCGGGTCAAATTTAAATGGGTTAAATTTTGGGTTAGATCTCTATAAATTGAATCGGGTAGACCAATTCTCCTAAAAATAACTAAAAACTCCTAAATTTTGACCATAAATTTGTTAACTTTGGATTTACAAATAGCAAAAAATAGACCTCAAATAAATTTGGGTCAATATTATGACCTATTTGAAAAAGTCTTAAAAGTTTTTGGTTAAACCTCAATTACTTAAAGTTAAAAGGAGTTGAGTGAGAAAAATCAATCTTATTGGGACCTATTTAAAAATATTGTAAATATTTATGATCAAACTATAATTATAAAAAAACATAAGGGGCTATATGCAAATCACCACCACTGTAGGGCTTATTTGATAATTTTCTAAATTGTTATGGTCAAAATATAATTATAAAAATAGAAGGGATCTATTAGACATTTACCAGATAAACCCTAAGATTCATTTTCTTTTTCTTCACTGCCACCGCCTATTCCTTTTTTTTAATAAAAAAATATTAAAAAAACTTAAAAAAAATCTAAATAGTTAAAGAACGTGAAAAATATCAAATTGAAACCAATTTTTGATGTTTTTAATTTTTAATTCTTTAAATCAATGCCCATAACTATATTTGAACCTCAAATTATAATGAATTATATTTTTTTTCAATAATATCATAAAAAATTCATACTAATAATATTTTTACTCTAAATAATTATATGGAAAAAATATTCAAAACATGAATATGTATTAACAATTTTAATAATTTAATATGATTTCTACTCTGATACCATTTGTTAGACATAAACATATATTGGATTCATATCCATATGAATATAACGCAAGATTTATTATGTTAAATTATTTTGATGAATATTTAAAAATATATATATAAAAAATTCATGGTAATTAGAACTTGAAAATTAGCAACCTTGAATAAGAATAAGAGTATAATGGCATACCACAATCAAATTTAAGTGGGCTTAATGAGTTTCTCTCTCTGTGATAGAAAAAGAAGAGAAGAGCTCTACGTGAATTGATTTAACTTGGCGATCACAATCCTAAAAAAGTTTTTTATATACTAAGTTAAATTATGACCCTATCACTTATAGTTCAATTAGTATTGAGTTTCTACAGATAATAAGTCTATATTAAATTAGATGTATTTGGAGCTCAATAAGATATAGCAGAAATAAATCACTTAAATTAACCTTTATTTAAGATAGTCCATAATGTATAATTATTGTTAATATGTGAGTCTACATAAAAAAAATAATAAAACTTATCAATGAGGATTTAGGGTTGGAATTGTTTTCAATTTATAAGTTAATAATAGTCCGGTGTGGTAGAGTTTACCATAAAATTAATTTTTCTTCCAATGATATATTGTTAACATTTTTAGTTTTTATTTAATAAACGAATTTTTTAGGTCGGTTTCGGTTATATTGCTAACATTTTTAGTTTTTATTTAATAAACGATTTTTTCAAGTCTATTTCAATTCTTAATAAACCGAAACTGACCAATTTTTTTAATTTTCTTTAACCAACTTTTTTTAGTCGAAACCGAACCGAATTGACCAAAAAAAAAGACACTATGGATATGAAAAAGTATCTCTATGAATTGATTGATATATTTCCAATATTCTAATTAAAAGTTTGCATTTTTAATTATTACAAATAAATTAATACATGTATATATATAAAAAAGTATCCCTATGAATTGATTTCTGTATTCTTTTAAAATTTTAATTAGGAATGCATTTTTTTTATATTCATAATTTTTTTTCAAACTGGTCATAACCCATGGAAGTCCATCATTAAAATAAATATTAATACATTTTTAAAAATATGAATAATAAATAAAATATATCTAAAAGTAAGTAGTGAAAGTATTATTTTTACTAAATTTTGGGGATGAAAATCTTATTTATCCTTAAATATTACGAGAAAAGAGATTTTTGTCTCTAAATAGTATCTATAAATATGAGAAAAGGATTTTTAAAAAAGTGACAATTTATAATGTGGTGATAAACAATTTCCTTTAATTAGATTAAACAATATGAAGTTGAGGGTAATATTTAGATAAACAAAGAAAGGGTATAATTTTCTCCATAAATTTAGGTTAAAAAGAAAAGTCCATCGAAAAAAATCGCAATAATTAACTTCAACAATAAGTTTTTGTTGGAACAAGTCAACATTGGCTGCTTATCCTCAAAATGTACTTAAATTGATCGCACTTTTTCTCTTCTCCCTTCCATGGAAATATTGTAGTAGATAAAATTTGGGCATTTCATTTCACAAACTTTATGCATGCGATTGGAATCCCTATTATTCGGTCGGTTAAAAAATGGCATGCCAGGTGCTTTAACTTGAGCTTCAAAGGCTTTGGTATCTGATTCTGTCCTTTTTATCTTGTTTTCTCTTTTCATTATTTTCTTGGGTGAGTACCCCCTCTATTGATGAACACGAAAGCTATGGATAAAATCAGAATCAAAGTTATAGCTATTTAGCGTCACTAGTAAAACGTCATGCGGCTGATGAAGTATTGGGCAAGACGTGCCCACAATGATCTATGCTTTTATTGAAAACCATAGAGAAGAGAGTCCATTTTTTATGATGATCACTTCCTCGATCGATCAGTTGATCTGAAGCTCAAATATCATCTGATCAAACGATTATCACTGGTCGCCACTATTTATTGTTTTATACTAAAAATGCAATGGTACGATAGATTGAAAGGTGTAGGGTGTCTTCAAAACTAATCAAATGTTACCGTGCCCTAACGCCTTTATTCCTATATGTTGGTGGCGCTTGGATGAAATCTTGGAAAATTGCCACTTAATCCCCTCGTTTAATTTGAATTTACCATTTTAATTCATCGTCTTTTCAAAAATTCATTTTAGTCTATGTTTTCGTAATGGTTTTGCTATATAATTTTTTTGGGTACTTTTATAATAATATCCTTAATGTGACATTTGACAAGCATAAAAATTCAAAAACTAAAAATATAAACAAAAACTAAAAATAATGAAATCTTAAAAGTAACATGTCATAATATTCTAAAAAAGAAGAAGAAATATTAGGTTAAAAAAGGATTCGGAATATATATATATATATGTCTGTTTGATATAAAGATACGACTTAACTCTAGAAGTATAGCACCTAAAGTATTCAATAAACATTACTTCTACCAAGAGAATTCATAGTCCATGTAATCAGATAAAATGACTGAATTAATTAACACTCTGAATTTTTCATTGGCGTTGGACAATTTTTTTTTTTTTGTAATCAAATCAAATATTATTGGAAAAAAACTATTAAACCACAGTATAACATACATAGGAGTAAAAACAGATAAGAAATCTCAAAAGAAAGGAAGTGTGAACAATTTTTAATCCCGGACTGTGATCAGTGATTTGACTTACACGATGGTAAAGATAATTTGATATGATAATTATCCTCTTCTTTCACTTCCCATATCTTTCTAGTGTTCTCTCTCCTCTCTCTCTCTTCATGTAACCCAACAATCTTATGCGTTAACAGCCAAGGCATGCAGTTATTTTCTTGTGGGGGTCCAATCTATGGAGGTAAATCAGCACATAATTGAGATAATTTTTCACAAATGATAATCTTACTCTCGTAAAGAATAGCAGGCAAACTCATGTGAGGTACGGAAGTGGCAGGATAAGATGGTTATTGCCTTTGTATTAAATTCTAGTTAAAGTGTAATTGATGAGATCCCAGAATATATATATAAAAGTAAACGGGAAACGAATTTTCTCATGATGATCTTATGCTTCTAAGTTTGTGATCAACAATTAATGCCTGGGATTGAGGGAAAGTTGTAGGAGGTATATATCCACAGAGAGCATTTTTTTCCCCATTTCTTTTGCATCCTTGGCTTTTGAAGAGTATAGCATCAGTGGTGGGGGTTAAATTTCAAGTTGATGATTGACTTGGTCCAACAAGCCTCACGGGGTTCAAATCTTAATCTTTAGCAAAATTACAGACCGACAGAACGCATCTTTCAAGCTAGTAGTTCTTATCTCATTCAAGATAATGGAGAAAGAGAAGTGGCATGATAGATATTTATTCAGTCTGTATAGTGTGAAATTTGAGAGACAACTATATATAATAACAGTATATGATTATTTTATTGCAAAAGAGGAGGTAGAATATACAAACAAACTCTTTATAGCATAAATTGGAGCATATTAAAATTGCAAGCTCACCAAGGACAAGATTCTTTGCTTAAAGATTTTAGGAGAATTGCCACTTATGTCCCTTGTTTAATTTAAATTTCCTCCTATTAAGTTTTCCGCCTAAAACCAGCCTCACTCTAACAATCCATCGGGCAATGGCCCTAAGAAAGTTGATTTTTAAAAAAAAATCCACATTCCTCTAACTTCACCATTTGAGTTATAGACATTGCTATAATGTCTTTCAACTTTATCAAATGCAGCATATCAGTATGCATTTGAATAGAATCACAGAAAGTTAAGATTTGGAGAGGCCCGATTCCCCTTTCTTTTTCCTCTTTCTAACATTACTTATAAAGTGATACGATATTATTTTTAAGATCGTAAAGAGTGAAGCTAAAGAGGGCTTTATGCTTTCTATAAAAGGGGGTTGGCCTCAAACGTTGATAGCAAGGCAAAGTAAATACGAAAACTTGTCTTGTGTTCTGTAGAGTCACTTCTTGTCCTCTAATTGGTAATGGCACCTGAAGCTCACCAGATAGACAAGCTTGTTAAGGCTGGCTTGGAGGGCTTTGCTCTCTTGGATGAGTTCTACGGCCGTAAAAAGAAGTTCGGAAGAGCTCCTGTAACTCAAGCATGTGATCATTATCATCATGATAACTACAACTATCAACAGCCGCATGTTTATCGGCCCCCCCAAGTTATCTGCGAGCCAGTCATGGACAGCAACCAGGCAGCTAAATTCTATGGTGGCATGGCAATTGTGGATTATGGTATGAGAAAACCTATTGCCAGGGCTTTTTAATTAGGCTTATTTTCTTTTCTTTTTGAATGTGAATGTACCTAAATCACTAGACATATACATATAACTCCACTTTGTAATAGTAGCAACTTAAAGAAGCAAGCAGCTTTAAATTTATGCTTGCTGCTGCTCAAACTATGCTTTCCTACCGTAAAAGCGCTTAATATAAATGTATAAATAATATAAATGTCATCTACTTTGTGTAAACCCTCTTGCTCTTCTTTGGTTCTATGAACGTAAACTGTCTTTTAATTTTTTTCTATCTTTCTTTATTTTGAACGTAACGGATTGTATGCCTCCTAATTAATTATGATCACTATAATATTATTGATTTTGTACCATTAAACGGGTTCTATTCTATGGCTCCTAATTAGGATACTGTAAGTGTGGTACTGGTATATATAACAAAAGAGAATCGATAGTTGAAAAGATTAACATGAGTCCTGTAGAGATTAACACGCAGCGGAATACGTAGAGAATATAAGCAATGAAGTAGTTTAAAATAATCCAAGCAAGAATAACAAGTTAAATTGTAGAGCTAAGAATTGACAATAGAGAAAAGTAGAAATATACCATACCAAGACACAAAATACGTGGTTCAGCAAATTGCTTACGTCCACGGTGGATCAAGGATCCAAGTCTCTCTTATTCTTTGGTTGATTACAAGAGAATTGATCATACAAGATCAAGAAATGATACAATTGAATTTTGGAGCTCTAGGGTTTTTTTTAAAGAGTTTTGAGAGTGTTTCTCATCTTGCATAACCCTAGGCATAATGGGGTATTTATATGAAGTCTAAAATACCCACAAAAAACGGAAAGAAAAAGCCTAAATTCGGAATTTTCAGATTGTGAACAGTGAACAGTGACCGTGAACAGTGCAGCGCCGCGGCATTGAGATCCAGCGCCGCAGCATTGAGATTCAGCACCGCGGCGCTGACATTCTGGAACCAATGCCGCCGTCAGCGCTTCCTGCGCCGCGGCGCCCACACCTGGGAATTTTTCCCTGTTTTCTTCTGCAATTTTTCAACTGTTCCATTAGAATTCCACCTCTTCCACACATGCTTCCGGCTCCAAAATAATTCCGACATGTTCCCGAATTTGTTCCAAACATTACCAACATCATAAACATGATTTTGGATCACAAATTCCACAAATCCCCTCCTTGATACAAAATCACTCCAACAACACCAAGAGAGCAACCAAGGATCCATCCTCCACATCACAACCTTAATTGTAAGTTGTGATTCCAGTTAAGTCCATACACAACTTGAACTTAACTGAGGGCAGCGGCTTAGTCAACATATCAGCAGGATTCTCCGACGTCGGAATTTTACACAGACTAATAATGCCACTCTGCACAGTATCCCGAATGAAATGCATCCTAACATCAATGTGTTTTGATCTTTCATGAAACACCTGATGTTTGCTTAGATGTATGGCACTTTGGCTATCACAATGTACTGAAGTATTAACTTCATCCATAGCCAAAAGTTCAGCACATATACCTTTCAACCATATAGCCTCCTTAATTGCTTCTCCTAAGGCTATATACTCGGCTTCGGTAGTTGATAGTGCTACAACATGCTGCAATACTGATTTCCAGCATACGCTACATCCAAACACCGTGAAGATATACCCAGATAAAGACCTTCTATTGTCCAAGTCACCTGCGTAATCTGAGTCCACGTAACCCTTCACCATTTCATCACCTGTGCCAACCCTTCTGAATAGCAAACCATAATGTGACGTCCCCTTTAGATACCTAAGTATTCATTTCACGGCCATCCAATGCTCCTTTCCAGGATTAGCCATGTATCTACTTACAACACTCACCGCTTGTGCTATATCCGGCCTTGTGCAAACCATAGCATACATTATAGAGCCAACAGCACTAGCATATGGTACCTTAAGCATATGCAATTTTTCTTCTTCAATTTGTGGTGATTGAGATGCCGACAGTTTGAAATGCATTGCCAATGGAGTCGACACAACTTTGGCATCCCTCATTCTGAACCTGTCAAGAACCTTGAGTATATACCGTTGTTGAGACAAGAAAATAACATCACTGCCTCTCACTATATCCATACCCAAAATTCTTTTGGCTGACCCCAAATCTTTCATTTCAAACTCACCACCCAACTGATTTTTCAGCTTATGTATTTCTTCTATATCCTCACATGCAATTAACATATCATCAACATATAGAAGGAGATACATACGCTTACTGTTATTCAATGCTTTGAAGTACACACATCCATCATACTTGCTCCTTGTGAAGCCACAATGCATAATAAAATCATCAAATCTCCTATACCATTGTCTTGGAGATTGCTTCAGCCCATATAAAGACTTCTTTAGCAAACAAGCATAATCTTCTTTGCCCGGTTCTTCAAAACCTTTCGGTTGTGCCATGTATAGCTCTTCTTCAAGTTCACCATGAAGGAAAGCTGTCTTTACATCCATTTGTTCAAGATATAAATTCAGATTTACACACATGGATAATAAAATGCGAATTGATGAGTGTTTTACAACAGGAGAAAAGATTTCATGGAAATCAACCCCTTCTTTTTATGTGAAGCCCTGTGCAACAAGCCTAGCCTTGAACTTGGTAGGCTCAACACCCGGAACCCCCTCCTTAACCTTGTAAACCCATTTACAGCCAACTAACCTCTTGTTCTTTGGTTTCACCACCAATTTCCAGGTATGATTCTTATTAAGAGAAGTGATCTCTTCTTCCATAGCTTGTTGCCATTTAACACAATTTACACTCTCAATAGCTTCAGTATATGATTTTGGTTCATCATATTCTATAGTGTAAGCAGTGTTAAATGCATAAGCTATCAAATCAGCATGTGCATACCTGCTCGGTGGTCGAACAACTCTCCTTTGTCTATCTCTAGCCAACTGGTACTCTTCAAGTTCAGTTTCAGGAGTGCTAGACTGCAATGGTGCTGTTTCAGAGAAATTTTCAGGTTCTTGTTCTTCATGTGCATCATCATTGAAGTGCTGACCTATAGGAATGTCAGGTCTCAAATCATGTTCCACCTCATGATGTTCAGTTTCAGATTCAGAAACTGAACTTGGCACATCTTCAGGCTTCTTCAAAACTGAATCCGAATTGGTTTCCAACAATGTAGATTCATTGAACGTCACATCCCTACTAATGATACTCTTGTGCGGATTAAGATCAGTACACCACACCTTGTATCCCTTAACACCTTCTGGATATCCAATGAATATCCCCTTCAAGGCTCTTGGTTCTAGTTTGCCTTGCTTGATGTGTACAAATGCAGGGCATCCAAATACCCTCAGGTGATCATATTTAGGAGTGCCTCCAGACCATTTCTGTTCTGGTGTCATAAAGCCAATAGCTGAAGAAGGACTTCGGTTTATCAAATAAGTTGCAGTTACTACCGCCTCCCCCCAAAATGCCTTAGACAATCCGGCATTGGTTAGCATGCACCTTACCCTTTCAAGTAAGGTTCGGTTCATCCTTTCTGCAAGTCCATTCTGTTGTGGTGTGTACCGCACCGTTTTATGCCTTGCAATACCATACTTAGCACAAAACTTATCAAACTCAGTATTACAAAACTCAAGACCATTATCCGTCCTAAGTCTTTTGATTTTCTTACCCGTTTGATTCTCCACAAGTGCTTTCCATTTCTGAAATGTTTCAAACACCTGCTCTTTGCTCTTCAACATATAAACCCACAACTTCCTTGAATAATCATCAATGAATGACAGAAAATACCGTGCACCACCATGAGTGACAGCTTGAGCAGGTCCCCAAAGGTCAGAATGTATGTAATCCAAAGTGCCCTTGGTGTTGTGTTCACCCGTGTTAAACTTAACTCTATGAGCTTTCCCAAGTACACAATGTTCACAAAACCCCATTGGCTGAATCTTTCCTTTGCCAAATACACCTTGATCATACAACTCCTTAAGGCTTCTCTCACCCAAGTGCCCTAACCTCAAATGCCATAACTTGGTTTGCATATTCTCATTATCAACAGAGAAAGATGCAGAACCAATGACAGCCTCTCCACTCAACACATACAACCCGTGTTTACGCTCACCTCTCATTACAACCATTGAACCCTTAATCACTTTCAATGTACCACTCTCACCCTTGAATGTGCAACCGGATTGATCAAGCATGCCTAAAGAAATTAAATTTCTTTTAAGATCAGGTACATGCCTCACATCTAACAACTCCCTCACACTCCCATCATGTAGTTTCAGCCTAATATTACCCATCCCAATGACTTGACAAGCCATATTGTTGCCCATTAATACCTTACAACCATTAATGGACTGATAGCTAGTGAACAAAGCTTTATTAGGACACATATGGAAAGTACATCCAGAGTCAAGAATCCACTCACCGGTGTTCTGCCCATTCGAGGCAACCAATGTTTCTGCAACTTCATAATCTTCTTCATAGACTATAGCTGCATCTGCTTCAGGTCTCTTTCCTTGATACTTAGCTTTCCTTTCCGGACAATCCCTTCTGAAATGGCCTTCTTTCTTGCAGAAGTAACACTTCTTGGATTTGCCCCTCGATTTTGATCTTGAAGAATTTCTCACTTTAGATTCTCTACTCTCAGCTCTCCCCCTCGCAACAAGTACAGCTGCAGAATTTTTTTGTTGTTGTTCTGACTTCTTAACTAACACCTTTGAGTTTAAGGCTGCTCTAACATCCTTCATTGTCAATGACTCCCTTCCATATAGAAGAGTATCAACAAAATGTTCATAGCTTTTAGGAAGTGAACTCAATAACAGAATTGCTTTGTCTTCGTCACTGATTTTGACATCAACCGTCTCCAAATCAATGACAGCCTTGTTGAAGGAATCAATGTGTTCATTTAGTGAACCACCCTCAACCAAAGACAACCCAAACAAATTCTTCTTGAGATACAACCGGTTTGCAAGAGACTTAGTCATATATAACTCATCAAGTCTTTTCCACAAACCAAGTGCTGATTTTTCTGCACCCACTTCCCTCAAAACTTCATCACCCAAACTCAAGATAATTTCACTCCGGGCTTTTCTATTAATGGTTTCAAGATCCATGTCTAACTTAGATGTTGAAGACTTATCACTAGTACTAGAGGGTTCCTCAAGGGCTGATTCTAGTCCTTGACTCTCTAACAAAGCCATCATCTTAAGTTTCCATAAGTTGAAATTATTATGCCCTGTAAATTTCTCTACTTCATGCTTATGTGGTGCCATGTTCAACCAATAACAAACTTAGACAGCCAATAATAGCTCTGATACCAATTTGTAGAGATTAACACGCAGCGGAATACGTAGAGAATACAAGCAATGAAGTAGTTTAAAACAATCCAAGCAAGAACAACAAGTTAAATTGTAGAGCTAAGAATTGACAATAGAGAAAAGTAGAAATATACCATACCAAGACACAAAATACGTGGTTCAGCAAATTGCTTACGTCCACGGTGGATCAAGGATCCAAGTCTCTCTTATTCTTTGGTTGATTACAAGAGAATTGATCATACAAGATCAAGGAATGATACAATTGAATTTTGGAGCTCTAGGGTTTTTTCTAAAGAGTTTTGAGAGTGTTTCTCATCTTGCATAACCCTAGGCATAATGGGGTATTTATATGAAGTCTAAAATACCCACAAAAAACGGAAAGGAAAAGCCTAAATTCGGAATTTTCAGATTGTGAACAGTGAACAGTGACCGTGAACAGTGCAGCGCCGCGGCATTGAGATCCAGCGCCGCAGCATTGACCCGTGAACAGTGCAGCGCCGCAGCATTGACCCGTGAACAGTGCAGCGCCGCAGCATTGAGATCCAGCGCCGCGGCGCTGACATTCTGGAACCAATGCCGCCGTCAGCGCTTCCTGCGCCGCGGCGCCCACACCTGGGAATTTTTCCCTGTTTTCTTCTGCAATTTTTCAACTGTTCCATTAGAATTCCACCTCTTCCACACATGCTTCCGGCTCCAAAATAATTCTGACATGTTCCCGAATTTGTTCCAAACATTACCAACATCATAAACATGATTTTGGATCACAAATTCCACAAGTCCAAATGGTGAAATTAGATGAAGCTAAAATGGAGACAGAAACGGCCATTGTTGCTCTGCGAATATGATAAATGACTAGACGCACATGCAATTGCATTTGAGGAATCTCAGTGAAACCATGCAGCATAAAGTTTTCCTCGCTATTTGAAATCAAAACCTTTTAAATTGAGAATGCTAAATTTATTTATGATTCAGGATTGAGAATGCTAAATTTATTAATGATGAACAGAACCTCTAATTAAAAGTGTCCCAAATGATCTATGTTTTTATGATGATCAGGACCTCTAATTTAATTTGATCTATATGATTATTATTGATAAAACAGATTGGATTGGAGTGGAAACTTTATATTGTTTTGGTAAAAAAATAAATAATATCATCAACTAATTGTTTATAATGATAGCATAGTACGAGAGATAAAAGTGCGTAGTGTCACGCCCCAAGTGCTCTCAAGCATTTCCTTAAGCACTTGGTGTGCGACTAGGCCTGCTGGAGGCCTCTTGGACCATGGAGCGCTACGTGGACCGGAGCTTCTAGAAGGCCCGCTGGTTAGGATGGAGAACCGGGCTTGGCCCGCAACTTATTAAGGAAGTTAACCCTAGTTAGACTTCCATAATAGGTAGGAGAGCATCTAGGAATATTCTAAGGAATATTATCCCATCTTGTATATACACCGTTAGATCAAATAGATCTCAGCCATTGATTGTATAGGGCTGCAACTATAAAAAGGGGAGACCCTCACTTGTATTTTTCATCTCATAGCTTGTTTTATCTTCAGCAATATAGAGAGCATTCGTGCAAACACTTGGTGTGCTTCTTTTCTCTTTTCTTTGTGTGGTTTTCTAGGCTGCTTAGCACGCAACGCGTCTAAGGGCGCACGGTCTCGAAAACAGTCCGTGACAGTTGGTATCAGAGCAGGTTCAGTTCAGAGATGGAGAAAGACGGCGCACCATCAGATTTGACTAAAGAGAGGGGTCGGAACCCTAAAGCTAAGAAGCACGGCGCGGCGTCTCGCGAGAAATCAGCAGATCCAGGTCAGGATGTGGGGGGTATGGTGAGAGCACTCAGCGGCGCTGTCGGGAAGGCAGCAGATCGCCTTGGAGAGCTGGAGTAGCAAGTAGAGAAGATCGAGGGGGGCCTCGATACTCAAGGAGACGAGCTGCGCACTCTCATCAGCACATCCATCGAAGCTTACGTCGATAAGCAGCGGGACTGGATTAAAGCTTTTCAGGAGAGCGTCCTAACCACAATGGACAGTATTCAGGCCCAAGTAGGGGAGCTACACCGTGGGCTCGAATCTGTCAAAGAGGATGTGGTGCTGTGCAAGCGGGCGGTGGCGAATGGGTCTGTCGCCGCTCAAGTGACGGTGTCTACACCGAGAGTCGATGCTCCTAAGCCCAAGGAGTTCAGCGGGAAGCGGAATGCCAAGGAGCTCGATAATTACTTCTGGCAGATGGAGAGATACTTCGACGCCCTAGGTGTACGGGACGAGGATAAGGTAAACATCGCGACCCTATATCTCTCTGATCATGCAATTCTGTGGTGGCGTAGGAAGAGCGAGGAGATTTGCAAGGGTACCTGCACCATCAATACCTGGACAGAATTGCAGCAGGAGCTGAAACGCCAATTCTATCCGAAGAATGTGGCGCACGACGCTAGGAAGCGTCTAAAGGAGTTGAGACAGAACAAGTCGATTGGCGAGTACGTTGAGGAGTACTCTCTGCTGATGCTGCAGATCCCCAATATGAGTGAAGAAGACTTGCTGTTCAACTTCCTTGATGGATTACAGACATGGGCGTCCAATGAGCTGAGGCGGCATGGAGTGCAGAACATATCCGACGCCCTCACATTGGCGGAAACGCTCACTGATTACCGCAAGGGTGATGCGGGGAAGTCCAAGAATTCGAAGCCCAATCACAGCAAAGGTGGGGGAACCAGGGAGTCTCATCCTCCGCAGGATAAGGAGGGGAAAGGTAAACCGCCCACAGGGAGAGAGCAGAAGCGCAACGGCGGGAGAAAGCCGAGATCTAGCTGCTTCCTTTGCGACGGGGATCATTGGGTGAAGGACTGTCCAAAGAAGAAGGCTATCAACGCAATGTTGGAGACTTAGCAAGCGGGCGAACAGGGACAATTGGGATGTCTCCAGTTACTCAATGCCCTCAATGCCAAGCGGGCAGCCCGCGCGCCAGCAGGAAAGGCGCTGATGTACGTTGAAGCCTACATTAATGGGAAGAGGACGCAAGCACTAGTAGATACTGGAGCTACGCACAACTTTATGAAGTATGCGGAAGCAGTACGCTTGGGCCTCAAGGTGGAGAAGGGGATTGGCTACCTCAAGACTATGAACGCCGCAATCAAGCCACTGGACGGGGTCATTCGTGGAGTTGAAATGAGCCTCGGAAAATGGAGCGGTAAGGTAAACTTTTCAGTAGCCCCTCTCGATGATTTTGATGCTGTTCTTGGTATGGATTTTCTGCGGCAGTTTAATGTGGTGCCACTTCCCCGACACAATTATGTATGCATCTTGGAGGGAGGACCATGCATGGTGCCGACAGTAAACAAGCCGACAGGTGGGCAATTCAAGCCCAACGCCCACACTACTCTCCTGTCCGCCATGCAACTGAAGAAAGGAGCTAAGCGGGGAGAAGAGACATACCTCGCCACAATATGGGAGGCAGATGATGAGGCGTACGGGGGCGAAGAGGAGTTGCCAGCAGAGATCACGAAAGTGCTCAAGCAGCACCAGAACGTGATGCCAGCAGCGCTACCACAGAAATTACCACCAAGACGGGCAATTGATCACGAGATTGAGCTGGAACCAGGGGCGAAACCTCCAGCCAAGGCCCCATACAGAATGTCTCTACCAGAACTAGCAGAGTTGTGGAAGCAGCTCAAGGAGTTGCTGGATGCAGGGTTTATCCAGCCATCAAAGGCGCCTTACGGCGCGCCCGTGCTTTTTCAGCGCAAGCACGACGGATCATTGCGGCTATGCATAGACTACCGAGCGCTGAACAAGGTCACTGTCAAAAATAGGTATCCCATTCCTTTAATTACTGACTTGTTTGATCAGTTGGGGCAGGCAAAGTATTTCTCGAAGCTGGATTTGCGGTCAGGTTACCATCAGGTGCGGATAGCCGAGGGCGATGAGCCGAAAACCACCTGTGTGACGCGTTATGGGGCCTTTGAGTTTCTGGTCATGCCGTTTGGCCTCACCAACGCGCCAGCCACTTTCTGCACACTGATGAACAACATACTCCAGCCCTTTCTTGACAAGTTCGTCGTCGTGTACTTAGACGACATCGTCATCTACAGCAACACTCTCGAAGAGCACGTGGAACACTTGAAATCTTTCTTGAAGGTGCTCCGCGAGAATGAGCTGTATGTGAAGAGGGAGAAGTGCTCATTTGCCAAGCCGGAGGTAGACTTTTTGGGTCACAAGATCAAAGAGGGCAGGTTGATGATGGACAGGGCGAAGATTCGCGCCATTGTGGACTGGGAGGCACCCACGAAAGTCACCGAGCTGCGGTCTTTCCTTGGGTTGGTTAACTATTATCGCAGGTTTATCAAGAGCTACTCCACCACTGCAGCACCCCTTATCGACCTGCTAAAGAAGACTAAGGCGTGGGAGTGGAGTAAGGAGTGCCAAGGGGCTTTTGACCGACTAAAGGCAGCAGTGATCGAAGAACCAGTCTTAGCATTACCGAATCACCTGTTACCGTATGAGGTACATACTGATGAATCTGATTTTGCTATTGGTGGTGTATTAATGCAGCAGGACCATTCAATCGCATATGAGAGCCAGAAGCTCAATGAGACGGAGAGGCGCTATACGGTGCAGGAAAAGGAGATGACGGTGGTCATCCATTGTCTGCGCACTTGGCGACATTACCTGCTTGGGGCAAGGTTCGTAGTGATGACGGACAACATAGCAACGAGTTACTTCCAAAGTCAGAAGAAACTCACCCCGAAGCAAGCTAGGTGGCAGGACTTTCTAGCGGAGTTCGATTATGAGCTCGAGTACAAATCGGGAAAGGTGAACGTGGTGGCGGACGCCTTAAGCCGGAAGGCCGAGTTAGCAGCTATCAACAAACTGGAAGGTGATTTGCTCGGCCTATTTTATGAGGGAATGAAGCATGATCCCGCAGCCACACAGCTCGCCACTCAAGTACAAGAGGGAAAAACTCAGCGATTTTGGGTAGAAGATGGGCTTTTCTACACTAAGGGACGCCGGGTTTATGTGCCAAAGTGGGAGAACCTGCGGCGTAACCTCATTAGAGAGTGTCACGATACAAAATGGGCAGGACATCCAGGCCAGCGGCGCACACGCGCCCTATTAGAAACAGTTTACTACTGGCCACACATGCGGGAGGAGATAGAACAGTTTGTCAAGACTTGTCTTGTGTGCCAACAGGATAAGATTGAGCAGCGGAGTCCCGCAGGGCTACTGGAGCCACTGCCCATACCGGAGAGACCTTGGGAAAGCATCTCTATGGATTTCATTGTAGCCTTACCGAAGTCCGAGGGGTGTGGAACTATCATTGTGGTGGTAGATCGGTTTTCCAAGTATGCGACTTTCATACCAGCGCCCAAAGAGTGTAATGCGGAAGAGACAACCAAACTTTTCTTCAAACACGTCGTCAAGTACTGGGGGTTGCCGAGAGTGATAGTCAGCGATCGTGATACGAGGTTTACGGGGAGATTCTGGACTGGATTGTTCAATCTCATGGGATCGGAGCTTCACTTTTCCACCAGCTTTCACCCACAAACGGATGGGCAGACCGAGAGGGTGAACGCATTACTAGAGCTGTATTTGCGGCACTTTGTGGGCACAAATCAGCAGGATTGGGTCAAGTTACTCGATGTGACACAGTTCTCGTATAACTTGCAGAGGAGTGAATCGACGAACCAGAGTCCATTCGAGTTAGCTACTGGCCAGTATCCTCTCACGCCGCATGCACTCGTGTCCAGCGATACTGGGAAGAGTCCAGCAGCCTACAAAGCTGCGAAGTCCTGGCAGGAACAATCGGACAAGGCGCGAGTGTGTCTGGACAAGGTGACAAAACGGATGAAGAAATGGGCTGACGATAAGCAAAGACATGTTGAGTACAGCGTGGGGGATTTAGTGATGGTGAAAATTCTTCCGACGCAGCACAAGTCTACGCGCCCACTTCACAAGGGTCTTGTTCGAAAATATGAGGGGCCATTTCCTATTGCCAAGAGGGTTGGCAATGTCTCGTACAAGGTGGAGCTGCCTTCGAGACTTCGGCTACATCCGGTGTTTCACGCAAGCGGCCTAAAGCCATACCATGGTGATGCGGAGGACACGGAACGTGGGCCACAAACCAGGGCACCATTGGGAGTTTCCACATCTTACGACAAGGAGGCTGAACTTATCCTTGATGTGAGGACAGTGCGGAAGAAGAACTGCCGTCCAAGTCGTGAGTATCTCGTCAAGTGGAAAGGACTGCCCGACAGCGAAGCAAGCTGGGAACCCGAGACCGCACTGTGGCAGTTTGAGAACAAGGTGCGCGAGTTCCAGCAAGGACGCGACGAGGGCGTCGCGTGAATTTGGTGGGGGAGAATGTCACGCCCCAAGTGCTCTCAAGCATTTCCTTAAGCACTTGGTGCGCGACTAGGCCTGCTGGAGGCCTCTTGGACCATGGACCGCTACGTGGACCGGAGCTTCTAGAAGGCCCGCTGGTTAGGATGGAGAACCGGGCTTGGCCCGCAACTTATTAAGGAAGTTAACCCTAGTTAGACTTCCATAATAGGTAGGAGAGCATCTAGGAATATTCTAAGGAATATTATCCCATCTTGTATATACACCGTTAGATCAAATAGATCTCAGCCATTGATTGTATAGGGCTGCAACTATAAAAGGGGGAGACCCTCACTTGTATTTTTCATCTCATAGCTTGTTTTATCTTCAGCAATATAGAGAGCATTCGTGCAAACACTTGGTGTGCTTCTTTTCTCTTCTCTTTGTGTGGTTTTCTAGGCTGCTTAGCACGCAACGCGTCTAAGGCCGCACGGTCTCGAAAACAGTCCGTGACAGTAGGCTCTCTACAGTTGGGTTTCTGATGCAATAATACTATTTACAGTTGCTATAATATTAAGTAAAATTACTAACTTGCCAATAGTAAGACCCCGTTATACCAATTACCCCCTGATAATTTTATAATAACAAAAATAAATCCCTTTTTTAATATAATTTTTCTTCTCGTATCATCAATTACACCCCCTTATATGGAATTATTAGGCGTAGTTTGTATATATTGATTTTACCAGGGATAAACTAGTAATTTTATGTAATATTTAACAATATAATGTTCTTTATTTTATAGTTACCTCTCTAAATTCTGATCTCTCTCTGCCTCTGATTATTTGTTGTTTGTAATTTACATTAGTAGACATTCTGTCCGTTGGATTTGATAAACAAGAAAAATAGCAAGCAACGGTCACATAAATCTCTGGCTAGGCAACGGTCAAATAAGGCTTCTTAATAAAATATTTAGAGAAGAGTCAATGCACAAATCTCCCCTTGATTCACTCAGTACCGATATATATATATATATATATATATATATATATATGCTGTTGAGGTGCTTAGATTCTCTCTTATGCTACAGTAAATCGGAGATGATTTTGCTACAGTAACTACAAATTCGGCTCCGTGTGCTGATTTTCTCTTTTGTTTTCCATTCAGTCTTGCATCTTCTTCTTATTTCAGCAGATGCATCACAATATTTAGCAAGATTAGATGAGAATAAAAAGATGGAGCGTCTCTTACTACAGTAATATTGCGCTATAGTTGGAGAATTCTCCCCAAACCGATGAGTTTGGCCACTAGATTCTAAGTGGTTGTGAGACTAGCTTTCCCGATCTGTCATCCGATCTTCTGGTAGATCGGAAAAGGTTTGTATGCACTATTTTGGCACCATATATTTGCTAGAACTTTTTCAAAAATCCCTTTGGCATCTTCAAGCAAAATGGGTTATTCTCATTAGAGTCTTTCTCCTTCAAAGCAAGAATCCTGTTCTCACGCAGCCTCTGTCCTTGTTCCGGCACGAATCTACCGCTATTTTTTTGCTATTGCTACTGCTGCTTGTTCAAAGCCATCATAGCATCGATTTTTCTACTGATGCTTTCTGCTTAACCATCTGACCCAAGGTTATACCGTAATTATCTATGAAAGTTATAAGAGAAGTAAAAGATTTACGATCATAAATAAAACACAAAGACATCATTTGCATATAATATATGAAACGAGGCAATGCATCCTCTAAAAGCCAAAATAAGAGGTATTATATTAGCATCTATCAATGCTTGAATTCTTCTTAAAAGAGCACTTTCAAATAGACAGAAAAAAGAAGAGGAGATAAAGGATCACCCTGCTTTATACCCCTACCACAACCAAAAACCCTTTAAGGGAACCATTAATCAAAACAGATAACTGAGTAGATTTAATAGAGGGGAGAGCAGCTTGTGGGGAGTTTTTCATGATGAGAAAGGTATTTTTTTTAGAGGTTTTTCTTATCTTTTGCAGATTAAGACAATTTTTTATATTGAAATTATAAAAGTGATTCTGGCTATTGAAATACCCTATGCTCATGGTTAGCATAATTTTATTTTAAAAAGTGATTCTTTATTTTTCATTCATCTCTTTTTTAGTCATAAGCTGAATCTTTTTTAAAATCTAATTACTAGATAGGAGAATTGCTAGTAGTGTGTGTTTAATATGTATTTTTGCTTTATTCATTCTTTTAGAGAAAACAATAGTATAATGGACTATTGGTAAACATTTGCTTGAATTATGATGATCTTACATAGTGGGTACGTCCACCATTTGAGATTTTATACTTGTTGCATAAAGATGTCAACGGTTACCATAACTACAGATTTCACTGATCTATTTTGGATGGTTGTAATTTTGTTAAGCCTTTTTAGTTTTTCAATTGTGTTGAAAAATTGGTGATTCAGCAATTTTAGTTGGACAAGAATTGAAATAAATACCAAAGTGAAAAGTCACAAGAAGTCTAGAATGTGTGGGACACATATGGAGAAGTCTAGGACGTGTAGAACACGAAAGGAAAAGTTAAATGGGACTCGAAGACGCGAAGAAAATGCACATAAGGGGCACCAAGGCTAAGCACCGTGGCGCCCGCGGCGCTCAGCACAGAAACCCAGTGCCGCAGCGATGGGGGCGATACATGCAGCGTCGCAACGCCCAAGGATGAGCGCCGTGGCGTCAGAAGTGTTAGGAAGTTCATTTTTAATTCGGATTTCAAGTTTTGAAAAGTTTAGGACTTCAAACATAAGTGGACTCTTACTCCAACAAGGAATAGGGTTAATAGGCACTAAATAAACCCTATATAAACACTTGTAAACCCTTTATTTCAGATTAAACATTAAAAAAGACTCTAAGAGAGGAGAAGAACTAAATAGACACTAAGTGTTTGTATGCGCTAAGGTGGAACCATTGTTTAGGTGTTTATTGTTTGTGGTAGAGTAAGGGTACACTAAACACTAGGTCATTTTGAGGGTTCTTCATTGAGTTTTTTCTGTAAAATCTTCAAGGAGTTAATAAGAGAAGTTAGGATCTTTAAATCCACCGTGAAATTAGGCAATTGGCCGAATCACGTAAGATTGTGTTGTGATCTTTTATATTCTATTTTGAATTCTTAGTATTTTGCTTGATTAACAGATTATTTTGTTGCGTAAAGAGGTTAAATTTTAAGTTGAACTTGAAGTTTTTCACTTTAACTTAATCTCAAAAAGAAAAATAATGTTTCCCCCTTTAATAAATTGTTTCTTATTTTAACATCATAAATATTTTACGGGTAAGATTGATTATGTCCCCTCATCTATAATTCTCTTTTTATTTTCAATAAATTTACTCCCCTATAAAAAATTGCCTATACATTATATATATATATATAGCATTACGGTATATTTTTACAAGAAAGATATTAATATATATCATTTTAAGTTTTGGAATAATTCGTCTTTTCCATATCACAAAGATAAAGATATTATAACAGCACCTTTCCACCTTATATTTTAAAAAAATACCTCTTTACTTGAGGTAAGTGGCTAATATTTAACAGAATATATATACAATATACTCCTTGAATAATCAACAACATAAAGTGATATTTCATTTTAAGTTTTGGAATAATTCGTCTTTTCCTTATCACAAAGATAAAGATATTATAACAGCACCATTCCACCGTATATTTTCAAAAAAAAAAAAATACCTCTTTAATTGAGGTAAGTGGTTAATATTTAACAGAATATATATACAATATACTCCTTAAATAATCAACAACAGAAAGTGATATTTCCATTCAAAGTCTTTAGCAAATTCTTTACGACTGACAGCTACACAATTTGATTGAAAGAATTTCAGTAACTGATGAATGCAACCGAAAGTGTATTTTCATTCGAATTCTTTAGCATTGACAGCAACACAATTCGATTGAAAGAATTCCAGCAACTGAATGCAACTTTAATTTTCTAGGAAATGTTATGAGCAGATGATTAAAGAGAAGATTTTGTGACAAAATTAACAACAGGCTAAATCTATATCATTTTGGGATAAGAACTAGTTGAAAGATAAGGGTTCCGTTCTGTGGGTCTGGTTTATGCTAAAAACTTGAACCTCATCAGGCACGTTGGACAAAGTCAATCATCAACCGCAAATTAACCCCCACGACTGATGCTGTTCCCTTTAGATGTCAAAGATGCAAAAGAACAATAAAATAAATAAAGAGACACAAATTAAGTAATTAAGAAAGGAGCTAGAGACTATAGAGAGGTGGAAAGGAGGATTAGAGTATGACTCAACAGATAATTATCATGTCAACAGTAATTTATGATCATGTTAATTAATGATTAAACATGTGGATTTAAAAATTGTTTATATTGTTACGATTATTGGCACAAATTATTAGTAGTTTAATGGCAAAAGGTTGATATGCACCTTCTCCTCTATTATGTTAGTTTCGAGTTTAATCTTCTTTTTTTTTTTTAATATAAAAATTTAAGAACAACTAAAGTTAATTGATTTCCTTTTAGTTTCTTCTCTCTTTGTCTATCTTAATTTTTAAGAATTTATTGATATTTGTTATTAATAAAATGATGGTTAAGATTTCTTGTTTTCTTTTATGTAGCCTTTTAAAGTATAATTTTTATGTTTTGGTCTCGTCAATTTTAAGATGGCAATTGGACGAGGCAAAGTGGGGAGGCTTTTTCTGTACCCTACCCTATTTTTATTATTTCATTTGATTAATGGCTAGACTAAATTAAACATGTTAGACTACTGGATCATATATGAATAGGAAAACTTACTATCTTGGTTCATACTTTTAATATGAACCCATTTTTGTTAATAGTCAATTACGTCATTCTAAAGATACTTTAGTACTGTTCAGAGCAAAAAGAATGTAATTAGCTACTAAAAAAAATTAGAAACTTAATAAATAAATAAAGCTAAAAACAAAGAAGAATGCGCAATTTCCTTTTTTACCAAAAAAAAATATATCGTCCGTAAAGAATTTATAATTGCCAAATCTAACAAAGGTTCTAAAGCACCCATTTTGGAGCATCTTATATTAATTAATGCATCATCCCTGGAGTTTATTCTTAATTAAAAATGTTAAAATGAAGAATTGGGATCCACAACAGAACTGATAATCACGCAAAGGATAGTGTCCACAAGGGCCGTTCCTTTTCTGATGTATATCTAATAATTGACGCCTCAATAGTGGGATTGCAACTGAAGTTTTTTCTCAGAAAAGAATCAGTGAGAAAAAAACCTGGAGTTTATTCTTAATTAAAAATGTTAAAATGAAGAATTGGGATCCACAACAGAACTGATAATCACGCAAAGGATAGTGTCCACAAGGGCCGTTCCTTTTCTGATGTAATATCTAATAATTAACGCCTCAATAGTGGGATTGCAACTGAAGTTTTTTCTCAGAAAAGAATCAGTGAGAACCATACCAACTATGAAAAACCAGATGATAATATTTTTCTTCTTTTTGGTAGGCAGGTATTATGTTCTCCCATTTATTTTGTTATACTGCCGGCCTATGTAATGGAGCACTTTTCTTCTTGATTATTGGGCAACACTGCTGGTGAAAAAGACACCATTGGCCTAACAAAACACTATATTCCTCCGCAGTGAGTTAACAATTTGAGTTATAGCAAGTGGTATGGTGTCTTTGATCTGCTTATCAAATCAACCAAATCAGAATACATCTGAATGGGAATCACAAAAGGTTAGGATTTGGAGAGGCCAATTCTGAATTCCACCTCCTTTTGCCTCCTTTAACACCAATTAAGTGACATGACATTATTTTTAATATCAGAAGAGTGTGAAACTATAGAGGGCTTTATGCGTTCTATAAAAGGGTGTTGGCCTCAAAGGTTGATTTTAAGGCCAAAGAAAGTACAAAAATTAGTCTTGTATTTTAAAAACTAACTTCTTGTGTTATTGCTATGGCAAGTTATCAAGCTTATCACACAGACAAGCTTGCTAGGGTTAGCGGCGAAGGCTTTGCTATCATCGACGAGTTCTACGGGCGCAACAATAAGTCTGCAGGGAGGTTCATTCCTTCTCCTCAAGCATATGATCATCATCAAATTCATCATCAACATTACTATAGCTACAATTATCAACGCCGACACGTTTACGGGGGCCCGCAAGTTATTACTGTGATCAGGGAGCCAGTCATCGATAGCAACCAGGCAGCTCAATTGTACGGAGGCATGGCAGTTGTAGACTACAGTGTGAGAAAACCTATCCCCAAGGCTTATTAGGGCTTATTTGCTTTCCTTTTTGGATATGAATGTACCCAAATCACTAGACATGTACTTCCCTTTGAAATAGCAGTAACTTGAAGCTTGCAGCTACCTTAAAAGTATGCTTTGCTGCTGCTGAAAGTTTGCGCTACTACTGTAAAACTAGTTTTCTATATAATACAAATATCACCTACTTCGAATAATTTTTCTTGCTCTTCTTTAGTTCTATGATCGAATTCTACGTTCAATTCGTCACGAGCGGAGTGGGGTGGTTTGGTTTTATATTAATTTTTCGTCCCAAATAATATGAGAATATATTTGATAATATTATGCAAATGATAAGATAATCTTATAAATAATTTAACAATACTAAGTTATCGTATTTTTGAAGATTAAAAACTTAAAAACAAAATTTAAAGAATTAAAATTAATATTGAAACAGAACAATTAGTTAAGAATAATATTAATCACTCGTATTATGAGTGCTTCTCAGGTGCAGACACTCACACTTAAAATGTCTGATATAACTAAAACGACAATGTTTTGAAGTTTGTTTTGAGCAAAAATGATGTTGTTTGAGCTATAACAAGTCATCTAAGTGACATGCATATTTTAAAAATAAGCAGATTTTACATACTCTGAAAGTGTCATTATAAAAGTTGCATGTTATAAAATTTAGATAAAGATATTGATTATAGGAAATATATATTTCTTATGAATTTGAACCATGTAATTCTAAACTAATCGTACAAAAAATATGACATGTATGCAGTAAAAATTTAGTAAGAGTACAATAGTCATTTATCTTGTTTATTAAGAGTGAGTTCGGTTCAATTTAATTTAATTTTAATTAAAATCAAACTAAATTGTGAATATTTTATCTTTTTTTATGAAAAAAACCAAACATGTGTAAAATTGAACCAGATAGAACAAATTTTTTCGATTCAATTCCATTCAATTTTTCAGTCTTTTAATAACATTTTGAATCTGATTGTTGGAATGCAGATCAGTTTGAACAATTTACTTGAATGGGAGGAATGACATATATGTGCTGCAATAACGGCTCTGGCAATGCAGATATCCTATCTACCCCACCATCACTTCCCTTTTTGTTCACAATTTCACATCATTAATTTGTCAAACCGTTATAAGCAAAACCCATAAAAACCAACTATTGCAAAGCAACATTTACATAATTTTCAAGTTCATTATAAACAAAATAATTTTTTAAAACTTCGACATAAACAGAGTTTCAACTCAGATTATTTTATCATCGCACAATTTTTTATCAGTTGAACTAAATGACAGCCATAATATAACTAAAACAATTCAAATAAATAGATTCAAAATAAAGAAACCCACAAATTTGTTTTTCAAAAACATTGTATCATATATGAAAGCATGATCATGAACAAAAATTTTATAAGAAAACTATTCATATCATATTCATACAGGCCGTTAAATAAAGAACTTAACACATTTTACTTATCTCAACCAAACCTAGAGACGTTTCGGCTTCAGAGAAATTGAACAATGTTACGTACTCATTTTCAATTTTTAAGTATTTTCATTCAACAATGTCAAAATTCAAAAAGGTGGTAAATGTTCATGCACACATTTGCAACCGTCTATATACATACAGTCTCTTATTATGGAATTTATATACCTATTAAGATAAAAAAAAACTAACAAAGATGTTTGGAAGAGATTGAGGAGACGAGGCAAAACTGGAGAAGCCGAGAAGAAGACGAGATGAAGAAACGAGGATTTATGGTTGAAATTTTTTTTTTCAAGTTATATATTAATAATAGTCCGATGCGGTAGAGTTTACCATACATTTTTTTTTTCATTCAATGATATATTATCATGTGGTACATTTTTAGTTTTTATTTAATTAACCAAAATTTTCGGTTGTTAATAATAACCGAATCAAAACCAACCAATTTTTTTAATTTTTTTTAATCAATCGGTTTTTTTCTTAGTCGAAACCGAACTAAACTCACCAATTTGGTTCGATCCCAATATGTTTTTTTGATTCCCCTTTTTTTGCCCACTCTTACTCTTAACTATTATATTTAGGACATTGTTTAGAGACCAAATGACTTTTATCTTAATATTTAAATGTAAATAATATTTTTACCTCTAAATTTTAACAAAAATACTTCTTTTACCCTCTTATTTTTGGCATTTGACATTTGCATCTTGGTTTTAATTTTTATGATTAATATATTTTATCCAATATTAATATATTTTATCCAATATTAATATATTTTATCCAAAAATTAATTTTAAATATTTATTTTAATAGCGAATTTTCATGGGTTATAATTAGCTTGAAAAAAAAGGATAGAAAGATATGCCATATAGTTATAAGAAAATCATATGATTTTTCTTTTGGAAAAACATTCCTATGATTTAATTATCATATTTTAATTAAAAATACACATTTCTAATTAATACGGATAGGATAAATATCCCTAGGAATAATTACTATATAAATATATTATTTTATTTAAAATTACATATTTTTTTTAAGTAAGGATATAAAAAAATATGGATATGAAAAAATATCTCTATGAATAGATTGATATATTTCCAATATTCTAATTAAAAGTTCGTATTTTTAATTAATATAAATAAAACTAATACATGTATATATAAAAAGAGTATCCCTGGGAATTGATTTCTGTATTGTTTATTCATAATGTTTTTCAAACTGGTCATAACCCATGGAAGTCCATCATTAAAATAAGTATTTATTATTAAATGTTAATACATTTTTTTAAATATGAATAATTAAAAAAATATCTAAAAGTAAGTAGTGAAAGTATTATTTTTATTAAATTTTAGGGATGAAAATTTCATTTATCCTTAAATATTACAAGAAAAGAGATTTTTGTCTCTAAATAGTATCTATAAATATGAGAAAAGGATTTTTAAAAAAGTGACAATATATAATTGGGTGATAAACAATTTCCTTTAATTAGATTAAACAATATGAAGTTGAGGATAATATTTAGATAAATAAAGAACGGATCCAATTTTCTCCATAAATTTAGGTTAAAAAGAAAAGTTTATCGAGAAGAATCTGATCCAGCAATAATTAAATTTCATATTTTACCTAAACGATCGAGAATAAATTGAACTCCGTTGGACCAGTCAACATTGGCTGCTTATCCTCAAAATGTATTTAAATTGAGCGCACTTTTTTTCTTCTCCCTTCCATGGAAATATAGAAATATAGTAGTCGATATATTTTTGGCATTTCATTTCCCAAACTTTATGCATACGATTGGAATCTCTATTATTGGGTCGGTTAAAAAAAAGGCATGCCAATTGCCAGGTGCTTTAACTTGAGCTTCAAAGGCTTTGGTATTTGATTCTATCCTTTTTATATTGTTTTCTCTTTTCATTATTTTCTTGGGTGATTATCCACATTCTATTGATGAACACGAAAGCTATGGATAAAATCAGAATCAAAGTTATAGCTATTTAGCGTCACTAGTAAAACGTCATGCGGCTGATGAAGTATTGGGCAAAACGTGCCCTCAATGATCAATGCTTTTATTGAAAACAATAGAGAAGAGAGTCCATTTTTCATGATGATCACTTGCTCGATCGATCAGTTGATCAGAAGCTCAAAATTTTCATCTGATCAAACGATTAGCACTGGTCGCCAATTTCTATTTTTTTTTTATACCAAAAAATGCAATGGTACGATATATTAAAAAGTGTAGGTTGTCTTCAAAATTAATCAAGGGTTGCCGTGCTCTAACGCCTTTATTTCTATATACTGGCACTTGGATAAAATCTTAGGGAGTTGCCACTTATGTTCTACGTTTAATTGTAATTTACTATTTTAGTTTTTAATCTTTTTAAAAAATCATTTTAGTCTGTCATTGTAATAGTTCTACTAAATATTTATACTTTTGTGCTTTTATAATAATATCTTTAATGTGACATTTGACAAGTATAATAATTCAAATATAAATAAATAAATTATATAAAATACAATACCACCAATCACAAAACCATCATTTAAAAATAACACATTAATCTTTTTTTTTTTCTTTCTTTCATATAAACGGCAGGGATGAAAAGAGGGAAGTGGGTGGAGCGACAACACAGTGGGAGAGAGGTAGACGTGGCAGTGAAACCAGTATTGTTACAAGAGTATTGCTAAACATTCCAAAATTTTATTCTAAAAGTGAGGTGTTAAGAAAATATTAGATATAATAAATGATTTTAAAATTTATATTATTTTACTATTTAATATTTGTTTGACACCTCATTTTTAAAATATAATTTTAGATAAAATTTTAAGATCCTTAACATTACTCTTATTATAATGGGGTTGGTTTTAAAGGAAAATGAAAAAGGTAATTTAATTTTTTTTCTATTATTAACTCTCTCTAAGTTGGTTTCTATGAAAATTATATCATTTTATTATCTAATAATAATTACTTAATACATTAATTTGGGATGAAAAATTTAGAATATCATTTATAATGTGTAGCATTATCTTACTTTAAAAACATTCAAATTATTTTTGTCAATTAATTATTGAAAACAATATCAAATTGAGAGGAATATACAATTAAAGCTTAGAAAGACTCCTTTTCATTTCTGTCGAGGCTGATGATATGTACACACTACTATTTTTCTAATAACCCTATTTGCACCCCCATTAAAATTTTTAAAATTATATTATTATTTTATAAATAAATTTCATTTAATACCGAACTTGCCTCCTCATCGCTAAGAACAATAAGAAAAGAGAAAAAACGCAAATAGGGTGACGTGGCGTATAGGGTTTTTTCTCTCGGCGCACAGGGCTAACCTACGCCGTATCCCATGGGGAAGAAAAAATCGAGCAAAATGCCGTCGTCTCCGTCCGCTCGCTGTGTCCAGGATCGCTCCTCCCAGCCAAGTGTTCTATTGAATGAAGGCAGCAACCAGTTTGCTGCTGCTCCAACTGCTCTTGCCGCTACTCCATCTGCTTCCGCTCCTTCTGCTGCCGCTCCTCTGCCGGCGTCCCTCGCGGCTGCTCCCCCGAATGCTGCTCCCGGGCTTGGGGAAGCTCAGGCAGCCGTGTTCGAGCTGCCTACGGGCTGGTCTGGTGACCCTCTATGCAGTGGAGCTGCTGCAGGTGCGTCGGCCGGGTCCGACGGTTCTCATGCAGGTGCTGTCATGGTCTCTGCACAGGGGGTTGCGTCGTTCTCTGCCGGCTCCCGGAGTGCTGGTACGAAGGCCCCTGGCCCCCCTGCGATTGGAGCGTCTACATGGGCCGCCCCGGCGCTCGTGAATGGAGGTCGTACTGAGACTGGCTTGGCCTCCTTGGCACCGGTCTCTGCGGCCGCTGGGCTGTCCGTCGGGGCTCCTCCTGTGGCTCCAGGGTCTACGGATGACAATGCGGCCAGTTGCAGGAGCTACGGGCGTCCCGCGGTGATGGCCGTCGGCAACAGTCTCCCGGCGCCGGCTGTTCGTGGGTCGGGCTTCGGTGCGACGACAACTGCTGCTGCTATAATGGGCGAGTCTGCTACAGTGTCTGAGTCTGCTACAGTGCCCGCTGCTGCTACAGTACCCGCGGGTGCTAAAGATGCTGATTGCGAGGGCAGGAAGAGCGTACAGTCCAACAGGCCCTGGGTATCTTTATTTGCTGACAACCGATCTCGAAGCCATGGCAGTGAACTACAATTTGTTCCCCCGACAATTTCCAACGGTAAGAAAATTGTGAAATTCAATAGTAATGAACTCAAAGAAGAAGAGAAAAGGTGGCAACATGCATTAATTGGGTGTGTGTATGGATTGTGTCCTCAATTTCAACCTCTCCAAGCTTTTATAATGCGTCGGTGGAGGCAATTTGGCCTTGTTTCGATTCACTCCATTAAGGATGAGGTGTTTCTGTTTAACTTTGAAAATGAATATGGGCAACAAAAAGCTCTCCAGGATGGTCCACTGACCTTTGATAAACGTCCCTTGATCCTCAAAGCTTGGAAACCCAGAATGGTTATGGATGTAGCCAGTATCAGAACTTTGCCTATTTGGGTGCAATTCCCAGGACTACCGTGGGAATTCTGGAGCCCCCCCCTGTTGAGTCGTATCGCTAGCTCGCTGGGATCCCCTAAATTTAGCGATCAATGTACTCTAAACAGAACAAGGCTGGCATTTGCGAGGGTCCTGGTGGATATGGATGTGGAGGGTGAGTTCCCTTCCATGATTACTTTAGAAGACGAAGAAGGTAATATGGTTAGGCAGGAGGTGACTTATGAATGGAAGCCTTCCGTGTGCACTAATTGCAAAAGGGTTGGTCATGAGGGGAAAGACTGCTTAACAGGGACGAAACAAGTGTGGAAAGCAAAAGAGAAGATTCAGAATAATCAAGGGGAAACTGAAGTACCTATTAGACACCCTGAAATGCTAGAACCAAAACAGTTAAACCTAAGTAAAACAGAAGGGGAGACACAGACAACAGAGGGGAATGAGGCGCATGGCCATACAGATAAGGCAACAAAACAAATGCCCGGAAGCGGGGGACCAGAGGTAATCCAGGGAATTGACAGATTCAACCTAAGGAAGACTATTACTCTGACACATGATGTGGGAATTATAGGGAAGGGTCGACGTGCCAAGAGGAACTCTAAATCCCCATATAGGGGACAATGATCGCAAGCTGGAATATTCGGGGTCTCCATGACCCCTGCAAACAATCAGAGGTACGGGCTCTGATTAAATCTTGTCGATTATGTATTTTGGGATTGCTAGAAACAAAAGTAAAACTGTCTAATCTAGATACCATTTGGAAGAAGTTGGCACTAAGGGAGTGGAAACTAGAAAATAATTATGAGTGCCTAGATATGGGAAGAATATGGATCGCCTTTAATCCAGCTAGATGCAATGTCACGATCTTACAAAAGCACTAGCAATTCATGCATAGTAGAGTGAGTATTGATGGTATTATGTTCTACTGGACTCTGGTTTATGGTGCCTCTGCTATTATGGAGAGAGAGAACCTGTGGAAGGACCTTAGGGATGATTTGGCTCCCAGCACTACACCGTGGTTAATCCAAGGAGACTTCAACAATGTACTCAGCAACAATGACAGAATTGGGGGTCAATGGGTTAATGATAACATGGTAGATCAGTTCAAAAATTGGATATCGAGACTAGAGTTATTCGAGTTAAAGAACCATGGATGTCGCTACACCTGGTGTAACAATCAAATAGGTGGACAACGAATTTGGAGAAAAATTGACTGGGCATTTGTTAATGGTAATTGGCTGGATGCATTGGATTTTTCAGAGTGTGAAGTTCTCCCTGCGGGCATTTCAGATCACTCTCCGCTCGTGGTCTCCATCTCGAGAGCATCATATATTGGGAAGGTCCCTTTCAAGTTCTTCAACGCCTGGTGTACTCACAATGACTTTCTTCCCACAGTCGAGCGAGAGTGGCAGCATGATTGTCAAGGCTCCCCAATGGCCAGGGTATGGTTCAAACTAAAGCTTTTAAAACCCAAGCTAAAAGAGCTTAACAAGGTCTTTTTTTCGGACATCCAGCAAAAGATTGAAGACTACAAACTGATGTTGGCCTCATTGCAGAGTAGTATGATCCATGACCCATTCAACCAAACCCTTCAAGATGAGGAAAGGAGCATTTATCAACATTTAAGAAATCTTATTTATGCTGAAGAAAGCATTGTCAGACAAAAATCCAGAATCAGATGGATTCAAATGGGGGATTCAAACACCAGCTACTTTCATAAGTCAGTTAAGCAGAGAAGAGCTCGGAATAGAATCATTACAATTGAAAACCCCAATGGGGAAATTGTTGAAGACCCCAAGGTTGTGAAAGAAGCCATTGTCCGATACTACAAAGATTTGTTGGGTACCCCCATCTCCTATAGGGCGTCAATACAAAAGAGAATCATGGACGCGGGCCCTAAACTGAAGGAAGATGATAGAGACATGTTGAATGCCCCTGTCACAGAACAAGAAGTCAGAAGTGCTATCTTCAGCATCAATGGTGATAAAGCCCCAGGGCCGGATGGTTATAACAGTTACTTCTTTCAAAAATGCTGGCACATAATAGGAAATGAGGTTACTGCAGCTGTGCAACATTTTTTCTCCTCAGGTCAGTTCTACAACCCCATAAATGCCACGGCCATTACCCTTGTGCCTAAGGTTCATAATCCTCATTGCTTGGGGGACTATAGACCAATTGCATGTTGTACTGTCCTCTACAAATGCATCACCAAAATAATAACGTGCAGACTGAGAAGAGTGGTGAGCTACCTGGTTAGCTCTAGTCAATCAGCATTTATTCCTAACAGGCAGATATCAGATAATGTTTTACTAGCTCATGAGCTCATGAGGGGTTATGAGCGCAACAGCGGGAGCCCTAGGTGTGCTCTTAAAATTGATCTCCGCAAAGCCTACGATTCGGTATCCTGGGATTTCCTAGAAGAGGTATTAATGGGGCTGAATTTCCCTTATCACTTTATCTACATCATCATGAAGTGTGTCAGAACAAGCACGTACTCAGTCATGGTAAATGGTAGATTAGAAGGCTTTTTTCCGGGGAAGAAAGGTTTGAGGCAGGGGGATCCCATGTCCCCTTTGCTTTTTGTTGTGGCCATGGAATATCTTAGTAGGAGCTTAAGTTGTATTCCTCAGAACCAGTTTATATATCACAAGGGGTGCAACAGGCTGAAACTAAACCACTTGATGTTCGCAGATGACTTATTATTGTTCTCTAGTGGGGATGTCAGGTCAGTAGGCCACTTTAAGCAAGTGCTTGATGATTTCTCAATGGTCTCTGGGCTGCACCTAAACGCTGGCAAGAGCTTCATCTTCTTTGGGAATGTGCCTCAACCTACCAAGGAGACAATCCTTCAAGTGACTAAGTTCCAGCAAGGTGCGTTGCCTATCAAATACTTAGGGATCCCCTTAATCTCTGGGGCACTAAAGAGAGTCCACTGTCAGGAGCTTATTAATAGGATATCTGCTAGAATCTCAAGCTGGACTGTGAAATATCTGAGTTATGCGGGGCGGTTGCAATTAATAAAATCAGTCATAATGAGCATGCATGTATACTGGAGTTCTATGTTCATCCTGCCTAAATCAGTCACCAAAGAAATTGAAAGCAAATGTCGTAATTTCTTATGGCATGGAAGTAACCAGCAGGGGAAGAAAGGTTCAGTGGGCTGGAATGAGGTATGCAAAGGTAAAAATGAAGGAGGCCTTGGCATTAAATCTATAAGCTTGTGGAATTCAGCGGCAATCACTAAACACATCTGGGAGCTGGTTGCTGTGAAAGCTTCATTGTGGGCAAAATGGGTAACTGATAACAAACTGCGGAGGCTAAGCTTTTGGGGTATCACAAAGCCAATGGATGGTAGTTGGACGTGGAGGAAGATTCTGGGGTTGAGAAGTCAGATAAAACAATTGTTCTCCTATGAATTGGGAAACGGCAAGTCCTTCCAATTTTGGTGGGATCCATGGCTGGGTGGAGAATCAGTAGTTAATAAATTTCCACACATGGAAATCTCCGATGCGGATATTCCTCGGGATGCTAAGGTTAATGACCTATGGCAGCA
The DNA here is from genome assembly GCA_946807835.1 of Ailanthus altissimus. Taxonomy (NCBI): domain Eukaryota; kingdom Viridiplantae; phylum Streptophyta; class Magnoliopsida; order Sapindales; family Simaroubaceae; genus Ailanthus; species Ailanthus altissimus. The sequence goes on along the minus strand of OX327703.1, from coordinate 27,422,487 downwards.
TGGTCATTGGAACCTTCCTGACCCGTTGGACGAGTACACTTCTCAGGTATGGGACTATCTTCGCAAAAATGTTTCAATTTCTGAAAGGGAAGATAGAATCTCATTCACCGCTAGTTCCAATGCAAAGTTTTCTGTTGCAAGTACTTGGAGATGTCTTAATAATAATGAGGCTAAGGTGGGATGGTGTAAACTGATATGGGGAACACAACATATACCTAGTCACAGCTTCATTGCTTGGTTAGCTTTGAAAAACAGATTATCTATCAAAGAGAGGCTTAAAAAATGGGGGGTTATTCCATCAGATGATTGCCCTCTTTGTGGTAATGACAAGGAAACAATCACACACTTATTTTTCCAATGCAACTTTTGTAGTGAAATTTGGCACAAGGTACTAAGGGCGTGCCAACTCAATCAGTGCCCGAACAGATGGCAACGAGTAATCTCCTTCTTTTGCAGAAAATCAAAAGGCAAATCTACCCTCAGTAAGATCAGAAGAGTATCGTTCTGCGCTACAATCTACTTTATTTGGAGAGAACGGAATCTGAAGGTCTTCCAACAGAAAACTCCTTCTACAAGCGAAGTCTACCAAAAGATTAAGGATGTTACTTGGCTTAAATGTATAAGTACTGTAAATGGCCAAGGGATTGACCACTTAGCAGCTGGGTGGTAACGGTAGTTAACCTCTATGAGTTGTACTGTCTTTCTTTTTCTTTTATTGAGTTTGCTTTGTAATACCTGCTAAATTTAGCATTTATATAAATTCTTACTTACCAAAAAAAAAAGAACTTGCCTCCTCTATAATAAATAATTTCTTTATTCTCTTGTTTTTCTTCCCCAAGCATTTTTTTCCATTTTTTAAAAATCTTTCCAAAAATGAAAAATTGGAACAAAAATAAAAATGAATGCAAGAACAATTTGGAAAAAAAAAAATTTGCACACTTTTTCTCTCCTCCATTCCTTGTAAATGGGGTAGTAGATGGAAATTGGAATTTAATTCACAAACTTTATGCCTGCGATTCAAAACTGCATTATTGGGTCGGTTAAAAAATGGTACCTGATTCTATTTTTTATGGTTTTGTCTTTTCATTATTTTCTTGGATGAGTACTGAGTATCCAACCTCTATTGATAAACACGAACACTTTGGATAAAATAAGAATCAAAGTTATTGCTATTTATCGTCACTGGCATAACGTCATAAAAGTTATATTAAAATTTTCTAAATTAATAATTATTTCTCTCCTTTTTTTTTTGAATTAATCACTCATCCTTCTCTCAATATCATTTTGCTTTAACTAGAATTAATACAAGTAGTAACTATTTTATCCTGCAAAATCTGGACCTCAGAGGACTTGAACATAATCATAAATTATATTATAATAAAATTTAAAAATATTTAAAAATATATTAAATAACATAAATAATTATTTAACTAAAATAAATTATGAATAAAATAAATATGATAACATATAATTAAATCATAAACTGTTGTATTAAAAAGATATAATATTTATTTACTCACAAAATTGTGTTAATCCTAAACTTGATTTAAATTTTGAAGTCTACAAGCTACTAATGTGGTTTCTAAATCATAGATAATAAAATATATTATTAGAATTAATAAATATAATAAATATTAAAACATAAATACTCCAACATCATAAAATTGTTACCCGTTAAATTATTGGGTATCAATTTAACTATCTAAATGTGTTTCCTATATTTTCTTTTCTATTTCTCTTTTTATTCTCTCTCGGTCTCCTTTCTCTATTTCTTTCTTTTTCTTCTTTCTTCTCCTTTATCTTTTCTCTTTTAATTCTATTTCACTTTTTCTTCTCGGCTCAAATGAGCAAAATGAAAACAGTTTTCTTTATATAGTAAATCAGCCGCCTACAAGGCCAAATTAGAAGCATACACTACTGCTCCATACGTTTATCTTATAACAAGCATTATTTTCTTTTTCTTTTTTTAAATTTACTAAAAATGTAATCACACCTCACATGTTATCTAAAGCCCACGTGTATGATAGAAAAGGGCTAAATTCATTAGGCTTAGTTACATGTACTACAATCCTCCCTTTATAAAAATTTTGTCTTCGAAATTTATATGCTTGTCTGAAACAAATGAGGATATTGAGTTCTCATTTACTGCATGATTCTTTCATAAGACTTTAACTAGTAAATAGTCTTATTACGTAGTACTTATTAACGATAGTCCACTATTTGAGTAGGCTTTTCGTCGTAAGTCGAGATTGCCCTCAACTGAACTGACTGAGTATCTAAAATATGCGAAGAATTAGGTATATACTTTCATAACATAGAAATATGAAACACATCATGAATTCGTGACAACTCAGATGGTAATGCTTAGAGGTAAGCAACTACACTAACCATCTATAATATCTTATATGGCCAAATACATTGATGACTTAATTTTTTCTATTTCCCAAAATGAAGACCACCATTCTATGGAGAGAACCGTAAGAAAACTCTGTCACCTACTGCAAACTCAAGCTATCTGCAACACTTATCTTCATAACTCTTCTATCTGTTTTGAGTCTATCTCTAATAATATTAATCTTCTCACTAGTGGCCTGGATAATCTCTAAATCCAACAATTTTTTTTCTCCAACCTCATCCTAGCAAATCAGAGTTTTGCATTTTCTTCTATATAAAGCCTTATATGGCACCATCTGCATACTAGACTAGTAACAGTTATTATAAACAAGCTCTATTAAAGGTAAATCATCATCCCAGTTATACTTAAGTTGCAATACATAGGTTCTAGCCTAATTCTTCAATATCCGTATAGTTTTCTGATTATCCATCTGTTTGAGGATGAAAAACTATAACAAAATTTAACTTAAATCCCAAACATTTTTGTAAGTTAGGCCTTGGAAGTGAATCAAGAATCTTTGTCTAATATAGAGGATATTAGAGTCCATGCAACCATATAATCTTATTCATATACAAATGAACCAGCCTGTCAAATGAGTATGAAACCCTACACGGTAGAAAATGAGCAATTTTCATGAGTGGATCAACAATCACCCAAAACCTAATGTGACGACTTTGAGTACGTAGAAGTCCAACAACAAAATTTATAGTGATATGTTCTTACTCCTAATCAAGAATTAAAGTAGCTGAAATAATGTTATTAGCCTTTAATGTTCTACTGTAATAAGCTAAACAGTAAGATACTAATTCTGCAATTTTTTTTTGAGTTCTTGAAACTATTTTCACATTTATCGGTCCACTTAAATTTTACATTTTTTTTGGTCAATCCATTTTTTTAGTGGTGTAGCAATTTTGGAGAAGTCTAACAAATCTTCGATAAAGTATGTCAACCAAAAAAACTTTTAACTTCAGTTACACTGACTAGTCGCTCCCAATTTACCATAGCTTTAATTTTTTTATGATCCATATAAATTCTATCTAATGAGATTACATAGCATAAAAATGTAACTTTATCTAGTCAAAACTGACATTTGCTGAACTTAGCCTATTATTGTTTATTCTTTAAGTCTACAACATTACTTTTAAATGTTATGCACTGCATGAAAATGTCGTCAACAAATACTATAACAAACCGATTCAGATAATGATAAAATACCCTATTCATAAGATCAATGAATGCATCGGGAGCATTAGTCAATACAAATGGCAATATTAAGAACTCATAATGACCAAATTGAGTTCTTAAGGCAATCTTAGACATACAGACATCTTGATCTTCAACTGATGATACCCTAACCGTAGATCAATCTTTAAGAACACTTCTGCACTTTGTAAGTGATCAAATAAATCATCAATGCAAGGGAGTAGGTACATATTATGAATAGTAATATTGCTTAGCTCTTGATAATCAATCCATAGTTTCAAGGATTCATCATTTTTTTAACAAATAAAACTGGTGCTCCCATAGCAATACACTTAGTCTGATGAAACCCTTATCTACCAATTTTTGTAACCGACTCTTCCATTCTTTTAGCTTTGAGGGGTCATTTTGTATAGTGCTCTAGAGATAGGAGTTGTACCGGGAACCAAATTAATACCAAAATCAATCTCTCTATCTCATGAAAAACTTAGAATATCTTTAGAATATACATCAAGAGAATCTCTAACCACAAGAATGTCTTCTAATTCAACTCAATTGACTATGATATCAATGACATGAGCTAAATAAGTTAAATATCATTTTTTGAGCAACCATCTATTAGTTATAGCAAAGTTGATCACGATTAACTGAACTAGACCCACAAAATAACATGCAAATTCTGTTAATAATAAGATAACTCTATATCACTCCTAAAATTATATTTTACATATATTTTTTGTCCTAAGTTATATGAGAAAATATTTGAGATTGATTAAAGAAAAACATATTTGAGATTATTATGCATAAATATTAGACAATTTTGCCCTTGATGATTTAAGTTCTGGATTTGAGTCCTATTATAAAATGTAAGAGAAAATAGTGCTGAGAGGAATTGAGAACAAGGTTGTCCTGGTGATTTGAAATCTATTCTAAAATCTAAAACAAAATGTTACTGTGGGAAATTGAGCGTAGATTGTCCTTGATAACTTTTGGTTGTTGGGTAATTTTGTTCCCGATGATTCGAGTTCTATTATAAAATCTATAAGGAATTGGACACAAGTAGAGTAGATAAAGGAATGATAATTGAAGCAACTCAACATCTTAATTAATTAATTTTTTAATTATATTATACATAACCATAAAATATCACATGGGTGATTATTGATAAGCAACCTTCAGCACAGCTGGTACAACTAGCAAATTTGAGACAACAAATGTTATATCAGAAGAAATTCCTCTAAGAGACACTAACTCAAATTCTCTTCTTACCATTTGTATATAGTTTTCTTCTTAACTGTAATATAGCTGTAGTTTAGCTACAATTACTAGGATATATTTTATTTCCACTCTTGTATATATGATTTATCTTTGTTAACGGAAAGCGACATGTTATATATGAGCTTACAATTGTTCTTGTTTTTCTACAATTATATATAAATAATCGAGATATAGTATTCATAAATCTCAAATAATAATGAGCCTATACAATTTTCTAGCCAAAACTAAAATTAAATAAATGAACAAATGAAAGTAAGCAACAAATTAAATAATTTTATTTATTTGTTATGATTTGTCATTCTTTTTATGATTAAGTAAACATTAGTATCAATAGCTTTGTTATTCATAATTTTTTAAACAATTTTTTAATCATTTATTTCTTTTAAAATTTTTCTTTATTGTGAATTCGACAATTCTTATTATCTTTTTTATCTCATGAATTTGATGCACACTTCTTTTCTTTTATCATGAATTCAAAATATATGTTATATATATAGTATGATGTTCACATTACATCGATTTGATATAGTTAAGGGAGAAAGACGGCTAGATCCCCTTAGTTTGGCCTAATTATTTTAAACACCCTTTATTTTTAAAATTACCTGAAAGACCCTTTTTTGGTACCTTAAAAATTCCAGTTATAGGGTGTTTTATACCTTAAACTATTGGAACTAAAATTAAATAAATATTATTAAAAAATTAATATTTATACAATAAGCATTTCAAACAAAATCTTTAATATTAAATATATATAGTAAGATGCTTATAACACTTCAGATATTGTATAATCTGAAAGAGTTCAGATTTAGTTCAGAGAAGTTTGGATCAGTGCTAAAAGTTAGCTATGCTGAGAGTTATAATTGTTAAGAGTTAGTAAGTTATAAGAGTTAGTAAGATCTAAAGAGTTAGAGTCTTGTCTGAAAATGGACAAAGATCCGATGGTATACTAGCAATGACATAATTGTAAAATATTACAAATAGTGCTAAAAAATATTATTGTGCAAGTATGGTTTCAAACGTTATGTTCCTAATCTATTTTCACAAATGCAAGTCTGTCAGTAGAAATTTTATTTAATATAGATCGGTGTATGTTTATATTTGAATGATCTAGATGATTAGTCTTAGTAAATCACGAGTTTAGCGAAAGTTCATATAGACATGCGGGTATTCAGTTAAGACTGGATACTGAACAAGTTCAATTAGGATCTCCAATAGACATCTTATAAATTCTTCATTGGATGATCCTTTTGAGTTGAGTAGTATTCGCAGTCCCTTAAACTGAGCACCACGGTAAGCTTGTGAGTGATCTATCATACTTAGGTTGCACACATGTCAGAGACCTTTAATAATCTGATCACTGAGTGTCGCTAGGTATAATCTGATGCTCATAGAGTCTGGCGTGATGTAGATATAAGATTCATTAGCTCATATGGATGAGAAACTGAAATGACCCACCCCAACCCTACCTTGGTGTTAGGGCAAATCTAGGACATTGAACCATTAGCTATATACTTGGTTCTTTAAAACTCACTAGGCAAAAGCAATGAAAATGAAAAATTATACTTTTATATGACCTCACTAGATGTTTCATAAATGTACTAATATATATGGATGCATGTCACAAGCGACACGTGGCTTAATGAGACTTCATGAATTCTGCAATACTTGGTACGAAAATTATTTTTAAGAAAAAGTGGTGAGTCTAATGACTCAGTGAGTGGTAAAAGAAATACAAATCATGAGCTTAACGGAAACTTGTATAGATATATTGGGATTCAATTAGGACTAGATACTGAACAGACTTAATTAGGATCTCCAATAGATATCCCATAATTCTTCAATGGATAATCATTTCTAGTTAAGCAGTATTTGTGGTCCCTTAACCTGAGTACCACTGTGGGCCTGTGTATGATCCACTATACTTAGGTTCCACACATGTCAGAGACCTTTAATAGTCTGACAGTTGAGTGTTGCTAGGTATAGTTCGATGTTCATGGAGTTCGGTGCATGTAGATATAGGATCTGTAAGCTCTTATGGGTGAGATGCATATCCAGATGCTCCAAGATTGTGTTTCAGAAAATCTTATGGCTATAAGTAATTAACCCAATAAAAGTGTTTCCCTTATGAGAAACAATATAGTAAAAGTGTTTGCGGATATTTTTTATGAGAATACGAATCTAGAGATAAGTTATAGAGTTTAGCATATAAAGACTTAACGGTAATGAATGAAAATTATTTTGCGGATTCGTTTTTGCCAAGCGAATGAAATTTGCTATTGTTAATTAAATGAATTGTTTAATACAATTCAGGGAAAAATGAATGAAAATTATTCGGCCAAATCAAAACCAAGTGGTGGCATTTGTTATCAAGCATGAAGTGTTAAACAAATGGAAAAATGTTTGCAATTAAAGCATGCTTTGGAAGCCAAAAAATAATTCGGCCAAATTGTTTCAAGATTGGTTAACTTTATATAAATGATGCATTTGTTGGCTATTTTAAAGGAATTTTAAAAGTTAATTGATGAGTCATGTTCAACAAAAGCAAGAGGTGGCATATTCATAAATAAACTCATAAAGTGTATTACCACTAATTATGCTCTCATTCTGTCGCCCTATCTAATTTTGCCAACACATAGTTAATTGCTTTTCATTATATTAAATAAGCATGACAATGTACTGAAAACTTAAGAAACGATGTAATTTTGTTAAAATTACTTTGATTATTTATTTTAAATTATTTAAAAATATTTATTATTTATTTATGTAATTTTAATTTTTTTTTATAATTATTGCAATATAAACTGTGGTCTATTTGTTTGTGCTGAAAATCACAATATGAGCCCTACTGGTAAGAGTTAGTTGTGCTTCCACAAAATAAATGTGTTATTAAGAATCACGTTCTCATGAGATGCAGATAGAAGTACCCAAATCTCTCTTAATCATATTGAAAGTGTTTCATTATAAGATAATGTTATATGGTGATTCGTCTTGTCAATACAGTGTTAGACAAGTCACTTCACTCTTTTCCAATATCGCTAAAGTGTGAGAAATTTGGTCGGTGTGATTTGGACTATGCTAGTTAAACATAAGATGAGGAAAATATATACAAAATTATCACCCTAGATCGCTAAAGTTTACAGGTAGTATCGGAAGCATATATTCGATAATTGACAAGTTAATTTGTAATACACTTACCCTAGATCGCTAAACTATGTAGATAAGGTGTATTTAGGTTCAGTGGTAAGAGTTATATAAGATGCAATTGACAATAGTTGTCTACCTTTTGGGTTTACAAAGGATAAGATCGCTCAAGTATGGGTTGAAGTAAAATGGCAATCGAGTTTACATTCTGCTATACAATTTAAAAGGGTTTAAACTATCGTTATCCCTTTTGAGAGATTAAAGGGATCATGTAAAGCAGTGAAATGGTACTTTTAGATTAAAAATATATAAAATTATACTCATGATCTAAAGCGTTATTAATTAACAATTAGAAATGTTCTACTAAAACATCTCCTAGATATCTTATAGAGATAAGATCAGGATGAACAATCCGTTAATAAACTTGATTTTAGCACACCAACTATAAGGTACCAACAAATAATTAGACTTGTCAATGAATTTGAGAATAGTTCTAGATTCAGAAAAACTTGAAGATATTTATGTTCAAAGATAAGTAGAGGTGATTATGATAATATTTCTTCGAAAGAAGATAAAATTTATCAAAAAAGGATTAAGGATGATTTGAAAGTCAAATCATATTTTTTGACCTCAATGTCTAAAAATTTTTAGTAGGAGCATGTGCACATGAGATATGCAAGTAATACAATGGTCCGTTTAAATAATTATTTGATATATCAAAAGTGTTTTCACTCGAATAATGTTTAAATAGTAATTGTTACTACTTAATGTATCTTATTTTAAGAAAGATAAACCCCTTAGATATCTGTTTATCGATCATAGACATTTTATTAGCATATGATGCTAAATGAGCAAGGGTATGAGATACTGCTTGTCATTCTCTTTTTAGCAAGATGTTACATGATTTAAGAAAAGCTAAGAAGCTTTGAAATAAGAAGTATAGCTTCACGTTAGAAATAGAGATTTCCTATACATGGTAGCCGTTTGGACTATGTCACTTTTTCATTTTGGCAGAAGCATTACGTTATATAATTGATATTTTGTGCCAAACATTATTAGACACATTATATCATTCCCTGTAACAAACGGAGAGGGTTATCATAGATACATCAACAATAGTTCCTCATATAAATGATAATATTTTTCTAACTGAATGTTAGTTAATGAATAATTATTACATCTTAAATACAACTTGAAATGTCTAAGTGAACAGAACAAATAATAGTTCAAGAACTTTGAATAATAATAAATTGTGGAACATAAGATTAGGTCATATAGTCATGAGATAACTATCTCGTCTAGTTAAGGTTAGGCAGATATTTGATTTGACTATAAAATCTTGGCTAGTTTATGAATCTTAGATTCAAAAAAAAATAACCAAATACTTATGTAAGTATTATATACTGACCCATTGATTTATTGGAACTTATACATAGTAATATACATGATCCAATGGATCACTATTATTTAGGTGAATTCAATACTTTATTATTTTTATCATAATTTTTCATGATACAGATATGTGTTTCTCAAAAACATATATCAAAAACCTTTGAAATATTCAAAGAGTTTTGACTAAAAGTAGAGAAATAAATCCTTATATATATTTAATGCCCTTGATCAGATCGAGTTGATTTATACATCAATAAATTCATAAATTATTTAAAGGAGAATGTGATTCTCACTCAATATAATCTTCCAGGTACTTCTTAATGAAAAATATTTTAGAATGGAGGAATCGGACTTTATCAGATATGGTCTGATCGATATTGAGTTTCACTGATCTTCTACAATATCTTAGGGATATGTTCTAGTAACTGCTAATCACTCACTGAATAAATTTTTATCCGTATGAGATATCAACTGAAAGGAAATCAAGTCTTAAGTATGTTATGATTTAGAGTTGTTCTGTTTGTATAAGAGTTACACAGTAAGATAAACTTACACCCAAGATGTACAAGTATTGGTTCATTTATATCTCAAACATGTAATAAGATATTAGTTCTATGATCCAGAGAAGTGAAACATGGTCGTTCCTCGATACGCCACTTTTCAAGAGAAAGAGTTTCTCATAGATAGTGGGGATTGCAGAAAGATTGAACTTAATTAATTCAATCTATGAATCGATGGTGAAACTTTAAAGTCAATTGAATGAGATATCTATAACACACTTTCTTTACAAGTTTAAAAGGATATCGAGGGTTACCTATTAAGTATGTTTGATACTTAAAGGTGCCTTCAGTGTTTTCTTATTTGAAGAAAATTATTTTTTGCCAATAAAAATATGATGTTGGACATCAATTCAAGAAAAATGGCAAGATGTTATAAAATTCAAAATTGACTCTATATATGACAATCAAGTTTAGGACTTGGTTGTGCTTATGGTAGGAATTTGTCCTATTTACTGTAAATGAGTTTATGCAACGAAAGCGTGAGTTCAATTTAAAGGCAAAGACCTTCAAAGTTTGACAGATGATAAAATGTTACACTCACAGATCTATGATCAGAAGTGAGTAGACTTTTTTCACCAATAATCATGCTTAAATCAATTTGAATTTTGTTGGTAATTGCACTGTTCTGAATTCTTCATTTTAACAAAGAAATCAGAGAGTCTGATTTCATCAAAAACGAAGAGAAAGCATATGTGTTTAGAAAGGGCAGTAGGAGCATAATTATCTTTCTAGTTCTATGTGTGGTTGACATATTCAATGTCAGAAACGATGTTGATACGTTATAAGTTAGGTGGATAAGAGTTATTTTGAATAAGAACTTCTCCATAAACGATTTGGGAAATGCTTTCATCATTACAAAAATAGCCTTCATTGACGTTAACTTAGCATCAATAAAGGGTTTCACTGACATTGTTTCATAGTGTCAATGTTGCTCGAGTCAGAAATTTACTGACACCATTTATGGTGTCAGTAAATCTCTAATACCATAGTATCAGTAAATCACTGACACTATAGTATTAAAGAATCACTAACACCATAGTATTAGAGAATTCTTATTACCAAGGTATCACTAAATCTCTAACACCATGGTGTCAATGAATCTCTGACACCATGGTATCAAAGAATCACCTACACTATGGTATCAAAAAATCAATGACACCATGGTATCAGAAAATCATTGATACCATGATGTCAATAGTATTTATTATTCATTTATGGCAATTTAATTAAATTAGCTTTTTAATAATTTAGAATTATAATTATTGGACCAAAATTTATAATATATATTTAAACTTGAATTACATAACATTTAAATATATTCCAAATTATTAAGTAGTATTAAATATATTCTTACAACCATTATAATCAAAATATTACAAAAGTACATTTAAATTTGTTTCATAAATATTGCAAACATCCCAAACTAATTGAAAAATATACAATATTAAAAAACATCCCAGTGTTTGAGGTTTAGTTAAACACATAGCTGCTTAAGGTTTAGTTAAAGACATAGACGCCACATTAAACTTGTACAAACCAATAATCCATCAAAAGAGTTGCAGCAATCCACCCACAACTTAGCGGCCATTGAGTAAAATAATCAACAATTACCTCTATCAAAATAAATAAAAATACATGAGTAAATTAAAAAAGTTGAACAATATACTTACAAGATATTGCAATAACAGTACCAAAACATAAATAGCTCAAAATTTAGCACATTATGCTTGATCAAAGAAAGCCACCTCAATAGCTTACTGTCGAAATAATATAAGAATAATGTAACTGACATAGTTAATTGTGATGACATTGTGATCAAACAAGAAAAGCAAAGTAAACAAACATAAAGTAATTTTAATTAATATAATATTTGTATAGAAAAATAGCATTTCCACATTGAAGTAGAAATTATGTATGCATATTCATATGAAATGAAAGCAAATCCTTAAGTTTGTTTTCATAATAACTAAAGGCATCTCCAACTTTCTCTCGTAGAAGTTAATGATCATATCTAGAGAAAAGAATTAAGACTATCCATTCAAAAATATGAGATCTTTTAGTTTGATATGTAAGGAAAATATAATGGGAGAGCATGAGATTGAAAATAAAACTTAATTTATCAACCACAATTTCCAACAAATCCCATACACCGAAAATAAAACAATCAAATTACATGAGCCAAAAGGCAATAAAAAAATAGACAAACAAAAATTTAATGATAACAAAATTTAACAAAACAATATTTCTATTGTGTCAGTGAAATTTAATAACAAAATTTAATAATAAGAAATATAGTTATCATTTGGTTACACTTTTGGGGAATCTATTATAATAAGAAAGTCAAATGTCTACAATTTTCACCACTATAGATACCTTAAAATTTTCATTGTGTCAATGAAATTTAATGCACCATATAACGATAAAATCATTTAACATAAATATTTAATGTCCTCAAGCAAATAAGTAAGAAAAGCTTTTCTTTGCTTTTAAGTTCTCCAATGCATAAACTACCAAAATATGATTTGATCATTATTATTTAAATTTTAATATCAAATGTTGACTGAGAGAAAAGTATAAAAGTATAAGATAAATTTAAACATGACTGGCTTTGAAGCAATAAAAGTATTACCATTAAATCTTACCAAAAAAAGTCTTGAATTTCACAAATGCATGGGCGTAATGGGTACAGTCACCCAACCCACCAACAAACTGTAAAAAGAAATACCAAACATTAAACTGACTTCATAAGTTATTTTTCTTCAGACAAAACAAGATTTAATAGACATAATTCTTAAACAGCATAAAATTATTTTTACATACTTTAGCAAAAAGACATTCTTCCAAATTTTATTTTTACATTCATAATATAGGATAACCACAAAAAATAGCTAATCATAATGCATTTAAGAGTTTGATAGTCAATAAGAATATGTTGACCCAATAGAATCGAATTAATGGAAGAAAAAATTAAAAAAATCTCAAGGACAACCTCTTGGGAGCCTCTAACTTAAGAATAGGTTGCTTGCTTGTTCACCAACAATTTTCCATCTCTATCTGTGTCTACTTGCACAAAAACTTTATTATGCTTCTGAACTTCAGACACAATCATTTTTTGCCATGGAACATGGGATTGAGTGGAAGTTGAAGAGAGAATATTTTAATAAAAAAAGTGCAGATTATTCATACGAAGTGAGCATTGAAGCTGAAGAGATAACTTAATAAGCTACCAATCGCTTTAATATACTGATAAAATACTCCTTTTGGTAGATGTCACCAATATACTGACAAATTATTAATTCATCACATGCACAAAAGTAAATAACAGTTACACAATTTGAAGTAAAAACATGATTACATACCTTTATAGGGAAGTAGATCAAATGGGAATGAGAGTATATATTGACACATTGCAACTGTGCTGTGAAAAATGACATGAAATTGAAAAGACATATGCTGTCATCAAGGACAAAGAGGTAAAAATCAATGCTCTCTCACCATATTTTAATCCCTATTCAGCATATATAAAAAATTTCAAGCCCCTCTTAGGCTGGTGCAATGAGCATAATTCAGCGTAAAACTCTAATTAAGGTATCAACATGATTTTGCAGTTAAATATCCTTAAGAATCCAATTCAAAATCCATTTCCATCAACAAAATAATAGAGATTTTGATGTACTAGAGCAAAAAAGTGACAAATCATTTTATACACCAAACATTTCAAAGGTCATCAAGACCTTCAAAGAGGGCTAAATTAATCCAAGGCAAAAAACACAACTAGAATAAAGTCACTGTAGAGGTTAATTAGAAGCAGAACATGAAACACACTACATAACTCAAGTTAATTAGTACTTGCCAGCAAAATTCATCCCTAACTGAAGTTAAGTATGTGTCTTCTTAATATGTAATTCAAAACTTAGAATTCCTATGCCTTTAATCAATGATACCGCAAGTAAACATTCAAGAAGCTAGCAAAATAGTTAATGAAAAAAATTGATTTTGTTTTCTTCATTTAAAGAAACACAAGTAGAATTCATTAACTAAATAGCATGGAGCTTATTAAACAAGATCTAAATATAGATTAGGGTGACCTATATAAAAGTAAAGTACTTTGCCTTTTTTAGAGAAGCCAAATCTCTAGGAAATATTTTTCAAAAGCTGCAAAAAGAGTCAAAAGTCATAACCAATTAACAAATCTTGCATAAACACTAATAACAAAACTGAAGCAACAAACAATTTAAACAAAAATGGTTCCGTTAACATTCAAGATTTAGTTCCTATGAATAAGATATATATAGAACCTAAAATCGAAGCATAGCGGTGAAACTAATAAAATCACTAGTCATATGTGCCTTGTATCATTTTGAATGTAGTGGTCTCATTTGTTCATAAACAAGCATAATACTTTTTACCTCTGAAAACATTACAAAATTTGGTATTTGTTAGACGGTACATAGATATTGTTTAAATGGATATTCTAAGGCATAATGAAAAGGCTATAGTACGCTAACAAGTTGCTAGGCTAGTGGAATTATTGATGGTTATGGACTAAATTCCTTTGCATGTATTGTTGCTGAGGTCGATTCGACTAAACGCTAGGGTTTGTTATGTTCATGCCACATATGAGAAAGAAGAAGATGATGTTAGGGTTTTGTTTTGGTAATTCATTTTTTTTTTGTTATAATGCCAAAATGACGTCATTTTGGGTGTTATATTAATTTTTTACATTTTAAATTTATTTTAATAATTATAAATTTAAAATAAAAAACTTTATGATACGGGGTATCACTAATTTACTGACACTATATTTACTGATACTAAAGTATCAATAATTCATTGACACTTCGTTTCATTGATACCGTGGTATCAACAATTCACTGACACAATTTAGAAAAGTGTCAGTAGCATAGTGTCAGTAAAGCCCATTTTTTAGTAGTGTTTCTATATACTAGCAATAAAGTGTTATAAAGATAGATTTAGGAGATTAATAGGGCTATCCCAATCCTCGTACATAGACAATGTTCTTGAAAAGTATAATTTCAGTAATTGTGAGGTAGTTAATGTATTTTTTAAACATGACATTTATCTTTTAGGAAGAAATGTCCTTAGTAAGAAGATTAAAATGTTAAAGTATTTAACATACTATGTGCATAAGCTGAAGGTAGCTTGATGTATGCCCTGTTATGTGCGAAACCCAGATCTGGATGGCTGTAAGTGTTACAAGTTGGTATTAATCTGATCCAAGTCATAACCATTAATTGGCCATGAAACATATCTGAAATACCTTAGAGGTATAGAGGATAAGTTTCTAACTCATGAAGAAAGTTACTTATATATGAGAGAATACACAAACTTGAACTTCTAGTCTGGTTCAAATGATTAAAAGTCTACATTTGATTATGTATTTCTTTTCATCAATACCATAGTTAGTCGAGAGTGCTACATAAATATTTAATTCTAATATAGAAGGAGAAAATTTTACGGCTTGAGAAGCCTACAAACGAAGTTTTATGAATATAAAAGTTAGTTACAAAACTTAAAAAAGTTATAAGCTCGGTGGATAATATCCTATTAAATAGAACATTAATCGGACAGTTCTTTATGCTAAGATGGCATAATGCGCACCATATCAATGTTTGAGGCCAACCCTCTTATATAAAAAACATAAAGTTCTTTTTAGCTTAATATTTTACAATCTTAAAAATAATATCATTTCACTTCATAATTAATGTTAGAAAGAGAAGAAAGAAAGGGGAATCAAGCTTCTCCAAATCTTTACTTTCTGTGATTCCATTCAAATGCATACTGATATGGTGCATTTGATGAAGTTGAAAAACACAAAGGAATGACTATAATTCAAATGGTGAAGTAATAGGAATGTAGAATTTTTTTTTATAAAAAAAATGTTTTTAAGGCCAATGCTTGATAGTGTCCTTTTAGTTACCCCAATTAATAGAGAAAATATATAGTATCTTCCCCTAAACCAAAACGTAGAAAGTTATTTTTGTCTTGTTTCCATTGCTGCGTATGGATCTGTTAGATTGTTTTATGAGAAAAAGCTTTGGTTCTAATGGCATTTTTAAGATGTTAATTAGATATTTGTAGACATTATCCTTTTGAATGCCCTTACCATTTGGGATAAACACTTGAATGTCGATTAGAATTATTTTTTAAATAAACAAATTATATTAAATACAAAATATATGAAAATAGAAATATATGATTATTATTTTTTGGGGAAAAAAAAACTCTTGTCCCTTAAATTTAACCTAATTCTTAATTTTATCCCACGAGTTTTAAAATATTCAATTTTATCCTAATCCGTTAGTGAGATTTTATTAGTTTTAACACTGGAGGGGTAAAATAGACACTCCATATAGAACTTTGAAATAGGCTGACACAAAATATCCACGTGTCAATCATTCATTAGTCACTAAAATAATTAAATCAAATAAATAAAAAATTGGAGTAGCCGTCAGTGGCCGTCGTCGTAGTGTCCGATCGGCAATCAATGACCAATTGTTATTTGACTCAAAATTAACACTATTGGACTCAAAATTTTGTTATTTACTCGTTGGTGGGATTTATTTTATGAACGGAGCACTGTAGATATACCACAAGTGAAAAAGAATGTGGTGGTTGGTGGCGGCCGATTTGTCTAATGGTGGGGGCGGTACACGTTACCACCCCGCCATTCACCAATAACCACCAACCCATGGTGGTTGGCGGTAGTCACTAGTGGTTGCTGATGAATGGCATGGCGATGGCGTGCATTGCCCCCACCATTTGTCTAATGGTGGGGGCGGTGCACGCCACCGCCTTGCCGTTTGACAGCGAACTGTAGCGGCCGCAGTCAACCACCACCTTCTTCCCCACGTTTGGTACATCTATAGTGTTTCGTTGATAAACAAACCCCACTATCGCGTAGATCACAAAATTTGAGTGCAATGATGTTAATTTTGTGTCAAATCGCAATTGATCACCGGCGACTAATAAGTCACTGACAATGGCGACCATTAACCAACTGCTCTCTTTTTATTTATTTATTTTATTGAACCTATTATAACGTGTCACGTGTCTTTTTTATTATTTAAAAGCCTATTAATATTTGACATATGTACATTGTATCACTATTTTCAACTAATATATAACGGTGGGAAAATTTGTTAATGTATTGTTAAAAGATTTTTAGTCAAATTTGATAAAATCTCACTAACGAATTAAGATAAATTAATTTTTTTAAAATTCATAGGACAAAATTGATAATTATATCAAATTTGAGGGACAAAAATATCCTTGGTCCTTTTTGTACCTTTTAATTGGGAAAACATAAAAAGAAGAAAGAGAGAGCGTAAAAAAGAAAAAAGAAAGAAGCTTTAAATATTAGGGATAATTTCTGGTAGTTATTTAATTTCAGTTCACCAAAACCATGTGTTTTGGTGTAAAATAAGAAAAATAAAAATAAATTTAATCTTAAACATTTTGAAATTTTAAAAGTCACATGTCATAATATTCTAAAAACAAGAAATATTAGATTAATAAAGGATTCGGATCCTTTAATGTATGTCTGTTTGATATAAAGGTACTTAACTTTAGAAGTATAGCGGCTAAAGTATTCAATAAATATTACTTCTACCAAGAGAATTCATATTCCTTGTAATCAAATAAAATGATTGAATTAATTAACACTACGAATTTTTCATTGACGTTGGACAATTTTTATTTTAGTTAAATCTATGTGACCAATTTTTAACCCCGTCCCGTGATCTGTGATTTGATTTACACGATGGTAATTAAAGCTATTTTGACATGATAATCATCCTCTTCTTTCACTTTTCCCATTACTTTCTAGTGATCTCTCCTCTCTCTGCATGCAACCCAACAATTTTATGCGTTAACAACAAAGGCTTGCAGTAATTTTCTCGTATGGGTCCAATCTATGGAGGTAAATCAGCATAAAATTGAGATAATTCTTCACAAACGATAATCTTTTTCACGTAAAGAATAGCAGGCAAACTCATGTGAGGTACGGCAGTGGCAGGATAAGATATATAACATGTAAGTAAATGGGAAGCGAATTTTCTCATGATGATCTTATGCTTCTAAGTTTGTGATCAACAATCAATGCCTGGGATTGAGGGAAAGTTGTAGGAGGTATATATCCACAGAGAGCATTTTTTCCGTCTCTTGAAGAGTATAGCATCAGTGGTAGGGGTTAAATTCCAAGTTGATGATTGACTTGGTCCAATAAGCCTCATGGGGTTCAAATCTTAATCTTTAGCAAAATTACAGACCGACAGAACGCATCTTTCAAGCTAGTAGTTCTTATCTCATTCAGGATAATGGAGAAAGAGGAGTGGCATGATAGATATTTATTCAGTCTGTATAGTGTGAATTTTGAGAGACAACTACATATAATAACAGAATATGATTATTTTATTACAAAAGAGGAGGTAGAATATACAAACAAACTATTTATAGCATAAATTGGAGCATATTAAAACTGCAAGCTAACCAAGTGCAAGACTCTTTGCTTATAAGATTTTAGGAGAATTGCCACTTATGTCCCTTGTGTAATTTAAATTTACTACTTTAGTTTTTAATCTTTTTAAAAATTCACTTTAGTTCCTGCCATCATAACGTAACCGTTAAAATATATTTTTTTATAGGTAAGATAGTCTTTTATCATTATATTTCATTTTTTAGAGAAATATAAAAATTTTATTTTTATTTATCCTCAAATATTAAGTTTTATTTTATTTTCCTCCTATTAATTTGTTTTTCATTTCCGCCTAAAACCAGCCTCACTCTTAACAATCCATCGGGCATTGGCCCTAAAAAAGTTTTTTTTATTAAAAAAATCCACATTCCTCTAACTTACTTCACCATTTGAGTTATAGCCGTTGCTATAATGTCTTTCAACTTTATCAAATGCAGCATATCAGTATGCATTTGAATGGAATCACAGAAAGTTAAGATTTGGAGAGGCCCGATTCTCCTTTCTTTTCTCTCTTTCTAACATTAATTATAAAGTGATATGATATTATTTTTAAGATCGTAAAGAGTGAAGCCAAGAGGGCTTTATGCTTTCTACAGAAGGGGGTTGGCCTCAAACGTTGATATCAAGGCAAAGTAAATACGAAAACTTGTACTGTGTTCTGTAGAGTCACTTCTTGTCCCCTAATTGGTAATGGCACATAAGCTCACCAAACAAGCATATTAAGTGTTACATTTCAAATATTTTAAAATAATTACTTGAATATTTGAAGTGCGATAGGACCATTAAGAGAATATTTAATTTATTTTTGATTAAATGGATTAGAGCTTTTAAAAGGTTTAATAAATTTAGGTTAATGTCACATGTGTGTGATAAGTGAGAGAGTTTTTTAGAAAATGCATATTTCATGAGATATTCTTTTGGTAGTTGGCATCTTTGAAATATTCTTTAACATATTCTCATTTTTAGATGTGGACTATTGGATTAGAGTTAATTCTAACCGTTCATTGTAAATAACTTTAGCTATAAATAGGTGGAGTTCTCATTTGAGAAACCATCCTCCAAATCCTCCAAATTGTAGAAATACTCATAGCTTGTAATTCTATAGTTTTGTAATGCTCTCGTATTTAATACTCTCTTTAGTAATAAAATACGAGAGCATTCTCTCAAACACTTGGTGTGCTTCTTCTTCATCTCTTTCTTTAGTTAATTGGGGTCTTGTAGGCTGCTTAACACTAGCAAGTGTCTAAGGCCGCGCAGGTTCGAGAAATCGGGTCGTGACAAGTGGTATCAGAGCGGGTTCAAAGAAGATGGAGAAGGAAGTTGCTGGTTCATCCAAGATTACTGAAGGAAAGGGTAGAGACCCCAAAGCTAGGAGACATGGGAGTATTTCGCCAGAAAAGTTCGTTGATCCAAACCATGATCTAGGGGACATGGTTATGAAGCTCGGTGGTGTTGTGAGCAAGCGACGAAATGTCGAGGTAGGCCTCAATACTCAAGGGGACGAGCTGCGATCTCTAATCGAAAGCTCTATTGACGAGCATGCTGTCAAGCAACGGGACTGGATCAACGCTTTTCAGGAGAAGGTTTACAACACCATGGACAAAGTTCAAGCCCAAGTAGAGGAGCTACGAAAGGGGTTTGAAGATGTCAAGGAGGATGTGGTGTTGTGCAAGCGAGCGGTCGCTAATGGCGTAGCTACTCAAACTGCGGTGGCTGCACCAAGGGTCGAGGCCCCTAAACCAAAGAAGTTTACGGTAGAAGGGATGCCAAGGAGCTTGACAACTTCTTTTGGCAAATGGAAAGGTATTTCAGCACTATGGGCATGCGGGACGAACACAAGGTAAGTACCGTAACTTTATACCTTTCCGATCATACAATTCTGTGGTGGCGTAGGAAAAGCGAGAAGATTCGCAAGGGTACCTGCACCATAGACACATGGGAAGAATTGCAATGGGAGTTAAAACGCCAATTCTATCCCGAGAATGTGGCGCATGACGCTCGCAAGTGGTTGAAGGAGTTGAAACAAACAAAGTCCATTGGGGAGTACGTAGAGGAGTACTCTTTATTGATGTTGCAAATCCGCAACATGGTCGAGGAGGACTTGTTGTTCAATTTCTTGGACGGGTTACAATCCTGGGCAGCTAATGAGTTGAAGCGGCGTGGAGTGCAGAATATATCCGACGCCCTTACAATGACGGAGACGCTCATGGATTACCGCAAGGGAGATTCGGGAAAGTCCAAGAATTCTAAACCCAATCACAGTAAGGGTGGGGAAGCCAATGAGTTTCAGCCTCCGGAGAGCAAGGAGGAGAAAGGCAAACCGCCCAAGTGGAAGGAGCAGAAACGCAACGGCCATAGAGGTAATGGCCCGAAATCTAACTGTTTTCTCTGCGATGGGGATCATTGGGTGAAGGACTGTCCGAAAAAGAAGGCTTTCAATGCAATGTATGAGGCACAATACAGGGGCGAACAGAGCCGTATGGGTTATATGCAGCTGTTCAATTCCCTCAAAGCCAAGCGGCGTGCAGATGCGCCAATGGGGACTGCGCTCATGTACATTGAAGCCTATGTCAATTGCTTCAAGACTCAAGTGTTAGTTGATACGGGGGCTACGCACAACTTCATTAAGCGTGCGGAAGAGAAACGCTTGGGCCTTTATGTGGAGAAAGGAGAGGGATACCTCAAGTCCATGAATGCAAGAGCCAAGCCGCTGGATGGGGTGGTTCGTGGAGCTGAAATCCACCTTGACAAATGGCACGGTGAGGTAAATTTCTCGGTAGCACCTCTCGATGATTTTGATGTGGTGCTAGGTATGGAGTTCTTACGGCAGTACAATGTGGTGTTACTTCCTCAACACAACTATATGTGTATTTTGGAAGGAGGGCCTCAAATGATACCGATGGTAGACATGCCCAAGGGTGGGCGATCCAAGCCAAACGCCAAGGTCCTTTCCGCAATGCAACTAAGGGTAGATGCTGGGCACAAAGGAGGGTTACATTCAGCCTCAACAACGGGGGTGGATGATGCGGCAAATGGGGGCAAGGATGAAATACCGAAGGTTGCTGCATAAGTGCTCGGGGAGCATAATGGGGTCAAGCCTACTGCCATACCGGGAGAACCGCCTTCAAGAGATGTAATTGAGGGCAAGTTGGAGCTTGAGATTATGCTTCCAACTATGGGGTTGACGCCTCCATCGGAGATGGGAGAGTTGCAGGGGCAGCTCGAGGAGTTGTTGGATGCGGGTGTCATCCAAAAGTCCAAGGTGTCACATGATGTGCAGTTTCAGCATAAGGAGTGGGTCGAAGACAAGCAGCGGCGTGTCAAGCATAGTGCGGGGGACTTGGTGATGGAGACGATACTTCTACCACAACACAAGTCAGCACGCCCACTTCTCAAGGGCCTTGATCGTGGGGACGAGGGGAAAAGGTTGATTGCCAAAAGAGTTGGCAACGTCTCGCATAAGGTGGAGTTACCTTCGAGACAGCGGCAGTGGCGACATCAGGTGCATTTTGCAAGCTGTTGGAAGCAGTACCGTGGAGGTACGGGAGATGCAGAATTTGAGCCACACAACCGGGAACCTTTAGGGATTTCCACACGCCATGACAAAGGAGAGGAACTCAGGACGAGCCTCGAGTACTTTGTTGAGTGGAAAGGGTTGCCCGATGGGAGAGCACGCTCGGGACACGAGAGCGCACAGCCAGAGTTTGAAGACCGGGGTGCGCAAGTTCCAGCGAAGACGCGACGAGGGCATCGCGTGAATTTGGTGGGGGAGAATGTCACGCCCCAAATATTCTCAAGCAATTACTCGAACATTTGGCGCGCGACAGGACCACCAAGGGAATATTTAGTCCATTTTTGGTTAAATGGGCTAGAGCTTCTAGAAGGCCTAATGGATTTGGGTTAATGCCACATGTGTGTGGTAGATGGGGGAGTTTTCTAGAAAATGCATATTCCATGAGATATTCTTTTGGTAGTTGGCATCTTTGAAATATTCCTTAGCATATTCTCCTCTTTAGATGTGGACTATTGGATTAGAGTTAATCCTAACCGTCCATTGTAAATAGCTTTAATTATAAATATGTGGAGTTCTCATTTGAGAAACCATCCTCCAAATCTTCCAAATTGTAGAAATACTAATAACTTGTAATTCTATAGCTTTGCAATACTCACTTTAGTAATAAAATACGATAGCATTCTCTCAAACACTTGGTGTGCTTCTTTTTCATCTCTTTCTTTGGTTAATTGGAATCTTGTAGGCTGCTTAGCACTAACAAGTGTCTAAGGCTGCGCGGGTTCAAAAAATCAGGTCGTGACATAAGGCTGGCTTGGAGGGCTTTGCTCTCTCGGATGAGTTCTACAGCCGTAAAAAGAAGTTCGGAAGAGCTCCTGTAACTCAAGCACATAATGTTTATCATCACGATAACTACAACTATCAACTTCCGCATGTTTATCGGGCCCCCCAAGTTATCTGGGAGCCAATCATGGATAGCAAACTAGGCAGCTAAATTCTATGGTTGCATGGCAATTGTGGATTATGGTATGAGAAATCCGATTGCCAGGGCTTTTTAATTAGGCTTATTTTCTTTTCTTTTTGAATGTGAATGTACCTAAATCACTAAACATATACATATAACTCCACTTTGTAATAGTAGCAACTTAAAGAAGCATGCAGCTTTAAATTTATGCTTTCTGCTGCTCAAACTATGCTTTCCTACCGTAAACGCGCTTAATATAAATGTCTAAATAATATAAATATCATCTACTATGTGTAAACCCTCTTGCTCTTCTTTAGCTCTATGAACTTAAGTTGTCTTTTAATTTTTTTCTACCTTTCTTTTATTTTGAACGTAACGGATTGTATGCCTCCTAATTAATTATGATCACTATAATATTATTGATTTTGTACCATTAAACGGGTTCTATTTGCCGGCTCCTAATTAGGATATTGTAAGTGTGGTACTGGTATATATAGCCAAAGAGAATCGATAGTCGGAAAGATTAACATGAGTCCAAATGGTGAAATCAGATGAAGCTAAAATGGAGACAGAAACGGCCATTATTGCTCTGCTAATATGATAAAAGACTAGACGCACATGCAATTGCATTTGAGGAATTTCAACGAAACCACGCAGCTTAAATTTTTCCTCGCTATTTGAAATTGAAGCCTTTTAAATTGAGAATGCTAAATTTATTAATGATGAACAGGACCTCTAATTAAAAGTGTCCCTAATGATCGATGTTTTTATTATGATCAGGACCTCTAATTTAATTTGATCCATATGATTATTATTGATAAAACAGATTGGATTGGAGTGGCAACTTTATATTGTTTTGGTAAAAAAAATATATCAACAACTAATTGTTTACAATGATAGCATGGTACGAGAGATAAAAGTGTACAAGCTCTCTACAGTTGGGTTTCTGATGCAATAATACTATTTACAGTTGTAACTTCAACCTCTGCTTTTGCTATAATATTAAAGTAAAATTACTAACTTGCCAATAGTAAGACCCCATTATACCAATTACCCCCTGATAATTTTATAATAACAAAAAAAAAATCCCCTTTTTAATATAATTTTTCTTCTCATATCATCAATTACACCCCCTTTTATGAAATTATTAGGCGTAGTTTATATATATTGATTTTACCAGTGCTAAACTAGTAATTTTATGTAATATTAAACAATATAATGTTTTTTATTTTATAGTTACCTCTCTAAATTCTAATCTCTCTCTGCCTCTGATTATTTGTTGTTTGTAATTTACATTAGTATACATTCTGTCCGTAGGATTTGATAAACAAGAAAAATAGCAAGCAACGGTCACATAAATCTCTGGCTAGGCAACGGTCAAATAAGGCTTCTTAAAGAAAATATTTAGAGAAGAGTCAATGCACAAATCTCTCATTCACTCAATACCAATATGCTATATAATAAACAACACGTTACATAGTTTTATAAAGTTGTGATTTTTTTTACAAATTATTAGTAATTATTATATGTAATTGTTAATTTTTTAAATTTTTTTAATAATATGATAATTATACAATATCAATTAATATTGAACACATCATATATCACATTAATTAAAATATAAATTTTATATCTCAAGTATATAAATATATATATATATATTCAGTTAAGGTGCTTGATTCTCTCTTTATGCTACAGTAAATCAGAGATGATTTTGTTACAATAACTACGAATTCATCTCCGGTCACTGATTTTCTCTTTTGTTTTCCATTCAGTCTTACCTCTTCTTCTCCTTTTAGCAGATGCATCACAATATTTAGCAATATTAGATGACAATAAAAAGATGGAGTGTCTCTTGCTATAGCAATATTGCTACAATATTTATTTATCCCTTTTTTTTTCCTATTTTTTTTTCCTTTAAAAAGTTATGCATCTTTTTTTTTTTTAAAAGCTGATGTGGGCGTTTTATGTTTTTTCTCTCGGCGCACGATACTAATCTACGCCGTTTCCTATGGGGAGGAAAAAATCTAGTAAAACGTCGCCGCCCACCACTCCTAGCCAACTCTTGTGACGATCTTCTCCTACTGTTCTTGTTGGAGCGATGGAGGCCGCTTGTTGCAACCATCCTGTTACCGTCCCAGCCTCATCGAGGCTGCCTCCGGGGGACATCGCGGATGCCCCTCCGACTGTTTCTTTCAGGTCGGGAGAGCTTGTTGACCTGGCTGAAGTGTTGCCGTCCGTGTGTCCTGCTATCTCAGAACTAGCCGAGGGGAAGCCGGCTGTGTTTGCTGGTCCCGCTGCGGGTGTGGCCTCCACCCCGATAACGAAGGGCGGTTGTGCCACGATGAACCAGGCCACCCTGTCGCAGGCTTCTGCTGGCGCTGGGACTGGGCAAGTTTCTGCGGGAGCTGGTGCTGGGCAGGGTGTCACCGGCACGGGAAATGGGCTGGCTTTCGGTGACGATGGTACAAGGTTGGTTGTAGCTGGCGCTGGTGTTGGGCTAGTCTCCGACGATACGGGTGCTGGGCAGTCTCCTCCGTTGGCCGTCCGGGTTGGCTGTTGGGGTACTGCTGCAATGGCCGAAGGTTGCAAGAGCTCGATTTCAGTTTCTGCTGCTGATGGGTTGAGCTCCGGTGCGCCGCCCCTGGTCGCCGCGGCTACAGTGACAAAAAGAGGTGGCAGCAAGCCTGCTGTTGTGCTCTCAAATCGGCCTTGGGTGTCATTGTTTGCTGACAACCGAACTCGAAGCTATGGAAGTGAACTACAATTTATCCCCCATGCCATTTCAAACGGTAAGAAAATTGTTAAATTCAATTGCAATGAACTTAAAGAAGAAGAGAATAGATGGCAGCATGCGCTAATTGGTTGTGTGTATGGATTATTTCCTAGATTTCAACCGCTCCAAGCTTTTGTAATGAATCATTGGAAGCATTTTGGCTTAGTTTTGGTTCACTCCATTAAAGAGGGGTTGTTTCTGTTTAACTTTGAGAATGGAATGGGAAAGCAGAAAGTACTTGAGGATGGACCTCTAACCTTTGATAAACGGTCTTTGATTCTCAAAGCTTAGAAGCCTAGAATGGTAATGGATGTAGCCAGTATCAGAACTCTGCCTATTTGGGTACAATTCTCAGGACTACCGTGGGAATTTTGGAGCCCCCCACTCTTGAGTCGTATAGCTAGCTCATTGGGATCTCCTAAATTTTGCAATCAATGTACTTTGAATAGAACAAGACTGGCATTTGCGAGAGTCCTGGTGGAAATGGATGTGGGGGGCGAGTTTCCTTCCATGATTACCTTAGAGGATGAAGAGGGTAACAAAGTTATGCAAGAGGTAACTTATGAGTGGAACACTACTATCTGCCCCAAATGTAAAGGGATTGGCCATGAGGGGAAAGACTGTAAGGTAGGAATAAAACAAGTGTGAAAAGAAAGAGAGACGGTTCAGAACAATCAAGGAGAAAGGGAGGCACCTATTATCCACCCTAAAAAGCAGGAACAAAAAGAGTTAAATACAGGCAAAACAGAGATGGATATACAGACTCCAGAAGGCAATGAGGAGAATATCCCAATAGATAAGGCAATGTAATAAGTGCCAGGTAACGGAGGATCAGAGGTTCTTCAGGTAATGGACAGATTCAACTTAAGGAAGACTATTACTCTGACGCATGATGTGAGAATTATAGGGAAGGGCCGACGTGCCACAAGGAGCTCTAAATCCCCAAAGCGGGGACAATGATCACAAGCTGGAATATTTGGGGTCTTCACGACCCTTGTAAACAATCAGAGGTACGGTCTCTGATTAAATCTTACCGATTATGTATTTTGGGATTGTTAGAAACAAAAGTTAAACTATATAATCTACATACCATTTAGAAGAAATTAGCCTTACGAAATTGGAAGCTAGAAAATAATTCAGAGTGTCTAGATATAGGAATAATTTGGATTGTCTTTAATTCTGCTAGATGCAATGTCACGATCCTACAAAAGTACCAATAATTCATACATAATAAAGTTCTTATCGATGGCATTGTGTTTTACTGGACTCTTGTTTATAGTGCCTCTACCCCTATGGAGAGAGAAAACCTGTGGAAGGACCTTGGTGATGGCTTGACTCCCAACACTATACCTTGGTTAATCCAAGGAGACTTTAACAACGTCATCAGCAGCAATGATAGAATTAGAGGCCAATGGGTAAATGATAACATGGTGGAACAATTTAAAAGTTGGATATCGAGACTAAAGTTATTTGAGTTAAAGAACCATGGGTGTCGCTACACTTGGTGCAATAATCAAACTGGAGAACAACGAATTTGGAGGAAAATTGACTGGACATTTGTTAATGGAAACTGGTTAGATGCATTAGCTTCCTCTGAGTGTGAATTTTTACCAGCAGGCATTTCAAATCACTCTCCTCTTGTGGTATCCATCTCGAGAGCTTCCTATAGTGGTAATATTCCTTTCAAGTTCTTCAATGCCTGGTGTGCCCATTCTGAGTTTCACTCCACAGTTGAGTGAGTTTGGCAGCATGAATGTTATGGCCCACCAATGGTCTGGGTCTAGGTCAAACTCAAATTATTAAAACCCAAGCTAAAAGAGCTCAACAAAGTTTTTTTCTCTGATGTCCAACAAAAGATAAAAGATTACAAAATGATGTTGACCTCCTTACAGAGTAGTCTTATCCATGATCCATTTAAGCAAATTCTTCAAGATTAGGAAATGGGCATTTATCAGCATTTAAAGGAACTTATTTATGCTGAAGAAAGCATTATCAGACAAAAATCAAGAATAAGATGGATTCAAACGGGGGATTCAAATACCAGCTACTTTCACAAGTCAGTTAAGCAGAGAAGAGCTCGGAATAGAATCACTTTGATTGAGAGACAAAATGGGAAAAACTCCGATGATCCCAAGGTTGTGAAAGAAGCCATAGTCGGTTACTACAAGGATTTGCTGGGTACTAACACTTCCTATAGGGCGTCCATACAAAAGAGAATCATAAATGCTGGCCCTAAATTGAAGGTAGACGATAGAGACATACTGAATGCTCTAGTCATAGCCCAAGAAGTCAAAAATGCTATCTTTAGCATCAATGGTGATAAAGCCCCAGGACCTGATGGTTACAACAGTTATTTCTTTCAAAAAAGTTGGCACATCGTTGAAACGGAGATGACTGAAGCTGTGCAACATTTCTTCTCCTCAGGTCAGTTCTACAACCCTATAAATGCCACTGCCATTACTCTCGTGCCTAAGATTCATAATCCTCACAGTTTGGGGGACTATAGACCAATTGCATGTTGTACGGTCCTTTACAAATACATCACCAAAATAATAACAGGCAGGCTAAGGAATGTGGTGAGCTACTTAGTCAACCCTAGTCAATTAGCCTTTATTCCTAATAGGAAGATAACCGATAATGTTTTACTGGCACATAAACTTATGAGGGGATATGATCGGAACAGTGGAAGCCCAAGATGTGCACTTAAGATAGACCTCCGCAAGGCTTATGATTCGGTCTCATGGGATTTCCTAGAAGAGGTATTGATGGGGCTCAATTTCCCTTATCACTTTATCAATATTATCATGAAGTATGTCAGAACTAGCACGTACTCAGTTGTGGTGAATGGCAGATTAGAAGGCTTTTTCTCGGGGAAGAAAGGTTTGAGGCAGGGGGATCCCATGTCCCCTCTGCTTTTTGTGTTGGCCATGGAATACCTTAGTAGGAGCCTAAGCTGTATTCCTCAGAATCAGTTTATATTTCACAGGGGGTGTAAGAGGCTGCAGTTAAATCACTTAATGTTTGCAGACAACTTATTCTTATTCTCTCATGGCGATGACAGGTCAGTGGGCCACTTTAAGCAAGTGCTTGATGATTTTTTAATGGTTTTCGGGCTACACCTTAACGCTAGTAAGAGCTTCATTTTCTTTGGGAATGTTTCTCAGCCTACCAAGGAGACAATTCTGCAGATTACTCAGTACAAACAAGGTGAGCTGCCTATCAAATACTTATGTATTCCCCTAATTTCAAGTGGACTAAAGAAAGACCACTGTTAGGAGCTTATTAATAGGATAACCTCTAGAATCTCAAGCTAGACTGTGAAATATTTGAGTTATGCGGGGCGGTTACAATTAATAAAATCTGTGATAATGAGTATGCACATCTACTGGAGTTCTATGTTTATCCTGCCTAAGTCAGTCACCAAAGAAATTGAAAACAAATGTCGTAATTTCTTATGGCATGGAAGTAACCAACAGGGGAAGAGAGGATTAGTGGGCTGGAATGAGGTGTGCAAAGGAAAAAAAGAAGGAGGCCTAGGCATTAAATCTATAAGCTTATGAAATTTAGCAGCAGTTACTAAGCATATCTAGGAGCTAGTTGCAGTGAAATCCTCTTTATGGGCGAAATGGGTAATTGATAACAAACTGCGGAGGCTAAGTTTTTGGGGAATCAAAAAGCCAATGGACTGTAGCTGGACATGGAGAAAAATCCTTGAAATGAGAAGTCAAATAAAATAATTGTTCTCATATGATTTGGGTAACGGCAAATCTTACTATTTTTGGTGGGATCCATGGCTGGGTGGGGAGTCTATAGTTAATAAATTCCCCCACATTGACATTTTGGATGCGAATATTCCACGGGATGCTAAGGTTAATGATCTATGGCAGCATGGTCACTGGAACCTCCCGGATCCTTTGGATGAGAACACTACTCAAGTATGGGATTATCTATGCAAAAAAATTTCAATTACTGAAAGAGAGGATAGAATTTCATGGTCAGCAAGCTCCAATGCAAAATTTTATATTGCAAGTACTTGGAAGGGTCTCAAGATTAATGAGGCTAAGGTGGGATGGTATTAACTGATATGGGGAACGCAATATATGCCTAAACACAGCTTTGTTACTTGGTTGGCTTTGAAGAACAGATTGTCTACAAGAGACAGACTCAAAAAATGGGGGATTATTCCTTTAGATGAGTGCCCCCTTTGTGGTTGCGACAAGGAGACAATTCCACACTTATTTTTTCAATGCAGCTTTAATAGTGAAATATGGCATAGAGTCCTTATAGCGTGTCAGCTCACTCAATGTCCGGACAGATGGCAACGAGTGATCTCTTATCTTTGTAGAAAATCTAATGACAAGTCTATTCTCAACAAGATTAGACGAGTCTCGTTCTGTGCTACAATCTATTTTATTTGGAGAAAGTGAAACTTGGTGGTCTTTAAACAGAAAACGTCTTCTACAAGTGATGCCCATCAAAACATTAAGGATGTTGTCTGGATTAGATGTATAAGTGCTGTCAATGGCCAAGGGATAGATCACATTGCAGCTGGTTGGTAAATGTACCTATGATTTCTAGGAGTTGTAAGGTCTTAACTTGTCGCATTTGATTTTTCTTGTAATATCTGCTGGATTTAGCATTTATAAAATTCTTTACTTACCAAAAAAAAAATATTGCTACTATAGTTGGAGAATTCTCCCCAATCCGATGAGTTTGGCCATTAGATTCAAAGTGGTTGTGAGACTAGCTTTCCCGATCTGTCATCCGATCTTCTGGTAGATCGAAAAAGGTTTATATGCACTATTTTGGCACCATATATCTGCTAGATCCTTTTTAAAAATCCCATCGGCATTTTCAAGTAAAACGGGCCATTCTCATTAGAGTCTTTCTCCTTCAAAGCAAGAATCATGTTCCCACGCAGCCTGTCTCTGTTCCGGTAAGAATCTACTGCTATTTTTTGCTATTGCTACTATTGGCTGTTTAAAGCCATCACATCATTGTTTTTATACTTATGCTTTCTGCTTAACCATCTGATCGGAGGCTATACCGTAGTTATCTATGTAAGTCATAAAGAATTAAAAGATTTACGATTGCCTCTACAAAATACAAAGACATCATCTGCATACAATATATGAGACGAGACAATGCATCATCTAAGAACCGAAATAAGAGATATTTCATTAGCATCTATCAATGCTTAAATCTTCTTGAAAGAGCATCTTCAACTAGACAAAAAAGGAGAGGAGATAAAGGATCACCCTGCCTTACACCCTTACCATAATAAAAAAATCCTTTAAGGGAATCATTAATCAAAACAGATAATTGAGTAAATTTAATATAGGGGAGAGCAGCTTATGGGGAAGTTTTTCATAATGAGAAAGGTACCTTTTTTGGAGGCTTCTCTTATCCTTTATAAATTAAGACAACTTTTTATATTAAAACCATGGAAGCAATTCTAGCTATTGAAATAGCAAATGCTCGTGGTTAGCATAATTTTATTTTAGAAAATGATTCTACTTCTCACTCATCTCTTCTCTAGTTCTAAGCTGAATCCTTTCTGGAATCTAATTACAAGATAGGAGAATTGTCAGTGGTGTGTGTCTAATATACATTTTTACTTTATTCATTCTTTTAGAGGAAATAATAGTATAGTGGACTACTCAGCAAACATTGACTTGAATTATGATGATCTTACATAGTGAGTACGTCTACAATCTGAGATTTTATACTTGTTACATAAAGATGCCAACGGTTACTCCAATTACAAATTTCACTGATTTATTTTAAATGGTTGTAATTTTGTAAAGCCTTTTTGATTTTTCAGTTGTTTTTTGTTTTGACATCATAAACATTTAATGGGGTAAGGCTCATTATGTCCCCTAATCTGTAATTCTCTTTTTATTTTCAATAAATTTACGCCCTTGTTGAGAATTGTCAATATATATATATATATAGCATTACGGTATATTTTAACAAGAAAGATATTATAATGTATATCATTTTAAGTTTTGGAATAATTCGTCTTTTCCTTATCACAAAGATAAAGATATTATAACAGCACCATTCCACCGTATATTTTCAAAAAAAAAAAATACTCTTTAATTGAGGTAAGTGTATATATATTTAACAGAATATATATATATACAATATACTCCTTAAATAATCAACAACAGAAAGTGATATTTCCATTCAAAGTCTTTAGCAAATTCTTTACGACTGACAGCTACACAATTTGATTGAAAGAATTTCAGTAACTGATGAATGCAACCGAAAGTATATTTTCATTCGAATTCTTTAGGATTGACAGCAACACAATTCGATTGAAAGAATACCAGCAACTGAATGCAACCTTAATTTTCTAGGAAATGTTAGAAGCAGATGATTAAAGAGAAGATTTTGTGACAAAATTAACAACAGACTAAATCTATATTATTTTGGGATAAGAAGAACTAGTTGAAAGATAAGGGTTCCGTTCTGTGGGTCAGGTTTATGCTAAAAACTTGAACCTCAGGAGGCACGTTGGACAAAGTCAATCATCAACCGGAAATTAACCACCACGAGTGATTCTGTTCCCTTCAAAAGTGAAAGATGCAAAAGAATAATAAAATAAATAAAGAGACGCAAATTAAGTAATTAAGAAAGGAGCTAGAGACTATAGAGAGATGGAAAGGAGGATTAGAGTATGACTCAACAGATAATTATCATGTCAACAATAATTTATGATCATGTTAATTAATGATTAAACATGTGGATTTAAAAATTGTTTATATTGTTACGATTATTGGCACAAATTATTAGTAGTTTAATGGCAAAAGGTTGATATGCACCTTCTCCTCTATCATGTTAGTTTCGAGTTTAATCTTCTTCTTTTTTTAATATAAAAATTTAAGAACAACTAAAGTTAATTGATTTCCTTTTAGTTTCGTCTCTCTTTGTCTATCTTAATTTTTAAGAATTTATTGATATTTGTTATTAATAAAATGATGGTTAAGATTTCTTGTTTTCTTTTATGTAGCCTTTTAAAGTATAATTTTTATGATTTGGTCTCGTTAATTTTAAGGATGGCAATTGGACGGGACGGAGTGAGGCGGCCTTTTCCGTACCCTACCCTATTTTTATTATTTCATTTGATTAATGGCTAGACTAAATTAAACATGTTAGACTACTGGATCATATATGAATAGGAAAACTTACTATCTTGGTTCTTACTTTTAATATGAACCCATTTTTGTTAATAGTCAATTACGTCATTCTAAAGATACTTTAGTACTTTTCAGAGCAAAAAGAATGTAATTAGCTACTAAAAAAATTGAGAAACTTAATAAATAAATTATGCTAAAAACAAAGAAGAATGTGCAATTTCCTTTTTTAACAAAAAAAAAAAATCGTCCGTAAAGAATTTATAATTGCCAAATCTAACAAAGGTTCTAAAGCACCCATTTTGGAGCATCTAATATTAATTAATGCATCATCCCTGGACATTATTCTTAATAGAAAATGTTAAAAGGAAGAATTGGGATCCACAACTGAACTGATAATCACGCCAAAGGATAGTGTCCACAAGGGCCGTTCCTTTTCTGATGTATATCTAATAATTAACGCCTCAATAGTGGGATTGCAACTAAAGTTTTTTCTCAGAAAAGAATCAGTGAGAACCATATGCAACTATGAAAACCCAGATGATAATATTTTCTTCTTTTTGGTAGGCAGGTATTATGTTCTCCCATTTATTTTATAATCCTGCCGGCCTATGTAATGGAGCACTTTTCTTCTTGATTATTCCACCTCCTTTAACACCAATTAAGTGACATGACATTATTTTTAATATCATAGAGTGTGAAGTTATTGAGGGCTTTATGCGTTCTATAAAAGGGGGTTGGCCTCAAAGGTTGATTTCAAGGCCAAAGAAAGTACAAAAATTAGTCTTGTATTTTCTAAACTAACTTCTTGTGTTATTGCTAATGGCAAGTTATCAAGCTTATCACACAGACAAGCTTGCTAGGGTTAGCGGCGAAGGCTTTGCTATCATCGACGAGTTCTACGGGCGCAACAAGAAGTCTGCAGGAAGGTTCATTCCTTCTCAAACATATGATCATCATCAAATTCATCAACAACATTATTATGGCTACAATTATCAACGCCGACACGTTTATGGGGGCGCGCAAGTTATCACTGTGATCAGGGAGCCAGTCATCGATAGCAACCAGGCAGCTCAATTGTACGGAGGCATGGCAGTTGTAGATTACAGTGTGAGAAAACCTATCCCCAAGGCTTATTAGGGCTTATTTGCTTTCCTTTTTGGATATGAATGTACCCAAATCACTAGACATGTACTTCCCTTTGAAATAGCAGTAACTTGAAGCTTGCAGCTACCTTAAAAGTATGCTTTGCTGCTGCTGAAAGTTTGCGCTACTACTGTAAAACTAGTTTTCTATATAATACAAATATCATCTACCTCGAATAATTTTCCTTGCTCTTCTTTAGTTCTATGAACGAATTATACGTTCAATTCGTCACGAGCGGAGTGGGGTGGTTTGGTTTTATATTAATTTTTCGTCCCAAATAATATGAGAATATATTTGATGATATTATGCAAATAATAAGATAATCTTATAAATAATTTAACAATACTAAGTTATCGTATTTTTAAAGATTAAAAACTTAAAAACAAACTTTAAAGAATTAAAATTAATATTGAAACAGAACAATTAGTTAAGAATAATATTAATCACTCGTATTATGAGTGCTTCTCAGGTGCAGGCACTCGCACTTAAAATGTCTGATATAACTAAAACGACAATGTTTTGAAGTTTGTTTTGAGCAAAAATGATGTTGTTTGAGCTATAACAAGTCATCTAAGTGGCATGCATATTTTAAAAATAAGCAGATTTTACATACTCTGAAAGTGTCATTATAAAAGTTGCATGTTATAAAATTTAAATAAAGATATTGATGATAGGTAAAATATATTTCTTATGAATTTGAACCATGTATTTCTAAACTAATCATACAAAAAATATGAAATGTACACAGTAAAAATTTAGTAAGAGTACAAAGTCACTTATCTTGCTTATTAAGAGTTAATACGGTTCAATTCAGTTCAATTTAATTAGAATCAAACTAAATAGTGAATCTTCTATTTTTTTTTACAGAGAAAACCAATGTATAAAATTGAACTAGATCGAACCAATTTTTTCGATTCAATCCCGTTCAATTTTTCAATCTTTTAATAACATTTTGAATTTGATTGTTGAATATGCAGATCAGTTTGAACAATTTACTTGAATGGGTATGCTGCAATAATGGCTCTGGCAATGCAGATATCCTATCTACCCCACCATCACTTCTCTTTTTGTTCACAATTTCACATCATTAATTTGACAAACCATTATATTAAAAAATTGATGATTCAATAATTTTAATTAGATAAGAATTGAGATTAATATTAAAGTAAAAAATTATAAGAAATTTAAAATGTGTAAGACACGTATGGAGAAATTTAGGATATGTGGGACACGAAAGAGAAGTGAAACAAAACTTAAAGACGCGAAAGAAGTGAAGAAAATATGGGAGGAGCTGCCAGGGCTGAGCGCCGCGGCGCCCAGGACAGCAACCCAGCGCTGCAGCACTGGGTCCTTAGCGCCGCAGCGATGGGCGCGATAATGCCCAGCGCCGCGGAGCCCAGGGATGACCGCCGTAGCGCCAGATGCTTCAGAAGTTCATTTTTCTTCGAAATTTCAAGTTTTAGGAAGTTTTAAACTTTCAAAATAAGTGGACTCTTACTCCAATAAAGAATAGGGTTAGTAGGCACGAAATACACTCTATATAAACACTTGTAAACCCTTCATTTTAGATTAAATATTAAGAGAAACTCTAAGAGAGGGGAAGAACTGGATAGATACTAAGTGCTTGTATGCGCTAGGGTGGAACCGTCGTTTGGGTGATCATTGTTTGTGGTAGAGTAAGGGTTCACTAAATATTAGGTCCTTTTGAGGGTTCTTCATATTGAGTTTTCTTTATAATATCTCTAAGGAGTTATAATAAGAGATATTAGGATCCTTGGATCCATCGTAAACGTAAGTAATTGGCCGAACCACGTAAGATTGTGTTATGCTTTTTTATTTTTTGCTTTAAATTTTTGCTATTTTACTTGATTAATAGGTTATTCCACTGCGCAAGGAGGTTAGAGTTTTAAATTGAACATAAAGTTCTTCGCTTTAACATAACCTCGAGAGGGAGAATGGCGTTTCCTCCCTCAACAAATTATAAAAATAAACCCATAAAACCAACTATTGCAAAGCAACATTTACATAATTTTCAAGTTCATTATAAACAAAATAATTTTTTAAAACTTCGACATAAACAGAGTTTGAAGTCAGATTTTTTAATCATCGCACAATTTTTTATCAGCTGAACTAAATGACAGCCATAATATAACTAAAACAATTCAAATAAATAGATTCAAAATAAAGAAACCCACAAATTTTTTTTTCAAAAACATTGTATCATATATGAAAGCATGATCATGAACAAAAATTTTATAAGAAAACTATTCTTATCATATTCATACAGGCCGTTAAATAAAGAACTTAACACATTTTACTTATCTCAACCAAACCTAGAGACGTTTCAGCTTCAGAGAAATTGAACAATTTTACGTACTCATTTTCAAAAAAGGTGGTAAATGTTCATGCACACATTTGCAAGCGTCTATATACATACAGTCTCTTATTATGGAATTTATATACCAATTAAGATAAAAAAAAAAAACTAACAAAGATGTTTGGAAGAGATTGAGGAGAGGAGGCAAAACTGGAGAAGCCGAGAAGAAGACGAGATGAAGAAACGAGGATTTATGGTTGAATTTTTTTTTCAAGTTATATATTAATAATAGTCCAATGCGGTAGAGTTTACCATAATTTTTTTTTTCCATTCAATGATATATTATAATGTAGTACATTTTTAGTTTTTATTTAATTAACCAGTTTTTTCAGTTATCTTTCGGTTTTTAATAATAGCCGAATCAAAATTGACTAATTTTTTCAATTTTATAATTTTCTTTAACCAATCGGTTTTTTTCTTAGTCGAAACAAAACTAAACTCGCCGATTTGGTTCATTCCCGGTATGTTTTTCTGATTCCCCTTTTTTGCCCACCCTTATTCCTAGCTGTTATATTTAGGGCATTGTTTAGAGACAAATGTCTTTTATCTTAATATTTAAAGGTAAATAATATTTTTACCTCTAAATTTTAACAAAAATACTTCTTTTACCCTCTTATTTTTGGCATTTGACATTTGCATCTTGGTTTTAATTTTTATGATTAATATATTTTATCCAATATTAACATTTTTTTTCAAAAATTAATTTTAGATATTTATTTTAATAGCGAATTTTCATGGGTTATAATTAGCTTGAAAAAAAAGAATATAAAGATATGTACTCTTAATTCATATAGTTATAAAAAAATCCTATGATTTTTCTTTTGGAAAAAAAGTTCCTATGATTTAATTATCATATTTTTATATTTTAATTAAAAATACACATTTTTAATTAATACGGATAGGATAAATATGTCTAGGAATTATTACTATATAAATATATTATTTTATTTAAAATTACATATTTTTTTATTAGTAAGGATATAAAAAAATATGGATATGAAAAAATATCTCTATGAATTGATTGATATATTTCCAATATTCTAATTAAAAGTTCATATTTTTAATTAATATAAATAAAAGTAATACATGTATATATAAAAAGAGTATCGCTGTGAATTGATTTCTGTATTGTTTATATTTTAATTAGGAATACATATTTTTTCTATATTCATAATGTTTTTCAAACTGGTCATAACCCATGGAAGTCCATCATTAAAATAAGTATTTATAATTAAATATTAATACATTTTTAAAATTATGAATAATAAATAAAATATATCTACAAGTAAGTAGTGAAAGTATTATTTTTATTAAATTTTGGGGATAAAAATTTTATTTATCCTTAAATATTACAAGAAAAGAGATTTTTGTCTCTAAATAGTATCTTTAAATATGAGAAAAGGATTTTTTTTTTTTAAAAGTGACAATTGTGACAATATATAATTGGGTGATAAACAATTTCCTTTAATTAGATTAAACAATATGAAGTTGAGGATAATATTTAGATAAATAAAGAACGGATCCAATTTTCTCCATAAATTTAGGTTAAAAAGAAAAGTTCATCGAGAAGAATCTGATCCAGCAATAATTAACTTTCATATTTTACCTAAACGATCGAGAATAAATTGAACTCCGTTGGACCAGTCAACATTGGCTGCTTATCCTCAAAATGTATTTAAATTGAGCGCACTTTTTTTCTTCTCCCTTCCATGGAAATATAGTAGTCGATAAATTTTTGGCATTTCATTTCCCAAACTTTATGCATACGATTGGAATCTCTATTATTGGGTCGGTTAAAAAAAAGGCATGCCAATTGCCAGGTGCTTTAACTTGAGCTTCAAAGGCTTTGGTATTTGATTCTATCCTTTTTATATTGTTTTCTCTTTTCATTATTTTCTTGGGTGATTATCCACATTCTATTGATGAACACGAAAGCTATGGATAAAATCAGAATCAAAGTTATATCTATTTAGCGTCACTAGTAAAACGTCATGCGGCTGATGAAGTATTGGGCAAAACGTGCCCTCAATGATCAATGCTTTTATTGAAAACAATAGAGAAGAGAGTCCATTTTTCATGATGATCACTTGCTCGATCGATCAGTTGATCAGAAGCTCAAAATTTTCATCTGATCAAAGGATTAGCACTGGTCGCCAATTTCTATTTTTTTTTTATACCAAAAAATGCAATGGTACGATATATTAAAAGGTGTAGGTTGTCTTCAAAATTAATCAAGGGTTGCCGTGCTCTAACGCCTTTATTTCTATATACTGGCACTTGGATAAAATCTTAGGGAGTTGCCACTTATGTTCTACGTTTAATTGTAATTTACTATTTTAGTTTTTAATCTTTTTAAAAAATCATTTTGGTCTCTGTCATTGTAATAGTTCTACTAAATATTTATATTTTTGTGCTTTTATAATAATATCTTTAATGTGACATTTGACAAGTATAATAATTTAAATATAAATAAATAAATTATATAAAATACAATACCACCAATCACAAAACCATCATTTAAAAATAACACATTAATCTTTTTTTTTTTTCTTTCTTTCATATAAACGGCAGGGATGAAAAGAGGGAAGTGGGTGGAGCGACAACACAGTGGGAGAGAGGTAGATGTCGCAGTGGAACCAGTATTGTTACAAAAGTATTGCTAAATATCTCAAAAGTGAGGTGTTAAGAAAATATTAAATATAATAAATGATTTTAAAATTTATATTATTTCATCACTTAATATTTGTTTGATGCTTTATTTTATAAAATATAATTTAAAATAAAATTTTGAAATTCTTAATCTTACTCTTGTTACAGTGAAGTTGGTTTTAAGGGAAAATGAAAAAAGTAATTTAATAGGAGAGAAATGAAAATTACAACTTAATATTTGAAGGGAAATAAAAATAAAATTTTCATATTTCTCTAAAAAGTTAAATGTAATGATAAAAGACTACTTCGTCTATAAAAAAATGTATTTTGTCAGTTACGTTATAATGGCAGGAACTAAAATGAATTTTTAAAAAGATTAGAAATTAAAGTGATAAATTTAAATTAAACGAGGGGCAATTCTCCTAAAATCTTATAAGCAAAGAGTCTTGCACTTGGTGAGCTTGCAATTTTAATATGCTCCAATTTATGCTATAAAGAGTTTGTTTGAATATTCTACCTCCTCTTTCGTAATAAAATAA
Source organism: Ailanthus altissimus (assembly GCA_946807835.1). NCBI lineage: Eukaryota > Viridiplantae > Streptophyta > Magnoliopsida > Sapindales > Simaroubaceae > Ailanthus > Ailanthus altissimus. The sequence continues at coordinate 27,382,923 of OX327703.1, read as the reverse complement.
TCATATACTGTTATTATAAATAGTTGTCTCTCAAAATTCACACTATACAGACTGAATAAATATATCTATCATGCCACTTCTCTTTCTCCATTATCTTGAATGAGATAAGAACTACTAGCTTGAAAGATGCGTTCTGTCGGTCTGTAATTTTGCTAAATATTAAGATTTGAACCCCGTGAGGCTTGTTGGACCAAGTCAATCATCAACTTGAAATTTAACCCCCACCACTGATGCTATACTCTTCAAAAGCTAAAGAAGCAAAAGAGACGGGAAAAAAAAATGCTCTATGTGGATATATACCTCCTGCAAGTTTCCCTCAATCCCAGGCATTAATTGTTGATCACAAACTTAGAAGCGTAAGATTATCACGAGTATTAAGAAATAATTTTAGAATTATTTTTTAATAAAATAATTTTAAAATAATTTTTTTATACTTTCTTATTATATATATATGTTATTAATGTAAAATATTATTTCTTTATTTATGTTTTTTTTTTATTTTATAATAAAGTTACAGCCTATATAAAGATTCCATTGTATAGTTTATATTTACAGTGAAATATATCCACTTTATATTTCTCACGTGGTATCAGAGTTTTGATTTTTTTACTATCATTTTGTTTAATTAGAGATTTGTCGAAAACTTTTTCAAAACTCGACAGAATCCACCAGAGTTTTTTTAAAATGTCACTGGAAAACTTCAAAATTTTGCCGTCTTAGTCACCGCCTATCTTATATTACTCAGAATTCTCTGGCCGTTTCAACGTTGTCAACGACGCGCCAATCCAATGTTGACAACCGCCGAACGTGCTGTCGAACGTCACTGCCACCGACCACTGTCGCTTCAAATCCCAGCCGTTTTACGGCGACGTGACCGACACCACCCACACCAAAATAATCCTCAGTCACCGGTCGTTTCAACGCCGTTGACAACACGTCAATCCGAGGTCAAAAATCGCCGAACGCGCCGCCAGAACACCACTGTCGTCGGTTACTTTTACTTCAGATCCCGACCGTTCTACAGCGACATGATCAACACCGCCCAAATCAAAAGAATCCCCATTCACCAGCCATTTAAACGACGCCGAGTTTACGTCAATCGGAGGTCGAAGTAAGCCGGATGCGCTACTTGAAGTTCACTGTTTCTTGTTAAGGGTCTATTTGTAAACTTTTCAATATTTCAAAGTCAGATCGTAATTTTCTATTCTCTTGGGGCAATTTTGAAATTTTTAATAGTTTCGGTGCTATTTTAAAATTATAATAATATTTAGGGGTTATTTTATAATTTTTGAATAATTTAAGGGCTATTTTGTAATTATTTTATTTCTTAGGGTTAATTTATAATTATTTAAATTTGAGGGGTCAATTTGTAATTATTAAAAGTTTAGGTGTCAACTGGTAATTAGTATAAGTTTTAGGGACTAAGTTGTCATTAGTTAAAAAAAGGTTTTAGAATTTATAGATAAATGTGATACTTCTCAGTGTTATTTTGCTGGTTCTGCTAGACCATGACACATACCTGGATCATCTCAAAGTGCTGCTTTTACAGGACTTATTGTTACTCATTCACAAGATAGTGTGAATCGTTCCTTTAATAACTTTGAATCTTTATTCCATCTATTCATTTCTAATTCTGATAAACCTTTAATTTTTACTTCTTCTAATTTTTTAGGTAAATCTTCTTGGTATTTTGACTCTGCATATTGTAATCACATAACTTCTGATCCTACAATTTTCTCCTCTAAAACTCTAAATTCATATTTATCATTTATTCAAACTGTTAATAGTTCTCTCATGAAAGTTAACCATGTTGGTTAAGTGTTTTGCCATAATCTCTCTGTATGTGACACTTTTTTTATTCTTAACCTTACATTAAATCTTTTGTCTGTTGGTGAATTATGCGAACTTGGTCTTAATGTCTTGTTTACTACTTCTGGTTGTTGTGTGCAGGATCCAAAGATCGGTCAGACGCTTGGGACAGGCTGCAAAGTTGGAGGTCTGTATGAACTTATTTCTTTAGATCTATCCTTTCTATATCCTTCCTCTGCAGCATCTACTTCTTCAGTGCCTTCATTACATCTTTGGCACTCTCGTTTGGGTCATGCGTCAGTCAATCACATCCGATCTCTAGTATCCATTGGTCATTTAGGTATTATTTCTGATAATAAAGATGATTGTCTTAAATGTCTTTTAGCTAAACAATCAGCCTTACCTTTTGATAATAGTACTACTGTCTCCCATGCTCCATTTGATCTTGTACATTCTAATATATGGGGTCCTTCTCCAAATCCCACAATGGAAGGATCTAAATATTTTGTGATCTTCGTTGATGATTATTCTCGATATACTTAATTGTTCCTTATGAAACAACGATCCAAATTTACTAAAATTTACCGAGATTTTGTTTAGATGATTAGAACTCAGTTCTCATGTTCTATTAAGGTTTTCCGCATTGATAATGCTATAGAGTATAGAAATTCTGATTTTCTAAATTTTTTACAGGAACACGGTACTATATGTCAAACGTCTTGTCCTGGTACATCTCAGCAAAATAAGAGAGCTGAACGTAAATACAGACACATTTTAGATACTACTCGTGCTCTTTTTATCTCTTCCCCTTGTCCTGAACGTTTTTGGAGAGAAGCTTCTTTAACCGTTGTCTTTACCATTAATCGTATTCCTTCTCCTGTTATAGAGAACAAGTCACCTTATGAGCGTCTTTATAGAACTCCACCTAATTACAAACTCCTCAAAATATTTAGTTGTGTTTGTTTTATCTTACTTCAAAAACATGAGTATACTAAACTCGAGCCACACTCGATTATGTTGCTTCTTGAGATACGGGATAGAACATAAAGGTTATAGGTGTTGGAATTCTATATCTAACCATTGCTTTGTGTGCTACAGTAGTTAGGCTTAAGTGCACGCTATCGTATCAAGTAATATAGAATTTTAAGTTCAGATATCGATCTCACAGGGACTATGCAATCTAATTTGATAAATCAAGTACTAAAATTACACCTATTTAACTTTTATTTAGAAAACAAAAATCTGAAATTTATGTAACTAATCTAGTCCTCTCAATTAACTAAACAAAAAAAAAATAGTAGAATTCGCAAATAAAGATAATCTAGGGTTTTGACTCTTCCTCTAGTATTTCATTAGATTCATTAACCACTTAGTTAATCCCTTAATACCAATTGATTAGTTTAGACACTAATCTCATCACAAGCCTCTGTCAATGGTCAAGTGACTATATTACGCATTCTAACAATCACCTATATGTCTATGATAATCAAATCAGAATGTAATTCATTAAGATCAAGTCTAAATTATACCATACATGCCACCTAGGTATATGTCTATCCTAGATGGAACTCATAGTTGTTACCCTATGATCATGCATCAAACTACCCTAAGCTAAACACATGAATCCCTCCGTCGAGTTCATCATGGTTCTCCAATCATTCAAAATATTGATCAGGTATAATGAAAGCATTAAACACAAGATAAAATGAATCAATTGAATTTATCAAGTTCATAAACTAAAATTTAACACAATCCAAATTCATACTAGGTTTACATAGTCTAACCCTAGATGAACAAATTAACTTATCACAAAATCAAAAGTATCAAATCAATTCATAAAAATCAACAAGAACATAATGATAAAGAAATAGAAGAAAAACTAATCAAAGTGACTCATTGATGTGCTTTTCCCTCAATCTTGACTTGAAGCTTGAATCTTGATATTGGTTCTTCAATCTTTGGCTTTGATCTTTGATCTTTGATCTTGTGTTATAAATTCTCTCTCTAAGTTTTTGCCTCTTTCCTCTCCTTTTTTTTTTCATATTTCTCTAAAAAGTTAAATGTAATGGTAAAGACTACTTTGCTTATAAAAAATGTATTTGATCACTTACGTTATAATGGCAGGAATTAAAATGACTTTTTAAAAAAATTAAAAATTAAAGTGATAAATTTAAATTAAACGAGAGGCAATTCTCCTAAATCTTATAAGCAAAGAGTCTTGCACTTGGTTAGCTTGCAATTTTAATATGCTCCAATTTATGCTATAAACAGTTCGTTTGTGTATTCTACCTCCTCTTTTGTAGTAAAATAATCATATACTGTTATTATAAATAGTTGTCTCTCAAAATTCACACTATACAGGCTTGAAAGATGCGTTCTGTCTGTCTGTACTCGTGCTAAAGATTAAGATTCCGATGAGGCTTGTTGGACCAAGTCAATCATCAACTTGAAATTTAACCCCCACCACTGATGCTATACTCTTCAAAAGCTAAAGAAGCAAAAGAGACGGGAAAAAAAATGCTCTCTGTGGATATATACGAATTAAGCAAAAGAGAAGCATAAGATCATCCATTTACTTACATGTTATATATCTTATCCTGCCACTGCCGTACCTCACATGAGTTTACCTGCTATTCTTTACGTGAAGAAGATATCGTTTGTGAAGAACTATCTCAATTATAAGCTGATTTACCTCCATAGATTGGACCCATACGAGAAAATTACTGCATGCCTTTGTTGTTAACAAATAAAATTGTTGTGTTACAAGCAGAGAGAGAGGAGAGATCACTAGAAAGAAATGGGAAAAGTGAAAAAGAGGATCGTGTAAATCAAATCACTGATCACAGGAGGAGGTTAAAAATTGGTCACATAGATATAACTAAAATAAAAATAGTCCAACGCCAATGAAAAATTCATAGTGATAATTAATTCAATCATTTTATTTGATTACATGGAATATGAATTCTTGATAGAAGTCATATTTATTGAATACTTTAGCTGCTATACTTCTAAAGTTAAGTACCATTATATCAAACAGACATACATTAAAGGATCCGAATCCTTTATTAATCTAATATTTCTTTGTTTCTTTTATATTTATTATGACTTGACTTTTAAAATTTCAAAATGTTTAAGATTAAATTTATTTTTATTTTTCTTATTTTACACCAAAACACATGGTTTTGGTAAATTGCAATTAAATAACTACCAGAAATTATCCCTAATATTTAAAGCTTCTTTCTCTTTCTTTTTTACGCTTTCTCTTTCTTCTTTCTATGTTCCTCACTAATAGGAAAAAAAATCATATCTTTCTATTTTAATATATTTTGTATCTACTATAATGTTTTTGCAAAAAATAATTCTGATCGACATTCAATTGTTTATCCCAAATGGTAGGGGCAAGCAAAAGGATAGTGTCTACAAATATCTAATTAACATCTTAATAATGCGATTAGAACCGAAGCTTTTTCTCGGAAAACAATCTAACAGATCCGCGTGCAACCGTGGAAAGTGGAAACCAAGACAAAAATATCTTTCTGCTTTTTGGTTTTAGGGGCTGTTACTATATATTTTTTCTATTAATTGGGGTAATTAAAAGGACGCCGTCGGGCATTGGCCCTAAAAAAAATCCACATTCCTTTAACTTTCCTCACCTTTTGAATGATGGTCATTGATACAATGTATTTCAACTTTATTAAATGTAGCATATTTGTATGCATTTGAATGGGTTGAAAAATTAGTAATTCAATAATTTTAATTGAATAAGAATTGAAATGAATATTAAAGTGAAGAGTTATAAGAAGTCTAGAACGTGTGGGACGCATACGGAGAATTTTAAAACGTGTAGGATACAAAAGGGAAAGCGAAACAGGACTCAAAGACGTGAAGAAAGTAAGAAAACGTGGATAGGTATACAGGGCTCAGCGTCAATGGCTGAGTGCCGCAACGCTGGGCGTAATTTTGTCCTGCGCCGCAGAGCCAGACGAGTCAGAAGTCCTTTATCTTTGAGATTTCTAATTTTGAGAAGTTTTGGACTTCCAAAACAAGTAGACTCTTACTCTAACAAGGAATAGGGTTAGTAGGCACGAAATACACCCTATATAAACACTTATAAACCCTTGATTTCAGATTAAGCATTAAAAGAGACTCTAAGAGAGGAGAAGAACTGGGTAGACACTAAGTGCTTGTGTCCGCTAGGGTGGAACCGTTATTTGCGTGATCATTGTTCGTGGTAGAGTAAGGGTTCACTAAACGTTTAGGTCCTTCTGAGGGTTCTTCATTGGGTTTTTCTTAAAAATCTCTAGGGAGTTATAATAAGAAAGGTTAGGATCCTTGGATCCACCGTGGACGTAGGCAATTGGCCGAACCACATAAGATTGTGTTGTGCTATTTTGTTTTCTGCTTTGAATTCTTGTTGTATTTGCTTGATTGACAGGTTATTCCACTGCACAAAAAGGTTAGGGTTCTAAATTGAATCTTAAATTCTTCGCTTCAATATAATCTCAAGAGAAAAAAAGATGTTTCTTCTCTCAACAAAATGGAATAACAGAAAGTTAAGATTTGGAGAGGCCCCATTCCCCTTTCTTTTTTCTCTTTCTAACATTAATTATAAAGTGATATGATATTATTTTTAAGATCGTAAAGAGTGAAGCTAAAGAGGGCTTATGCTTTCTATATAAGGGGGTTGGTCTCAAACGTTGATAGCAAGACAAAGTAAAACGAAAACTTGTCCTGTGTTCTGTAGAGTCACTTCTTGTCCTCTAATTGGTAATGGCACCTGAAACTCACCAGACAGACAAGCTTGTTAAGGCTGGCTTGGAGGGCTTTGCTCTCTTGGATGAGTTCTACGGCCGAAAAAAGAAGTATGGAAGGGCTCCTGTAACTCAAGCACATGATCATCATCATCATGATAACTACAACTATCAACATCCGCATGTTTATCGGGCCCGCCAAGTTATCTGGGAGCCAGTCGTGGATAGCAACCAGGCAGCTAAATTCTTTGGTGGCATGGCAATTGTGGATTATGGTGTGAGAAAACCTATTGCCAAGGCTTTTTTTAATTAGGCTTATTTTCTTTTCTTTTTCAATGTGAATGTACCTAAATCACTAAACATATACATATAACTTCACTTTGTAATAATAGCAACTTGAAGCATGCAGCTTTAAATTTATGCTTGCTGCTGCTCAAACTATGCTTTCCTACCGTAAAAGCGCTTAATATAAATGTTAAATAATATAAATATCATCTACTTTGTGTAAACCCTCTTGCTCTTCTTTAGCTCTATTAACATAAGCTGTCTTTTAATTTTTTTTTCAACCTTTTTTTTTTATATTGAACGTAAGTGATTGTATGGCTCCTAATTAATTTTGATCACTATAATAGCATGCCCATGTTTATATGATTATTGATTTTGTACCATTAAACGGGTTCTATTCTATGGCTCCTAATTAGGATACTGTAAGTGTGGTACTGGCATATATAGCAAAAGAGAATCGATTAAGTAGAAAAGATTAACACGAGTCCAAATGGTGAAATGAGATGAAGCTAAAATGGAGACAGAAACGGTCATTGTACGTTGCTCTGCGAATATGATAAATGAGTAGACGCACATTCAATTGCATTTGAGGAATCTCAGCGAAACCATGCAGCTTAAATTTTTCCTCGCTATTTGAAATTGAAACCGTCGGCTCCAATTTAATTTTTTTTTTAAATGAGAATACTGAATTATTTATTGATAATCAAAGAACAAAAGTCATTGTGAATACAATCACAAAGAAAACTTAGAATAAAATCATCCCAAATTTGAGACACAAATAATTCGGCTGCCCATTTTGTCAAGCAATGAACCACTATATTTTCCTCACGCCTTACAAAAACAAAAGAATAATCCATAAAATTATCTAATAATGTAAAGATAGATTCAAGCAAATTGCCCTCGACACCTAAGACCAATCGGCTCCGTATTAAATTCGTAACGTTTCTTTCAGTCACAAAAAAATAAATAAATAAATAACGACGACAACAACAATAATAATAACAACATCACGCAATATTTTTCGTCCTAAATTACAATATGATAATATATTTGATATTAGTATGCAAAAACTAGATTATCTGATAGACGTACAACAAAATCTTTTAGAAAAATTAAAAATAAAATAAAAATAAAAGCACAACTACTTAACAATAATATTAATTGCTCAAAAGATTATCTGGATATATATTTAAGCTTTTCAGTTTTGGAATTTCCACCATGAATGTTCAACATGTTACAAAATTTAAACAAACAAACAAAAAAATCAGTGATCCACAAAATATATATTTCTTTTTATGAATTTTTGTCAGGTTTACTTTTCAACTAATCATGAAAATATACATATTTAAATAAGATAAAAATTTAATAAAAAGAGCGCAATACTTTAAAAGAATAATATTACACTTCTTAAATGGTATACTGAATTTTTTCATCCCAAATGATATATTTTTCTCAATCATTGGGTGATAAAATGCTGAAATTGTTGATTTTAAAAAATTATATCATTTTACTATTTAATAATAATTATTTAATATATTAATTTGAGATAAAAATTTTAAAAATATCATTTACAAAATGTGTAGCATTACCCTACTTTAAAAATATGCAAAAAAAAAAAATTGTTAATTAATTATTGAAAGCAATATCAAATTGAGAGAAATATACAATTAAAGCTTAGAAAGACTCCTTTTCATTTCTGTCAAGGCTGATGATATTTACACACTGCTATTTTTGTAATAACCGTATTTGCGCCCCCTATTAAAATTTTTAAAATTATATTATTTCATAAATAAATTTCATTTAATACCGAACTTGCCTCCTCTATAATAAATAATTTCTTTATTCTCCTGTTTTTCTTCCACAAGCAATTTTTCCATTTTTTTTAAATCTTTCCAAAAATGAAAATTTGGAACAAAAATAAAAATGAATGCAAGAACAATTTGGAAAAAAACAAATTGCGCACTTTTTCTCTCCTCCATTCCTTGTAAATGGGGTAGTAGATGGAATTTGGAATTTAATTCACAAACTTTATGCCTGCGATTCAAAACTGCATTATTGGGTCGGTTAAAAAATGGTATCTGATTCTATTTTTTATTGTTTTTTCTTTTCATTATTTTCTTGGGTGAGTACTGAGTACCCGACCTCTATTGATAAGCACGAACACTATGGATAAAATCAGAATCAAAGTTATTGCTATTTATCGTCACTGGCAAACGTCATAAAAGTTATATTAACTTTTTCTAAATTAATAATTATTTCTCTCCTTTTTTTTTTTTTTGAAATAATCACTCATCCTTCTCTCAATATCATTTTGCTTTAACTAGAATTAATACAGGTAATAACCATTTTATCCTGCAAAATCTGGACCTCACAGGATCAGCAGATTGTTGTAATATTTCAAAAAATATATAACAAAAATTTTTTATTATAAATATCAATAAATTGTTGTAATATTTAAAAAAATATATCTAAAAAATGTCCATGTCATTTACTCATTTCAGACTCTTACCATTGATAAATTTTTAATCCAAAAGTCAAAAAGTTGTGCAAAAATTATGTAAAATTAAGAAACTGCTAATAACACTTAAACATGTGGCACGAATCTATAGCATATTATAAATCATTTTGAAATTATAAACTAACCGAACAACTAAATTCTCTCTCTCTCTCTCTCTCTCTCTCTCTCTCTCTCTCTCTCTCTCTCTCTCTCTCTCTCTCTCTCTCTCTCTCTCTCTATATATATATATATATATATATATATATATATATACTAAAGTGCTAATGTTTGCATAATTTTATAAAGATACATAAATATAAATCATCTTCAACTCTATCCTCATTATCATTCTCTATAATACTCTTAATAATTTAGTCATCACTTAAAACCTCTGAAGATGTGTCATCTTCTATAGGATAGTTCAAAGAGGAACTCGACACTCATTCTATTAGACAATTGCAACTCTTTGGTTACTATTTCTAATTCTTGAATGCCTTTGCCATCCAAGAGTTTATCCAAATTCTCCAAAATCATATTATCTACGGACCTATTTTACAATGTCGAAAGCAATTTACAATTTTATTTGTTTGAACATTTGCTATCAAAGCCAAAATTGCAAAATCCACTGCATGTAAACATTTATCTTCTAGATTTGGTTGTCTTACTTCATAACTTTCCAAAAAGACGATAAAATCGACAATGATAATGCATCTTAAAAGCTCATATGATCCTGTGTCACAAGGCTGAGTCTTTTTTCAATCCTTCAATTTTTGGATGAGCAGGACAATTATCGACAAGCAAAAGAAATTCTCTATCATCCATTTTTGTATTAAGTTGTTGAACATATTCTTGAAATAACGCCCCGATCATCTATGCCCACCTGTAGGCATGATACTCACAGTTCATACTATGGAAGCTTACATTCTTGAAGCATCGCGGTTTAGCATACTTCCCAATAATCCATAAAGGAATTTTCTTTGAATCATCCTCGTTACAGCAAATAACAATTGTAAGACTTTCTTTCTCTTTTTTTTCCCTTTAAGTTGCTTTATTGCAAGAGAATGATCTGGTTGTAGCCTATAAAACAATCTCGTTTCCATATTGAAAGCATATTTCATTGCAAATTGTTGTATTTTCTCCTCTTATGGATTGCAAATTATTCTCTAGACTCTTCATATCAATTGATCAGCTTTTTCTGAAACGGCAATATGTTTTAAAACCACGTTTTAATTTGAAACGCTCGAGCTAACCTTGAGAAAAATTGAATTGTGAAATATCTATCGAGGACAACATTTTTAGAAAAACTTATACCTTCTGTATTATTAGCTCTTCTGTCATATTCGCACATTCTTTGTATAAAACAATTCACTCATAGAATCTTTTCTAGGCCGGGGAATTTTGCACCTTGGTATCATTAACATCACCTTTGTCAAAAAAATCAACAAAAAGATACTTCAAATATCACTTGATCTTTTTTTCATTCCTTGACTCACTTGCAAGTTAACATTTTCTGAAATCCATTGTTGCAATTATTTGTTAGTGCAAGTTAGATTTTCTTTATTATACTAGCATAATAATTTACGCATTTCATTTGTCATTATTGTTAGAGAAAAAGTTTAAAAACTTTTTAAATGGTTAATAAGTTATAAACTATTAATATAGTTTTAATATTGTAGGTTACATAATATAAATTAATACTATTATATCATTATTATATAGTGATTAAAAAATTTAAATAAGCCATTAAACCTAATTTTAATATTTTAGAGTTACAAAATTTATTTATAATAATGTGATTATTATGAAAGTTATAATATTGTGTAAGTTATAATATATTAAATTATTTTTATTAAATATTAGAATTAATTATAAGAGTTACAAAATATTTAAAATTATAATTAATATTAGTATTGATACCTTAACCTTTATCTACCACTGTATAAAAGGTGTTAATCCTTTTTTATAGATAGTGTGTGAAAATTAAAAAGAATAAGAGAAAAATAACTTTGGTGGTGTGTGTAAGAGTGAAGAAGAAGAAAAGAAAAGTGAGAAGTATATTATATTATATATTATTTTAAATTATATATTTTTATATTGAATTTTAAGTAATATGATAATGATGATTTGACATGATTTTTTAATGATCATGCTTATTGAAAAGAAAATGATTATGAGTATAGAGTTGAATCTTGCAATTAAATAAATCCATCACTATTTACATTAGGAAAGAATTATTTAACTTTAGGATAATACTATTAACATGTCTCTTCCAGCTCAAGTCAGGTTTGATTTTCTTTATTCACTATTTTTCTTTTATATGTATTATTAATATGTTCAATTTTTTATATATGACAATATATAATATAAAGTATGACTATAATAATATATAAAATAAATTTTACCAAACAATTATTGCTTCTTTACACCTTTTAGATGAGAAGCAAATGCTACATGACTTGTTGACAAAGCGAAACATGTAAAAAAAAAAAGATAAAAGAAAGTTCAAGTTTTTGAACAACAAATTTTATTATTAACAAAATAATGATAAGTTTATAGTTAATAGACCCTATTTATTGGTGTCTATATTAATTATTAACCAAATCGTAAATTTTAATTCATAAAATAACTTCTAGTAGAACTAGAATAAAATATGAGCAAAATAAAAAAGCTAAAATAAGATCAGAAAACTGAAAGTCCTAAAGGCTCAATTTAGGAAAACTAAATAAGAACTCAAATAAATAGGAAATGAAATAAAACCCAAATAAAACTGTTATCTTATTTAAGAAAACTAATTCTACTAAAATAAAGAAAATCCAAACTTAATTATAAATTTCCTACTTAAATATTTGTGCTGTGACTTTTTGCTTACTTATTTTAAAAAATAAAAATATTTTCATAAATTAATAATTTATTAATTAATCAATTAATTAATATTCACTTTATTAATATATTTTTCTTATCCTAAAGCTACTAATTTGCTGAGGTTCTACGGTACTTTTCAATAGGAAGATACTTGTTTCCTTTCTTATTATTTTTTTCTAAATAAAAAAATATTCTTTTTGTGAAAGAATTTATCCCCTAATACTTTTTAAACACGTTATCCCACTCTCTAACACACATACCAAAAGAAAAAGTAAAGATTTGGGCGAAGATTATATGAATCTTGTTAGTTATGATTGCCAAATCCAAAAAACACTATTATTGCTTCTAAGGCATCAATTTTGGAGCATCCAGATCTTAATTAATGTATAATCCCGAGACTTTTCTCAATAAAAGTTTATAACAGAACTTGACAGCAATCCACAATTTAAGTGTTTATCCGAAATTGTAGGGCATCCAAAAGGATGAAGAGTCCACAAGAGCTATTCTCTTTTTTACATGTATATCCATTTAATATCTTAATATTAATATTAAGGATAACATTAGACATCTTAAATTGTATTAAAAAAATATATCAAATCATTATTAAATAATACAATAGAATAATAAATAATTTTAAATTTTATACTATTTTATCACCTAATTATTACTTAACATATCATTTTTTAGAACATAATTTAAAATGTTTAGCATTATTCTAATATTAATGGAATAATGAGAGGCTATTTATAGTAAAAAAGTTTGAGAAGTATAACTTCTAAAATTTTCTTTATATTATTATTAATAGAAATAAATTACTTTATAGTTCTAGAATTTATATTTAAAAACACATCTAAGCAATTGAATTATAGAGGTCAGACCGTTATGTTTTTTGTATTAAGTAATGCTACATTTTTTTAATTTTAATTTTAATATATTTTATGTCAAGTGATGTGTCAAACATTTATTTAATGATTAATTTTTTATAACTTTCATAAAAAATTATTATACCATTTCACTATTTATTAATTATTTAACACATCATTTAAAATAAAAAAAATATTGAAATAAAAATTAGAAAATGTAATATTATTCATTTTGCACCAACCTATTATCCTAAAAATCTATCCTTAAAAAACAGTGTATTAGTATACCTTGACTTATTAATTATAATGTACATTGTCCTACTTCAAAGACTAACTTCCATTAAAACCAAAAATCTTCCTATAAAATTGTATATATTCCTCTACAACAACTTCACCAATTGAGTTTTATAGCCATCGCTAAAGTGTCTTTCAACCTCATCAAAAGTATACATTTGAATGGAATCCCAAAAAGCTATAAAAAAAATGTGGAGAGGCCAATTACCCCTTCCTTTTTTCTTTCTTTTTTTCTTTTTTTCTCTTTTTACCATTAATGAAGTGGCATGATAATTTTTTAATATCATAAAGTTCGAAGCTATAGAGAGCTTTATGATTTCTATATAAGGGAGCGTAGCCCGAAACCATAGTGGCAAGAAAAAAGATGATACAAAAACTTGTTTTGTGTTTTCTAAAGTAACTAGGTTCTCGTGTTATTAATTTCTAATGGCATTGCCTCAAATTCATGACACGAACAAGCTTGTTAAGGCTGGCTCAGAGGGCTTTGCTTTCTTGGACGGGTTAGATGGCGGCCGGAACAAGAAGTGTTTAGGTAGGTGCAACAATTGTAATACGCGTGTTGTTAACTATTGTCATTTGACAATTTATTTGCATGTGGCACCTTGATTAGCATTGTAGCTTATCAATTGTATTAAGCAAGCCATTTGGCTAGTAAAAGAAGGAAATAGAGACACTGAGCTACTTACTTCATCTTGCACGGCACAGGGACTTCGATTGGTGGCTTAGGTTGATTGGTTGTAGGGGCGGTCATTTGTAGTATAAAAGAAGCCTATTTGTTTCATTTCGAAATTGTCAAGGAATAAGGAAGAAGAAATAAGAAAGAAATAGAGAAAAGAGAGTTCGGAGAAAATAAAAAGAAAATTATAGGAAATGAGTTTAAAAAGTTAGTTTTATATCCAGTAAGTTAGAGGGTAATTTTTTTATGAAATTAAAATATTATTGTTTCAGTTTTTATGATACATATTGGTATTAATATTATATTTTTACACTATATGATATAAGAGGAGTACTGATAGTTAATAAACTCCAAATTCTCGATCTAGTTTAAAATTAATACACTTTTATAAGTGGATAATTATATATATTTTTTATAAAGTAGTTTATATTTTAATATAATTTTTTATAAGGTAGTTTATATTTTAATTATATGTTATCAAATTTATTCATAATTTATTTTAGACATATAAAAATTTATGCTAATTAGTATATTCATAAATGCTTTTAAAATTTATTATTGTATAATTTATGATTACATTTAATATAAAAATATTTATTTTAGAATAATTATACTTTCATAATATTATATAATAATAATTTTTGAACTATGATATACGTATCCTCCTCTTTAGTGTAGTTGCTTTGGTATGTATGAGACTAGTTTATTTGCTCTGCCTGAGCAATGCAGCATTTCACCGAGTGAGACCATGTTCCTCCGCTTTACTTATGTGTGAGTTATTTCGCCATGTGAGATCACGTTTTTTCTGAGTACAAATTTAGTATGATTTTTAGTATGTATATAGTACGTATTCTTAGAGTTAAGTTATATATATTCAACTTTAGAACATATTTTATGATAGTTTACACTTCTAAATTTTCAGTATTATTTTACAATTTTAGTTTTAGCATATTTTATGATAATTCATGTTTTCAGTACAAATTTATTAATTATTTAGAATACAATTTTATAATTATTTTATATTAAAGAGTTATACGTGTACATTATATATAATATTATTTATTATTAAATTATTATTAAAAAGCTATTATTTACAGTATATATTAATTATATAATATTTTTAAATTATGTCTACTCAATAAACTACAACCTCACTCTTTTTTTTATTTTCTCTATTTTTTCATATTATCACAAGAATTCATGCAGTATAATATACAATCTTCACATTTTAAAATTGGTCCACGACACGTTTAATTGCATGAGTTGTTATGTTTTGTATATTTGTGTACACGTTTACATTTTTATTGAGGTATGTAACCTTGTTGTGTCAAATGCAATAAGTGAAGAGTATGTTAGTCTTATGTTATTACAGTATTCTTCTTGGCTTCCAATAAGAACTCGGGATGGGTTGTGTCAATAATCCTCCTCAGCAAGTATATAAACATCCTCAACATTATTGTATTGACAACCAGGCAGCTAAATCCTATAGTGATATGGTAATTGGGGATTATAGTACGAGGAAACCTATTACCAACAATCAGGATATAGATTCCAATCAGGCTGCTCAATCCTATGGTGGTGTGGCAATTATGGATTACAGTAAGAAGAAAACCTATTACTTGGGCTAATCTGGCTTTTTAATTTTCTCTTCCTCTTCTTTTATGAATGTGAATGTACCTAAATCACAAGAGATACATAGTACTGCTCCACTTTTGTAATAGTAGTAAATTGAAGATTGCACCCTTAAATTTATGCCTGCTGCTGAAGTATGCTCTTCCGGACTGTAAAGGTTTTTTTTTCTTTTTTGTCGAACTTCGGCGGAAGTGCAAAAAAAAGTTATTAAATAAGAAATAAAATAACACCTAATTAGGGAGGAGCCTCCCTCCAGTACTGTAAAAGTACTTTATATATATATATATATATATATATATATATGTAGTATAAATATCGCCTAGTTAGTTTAAACTCTCTTGCTCCTCTTTAGTTCTATGAATTAATAAACGTTTGCTGTGTTATAATTTCGTATTAAAGGGTTCTGTGCTCCTACTCAGAATCAATATGACATGTGCTTCAAATTCAAATGTAAATTCTGTTGTTTGTTTATTTTTATTTTTTTAAAGATTTGGATGACAATAAGAAATCTCAACCACTAAATACTAACTCTTACATTTTATTTGAATTTGGGTGACCGTGGGTGCAAAGTTCATCACGATTAACTGAACTAGAGCCACAAAACAAAGTGCAAATTCTGTTAATAAGATAACTCTATATCACTCTTAAAATTTTATTTTATATTTTTTTGGTCCTAAGTTATATGAAAAAATATTTGAGATTGATTAAAAAAATCATATTTGAGATTATTATGCATAAATATTAGACATTTTTGTCCTTGATGATTTAAGTTCCGGACTTGAGTCCTATTATAAAATGTAAAAGAAAATAGTATTGAGAGGAATTGAGAACAAGGTTGTCCTGGTGATTTGAATTCTATTCTAAAATCTAAAACAAAATGTTACTGTGGGAAATTGAACATAGATTGTCCTTGATAACTTTTGGCGGTTGGGCAATTTTGTTCCTGATGATTCGAGTTCTATTATAAAATCTATAAGGAATTGAACACAAGTAGAGTAGATAAAAAGAATGATAATTGAAGCAACTCAACATTTTAATTTTTTTAATTATATTATACATAACCATAAAATATTACATGGGTGATTATTGATAAGCAACCTTCAGCACAGCTGGTACAACTAGCAAATTTGAGACAACAAATGTTATATCAGAAGAAATTCTTCTAAGAGACACTAACTCAAATTCTCTTTTTACCATTTGTATATAGTTTTCTTCTTAACGTTATTTGGTTTTTATATATGGCTTAATGCTTTACTGTACTATAGCTGTAGTTTAGCTGCAATTACTAGGATATATTTTATTTCCTTGTTCATATTTCCACTTTTGTATATATGTATTATCTTTGTTAACGGAAAGCAATATATTATTTATGAGCTTACAAGTGTTCTTGTTTTTCTACATTTATATATAAATAATCGAGAGATAGTATTCATAAATCTCAAATAATAATGAGCCTATATAATTTTCTAGCCAAAACTAAAATTAAATAAATGAACAAATGAAAGTAAGCAACAAATTAAATAATTTCCTTTATTTATTATGATTTTTCATTCTTTTTATGATTAAGTAAACATTAGCATCAATAGATTTTTTATTCATAATTTTTTTAAACAATTTATTAATAATATTTCAATCATATATTTCTTTTTAAAATTTATCTTTTATTGTGAATTTGATAATTTTTATTATCTTTTCTTCTCATGAATTCGATGCATACTTTTTTTCTTTTATCATGAATTCAAAATATATGCTATAATAATATATATATATATATATATAGTATGGATTTGATATAATTAAGGGAGAAGGACTGTTGGACCTCTTTAGTTTGGTTTAATTGTCTTAAATACCCTCAAGTTTTAAAATTATCTGAAAAACTTTGGTACCTTAAAGATCCCGATTAGGAGGTGTTTTATACTTTAAATTATTAGAATTTGTGCTTACGTGTCATTCTAATATTATATAAAAATTATTTGTTTAATATTTATACAATAAGCATTTCAAACAAAATCGTTGATATTAAATATATATAGTAAGATGCTTATAACACTTCAGACATTGTATGATCTGAAAGAGTTCAGATCTAGTTCAAAGAAATTTAGACTAGTGTTAAGAGTTAGCTATGCTGAGAGTTATAATTGTTAAGAGTTAGCATGTTATAAGAGTTAATAAGATCTAAAGAGTTAAAGCCTTATCTGAAAATTGACAAAAATCTGATGGTATATTAGCAATGACATAATTGTAAAGAGTTACAAATAGTACTAAGAAATGTTATTGTATAAGTATGCTTTCAAACGTTATGTTCTTTATCTATATTCACAAATGCAGGTCTGTCGGTAGAACCCTTATTTAATATAGATCGATGTATGTCTATATTTGGATAGTCCAGATAGTTAGTCTTAGCAAACCATGAGTTTAACGAAAGTTCGTATAGATATGCGGGTATTCAGTTAGGAATGAATACTGAACAAGCTCAATTAAGATCTCCAATAGACATCTTATAAATCCATCAATGGATGATCCTTTCGACTTGAGTAGTATTTGTGGTCCCTTAACCTGAGCACCACAGTAGGCTTGTGAGTGATCTACCATACTTAGGTTCCACACATGTCAAAAACCTTTCATTGCCTGACCGTCGAGTGTCACTAGGTATAGTCCGATGTTTATAGAGTCCAATGTGTGTAAATATGAGATCCGTCAGCTCATATAGGTGAGTTGCATATCCAAAGGCTCCAAGATTGTGTTTCTAAAAATCTTATGACTATAAGCAATTAACCCGAAAAAAGTATTTCCCATGTGAGAAACAATATAGCAAAAATATTTACAGATATTTTTTATATGAATACGAATCTAGAGATAAGTTTTAGAGTTGGGCATATGGAGACTTAACGATGATGATGTATGTCTCCGCTATTTTAGAATATAAATGACGAATAGATTATACAAATATGTATTAACCTCAACTTATATGATTCAATACGCTATTTTGTTATTTTCATAATGTGTGTACGAGACATCATTTATAAACTTACGAAAGAATTTTGTAAGATGAAACGTGTGTAAACTTAGAGAGTCTCATTATATGAAGTATACCCGTTGTATACTGAGATAGCGCACCAGATTGAATAATTTTATTTAGAAAATTCTAAAAAAATTTAAAATTATTTTAAAATCTCTCAAAGAAATTATAAGATTTAAGTGTTAAGCCTGAAATCTCAACAAATAAGTCTTGTCACTTTTATTTTTTTTATTAATTATCACATATCATACCATTAATTTATTGAAGTGTGAGACATGACAAAATTTTATTGGCCCATTTAATTTATTAAATGTTAAACAATTCATTTTTATCAAGCCAATGAGATTTATTATTGTTAATTAAATGAATTGTTTAATACAATTCATGGCAAAATGAATGAAAAGTATTAGGCCAAATCAAAATCAAGCGGTGGCATTTATTATCAAGCATGAGGTGTTAAACAAATGGGAAAATCTTTGCAATTAAAGTAAAAAAAAAGGGCTAACTCTTGAGTTGTACTTTTGACTAAGTTTGTAAAGAACTCCTTTTATAAAGGGACATCAAACTATTTCATAATTTAAAATTAAGATAATCTTAACTTGTTAAATGGATTCTCTTATTTTAGACAAGTTTGACTTTTTTAATTTTAACTTATAAAATGATTTTGGATATATATAATAGTCTAACCCTCTTATAAGATTAGAAATCTCTTCCCTTATTAAATTTTAAAAGTTAAAAAATAATTCAGCCAAATTGTTTTAAGATTGTTAAACATTATATAAATAATGCATTTATTAGCTATTTTAAAGGAATTTTAGAAGTTAAATGACGAGTCATGTTTAACAAAAGTAAGAGGTGGCATATTCACAAATAAATTCATAAAGTGTATTGCCATCAATTATGCTCTCATTTCGCCACCCCATCTAATTTTGCCAACGCATGGTCAATTGCTTTTCATTATATTAAAGAAGCGTGACAATGCAAATTTTGTATTGTCATGCTTAACCAATAATTGCATTTTATTGGTGCAATTTGTGGCGGTTTTAGCTATAAATAGATATGTTCTATTTCATTCAAATATTAAGGGAAATGGAAGCAAAAAATAGTTAAGGGTCTAGAGACATATGTGTGAATTATGAGTTGTTTTAAGTTAAATATTTTAATAAGAATAAAAAATTATTATTTTAGATAAAGGATTTTATCGAATTTTAAATTAGAATTACGTAAAACATATTTTGATGGTGAGTTCTCTAAAATTTTATTAATATAATAAAATATTTATTTATATTTTACTGTATTTATTTATATATGTAATATGTAAATTAAAAATTAAAATATACACACTCAGCTTATATATAGTATATTTTCATAAACACAGCTCAAAAAAAATTTAGATAATTTTAAAATTAAATAAGAATTTAAAATAATTAGACCAAATTAAAAGGTCAAGTGGTCCTTTTCCCTATAATTAATAATCTTCTATTGTTATATATATATATATATATATTGAATTTCTAAACTATGATCTCTCTCTTTTATCATTTGTTGTTTATGCTGTACGTTATTAAGAGGAAATCAATTTCATTTCTGTACGTATTTTATGCTGTATGTTGTTTATGCTGTATTTTAGACGTGAGGGGACCGAGGCACCCAGGCCACAAAAATCTTTAAGTTGGTAATGTATAACTATTATTTTAACCTATCATAATAAAGATTTTATGCTTTAGCCTCCATTAGTTTCTAATTTTGACAGTTTAACCCTCTATAATATAAACTCTAACCCCTTTAACTTTTCAATTTAAATATTTTTCCCTCCACAATTTTGATTCTAAATCCGCCCCTCATTGAAATTAATCAACTTTATGAAAGTTCATTGCAGATTGAAACTATCATTCGACTTCTTTTACTCTTTTATCTTAAATGAGATAAGAAATAGTTGAAAAATATATTGAGTGAGTTACATCACATTGGTAAAAAGGGGAAGATAATTGGATTTACAAGTAAGAGGACTACTTTAATTGATAGACTAGTCTTTTAAATAAGACATTGTGTTAACTGAAAGGGTATTACCTCTCACTACCTGAGATTTCATTTTAGGAGAGATTAACTTTACAAGTAGAATAATCACTTCACTTAATATATTAGTCTTTTGGGTTAAACACTTGTATATTGAACTCAATCCCCCAATAATTAACTTTATAAGTAGGAGAATTACTCCACTCAATATATATATATATATATATATATGTATATTAGTTTTTTAAGTTGAACACTTGTATCTTAAACTTAACCCCCTAACAAAATAGAGTTGTAAAGGTCTCTTTATACTAAGAATTTTATTCCATGAAGCTTGTTTGGACCAAGTTAATCATCAACTTGAAATTTAACCCCACTATTGATTCTATGCTCTTCAAAATTATTAATATATTAGTCTTTTGAGTTAAACACTTATATATTGAATCAAACCTTCAACAAAATAGAGTTATGTAGGTCTCACTATGCTAAGATTTTAATTCCACGAAGTTTGTTTGGACCAAACTAATCATCAACTTGAAATTTTAAACCCCGCCACCGATGCTATGCCCTTTAAAAGAAAAGATGCAAAGAAGAAAAACAAAATGCTCTCTGTGGACACCTTGAAAACTCTCTCTCAACCCCAAGGCATTGTTGATTTCAAACTTAGAAGCATATAGGACCATGAGAAAATTCTACGGGGAAGAGATGCCATGCACGGAACGTTATGCTTTAACTAAAACTAATAAAGGCGATGACCATATTCTGATCCTGCCATTTCAGAAGTACCTCACATGAGCTTGTCGGTTATTCTTTATCCCAAAGAATAATTTCATTTGTGAAAAATTATCAAAATCATGTGCCGATGTACCTCCAAAGATTTGAGCATACGTCACAAATTCGGTGGGTAACCTGCAAAGGGAGGAGAGACTATACCTAACTAGAAAAAGAAAGGAAGTAGAGAAAAAGGATGGTTTAAGTGATTGTTATCATGTTAAGAAAATTTAATGATGACATAAGTCAAGTTACATAATCACTGGGAAAAATTGAAAAAGATCTTATATATCAACTTAAAATTGAAAACATAATATCCACTAAATTGATCATCTCACTATATACTGGATCCATTTTAAGAAGTCGGAAGATGAAATTGAGTTAATTTTGTAGACTAAAGTTAGAACCAAATTTTTTTAAGGAACCATTGGTATATCTTATCCTATAATTTAAGATAAAGGCATTTTGGAGAAAAGATCAGAGAACGAAAAACTACCTATAGCTAATGTTAGATAAGTGGATGTAAATGATTTTTTTTTTTTGTCAAGACGTGTAACTACATCGTCTTTAAAATTATTTTTATTCCCACAATGATCTTAATTAAAGTGCAAAAATAATTTGAAAAGTATGATAATTTTCATAATTCAATGATAATATAATTGCAAAGCCACACACAAATGCAATTACTTGAACTACAAGTAAGACTTTGATATGAAGTTTAATGAATTAATAGAAAGTAAAACAGTCAAAGAGAAGGAGATTGTTTGTATTATAATTGAGATGTGCCTGTAATATATAAAGATAGATATCTTTTAAGAGAGACACAAAATTTCTTCAAAATACTACAATGACTAAAAAAATTGGTGGCTTTTCTCAAATGTTATATCTCTAGCAATTTATGTTGTGGCATTTAAAATTGGCGCCGCAGCGCTTAGCACTTGCCAAGTCAAATTTGAAAAACCCAACTGAGTGTTATGACATTCATTAGTTGATATCGTGGCTCTCAAGATTTTTACTTGAGCGTTGTGGCACTCAAATAGCAGTGCGCTACGCTCAAATTATTTTCCAACAACTTAGTTCTTTTTTCTCTTTTCTTTTTAATTTTCTCTACTTTGTGTAATTAA
Organism: Ailanthus altissimus; assembly: GCA_946807835.1. Lineage (NCBI taxonomy): Eukaryota > Viridiplantae > Streptophyta > Magnoliopsida > Sapindales > Simaroubaceae > Ailanthus > Ailanthus altissimus. The sequence continues at coordinate 27,360,324 of OX327703.1, read as the reverse complement.
AATACCCTTGTAATATTTAATAGCTGAATCTTGTACTTTTATTGTCTAAATTGGGTGTATAAAGATTTAGTTTATTAATTACACTTCTTTTTTCTTTTCTAATGCAGAGATTTTTGTTTTACCATCCGATTATTTTTTTTCTTAGTAACAAAAAAATCATTTGTAAAATATTTACACCCTAATAATATCCCTTTAAAACAAGTTATCACACTCTATAACACACAAACCAATACGAGGAGTACTATACTTCTCAACACTTCCTAACTCAATTGAAATGGGCATGTCTTTAAAAATAAAATAAAATAAAATAAGCCCACTTGTTAAAATGTTTATTAAGCCTCTTTACTCTTTAAATGAGCCCAAAAAAGTTAAAAAAATTTATGAATAATAAAGAAAAAGAAAAGAAGGGATTGTCACTTCTAAGAGAGAATAGTAAACTTCCATAACCATTTTCCATTTAAGTTTTTTATTTTATTTATTTATTTAAGTATGATTTTGAGATATTGCGAGGTGGGTGATACTTTCAGCATGATTTGAAACCTTGGAATATTGGAATCTTTCCAATTAAAGAGAAATTTAAGTGTTTAGGTTTTAGAGAGAAAAAATTAGTGTAACAGAATATGTTGAAGATTTTAAAGTAATATTTACTTATTAAATTAAAGCATTTAACTATACGTGTAGGAGTGATGAATTTTATGAAGAAAAAAAAGGGAATTTAAATTTTTAAAAATCTTAATTCTTTGATTTGAACTTAATTTTAAATTTCATTGTATAATTAGTTTAATTTATTATTTCTTCATTTTAGGACCTATAGAAGATAGGCATAACGACTTGGACCCCGAGTCATAAAGGCTATATCAATTTTATGAGTTGGTACGTTTATAACTCATCGTGATACCATTTTGTTTAATGAATTTTTGTTTAAAAATACTAATTCAAGTATTAATTTTTGTTCCGGAGGATAATGTTGAGTTCCCAAACGTGGCGTGTCCTGAAAATGCATATTTAGTTAGTGTCATCACTTTAATTAGTGAGATTTATATATACACACATGTATAATTTATTCCTTATATTTAAGATTTTATTTATTATACATCCTTTTATAAAGCCCACGAAATCATGATGAATATATTTGTAAACATGATGAATATTGCTTTTAAAGTTATTTATTTTACTTAATAAATTAATTTTTTTGACTTGTATCATATTTAAACTAAGTATTTATTCTACGTTATGAAAACTCTATTCTTATTATCATTTGACGTCTCAAGTATTTATAATTGATATTACAGATATTAGTAGAAATATGTTTAAATCATTTATGAAATTAAAGTATAAAGTATAAGATAAGGTTTTATAAGTTATATTTGCAAAATATAAGTTGTTTTCAAACTACCAAACGGTACCCTTCCCCCTTTAGATATAGACATGTGATTCAGGTTTTTGGGACTCATATATACACATATAGAGATTTTAGGTCGTGTGTATAAGTAATTTGCTCTTTGAGAGTTTTTGCTCTATGAATACGAAAGACGAGGATGTGATTAGTAAGGTATGTGTGCGCCCAATGGTCTGCTTAAGGAATATTCACAGTATGACGAGGTTTCCCTTAAGTATTAGTTTAATATAAGGTAATAGAAAAATATTTAAATTCTATAATATGTATTACATGGGAATTAATTTATGAAAAAATCATTTATAAAATTTTTGTCAAATTCTACAAACTTTCATATTTAGCATGAATAAAATAGAATTTAATGATTCGCACGAGGTTTTAAAATATTTATATCATATTTGTTATGATGGTATAAAAATTTATTTTTATTATTATTATTTTATTAACTTTATTATGGTTCTCATTTATTTAAACTATTCTACTAACTGGATTTGTGAAAACTCACTCTCTCACTTTTTTTCTTTTAGGAGATTGTAAATTTTCTCAACTCAGTGACTAATTATGGTGGGTCACGTAGTAGTGCGTTAAGTTATTTTGTGAGCCATGTAAAACTCATGGACTCTATTTGTCTTTTTGGGCCTATAGAAACTTATTGTATTAGAATTTTGTAATTCAAATATGTATTATGTTATTTTAGAATTTGATATCATAATATCATTAACATTATCCTAGATACTTGAAAAATATTGATGAATGGTTTATAGATGTATTTTTATTTAATGATGTTGGTTGTGTAATTATGGATACTAAATGAGAAATTTAGAAGTATAGTAAGTTGTGTTGGATTTTATAAAAGTATTTATACTTTTAATTTGTAGATTTAGAAATATTCAAAAAATAGGAATTTTTGTCGGAATTTTGATAAAATTTTTATTTTAAATAAATTAAAAAATATCTATAAGATAATAGTAAGATCAATTCTAAAGTTTATAGGGAAATTAGGTTGTTTCATCAATATTTATATTTACAAAAAGGTTTGTATGATTCTTGTTAGTTATGGTTGCTACATCCAAACAACTATTAGTGTAAAGAAAGGTTCTAAAACATATCCATATATATTGTACATCTTAATCTTAATTAATGTAAATCCCTGGACTTTCCCTATAAAAAATGTTAAAAGAAACTAATTTTGATCCATAATTAAGTGTTTATCCTAAACGTTAGGGGCATGCAAAAGGATAAAGCGACCATAAGTGCTGTTCACTTTTACATGTATATCTAATTAACATCTCATTAATGAGGGGATTAGAACTGAAGCTTTTTCTCAAGAAAAAATATTTAACAGATCCGTACGCACCCACGGAAATTCCTTTTCAGTAGATACCTGTGAAAATTTTTAAAAAATACTGCATATTTAACTGAATCTTGTTCTCCATTAATTTATGTTGCTGCCGCCTGTGTAATTTGGGACAACTTATTCTTTAATATTGGGAAACAAAGCTATTAAAAGAATATAATTAATAGCTCTAAAATTATATTCTTCTCCATTAAGTTATATCCATTTGCTAATAGTATCTTTCAATTTATCAAACGGACCATTTCAATATACATTTGAATGGGAATCACAAAAAGTTGGGATTAATTTAAATTAATACCATAAAGTGCGAAGCTATAGAGGGCTTTATGCTTCTATATAAGGAGCTCAGCCTCAAAAAATAGTAGCAAGACAAAACAGGATACAAAAAATTACTTTTGTGTTCTAAAGTAACCTCTGCACTGTGATAGCTAATGGCACCTCAAGCTCCTGAGACAGACAAGCTTGCTGAGGCTGGCTTGGAGGGCTTTGCTATCGTGGACAAGATCTACGGCCGGAACAAAATGTCTGGAAGAGTTCCTACAACTCAAGGATATGATCACCATCATCATCATCAACAACATCACTATTACAACTACAACAATCAACAGCCGTATGTTTACCGGGGACCCAAGTTATCACTGTAACGGAGCCAGTAATCGACAGGAACCAAGCAGCTCAATTCTATGGGGGAAAGGCCATTGTGGATTATAGCATGAAAAAACCTATTGCTTGGGCTTATTAGGCTTTCTGGCTTTCCTATTCTATGTGAATGTAAAAAATGTAAAGAGAATATATTTTACTATGAATTGTAAAGCTGTACAATAAAGTTTTTATATAGGCTATAACTTTATTACATAATAGGAAAGTAACATACATAAGGAAATAATATTTTACATTAATAACGTGTATATATGGTAGGAGGGTATAAAAGAATAATTTTGGAATGATTCCGGAATAATTTCAGAATTATTCTTTAATACCCCCCTCAAACTCAAGATGGCGTAGTAGAAGCAAGTTTGAGTTTGGAGACTAGAGTATGAAAACGACGCGGAAGAAGAGATTTGGTAAAAATATCAGCAGGTTGCTCCTCAGATGAGATGGAGTGGAGCATAATAGTGCCTTGAAAAATGTGTTGCCGAACAGATAATCTGTTTTAATATATTTAGTCTGCTCATGAAACACATCATTGTGGACAATTTGGATAGCACTTTGATTGTCACAATAAAGAGGTGTAGCTCTAGTATGAGAAATACCCATATCTTCAAGAAGCCAGCGGAGCCAGACAATTTCTTGGGTAGTATCTGCAAGAGCACGGTAGTCAGCTTCAGTACTCGAGTGAGCAACAGCTGTCTGTTTCTTACTTTTTCACAAAAGAAGAGAATCACCCAAGAAAAGACAAAATTTAGTAGTTGATCTACGATCCGTAGGATCACCCGCCCAATCCGCATCAGCATAAGCTCATAACACAATAGGAGAGTGAGCCAAAAAATAGAGACCGTGAAAAAGTGTACCTTTGAGATAACATAAGATATGAAGAACTGCTGCATAATGAGAGGTATGAGGAGCGGCCATAAACTGACTCACAACATGAACAGCATGAGCAATGTCTGGGCGAGTAACTGTAAGATAGACCAAACTACCAACCAATTGACGATAAAGGGTAGCATCACTGAGAATAATACCATCAGAGGATCGGAGTTTGGCATTAGGCTCTAGAGGAGTGGAGGCAGTCTTACTGTTTGTCAACCCAGCTTTAGCAAGTAGATCGGATGCATATTTAGCCTGAGAAAGATAATACCCTGTAGAGTCGGATAGTACTTCAAGGCCAAGGAAATAACTAAGGTTGCCAAGATCTTTCATCTCAAAGTGTTGCTGAAGAAAGTTCTAGAGAGTGGAAATACCAAGAAGATCATCACCCGTGATAATCATATCATCAATATAGATAAGTAGGAGAACACAACTTTGTGCCGTCTTGCGGACAAAAAGAGCTGAGTCATAAGGACTAGACTGAAAACCATGCTAAAGAATAGTCCCACTAAACTTTGCAAACTATGCACGAAGAGCTTGTTTAAGACCATACAGAGCACGATGAAGTTTACAAACTTTGCCTGGAGGATGTGGATAACCGGGAGAAGGCTTCATATACACTTCTTCAGTGAGATCACCATTGAGGAAAGCATTTTTGACATCCATCTGAAATAATGTCCAACCACGAACTGCAGCAACAGCTAATAAACTTCGAACAGAAGTAAGTCTAGCAACTGGGGCAAAAGTTTCTTCATAATCTATGTCATATTCTTGGGTAAAGCCTTTGGCAATAAGGCGGGCTTTATAATGCTCAATAGATCCATCAGATTTGGTCTTAATCTTGTACACCAATTTGCATCCAATGGCAGTTTTATTAGAATGAAGAGTAACAAAATTTCAAGTACGTGACTTCTCAAGGGCCTGCAATTCTTCTGCCTTTGCTTGCTGCCAAACAGGATTAGAATTAGCCTCGGAATATGATTGAGGCTCATATAAAAAAAGGGTAGTAGAGAAACAATGATAATCACGAAATAATATTCATATCTCTAACAATAATTGTTGGTCACTTATTAATGCCTTGGCCAATTTGTAGAAAACAAATTCTTTATTTCATAATAAAAAACTTCATATCACTCCTATAAAAAAATTATATCTTATGTTTTTCATCCTGACATTAGAAAACCGCATAAAAGTTTTAAATTATATAAATTAGAACTAAAAATTATAATGAATACAACTTAATCTAACTCTTTCTCTCAATATGTATGTCCTCCCATAACTTTCTTTTTTTAATATAAGTTTATTTTCTTAATTAACTTTTACAAATATATATATATATGTGTGTGTGTGTGTGTGTGATGCTCTTGATGCGGGTGTCTTAATATATTAATAAAAAAATACGTTCACTGTTGATTGAAAGCAATATCAAATTGAGAGGAGTATTTGGTTAAAGCTTTGCAAGAATCTTTTCATTTCAAATGGAAATAAGAATGGGTCCAATTTTCTCCATAAATTTAGAAGAAACAAAAGTTTCAATGTGAGGAATCTGATTCCGGCTAGCAAGAAGTAACTCCCATCTTTTTACCTAAATAATATGGAATGAATTGAATTCCAACAAATTTTTATTCGACAAGCCAACATTAATACTGGCTTATCCATGCCATATGTGCTTAATCGAGCGCGCTTTTACAAACTTTACGCATACGATTTGAATCTCGATGATTTGATCGGCCAAGAAGTGGCATGCTTTAACTCATTGTCAGTAGTCCTTTTTACTATATTGTTTTCTGTTCTTCGTCTTCTTCAATTTATGTGGTAAATATCTTGCCACCTCAAAGGGTTTATCCATCCTTATGATAAACACGAACATTTGGATAAATCATGAAGAATTCGAATGAAAATATGACTTTCTGTTGTTGATTATTCAAGATGGATCAGTACAGACACGTACACATAGTTTTGTGATAAATTTAAAATAGAATTATTCCTAAAGACATTTATAATATTCTTATTCAAATAAAACTACTCTCAGAATAGTCTTACTTGGTGGGATCATCCTCGAGTATCAATCGTCAAAAGCCTTTCAAATAATGCAAATAGATTTTCTAATTATAGATTCTCTTAATTTTTTAGTTCATGTTCTTTCTTTCGGATTATATTGAGGGGTTTAATTTCTATGCCCCCCTCGATGTTTCTTTTTCTAATTTACTTGATATAATTTACCTCGGTTTTTCGGGGCTGCATAAAAAATATAAAAAAAATTAAGCTACTACTATCTTCTTTACTAACTCCTCTTAGGAATTACGATTTTCCATAAGAACCCTTATGTGGCCGTTGCCTACCCATCTCATGCTCATCTTTGATCACGGTTGATCATGCGACCGCTGCTTGCTTCTTTAATCTAACAATCAGATAACAGGTGTGTGGACAGATCATTGTACAAATGATTCTGATAAAATTTATTCGGTCTGTACACAGTTGACAGTTATGATTCCATTTTCATAATATAATCAATATATTATAATATTCCCAATTCAAAATCTTACAAGCGCACAGTCTTGTATTCGGTTGGCTTTGCAGTTTTAAAATGCTCCAGCTTGTGCTCTATGTAGACTACTATAGTTTGTATCTTCTACATCCCTCTGTTCTAAATAATAACAATATTCTGGTTATTATACATAACCTCTCTAAACTCTGATCTTTCTCTTTCTGATTTTTTTGTTGTTTGCAAGTTTACATTAGTAAGAGGGCATTCTCATGTGCTTATCCACACTTCTGTACGTATTGGACTGACAGCAACTTACACAATTTGATTGAAAGAATTTTAGTAATTGATGAATGGAACATTTCTAGGAAAATTTAGGAGTAGATAGCTCACTGCAGAGACTGAATTCAACTCATCATGCCCCTGCTCTTACTTTTAATTTTATCTTGAATGAGATAAGAACTGGGTTCTGTGGGTCTGGTTTATTCTAAAATGATTTGAACCCCATGAGGGTTGTCGGACCAAGTCGATCATCAAACTTGGATTTAACCCCTACCACCGATGCTATGCTTTCAAAAGTGATAGATTCAAAAGAGAAAAAAGAAATTTGCTTTAGGATCTAAAATTTTCTCTCAATACCAGGCGTAATTCAAAAGATTTATGTATGAGTGTAATTTAAAGAGAATATATATATATATATATATATATATATATATATTACATGTTGTCTTAATAACTATTCAAGATAACATATAACTTAAGTAACAATTTACTTTTTAAAGATAATATATATTTAAGTAATAATTTATTTTATTAAAAAAGATTTTAAAGGTAGAAATCAATTTTCTTTAATTCAATGGTCGTTAATAGCAATGTTGTATTTTTATCACATATAATAAATTTTTTTATATATAAAAAGAAATAATTTAAATGAGCTATATAGCTCATCGTATAAAGAGCTCTTGGGCACGTGTTAAAATTCTTAGCACCTCGTAAATTATACAAAAATTGTGAGTTGATAAAATAGCGTTATATGAAAGTGTCGTTTATCATACAATAAGTTATGTAGCCTAATAAATTATTTTTTATATATAAAAAGAAATTTAAATAATTTAATGATATACGTAATTTATGGAGAACATCTGAACATTAGTTAAAATTATATTATAAATTATGCATAAATTATAAATTATTTAAACAGTTCTAGTTGCTCTCTCCATGTGTGTATATAACATGGGAATAAAGATATGAAACACTTTATGCTTTAACCAGAATTTAACAATAAGGCAATAACCGTCTTATCCTGTCACTCCCAGCCCTCACATAAGGTTGCGCGCAACTACTCTTTACCAAGCTACTCTTTATCGGAAGAATAATATCGTTTTAGTGAAAATTATCAAATTAATGTGTTAATTAACCTTCATATAGATTGGACCCTACAAGAAAAATACTCTGCTTGCCTCTGCTGTTAACGAATTCAATTGATGGGAAGGGGACAAAGAGGAGGATTCAAGTGGTGATTAATTATCATGTCAACAAAGTTTAATGACCATGTAAATCAAATCATTAATCACTTCGGTTGAAAATTGATCACATAAACTAAAAATTGTTTGTGACAAAGAAAGAACTGATAATATCAATTACATTTATCACCTCACTATATTTGATCGATAGTAAAGGATTCAGAAGACGAAATTGAATTAATTTTGTTGAGTAAAATAAACCCAAATTGTATTTAAGGACCACTTGGTATTAGCCTGTAATTTACTATAAAAGATTTTTTGGAAGGAGGTTAGAGATTGATTTAAGCCAATGTAGCTCGTCTAAATTGGTGTGTAATGATGCTAGGTTATTATACTTTTTTTATGTGGAGATTTGTTTTCTAAGGAACCAAATGTCTTTTGTGAAAGAATTTATCCCCTAATCCCTATTAGGCACGTTGTCACACTCTCCAACACATACAAAAATTATATTTAATTTACACAAAGATATTTATATGATTCTTGTTAGACTTAGACCTTAGTTATGATTGCTTCATAAAAATAAAAAATAAAAATTACTAGCGTAAAGAGAGGTTCTAAAGCATCCATTTTGGAGCATATTAATCTTAATTAATATATAATCCCTGAACTTTTCCCTGTTAAAAATAGTTAAAAGAGAGGACTTGATTGTGATCCACAATTGAGTGTTCCCCCAATTGATAGTGGCATGCAAAAGGACAAAGTGTCCACAGGAGCGATTCTCTTTTACATGTTGAGATAAGAACAGAAGCTTTTTCTCAGAGAAAAATCTAACAGAGCCATACGCAACCAAGGAAACCCGGATGAAAATATCTTAATTTTGCCTTTTTGGTTTATGGAAGATACTATATTTCCATTAATATACAATGCGGTCGCCCTGGGTCGGGACCCCTTGTACCTAATTATGGAGCAACAGTAATATAGTAAAAGGACACCATTTCCCTAATAAAATATATATTCCTCCACTGTTACTTCACCATTTGAGTCATAGTCATTGCTATAGTGTCTTTCTACCTTATCAAATGGACCGTATCACTATATGCATTTGAATGGGGAATCACAAAAAGTTCAGATTTGGAGAAGCCAAATGCCCATTCCTTTCTACTCTGAAGAGACGTGATATTATTCCTAATACCATAAGAGTGTGAAGCTACAGAGGGCTCTATGCTTTCTATATAAGGGGTCGCGGCCTCAAACGTTGATAGCAACGGCGCAAAAAAAAAAACAATTGTGTTGTATTTTCTAAGTAATTACTTTTTGTGTTATTTCTAATGGCACGACCTCAAGCTCATCAGACAGACAAGCTTGTGAAGGCTGGCTTGGAGGGCTTCGCTCTCTTGGACGAGTTCTATGGCCAGAACAAGAAGTCTGGAAGGATTCCTACGACTCAAGCATATGATCATCATAAACATTATAACAATCAGCAGCAGTACGTTTACTGGGGGCCCAAAGTTATCACTGTCACACAGCCGGTCATCGATAGCAACCAGGCAGCTCAATTCTACGGTGGAATGGAAGTTGTGGAATACAGTACGAGGAAACCTGTTACCAGGACTTATTAGGCTTTTTTGCTTTTTTTTTTTTTTCCTTCTCTTCAAAGCTCTTTGCTTTCCCTTTTGATTGTAAATATAGTGGTAAGTAGTAACTTGAGCTTGCACTAGCAGCCTTAAAATAATGCTCGCTGCTGCTACTGAAAAACTACTTCTCATATAATTATATATATATATATATATATAGGCCACTTTGTGTACATCCTCTTGATCTTCTTATAATTTTTGTACCTTGCTTTTATATTTAAAAGGTTCTAAACATCTATGGCTCTTAATTAACTAGCTAGGACTAGTAAAACCTGCCCAATAGTTCATATAATTATTCATTTTGTACCAAGTTTATATGATTAATTATACGGGTTCCACGACTGCTATTTAGGATCGTCCATGTCACAGTTTTTTTTTTTTTTCTCTCATTCCAGCCAAAGTTATCAAATAAATAAATAAATATTAATTAATTAATAGATAAAAATACAAAAAGCCTGGCAGGAGGGTGAATCGTCGTTTGATACTAAGGACGACTAATCTAATATTATTCCCTTCAGCCCTACATTTCCAGAATAATAACGAAAATAATTTAAATCATCGGATTAAATTGGGAAATTAAGAATGATAATGTTTAATTATTAATATAACGAATACAAATAATTCAACTATCAATATGTTAAATCTTTCCAGCATAGTAGAATAATCCAAAAATAGAGAAAAAAAAAAACTGTTTAACTAATAACCGTCATAATCTTGTTGTGCGATTGCTCTATTATCCGCAAAGGTCACAGGATCTTCCCTGCTTTCAAGAAAACTAATCCTGATTCATAGACCAATAATAATTAAAAAGCTATTGTAACAGTTCTAGGTAACTTCGCCGGCTTGTAACGAAATTTTGCTCGAATCCTTTCAATGGTTGGTACAATGCTGGTAGTAGTGAATTTAGTGGCTGAAGAAGCCCCCTTTTTGAAAAGAAAGGGCACTGCTCCTATATCTGCGGAGACATGCATAGAAGCATCACTAATTTTAGAACTAACATTCTCTCTTAGACTTAATACTTCTTTATGATATATAATAGAATTGTTTTGACTAGTTTTACCGTAAATAAAGTAAATTAAAGACAAAACAAAAAGAGTTTCATTGCTATCACACCATTTTAGTTTAGCCTCCAATAAAGGCTTCTTCTTTTTTTTTTTTTCTCAATTTGTGATGAACTAGAAATAAGTTGCTGGTTAATTAATTTAATTCCGATGGCCATCACAAGAAGACTTTGCACAAATGTCGTACTTTTTCTCTTGTGCTTAGTTCTAGTTTCTTGTAAGGCTATCTTAATCGCAGGGGTTACTGACCCTACAGAGAAAGTTTTTAACGTGTTACAATTTGGCGCAAAGCGTGGTGAAAATGAGGACCCAAATAATATTGATAGTAGCCACATGGTAAGCTAATTAAATTTTTATTGATATTAGGTATCTAAATTTTTACGTGATTTTCATTGAATTTTGGGTTTGGGTTTGGGTTTTGCAGGCATTCGTTCAAGCATTTAAAGCTGCCTGTCAATATGGGGGGAAAGCAAGGCTTCTTATACCAAAAGGGACTTTCGTGATTGGCCCAGTCACGTTTATGGGGCCATGCAAGAGCAAAACTCCTCTTGGTGTTGAAATACAAGCAACAATCAAAGCCATTACCGATCTCTCCAAATTCCCTGGACAAGGAGAAGAATGGGTCAAGTTCGAAAAGATTAATGGTTTGATAGGCACTTTTGATGTCCAAGGTCCAGCTGTCTGGAAGTTTCGTGACCCAAAAAATGACAACAATGGTCCTGGCCAACGTCTCCCCGCTGTAAGCTAGCTCCAAAAATTACATTTTTTATTGTACGTCATAATTAAATCAATCTTATAAAATGTTGCATTTCGGTGGTGCAGAGTATTCAGTTCGTTGATGTCACAAATGCAATTATTCGAGGAATCACATCATTTAATAGCAAAGGATTCCATTACTTCATCACTAAGTGCCAAAACATCAGGATGTACCTTCTTAATATCACAGCTCCTGATAAAAGTCCTAACACGGACGGCATTCATATCAGCAATTCCAATCTTGTGAAGATAGCCAAAAGTTGGTGATGATGGCATTGGAATGATCCAAGGATGCATGAACATCACCATCAAGGAAGTAACTTGCGGTCCTGGACATGGCATAAGGTAGTTAATTCTCTTCCTCGCAAGAATTCTGTTTGATCATCTAATTAATTAGTGGATGATGAGTTTGCATTAATATTTTGATTGTGTTTTCCAGCGTTGGTAGCCTTGGCAAGTATGACAATGAGATGGATGTGAACGGGATAGTTGTGAACAACAGCACGCTTGTGGGCACTGACAATGGACTTAGAATCAAAACAATGGAAGGAAGAGATCCGAGTGAAGCTTCAGGCATGATTTTCGAGAACATTGTCATGAAGAATGTTAAGCGCCCCATCATCATAGACCAATATTATGGAGGGAAAAATAAGGTTTATTTATTTTAATTTTCTTCATCCCATATTTGCTTTCCTTTCTAGGTTCTTTTGTAATAAATTTGTTCACTAATTTTCTTGTTTAAAATACAGGAATCAATCGTGAAGATCAACGACATTCATTTCGTGAACATCTCAGGGACCTCAGCCTCAAAAGTTGCAGTTGATCTTCAATGCAGCAAGAAGGTCCCTTGCCGAAACATTCATTTGAGCGACATCAATCTTCAGTACAGTGGAAACGAGAAAGATGAGGTGCCTTTCTCTTCTTCATGTGCTAATGCTCAAATTGACTATCATGGGATGCAAATCCCACCACCTTGCCATTAGATGTGCTTATACATTGTAATTAAAATTTTAAACCACCACATCTTTCCTTGTTTATGTATTCATCATCATCCTTTGTATCTTACTAGGTGTATTTACTAATTATTTGGTGCATATATGCAATAAGACAATAAAATTAATTATTTATAGGTCATCTTGTTATAATTGTAGTTGAAATATATAATGTGTATTCTCTCTCTCTCTCTCTTCTTTATTTTTTGTTTGATTTGATTTTGCCACAAAATAATATGGTCCATTTATCTATTAGTGATAGAAGATGAGAGTTCAGTACATTATATATATAATCTTCAACAATCTAGTATTGCAGCTCCATGAACCTTGGCATCTTTTTGGTAGGTGCGAATTAAAGTAAAAACTCTTTACCCTAAGCTAGAATATTACTTCTTTTTTTCCCCTAATTCTACTATGGACATGCTTTGCATGTGAAAATTTTAATCTCACAAAATGCTCAAGACTAACTGATAGTTTACATAATAGGCCCTTGGTTAATTCTTTCTCAGTGAACCTACTGAGAATGAGAACATATATTGTCACGTCCCAGACCCAAAAGATCTGACACACGACATCACTTACATTCATTCAATAATACTTAAACATTTATTTTAAGTTCTTTCAGAATTATAGCAATTGAATTATGACTGGGACAATTAGTAAACCGGAGATACGCAGAGTTTTCTCAGAGATTAACACTCTACTACGTCACCAGTAGCAACTTTGTTACCGGAAGCCCAGAATATATTCATTGCAATTCTTACTTAAAATCAATCCATTACTACACTTGGTGAAACTTAAACTAAATCCAACCACACAATAAAATAATACATAGGTATTTATTCACTAGGGACAAATCAAATATCTTATCCCACGTGTCCCCAAATAAAACACTTAGCAACCTAACAACTTAGGGAACCCAAGGAACAGCAGAAGCCTTGCCAAATCCGCTATGCACACATGTACCTTATTTACCTGAAATCACCATAAACTATAATGAGTATAAAACTCAGTAAGCATACTAGTTTTTCATATATCAAATACAAATACATATATGTACACAATGCATGTGTATGATATGTTGTGATCAATCAAAATCATAATCTTATCAAATCACATATCATGTAAGCGCTTACACATTCTTTCAAAACACATAATAGGAATACCATCACTCAACTACTACTTAGTAGGACTTACATATCACATATCACATAATGAGCCAAATGTCACTCGTAGGTGACATACCGTATGAGAGGAATAGTACAAGTGAGGTCTTGAATAACACATATATAATGCTTATGCCCGAAGGTAAAAGCCAAACCCTCACCCTGATCATCGGTGAGTCCTCTCACATGCACCAATATGCCACCACACGAATGTGATGACTCACTCTTCCTTTAGGTACCAATAGGATCCTCCCTACATACGAAACACATAACATATACCAATCCCGAAGGAAAGGCCACACATAAAGGCTCCACAAATCACATAAAATGCCTACTAAGTTAACAGTGAGTTCAAGTACCCTCAAAACACAAAATATTTCTCATGGACATATTACACTTCAAAAGCTTTCTTTGTTAAACATATCTTATTTTGAAAGCTCACTTTCAAAAACACATGTATGTCATGTATGTCCATGCTCACATTCATAAATACATATCTTCACATTTCATATCAAAATATACTTTGACATAACATAAACATATTCCTAACCACATTTACAAAATCATACAAAACAATTACTACGTTTATTGTGATTTCAGTAAAAAGTCTAGTATACTTACCTCTTAACACTTTCAGCTACAAGGCTTAAATCTCCTTAACCTATCAATGGAGATTAATCCTTTCATAAGCCTCACAATTCACACAAAATACTTTAAATAGCTTACAAAATTATACACAATGCATTTATCACATCAAATTGGTCTAAATATTTGGTTTCTCAAAACCTGTCATTCTGATCACTTACACTTAACAAAAATTTCTAATACATCAAATGATGTCCAATTACTCCAAAATCAGAATATACCATTCTTGGCTCATATATCCTTCTTATATATGAATATTATATCAAATTTCCTACACAATCCATTCCATACACACCATCGAATCCAAACTACAAACCTGACAGGATCAAGATACTTACTGAACAGTATTCAATCTCCCAATTTTATAAAATCATATACTAACTCAAAAATTATAAAACTACCACATAATTACTCTTAACACATATCTCAGTCCATGATAAATATTTCACTTCTAAATCACTGCCAAAAGTATTTTAAAACTATTTTATTCTATAACTTTAAAAATCTGTTAATCAAATATTGCAATGAGCTGATACACTTTAGAAATTCATAACACTTCAACCACATTGATCTAAATTCTCAATTCCGAGTATATCATATTAGACATATAAACTTATCATATTCCACAAATTCATAATTTTTGAAGATCATTCAGTAGGACAAAAATTATTTTTCACTGTACTATACTGTTTACACAAGAAATTTCCAGAATTTCAGGGTCATTTTGGTAAATTCACTATAAATTCAATTTCCAGAATTTTCAATCGATTCAAAGTCTCAGATGATCCTTAACATATCTAATTTCATATACTCAAAATTAAAAATCAGAATCGAATCACAACAATTTATAAAATTCCTAGATCAAGAGGTTATCCAGCAGAAATTCCACAATTCATCATGATTTATCAAACTATCTTATAGATCATCATCAATTCTCATATGATCTTACGAAATACACAACAAATCCTCAATTATACATATTTTCAAAAATCAAAACTTAAAGGAATTAACTTAATTAATACCAATAAATTGAGAAATACGTATGATATACCTCTTGAAATTCAAAATTCCAATTTCTTCTTCTTTTTCTTCTTCTTCTCCTCTTTCTCTCTCCTCTATTTCTCTCTTCTCTCTCTTAAAATGGGTAGCTCGACCTAAAAATGGTAAATTAGGGTTCAAAAGTATATTTTTATACTAAGAGGCTAATTTTTGGTATTTACGAATTTACCCCCAAAACTTTCAAAGTATAACAATTTGGTCCCTAAAATAAATCTAAAGTCATACAAATAAACCCAATACTAATTGTATATCCTTAACCTATAAAAATATTACTAATAACAATATATAATTCAAGTATCACCAACATACAAATAAAATACGTATATTTATACATATATAAATACTTATTCTTACCAGTCGTGGATACTGGTTACTACATATATATTTGTCTCGAGTCTTGCTAGTTCTTGTCAATGATACTACTCATCTTATAAATTTTTCAAAAATTATTACTTGGTATAACTGTGATCAACAGCTTGTCTTTTTCTTTTTAATGATTTAAAATACTTGAAGTGATGAATTAATTTACTCCGCAAAATTAGTCATTTCTTTTTTTGGTGATTTAAAGAATATGAAGTGGTAAATTATTTATCACAACAAAAGTAGTAAATGAAAAGTGAGTGTAGTTTAGATAATGCCTTCATTTAGATCGGGTCTAGTAAAGAATTTAGTTTATGAATTAAAATTCTCTTCTAAGTTAAATTTTAAGAATTTTAATTATGTATTAGAGATGGGTGATCAAGAATTTTTTTTTTTTTGAGCAATCACCAATATTTACCAATCACGTGTTAATAAAAGAATAGGTGAAAGTTTAAGTTAGGAGATGATCCGGATATTTAATAAATATATATTACCGCAAGTAAAAAATTTCATAAACAAAAGAAAAATACATTGGACAAAAGCGGATAATACTAGGTGTATAGAATCAAACTATTTTCCTAAGACCCTTATAAATACAAAATATTATGAACATGTTTTTTTCTTATGCCTTTTTGCCGATATTTATAAAATGCCAATGAACTCTTGTATATGTAAAAATTGTTAGAAAAAATTTATTAAATCTGTGCTAATATTAATAGAATTTTTTATTTTATAAAAATGGACTAATGGGTATTCTATTTATTAATTAGTCTAATAAATTAGTAATCACTTTTGAATTAGGCTATAGCATCTTTTATGTAGAAACTCAATTAGATAGCAAGTGTAGACTTTTCTATCTCATTGAAGCCGTTATAGGAGGGCTCAATGTAGAAACCCTTATTTTGTGTATAAAAATTAGGTTTCCTCTCTAACCTTGACTCATTTTTAAAAATAATATATTCTTTTCTATTGAGAACCACCAAAACTGTCAATCTAAGTCATAAAGAGAAAGAATAACTTTTAATCCGCTGCAATAATCAATCAATTAATAATAATAGCTCAAACAAATCCATATTCGATAACCTATTTTTCTATTATTGTGCCATTTTATTTATGTATGATGTTAATCTATAATTATTTAATTTTACGATATTGTGGATGTTAATTGCATTAATTTCTAATATATAGTATCAGAGACTACATGAATGGATCTACAATTGAAAATTGAAAGAAATTATTTTTTTTATTTTTTTATTATTTTTGGCCGAATCTTGTTGTTATGATTTCATGTATTTTTTTATTTTTGATTAATCGTAAAAACATAGGACTTTTATGATCTTGATTCAAGCTTTAAATTGATATATTATATAACTAATTTGGTTGTGTATTTTGTGAGAATTTTAAATTTTAAATTTTAAATTTTGATCATGAATAATATAAACTTTAAAACCCAAATTTAATCTTCATAATTGAGCATGATTAAGAGTGTTTTTGTGCAATTATTTGTTCTAGATAAATTAAAGGTTGCGTAAGGATCAAAACCTATAAATGATTTCAACTCAATTATTAAAAAATCTTGAAATTTTGAGTTGGACATTAAAGGCACAATCTGGATCTTATTCTTCATATTTGACATGTTTTAGCTTACTATTTTGCAAATTGAATGATCTAAACATGTTATAACTAAAGTGATCTACAAAAGCCTTCAAAATCCAAACCAAAAATACATGTTTTAAAGGTTTTATAATTGCAAGTTAGAATTGAGTAAAAAACCCAAATTTCAAGCCTAACTTGACCCAGTTAAAGTTGAGCCAATAAAAAAAAACATGTGGTAAAGGTGCAGAAACACACAAAAAAAGAAACATAAGACATCATGTGAATGCCATATTGACAATTCTAATATTTGGAACATGAATCAGCTTGAGCGAATGCTTTAGCAATAGAAAGCCACCACTGCAGTAATAATTTCAATAAATCTAGCATTGCAACATTCAAAAGCTACCACCGCAATACCAACACTTGTACATCAACGCCCTAGTATTTTGAAGCCAAACATTATAGCGTTAATGCAATATGTCTTGATTTTAAAAGGACTTTTAAGTTATTTTAAATACTCTATCTTATTCCAAATCGTATTAGGGTTAACTTATGACGTATTGGGCTATATAGAGGCCATATTTTTAGCTTGAAAACATATCATCAACGGAGAGTAATTGTAATCCATTCTAGGGAGATAAAGAATTTTTAATAATTCTTTGTAAAGAATTCTTTGTGAATTCTTGTTAATTCAATAAAAGAAGCGAAATCTTAATCCGCTTTGGACGTAGGTAATTTTTGAATCACATAAATCTTTTGTGTTTTTTCTACTTTTATGCTTTATTGATTCTCTTTACTTTCTTTGTAGCTGTAATTTCATATTTGGTGAAGCTTTTCCATCAACGTAGATTAATATTATGAAGGGAAAAATAAAGTTTATTTATTTTCTTCATCCCATATTTGATTTCTTTTCTAGTTTCTTTTGTAACAAATTTTTTTAGTAATTTTCTTGTTCAAAATACAAGAATCAATAGTAAGATCAACAATATTCATTCCTCAATATCTCAAGGACCTCAGTCTCAAAAATTGCAGTTGATCTTTAATGCAACAAGAAGGTCCATTGCCAAAACATTTATTTGAGCGAGATCAATCTTCAGTACAGTGAAAATGAGAAAGATGATGTGCCTTTCTCTTCTTCATGTGCTAATGCCCAAGTTGGCTATTATGGGATGTAAACCCATCACCTTGCCATTAAATGTGCTTATACTTGTACTTCAAACTTTAAAACCACAGTATCCCTTTTTACTTTTTTTTTTTTTGTAGTCAATCAAAAAATTTATTGATAATATATCAAAAATACAAGTGGCCATAATGTCGAAATCACTTAGCATATAATAATCTCATCACCTAGTTACAATATTACCTATATTTTGCCCACAGATAGTACTCAAGTATTTAATTCATACTAGATTTTTAATACCGCGAAAGACATCACTAACAGTAGGGTTTTTTTATGGAACACCACCTGATTACGTTCCTGCTATATAAATAGATGGAGGCGCATAAATAATTCTCCAAATTTTGCTAAATAAAGATTTACCTCTAACTTTTCTATAAAAGTAAGATACTTCCCTTCTTCAAGTGACAGGACTTCTGTTGATTTGGCAGGCTAACAAGACTTTTTTCTATACACCGTCCGAAAAGCTACACTGAAAGAATAAGTGTTACACTATCTCCCTATCATTACCACAAAGTGGGCAATTTATAGGTAAGTTGATACATCATTTAGCCAATCTCCCATTGGTAGACAACCGGTTTTTCAATGCCAAGTGATAAAATTATGCTGTGGAATATTGATAGGGGCGTAAAAGTACTATTATTATTTGTACCCAACTTTCATATTTTATATCAAATCATAACTATGTGGCTATTTAATTGTAGTTTTTGATCATAAATAGATGCACCATAGAAAATGTGATGCATAGGAATAAATAGGAAGCGAATCGGACATCAAACAAAGAAGTTACGCTCAAAATACGAAAGGGGCATCAGGCGAGCGACTGAGTGCCGCGGCGCTCGCGGGGTAAACAGTGTCAAAAAGCTGTATTTTGCTACAGTAACTCGTAAACAGTATTTTGAAGACAAAAACATATAAATAGAAAGCCAAAAACCCTAAGAGAGAGGAGAAGAGAAAAGGAGAAAAAAGAGGCAAAAACTTATAGAGAGAATTCACAACACAAAATCAAATATCAAAGCCAAAGATTAAAGAACCAAGATCAAGATTCAAGTTTCAAGTTAAGATTGAGGGAGAAGCACATCAAAGAGTCACTTTGATTAGTTTTTCTTCTCTTTCTTTATCATTATGCTCTTGTTCTTGTTGATCTTTATGAATTGGTTTGATACTTTTGGTTTTGTGATTGGCTAAATTATTTATTTAGGGTTTGACTATGTGAACCTAGTATGGATTTGGATTATGTTAATTTTTAGTTTATGAACTTGATACATTCAATTGATTCATTCTGTCTTATGTTTAATGCTTTCATTATACCTGATCAATATTTTGAATGATTGAGAAACCATGATGAACTTGACAGAGGGATTTATGTCTTTAGCCTATGGTAGTTTGATGCATGATCATAGGGTAACAACTATGAGTTCCATCTAGGATAGACATATACCTAGGTGGTATGTATGGTATAATATAAACTTGATCTTAATGAATTACATTCTGATTTGATTACCATAGACATATAAGTGATTGTTAGAATATGTAATATAGTCACTTGACCATCGATAGAGGCTTGTAATGAGATTAGTGTTTAAGTCAATCAATTGGTATTAAGGGATTAACAAAGTGGTTAATGAATTCAATAAAATACTAGGGGATGAGTTAAATCCCTTAATTATCTTTATTTGTGAATTCTACTCTTTGTCTTTGTTTAGTTAATTGAGAGAATTAGATTAGTTAAATAAATTTCAGATTTTAGTTTTCTGAATAAAAGTTAAGTAGGTACAATTTTAGTACTTGATTTATAGAATAGATCGCATAGTCCCCGTGGGATAGATATCTAGACTTAAAATCCTATATTACTTGATACAATAGCGTGTACTTGCGCTTAACTTCTATAGCATCACAATCAAATATATTGAGGGCCCCGGAGTAACCTAAACCACCCAGTTATGGGCTTTTTGAAACTTTTCTATTTAAACAGTCATTTCAAAATATTTTATCCTCTCTAACTGCATAAATGAAAAAGTTATGAAATATTTCATCTCAAACTCAAGTAGTGTACTCATCCAAATGGTCCAGTAAGTTTCAAGCCCCATTACTCCAAAAGTCTTTGACTTTTGTATCATATGGAATGTCGAAGTCTCTAATATTGACATAAGAAAATTTGTCAATTGTTGACTCAACATTCAACCATGGGTCACATCATAAATAGAATATAGATCCATTACCTAATTCATAACTAAACAGCCTCTTTACGTGGGATCTCAGATCTGGTAATTTCCACCACACCCAGCTACAATCTAATAGTTTTGTGATCCTCCAAAAACTTAGCCTTTTAAATCTATTTTTAGTCACTCGTCGATCCCATATAGAGGATATCACAGCTAGCAACTCTTATATATGTTTGATGATGGTTGTTTGATTCTAAGTGTTAATGGATTTTATTCTTAACCACCCTCCCTCCCCCCTTATTTCCCTCTTGGAGTTATAGACATCAATCCAAGCAACTAAACCCTTTTTTTTGTGAGTCATGTTCATGCTATAGGAACATTTTCTACAAATACCTTCTACCTCTTTGATAACTATTTTTGATAGGACAAAAATAGAGCACCAGTAGACGTTCATACTCATTAAGACAAAATTAATCAATTGCAATCGTCTTGCGTATAATAACACCTTACCTACCCAATTAGAAATTCTTACAGTCATTTTGCTAATCAATTCTTGACAACCATCTTTTTGAAGTCTCCCAGAAATTAAGGGGACACCTAAATATTTTACCGGTAAAATACCATATTAAAACTGAGTCAATTGCAAAATAACCTCCTTTGTGAGGTCAGGGACATAGACAAAGAATATTAAACTCTTACTCTCGTTTAGTTGCAAGCCGGATACCTTGTGAAAGTTATCCAAAACGTTTTTAAATTGATCAACAAAGCTTGTATCACCATGGGAGAATAAAAACAAATCATCAGCAAAGATCAGGTGGTTCAACTTTGTTTTTTTACATCCTTTATGAAAGTAAACTAGTTTTCAGGGATACAACCCAAGCTTCTACTCAGAGACTCCATTACTAGTACAAATAACAAGGGTGACATAGGGTCCCTTTACCTTGAACCTTTCTTCCTCGAAAAAAAGCCCTTTACATTACCATTTATTACTACAAAGAACATACAAGATCTTACACAACATATGATTATTCGAATAAACAAGAGAGAAAACTGAACCCTTAATAATACCTCTTCTAAGAAATCCCAAGAAATTGAATCATAAGCCTTCCGTAAATCAATTTTAAGGGCACAACTAGGCACTCCACTTTTCCTATCATATCCCCTCACCAATTCATGAGCCAAGAGAATATTATCAACAATTGTCCTATGAGGGATAAAAGTAGTTTGATTAGGGCACACAAGGTAGTCAATAATCTTTTTTAATCTGAAAATGATTATTTTTTTGATACATTTTTACAGGACAGTGCAACATGCTATTGGTCTATAATCCCCAAGGCCCTGAAGATTAGGCACCTTAAGAACGATAATAATAGCTATAACATTAATAAGGTTATAGATCTAACATGTAGTAAAAAAAGTGATATACATCTTGAGTGAAGTCTTTACCTATGATAGTCTAGCTTTTTTTAAAGAAGAAACTGTTATAACCCTTAAGCCTTGGCGTTTTATCCCTACAGATATTGAATATTGCATCTTTTACTTCCTGATCAGAGACTAGAGCACAGAGCATATCTCTATCTTTTTCTTTGAGTTTAAGGCCCGCATCTAATATTCTTTGCTAGATGGATTCTCTAGTTCTTATGATTGTTCCCAATAAATCCTTATAGTAGTTCACTATGGCACTTTCAATGTCTTGTGGGTCTTGAATGAGGTCTTAATTCTAATTTATTATAGAATTGATTTTATTTCTTGCTCTTATCTATTTTACTATATTATGAAAATATTTAGAGTTTAAATCCCCGAGTTGAACCCAATGAAATCTGGACTTTTTTCTAATAAAATTTTCCTCAATGATGATGAACTTCTTCATTTACTGATAAACGCGCCTCTCCTCTTTTTAAAGAACTTGATTGAATGGATCACTCATCAAACTACTTTGTAAGGAATCCAACACTAATATTCAGTCCTCAATCTTCTTAGGGACATCTAGGAAGCAATTTTTGTTAAGTTCCTTTAGTCTTACCTTTAAAAGTTTGAGCTTACCTTATATTCTACTCATTAAAGGACCATAAATATCTATTTTCCAAAAATCATCAACCATTCCAATGAATTGCGGGTGGGAGCACCAAGCATCGAAGAACTTAAAAGGTAATATACCCCTAGGATAATCCTTAGCGGTAGTCACTACAAGAGGGACATAGTCAGAAACCTCTACTATTAACACTTCATTCTCAGTATGTTCCTATATGTCCAACCATTTCTCATTAACGAATGCCCAATCAATCTTCCTCTACATCCTTTAGGATCCTACCTAGTTATTATACCATGTATACCTGCAGCCTTGACTCTTTAGCTCAAATAGCTCTAGTTCGGCCATCCAATTTTTAAATGAGTCAACCATATTTTTATTAACCTAGTTGCCTCCAATCCTGTCGTTGTTATTTAGAATATTATTGAAATCACCCTATATCAACCAAAGGTGACGTGTAGCCACTATTCCAGCATGAAGATCTTGCCAGAGAACCTTCCTATCTGTAGCATTAGAAGCACTATGGACAAGGGTCCAATAAAACTCTAATGCATTTATTTTTACTCTGTAGTGTATAAATTACCAATGCTTACTAAGAATTTCTACATTGCATCTGACAAGATTATAAACTACCTAGATTCTACCCATATCCAGACAATCAGAATTATGTTCCAGTTTTCAATTTTTTAGAGCCAACTTGCCCCAAATTTTATAAATATTCTCTAGCTTCACTCGTGTTTCTAACAGCCCTAAAAGACACAATCTTTTCTTCTTAATTAGAGCTTTCATCTCTAATTATTTACAAGGGTCGTGGAGACCCTGATATTCTAACTTAAGATCATTTTCCCCTATCAAAGGATATAAGAATCATTATACATTTAATAAGAGTTTTACGTCATTATGTTGTATTACTAGTGTCTTTAAACCCCTCTAACTTAAGTATGTTTACAATATTATACCTAATTAATTTTTAATTATTTTATGGTAGGTCGGTAAAATAGGCATAAATTTCTACTTAAGAATTCAATTGAAGTGCTTTTTAATCCTGTGAAGATCTGACTCAATGGGATAACATATTGTATTTCATAAGGTATTAGAAATTTGAGCTTTTAGAGGGTAAAACTAGCCTAAAACATAACTGATCTGCATTACAGACCCATTCTGAATAGTCATTAGTATTTGGCTCATAACTATAGATATACGTATCTAATACGTATGAGATAACTCAATTTGAAAATATAAGAGATTTATCTACAACTTTAATTTTTTAAGTGACAGCTAATTCGGACCACATCAATTTCAAATTAGATAATCAAGTGGGTGTATTAATGATAATCAATGCAAATTAGTTGCCACCCTTCTTGACTTTTATCATTCATGTGGCTCCTTATTCATTTGTCTTAATTTATCCATATTTTTTTATAAATAGGTGTCTTGTTTATGCTCAAAGTATGTAATTAGATAGCTAAATTTTATTTCAAAATACTTATCTTTTGTATTATCTCTTTATAGTATTATTTCTCTTATTTACTATTCTAAAATCATGTTATCTTTTCTTCCATCTCTTTTATTTTTCTTTAGTTTTATTATGTCCAAGTAATTTTTTTTTTTTTTACTAAGGTGAAAGGGTGAAACTCTTAATAAGGTAATAAAATATACTTAACTCTTATTCATGAATTTAATGTTTCATTCTTAAGTTATGTAAATTTATATATGATGTATTTATTTTGTTTGTAATATTAATATCATTTCTTGTAAAGTGTTGTATCTTGATTTATTATAGACAATTTTTATAGTTGGCACAATAAATTCTTGAACCCATTTACAAGATTTGGAGTAGATACATTTTCTTATAAAATGGAAGTCTTAATTTATTATAGACAAATATAAAAATTAGCATAGTAAATACTTGAACTCATTTACAAGATTTTGTGTATAATAATTGAAATAAATAAATACTAGTTAATATATAAATGGTGATGAACTTTAATTGTTATATCTTCCGATTGGAATCTCCTTTGTGTGAGAATTCTAATTGAGTTATAAAAAGATTTGAATATATTTATATCTCATATGCCAAGAGTGGATCTCCCTAACCTTGGCTTTTATTTTAATTGATTAATTAAATTATTGTTTACAAACATCTTATACTGTTTTAATTGTCTTTAAAGTATTTATAGTTTGTAATTTTTATTTCATTTCCCTGTGGATCAACCTCGTTCTCACCGGGTTATTTATTACTTCGACAACCCTGTACTTAAAAATAAACTCCTATATTTAATACGTGTCATCGGCCTTCACCAATTATTCTCACCTCATAGGTTAATGTTATAGTCTTCCTCAGGTTAAATCTTTCAACTACCTGACTTTCATTTGGTTGTATATCTTGATCAGAACTAACCAATGATATTCCAACCTTAGAGGCTATATCTTTTTTTTCCTTCATGACTGCCTGCTATCATTCTTTTCCAAAAATTACATTTTCTCTTTCACCTCCTCTTCAGATTTATAAACCTTCGTTGGCTTCCCTTGTTGAGGAGTGGTTTCTTTTTTCTTAGGATTATTCCAATTGTCACTCTTCACTTTCCATACCTATCTAGACTTTCTCCCAGACACACAATATTTGTCCTCATAACCAAGTTTATTGCATTTGTTGCAAACTATAGGTTTCCATTCACAGGACACCTCCTAATTCACAATAGATCCATTCTTATCCTTCATTGTCACACTATTTGGGAATTCACCCCCGACATCCATTTTCACTAATACTCTAGCATAAGCCAGTTTAGTTCTATTCAAAGTACAAATGTCATAATATTTTGGGACACCTAAGGAACTAGTAATACGGCTTAACATAGTGGGGCTCTAAAACTCCTATGGTAGCCTAGTGTCATGAACTTTTCGAGAACTATGTGGCCTTAGATGCATTGCGTGCTAAGCAGCTGAGAAAACCACACAAAGAAGAGAAGAAACACGCACACCAACTGTTTGAAAGAATGTTCTTTATATTACTGAAGATAAACACAAGCTATGAGATGATTTGTATAAGTGAGGGTCTCCCCTTTATATACTAACAGCTCTATACAATCGAAAACTGAGATCTAAATGATTTAACGGTGTACATACAAAATGGAATAATATGCTCTAAAATATTCTTAGATGTCATCATATATTCTATGAAATATTCCTTTCCTAATTGGGGTTAACAGCTCTAATAAGTCGCGGGCTTGGCCCGATTCTTCACTCATGTCAGTGGGTCTTCTAAAAGCTTCGGCCTGCGATCCGTTCCAGTAGATGCTTAAAAACACTTGGGGTGTGACATTCTCCCCCACCAAATTCACGCGATGCCCTCGTCACGTCTTCACTAGTAACTGCATACCTCGTTCTTCAATCTGTCGTTGTGTGCTCTCGTATTTCCAATGTACTCCAATATCGGGCACCTCTTTTCACTTGACAAAGTACTCACGCCTTGAAGGTAGATTTTCTCTCTGCACCGTCCGTCCCTTACAGATGAGTCTCACTCCTTTGTCGTCCCATATGAAAATTTCTAAAGGTCCATGTTTCTGCATCGTGTCTTCCATACCCTCTTTGGTATAGCTTCAGATAGCTTTCATAAAATACCAAATGTAGTAGCTATCTCGAAGGTATCGCCACCTTATATGAGACGTTGCCAGCCCTCTTAGCACCAGAAAATATCCCATCATCCCTATGATCAAGGCCTTTGTGAAGTGGACGTGCTGTCTTGTGTTGTGGTGGAAGTATCATCTCCATCACTAAGTCCCCCGCACAATGCTTGATGTGCAGCTGCTTGTCTCTACCTCACTTCTTGTGCTGAAAGCGCACACTATGTGATGCCTCGAGTTGCTGAGCGACACCCACACTAGACAACTCCTTGAGCTGCCACCGTAACCTATCTACTCCCAGTTGAGGCATTTACACTGTAGTTAGAAGCGTAAACCCCAGCTCCAACTGTTTCCCATGCTTGGTATCACCTTGATGTGGCTGCATTTATGGTATGTCAAATGGCACGACCCCCTTGTGCTCCTTGAGCACTTCCGCAACCCCCGTTGGTAGGTTACCCCCGCCCCTTGTGGCCTTATCATCCATCCCTCTCACTGTGGCTAGATGTGCTTCTCCTTTTTGCCCAACAACTCCTGTTAGTTGAATGGCAGAAAGAATTTTAGTATTAGCTTTTGGCTGGGATTGCCCACCCTTGGGTTTATCTACTGTCAATATCATGTAAGGCCATTCTTTCATGATGCACACGTAATCGTGTCGATGGAGCGGCACCACGTCATACTGCCTCAAGAACTCCATACCTAACACCACATTGAAATCATCAAAAGAAGTTACAGAGAAATTTACCTCGCCGCGCCATTTACCTAGGTGGATATCGACCACTCGAACCACCTCATCCAATGGCTTGGCCGCAGCATTTACCGATTTGAGGATTCCCTCCTCTTTCTCCACATGAAGTCCCAAGCGCTTCGCTTCTGCATGCTTGATGAAGTTGTGCATTGCGTCCGTATCTATCAGCACTTGAGTCTTTATGCAGTTGATGTAGGCTTCAACATATATGAGCGTCTTTCTCATTGGCGCGCTGGCACTTTATTTGGCTTTCATTGTGTTGAGCAGCTGCAAACACCTCATTTGACCTTGCTCTCAAGCCTCGTGCACCGTAACCATTGCGTTGAGAGCCTTCTTCTTCAAACAGTCCTTGAGGATTCCCTCCTCTTTCTCCACATAAAGTCCCAAGCGCTTCGCTTCTGCATGCTTGATGAAGTTGTGCATTGCGTCCGTATCTATCAGCACTTGAGTCTTTATGCAGTTGATGTAGGCTTCAACATATATGAGCGTCTTTCTCGTTGGCGCGCTGGCACTTTATTTGGCTTTCATTGTGTTGAGCAGCTGCAAACACCTCATTTGACCTTGCTCTCAAGCCTCGTGCACCGTAACCATTGCGTTGAGAGCCTTCTTCTTCAAACAGTCCTTGACCTAGTAATCCTTATCACAATGGAAGCAATTTATCTTCGGTCCATTACCTCTATGGCCATTGTGCTTCTGTTTTTCCCATTTGGGTGACTTACTTTTCTCCTCCTCATCCTCCGGAAGCTGAAATTCCTTGGCGTCCCCACCTTTACTGTGATTGGATCTTGAATGCTTAGACTTTTCCGAGTCACCCTTGCAGTAATCCATAAGTGTTTCTGTCAATGTTAGAGCATTGGATATTCTGGTCACCCCGTGCCCCTTCAATTCATTGGACGCCCATGTTTGTAACCCGTTTAGGAAATTGAACAGCAAGTCCTCCTCGCTCATGTTAGGAATCTTGAGCATTAACAAGGAGTGCTCCTCGACGTACTCGCTGATGGACTCGGTTTGTTGCAATTCCTTTAACTGCTTTCGAGCGTGGTGCATCACATTCTCTGGATAGAACTGGCGTTTCAGCTCCTATTGCAATTCTACCCAAGTGTTGATTGTGCAGGTACCCTTACTTATCTCCTCGCTTTTCTTGTGCCACCATAGAATTGCATGATTGGAAAGATATAAGATCGCAATATTCACCTTGCCTTCATCCCGCACGCTCATGGCGTCGAAGTATCTTTCCATCTACCAAAAGTAGTTATCGAGCTCCTTGGTGTTCCACTTACCGCTGAACTTCTTCGGTTTAGGAGTCTCAACTCTTGGTGCCCCTTGAGTAGCAACAGACCCATTGCCACTACTCGCTTGTACAACACCACGTCCTCCTTGACAGCGTCAAACCCTCTACGCAGCTCCTCCACTTAGGCTTGAACTTTGTCAATAGTGGTGTATACCTTCTCTTGAAAAGCCTTGACCCAATCACGCTGCTGATCAGCGTAACTTTCGATGGATGTGTCGATGAAGGTGCGCAGCTCGTCCCCTTTAGTGTCGAGTCCCACCTCAAGTTTCCCTACTTGCTGTTCTAACTCCCCAAGACGATCCATCGCCTTTCCCACAACGCCATCGAGCATTTTACCATATTCCCGAACTCATGGCCTGGATCGACAGACTTGTCGCGAGGTACACTTTCATGCCTCTTAGTTTTGGGGTCCCGACCTCTCTCTTCAGGCAAATTCGGTGGCGTTGCATCTTTCTCCATCTTTCTTAAACCCGTTTTGATACCAAATGTCACGGACCTTTCGAGAATTGTACAACTTTAGACACATTGCATGCTAAGCAGCCGAGAAAATTACACAAAGAAGAGAAGAAACACGCACACCAACTGTTTAAATGAATATTCTCTATATTGTTGGAGAGAAATACAAGCTATGAGATAATTTGTACAAGTGAGGATCTCCCCTTATATATTAACAGTCTTATACAATCGATAGCTGAGATCTAAATAATCTAACGGTATACATATAAGATGGAATAATATGCTTAAAATATTTTTAGATGTCATCACATATTTTATAGAATTTTTTTTTTTAATTGAGGTTAACAACCACTGATTTAACTTAATTCTTCACTCATGTCAACGAATCTTTTAAAAGTTTCGACTCACGATCCATTATAACAATCTTTAAATCCTCTAAAAAACTTTATCACACACCAAATATTTAAAAATACTTAAGACATAACAGATCCAATATTAATCAAATCCATACTCATTTATAGTTTTCAAAATTTTACAATCAAAGTCAATTATCAAAGGTTATTTATCAATCTTCTATGCCTTTTGTTGTCCCAATTTATTATCAAAGTTAAATAAAATCAAATCATGATTAATGGGATGAACGAAAATCTTTTAATACATACGATTCAACAAATCTTGCAAATAAAAAAATCAATTTGTAGCTTCCAGTAAAGATCTGCCCGATTACTAATTTATTTGTCCCTTGTATCTTACTAGGTGTAGGAGTGATAGAACTTTCCCGATTACTAATTTATTTGGTGCATATACGCTTTAAGAGAAGATGATATTATTCTTCGTTCTGCTTGATATCGCCAGCAAAAAAAATGCATTCTTGTTGATAGAAGTTGAAAGTTCCAGTACATTATATATTGAAGATTAATACAGTACTGTACGGCTTCATGGACCTTGGCTTCTTTTGCCCAGTGAGATTTAATGTAAAAACCGTTTACACTAGGTGGGCATTTTACTTGCTAAAAATAAATTTCTCCCCAGAATATTTTTATAAGTGAAAATTTTAATAGGCAAAAAATGTCAAAGACGAAAAGCTAGTTCACATCTCGGGCTCTTACTTAATTCTTTGTCAGCGAATATAATGACAAATAAGAATATGGATCTCTGCTTTGAGTCTGGCCTATTGTTACGGGCCGGGCGCTTGTCATTAACTTAAAAGATTAGTCTGTTAGGTAATGTTGCATACTCATCCATATATACTTAAGATTTACCTAATTTTTATTCGACGTGGGACGTGACATTTTCACTCACCTAATCACGTGACGCCTTCGTCACGGTACGGCCCAAATTCAATGACCAACCTGACCCGTATTGCCCATCCCCCCGGAACTAGGGGACTCACTACCTATGTGACAATCTCTATTAGGGCTTAAGACACAAAAATTTTAGGACCCATTTGGCCCGTATTGCCCATCCCCTGAAAGATAGGAGACCCACATCCTATGTGGCAATCTCTATTGGGGCGATTTTTAGAGCCCACATACGAATGAGAATTTAGGTCTGCTCTGATACCACTTGTCACGGGCCGGGCGCTTGCCATTGACTCAAAAGACTAGCCTGTTAGATAATGCTGCATACTCACTTATATATACTCAAAATTCACCCAATTTTTATTCGACGTGGGACGTAACACTATACTCTTCAATGAAGCTGCTCATCATAAAATTTTTCAAGAATTATTTGTTTATATAACTATCATCGAACGCTCGCCCTTCTCTTTTTTATGATTTAAAAGAATTAAAGCGATGAATTAATTTATCACCACAAAATTAGTAAGTCTTCTCTTTTTCGCGTTTTAGAAGTGAAGTTCTTAAATCACAGAGCCTCGAAAATTTACTTTATTGTTCTCCTTTCTTTAGAAATTTCTAAGAATATCTTTCTCGTTTCTCTTTTTTTAGTCTTTAGTGTCTCCTTCAATGAATAAGACCGTCTTCTTGTAAAAAAAAATAAGTGTTATGTGTATTGTAAGTATTTCTAAAATTAAGAGAATATATGTAATGCTCCCTAAGAACAATTGAAATGAATTGATTAAATAATTAATGAACAGTGTACTTATATAGCGTTGGTATCAAATCGAAAACAGATTCTTATTTGTGGGATCAGCATGCAAAATGCAATTTATTTGAATAGAAAAAATCAAATTAAAACTTATAATTATATTTAAATTCAGGAATCATAATTAAAAAGAAAGAAGAAAGTGTGTTTAAAACTTTCTTATTTTCACGTCTTTCCCTACTTATTTATCTATTTTTTTGAACCAATTATTTTTATAAAAAAAATCTAATACATAATTTTATGTGGTGCGAGTTGATTGCGCCTATTTAATTATGAGTCCAACAAGAAGACACGAGGCATAAAATTGGAATACTAATTGTTGTTTTATTTTAAAACATGCATTTATTAAAGATGGTATAAGTTTTATATGGTTTTTGCACAACAGTATTGATTAATTAAGCATTTGCTACGATTATCATTTTGTTAAAACATATAGCTTGTCAGAACCCTCAGACTAATTTTACGAGAGACTCTTTTAAAAGCATCAATTTTTATATTTTTATGATTCGATTGGGTCTGATTTGGTCATTCATTTTGCCAAATCTTAAAAAAAAAAAGAGATAAAAGATAATTTTACCTTAAATTAATAACTTTATCTCTATTAGATATAAAATATTTAATTTTATTTTAATTCGTTAATTTTTATCATCAATTTAAATAAAAAAATTTACATTTAATATACTTTTATCCTTTTACCCTTAATATATAAATGGACACTTATCATTATATGATTTGTTATAATCGACCACCAATTTATCCACTTATATTGGCGATGTAAATTATCACCCTACCGTTTAACCGCAGGTGGTGATGGCCACCGTCACTCTTTACTATTTTTTTTTTTTATCTTTTTTTTTATCAAAAATGATCCCACCATTGTGTAGATAAAAAAAAATAAAGTTTAATAATGCAAATTTGATAAATTTTTGTTGTCGGTATGTCACCAGCGGCGGACCGACTATCGTTTCTGGCTACAGTGTCAATTTTTTTAACTTATTTTAATTTATTTACAAATTATTTTAAAAAATAAACTAATTACATAATAATACGTGACTAAAAGTATTAATCATATTTTAACACGTGTCATATTATTAAAATTTATTTTTAAAATTATATTAAATTAATTTAATGAATGAGATTGTATCATGTATTAAAAAAATAATGAATAAATAAAATTATGCCACGTGTTTAATAAATAATTTATTTATATAACTAAATTATATTTTTATCATTTTATCATTAAAATTAATTATAATAATTAATAAATTATAATAAAATTAAATATTTTATATTTAACAGAATAAAATTATTAATTGAAGGTAAAATAATCTTTATTCCAAAAGAAAAAGTGGATATACTAAACTGACCACAGTATTGCACTATGCGGCCTTTCTCTGATACAAAAAGGCGCCCAACGATGTCGTTTAAAACAGCTAAATTCTGGTTTTGTTACTCGAGATAAATCATCTCAGGGTCAAATACCCGAACTATTTGAAAGACAAGAAACAGCTGAGTGACCCAAACGCAGCAGCTGAGATGGCTCACATCGCCACTCGGCGCACAATAGCATCACTGGTAACGCAAACCCTCTCTTCTACTCGTTATCGTTCTCGCTTCGCTGTAGCTCTTCTGAGCAAGAACCCACTGCAACCCCGATTCGTGCCGGAAGCAGTTTGCGTCCCGACCCGCTTCAAAACATCCGGATCGGGCTACTCGCCCCTGAACGATCCGTCTCCGAACTGGAGCAACCGGCCGCCAAAAGAGACAATCTTGCTGGACGGATGCGACTACGAGCACTGGCTGATTGTGATGGAGTTCCCAAACGATCCCAAGCCCACCGAAGAGGAAATGATCAACGCTTATGTCAAAACACTCGCTTCGGTCGTTGGCAGGTACTGAATTAACTACACTTTAGTCATAAATTGAGTTTTAAATCTTTGTTACTAAAGTTTGGATTTTTTTTTTTTTTGGGTGTAGTGAGGAGGAGGCGAAGAAGAAGATATACTCGGTTTGTACGACAACATATACTGGGTTTGGTGCTTTGATCTCTGAGGAGCTTTCTTATAAAGCTAAAGGTATCTAATATATTAGTATTAGTTTATGTGGGTTTAGGGTTTTAGAGTTTTAAGAGTTGTTTTTTAGTTCATTTTTGGTTTACAAATTAAATGGCATCGAATTTGTGTATTTGGGTTTATGGTCTTAGGTTTGCTAATGAATGATTATGTTTATTTTAGTTTATAATCGATTGATGGAATTGGGTTTCATATGTTTTGATTGGTGCTAGAGTGTGTTGTGTCATGAGCCGTGAATTACTGTTGATTTTTTTTTCCTTTGTTTGATTGACACTCTGGATGCTCGAGAAATTGGAATTGATTTATAAATTTTCTCCTAGAAAATTGAGGGATTCATTCGGGTTTAGGGTTTTAGAGTTTTCTTTTGTTGATGAATTTAACCACTTCTTTGGCGTCGATGGATTTAACTTTCGCTTCTTAAAATTTGGTTGCTCAGAGGTTTAGGATATGAGGGTGTTTCCAAGTCTTTTGTGTTGCTCTGAACTGTATTTTCTCGTAGTACTTAAAAAGTTAGGCATTTTAAGAGTTTCTTGTGTTGATTGTTCACTCAGTTTGTTTTATTCAGATTATTACTTTGGTAGTTGATGGAAGAATAAGAGGATTTAGGGTATTAGAGGTTACTTGTTGTTGTCTGTCTGACAATTTGGACTTTGAATCTGGTCAGCTTGGTTTATTCAACACAAGGGCTTCTAGGTTTAGGATTTAGAAGTTTATTCTTGTTTTGCACTACACCATCTGTTTGTTTCAGATTACGGTGTTAAATTGGCTTTGATTCTTTTTTGGACTTTCTCGTCAAATAGGTCTACCTGGTGTTCTTTGGGTTTTGCCGGATTCATATCTTGATGTGCCCAACAAAGATTATGGAGGTGTGTGTTTTCTGAAATTGAATTTTAAGGAAAAATAAGTCAATCTGTTTGAGCTACCTTGTTAACAGTGACCTTTTTTAATCTTGTTCATCTTTGAAATTGTTGATCAGGGGATGTGTTTATCGATGGAAAAGTCATCCATAGACCACAGTACAGGTTTGAGAGGCAGCAAAATAATAGGAATAGGCCTCGCCCACGGTATGATAGGCGCCGAGATACAATGCAGGTTGAGAGGAGAGAGCCACAGCAAAGACAGAGCTGGGCTCAAAATCAGAGTGCTCCCACACAGCAACCAACATCAGTGAATTACCAGGATTCTGCTCAAGGTAGAGGGACGGATTTCGCTGTGAATCAAGGACAATAAACTAGAAGAGTATTTGAGAATTCACGTTTTAGTAATAGGGTATAGGTTAGTGTTTTCTGTTAATGGACAATTATCAGGTTCCCCCATGCTTCATGGCAAAGCTATGCATATGTTTAGTCATGAACATTAACATATGTGAATACTTTGATGGGTCTTTTATTGTGGAATTATTGAAAAAAATTAGTACAAAAAGCCCTTGTTGGGGACTTTGGAGCTTTCTTATGTTTTAATGAACAACTCTTGCAACTGAATGTGCTGTATCTAGCCATAAATGGATGTTATCATTCACTAACTGTGAGGCTATGTTTCTAGGGTTGAACATTTCTTCACCATTTATTTTTTTTGTCTTCTTAACCATTATAACTTGGATGCAAATGTGATTAGTTAGTTGTAAAATCATCTTCACATTTGACACTTGACTGCTGAACAAAGTACTGGTGCTTATAAATCTTTAGACCTCTTTAGATTTATCTTTTAGTCATTTCTTGAAACTGCCATGCGCCCTTGCCCTGCTTTGATGCTTGTCCTGACCATTCGCCGCAGATTATTCTCATCCTGTGATGGCCAATATAGAACATTATATGGTGATCTCAAGTTGACAACAAACCAACTATGCTCCCAAGTCCTAATGGCCAATATACGTTGTGCATCTTTGCTGTAATTTCCGGGACCTGACCGTGGATCAGGGAATTTAATATCTTATGTCCGAACTCCGAAGATATAAGATGACTGAATGGGAAGCTTCCACCCTGTTGTGGTCCGTACATGTGAAACATCAAACAAGATTGCTGAGCTTAAACGCATTAGATCTCAGGCTATGGGATTAACCCGTACCTTTCAAAGTGGCCCCTGCGCGATTGAAGATACTTGTGCCTCGCTCAGCAAACATTTTTTAACATGATTGAGGGAATGTTCTTCAGTGTAAAAGGGGCTATAATTCCACATTTCCACCAAAAGAAAATTACTTAAAAAAAACAAATGATTTTTAAAAAAATAAATATAAGAACAGCCTTTTTTTATTTATGTACAATTGAATTAGCCTAATGCTTTGTACATCCGACCGCAGAGGTGAATACATCAAACGAAACCCAAGCAAATATCCGGAAACCAAAACGGCCTTTTTTTTTTTTTTTTGAAGAGAAAAAAGGGGCTTAGTAAAGCTTATAGTTTATACGATGCCTGTGTTAAATATTATTTGACAAGACCACCCCTCATAAACGAGCAAAATCACAAGCCGGTCCCTACTGAAAATAGAAATAAAATTCATGATCCAAAATCCAAATCATTTCACAACCTGACCAAATTTCCCAAAATCCCCCCACTGGCCATCTCCCTGTTGTTTCCCTGGAGATCGCTGACGCTGAGCATCTCCGATCTCTAATACTAATTCACCAGATCTCATTTTACGGAGGTACGTTCGATCTAAATATAACTCCCTTTGCGATTCTCAAGTTTTGGGCACTGCTTTCTATCTTATCTTGTTTTAGCAGTTGTAGAAATTTATTTAAAAGAAAAAAGAAAACTCAAACAATGAACTCGAATTACGGCAAAAACAAAGGATCAACATCCGGGTCTCTGAATAATTTCAATTTTGATTTTGATCTGGGGCTCGGATCGAACCGACCCAAGTCACTAAACGACCAAAAGAACCGAACCACATCTTCATTTTCGTCGCCGCGGTCAACGACAACGACGACTGCGCAGACTCAGGCAAAGCCCGCGTGGCAGCCCAACAAGCCGTCTTGGACCCACCAACCGGCGCCGAGTCAACCAGCTCGGACCGGGTTAGAGAGCACACCCGTTTCGTTGTTGGGTGATATTCATGGCAAGAGTTGGGCCGCTACGGCCCCCTCGAAACCTACTTCTGGGGTCGGGATTGTTGAGAAGAATCCTACTTTGTTTGGGGATCTTGTTAGCTCTGCTTTAGGCCAGGGTAATAAGAGTAATAGTAACGTTCCTTTGAAAAGTGCCACTTCCACGTCGAATAGAAGTCCGTATTCGATGGGAAGTTTGGCTGATTCGTTACCGAAAATGAGTACTCCGGTGAAAAGTAGTGGAAATTCGGGGGCTGTACAGAGTGTTGGGAATTATTCTAGTGGATATAATAGTAGTAATAGTAGTAGTACTGTGAATGTGAATGTTAATAAGACTTCGAATCTTGGGGGTCCTTCAATGAAAAGTATGAGTGGCAATGGCACTCATACAAACAACGACCCATTTGGTTCGTTGTTTGAAATGGGATCAAAGCAATCAAGTGCAAATCTTAATTCAGCGAGTAAAGGGAATAAGGTTGGTGGTGGTGATGATGATACTTTTGGGGGTTTTCAGAATGCTTCAAAACCTAGCTCTGCAACATTCAGTTCAAGTGGTTTGGCTTCGAGTAACAATGATTTTATGGGATCCAATATTGACTATGATTTTGGGATGCCCACCAAGGATCGTGGTTCTCAGAATAATTCCTCAGCTCAAAGTCAAAGTGCTGGTAGTGATCCACTAGGCATGTTCTTTTCTTCATCTTCAGCATCAGCCGGAGGTGGTGCTACTGCATCCAGTGGAGCACAGTCATTTTCAGAAGTTGATGATTGGGGATTGGATTCAGATTTTGGCGGAGGAAATGATACTGGTGGTACTACCACGGAGATTGAAGGGCTGCCTCCTCCTCCTTCTGGGGTAACAGGTGCTGCCGCAAAGAACAAGGGTATAGATAACAAAAATGCAGGTCAATATGCTGATGCTATTAAGTGGCTGTCTTGGGCTGTAATTCTTCTTGAGAAATCAGGTGATAATGCTGCCACGGCAGAGGTTTTAACATCCAGAGCTTCATGCTATAAAGAAGTTGGGGAGTATAAGAAAGCTGTGGCGGATTGTTCAAAGGTTTTATAAATCATCTCATTCCTTTCCCTTAATTTTTTGTAATAATCTGTGATGCATTTTAATCACAATTTTAAATCTAATCGTCCAGTCTTCAAACAAGAATTTGTGAATTTATCTGGGTTGTTGAATACAATAAGAATTATTTTGGAATTTTGCTCTGCAGGTGTTGGAAGAAGATGACGCAAATGTATCTGTCCTTGTACAGCGTGCACTCCTGTATGAAAGCATGGAAAAATATAAACTTGGAGCAGAAGACCTGAGGACTGTTCTCAAGATTGATCCGAGTAACAGGATTGCAAGAAGTACCATTCACCGGTTGACTAAAATGATTGACTAGAATGGTTTATCAGATCATTTTTGTGTTTGTATTAGCTTTAATTTAGATTTAAAACCTTTTTCCTTTTTACTAAAAAGTTCAGGGGAGTTGCAATACTTCTGGATACATGGAATTCATTTGATAATTTTTGGCTGCTGGACAATTTTACATGTATTTTGTGTTTGGCTGTCTATTGTTGCAATTAGAAATTATTGTTTTATTGTTACTAATAAAATGGCTTTCAAGATTTCCTATTCAACTGCAGTGTTACTGTATCATTCACATACTTGAAACATTTTAAAGTCGTCCAGTCTTGTTGTCTTTTGTTACTCTTTTTCTACAATAACAAAACACCATGTTTTTCTATTCTCGCATTATTATTATTACTACTGTTGACTGCAGACATTCTTGTAATGTAGATGTGGAATGATAGAAGCAAATTCTAACCTTCTTGCTCTATGCGTGGAATAGTAGTTGTTTTGTTGGATGATAGAAAGACCAACGAGTTAGGATACTAAGATTTCTGTTGAATGCACCAGGACTGAAGTTTTAGTGAATATTTGATGTTAGATAAAAATAAATTGATAAGAAAAATGATTTTTATTAATGGCCCTGATGCTGACTCTCCAGACATGAGATTTGAGGTCACTTGTTGCCGGACCGACAACGATACGACGCAACCGACACTAGGAACCCGACATGGCGCGCCGCACCCATGAGATAAGCTTTGATGATACTTGCATTTTCTTGTGTGTAAAAGGTACGAACTTATCTTGCTTGCCTGAACCTTCTGTTGTCTTCTCTTCTGTTCTGCTCTTCTGTTCTGTTTCCCAGTTTTGGCCACACCACCAGTGCAATAATATCTTCATAAATGAAACAAGTCGATTTTTGCAGCCTTCGTTTTGATGCCACAAATGCCAAAACCCTTCTCTTTTTTTTTTTTTTTGTTTCATTTATAATCTCATTCTACTATAAATAAAATCATTACATGTTTTCATTTGTTGGATATTAATCTCAAATTCATTTTATATGTTTTAAATTGTTATAATTCTTAAAAATATAACCCACAAATTAGGACATATAACATGGGTAGTAGGCACCTCTATGCATGGGACACATGCTCTAATGCACAAAGCAATGTGAGGAATATGCTATTATGATTATATTTTCTCAATTCAATTCAAAGCCACACCGTCATCATCAAGAATCAGGCTTAAATGCAAAGAGATATTTATATGACCCCAAAAATATCTCATAAATTGCCCTTAGACCTCATCAAATTAGGTGACCAAAATGATATAGCAGCAATTTATAGCTGGTAATGGCATAAGAAAAACCCAGTTGAGGACCACATTTTCATTATGTGTGAGTGAGAGAGAGACAAAATGATTGAGTGGCTAAGGAGTCAGGAGGTTCAGTTTGTTTCTCGGTAAAAGTTTGATATGATATAATGTGATTGGCGTTGGGAAGCAGAAACAGGAAGTGTTTTTGCTTTGCAATTGCTAACTTCACAGTCACAGCCTATATTTATTAGCTGTTCCCCGAAAGCCTCCAAGGCTGGCAACGTTTTTGGTCCCTCCGTGACTCTGTGTGTGACGTTATGTTATCTTAAAAACATTCAACAAGCCAAGCCCCCATTCCTAAAATCCCGAATCCCATGGGCAAAAGCCGCAAAACCTCCCCATATTTACTTCTATACCAAATGCTTTAAGCTGCCAATTCTCTTCATTTACTCCACCGCTTGCCATTCATATTTGTCTTAATTTGTTTGGCATAATATCAAACACATGCACATCTGAAATTGCTTAGGCTTAAGCTTGCAGGTGGTGAGGATCCGAGCCACTAAGCAATTCAATAGTTTACAAGTTACCGTATTTTGTAAATCAATAACACAATCAATGAAAAAGTCTTAAATGGTGTAAACCCATAACGTCGTCGTATTACATTCAATTATTAATTATTTTATATACTTTTAAAAAAATTTAAGGTCAGCATAAATATATTGGGAATATATATGATAATACATAGTGAATAATAATTCAATGATTTTGTGATGACCCAATAGAATTTACACCATCTAAGACTTGTTTAATAATCAAATCAATATGAATGGATAGATTCTTCATGTTTAATCTTTGATCGAACAAATATATATATATATATATATATAGTTGTAATTAATTAATTTAATCTTGTATTTTTTTTTTTTACTTGAAGAGCGAAAAATAAAATTTAGAACCTTCACTTTAGTGAAGACACTATATAAACCTTTTGTCATCAAATTATTTAAATAAATACATTTAATCTTATATTTGAATTCTCGTAAATATCAGTTGAAACGATTTTGTCTCTCTCTTACCACGAGAGGATTGTGCATTAACACCAACCATAAAAAATAGTTTATTAAATAAATCTCAAAGAATTTGTTGCAATTTGGTGTGCTTTTAGAATATTCAACTTAAATTGAGAAACGCAATTTTCGTTCATTAACTTTATATGATTTTAATAATTAAATTAAAATAATAGTTAGGGTTATTAGTTCATCAATTTGGTTTGCCATTAGATTAGGTAAAATAACAATTTATTTATTTCATTGAGTCAAATTAATATATAGGTTGAGATAATCATACTCTATAAAAAGCTGTGGTAGTATTGTAATTATTGGCAAGAATGAAGGTCGTAAAGCAAGAGTGCCACTCCAAATGACCTAGTGGCTAGTGCAATGCTTCCGTTAGGTTTTGTATCGACTCTGACATGCGTTACACAAAGCTGTTCACAACGACACACATACAGCCCCCTCATTCACTCCGACCAATCACATCCCGCCACGTCAAGAAGCTTCACCATCTACTTGTCAATACAAAACTCTGAACATGGACCCCACTTTTCACTCACTTCAAAAACCCCACCATATAATCATTAAATCACACGGTCATAAACAATTCTGCTCCCACGTAACTCCTTTTTTTTTTTTAGCTCTCCTTGCTTTTGCAGTTTTGCTTTCCTTTTATTTATTTTTAAATAATTCAGCTTTTACTGATTTCCTCTCCACCGTC
Organism: Ailanthus altissimus; assembly: GCA_946807835.1. Taxonomy (NCBI): domain Eukaryota; kingdom Viridiplantae; phylum Streptophyta; class Magnoliopsida; order Sapindales; family Simaroubaceae; genus Ailanthus; species Ailanthus altissimus. The sequence goes on along the minus strand of OX327703.1, from coordinate 27,319,687 downwards.
TGATACAAAACAAACAAAAACCCACAAATTTTTTTGCTGATTTGTCTGTTTATGAGGAGATTGGTTGTAAGTTGTAACCGTCGGTCTATAAATTTAGAGCCTAAGATTAGCCTTTTGTCTCTCACTTGAGTCACTTATACACATTTACTACACACAAAAAAAAAAAAAGCTCTCTTCTACTTTCTTTTCACTAAAAGTGAAAAAAACATAAAAGATGTGTGGCGGTGCAATTATTTCCAATTTTGTTGAATTGAGGCGTGGCCGGAAATTGACTGCCGAGGATCTATGGTCCGAATTTGACACCATCTCTGACCTCTTGGGCTTGGACCACAGTGACAAATGCGACCAGGATCAGAACAAGTTTGCTCATCAAAAGCCTGAGCAACCTGCAGAGAAAGGTAACGTTTCTGCATCTGATTTTGAGCTTTGGTGATATGAAATGTTTGTTTCTTTGGTCGTTGCCATGATTCTTGAATGTGATATGGGCTTTTATGGACTCTTGTATGATTATTACTTCAATCTTTTACTTACATGACTTGAGTTGTTGTTGCTTCACAATATTAGTTTTACGTTTCTCTTAGTTGTTGGTATGATGTTTTGTTTACTGTCATCAATCGGCTTTTCTGGGCCAAAAAGCCGAATTCAGTCTCAAGCTATTGAGTAAACTTTGCTGGGTTTGCACGTCTAATTTTATGATCTGGGTCTTTCATATTTGTTTCAACTAAGCTTGAATTTTTACTTCCAATAAAACACGTTATTCTTCCAAATACGAAATTGTTTTTTATTTTTCTTGGGATTATAGTGAGAAATGACAAGACTGAAAAGACACCAAGCCAAGCGAAGGGCAAGGGCAAGGCGGCCAAGACTCAGCGACCTCGCAAGAACGTGTACAGAGGAATAAGGCAAAGGCCATGGGGCAAGTGGGCAGCTGAGATTAGAGACCCCCGCAAAGGCGCCCGAGTTTGGCTCGGTACTTACAACACAGCCGAGGAGGCCGCTAGAGCCTATGACGAAGCCGCCAAGCGCATACGCGGCAACAAGGCTAAGCTCAACTTCGCCCAGCCGCCGACTCCACCTACAACTCAGCCCATAGCCAGGAAACGCTGCATCACCCCTGAGATGATGACCCAGACGAGTTTTGAAACCACAGGACCACCTCAATCACTACCAGCATCTCCGCCGCCGCCGTACGTGGGGTTTGGGTATGGAAGCCAGTTTTATCAACCCAATGGAATGGAAAACGAGTTCGAGCTGAAGGAGCAAATCTCGAGCTTGGAATCGTTCCTGGACCTGCAGCCAACCATGAGCACGTCCGCTACGACGACTCAGCTGAGTGGAAGCGGTGAGTGTGACTCGGAGTCGGTGGACCTTTGGATGCTTGATGACGTGGTGGCACCTCACCATCATAAGCAGAATAATCATTTCGATTATTAAGAAACTAATAAATAAAAATCAAGTACTGTGTATTCTCGTGGTATTTGTGTTAGGCTTTTAATGGTTATCAGACCTCAGTGTTTATGCTTTTGTTTATACTTTATTATGTACTTTTTCTTAATTTAAGTTTATGTTTTTGGTGCTAATAAGCAGCTTCTGCTTCTGCTTCTGCTTGCATGCAGCTTTTTTTTTTTTTTTGAATTTGTGTTGTGCATGTAGACGTAGGCACGTAGCCTGTGTTTCTAAACCTTGGATTATGCGCGTGATGTATGAATTTAGACCTCGTATTATATTATTTAGCCTTCATTTTTACTAGTTTGTTGCTAATAATTAGTTTGAGATATAATATAAAAACATACAAGGTTTTTCAATTATCAAAAGAAATTGTTTTTTATGTTAATAATAGATGGTTGATTTGATATTTTAAATCAAAGGGATTCTTCATTAAATGCAAATTAATGATCTTCTAATTAAATGAAGTGGATTCTCTACGTTAATTAAGGACACCATTTTATTCATTAATTAAGAGAATTTGTTTTTCCTTTTTTAAAAATTTATTACAAACCAAAATTTTTCTTTCTATTTCACTGTAAGCGCGAGTAAAAAAAAGGTTTATTAATATTCCCAACCTTCATTACAAATTAATTGGTATCGTATAATTATAATATTAATAAAATTTTAAAAATTAATAATAATAATAATAATAATACATATTAAGTGAATATAAATATATATTTTAGTGTGACTTCGTTTTAATTTAACTAAGTGAAATTCATTTCTTTTATTTTTTCTTCGTCATAGAGTTCAACGAAGAGAACTTCGTCAAATCCTACTATAATTTATTTATACAAAAGACTCAAGTTTAAGGCGAAATCCTATTTATTTACAAGAAAAATAAAACCAAGTGTGCTTTTTTTTCTTTTTACAAGTTTAATTTATGAATTTTTTTTTTTACAATGAAAAAGAAAGTTTATTGCTTGGGAGTTTAATATTTTAATATTATAATTAAACTAGCCTCAAAATATTGATCATGAATCTCTTTTCCATAATAATTGTTTTTGTTTGTAACCTTTTTTTTTTCAATTAAACGTCGTGATTTTATATGGATTATTTGTGTTGTGTTGTGTTTTTCAGAATTGCTATATATTTTGGCTATCATGTTTGTTAGAATTTTTTACAAGAAAGACTTTATTGATGAAGGTATAAAAATTATAAAAGATCACACAAAATTAATAAAAATAAAAATAAAACACATAAGACATACAATACATATATAGATCACCAAATTAATTATGATAAATTACGAGATTTTAATTTTTTTTTTTTATTTAATAATTACCAACGAACTCTTTAAGAGAATACATTAACACTCTTTTACACACTCATTATTTATATATTTTTTAAATTCTCTATTTAACACTCTTTTGATGTCTTTTTATGCATACCACCTTAATGATTTTACAAGAATTTGTATATGTTTGTAGGTATCTATAGCAATCTTATATTGAGTTAAAAATAAAATTCCAGACATTCAAAATAAAAAATTGATTTAAAAATATTAAAAAATTAAATTTAAAATAAAATTTTAACTTTGCGACACTGCCAAAGCTAAGCTACAGCATCAACCATTTCCAGGCCGGTGCCACAACCTGCTCTCTTGGGATCGTGGCTCTAAGGCTTAGATATAAATCTCGCGCGTATTTCAAATCTTTTATTGCATTCGATTTTTCTTTTACTTCAAATCTTATCCATCTATCACGTTATCAATCTCGTGTTATCTTTTTATCTACAACTTAAAATTATATTTAAATATAATTTTAAATTATTAAATTTTTTACGTTTAATTTTAAAATATAAAATATAATTTGATTATTCTCTCGTGAAATCAAGAATCGTGTATATATAGATCTAGATTTTAACGAAAGAATTATTAAAACTATTACAAAAGCATAATTATCAATACTGATAGCAATTGGACGGCCGCCTGCCGGCCATAGTATCTTAGAAAGTGAAAGTTTAACTTTAATCTTTCCAAAAGAAATAATAAAATATTATATACATATGAATCTGCTTCAACTTGAAAATGGAATTCTACTTCTATTCCCGGTATCTAGGCTCTAGCAGCCTCGAGGATGACATGTAACAAGATCGAAATTATGCTACGCCAATTTTTTTAAAAATAAAAACATATATAGAGAGAGAGAGAGAGAGATTGGTGCATTAATTTCCGAAATATAATTGAATTACTTCGTTAATTTTCGAGTTTTTTTATAAATATTTTGATTAGTTTTGCGTTAAAAAAAATACTATTTTTAATAACAATAAAATAAATTTGATCAAATATGAGATTTAGTTATTATAATTAAACATATTAATTTATCTTATTATTTTTGAAATATATATTTTTGGTGTTATTTTTTTTAAAGATAGAGACTATGTAAGATATTTAAAACAAATTAGAAATTAATTAGATAATTCAAATAAATTTTAAAGACTAAAATGATAATTCTCAAAAAGTAAAAAAATTCAAAAGATTGGCCAAGATATATACTTAGAATTAGGACTGTGAATTGTAAACGAGGGAATCATATTCATAAATGTGGGAAAAGTAAAAACTCCCAAGAAGAACTGAAGAAGCAAGAATTCCCCATTTCAAAGAAGTCCTTATTCTTTATTCCAATTCGAGGTTTTATGTAGAACAATAACAACTCCATGCATGCACCAGAAAAGAAGAAAGCGACTAATAAAAAGTCTTTTTAACTTAAGCAGTGGGATGTTAAATTATTCCACTTTGGTCCCATGCGATCTTTCTATTTCTTTCACCACAAGCATTTTCCTTTGCTCAAAAGAAAATCCCGGTTTCATTTTCATGAAAGCATAATTTCAATATTGTTTCTTGATTGTCATACCCTTCAAAGAAGTAACTAGCCAAGCTAGGTTACCAAAACCTATGCCATCTGCATCCTAGTCAAATATTATGACTCAGTATGCCATTTGAACATAGTTGGAATTGGAATTGGAATGGTCATAAATAAAAATAAAGAATAGAATTGGTGTTTCGTAAATGAAGTTTCTTCTTCTTTTTTTTCATCTAAATTTATATAATGAACACAACAATTAATTAACAATCTAATGCAATTTGAATGCCTAACATATTTTTGACAAGAAAAATTTTACGTCTTCCTCGAGAATCAAAGGCCCAAAGATGACGCTTTGACACATAACACAAACTTCAACATCCAATTGAATCTAATCCTTTCAAATTGCACAAGTTTTGGTTTTACTTGTGCTCTACGGACCATCAAAGGAAACCCAAAATTCTAAACTCGATCGATCACTCAGCAACAATCTCTACTAACTTAACAACAACCACCAAAAAGAGAAAGAAACTTTAAATGTAGTGTAAACCCTTTTTGAATTAATAAGAAATATTAATTTTAAATTAAGTTAATATTAAAATTGGAAAGAGATTTATATCTCGTGTAATAAAAAAAATATATGTTAACATTTTATCAGATTTGATTTTTTTTAAAAAAAAATTACAATATGTAACTAATCTCTTGTTAATAGGAATAACAAAACCTGAATCTAGATTTAGAATTTTTATATAAATTTGAAACTCGAGTTTTTTTAAGCCAGAGCTGATTTGGGTTTAATTTAATTTTTTAGAGTATTTATTTTATAAAATAATTATTAGATTCATATATATTAAAGAAAAAATTTAAGAATTAATTTAAGATTTTTCTTTAAGAAAAAAAAAAGACAAAACCTAATTTTCAGATCGAGTTTTTCGAATTTGGCTGAAATTTAGATTATCCATAAAATATTAAACTTGAATTTGAAAAAAAAAAATCAAATTTAAAAAAAAAAATCAAATTTAAAAAAAAAAAAATTCAGATCTGAACTAAATTACCAATCCTACTCATCAATCATAAATATTGTATCATATACACTAAATATCAGTATCATGATCAATAATCTCTCTAAACGATCAAGGACATTTTTATATATTAAAAAGAAAACCAAATTGCAAAGAAACGACATAAATAATAATGAAAAAGAAACAACATCGGTAAAAAAAAAAAAAGAATGCCAATTAGATTTCTTAAGTTGGTGAGAAACGAAGAATTAGAAACCACCAAAAAGTTTGTATCGTTTTGAGGAAGGTGCATGAACCAACAACCAGAAGTGCGTCACTACTCTTAGTGGGGCCCTTTGATTATGACATACACATATACTTCTAAACATGTTAATAAAAAATACAAAATTTAGAGACTCCTTAATCATGATTATGGAGAAAAGTTGGAATTAAGGTTAATGATCACCTTACTCAGCTCAATTTCTAACAAAAAAAATTCATCAAGACCATGTCGTTTCACACTTGGTCAATGTGAGCCTCCAATTCCCAGTGGCACTTGGGAATTAATTTCAGTTTATCTACTAATAAGAATTCTGCATTATCTATTAGATAAGCTTCCGACGTGATTTAAGTTTTTTTATAAAAAAAAAATCGATCCATGTCGCTGAACAGGAAGAACTTGTCATACATTCATGCACTTGAATGATTTGGCTGAGCTTTCATGTTGCTCCTACTTATCTCCAAATTCTCACTGGGGGAAACTTCTAATTTCAGCCAATCTTACAATAATGAGACTTCCAAATAGTCTAAAGATTAAAATAATAGTGTGACGAAAATAATAGTACTACACTTATATTATTAAAATATAAAATTTATATTATAAATCAATGTTATTACTTGTTAAATAATTATTAATTTTTTATTTATTATTACGATAATTATATAAAATTAATCAATTATTGACACGTCAAATACTATATAAACATAACATTACTCTACGGATTATGTGTCAATAGATATATTAAACGGATTCCAAATCACCACGGTTACCCATTGGCAATTACTACTTTAAACAGAGAGTTTCTATACATGGAAAAGCCCAAATCACACTCTCTAGATTGAAAAAGCCCAAATCATATTCCATTTGAGCGGGCACATTCACCAAGGTCCTCGTTAAGAGCTTTCCCCTAATACTGAATTGCGTATAATTGGTATATTAGTTGAATAAAACTACAGTCAAGGTTTAAGGAATCAAACATTTCCACAATCAATCACCAAGACAATTATGAATATATCAAATGATCCATGCTATAATTATCCTCAGTTGCACAAATATGAAGTTTGGAGGGAAGGTTTTCAACAAATTTTCTCAAATAACATCACCTGAATTTCATGCCGCCAATGCAATATTCCAAGGTCAAACAAAGCAACTAATACATAGTAATACCCGAATCTACATTTCCAATTTACTTAATAGGAAACATATAAATAACAGTAATAGAAAAATGTTAAATGATCTCAAGACAGCTTTCCGAGTGCTTTACAGTACTAAAACTCATCTGAGATATTTAACTTTCAACTACTTTGATACAAACGCGCACTATCAATGCATCAATAACATAGAGTATTGTGCAATTATGCATGAAGCAAAGAACTGACATGAAAGTTTCTTTCTTGTATTTGACATTAAACTGGGTCATTCACTTTGTAAATTCTTAAACATGTGATGCTAAAATCTCTATGATGTCTCAACACGACGAGAATAGGCCAACCAATGGCAAGGGCAACTTATGAAGCATTAACAACTAGAGCATACTGAAGTACATACATAATACATTCCTAGTAAAGGCATAATGGAGCATTCAGACAACCTAATCACGACTGCTCAAACCTTGCTGTCTGCAAAAAGGTATGCTGGAGATAACTAATCGCTGCTTAAGGTAATGGCTTTAGTATTCGTCAGGTAGTGAGTACAGAGGCCTCCTCTAAGACTAAATATAGCTTTTAAATCACTCAGAACCATTTTATGTATTTTTCATCTGCGAAAATCTCTCTAGGACTTCCACATGGTTGATCCTGCATGTGCCACTTACCCCACACTCCCTAGTGCATAACCAGCCTTACAATATGCTCAATTTCACTAGCGCCAAACTTGAAATACAAGCGAAAAGAGTTTATAACCTTGAATCACACAACAAATTTAACTGAAGAAAATTGACAAATGAAACCTCCAATAAATTGATGAAGTGTATACTTAATCTTCACATCAACAATGGATGCTTCCATCTACATCAGCTACTTAGAGGGGATGAGAAGAAAAGGACAGAAGAACATGATGGCAAAAAAAGAGAGAGGTTGGGGGTTGATCATTAGTTCATGAAATATTATGTAGTAAACAAACAGTCAAAATTTTGACCTTTCTAATAAATAAAATCAATAGTGTTATTTAACCTCCTATCTTCTATGGCTTACTTTCAATTTCCTTCAGCAATAATCAAGTCCTATAGAAATCATATAGAAAGAGAAAGAAGCACAAGAAGGCAGGCATCAAAAAGAGTACCCAAAAAGCAGCCATCCATAAATAAAATAAGGAAAATGATAAAGCAACAAGAAAAACTACGATGTCATCTAGCTGTCAACTCCTCTTTATGTACCATGCATAAAAGAGTATACCTATGTGTGCATCTACATTCCGCAAAAACAATAAAATTGGGGAAAGTAAAGGAATGGCTGGACAACCTTTGAAAGATTGGGAAAGGGCATTCAAAACAGCTCTAATGCTTTCTGCAAGTAAAAGTAGCTAATGGGTTTATTTATTCAACAATAGTGATCAGCAATTCTCAGTTTCCATATCAGGAGAGAACATAAAAAACCTCCTGGACATTCTCACAATCGTCGTCATACTGGCAGATCATCATCTCAAGAAACGTCAAACATTGAGAATCAAAACAAGAAGAGGAGCAACATTCAAAATAATTCAGTACAAACATTTTCACAATCTCACAATACAAATTTCAATGTAAATGAACAATTTCACAAGGCTGGTCATGTAAACTCCAATTCAATTATCCATTAACAAGTTTAATCGTGCCATTCTCAACTACACAAGCAGTGCACAGACAACTTAAAAAATAAAATTAAAAATACTTGATTGACTACCCTCTAATCTCAAGAGCCACGCTTATCAAACTTGTATAAACATATCCGTACACAATAACCTTTTGAGAATAAAACAAATTCAAATCAATTAAACAACTATGAGAGTCATAATCATAAATGGATTTTCAGAATCAATGATAATATATACATAATAATCTATACACGTTACTATCCGAATGAATTATAAACAGATAATTCACAGTTTACGAATCTAAAAAGCACCGTAACGACTGTAATTAACAAATTGAAGTCAATCTCAAAGGAACCTTGTCTCTTTCAGCATCCGCCACGATCCTCGCCACCTTCTTGAAGGCAAAGTGCACGCAATTTGATAGTGCGATCCAATAAAGCACCTCGTAAACGAAATCAAACGCGAAGTCGTTCGAAGACGACCATCGCGAAGACGACTCGTCCCAATTCTGCCCACCGAATCCGTCGAAATTCCACCCCCTCCCGCCGACACCGCCTCCGCCGCCAAACGTTCCATCGTCAATACCACCTCCGCCGAAGAACCCGTCGCCTTCGCCGCTCTCTTCGGAATCATCACTGCTATAGGATTTTCGTTTTGTACGCCGCTTTTTGCGGAGGGTAGTACGAGTAGCCGTTCCGATGGCGGTGGATTTGACAGGCGGCGGCGCGAGGGCGTCCTTTGGGAGAGTCGTGGCTGAGAACAAGTAGTGGCGACGAAGGATGAATTTAGCGAAACCTAAGGTTTGTGAAGTGGCGGCTGAGACGGTGTCGGCAAAGAGAGCAATGTCCATTTCGGAGATTTTTTGAGAATTCGTTTAGGTTAGGGTCTGCTTGGATGGGAATTGAAAATTTCCCCCGAGAAAGCGGGTCAAAATTAAAGGGAAAGGGAAAGGGAAAGGGAGCAGCGGAGAAGCGAAATGGAATGTAAATTGGACTCGGCGAGTGTTCTTTGTGTTTGTCTGTTGGCGTTTGTTTGGGCTGGGCGGCTTTGCGTTAACGCGTGAATTTTGATTCGTGGGCTTTGCCGATGATTTATCAACTTGATGGATTATAAAGTTGATCTAATTAATAAGATCGTTTAGAAAACTGACAAAAAATATAAAAAGACACGCAAGCGTAATATTAAATATACAATTTTTTTTTAAGTGAGCATCTGAGACCGGGACCCAGGTTGGCCCAACCTGTTCGGCCCAAAAAATTCAAGTCGAGACGGGATGAGTTTTAAAATCGAAATTAAGAACATCCCGATCAAACCAAGACAGGACTGGTTCGGTTAGAAATTTTTTTCGAACCAAACCATTTTAAAAAAAAAAAATTAAAACAACGTCATTTAACAAGAAGTAAAACAGCGTTATTTTATTAAGTTTAAGGAAAAAGAAGAACGAAAGAAAATCTCATTCTCATCTTTGTTACTGTTTTCTTTTGCCTGCATTTTCTCAATGTCGGTCTGCCTTTCGCAAGCCTTGCCACCATTGCTGTCACCGAGTCACACCGTTAGCTACAGCTATCCTGTCACACCGTTGGCCATTGCATCCGTCACACGCCTTCCACATCACACTCTTAACTCAACCACATCATCATCATCGTCGACCGCTGTCGGTACCTCCTTAGCCATGCTCATCGTTGTGGTGTTGTAAGGTGTGGTGGACTAGGGCCGGTTGACACTTGATATTGTTATTTGTTAAAATATTTATTGTTTGTTAATTTAGGGTTTTTGTTTTTGAATTTATAAATATATGCTCCATTGTGCTCATTACTTTGTTTGATTTCCTTTTACATTTAGAAACAACTTGTGCATACTTTATAAAAAAAAAGGTTCTTAGTTAATTCTGAAATCAAAATTTCTTGAAAAAGAATGTTTGTATTGATGTTTTTATTGTTAAAATAATTTAATATGAAAATAACGAAAAAGCACAATTGTTTAGTGCGTAAAACATGTTTAGAACATATATAAAATAACAATTGAGAGATAGATTATAAAGTTGATATATTCAATGCATTGCTTGAGTTTTGGACTTTGAATATTTTGGAAAATATAAAATTTTGGTTCATCACATTATTGTTGATTGATTGCTAAAATATGCATGCACTGATGCAAAACGACGTGATGAAACTTCTGTTAAGTTAATAATCTGTTTACTTACCAGTCAAATAGGAAATCTCAAGATTTAATATTTGGTTTATAAGAAAAGACCATATTTTTGACATAAATATTTTACGTTAGAATAAGTAATTTGTTTTGTTTCTAAATGTAAATAATGAAAACGTGTGTGTGTTTTGTTTTGTTTTTATAAATGAATGAGAATTTAAATATACATTTGGTAGATTTTTTTTATAAAAAAAAAAATTATTATTTTATAAATAAAGTTGAGTTGATGGTACATGGATTAATAGACTAATCCTTGTTATTTATATGCACTTTGACCGTGTGTAATGCTTGCTAAAAAATGAAATAAAAAAAAAGTGTTTGTTTCATTGTTGCATTATATTATAAATGATTCAGTTTCATAAAATATTATGAATGTTAATAGATCTCATATGAATACGCAATGCAGCATTGATGATGAAATGCAATGTTGCCTTTACATTCTAATTTTGAGAAGAGAACAAGTTCAATTGTGCTAAGTCACTTAACCCTATGCAATGACATAACCCTATGCAATGACATAAAGAATATGTCACAGTGTAATTATTGTGAAAAAATGTGTCGAATTCAATGAAAGATTGAACAAATAGTACGAGAAAACACTTACGAGTATATAAGAAAATTTCAAACTAATTATTAGATGATAGACAAATAATTTTAGTAGAAAACCCATAGGAGGAAGAGAGGAAAATAGTAGTAATAATGTGCCAAAGGAATGGAGTTAAGAAGCATGTCGAGATGCAGCTGAAAAATGGTAACTATAGATGAATTGTCATTCTTTTTTTTTATAGAGAATGATGAGTATCGATATTTTTATAGTGTGACATGTTCTCTATTTGATATTTCATTGCGTAAAATTATAATCAGAGATATAGTACAATTATTTATTGAGGAGAAAGTCATATTAAAGAGTTTATTTAGTGGAATTTGGCAAGAAGTGAGCTTGACGACTGACCTTTGAATTTCTATTTATAATCAAAGATACATGGTTATTACTGCCTACTTCATAGATCCGAATTGGAAGTTGCATATGAGGATTTTGAGTTTCTCTCATATTCCATCCCATAAAGGAACAAACAAATTCAAGTTGCTTGCCGATTTCATTCCATAAAGGGAATTAAATCGGCAAGCAACTTGAATCTTGATTGTTGGATTATGGTATAGAGAAAGTGTTTATCATTACAATTGATAACGCAAAGTGCCAATGACATTGCTGTCAATTATTTTAAGTAGAGACTGAAGAGTTTGAAAGATAAAGCATTAATATTGAATAATTAGTTTATACATGAGCATTATTGTGCTCACATTTTAAATTTGATTGTAATTGATGGGTTAAAGGATTTGCATGATAGCATTATTTCTATAAGTAATGCTGTGAAATATGTGAGATCATCTGTAGTAAGAGTTTGAATTTTTAAAAATTTAGTGGATAAGGGGAGAGAGAATTGATTATAAAGAGAGTGTGGTGTTAAATATGCTAACGATGTTGAATTCTATTTAGTTGATGTTGGTGACTGCGTTAAAATTTGTAAAAGTATTTGATCGAACGGCAAAAGAAGATGTGTCGTATGAGAGTTACTTCTAGAGGATGAAAATGGAAAGAAGAGAGATATGCCACCAATCAGTGCAAGCCAAGAAAATGCTGAACGGTTTGTGAAGTTTCTAAAAACTTTTTATAATGTCGCATTAAAATTTAGTGCTTCATTGTTAGAAACATTTAATATCTGTTTCAGCAAAATTTGTAAGATTAATTATATTTAGCTAAATTAAGTCAAAGTGAATATGTCTCTTTATGCGTCTTGACTAGCATTAAGCAAGCAAAATATGATAAGTATTAGGAATCTATGGAGAAAATTAATAAATTATTGATACTTGCTACAGTTCTTTATCCAAGACGCAATATGCAATTTACTGGATTTTGTTTTGAAATTTTATACGGTGATGACAACGCCAGGGTAAAAAACATGAAGAGTATTAGCAAATAATTATTGTATAAGCTTTACGAGGCCTATAATACATCGCATGGTAAAGCGGTTGATGGACTAAGTAGTAGTGTTAGTGGGTCTGGGAGTGGAGTTGGGAGTAGCACTAATATGTATGGGTCACAATTACAGCAATCTTGTCCGTTAATTTTATATTTGGACGTGATACAGCTTAATGTGGGGGATGATAACCCTTGAGCAAATTTTATGTAGAAACTGTTGGCGCAGTAGGATCTAGGTACGTGGGTGTATGCATGTGCAATTGTGTCTATTGCCTAACGCAGCGGAAATATAAATTTTACAATAAACACAATAAATAAATATATTAATCACATTAATATATTAACGCAGCAAACTTTTTTCTTTCTTCTCCATTTCTCTTTTCCCTCTCTCGGCCGAATGGCTAATTCTTGCTTCTCTTTTTTTTCTTTCTTTTCTTCTTTATATATATATATGATATAATATAATATAATATATAATATAATATATATTATATAATATAAAAAGAAAGATATTATGATTATTTAACTATTAAATAATCAAACTGAGAAATGATCATTTTGTCCATCAAGAATAGTTATCAAGTTCACCCCCTAGTAAGTCCCACCAAATTTCACACTTGAATAAACACAATTGAGGGTCCACAATATGCTACGTGTCATAATACAATTAGTAAATAACAATTATTAACTAATTGTTGTATTTAACACTTAAATATAGATACGCACGCATTCTCGTAGAATCGCTGAATATTGCTGGATCAAATAATTTAATCCGACAAGCTGCCCCAGTGCACAACGAGTACACTCCATATCGCGGAACTCCCTAGGTTCTACGCCCGATTCGTCAAATGAAACTATTCTATGAGTCCGTGAGTAATGCTCCACGCACACGTCACGGATATACAAATCAGCACGTTGAACCATACAAGTTGAGGTTACAACGCATACGTATAGTCCTTCCATCATGATATCCAGAATATACGGGGATATAGATTATCACCGTCAAATTCTCATGTGCTCATCCATTTCCTATCTCCAAACTTGTATCTCAATGAACAATATGTGCAAACTCCTTTGCCATATTGTTCCACCCTGTCGGAACTCTTTCCCGGATCATTGCTTGTGGCCACAAGACTTTCTGAGATACAATCTCGAAGCATCTGGATATCAAACTCCATATAGGAGCTGACGGATCCCATTTCTATACGCACCGGACTCCATAAGCATCGGACCATACCCAGCGACACCCAGCGGTCACACCATGAAAGGTCTGTGACATGTGCGGAACCAAAGTATATGGATCACTTACAAGCCTATCGTGGCACTCAGGTCAAAAGACCACGTATACTACTCAACTCGAGAGGACCCTCCATTGACAGCTTACATTAAATGTCTATCGGAGACACTCGTAAGTCTATCTCATATCCAGTCTTAATTGGATACTCATATGTCAATACGAGCTCCAAGCTCATGGTCGGTCAGGAACGACCATCTATACCCGACAGATACGATATATACTGATCTATATATAAAGGTATCCACCGATAGACCCGCATCAGTAGAAATAGATCATGGACTATTATTCGAGAACATACTTGCGCAACATGTATTTCCTGGCACCCGATTGCAACTCTTGCAACTATACAGTTACTAGTATATTCCCAAGTCTATATCCCATTACAGACAAGGCTCCAACTCTTGGATCTGCTGAGTATTATAACCAGTTAACACTTAACTGTGTTAACATTTAACAATTATACGTCTCAGCATGGCTAACTATGAGCATTTATCTAAACTCTTTAGATCTGATCCAAACTCCTTTAAATCTACAATGTCTGTAATATTACATGCATAATACCATATAATTTGGTATTAGCGATTTAATGAGAATGTACACTTGTATAAATACACAAGTATATGTACATTCAGGAATGGCACGTAAGCACCGACCCTAACAGAAACATGCTAGAGAGAGTTGAGCATCCTAAAAACAAATTAATATTTGATATTTTGAGTTGATGGAATGTGAATTCTTCGAGGTATCCAGTGTTGGCACAGATAGCTAGGAATATACTTGCTATTCCAGTATCTATTGTGGCCTCATAGTGGACTTTTAGTATCGGGGGACATATTCTTGATTCATTCCGTATTTCATTAACTCCAAAAATGGTTAAGAGTTTAATATGCATATAAAATTGGATACAAGCTTCGCTTTTGTTGAATAAAGCGAAGAAATAAATTTTTTTCGAAGATGATGAATTTTATGACAAGGTTGAAATAAGTTAAGAAAATATTATTCTACTCTTTTATTATTTCTCCATTTGATTTTTTTTCCTATTATTTCTTAATATTTTGTGTTTTTAAAAATAATGCGAAAATTATTTTTTTCGCCTTTCATGTAGAATTTGCACATACTACGGTGCAACCGCCTTCTTCACAGCAATTGTAGTAACCAGTATCCACAATCGGTAAGAATAAGTATTTATATATATATAAATATACATATTTTATTTGTATATGAGTGATACTTGATTTATGTATTGTTATTAGTAGTGTTTGTATAAGTTAAGGACATACTATTAGTATTGAGTTTATTTGCAAAACTTTAGATTTATTTTAAGGACCAAATTGTAATACCTTGAAAATTTTGGGGGTAAATTCATAAATATAAAAAATTAGTCTCTTAGTATAAAAATACACTTTTGAAACCCTAATTCACTCTTTTTGGTCGAGTTACCTCTTTTAGAGTGAGAAAAGAGAGAAATAAAGAGGAGAGAAAGAGAAGAAGAAGAAAAAAAAAAAGAAGAAAAAAAAGAAAGTTGGAATTTAAGCTTTAAGAGGTATATTATAACACTTTCTTAGTTTCTTGGTGTTAAATTAGTTAATTCCTTTAAGTTTTGATTTTTTGAAATATGTACAATTGAGGATTTTATGTGTATTTTGTAAGATATTGTGAGAATTGATGATGATCTATGTAGATAGTTTGATAAATTATGATGAATTGCAAAATTTCTACTTGATAGTCTCCTGATCCAAGAATTTTATAAATTGTTGTGATTCGATTCTGGTTTTTAATTTTGAGTGTATGAAATTAGACATGTTTAGGATTATCTGAGACTTTGAATCGATTGAAAATTCTAGAAATTGATTTTGTAGTGAATTTACCAAAATGACCTTAAAATTCTGAAAATTTTCTGTGTTAACAGTATGATACAGTGACAAATAATTTTTGATCTACTGAATGATCTTCAAAAATTATAAATTTATGGAATATGACAACTTTATATGTCTAATATGATATACTCAGAATTGAGAATTTAGATTAATGTGGTTAAATTGTTATGTGTTTTTAAAGAGTGTCAGCTCATTGCAGTATTTGATTAACAAATTTTTAAAGCTATGGAATAAAATAATTTTAAAATATTTTTGGCATGGATTTTGAAGTGAAATATTTATCATGAATTGAAATATGTGTCAAGAGTAATTCTGTGATAATTTTGTAATTTTTGAGATAGTATCTGATTTTATAAAATTACTAGACTGAATACTATTTAGTAAATATCTTGATCTCTCCAGAATAATAGTTTGGATTTGATGGTGTTTATGAAATATAATGTGTAGGAATTATGATATAATATTTATATATAAGAAATATATATGAGTGAAGAAAGATATATTCTGATTTGGAGTAATTGGACATCATTTTATGTATAAGAAAATTTTGTTAAGTATAAATGGTCAGAATGACAGGTTTTGAGAAACTAAGTAATTAGAATAAATTAGATGTGATAAGTGCAATATGTGTAATTTTGTAAGCTATTTAAGGTATTTTGTGTGAATTTTGAGGCTTATGAAATGATTAATCTCCATTGATAGGTTAAGGAGAATTAAGTCTTGTAGTCGAAAGTACTAAGAGGTAAGTATACTAGACTTTTACTGAAATCATAATAAGTATAGTAATTGTCTATGTATGATTTTGTAAATGTGCTTAGAAATATGTTTATGTTATGCCAAAGTATATTTGATATGAAATGTGAAAGAAATATGTTTATGAATGTGAGCATTGACATTGAGCATGGACATACATGTGTTTAAGAAAGTGAGCTTTTAAAATGAAATGCGTTTAACAAATAAAGCTTTTAAAGTGAAAAATGACCATGAGATACGTTTTTTGTTTTGAGGATGCTTGAACTCACTATTTACTTAGTAGGCATTTTATGTGATTTGTGGAACCTTTATGTGTGGCCTTTCCTTCGGGATTGTTATATGTTATGTGTTCCGTATGTAGGGAGGATCCTATTGGTACCTAAAGGAAGAGTGAGTCATCACATTCGCGTAGTGGCGTATTAGTGCATGTGAGAGAACTCACCGATGATCAGGGTGAGGGTTTGACTTTTACCTTCGAGCATGAGCATTATATATGTGTAATTTAAAAACCTCACTTGTACTATTTCTCCCATACGGTATGTCACCTACGAGTGACATTTGACTCATTATGTGATATACGATATGTAAGTCCTACTAAGTAGTAGTTAAGTGATGGTATTCATATTATATGTTTTGAAAGAATGTGTAAACGCTTACATGACATGTAATTTGATTAGATTATTTTGATTTATCACAGCATATCATACGTATGCATTGTGTATATATATGTATATGTATTTTATATATGAAAAACTAATATGTTTATAGAGTTTTATACTCATTATAGTTTATGGTGATTTCAAGTAAATAAGGTACATGTGTGCTTAGCGAATTTGGTAAGGCTTCTGCTATTCCTTGGGTTCCCTAAGTTGTTAGGTTGCTGAGTATTTTATTTGGGGATACGTGGGATAAGATACTTGATTTTTCTCTATTGAATTAATACTTATATTATTTTATTGTGTGTGGTTGGATTTGGTTTAAGTTTTATCAAGTGTGATTATTTGTTGATTTTAAGTAAGAATTTGCAATAAATATATTATGAGCTTCCGGTAACAAAGTTGCTACTGGTGACATAATAGAGTGTTAATCTCTGAGAAAACTCTGCGTATCTCCGGTTTACTAATTGTTTCAGTTATAATTCAATTGTTATAATTCTGAAAGAAATTGAAATGAATGTTTAAATATTGTCAATAGAAGTTTATGTTTATATGTTAGATTATAAGTTGATTTTAATGTTGAACTTACTAAGGATTTTTAAATTTGAAATTTTATGTAATATTATTTATGAGTGCACATTATTGATAAATGTAAGTGATGTCGTGTGTCAAATCTTTTGAATTTGAGGCGCGACAGCAATAATCACCAAAAGGTTATTTATATTATTTGTGGACAATTCAATTTTGAGGTAATTCTTCAACGGTTCAATTAAATCAATAAATATGAATAATCAAGTTTTATATTGTAATGTCTAATTTTTGTTGTACTTTTGTTTTGCATATAAATGAAGAATCCAAATTTCGAAGATATTTTTGTGACCATTGCAATTATTTTTTGGACTTCATGGAATCATATTGCAATTATTTTTTGGACTTCATCTAGTTACTATTTCAATAATTGCCTTGTAGATTTAATGTACTTATTATTTAAGTGTTGCACTTTTTTTAATTTTTTATTTTGTAAAGATATTGGCTTAGTTTATTCATATATTTATCTATTAAAATGTTTGTTTTTTTAGACTTATTAGTTGGCAATGGGCCATTGCCTAAGGCATTATGAGTGAATTAATTTGATGTGGTAATTTGATAAAATTATATTAAAAATTTGAGTGTTATAATTTTGTGCAAGTATATGTCTATTGGAATGTCTAAATTTTATGGGAAGTTGTGTTGAAAATTTTTAAATGTAAACGACTTAAACATTATGCATTTATTATGATTTCATTACTACAAGTGTAAAAAAAATATCGCTCTGGTTAATATTGTATTAATTAATGGCTAATGGCTAATGGCTAATGCATTGAATACTTTGTTTACTCAAGTTAAATGAAAATGAACTAACCACTTAAATTAATGTAATTAAAATTGAATTATAACATTTAACGTAAAATTAAAATTGAATTATAATATTTAATGTAAAATTAGATTCGGATTATAACATTTATATAATTAAATTTAAAATTAGATTTGAAATTATAACATTTAAAGTAATTGATATTACATTAGAATTTGTCGAATCAGAATTACAATATTTATGATTTAACGTAATAGAAATTAGAATTAAAATTATAATATTTAACATAATTATAATTAAAATTGGATTCAGAACTATAAGACATTTAGCATAATTCAAATTCAAATTTAAATTATAACACTTAACGTAATTGAAATTGAAATATGATTTGCCAAATCGAAATTACAACATTTACAATTCAACGTAAAAGATGTTAGAATCGAAATTATAACATTTAACATAGTTAAAATTATAATTAGATTTAAAATTATAACATTTAATACTTAACCGTGACCCAACCCATCATGGTTCGGGTCGGGACATGGCCTGTCCCGAATGAGACACTGGATCAGTTGGGTCTAATCCCAAACTCAACCCGATTTTATTTGCCTACCCTTAAATTTTTTTATATAAATTAATGTAGTATATAAATGTTGATTAAATAAATATAAAAATAAATTAAATAACTCATATAAATTTATACCTCTATGCCACCTCAGTTTGTAGAGGATAATTTGTACATATAATATTATGATCAATATTAATTTCTTTCAAAATTTAATTCAAATTAGTCAAGCTTTTCTTTTAGTTACAAAAGTAAACATAAAATAAAACAATAATGGCCAATTCAGTTAATTACCTATTTCATTTTTTATGTAACATATTTTGAAAAAAAATCCATGCTAATAAACACCAAAATTATAAATAAAAAAAATGAGTCCCCCTAATAACTAGTTCTTTGCATTTATATTTTTTTGTAATAAATTCGAGTTACTTTACTTTATCTTTATTAACAATATTTGTAATTTATATTATTGATTTATTTTTTGTACAAAACAAATTTAAGATTTTTTTTTTCTTAAATAGTGATTAACCAACCTTTAATTATTTTAGTTAAGGCGCACAACCACTAAATTATCAAATTAGGTCTACATTTTATAAAACAAAATTAATAAAGAAAAAAAAAGATTGAGTCATTATTTAGCACTCTATTTTGATGAAATTTATAGAACAAAATCATGCATGCCAGTGATCACTTACATAGTCCTACTGCCACTCTAATTTTCAATCGTTGAAGAGGAGAAAAATATAAAATTACAAGTTTCTTTTAAAATAATTTTTATATTTTTATTTTATACACATTACTATTAATATTATATTATATTAAATTATATTATTGAATATTTCATTAGACTATATAAATGAAATCATTAAAAAATCACTTTACATCTTTTATGCATACTTCACTCAAATTATATAATTATAATATTACATTAAATTATACTATTAAATAATTTATCGGACTATATAATCGAGATCATAAAAAATATTACTTTACATTATTTATATATATTCTATGCAAAATTATAAAATTCCAACACAAAAAAATAAATAATGATATTGTTCTATCATTCATTATAACTCAAACCTCTAACCTAAGTTAAGCTTCCAAGCACTCAGGTAATAATTTCACATTATTACTCTCAAAGAAGTTGTCTACCAAATTTTGCAAAGTGAGATCAATATTTGTGGGTTTTCTTTTTTAAGAAAAAGGAAAAAAACCAACCGTTTTGTATGAGCTGGGCCAAACCCGAAAACCCATTAATGCTCCGAGCCCAAATCTAGTTAAAGCCCAAAATCACGGTCTAAAACTCTAACACAGCCCGCGTTCACCATTTCCCGACCTGACTTTCATTCCCTCCGGTTCAAAACCCTAACCCTAATATATAGTATAAAGCCCTCTTACAACACACTCAACAAAAACCCTTTGTTGTTGAGAGTGAGAGAGAGAGAAGGGGGAAAAAATGGTTTCGTTGAAGCTCCAGAAGCGGCTCGCCGCTAGCGTCCTCAAGTGCGGACGAGGCAAGGTCTGGCTCGACCCAAATGAAGTTAACGAAATTTCCATGGCCAACTCCAGTACGTCTTGTGTTTTTGCCTATTCATTTTTGTGTTTATGTTTACGTGACTTGCTTATGTGAATCTAAGATATCATAAATCCCGGATCTGGGAGCTGAAATGATAACGTGGTGTTATCTTTTTTATAAAAAATTTAATCTCATTGATTCAAGAGATAATCGGTTGTTGCATCTCACATGAGAAAATTAGAAATTGGTTTGTTATTTGCCTTAAGCTAATAGTGTTTGGACTTTAGTAGATCACAGTTCAGTAGCACCTTAATTTTCGTGCTCTCAAGTTTAGGAAATGAATGTGTGGTGAAATTATTTTTTGTTGTTAAGTTTTGTATTCGTTTAAAGTTAATAAAATGAGATGAGCCATCAATTCAAGAATAGGAAAGAATAGGAATGACCCTGCAGCACGTTTTTGAATGAGTTGGGAAATGACGAAAAATGGCTGCCAAGTGAAATTAGATAGGCGTTTGTCTTTTGTTAGTGGCTGTTTACCAAACACTTTTAGCTGTTGATCTTCTTCATGCTATGTTTCATTTTACTTATTGTCATTGCTACTTATTTTTGGATGATAAGGTTGTTATAATAATCAAGTTCTATGTTAATGTGTTTAAGTGTGAATAATCCTTTTTACTGAGTGCAGGGCAGAACATTAGGAAATTGGTTAAGGATGGCTTCATCATCCGGAAGCCAACTAAGATTCACTCTCGTTCTCGTGCTCGCAGAATGAAGGAGGCCAAGAGGAAGGGTCGTCACTCTGGATATGGTATGGTTTTTTTTGAAGAATTATTCGAGAGGAGCTGTGCTTTTCACATCTCAGATATTTTATGGATCAACTTTCTTGATTCTGTTGTTGATGTTATAAGTGTTATCTGAATGCTTGTAGGTAAGAGAAAGGGTACTAGGGAGGCAAGGCTACCCACAAAAATCCTCTGGATGAGGAGGATGCGTGTGCTCAGGCGTTTGCTCCGCAAGTATCGTGAGTCCAAGAAGATTGACAAGCACATGTACCATGACATGTACATGAAGGTCAAGGGTAATGTGTTTAAGAACAAGCGTGTCCTCATGGAGAGTATCCACAAATCCAAGGCTGAAAAGGCAAGAGAGAAGACACTTTCTGACCAATTTGAAGCCAAGCGTGCTAAGAACAAGGCTAGCCGGGAGAGAAAGTTGGCCAGGAGAGAGGAGCGTCTAGCACAGGTAAACAAATGGAAATGTTACGCAGGAATACCTTTGTATCTTTGTTTTAATATGATAACTTAATGCCGGGACTTTAGAATATAATCTACAAGACCACCTAATTACGTGAATAAATCCCCATACTCTTTTTTTTCTTCTGGATGTCTCTCTGAACTAATTTTGGCATTGGACATTACAGGGTCCTGGAGAGAAGACTGCACCAGCACCTCAACCCACAGAGTAAGAAACTTGAGATTCCATTTGGTTGTGTCTGAAACAGTGTTCTAACTAGTTCTCATTGGAACAGTATCTAACTAAGATTTTTCTTCACTTTTGCAGGGGAGCTAAGAAAGCCAAGAAGTGATTGCCGACTCCTGGTGAAAAAGACTGAAGATTGATAGCACCCATATATGTTAATGGTTTTGGTTTCTATGTAGGAGTTTGCCTACTGAGCTATTTTGTTTTTTTTTTTGTTTAATTGAAAATTTTTTATTTATAAAGTCTGGAATTTTGGAACCTGTATGAAGTGTAGTTTCTTGTTATATGTTGAATGATTCCTATGTTCATGAATTCTATTTGTGAATTATGGTTGCATGTTGGTGTAGGAAATGCCGTTGTTATCTGTGCTTCAGATGCCTCTTGTTGTTTTGTTAATGCCCTAATGCACCGCAAACTTTTTTGCTGCTATGCTAGATAGTCCAAACTTGCACGTAACATTGGTTAATTAATTTTTCTTGCCTTGCATTCCTTGGAGCCCAAGAAATGAAGGTCAAGGTTGACAGCTGGTTCTTTGGTTTTAGATCTTCCTGTGGATCTGCTACAGATTCTTCTCTGCTCAAATAATCTATTGGAGGTCTTTAATTGATGCTTGCGTTGTATAATTCTTTTACCTGTCTGGGATCGATAAATTTTAACCATTTGAATCTTTGCCGGTTCTGGGATAGTTTATTTAGACTTGGATTTTGTCCTGTGGGGGGTAAATTTGGACGATGTTTCATCAACCGTTCTTAAATATATATATATATTAGTCGAAACCGTTCTTCAAATTTTTAAGTGTTATTGAAGTTGGAATTTTTCTTATTGGACAAATCAGAAGATTTATTTGCAAACCGACGCTTTAAGATAACAAAATGGTTCGCCACCGTTGGTGTTTGAATAAAAATTGAATAAAATTTAAGTATATATTAATTAATAAGTGGTATTATCTAAATTAAAAGATTGAATAAGTAAGTAGTATTATTTAATAAATAATAACAAATGTCGGCTTGTGAATAAATAATATTATAATAAATTTAAATTTTTATTTATATGTGAGTTTTTAAAATTATTTTGATAAAAATTGCTACTTGAAATGTAAATAGTAAATATGCTAGTCTTAAAATAATACGGGTTAAATTAATTTATAAATTTGAGTTAGATTATAATGGTTAAATAAAAAAAATGTCGCATTTTATATTGAATAAAAATGATATAAATTTTAGATATACATAAACGAAAATAAGCATTGGATAAATCTTATAAATATATATATATATATATATATATATATATATATAAATAGACAGGTTGTTTGTTGTTGATTTAAAACTAGTCTATTAAGTAATTACACGTGGCATCAAAACTTGAGATTTGCCAATTTTTTAATGGATAATTGGCTGGATTTGGATCAAACTATAAATGGCAGTCGTGCCTGAAATTTTTCCTAAAAGAGAGTTGAACGAAGCAGAATTGCATTAAATTGACTACAACAACCAAAACCAATATGAAAAACAGTGGGCAAACGGTAAAAGCCCAACGCGAGCACAATCTACTTGAATTTTGGTGCCAAAATTGCAAGAATTGCACATGCTCCGTCCGCACTCCGCACTATCCAAGGCCCGTTAAATGAACTCACATAATTCCCAAATTTAACTTCATTCTTGGTAGACTGGTAGTTAGTACTTTGATTCCACAAGCGAACCAATCCCCGACTCTCTCTCTCCAACTCTTTTTCCTTTTTTTTTTTGGCTATAAAATTACTTTTTCAAGTCCAAAAAGACACCGCAGTAGTTCCACAAACCATTCCGTCGTTCGTGTTTTAAGTAGATCAAAATTTTCTACTTAAAAAGAATTTCTAATTATTTTGATTCAGAAAGTTTTTCATATTTGGATCAGACAAATTAAATTCAAGAGAAAAAAAGAAAAAGAAAAAGAAGAAGCAAATGGCATCGGAGCAGTTGATGTCCGGGGGTGGGCCCCGGTACGTCCAAATGCAACCGGAGCCGTCGTTCGGGTCGGGCCACATCCACGAATCAACTCGGATGTTCGATGAATTGCCTAAGGCCGCCATCGTCTCGGTTTCACGACCCGACGCTGCCGATATCAGCCCCATCCTATTATCTTACACCATCGAAATTCAGTACAAGCAGGCATGGATCCTCTTAATTATTATTGCTATTATTCTTAAATCAGGATGAATTGATATCATTTACGGTTTGTTCAATTTAATTGTTGGCGATGAGCTGTGTGGAATTTAAAATTGAATTGGAATTCGATTTGTGATTTTCGGCCGATGAGAAAATAGAGGAAAAGAACGAGAATGGAAATTTTAAATTTGAAGTATGCTGCATTTCTTGTACTTTTCATATTCGCAAATTGTGAAACTTTTACTTGTTAAGAAACTGTCGAAGTAGCTTTAGGATTCAGTGATAAGTTTTGTTTTAACTTAAAAGAGTTTATAAGAGCAATTAGATGATGGAAGCACTTTTTTGGAAAGCCATCCCGATTACAAATGTTTTATGTCAGAGTAATTGTAAAGCAATTGAAAAGGCTTTTGTAGAAAGTACTTCAAGCGCCTTATTAATGTTTTCTGGTTTCTAGAGAACACAGCTATTAAGTGATTTCTGAGATGTAGCTTTTGAATATTTTATTAATCCTCATAAGGGGTTTTTTTTTTTATCAATTTCACGAAACTTCACAAAATGAACATGAACATGCTTTGGACTATTCAAAAGTGCTTTTGTTGGTTTTAAAAGCACTTCGAAATGTACCAATAGACGTTACCATTAATATTTGCTTAGACCTTGTACTTTTCTTGTTAATTTTAGGAAGTCCTGCTTTGGCTATTGGGTGTTTCTAATGTTTAACACCTTGTTCGAAAGGAAGGATTTTAAGTGGAGGGATGGGGCCAGACTTGTAAATTTGTTGCATCATTCATAAACTCTGTTGTTATTTATTGGTTTCCTTTTCTGTTCAATTCATGAGTGGAAAAATGGTGAACTGGAAATTGTACTCACTTCTGCTTCATCCTTTTTGGTAGGAGTGAAAAATGATGTTAACATGAAGAGTGTATTTTCCTTCTGCATTTCTGTTCTCTCCCTTTTTTCATTTTGTTGAGCTGTGGAAAAATTTATCATTCCTTCTTTCTTCTACTTCTATTAATATAATGTTTATTGTAGTGATTTTCTTTTTTTTTTTTTCACTCACCAGTTCAAGTGGAAGCTTGTGAAGAAAGCCTCACAAGTGTTTTATTTACACTTTGCATTGAAGAAACGTGCATTTATTGAGGAAATTCACGAGAAGCAAGAGCAGGTGTGTCTGAATGCAGTTTACTTTCTATCTGTTTATTTTTTGTGTTGAACTTTCATGTTGTGCTGTCGGTTTATCATTTTTTTTCTTCTTCTTTTTCTTTTCGTTTCTTTCCTATTGGGAAGGTTTAGGGGTTTGATGTACTTTTTCATTGGATAATTATATTAAAGGTTAAAGAATGGCTTCACAATCTAGGAATAGGAGATCACATGGCGGTTGTGCATGATGATGATGAGGGTGACGATGATGCCTTCCCTGTTCATCATGATGAAAGTGCTAAAAACAGGTGACTGCAAACATGTGTTATGATGGACAATTAATATATGTCACCGATTCTTCAACATTTCTTATAGTTGCAAGTGGTGTTTTTTGTCCAGAGATGTTCCATCAAGCGCTGCTCTGCCAATTATTAAGCCAGCATTAGGAAGGCAACATTCGATGTCTGACAATGCAAAAGTTGCAATGCAACAATATTTGAATCACTTTCTGGGAAACATTGATATTGTAAACTCGCCGGAGGTATGCTTGGGTGTTTTGTCTTCATCTGAAATAGTATTTTGTGAAATCTTTGTTAATGTCGATAATTTTTTGGATTTATGTTAATCAACTCTTTGTTCACTTGCTTATCTTCATTGTTATTAGTGGCTGAGGTTTCTTTTATATTGTCTTTTGCTGCTTGTCTTCTCAAATGTTTGAAGGAGGTTTAACCCGTCTGGTGGTTATAAACTTTAATGCACTTAGAATTCAGCCCCCTGACATGAATCAACTCTAGTTCTCAACTCCCTTTCCTTATATTTTTTATGGATTGATAATACATTTTTAGATCTTGCATCATCTGCTCTCTTTTTTTTTGTTCCTGTTTAATTCAACAACTATTTTTTTGAGTGCTATTCCTTTATACACATCAGTAACATTATTCTTTATAGAACTTGTTATTTCGTGATTTGGCTTTGGGAGATGACTTTCTATTTCATGTCAATGATTAAATAGTTGAACTTTTGCATCTTTACCTGTTATGTATCTGTTTGAATATACTTTTGTCAATGACTTTATAAAGGATCCCAGGGCCAGCTCTTAAAGTTGAGTGGTTTGGACTTAGTTGCCAGAAACTCTTAATGCACTTTAAAAGCTGGTACAAATTTTAGTTTTTTGTGCAACTTGTTTCATATTCTACCATCTTAAAGGACTTTGACAGATGAAGAACTTCATATTTCAGGTTTGCAAGTTTTTGGAAGTTTCAAAGCTGTCATTTTTGCCAGAGTATGGCTCGAAGTTGAAAGAAGATTATGTAATGGCAAAGCATCTACCAAAGATTCCAAAGAATGACGATTCAAGAAATTGTTGTGGCTGTCCCTGGTTTAATTATTGTAATGACAATTGGCAAAAGGTAGTACAATCATCCTTGAAGTTATTGAGATACCATTTAATGGCTATGATTAAGAAATTATTTCATCTTAATCATTGTGTTTTTCTATTTTCTATTTAAATGAGTGCTTTTCACTCGAAATTGTGCACAACTAGTGAGAACTTTTGCACATGGATTATAACTTCATGGCATGGAGCATTAGTTGTACTGTACTTGGTCTATTTTTTCTTTCTTTTGAAAATGTTTATTTTTACCCTTGCTAGTCCACCAATTTTTATGTTTCTTATCAAAAATAAAGTTCACCCATGTTATCCTTATTTTTCTGTACAGGTGTGGGCTGTACTGAAACCTGGATTCTTGGCCTTGCTGGCAGATCCTTTAGATACCAAACCTTTAGACATAATTGTTTTTGATGTACTACCAGCCTCAGATGGTAATGGTGAAGGTCGAGTATCATTGGCAATGGAAGTAAAGGAACGTAATCCTCTACGCCATGCATTTAAGGTAAGCAACAGTTTGGCTGGGAATGACAATGAATGAAGCAGTTGATTTGAAATTTTAATTGTTTTCAATTCTTTATTTATTCCAACTATTTTGGAATTTTGTCTGTGCTGAGTTCAGTAGAATTCTTTAGGACTTTTTAGTCTTCTTATTTCTGTTGGTATGAGCATTTCCATATTAAATGTCAGGTTGACACCTATGTGGCAAATTGAGTGATCTGTGATCTAGTTTTGGACAACAGTATTTACTTGCAAACATGCAAATGCAGTTGGTTCTTTTTCTCATAACTGTTTGAAGTCTTTAGGGTTCCCTTAAGTGGAGGCATAAAATATATATATATACACTCAAATTATCATGAATTTATACTCTATTAATTTGAAGTTTTTAGGGTTGCTTTAAGTGGAGGTGTAAAAGATATGTATAAAAATTATCTATTTTTTCTAGTTATGATATAATTAATTGGATGGTGAAAATGTATATCTAATGAATGGATCCAGAAAAATTCACTCTCTAACGAGTAATTGGAAACTTCAAAAGGTGACTTGTGGAAATCAGAGCATAAGGTTAAGAACCAGGGCTAGTGCTAAAGTTAAAGATTGGGTTGCTGCAATTAATGATGCCGGACTTAGGCCTCCTGAGGGTTGGTGTCATCCTCATCGCTTCAGTTCATTTGCTCCTCCAAGGGGTTTGACTGATGATGGAAGTCAGGCTCAGTGGTTTGTAGATGGTAGGGCAGCCTTTGAAGCTATTGCTTCGGCAATTGAGGATGCTAAATCAGAGGTCAGACCCTTTCACTTCTGGAGCACTGAGTTACTATGATATACATTGATTATTCTATTTTTTGGGCTTAAAGTATCTATCAGATAATTGGAAGTTTTATGCAGATATTTATTTGTGGCTGGTGGCTGTGCCCAGAACTGTATATGCGGCGTCCTTTTCATGTTCATGCTTCCTCACGACTCGATGCTCTGCTGGAAGCCAAAGCTAAGCAAGGGGTTCAGGTATGTATTCCGGATAAATCTTTTCGATGTTACTACTTCAACATTCGGATTGATGAATATGCCGTTTGCACTACTTTTATCGCTCTATAATCAGTCTGATACTGAGATATGCAGTTCATGACAAGTTATGAATATTTTCTATTGAAACGAATCCTTACTCCTCCAGATGCATTATTCTATTGGAGGCACCCTGCGGATGAAATTTTTGGAGGAATTTATGAGCATTATTTGCTGCCAGTATTTGAGTTCAGTTGTTGCTTAGGACTTGTGTGGAAAGTGGACTTGTCTTCAACCACATGTCACTTTGCTCTCCCACATCGCTGATTTTCCTGTCAGAATCCGGTTACCGGTGAACATCTGGCAAACTGACTACAATACTGGCATAGAATAAGTTGACCAGTCACATTAACATTTGTGGAACTATCTCTCTCTGCATGTTTGCATGCTAATCAGCTTAGTATAAACAAAATTTCTCCAATTGTGTTAGTAATGTGATTCTGTATCTTGCTTCTTGCTATGGAATTGCAATGACAATTGCAATAAATAGTATGAGTTACAACTGCCGCTAAAGCATCATTTAACTCATAAAAAATTTAAGAGATAATTTATTGCAGGGAGCCATCTTATTCTGCACGTGTTGATTGTTAAATTATATATATTTTTTATCTTTTCCTATTATCAGATACTGTGTTTTAATATTCTTGACACAGGTTTTATGTTTCAACTTGATTTCAGACATTTTTGCTTGGGCAGATTGCCATTGCTGGCATTTTATTTGAGTGGTAGTAATAATGTATCCTTACAAATGCAGATTTATATCCTTCTCTACAAGGAGGTTTCTCTAGCTTTGAAAATAAACAGCGTGGATAGCAAGAGAAAGCTCCTTAGCATTCATGAGAATTTGAGGGTATTGCGTTATCCTGACCACTTCTCTACTGGTGTTTATCTATGGTATGCATTATCTGAAAAATGGAACGGAGTATTTGAAGATGTTAAATTTTTCTCTCTTTTCTTTGCAGGCATTATATTGAATTTTCTATTTCTGATATCCATGTTTGATTATGTGTAGGTCCCACCATGAAAAACTTGTCATGGTCGATTACCACATTTGCTTTATTGGAGGACTGGACTTATGCTTTGGTCGCTATGACACATGTGAACACAAAGTGGGCGATAATCCTCCTGTTATATGGCCTGGAAAGGACTATTATAACCCACGGTATGTTTCTTCTTTGCAAAATGATCGTACCTTCAAAATGTTTATTGGTGTATGTTGGAAGATTAATTATAAAATATCAATGATGTGGTGTATGTGTTGCTCTTTAATTTGTATTTGTGTCATCATTCATATTTATTCGGCTAATATCTGTATCCTTGAATTTGTATAAAATGGATTGTTTAAGATGAAGATGTTGAAGGGTGGAACATGGCTTTCTATGCTACTTGCTTAGTCAAAGTGAATATGATGCTTTAGATTTTATTTTTCATGTATTAGTTATATCTAGGCACTGGGAACTTGCTTCTGTTTAAAATAATTAGCAGTTGCAAGGCTTGAAGTTACATATTTATAGAATTTCCACAAGATTTTGCGAATAGCCTCCTGTTTGGTCTATGATGTAGGCAAAACAAAGATTGTTTTGAGAGATGTTAGGAATCGTAGGTTTGAAAGGAAACAATAACACTAGTTAGCTTGGTTTCCAATCAGTTCAGTGTGTCTGAGTTCTATTATTCTGGGAAGAAAGCTCTGTTCTAAACTTAGAAGTTGGTTGGAAGCTGGCATGATGT
The DNA here is from genome assembly GCA_946807835.1 of Ailanthus altissimus. Taxonomy (NCBI): domain Eukaryota; kingdom Viridiplantae; phylum Streptophyta; class Magnoliopsida; order Sapindales; family Simaroubaceae; genus Ailanthus; species Ailanthus altissimus. Next base: position 27,289,673 of record OX327703.1, on the reverse strand, counting down.
TTACTTGACATGAACTTTCCTTGCATTTTTTTCAGGGAATCTGAGCCAAATTCATGGGAAGATACAATGAAAGATGAATTGGATCGAGGAAAATATCCTCGAATGCCTTGGCATGATGTCCATTGTGCACTTTGGGGACCCGCTTGTCGTGATGTAGCAAGGCACTTTGTTCAGCGCTGGAATTATGCTAAGGTCCATGTTTTGTTCCAATTAATTTGGTTCTCTTGTAAAATTAACTGTAATTGTGTAAATTTAATATGGGCTTGAATTTTCAGAGAAATAAAGCACCATATGAGGAAACAATTCCGCTGCTTATGCCTCAACACCAGATGGTTATTCCACATTACATGGGTAGAAGCAGAGAAGTGGAGGGAGAAAGTAAGAATGTTGAAGACAATTCTAAAGGCATCAAAAGACAGGATTCCTTTCTGTCTAGATCATCATTACAAGATATTCCTCTGCTCCTGCCTCAGGAGCCTGAGGGGATGGATGATTCGAGTGGAGGCTCAAGCCCGAAATCCAATGGATTGGAAGCTACCACTAAAAGTTCTTTCCGTTACCAGAAATCCAAAATCGAACCAGTAGTTACAGATACACCTATGAAAGGCTTTGTAGATGACCATGACCTCCCATGTCATCATTTTAAAATGTCTTCAGATGTAAAGACACAGCCTGGCACTAAAGCTTCAGATATAGAGTGGTGGGAGACACAAGAACGTGGTGACCTAGTGGGCTCCCCAGATGAAACTGGACAAGTTGGTCCACGAACTTCATGCTGTTGTCAGGTGTGTTGTTGTGCATGTAGGCATCTGCAACTTTTTCATTCTTGGCCCAATAAAAGCAATCTACCTTGAATTTTCTGACAATGTCATTACCTCCTATGCCTGAGTAACAGTATCTGGATTCTTCAGAAATTGACCAAACTTCTAGGATGTAAACTTGAAAGTTACAAGGGATATAAGTGGTACAGTCAATGCTCTATGGTTTTCTTGCCTGAATCCTAATATTTGAGTATAGGACTTTTGGTATGAGAGCTTGTAAATTTTTGTCTTTTCTATTAAGGACAGTCATAATTGTTTGTATTCACATTATAGTTCAGTTTGTTGTCATGTTGTTGGTGCCAGCCAAGTCCACTCTGGATTGTGCCTCCGCACCTTAGTTAAAGTTCTAAGGTTTTTTCCTTGCAACATGGGATCATCATACCTGATATGTGCCATATGCTAATTTTCTGCAGAGCACCTTGAGCTGATAAACGTAACGCTTTATATTAATATTTTGAGTTTCAAGTAATATGGTTGGCCCTGAAAAGTTGTAATTGTATTTAGTGCCTTTTCATCTTTAGGCTACAAGGAATTAATAATACATTAGAAAATTTCTTCATTGTCAAAAACAAATTTCACACTGTTGCTTGAATAGCAGCTTGATATTTTAATAACACCAAGCTCTTGCTGCTCGTTGTTGAAATTCATTTGTGTTAGAGGAGCATTAGTTATTAATCATGCATGACAAGGGCTACACAATTACTTGATGTCCTCTTCTGATCGGTTTATATTAGTCAGAACAGTGTCTTTAGTGTTTGTCTGTTCCTACTTTTACCAAATTTCCACCTAAATTATTTTTGGACTATTGAATAAAATGTTGTATGCTCTGCCACTTATTAATTACCTCTTATTTTCAGATTATAAGGAGTGTCAGTCAGTGGTCAGCTGGAACAAGCCAAACTGAAGAGAGCATACATTGTGCTTATTGTTCCCTTATTGAGAAGGCAGAACATTTTATATATATAGAGGTACATACTGAGCTTTTGAATCTTCTACTTCAGAGTTCATTATACAATTTAATTGAGACCTTTAGTGAAAGTAACTCAATGTTGAGCATACAAGTGAATTGCGGAAAAGCATATTCTGCTGAATTTCCTGATTCACTCAACAGGTATATTGTTGGAAGCATATGCTTTAGAAGTAAAGAACATTTTTGGGAGCTTTCCCCCCACAAGCATGATTACTCTAAGAAAATTTTCAAGTGGTTCTACCCATTTTTTCTGTAATTACTTCTCAGTTAGTGACTCTTAGATCATCTCCACTCTCCCTCCTAAAAGAAAAGAAAAATAAAGAATACATAGATCAATAGTGTTTGCAAGAAAGGATATTTGTAAACTTTAGGTTTAGGGTTGGGGGAGGGGAATTGGAGTTTAATCTTGGGTCTTAACTGCAGTTTACAACCATTTCAAGTGTATTCATTAGAGCTGCCTTAGTCTGGTGGCCTTTAAGCTCTCATAATTACATGTGTTTGGAATTGAATAAGGCATCTATCTCAACATTCTACTCTCATATAGGGAAATGATGTCTTTAAATGTCCAACTAAGTCGATACATATGATCCCTTAAATGCTTCCTTGAATATATCTGTGGACAAAGCAGTGATATGTGGGAACTAACAAAGAGACTGAAAGGATGAAACTTTTCTGGAATTGATTTTGTGAGCTTTAAAAGTTTTATAATAAAGGATATTTCTTTGACACAGTTAAGTTAATAAAGAGAGATGGTTCTTTGTTGGGTAGAAGCTATAATTTGAGTATCAGGAATCAATCAGGATATGAAGCATGTTAAAAAACTAAAATAGTTGGGAAGTTCATCCTTTTGAGTGATTGTATCTTAAGCTATGGAAATTTTATCTGACAACCATTTTTGTACATTTCATGTAATATTTCCCATGATGTAGTTAATTATACTGACTGTTCATATTTTTTTTTTGGGTGACTTGTTCCCAGAATCAATTTTTCATATCAGGTCTTTCTGGAGATGATATTATACGGAATCGTGTTTTAGAAGCATTATACCGGCGTATTATGCGAGCCTACAATGATAAGAAGTGTTTCAGGGTTATTATTGTCGTACCGCTGCTGCCTGGCTTCCAGGTTCACTTTTTCTCACAATTATCATGAAATTAGAATTTGGTTGATTATTTAAATGCTTATGCTGAATCCTAATTACAGGGTGGTGTTGATGATGGTGGTGCGGCATCTGTACGAGCCATAATGCACTGGCAGTACCGAACCATTTGCAGAGGACAGAATTCAATATTGCATAACCTTTATGCTCTTCTTGGTCACAGAACTCATGATTATATTTCTTTCTATGGTCTTAGGAATTATGGTAGACTTTTTCATGGTGGTCCCGTGGCCACCAGTCAGGTATTCCCTTTCACCAATGCAGCTGCTTATATGCATCTGTTATCATTTATCATCCTCAAGTATTGGCAGATGTTTGATTATATTGCTTTAATGCAACATACAATAATAAGGTAGATTTTTTAAAAGGTTAGGGTGTAGGGCAAGAGTCTATGTGAATTTACATTGTGTTCTTTTTTCTTTTTTTTGCAGGTGTATGTGCATAGTAAAGTTATGATAATTGATGACCAAGTAACATTGATTGGATCAGCTAATATTAATGACAGGAGTTTACTTGGTTCAAGAGATTCTGAGGTATAAATTTATTCTATATTATTTGTTCTTACTATTTCAGACATTGAGGCTACGTCAGATTACTTTGTTAAGAAATAATGATGCCTAGTTCACTTTAAACAGTTATTATAAATGCATAGACATCTTCATGCCAGTTGTGGAAAATCAGGTGGTCAAAATATTAAAAAGAAGTTTTTTGTGATTTGATGTGAGCGCCAAGAAAACTACATTGAGTTTTACTGTCATGCTGTATGTTTATATCAAATTAAATGACTTTGATGACAGAAGTCAATCTTGTATATTCGAAATGAAATCTTATTGTAAATTATGTATTTTAAAATGCACCCATTCAGCATGTCAGGTCTATAAGTTTGTTTTTAGCATGGACTTCCTTGCTTATCTTCTCCCAATTGTATTAAGCATTCTTGAGTGTTGTTTCAGATTGGAGTACTAATTGAAGACAAAGAGTTAGTAGATTCATTTATGGGAGGTAAACCATGGAAGGCCGGAAAATTTTCTCTGAGTCTTCGCCTCTCACTTTGGTCTGAACATCTTGGCCTTCATGCAAAAGAGGTTACTAACCTGACCATCTACTTTTCCCACAACTTTTTTGTATCTTTGCATATAGAAAGCATGAATTATGAAGCAGTATACGGAGACATAGTAGTAATATGAAAAGCACCTGATGTTATTGTGCTGATTCTGTATTCTTTTACCATTATTTCCCCCCTCAGGCCAATCAAATAATTGATCCCGTAATTGATTCAACTTACAAAGATATATGGGTTGCAACAGCAAAGGTAATAATGAAGTGTAAATATGGCATCATTGAAGTGATTGTCTATTCGATCAATGTGAATTTTGTACTTATCCATGTTATTGATTTGACAGACAAATACCACCATCTATCAGGATGTCTTTTCTTGTGTTCCCAACGATCTTGTTCATTCCAGGTACGATATGTCTGTGACTATTTTTCCATTGTCTCTTTTCATCGTTGCTAATGTGCATTAGGCATCTTCTTCGAATATGGTTATGTGCAGAGCTGCAATCAGACAAAATATGGCGTTTTGGAAGGAGAAGCTCGGCCACACTACCATAGACTTAGGAATAGCTCCTCTGAATCTAGAATTTTATCAAAATGGAGATATCAAGGAAACCGATCCCATGGAAAGATTACAAGCAGTACGAGGACATCTTGTTTCGTATCCTTTGGATTTTATGTGCCGGGAAGATTTAAGACCCGTGTTTAATGAGAGCGAGTATTATGCATCACAAGTTTTTTATTAAAGTTTTTGAAGAACAGAGGACAAGTTTTTCATTTCCCTTTTTTCCCCCAAGACGCACACTCACAAAGACCACACACACACATACAGAAATAGAGGGAGATAGAAAGAGAAGGGGCTGACTATTTATGCAATTACGCTTGGCCCCGAGCGAGAAACTACAATTTTGGGAACTGGCCATTGTTGTACAAGATTCATTAACAACATTAATTTATACTGTATCATTTTTTGTTCTTTTGGGCAAGTACTTCATCTGCAAAACTGCAACTTTACGTTTTACCCCCCGGGTTCCCCTGCCAAGCTAGCTATATCACCATCACCATCACTATCAATTTGCCATTATTAAACTAAAATGTGATGGGTTTAAAATTTTATGTTTTTCTTGCTTAGTAGATTAAAATACTAACTGTGGTATCAAAAACAAAACTTGGGCAAGTTTCTTATTCTGATCTTGAGTTGGTTTGTATTCAATTCAATAATGGTCCAGCTGCATATTGCTATAAATTCGAGTCTTGAAGTTGAAGGTAAGGCCCCAGAAATTAGTCAATAATTTGAATGTCCGTGTAGCAACATCAACCACCCTGGCCACCAAAAATCTACTGTAAACAAGAAAGAAAGAAAGAAAGAAAGATGGCCAGATTCTTCTATAAAATGCATGAGACCAGACATTACATTAGCGTATAAGCTTCTGTCCCCCCCATTTTCTTTCCTTTTCGTATGGAAGAAAGAATCTCATCCAGTTGTCCAAATTGTTACGAATTATTGAGCTTCGACACACACACACACACACACTAACAAATAACTATTTCATCTTCTGCGGCAAACTCAATAGTCATCTCTAAACAATATCTAGCTTTTGTCTTCACATATTTCCTCTCTTAATTTCTTTTTCCTTTTTTTCTTTTTAACACTGTCATTTTCAATTTAAAGTCTCTCAAATGAATTCGATATATGAATAACATTTTTTTTATAAAAAAACGTAAATTATAACAATGAACATATTAGATACTATTTCAATAAATACAAATTTTGTATCTCAATTTATGTAAGTATAGCATTATTGTGTGATAAATTATATTTTATGAAAAATTGAGTCTATTTTTATAACAAATAAGAGAAAATTTATTTCCAAATTTTTGCCATTTAAAAGCTTTGAATTTTTCATCTGCTTTCTTTTGACCTTCGGAATCCCATGGACCCGCAATCTAGTGGCTAACCACCCTTATTCTAAATTCAATTAAAACTTTCGCAATCATCATGCTTAACTAACAACTCCTGTAGATATAATTTTTTATTCACATCCATTTTCACCCACAAAAATACTTTAATTTAATTACCCCATTAAATTAAAATAGGTTTTGTTTTGACCGACTTTGCTTAGTATATGCCAAGTTGCCTCGTAATGACAATCTTATGTTATTTTAACCGCGTTATCTTATATTAAAAGCATGCCCCTGTTAATGGGCATGACGTATTGATTTGACGTTCCCTCTCAACTGGTTCAACTATAAAATGTCTGAAATACCCATTATCATGGCATTACTTGGGGTCAAACCTGGGGTATTATTGTAATTTAATTCGTCAACTTACTGTTGTTGTAAAAGCTATGCATTACGTAGATGCACTTCAAGCTTTTGCAATTTGAAGACAACAGACAAATGGAGTATAAGCGACACGAAGCTCATTCCTCTTCAACCACCAGCTCCGTTTGCGGATGTGACGTCATATTCCGGCCGTTGACATCAGGCTGCCGACACAAGTCTTCAACTTCAGCCATATAACCCATCATTTTCAGAAAAAGACAAAGGTGTTCTTGTACGTACGAGAACCTGTTTGATGTTTTCTTTTTGATGGCCGTTTTATTATTCATTAATAGAAAGAGTGGTTTGTGATATGTGATGTACGTATTGGAATAACAGAGCCAATTATCGAAAATGCTATTTCCATCTTTTCTTGACGGATTGGCAAGGACTGTGTCGATAAAGAGAGGAAGAAATTGCCCAAGTGATGCTGGAAGAAAAGCTGCAGAGGCTTTGGCAAAGGATGCCAAAAAGAACGAGTTGATGTTGAGTTCCTCTGGCATTGTCAAGTCCACCAAGTCAAACAACTTTGCCTCAGTTTGCTCTAAGCGAGGCCAAAAAGGGATCAATCAAGATTGTGCTGTTGTGTGGGAGGTAATAAGATTGATATCCTATTTCTATCATAAAGTTTAAACTAAGGTAGCTATTAATTAGCTTTGTATTTTGGTTTTGTCTGGTGATAAATAGGAATTTGGATGCCAAGAAGACATGGTGTTTTGCGGGGTTTTTGATGGGCACGGTCCATGGGGTCATTATGTAGCCAAAAGGGTCAGAGAATCAGTGCCTTATTCTTTATTATGCAATTGGCAAGAAACTCTAACTTCAACATCGCTCGGCACGAACCTTGATCGTGTGGGTTTGGATCAGAACCTTCATCAGTTTGACATATGGAAGCAATCTTACTTGAAAACTTATGCTGCCATTGACCAAGAGCTCAAGCAGCATACGGGAATTGATTCTTTTCGCAGTGGTACCACAGCCTTGACAGTTGTCAAACAGGTTCAATAGTTAATCAAATATATCTTAATGATTAAACTTTGCATGTTTCTGGCCTCCATCATATATAGATGTTGAAATTTTTTCAAGTTCAATCAAAGGTGGCCTTCATTTCTCTTCAGGGTGAAAACCTTGTGGTGGCAAATGTTGGTGATTCTCGGGCTGTGTTGGCAACTCTTTCTGATGATGGTGATTTGGTACCACTTCAACTTACCCTGGACTTTAAGCCAAATCTACCAGGTCAGTTAATTTCTGATTACTCGCTTTTATATTTCTTTACATATATATGTATGTATATGTATACGTGCATGTTTTATTTTCTTAAAGGTATATATGTATTGTGCTCTTGTTATGTGTATTGACTGCAGAGGAAGCTGAGCGAATAATACAGTCCAAAGGGCGTGTGTTTTGCTTACACGATGAACCAGGCGTATACAGAGTCTGGATGCCAAACGGTGAGACCCCAGGACTAGCAATATCAAGAGCCTTTGGTGATTACTGTGTAAAAGACTTTGGCCTAATTTCTGTGCCTCATGTAACTCAAAGAGATATAACCAGCAGAGACCAATTTGTCATTATGGCAACAGATGGGGTATGTTATGTATATACGTCTTTAATAAAACACTGAATCAATCAACCAATTAGTATCTTAAATTTATAAAACTGAAAACTTTTGGCTCAGGTATGGGACGTGATTTCCAATCAAGAAGCAGTGGAGATCGTTTCTTCAACAGCAGATAGGAAAAAATCAGCTAAAAGGCTGGTGAAATGTGCGGTTCGTGCATGGAAATATAAGAAACGAGGCATTGCAATGGATGATATGTCTGCCATTTGTCTCTTCTTTCACCCCTCATCACCTCATCAAAATTTGAAGGTTACTAAACAAGCTAGCATCTGAAAAATAAATAAATTAAGAGCTGGTTCTCTTCTGTTGCTAGATATACACTATATATCGAACGAAACCAATTTGGGTTAGGAGTTTTGTGTGTAAGAGTCCAATAATAAAATACAATACATCTGAAAACACAGTGACCAACATTGATGTAAACCATATTAACTTTAATTCGATTACATATATTGCTTGCAATTTGATAAGAAAGCTAGCATAAATGGGCATATTATTTGATGACATCCACTAGAACCTTATGTTGTGGTTTTCATTATTTCAAACTATAGTATATGGTTTCCACTTTAATTTGGATTTGTCCCTCCAGTTTGTGGAAGATAAATTTAAAATCAAAGTAAGAAGGAATATGATTATATGTGTTGTGTTTATAGACATAATGTAGTGCTGATTACTTCTCTCCACCAATGTTTGAAGTTTCGAGTTTAAATATTTTTCTTCAAAATTAAAAATAATTAAAAAAAATATTTACTATTATATCAATTTTATTAGGACCCATGGTGAAATTAGAGAATTTATCAATTTATAATAAAAAAATTCTTTTTTTATCAACACATCCGCCAATGAGATTAACTAATACACTATATTTAATACATACTTGCGATTTAATCTCAATAATAATTGATATTACAACAATCCCCCTTAAAAATTGTATAAAAATAATTGGATAAAATTTGTAGTGCCATACTGATATTAAAACCATATATGTATATAGTTTATTCTAGTGGGTTCCGTAAAATTTGTAGTATCATACTATCATTAATATATATAGAGAGAGAAAAAAAAATTTGTTCTAATATTCAAGTGTTCAAAATATACGTTTAGATTTGATAGTATATCATAAATTATGTCATGAATTATATAACTTGTTATATCATTTTTATATGTTCACGAAAACACTTTAAACATAAATATGATATTACAACAATTATAAAAATATAAGAGAATAAAGGAAACAGGGCCAAAAAAAACACACGCATAATAATTTAAGTGATTCGGTAATTACTTATATCTATAACAGATCAAACTCTCGCTTCTTTTGTTGAATTAATAAGAATTTGTCACAAAAAAATTCTTAGAAAGAACTTACAAATAATACTTTCTTTCTAGGATTACAACAATTGCTCTCTCAATGTTTTATATTGTGTTTATGTTGTGACGATATTTCTCAAGTCAAAATAAAACTTTTATATAACCTACTTACATTCTAAGTTAATCCTAATTCAAGTTAGAATAAAATAAAATGTTTGAAACAACTTAAAAGTCCTTAAAAATAGGATAAATTGTACTAGCACCGCAGCCCTAGCCTTTGGGCATCGTGACGCTGCGTTAATAGTTGTCAGCGCTAGCATTCAATGTCGCGGTGTTGCACTATAGGACGTGTGGTGCCACGGTGCCCACATTTTTGGATTGGGCGTCGCAGCCATGGCCTTCAAATGTCACAACCTCTACCTATTCCTTTGTCCTTCCAAGTTTGTCGTGTTTTCACACCTTCTCCACATGTCCCTTATTTATTGGCTTAACTCCAAAATATTTTTTTCATGATTTTTAATCATTATTTTCACATTATATATATATATATATATTTGATACAATATCTTATACAATTTCGAACTTTCGCACCTTCTCTGCATGTCCCTTACTTATTGGCTCGACTCCAAATTATTTTTTTCATGATTTTCAATCAATATTTTTACATTATATATATGTATATGTGTGTGTGTGATACAATATCTTACACAAACTTTTGAATTATTAAATCAATGCACATTCAATGACTCAAATTAAATTCTAAATAAACATTAATTATAATGCTAATTATACATATTTAGTTACAAGTGAATTATTAAATGTACATTAATTTAACAATCTAAAATTTTAAAAGCTCTTTTATTAAAAGTATAATACCATGATCATATTCTACATGCTAAGCAGTAACGATTGTAAATTGTAAAAAGGTGATAATAAAATATAACTATCCACAATTTAGGGTAAAAAGTATAATATGACATGTTTTAAGTTCCACACCATTGCATGTGATTTATCATTGTTTTTTAATTTACTAAAACATTCTGATTATGTAATTATAATTTTGAAATTAGTGATTTAAAATTATGTTTGAACATAATTTTAAATTAAAAATTAATGAGAAGTTATTACAAAATCAAGTATGTGTGAACATATAAGAAAAGAATAAAACGAAGAGTCAAAAGTGATAAAGGGTATGAAACACAAGTGAAAATGTTCTAAGTCTGATGACAAAATGACTAGTAAAGATTTCAAAAGACCTAATGCCCTAACATTGACATTAGAATGCCGCAGCATTAGCATAAAGTTGCATTTACTGCCCCAACATTAATTACAAAATGCCGCAGCGTTGCTTGTTTGAGAAAGTTCGTTTTTAACTTAAATAAACTTTTTTAAATAGATTTTGAATTCTCATATGCATGAATTTTTATTTCAACTAAGTTTAAAGTTTTTAAAGACTTTGTAAACACTATATAAACTTTTATAGCTTTTAAAAATTCATTAAACATTAAAAAAAACTCTAATAAAAAAAATAAAAAGTTAAAAAATCTTGAGTGTTAAGTGTAAAAGAGTGTCATAAGTAGTATTTTTAGTTCTAAGTGAATAAAAAAAAACACTTAAAAAAACGTGTTATAAGTAGCATTTTAATTTTAAGTGAATGAAAAAAATACTAATAAATTTTTTAAAAATTTTTTATTGTTGTATTTTTTAATAATATCTTTAAAAAATCTTTATATTTTTTTTTTATAAACTTTATAAAAAAAGGTTAAGATTTTGTAGTCCATCTTAAATATAAATATTTATTATCGAATCAAATAAATTAATTTATAATTATTTTTATTATTTTTATTTTTATTTTTATTTTTATTATTAATTAATTATGATTGAAACTTTTAAAAATAAAATTTATTAAAGTACGCGCCAAAAATATTCCATCAAATTAGTATTAAAGCAAATGTTAATCGGTAAGAGGGATCAGTTGTAATACTAATATCCTTCAAAACATCGTGTCAGCCGCGTCTTCCAGTTTACAAACACCCTCCGCGCCGCCACCAGCAGCAGCATCTCCTCTTTTCTTATGATCACCGCCGCTTTCTCCCACTCTCTCCCCCACTCGCCCCCTCGCGTGCAAGCCACGCTCCACAACTCTCTCCTTCCAACTCCCCATCCCATCACCCTTCCACTTCACTTCCCTCGCTGTAAAATCCTCCTCCGGCTTCATCCGTCAATGTCCTCCGTCCACGTTGTACCGAATTTCCCGGCGAACAATCCGGAGCCTATTCAACTCAACGACGAGTCCGATCTATGCCAAATTCTCTCTCCTGAAGGTCTCATTTCCATTTGTGGCTTCGGTTCTCTCCTCTCTGGTACGTGCAATTATTCGTGATCATGATTTATTTCTACTTTTTTTTTCTCTTACAAATTATGATACGGGGCCGTTTTTTAGACTTGAGAATAGTGCGAGAAGTACGTTTCCCGATCTGATCAACTTCAGAGTAGCTAAACTGAACGGATTCCGCTGCGTGTTCGCTCACGCGGCTCCGATCTTCTTCGAGCGTGGCATCGCCAAGCCTGAAACCAAGGTCACTCTCTAACGCTTCCACGTGTCGCTATTTGTTTGTTATTTTCTTTTTGTTTTCATATAATTTTTATTTAGTTTAGCTGATTAAAGAATAAAATTGAAACTTGGATATCAATTCAGGAAATTTCTAGCTTGAGTGTGGAGCCATGTGAAGGAGAGACACTGATTGTTACTGTTTTTGAAATTAGAAAATCAGAGGTATAAGTTAAAAGATATAATTTATGTTGAGTTGCCATGTTCTGTTACAAATGAGGTTTGAGTATATATTTTTTTTTTACTGAATTTATCTTTAATCTACCAAGTCAGATTCCGGCTTTCATCAAATGAGAGCTTGAGTTCCGTTTTCTAACTGTAAGTCGAGCTTTACTGTCGATTTACTGGTTGAATTTCTAGTACAAGTTCATGCATGCATACAGTTTTTTTCTCTTTACACGTTTTACCAGAAAGGCTTGACAGGAATCCATTTACAAACCGTGCGGTGTGTGAAATTTGATAATATTGATGGTCTTGCCTTTATTCTGTCTTTGGTTATGGAAGCTCTGATTTGGGGTGAGAATACAGGTGTTGTGTGCTGGTTCCAGGGATGAGGAGTTTTTCCAAATCAGATGCGAGGGTTGTTAACTTTCTTTAATGCTCTTATTATTAGTTTAAGAACTTCGCACATAATTCAGAATTACTATCTATAATTAAGACGATGGGAAAGGATGATATTGCTTTTGAAGCGATTGAATACCTTTGGTTTGGTTTGCCATTGCCTTAACCCCACATTATCAAATACCAATGCGAGGACTGTGGAGGTTTCTTTTTGGCTAGCCTTATATATCGACATCACAGAATTTTCTTTTCTTTTCTTTTTTATAGTCTATTCTTCTTACATTTAACATACTATATTTGCTTGCTATTTTTCAACAAGAAGCAAGGAGATCTTCTTTCAGCATTATGGCTGATACAACATTGATAAGATTTGGCAGGATGATATCTTACCTTGGCGGTTTATCTTTGGCATTGGTAGGTGCTGTTTCTTATTTGTGCGTATTTATTTGTTTATTTTATTGCTGGTACGGGATATAGTAGATGTTATATCATTTTGATGTAACTAATCATCATAACCCAAATGCAGAAACCAGCTTATCATACAGCAAATAATTGATGTCTTGAATCTCTATAATAATTGAATGAATATCTGACTTAACCTCCTCTAGAGTCAAAACCTTAATGTGCATGCATGCACAAGGGAAGATTGACAAAAAAATTACAGCTTTGGTGGTTGTCATTGAACCTGGTTGATCTGCAGTTAACACTTTCAGTGGCATATTCCATTTTTTTTTGGTTCTTTTCAGACATTGCTGTTTTGTTTCTTCCTTCCCAATTTGCTTTTTGTTCTATATGATTTAAACTTAGCTGTCCCATGAGTCAAAAGGCCAATATGTCTGCTGTAAACTCTATTTGCTATGCTAGGTTCTCTATACATAAACTGAACTTGTGAAATTCTACTCTTCAGTGTGTTGGCAGCCAAGAATCTTGGCAATGAAGCTTACAACAACTTTCTGGATAACACTTTCCTTGGAGACCGTAAAACTACCATCCGTGAGTACTTGGCAACGACAGGAGTGGGCATCATAAAAGAGGAGCCTCCAGAATCCCTCGAGACCCATTATGGCGGGTGATCACAATAAATTGATTCCTGCAGAAAATTTTTGTTATTGTAGGATTTGATAGTGGCCGATCTGACATTACTGTGGCCAAGAATAAAGTCAAAAAAAAGAAAATTAGTTGTTCTGGCTCAATTCTTTTACTCTCAGAACTGGCAAACAGGAGAACAATGTTAAGTTTGCTTGTGATTGTGATAATAGCAGACCCCTTTTTGCTTCATCTCGTGTTAGAAAAGTGGAGGACTTTATGAATAATGTCAATTTGAATACCGTGCGCAAATGTCAATATTGGAATCTTAGCCAGTTCAAGCTCTATATTTAGGCTATACACAAATCGCTACATCTTTTTCATGACAAGATGAGCCTGAGTTCATCTTATACCTTCTACTCTTCAAAAAAATACTCATGTTTTGATATTTCTAAATTTAGAATCGTCGGAAACTGATCTTAAAAGAAAGTGCATGGTCAAGTTAAACTTTGAAGTGTAACTTTAAATTTTCTGATAGATTAGGCTGTACGTTCTATTTTTCAACTGAACAATTTTGTTCTTGCTGTAGTTTGTTTCTAGCTGAACTGGCCCAGCAAACAGAGAAAATAATGTTAGGATTGTTGATTTAAATAAATGTCTTATGGTTATTATGATAATAATTTGTCGATCCTCGTCACGTTAAGAGGCCTTTATGATTTGGTGTTGATATTCGAATACCTTCCCTGCGCAAATGTTAGTGTGGAGCATTCATGTCTATCTACGTTAAATTTCCTTTCTGCAATTCAAAAAGCTGTACGATGTTTTTCTCTTGATGGTCATTAAATGCCCCCATCGTCACAAGTCTCTGGAAGATATGATAACAAATCCCACATCGAAATCAAAGTGACGTCATGGGCTAGATCCAGGTGTTTAAAAGACGCAAGACTAGTTTGATGGAAAATCAACCCAGTCCTGTCAGGGGTGAAGGGTGACTTGTCAATGATCGATTAGAGATGGCGGGCCGTGCCAACACCTTGTTTAAAGAACACTTCTTTTTGAGACGAGTGAGTTTCCACCCTACTTTCGGTGGGGCTTGCCCGACAATTTTTGGATGAGGCTCGCTAAACCATTTAAGTTAATGTTGGCCTTAAGCCCATCTAATATGTGTTTTCCGAATTGTGAAATTGAGATATGATATTTGCAAGTTATGATGCTAATTGACGGATGGGGAATCTTGAAGATTACATTGTGAAGCTTTTAAGTATTGATTCATTTATCTACAGCATGGTTAGTTCTATTCTATCGGGTTATATTCCCAAGATCACATTGTTGTTCTTCAAGCTGATCGAAAAGATACAACCAAATCATATTCATATTTCATTTTCTATTCTTGAGCTATTACACAATTGTGGGTTTCTTCCTTCTCTAGTTCCCTAATTAACAGTTCTATCATCTTCTTATACATGGGCATATAATGATCGTTTATCATTGTTCTTGAAAGGTGAATTTTATTGTAAAGTTTCCTGAGCGTCTCATATAAAGCAACTCGCTCCTCCATAGGATCATCACCATCCAAATTAGCACCATCTGATGAAGAAGGCATGGAGACAATATGCATGATTCTGCCAGGAGGATAGAAATGGTGACTCTCCGTGACATCTGATGAAGAAATGGAATTTTTTATTTCTGATGCTTCAGCTAGAACATTCTCCTCCTCTGTAATTTCTTTTATTGCAGCAGCTTCTTCCTCTTGGGCTTGAATGTCAACTTTGTTTTCCTGCCTCTTAAGTTCCTTCTCCAATTCATACCATAACTCACCTTCAGTAACACCTTCCACATTGGATGCAGCAATGCGTCCGTCCACTGAAATGAGCTCCTCATCTTCGTCTGTATCATCATTTCCCGAGGAATTATATTCTACTTCAGTCAGCACTGCCTCACTTGTTACCACGGAAGTCGGATGATGAGCCTCAGAACAACTTTCAGGTATTAGAGGAGTTTCCGTAATATCCTCTACTTTTGAGTTTGACAATTGAGCCACGGCACGTCGACGTGGACCCATGCAAGACCATGATGAAAAAGATGTGCGTGTTTTGACAACAGCTTCAGCAACATTCTTTGCACGCTTCATTACAACCTAAGATTTGCCAAGCAGAAAATTCCTTTCATAATCTTAAATAGGAGTAAACAGGGAAAGCAAGAGTGGGAGAAGATACAAATTATGGATGAATGTACAATATGCTACTTGATTTATTGCAAGCTAAAATTTGTGGAGCAAGAAAACCCTTATATGTACAAATTATGGCAAAAGAAAACACTATGGAAGCTGAATATTTAGTGGTAATCCCCTATCTTGGAATGATAATTCAAACCACTGGAAAGGAATACTTAATCATTATTAGATGAGAGACCTAGACGTTACCCGAGTACTGTTGGAAACAGGTCGCAGAAGTGCACCTGCACCGGCAACCCTGGCTTTTGCACTGGCAATAGAAGGTAAACGAGATCCCAAAGCAGTTGCTGATCGATACACAACATTCAGGACCCTCGTATGTTCAACCTGATCCCGCAAATCATTTAACCAAGATGATGCTGTGACCTAACGACAAGAAGTTTTTAAGGATCTTGAAATTAAATTCAGAATAAGCTGGGAAGTTATATTATGACTGTTAAGGATTAATGTTATACATCACAGAGATTGTTTTGGAGCAAGGAGAAACAGATTCAGTACCTCGCATCGTAGATCATCAACAGAAGCAGTTGAGAATGTAGGCACTAGATCAGACCCATTAATAAGAGTAGTGATAAAGTGCTTGCCTGACTCTGCCAAATCCCAAGTCATACAGGCAGCTGCAAAATGGCACTTCAAGCATTTAGGTAAAGCATATGATCCTAAATCAGAGTCAATACATATGGGACCAGAAATGACCTAAAAGCAAAGTAGCCAATGAGTACCTGGGGCAAATGCAAAACAAGTGCAAGAGGAGAACTCTTTCTGTTCCCGCAGAATATATGTTAACAGCGCAGCAGTACCACCGCCCAGTGAATGCCCGACAATCTGGATATGAAAATGAGGTATTATATTAGAAGTCTGCATATGAAGATCACCAATTATATCATTAAAATAATACAAAAAATTGTTTTGTAAAAGGTTAGGAAAAAATTGGTTCCTCCAGAATCAGATATCAATTGATGCAGAGGGATGATAGAAAATAGTATTTCAACACCCAATAACACCTTCTATTGGCTGAAAGCAGACATCAAGCTCCCAAATAAGGTTAATGAAGTATTAATACAAAGTATATCAAATGTTCAAGTTGACAAGAAGAGGAAAGAATCTAGGTAACAGAAGGTTACAGTAAATGCAAAATGGATTTGGACAAGGATGGAATCTACTAGAATTTTCAATGAAAATAACAAGATATACAGCACAAACAATTTTTTCCTAAAATACTATCTCCATTGCCTCAAAGCAAGAAAATTACTTCCATTACAAAGATAAACTCTAAGAAGATAAGTATCAATTACCTTAACTTTGTAGTCAGGATATTCACCACAAGCCTTGAGAAGGCAAGGAGTACTAAGCTTTGCTATCCAACGAGCTGCAGCAACCATTCCACAGTGTGCGTATCCTAAAACCAAATTGCTTATCCCACCATCATGTAAAACCGAATGGTGGAAAGGGACCACTGCACCGGTTACTGCTGTTAGGGTGTCTTTGATGCTATGAGTACCGCGAATCAATAGCAGGAAACATTTCAAATTTTTATCACGTATAATTGTGAAAGCGGGCTTCAAAAGCTGCAAAATCATCATTGTCATGAACATTAAATCATCACTCAATAGAAATCTTCGAAATCAGGATTTTTCTACAATGCTAGGATGGTTTTAATGGTATTGATAGTGGAATTATTAGTATCCATAAGATTAATAGTTGAACATCATTACCCTTAATTTCCTAATTTGATCCAGCGATCCAAATTATTTTCGGTATTATACTAGGACTTTAATTCCAGTGTTATAGAATGACCGTCGAAATCAAACAAAACAAAATGTCAAGATAATGACCTACCCCAGCCTTCGGTTTTTGAAGGAGGACTTCATCTTCAGAGAAACCGGCAGATTCTAAAAACACCGGAAATGGCTTCTTGGAAAAGAGCATGCATAAGGTCAATAATCTCAACAAGTTATTCAATTCGGCAATAATTTCGGGGCCTTTTAGTTGTACAGAATCAGTGCCAGCATATACACTTGCAACTTGTAAATTTCCCTGCAATAAAATAAAGATTTAATTAACATCACAATTTTAACCAAATATAAGACCCACAATATTCATTTGCGCGCAATTACAAAACAACAAACAAAGAGAACAACTTTCAAGTAGCTAATGATATTCTTGAACAAATTGTACTTAAGTAGCTAAATTTCAGATAATGTAACCCTAAAATCAACTCAAAACACAATAAAAATGAAGAACAATAATAAACTTTTATTATTTTATGAAGGCCTTCAAAAAAATACTAACTTGTTTTCGCATGAGATAATTGATGCCGAAAGCCAAGTCAGCAATCGGCCATTTACCCAGTGTCTCGGAGTAAGTAAAACGCAGCGTTTCGGACAATGTAGTGATGGTCTCAATCCACGTGGCAGGCGCCTGAGCCTGCCGCCGAACAATCCGTCGCCTCGCCGATCTGTTCGATGTCGACAAATCCCCGGCTCTCTCGCAGTCCTCCGCGTCTTTAGAAGCTACTCTTCGGCTGATCACGAAGTAGAGCAGCACCGCCGCGCCCGCCGCCGTCGCCATTGCTCCCGCCGCCATATCGGATCTTTCAATCAGAGCATCCGATCGGGAGATCTTAAAAGGTTCGCGAGAGTGGCAAAAGGTGAAATTCTAGAGAAGATAAAGGGACTTTCAACTTTCAAGTAAGAGATGGAGGAGAAGAGATTAAGATTTGGACGACAGACAGAGAACGTGTCGATTCCGAAACATCGTCGAAGTTTGTTTCGTTTCAGTTTTTACTTAAGTTTGAGAGTCGAGTCCTGGTGGGACCTTCAATTACTATACTGTCCTGCTTCTTTTCACCAAATTCCTCGCCCTTTATGAAGAACGATGAGGGTATTTTGGTAAATCGAACACACGCGAAGCTTCTTTTGTTCCGTTTCGTTTCTTTTTCGTTTAGTTTTCAGTTTAGGCGTGTCCGAGTCGAGATGGAATACGCAATGGCTATGATGTCCTAACTTTTGATTGATAAGGGTATTTCAGTAAAAAAATTCGAACGTTGATGCATAGAAGAAATAGATAAGAGAGCGCGCACGTCAGGGATCATGGATTGGAGGGTAAATTTCGTGCGTTTACTTTACGATTATTTTTCTTTTTTAAATTTTCCTAATATTTAGAGTGGAGAGTGAAGATGACGTGGATTTGTGAAAAGGAGAAAAGAGTATTGAAGATTGGGCCCTACAGAATAATAGAAGTGGGCCATGTGGGATTAAATGAAGCCCAATGTTGTTGTGTTTGTTTGCCAAATTTCCCTTGGGCTCCTACTTTTGATAACAAAAATCAAATTTTGACCAGAAAATTTCACGAATGGGGTGTTTGTCAAAGTGGCAAGACCCTGCCCCAGCCAGATTTGATGGCGGGGTTTGAACCCCCTCCCTAATAGTCTCTAATATAAAATGATTAATGTTTCTGATGATTTTAATAAGAATAAAGATAATTTTATTTTAATATTTTAAGTTAATTAATAATTTTATTTTTATTAAATATAAAATATTTAATTTTATCCTTTGTTAATTTTTGTTGTTAATTTAAATAAAAAATTTATATTTAATATATTTTTATCATTTTACTCCTAATATATAAATGGACATGTGTCATTGTATGATTTGTTATAAATGATACGTGTCATCATATAATTAATTATTTTATTAATAAAATAAATTAAAAAATTAAAAATAAAAACTGACACTGTCGCCAGAAACGGCGGCCAGTCAGCCCCCGACGACCGTTTTTCGACGACATGCCGACAACAAAAATTTATCAAATTTACATAATTGGACTCCATTTTTCTTGATCTACACAGTAGTGGGATCATTTTTAGTATAAAAAAATTAAAATGTAGTAACCACTTATCTAACCGAAAATAATAAATATTTATATATATGTATAATATTCATATTTTATTTATATGCAGATGATACTTGATTTATGTATTATTATTTGTAGTGTTTGTATAGATTAAGGACCTATTATTAGTATTTTGTTTATTTGTAAGACTTTAGATTTATTTTAAGGACCAAATTGTAATACTTTGAAAGTTTTTTGGGCTAATTTGTAAATATTAAAAATTAGCCTCTTAGTATAAAAATACTCATTTGAAACCCTAATTCACTCATTTGAGTCGAGCCAGATCTTTTAGAGTGAGAAAAGAGAGAAGAGAGAAAGAGAAGAGGAATAAGAAAAAGAAGAAGAAATTTGAAATTTAAACTTTAAGAAGTATATTATGACCCTTTCTTAATTTTTTGGTGTTAATTTAATAAATTTCTTTAAGTTTTGATTTCTGTAAATATGAAAATTTGGGGATTCGATGTGAATTTTGTAAGATATATTAAGAATTGACGATGATTGAGTAGATAACTTGATAAATTATGATGAATTGTAGAATTTATGCTTGATAATCTCTTGATCCAAAAATTTTATAAATTGGTGTCTTTTGATTCTGGTTTTGCATTTTGAGTATATGAAATTAGACATGTCTAGAATTATTTGAGACTTTGAATGATTGAAAATTTAAAAAATTGAATTTATAATGAATTTACCAAAATGACTATAAAATTCTGAAAATTTTTTGTGTTAACAGTATGATACAGTGACAAACTATTTTTGATCTGTTGAGTGATCTTCAAAAATTACTAATTTTTGTAATATGATAATTTTATATGTCTAGTATGATATATTCAAAATTGAGAATTTATATCAATGTGGTTAAATTGTTACGATTTTCTAAAGTGTATCAGCTCATTATAATATTTGATTAACAGATTTTTAAAGTTATAGAATAAAATAGTTTTAAATTACTTTTGGAATGGATTTTGAAGTGAAATATTTATCATGAATTGAGATATGTGTCAAGAGTAATTCTGTGATAGTTTTATAAATTTTGAGTTAGTATATGGTTTTATAAAATTGAAAAATTGAATATTGTTCAGTAAATATCTTGATCCCGTCAGGATAATAGTTGAGATTTGATGGTATTTATGAAACGGATTGTGTAGAAATTATGATATAATATTCATTTATAAGAATGATATATGAGTCAATAATTATATATTATGATTTTTGAGCAATTGGACGTCATTTGATGTATACATTTTTTTTGTTAAATATAAGTAGTCAAAACGACAAGTTTTGAGAAACCAAATAATTAAACTAATTCAATATGATAAGTGCAATATGTGTAATTTTATAAGCTATTTAAAGTATTTTGTGTGAATGTTGAGGCTTATGAAAGGATTAATCTCCATTGATAGGTTAATGAGAATTAAGCATTGTAGCCGAAAATGTTAAAAGGTAAGTATCCTAAACTTTTACTGAATTCACAATAAACATAGTATTTGTTTATGTATGATTTTGTAAATATACTTAGAAATATGTTTATGTTATGTTAAAGTATATTTGATATGAAGTGAAAGACATATGTTTATGAATGTGAGCATTAACATTGAGCATGGACATATATGTATTTTTTAAAGTAAGTTTTCAAAATGAAATGTGTTTAACAAATAAAGTTTTTGAAGTGTGATATGTCCATGAGAAATATTTTGTGTTTTGAGGATGTTTGAACTCACTATTGACTTAGTAGACATCTTATGTGTTTTGTAGAGTCTTTATGTATGATATTTCCTTCGAAATTGGTATATATTATGTGTTCCGTATGTAGGGAGGATTCTATTGGTACCTAAAGAAAGAGTGAGTCATCACATTTGTGTGGTGGAGTATTGGTGCATGTGAGAGGACTCACCGATGATCAGGGTGAGGGTTGGGCTCTTACTTTCGGTCATGAGCATTATATATGTGTAATTTAAACTTTATTTGTACTATTTCTCTCATACGGTATGTCACCTACGAGTGACATTTAGCTCATTATGTGATATGTGATGTAAAAGTCTTACTAAGTAATAGTTGAGTAATGGTATTCCTATTATATGTTTTGAAAGAATGTGTAAGTGCTTACCTGACATGTGATTTGATAAAATTATAATTATAATTTATCATGGTATATCATACATATGCATTGTGTATATATATGTATTTTTATTTTGATATGTGAAAAATTAGTATGCTTACTGAATTTTATACTCATTATAGTTTATGATGACTTTAGGTAAATAAGGTACATGTGTGCTTAACGGATTTGGCAAGGTTTCTACTGTCCCTTAGGTTCCCTAAGTTGTTAGGTTGCTAAGTATTTCATTTGTGGACACATAGTTTAAGATATTTGATTTGTCCATATTGAATAAATACTTATGTGTTATTTTATTAGGTGTGGTTGTATTTGATTTGTGTTTTACCAAGTATGGTCATGGGTTGATTTTGTATTAAACTTACTAGCAACTTGATAAGGATTTCTACGTTGAATTCAAGTTTGAAAATTTATACAATATTAATTATGAGTGCATATTATTAAATGAGTGTAAGTTATATTATATTTTAGATCTTTTGGGTCTGGGACATGACACAGAAATGGTCAAAAATGGTGGAGGGTGGCGGCGGCCACCATTGGCCGCCGACAGCCTCCGTTAAACAATAGGGCAGTGACTTACACCGCCACCATAGGTGGATAGATCGGCGGTCGATCTATCCACATGTGGTGGCGGTGCAAGTCACCGCCCCATCATTTAACCACGGGCGGCGGTAGCCGCCGCCACTCTCCACAATTTTTGACTATTTTTTAATTTTTTTTTTATCAAGAATGATCCCACTACTGTGTAGATAAAAAAAGATTGGAGTGCAATGATGTAAATTTGATAAATTTTTGTTGTCAGCGTGTCGCTAAAAAACGGTTGCCGGCGGCCGGTCGACTGTTGTTTCGGCGACAGTGTCAGTTTTTATTATTTATTTTTTAATTTATTTACAAATTATTTTAAAAAGTGAACTAATTACATAATAACACGTGTCTAAAAGTATTAATCATATTTTAACACGTATCATATTATTAAAGTTTATTTTTAAAATTATATTAAATTAATTTAATGGATGAGATTGTGTTACATATTCAAAAAGACAATAAATTGGTAAGATTGTGTTACGTATTCAATGAGTAATTTATTTATATGACTTGATTACATTTTTACCTTTCCACCATTAAAATTAACGACAAAAATTAACGAATTAGGATAAAATTAAATATTTTATATCTAACGGGATAAAATTATTAATTAACTTAAAACATTAAAATAAATTTGTTTTTATCCTATTTTAATATTTTATATTAGATTTAAAGTTAACCTAAGTAATGTTTGGTGTCAATACTTCAATTATTGAGATGTTAGATTTAATTTAAACTAATTTTTTTTATAGAGATTATTTATTTTTCTTCTAGGGAGTTGATTATTTATTTTCTTTTTAATTATAAAAATTATTTATTTTTTTTCAATTGTAAAAAATTAATATTGTAATATTAAAATTTAAGATATATAATACTTGTATCCTAAAAGAAAATGAGTTAGATTTAAAGCTATAATTATTAGATTTGACAGATTGAATTAAACTAAACTATTTGACTAAATATTTTAGAAAAAAAAACCTTCTAGCCGTTTGTACGGAGAATTCAATTTCACCGGGTCATGCGCAGAAAAAAGGCTATTAAAAATATTAAATAAGTTCACATTATAAACAGTATAACTTTTTATGATAGGATCATTTTTTTATATTCACGCATTAACATGAAAATTCTACTAATTTCAAACGACCAAACTAGTTGAATTTTAATATTTATTACGAAGTTACATGAGCATGTGAATCTATAGGAGGGAAACTATCCCTTGCCGACGATTATTGATTAGTAAAATATAATATCTTGTTATTTCTAATCTCGTTCTAAATTGGATTTAATAAGTAGTTCATTACTTATTAACATTATTTTTATTTATTTAATAAATAATATTATATTTTTTAAATATTATTTAAAATTTTATATTATAAATAATGTGTTAAGTAATTAATAGTTGATAAAATGATGTAATCAATTATATTAAAAATTATAATATTATATTATTTAATAATTACTTAACATATTAATTTAATATTAAATTTTTAAATAACATTTAAAATATATAACACTACTCTTATTTTTTTATTTATTTATGTAATAATGTGACACAACTAGAAGAATCTTGCATTGGACATATTAAAGGCGTTGAATTTCCAAATAGAGCCAGAAATTTAACAATTACATTGCATTATGATTTTTTTTTTTTAATTCTAAAAAAAACTCATCACCCAATGCCCTAAATTTTTATATTGCTTCAATAAAAAACCCTATACATTAGACTTGGGGCCCCTCTTGACTCTTTGAGAAATGTGTAACCCTAATTTCTCTATTTGATTCCAACTTAGCAGTCAAATACAAAGGCCATAAAAACAACCAATGCCCAAATCTCTAGATTCTGAAGTTGACCCAAAAATGCTTATATAATTGCAAAAACTTTGATATTTTTAAATTCACATGTTTTAACAGTTTTTACATATAAATAAACTTCCTAGCATCTAGACTTGTTTCCTTTGTCATACGGTGAATTTTATGTTTCAAGTACATTTTAAAATATAAACTTATATTACAATCACTTTTAATTTCTTAAAAAAAAAAAAATTAAGGTCCGTTTAGTATAAAGATAATTTATTTAATAAATATTGCTTCTAGTTTATAATTGTTTATTGTTTTTAGTTAAAAATTAATTTCATTTTATTGAGACTAATTATAAATTTACAAGGGCTCGAATTAATTCATTTGTTATTTTTTTACTTTATAATAATTATGACTTTAAAATTAGAGTAAAGCGAAAGAAAAAAAACTAATTGGATCAATTTTTAATTGGTATAATTTGATTTAAAGTTCGATTATTGATTAGTTAATAATTAAAGTTGGATCAAGTTAAACAAAAAATATTTAAACTAAATTAAAACGAACCCAATCAATTCGATTTGGTTCGGGTTCGTGTTCGTGTTCGTGTTCTTGGATTTGTATTCGAACTAATCGGTTTTAATTAAACTCAATCCTAAACCAAAACCCATTTTACTGGCGGCTACTCAAAATCACAACAATTTTTATATGGAGTAAAATCTTTAAAGATTTTATAAACAGTCGGGAATAAAGAGGAATTAGATAATTTGGGTCCAATTTGATCAACATTTGTAATCACGTAATCATGATAAAATCTTCTTCCTTTTTTTTTTTTTTTTTTGTTTTTAAGTGCCTCAAGTTTCAAATAGGCATTATATTATTATTAGTGGGTCACAATCACACCAACTGGACGCTCCAGGGTAATTGCTTCATATTTCACATGTATTTTCAATTATCTATTATTGAAATTAGTCCAATTACCTACCCTTTTTTTTATAAAAATAAACTAAATAAATAAATAGCTTGAATTTTTTTTGCCCTCTTTTTAAAATCAATTTCATGAGTTTGTTTTGCTTCTGCTGCAAAAACCAACCATTTAAAGCTTTTTAATCAACCCTAATTACCAAAACTTACATCGTCAGCAAAGGATTTACCATATAAAATTTAATTCGTCAGTTTAAAGTTTAACGATTGCATTACAAAACATTTTGATTCATTTTGTAAAAAATCGAATTAATTTTTTTTTAATTTTTAAAAGTGTGGATAAAATTATTTTTATTTTTGCCTATTCAAGATCAATTAAGGTATACCAACAGCACAAACGGGGTTAAAAACTTTATTAAGAGCATTCTAAAATTAAGAAATATTTTTTGGACTTAAAGGCTTGCCTTTACTTCCTAGAGAAGAGAGATTTGGAGTTTGAGTTTTAACAAATATTAAAATGATTTAATTTTTTTTTTATTTTGTGAGAATTTTTTAATTTAAGTAATATGTATTTAAAATTGTATATGTTACTTTTAATAATTTTGATACTTAATTTATGTGAGTTATATTTTAAAGATGTACATTACTTTGTGTCTTAGGAGAGCTTTTTAATTGTATATGTTACTCTCCATGTTTCAATAGTATAATTTAAATGAATTATACTTTAAAGATGTACATATTGCTTTGTCTTGTTGTTCTGTCTTAAATGAGCCTTTTAATCGAAGATAAATATGTTAAAAATTATATATATTATTCTCGATGATTTCGATAACATAATTTAAATGAGGTGTGCTTAAAAAATGTGTTATTCTTAAAAAAAATTTAATTATATAATTTAATTACAATATCAGTACTATAGTCTAATATAGTATTAGCATTATAATACAATTTATATAATCTAAAAAAATTATTCAAATATTTTTCCACATTTTATTATTTCTTCAACATAATAAAAATAAATTACTTCATAAGTCCGAATTAGATCAAATTGTCCTAAAATGGAGAGTAAGTAGTTAAAAGTGAAAGGAAAATTAGGCACGTGACAAAATGGAGTCCAGTCAGTAATATTTAGCAGCCCTTGTGAGATCGTTCATATTTTGTCTTCCCACCAACACCAACTGATCCCACTTTCAAAAAACTCTTCCGCAAACTTTGCTCTGTTTTTTTTTTCTTAATCGCTCCATTCTTCTTTCAAATCCAAAAAAAAAAAGAATATATTTAAAAAATATTTTTAGAAACCCTTTTTGACATTCTTTCATTCTCTTCCAAGTTTTGTTTCAAATGGGGAGAGTTGTTGGAGAAGAAGATTCAGATATCAAGTCTCAGTTAGTCTCAGAGATTTGCTCCCTTTCAAGAATCTCCATTGCTTGTGCTCACAGGCCTTGTTCTAGCCCTGTTCAATCACATTTCATTGACTGGTATCGCCTTCTCAGTGTACGTTCTTCAAAGCCCTCTTGATCAATTCATTTTTCTGGGTTTGTTTGTTTCTTTTTTTGTTGGGGTTCAAGATATTAAGTTTATGCATGGATTTTAACAGGTTGAAGAAAATACTGGAATAGATGTTATTAGAAAACGGTATCGCAATCTCGGTATGTTTGGTTAATGATTAATGAATCAATGCTGTATTTACTTATACAATATGTTTATGTTTCTTGTTTGTGATGATAGAGGATGATTAACTTTTTTTTTTTTGTCTGCAGCTTTGCAACTTCATCCTGATAAGAACAAGCACCCCAAAGCTGAGTCTGCATTCAAGCTTATTCAAGAGGTTAGATTATTTTACTATTTTTCTTTTTTCTTCTTTATTTTTATTTGGTCCTTTTAGCATTCTTGGTGATACTTGCATTGCATTAATGAAAGTTGAGAAAATGGGATTGCTTGGAAGGGTAAACGAAACCAAATTATTAAGTTATATAGTATTAGAAGATTATACATCAATTATGCAAATTTGAATCTTCCTTAAAGTGAGAGAGAGAGAGAGAGATGGGCCCTCTCCTATTTTCACAAATAACAAGGCAACTAAAGTTTTGAACTGAGTCACAAGTTTCAGGGCACAACTACCTAAAAGATTGCAATAAAACAAACAACAAAACGGATCATAAAATAGTAAAAGTTTTAAGAGTTGCATTATTTGAGTCTCGGGGAATGGATGATATAGTTAGTAGGAGCTGTCCCACGAGACAATACCCATAATAAAAGAAAGAATGGGTACATAATTCAATTTTGACACCAGAATTTGGTTCAACTTTACCAACAGCATCTATATGTTAGGTATGAGTACTTTCAATTGATAATGCACACTCATTATAGGGACCAAGCTAGTGATTAAAAAAAAAAAAAACAATCCCTTTAATTTGTTGGTATCAATTATTTCAAATGGTAAAATCTCTTGTCGAGATTTGGGCTTCAATCCAATTCTTCTTGATCTATGTTTAATTTCTTTTGCTAATTACTCTGTTTCGGGGATTCTTGGTCTGAAGTTACAAATTTGGATTGCAGGCGTATACATGTCTCTCAGACAATGCCAAGAGAAAGGCATTTAACTTGGAGAGATGGAAAAGATTTTGCATTGAGTGCAACAGAATCCCCTATAAAAGCTGCAAATCTCCGGTAAGTTCGTATGAATCAAAACACGGGGTTTGGAATCCTGCAAAGTGGTCAAGATCTTATAAAATTATGAGGAATCTGAGAGACATTAAAGAAAGATTCAAAAAAGAGGCTAAAGTGATCGAGAACTGTTTGAGTGCAAATACAGCATCAAGGAAAGAATCGATACTCATTAATCCATCAAGCAATCTGTTTCAAAATCAACATAGAACCCGAAAGGAATCTCCTATCTTCGATCCATCTGACTATATCTTTCAGGGGTACCCAAATCTTCGGAGTCGGATGTCGAAGAAACCTGAGAATTATTGGTACTTCAGTAGGGAAAATATGCATAAATATGATATGGGAAGAGGGATGTGTGACTCTCCAATCTTTGAGAGCAGACCAGAGAGGAGAATGTTTAAAAGCAAATCTACTTGTGTTCGTTCCTAACTTAGAAATTGAATTTATCATTTCATTAATAAAATACAATCTGATTAGCATAATGTTTTTTCTTATGAAGTACTTCATTCTGCCACTTTTAAATGCTACTGTATATATAATTTATACATCAGAACCAAAAGACAACCTCAAGCACAAAAGTGTGAAACAGAAAATTTAGTTGTAAAACAAGCACATCAAAGCCCAGTAGAGCCCTTTCTTCTCATGTAGTACAGAAACCGTTGCTTAATTCAGAGAGTATACTGTATTAGATCCATCGTTCATTCTGCAATTCAATTGATCCATCAGGGAAAAACATGATCATGCGAGATGCCTTGAAACCTTCACTCAAAATGAGGTAATTTTAATTTGATCTCTTCACAATCAATGACATTTGTAAACATGGTGACTAGGTTGAGTACTGATGCAAATAAACCCTTGATCCACAATTGATTCCATGACCGTCCAAATTGTGGAAGGGGAAATACTGGTTTCCACAGTAAGGGATGAAGCAACCTAAATTTCATTTGTTGGTTGCTTGGCTTCAGGGATTTTGAGAGAGCCACTATCTATTAAGGGCTGCAGCTCACTTTTTGCCAATTCACAGACCTTAGAATCCGAAGATTCCAAGAATCCACATACTACCTTGCAACTGCAACAGGACCAATACATCAACATCAGAAATCACTTTTTTTTTTCTTAAGCTTGATTAATATTGCCAGCAGAAAGCAAACATAGCCTCACCTGTGACCTTGGGCCCACAACTCACACTTCCCTTTCAAAGCTTTCTCCCATAGAGATGAAGCAAAGGCAGGGCAGTCCATGACTAGTTTCCTAATGGTTCGGCTGGAATGGAAATTTTCAAGGATATGCTCATTTTCTGATGCTTCTGATTTAGTCTCTGCTGCAAGAGATGCTATAGCTTCATGCAAGGTGTTCAACTTTTCATCCAAGGTTGGGAGGAAAATCGAATCAGAGCCTCCTCTTGCAACCTGCATTCATAGCACTTGATTAGTTAAGTGTTATGGGGGAATACAAGTCCAAATTCCAAAAGTTAATTTTAGCTGACAGCAGTTTGGAAATTTAGCCAAGTGTCGTTGAAAAACATCAGCAATAAACAAATTGACTACCTCATAGATGACTTCTTTGCCAAAATTTGATCTGAGCATTGTTCCTGCACTGTCGATACATATATCAATGAGACTCTGCATCACAGAATCAGCATTCCAATAACCGAGTCAAACAAGTATTCAGGCTAGACTGCAAACATCATAAATGCAAATCTTCCAAATTATAATAACAATGTATTCGTAAAGGATGAATAATATTTAGGTAAAAAATCTAAGGCAACAGAAGCTTCCAAATATATATTCACATAGATAAATTAGAGGTACAAGTAAAGCCACAAACCTCAGCAAGACCACTGCTAACCATCTAAGGCAACAGAAGCTTCCAAATATATATTCACATAGATAAATTAGAGGTACAAGTAAAGCCACAAACCTCAGCAAGACCACTGCTAACCAACAGCTCTTGCCTTCTTACATGAGGATCTTTTTTTCCACCCTCAACTGACTGAAGGTTCTTGACAGTACTTGAATTGTTGGCCTGAGCCTCTGTGACTTCTTGATCAGCCAGCTCTTGAATAGATTTGTCATTCTTTGAGAACTTTTTTTCAGAATTTACTTCTGACTCATCCTGATGGTGTTGGGAGTGGGGAAAGGGGGAAACAGGGAGCGAATATCAGAGTAAGTTGCTACTGATCCACATCAAGATGGTCTACAAAAGATATTTCTCAGATTACCGTGGAAGAAAGAGAAGGAATAGATGAATTAAGGGAAGCCAGTTCATCAGGACTGAGATAACGTGAACAGTTAGGATGAAGTAGCTGCAATAGCACTCGTCTTCCATTCTGAAATTCACAAAAACCATTCAGGAATCTAGCATTATCAAAAAGTACATAATAAAATAAGAGAAATGTATGGTGCTCCAATCAGCATGCAGTGACCGTGACAGAAATTCAGGTTAAGACACATCCTTCTATATTCTTGGAGTATTACAAATATACCACATAACAGCTCCAGAGTGGGCAGTTCTTTTGTTTGGTTGATGGGTTTTCTGAGTGGGGAATCACATACTATACTAATGGTTAAAACAGTGTCAGAAATAGACTTTCAAGCAATAATGTAGGTTGGTATTCAGTAAACATTGAACTAAAAGGAAATCCTAACTGAGTACAGCATCTAAATTAAATGGTTCATGGACCACCCTTACTACCCAATCAAAGATATATCAAGACTTATATAAAAAAAAAAAAAGTTATCAACATAATGTAAAATTTCAGGAAGAGTAGAGACCTTATCCATAACAAGCTCCTTTAATATCGTTTGAAGCTCACGAATGACAATCTGTAATAACAAGAGTTTTATTTATAAGCTCCATCAGAAAACAACACTTGCAAATTTCTTAAGACCATGTTGAACAACTATTCATGACCAGCCTCAGAACCAACCTTTGTTATAAGCTTTGTGTCATCAACAATTGAAACAATGCAGACAAGTACCTGAAAGTACATAGCACAGGATGTTAGATATCATCGAATTAGTAATGACTGCTAACTAATGTATCCTATACACATCAAGGATGGATATGTCAGCAAGCTAAGAGAAAGTGACATATACCATCAAAATAATGACATCCGAGTGGTTGGAATCTCAAAGTAATCTTACCATACTCCCACATTGATCATGAGCTATCTTGACAATGTGCCCTTTCATTCCTTTGATAATTTTCTTTCTTTCCTAGAACAAATCACAACAATGAAGAACAACTCAAGTCAGTGGAATTAAGGACTCCAAATGCATAAAACCAAAAGAAGAAGCATGATTTTTCTGCTCAGCAGATTCATTAAATCTCAGACCAATTGCAACAAACCTTGGCACTCCCATGCTTGACACAAAACATCCCAATCTTAGAACCATCCCTAGTATGGATCATACGAACAAGGAGCGGACCAGACAACTGTTGAATTACATCTGCAGCAGAGGTCTATCAACAAACCATATTTAGAAAGGAGAAAAATTTGTGGAGAAAATTCTCATAATTTACTGAATGCATATAAAAAAGTCAACCACACCTTATCAGCTATGCTTAAGTACTCCATCAAGACCCTATGTATGATAGAATGATCTACAATTCCTTTCTCTAGAATTGGTTGAATTAAAGAAGCCATATGCCGTAGAACTGATGTTTTCTGTAGGCCTAGCTTCGAAATCACATCTACCAACCTGACATAGATTGGGAAAAAGAATAAGATAAAATAAGTGATTGATGAAAGAACCAAGACCTTGCATGAAAATTTTTAAATTCACATGCAAAAGGAGCCGAAGGAGGTTGTCAGCAAAATCCAAAGAAGACCATTCATGCACATTAGACAACAACATAGGTCTCAATTCTCACAAAAATTATAAGAGAACAATGAATCCCTTTAACCATCCAACAAATAAATTGGTTCAACAATAGACATTCTATATTGCAGTTTTCCTTGCCAAATAACCAATGCCCAGGAACATCAGTACAATAAAATGCCCATGACCGTTCAATGAAACACAGAATATGATAAGAGTAAAGGAAGGTAATAGAATACTTGGAACTTCATTTTTATTGCTTACTATTTTTCTGAGAAAGATTATCAATTAATTGATGCTACAATGAAACAATGCATTTATTTTATGGGTTTACCTGCTCTCTTTGATTGAGACCAGGTCCTTAAACAACTGAAGCTCTGTAGAGTACAGTTCCATCAGAAGCTCTTGTTTTTGAGTTGCATTTCCCAGTTGGTATGCATGCTCGATGACTGCAAAGAAAAGAAAAAAGAGCAAGAAAATTTATAAACCGGAAAGACTCGATATAAGATAGACCAGATTGCTCCCAGTATATTATCAAGATCTACAAATTGAGATGGATCAATTATTAACAAGATTAACTTAAAGTTATAGTGAGACAGCTTTAATATCTATATGAGTCCAAGAAACTGAAAGTCTATTTAAATTAACTTGAAGCAAGTTACTCCAGTAAATGGAAAATTTGCAGTATATGTAAACATATTGTTTTTCTTTTTCAATTTTGAACCAAAATCTCGGTACTACCAAACTCCCCACCCCCTTCACAACTAAGTTAAGAACCCAGAAGTAAATGTGCATAAGTACTGGGCGATTCTAATCTTCATGTTGAAAAAGGGAAAAAGGCAAATAATAAGCTAATTAGGACGCACCAACAGATCCAACCATGTGTCTAAGAAGGGAAGTGACATGCCCATGGAGAGCTGAGATAAACCCTGTCAGCTGTTTTTTTGAAGCTGCAAACAGAACATTGAGGTTCTTTAAACATCAGAAAATAGGGAGTTAAATGACCCAGAACAACATTTATGAACTAGTATTTCAGGAAAGACCCACAAGTTACTATTTTGATTCTTAGAAGCTCAATCATACCATTATCTAACATTTTCTTCACAAGATGAACTGCATAAGTGTTATCAGCAAGGCTTAGAAAATGTGGCCGAAGCTCCTCAAAGACAGCATCTCTTTCAGCTTGTGAACAGTACTTAACACAAGTCTGAGACGAAGGAAACATAGTAAGTACATGCTATAGGAAGAATCAAAGATGAAATTAGAGAAGATCCTGATAAAAAAATTCCCAAAAATGTACCTGAAGAACGCGAGAAGAAACATGGGAGCCAGCAATTTCTGGAATCTTTCCTTTCATCTTTTGCAGAGCTTCACTTATCAACCTAAACAAAGAAAGAAAATTTTTCAAAATGCCACAAGCAAGAAACATAAAAGCAAAGAGACAAATATCCAATAAATAAAGAACCATGTATATTAGAGCTGCAACAAAATACATACTTTGATCTATCTTCTTTGGCAATATTGCGTTGCCGCACCTTTTCCCACAGAGAAGCAAGCTCCTATAAAAAATAAATAAATAACCTTAGTCACCATAAACTTACCGTGTCAGCATCTCTACATGTTTCAATCAACTCCAACACAAAAATGCTAAAATTTATGGCTCAATTGCTTTTACCGCTAATACACCGGGGCTTCAACACTAATTAAGAAGAAAAAAGAACAAAAATTAGGGAAGACATACTTGTTCCAAATCATAATGCCTCTTCCTCTTCTTCTTCCTAGCCTCTGCTAGTTCCTGCCATAAAGCCAAAATCCAAAAATATAAGAAATGTAAAACTAGATACCGGCTCAATTGAACACGTATAAATCTCTCAAACAAACACTTTAAAACTGAAAAAAGAAAAATCAAATTTGATCTCTGAACAAGAGAATAAAGCAAAAAAAAAAAAACTTAATCATGATACAAACTAATTGCAAAGCATAAAAATTCATAATAAATGCTTAATCCCAGCAATAAGAACACAAATAAAATCGGAAACTTTTACCAAAAAAAATATTATAAAAAAACCTTGGCATTAAGACGACGCTCTCGTTTCGTTAACGGCTGTTTCTTCTCTTTGTTACCGTCTGACTTCTCGAACTTGGGTTTTAATGGCTTTTGTTTTTGTTTTGCAGGATTAAAAGGCTTCTTCAAGTCCTTGTTTTGAGGGGGTTTTGAGGCTTTTGAACCCATGAGCTTCGGCTTCTTCAAAGTGGAGTCATTTGGCTCGGTTTTGGCACTTGCGTGGAGCTTCCTTTTGTTGGGTTTGTTGGCTTCTTGCTTGTTCTTCGCCGCCATTGAAGCTTTAGCTGTCTTCTCTGTACTATGTAATCGCCTGTGCTTATGCGGGGGGTTTTGGGGGTTTTTGATTTTGGCTTCTTCTCTTCGGGTAGGAATGTGAACGGATTGATTTATGGGCCGAATTTCCTGCCCCAGCCCGGCCTATCTTATGAGACCATTGGAATTTGGAGAATTATGCAATATAGAGTTTACAAATTTCAAACTTGCTAATAATTATAGATATTTATGTATAATGAAACTTCTACTAGTAATATTAGAAA
The DNA here is from genome assembly GCA_946807835.1 of Ailanthus altissimus. Classification (NCBI taxonomy): domain Eukaryota; kingdom Viridiplantae; phylum Streptophyta; class Magnoliopsida; order Sapindales; family Simaroubaceae; genus Ailanthus; species Ailanthus altissimus. The sequence goes on along the minus strand of OX327703.1, from coordinate 27,255,574 downwards.
TACAAATTCATCCATATAAAATAATGTGGTATGATATAATTAATTATATTTTTTTATTACATTGAATTATTTAATTTACTTATGTAATTATATCATACCACAGTATTTTATATGAATCAATTTGTATAAAGAAGTTTATATTTGTTACCGTTCTCATTTTTTATATAAATATTAATTTTGAGACCTTTTTTTTTGGCCTTGTGTAATAAAACTTCATATTATTTATCACATTTCTCGTATATTGGTAGTAAAAAAAAAAGCTTTTGATGGTATGTATTATGCAAATACATCCAAGTAATTGTTATTATAAAAATTAGTATTTAATAAAAAGTATTTACCCTACTTGCTTGAATAACTCAATGTTAAAAGAGTTGATAATATATTATTCTTATGAAGTATAGATTATGAGTTCAAATTATTAAAAAAATAATAATAATCTGCCAAGTGTTTTTAAATATTATTTAATTTTAAAATAGCATGTTTATGAAGTCTTTTAAATGACCTATTTAAAAATAAAATATAAATATACATGCTTTTAGTTGGATGTTAAAAGGTGTACCTCCCCACCTTTTTTAACATGTAAAGTGGTGGGTTCGATTTCTAACAAAAAAATCAGGCATGATTTTTCTCTTTTTATATATATATATATATATATAGCCTTAAAAAATAATTTGGTTAATATAAATAATATATATATATAGCCTTAAAAAATAATTTAGTTAATATAAATAATACTTATGGGTTCAAAATCATCAAACATTAACTCAATCCCCATATAATTAAATATATCACATTTAATAACTCATGCAAACTACTTATTAATGATAGTTTTTTTTTTTTTTTTTTTTTTTTTGAAGGGGGGAATTACAAATTTTATCAACATTTCCGCACCACCTGGGGGGAGGGGGGGTCGAACCCAGGTGGGGATGTGAGTCCTTGGGGGGGCTCAGCAGCCCCATGCTCACTTATTAATGATAGTTAAATTCACGAGTTTGTAATATAAATAGAAATCAACCATTTGATTTCCAATATTTGCATTTAAAAATATTAAAATTGTTTAATATTTTTCGTACTTTTCATGTGATAAGAGAAATCACACTTTTATTGTAATGTAATAACCGTATTTTAATAACGAGGCATGATAAAATAATTACAATATGTAGGGGCATAAAAAAAGTACATAAAAAACAACAATGTAATAAATGACAAGGAGGGGGCCATATAAAAACCGTTGAACTAGATTTCTCAGTTATGAAAGAAAATTACGTATCTAAAAAAATATTAATTATACCATAGAAAACAAAATATCACTGTCTTCTCTATTTTCCTTGTAATTTTCTCTATAATTATTCCTGTAAAATTATTTTCTATACTTTTTATAATAAAATGTGGAATTTTTTTATAGAATTTATAGATTAAACATATAATTAGGTGTAGTTATTAAGATGTTTTCACTTAAAAATCTTGATCATCACATAATCATACATAAAAAAAAAAACACAAATAATTTTCATAATTTATTTGCAGCAAAGTTTGATATTTTATATTAAGTGTATAAATTGTCGAACACATTAAAAATGATTAAATATTTTTTAAAATTTTGTATATTATGAAAAATCCAAACCCTTATTATAATTAAACACAATAAAAAAAATTCATAAAGTACAAGAATCCCTTTAACATTAAATAATGTTAAGAGTTGGAATTCTGACATGGAAGTTTAAATAGTATTTAAAATTTTAATATAAAAAATAAATCAAACTCGAAATTTTATTAATTATTTATTATTAAACTCTTAATAGAAGGACAATATTTAGTCACTTTTAACGTGTTGAAATCTTTACATTTGATACAAATATATTCAAATTAGGCAGTAAATAAGTGATGAGATTGCAATTTAATTTATGGATGTAAAACCACACGTAACAAATAAATAAATAAATAGAAATTACAAACAGAAAAAAAGAGAGAGAATAAACGGGGTATTCGGATGAGGCTGTGGGCCCAAACTTAGTCCAATCAAAAAAGCGCAATGCTGATCCCACGTTATCAGCGGGGACACGTGGCATTCGTAGGAAATGTCTTATATGACTGCATATGCATGTGACGTGTACGGCATGTTAACGAAGCTGGATTTGACTTTTTTATCATTCTGAGAGACGGAGCCAATTAGGGTTCATTGACTTGGTTTCGGCCGTCTTATTAGTAAATAAAAAAAAAAATTTAAAAGTAAACTTCGATGTTAGATTGAGAGAAAAAGTGCTTATGAGCGGTTGGTAAATTTTTTTATGCTCTGTAAAATAAAGAGAAATTTCTCTTTTACAAATAAAATTATGAATATGTTCTCCAAATTATATTTTTGGACTATTTTCTCATATTAAAATAGACAGATGGCATAACTTGATTGGACCAACTAAAGATTGATCCAACATATTTATTTATATATAAAAAATTATTTGATAACTTTTTATATAAATTATAATCTTTTATTATTAAATTATTTATCGTAAATACTAATAATATAATATTTGATATTATCAATTATTAATTAATATTGTATAACGTTAATATTATAAAAATATAAGTCAACAATTATCCAATATCTCATAATCATTAATTAGTAATACATCAATTAAAATGTCAAATTTACATCTTAATTTTATATGTTTGATATTATTTTTACATATTTTGTACCCACTAATTTGTAAGATCTTACATTGTATTTAAAAGTAAATACAATAATATTATTAAAAATGATCTTTGTAATTATTATGTAATATTTGATTAAACATGTACAAATATTTTTTGAACACACGAATTTTCTAAATAAGAACACACGAACTAATTTTTTTTCCATTGAATTTTTAAAACAACTTGTATTAGGAAACATTTTCATGCTACCATACAAAAGTGCACTTGCAATTATGCAAGTTTCTACAAAATAAAATTTCTCCCAAACCCAACATTAATTCATTAAGAAAAAGGAGAACGAGGGTAATTATTTTGTTTTGTTTTTCTGTTCTTTTTCCATTTAAAGTTCAACAATCAATATCGAATTACCTTATATTAAAATTAATATATAATTACCGTCAAATATTATAAGTGGGAAGGCATTTTCTTACATTATTATTATTATTAAAAAGTCTTAATCTTCAATAACCAGTGAGGTCATCGCTCGAAAACGACAACGACCACGTCGTTTAGTTTACTTGCTTATAAATAAATTTTGCATTCGACAATTAAAAAAATAGTAGCCTTGAATGTTAGGAATAAGGCGACGCGATAGATTGGAGGATAACGAAAAGTTATTAGTGTAACTTAAAGGGAAAATTTCATAAATAATTCCCTTATTTTTTTATTATTCTTTTTTAATTAAATGTAAAATGGTTATACTTTATTAACCAAATAAATTATTTTTGGACAAGTATACCCTTTTACTGTTTGTACAGTACCTGCTACCATGTACAGTATTTTTACTACAGTGATTAATTAAATTAAAATTAAATATTTTTTTGTTTATTAAAATTATATATTTTTATATTTGTTATTTGTTTATTTTAATTATATTACTATAAAATTTACATAAATAATAAATTATTTAATGTAGTTAAATTAAACTAAATAAATATACTAAATAAAAATAATTTTTATAAATAAAAATTTAATTATATTTTTTATTAAAATTATATTTATTAATAAGTAAATAAAATAATAAAATATAAATAAATATAATTTAAAATAAATAAATAAATATAATTTTAATAAACAAAAAATATTTAATTTTGATTTAATTAATCATTGTAGCAAAAATACTGTACACTGTAGCGATGGCCACCATCGCATCTTGGGTCATAGATGCGATGGCCACCATCCCATCTCGGGGCCATCTCAAGTCCGAGATGCGATGGCTGAGATAACGATGGCCACCATCGCATATTGAGACCATCTCGGGCCCGAGATGCGATGGCGAGATGGCCACCATCGCATCTCGAGGCCATCTCGGGCCCGATATGCGATGGTTGAAATAGTCTTTGTGACTGTTATATTTATTTATAAATAAATATTTATATTTATTTATATTTTATTATTTTATTTACTTATTAATAAATATAATTTTAATAAAAAATACAATTAAAATTTTATTTATTTATAAAAATTATATTAGTTAGTGTATTTATTTAGTTTAATTTAACTACATTAAATAATTTTATTATTTATGTAAATTTTATAGTAATATAATTAAAATAAATAAATAACTAATATAAAAAATATATAATTTTAATAAACAAAAAATATTTATTTTTGATTTAATTAATCACTGTAGTAAAAATAATATACACTGTAGCGGATACTATACAAACAATAAAAAGATATATTTGTCTAAAAGTAATTTATTAGTTAATAAAATATAATTATATTACATTTGGTTAAAAAATAATAGTAAAAAAACAAGAGGGTTATTTATAAAAATTTCCCTAACTTAAAAGCCAATAAAGTTAAATGTATTTGGGGATGTTAACACTGTCAACCCCTAAGGTTGGTAAAAGTAACATTGACTTTAGTATTATTACTCTCTTTTTTTAAAATAAAAATATTCTTATTTTTTAAAGATATTTTAATTATTTATGTAATAAAATTATAAAATTATTTTAATTTTTTAAATTAAGCGTAGAGATAATAATATAATTAAAATTAAAGTTATCATCAAATTATAATTCATACTAACCTTTGGAAGTGACAATTAATACTCTAATATATTTGTAAGATTTTGAATTTGTTGTAAACCAAATTCTTGTTAGTAGTATTTTTATTGTTTTTATATGGTAAGTAATGTTAGAAAATTTGAAAAAATTTATTTTGTTGTGTTATAAGTATATTTGAAGTATTAAAATTATTTGAAAGTTTTTTTTATATATGTTTTTAATAGAAAAAAGACATTAAGACCGTTAACATTTTAAGAAAGGGATATGTAAATTTTAATGATTTAAAAAATTTCATCTACACCTTTATTAAGTAACAAGTTTTGTCGTTTTTAACTGAAAAAAATGACATATAACCTCCTAAAGTTTTAGAAAAATGGATATACAAACTCCTTTTAGATGATAACTGTTATCTATCAAAGATATCAATTAAAATTTTGAAACTATTAAGATTTGCATGTTAATTTCTTAAAATTTTAAGAATTTAAATATCATTTTTTTCTTTTAATATTTAGGTACATATTTATAAATATATAAAAAAATAATATAAAATTTTATATTTTAACTAATGCGTTATCAATCAATAATTACTTCATGTCAGACAATTATTAAATTTTTATTTTCATTAATGTCGTAGTTATATAACTTATCAATAATATAATAGTTATAAGACTTATCAATAATAGATTAATAAAGTGCCACATCAATTAAATATCAAATTTATATCATAACTTTATAAATTTAACGTTATTGTTCTTAAAAAAACAAATACTTAAATACATTTTATGTGGATAATAACATATAAGTTCTCTTGTTTTCGCACTTAGTCAAGTAAGGGTATACATTCACTTTGTCCATTTGCATAAAACAGATCCATAACTTATATTAAAATGATTGAAATACTCTTTAGTGATAAGTTACACTACGACTACACTGTAATGGTAAGTTCACTTTGATCATTTGTGGGGCTAAATATTTATTTGATGCAAAGAAAAAAATATGAATTTCTTTAATAAGATGGGCATACAATGTTTTCCGTGTATCCATCCAATGAAATTTTGACACACATACATTTATTTGAAACCAACCAATCATATAAAAAAATGCAAGACAAATTGAAATGTTATGACTTTATTAATAATCTCGTTGAGATCGTCCTACTAATTTCTCTTTAATAAAAAAAAGGGCAAATAATGTCCTCAATTGTGAAAATGCTAAAAGTCATGGACTTAGACGTTATTACATTATTCTGTTTGATTGATTGATTTATTTTATTATGTTTTTTTTAATTAACTATGAGAATTTCGTGTTCAGAAAACTGTCACGAGACAGTCAAAGGAATTCCAACAAGGCAAAACGCGACACGTAGTCTTCAGTTCCGACAAGGCAACACGATGTGGTGGACGCTAGTACTTCCATTCAAATAGACTTGAGTTTGCAGCTTCGAATCCGCGACGATTTTCCCAGTTTCACAGCTACACTCCCCTACTCCCAATCCCATCTCCCACATCCTGCTTTCCCCACCAAAGTCTCTCCACGTAAGCGCAAGACACATTCATGACGAATCATCATCTTCATGTTATAAGTTTTCCAATCAAGTGCAAAAAGTACACAAATTTCCCTTTACACCTGATCAGAGCCCAAAAGGCCAAACGTGTACTTGGCGTATCAGGCCAGGAAGTCATAGCAGTTGATAAGTTATTACGCACAGATAAGCTAAATAACTTATCACTGATAGGACGGTAAGAAACAAACAAAGACCCTGCAAAACGCATTGATGAAGGTGAGAAGAGAACAAGTCATCTCTCACTCTATCTTTTTCCCTTTATATATTTTTCTTCTTCTCTCAACTGTTCTCGTTGAAAGCGAAGCATGGAAATGCAAACCCTAGAAACCACCATTTTCCCTACCTAGAAACACCAAAATACGCCGTCGTTTTTCATTTCTCCCAACCTCTCTTCAACTTCCTACCCTCGAATCTCGAACATAATCACCATTTTACAAGCCTCGCCGCCGTGTAAATTCCATTTCCGGGCTAAAAATGTCGTCTTTGAGCAGAGAATTGGTGTTTCTAATTCTCCAGTTCCTCGAGGAAGAAAAATTCAAGGAGTCCGTGCACAAGTAAGCTTTTCGATCTCGTATAACGTGCTTTGTTTTGTTCAGTTACCGTTTGATTGAGCTTTTACGGCGCTGATTTTAGGTTGGAGCAAGAGTCGGGATTCTTCTTCAACATGAAGTACCTTGAAGAGAAAGCTTTAGCTGGAGAATGGGACGAAGTTGAGAAGTACCTCTCTGGATTTACTAAAGTTGACGACAATCGTTACTCCATGAAGATTTACTTCGAGATCAGAAAACAGAAGTATCTAGAAGCTCTTGACAGGTACTTTAATTTTGGTCTTTTTAATTTTTGTTTTTTTCCCCTATCTTATTGACATAACGTGTTCACGGTTCTTGTGGTTTATTGTACTGTTGGAAATTTGGTCAGGCACGACAGAGCGAAGGCTGTTGAGATTTTAGTGAAAGATTTGAAGGTTTTCTCTACATTCAACGAAGAATTATTCAAAGAAATTACTCAGCTTTTGACTCTAGAGAACTTCAGGTAATTTATTTTAGTTGTATTGACTGTATGTAGCAGTTATGGTGTATTTTTCAACTACAAGAGGAGGACTATAGAATGTTGCTTTCGATGGTAAATGCTTTGATGTATGTGGATTGAGAAGTTGGGATTGATTAATACAGGGAGAATGAGCAGTTATCGAAGTATGGTGATACTAGATCAGCTCGAAGCATAATGTTGGTAGAGCTTAAAAAGTTAATAGAAGCAAATCCCCTGTTCAGGGACAAGCTTGTATTCCCTACTTTGAAGGCATCACGTCTCCGAACTTTGATCAATCAAAGGTGGAATTTTGGTTTAATGTCTAAATTAGTGGTTTTGTCTTAGTTTTTTCTATGTCATTTTTATATTTATGTTTCTAACATCTGCAATGTGACCAAGACCAATGCAATTAAGTTTGCTTAAGCGTTGATATGTGGTGTTTGCAGTTTGAATTGGCAGCACCAGCTATGTAAAAATCCAAGGCCCAATCCTGACATCAAAACTTTATTCACGGACCACACTTGTTCACCTCCGAATGGGGCACGTGCACCAACTCCTGTCACTCTTCCAGTTGCAGCTGTTGCTAAGCCTGCAACTTACGCTCCGCTTGGGGTACATGGAGTAGTATGATCAAAATTTTCCTAATTATCTTTTGAGTTGTCAATGTTAAGAACCTTTATTATCTGATACTGAACTTGAATATTTTCTTCTGGGGTTATTATGCAGCCATTTCCACCTGCTGCGGCAGCTGCTAATGCTAATGCATTAGCAGGATGGATGACAAATGCCAATCCTTCCTCATCAATTCAGTCATCTGTTGTTGCTGCTTCATCATTGTCTGTTCAACCAAATCAAGGTAAGATGGTCATCATCACTGGAATGACATTCTACTTGTTGCAAATGCAACATTCTTAAAGACTATGTAGTAAATAAAAGTAAATGTCAAGTAGTGCTTAATTACGATTCTTTCTCTCTAAAGAAATATTCTATCAGATAATCAGCTAACTCAAGTAAGCCTCAATTCTGGATTCTGGGTATGTATATTCCTGTGGATTGGGGAAGCTGAATGATATCTTCTTGTACTCCTACTGTTTATCCCTGCTTAAATCTTATGTTGGTAATTGATGAGTGGTGTTCTTGAACAAGAGTGACTTGGAAAAAAATATTTGCAAGACTTAGTGGCATTCTGTCAAAACCTATCTTCTTATTTAGCATCACATCATGGTACAAGTTTCTTCTCAGGGAATGGGCTTTCAAGAATAATATCATTCCTTTTCATCTTATCTATGAATTAGAAAAAAACTTTGAAAATTCTTGTGGTTCCAGCTAGATTGTTATATGTGATGAAATGAATGAATTCAAGACATAAGAGTTGCTTCTCATCCAGCTCCTGGCAAATGAAACGACTAAAAAAGATTTTATCACGATATACATGTATTTAGTGAATAATATACCATAGAATAAGAAGCTTTCGAACTTCATCTAATGAGTGGAGCATGCATGAAGGAGGTCGATGCTTCTTCTCTTCTTTTTCTTTCCTTGGGGCAGCTGGGCCATCCTAGATTTGAACCAGAGACCTTGCTTGTGAAGTAAATCATCATCAGACCCACTATCCAACCAATTGAGAGAGAATCAACGAATTCCCTGTAAACTTAAAGCTTAAAGCAAAAATTCAGTCTTTTTTTTTGTTTTTTGTTTGCTCATAGGGATCACAAGAAGAACAGAGTTTTTTCTTGTTTCTTAAGCTTTTACCTTGGTATTGCTGACATCATGTACTTTCCCTTACAACAGTTTCTGTTTTGAAACATCCAAGAACACCTTCGAATATGCTTGGAATGATTGATTATCAAAGCACCGATCATGAGCAACTCAAGAAACGTTTGCGTTCTTCACAGTCTGTTGATGAGGTATTCTTGCTGAGTTTATAGACTTTGCATGAAGTATATATATTATAGCACTTTGTTCTGGTATTCTAGGTTAAGCTACTGGTCTTAAGCTTAATGTATATATTCAGGCTACATATCCTTTTCCTCCTCAACAAGCTACATGGTCACTTGAAGACCTACCAAGAACTGTAGCTTGTACTATGCATCAGGGTTCCACTGTGACAAGCATGGATTTCCATCCCTCTCTTCACACATTACTTGCTGGTAAGTTGGATATCAACTTCCTATACAAGTTGATTGTAGATTGCATCTTGACTTTCTTTACTGACTGATCTACACATGCTTATGGGCAGTTGGTTGTGGAGATGGTGAACTTACATTATGGGAAGTTGGCCTGCGTGAGAGGCTGGTCTCCAAGCCATTCAAGATACGGGATATGTCAAATTGTTCTGTTTTGTTACAGGTTGTTAGCTGATTCTTGAATGAAAATATATGCATATTATACTTCTCAAATTCTAAGTTTCCAAACAACAGTTTCATACATGACCTAGATTTTTGTCAGACTTGTTTCAGTAGTGATCGTTATAATAGCTAGATTAAATTATTGGAAAGAGTAAATTACAGCATTGGCTGGATTATTTATTTGTTTGTTCCTTTTCTGTTTTTCCTTTTGATGTTCTGGGACTGCTGAAATTTTGATCAAGTATTAGTATGGAGATATGTAATAGAATGTCTTTTACAGGCTGCTATTGTCAAAGATTCATCAATGTCTGTCAGCCGCGTGGTATGGAGTCCAGATGGAAATGTCATTGGTATGTGCTGCAGCCTATATACGGCATTAAATTTTGTTGTATTGTTGTACTCTTTTACATCTTTCTTTTTCTTCCTCTTTGGGGTGCAGGGGTTGCATTTACGAAATATCTGATCCATTTGTACACTTATCAAGGATCAAATGATCTACGCCAACATTTGGAGGCATGTTTTGGTTTACCTTCTGCTACTTATTCAACAAGGCCTTATTTGTGACTGTATAATGATTTTTAGCTTCCACATCTTGGCAGATTGACGCTCATGTAGGTGGTGTGAATGACATAGCATTCTCTCATCCAAACAAACAACTCTGTGTTGTAACTTGCGGAGATGATAAGTTAATAAAGGTGACATATGATTAAAATAGTTTCCAGATTCATTTTTCCATTTACACTTGTATGGGCTTTCCTTTTTAGCTGAGTAATTAAGTAATAATTACAGGTTTGGGATTTGTCTGGAAAAAAACTCTTTCACTTTGAAGGCCATGAGACACCTGTTTATTCTGTTTGTCCCCACCACAAGGAAAATATTCAAGTAAGACCTGTATTTGTTTAGTTTATTTTTTTAATAAATAATAGGTTTGGATAGTATTCATTATGGCATGCAAAAATTAATGGACAATATTTTTGTATGGATAAGCAGATATTTGAAGATAGATATTTTATGTTCTACTTCAATCGAGGCTACTGGCTTAGGAATTATGCAGTTTAATTTCAAATGTGCTTTGAATTTGAATAAGAACCACCAGCTTTTCTTATGAATGATAACCAATAAATTTGTCCCTTACAAGATATGAAATGATTGCCGGATGTTGGAATAGAGATTCCACTATCAGTTTGTTATTACGTAGCTTGTTTATGCCTCACAAGCTCATATGGGGATGCAAATACGGAGGGATTTCAAAGAACTAATGGCCACTGGCACATTATGCATGTTGCGCACCGTTCAAAATGTTGCAGGTTCAAACATGGTCCTTGTTTAATGCAGCTTTGATCATGTTCCACGTCTTGTTTTATAAATCAGGTTTCAGTAACATCATGGTTAGAACTGATTGATTTTTATCATGATATTTTTACTGTACCATGATAACCAAGAATATTCCTCAAATGGGATGCATTTTGTTGCAATGTAGATGTGCACTGATGTTGTAATATTCTGTACACATTTGCAGTTTATATTTTCAACAGCTGTTGATGGGAAAATTAAGGCTTGGCTGTATGACAACATGGGCTCTAGGGTTGACTATGATGCTCCTGGGCTTGGGTGTACCAGAATGCTTTACAGTGCTGATGGTAGCAGGTAAGTGAATTAACATATTATACATGCAATAAGTTATCTTTTATATGTTAATGACTGTAGTAAGTCATATATGAGACGTAACCATCCTCACTCAAAACTCAGATTGTTCTCTTGTGGAACGAGTAAAGACGGGGACTCTTTCCTAGTCGAATGGAATGAAAGTGAAGGAGCAATAAAGAGGACTTATATTGGCTTCAGAAAGAAATCTGTTGGTATAGTGCAGTGCGATACAACAAGAAATCGGTTTTTGGCTGCTGGTGAAGATAACCAGATAAAATTTTGGGATATGGACAATATAAGTATGCTCACAAGTACAGAAGCTGAGGGGGGACTTCCGGTCAGCTTCTTGACTATCAATTTATGATTTCATTTGTATTTTTCATGGTTTTTGATGGTGATGTCATTAATTGGATTGCCTCAGAGCCTTCCCCGTTTGAGGTTCAACAAAGAAGGAAATCTTCTTGTTGTTACTACCATGGACAATGGACTAAAGATCCTTGCAAATGCTGATGGTTTGAGAGCCTTAAGAGCAATGGAAACTCGATCTTATGAAACCTCCAGAGCAACCACCGAGATGAAGGTTGTTATCTTCTTTCTCCGTGCTATCTGGACCCTTTCGCATTAATTTGCACTTTTTGTTGATATTACTCTCTCATGTGTTTCATGGTCAGGTATCTACTTCTGCTGTGGTTACAAGTATCAGTCCAATCATTAGCAAAGTGGAACGTGTGGAAAGAAGCCCTCCTGCCAAGCCTACTCCAAATCTTGTATGCCAAATAAATGAAATAAGTCTAATTTTGTTATCTTTGGAAACTTATAGTGAAATGAATGGAAATTTTTTACGACAATTGATTGGTTCATGAACTTAAAAAGTATCAAGAATATTACTATTGAGATTTGACCTGTACTGCTGTCCGAGTAGTTCTTTGTTTCTGGTGTATTGAACAAATTCTTGTACTGTCATCTAACTCTGACAAGTATTCATGTCAGAATGGAGTTGATTCCATGACCAGAGGCATAGCAAAGCCAAGAATTTTGGAGGATGCATCTGATAAAACCAAACCTTGGGAACTGACAGAGATTGTAGATCCTCTTCAGTGTCGAGTTGTCACTGTGCCACAGAGTGCTGATTCCATTAGCAAGGTTTTACATTGGAATTCCTTCCCTATCTTTTCTTTTGTAATTATTTGTTATAGGTACAAAATATCCATTTTCAAATCAGTAATGTTATGTTTATTAAATCTCATCATTCTCATGAAGGTTTCCCGACTTCTTTACACAAATTCTGGTGTTGGCATTCTGGCCCTTGGGTCAAATGGGGTTCAGAAGCTCTGGAAGTGGAGCCGCACAGAACAGAATCCTAGTGGAAAGGTAATGGGTCTATACACACAGATACACACATGTATGCATATGTACATTTGCTTATTTTTGTATCTGTATTGTATATATCTATTTTATTTTAGTTTATATATAATATTTGGGGCAAAGTTTTTTTGCTGAAATCTCCAACTTGGTTGTGGGTTTAAGGCTACTGCCAGTGCTTTTCCACAACATTGGCAACCGAGCAATGGTCTTCTTATGACCAATGATGTCCCAGAGAATTCTGAAGATGCTGTTCCGTGCATAGCACTCTCAAAAAATGACTCATATGTCATGTCTGCTTGTGGGGGAAAAGTTTCATTGTTTAATATGATGAACTTCAAGGTAAATTTTACCAGTCCCTTCCAAATGCTTGCTTTCACATGGACGTGTCTCTGCACATTCCTATTATTTCCATTGTCACTGACCACATTTTATTAATTTGAACATATTGTTGATTTTGATGCCATTGATTATGTAATTTAGAGAATTGTGATGCCTTGTAGGTGATGACAACCTTCATGCCACCTCCACCAGCTTCAACCTTCCTGGCATTTCATCCTCAAGATAATAACATCATAGCAATTGGAATGGAAGATTCAACCATCCAAATTTACAATGTCAGGGTGGATGAGGTAATTAATTTAAACATCTTTATATGTTGTTTAATTGATTTTTCAACTGCACCATCAGTAATCAATGTGAAATGAGTTACTCCGCTACTGCTAGGTTAAAACAAAACTAAAAGTTCACCTGAACCGCATTACTGGTTTAGCGTTTTCCACCAACCTCAACATTCTGGTCTCATCAGGTGCTGATGCTCAGGTATGTTGAACGATGATACTCTAAACTTAATTGCAAATCAATTTTTTCTCATTTATTATTTTGTTTGTCTACTACCCCTTTGCCTGTGTATGTATTGAGTTAATTATGGGCAAAGGTCATACTAACCCAAATAGTATGGCCTAATAGACACTTTTACCTTAAAGTAATTTTTAATACCCAAAATTGTCCTAGTTTGCCCTTTTTTGCCGTTTATTTGGATGGAAAATCCATTTTTCATTTTTCATTTTACCCTCATTATTAATAGACTTTGGAAAAAATGTATGAATGGACACGTGTTACCATATAATTTGAATACGTCTCACTATATAATTGGTCAATTATTAAAAAAAAAAAATTTGCACTGTCGCTGGAAAATGGCGATCGACCGGTCACCCGCCGCCATTTTTTGGCGATGTTGGGTAGTAAAAAATTGCTCATTTTACATAATTAGGCTCTATTTTTCCTAATCTACACAATGGTGTGGTCATTTTTGGCGAAAAAAGGCCAGAAAACGGCCAAAGTGGATGGAGAGGAAAAAAATGGAGTTTATTGATGTAAATTTGATCATTTTTTATTGTCAGAGCGTCGCCAGAAAACGGCGGCCAGCCGACCGCCATTTGCTGGCAACCCTCCGACTCTGTTTTAAAATTTTGTATTTAATTTAATTTTTTTATAAATTATTTAATATATTTATAAACCAATTACATGCTGACACTTGTCTAAAGTAACGAATTACATTGTGACAAGTGCTCTTATATAAAAGTTTATCTTTTAAAATTAAATAAAATTAAATTAATGGATGAGATTATGTCACGTGTTCATGAAACAATGAATGGATAAGATTGTGCCATGTGTCTAAAGTGTAATTTATTTCTATAGTTAGATTACTCTTTTACCCTTCAGCTGTTAAAACTAACGGCAAAAGTTAACGGATCGGGGCAAAATTGGATATTAAAAATTATTTTAGCGTAAAAGTGTCTATTAGGCTATTCTATTGGGGTAAAAATGTCATTTGCTCTTTAGTTATACTTCTTTTTGCATATGTTTTATTTGATTGCCAGAGGGCGGAATTGAGGAATTTTGGGGAACTGAAGCTTGAATTAACCTGATTACAAAGTAATTCTGGGACTCCATAAATTTTGTATAACTAAAAAATTTAATCTAAAATTCAATTTCATGTCTCCTCTGAAACCAAACTGGATTTGATTCAATGTTGTGGAATGAAACATTGATTGCCCTGTGGAGCTTTCAACTTGTCAAACCTGTTTGATACCAATTTACAATTGCATTTAAAAAAGACAAGAAGCCAATTAACATGGGCCAGTTTGACTTATCTGTGTTGTTATCTTGACTGATGAAGTACAACTGTTCTTTATCTTTGAAGGCTTTTGTTTGTAGTATGATATGTTCGGAGTTTGGGTACACAGATTCATCTTATGCTGTTTGGATCTTTAGCTACTAATTTGATCATTCATGCAAACATTATGTACCATTTTCTTTTTCTTTTTTGTCTGTTACATGGTAAATAAATATGCTAGTGGTTCTTGTGCCTGCTGATATGCCTTCCTCCAAAGTTGTTAATCTTACTTTAAGGGATGCTTTTTGAAGCTTATCTTTTGGAACACTGATACATGGGAAAAGAGGAAATCAATTACAATTCAACTGCCTGCTGGAAAGGTGCCAGCTGGTGACACTTGAGTGCAATTCCACTCTGATCAAGTCCACCTGTTGGTGTGCCATGAAACACAACTAGCAATAGTTGATGCATCCAAGATGGAATGCATTCGGCAGGTAGAAATCTGCTTCTTAGATATGTAAATTATGTTTCTCTGGCAACAAGTGCTAATTTTTGGTACATTGCAGTGGGTGCCACAAGATGTACTTTCTTCGCCCATTTCTTCTGCTACGTATTCCTGTAACAGCCAATTAATTTATGCGGCTTTCACTGATGGTAACGTTGGAGTATTTGACGCTGATAGTTTGAGGCTACAATGTCGTATTGCCCCATCAGCATACATATCCCAGGCATCACCAAACAGGTATTTAGAACATTACTTGTATGGTTTTTCCCGGCTGTCACCACCATGTGTACCTGAGTATGACAATATTAGTCAAATTCAACATTTGTTATTGATTTTTATGTTCTATTCTGCAGCAGCCAAACTGTGTGCCCGCTAGTTGTTACAGCACATCCTCATGAGCCAAATCAGTTGGCTGTTGGGATGATGGATGGATCTGTTAAAGTTATAGAGCCTTCAGAGGCCGAGAGGAAGTGGGGAGTACCAGTGCCTGTTGATAATGGAACAGAGAATGGCAGGACAATAACATCATCTACCTCTAATAGTCCTACTCCTGAGCAGCTCCAAAGATGAAATTGCATTCTTTAAGATTTGTATATTATCCATGTACAATACTAGGTCGATATTTCATAGGTTTCTAATCAGATGTGTGAGCTAAGAACGGAGTATTTAGAGTGAGATAATTTCATGTATATTATTTGTTCATTTCTCTGATAAATGTGATATCTAATTATTTCTCAAGTAATCAGTTATTTGTTTTTGCTGTATGCAGTTTGTATTTTGTGACTTGAAACCACAAGGGAAGATGTTGACTGTTGAGAAGAGACTCTTTATGCTAATTTAATTTTCTATTTCTTTTACCTCTTTGCTACTTGGGATAAAGGTTAACAGCACGCTCCCTAGGGAATTATACTCAATGTATCCATGTACAATAGAGAGCTTGCTGCTAGGTTTTGATGCATAGCTGTGACTTCATGGCTGTTTTGCGACTTCTACAATGTTTCTATTATCGGTATCTATCTTCAAATGGGGACTGGAACTAGCTGGAAACATGATATTTGAAGGATGATGAAATTGAATACTGGTGCCTAGGATGCGTTCTTCTTTTGTGTTGCTCAGGTATGAAAATCTAATATTTTCTTGAAGTTCCAATCACTGCTGGTACATAAACTATTGCAATTTCATTTATATTTGTATTTAGTTGCTATCCATCCATGATGAAATAATCCAAAGTTTTTCTTGTTTTTGTTATAGCAGTAAAAAACCAGAAAATGAACTCAGGTTCAGATGGAGCTTTGTATGCTATGATTTTTTAAACTTATTTCTATCTATTTTTCTGCCCTCACTGGTAGCTTGAGGTTAAGTAGGATTTAAGTGTGTAAACAGCTATGATAGATAGCAAGATGCTTTTTCTGTGATCCCAAAAGGATAAACAGAATATGAAAGGCAAGCAACAAGCCCGTTTAGGTGAAAGTTATTTGAAATATGTACCTGAGACAGATAGGCATTTTACCCCATCATACATGAGACATATATTCCAATTCAGATGTCATCAACCGTGTTTTTGAGTTGTAGTGATCTGATATTGTTGTCTAGACAAGCAATAGGGTTTTAGTGGAATGAAGGGTAACGGACAAATTGTCTGGTGAAAGTTATCTGAGCTTTGGTCTGTGGTTAGAATGTTTCCATTAAACCAAAACTTTTTACTGCTCAAATAACTACTAGCTTTTATCTGGCTAACTACATAGAAGCTGAAGTCTGTAACTATTGGAAGCCTCTCATCTCTCTTTTATTTTTGTTTTGTCTTCATCTTGATTCATCATATGTCATAAAGTATGGTTCTACATACTTTCATGTCGGAAAATAGTAAATGAAAAAGCTAGGTGTCAATTATAAGCTCTATATAAGTTTCTTGGCCATACATGTGAAAGTTTTTCAACGGTTTGATACTTGAGCAAGCTTAAACACTAAATAAGAAATTTCCCTGCGAAAGCTATGTGCTGATTTGCTAAGAAAATCTATATTCTTTTTCCCGTCTCAGTTGAGTAAACTGCCAGTGAAAATTTCTCAGCTTCCTCCTCTAGCTATTCCCTTTGAATTATATTTTGTCAGAACAAAACAAGAAGACAGCCACATGGTGGGGATTTTAGAGGTGATGTACTTTTGATAGAAGCTGCTTTTAACTTTGTAGGTCCTTATCTTAATCCTTAAGATGAATCAGACTGCTAATACATTTCATTGGCAAGTGGCTGTGGTCTTGGTCTTGGTCTTGGTCATGGCCAAGGAAAAAGACACACAGAGAGACAAAACCTCAATTACAGGTCTGGTTTTTGTGTTGTTTAATTTCCAAATGGCCAGCACATATCATCTATGTGTTCATGCATAGAACCACTGTGCTGCAGTTATGTGCTAACAGCTGATTTAATGGTCTTGTTGCTTTGGATTCTTCTCGCCCATTCAAATCACCAGCCGTTCAGCAGCTCATCATCATCATTGTTATAATGAATACCAGAGGAGCTTTAGTGCTTGATGTCAATGTTCGTAGATTGGATTGGAATATATTTCCCATTTGGTAACACAGTCGCCTCAATAAGCATTTAATTATAATATTTTCTTTTTCGTCAAATTTAATCATGAAGCCGTCTTCCTCTCTCAATTCCTCTGAAGTGAAGATTCAAGTTTAAATAGCTCTTGAATTTAGTATTTTACAACAATAAATGTAATTTCAATCAATTCTAATAATCTTTCTAAATAAAAATGTCGATAAATTTTCTTTTTTTAAAAAAAGGCATGAAACCCTATAATTTTTCTAGTATTTGTGTCGGATTCACATAAATAAATATATGGCCCGCAATATTCAAGTACCACGTGCC
This sequence comes from Ailanthus altissimus, assembly GCA_946807835.1. NCBI lineage: Eukaryota > Viridiplantae > Streptophyta > Magnoliopsida > Sapindales > Simaroubaceae > Ailanthus > Ailanthus altissimus. The sequence continues at coordinate 27,237,427 of OX327703.1, read as the reverse complement.
TGCCTTTGAATTATTTATGCTACGTGCAGACCTCTCTTTCATGGACGGTCCAAAAACCTACAATGAATCTCACCATGTTCATGCATTCCACGTTCATTCTCGTGTGGATATTTGACTTGGTCCCAAATTAAAACTATAAAAATATATTTTTTAAAAAAAGAATTTATTCAAAATCGATTTAGATAGATATTGAAGTTGGGTTACTTATCACAACGGCAATCTAATATCAGACTGGCTTCAAGATTAAGTAGTTACAGCTAGCATGCATTGAAATTGAATTTCATGTTCACCAACCAAAGAAAAGGATCAGGATCCTAATCCTTATCAGACAAAAAAGAAAAAAAAATGCTTAATTCGTTTTCAAAGAAACAACAGTGGGTAAGTAATTAAGACTTTTGCATTTTGTGCTCTGATTCTGACGATTCAAATTCTTGTTCTCTTGTTCTGATCGATCTTTGAGAATCTGCTCCTGCTTCCTGCTTCATTATTCAAACGTCGAGATTCTTTAACCAATTCACACATTACTGCTGGCTGCAATCAGCATTTGCCCCCACTTTGTGATTATAAATTAAGCAGTTTCTTTTCATGGTGATCTTACATTCTCTTTTCTTTTTCATATTATATTAATACATACAAGGCTCGAGGGTATAATACATATATGTTGTAATAAATTCTGAGTTCTAAATGAAAAGTCCGAAAAGTTGGCCGCTGAAATACTATTTTTATCAGTGATATCAAATCAAAAAGTACAGTAAAAAAATTTCAAGTTTCTAAAAGTTGTCCAGCTCAAGACTGCATAGTGGGACAAATAAAAAAAGGTTGGCATAGAAGTATCCAAAGTGACAACCCACATCAAAAGACTTGCCTTCAACAACAACAACAAATACCCAAATACAAAGAAATAAAGGTCCTATTTGTTTTAGAATTATTTCAGAATTATCACTTAATTATGCCTAACATAATAATATGTTACCAAAAGTAACTACACATTTAACCTATCACATTCTTATATTCAATGTATCAATCTTGGATTTGATTACGGAGGAAGAAGGAAAATAGAATCAATTAATCAAATTGATACCAATCACGAGAAAGCCTTTCACTGCTATTATCCCGGGAACCATGCATGGTTTAAGTGAGTCCAGCTCTGCAACTGCAAGCAAAGCAAAACACACAAATGAAAAAATTCCCATAAACCCCATTTTGTTTGTAAATTGTAAGGCTATTTTGTTATTCATGTACTGGTCTTGGTCATGGAAACTTGAGAAACCGAAATTTGGTAACCGGAACCAATTGCCCAAAAAAAAAACAAGTATGACTGGTCTGAGACCAAATAGTAAATTGAGAAATGAACCCTCTCTCTCTCTTTCTCTTTCTTTGAGTCTTTTTGTTGTGTTATGCTCTGTCAAGTGATTGACGCCAGGCTAGCATCTCTGCCATGATTGACTGTGGGTCCCTCACGCTAGCCCCCTCCTCCCTGGCAACCCACATGCGGGTCTCAATACCCCATGCACTCTCTTCACTTATTTTATTCTCTTTATATTACACCCACCGACTCCATCACCCATAGTTTCACCAACTCTCCATGCCACCACCCCCAGAATTGCTTACGTGTCACAATGGGTACTCGTCAAAGACAAAATAAATGCACACTCAGTGACCAATGTCGCCAGCCAATTCATTGTTTCACCAAAGTTTGTGCCAACCCCCGTGTTACTTTATCATTGCTCAACTTATTTTTGGTTTTCTGACACTAATGAAATCTTAACAAATGTAAACAGATTACAGAACAGAGAAGCGATTACACAACATAACTGCTAAGTTTAGTGTCTTAACAGTACATGGAGACAGCCCATGTAGACACACACTCTCTCTCTCTAAATGGAGGGCCGTTTCAAACAAATTTGTCGGCGAGAGACGTTAATAATCATATTCAAATAGAAAGGGGTAATTAATTACTAATTCAATTAATCATTTTAGTTTTGTTATATTCCTTTTATTCTCTTTTGCACTTAGCATGTTTTTTCATTTGCATGGAAAGCTGTCATTTCCCACATATATTAACTTACCATATTAATTATTTAGAGTCAAATAAAATATGGGTTTAGTTTTATATATAATTAATGCTCATAATACACATACTTACACAAAGCTGTTCTGTTTTTGTGGTGGTTCTTCTTCTTCTTCCTTTTCTCTTTGGCAGTTCTTTGTTGGGGTTGTTTTGGCTTATCAGTTTCTCTTCTTGTCTCTTTTATCTACCGTTGCAGAAGTTGCGAGACTCATGAAGATGCCAGTAAGTACGTTTCTTTTTTCTGGGTTTTTTTGTTTTGTTTCATTTTGGATTTATGTTTCCAAATCAGGAAACTTGAATTAAAACTTGATTGTTTAGATTTTATTGTTTCTTGGTAGCTTTATGAAGTATGTATCTTGATTTGCTTTATGGGATTCTCAGATTTTGATATTATGGGGTGAAATTCTATCTCAATGTGTATACCATAATGAGTTTCCATTGAAAGTGATTGTGCTTGATGCGGGATGTTGTCTTGAGTACAATGGAGTTTTGTGATTTTTCTTCTTGGCTTTTGTGATTTGAATGGTTTTTCTCTAGTTCTGGAATTTTTACTCTCTTTTTTGGTGAGCTTTTCAACAGAGTTTTGCCTTCATTGGAATCTAAAACCATTTTAACTTTTAATGGGGTTGTTTCCAGCATCACTTTCCTTGCTTTTGGTGAATCACCAAATCATAGTTCAATATACATAGTGATGGTGGTGGCCTATTGGTCCTGGTAACTGATAGTTTCCAATTGCCATGTCTCTCTTGACGTTTTACCGAAAGCGGAAAAGCCTCGCAACTTGAATTTTATGTCATTATATGACATAATACACAATCATGTGCTATTTTCTCTATTTTTTTCATGTATTATGTTGTAATTCCTCATTACATATCAACTTAAGAATTCTCTGAATTTCGGTAATGGAGGTTGTGGACTGCTTTTTTCTTAATTTTATTTTTTTACCTCTTTGCAGGTGGCATTGCTCTTGCTGCTGGCATTGTGCAATGCTATCAAAATTAATGGAGAGGAAAGTGATGGACTGTGCGATATAAAGCTTTTATTAGACCCAAGACCACACAGTGTGTCAATCACAGAATTTGGTGCAGTTGGCGATGGGAAAACATTGAATACTCTTGCTTTCCAGAATGCCATTTTCTATCTCAAGTCCTTCGCTGACAAGGGCGGGGCGCAGCTTTACGTTCCACCAGGTCGGTGGCTCACTGGAAGTTTCAATCTTACCAGCCACCTCACACTCTTCTTGGAAAAGGGTGCTGTTATTCTTGGATCTCAGGTACTTTCCTTTTTTTATATATATTTTACTCAAAAGTTTTAGTCTGTTTTCGGCTCATCCTTCTTATTTGCAATTTTGCATCATCATAAAATCAGCTACTAAGATGTTTCTCATGTAACCAATAAGTTGGAGTTATTTGATTGACTTCTAATTTTTATACACTTCTTCACTGCCTGCTTAGGATCCATCTCACTGGGATGTCGTGGATGCCTTGCCCTCATATGGTCGAGGGATTGAACTTCCTGGAGGAAGATATAGAAGTTTGATAAATGGGTATATGTTATATGATGTTGTAATAACAGGTGTGTTTACCCCCAATTTATTTTTCTCTTTTCATCACTATTTTCTCTGTTGCCATCTTAGTTGAATTTTTCTTAAGAAAAATCTTACATTCTGACAGGTGACAATGGAACCATTGATGGCCAGGGCTCAGTTTGGTGGGATTGGTTCAGTTCACATACCTTAAAATATAGCCGACCTCATCTAGTGGAATTTATATCATCTGAACATATAGTAGTTTCAAATCTTACTTTCTTGAATGCCCCTGCATATAATATTCATCCAGTCTATTGCAGGTATGTTGGCTAGAACAGTGGAGTCTTCTATGCCCATTCTTTGAATTGCTAATTGATTTCGTAAAGATCACATAGTTGAAATTGTTGCAATTGTATGTGATGCAGCAACGTGCACATTCAAAATATATCAATATATGCTCCCCCAGATTCGCCTTACACTGTTGGAATAGTCCCAGGTTTGTGAAATTTGATCAACTCCCATTTCGTAATATAACCTGTTGTCTGCTTTTTCGTTTTTTTGAAGTGGACATTTTCTGCAAGCCTTTTGTCTTTCCATGAAGTTATGAGATTTGTGTGATAACAATCTCTATGATCTCCTTGTTTTCCTAAAGTTCTTTTAGATCCCACCAATGATCTTTTGTATTTTCTGGTAGATATCGTCTTGCAATAATTCTCAAGAAACTAAAAGGAAAGTATGTTTTGATGTTACGGATAATAATACTGTATAATATTTAACAATGAAAAATGGGTTAAATTAATAGTTTTTAAGTCTGAAGTACACAGGTAGGCTCCAGCAAGTATGTAAGAATTAGTTTGATGTTGAGATGTTATGCTAAGGATCAATCTAGATTACAATTATTACATTCTTGTTATCCAATTAAAGCTGAAGTGTCCTTCACAAGTTAATTTCACACCATATAGCCATATAATTCCGCTTGTTTATGCATTTCACTTATCACACTTGTGTTTGGAGATAATTATGTGGATAGATGCTGTTGTCTCATGTGTTATTAAATTGCGTTTTCAGATTCCTCTGATAACGTCTGTATTGAGCACTGCATCATTGCCATGGGTCATGATGCTATTTCACTCAAGAGTGGTTGGGACGAGTATGGCATTGCATATGGCAGACCAACTACCGATGTTCATATCAGACAGGTCCATCTTCAATCATCTTCAGGTTCTTCTATTGCCTTTGGTAGTGAAATGTCTGGTGGCATTTCTAATGTGCAAGTTGATAAGGTCCATCTATATAACTCATTAAATGGCATTGAGTTCAGAACAACCAAGGGCAGAGGTGGTTACATTAAAGAGATTATCGTATCAGATGTTGAACTAGAAAATATTAACATGGCATTTGGTGCCAGCGGTTATCGTGGGACCCATCCCGACGACAGTTATGATCCAAATGCTCTTCCATATGTAGATCAAATCACTTTGAGAAATATAATTGGCACGAACATCACTATGGCTGGGAACATCACAGGAACTAGAGAGTCTCCCTTCACCAATATATGTCTATCCAACATTTCCTTATCAATCAATCCCAGCTCTTCCACTTCCTGGGTATGTTTAAATGTCTACGGCTTTTCAGAGTCTGTGTTCCCTGAAACATGCCCTGAACTTAAAAGCTCAAATTCTTCCTCAGCTTGTTTCTCCCTCCTAAGATCTTATGGTAGAGCCTCTTTCTTATGATACAATATTCCTTCACATAAAATCTCACTTGAAGAAAAAAGAAAGATCAAATTCTTCTACCATTTACTCATTTCAAAAAGTAGATCAGATTCTTTCCAATAAGACACATGTCTAGAACACTTGTTTCTTCATCCTTCCAACATTTGCATTTTCTCATGTTTTAATCTGCAGATTATATGTACAGCTCCATTTCTTCATTCATGTGTAAGGAAAATTTTGGTAGTGATGGCACAATCCACAGCAGGACTTGTAATATTTTTTTCCTCTTTATTATGACTGTTTAAATTGAAATCCTTCTTTGTTCATAAGTTCTGTTGCAGTGTAATTTCATTCTAAAATCTTTTATTGTTTGATGTGGATCGACGTATTGGGGTGAAATGGTAGATATGAAAGTTCAAGCAAAACTTCATTTGATTGGAATAAGAGATTTTAGAGATCATTTTCCTGGCTTTGGCTTTTTATTGTAGAATGATCTTAAAATCATTGCCAGTGTTTGAATTCAAGCTGGAGATTGAGAAGGATTGCTGTTCTGTTCATATTTTCAGATGCCAACTCGGACTTCGCCTGTAATCCACGTGCTTTACCGTAATCTTGGAACCGCAGCAACAGTTAAATATTTGGTAAACACTTTATTTTATCGATAGCAAATATTTGGCAACTAGTAGTTCCATTCCATAATAACTCCCACCTCAATCTTAAAATAGTATTTTTTTTTAATATTACAACGTTCTATTGGTATGTAGTCACACGTCTCAATCTCAAAATAAGTTTTCTTTTCTTTTGATATTAAGAAAATGCCAAGTTTATTTCATCTAAATGGGAGAAATCTAACCTTTAAGAGTTTCAGATTCAGGATTCAATATGGGAGGGAACTCGAACCTTGGCCCCTAAGTTGGAAGTCAAGTATCCAATGTTTCACATTACATAAAAATGAAGTAGATCTTAGATGGTAGGTTATGTTACTCTTTAGGTTTATGACAAGTATTCGACTCGTGATAAGTGGTATTAAAATAAATTTAAATTTTTATTTGTATATGAGTTCTTAAAATGATCTTAATAGAGATTGTTAGGTAGGATGTGAGTTCTCTATACTTCTATGGGGATGAATAATATGAGTCAAGTGGATTCTGAAAATTTTATATCTTAAACTCTAATAAATATTATCATATAAGTAGTAGGTCTCTTAATCTCAAGAGATAAGTAATATAAGTTAGGTTGGCCTTTAAGTTTGGATTAAGCCGTGACGAGGGCGTCGTATGATTAGGTGGATCTTAAGTATATATAAGCAAGTAAGTAATATTATATAACAGATTATTTTTTTCAATCAATGTCAAATATTTAATCATGACACAAGACTAGATAAATAGTTTTTTTTTAATATTACAATAATTTACTAATATTTATAAAAAAAATTTATCAAAACATAATAGTATCCATTGAAACGTAGTTCGTAAATTAAGATTTTAAAAAAGTCAAATATACTTTATTAAAAATTTACCCCTACCTATATATAAGAGACGACTTAAATCTTATCCAATTGAAAGTTAAAACTACCCACCATTAAGCATTAGCGGTGGGTAGCAAAATAAGTATTTTAACATACTTGAAGTATTTTATAAAAAAAAAAAAAAATCACAAAATAGAAGTGCACAAAACAAGTACTAATCTGTATTCTACAGTCTACAATATGTTTGACCCATTTTACTAAGCTCAATCAGACACACGTGCAAGAGTTGATTAGGACGCAAGTTTAAGTTTCAAATTTAGCAGAAAGGCTTCCACTCACTGATGTTGATTTTGGATTTAAGGACAAAGGCAAAACAATTCAAATCTAACGCTTCAGTTTTGTCCGTAAACGGGCTGTTACGAGATCCTGTCTTCGTTAAAAGGATTGTCATTTTCCATTTTCAGTAAATTGACAAACCGAGTCCTGACTTTTTTCCAGTTAAGGAGGGTGAAGAGAAGTAACTGTTATACGACGGGCCCTTTCATTTCATTACATTGTAAATCCTCCTCTTGAAAGTTACAACGGAAGATTCTGCTTTCACTTTTCGGAACATCTATATTTTATCGGAAAAAAGTACTTTGATACAACGTTCTCCAATGAGAAAATACCCTTTCCCTAAAGATAAGCATAAGCACTATCGGGGCACTATTTATTCTTGGGAGTTTTGTCATAGTGATTAGTGAGCAATATATTGCCACTGAACAGTTGAACACGTGTTATGATTCAATAATATTAATAAATAATATTAAAATTAAAGATTAATTTAATAATATTATTTATTATTTAATAAAATTACATACTTTATTAGATCATTTTTTTTATTTTGGATAATAGTATTTGGACTCTAAACTTTTGTGATTTTCAATTACCAACGTAATTTATTTATTTGTATTAAACACTCTCGACTAATTAGCCCTTACTCAGATGATTGAGATATTCTTTAGCGTCCAATTATATATATTTTTTTGAATCATTCTATTATACTAAAATTACAATTATAACATAATATTAAATTTAGCTTAATTCGTTAAATTAAATCAAGAAATTAAATTTAAAGAATATAAATGATCTTATTATTGATATTGTTAAAAACTTCTCATTATTATATAATAATTTTTTATTTTTTACATTGCGCTGGTCGATGACTCGAAAAAGGTTATTTTGTTAATTTATTAAATATTAGGATCTATTTGAACAAGGATTAATTATATCTTTATTTAAGAATTTTTTTTAAAAAAAAGCACTTTTAGAAACTCATTAACTATTGTCTTATTGCGTTAAAGGGTATTTTGGTCGATTCATGTTTTAAAAAAGTGCTAGTTATTTATAGCTAATCCTCGATTTGGCTATTTATGCAAAAGGAAACTGAAAGCACTCTTCTCCAGGAGGTGTCTCTAACACAGATATTGGCTAGGGTTTTACAAATCGCTGATACTCTGTTCTGGAATTGGACGCGGGAAGCCGAAAAAAGAAGAACAAATGAATAAAAAGAAGCAGAAAAGAGATATGGAGACGATGGATCACAAAATGGACTTTAGAAAGATTATGAAAGACATCGAATTTCTAGGTAATTTCTTTAATTTTATGTTATTATTTTTTCTTTTTTGAAGAAATTCCGGCCGTAGAATGAAAGATACTCTTTTAAATTGTTAATAAATTTGTATGTGATGCGCTTTGATGATTATATGAGAGGCAACAGTTTTGGGTTGAATTGTGTTCGTAAAAATTGAGTCTTGAATGAGACGAATCAGTTCTTCAGTTTAAAGTATTTTAAAATTTTGAACTTTTGAAGTAGGAGCTGAGAGATTCAGAGAGAGAGGGAGCTTCTATTTTCAAACATTGCTTTAATTGATCCCACTGAATCATTAGTATGCCACAATGGTGATTAGGTCACAAAGGCCCAAATTTATTTTGAAGGCAGTGATAGGAACTTCCTGAATACGGCGCCGAATGTGTCACCATTATTTTTGAAACAACAGGGTACCCTTGATCATTTCTGAATAGATATTCTTGTTCACGCCAGGTGACTAATCTGTTGCTTTAAACTTGGTAAAGTTGTTATGAATTTGATTGGGGATTGAGATCTGTTTGATTATTCAGCAGTTTGTTTAACCTTAAACACCAGTTTGTTTCCATGGAGTTACGTTCACCGTCTAGACATTTTGTGACCTTCTATTCTCCCATTGAATTGTCTTGTTTTTATTTGCTTGTGGGCTTCCCTTCATTCCCATTCCACTGTCATGTCTTAACACGAGTTTGTAGTTTTTGATTTACTTGTATGTTCTTCCATTTCAGGTTCCTCACATATGACATGGAAAGAAAGGAAGGAGCTAGAGAACAAAAAGGTTGTTGCTTTGGGTGGAAAGGTATTAACTTAACACAGATTTGGGCCCTGAGCTTTTTATGTTTTGTAAGGCTATAATTATGCTGTCATGCCTGTGAATCTCTTATTGAATATTTATGTTTTCCCTGCAAAACAGCCGCCTAAGAAGCAGAGACTACCATTAAGTGTTGCTCGGGTGCCCATGAAGAGACAAAAGGAAAGAGAAGAGAAAATGCGACAAGAGGTGATTGATTGATTTTTCTTCACTGTTCTAATCCTTTGTTGCAAAACTGGGAGGGCTTGCACTAACAACTTTGTCTTTCAGATGGCAATTCTTGGACGATTTGGAGGGAAGTTTGCTGGTCCTAAAAGAGAAACGGAGAAACGCAGGCCAGAGGACAGGGTGCTGAAAGCTAGTGAAGGTCATTTTAGAAACGGTGTGCTTGATGTGAAGCATCTGTTACGTCCAGCCCCATCGCATCCATTACGTCCAGCCCCATCTAGAGACGCTGATTATGGCTCACATATGGTCAATAAAGGGAAAAAGAAAGGGAAGGGAAAGAACCGCGGCAAGAAGAAAGGTGGTGGCAAGAAGCGCCACTAAGCATTCCTAACTCACGGGGCATTCACAATAGAAACTTGCTCGAGCGCAGTCAAATCCCCCGAGTCTGAAATTTTTGTGTGATGTTTAATTGTCTTTTATTGATTAATCTTACAATTTTGTTACTTTCATATCTTATTATGCTGATAAAATATACTGTCATTCTCTACCCTTCCTGCATGGATGAACCAGAAATATATTTCTTTTTAAATTGTATATGAAATCAAGAAATTGAGTTTTCAATGTGGCCGTCATGGTAACTCATGTATTAACTTTCTCTGTTAGAAAAAAAGTTGTCTTGTATGGGCCTGAAATATTTTTTTCCTGGACATGAACTGATGGGGGCTGTAGTTAGTACGAACTGTTGTATTGGATGGATCAAATACTTGGTTTGATGTTAATTATGTTAACCGGTTATTGGAATAGAAATAACAATTCTGTGAGAAAAAAATAAAAACATTGTATTCCTGGCGGTATAATTCCGTTCACTGCAATGGGCAGATCCCGTCTCAGATAATTGGGTACTTGAACACACTGAATTCTAGGTTCCTGAATTGACAATACATGATTCATTGACTCCAGGTTTGTTTATTTTTGTATGTATATGTATATAGGAGATAGTATACAACCCGAATATATCATGTAAGAATGAAACCATCTTTCCCCCAGGTTGAAACTTTAAAAATGTCAATGCCACCAGCATATTATATCTTGGAGGCGTCAGCTGTTACCCGACTCAATGCAATGGCTGTCTTTGAGCCAGATGGACGACCCAAATGTTTGCTGATGAAATCCCCAACCAACATGAGCTTCTTCAGATCCACATTGGTTTTCACACCAAGTCCATTAAGCATATAGACGACATCCTCAGTTGCAACGTTTCCAGATGCACCCTTAGCATATGGACACCCACCTAAACCAGCAATAGAGCAATCCACTGTGCCAATCCCCATCTGCAGAACATATTAGACAGTTTGTTAAATTAACAGCATGATAAGTAATTTCTTGGGACTTAGCTGAAAATGTACTAGCAGATGTTCTCAGCATGCATTGTGTTACTTTTAGTAATATTTCAGTTATTTGGAAACGCAAGTGTTTGTTAAAGTCACAACAGGATATTATTTCCAACTGATATAGAAGTCAAACAGAACACTGCAAAACACAATATGGCTGATTGCAAGGAATTCAGCGCTATTTAAGTTTAACTCGGATGAACGTCGATAGTTTAAAGCTGATTGCATATGTTAAATATGTGCTCATCATTAAAAGATAAGCAACTCTACCACAACAAGCTTTGGCTCATGTTGTGCTTACTTGAAGGGATATTAATATGTTTGGAAGAGATTGCCCATATGTGTCATGGAAGTGAACAGCAAGCTTCTCAACAGGAACAACAGCCATAACAGCATCAAGCATGGGAATGACACTACCTGGGACAGAAAAGACAAAACAAAATTAGATAAAAATATGAAATATGAGAACCCATTCATTCAAAAGAGAGATAAATAATACACAGCCAGGTAAACATTACCTGGTGTACCAACTCCAATTGTATCACCAAGTGAAATTTCAAAACAACCCATATCATGAAGTTCTTTTGCCACATATGCCACTTTGGATGGAGGAATCGCTCCTTCCACTGGACAGCCAACAACACATGATACATACCTAAAAGAATATGGCAGAAGTTCATCATCTCAGCCCCGGCTTATGTAACAAAGAAATATGGATCTTGCACAATGGTAGCATTCATAAGAGAATCCCGCCGAAAGATACATTGGAGTTGACAAACAGGGATACATACAAGTATGTAGAATATCCCAGAAAAAGGGGAAGAGAGTGAACATACCCACGAACAGGGATTGACAGCTCTTTAGCAGCATGAGTAACAGCACGATAACGAACAAGACTCTCCTCAATGCTACAATTGATGTTTGACTTTGAAAACGCCTCGGAAGCTGATGCAAAGACAGCAACTTCCTTAGCACCAGCTGCAATAGCAGCTTCAAAGCCCTATAAGTTGATCCGCAAGTTAGAAAATGATCACACCAGCATGACATTGTTGAAATCATATGGATTTCTAGAGGATATAACTGACTTTTAAATTAGGTGTGAGAACAGGCAATCTAACTCCCTCCAAATCACGGACGGCCTCCATTACATCCTTTGCATCGGCTAGCTACGCAAAAGGAAACAAAATAAAAGGAAACTTGGTTATATGCAAGTAACAGGGAGCATTACTTGGAATTGTTACTTTCACCAAATAAGAAAAAGTTTACAACAGCGCCAAGTTTCATGCAATCAACTATTGACAAATATACATAATATATATATATATATATATATATATATATATATATATATATACAGGCGCACAAGGACATGCGCATAGACGAGTGCAACTCTGGGGAGAGAGGGGGAAGTGAAATGGAGAGAGAGAGAGAGAGAGAGAGAGAGATTTATTAGATATTGGTTCCAATTATGGAAGATTGAAGAAGAAAAGGGAACTATATTGACCCAAAACACAGAAGCAGGACTACCTGAGGAACCCATTTTGGAGATACAAAACTTGTAGCCTCAACAACAGGCAACCCACAAGATACTAATCTACGAATCAGTTCCACCTTTACAGCTGCAGGTACAATATTCTTCTCATTTTGCAATCCATCCCTCGGACCAACTTCAACTACCTTCACAAACTTTGGCATACCTTTCAAAAACTGCAGTATCCAAAGAACATATCATATGAAACAAATCTAACATCCAAAAGACATATGAAAAGAGATTACAAGTGAACAAACAAGAAAAATGAGATCATAAACCAAACGATACTTAACTAAGTGAAGTCACTGAACAAATTGCATAGGTTGGCTCTAAGAATTACAATTAGCTCATAGAGAATCTTGCTAGAACAAAATATTATCACAAACATCCTCAAACTTCAATACAACAAAAATAGAATTTCATCAAAATTGCCAAATCACCTTATTTGTTATATCCCGTAAGTCTCTGTCATTGCACTTGGAACTATATATTTCAAAACCATTCCCAAACATCTTGTAATTTCTTCCTAAGCTTAAAGTCCTTCGACTTAAGGTGTCAGCTTGAGACATGTCTCTTGTGTGCCTTCTCCATGGGAATGCCTCTCGTGTATATTCATCATAATTTTCACTGAACATTAACAGAGTTTCAATCAATAACCAACTAATACTATTAACAAAATGGTGATAATAGTCAAAACTACATTAATCTGTGGGTGATAAGACACAAGAAGCAAATAGGAGTTTGAGCTAGTAGAAAAGAAAGTATGAAATATCTTCATGATTTTCAAGTAAATTTCAAGATACATTAAGGGACTGAAATAACTTTTCCCACAATTGATAACACATGATGATCATATACGCATATGTCTCAACCAGCAAGAATGTCATTTTGTTTTACTACAGTTTCACCCTGATGGAGAACTAGATAATTAGAGAATATAATAGGGTTAAATATTGACCAAGAATTTTACTTTTTATGGAGTGCACATAATTTTTCTTATGAAGTGAACCTACCTTAACAAAAAAATGATATAGTCACCCAACAACAAATAATATTAGATGATATATCACTTACTCATTACTGTTAGAGGTGCTACAACTCCTCCCTTCTATCCAGCAGTTCCCCATTCCCATATCATCCCCTCTAGGCCTACAAGCGCTAGATGAGAATCTCTGAATCCTATCAATCGTGCTCATGCTTGGCAACTTGTCAAATCCCAGAGGCTCCTCCAAACTCGACATGGTGGTGAAAAGAGATACTGGAACACAAACATGACTTAATTAACTACTTGCTAGCATAAGGACAAATAAGCAAAACATGATGCATTCCCTTCATAAAACAGAAAATTTCAGCTCGTTTCAAAAACAAAACGAAAGCTCAAGTATGTAAAGAAGCTCCACAAACAGAGACTAAACATCTAGTGATGCTCACAATGAAAAACTAAAACACTAAAATCCAATTTAGAAGCTGTTATCGAATCATCAGATTGACAGAACATAAAGAAATTGAATCCTCTAAAATGCAGTAGCAAAATTCTACAAATATTCTGAACTAATTTACAAAAACAGAGCATGTAATTGATGCATCAATAGATGATACTTCGTGAATACAAATTTACAAATACAATTACACTAAAGAATTTAGAAACTTCAAGCTGAAAAATCAATCAAGAGCTAAATAATGCAACAACAAAAATGACCGTTTAAAAAGCCTGCTGAGAAAATAAAACGAAAAATATATAGTAAATTCTTGCGTTAAATCTTCTCTTAATTTCGTTTTACTAATTCGCAGAGCAGATTGTAGAGCTACTTAGCTCGGTCCCTGCAAATTTCAGTTTCTCGGTAACCAAACAGCGCGCATCAATAAAAAAATGGAAATTCAAAGTAAAATATAAAATAAAAAAAAATCACAAGAGAGGGGGAAAAAAAAGGAAAGCTAACCTGAACTCAAGATTAGGTTTTTCCGAAATTAAAAAACAAAAAAAAAAACTGAATTGATATTTGGTTTATAAAAATTAAAATTTTGTAAAAAAAAAAAAATGAGGGTTAGACAGATAGATAGAGAGAGAGAGTGAGAAAGAGGAAATGAGGGAGTAGTTGTTGATGTATGAATTATGATCCAAAAGAGAACACGGAGACTAATTTCTTATTTATTTATTTACTTATTATTGGTCGAATTAATTAATTTTACTTTTGTGTTAATTTTTGGAAAATGACATGAATTGAATTGAATTGAAACGCCAGGGGAAGAAAGAAGAAGGAATGGTGGTGGCGGTAGGTAGTTTTCAGTTGGAGGTTAGCTCACTTAATTTTTATTTTCTTTAGAAAAAAAGACAAAAAAAATTATTCCATGCATTTTTATTTTTTTTACATGGGAAGGGATTCGAAGTCAAATTTTCTACTAATCCCACTTTTTGTGAAGAATTGAATATTATTTTAAATATATATATAATGCACTAAATTTTTTAACATTAAGTCGTTCAAAAAAATACTTATTCTGCAATTTTTAACAAGAATAAATATTATTACATGCAATTCTTTTTCATTTTTAAAGTATATTCATGCAATTTATTGGTCCGTTATTCTTTAATAAATTTTTATTTATAAACTTATATTCATATGAATAGAGGGACATAATTATTATTACAATAATATATTTATAACCACAATTTTTTTAAAAATAAAATATATTAATCCTTTCCAATTAAGAAAACATATTATAGTAAACAATTGAACTCACCATATATTGTCCTAAATTATTATTTTATTAATTCGTAATTTCAGTCATATGTAATTATTATTTTTTAAACTTTCTTCACAAAATTGTTCTTATTAACTGTATAATAATAAAATGGAAATTCGTGTGGGGAAATTTAATTGAATATAATTTTTAATTTAAATGGCGTCGGTGAATTTGTCACGTGCTCGCATTATTTCCACATCTACTGGTTAGCAATGCCTTTCTAGAAGGTGCTGCGTCCATTTCGCGTTCCGGCCAAGTGGTTGGTACCAGTTGAGTTGTTCTGTTGTTAGGTGGGGTATTAACACTATTACCCCCTGAGGTTTAACCAAATTACAAAATAACGCAATAATAAAACAAAATCATTAATTTTAGCAAAATCTTAAATCACTATTGTTGAAGCGGAAGCACACAAACAAGTAAAATAATTTACCCAAGTAATATAATAATGCAGAATAAGTTACTAAAAAATAAATAGAGAAAGGGGTAGAAGAACAACACACAAAGAATTACGTGGTTCGACAACTTGCCTACGTCCACGGCGGATCAAGATCACACTATTCTTTTATTATGAATCTCAAGGCACTCACAAAGTATGTCTTTCACAAGAAAGATCACAAAGAAAACTCTCTCTTTCACTCTAGGGATTTTCTCTCACAAAGAACCACTAAAATCTCTTATTTATTACAAAGATTGTCAAGATTATTAGTTGATCATAAAGATCTCTTACTTGATCACAAAGATGTGTTTACAAGCCAATTGATAGCCTTTATATAGGCTTTTGGACGTCCTAAATTTACCCTATACGTGTGGGAGTCGTATTAGGGAATCTTGGAGCAAGTGGGAGACGAAATTAGAAAGTTTCCTAATTTCGGGACATTGTTCCCGTCTCCAGCACCGCGGCGCTGGGCTCTCGTAGCCGCGGCGCTGGCGCGCTTTCTGCTCAGCGCTGCGGCACTGTCATCCTGGCGCTGCGGCGCTCAGGTTCTGTTCTGGGAGCTGCGGCGCCTACGCCTGGTCGTCGCAGTGCCCGCGCCTGGTGTGCCCTTCTTCATTTTTTCACCTCCTTTCGCGTCCGTCTTAGATTCGTGTGCACCCTACACACTTGCTTGAACCCCAAATCATATTCCGATGATTTTTAATCAATATTCTCACAAATTCCCTCCTTGATTCAAAATCATCCACAAAGTAACTCGATCTCTCATTTCCGCATCTTCAGTCACCTTCACAAAGTAGTGACTCTAGTTAAGTCCATAGGACGAACTTAACCGAGGGTTGTGGCTTAGTCAACATATCAGCAGGATTTTTAGATGACGCTATCTTTGTTAGACTAACTTCACCACTTTGGACAATCTCACGAATGTAATGGAGCTTCACATCAATGTGTTTCGACCTCTCGTGGAACACTTGATGCTTGCTTAGGTGTATGGCACTTTGGCTATCACAATACACACCGGTGTTCACATCTTCACTAGCCAATACCTCTGCGCATATGCCTTTTAACCACACAGCTTCTTTGATAGTTTCTCCAACAGCTATGTACTCTGCCTGTGTGGTAAATAGTGCAACCACATGTTGTAGGACTGATCTCCAACACACACTACACCCAAACACTGTGAATACGTAGCCCGTTAATGATATTCTCTTGTCAAGATCACCTGTATAATCTGAGTCTACGTACCTTCTTACCATTTCCTTGCTGTCCTCATCCCTCTTATACACTAACCCGTGATTCGACGTTCCCTTGAGATATCTCAGAATCTACTTTACTGCAAGCCAGTGATCTTTTTTCAGATTCGCCATATATCTACTCACCACACTTACAGTCTGTGCTATGTCTGGTCTTGTGCAAACCATTGCATACATGATGCTCCCCACAGCACTTGCATACGGCACTTTGCTCATCTGCAGTTTCTCCTCATCGGATGTCGGCGACTGTGCTGCTAAAAGTCTGAAATGCATTGCCAAAGGAGTAGAGACAGCCTTCGCGTTTGACATACCAAACTTCTCCAAAATTTTGACTATATATCGCTGTTGGGACAAAAAGATAACATCTCTTATTTCCCTCACAATATCCATACCCAAAGTTCTATTCGCTGCTCTCAAATCCTTCATTTCAAACTCGTCATTCAACTGCTTCTTGAGCTTCTATATTTCTTCCATGTTCTTGCATGCGATCAACATATCATCGACGTATAGAAGCAAATACACCATCCCACAACTCATGTTCTTGAAGTACACGCATCCGTCATACTTGCTCCTACTAAAACCACAAGCCATCATAAACTCATTAAATCTCTTATACCACTGTCTAGGTGATTGCTTTAACCCATACAATGACTTCTTTAGCAAACAAGCATGATCTTCTTTTTCGGGCTCCTCGAACCCTTGCGGCTGTGCCATGTATATCGTTTCTTCAAGCTCTTCATATAGAAAAGCTATCTTTACATCCATCTGCTCTAGATGTAAATCAAGGTTTGCACACATGGCTAACAAAATCCTAATAGATGTGTGCTTGACAACTGGAGAAAATATCTCATGAAAATCGACTCCCTCTCTCTGAGTAAAACCATGTGCTACTAACCTAGCCTTGAATCTTGTAGGCTCAATCCCGATATCCCCTCCTTCACCTTGTACACCCACTTGCACCCGACTAGCTTCTTTTAAGGTCTCTCCACCAACTTCCAAGTATTGTTCTTCTTAAGAGAACAAATTTCTTCTTCCATGGCCTGCTGCCATTCTTTCTTGTTTTCACTCTTCATAGCCTCACCATATGTCATAGGCTCATCATAATCAAGAGTATAAGCAGAATTAAATGCATGAACAATTAAGTCTGCTTGTGCATACCTGACTAGTGGATTGATCGTTCTCCTTAGCCTGTCTCTAGCAAGCTGGTACTCTTCAAGTTCCAACTCAGGAGTTCTAGTCTTCTTTTGGGTGGACTTGGAGGAACTCGCTGATGTTCTTGGTTCATCTTCAAGGATCTCCTTGTTGAAGTGTTGACCTGGGGGCATATTAGATTCATTTTCAAGCGCTACTTCAACTTCTATTGACTCGGGTGCTGAGTCTTCCTTGGTCACAGGTTCTTTTTTCTCATCTTCATGGGAGGTTTTCAGCATCGTCATCTCATCGAATGTCACATCACGGCTTATGATCCTCCTTGGTGGTATTAAGTCTTTACACCACACCTTGTATCCTTTTACTCATTCGGGATACCCTATGAATACCCCTTTGATAGTTCTAGGTTCCAACTTCCCCTCCTTAACATGTACAAAGGCAGGGCAACCAAATATTCTGAGGTGGTCATACTTCGGAGGATTGCCAAACCATTTCTCTTCTGGCGTCTTGAAGTCAATTGCTGAGGATGAACTTCTATTAATCAAGTAAGCTGTAGTCATTACAGCTTCTCCCCAGAATGTCTTGGACATCTTTGTATTGGTAAGCATGCATCTAACCCTTTCAAGTAGGGTTCTGTTTATCCTCTCAGCTACTCCATTCTGCTGCGGTGTTGATCTTACCGTTCTATGCCTTGCAATCCCATGCTTGGCACAAAACCCATTAAACTCTCTGTTGCAAAATTTGAGGCCGTTGTTAGTTCTCAACCTCTTCACTCTTTTGCCAGTCTGATTCTCAACAAGAATCTTTCAAGTCTTGAATACTTCAAAGGCTTGATCCTTATTCTTCAACACATAGACCCACAGCTTCCTCAAATAGTCATCAATCAAACTGAGAAAATACCTGGCACCACCACGAGTAGCTATCTGAGCTAGTCCCCAAAGATCCGAGTATATGTAGTCAAGAGTCCCCTTAGTCTTGTGTTCGCCGATACTGAACCTCATTCTATGTACTTTCCTTAGCACACAATGCTCACAAAATTCTAAGGGCTGGAACTTATCCTCTCCAAACGCCTTTTGACTATATAACTCCTTTAGGTTTCTCTCACCTAGGTGTGCTAATCTAAGATGCCACAACTTAGTTTGCATACTCTCATCATCTACAGAGAATAGTGCAGAATTGCTCACGACTTCACCCTTAAGCACATAAACACCTTTGCGTTTCTCTCCTCTCATCATCACCATGGAATCTTTCAAAACTCTTAAATCCCTTCGTCGATCCTGATGAAACACCCATTCTGGTCTAAAGTCCCCAGTGAGATCAAATTTCTCTTCAAGTCAGGAACATACCTAACATCTGTCAACTCTCTCACTCGCCCATCATGCAGTTTAAGCTTAACACTATCAATTCCCATCATCTGACATGTAATGCATTATCCATTAACACCTTACCACCACTAATGGGCTGAAAATTTGTAAACCAAGACTTGTGCGGGCATATGTGAAAAGTACAACTAGAATCAAGAACTCATTGTTCAGAGTTCATACCATCAGTAGTGATAAGTGTCTCTGCGCTTTCATAGCTATCATCATAGGCAAATGCAGCATCTGCTTTCTTTTTGTCTTGTGCTCTCTTCTCAGAATAGTCCTTTATGAAGTGCCCATTTTTCTTGTAGCAATAACACTTCCTATGAGTCCTAGACTTCGACCTTGAGCCTTTTTTCTTCCTATCTCTATATAAGGGCCTTCCTCTTACAGATAGACTTTCTACATTGCGCTCAGTCTGCTTTCTTAATAACTTTGAGTTTAATGATGATTTCACATCACTCATCGTTAAACTCTCTCTGCCGTAGAGTAGGAGTAGCGTATCAACAAAACTCTCATAGCTCTTGGGGAGTGAACTCAGCAGGATAATTGCTCTATCTTCATCTTCTATCTTGATGTTGATAGACTTAAGATCAATGATGATCTTATTGAAGGTGTCTGTATGATCTTTCATCGACGTCCCCTCTGACATGGATAGCTGATATAGCTTCTTCTTTATATGTAATCTGTTGGCCAACAATTTCCTCATATAAAGAGAATCAAGCTTCCTCTAAAGACTTATTGCCGTCGTCTCACCTGCTACTTCCCTTACTACTTTATCGCTCAATGACAGAACGATTGTGCTATGAAATCTTTCTTGAATGTCCCTTCTTTTTGCTTCTGCTCTAGATGACTCTGGCATTTTCTCTTCATCACTAGATGGAGCTGCAATCTCCTCTAATGCCGAACCAAACCTTTGGCTCACCAATAACGCCCTAACCTTCATCTTCCACAAATTGAAGTTATTCGTACCGTTGAATTTCTCTACCTTATACTTGGGTGTAGCCATGTCTGCTTAAAACCTGGCTCTGATACTAGTTTGTTGAAGCGGAAGCACACAAACAAGTAAAACAATTCACCCAAGCAATATAATAATGCAGAACAAGTTACTAAGAAATAAATAGAGAAAGGGGTAGAAGAAGAACACACAAAGAATTACGTGATTCTGCAACTTGCCTACGTCCACAGCAGATCAAGATCACACTCTTCTCTTATTATGAATCTCAAGGCACTTACAAAGTATGCCTTTTACAAGAAAGATCACAAAGAAAACTCTCTCTTTCACTCTAGGGATTTTCTCTCACAAAAAACCACTAAGATCTCTTATTTATCACAAAGATTGTCAAGATTATTAGTTGATTACAAATATCTCTTACTTGATCACAAAGATGTGTTTACAAGCCAATTGATAGCCTTTATATATGCTTTTGGACGTCCTAGGTTTACCCTATAAGTGTGGGAGTCGTATTAGAGAGTCCTGGAGCAAGTGGGAGACGAAATTAGAAAGTTTCATAATTTCAAGACATTGTTCCCGTCTCCAGCACCGCGGCGCTAGGCTCTCGTCACCACTGCACTGGCGCGCTTTCTGCTCAGCTCTACGGCGCTCAGGTTCTGTTCTGGGCGCCGCGGCGCCCGCGCCTGGTGAGCCCTTTTTTCATTTTTTCGCTTCATTTCGTGTTCGTCTTAAATCCGTGCGCACCCTACGCACTTAACTTGAACCCCAAACTATATTCTGATAATTTTTAATCAATATTCTCACAACTACTTTATTATTTAAGTACAACTACAATTAACTACTAAAATCATAAAAAAAATTAAGAAAATAAAATTATTTTTATTTTAAAATTAAATAGAGAGAATGATAAATAATTAAAATTAAAAATGCCACCAAAATATAATTTATGTAAAGTTCAAAAGGTAACATTGGTAATAACACCCTATTTACGCTGTAGAGCTGAGATATATTAAAATTGTAATTGTTTTAATAATTCAATAATAAAGTGTTAATATTATATTTAATAATGGATGTTGAAGTTTGAATTTCTCTTTAACATATAAAAATAAAAAAAATAATTTAGTAAGTGACGAACTCACTATTTAGTGAGTTATTGAATATATATTAATATTTTGTAACATATTAATATTGTTTTTAAAATATTAAATAATATTTTAAAATTTATTAAATGGTGTTTTTCGTCGTCCACTACATCAATTATATATATATATATATATATAATGCAACGCATAATAACAAAATTAAATCTTTGTTTTTTTTTCTTTTTAATATCAAACAAATCTATATTTTTAATTTTTTTTTTAATTCTTAAATACTAAAGACGCTATTACACTTTCTATTTATATTCTAACTTTTTAAATCTTAAGTGATGCAATGTATTCATTAAATGACAACAAATATAAAAATTCATTATTTAATTACATATACCCAACATTTAAAATATACAAATTTTTTTTATAAAAAAAATAGTATTATTCTTTTATTAGCAATGATATAGTTAATGGCATAAACCACCATAATATTTTACAGTTAACCTTAATTTCTCTACAAAATTTTTATAATTTTTGTTAATAATTCAGTGTGTAAGTTTTTTAATTTTGTATAATTAATATTGGGCCATCTAATTTGATTTTAAATAATGTAAAATGAGATAATTTTGTTTATCTTGTAAAGCTCGTGGATTTGAAGAAAAAAAATGCTTGGAATGAAGGGAAAAAAAACACTGGTCGGTGTGTATGTACCAACCAAAAAAATAACACATGTAACATTATCACACAATCTATTTAATTAACTCATAATTTTAATATTTTCACAACATATTATTAAATTGCATTATGTGTTTAGATATTAGGGTGGGAATTGGTTCAATTTAATTGAAAATTTAAATAGAATTAAATTAAAAATTTCTATTCAATTCAATTTTAGAGTTTTGTTTATTTTATTTAAAATCAATTAGTTTAATTTTAGTTCGGTTTGATTTAGTTTAAATTAAAAATATACAATAAAAATAAAAACATGCAAACCAATTCAATTTGATTCTAAATAATCTAAACCACTTAGATTGCAATTTGTTAAAACCGATCAGTTCGATTTTAAAGGGTCTAAATTGATTGATTCGGTTTCAAGTCCAAATCAAAACTAATTTTACCCAAACTTGTCAGACACTTAACATATAATAAGTTATGTTATTTATTGGGAGAAAATACTCTTGTTGTTAATACATATGTGATATTCTTTCTCTTTTTTTCATTTAAATAAAAAAAAAATAGATGGAATTGATAATGGCATGAATTATGTGTTGCCGTTTAATTTTATCGGAAGACGGCGTCATTATGTGCTGTTAATCAAACTACAAATTAAGCACTAAATTTTTATCTAAAATCAATCTAATAATATATATTTATATTAATTGGAGAATTAGTGATTCAACAATTTTATTTAAATAAAAATTGTAAAAATTATTAAAAAAGAGAGTCAAAAGAAGTATAGAACTTATGAGATACGAATGAGAAAGTTTAAGACGTGTAGAACATAAAGAGAGAAGTGAAACGGGACTAGAAGACTCAAAAGGAAGCGAGAAAAATACAAGGACTGGTATAGGGTTGAGCCCTGCAGTGCCTAGCGCTGGACGCCGTAGCGCCCAGAATAGCAAGCCAACATCGTAGCGCTGCCAGAGCTGGTAGAGTTAGTTTTCAATTCGAATTTATAAGTTTTAGAAAGTTTTAGACTTCCAAAACACGTGAACTCTTATTCCAATTAAGATTATAGTTAATAGACACAAAAAATAACCCTATATAAACAATTGTAAATCATTTAGTTAAAATTAAGCATTAAGAGAGACTATAAAAAAAGGAAAGAACTATGTAGATACTAAGTGTTTGTGTGTAATAAGGTAAAATCGTTGTTTAAATATTTATTATTCGTGGGAGAGTAAGAATACACTAAACATTAGACCGTTTTAAAAACTCTTCATTGAATTTCTTTTGTAAATTATATAATAAGTTAATAAAAGAGATTATGATCATTGGATCTACCATGAATATAAACAATTGACCGAACCACGTAAGTGATTTATATTGTGTTATTTATTATTTATTTTTGAGTTTATGCTATTTTTGCTTAATATTAAGTTATTTTACTGTATAAAATGTTAAAATTTAATATTAAACTTGATTAAAATTTTTTACTTTAATCTAATCTTAGAGATAAAATAACGATTCTTCAAATAATATATTATGTAACGAAATAGAATACAATAAAATCAATTTTCAAACTGACTAATTGAGAGCCTTTTTTTCTTTAAACAAAAAATAAAATACGTTGGTATTCTATAAAATCATTGAATTTTCGTCGATGTCCATGCTTTATTTGGCAGTACAACTATTCTCCTATTAATTATTAGAAAATTTGTTATTTTAGTCTCTCAATGAATATGAAATGTCTAATTTAGTTCCTAATATTTTTAAAAATTATTAATTACATTTGTTTACTCCATAATTTAAGCATTTTAGAGTTAATAAGTTGAATTTGTTGGTTGTTAGAAATTATTGTTGAGATTAACCAAAAAGAAAAAGGGAAAATGCAATAAGTATCGATTTGGTTAGATTTTTCTATTGCCCAAAAATAATTTTTTTTTTTAATTTTAAAAATTCTTTTCAAAATATTTTGTGATGTTTACTTGTAATAAAGAAAAAAAAATTAAGATTAAAAAATTTATTTTGCATTTACTTATAAAATTTCAAATTTTAGGCTTTTGTGTTAGATTTCTTTCTGGTATAATATTACATATATCTTAATAATATTTTCTTAATTTCATAATATATTTTTAATAAAAATAATTCCTATTCAACTAATATATTTTCAATATATTTTTTTAAAAGTCATCATATCTTATATCTCTACAACTATTATATTTTTACAAGACTCTAACAAAATCTTTTATTGGTTATTCTATTTTTTCAACATAAATAAGTAGTATTTTATTTTTAATTTGTGTACCAAACACAATAATTTATTTGATTTGTTGATTAATATGCATTAAATTTATTTTATTGTGTTTTAAGAGATTGAATTTGAAAAAAATACAAGAAAAATTTAAACTTATGTATGAAAAATATTAAATTATTTGAAATTTGAATATAAAGTTTATTAAGTGTATTTTTTGACAATTTAATAACCAATAAACACTTTCAACAATGTATAATCAAACGATCCACTACTTTAAAGTTTTTTTTTAATTGACAACAAAATAATTAATGATTTTTTCTAAAAAATTATACTTTTAAAATTTTTATTTTTAAAATTTTTATTTTTAAAATTTTTATTTGAAAAATCCAACCAAATGAGACATAAGAACACCAAATTTATGTTGGTTCAATTCAATATGAACCTATATTCATTTTCACCGAATCTATTAACCCACTTAAATGTCCTATAATATTATTGTTACAACATACATACATAGAGATAATGCCTTTAAATATAAACCCCCCGCCTCCTACAAATAATAAAAGCGTTGCCCCTCTCTAGTTTGTAGAGAGAATTGAGAGTGAAAATTTATTAATGCTCATTCTATGAATTTATCTTTTATTTATAGGACAATATGTGTGTGGAGGGTCATATAATTTTAATTAAATTGAGATATCAAAATACTTTCTTAATTAATATTATTTTATTTGAGTCATTATAAAATAAAGATGGTAGTTATATTTTTTTGTTCACAACTTTTATAAAGAATTTTATTAAAATAAAAGTAACTCTCATTTTACTCGTTAATTTTTTTTTGAGCATAGTAATAATTTGAGTTTGCATAATTAAACATCTTTTAAAAGTGAAAATGATCACATTTCAAAAATTAAAATTAGTAACAAAAGAGATATAAACCGATTACTTTTAAAAATTTAAGGACCTAATTGATATATTAAAATAAAAGCACGAATGAAATAGACTAATGATAATTAAATGATGAAAAATACTGCTCATGACTAGAGAGATTATCTTATTTTTGTCTATTTATTAGGTGTACTAAAAAAAACATAACTTATGAAGTATCTTTAGTCTTTGCTTGGCATTGTTATCTTGGTTGGTTTGATTCCTAACTTACAACACAAAATAAGTACAAATCTTCCAATCTTACCCACAACACATAATAATTTATAGGTCTAGGTGAGTCTAATTTAATAAATTGACTTTATTGATTTTACCATAAGTTCTTTAACTAATTATCCCAATTTATTAAAATAATGCAGAGTATGGATTTAGCAATTTTTTTTTTGAGAATAATAGATTTAGCACTATTTGATACTATTATCTTACTTTTCAACTTAATTATTTAGATTAAACGAGATAAATAATAATTTGTTAAGATTTTAATTAAATGGTGAAGTCGCTTACTATTTAGTGATGATTTTATAAAAAGTCAGTGTTTGAGTTTTGTAAATTTATTTTTTAATTTTAAGTTGAGCACTGATTTTTTTTTTTATAGAATTACATATTAAATGGCGAGGAATTATTTTTTTTTTGAGTTGTAGTTTCATTATTCGGAAGGATAAAGGAAGAAAATGGCGAGGAATTTTGCGCACTGTGTTCTTTCTTTGTTTTTTTTTTAATTTTTAAAAGAGTTGTATCAACGAGGAGGCCTCGTTCGACCCGGCCCACATCGGCCCAGACATCATTCTCCTTCTTCAAGGTCCAAAATCATATAGTATAGAGCCAAGAGGTGAACAAAACCCATTAATTATGAAAACACTTTTTACACCCTAAATTAAAACCAGTGCGGGCGCGCCACCTCTTTCACTCCACCACTCGTCCGACGCCGACGCCGTCTCCTCCACACCTCGTTTCATCTTTCTTAAATTTGTTTTGTTTTGTTTTGTTTTTTTATTACTTTTACTATGGGCTTGTCTAATATTAGAGATATTCTAACATCGTTTAGTCCTGCTTTGGACTATTTGGCTATCTGCTCTGGAGATGCTCGAATCAAGGTAATTATTTTTCTTTCCTCTTACTTATCCAGCAAAACGGTGCGCTTTGTTCCTTTTGAGTTGATATTGACTATGGCTTTTGCTTGCTCTTATTAGATATGGGACACTTTGAAGGGCCAAGTCCAGACCGAGTTCGCAGACATTGCATCAATTGAAACCACTAGCTTATACAGTAACAAGCCAGAAAGAGGGCATCTTTCGGTTGATTACACGTGCATGAAGTGGTTGTATTTGGACAGAAAGGTTAATAATTTTTATCTGATGTATCAATGGAGGGTTGCTATTACTTTCTGTGTTTGATAATTTTGAGTACTTGACTTGTATATTTATGTTTTGACAAGAACTTTTGGACTTGAAATGCCAAATTGGTTGCAGAAAAAACGGAAGCTTGGGAGCTCATTGTTAGTTTTAGGAACTGGAAGTGGTGATGTATTAGCACTTGATGTATCCGCTGGTCAGTTGAAGTGGAGACTAAGCGACTGCCATCCGGGGTAATTTTAGTTTGATTAATATCAGTTTCAAGAATTCAAATACTTGGCTTGTTTCTTGCATTTTTTTATATTTATAATATAGATTATGTTATCTTGGTTATTGCTTAATCAACCTCATGCCATTTTCTTGCTCTTTCTCTCTCATTTCCAGGGGTGTTACTGCCATTTCATTTGCGACAGATGGCTCCAACATTTACAGTGCAGGTGCTGATGGAATGGTTTGTGAAGTTGATCCAATGGCGGGAAACCTGTTAGGGAAGTTTAGAGCTTCTACAAAGGGAATATCCTGTATGGCTGTTTCACCAGGTATATGTCCTTTGCTGCTTTGGCAGTGCTATTCTTTTATGTGTTTTTTCCTGCATTGGTGTTGGATTACTGTGTGAATTAATTATCACCGGAGGAATTTATTTTGGAATGATGGAATTAGCATTTGAGATGCTGTGCCCTTTGTACATTCCAGCTTAACTGGAAATATAATTTCTCAATTTGAACTTGTATGTGGTGGTGGTGGTTACCGTTCAAGATATCGAGTGACTAGACACCAGGAAATTAGTAGTTGGTTCTATTGAGATTAAGTTTGAATTGTTAGATTTTGAAATTATGTAGAAGTGGAATACAATATTGGTGGGTGGAAAGAATTCTATTGAGTGGATTCTTTTAATAAATAATCTTCAATTAGCTCACTGGCAGCTGCTCCTTATCTGTATGAAATTTATTTTTTCCATCTTTTACTGATACCATTAATTCATGGGTTCTTTCATATCAGATGGCAAGATGTTGGCAACTGCTGCTGGACAACTGAAGACTTTTAACTGCTCTAATCACAAGAAGATACAGAAGTTTTCTGGCCATCCTGTTGAGTGTTATTTGGTTTTGGAATTCTTTATGACATGATTTAGTCTCTGTCTGCCCATTTTCTTTGAGTTAATGTTTTTGAATTATATTTAACAGGGAGCTGTCCGCTATATGATGTTTACTGAAGATGGAAAATATATCCTCTCGTCTGCTGTTGGTGAAAGATATGTTGCAATATGGAGAACAGATGGTGGGAAGAAGCAGTCAGCTAGCTGTGTTCTTGCAATGGAGCACCCAGCTGTCTTCATAGATTGCCGGTGCATTGACCATGGGGGAGTTGATGAGGCAGGACTATATGTTTTGGCTATCTCAGAAACTGGTGTTTGTTATTTTTGGTATGGACAGAATATTGAGGAATTACGCAATAGCAAGGCCACTAAAATTTCATTGTCTTCAGATGATATTATCTCTAGAAGTCAGAAGGGTGCATTACCTGCTATTTTTGCTGCAAAATTACAAGGCATTGCCAAGCCTTCTTCTGTGCATGTGTTCATTGCCTGTGGTTTGCTGGTGAAGCCATCATTTCAGAAAATCTTAGTGCAATATGGAACTGACATGACTTTGGATAGCTCTCAGGATTGGGTCCTTCTGCCAATGAGTCGGTCTCTCATCAAATCCAAAAAAGGGCTAGATGTACAAAATAGAGGTAAAGGTGTTTTCTCTTCTCTTCTTGTGCAAATTATAGATTACATAATACAAGATTTTGATCATTGCTTACCTTTTACAAGAAGATCATTATGTCATTAATTTTGGAGTGTTGGAATGTGAATTTTGTGTAAAATTATTTTCCTAGCTTCTTTTATACAACTGGTTGGACAATACTAATTTTGCTTGCACAGTTTTTGTATCATTTCCCTAGCATTCTTGCATCCCAACTAAGACATGCAAAGATCTGTTGAATGGTCTAAAATAGTGTCATGCTTATGGTTTTTTTGAAATTTTTTTTAATCATTCTTTGATCTGGTGTACCCACATGGTAAAGCAGTCAATTTAGGATTAACTTATCTAAATGCTTAAGGTTAACTTTCAATTTTTGTGCATTTGTCTTGAACCATGTGTTGAAGCCTGTTTTATCATCATTCTTCCTATTTTCAGATATCAGCATCTTTCAGGATTTCTCCATATGAATTTTCATCACTCAAACTCTTTTGCTTTCTTGGGGATACTTTAGAGTTAGTTCCATCCTGACTTACATTGTTGGTTTTTCGTGGGTGCTGCTCACCTGATTCATAATTCAACAGTTACTGCGTTGGACCGTGCAAATGCTGAGGATGCTGTACTTCCACTTCCAAAGGTTTTGGATATGCATGATAAGAAGAACAGACATCGAAATTTGATTAGTGGCCTAGATGAGGCAATGGCGGACTTGGTTGACAGCAAAAGTGAAGCCAAGTCTTTGGAAAGTGAAGGTATATAATATTCATTTAGCAGTTTTTGCCTAATTCTATGTGGTATGTGAGTCTTTGATGTAGGCTGGTTTAAGAATTAGATATTTTAGAATTTAGATGTCTAAAGGATGGTTTGGGATTCGGTTAGGGTTTCAGTAGATGGTGAAACTTGGAAAAAAGAAAGTAGTTGTTTGTGGTCTAGTGAATAGATATATGCACAGTAATTTCATAGATTAAATGCGAACAATAATTGTAGCTTTGAATTGTAGAAGAAGGAAAATAGAAAATAAACAATTTGTGATAAGAAAAAAGGAATAGAGGGAATACTATGCATGGAACAAATAACTACTACTAGCAACCAAAGTGTAAGAACATATGAGATCACATAGGTACTAATAGACCACTCTTACTCTCAAGGATTCAATGTAATTCAAGATTGAGGGATGGAAATGTGGAATTATTGGTAGCTTGAGACAGAAAAATGTATACCCGCCCTTTTCAGACTAATAAACCATATGATGATGTGATGGTAAAGGAAAGACAATCCATGTAAGATGGAAGGAGTGTTGGTTGTGTCATACTTTCTCTGATCTTTAACAATTATTGATATTGACTACTTTTCATGTTGAAGAATAATAGTGCAAACAATTGTGGTGATAGTGCTGTTGGTCTTATTCATTTGTATCATTCAATGCAGCTGACATGGCAGAGGTAGAAGCCAACTCCCAAAAGGTGTGCATGGAGGACCGGTTGAGATCATTAGGGATACTAAATAATAAAGATGACCTTAGGTCAAAGTCGACACTTAATACTACACTGTTTAATGGTGTTGATCTGGAAGCTAATATACCAGAGAAGAAGGTTAGTTTACTACTAGACAGGAAATAACTTGTCATTATTCCTTACATTGTAGTATTTTTGGTCTATATGGTCTTCTTCTTTTTTCTTTTTATAAAGAAATTAACTTAGCTTCCCTTAGTACCACTAACACTATTATCTCACTGATCAGATGAGAGCTGCTGTTTTGTCTATGGCACCTAGCAATGCATGCAATTTATTGGAAGTCTTGGTGGACATGTGGCAGTCAAGGTTTGATGCATGACCTTTAGTTTTAATACAAATTAAATATTGCAAACTCAAATTTGTCCATTTGTTGCATTGTATATCGTATCATTTCACAGCTAATAAATGAAACAAAATCTAAATTTGAATATTCAGGAGTTAAGCTACAGTCAAGCATGAAGCTCTTATTGCTTTCTGTACCTGAATGAATATTTATTTTTTCTTTTTGATAAGAAAGAATATTTGTGTCTCCATCTGTGAATTTTTAATTGTTACCTTGAGATTTTCATTGCAGCAATATAGGTGTAAATTAAATGACTGAAATTTGAGACCATGTTTGTGTTGAACAGGTCATATAAGGGAAAGAATGCTCTTCAGTGGATATATTGTATTTTGGTTATTCACAGTCATCATATCCTGTCTCAAAAATCATTAACCCCAATGCTTAATTCCCTATACAAGGTAAGGGAGACGAAAGTTCTTATCATTTGCTCCCTCAGTTATGTGTTTTATTCTTTTCTTAATTTAACTGTGAAAATAACATGTTAGCTCTATGGCCGTGCCATATTTCTTATCCTCTCTTCCCTTAAATCATTGGTATGCTTTCAAATAACAGAGGCTATGTACATCATATTTAGAAGTCTTAAGTGAAAGATGTAAAAAGATATACTCTTTAAAGTTTATTCTGCTTGGAAACATAAATGATTGTTTCAAATTACTGTTTACAGCATTATAAGTCGTCAAAAAGCTGAAAGGAGACCTTCTGTCTTCTTTTCTTCTCTCCTTTCCCTGCAAGTCAATGTTTCTAGTGAACCATAATGGTGGCTTGTCGGATAGCCTTAGATAGTGTAGCAAATGATTTGGTTTTCATATTAAAAAGTACACTTGAGAACATGATTTCAGGACCAACTTTATACTTGGGGCTCCTGGTGAAAAGGGGAACCTCTTTCCATTGGGCAGTGTTACCCAAGATCTCCCAGTTAAATCTTTTGTAAGACCGGATCTTGGGATTGTAGTTATTTCGTGGCAGATCAAATCATTTATCTTTTTTTGTCTTCCAGATTACTAAGTCCATAGAGATGGCTTTTCAACCTTCACTACAATTATCCGGACGCTTGCAACTTATAATGGCACAGGTTAATAACTTAAGATCCTTGTTTCAATTGATATTGTTGTTAAGTTTTGCTGATAATTTCTTGGTTTTGATTTGCTATCTTCTGACAGATTGACAAGGCAACCCAAACAAAAACTCAAATACTGTCACGTGATGATGAAATTGATGAAAGTGAAGATGAAGATGTGGAAGAACTTCTTTATGGGGAAGTAGAAGATGAATCCCAAATAAGTAGTGATGAGGATAACTGAGGCATGATGCCGTAAAGAGGTAATTAATCTTTGTTGGCTTGATATCCTTTTGTGTTTGTATTACCTGATATGGAACTTGACCTGTTCTTAGTTGAACGTAATTGATCTATCAAAAGATTGGACTTTGAAATTTGAATTCTTTTATGTGGACTCCGAAATATGTTATTTATGTTGCATTTCCAATTTTATTGTCAATGGTGCAAATTGATTGGACATGAACATATTTTAAATTGTGAGTTATGGTGAACCTATGAGATAATATACAAACTCTATGGCACAAATGGTCATTCAACCGGAAATTGAATTTATATTTGGACATTCAAATTATATTAACTGCATTGCCCATGCTTATATATATATATATATATATATATATTTACCGTAATTAACATTGTAGTCTCTTGCATCTTATTCCTTGATTTAATGCTTTATAATATTGAGCTTTATTCTTTTAAGCAGATAGATTCATGTGGCTTAAGGCTTGTTTTCTGCTTGTCAGTTCAAAAGTTGCATACAGTTGTGCCCCTTATGTGGGTTTAAAGCGGAGAGGCTATGGGGGCTGTCCATATTTTACACCAGCTCATTGACTTTGGTGCTGTTGCTCTGGTAGCATTAATCTTTCTGAGGTCCAGACTTCAGTGTTTCATCCTCATCTCTGTTACTACTCAAAATTTGTAGTCTCTCATTTTTCCCCCCCATATTATGGGTCTCTGCTCCCTTGCAGAAATTCAAGTTTTGTTTGCGATTATCAAATATAAGGTGTAGATGTAACTGGCAGGCAAATTTTCTCTTTCTGTAATTCTTTTTCATACTTTTTGTATGTTATATTTTCCCCCCTAACAGATGTGCTAATGTACCAGAGTACATCTTTTTATAAGATATACAGTCAAGCAATTTTGCAATGCAATGGAATTTGCTTCTTTAGTCTTCTGAAACCAAGGATTCGACCATGAAATTTATGGATATCAAATTATTGCACTAACCCAATTTCAGATTGTATGATATTGCTTGTTTTAGGTTAAGTTTGAGAACTTAATGGAAATTGATATCATTGGTGTCCCCTTCTGGATAAATGTTTCCAGTAAATCAGCTTCCTGCAGCGACCAGCGCTAGTCTAGAGATCCGTTTCTGTTCCCATTATTGATTGTAATAGGCACAATATATGAGAGGTTTTTGTGCCAGGGGCGCCCCCGAACGCACGCCGCCCACGCTGGCGCGCTCCCCATTTTTGTTTTTTGAGATTTCACAGGTTTTATGATCAATTTTAGAATATAAATGAAGGAAAATACTTGCAAACTTGTCGAACTGAAGCTTATTGATAGTTTGTCGTAATGGAATGGCTCTAGTGGGAATAATTAATGGGGACAAATAAAATTGAAAATTGAAAAATTAAATCGAATTGGTTTGATTTTTTTCATACAAAAAAAAACTGTTTGATTTTTATTTGAGTAAAACCAATTTGTCTGATTCAATTTTTTTAAAATAAAAATTAAATTAAAAAAAATTAAAATTTTAATTAAATAATATTTATTTGCTACATGATGTTCATTTATTGAATAATTAAAAATATTAATATATGCTTAATTACATATAAATTTTTTAATTTTAAAAAATAAAAAAATTCTTAATTTTTAAAATAGAAAAAATCAAATTGAAAAAAATTAGTTCAAATTTTAATTATAAAAAAATTAGTTTTAATTTTTTTCCTTTAAAAAATTAAATCGAATCAATTCCTGTCCACCCTTAAAAGTAATTGATTTACATTTTCAAAGATGTGCGTTTTAACTTACATGTGAAAGATAGTAGATGAGAACTTGAATATGGCAAAAAATAAACTAGGAAAATGTCATTGCCAGAACAATCTCCTTTGAGCGACACAACTTTTGTGTCGATAGCCATTTTTAGTAAATATTTATAATTTGTTTGGTTGAATTTTTTTACTAATTAAAATAATTTTTTTTAATATTAATTTTTTTTTTAATTTTCTTTTATGGTGTGTAGTTGCATTTGATGAAAAAAAATTGAAAGTTAAAAAAAATTAATTTTTCTTTTTGGCAAAAGTTAAAAGTTTGAGCTTATTTTATGTCTTTTTTATTTAATTTTTTTATTATCAAATATAATAAATTGTTTGAGTTATTTGCTATCTATTGATAATATTGTTTATAAACTTTACATTCTTAGTTACTCAATTTTTATTTATTCATATTTTTTTAATAATTTAATTATAAAAAAGGGTTTTTTATATTATACAATCAAATAATCTATTAAATTAAAAGAGTTTTTTTAATTGAAAATTATATAGTCATTAATTTTTAAATTTTTTTTTTACATATAAAAATTCTATTTCTATAAGATCTATCCTCGAAATTTCTGTCGGAAAAAAATACTGTTTAAAAAGCCAACGTTGGTAACCCTTAGTCTTCATAGAAAGCTTTTTCAGGGCAGAAATTCTGAGGTTTCTTATATTATACAAGGACGGTTATTTGTCAAAAATAGAGGCTGAGAAGTATGTTTAAGAATATTAGACTATCTTTTTTAGTGGTTGTTTCACAAGAAATGACCAGCAAGCAGGGTGTCTCAGCCCTGTCAGAAGTGGATTGCAGAATCAATTCTTCCTGGACTTACAAGTTTAGAATCTCATTCTTTGCCGAAATTTTTTCACATGCTCGTTAGAAAAACATTACTGACATGGGATTCTATCATTTTATTAATCATTCTTTTTTATTTTTCTCCCTCTGGAAGCAAAGGAAACCAGGAAACTGCTTCCATTTCTTACTGATCACCTCTCCAGAACCTTCTACATCACCTTACATGCATTAGGATTTTCGTCGCTAAACATTGATGTAATGTTTCCATTTCCATTGCTGGTGTTGTAATAGGCATTGTTGTTGTGATAGTCATCGCTGTAATGATCCATCCTACTGTAATGTGTGTACCTTGGTGGGGACCTGACATACTCATATTCTGTGACATAAGGTGATGGCTTGTATGTGTTGTAACTGTGCGTCGCGTAAATGGGTTGAGGACCTTGAGGTAGTGCTTCATGTTGAAATCCCGGGCCGCTGGGATATCTGTTCAAATGCCCACTGTAGCCATGGCTGTAGCCGTATCTGTAGCGGTAGTCAGGAGGGTGGTGGTGTATAACATGAACTTCTTCCATGTCTTTTGGTCCAGAAGGACCTGCTTGCTGGTTTGCATTGGTATCGGCAGCAATAGGTGAAGGTTTCAATTCAGGTGGTGGATTCTCTGGGGGTGGTGGATTCTCAGGTGGTGCCGGATTCTCCGGTAGAGGGGCGTCCTTTTGCGGCTCTGCTGGTTGAGGTGGCTCAGCCGGTGGAGCTTCAGGTGGAGGAGGACCTGCTGCATCATTGGGAGGTGGACCTGCTGCTTCTTCTGGTGCTTGTTCTGCTGGCTGATTGCTAGGCTCTGGTTGTTCTATATGGGAGCATATGGTAGCAATCTTTCTTGTCCTTCTAATGGCTTTAATTATTTTCTCTGGGTCTGCCCACCCAACTATTGTTAATTTCTGCTGGGGAAAATCGATATAGAGATCATATATACCTGTAAATCAAGTCAAGTTTAAGAAATTTGTTCCTTGATATGAAAGAACAAGGAGAATGATTTATATAACTTTAAAGGCTACCTACTATTTGCTTACCATTGATGCCATGTAAAGCCTTCTTAATCTTCTGTACACACCCATTGCAGTCCATTCGGACTTGTATCTCTGTGATTCTAGGTTTCTGCATTCGAGGAGAGAATAAGCTGTTAGATAATGATATTATGCAAATGCAAGAAGAGAACAAAATGTTGAAGGCTTAATATCTCTATGAGCATATCTCTAACTCTGGAACCATGAGTCAATAATCGGAGAGATTAGAGAAATATGTTTTTGTATGAGATGGAAGATGATGGTGAGAATGAAGAATATAATAGGTGGCATTTATTTGTACATGGGGGAGGGAATATTTCAAAGGCAAAATGGTGTGGGACATGCAAGGAATCTCTTTTTTCATTTTCTCTGGGGGTGACAGAGATAATACAGGCTTGGCTTGATTGTCTTTGAGTCATCATCATCAAATCTTAAAAGGGGGAAAGAAAGAAAGAAGCAAGGGCTAGGGTCAGTATACTTTGTATGGACCTTGAAATGTTGAGCCAAAGGGAAT
Source organism: Ailanthus altissimus (assembly GCA_946807835.1). Taxonomy (NCBI): domain Eukaryota; kingdom Viridiplantae; phylum Streptophyta; class Magnoliopsida; order Sapindales; family Simaroubaceae; genus Ailanthus; species Ailanthus altissimus. The sequence goes on along the minus strand of OX327703.1, from coordinate 27,201,853 downwards.
TTGCTTTAGGATGCAATTGGATGGCTGGCCATCTATAGTTGAATGGAAATAGTGTTCAGTTCAGGATACCCAAAATCGACCTGTGGAAAAAGAATTGAAAGTAAATAAACGGCAGATAATAAATGATAGTTTTTGCATACATGGGTTCATTTCATCAATGGAAAAAAAGTCAAAGTAGCTTTTCTTTTTCTTTTAGGTGTGTAAGGATATCCACTCTTGAGGAATCCTTGGGTCACAAGCAACACTGTGGCATATTAAAAAATGACAAAAATTTGTTGTTTCTTTGGGCTGGAAAGCATAAACCCATCTTTCATTTTTGTCATAAAGATTGATGGAGGCTTAAGTGAAGATTCTTTCTCATTTAGTTTTAGAGCTAGAGGTAAGTAGCTTGGGACCTTTAGCTTGTTCATATATAAAGTGGGTGTTGGTTAAATCATGATTGAGACATAAACCACACTTCCATGACTTCCTTTCCTTTGGCTGAAGGCAGCCTAAGAAATATTGAGGGTGTAATACAAAAGCATAATTATGTAAAACAAAAATTTCGAGAATAATTCAGATACACTGTTTAAGAAAACAATTTAGAACAACTTTTACAAAAATAGAGATTGACATTAAAAAATCCCTTCTTTCAATCCAAGTGACTCTACCTAGCTGTTTTGCTTCAAAATTAGACTCTATATAGAAATCTTGTACTTCTACTTGATAAACACTTGCAGCTTTACTTTTAAAGTTGAAACTGGTTTTATTCCAAAATGATTTGAAATTACATTCATTTGCTTAGAAAATTATGTCTTATACTTGTACTTTGAGAGCTAGTGCTTCTACTTCGCAGCAACCGTAACTTCAAAGATAAAACACTACAATTTCAAACAGAGCTTTAGTGAATTTTGTTTGTTGTGTTGTTAGAAGCTGGTTTTTGACTCATTGATTGAGAGAATTCTCACAGGTTTTGGTTAAACAAGTATCTATCAACTTGTGAGTACTGCCTGAATTAGAGATTCCGGCGTGCAAATAAAATTATTTTGAAGCCTTTGGGGTTCCATCCTAGCCAATCTTTAGCATAGAAACTTTTGAACATAGTGTTAAGCTTTTGTGTAAAGTATTGCTTTAGGCAGAACCACGTTGACTGAATCTTCTTTGATCATCCAAAACCTGCCAATTGTCACTGTAAGAAACTCATATTACTATTAGTCTCACTTATCGTTAATTAAAGTCATTGATGACCTTTCTGAGGATGCCATTCATTGATGGGCAAGGGAGTGAGCTTCCCGAACATTGCCTGGGAGATGTTAAAGTTGAAGATTGTTTGATCTTGCTCGAGATCACACTTCTTAGCGGGCTTCAGCCATAGCTCATCTCGAAGTTCCGTTCAAGTTACAGCATTACCTAACTAGCTCGAAGAAAGGACAAATAAATTTTACAGCCAGTAGCATGTAAGACTACTCCTGGGACAGTGATGCTTGAATGCTTTCTCACCAAAGCATTACGACCCTTTAAAATTTCAAGTGTCAAAAAGGGTCTTTCCCATTTGGTATTGTTTTTTTTTTTTTTTTATATTATTTTTTAGGAAAAAGAGAACTAGAGACGTGACAGCAAATGATCAAAGACGGCCCGCGAGAAAAAAACTTTCAATGCAGAAGGTCTGAACAGAAGACCGTAATGGTCCTTCTCGGTGAACTTTGGGGTGTGTTTGGAATCGTGGTGTTAAAATTGCTATTGATATTACATTAAAGTATATTATTAAATATTTTATTGGACTAAACAATCGGAACATCGCAAACATCTAAATATTTTATCGGATTAGAGTGAATAATTGAGAATATCACTTTATACACACTCCACTTGGATTATAAAGTAACTCCCACAGAAAAGAGGAATAATTATGAATTATACTACTGATTATTTCATTAGATTATATAACTAGATATAATCAAATCTTTGAGAACATCACACTGAATATTTTATTAGACTATACAATTGAATTATTAGGAACATCACTTTAAGTACACTCTATTTGGAATATAAAGCAACTTTCATGAAAAATAAGAAAATAATAATTATAAACTATCATATTGAATATTTTATCAAATTATACAATTGAATCATTTAAAATATCACTTTACGACGCAGATTTCACCTCTTTTATCGGACTATACAATTAAATTATTAGAAACATCGCTTTACGTACATTCTACTTGAACTATAAAGCAACCTCGATGAAAAGGGAGAAAAAAAATAATTACAAACTATTCTACTAAATATTTTATCGGATTATACAATCAAATTATTTAGAATATCACTTTACCGCAAACTCCACCTAAAATATTTCGTCGAATTATATAATCAAATCATCAAAAATATCACTTTACGCATATTCTACTTAAACTATAAAACCTCCAAGAAAAAGGAGAAAGAAATAATTATGACTATACTATTAAATATTTTATTAGATTATACAATCAATTCATCGAGAATATCATTTTATGTATACTTTATTCAAAATATTTTATCAGATTATACAATTGAATCATTAAGATTATCACTTTATGCATACTCTACCTAAATTATAAAACCTTTATAAAAAAAAAATAATTACACTGACTTAACATTTGTCACAAATTAAACTTTTAATCTAAACTAAAAAAAATACACAAAGCTTACTATTAGAACAAATGCACGGTGTTGCGACTATGAAATTACAATTGTCAGAGTAGCGTGAGGTCACATAGTGTAAACACAAGTTATAAAATGAAAGTAAATGAGTGTTTGGTAAAATATAATTTTTAAAACTTGGTTAAATTAAGATCCTGAACCCTTCAATAAAGTTCAATATAAAAATTTTATAAAAAAATTGTGGCGATATGCTTTAAGTAATTTAGTTATTATGCTTTCAAAATTAAGTAGAAGCACAACAATACCAAATCAACGCTCTATGTTTATAGGATGGTGTTTTAATTTCCTATAATTAGGGATTGATGAATTCAAGCAGACGATTTGGACAAGTAATCTCAGCCTAGAATGCATAATTCTCTTATATTAATATGATTGAGGAAAGCAGGTAAGTTTCTGCCACGTTGTTTGTGGGAATATACAGGCTGGCTTGGCAATCGGCATTTCAGAAATTACTTTAATTCCTTATCACCAAGCCATGAAGGGGAAAGAAAATCTGTGAAAATGATTGAAAGCACAGAAATCGATCCCCATTGTAAAATCTTGTGCAAACATCTTATGATAATCCTAAATTGTGCTTTAAATTTTGATCAATCTGAGATTAATTTTGTTATAAGATCATTTGTACATGAATAAGTGTAGTAAAATAAATAAACGAATCGAATTTATGTTTAATTTAAATAAAATATAATAAACTTTTAATGAATTTGTATTCAATTTGTAACTTAAATTCGTATTTGATTCTTTTTTAAATGAATCTAATTCATATTAGATGTAAATACCCAAATTTAATCTAAATTCTACTCAAATTTAATTTATTTTTTATTTGATGAAATAGTTAATTTAAATTTAAAAATAAATTATTAACAAAACATAATATATATATTTTACTAAAAGAATATATAATCTAGATAAAATACATTTAAGCACATCACAAAAAAAAAAAAAAATCATCCACAATTAACCCTTTAATGATACGCAATAAATCCATCACCAAGTAATTAATCAAGAGCAATTCAATCTATCTAAAATTCATTTAAGCAAATTACAAAATAAAAAATTCACCCGGAAATTAAGTCCTTATATTTTATTTTTAAGTTTTGTAAATATAAATTATTTAATATTTTTTATTTTATATATTTGAGTTGTTACAAAATTAATAAAATGCATATTTTTTTAATTTCAAATTTATACAAAATTTAAATAAATTTGTATCTTATTTAAAATATCTAATTCAATAATCTAAACAGTAACAAATTGTAAACGAATTGGCGAATCATTGTGCTCACATCTTAATTCAATTCATATAATTATTTGTAAATTTATATATACTTTGTTTACTATTGAATCATTATTTTTATCTATATTCACTAAATTTGAATTAAATAAATGAATTGTGACTCATTTTGCTACCCAAAATAGGCACCGATACACAACTTCATGTTCTCTCAATCATACATTATAATTTGAAGAGAGGAAAAAACCAAAAAAAAAAAAAAGAAGAAGAAAAAACCTTAATCAAATAATATTTATATACATTATTATAAAATATTGACGGGAATTCATGGAAAATGGTATGCACGAATTGCCTCACCAGCAGTCCCCTTTATGTGATATAAAATTTGCAATATGCATATAAGGTCTCTCCTAAACATCCCAATAATTTGATGGTTTTGGGGACCATTGTTGATGACTACAAGTCTCCAATCACAGTGGAGAGGCTATGGAAGGCCTTAATCTGTGATGCACATAACCTTGTGCCTAAGATTCTGCCTCAGGTCATTTCCAGCATCGACATTCTTGAAGGAGATGGTAGGGTTGGCACTATCAAGCAGTTCAATTTCACAAATGGTATGTGATATAAAATAGTAACACTCCTAATTAATCCCTTCAATGTCTAACATGTTTCTTTTTTTGTGACATTCATATAATTTTGTTGCAGCTGTGAAGGAATTTTGCAATGTCAAGGATCGCATAGAAGTAATGGACAATGAGAATCATGTATTCAAGTACTCTATTGTTGAAGGTGGTATTCTTGGTTTCAAGGTGAATTCTTATGTGGCTGAGGTTAATTTCACATTAACTAGTGATGAAGGTTGCTTTGGCCAAGCTGAAAATAGAGTATGAATCAATGGGGAACGGCTCAATGTCCGCAGAAGATGTTGGAAACATTAAACAAGGGATCTTGACGATGGTGAAGGCAGTTAAAGCTTTCTTGTTTGCAAACCCTAATGCTTATGCATAAGGGCTTGAAGCCTAAAATTAGCAAATGGGCACGGAGGCCTCATGGCTCTCCTACTCTGCATTTTAATTATTCTCATTGCTGGTAATAATGTTTTAGGTAAGTTTGGTTTGCAACGAGACGTGCATAATTCATTTTAGTGGTGAGAAGTTCATGCATGGGACTGAAAACCCTTTTGATTGATCACATTAGCATACTGAAAATTGCATGAAAAATTCAAATTTTCTTTATTCAACATTGCTAATAAGGTAGACATGAACGTTGGGAAAACAATTCAGGTGAGAATATTGTAAAGTGGCATGAGCAAGACAGTTATACATAGAATAGAAAGACACACTACAGAAAAGAGAGTGATCTGATGATTTGAAGTTTAAACACAAATTATGCATAAAGTTGAGGGTTTTCCAGGAGGTATTTTTCCACAATCTTGTATATTCCTATAGCTTTCTCCTTGCCAGCTTCAATTTCCTCTTCCTTGATCTCAAACTTGCCGATGGTGTGGTAATTGCTTTTCATCTTACAAATGCAACCTCCATCAGTAGCTGCCTCAAATTTGACCTCATAAGCAATAGATTCAAGCTTGTCCGCTAATGCATCTGCTTCAATCATGGCATACTTGCACACAAGGTTCTCTTCATCAACTTCATCAATTCTGTGCTTCATATATTCATATTCACTTCCTGGATGTGAAAACAAAGAAAGAATGGCTTAAGTTATACTACATGAAAAATATTGCCATAAATAAAGTTGGTTAGTCTGTTATCAAGATTAATGTTAACCTTCAGTAAAGTTGACTTGTTCAATGCTTCCAGCTCCACCAGCACCTTCAATTATATCAATACTTCTTATGAATTGGGGTAAGAGTTTTGGAAGCAAATTGTTGGAGTCTATGATCAAGGCCTTGAACATGCGTGGAGGTGCAATTGCACACTTGAATTCTAGTGTATAACTGGTAACACCCATGATTGCTATATAAATATTATTGTAAGAACAGATTTGATCAGGCTATCAAATTAAGATTATCTTCGAATGAAGGCTGTAAGATCTCTTTGAAGTGTTTATAAGTGGTATTTTCTGATAACAAACTCCTGGTAAGCATGGTTTTTAAGACTAAAATCAGGTACAATGCAACTACAGAGCATGATTTTTTTGAACTTTATGGCTTCTGGACTTGACTTGTCTAACTTTCAAGTCTACTTTCCAAAAAGAAAAATTCAAGTTTTATATTCAAGAATAATGCATATGGGCTGCGCTGAGCTGATGGGGTTTTGATTGTAGACTAACTGAAGCCAGGGAGAACTTTGAAGAATTAGGAATCCGTTTGTTATAAAAGTGTTGTTACAGTTGCTGTAAAGTGAAAGTATTAGTTGTGAAATAAAAATAGGTAGGCATGTATAAAATTGTGCTTCCAAATTATCAAATTGACCAAAATTGTCAAATAAGTATGCCAGAAAAGAGGAGAAAAAGAAAAAGTGCACCAGAATTGAATGTCTGGGTCAGTCATGAAAAAAAATTGTGTTATTAACCTTTAGTAGAAATCTAGTTTGCTGAAATGCAATTGACAATTAAAAAATATTGCCGACTCAAATCTAGTCAGCAAAATGCAGCCAACTGCCTGCAAAATGGGATATGGCACAAAATCTTGACTTTTCTGCTATTGTGCTTTATCTGGATTTCCTTACTTCCTAAATATCCAATTTTGTCAATCAATAAACTAAATAGAATGCTTCATATAAGCAAACAAGAAACAGGATCAAGAGATGGAGTAAATAACATTTCTAGGACGGTGCTGTGATTTTTCATATTCATCAAGAGTTGATGGTTATTACAAAACCAGTTTATGATAGTCCAAACATATACATTAGCTCCTCTATTGCAGAGGAAACAAAAACAAGATTCAGAGAAACAAACAAACAAAAAAGTCCAAGGCAGTTAAATTTTATTACAAGTGACAAAATTTTAGACAAGAACTAGTATTAAAGTTGATTTAAGCATAGAGTTGAGGGTGTGCCAAAAGGTGAGCTTCCACAACTTCGTAAGTGCCAAGGGTTCTGTCCTTGCCCAGCTCAATGTCAATTTCCTGGATGTTAACACCTTCCTTTGGCTTGAATTCACCTATGAGCCTGCAAACACAACCTCCATCACCAAAGCCCTCGAATTTGACCTCATAATTGAAAAATTCAAGCATGTCCATCAAACCATTCCCTTCAATGAAACTGAATTGACACATGAATTTCGCCTTATCAAGTGCATCAATCCTATGCTTTGTGTATCTAACTTCACCATCTGCATAATAAAAACAGATCATTGAATAAATGATACACGACTCTTGGCTCATGAAAAAGGAAAATGAAGGTACTATATGATCATTTAACCTTCAAAGTAATTGATCTGTTTGATGGTGCCGACATCTCCATCGCCTTCGATAAAATCAATACTTCTGAATAATGAGAACATAAGAGAAGGGCAGATATTGTGAGAGTCAAGGATTAAGGCCTTGAACATCCTTGCTGGGCTGACCTGAGTCATGAATGACTGAGTGATCCTCCTTGTTTCAGCCATTGTCAAGTTCTTTACACTTGGTATAATCGAAAGGGATGCTTTGATAATAATAATAATAATAATATGGGAAAAGAGAGGTTGTTTTATGAGACTTACGTGTATTCTTTGCTAATATCGAAGTGGGTTTTTAGTCCAATGTCCAGGCTCAAAAGTTTCAGCCTTCAAGTATCCAACAAATCAGTATGACCTGTTCAACACGTGGTGGGAAGTTTCTTGTTATTAGATAATCTCCATAGTGACTGGAAGTGGCGAAGAAAAAGGAACACAGAATAAAATTTTCAAGCTTAGAATCAAATTCAGAAGAGAACTAGTTGGCTTGCTAATATATATATATATTTTTTCAGAAGAGAACTAGTTGGCCATTTGTGAAAATGTCCCTTTAGGATAAGCATCTGATGGTCAAAGACTCTCTCGCACGCAAACAAAGAATACAGAAAAAGAAAAAGAAAAGTGGGTCATTTTTATCATAACTAAGCAAAATCTTTCAGCCTACGTGGAAGTGAGAAAAATCTGGTGCTTCTTTTGAGAGCAACGTTGCTTGCACTCATCGGAGCTTCAGCTTGAAATTCTTCCAGTGCAGAAGTAAAAAGATTGGTATATTTTCGTTGTATATGGTGTTTGGACTTTGGATATTAGATTTGTAAGCCGATGTAAACCAGCGGATTTGGGCCCTGCACATTTTCTAGAGTCCACTCAATATCTTTTTTCTTTTTCCGGATCGAGAGCAATTGGGTAATATGATCACATGACAATTGTTGGCTACAAGGCCAAGACTATAATAGAAACATTAGAAAATCATAAACATTGCAAAGAAACCACAATCACAAGTAGGTGACATACATCCTTATTACAAAGGCAAAGGCTACCATAGCCATATATGCCAGAGCCAACCAAAAAGCAACAACAACACGACACAGCACACATGCAAACGCAACGAGCATCCTTCAAAAACATACTTATTTTGAAGAAGGGGAAAAAGAGCATTTAAGCATATGCATCAGGGTTTTGCAGGAGGTAGTTCTCCACAACTTTGTACATCCCCAAGGCCTTTTCCTTGCCTTCCTTGATTTCCTCTTGAGTGAGCACGATATCGCCCCTTGTGTGGTATGTGCTTGACATCTTGTTTTTGCTGCCACCATCAGCTGTTGGCTCAAACTTGACATCATAAGTAATCTTTTCAAGCTTGTCCATCAGTCCATCACCTTCAATCAAACTGTATTTGTATGAAAAATTCTCTAAGTCTAGCTCCTCAATTCTGTTCTTAATGACCTTTACTTGGCTACCTGCATAGAGCAAACTTATGTTAGTCTATTTTCAATTATGTCATTAGTACCATAATCTTCAGTGCATAAATGAACATATATGTATGTAAAGTAGTGAAAGCTAGATAATTGATATGTTGCCTTCGCCGAAGTTGATCTGCCTGATGCTTCCAGCTCCTCCATCACCTTCAATAATTTCAATGCTCTTCACAGCAAGTGGTATGAGTTTTGGGATAAGGTTGTGAGAGTCGACGATCAAGGCCTTGAATAGCCTAGCAGGAGGGATTGGTGAAGCGTATTCATCAATGAAAGTGAAAACACCCATGATATCTAGAGAGTTGCTATAAAAAATTCAAGACCAAAAAGGGATTGAATTTTAACTAGCTACGAGAAGAGTCTTTTAAACTTGGAATGAGATACTTTGGTGAGGGGTTTGGTATATATAGGTTCTAAATTTGTGGAGTTAAGGTTCTTGAACTTGTTTTTTTTTATTAGTACTTATTATCTATAAATTATGAGAAAAAGTTTTATTTGTCCCGTTTTGCATAAAGACATTTTCTAGGTTGATTTTCCAAAGACCAGAGAGACGGTAAATTGAAATTCCTGGAAGATTATATCAATACAAATGCTAAAGAACAAAATTGTGGATCGATCTCAATGACATTGAAAAACCTTTTAGATTCAGAAAGGGTTCTTGGTCTCCATTATCATCTTTAAGACCTCATTAATACAAATGCAAAGAACAAAATATAAATTCCAACAGCTTAAAACACATGATAGTGACCAAGAAAATAAATCACCAAGTAGTGAAATGCCCTTGGGCATCTAAATTTGCCACCTAATGTTTAGTGAAAAAGAAAAGTGATACTGAAATAAGAAAAAAAAAAAAAACAAACTGGAGCTTTATGTAATTATTTATGGAGAGACCCAATTTGTAATCATGCACTTCTATCAAAGTTAAAGAGATTTTGATAATCATTAACAGTAGCATTCTCATAGAGTTCTTCGGGAGGCCACACTGATCCGGCCATTTTGCTCTGTCCCAGAGAATATGCCGATCCTATTTTGAAGATCAGCGCATCTTTCTTTCTTTCTTTTTTTATATATCATATTCAGCAATATTTTGGCTGCTTCAGCTACTTCCACAATACAGAATCTTTCACTTCGTCCATCAATTAACTATAAAAGATTTCAGCCATTTGTTTTTCTGCAAACAAATCTTGTAACAAGATTAATTTTAGAAAGATAAGTTTTTTTTTTTAACTGTTTTTATGAGTAGGACGGTAGCAAATATTAATAACAAATTGGATTGCCTGCTTCTGATAATCTTTTAGAAAGGTTAATATTGTTTTCATACAGTTGTTTGATACGTATTTGGCATATTATTTGTCATCAGAAAGTTGGTCATTCAGAAACTGATTAAACTATCACCATCTACAAATTTATAAAACCATATTTTTGGGGGATTAATGAGCTACTATTAACAAACAAAAAGGTTTGTAAAATGAGATCAGATAAGTTTCAAATAGGAGAACACAACAGACAATACAAGAATAATAAGAATGAAAAAAATAAAAAGGGAACTGACAAAATTGGTTCGGACCAAATTGAATTTGTCAGTTTGATTCGATTTCTCCAAAGAAAAAAAATTGATTGGTTTTACATAAGTAAAAAATAAAAAAATAAAAAATTCAGTCGTTTACAGTTCATTTTACTAAAAGCTCAACTAAATCGAAAAAAAAAAGATTTTTTTAATTATTGATATTTTATTATTAAATATAATATGTAATATAAAAATCAGCTTTTAAAAAAAATATTAATAGTTAAAATGTAAATATAATAAATAGAATATCCGTTATGTTTAAAATTTGACTTTAGCTTAGTTTGGTAGACTAGAGTTATATTATGCTTTTGGTCTTTGTTTTGAATCTAATTTTTATTTTAAATTGTTAATATTTAAAAATATAAATATATTAAATAATTGAATTCATTATGTTTAAAAGTAAGCCAACTTGTGTTTTAAAATGTTAATATTTAAAAATATAAATATATTAAATAATTAAATGCATTATGTTCAAAAGTAAGCATTAATTCAGTTGGCTTGAACTCTGTTTTTAATTATTAACATTTTAAAATTTATATATATTAATATAATAAAATATATTATAATTTCAATATGTATTAGCTTAGTTGGTTGAGTACTTACACAATTTTGAGGTCCATTGTTCGATTCTAACTTGTATTTTGTAAATTGTTAACATTTGTTAATACAATGGTTTATATTATGATCATCAGATCATGGGCTTTAGCTTAGTTGATTGGGTAACATTACACTAAAAATCGTATCTTAGGTTTGATTTTGGAGGTTTTTTTTTTTCAATTCTTTTACTTTTTTAATTGACAAAACCTAAAAAAATGAATTGTACCGAACAGAAAAAAACAATTCGGTATGATTCTTTTTTTATACTGTATTTCGATTTTTTCAGTTCTTAACTTAGGAAAACCGAAAAAATCACGGCCCACCCTCAAGGAATAAACACTATAATGAAGTTCAATGAGATAAAGAAAAGAGGAGTTTTTTATTTATTTTATCAAGCCAAATTGGCATATTTAGTCACAAAGGGACATTATAATATTGCAGCAGCAGCACAGGTGGTGCTAAGCGTGTCTTTATTAAGCTTTAGGCATCAGGGTTTGCCAAGAGGTAAGCTTCCACAGCTTTGTAAAGGCCCTTGGCCTTTTCCCTGCCTTCCTTAATCTTGGCTTCGTTAATTTGGGTACCTGGTTTGGGATAGTATTTGCTAACATTGGTACCCTTGCACCCTCCATCATGGGAGGCCTCAAACTTAATTTCATAAGAAACTGATTCAATATTGTCTGGTGAATCACCCTCAATCACTGAGTATTTGTATGTCATTTTCTCTTTGTCCAATGCATCAATCCTATGCTTCAAGTACTTCAATTCAGCACCTGCACAGAAAGAGGACAACTGAATTTTTTTTTTAAAAAAAAAAGGGTATCTATCAAATTGTTAACTTTATGACGTATGTGATAAAAGTAGTAAAATTAAGTAATGCAACTAACCTTCAGCAAAGTTCAACTTCTTGATGCTTCCAGGGCCTCCATCACCTTCAATCAATTCGACATTCTTCATAACTTGAGGCATGATCTTGGGTAAAAGATGGTCGAAATCAAGGACAAAGGATTTGAACATTTTTCTAGCTGGGAGAGGGCTAGTGAACTCTTCAGTGATAGTGACAACACTCATGATTCTTAGAATTCAAACAATGCAAAGATGAAGAATATAGATCAAGTGAGTATGGGGATCGAAAATGCTGAGTGAATTGTGATGGTGAAGATGAAAGATGCATGGTATTTATATCTAAACTGAGAGAACAACTAGAAGACAGGCTGTGTACAAGGTTTTTGCCACAACCATGGCTTTCAGCTGACTTTAATCGCAGTAAATATGAATGTGGGTACATGTCTACATCATTAGAAGGTTCCAAGACTATATTTCAATGCTGTAGCAATATGTGGCAGGAATTGAGGGGCAGGTTTGTGAATTCTGATCTCATATCAGTAGTTAGGTAGATTTTTTTTGGAATGTCACATTGTGAACGCGTAGAAAACATTTTTCCTCTCGTTTATTAAAACTTAGATCATGTGGATGAGAAACTTATTCTTCACGTCATGCATTATTCAGTACTGTGGCACATTATCTGGTAATGCCCCCTTATTTTTTTTAGTGTTTCTCACTGTCTTTGTTTTTGTTCATCGATCGTATTACTAGATAGTGAAAAAAAGTTATTTCTTATAATTTTTTCCGCTATTGGGTACTGGCTTGCATTACAAAGTAGTAACACACTATCTTGTGGTGCAGCTTTCTTTTTCGAGTGTCTTGCAGCTCGGTTGTTTAAAAGGTTAAGCCTTGCTAGTTAGTAGTAAATCGCACAACTCGGGAGTTAAAAAAGTTCTTCATCACATCTTACATTATTCGGTAATGACCTACGCCGCTGGGTATTGACAAACACTACTTGATAATGTTGTTCACTTTTCTAAGTGTCTTGTACTACCAAGTTGTTCAAATGGTTAAACCTTAAAATATGGTTGCGAGTCTCACTACAGGATAGTGAAAAAAGTTTTCCTTATGTCACATGCAACGCAATTTGGTGGTGACTTGCACTATTTAGTAGTGTGTCGTTCATTTTTTCCTGTGTCTCGCACTACTTGATAGTTCAAAATACTAAACCTTGTGTGTTACTGTTAGGATCTTACATCGGTTAAGTATGGAATTAACTGATGGTTTATTAATCTTTGGACACTCTTCTCTTATAAGTCAGTTTTTAGGGATGAGTTCTATTTAAGAGTTCGTAATATTTGGTATCAAAGCCAACCCAAAAGGCCAGAGTGAGCCGCCGTGAACGTCGGTGTCGAAAGCATGGTGGTATGTTAAGATTCCACATCGGTTAAGTATAAGATTAACTGGTAGTTTATTAATCCATTAGCACCCTTCCCTTATAAGTCGGTTTTTAAAGGTGAGTTCTACTCAAAAGTTCGTAACATTTACAAAACTTGATTGTTTGTCACACTACTAGGTAGTGAAAAAAGTTACTCCTCATTTTATGTACTACTCGATAATAGCATACACTACTAAGTTGTATGTGCGATATGTGACAGTGTCGCTCACTTTTTTTAGTTTAAAAGGCTACGCTTATGCGTTACAATCTTTGATACTAAATCACACAACTTGGTTGTAAGAAAAAATGTTATTTGTTATGCCTTGCACTGCTAGATAATGAGGGTACTACTAGGTAGTGACGAGCACTACTTGGTAGCACTAACAAGATTTACTTATGTTTGCACTGCTAGATAATGATGTGCATTACCTAGTAGTGCCATTCGACTTTCCTGATGTCTCACACTACTTGATGCTACAAGAGAGTAAATCTTGCAGGTTATAATTTTCGGTAGTAAGTAACACTATTGGTCGTGGCAAAAAAAATACATTTCTTAAATTTGCAACTTTTCTCCAAATGAAGTTGAGTAAAATTTCTAATCATCTCATTGTTTCTTCCTTAGAAATGGACCTGTCCCCTTTACAACTTCAACGTACCCAGTTCTGTAACTAAACTTATGCACTTAAAATTTACTTCTCTCCATTCCTGGATTCAAAAGGTAGAAAAATCGACACCACCCTTTTCAATGAGAAATGGTTCTTTATGTTTAGGAAGAGTGCTGATGAGAGTTGGGTGAGCTCCACCACCTCAACTTTGAGGGCATTAATTCTTTGCAACTTCTTGTGGCAACAAAAGTCTGATGTTCATTATGAATATTACAGGCAAATAAGGAGGTAAGAATTTAAATGTTGTCTAACTTAACTATACCTATACCTACTAATATAGCCACTGGGTTGTGAAGAATGCAATATATCTTGCTTTAAATTAGTGATCCCTTCTAGAACTACAAAATGGCTAATTTAAGTCATCCATCTATATATTTCTGCACTTAATATATATATATATTAAAAAAAATCTAGTGAATTTAGAAAAAAATTTATGGCCAAATTCAGTGAGGCACCTTGCATCTCTGTACAGATTTTAATTTTAATTCCAATTTCATCATCTATGTATGGTATGGTATTGTATGCAAAATTTGTAATTTTGTAAAGGAAAGAAATGCAATAGGAAAAAATTTATAATAAAACAACCGGGGGTGAACTTCATATTCATAAATGGCCGAAATTGAAAGTGATTGTTAATTTAACCCTTGTCTAGCCCCCCGACAACTTTCATTGAAGGCAATTGATGTATTGATAGGCATTTATAGGCCGGAAAATTAAGATGCTTTGTAATTCAAGTCTATATGCTATACAATATCTGATTTTCGAGAAGATCAACAACCGGCCATTTATTCAAGTCCATGTGAGAATTGAAATTGGAGACCCACCAAAACCTTTTGATTAGCTAAAAAAGATGTTCTTTTGTCTTACTTTGTGTGTCACATAGAGAGGCAGCTCAAAGAAATTTAAAAATCTTAGATAAAACTTCTTAAATACATTCTTTTTAATACAAAATATTAATTTATTATAAAAATTATTTATTTAAAGCGTAATGCTATATTTCTTAAATAATATTTCAAATTTTTTATCTCAAATTAAATAAATGTGTTAAAATATTATTAAATAGTGAAATAATGTAAATTTTAAAATTAATCATTACAACAATTTTATTATTCAATGGTAGCTTAATATATTATTTGGGATAGAAAAATTTGAGATACTATTTGGAAGTGTAATATTATTCTTATTTAAAATATATTTTTTTAGTTTTTTGAGATACAAAATTACTAATAAAATTCATTTATGCTAATTTTGCTAATACATCTTGATGATTTAAAATTAAATTTAAGAAAGATTTTGAGTTAAAGATTAATAAGAAGTTGACATAAGATTGAGTATATATTAGACGAACGAAAAAAAAAACGAAGAAGAGAGAAGGGGTGCAAAAACATAGGAATATGCCTTTTTTTAAGCCTTGGTGTTACGGTGCTATAGTGCCAAAATTTTTTAAATCGACTTAATTTATTTAAGTCAACTTCGAATTCTGTAATTGCGTAAGTTTCTATTCTAACACAAATAAAATTTTTAAAAATAATTTGGAGTCTATTTAAATTTTTATAAATTTAATAAATTGTTAAATATTAAAGACATGTAAAAAGGTGTTGAGTAAAGAGCTTGTAAAACATCACCTTTGATTACACTTTATCTCACTTTAAGATTCTCTTTATCTTAAATTTCCTTCACGTAGGTGAGCTGTCCTGCATATCGAAAATAACGTTAATATATATGACTGGTGCTTTGAGACCACGAAGATGCAACAGATAATTAAATTATGAAACACCAGTAGTTCGCTTTGGTGGTGTTAGTGTAAAGATTACGAACCTTGAGCGGAAGAAAATTTCTTGATGCTTCCAGCCCCTCCATCGCCTTCAATGACCTCAATGCTCCTAACGGCATCTAGGAAAAGTTTGAGGAAGAGGTGATCGGACTCAAAAAACATGGTCTTGAACATTCTGGCCACGGGGATCACTGAAACGTCCTCCGTTTCATGGGTGACGACATGTCTCATGATTATTTGTCTATGTTGACAGAAACACGACAAACATGATAATTTGTAACACCAAAAAATTATGAAAAGATAAGAGGAAATAAAAAAAGAAAAATATAAAAATTTATGTTGTTTGATAATTACTTACATTTACGGTAAATTAAAATACATACTTTTTTATTAAATTAATTAATAAGAATCACAAAAAATTCTTTTTAAAGATTACAATTAATCTCACAATTAGCTAGTGTTAGTATATTAAATAAATCAAAAATAGTTCTTGCATATTTTAAGCTAACCATAATTTGAATTGTAATAAAAAAAAAGTGTTTAAAACAACTTAAATCTCTTAATTGAGTAGGAGTTGCACTGGTGCTGCGGCATTTATTTTTATGACACCATGTGTTGAACATTTTATCTTTAATGTTGCGGCACTGAATTTTCAAGTACTATTATATTTAAACTTGAAATCTACTTTCAAATTTAAACTACCATCTTTAGTTCTATCTTCTTCTTTTTTTGTCTTATTTATTGACTGTATATCGCCTCTTTCTCCGTAATTCAATTCAATACCATATTCAACATAATTTTTAGCTACTATTTTTCACAGTCTAAAAGTTTCGAGATAAAATATAGATGATACATTGCGACTTTTTTGTGCCAGCCCATATTTTGGGTAGAATTAATGTAACACAACTATTAAAGTGACCTTAAATGAAAGCTAGATAGCTTCATAAGTGACAATTTGTTACATATTTACGCTTTGGAGAATATGTGTAAGAGCATATGTAATGGATTTGTACGATATGATACCTTCAACTTTCAGCTGCATGTTTTAAAACAGAAGAAGATGATGGTGACACAAATTCATTTCTAGCAATTCAACATTCAGTGAATAATTGAATGCACACCGCAGATTTATTTTTTAAAGACTCATTCGTGACTGCCATCATTTCTATAATACTATATATATATATATATATATATATATAAAGAAAGGTTTTGGAATGGTAACAAAATGAATGTAAGTAGGAATTTTGAAAAAAAAAAAGAATTATGGACTTAATGAATAAATTAAGATAAAAGCTATGATGAAAATGATAATTTTTTTATAAAAAAATAATTTAATAGACTACGTAACTTATTATATGACGAATATTACTATCACGTGATATTATTTAATAAATTTATAATTTTTTCTCTCACTTATTTTTATTTAAACTCGAAGTAATTGTATCCATTAAACGCATTGATAGTCAACCAAGCTACATCCTATGGAGCAAACATAACTCTTATTTAGTAGCCAGCTTTATTGGAAAATTCAATTAGATCGATGATTATACTTATAGTTTTAGGCATAGAGATGAGGGTTTGCCAAGAGATGTGCTTCCACAAGCTTGTACATTCCCAATCCTTGTTCTGTGGCATCCTTGAGCTCCTCTTCTAATTTAACATCGTGATCACCCTTCATATGGAACTCAGTAACAGAGTTACAAATGGAACCAGTGCCATTGCCTGAATCCTCAAACTTAATATAGGACACAATCGATTCCAGGGTCTCCAACATATTGTCTTCTTCAAAGACTCTGTATTTGCACTCAAATTTGTCTTTGTCAAGTGCGTCAACTCTTTGCTTCGCATACTTGTGCTTCCCACCTTTTAATCACGTTAAATTACCTTAAGATTTAAAGTCATTATCCAAATGTTTTCACATTTAAAAAATTCAGATTTTAGATTATATATATATATATAATAATTTTCAAATGAGGATGTTACCTTCAGGGAAGTTCAATACTTTGACAGTGCCAACCTCTCCATCCCCTTGTTCCAAGACGATGCTCTTAAATGCTTGTGGCACCAACTTTGGGAAAAGATTGTGAGATTCAAGAATAAAAGTCTTGAACATCCTAGATGGAGCAACAGCAACTGAGACCTCTTTCTCAAAGCGAATGACACCCATGTTTAGTTAGCTTCGATGTCAAAAAGAAGAAGAAGAAGAAGAAAATTGCAGTTCAAAAGAAATGAACAATTGCTTGAATGAAGATGGCTTTGAGCTTTTGGAGATGTATAACAAGGAGTATATATGGACTTGGAGGACTACCTAACTGGGTCTACTGTCAAGTTTCAGGCCAATTCAAAAATTGTCCGCAATAAATAAATAGAGAAGTATGTAACATCAATTTTCATATTGAGAAATCCCCATCATCGACCTAATTAGACCTTCCTATAAATTAATTAAAGAACCATTTTTCCAAAAACATGAGCAGAAAATTAATATATATACATATATATAGTGTTTGGTGAACACTCGTTTTCATTTAGCAACAAAATGTTTATCAATTATTTACTCATATTTAGACAGTTGATTTCATTTCATAAGAATTATAAATTAAAGGCTAACACTTCTATTTAAAAAAAAACATCATTGATCTTGCGAAACAAAGGATTTTTTTTTAGATTAGGATTCTCTCTTATTATTAATCTACTTAATTTATGAATTTTTTAACACGTATACTGTATTAATCATGCATGATTAAGATTAATATTTTATTTTTTTATCAATTATTAATTATATACATATCTAAATATAAGTAAAAGTTAATTTTAGGAGATGATTTTAATATATCATTTTTATAGTGATATATAGTTGCATCTCTAGCTTAACTTGGGCAGGCTGGAAATTTGGTCTCTTTTTGAAAAAATTATAAACTCACCTACAATAATTCAAACTTGTGCCACTGAAAAATATAGTAATGCTATTGCTCCCCAATTACATATATTTTAGGATCCTAATTCTCAGTTACGTATATCATGAATTTACTTGTGAAGTGTGTATAATTTTTGAGTGTTGAAAAGAATTTTCCCTTTGAAAGATTGGTCCTCAAACTCCCTTATATGTGCATATCTACGCAATTAAAACACAAGTAGTAAAGGCAATCCATTAACCGATATGCCAAACAAAAAAGGCAACATATTGAGCATACACATATTAAAGCATTCACATGATTATGAACATCCAAAAAAAAAATGGAGGGGTTTTTAATTAGTTTTGGACAACAAATAATATAAGGAATTAGCAAAAGAAAAAGAATAAAATTGAGAGAAAGAATCTCTCCCCAACGCCACCATCGACCGACTACATGACAACTTAATCACATGATAGATGGAACCAGGTGTTGACTTTTAGACGGGCTGAGCTCTGTATTTTCATCTAAATTGGGCCGGGCTTTCAATTTTATTTTCAGATTTGGGCTCACCATAAACCCACGATCCAATATCCTCGTCATCATAAACTCTCACTTGGAATATGTGAAGCACCAAAACAATTAATTTGGCCTAAAAGATTTACATAATTGAGGTCATGCAAAGATGAGTAATTTAGTTTAATCTCACATATTAAAATTTTAATTTAACAATTTCAAATTTTACATAAAGGTTCTTTCATACATTCGTAGGCACTTTTTATCTACATCATATTGATATTTAAAAACTATAACCAACAAAAGGAACTCGATGAATGAATGCATTCACATACGTAGAGATGGAAGTAATTTAATGGATTTTCTTTTATGTAAATGAAATGTTTCAAATATAAATTAACTTGAAAATAATTATAGCATTTATTTTTTTTTTAATTTTAAAATTTTGACAATAATTCTCTTTAACAAAAAAAAAATTAATTTTAAATTTTATTAACTTAATAAAATAGATATTATTTTAAAGAATAATAATATGTCAAATAATTATTAAAAAATATTTAAAATTTTTTATTTACAGGATGAATAAATTTGTTTTCTTTTAAGTAAAATATATTTTATTGTGTTCAAATAATCATTGAAGTAATAAATAATGAAATGGAGAAATTTAAAAGTTATTAACATTAACTAACGATTATTTGATATATTTATTTAAAATAAAAAATATTGAGATATTATTTTAAAATATAATATTTTTTTTAAAGAAAATTCTTTTAGTGTCCTCAACATACAATGTTAATACTAAAAAAAATCTAAATATATAAAATAAGCAAAATTGAAGAATTTTTTTAAAAATAATCCACTAAAATCCCAAAACGGGAACGTATTACACAAAACAAACATATAAGTACACTCGCTCGCTCGCGATATTAAACTTTCGCGAGCTTTCTCGTCTCTTTTGTATTTCACTTTTGCAAGACAAAAATCTCAGCTTTTGCTTTTTCCTATTTTATCGCCCAACGGCAAACACGGCACTACAAAATCAAAGCCTCCACAGTCCACCCCCACACAAACTCCCAGACTCACTTCACTTCCTCACATCGCCGCATCCGTAACTAATTAAATAATTATTAATAATAACAATATTAATCACAAAGGAATTTTTTTTTTAACTAACTAACAACTAAAACCCTAGATCTTGAACCTCATCTCAACCTCACTGTGCATTTCACCGTACGTGAACAGGCACACAAAAAGCACGACCTCGAAAACTACGACGGCGTCGTATTATCTTCTTCCGATTCGACTCCAATAATGTCCGGTTCGAGAGCGGTTCCGATCGGCGGCCGTGCCACCCGTGGCGAGAACCGTTTTTACAATCCGCCGCATGTGCGGAAACAACAGTTGCTGCGGCAACAGCAACAGCGACAAGAAGAGGAGGAAGAAAAGCAGAAACTGAGACAGAAACTAGAGGAGGAGCGAGAGCGGCGGACGGCGTCGGAGAGCGATGAATGTGAATCGGCGTCCAATTGTGCCATGGAGGCGGCCGCTGTTAAGTTGTCTTTTAGTGAATTGACTAATTTAGATCGGTTCTTGGAGTACACGACTCCAATGGTGCCGGCTCAGTATCTGCCTAAGGTGATTGTATTTTTTTTTTTTTTTGCTTTATTTGATATGATTGAATTTGTTTGTTGAGAATTTAAGTTATCGTTTTTAATTTCTGATTTTTTTTTTTTTACTTGAAGTGAAATTTTGTATATTTTTTTGGTTCTGCAATATATTGATTATTAGTTTTAATGATAATTGGGGTTTTTATTTTAGTTATTTTGCAGTCAGTTATTGTGGCTTTGTTTTAGGAGAGGTGAGAATGAAGGGGAAAAAGCAGTCTTTAAAATTTCATTAAAAATAATAATGAGGCTCCAGAAGATTGATGACTGTATAGGATGCAACTAATTCTATAATCTTGCTTATTAAACTTCAGGAATTTTGGGTTGAAATCCATATAATTATGGTATAATTTTATTTGGAATTTTTTGTGGTTATTTTATATGATTCCAAAGGAAAATGTGCAAAAAATAGGAACTAAATAAAAGAAACACAATCTTTCAAACTTCCATTTATTAGGGCCTGAGGAAGGCAACTAGTAATTAACATGTAGTTTGATAAGAGAAAAACCAAGTGGAAAAATAAAGGTAAGGAAGACCAGTATTTGTGATTGGTTGATTGAAGATAATCAGAGGAAGGAAATGGGAAGGACCACAAGCCAAATGCTTCCATAAATGAATCGAGGGGAGACAAGAAATTTTAAGGCTTTATTGACATGGGAGATTTGATTTATGATTTTGGCCTTATTTTGCAAAAAAAAAGTTACGAATGTGGATAAATCCATCTAAACTGCAGCACATCCGTGAAAAGAAACAAGCCTCTTTCCTTGCATTTTGTTGTATCTTCCTGTCTTTTTCCTTTCCTTCACCCTTGATTTTGCTTCCTATTAGTAAGCATGGTGTAAATGTAAATGATAGCACTGCCTTGATTACTTTAGGGTATATTCAAATCAAAACAAAATAATTCTCACCTCTCTTTTTTTCTTGGAAGCTTAAATTTATCATGGGGTTTTTGCTATATTCTTAAAGATAATTTTTTTTTTTTTTTTTTGTTGACATTGGGGGATTTGTTATAGACAAGTGTGAGAAGATGGAGAAGCCATGAAACAGAATTTCACCCATACTTTGTGCTTGGTGATTTGTGGGAATCATTTAAGGAATGGAGTGCATATGGAGCAGGAGTACCTCTTTTGTTGAATGGAAGTGAGTCTGTCAAGCAGTATTATGTTCCATACTTGTCTGGCATTCAGCTGTATATAGACCCATCTAGACCTTCCCCGAGGCTGAGGTGAGTCATTGTCCCAGTTTGTCAGTTATTATATTTTCTCTTTTAGTTATTGGGTTCTGTTTCCAATTGATTTTACTTTGATATTGTTTTGACAAAATTTTGCAGACTCCTAAACTGTAATTCTGTCACTGGCATCTTGTAATCTTTTACTAGTTCGCAAAGAGCAGAAAGGGAATTGCTAGTGCAGTTTGTTTAGTCATTGAAACTGCCCCTTGTGTTTAGTTGGAACGACTTGATGTCTGTGCAATCTTAGCTAGTTGTATAGTTCTTCACGATGTAGGCATGACCTGTTAAAACCAAATACTAATAGAGTCATCACTGCACCAACCATATGTTATAGGGTTTTTACTTGTCTTATTGCTCGAAGCAATTAAGACACTGATGTTTTTATACTGTTCATCCAATGTTGTCTATTACCCTTGGTCACCTGGTGCTTTGGTTGAGGTCTCTGACTGTTTCACCAAAAACATCACGTGTTGTCTGATGGGATTGCAATTATTTCTTTATCAAGTTGTAAATGGTGAATTTTTATAATTGGAGATTTATTTTTTGATAAGTGTATCATTTATAATAAGTTCTTGATCTTATCTTTGGACAGGAGGCCTGGTGAGGAGAGTGATGCTGAGTCCTCCAGGGAGACAAGTAGTGATGGCAGCAGTGACAATGGGGTAGAGAGGCGAATCAATGCTTTTGTTCAGGGAACGTGGAGTCAGCAGAACATGGATGCAAATATCCAGAATTTCAGTAGGCTGTCACTGATAAACAAATCCCTCATGGATTCATCAAGTGATGAAAGTGAGATTTGCAATCCCCCTGTCCAGCTTGTATTTGAATACCTGGAGCATGATCCTCCATTTAGTCGCGAACCTTTGGCTGACAAGGTAAGTGACTGTCTATTAATCGAATAGTATATTAAGCTTTCAGTTTTGTCCCTTTTGCCATGTAAAAGATCTAAACTTGGATCCAACCTACAGATTTCAATTCTTGCATCACGATTTCCTGAGCTGAGGACATACAGGAGCTGTGACTTGTTACCTTCAAGTTGGATATCTGTGGCATGGTATGGCAATTTTTTTCTTATACAGTTATGTACCAGTTACTGTTATTGTTCAAGAGAATTTTTATCTTTAATTTGAAATAGTTGATATGTCATTTAATGTAGGTACCCCATATATAGAATACCTACAGGTCCAACACTGCAGAATCTTGATGCCTGCTTTCTGACCTTTCATTCTCTGTCAACACCCTTTCAGAGTAAGTTTCTTTCTTGCAATACATAGGCAAATGTGTATAATGTGTGTATGTCTTTTATATCTCTTTTTGCTATGGGTAATGATGCTTTTGCTCTTATTTGGGACAGGTACAAGCTCTGAAGTGCTGCACTTGCCTAATTTTACTGTTAGGAAGGTTCACTGTGCTGATACGTCTTTCAAGCTACCATTGCCGACCTTTGGACTTGCTTCATACAAGTTCAAAGTTTCTTTTTGGAACTGTAATGGGGTTCATGAATGTCAGAAAGCCAATTCTCTGCTTCGAGCTGCTGACAACTGGCTTAAGCTTTTGCAAGTCATTCATCCTGATTACAGGTTCTTTACATCCCACAACTCGTATGTGCAGTGATGAAGCTTTCCTTTTAACTCGAAGAGTTTTTTATTCAAAGAGGGAATTGGTGCCATCAATCTTGAAAAAGAAACCTGCTCCCTAGAACACACCACCTCCTAAGCATGCTCTAGTATTCATACGTGGAGCATCAGCATCCTCTCTCATTATATATAGACTTGGGTTCTTTCTTTATGTTAAAGAATTGCCAAAAAAAATGGTATATTCATGGCATTTGTGGAAGTGCTGTTGGCAGGGGATCTTTTATTGTGTGAGAAATGTGTTTCAGATGGGATGCCTTACACATGGACGTAGTTGTCCAAGATACAGCTTTCTGATGATAATAACTGATGGTGTTTCTTACATGTGAATTGTTAGCTTACAGTTTTGTGACCAGAAAATTTCAATTGCAGAGTTGCTATAGCTTTCTAATAAGGTTTGGTTGTCTGATGACATTGAAGATGATGATGATGAAAAGCTCAGTTATATGTACAGTTAGCTCCTCGTCAGTATTTTGTATACTCAAATCTCTTCCAGGAATTTGATGATTATATCAGTTTACAGACATTTGCTTTCTGTAGCGACTCTGAGTTTTAGAGCTACCGTCTGTTAGGATAGGAACTCCACACGAATACCATATTAGTTAAGACTTAATTGATGTGCCACGTAGACATTATTTGTTATTTAATTGTTACCATAAATTATGGTATAAGAAGTTAGACTGTTATTGACCTGTAAAACACACTTTGTATCAGTAAGCCTATTCTTAGTCTCAAAGTTTTTTAACAGTCCGTAATGTTTTGCAATAAAGTTGCTTGTTCGATGGCCAGAAAGCATTTTTATTAAACTTTGGTCATTTAGCGTGGATTGTCATCATAACTAAGAAGGATATCTTAAATGATGTGGCATTTAAGGTGTTCAATGATATAATTATTACATTATAAAATTCAAAAGGTAGGTTAATCTCTACAAATTAATATTATTGATTAAATATGAATTTTATACTACATATATTTAGTACTACATAATTTTTACTAGTTACTTTTCATATTTTGATTAGCTTAGAAAAACTGATCGGTAAGCACAAGGATGCTGCCAATGATCATTTCAATTACTTGTAAGCCAAGAGTCACCACATTTACAGGCCCTTCCACAAACTTCTGTTAGAGGTGACTTGTAAAAATGACTATTGCATAACGGGAAACGATCTAATAAGTTTTCTAATTCATTATATAATAAGTAATACTGAGATATTATATTATTTATTTAATTTATAATATTTACATAATTTACAATATATTAAAAAAATCTTCAATTATTTAAACATTTACTATACGATAAACTACGTAATTTGTTAAAATAAAATTGTTACACATTCAATAAAAATTTTACACATATTCAATTGCTTAATATGATGAACATCGTTCTATGAGAATAAAACTCTTGTATAAGAATAGGTGAAAGAAACAAGTCTTATTTAAAACAAAGAAAATATATAGGTGGAACTAATCTAATAATGCAAAGAAAAAAAAATTTTCTCATGCATAAATATAAATATAAAATCATGTAAAAAAGCTTTCTCAGAGAAAATAATCGCTCCCAAATACACTTTTATCTTTCTCCTAAAATAGAGTGCTTATAAAGAAAAGAAGCCCATGTATATCATTACTAGTCGTTCAATTTTATCATTAAGGAGAAGTTGAGGTTATTGATATTACAGTTTACAGACAATATGTGCTCACTGGCTTCTGAACCTAGCTGTTTATCCATGAAGAAACTTAGCTCTGAAATGGTAAAAGCAAACAAGCACACCAGTAAGATAAAGATCTTCCATCTTTCCATTATGCACATAAGCTCTAAAATATTTATGCTGAGATACAGACTTCATCCTCCCTAACACTATTATTACAACTTACGAGTTCCGACATAAATTCATAATTCTTCCTCTTTTTATGCATTAACTCTGGTTCCTAGTATTATGGTATCATATTCATATGCCCAATAACCGCCATAGCTTTATAAGTAGTCATCAAGAATGGTGGACAGCACAAGTCCTTGAACAAATTCACTCTTGCGAGCCTTCTCCTCTTGGTCCTTGTCTGATAGTTGCGTCTGCTGGACGTTTCTGTCACCATAAACTGGAGTTAGTACAAGTATAAATTGCACTACGTCATTAAACATAAACAGGATATAACAAAATCATTTCATCCTTCAAAAACAAACAATTTCAATGTTCACCAAATTGTAATAATGGTAACTATTCAAATTTTATCCAACACCAACATTGAACTACTGATATTTCCGAGTCTCATCTGAATACTGGTGCATGCACATGGCATGACTTAATGAGGTGTTGTCAATGATATCAGACTAAAAAACATAGTTGACAACTCTATTATTTATCAATATGTTGCTGATAAAGGATTATAGCTTTCAGCAGCACAGCTATGGAAAGTTAAAAGCAGTCAGGTAGGCACAAAAGATACAATATATATGTTAATTTCAGTTTCTGGGATTGCATAGAATATCCCACACTTCTATGGCCAGATACAATAATATTTTGTATGTGTTAATATTAGTAAAATTAACACAATTGAAATTTGTTAAATAAAGATGAATAAACAAATAAATAATTCCAATACATACCTTTCATGAATGTTCTCATTCGAGCTTCCCTTTTCGGAGATTGGTTCAATCATAGAAAGTGGTGGCACATTAAGGGGTTCATCAACCTTGGGTGAATTAAATATAAATGATGACAATAAAGGATCTGCCTCTGTATTAGAGGAAGAAACAAAGCATGGGGATCCTCCCAGAAGAGATTGTAGAGATCCATCTCGTAATTCTTTTCTCAATAAGGAAAATGTCGAATTAGGTCCACCCCTACGCAATCTCCTTTTGCGCTGAATGTAATTTTCAGTCAAGGAAGACTGTAGACTCTTCAACATTGACATAATAGGAAATAAAACCACGCATTAAAGAACATAAGAACGACTTCAACAAGTCTCCGAATGAATTAGATAAGATTGAACAATAGTAAGCAAAGTAATGTCAAAATAGTTAAGTCCTTAAGTCCTTGCAGGGATATTAACTACACGATAATAAACATACAGAAGAAAATCAGAAATTGAGCAGACACTTCGAACAAACACAGAAATTAGTTTCACATTATATATTGAGGGTTAGGATTGAAGTTGCTGTCCGACAAATGAGTATTACTGTTAAGTCAGTAGCAGGAGAAAAAAGTTAACTCTCAATGAAATCAAGTTTTTCAATGGACAAAACAACAGTAGGATAAATAACGGATAGACCTAGGATTAATTCCAATGCTGGAGAATGAAAACAAGAGACACCATATCCAAAACATAAATATATACAACTAAAGCCAGCAACAGCAAAAAGGATATTTTAAAAAAATTTCCATGTTGCATGGTTATATGGCTAACAATATCTGCTCCAACCCTCTTCGCACAAACGGGACATACCTGAAAGTATAAATTCAACAAAAATATCTAAATGAAACTTACAAACAACTGGAAACAATAATCGCAATTACAGTATTTGAGAATTTTACAAAAAAAAATTCAAAACCAGATTGATCCTGGACTGAACATAAACCCTTGCTTCCATCCAATTGTATAAGGCTTGGATTGCGTAATTATTCAACAAATTAAAAGGCATATTAAATTCATAATCTTAATCACATTTTTAATAAACTATGAGCCCAACACACGTCACATTCTTTTTTAACAAAAAGAACAAAATTCAACTTAAAGTTAGAAAAATAAAGCATAGAGCTATTTCCTTGATCGTTTTAACGGGTGACTAATTAATTTCTTTTTTTTTTTAAGAAAACGAAAAGTGCAAAAAAAAAAAAGAAAAATCAAGACTTTACCCCGTTTTTGGCTTCAAGAGGATGATCTTCATCGATGTGGCAACAAAGGCCCACAATGTCGAAATCTTCAGCGCAAAATGGGCACAAAAACATCGATCCCAATTCATCGTCACCGTCCGTTTCATCGTAGCCTCCTCCGACAAACAGATCTGGCACCAAAAACAAAAAATTCCGTCAACAAACACGTCAAAATGACGCCGTTCGCAACATTTCTTAAAAAAAAAATTGTTCAATTTCGTATTTCTTTTATTTTTTTATAATTTTAATTTAGAAACAAACAGACCAAATCGAGACTGCTGCTGTTGGTGGTGGTGGTAGCGTCTAGAAGAAGCACTCGAAAGGCGATGACTGCTCCACGAATTCGACTCCATTTTTATATATAAAAAATTAAAAATTGAAATTCGGGTGAAATTAATTCCACGATCGCCGTAAATTTGTTTGAAACTTGAGGGCTTAAATGATTAAAATTGAATTATAAATGTATAAACAAAACCCTAAGAGAGAGAGAAGAGAAAACGAAGGAAAGCGATGAGGAATGTTTTGAGAGCCAGCAGAGCAGACACAACACAACTTCTTCGCTTCTTCCTTTACGGTGGGGACTGGGCTCGCGGACTCTTTATGAACCCTTTGTTCCGCGAAATCGCCCCTCGACTTGTGTTTTATTTACATCCCATGCCCCGCCCCTTTGAACTGCTTAAGTTTTGCGTCACGGGACGAGAGTTAGTTACGTCACCCGCGCAAAGTCGTTGTTGCACGTACGGAATATTATTGATTAATATTGTTTGAAGGCATCAACAACAAGCTCTCGTAGCTCAGTTGGTTAGAGCACCCGTTTAGTAAGCGGGAGGTCTTGAGTTCGACTCTCAACGAGAGCAAAATTTTTTACTCTTCTTTTAGAATCTTTTTAAATTTAATTTGGTATGTTTGTCTACTTCTAAACAAAGGCAAAAAATTTGAGAATGAGCTGGAGCTGGAGCTGGAGCTCAATAATAATTTAATACAAAGACGGCACGTGTCTTGTTTGTTTTCCCTTATTTTTAATGTGCTTAGCGAGTAATAGATTATCAATTAAATAAATAGCTTATTCATGCACCAAAAATGGAATATTCTGCAACTCAAGCAAGAGAGAATGAATTTTAAAAAAATTGAAAAAGGAAAATTTTGTATTCTTTGAAAATTAAACACGCGATGAATTGTATAAAACCAGGAATAACAATTACATGTAATAATTAGCCAAAATGTGTGGAAACAGGAGCATGATTTATGGCTTATCCTAGCTCTTGTTCTTATTCTTCTTTGGGTTATCAAGATACGCTGGGAATTGGGAAAGATCTCGCCAAAAGGTCAGCAACTGTGAGCCTCGTGTCAAAGGCCATCTTCTCAAGTACTGATGACAGTAAGTTCACGTCCGACATGGCTCGATGAGCTGAACCCACCATTGGAATTTCGTAATGTTTACCGAGTGCTTGTAATGATACCTTTGAAGATGCTGAACCTGTTGACAGAAATTAAGAGTGTAATTAAATAGAGATGGGATTTTTAAAAGGAAAGAGTCAGTCAGCAACAAGAGTTGGATGATTTAACCAAACCTTTTAGCTTCATCAATTCACGAGCGAGAGGAAGAGTGTCGAGGAATAGCCAATTATCAGGAATTTCCATCATGCAGCGACTAAATTCCTTGTTAAAAATGGCACATCAAAACGTCGACAGTTATGAGCAGCAAAAAAAGCAATATCCTCCCCAGGAAGTAGACGACTGTTCACATAATCAGGATTCGAATCACATCCTCCATCCTAATGAACAAGCAACTCTTACCAATCAAAGTCAACAGTAGTAACAATTGATCATATCATAATTTTATTGTCATTGTATGTTATGGCATATACACACATACATACACACACCTTGGGACATGTGGTTGATTAACCATTGTGGTTGTTATATGTGAATTTGGAATATATCTTTGAGGGTTAACAAGGGTTTGGAAACAGCTATTCCCACGCCCTGAAAGATCCCGGATTGCAAATTTTATAATATGCCCATTCTCTCTGCAAATCCAGTGGTTTCGTTATCGAAAACAAAAACTCGTACTTGATGCTTTGAATCTCCCCTCTCCAGAATCTTTATTGGCTCAGCATCCAAGTACTTAATGCTTGCAAATGAATTTGACACTGATTTATTTTTAGTGTTTGTTTCACATTTCCGTCCAAGAATTCACGCCTATGGTTGCTTCTTGGTTCATTGCTTTTGAAATTTCCAGTTCTTTGCCTAATTGGTGGTGGTAATATCCATCTTCCATAGAATGCATGTCCTGGAGGAACTTCAAAACCATTTGATCCAAGCAACCCGAAGGAACTCTTAGTGTGAATAAAAATGACTGGATTCTGCATCTGGGTACTTGCAAAATTGAACACCACATGGAACTTGCCCTCATTTGAACTTGATCAATAACTGTAGCCAAATAAATCTGCAGGCTTAAAACAACGTTATTACAATGCAAATTCAACTATGAACCCAAACGGCCACACCAAGCAAGCATCCTTGAAATTTTCCGAGAACGTAAAACAAAATATACTCATTTACGTGCACAAAATATCCTACACCTCAGTCAATTAAACCCACATAACCCATCAAATTAAATAAGTTTTTAAGCAACAATCACTAAGATGATAGCAGATGTTTCATGTCTGCAATCAAACCAGAGATAAATTCACCTCATGAACTCAGTGATCATCATTTAATAAACAAATTAATAGAACCCAAATCAAACATTTGAATGCTTGTGACAACCACCACCAGTTCAAACCATAAAAGAATAATTAAAGACTAAGAGGAATAATAACTAAAAAGATGCTACCTGGCTTGCATATATGTAATAGAAAGAAGAACCACTTTATAGTGTTTGTGTGTAAGTGTGTGTGTGTGTGTATATATATATATAGATATGAATAATCCCAGTATGATACCTTCCCAGTATTGTAGAATAATCCATATACATACAAGTATAAAGAGAGTGGTAACCAACAGGTAGTTAAAAACAGTTTGCTGATATGAAACAGCGGATCGCGCAATTTTAGGGACCCGGAAAGCTCAGAGTCGTGCGCTCTTCTCTCATTTTCGGAATTTTAATTTTATTAGCCCATGTCAAATCTTTGATTCCCTAAACCCAGTACAAATTCTCCAGGCTTTTTAACAATTGACATATGCACTAAAATTGGGCTCAGCCCATTACCAAATCCCCTCCCTCACAATAGATTGCATTTGTACTTTTGTTTGTGCAAAGGCCACATTAGCCTTTTGCCGTCACAATAAACGAGGATGCGGCAGCAGGCACCACCCAATGATGGATGTTGACTTTTCAACCCAAGCCAATAATAGCACTAGATGCTGTCACAATGACAAATCGAAACTCCTCTGCCAGCCAGCCATGAGCCAACAGATAGTTGGCCCAGCATAACAGTGAGAAAAAGAGGGAAAAGAGCGAGAGACCGTGATTGATCCTAAAACCTACCCTTTTGGTGGGTGTCATCTTGGAAAACAGCTTTGCTGCTTCACTTTTTGTAGCAAACTTGAAACTACATTTTTGCACATTATTGCCAAAAGCTAGGAGATCCCATGTTTGCCTAACATTTAGATACAAGAAAATGATCTCAACTTGTATGATTTTTAATATAAAAATATTAACATACAGCTTCCAGGTGCATCGTTTTGAACCCCAATCATGAACCTGACCTCTTTTAAAAGGAAATTAGTGTATGAGGGGCTGCTCTTGGCTAGAGATTCTATGCTTTTTATGTAGCAAAATTGACCCCCTTATTGACATGAATCCGATGCCCATGGGTTCGAAAAACTCGGCTGGTGAAAATGAAAACATGGTATTATTAGTTTCTTTCAACATTCATCAAGTCATTGGGGCATTTGGATCTGTAGACATGTCATGTGAAGATGTATATTTTCAACACCTAGATTAAATGCTTGGCCACATGAATATGGCATTGATCCAGATTATTCACATGGTCTCAAGTTGTCAACTTGAGAAAATAAAAATAAAAACTATGGTTTTTGTGCTATCGGCATAAGATATGCAGCTTATTTCTTATAGCATCTAACAGCATTCATTCATATTTTACAGGGTTTCTTTGGCGATCGTAAACAAGCTGGCAGATTTTATTCCAAGCTGATAAGTAAATAGAATCGTAATGCATGTATAATAAACACAGGTAGTTAAGAGGAAAGTGTTTGATGAAATAAAAGTTAGGATTCTTCTAAGCGCACAAGAAATAGACAAAGTTACTAAAGTATAATAAAAGAAAAAAAAAACGACATCATTTTGAGTAAACCAGTATTATTTAATTGCAATTAGCATTTTTTTAAAAATTAACTTAAAAAACATCCTAGTAAAAAATAAATTTGCTAATCTCAAAATTTGATCACCTTAAAATTAACTAGTTGAATTTATTTGTTATCAATAATTATTAATTAAGATTAATAAAAATAAAGAAAATTATAGTAGGGACATTAAATTTACAGTGGTTCAACAGTCTTTTCTAGGCCTACCGAAATCAAGAAAAACAAAATCAATAATTGAATTGCGAAAGTTGTGTTGTGAAAAAAAAAGTGTTTCTATTCTGAATGAAAGTGGATCCAAAATTTATACTGATGATGAGGTGATGGCAGTACAATCGAAATGGCTGGACCTGGTGAGTTGCAAGGCTGGCAAAATTGGTACAAAATCCGGGAGATGTGGATCTAATTCCAACTTAGCTAATCTAATGTTAGTACAATTTACAAAGTCATATAAAGGGGTACCCTCTTTTTTTATTTTTTATTTTTTATTTTTCAAATTGACAGATAGATCAAATCAAAATCAAAATTGAAATCGGAAGCCAAAAGCCCTCAGCCTCATCACTTCAATAATTCTGATTGAAAACAACATTTAAACATGCATGAATAGAGAGAGTTGGATGTCGGGGAGCATTTATCTTTCCAATTGCCACATGATGATCATTTTTTATCTCCCTTTGTATTATTGGAACTACTAATGTATTGTATGATATAATCAATACGAGGGAGAATAATTTTTGTGTTATAATAAAATTTAAGATACATCATAAAATGGTGTGTTATTTTTACAACGATCCAATAAAATTATGTTGTGTATGTATTTATATTAAAATTTATCAAATAAATTTATAATTACATGATATTATCCAATAATTATACTATTTTTAATGCCGTGAAAAATATTTATAATTTTATTGTGTTAAATGTGATATTATGTCAAATCAAACATAAACAAATTCAAGTATTATTTTTACATGAAAAATGGGAGATTTAAACTCGGAATATGATGTCAAATCAAATGATAAAATAAGTACGGATGATGCATAGTATGATTCGGTTTGATATTTTTTAAAATTGAACTGAATTTAAAAAATTTAAAATTTTTATTTTTAAAATCGAATCATACTAAATTATATATAAAATTTGAATCGTATCGAATTGATTTTTTTTTATTCGATTCAGTTCGGTCTTTTAAATATTTTAAAAAATTTTAAATTATATACATAAAAAAATAAAATTCATACAAAAAAAATTATTTTAAACCCTTTTTAATCTTCATTTCATCTTCCGTCCTCCCTATTATTATTATTATTATTTTTTTGAGTGATGACGATATGTACTAGAGGCGCACGTACGCCACCACAGTGGGCCATCTCCTCTCACCTCCATCTAATTATTGGGCCCCGGCCCAATTAATCTTCCCGCGTTGGGCGCACACCCCATTTCGCGCAGTTCATTTTATCTTCATTTTTGTTGCGGGTCCCACTTCCCCCGCAACCAAACACCACCACGTGTCCGTCCACTTTTCGCCTTTTGATCATCAACACGTCACGTCTTTTGCTGACGTGTACTAATTTGAAAGCTGACTTTGCGGGTCCCACTTCTCTCTTCTTAGTGGGTGAGAGTCCATTTGTAAATTGTTATTATTTTGTGGGATAAAACTCTCAATTTGGCCGTTACCTAATTTTTTTTATTTTATTTTAAATTATTTAAATTTATTCTTTTTTATTAGTTCATTAAATTTTACTATTAAATAATAAAATCATAACTTAATAAAAAAAATTCAAATATGGTAACATATGTCAAATAATTATAAATTATTAAATAAATAAAATTTTATTGTGGACCACTATGATCGCAACAAACATTCGGCCATTAAATTTCGATAATAAAAATAATTAAAATTTATATTATTAAATTCTATTTTTTGTGATTTACACATAATGGAATTATTTTTTTATTAAAAAAATTATAAAGCAGCCAAATACGCAAGGAAAGTTATGGTGGGCAGCATCTGCTAGCGGTGCATGTTAAATCGCCTTGTGGTGCATATCACCGCCTTCCTGTTTAATGTGTACCGTCATTCCCATAGAGGAGGACGACAGCCAAGTCAGTACACATTGACGTCACCTCGTTGGACATGCATAACTGATGACCGCTACCTTTCATGGTTCACATTGTATATTTGGTTATTTTCTGGTCTTTTTTTGTAAAAAAAAAAATGACTTTATCATTGTATAAATTACAAAAAAATAAAGTTCAATAATATAAATTTTGATTATTTTTATCATCGGAGTCTAGTGGGCGGTGGTGTTTGTGCCAATAGAGAGTTTTTTTAATAATTTAGTATTGAAAATTATTATTAAAATTAAACTTATCTAAATATATTACGTGTCTAATTTTTATCAATAACTAATTATTTATTGATATGTGAATACATAAATTATTATCAAATTTAACGATAACTAACTAACTAACTATCAAAGAATGACACACCCAGATAATTTAAAACAAAACAAAAGATAAAATTGAGTAACGAACCAAATTTAAAAAACAAAGATATCTTTATCTCTCTTTTTTTTATAGATAATAAATTAAAATAATTTGGCATACGATGCATCAAAATTGATGGTTTTGATTTTTGATACCCATGCCCTCTATTTTGCACTAGCTAACAAAAAGTTTAAATTACAAAATTAGTTATAATAATAGCAAATAAGTTCAAAAGTGGCACACTATACTTTTATGGCAATGCATTTTTACAATAATTTTATTTTCTTCTTCTTAAATTTTAGGATGGTTACGTGTGACCATCTTAGTTTTTTTTTTATATATATATACACATTAATATTATATCGACATCTATTATACATTATATTAATTAAGATTATACATCACATATTTACACACATTCGGACATATACTTTTACAGTAGAAGAATAACACAATTTCATTAGTTGAAGAAAATATTTATATTATCTTGAGTCTCAACTAAAAATGCACAATCTTTATCATCCAGACAAAATAGTGAAGTGCAATAGATATTAGTTTTAAGTGATTGACAATTTTTATTTAAGTTTGTTTTTTATAAAAAAAAATCATATTCTAAAACTAGTGATGTGGGTCATTTTCATTCTTACATGTATAAGTTTGTAACCTTCTTATGGCTAGACACTATATTTGGATTTCAAAGTCGTGACACGAGCCTTGTACAACATTTTTTTTTTAATGTGTCCATGTGGTAGTTATTTTTAGATGGTCATGACAATGCATTAGATCAACTTTGTGATGTAGTCATTCAAATTTGCTTGAAATGTAATCTATTGATTTAATCTTGATAAACCTATGGAGCTAATTTTGCACTTAATAAGTGAATCAGACTTGTTAAAATTATGTCACTCACTCGATAAATTGAATGGCCGGCGTTCATGAAAAATTCAAATTCAAATCTTTTTAAAATTGGGAAGACAGATTTTTATATTTTTAAAAGTAAAAACTCATTTAAAAGAAAGCTAAAATTTCCCCCACAACATAAGTAATATAAATGTAAATTTTATAAAGGATATTAAAAATGTCAGTTGTTCATACAAAAATGGTCGAAGTAATTTTTATTGAAATTTAAAATAATTTAATTCTTTTTGTCACATTTCATGTCGAATAAAAAATTAGATAAATTTTAAACATATATGAATGAGTATATTATATTACTTAACAGATTAATCTTTTAGATTATTAACAAGCACTTAACCATAACAAGTGGTATCAAATTAGAATTGAATGTTTATTTGTACGTGGGCCACCAAACACTTTAATAAAAATTGTTATATAGATAGTAGGTCTCTCAATAGTAGTGAGAATGTCCATTATGAGTTAAGCGAGTTTTAAAAGTATTATTTTTTTAATAAAAATTATTATGTAAATAACGGATCTCAAGTAATCTCTCATAAATAGTAAAAATGAACAATACAAATTAAATTGATCAATAAATTTAGGTCAAATTGTGATGGCCTATAAATAATCTTCTATAAATAATAAAAATGAACAATACATAACGAGTGAGTAATGAGTCTCTTATAAATAATCTTTCATAAGTAGCGGGATCAACAATACATATCAAGTTGGACATTAAATTTAAATTAGATTATGAGAGTGATTAAATGTAGATAGTGAATCTCTTATAAGTAATCTCTCATGTGATAAATGCAAATTGAGATGACATTTGAATTTATATTAAACTGTAACAAGTAATTGAATGTAGGTAATGAGTCTACTATAAATAATCTCTCGTAAATAGTGAGATTAATAATACAAATTAAGTTTGTCTTTGAGATTAGGTTAGATTATGACGAATGATTGAGTGTAGGTAGTGGATCTCGTCCATATGACGTGATGAGTGATTGGGTGAGGGTAGTGACACTTTGGAATATATTAATTTTTGTCAATTTATTTTACAGTAATTGAAATTTGACCGTGGACCATTTTATACAAGGAAGGAAAATCTGGAAACAAAAATTAAAAAAATAGCTGTAACTTGAAATGGCAATCATGATTCAAAGAGATATAAGAGAAGAAAAATAAATGTTGAAAGCACTTTTTCTCCAACTTCCATGAGATGCCACGTGGCAAATACGAGCCCCCCACTAAAGCAAATGATAGTTTCACGGGCGCGCGTGAAGTAATAGGCTCTTGGTTTTTACACGCACAACATATTCGATTTTCCTTAAAAGCATCTCCTCCTTCATAAAAAGCTAAACCCAGAACCCAGCAAACAAAGCACAAAAACAATAAACAATTATTATTAAATCATTAACTTTAAAGATTTAAATCTATCGGGAAAAAACAAGGAGAAGATATTTATGTAAAGCTACTTGCATGCCTTGGCAATATTATTTGTATTTGCAAGTGACAGTTTTGGAATCTTGCTAGGGTTTTGTCTTGGACTCTGGAGCTAGGGTTCTTGTAGAGCTTTCAAAACAAAACCCAAAGAAAGAAGAATAAAAAGTAAAACACAGAACAGAGAGAGGGGTTTGATTATTTTAAAGAGTTGATTTGAATAAGAGTGTTCTGTTCATCGTAAGAGAGAAAAGTTTCCAGGGAATATACTGGTTTGAGAGTTCTACTTTAGCTGCTGTTTTGTCACAGCTTTTGAAAAAAAACAACACCAAAAAAAACAAAAAATAGAAGCAAAGGAAGTTGTTTAATTGATTTCTTTAATGAATTTTCTAAGTGGGAAAGTTAATGAGTATGTTGAATGGGGATGAAGGAATGTGTTTTAAGAAGATTGCGGTTTTAAAATTCAGATTCAATAAATTTAAAAATCTTGTTTAATGATTTTTAGAATATTGTTGTTGTCCCCATTTGATTTCTTTTTAATTTTACATAATAAAAAAGCAAAGCTAGCTCTCGTCAAAGTTGTTAACTAATTAATATTTTCTTAAATTAAAAAAAAAATCACGTGAGATGAGCTTAAGCATAAGCATAAGCACAAGCATGCTTAAGTGCTTTTAGTTTGAGAAATTTAAATTGGTCAAAACATTAGTTTTTGCTAAATTGATATATATGTATATATATATCTTATGAAACAAGGCAAATAATTGAATTAAATTTTTAAAAAGCATTCATTAAGTGTCCGTTGATAAAAAAATAACTTTTTTTTTTAAACACACTGTGTTTATATTTATTTTTTAATTATTGCAATTTTACTTTGACAATGTCAAAAACAGTTTAAGATTATCATGTTATCTTATTGAGTCTGGAGTAAAAGGTGCATGGTAAGAAAAACTAACCAGATCGTTCACCATTTAACTAAGTTTGTTCTTACATCAGGCGCAGAGCATATTTAGATATAAAAAAAAAAGTGTCTCCTTCTCTCGTTTCTTTTCTAAAAGTATATATTTGAGCTTTCAATGATTGAGTTTTTATATAGTCCATTTTTTTTATAAAAAAAAAAGTTCTGAAGTAAAAGGTTTACTTGTTAACAATTTATTGATAAATAATTAATGGTATATTTTTATCTTCATTTTAGTGAAAACATTGAGTTCAAATTTAATTTGGCTTAAAAAAAAATTGAAACAGAAGGTTAAAAAAAAAAATATGAGAAAGGCAGGTGAATTTAGGTGGGCAAGCACTGTGTAAAAGAGTTTTGAGATTGAGACCCAATCATAATTTAAACTGAAAAATAAAAAAATAAGATGATTTAAAAAGCATATGTATATATATATATTTAAAAAAAAAAAGAAAAAGAAAAAGAGAAGGTAAGAACATAAAAGGCCAAAAAAAGGAGTGGGAGGAATAGGATGGGGGTATTAACATTGTCACCCCCTAAGGTTGGCATATATTACATTTTGATGGAGGATTTTGTTGTAATTATACTGTTACCCCTTCTACTTAACTGAAAAGATGAAAATACCCTCACTTATACAGTAACAAACTTTCGAGAATATTTTTATCTTTTCATTATATAGAGGGGGTGACAGTATAATTATAACCAAATACGGCATCCATCTGTAGTTTATGCCAACCTCAGGGGGTAACAGTGTTAATACCCGGAATAGGATGATGGGAGAAATTTAATCTGAGGAACAATAAAAGCCAAACAGACCTTATCTCTTTGAAGCGGGACACGTGGCAGACTGGGGGGGAAGTGGGGGGCAGATGACGTGGCTCCTGAGTACTGGCTAATGGATATGAGAATTATTATTAAAAAGGCTTCTTCGGTCAGAGTGAAGAGAAGAACTGGACGGCGGTAAAACTGGTGATGGGTTGCCATCAATAGCCAAACGCGCCCCTAAAAGAAGTGCTTAACGGCATACGGATCACGCTTTTGTTCCGTTTGTTGGGCCGCCTCTCTAACGGGGATTTCGTAACTTTCCTTTTTTTTTCCTATTTATTATACCTTTATCTTTTTTAGTTTTTTATTACAAAATAAATATATTTTTTTTATTGGGTGAAATTAATCTAATTAAAATTAAAAAGGGGAAAAAGGTGGTAATATGTGAAATTGTGAAGTGGCCAATGTAGGAACTTGAAAGTGGAAAACAAAGCCACCCCACAAAGCAAGTGGTTGGTGGCATGGCAACATTTTGCTTTCAATATGATAAAAAAATAATATTGTTACTACTACCACTTTGGCTTTTAAGGTGT
Organism: Ailanthus altissimus; assembly: GCA_946807835.1. Lineage (NCBI taxonomy): Eukaryota > Viridiplantae > Streptophyta > Magnoliopsida > Sapindales > Simaroubaceae > Ailanthus > Ailanthus altissimus. The sequence goes on along the minus strand of OX327703.1, from coordinate 27,162,935 downwards.
CATTATTAAGGTCAATTTTTGGGTAACTTAACTTCAATTTATCTTTTCATATAGGATTTGACCCATGCAACTATCAAAATATGTCAAAGCATTTAGGTGGACTCACAAACACTTACCCTCCCCAAAATTAATCATTTGCTCAAAGGTTTATACTAAATTCAATCACACATTTTAGCACAAAAAGTACCTCCTCCCCCTCCCTTAAAAGTTGATCATCTTAGGAAAATTTAATGCCCTTATTGCCTAAAACTTAATATAACATTCTTTCTCAATCAAGTGTCTTAATTAATTCATTTAATTAAAACAAAAAATTCAATAAAAGTTAGCAAAATTCTTTCATGAAAACACATCTTAAAGTATTTATATACACACACTGAAAGAGAGACTCAAATTCAAGATATTAATATAGAGGTATAATTACCATTAGATCATGTCACTTGAAATTAATCTGATATTTATTTTGCTTGTAAAAAAAGGTGGGAAGTGTAAGTAAACAGTAAAACAAGAACAGAGTTAAAAGGTTGGAAGAGGTTGTGTTGTGTCTTCTATTAGGAGTAGATTTAGATGAAGTGGAGTCAGTTAACTTCATGTGTGAGCTGGATCCACTCTTTAAGGACTGTCCCACTTTTTGAATATTTTATTCAATAATTTTCTATTGATTAATTACTAAAATATTTTAGTAGTTTTTTTTAATACCCAAAACAAATTCAGCTTCAAGCTTGAGACAAAGGCCATGTCTTCTTCAACTTCAATCTCTCGTAAAATATATAAATTTTCTCCATTTTAATATTATTATTAAAACTCTGAAATCCCTTGTCTCTCAAATTCTTTGCGTATCTCAACTGGGTTCTTTGAATTTTGAACTTGCGGCTTGTGGTGTTATCATCACACTATCTTTTTCATGTCAAGTTGAACTTCAATTCCCAGCATGTAAATTCTCTTATATATATATTTTTTGGTTTATAATTATTGTTATTACTCTTGTATGTTGTTTTTGGTTCTGGGTATCAAAGTTTTTGAGTTATGAACCATCTCAGTAGTAACGACAAGGGAGGATCCATGTCAACGGCGAGCTCAAGTGTTGTAGTTTCCGATCAGTTTCCGGCTGGTCTACGTGTCCTGGTTGTTGACGATGATCCTACGTGTCTCATGATCTTGGAGAAGATGCTCAGGACTTGTCTTTATGAAGGTAGTCAAGTTTCTTGGAATTTTAATGTTGTTTCATGCTTGCGATTTCATTTCTGTGTTCTTTAGAGATGTTTCTGTTTTCATTTTTGGGTGTTTTATGGCATGTACATAACTTACGAATGATCGTGTTTTGTGTTTCTACAGTGTGTGGTTTAATTTTGTTGTGGGTTTGTAGTAGAAATGACGGTTTCAAATCTTTTTCAACTTTGAGCTACGGTAAAGTCTGTGACTTGGTTTTGAAGTACCATGTGCTGGATAATTTTCAACGTGATTTTGAATATTACTGCTCGTTTCAGAGATCAGTTGTTTTGATTTCTGCCTTTGTGGATCAAGAGATTTCTTTTCTTCTGGGTCTATGCTTTTAAGAGATTTATGTTTGTGTGATTACGTAAGTTGATGAATCATTGATTAAGTTGATTCTGGGGTTTTTTTTTCAGTGACAAAGTGCAATCGAGCAGAGATTGCTCTGTCTCTGCTTCGCGGGAACAGAAACGGGTACGATATTGTTATCAGTGATGTCCACATGCCAGATATGGATGATGGATTCAAACTCCTTGAGCAAGTTGGGCTGGAGATGGACCTGCCTGTTATCAGTAAGGATGCTATCTTGATGATTTTATTTGAGGACTTCGATTTCATTAATTGGATTGAACTGTATTAACTTAGAGCATGATGCCTAATTTGTGCTATTTACAGTGATGTCTGCGGATGATAGCAAACACGTTGTCATGAAAGGTGTTACTCACGGTGCTTGTGATTATTTAATCAAACCGGTTCGAATTGAGGCATTGAAGAACATATGGCAGCATGTGGTTAGGAAGAGGAAGAATGAGTGGAAAGAATTGGAGCAATCAGGAAGTGTGGAAGAGGGAGATCGACAACAAAAACCATATGAAGAACCGGATTATTCTTCCTCAGCAAATGAAGGAAATTGGAGAAACTCAAAGAGGAGGAAAGATGAGGAGGAGGAAGTGGAGGAGAGGGATGATACATCAACATTGAAGAAGCCTCGTGTAGTTTGGTCAGTTGAGCTCCATCAACAGTTTGTGTCAGCTGTTAATCAGCTAGGCATTGACAGTAAGAATCTTTTGACCATATCTTTTCTACTTGCTGATGCTTGTTTGCTGCCTATGTTTACGTACCTTGATACTTTTCATTGTGTTGCTAGTAACTAGCAAAGAAGAAGCTAGTTGAGATACTTATTGTACCTCGTAAACATTATAGAGATGCCCTTCCAATGGGGGCATGGGAAGAGTAAGGCTATATTCTGTGTTTTTATCTCCTCCTTAATGCTGACTGAAACTATACAGCATTAAATGAATATATGTTGGATTTAGAGATGGTATGATAGCTTTCATTTATATTTTTATAACTCTCAACACACGACTTTTCCAATCTATTTCCTGTTGCAATATTAAATACTTATGTTTTTGCATTTGATGTACTACAGAGGCCGTTCCTAAGAAAATTTTGGAGTTGATGAATGTTCCTGGACTTACCAGAGAAAATGTTGCCAGCCACCTTCAGGTATTGTACAATTGTGCCAAACTTAGAAAATTCCAGGTGATAAAATTCAAGACTTTTATATGTTATTATGCCTTTTTCTTTTGACTTGTCTATGCCATTTAATGGTTCTGTTTCTGATTATCTTTCTTCTTCAGTTATTCTAACTATCCAACTGTGTGGTGCAGAAATATCGCCTTTATCTTAGAAGACTTAGTGGGGTGTCACAGCACCAGGGTAACTCATTTATCAGTCCTCAGGATGCGCCTTATGGACCCCTGTCTTCGCTTAATGGACTTGACATTCAAACTTTTGCTGTTGCTGCTGGTCAAATTCCAGCTCAAAGTCTCGCCACACTTCAAGCAGCAGGACTTGCACGATCAACTGCAAAGCCTGGCTTACCAATGCCCCTTGTTGATCAAAGAAACCTTTTTAGCTTTGATAATCAGAAGTTGAGATTTGGAGAGGGGCAACCACAACATATGACCAGTGGTAAACAAATGAACTTACTACATGGAATTCCAACAACTATGGAGCCAAAGCAACTTGTCAATTTGCACCATTCTGCACAATCTCTTGGTGGCTTGAATATGCAAGTCAGTGCCCCTGGAGGCCAGAGTGGCCAGAGTAGTCCGTTATTGTTGCAGATGGCTCAACCACAATCAAGAGGGCAAATACTAAATGAAACTACTGGAGGTCAAGTTCCTAGGCTTTCAACATCCATGGGGCAACCTCTATTACCCAACGGGGTTGCTGGTGGAATCTTAGCGCGAAATGGGATTGGCGAAAATGGCAGAGGAACAGGGTACAATTCAGTTTCACAAACCTCTTCAATGTTAAATTTCCCATTGAACGCCCCACCAGAATTGCCAGGCAATAGCTTCCCTCTAGGAAGTATTCCAGGAATATCCACCGGGATGCCTACTCTCACATCTAAAGGGGCATTCCAGGAAGAGGTTAACTCAGAAATAAAAGGATCAGGAGCATTCATGCCAAGTTATGACATCTTTAATGATTTGCAACAGCACAAACCCCAAAATTGGGAGCTGCAGAATGTTGGCTCAACCTTTGATGCCTCTCAGCATTCAAACTCTCTTCAAGGCAATGTTAATATCACACCTTCAGTTTTATTAAATCAAGGATTTTCTTCTAGCCAAAGGAGTGGACAGAATGGTAATCCATCAGCAATTGGTAAGGCAATGTTCTCTGCTGGGGAAGTGAGTGAGCATGGAAATGCACAATATGTTGGTCAGCATCTTAACAACCTAGTTGTTGATAACTCAATGAGGGTAAAGACTGAAAAAGTTTCTGATGCAAGCTGTCAGCCTACTTTCTACCCTCAGAACTTCGGTCAGGAGGATCTCATGAGCGCACTTCTGAAACAGGTTTGTTGCTTTCTATTCTTTTTAACTTCTGAAGACACTTGCACATGAATTGTGATTAACATATCTTTATTATCTCTATGAAATTTTCCCTGAATTCCAGCATCAGGATGGCATTGGACCAGCTGAAAATGAGTTTGAGTTTGATGGGTATTCCTTGGATAATATTCCCGTGTAGCATATGCTTCATTCACCAGTTCTCTTCACCGTTTCTATTTATTTCTGATGTACATACTTGCTCACAGAAATAGTCAACTTACCTCTTCTGCAATCAATGGGTAGAGAAAGAAACAGGATTGCATGATTTCATATAGCTGCAAAATGTCATGGTGGTTTCATTTGGACGTAAGAAGACCAGGTCAACGGATAATTGGTTGAGAAGATCGATTGCATCAGAAGATATTTGTGAAGCATGTAAAATAGTGTTGCATGATGTGCAAAGGCGTACATGCAAATTTTTTTACAATTTTTGGTAGCAAATTCTAGCAAGAAGCAACTAATTTTAGTGGCTTTGTGATGATGTCCGTTGGTTTCGATGGCATGACTCAAGTTGTGGCGACATTGTTTGTAGACATCTGCAGACTTGTAGGAGCCTTTCTAACTCTAATAACACTTCCAAGTTTGGTTGCTTTACTTGGCTTTTTTCCCCCTTATTTTCAAATATTCCTTGCTATCCTTGTTGTTCCTTCTCGCGTTTTCCTTCATTTGAGGAATTAGACTTTGATGTATATATTATTCCATTTGATTGCTAGACACAAGGCTGGGTATTCTTTCTTGGTTGTTATCTTGTACTTAAATTTGAAGCGATTGTCAATTATGCTTTATCAGCTTCTGCTGAGTCTGCTAACCACTATATCATGTGACCTCTCTTCTTTATTCTGTTTTTCTATTTATGTAAGTGGCATCTGATAACATCAAAAAGATATTTTCAGACCCAAGCTGCCAATAAGGAGGTTGTCAAATGTTAAAAGTTACATAAATGTTTTAAATCAGCCAATTGAATGTATCCTCATTACTTTAGTGCTTCACAAAAAGATTACAACCATTGTCTGCACAAATTGTTAACAGTTAAGTTATTATAATTCCAGAGCAGAAGTATGTTAATCATATAAGAGGATGGTGACCTTTTCTAATGCAGACGAGATTTGCCATCATATGTTGAGCCGCCTCAATGTTAAATTAACTTTCATGGGAATTCCAAAAATTGAACCCCTAATGACTTCCAAGTAAAGATCAATTATAACAATTCTATCGTTTGCCTGTGTCAGGAAAAGGAATGAACTTCAGAAACAGAACCTCACAAAGAATATTCCTTGGTATGAATGAACAAAATCTTCATTGTTTTTCGAGAAACATCAAATGATCATCACAACATCTTAGAAAGCCAAAGATACGGAACACAGCACTAACATTTAAGAATCAAACTAGGCAACCCTGTTCAATGATTGTGTATACATCATGACATTATACAATCGTTCTATATATTTATATGATTTCTATTATGGTGTAGCTGTATCAATCTGACACTCAACTGCATGCCCACCATTCATGATGACAAAATATAACGTACTGTATATACTAATCATAGTATACATGTCATCTGGTAATGTCAAACCTCACAATTGACCAAGTATTAATAGAACTACTGAAAGAATAAAAAAAATCAGCAGCAACTAAAACCGCGAGGCAGTGTGTTGAGCAACGGCTATTGCTGCATCAACATAAACACAAACACTGCTACAAGGACCGAAAAGATTAAAGCTGAGCTCTTTGCATTACTATCGCTAGTAGGGAATATTGAAGGAATCGAGCACTCCTCACCATTGAAGAATACTTTAGTAGGAAACCCATCTCCAGCAGGCACATTTATTCCAGGAGTATCTTTCTTTTTAAATGAGATCACTGACTGTTGCTTCCCAGGTACCCTAGGATCCTTCTCTGGATTGACGCTATCACTTTCACCCACAAGATAGTTCAATCCTGGATTACCCTGCATGAATATGGTATTGTTGGCACCACTCAATACACTTCCGTTAAACGAGTATGATGCTTCAAAACCAAGAGTTGCTTTGTCCAATTGTATTGCAGTAAACCAGTCAGGAAAAGCAGTCTCATCCCAGTTGAAGATTGTCATCCTTGCAGTCCATCCACGGCTGTAGTCTGTATTTAAATGCCAGTTGATAGTGATCCCACAATTATCTCCACAGGGCATTGGATTTGGCACTGTTCGGTGTTTAAGATCAGCCCAAGCCGTTGCCAGGGAAGTTCGATTCTCAAAGGGAACAAGAAGTGCTTCGGGAGGAAGAAGAATAGCTGGAGCATTAGTACTACAAGTTTGGCTTGTACCCTTGCACCCACATGCACAAGTTTTGCATGGGACAACAGAATCATTGTAGTAAGCAGAGAATGATACACAGCATTTTGGGCTTGCACCCTTGGGGTGTGTGATGTTGCACACAACCTGCCAGCTAGCAAAAGCAGTTCTATTTGATGGTCCACCACTTGGGTCAGGGAAATGGCTGGGACTCACCCTCACTGGCGGGCCACACTGAAAATCAGGATTGAGTGTCCCATTTATTTTCCAGTTTTGAGGTGGGGTAAGCTCGGATCTATTGAGACCCGGTGGCATTTTGTATACCTGCATCTGGAAACTTGAAGTTGACTTGCTTGGGTCCATCGATGGTGGCAAGATAGTACCATTTCGACAACAGAAAGGGATCAGTCCAAGGGTTGTATCATTGGCCTTGGTTGGAGGCAGGTCAATTATTGTTGGCCTTCGTTCACAATTCAACACATTGGCAAAGTCTAGATCCCTGTAGTATATACCTTGCGGACCATATATGCAGTCAGATGAATCAGCAAGATAAGGATAAGCCCCTTTCATAGTGTAGATAAATTCATCATGCATCCAATCCCAGCTCAGTTTCCAATTATCAAGACGACCAAGGGGGTTATGGTTTGCAATTGTAACCTGTGCCCAGTAATTTGAGTCGTATGTTCTGATCACATCATACATCATTGTAAGATCACCACTTTGGCGAGGCAGGAAATCATCATCCACAGTGATATTTGATTTAGCATTAACGTCTCTGGTGCAACAAACTTGCATCTCACTTTTTCCTGAATATTTTGTCACTATGTTCATCAGCATATGGAATTAAACACCATATTCCCAAAAAGCCATACAATATCTTCTGAAATCTAATTGACTATATCTCATGCAAACAGAGAGATTAATCTGATAATCTAATATCCAAATACTTCTTGCTGATCAAGAAAGGTCAATCTTTACTTCTACTTGTTGACAGGTTGATCAACAAAGGTAAGCTATCCCTTAATTTTGGGACAATTGTAAACTTATAGTCAATAATTTCGATGAATGATTAACTATACCAAAGATCAACCTTTACATAACTTACAGAATTCATTAAGTAGATAGTGCACTACATCTACGTGCCGCATAAATATAGATATACGATCACCTACTTTCAAGCATTATTTGTTCAAGTTTGCAAAAGTTTCTCCTTATATATGGACAGATCTGTTACGACATTACATTTTGCACCTACCTTACTCCATATCTCAATATACAAACATCACCATAATCAAAACACAGAATAAATGAACACATAATCAATCTATCCAATAATACCTACATAAAAAAGAAATCCAAAAATGCACCAAAAATCAAAACTTAAAAATAAAATTCTCCCCCCTATAACTTAAAACTATAAACTTCTTTCGAAAAAACAATTATTATCATCAAAACACAGTCTAAATGAGCAATAAATAATCAAAACCCAAAATCCACACATAAAAATACAAAAAATGCACTTTTATTTCTAAAAATTAAGAGAAAAAGACTATTCTGAATTTTTTTTTTACCTTGCATAGTAACATCACGGCACAAGAACCCATCATTAGCGAGGCTAATATTCTTGGGCATGGGCACATTCGGCGACTTGACACCAAACTGAGTCCCCACAATCTTAACCTGCACCTGCATCTGGGTCAAGTCCCCCGCCGTCTCCACCGCTGTCTTCAAGTCAGTCATCGGGAACCCAGCAAAAACTGTGCCGTTCTCAACGCTCGCGGGCAAGCTACCCCCATCGAACAGCACCGCGTTCGACGCCGAGACCAAAATCTCCTGGTGCTGAAAACCCACAAACACTCTCCATGATTTCAGCTCCTCGAGCCCGTTGTTCAGCACAGTCAGCGTTGACTCGAACCGGTAGGCCTGGTGGGTCGGGTTATCTGGCGGGAGCTTGGATCCGGTGTTGTACGAGTACGATAAAAATACCCCGTTGCATGCATCGGCGGCAGGCGATGGGGCTTCTGGCGTTGGTGGCGATTGAGAGATCGCTAAGGGTATTGTTGTAAATAAGAGGAAAACTGAAACCCATTTGTTCAAAGCCATGGGTTTATGAGTTTGAGTTTGATTTGATCTTGTTCGAATGAAAGTTTTTTGAATTGGGTTTTGTAAGCAGGAAAACGCGGACTTTGGGACTTGGGCAGATGTAATAAGAAAATAAGAAGACAGCTTAGTGGAAGCTGTACTTCGTGTTTTTTAAAAATTTATTTTATTTTATTTGTTTTGTTTTGGTGTTTTTTTTTTATTGGGGGGTTGTTTTCGGAAGCGCAATTTTGTTTTCTTGAAATGGTACTACTCAGGGCTCGGTCAGCTCAAACGACTCTTTCTCAGGTAAATTAGTAGTATTAGTAAATAAAAATTATAAATAAATAAGTAAAAAAAAAAGAAAAAACAGAAAGAATGGAAAGTGCTTTCTGGGAAGTGCTTTTCCAAATGGTCGTTGTAAAGGGAAAGAGAGAGCCAGCCGTTGTATAAAATGTAAAGTGCTTATCATCTTCTTCATTTCCAATTTGAATTCATAATGAATGCCGGGTTTTGTGGGCACGTCTTTTGTTTGCACATGACCCCAACGTGCCTGCTCGGTTTGTACTTTTTTCTAAAGAAAAAATAAAAGATAAATATTTTGCTAATGGGCCAATTTCTTATTATAGTAGGCTTCAAAAGATGGGCTAACATAGCTTATGGCCCAAATAAGAACCAGTACTTAGGAGAAATGGTACCAGCGAACCTTTTTTTTTTTTTTTTTTGAGAAAAGCAGAATTCATTACTCCAAAAGGGTGGAAAATTCACCTCCCACAAAGTGATTACAAGAGTGAGAAATGGCATATTTAGCTATTCCATTGCACTGTCTAGATACAACCTTAATTCTGTTACACTGATCTTCAAGTAATAGCTTCCTAATTTCTGCAATCAACCACTTGATTCCTGTCAATGAGACAATGGAGCCCGTGATCAAATTAATCACATTTCTTGCGTCAGATGCAATGCTAACTGGCCTGAAACCTTTTTCTTTGGCGATTTGGAGACCAAAGAAGATGGCCTCAGCTTCAGCACAACTTTGGATGCCATAATTATGAGCTCCCCTGATGGTGCTTGAATCTGTACCCCCAAGCCAGCAATACTCTTCTGAGAGTTGGTGGCTGCATCTGTGCTAATTCTATAACCACCAGACCATTCATCCTCCTTATTTGAAGTAATACTAACTTGCTCTTCCTTGCATGACCCGAGGCAGGCCTCCACTTTAGCAATAAGAGTAGTAGGATTAACTGCCATCCCCTTCATCAGCTGACTGAGCACATAAAACTAAATCAATGATTAGATAATTACATTTACTGGTGCAGGTTTCTTGTAGAACTTTCTTTACTTGTATGATTGAGTGAGTCAAGCTGGATCTTTGTGAGCTCTCACCCATGATTTTTTTTTGGACTAAATCTTTCTTACATTTTCACACAATCATATTCACGGTGAAGTAGGAGGCTTATAATAATTATAATAACAATTATGATCTGAGTATATTTAAGATGTGACATGAACATATAAAGCATTGTAGGAATCAATCTTAATCAGTTCTGTTGCATTATTATTATTCTTGAAATGACAAAATCACATACTTGGTAACGAAAACTATAAAGCAAAGATTGAGAAACTGTTATATGTCAGCATCTATGAAGGCTTTGAGTTCTAGAATCATGCCTTTCGAAAATATATTATTACAAAATTAGTGATTCAATAATTTTAATAAAATAAAAAATTAAGATAAATATTAAAATATAAAGTTATAAAAAATTTATAATATATAAGATATGTATAAAAAAATTTAAAACATGTGAGACACAAAGGAAAAAATAAAACGGAATTCGAAAACGTAAAGGAGGTAAAGAAAATGTGGGAGGTGCCACCAGGGTTGAGCGCCGCGGTGCCTAGGATAGCAACCCAGTACTACGGCGATGGGCGCGATAATGCCCAACGCTGCGGTGCTAAAAGCATTAGAAGTTCATTTTTCATCTGAATTTCGAGTTTTGGAAAGTTTTCAACTTTCAAAACAAGTGAACTTTTACACCAATAAAGAATAGGGTTAGTAAGCACGAAATACACCATATATAAACAATTGTAAACCCTTTAGTTGAGATTAAACATTAAGAGAGACTCTATGAGAGGGGAAGAACTGGATAGACACTAAGTGCTTGTGTGCTCTAGGGTGGAACTGTCGTTTGGGTGATCATTATTCGTGGTAGAGTAAGGATTCATTAAACATTAGATCCTTTTGAGGGTTCTTCATTTGGTTTTCCTTATAAAATCTCTAGAGAATTAATAAAAGAGGCTATGATCCTTGAATTCACCATGGACATAGGTAATTGACTGAACCACGTAAGATTGTGTTGTACTCTTTTATATTTTACTTTGGATTCTTGTTATTTTTTATTTGATTAACAGTTTATTCCGCTGCGTAAAGAGGTTAGGGTTCTAAATTAAACTTGAAGTTCCTAGCTTCAACATAACCTCAAGAGGGAGAATGGTGTTTCCTCCCTCAACATATACCAAACTGTTGATCGAAAAATTTGATTTCTTAAATTAACTAATTTTAAATTTAATTGAAAAGAAACGAATTTATATCTATTTAACTGGACTACATTATAAAAGCATGTTATTAATAACATATGAATGATAAATTAATTCAAAATCAAACACTGGGTGAAGTTTAGAAACTTCAAAACTTACCAAATAATATATTGTTATTAATAAACACATAAAAATATAAAATAAAAGATTATCTAACCATTAATCAGTTTTTCTTTTTAATTCGAAAAAAAAAATGGTGCAACAAGATGTAAAGGAGTTTATAAAAGCATTTTTCAACTATTATTTATGTTACATATCCCACGTTGAAAAGAAATTATGTGGATTTTAAGTATATAAAGGTGGGTATGCAGTATTACCTAATAAATTAATTTTTTAGATCAATAGTAAGTGTCCGACCTGTGATAAGTGGTATCAGAGTAGACTCAAATTCTTATTCATATGTAAGCCCCCAAAATCACTTCAATAAAAATTAGCACGTGTGATGTGGTTTTCCTTATAAAATCTCTAGAGAATTAATAAAAGAGGCTATGATCCTTGAATTCACCGTGGACATAGGTAATTGACTGAACCACGTAAGATTGTGTTGTACTCTTTTATATTTTACTTTGGATTCTTGTTATTTTTTGTTTGATTAACAGTTTATTCCGCTGCGTAAAGAGGTTAGGGTTCTAAATTAAACTTGAAGTTCCTAGCTTCAACATAACCTCAAGAGGGAGAATGGTGTTTCCTCCCTCAACATATACCAAACTGTTGATCGAAAAATTTGATTTCTTAAATTAACTAATTTTAAATTTAATTGAAAAGAAACGAATTTATATCTATTTAACTGGACTACATTATAAAAGCATGTTATTAATAACATATGAATGATAAATTAATTCAAAATCAAACACTGGGTGAAGTTTAGAAACTTCAAAACTTACCAAATAATATATTGTTATTAATAAACACATAAAAATATAAAATAAAAGATTATCTAACCATTAATCAGTTTTTCTTTTTAATTCGAAAAAAAAAATGGTGCAACAAGATGTAAAGGAGTTTATAAAAGCATTTTTCAACTATTATTTATGTTACATATCCCACGTTGAAAAGAAATTATGTGGATTTTAAGTATATAAAGGTGGGTATGCAGTATTACCTAATAAATTAATTTTTTAGATCAATAGTAAGTGTCCGACCTGTGATAAGTGGTATCAGAGTAGACTCAAATTCTTATTCATATGTAAGCCCCCAAAATCACTTCAATAAAAATTAGCACGTGTGATGTGGTTTTCCTTATAAAATCTCTAGAGAATTAATAAAAGAGGCTATGATCCTTGAATTCACCGTGGACATAGGTAATTGACTGAACCACGTAAGATTGTGTTGTACTCTTTTATATTTTACTTTGGATTCTTGTTATTTTTTGTTTGATTAACAGTTTATTCCGCTGCGTAAAGAGGTTAGGGTTCTAACTTAAACTTGAAGTTCCTAGCTTCAACATAACCTCAAGAGGGAGAATGGTGTTTCCTCCCTCAACATATACCAAACTGTTGATCGAAAAATTTGATTTCTTAAATTAACTAATTTTAAATTTAATTGAAAAGAAACGAATTTATATCTATTTAACTGGACTACATTATAAAAGCATGTTATTAATAACATATGAATGATAAATTAATTCAAAATCAAACACTGGGTGAAGTTTAGAAACTTCAAAACTTACCAAATAATATATTGTTATTAATAAACACATAAAAATATAAAATAAAAGATTATCTAACCATTAATCAGTTTTTCTTTTTAATTCGAAAAAAAAAATGGTGCAACAAGATGTAAAGGAGTTTATAAAAGCATTTTTCAACTATTATTTATGTTACATATCCCACGTTGAAAAGAAATTATGTGGATTTTAAGTATATAAAGGTGGGTATGCAGTATTACCTAATAAATTAATTTTTTAGATCAATAGTAAGTGTCCGACCTGTGATAAGTGGTACCAGAGTAGACTCAAATTCTTATTCATATGTAAGCCCCCAAAATCACTTCAATAAAAATTAGCACGTGTGATGTGGTTTTCCTTATAAAATCTCTAGAGAATTAATAAAAGAGGCTATGATCCTTGAATTCACCGTGGACATAGGTAATTGACTGAACCACGTAAGATTGTGTTGTTCTCTTTTATATTTTACTTTGGATTCTTGTTATTTTTTGTTTGATTAACAGTTTATTCCGCTGCGTAAAGAGGTTAGGGTTATAAGTTGAACTTGAAGTTCCTAACTTCAACATAACCTCAAGAGGGAGAATGATGTTTCCTCCCTCAACATATACCAAACTGTTGATTGAAAAATTTGATTTCTTAAATTAACTAATTTTAAATTTAATTAAAAAGAAATGAATTTATATCTATTTGACTGGACTACATTATAAAAGCATGTTATTAATAACATATGAATGATAAATTAATTCAAAATCAAACACTGGGTGAAGTTTAGAAACTTCAAAACTTACCAAATAATATATTGTTATTAATAAACACATAAAAATATAAAATAAAAGATTATCTAACCATTAATCAGTTTTTCTTTTTAGTCAAAAAAAAAATGGTGCAACAAGATGTAAAGGAGTTTATAAAAGCATTTTTCAACTATTATTTATGTTACATGTCCCACGTTGAAAAGAAATTATGTGGATTTTAAGTATATAAAGGTGAGTATGCAATATTATTTAATAAATTAATTTTTTAGATCAATAGTAAGTGTCCGACCTGTGATAAGTGGTATCAGAGTAGACTCAAATTCTTATTCATATGTAAGCCCCCAAAATCACTTCAATAAAAATTAGCACGTGTGATGTGGTTTTCCTTATAAAATCTCTAGAGAATTAATAAAAGAGGCTATGATCCTTGAATTCACCGTGGACATAGACAATTGACTGAACCACGTAAGATTGTGTTGTACTCTTTTATATTTTACTTTGGATTCTTGTTATTTTTTGTTTGATTAACAGGTTATTCCACTGCGTAAAGAGGTTAGGGTTATAAGTTGAACTTGAAGTTCCTAACTTCAACATAACCTCAAGAGGGAGAATGGTGTTTCCTCCCTCAACATATACCAAACTGTTGATCGAAAAATTTGATTTCTTAAATTAACTAATTTTAAATTTAATTAAAAAGAAATGAATTTATATCTATTTGACTGGACTACATTATAAAAGCATGTTATTAATAACATATGAATGATAAATTAATTCAAAATCAAACACTGGGTGAAGTTTAGAAACTTCAAAACTTACCAAATAATATATTGTTATTAATAAACACATAAAAATATAAAATAAAAGATTATCTAACCATTAATCAGTTTTTCTTTTTAGTCAAAAAAAAAATGGTGCAACAAGATGTAAAGGAGTTTATAAAAGCATTTTTCAACTATTATTTATGTTACATGTCCCACGTTGAAAAGAAATTATGTGGATTTTAAGTATATAAAGGTGAGTATGCAATATTATTTAATAAATTAATTTTTTAGATCAATAGTAAGTGTCCGACCTGTGATAAGTGGTATCAGAGTAAACTCAAATTCTTATTCATATGTAAGCCCCCAAAATCACTTCAATAAAAATTAGCACGTGTGATGTGGGTTCTTCGTTCTGTCAGAGGATGGGCAATATGGGTAAGTGGATCTTAAAAATTTGTGTGTCTTGAGTTTCAATAGAGATTGTCACGTGGGTAGTAGATCCTTTAGCCCTAGAGGGATGGACAATATGGGTTTGGTTGGTCCTTGAATTTCGATTATCCCGTGATGAATGTATCACGTGATTGGATGAGAGAAAATATCATGTCCTACATCAAATAAAAATTTAATAAATCTTGAATATATAATTATGGATATGCAACCATACCTAATAGACTAAACTTTTGAATTAATAACAAACGTACAACCCATCACATTTGTTTGTCTTTCTCTCACAATATTCTAATTCCCATATTTCTCATACTCGCGCATATTATTTTAGCTTTCAATCATGCTCATGTATATGCAATATTGGTGACAGTTAAAGATAGTAGTTGATAAAAGGTAAAATTAATAATTATAAAATAAATGTTTGCTATATGTAACTAATTCATAATACGCGTCAATTTCTTTTTTAAAAAATAGGCAATATTGGATTAGGAATGAATCTTAATTTATTTTAAAAACACAAAGTACATTAATTTAACAAAAAGCAACAATGGATAAAGCAATTGATATATCATCGAGCTAAATATAGCATTTGATAGGGGTGGGCAATTTTAGTAGATTCGGTTTAATTTTTAATTTTTTTAAATTTTTTTTGTCAATTTTAAAAACACTCATCATATAAAGTTAATTAAAAAAATAACAATGAATAAAGCAATTGTTACATCATCGAGCTGAGTATAGAACTTGATAGGGGTAGACATTTTTTATTTTTAGTAGGTCTCGTTTGGTTTTTATTTTTGTTAATTTTTTGTCTTTTTTTTTTGTTTTTGAACTAAATCAAATTAGAACTGACCATTTTTTAACCCACCTCTAAAACTTGAGAATGGCCTAAGGAACGAATCAAATTAAAAGAAAAAAAAAACCCACACAAATGAGATAAATATTATCTATAGTGATTCAATTTTTACTTTTGTAAAGTTGATTTAGCTTCTTCTAAAAAAGGTAAATGATATTTTAAATATCAAAAACTCTTTTCTAATTTGTAACTAAACGCTTTAAAAAAATTTCACGCAACTTTTTTATATTAAAAGCAATTCTTTTAAACTATGAAAAAGCCACCTTTAAAATCTATCGACACATGAACGTACTAGTAATGCCAGCTGCCACTCGGTCTTGTATTTCATTTTCTTCTTTTAATTTATATTTTTGTTAATGGCCAATACTGTAAGCCCATTTCTGAAAATAATGGGCTGAAAAAGCTGGGCTGGCATACCATTATAAAGCATTAGGCCCAAAAAGGGCTCATAGTTCTCATTATTTTTGTTTGAATTGAAGGAGCAGGAATCGAACTTAAGATTAAGAGTTGTAAGATACATTGCAAATCCCTTAACCACAGGATTATTATAAGCAAGTATAGTTCTCATATCTTCTGTTCTTATTGAACTGGGAAAGCATGTAAAGGCAGAAATGGGATTAGGGACTTGATTGCATAAGATTTTTTTTAATCTTTTTTCTTTAGATTAGGTTGGTGAAATTAGTGCCCCGTTAATAACTAACGGTAGAAGTAGGGCATTCTTAATTAGTGTCACATTAATAAAAATTATACAAAGTATAAAAATATAGTGTTAATCTTTCATAACATTAGCATACCTTTTTATTAATTGTGGGTTTGTTATTCATCCGCACGGGTTTAATTTTTTATATTTTGAAAGCTCTCGTCTAAAGCATAGATGATTCATCCGCTCGGGTTTAACATATGATATGTTTGAAAGCTCTCGTCTAAAGCATAGATGATTCATCCGCTCGGGTTTAACATATGATATGTTTGAAAGCTCTAGTCTAAACAAATATTTTACAAAGAATTGACAAAAAAATTAATTAATAACCAGTCGTTTTAATTTTTTTTAAAATAATTTAATAAATCTTTTTAAGATAACCCAATAACTATAGATCAAACTTATCCAATTTTTATAGAGCGATGGCATATATACTTGAAATCTTGAGCGTATTCCATTCAAAACATAATAACACATACACTTGGAAAATTATTGCAGTATATATAATTATTAGCAGACTGCAGAAATAACTCATTGCATGTTATGTGAATAATCATGCATCGTGAAAGAGAACATCCTTAAAAATTATTAAATAAATATCATAATTAGAAAATAAAAACTAACAATTTGTTAACATTAATATTTTATTTAAGATACTTATAATTATTAATTTATTATTCAACTTAAAAGTTTTAGTTAGTATGTAAAAGTTTAATATTAGTATTAAAGATAAATTTTTTAATAATCTTTATTTAATAATATTTTTTATGTGAAACGTGGATTCAAATAAGTCTACACCAAATAAATTTCACATCTTATGTAAAATGTGAATCTGAATAAATTTACACCAGCGAATCAACTGTCTTATAAACTAGAGATTGAATAAAAAAATTAACTGAAAATAAAAATATAAAAATTTAAATTCAAAATTTTGATTTTAATATTATAT
Source organism: Ailanthus altissimus (assembly GCA_946807835.1). Taxonomy (NCBI): domain Eukaryota; kingdom Viridiplantae; phylum Streptophyta; class Magnoliopsida; order Sapindales; family Simaroubaceae; genus Ailanthus; species Ailanthus altissimus. Next base: position 27,145,740 of record OX327703.1, on the reverse strand, counting down.
TAATTTATCATTTAATATAAAAATTTAAATTAATAAATAAAAATTTATTATTAATATTAAAAATAAATCTTTAAACGTTATAATCAATTAATCATGTGCTCAGCAACAAAGGGATTTGTAATTAAAAAAATATTGACCTATTTTATTTCTTCTTTTCCCAACTGAGGTAATAATTCAACTACCAATACCTTTAATTATTTATGCGTACTAGTCTCTTTAATTGATAAGACCTCTAGGCTCTAGTAATGATAAAATGAGGCCTTAATTAGCATACAAATTCTAATCGTACATCATCAAAGTTCAGATGGACTTGAAATGGACTCCACTCATGTTTTGCATCTAGAAAACTAGACTATAAGCAATGCTGCAGTGGCCATTGACCTTGCCACTGCACTGACACCTACCTTATTGATCAATTTATCAAATTATACTTTGATAATTAAGCAATCAAAAAAGGACAAGTCAAGGGTGGCAGGTAATTTTCCTTTGAGCATCAGAATGCCTAAACCCACCAACCATGGCTGCGCCGCCGCCAGTACTGCCACCACTACTTCCTTCTACGGGAGCGGCACCGGTGACCACCCTAGAATAAACATTGTTAACTCTTTTGTCTAACTTCTTAGGAAAACTTTTCGGGCTCACTCGAAACCCTTGCTTGATCTTGTTTTTATAACTCCTCCCATCCTTGATTAATAGACCTTGAAAGGATGATTGCTCTTCCCAATTACTCTTTCAGCATTTTCGTCTCCATTGCCTTTTCAAGTCTTTAAACCAACTTAAAGACATGCTTAATTATCACTTTGTACGAGTATGCGTATAAATGCATGCTTATATTATCGGTTCGGACACACACACACACACACGCGCACATAATATATAGTAATTCAGGTGGAGGCAACAACGCATAAATACTTGCACCATACTTTTTGGCACTTTGCCAATATATAACTGCATATGATGAATGTTACAGAATCCATACGCGTTTCCCAGAAATTTAATAAATGAATCTTATCTGAATCTGAATCCATAGAACATCACATATCATCCGGTAATTTTTCGTCAATGTTGAATCCTCCCGAGGTTTACTTCATTAATGGAACCTATGTACAGATCATCTAAGATAATCAGGTTGCTTTAGTAATTCAAAATCTATATGTAATCTGAAAAAATTCACAACTAATTGTTACAGGTCCTGCTGCAAGTATATATATATATATATATATCTAATTTCCCTGAACAACTTGGTTGAAACCGAAAAAGAATTATCAAGAAATACGGCAGAACTTTGCTTTTGCAATTTAACGTATACATGTGAACCCATATGGGTAACCTGATTTTTCGTGCAAACTTGACCTCATACATCGTTTGTTTTCGCTTCTCCATGTCAGCACAAACTAGGTTTCATGAACAAAAAAACAAGATCACCATTAATGATTAATGAATCTTAACTGGCCATGATTCATTGAGCATTTTCTATGCAACTGCTTCCACATATTACACCTGCGACTCTTCATTCTTTGCACTTATTATGACCTATGACTTTGCATCTGTATCTATACTGCCATCAAACTCTTAAGGGATATCCATACGAAAACGTTTAAAAGTATTAATTATACTAGACAATAACAAATAATATTACCACCTATCAATTTATTGGTTCTATTTGGTATAGAGGTGCTTCTAAGTTTTTGAAGCACGAGTAGTTAAATTTTTTGCATAAACACTATTTCTACTCCATCTATATACAATACTACCAACTCACCTTGAAATTCTTTTTCAATTTTTTAAGAGTAACACTAAGTTAAGACACATATTTTCTATACCCCTTAATGTGTTATTAATTAATGACTATCACGTGTTATATAATTATTGAATTTTTAACTTTTATTGATGTGATAATACTAATTAATGATAAACACGTTAAATACCGTATCAATTAAGAAAAAAGTTTGAATCATAATTACGTAAACATAGCATTCTAATCCAAGGGAGACACTTATACGACAAAATCTCACAAAACAACTTTGCAAAGGGGATATATATCTGAGAAGTTGAAAGAATCGGCCTCAATTATCGATGTTCAAATTTCTGTTAGATGTTTATCAAACATCCACCTATTTTTAATCTGCAATTAGTGTTTTTGTTCAAACTATAATTATAGCCTCAAAGCTACAATACCTCTATAACAAACAATCCTCATAAATGATTGATGATGATAAATTTTTATTAGCGAATGTTACATATATTTTATAGAGATTAACGAGAATGGCACTATATGGCGTTGAGTATTTCGACAGACAGAATTTCGAATCATTCTAAATAGCCCTGCTGGAAGCTGAAATATTTTTGTGCGACAGACACAGACCGGGGAGAAGCAAGTCGAAATCTGATTTATTAACGAAACTTTTTCTGCATGAGGTCATTGACGCAGTTGATGTGAATCTGTCAATTTTGCTTAAATGAGCATTTTCAAAGGAGAACAAACTATATGTTTTTATGTTGACCCAGACAAATATTGCACCAATTGCGACCTCCATATTATGGCTAAACACTGAAGACCAATTAAAAAAGAGATGGCTCTCTAAGCAAAGTCAACTTTAAGAAACAAAAAATCCCTTAATATTTTTGGCTTGTTGCATGTGCAAACTATCGATTTCAAGTTATTCAGATCAAAACTAATTATTATTCTAACGATTGATCATATAATAACTTGCCACAAGAAGCACTTTTAATGCCAACTTCTGAAAGAAACCGGCTTGTTCTTTTGTTAAAAAAAAGCATCACAGGATAATCGCTATCACAATCAAATCAAATCATAATTCTATCATAAAATTGAAATTTACAATTCACAAGTCCTTATTCATAGCATGTGGGATATAAGAAGACAGTGCACTAGAAAATTATGCCTTTCAAAGAATATCATCAAGAGGCCCTTGAATATAGGCAAGTGCATGCATATATGCGTCCTACCAAACAAAGGCCTTGTCTCATTTCATAGGTTTAGTGTCGTATTATTAGTCCCTTTGTGGTGCCATCAACATAATCTTGTTCATGCACCATATGTCGCAGTCCATGGACTGATTTGCAAAAGGGATCCAAGCCCCCAAGAACCTTTCTTCATAATTATATATTTGTCATTTGAGTGGGCACAAGCACAAAGTTGGTGATTCGGACTTAATAATTCACCAACCATCACATCTCATCTCATCTCATAATCGACCAATTACAATTTAAAAGTACAGTAATATCTTTCCCATATTACTTGACTACTTTCTGGCAAGATATGTTAAAGATTCAATGCTTTTTTTAATCTTATATTGGTCGGCCATTTATCTTGCTAATGAACATGATTTGAAAGTTTTTCCAAGTAATTATTAAACTTTCTTCTTGGGTAAGGAACCTTATGGGTGATTACAATGAAAACAACAAACTATGTTTTCATGGTGAACATGGTCAAATTTTTTGTTCCTGTCAAGAATTTTTCATCACGTCTAGTAAATTACTAATATCTTTGTGTAAAAGCCCTTGTTACATTGTTACGTTGGGGACTTGAGTTTAAGATTGAAGTGTTTAATTTAAAAGATTGTCTATTAAAGACCAAAATTGACGTAGGAAAACTCAGCAGTGTTCTTAAGATGAAACTTCGCTAGTGCAAAAAACTTGAATCAACATTTATCACACTAAAAAATTCTTTATTTCATGCATTCTATCTAAAAGGGGAATTGAAAAATTAGATTAATGCTGCTGTGCGTCCAACCTGTGAACAGATAGGGTTTTGGATTTCGTTTTTGGGATCTAAAGGAAAAGGTAAATAAGGAAAGAAGAAAAGAAGTTGGCATTTCATGCCTTATTTACACTTTAGGCTCTTTCAAACAAAGCAATCATGGTTACAAAGAACTTATAAAAGGCTATATCGTCATAAATAATATTAAAGTGCAGAAGCTCCCTTAGACAACCAGAAAGTAGAAGGAAGAAAAAGAATTGGGTAAAGTTCGAGATTCTTTATATTTATTTATTTATAATTTGGCTTTTGAAGTTATTTAATCAAATAATTTCACCTTTATTGATTTTGTATCTGTGCGGTGAGGAGTCTAATAGTCTTCATACACTTAACAAAAGAAATCCTGAACTAAATTATACTGTTAAATTGACAATTATGGACTTTTCAAAGAAAAAGAATTAAATTATACACACACTTGCAAATTCTAACATCTGTTTCCAAATTTCATGATGTGATATCATGTACTATTTATTATGACCTACTTGAAAAATCTATTGATATGTACATGTACATGTACATGTACAGTGTTTCCCATATATATGGTAATATGAATACACATTTCAAGTGTTTTCACATTAGACTTTTACTTTAAAATGCTAACTATGCATTAATATATATACATATAAAATGAGAAACAACTAAAGAAGCTATGGTGAAATAACTTTTGACTTGATCCATCATCAACCCAATCCCATCTTTGTACATGTGATGATTGAGAGAAAAAAGGGGAGCAAACAGCTATAGATGCCAATTTTAGACTCCTTTGGCATGATATTAGCAAATTGACAATTTTGTAAAGCTGTTATTGTCACGAGGGGGTGGAACCCGCAATGTATAGAGGCTAATTTACAACGATTTTGTGCACACACACAAAAAAAAAAAAAAGAGTACATAATATCACCACCGGACCAGCCTGGAAAGCTCCTTTGGGTGGCCATTTTCTCGCAAACGATTTATACAATGATGGATGCTTTGTCTTTGGCTTTATTGTTATTTAATATTCACCACCATTGCCATTAAAAAAATTGCCAAAAAATTGAAGGATCCTTCTGTTTCGATCATCGGGATGTGGTTACTTATCCTACTGAAATATTGGGTGGGAGTCATTTTCTAGAGCTGGTTTGTATGTGGGCAAAATTAGATGTACAGCCCTAACATTTTTCACAACGTGTGAAAATGCTTCCCCATGCATGGCCAATATCAGTGCCCTCTGCTGCTTTCGTGGTAACGTTATGGGCATATTATTGTTAACGCACAGAGTCAAAACCCTAAATATAAGAGATGATGATCAATAAATAATGTCAATTTTATATATAACATAAGCTAATCAAAACCCCAATAGCTGTTGTGATGAAGTTGAATTAAATATCATCAGATAAAGAATCATGCTTCAAGAGTTTATTACCATGCATTGTCATTTCTTTCCTTTTTAGTTTATTAGCTATCTCACTAAAATTAAGTTTGATAAATGTCAAAATTTGGGCAAAAGCAAAACTACAAATCGGAGAATTGTTTACAGTAACTTGAAGCAACTACCAGCTATCAGTAAATCCAAATAAACAGAAGCAGTGACCAGCGTTATGCTCTAAATGCTCTCAAATATTTTTTTGAGCACTTGATATTAAAGTTGATGTTTATATGTTTTTTTAATATTTTATGAATATTAATTGTTTAATATTTATATAATAACGAATAAAATCATTAATATTAATTATTAAATGATATTAAATTTGTCACGTTACAAACATTATATGATTTGAAACAGTTCGAATCTGATTTAAAGAAGTTTAGATCAGAGTTAAGAGTTTGTAATGCTAAAAATTATTAATGTTAAAAGTTAGCACAGTTAAGAGTTAGCAGGTTATAAGAGACAACAAAATTCTAAGAGTTAGAAGTCTTATCTGAATAGGACAAAGACCTGAGAGTATACTAGTAATAACATAGTTACAAATAGTTACAATAGATGTTAGAAAATATCATTATACAAATTTATTCTCAAATACAGTGTTCATGATTTATGCTCACCAATACGGGTCTATCAATAAATCACTATTAAATAGATCAGTGTATGTTTATATCTAATAGGTACAAATGGTTGTTCTTAACTAATTATGAGTTTAGAGCTTGTATAAGTATGCGGGTATCCAGTCAGGATTGAATACTGAACAAACTCATGAGGACTCCAATAGATATCCTATAAAATCATCAAAGGAAGGTCTTCTCAAGTTGATTATTATTCGTGGTATTTTGACTTCAGCGTCACGATGGGCTTGTGAGTTATCTACCATACTTTGGTTCCATATATGTTAGAGACTTTCATGGTTTGACCGTTATGTGTCGTTAGATATGGTCCGATACTCATAAAGTCTCGTGTGCGTAGATACGGGATTCGTTAGCTTACATAGGTAAGTTATATATCCGATGCTTTGAGATTATATCTCAGAAAATTCTATGACCATAAGTAATAAACCCGAGAAAAGAGTTTTACGAAAGGTTAAACAAAATCGTAAAAGTGTTTACGTATATTATTTATCGATATACAAATCTAAAGATAAATTCATGAATGAGCAAATAGGGATTTGACGGTGCTAATCTATATCCCCGCACATCCAAGGCATAATGATAGAAGTATTATACGTATGCATTCTGACCTCAATTTGTATAATCTAATGCGCTGATTTATAATATCTGTGACGTGTGCGTGTGACATTATTCACGGACTCATGGAAAAACTTTATTTGATGAATTGAGCATGGACTTAGAGAGTCCCAATATAAAATGTACTCGTTGTACACTTGATAGTATACCGTATTAAATAGTTCAATGCAATATAAAATACAACAAATTACTATGGTTAAGTTAACTAAAATATATAATTATGGTAGACCACTTTGGGTTAACTTGGTAACCTAAGGGTATAATAGTAATATTGCTTTATTAATTATTTAATTATTAAATAATTAAGATATTTATTTAAATAATAATTAAATAAAAATCTAACTTAAGTATGGCTAATTGTTAACCAAAGAGTTAGATTAAAAGATATTTTGTGCTTAATTTAACTATTGTTAATTGTTAATTATGGTTAAGTTAAATACATATCTAGATATTTTATTTTTATTATTAAATAAATATTAACCTAATTAGAGTTAATAGTTAACTCTAGGGTTAGGTTAGTTGAATATTTATTAACTTAAGTTAATTTAACTCTACCAAGGTTAAATATTAACATTGGTTAAGTAAATAGTTAAATTAAATACAAATGAAATTCAATTTAATTTAAAATTTATGCATTAGTATATAAAGTAAAATGAAATTCTAAATTCATTAGTTTAAGTTTTTACGTTTGAAATGGTTGGCCAAATTTGAGAGAAAAAGAAAAGTGTTTCTTGATTTTGGTTTTCGAGAGTTGATTTCCATATATTTCCCTCTCAATTTAGGTTATTATTTGTAATAACTAAAATAAATTTGTTTTAATTGTTCAAGAGTTGAACAAAAGATAAACCAAATTAATTTAATTAGATTAAGAGTTAATCTAATTAGTTTAAGTGCTAAACAATTGCTGAATTATACTGTCATTCTAGATAATCAAACACACCCAAGTTGATTACTAGAATTGTCAATAAGTTCATTTTATGTGGACTCCAAAAATTTAATCCAAAGACTTCAAAGGTGAATTTATCAATTTTGTAATTAACTTGATCAATTGTATTATATGTGTTCATTGTACAATTTTTAATCTTCCGTTGTGCTTGTATATGTATGAGATATGTATATTTGTATGATAAACACAAATACCACAAGCATGCACCCTATAATTATCGACATCCAATAATTAGTATTAGAGTAATTTTGTATTGATTTGGGTATTTTTCAGTGTGAACATGTTGTTAAATAAGTTCTGAGGTTATTGTGGTGCATTTTAAGTATTAAAAATATAAAATCGATAAAAACAGCAGCTGGAAGGCCACAGCTAGCACTGGTCAATAAAAAAAGAATTATTAATAATATTTTTTTAGATTAAAAAAATATATATTTATTTAATTGTTAAATAAATTGTTAACTTAACTATGGTTAATAGTTTACCAAATAGTTAAGTCAAATTAAGATATTTTTGTAAATAAACTTAAAGTTAAAAGTTAATTTTGATTAGGTTAAGCAAAATATCTTACTATTCTTAATAGTTAAGTTTTTCTTTAACTCAACTAAGGTTAATGGTTAATTTTGATTTTGTTAAAGTTAAATAATAATAATAATAATAATAAATGAATAATTTTTTTAAATTATTTAAAAAATAATAAATACCTATGGGGGTTTATAAGATGTAACGATAAGAGTTATTAGTTTCATTATAAATCGGGATTTTTTTGTGTTGGTAACCATAATGGGAGTCCTACTGATGAGAGTTAGTTATATTTACACAAAAATAAATATCTTATTGAGAATCACATTCTCATAAAATGAGAGCCTATGTTTAAAAATCTCCCGTAATCAGATTGAATTTTAGTATATTATGAGATCATATATTAAATGGTCCGTCTTGTCTATACAATGTTAGACAGGTCACTACGGTTTTTCTTAATATTTTCTTAACTTGAGGGATTTGGTCGGTGTAATTTGAACTATACCGGTAAAATATAAGATGAGTCAAATATATGCAAATGTGTTATTAAATATTGCTTAAGCATAAAGGTAGTGTCAGTAACATAGATTTGGTAATTGACAAGTTAATTTGAAATACACTTACCCAATATTACTTTAGCCGGAGGACAAGGTGTATTTAGGATCAGTAGTAAGAGCTGCATGAGATGCAATTGACAAGAGTTGTCTACATGTTGGGTTTACAAAGACCAATATTGCTTTAGCGTGAGGCTGAAGTAATATGCCAATGAGATCCACTTCTGACTGTATAGTTTAAAGAGTTTAGACCATCATTATCCTATTTTAGAGATTAAAGGGATTAAGTAAAGCAGTGAAATTGCGTTTTTAGACAACCAAAAAAATGTATAATAGTTATACCATAATCTAAAGCATTATTTATTAATTAATAATTAAAAATATTATGCTACATATCTTCTAATTTGTCTTATAGAGATAATATACTTATCTTATAGAGATAAAATGATAAGATAAGTGCTGAGCAATCTGTTTGTACACTTGAATAATATACACCCTAACTATAGAGTATCGAGAAATATTTAAACTTGCTTATAAATTTTAGAATAGTTCAAGATTAAAAAATATTTGATATATCCAAACCATACATAGAAAATAGTTATAATAGAAAGTGTTTCCACTGTGATAAGGTTTGAAATAGTAAGCATTACTATTCAAGCACCTTGACTTAAGAAAGATTGAACCGTTAGATATCTGTTTACCAATCATAGACATTTTATTAGCATATAATGCTAAGTATGCAAAGGTATGAGATACCGTTTGCAATCTCATATTTGCAAGGTGTTGCATGATTTGAGGAGTGCTACGATGCTTGAAAAAGTGAACGTTCAGCTTCAAGTAGGAAATTGATATTTTCTATATGTGGTAGCCGTTAAGGCTTTTAAGTCATTTCTCCATCCTAGTAGGAGCATTAATATTACATAATTGCTATTTTGTGTCAAACTTAATTAGGTGAATCATATCAATCTTTATAGTAGACGAAGAGGATTATCATAAAAATATTTGGAATATTTTCTCATGTTTATGTGATAATAATAATGTTTTGCTAATTGAGTGTTAGTTAATGAATGATTGTTATATATTAAATACAATACAAAATTTCTTTAATGCATATGTGAACAGAATAAATAGTAATTCGAGAACTCTGAATAATAAAGAATAGTGGCACATAAGATTAGGTCATTTAATCGTGAGGTGATTATTCTGTCTGGTTAAGGATGACTAGATACTTGATCTGACTATAAAACCTTAGCTAGTTTGTGAATTCTGAATTCAAAGGAAAATGATAAAATCCTTGTGTAGGTGTTAGATATCGAGCACTAAATATTAGTTAATGAATGATTGTTATATCTTAAATATAATAAAAAAATTCTTTAATGCATAGGTGAATAGAAAAAATAGTTTTTCGAGAACTTTGAATAATAAATAATAATGGCGCATAAGATTAGGTCATTTAATCGTGAGGTGATTATCGTGTCTGGTTAAAGATGGTTAGATACTTGATCTGACTATAAAACCTTAGCTAGTTTATAAATTCTAAATTCAAAGGAAAATGATAAAATCCTTGTGTAGGTGTTAGATATCGGGCCACTGATTTATTAGAACCAGTACATAGTGATGTATTTAGTCTAATGAATCTTACTGTCATGAGTGATTTTTGATATTTCATTGTCTTTAAAGTGATTTGACACGATATGGACGTGTTTTTGAAAAATGCAGGTCAGAAAATTTTGAAGTGTTTAAAACATTTAGACTATGAAAGTATAAAAACAAACCTTTATGTATATTGAATGTCTTTGCTTAGATAGAGACAATTTATACATAAGCAAAAAATTCATAAATTAGTTAAAGGAGAATATTATTCTCGCTCAACATGGTCCTTCAGATATTCCTAAAAACAAATGTCTTTTGAAAATAAGGAATCAGACTTTATTAGATAAAGTATGATTAATGTTGAGCTTCACTGATCTTCTAATATATCAATAGGATTATACTTTAGAATCTGTTGCTTACTTACTGAAAATAATTCCATCGAAAGTCGTTCTTTTTACTCTGTATGAGATATAGACTAAAAGGGAATTGAGTTTTAAGTATGTTAAGGCTTTTGGGTTGTTTTACTTGTATAAGAGTTACGCAATAGGATAAAGTTATATCTAATAGTATAAGTATCGATTCATTGGGTATCCTAAACATTCTATTAGATACTAATTCTATGATCCAGAAGAATAAAATTTGTTCATTGCTTGGGATATCACCTCTTAGGAGAAATAGTTTCTTATGGGTCATGAAGATTGTAGAATGATTGAACTTGATAAAGTCAATCAGAATATATATATATGTGTGTGTGTGTGAACCGATGGCGAATTTTTAAGTTCAATTGAGTGAAATACATTTAACACATTCTCTTCATAGGTTAAAAAATGATATCAAAAACCATCATTTATGTACGTATGATACCTAAAAGTGTTCTTGATGTTTTCTTAGTTGAAGAAAATGATTATTTGACTTATAGAAGGGTGATGTTTGACATCGTTTTAGAAAAAATGGTAAGATGTTATAAAATTCAAAATTGACTCTATGCATAACAATTAAGTCTAGGACTTGGTTTTGCTTCTCGTAGAAATTATTTCTATTTGTTGTAAATAAATTTGGGGGAAGAGTATGCCCATATGAAGTAGAGACCTACAAGGTCCGACTGATGTTGAAAGGTTACACTAAGAGATCTAGGATTGAAAATGAGAAAACCTTTTTCATCAGTAATCATACTAAAATCAATTCGAATTTTATTGGCTATTGCCACATATTATGATTTTGAAGACTGGCCAATGGATGTAAACATGATATTCCGATATGTATATCTCAAGTAAGAATAGATATTCGGCATGTAAACACTCACAGATTACCACAAAGATAATGCGGAGAAGTTTAAGAATTTAAAACCCAATCGCAATAAAGGTGGGGGAGCCAAGGAGTCTCACCGTCTACAAGATTAGGAGGGAAAAGGTAAATCACCCACGGGGAGAAAGTAAAAGCACAATGACAGTAGAAAGCCAAGATCTAGCTGCTTTCTTTGTGACGGGGATCAATGGGTGAAGGACTGTAAAAAAAGAAGGCTATCAACGTGATGTTGGAGACTCAATAAGTGGGTAAACTTGGATAATAATGATGTATGCAGCGGCTCAATGCCTTCAATGCTAAGCAAGCAGTCTGTGCACCAACGAAGAAGGCATTGATGTACGTTGAAGCCTACATTAATAGGAAGAAAACTCGAGCACACAACTTCTTCAAGCATGCGGAAGCGGAGTACTTGGGGTTGAAGGTGGAGAAATGGATTATTTACCTCAAAATCGTAAAAGCTGCAATCAAACCACCAGACGAAGTCATATGTGGAGTCAAAATATGCCTTAGAAAGTGAAGCGGTAAGGTAAACTTTTCGGTAGCGCCTCTAAATTATTTTGATATTATTCTTGGTATGAATTTCTTGCAGCAGTTTAATATGGTATCATTTCCTCAACACAACTTTGTATGTATCTTGGAGAGAGGACCATGCATGGTGCCTATAGTAGACAAGCCTAAAGGTGGGCAATCCAAGCTCAACGCCCACACTACTTACCTTTCTGTCATATAACTTAAGAAAAGAGCTAAGTGGGGGAAAGAGACATACCTCACCATAATATAGGAGGCGGATGATGAGGTGAACGAGAGCAAAGATGAGCTACAAACGAAGATTACAAAAGTGCTTGAGCAGCACAAAGATATAATGCCAACAACACTACCACAGAAATTACCACCAAGGCGAGCAATTGATGACGAGATTAAGTTAGAGCCAGGAACTAATCCCTAGCCAAAGCTTTCAACCGAATGTCTCCACTAAAGTTAGCGGAGTTGCGGAAGCAGCTCAAGGAGTTATTGTATATGAGGTTTATCCAACCATCCAAAGAGCCCTATGGTGCACCTGTACTTTTTCAGTACAAGCATGACGAATCATTGCGGCTATGCAGATACTACTTGGCGTTGAACAAAGTTACAGTAAAAAATATGCATTTTTTTAATTCTTAACTTATTTAATCAATTGGGACACGCAAAGCACTTTTCAAAGGTGGACTTGAGATTTGATTACCATCAAGTGTGGATAGTTAAGGTGATGAGCCAAATACTACATGTGTAACGTAGTATAAAGCATTTTGAGATTCTTGTCATACCGTTTGGCCTCACTAATGCACCGGCCACATTTTGTACATTAATGAACAATATATTCTAGCCCTTCTTCGACAAATTAGTCATCAAATACTTAACAATATCGTTTTCTACAGTAACACTCTCGAGGAGCATATGGAGCATTTGCGATTTGTCTTGGTTAGTCAACTATTATTAGAGATTAATCAAAAGTTACTTAATCTTTGTTATACCCCTTACCGACTAATTGAAGAAGACTAAATCATGAGAGTGGACAAATAAGTGCCAAGAGGCTTTTGATTGATAGAAGAAAGCGGTGATTGAGGAGCCAGTTCTAGCATTGTCAAACCACTTATTACCATATGAAGTATATATTGATGCATCTGATTTTGCCATTAGTGGTATTTTTTATGTAACAAGGCCATCCTAGCGTATATGAGAGCCGAAAATTTAACGAGATGGATAAGCGCTATACGATGCAAGAGAAGGAGATGACAGAGGTCATCCACTATCTGTGCATTTAGCGACATTAGTTGCTTGGGGCGAAGTTCGTAATAATGACAAAAAAAATATAGCAACGGGTTACTTTCAAAGTCGAAAGAAACCTAACCCAAAGTAAGTTAGGTGTCAAAACATTCTGGTGGAGTTTGATTATGAGCTCAAATATAAACTGTTACTGGGGATCTAAGACACGTGGGTGTATGCATGTGTTATTGTGTCTATTGCCTAAATACATATCAAATACATATTTATGTTTAACGGAAGCGTGAAACTTACAATAAACACAATAAATAAATATATTAATCACATTAATATATTAGAAAGGTTGAGAACGCACCTTAACATGTAACGGTATACATGTATTTTCTTGGAGTCCACATGGAGACCAACTCGCGAGCAGTTCTAGTCACCAACGCGGTAGGCTTGGTGAATTAGAACAGTAGTCTGATATCCAGCATGGGATTAACTTTTAATCCTCAAAATAGTCGGTGTGTATTTTTATCATTTTCTCCAAAAGGATAAGAAATGGAGAATAAAGCAATTCATAATTGCTTTAATGGCACCGTAGGAAAATGAAACAATTTCATTTTTTCTTTTCTTCTTCTTCTTCTTTTTCCTCTTTCTTCTCTCCATTTCTTTCTTTCTTTCTTTTTCTTGGCCAAATAGCCTAACACTACACAAACACACATATTTTCTTTCTCTGTTTCTTTATATATATATATAATATAATAATAATATATAATATAATATAATAAGAGAGGTATTTTGATTATTTAACTATTAAATAATTAAAGTGAGAAATGACCATTTTACCCCTTATAAATAGTTACCAAGTTTACCCCCTAATAGGTTCCACCAAATCCCACACTTAAGTAAACTCAACTGAGGGTCTACAATACGCCATGTGTCATAATACAATTAGTAAATAAAAATTATTAATTAATTGTTGTATTTAACATTTAAATACAGAAACGCACGTATTCTCGTAGTATTGTAGAATATTACTGGATTAAACAATTTAATCTGGCACGCTACCTTAGTGCACAACGAGTACACTCCATATCGCGGGACTCCTTACGTCATACGCCCGATTTGTCAAATAGAACTATTCTATGAGTCTGTGAGCAATGCCCCGCGCACACGTCACAGATATACAAATCAGCGCGTTGAACCATGCAAGCTGAGGTTACAACGCATACGTATAGTCCTTCCATCATGATATCTTGGATGTGTAGGAATATAGATTATCACCGTCAAATCTCCTTATATCTCACTGAACAATATGCGCAAACTCCTTTGCTATATTGTTCTACCCTGGCAGAATTCTTTCCCGGGATGATTGCTTGTGGCCACAAGAATTTCTGAGATACAGTCTCGAAGCATCTGGATATCTAACTCCATATGAGAATTGATGGATCTCATATCTGTACACACTAGACTCCATAAGCATCGGACTATACCTAGCGATCACACCATGAAAGATCTGTGACATGCGTTGAACCAAAGTATGATGGATCACTTACAAGCCTACCGTGACACTTAGGTCAAAGGACCACATATACTACTCAACTCGAGAGTACTTTCCGTTGATGGCTTACATGGGTGTCTATCGGAGGCCCTCGTGAGTCTGTCCTATATCTAGTCCTAACTAGATACCCATATATCATTATGAGCTCCAAGCTCACAGTCGGCTAGGAACGACCATCTAGGAACGACCATCTACATGGGTGTATGCATGTGTTATTGTGTCTATTACCTAAATACATATCAAATACATATTTATGTTTAACGGAAGCGTGAAACTTACAATAAACACAATAAATAAATATATTAATCACATTAATATATTAGAAAGGTTGAGAACGCACCTTAACATGTAACGGTATACATGTATTTTCTTGGAGTCCACATGGAGACCAACTCGCGAGCAGTTCTAGTCACCAACGCGGTAGGCTTGGTGAATTAGAACAGCAGTCTGATATCCAGCATGGGATTAACTTTTAATCCTCAAAATAGTCGGTGTGTATTTTTATCATTTTCTCCAAAAGGATAAGAAATGGAGAATAAAGCAATTCATAATTGCTTTAATGGCACCGTAGGAAAATGAAACAATTTCATTTTTTCTTTTCTTCTTCTTCTTCTTTTTCCTCTTTCTTCTCTCCATTTCTTTCTTTCTTTCTTTTTCTTGGCCAAATAGCCTAACACTACACAAACACACATATTTTCTTTCTCTGTTTCTTTATATATATATATAATATAATAATAATATATAATATAATATAATAAGAGAGGTATTTTGATTATTTAACTATTAAATAATTAAAGTGAGAAATGACCATTTTACCCCTTATAAATAGTTACCAAGTTTACCCCCTAATAGGTTCCACCAAATCCCACACTTAAGTAAACTCAACTGAGGGTCTACAATACGCCATGTGTCATAATACAATTAGTAAATAAAAATTATTAATTAATTGTTGTATTTAACATTTAAATACAGAAACGCACGTATTCTCGTAGTATTGTAGAATATTACTGGATTAAACAATTTAATCTGGCACGCTACCTTAGTGCACAACGAGTACACTCCATATCGCGGGACTCCTTACGTCATACGCCCGATTTGTCAAATAGAACTATTCTATGAGTCTGTGAGCAATGCCCCGCGCACACGTCACAGATATACAAATCAGCGCGTTGAACCATGCAAGCTGAGGTTACAACGCATACGTATAGTCCTTCCATCATGATATCCTGGATGTGTAGGAATATAGATTATCACCGTCAAATCTCCTTATATCTCACTGAACAATATGCGCAAACTCCTTTGCTATATTGTTCTACCCTGGCAGAATTCTTTCCCGGGATGATTGCTTGTGGCCACAAGAATTTCTGAGATACAGTCTCGAAGCATCTGGATATCTAACTCCATATGAGAATTGATGGATCTCATATCTGTACACACTAGACTCCATAAGCATCGGACTATACCTAGCGATCACACCATGAAAGATCTGTGACATGCGTTGAACCAAAGTATGATGGATCACTTACAAGCCTACCGTGACACTTAGGTCAAAGGACCACATATACTACTCAACTCGAGAGTACTTTCCGTTGATGGCTTACATGGGTGTCTATCGGAGGCCCTCGTGAGTCTGTCCTATATCTAGTCCTAACTAGATACCCATATATCATTATGAGCTCCAAGCTCACAGTCGGCTAGGAACGACCATCTAGGAACGACCATCTACATGGGTGTATGCATGTGTTATTGTGTCTATTACCTAAATACATATCAAATACATATTTATGTTTAACGGAAGCGTGAAACTTACAATAAACACAATAAATAAATATATTAATCACATTAATATATTAGAAAGGTTGAGAACGCACCTTAACATGTAACGGTATACATGTATTTTCTTGGAGTCCACATGGAGACCAACTCGCGAGCAGTTCTAGTCACCAACGCGGTAGGCTTGGTGAATTAGAACAGCAGTCTGATATCCAGCATGGGATTAACTTTTAATCCTCAAAATAGTCGGTGTGTATTTTTATCATTTTCTCCAAAAGGATAAGAAATGGAGAATAAAGCAATTCATAATTGCTTTAATGGCACCGTAGGAAAATGAAACAATTTCATTTTTTCTTTTCTTCTTCTTCTTCTTTTTCCTCTTTCTTCTCTCCATTTCTTTTTTTCTTTCTTTTTCTTGGCCAAATAGCCTAACACTACACAAACACACATATTTTCTTTCTCTGTTTCTTTATATATATATATAATATAATAATAATATATAATATAATATAATAAGAGAGGTATTTTGATTATTTAACTATTAAATAATTAAAGTGAGAAATGACCATTTTACCCCTTATAAATAGTTACCAAGTTTACCCCCTAATAGGTTCCACCAAATCCCACACTTAAGTAAACTCAACTGAGGGTCTACAATACGCCATGTGTCATAATACAATTAGTAAATAAAAATTATTAATTAATTGTTGTATTTAACATTTAAATACAGAAACGCACGTATTCTCGTAGTATTGTAGAATATTACTGGATTAAACAATTTAATCTGGCACGCTACCTTAGTGCACAACGAGTACACTCCATATCGCGGGACTCCTTACGTCATACGCCCGATTTGTCAAATAGAACTATTCTATGAGTCTGTGAGCAATGCCCCGCGCACACGTCACAGATATACAAATCAGCGCGTTGAACCATGCAAGCTGAGGTTACAACGCATACGTATAGTCCTTCCATCATGATATCCTGGATGTGTAGGAATATAGATTATCACCGTCAAATCTCCTTATATCTCACTGAACAATATGCGCAAACTCTTTTGCTATATTGTTCTACCCTGGCAGAATTCTTTCCCGGGATGATTGCTTGTGGCCACAAGAATTTCTGAGATACAGTCTCGAAGCATCTGGATATCTAACTCCATATGAGAATTGATGGATCTCATATCTGTACACACTAGACTCCATAAGCATCGGACTATACCTAGCGATCACACCATGAAAGATCTGTGACATGCGTTGAACCAAAGTATGATGGATCACTTACAAGCCCTACCGTGACACTTAGGTCAAAGGACCACATATACTACTCAACTCGAGAGTACTTTCCGTTGATGGCTTACATGGGTGTCTATCGGAGGCCCTCGTGAGTCTGTCCTATATCTAGTCCTAACTAGATACCCATATATCATTATGAGCTCCAAGCTCACAGTCGGCTAGGAACGACCATCTAGGAACGACCATCTACATGGGTGTATGCATGTGTTATTGTGTCTATTACCTAAATACATATCAAATACATATTTATGTTTAACGGAAGCGTGAAACTTACAATAAACACAATAAATAAATATATTAATCACATTAATATATTAGAAAGGTTGAGAACGCACCTTAACATGTAACGGTATACATGTATTTTCTTGGAGTCCACATAGAGACCAACTCGCGAGCAGTTCTAGTCACCAACGCGGTAGGCTTGGTGAATTAGAACAGCAGTCTGATATCCAGCATGGGATTAACTTTTAATCCTCAAAATAGTCGGTGTGTATTTTTATCATTTTCTCCAAAAGGATAAGAAATGGAGAATAAAGCAATTCATAATTGCTTTAATGGCACCGTAGGAAAATGAAACAATTTCATTTTTTCTTTTCTTCTTCTTCTTCTTTTTCCTCTTTCTTCTCTCCATTTCTTTCTTTCTTTCTTTTTCTTGGCCAAATAGCCTAACACTACACAAACACACATATTTTCTTTCTCTGTTTCTTTATATATATATATAATATAATAATAATATATAATATAATATAATAAGAGAGGTATTTTGATTATTTAACTATTAAATAATTAAAGTGAGAAATGACCATTTTACCCCTTATAAATAGTTACCAAGTTTACCCCCTAATAGGTTCCACCAAATCCCACACTTAAGTAAACTCAACTGAGGGTCTACAATACGCCATGTGTCATAATACAATTAGTAAATAAAAATTATTAATTAATTGTTGTATTTAACATTTAAATACAGAAACGCACGTATTCTCGTAGTATTGTAGAATATTACTGGATTAAACAATTTAATCTGGCACGCTACCTTAGTGCACAACGAGTACACTCCATATCGCGGGACTCCTTACGTCATACGCCCGATTTGTCAAATAGAACTATTCTATGAGTCTGTGAGCAATGCCCCGCGCACACGTCACAGATATACAAATCAGCGCGTTGAACCATGCAAGCTGAGGTTACAACGCATACGTATAGTCCTTCCATCATGATATCTTGGATGTGTAGGAATATAGATTATCACCGTCAAATCTCCTTATATCTCACTGAACAATATGCGCAAACTCCTTTGCTATATTGTTCTACCCTGGCAGAATTCTTTCCCGGGATGATTGCTTGTGGCCACAAGAATTTCTGAGATACAGTCTCGAAGCATCTGGATATCTAACTCCATATGAGAATTGATGGATCTCATATCTGTACACACTAGACTCCATAAGCATCGGACTATACCTAGCGATCACACCATGAAAGATCTGTGACATGCGTTGAACCAAAGTATGATGGATCACTTACAAGCCTACCGTGACACTTAGGTCAAAGGACCACATATACTACTCAACTCGAGAGTACTTTCCGTTGATGGCTTACATGGGTGTCTATCGGAGGCCCTCGTGAGTCTGTCCTATATCTAGTCCTAACTAGATACCCATATATCATTATGAGCTCCAAGCTCACAGTCGGCTAGGAACGACCATCTAGGAACGACCATCTACATGGGTGTATGCATGTGTTATTGTGTCTATTACCTAAATACATATCAAATACATATTTATGTTTAACGGAAGCGTGAAACTTACAATAAACACAATAAATAAATATATTAATCACATTAATATATTAGAAAGGTTGAGAACGCACCTTAACATGTAACGGTATACATGTATTTTCTTGGAGTCCACATGGAGACCAACTCGCGAGCAGTTCTAGTCACCAACGCGGTAGGCTTGGTGAATTAGAACAGCAGTCTGATATCCAGCATGGGATTAACTTTTAATCCTCAAAATAGTCGGTGTGTATTTTTATCATTTTCTCCAAAAGGATAAGAAATGGAGAATAAAGCAATTCATAATTGCTTTAATGGCACCGTAGGAAAATGAAACAATTTCATTTTTTCTTTTCTTCTTCTTCTTCTTTTTCCTCTTTCTTCTCTCCATTTCTTTCTTTCTTTCTTTTTCTTGGCCAAATAGCCTAACACTACACAAACACACATATTTTCTTTCTCTGTTTCTTTATATATATATATAATATAATAATAATATATAATATAATATAATAAGAGAGGTATTTTGATTATTTAACTATTAAATAATTAAAGTGAGAAATGACCATTTTACCCCTTATAAATAGTTACCAAGTTTACCCCCTAATAGGTTCCACCAAATCCCACACTTAAGTAAACTCAACTGAGGGTCTACAATACGCCATGTGTCATAATACAATTAGTAAATAAAAATTATTAATTAATTGTTGTATTTAACATTTAAATACAGAAACGCACGTATTCTCGTAGTATTGTAGAATATTACTGGATTAAACAATTTAATCTGGCACGCTACCTTAGTGCACAACGAGTACACTCCATATCGCGGGACTCCTTACGTCATACGCCCGATTTGTCAAATAGAACTATTCTATGAGTCTGTGAGCAATGCCCCGCGCACACGTCACAGATATACAAATCAGCGCGTTGAACCATGCAAGCTGAGGTTACAACGCATACGTATAGTCCTTCCATCATGATATCCTGGATGTGTAGGAATATAGATTATCACCGTCAAATCTCCTTATATCTCACTGAACAATATGCGCAAACTCCTTTGCTATATTGTTCTACCCTGGCAGAATTCTTTCCCGGGATGATTGCTTGTGGCCACAAGAATTTCTGAGATACAGTCTCGAAGCATCTGGATATCTAACTCCATATGAGAATTGATGGATCTCATATCTGTACACACTAGACTCCATAAGCATCGGACTATACCTAGCGATCACACCATGAAAGATCTGTGACATGCGTTGAACCAAAGTATGATGGATCACTTACAAGCCTACCGTGACACTTAGGTCAAAGGACCACATATACTACTCAACTCGAGAGTACTTTCCGTTGATGGCTTACATGGGTGTCTATCGGAGGCCCTCGTGAGTCTGTCCTATATCTAGTCCTAACTAGATACCCATATATCATTATGAGCTCCAAGCTCACAGTCGGCTAGGAACGACCATCTAGGAACGACCATCTACATGGGTGTATGCATGTGTTATTGTGTCTATTACCTAAATACATATCAAATACATATTTATGTTTAACGGAAGCGTGAAACTTACAATAAACACAATAAATAAATATATTAATCACATTAATATATTAGAAAGGTTGAGAACGCACCTTAACATGTAACGGTATACATGTATTTTCTTGGAGTCCACATGGAGACCAACTCGCGAGCAGTTCTAGTCACCAACGCGGTAGGCTTGGTGAATTAGAACAGCAGTCTGATATCCAGCATGGGATTAACTTTTAATCCTCAAAATAGTCGGTGTGTATTTTTATCATTTTCTCCAAAAGGATAAGAAATGGAGAATAAAGCAATTCATAATTGCTTTAATGGCACCGTAGGAAAATGAAACAATTTCATTTTTTCTTTTCTTCTTCTTCTTCTTTTTCCTCTTTCTTCTCTCCATTTCTTTCTTTCTTTCTTTTTCTTGGCCAAATAGCCTAACACTACACAAACACACATATTTTCTTTCTCTGTTTCTTTATATATATATATAATATAATAATAATATATAATATAATATAATAAGAGAGGTATTTTGATTATTTAACTATTAAATAATTAAAGTGAGAAATGACCATTTTACCCCTTATAAATAGTTACCAAGTTTACCCCCTAATAGGTTCCACCAAATCCCACACTTAAGTAAACTCAACTGAGGGTCTACAATACGCCATGTGTCATAATACAATTAGTAAATAAAAATTATTAATTAATTGTTGTATTTAACATTTAAATACAGAAACGCACGTATTCTCGTAGTATTGTAGAATATTACTGGATTAAACAATTTAATCTGGCACGCTACCTTAGTGCACAACGAGTACACTCCATATCGCGGGACTCCTTACGTCATACGCCCGATTTGTCAAATAGAACTATTCTATGAGTCTGTGAGCAATGCCCCGCGCACACGTCACAGATATACAAATCAGCGCGTTGAACCATGCAAGCTGAGGTTACAACGCATACGTATAGTCCTTCCATCATGATATCCTGGATGTGTAGGAATATAGATTATCACCGTCAAATCTCCTTATATCTCACTGAACAATATGCGCAAACTCCTTTGCTATATTGTTCTACCCTGGCAGAATTCTTTCCCGGGATGATTGCTTGTGGCCACAAGAATTTCTGAGATACAGTCTCGAAGCATCTGGATATCTAACTCCATATGAGAATTGATGGATCTCATATCTGTACACACTAGACTCCATAAGCATCGGACTATACCTAGCGATCACACCATGAAAGATCTGTGACATGCGTTGAACCAAAGTATGATGGATCACTTACAAGCCTACCGTGACACTTAGGTCAAAGGACCACATATACTACTCAACTCGAGAGTACTTTCCGTTGATGGCTTACATGGGTGTCTATCGGAGGCCCTCGTGAGTCTGTCCTATATCTAGTCCTAACTAGATACCCATATATCATTATGAGCTCCAAGCTCACAGTCGGCTAGGAACGACCATCTAGGAACGACCATCTACATGGGTGTATGCATGTGTTATTGTGTCTATTACCTAAATACATATCAAATACATATTTATGTTTAACGGAAGCGTGAAACTTACAATAAACACAATAAATAAATATATTAATCACATTAATATATTAGAAAGGTTGAGAACGCACCTTAACATGTAACGGTATACATGTATTTTCTTGGAGTCCACATGGAGACCAACTCGCGAGCAGTTCTAGTCACCAACGCGGTAGGCTTGGTGAATTAGAACAGCAGTCTGATATCCAGCATGGGATTAACTTTTAATCCTCAAAATAGTCGGTGTGTATTTTTATCATTTTCTCCAAAAGGATAAGAAATGGAGAATAAAGCAATTCATAATTGCTTTAATGGCACCGTAGGAAAATGAAACAATTTCATTTTTTCTTTTCTTCTTCTTCTTCTTTTTCCTCTTTCTTCTCTCCATTTCTTTCTTTCTTTCTTTTTCTTGGCCAAATAGCCTAACACTACACAAACACACATATTTTCTTTCTCTGTTTCTTTATATATATATAATATAATAATAATATATAATATAATATAATAAGAGAGGTATTTTGATTATTTAACTATTAAATAATTAAAGTGAGAAATGACCATTTTACCCCTTATAAATAGTTACCAAGTTTACCCCCTAATAGGTTCCACCAAATCCCACACTTAAGTAAACTCAACTGAGGGTCTACAATACGCCATGTGTCATAATACAATTAGTAAATAAAAATTATTAATTAATTGTTGTATTTAACATTTAAATACAGAAACGCACGTATTCTCGTAGTATTGTAGAATATTACTGGATTAAACAATTTAATCTGGCACGCTACCTTAGTGCACAACGAGTACACTCCATATCGCGGGACTCCTTACGTCATACGCCCGATTTGTCAAATAGAACTATTCTATGAGTCTGTGAGCAATGCCCCGCGCACACGTCACAGATATACAAATCAGCGCGTTGAACCATGCAAGCTGAGGTTACAACGCATACGTATAGTCCTTCCATCATGATATCCTGGATGTGTAGGAATATAGATTATCACCGTCAAATCTCCTTATATCTCACTGAACAATATGCGCAAACTCCTTTGCTATATTGTTCTACCCTGGCAGAATTCTTTCCCGGGATGATTGCTTGTGGCCACAAGAATTTCTGAGATACAGTCTCGAAGCATCTGGATATCTAACTCCATATGAGAATTGATGGATCTCATATCTGTACACACTAGACTCCATAAGCATCGGACTATACCTAGCGATCACACCATGAAAGATCTGTGACATGCGTTGAACCAAAGTATGATGGATCACTTACAAGCCTACCGTGACACTTAGGTCAAAGGACCACATATACTACTCAACTCGAGAGTACTTTCCGTTGATGGCTTACATGGGTGTCTATCGGAGGCCCTCGTGAGTCTGTCCTATATCTAGTCCTAACTAGATACCCATATATCATTATGAGCTCCAAGCTCACAGTCGGCTAGGAACGACCATCTATACCCTATAAGTATGACATATGCTGATCTATATAAAAGTATCCACCGACAGACCCGCATTGGCAGAAATAGATCAGGGACAATTATTTGAGAATATACTTGCACAACTAGTATTTTCTGGCACCCGATTGTAACTCTTGCAACTATGCGGTTACTAGTATATTCCCATGTCTATATCCCATTACAGACAATGCTCTAACTCCTGGATATGCTGAGTATTATAACCAACTAACACTTAACTGTGCTAATATTTAGCAATTATATGTCTCAGCATGGTTAACTATGAGCCCTTATCTAATCTCCTTTAAATCTGATCCAAACTCCTGCAGATCTACAATGTCTATAATGCTACATGCATAATACCATATAAATGGGTATTAACGATTTAATGAGAATGTACACTTGTATAAATAATAAGTATATGTAGATTCATAGATGACACGTAAGCACCAACCCTAATATAAACCGGGCAAGACAAACGTGGAGGTGGACGCCTTAAGTCGGAAGGCCGAGTTATCAGCTATAACTAAGTTGGAAGGGGAGTTGCTTAGCCTATTACAAGAATTAATAAAGCATGATCTCGTAGCTAAACAGCTCGCTGCATAAGCACACGAAAGGAAGACAACGGGTTTAGGTAAAAGATAAGTTTCTCTACACCAAAAGCCATTGGGTATATATGCCAAAGTGAGAAAATTTACGGCGTAACCTCATTAAGGAGTGTCATGACACAAAATGGGTTGGACATCCAAGATAAAGATGTACACGTGCTCTATTGGAGAAAGTACATTATTGGCCATGCATGCGGGAAGAGATATAATAGTTTGTCAAGACTTGTCTTGTGTGCTAATAAGACAAGATCGAGCAGCAGAGTCCCACAAGTCTACTTGAGCCATTGCCTATACCAGAGAGACCTTGGGAAAGCATTTCTATGGATTTTACTGTAGCCTTACCAAAATTCGAGGGATATGGAACCATAATCATAGTGGTTAACCGATTTTTCAAATATGCTACTTTCATACCATCACCCAATGAGTATAGTATGGAGGAGACAACGAGACTTTTCTTTCAACATGTAGTCAAGTATTGGGGCTTATCGAAGGTGATAATAAGCGATCATGACACGAGGTTTATAGGGAGATTTTGGACAGGGTTATTTAATTTCATGTAGTCAGAGCTTCGCTTTTTCACCAGCTTTCACCCACAAATGGATGGACAAACCGAGAGGGTGAACGCATTATTAAAGATGAACTTGCGGCACTTTATGAGCGCAAATCAGTGAGATTGGGTTAAGTTACTCAATGTGGCATAGTTTTAGTAAAACGTGCAACAGAGTAAGTCGACAAACCAAACTCTTTCGAGCTAGCTACTGATCAACAACCTCTCACACCCCACATACTCGTATCTAGCGATACGTGAAGGAGTCTGGCAACATATAAAGTTACAAAGTCCTAACAAGAGCAATTGGACAAAATACAGATATATCTCGACAAAACGACAAAGCGGATGAAAAAATGGGCTGACGACAAGTAAAGGCATGTTAAGTACAATGTGGGAGACTTAATGATGATAAAGATATTTTTGACACAACATAAGTCTACCCACCTACTTTATAAAAATCTTATTTAAAATATGAATAATCATTTCTTATTATCAAAAAGATTGACAATGTTTTATATAATATAGAGTTACCTTCGAGACTTTGATTATATTCAATATTTCATACAAATTACCTAAAGTCATATTATAATGATACGGATAACATTGAGACTTTGATTATATTCAATATTTCATACAAATTACCTAAAGTCATATTATAATGATACGGATAACATTGATCGTGGGTCATAAACCAAAGCACCATTAAAGATTTTTACATCTTACAATAAAGAAGTGGTGTGATCATTTTTTTTACAAATATACTTTTAAAAAAATTGCTCTAAAGTTTAATATTTAATCTAAAAAAATTAACGTATTAAGAGGTGTGTCCTTTTTTTTTATAAATTTTATTACCTTTCCATTTCTTTTTGTGAGCAACGAGATGCTAGTCAAATTTAA
The DNA here is from genome assembly GCA_946807835.1 of Ailanthus altissimus. NCBI lineage: Eukaryota > Viridiplantae > Streptophyta > Magnoliopsida > Sapindales > Simaroubaceae > Ailanthus > Ailanthus altissimus. Next base: position 27,119,658 of record OX327703.1, on the reverse strand, counting down.
TTTACACCGAACCCAGAGCCTAAAAATGTTAAGTAACAAGGGGCAAACTAAGATTAGTATTTAGGCCGGCAAACTCATAATATGCTTTTTTTCTAACATATTATCTCTACTGTTCTTTGATTTAAAACTTGAAATTCGTGTGATTTGGAAGAAAGAAAAACGTTTATTCAATTCATTGGAACGCTATACAAAAATTTTGCTAATTTTTTTTAATAAAATTTAATAGCATATTATATATACGTATATATAAAAAGAGAGAAAATTTAATAAATTATACAACTTATTATATAATAAATAATATTATTATGTAATATTATTTAATTAATTTATATTTTATTATAATTTATAATGTATTATAAAATTTTAATATATATTAAAGTACTTTTTATATAAATAAATATATTTAAAAACTCTTTATATAATAAATTAGTATATATATATAATATAAAAATAATTTAATAAATTTCATAATTTATTATATAACAAATAATATTATTTAATTTATTTATATTTTATATATAATTTATAATATATTATAAAATTTTGTTATATATTCAAAAATTCAGGAACCCTTTTTAATATATATATATATATATATATCTTATGATATAATTAAGGCCAAAAAGCCCACGTGGTAGCTTGCGTCTTCTTGACGTCTACGCTCCTTGGCTCGCCACATCGCCACTTACAACAAGAATCAGCCAATTTGATCTTTCCACATGTGAACGCCTTCTCTACGAGTCAAGCCCCACAATGATGACTGTATATTCACTTTCATTTCTTCTCGTTTACGTTTTTGCTACTTGCAATTTGCTAATTTGCCGCTACGTACACAAAATTAAACCTAATACTATTTTTTACTAACTCCGTTCCTGTTCTGGGTTTGATTTTATTTTTCAAAGTTGCTGTTGCTGCACTCTGTTAAAAGTGAAACGTGTCGGTGTCGTCTTTTAGAATTTTAGGCTCTCCCTTTAAAGTCATAGTTACTTTTTTTTTTTTTAAAGAATTTTCAAATGCACCTTTTGATCATTCACCGGAAAATGTTTTAGTATATAGAATTAACATTAAATTGTAATATCGTAGGATCCAAGCATAAAGAAACACACTGCCACATAGCCTCTGTTTATTCCCATCGCTAACTATTTCTCTTTCTCATTCTCTCTCAGCCTTGAAAACACTACTGCCTTTTTCTCTCTTTTCAATATTCACAAAAAACCCATTGCTTGGTCTGCAAAATTTCATCTTCTTTCCCGTTCTATCTTCTCCTTAGATTGAGCAAACTGATCAAAATTTCCAAAAAATGGGAAGATTATTACAACACAAACTCATCGCAATCTTAGTACTCTCCATCGTCTTGACACTACAACGTCCCTTGAGTGTCGTGTCCTCGGAGTTGACAAACTCAAGTACCGTGGCATCATCCAAGTACCAGATCGAATGTACAATGTGTTCATCGTGTGAAAACCCATGTGGGCAAGTACCATCTCCGCCGCCGCCATCACCTCCACCACCATCACCGCCGCCAGCTTCTTCTTCCTCCAACTGCCCACCACCACCGTCACCACCCAGCAGCGGCTCCGGTGGCGGTTCCTACTACTACTCTCCACCTCCACCTTCTAACCCCACTTATACTTACTCTTCACCACCGCCCCCCAACGGCGGCGGCGGCGGCATTGGTGGGTTGTACTATCCTCCGCCTACTAAAGGAAATTACCCAACACCTCCACCACCAAATCCTATTGTGCCCTACTTCCCATTTTACTACCACAGCCCTCCTCCTTCAGCTTCAGCTCAGTTAAAGTTGTGCTCTTTGTTACACCACACTGTCTTTATTGCTCTTGTTTTTCTGTTCATCTTTTGATATTATGGGAACTCAAAAGCTAGCAAATTAAAATGGAAAAAGAAGGTAAAATAATGTGGCAGATTTGCAGATCTGGAGGGGATTTGCAGGTGAGAGGACGAGATCAGATTCTTCATTCCTCATCTTCATCAGAGAAATGTTTCGCAAGTCGATGAACAAGAAAATTCAAATGGGATCATCTTCTTTTTTTTTACGCAGCAGCTTCATCCTCGATTCAAAGGTTAAAGAAGAAGACGAAGAAAATAAAAAATAATGATTAAATTAAGAAGAGTGAAGTGATCTTCTTTTGTCTCCTTCTCCATCTTCTTTACCTCTTACACTGCAGAGCGCATGATCTGTAATGTTGTTTGACAAATTAATTTGTACGTATTTTTGTTCCATTATTATTAGTGTTAACTAAGCAAATTACTTTAGTCATTTTTGTCAATGGTTAAGCTCTTCTAAAACATTATCAAATATTCATGCATATCAATTTAATATATTTATTTATAGCTTAATAGCTACCATAATTGTCGGTAGATATTATAGCAGTAATTGCTTTCAATAATTATTTACTTTTAGTTGGTACCCATTTGGTTGATGGACCGACCCTCCTCCTCCAATGAATCTTCAATATATTTTAATGAGTCAATTTTTTATGCATATCAAGTGAATTTTATATCACATGTATCAATTAATTTCTTTTGGTAGGCTTTATATATATTTACTTATTACTTGGATAAAATGGACAATAGGAATTATCCAAACACAAATACATAATGAATTGAATTCCAATTACAAGTAATACGTGTGTTGTATTAAATATTAATTAAGCTGAAAGCTTCCTTCAATTGAATATATTTTACGTGCTTATTGAACGTTATGATTATGATGACGTGGCGGCATGCGGGTCGATTGGTGGTGTGATATTCTGGTACTTTATGGACCTTTATACTAGGTGGGCTTGCACAAATCAGTTAGCCTTACAGGCGCCAGAAGGATCTGCAAAGTCTAATCTGGTAGACTGACAGAAGATTCTGGCTGGCTGTAAGTAAATACTTTTAATGGATCGCTGACTAGCAGTTTTTCTCTCTGTTCTTGGGAACTGAGCGGAAAATGCATATTTTTGCAGCCCAAATCCACCGAGTCCAAAAACAAGAAAAACAAACAAATTAAAAATTATATATTCCAATTTTGTTCTTAAAAAAAAAAAATTAACAAGTTGATTTAAAAACAAATTACCAATTATAATTAATATTAAGATTTTTATGCTCTTTTCTTTTTCCTGTGTGTTCACGAGGGTGCTGAGCCAACAGGGCCAAGGCCTAACCTTTCTCCATAATTCCATGTGAAGAAAAAATAATAATAAAGAAAGAAAGTGGGTTTATCCCCTTTTTTTAAAGAAAATGGGACCATTTTATTTTATTTTTTTCAGATTTCTTTTAAAATTGATCATCCCAACGATCTTCGAGATCAAATTATTAGGGGCGCTAAAAATCCAACCACCTACCATGTGCCCAAAATTGAAGGTTTCCCACTTGTTGCACAAAGGAAGCAACGCATAAAATTTGATGAGTTGGTGGCACATTTTAATTGCAAATATATATATATATATAATTTGACAGAAGAACAAATTCTTGGGATGCATAAACAGCCTGGAGAAGGGAGATAGTGTGGGCAAAAAATTATTATTATTGTTACTTCTTTTTTGGGTGTTAATTTTAGGAAAATTTCATAACTTAGTCCTTTAATTTTATTTGAATTTTTAAGTTTTTTTTTAGCAATTCAATTAAATTCTTCCTGTTAAAAAAATAACATTGGAAGTACATTTTTTGAAATAATAAGATAAATTTAATCAAATATAAAATTATTTATTCTGATTAAATATATAAATTTATCTTATAAATAATATTTTAAAATTTTATTTTAAATGATGTGTTAAATAATTAATAAATAATAAAATAATATAATGAGTTTAAAATTTGTACTATTTTAATTTTTAATGATTATTTTTACCTTATTGTCCTAAAAAGTATATTTTATTTGTTATTTTTTTATAATATAAATTAAATTAAATATTTAAAAAAATTAAAAATTAAGAATCTAATACATAATTTTTTATATAAAAAAAACTATTAATTTCCCCAATTTTTATCAGGAGAAATTATGGAGACAGTTAGCTGGACTCCATGTACTTGTTGTGGGTGGTGGGGGGATGTATTCAACTTGACCAATTATTCTCTGAAGATAACAACATTGCTGATAATTTTTTAACAGAAATATTTGGGATTTTGGGCACGAATATTCATGCAAAGTGTGAGCCACAATACGTGGTTTCAAGAGTAAAACTAAAACTAAATATTTGGGCACGAATATTCATGCAAAATGTGAGCCACAAAACTTGGTTTCAAGGGTAAAACTAAAACTAAAAAGGGTTGTTACCATGATTCCTCTTTTAAGTAATGTACAATTATACAAATATTTGAGAATTTCAAATTTTGATATTAATATTTAAAAAATATTACGTTAAAGAATCTTTCGTTATTTTTTAATAAATTTATTATTACGAAACATAAAATATTCAAATTAATCCTGTAAGGTGGTCATTTTAGCCGCTGGATTGGCATCATTATCGTCTTATTTTTGTCATTTTTAAAATTATTTTTATTGTTAATATTTATTATTTATTTAATTCATAGTCTGGATATTCTTTTTCTATTGCAACACGTGTTCTTTTGAATTGATATATTTTAAATTAATTTTTTCTAACAAAAAGATAGCGTTAATATTTTTCAAAGTATTAGTATTAATTTTTTATTTTTTTTATATTTATATTTATATACTTTACTTCAAGAATATTCATAATATTAACCCAACTAAAAAAAGTACAAAATTTATTGCGTCGTTTTAACCCACAATCCAAAAGAATGTATGTGCTGTGGCTGGCTCGCGACTGCTACAACCTTCAGTTTTGATACACAAATGCTGACCGGTGACTACATGAAGATAGAATGTGATTAACGAAATTAATTTATTTTATTTATTATTATTAGTTTTGATCTCTGTTTTAATCTTAATATACTAATAAAGTCCCTGAAGTTTTAAAAATATTCAATTACATTTTTTTATTACTTTTTGTTATTATTTTTATTTTTATCTTTAAAAAACGTCATTTGTAATTTTAAAAATATTAAAAATTAAATTAGATATTCAATATTTATTAAAAAAATAAATTGACAAATTTCCTTATTATGGTAAAAGTTCTAACTCTTGAAGCAAGGACTGCTGTGTTGGTGATGTCAAATAAATTAGGGCCTAACAATGGGTATTACCAAATCACTTGAAAGACGTTAAAAGCTCTTGGAAAATTTTGGTTGGTAGGTCAATGTGTTCATAATTTTAACACTACTGAACTGAGTTACTGAACTGTGGGTTATGAACTTATCACGAGGCATTCTTATGGGTTTATAAGTATGGACCCAACTTAGATCTTTGGGCCTAGGAAATTGAAAATCCCAAGAAGCTCCCAGCCCAAGTAGAAGGAACAAAGTACTTCCACGGTCCATTGTTTCTAAACACACCCCGAAATCTTAACTTATCGGTCTATTCACTCAATACGATTTCGTATGTATAATTAAAACAAACATTAGGGTTTTATTATGCCAACAGCGGCTCGGCGTTTTCAATCTCATGAGTAGCAAAGTCAATAAATCCATGATTAAGGTATCTTTTGGTAATTTCTTACTCAAAAATTTGATGGATTTTTTTTAAAGACAAAATTTGGAATTCATTTAAAAAATAATATTATATTTATATAATTGAGATGTAAATTTTAAATTTCAACTAATATATATTTAATGTAGATGAGTATCATATAACTACTAAATTATAACAATTAAAAATTTCAACAAGTACATAGTTATCGATCAATTATACATTAAATGGTTATAAACTTTGTATTTCAATAGTGTAATTCTAAAATTACTCTTTATTTAAAAGTTATAATTATCAATCCAATCTTTTTAATCTTTCCAGTTCAATTCAAACCAATTTATTTTTTATCGGATTCAATAAATTGATAGATTAAATTAAATTAAAAAAAATTTAATTTATTTTTTAAATTATATTTTTCATTTCAATTAATTGGAATGGATTGAAAAATCTTCCATCCACTTATAATAAACTGAATAGATTGTTGGGCAAATCCGTTAAATTCAATCCAACGAACATCACTACTGTTGTTTAAATTAAACCTATATAACTTTATTCCGATACTAACTCAAATATCTGGAGAGGAACAACTTATAAAAATTCGATTCCTAAACTTTGAGAGTGCCCCGGGTATAAATTGAAAGAGTGGAGACTTTTGCAATACATGATACCCGTTCTTTTGAAGAAAATTTCTGAAGTATCGTAGAAAAGAATCTATTACAAATTCCACTTAACCTTTCTTCCAATAAGTGCTTTTGAACAAAGGTGATTTTCCCATGTGTAGCAGATGCTTCCATTACAAACGGCATGTATAGTGTCGCATCACAAATATTTTCAACCATATCTTTAAATTTTTGGTGGGTGATAAAATTTTTTTAAGATTATATAAGTTGTTGGAACGGTTCACAGGTCAAAATTTTTAAAAGATCCGTTGATATAGATAAAGATTCGGGTTAAATTCGTGACTTATTAGGATTGTTAATATTGAGATTTATACTCATATGCTATCCTAATTTTATATGAATATTGCATACTTATGTTATAAATAAATATATCATTAAATTGTTAATTATTTTTATTAAAGTAAGATGTTTGTAACATTTCAGATATTATATTGATTTGAAAAATTTTAAATCAAGTTTAAAGAGTTAGAACCTTTTTTGAAAAAGAACAAAGAGCTAGAAATATACTCGCAATAACATAGTTGTAAATAGTTGTAAGCGTTGCTAAAAAATATCATTATGTAAATATGTTCTCAAATTAAATATTCTTGATCTATTTTCATTGATGCAGGGTCCATCGAATGAAACCGATTAACATAGATCAATGTATGTCTATATCCGGATAGTTCAAATTGTTAATCTTAATAAACTATGAGTTTAGTGGAAGTTCGTATAAATATAAATGTATTTAGTAAGGCTTGGATAATGAACTAGACTCAATGAAGACTTTCAATAGATTTCCCATAAATTTGTCAGTGGATGGTTTTTTCGAGTTGAGTAGTATTCGTGGTCCTTAGACCTGAGCACCACAGTGTGCTTATGAGTGATCCACCATATTTAAGTTCCACACATGTTAGAGACCTTTCATGATCTGACCGCTGCGTGTCGCTAAGTATGGTCCGATGCTTATAGAGTCTGGTGTGTGTAGATATGGGATCCATCAGCTCATATGGGTGAGTTAAATATCCAGATGCTCTAAGGTTGTATTATAGGAAGTCTTATAGCCATAAGCATTTAACCCGAGAAAGAGTTCCTTGTGGAGTAAATAATATTGTAAAAGAATTTGCATACATTATTTATTGAAATATGAATCAAAAGAGATAAGTTTATGGTTGAATAATAAGGGATTTGACCCTGTTGATCTATGTCTCCACTCTTCCAGGATATTAGTGATGGAGAAATTGTACGAATATGGATTAACTTAAACTTGTATGGTTTAACTCACAATTTTGTATTATTCATAACGTGTGTGTATGGTATCGGTTATACACTTACAGAAATATTTCGTGAGACAAAATGGGTATGAACTTAGGGTGTCTCACTATATGAAGTGTACGCGTTGAGCACGTGGGTAACGCACCGAATCGAATTGTTCGATCTGAAAAGTTTTCAAAAAATATAAATTTACTTCAGAGTCTCTCGAGTAGTAGATAAGATTTAAATGTTAAATCTAAGATTGTGTCAAGTGAGACTTGACACTTTTATCTATTTAGTGTATGTCTTAATTTGTGCCAATAATTTATATAGGTACTAAATTGAGTATCGGTAGATATTGTTACCATTTAAATAAAATAATTATTATTTTATTTAAATTAAATTAATTAGTCACTTATTTATTTCAGAGTTTCTTAGAGAGCTCATATAATTTAAGTGCTAAGCTCAGAATCTAAGTAAATGAGACTTGTCATTTTATCATTTTTATTAGACATCACATATTATACCATTAATTTGTCAAAGCATGACATGTGGTATATATATTATTGGTTTAATTATTAAATATTAATAATTAAATTGATTGAAGGGGTGTAATTTTTATTTTATTTATTAGATTCCAAAAACAAAATAATTTCCGTCATTTATAAATGGAAGCATTTGGTGGCATCTTTTAATTGTTTAAAGCAAATTGAAATTGAATTAAAAGTAATGCAATCAATAAAGAAGAATGTGGCAATGATTTAAAGTTTTACCATTTGTTAATTTTTAATTGATTAAAGCAATTGAAAATGAATTTAATTCAATTTACTGTAACAAATGATGTCATAATCAAAATTTAAAATTAAGACATAGCATATTTACAAATAGATTGATAAAGTATGGTGTCACCAATTATGTCTAGCACAGATAGCCCCTTTAAATTTTGCCACCCAAGCAAATGCAAAGCGTGAAGTATAAAGAAAATAAATATTGTTATGCTTTTTTAATTTAGACACTAGTTTGTTTTTAATTAAGTAATAGGTGACAATCAAATTCTATAAATTGCAAGCCTTTCTTCATTTTATTTGTACAAGTGAAAAAAAAGTAATATATATATAATTTATTTGAGAGAAATAAAAAATGAAGTAAGAATTACTTTAAGTATTTTATATTTTAAAAAAAAAGTTATTATTTTAGATTGCGGAAGCCCACCACATATCTGACTAAATTTATTCAAAACACGCTTCGAGGACGAATCCTCTAATTTTATTAATGTAATAAGATTATTTTACTATATATTAATTCTGCTGCGTAATATGTTATTTTTAAAATTGTTAAAATACATATATTTATTCGTAGCACGGTGTACACGCACATAACACTAACAAAAATGGTATCAGAGCACCGTGTTGTGTGCTTATATTTAGAGTGTACGTGGCATAATTTAATTACGCATGTTACTCTAAATATTTATATTTTAGAGTTTAAAAATAAATCGTTTATTTTTTACAATTTATAATTGTTATAAATGTGATAAATATTGTGGGTTATTTGTTTGTGCTGGTAATTACAATGAGAGCCTTACTAATGGGGGTTGGTTGTCTTTACACAAAACAAATGTGTGATTAAGAATCACGGCTCCATGAGATGGGGATAGAATTAAGTAATCTTTCTTAATCAGATTTAATTATGTACCATTACGAGATAATATTACACGTTGATCCGTCTTGTCAATACGGTGTTAGTCAAGTCATATCGATGTTTCCTAATATTGCTAAAGTGTGAGGGATTTAGTCAGTGTGATTTTGACTATGCCAGTTAAATATGATATGAGACAAATATATGCGAATGTATTGTCCAATATTGCTAAAGCGCGAGAGTAGTATCAATAACATATATTTGATTATTGACAAGTTAATCTGAAATGCACTTATCCAATATTGCAAAAGCTTGAGGATAACGTGTATTTAGGATCAGTGATATGAGTTGCATAAAATGGAATTAACAAAAGTTGTCTACTTTTTGAATTTTACAATGGCTAATATTGCTGTAATAATCACTTATCCACAATCGGTAAAAATAAATATTTATATGTATGTATAATATTAGTATTTTATTTGTATGTGGATGATACTTAATTTATGTATTGTTATTATTATTGTTTGTATAGATTAAAGACATACTATTAGTATTAGGTTTATTTACAAGACTTTAGATTTATTTTAGGGACCAAATTGTAATACTTTAAAAAATTTGAGAGCTAATTCGTAAATACTAAAAATTAGCCTCTTAGTATTAAAATATACATTTATAACCCTAATTCACTCATTTTAGTCGAGTCACCTCTTTTAGAGTGAGAAAGGAGAGAAAGAAAGGGGAGAGAAAGAGAAGAAGAAGAAGAAGAAGAAAGTTGTAATTTAAACTTTAAGAGATATATTATAACTCTTTCTTAGTTTTTTGGTGTTAATTTAATTAATTCCTTTAAGTTTTTATTTTTGAAATATGTACAATTGAGGATTTGATGTAGATTTCGTAAGATATTGTGAGAATTGATGATGATTTATGTAGATAGCTTGATAAATCATGATGAATTGCAGAATTTCTACTTGATAGTCTCTTGATCCAAGAATTTTATAAATTGTTGTGCTTCGATTTTGATTTTAAATTTTCAGTATATGAAATTAGACATGTTTAGAATCATTTAAGACTTTGAATCGATTAAAAATTTCAGAAATTGAATTTGTAATGAATTTACCAAAATGACTCTAAAATTCTGAAAATTTTATGTGTTAATAATATGATATAATGAAAAATTATTTTTGATCTACTGAATGATCTTAAAAAATTACGAATTTATGGAATATAATAAATATATATGTCTAATATGATATATTCAAAATTAAAAATTTATATCAATGTGGTTAAATTGTTATGATTTTTTAAAGCGTATCAGCTCATTGTAGTATTTGATTAACAGATTTTTAAAAATATAAAATAAAATAGTTTTAAAATACTTTTGCCAAGGATTTTGAAATAAAATATTTATCATGGATTAAAATATTTGTCAAGAGTAATTCTATAGTAGTTTTATAATTTTTGAGTTAGTATATGATTTTATAAAATTGGGAGACTGATCATTGTTCAATAAATATCTTGATCCCGCCAGAATAATAGTTTGGATTTGATGGTGTTTATGAAATGAATTATGTCGGGATTATGATATAATATTCATACACGAGGAGAATATATGAGTTAAGAAATATGTATTCTGATTTTGGAGCAATTGGACATCATTTGATGTATAAGAAAATTTTGTTAAGTGTAAGTAGTTAGAATGATAAGTTTTGAGAAAGCAAGTAATTAGACCAATTCAATGTGATAAGTGCAATAAGTAATTTTGTAAGATATTTAAAGTATTTTGTGTGAATATTGAGACTCATGAAATAATTAATCTCCATTAATAAGTTAAGGAGAATTAAGCCTTATAGCCGAAAGTGTTAAGAGGTAAGTATACTAGACTTTTACTGAAATCACAATAAGCATAGTAATTGTCTATGTATGGTTTTGTAAATATGCTTAGAAATATGTTTATGTTATGTCAAAGTATATTTGATATAAAATGTGAAAGACATGTGTTTATGAATGTGAGCATTGACATTGAGCATGATATACATGTGTTTATGAAGGTGAGCTTTCAAAATAAAATATGTTTAACAAAAAAAACTTTTGAAGTGAAAAATATCTATGAGATATGCTTAGAAATATGTTTATGTTATGCCAAAGTATATTTGATATAAAATGTGAAAGACATATGTTTATGAATGTGAGCATTGACATTGAGCATGGATATACATGTGTTTATGAAAGTGAGCTTTCAAAATGAAATATGTTTAACAAAAAAGTCTTTTGAAGTGGAAAATGTCCATAAGATACGTTTTGTATTTTGAGGATGCTTGAACTCACTATTTATTTAGTAGACACCTTATGTAATTTGTGGAGCCTTTATGTGTGGTCTTTCCTTCGAGATTGGTATATGTTATGTATTCAGTATGTAAGGAGGATCCTATTGGTACCTAAAGGAAGATTGAGTCATCACATTCGTGTGGTAGCGTATTGGTGCATGTGAGAGGACTCACCGATGATCAGAGTGAGGGTTTAGCTCTTACCTTCGGGCATGAGCATTATATATGTGTAATTTAAACCTCACTTGTACTATTCCTCTCATACAGTATGTCACCTACGAGTGACATTTGGCTCATTATGTGATATGTGATGTGTAAGTCCTACTAAGTAGTAGTTGAGTGATGGTATTCCTATTATGTGTTTTGAAAGAATGTGTAAGCGTTTACATGATATGTGATTTGATAAGATTATGATTTTGATTGATCACAACATATTATACATATGCATTGTGTACATATATGTATTTGTATTTGATATATGAAAAACTAGTATGCTTACTGAGTTTTATACTCATTATAGTTTATGGTGATTTCAGGTAAATAAGGTACATTTGTGCTTAGCAGATTTGGCAAGGCTTCTGCTGTTCCTTGGGTTCCCTAAGTTGTTAGGTTGCTAAGTGTTTCATTTGGGGACACGTGGGATAAGATATTTGATTTGTCCCTATTGAATAAATACTTATGTATTATTTTGATTGTGTGTGGTTGGATTTAGTTTAAGTTTCACAAAGTGTAGTAATGGATTGATTTTAAGTAAGAATTTACAATGAATATATTCTGGGCTTCCGGTAACAAAGTTGCTACTGGTGACGTAGTAGAGTGTTAATCTCTGAGAAAACTCTACGTATCTCCGATTTACTAATTGTCCCAGTCATAATTCAATTGCTATAATTCTAAAAGAAATTAAAATGAATGTTTAAGTATTATTGAATGAATGTAAGTGATATTGTGTGTCAGATCTTTTGGGTCTGGGGCGTGACACATTGTTAGGGAGATGGATGATAAGGCGACAAGGGACGAGGGTAAGCTACCAACGAGAGTTGTAGAAGTGCTCGGGGAGTACTAGGGGATCCTGCCAACTGTCATACTATAGGTGCAACCACATCAGGGTGATACTGAGCAAGGAAAAAAGTTGAAGGTAGGGTTTACACTTCCAACTACAGCACAAAAGCTTCAACCAAGATTAATTGAGTTGTGGGGGCTACTCAAGAAGTTGTTGGGTAGGGGTGTCACTCATCAACTCAAAACGTCACATGGTGTGCACTTTCAGCACAAGAAGTGGGGAAGAGACAAGCAGTGGCATGTCAAGCATCGTGCGATGGACTTTGTGATAGAGATGATACTTCCACCACAATGTAAGACAGCATGCCCACTTCACAAGAGCCTTGATCGTAAGGACGAACGGCAGGGCCATTTCCTGTTGCCAAGAGGGTAGCAATGTCTCGCATATGGTGAAGATACTTTCGAGACAACAGCTACACTCGGTGTTTTCTGAGAGCTGTTTGATGTTATACCGAGGGGGTATGAAAGACACGGAGTAAAAACAGAAACCTTTAAAGATTTTCACATTGGACGACAAAGAGACGAAACTCATCCGTGACGGACGAGTGGTGTAGGAGAGAAATCCACCTTCAAAGTGTGAGTACTTTGTCAACTGGAAAAGGTACCCGATATTAATGTATACTGGAGATACGAGAGCGCATAACGATAGATTAAAAATAAGATATGCAGTTTCTAGCGAAGATGCGACGAGGGCGTCGTGTGAATTTGGTGGGGGAGAATGTCACGCCCCAAGTGTTCTCAAGAATTTTTTCGAACACTTGGTGTACGACAAGGCCTCCTAGAAGTTATATGGGCTGCTGGAGCGATTCATGGACATGAACTTTTAGAAGACTCGCTGACATAGGTGAAGATCCGAGCCAAGCCCATGACTTATTAAGGTTGTTAACCTTGATTTAGAATAAGAATATTCCATAGCATATGTGATGGTATTTAGGAATATTTCATGGCATATTATTTCATTTTGTATGTACACCTTAGATCTCAACCGTCGATTGTATAAGACTATTGGTATATAAGATAGAGACCCTCAATTGTACAAAGCATACAATACAATACAACACATCACAATACAATCTTATAACTTATATTTCTCTTCAATAATATAAATTTTTTTTTCTCAAACACCTTATAAGTGTGTTTGTTTTTTTTTTGTGTGATTTTTTAAATTGCATAACGTGCAACACCTCTAAAGATGCATAATTCTCAAAAGAGTCATAACATTAAAATATGAGAAGGCTGCAACCTACGACTAAAGTTTCAATCTTTCAATGTCACTTCTTGCTACAAATTAGGGTGGCTCTTTGTGTGGTTATAATGTCTAATTCTATTTGGGTAAATGATTACAAAAATTTAAATGGACAACAATAAAATAACCCATAATTATAACAACGCTATGCCTCGCATATAAAATTTGTATTTTAATTAATCAAATGTTTAATATATTTATTATTAATTAATTTTATATAATTATTATGTTAATAAAAATTAAAAAAAATTAAAACTTATTTATTATATAATAATCATTAATTAATGATACATTAGTTCCTAATTTTATAAACCCCACGCTATTTATATAAAATTTCAATCTAATGCTCGTTGCTCCCGTCTTTCGGGCTTAGTCATGCAATTTGAATATAATTTTTAATAACATGTTAACTTAATTAAAAATAATTTAACACCCAACATTTAGTTGTCTATTTACGAGAAATTATTTTGTAGAAATTCTATAATAGCACAACTAAAAAATATATGTCCATTTTCTTTTGACAATTTTATATTCTCCTTTGCGATTTTAACTTTAAAAATAAGTGTTTTTAAATTTTAACTCTTACAAAATTTTAAAATTTAAATTATATATAGATATATATATATTTAGAATATTTTAACCCTCTATTTTATATATATACACATTTTAACTTCTCTTTTTTTTTTTAACTCCACCCTTTAAAAAAAACCTTAAATTAAATTCTACTCTCAATTATGAGATAATAAATAAAAAAGTCGCCTCCAAAATATTACTTGAGTGGTCGCTAAGATGCACTAAATCTGCAATCACATAAGTTAAGTAAAGTTGGGGACTGAGATTAAGTATTTAGGGCAATTTTCTCTTAAACTATTTTAAAAAAATAATAATTATTATTATAATAATAATAATAAACAAATTAAATCTTTTTCTTGTGAGATTAAATCTCTTTTCACATTAGGAGGTTGTTGTCCCTCACTAAGAGGGTAATTGATCCCTTGTTAGGAGGGTCTATATACTCGTTTAAAGCTTAATTTTAGTATCAGGATCTAATTATTTCTCTTCTTAAGATGGTATTTAGATCCAAACGTTCATCAATAAATATAAATTATGTTGTTTCAATAATTCTTTACTTAAAAAAATAATAAATACTTTAATATCTTAATTTTCAATCAATAATATTAAAATTTTCAACCAAAAAAAAGATGGTCTCAATCTAGTTGCAAGACATGCATTTTAAGTTACTTTTGGTCAATATTGATGTAATGCATGGTTCACCATACAATGATGATTGTTTTCCAATTCCCATATTACTTTACATAAAAGTTATAGATTAAAGTACTTTTTATAAGATTTGGTACTATTGGAATGAAAGAGATAAGCCATGTTTTGGAATCTAAAAAGTATTGAATGTTCTTTTCCAAGTATTTTAGTTCTTTTTTTCTTTTGTTTTTTCAAAATAAAGAATTTTGATCAACAAATCACTATCATCCTTAATAATAAACTTGCATGATTAATTTAACGAGCAATACGATGAATACAATTGTGTATATTGTGTAACAGTGACAAGTTAAATTTGATTCTAATACCGTGATTAGATCAGTAGATGATGACTCGATTTACTAATTACTAAATTTGTTTTGGGTATTAAAATTTTTTATATCCCATAAGGCTTCTATTTCTTTTCAATTTGTATGCAAATTAAAATTCTTTTTTAAGTTAAACTGAAGTTTTTTATACAAAAAAGTTAACATTTATTAATATTTAAATATAAATAGTCAAAATTTATTTTTTTACTATTTTTTTTTCTTTTATTAATCGTCGATATACTTATGATAACTTAAGTGAAACGCTAAGTTATGAAAAGAAATTATAAAAAATGCACCCATTAATGGGTGTGACAGTTTTTTTCTCTTTTAGCTACAAGTCTTTTAAATGTCAAAAACAAAACCTATGGCGCCAAAAGAAAATAACAAGAGAATTTTAAAACACACACATTAGAAAATTAGAAGAATATTATATTTATTTCTTCAAGTACAATCCTCCATTTTTAAATTACTCATTGAAGATTCAATTTTTTTTTCAAAGTAGGATCATTTTCCCTCTTAATTTATAAATAGCAAAACTGTTACATGTACCTTTTAAGTGGGAAAGTATATTGGGTTAATTTTTTTGCTTATAACTAGTATCTTTAGCCTTACCTTGTCCTCGTGGTTAAAAATTTAAAAGTTGAAACTTTCATATATTTCCTTTTCCTGTCCCCCCAAATTAACTTTAGTATATATTCTAATGGGTCACCTCATGAAGCATCCAAAGTTTTCACAAATCAAAAAGCATGAACAATTAGAAAACCAAAAGTCAATCCCATTTTTATACCGTTTTACCTCTCAAAAACTACTGCTTGTACTAAAATTCAATTCAATTTGTTTCATATTCATCTTATATCTTTTGTCACCAGATCGCTCAATGAAATTTACCATAATACACATTCCTTGAGATACCCTTTACCCAATTTCATTTTGGCTGATTGATGTGCACCACACAAACCAAACACATGAAATGAACAAATAACATAAACAGAAAGATAGCGACACATCAACCAATTGGCTTGTGTTAGGAAAAATTAAAATCAATCTCCATTTCTTACACTTACTTCCCACAATACAGTTAGTTAATACTAAAATTATCTAAAAATAACCAAAAAAATTATAAAAAGAAATTCCCCAAAAAAACCAAGAACAAAAATCATCACAAGATAATTGGCCAGGGGATATATTCTTAATTCTTAATCGTGAATCCCTAATCTTATTACCACTCAAGTGATCACATCACTCAAAACTACTAACTAAGCATAAACAGAGCCATAAGAAAGAGCCATTAACAACACAGCAGCTTGTTCTTCTTCTCCCAACTTCTTCCGTTGCTTCTCTACCGTTGATCTCTGCATCAACACTTCTCTTCCCAGAGCATACAGTCTCTGCTTCAAGCTCTCTCCAAGCTTACTATTACTGCTATTATTACTCGAACTGTTACTGCTACTATTACTGTTGTGGCCTCTTTTAGTCTTTTTGTCTTCTTTGTTGATGCCCAAAACAGCTCGTCTCTTCTTCCTGCTTCTGATCCCACATGCGTTACATAGCGACTGCAAAATTAAAATCAAAACATGATCGTTAATTTGAAAGTCGAATTGATCACAATGATCACGTATGATTTGATTTGCTTGGTTCAACTGAATTACCTTAGGACCAGCTGGGCCACCACGCCAAAGAGGGGTTTTGGTGGTACCACAATCAGCACAGGTCTTCTTGTTGTTCTCGTTCACATGATTATTACTATAACTACTATTATTATTACTATTTTCTTCTGATGAAACCCCACCCTGGCTCTTGCTGCTATTCACTTCATCAAACTCCAATACCTGCAAAAGAAACAGACGCAGCAAAAGAAGACAACTGATCAGCTAAGATTCGGACGGATGGAGCCAAAACCATAGCTCAAAACTAGAAAAATAAGCATGATCACTCACTTTCTCGCTTGGATCCAGCATTTTTACCAGCTTTTCAAAAGATCCAAGACAAACCCGGATGAGAAAACTTGAAAACCGAGGTGGGTATTGAATCAAAATAAGAGAACCTTTCAGAAACCAGCGATGATTAACAAGAGGATATATAAGCGATCTAGCTAATGATTTGCTACAAGAAAATGATTGACACTCTGTGAAAGAGAAAGAGAGTGATGTAGCTTTAGCCTAAGCTAAGAAAGAGAATAGAGTGGAGTGTATTTTGTGAGGTGCCGCTAAAGAGAGAGAGAGAAGAAGCAAATGAGAAATCAAACCGACACAAACAGAGACCAAAGACCACACGCAGGGCAGATCTAGAATAAACTTTGGTTCATTTTATATATATATGAGACGCGAAACCCTAGCTTTGGTAGTGTGAAATTACTTAAATGCCCCCTTTTGTATTGAATTTTTTTTTTCAATTGAACCCGCCTTTGGCCAAATTGCTTAGCAACCAACACCCCGCCAAAAAAACCTAAAACGTAAAAAAAGGATCTCTGAAGTGAACTGAAAATCAACAAAAAAAATGGCGCCATTTCAATGATTTTGCCTCCTTGTGATATTTCTATTTCTTTATTAATAGTTTTTTTTTAAATGTTTGATATGGTACTCATTCATCAGATATGTACATTTCTGAAGTGTCAAATGTGGACCGTTTGATAAGTCAACTGAGGGTCTGGGGGCCTACCTTTTTAAATCCTTAAAATTACGTTTTCATTTTATTTCTCACTTGTCAATTATCATATTTGTCATAACCAACTCACTAGTCACCAGCTAAAACTCAGAATCAATGTCTGCCAACATTAGTCTGGTTTTCCGGACGATGTTTGGAAAAGAAAAAAAGATTTTAGATCAGTTCGGTTTGAAATTAACTTATGGTTATGGGTTCTCTACTTTTAATAAAACCCACCATATGAATCGAAGTAAACTAAATCGATTCGATTGGTTTTGATTCCTAAGATTGTTCAAAGTCTGTTTGAAAACTATTCATTTTAGCCCATCAATCACCAATCTTCAATCATTAGTCACCAATCTTCAACTCTTCAAGCAACAAGCATCAAAGTGTAGGCTTTTTTTTTTAGCAATGGCGACGATTTCAACTTCTAATTGGCACTTAGCAGTGCAAAAGGTTGGTTCCTGTCAGTCCAGTCTCGTCTCGTCTCGTCTTTCTTCACTCTCAGTATTTCTCTTCTTTTGTTTAAGGGGTAGCCAAAATGTTGTCGTTTTGGTCTTTTTTTTTTAAATAATAATTTTAAATTTTGTTACAAATTTACCGGTGGATTTTTGTTTATTTTGGATTTAAACTGAAATTTAACCAAAATCATTTCAATTTTCAACTTACGGGATTGACAAAAATCTACCTGTTGAATTGAAAAAAGTTTATGTTTGGTTTGATTCAATTCGACCCGATTCGATTTAATTCCAATCACCAAATTTCAGAACCAAATGGACATGCCCACCTCTACATGTGTTATAAGCTTATAAATTTAAAACAAAATTATAAAAAAAAATTGTCCATTTTAATTGTATAGTGCTTATAATATGGCGTAAATGTAGTCAAATATATATATATATATGGTGAGCAACAAATATTATTTAATTAATTTACAATATTTGTATAATTTATAACGTGTTATAAATTCTTTAAACGTGTATCAAAATTTTTTATATGATAAATTATGTAATTTATTAAATTATTATTTTTTATATATATATATTTATATTTTAAAAGAAAAAATAACTAAATTATAAAAACTAGATCATGAGTAAGTGATAGTTGATCAGATAAGACTCCTAAAACAAAACCTGAGGTATCAGCCCAGCTTGTTTTGTTTACCCACTTTGCAACTTGGGGAAATTTTACAATTTAGCTCCTTAATTTGCAAATCTATGTATGAATTATCCAAAAAAGTGAAGAGAAAAACAAAAAAGGAACCCAAGTCAAAATGGTGGAGAAACCCTTTGGCCTTTACAGCATGACAAGACAAGAAACCAAAAAATGGTGAATGGCATAAAATTACCGAAGCAACTCACTTAAAGCACACATGGGCACATACATACACACACATCCATACAACTAAGAAAGAGATGAGTTTCTTGTTTATGATCCTCATAAATCCTAATACCATTACCATCATAATCAGAAAATCTCTTTGTGTGTGTGTTTCAACATTGGAACACAATGACAAAAACACCAAGGAAGATGACTCGTCATTTTCATTATTTATGGGATGAAAATGAGGGTTTTAAGTGTTTGTGGCGCACAGCACCAAGGCAATTATGGCATTTTTTTTGTTACACGTCTTAATTAATATGAAGAAAAAGTGGAAACATATAACGAAAAGGGCTGTAATTTGTATGGTTCCTGTTGAAAGCCTGGAAGATAAGAAGAAATAAAACGAAGATGAAGATGAAGATGAATAAAGGGAGAGAAAAACAATGAAACAAACAACTATCCGCCAGATATTATGTGACAGTGAAGGAAAATGATAGCTCGTGAAGTGAGAGTGAGACTGGACAAAGTCAACATTTAAGCAATTGCAAGACCATAGATCTTATTATTATTATTATTTAAAAAAGAAACTTTTGCCTTTTGTTCATTTAAGAAGTCATTGTTGAAACTAGATGGAATTAGCTAATTAAAGGCAATTCTCTAATTGATATTAATTAAAAAGAAGAAAGTATTTGTCTGCGAGCTGCAGCTGCTACTGCTACTATGTGAGTGTCTCTCTCTCACTCTCTGAAAAGTCTGCAAATAGTAACATCATTAATGGGCTGCGCTTCTTTTTCTTTATCGTCTATATATATATATATTTTTTGAAATTTTCTTTGTCGTCTATTAAGTACTGATTTCCTTGCTTGTCTCTCGTTGAAAATTCGTAGCTGTGTTGAAAATTTGAACTCCATCCTCGTATTCAAAACTAATAATGATAACGTCAAAACAGTAAAGAAAATAAAAAAAAAATAAAAGGTTCGATTTTAATGAATTTATAGTTCACTAAAATTATAGAGGTGTCTCATCGTATTACTTCACTTTCTCTTTCTATACAATTTTTACATTTTGTAATTTTTTTCTACAACTAAATTGTCATTCTTCTTCTTTTTTAATGTTTTTTTTTCTTTTCTTACTTGAAAAGAATGAAGAAAAATTTAATTATTGAAATAGTCTTAATTTGAACTTTATATATAATGATTTTTATTATCTTAATTTCTTAAATTTTTGTTAATTTTTTTTATCATGAATTAGGTATAACTGTGAGAGAAAAAGAAATAAGACAAAATTTTAAAAGAGAAGAAAAAAACGTTTTTGATAAACTTTATACCTCTCACTTACCCATAGTCCAATCGACATTGGCTGCATTTTAATTATACTCTTTATTCTAGTTGATATGTCTAATCAATAATTATTTATTTATATTATTATTCATCAATTTTAAAAATTGCGAGGGTTCAAGTTCCCGTATTAAAAAAAAAATTATTTGACTCCCTGTTTTTCCTACTTTTTTTTTTTGGTTAGCAATTTCAAACTCCTTGAATTTCTCGTTATACTATTTTCTTTTTTTAATTATTAAATTATTTGAGCATAAATTTTTTTTTTCTTTTATTGCAAGTTTTGTGGTATATATGATAGACTACAAACAAATAAGTTTGCCACTTATTAGGTAAATATTAATTTTTTTATTAATATAATAATTATATAATACTAATTAATAATAAAACATTAAATATTACATTAATTAAATATAAAATTTATATCACATCTACATAAACATAATATTATTTATTAAAAATAAGAAGTCGAAATATTTTGGCAGCATGATTAAAAAGAGTCAAACCAAAGAAACTGAACCAAGTTCATCTTCTTCTCTCATACGAAGAAGTTGACTAGGGTTTTGAAATTGTACCAAAATGGGCACAAAGGAAACCCTTTTACTTTACAGAAATATGGGAATAAAAACGTATTCCTATGCTTTTGGGGCACTCGCACTTTGAGTTTGAACGAGTTAGAAACCCCATATATTTTGTTAAAAACGATGCTTTAGTTTATTCAGAATCTTCTGAGCAGCCAGCTGTATGTTTGTATTCCTAGTCCAACAAGTTCCCTAATTTCCTAAATCTTCTAAACCTTCTAAACCTTCCAAAACTATAAAGTGAAATAAAAAAAACAATTATTAGTAGTAAATATGGAATTAAATATTAACTTAAACAAAGTAAATAAATAAAAAGCAAATGCACATGCTCCCCATTTACGCATACAAGCATTACAACCCTTTTCTCTCTTTCCCTGTCGTTTTTAGTTGACAATTGTTTGCTCGGTCAAAATTTAGGGTGTCATTAGCCTTCAGTTCTCTTGATCAAACAAACACAGCTACCAACTCAGACATTACAATGGGTATTTGGGATCTAAATCATTTATATCCCTTTTAAAATGATAGATCCAGAATCTCATCATCAATATTTACACATTAGGGTCAATTTTTCGGTGGGACAATAACAACAGGAACCCTATTTTGTACATCTTCTCAAATAAGACACTGTAATTTGCATTCCAAATCCTATGTCTTTGACAAATGACAATTATTGAAATGACATAAATGCACTTTAACATCATTAGAATTGCAACCATCATATTACAAGCTATGCTCTATAAGGGCGTGGCAGTCGTTAGTGTTGCCTGTGTTGGGAGCTTGGGATCCTGGATAAAGGACCCATTTGATACAAGTGGACAAACTATGTCCTTATTTGGAAAAAGTTTGAAAACAATGGGACCTGGATCTTATCGTTCAATTGCAAGAACTCCAATTCAATTCAGCCCAAGTTCCCCATTGATCAAGTCAAGCACCCTCTGATAATTTAGATCAAGCTAAAATTTGAGCGTGTGAAGACAATGACTAACATATACCTCTGACGAGTACCATTGTTATGCGATTCAGATACATGTGCCAATTGTGTTTTAGATTAGGATAGAGATGAAGGTAGGAACACATGAGAAATAATATCACACAATTCAAAAGATACTGCTAATTGCTTGCAAATACATACACCAGACAAAAAGACGTATTTGGTTACTCAGATATATTCACCCATCACTAAGAAACACATGCACATGCCTAACCATAGAGACTATGATTACAAGCAAGACTCGTAAGGACAAATTGAAGACTCGACACTTCCCCAACTACCACAACGCCTTCAAGGGAGTCCTTGGACATGCAAACAACAAATCTTAACACTTCTTCCATTCCTCTCAAAAGCATTCCAAGGCAAAAAAACACGTACATCATCATATTGTAATTTAACCCACCCCGCCTCACTTTATTGGACACTGTAGTATAGACTGACCTTTTGTTGGCACCTCTTCAACCACCACAATGGACACTGGACCAACTTGTAACCAGACATGCAAAGGTGGCCCAACCTGACTCGACATACCTTGTCAACCCAAGCATGAACTTCTGTTCCATCCGACAAACTACAGTTCCCTGCATTTTTTGTCGATCAGATGAGCAAAATTTACCTTCTAAACAGCATATTCCACATTTGAAAGAAAATGGCCACTTATGACGCACCCTGAAATCAAACATTCAGAATATAAATCAAGCTTACCTCCCCACCTGATCATAGAGTAAAAGGCTATAAGGATTTTTTAACCAAAGTTGAATCCGCCAGATGGAACGTGAACCTCATTCCCTCCGAACTGGAAACCTTGCTGAGGACCATCAACTGCAACCACTGTGTCATCCTCTTCCAACCAGTATGTCTCCAGAATCTTTACTGCCTTCTCATAGATCTCATTGTTGTCATGGCTCTGTAGATTTTCAATCTTTTCTAGTCCCTCAGCCTCCTCGACCAATTGGGCATAATGATTAACATCAGTGTTACCCATATTCTTTTCAGCTTCCCCAGCCTTCAAAATGTTCTCTAATCCTTCTAGACAAACAGTGACAATGCGTGGATCAGGGCATACAAAGAGATCACATAATGGTTTTATGCATCCTTGATTCACCAGGTACCTAGCATACACAAAAAGGTGGTTATAGTCAATTTTGCAGCAATAAGAAAAGTGGAGCAGAAGAACATGGGAAAAGGGATGAGATTATAAAATGAAGAAAAAGCATACTTGATTTGTTCATGAGTACCGCCCGAGGTAGCATTTGAAATTGCCCAAGCAGCCTCTTTTTTTATATCAAATTCAGCATTTTGAAGCAGATTGACAAGAGGGCCTATTAAACCAGCATCAATTATGGCCTGCATCAGATTAAAAAGGTCAACATAGGTACCAAGAAATCAACCAACAATCCTGATGTTAAGCCATAACGCCGCCAATGATCCAGTCCCAGTACACTTGATACTAAAGTGAAAGAGGACCAACAAATGAAACCATTCATGTTAATTCTTTACATAATACTTTTAAGATGACCTCAGAGTTTAATTCACGAAGACAACTTATAACTCTAACAAGATGACCATTAGATATCCAAAACCAATTGCAAGACAATAATAGGACCAATAAACTGACAATTTAAAAAGACCCAAAAGGATTACCTGAATCTGTTCCCTGTTTCCAGCTGTAATATTTGAGATAGTCCAGCAGGCTTCCTTCTTGATGCTCTTTTTATGATTATGGGTCAACAGGCTCAAAAGGTATGGCAGTGCACCTTGATTAATAATACACTAGAGCAAAGAAAAAAAACCCATACAATCACAAAATGAGGGACACACATTACTTTTAACAGGAACCTGAAGCCATTGAACATGCATGGTAAAGAAGTTACAATACCCTGTGTGTGTGTAAGAACGAGAGAGAAATAACAATGTTCACGCATGCAATATGAAATAGGAACTTATAAATTAAATAGTGCTGGATAAAACATTTAGCCTTTTGGCTTAAACATGAAATACTAGAAAGGAAAGTAATTAATTAAATCATTGATAAAATCATACCTGAGTCTGGAAATCATCTCCTGTCACAATGTTTCCAACAGTGCGCAAGGCAGGAATTAGCACTGAAGGTGATGGATGACTGGAAGAGAAGTTTCAAATTATCAGGTTCACATGCAAATAAAGGAAAAGCAAGGAACCATCAAAAGGTTCACATGCAAATTAAGGAAAAGAAAGGAACCATAGAAAACGTGCAATTAAAATGTATCGCTCACACGAGGAGTTCAACAAGTCGTGGACAGACACCTGCCTCAATCACAGTTTGAATTTTGTCATTGGTACCATCAGAGAGATAGGAGAGTGCCCAGCAGGCATCAGTCAATACCTCTTCATCATTTGAATGAATGAGTTGTGCAAGAGCTGGAAGAGCTGGCCTAACCTGCTCATCAAATTTCAGATATTACAAAACCATAAGAATAGCTGTGAATTAACCAGACGCCAAAAAAGAGAGAAAAAAAAAGGAAAGCAGAAAAACCTGGTCAAATGGTGGCTGTGGCTTGCCCCTGCAAAAATTTGATAGTGTCCATGTGGCATTTCTTAGCATTGAAAGTTTTGCATGCTCATTCAGTTGTGCCAGCAAGGGGATCAAAGCTCCATGGCCAAGCACAAGATCACGGCATCTAGGTGAGTCACCGGCAACATTTCCCAATGCCCAAACAGCCTACAGAATACAAAGAACATTCATCAATATAGAACCTTAACCAGACAGCTACTAGAAATTCCAAAACTAGAATAAATAAGGCTCTAGTACAAACCTGCTCACGAACATCGTCACTGAGAGAAGCAAGTAACTTAACAAATATTGGAACAGCACCATGGTCAATCACCACTTTAGTGTTCTCCGAGGTTCCCGAAGCAATATTTGTAAGGGCCCAGGCAGCCTCAAACTACAAAACCCTCAAACATATCAACATACAATGGAAATTTTAAATGCATCAGATAAAAACTAAGCATTATTACACAAACTCCAACCTGAAGTTGCGGAAAGTCCTCCCTCATAAGAAACTCAACAAAGCGTGGAATAACACCAGATTGTATCACTTCCTCAATTGGTGGACTCCTCTCTGTTAATTGTAATCATTTCAAAAAGACATTCGTCATAACAAATCATTAAACACAAAAGGCCTAAAATAAGTGTTTCGGTAAGTTAATACCAATGGAAAGCAGTTTCCGAAACTGAGTAGTTGCTTCCAGTTGCAAGTTGTTGTCATTGGACCAGACCCCAGCAACCATTGAGGGTAAACTTTCCAACTGCAATACCAACACACACACACACATAATACCAAACACAAAAGAACTAAAAACTCTACTCAAACCCTAATAAAACCCATTTGATCCGCAATTATAAAAAAAATCTTTTTATTTCTGTAAACAAGAACTACATATAATCCTAAGAAACTGCGCCAATTTCCCAATAAGCTCCTTAAAAATCAAATTCTGACGACAATGAACGGTTAATTTCATTATAATAACTGTTTCTGAATTGCGAATCAATTGTTCTCCAATTGAAAATAACACCATTTGACATAATCGTCCAAAAAAACCCTAAATTGATTGATAAAAAAACAATAAATTTACCTTATTTTGAAGGTTGAGATTGGGGAGAGGAGCGGCGGGGGGAAATTGTTGAGATTGGAGACCTTCACGGCGCTTCTTAAGCAAGCTTTCTTCGCGCTTGTTCTTTCGAATCTCCACCATGTTATCTTCTCTTCTTCTTCGTCCTTCTTCGGCATCGACGGCGACCTTGTACCGGTTCCGACGAACCTCGGTTCTTGCGCTCGGTCTCAGCGACATGGTTTTGGTAAATTGTCAATTATTATAAACCCTAGCGTGTGATTGAATTGAAAGCTATGGATTAAGAGTGAGAATGAAGGCGGAGAGAAAATGAGGGAGGGAAAAAAGAGTGGTATATTTATGCAGGGCCGAAAAAAAAATTGGATTTTTATATAAATATACAATTTAATTAATAAACAAATAATTTATTTAATTAATTTGACAAGATTGAATTAGGGGTTGGCAAATCGGGATCAGGAGGACGGGACCTGATCCCATATTTTGTTGAGACACAAAAATTTGTTTGTAATGGGACAAATTTTTAGGACGGAATTTATCTCGACCAGAATCGAAATAAATTTGGGACATTTTATCTATGTTCTTTTAAATTTATATTTTAACTCACAAATTTTAGATTTATTTGTGCTCATATCTCTAATCGCGCTCTAAATTATATTAGATGTTATAATTTAAATTTAATTTTAATTTTAACTACATTAAATATTTTAATTTTAATTATAATTCTAATTTTAATTACATTAAATATTATGATTTCAAATCAAATTTTAATTTCAATTATATCAAATATAATTTTAATTTTAATTTCGTTAAATATTATAATTTTAAATTTAATTTAATATTGATAATTTAATTAATCTTTAATATTAATTTGTTTATATAAAGTTATGAATACAAATTAAGATGATTTTTTTAAAAAAAAAAATTTATAATTTATAAATTTAACTTGTAATTTGTAAATTGTACATTAAAATATAATTTATTAATTAACTAATAAATTTCATCTTTAATTATTTTTTAAAAATTCATATTAAAAAAAAAATTTCAAAACCCAAACGGGACTCGGTTCGGATGGAAATTTTTTGAGACGAAATCGGGACATTCAAGTCCTTCATTTTCCTTCCCAAAAAAGTTCCGACCCCTCATCCAGTTCCGTCCCATTTTGAAATTTAAAAAGTTCCGACCCCTCATCCAGTTCCGTCCCATTTTAAAATTTTTGAGATGAAATGGGTCAAATCGAGTCAAAATTTTTGCCAACTCCTAATTTAAATGACTTTATATTCGAAAGATAAATGAGATTTTTGACACGTGTATATTTTATTTGTATGAAAAATAAATATCATTCTTATCTAAATTCTAAATCTAACCTTTTGTTGACATTGCGTTAATGGTGCCCACCACCCCGATGACTCTTAGTTTTGGATTAGAGTTTTAGATTTTTTTTTAATGTACGGATAAAAAATGTCTTTAATTTTTAATGAATTGGATTTCATCAATTCCTTAATTTAGATTTATAGATTACGCCATAATAAATATTCGTTATTGTATGTTCTACTAGATTTTTAATTGTATATAATAGTAAATTATTATAAATTGTAATATTAAAAAATGTGTTAATGGTGTTAATAAAAAAAATAATATTATACATCTTAAGTTATATTTTAATTAATAATATATTAAATAATAAAATAATTTAAAATTTAAAATTACTCATTATGCTTAATTATTATTTAATAGCATTATTTTAAAAAAATAATGTGCTAATGGTGACAAAAACAGAAGGGGGACATTTTTAAATGAGAAAAAATAAAATCAAGAAAGCAAAAGATCTATAGCATATGCTATGCTGATCCTCTAAGCTAAATTTTAATGGACTCTTCAGTTGCATTTGGCCGTTCAGCATTGGCCCATAAGTTGCTGATCTAAAAAGAGAATGTTTGATCGAAGTATCCAAAAAGTAATATGAAAATTAATAATGCTGAAAATAATTATTCTTTTTAATCTTAAATCAAACTAGAGAATAAAACTCAAGCAGTCAACCAAACCCCCTTTGCATGTTTGTTTTGAAATATGAGAAAAAAAATTTATGTACAAAATCAAATGAATGTGTGTACATGTTGTTTGTTTCTCTCCAATTTACTTGCATAAAATGGAGCTTCTAACCAAATATCCTTTTACTTGCTTTACACTAAAGTTGAGTGCTTGACAAAAGCAAATGATGATGCCAATGAGGGCTGCAGCTGCTGTTGCTCGAGCTGATCGTCTCTGCGTACAGGGTTCTCCCTAGCCATGGTTGTGATGATGCCGTGCATTGGCAGCATCGGCGGAGATGCATAAAGGGCCGAGGCCTCAAGCAGTTCTTGCCGCACAGTTTCTTGTTCTTGGGAAATTTTTTGTACTCGCAAAGCGGTCAAGTATAAACCTGCAGCAAGGAAAACAGTCAGCAGTGAAAAGACTCCAGCAGCTGAGAACAAGCCTTCTTTGATGATGAGACAACTTGGTCTTGGCCTAGACCAGTTCTTTAAATGGCCTGATTCCACGCTTAGCCCAATTAACAAGAGAATTTCCCCAACAGCAAAACATACCCTGAAAGAGATTAAAGAAAACTTTAGTGCTATGCATAAGAAATTACTAGTGGCTTTGATGGTAATTGGCAAAGATAGGCTTGCTTCAAGGCTTTGGCTTTCTTTGTTCTTAGGATACTGAGGGAAAGCAAAGATTCCCCACAAAACGTATGCCTGTCGTTTGCTTTTATTAGAAGAGTAATGATATGCATATCTTGAATCAATGTTTTTGCTCACAAAAGCAAGAAAATAGCTCTTAATGCCATAGATTAACTCAAATTCTAGAAACACAGGTTCTTCCAAGTTGCAAAATTGATGGCTGAAATTCAAAAAGATTCTTAAAATGATATAGCTAGCATTAAAGAACAGAACTGGAAAATTAATACTTGTCATACCCAGTTGTAACAAAGAAAAACCCGGCTTGCCATGTTAAGGACTTGACAGGAGCAGAGTCAGGATCCCAATAAACCAAAGCCGGAGGGGGGAATTTACTAATTGCAATCAACATGTACATATGTTCTATCACCATGGCGACTGCTAATCCAACAAATGCAATAGCAGCACACAACAATGGCAGCTTGCCGCTACTGCTATATACACAATGATATTCCTCTTCTTTCCCTTCATCTCTAGTTGTTTCCCATGTCATCTGCAAGGTTTTATCCAACGCTGATGCATATGAATCTTGTAAATTCAATATCTTTATTCACGTTTAAGAAAAAAGGCAAACAAGTATCGTAGGCATACCTGTGAACGGGTGGCTTCAGCAACGAGGCAAAGAATGAAGCAACATATGTTAGAAAATTGAGGGGTGATGCAGGGTCGCAGTTAAAGCGAAATTGAGAAAAATAATAAAAATAAAAATAAGACAAAACACAATAGTTTACGTGGTTTGGCTTTTAGTCTACGTCCACGGGCGAAGATAGAAGAATCTCTTATTATTGAAAATAGAGAATACAAGTATTGTAGTGTTTTAACCTCACAACTCAAAACTCTAATACACACAATTCTCTCAAATCACTCAAAGAATACAAATTCTCTCAAAATTGTATTTTTTTTAGAATGAAATTATGAATTGCTAAACTCTCCCAATAAATGGGAGAGTTTAGCAATGGTGGACAGCCAAGAAATGGCTATCCACCATGGTTGAATTCATTGCTGGCACCGTGTGCCAGCAATTACGTAGCTGGCACAACATCAACATTTCTCCCACTTGGAGATTTGATTGAGAATCGATCAAGTCTCCACACTATTCTTTTTTCTTCGCCAAAGCCATGTTGCCTACGTGTCTGTTAGGCTATGCAAGGATCTACACCATACAAACTTGTTGGTATTGATGGGCTTGGTCAACACATCTGCTAGGTTATTATCTGTATGAATTTTTTTCATATCCACACTTCCATCTTCTATCACTTCACGAACAAAGTGATATTGAACACCTATGTGCTTCGTTCTTGAATGAAAAGCTGGATTCCTTACAATGTGCAAGGCACTCTGACTGTCACAAAACAATTCAACTTTCTCTTGCTTGTGCCCGAACTCCTCCAGTAATCTTTGTATCCAAATTACTTCCTTGTAAGCTTGTGTAGCTGCCATGTATTCTGCTTCTGTAGTAGATAATGCCACAACAGTTTGTAGTTTCAAAACCCAGCTTACAGCTCCTCCTGCAAGTTTAAACACATAACCAGTAGTGGATTTTCTTTTATCAAAGTCTCCTGCAAAATCTGAATCCACATAACCCTTAACAATAAAATCTGATCCTCCGTAACATAAAGTAACATCTGAGGTACCCTTAATGTATCTAAGGATCCTCCTGACACAACCCCAATGCTCTCTACCAGGATTCGCCATGTATCTACTAACTGCTCCCACTGCTTGTGCAATGTCTGGTCTGGTACAAATCATAGCGAACATTAAACTTCTCACTGCTGATGCATACGGTACTCGAGACATCTCCTTCCTCTCTGCTTCTTTGCTAGGACACATTTTAGAGGATAACTTGAAATTAACAGGGAGTGGGGTACTAATTGGCTTACAATCTTGCATGTTGAAGCGCCACAAGATTTTCTTTAAGTAGTTCTTCTGAGAAAGCCAAATCTTCCTGTTATTTCTGTCTCGGTGAATTTGCATCCCTAGAATCTTGTTTGTTGGTCCCAAGTCCTTCATATCAAATTCCCTAGCCAACTATGCCTTCAATTCTTGGACTCGATCTTTGTTGGGGCCTGCCACCAACATGTCATCCACGTACAACAGTAAAATAATGAAATCATTATCATCTTCAAACCTTTTGTAGTATGTACAATGGTCTGAACTAAGTCTGTTGTATCCAAGGCTAATGATATAGGAATCAAATCTCTTGTACCAATACCTCGGCGCCTGTTTGAGACCGTACAGAGATTTGTTCAACCTGCAAACCAAGTTCTCTTTTTCTTCTTCTTTAAAACCTTCTGGTTGGAGCATATAAATTTCTTCTTTAAGTTCTCCATGAAGAAAGGTTGTCTTCACATCTAGCTGTTCTAGATGTAAGTCAAATGTAGCATACATTGCCAGGACTATTCTGACTGTCGTGAGTCGAACAACAGGGGAAAATATCTCATTAAAATCAATACCTTCTTTCTAAGCATAACCTTTCACCACCAATTTCACACGATACCGCTCCACTTGGTCATTGCCATCTCATTTGATCTTGTAGACCCATTTGTTTCCAATGGCTTTTCTTCCGCGTGGCAATGCAACCAGCTCCCATATTTTGTTCTTATGCAAGGCTTCAATCTCTTCTTGCATTGCTATCATCCATAGAGAAACATCTTGACTTTTAGAAGCCTCCTGGAAAGTTGTTGGCTCTCTATCCTCTGTTAGAAGGCAGTATGCAACATGAGCTTCCATGACATACTTCGAGTGCCATGATGGTGGTCTTTTCTCACGAGTTGATCTACGATCATCTGTAGCCTCAGACTCTACTAGTTCTTGTTCTTCATGCTCTGGTGCTGCTTCAGAAGAATCTGAATCTTCTTGTACTTGATTATTTTTCATTTGTACCATTGTAGTCTCTGGATTTTCCTTCACTGTGCTATCATCTTTATCATTTCTTTGCAGTTTATATTCTGCAAATATCACATCTCTGCTGATAACGACCTTGTGGGTAGTGGGATCCCACAGACGATACCCCTTGACTCCATCAGCATATCCCAAGAAAAGGCATTTTCTGGATTTTGGATCCAGCTTTGTTGTTTCTTGGGGATTATACATCACGTACACATGACTTCCAAATGTATGAAGATGAGAATAATCAACTGGTTTTCCAGTCCACATCTCCATCGGTGTCTTCAACTCGATTGCTGTTAATGGTGACCGATTTACCACATAACAGGCGATTTTGACTGCTTCTGCCCAAAATGTCTTGGCTAAACCTGCAGTTCTCAACATAGCTCTTGTTCTCTCCAACAAGGTTCTGTTCATCCGCTCTGCTACTCCATTCTGCTGAGGCGTGTAAGCTGTGCTGAATTGCCGCTTGATGCCTTCTTGTTGACAGAATGCAATAAAATCCTCACCAGTATATTCTCCTCCATTATCTGTCCTTAAACACTTGATTTTATTTTTTGATTCAAGTTCTACACGCACTCTGAATATTCTGAAAGCTTCAAACACATATGACTTCTTCTCGATTGGATACACCCAACATCTTCTGGAGTAATCATCTATGAATGATACAAACTATCTCGCTCCTCCTAAGGACATCACCGGTGCTTACCAAACATCAGAGTGGATCAATTCTAGAATTTCTTTACTTCTAGAACTGGATGTGCTGAACTTTAATCTGTGCTGCTTACTTGTGACACAATGCTCACAGAAAGGTAAATGAACCGATTTGAGCCCAGGAAGTAAATTTTGATCAGAGAGAATCTTCAAACCTCGTTCTGATATATGGCCCAGTTTACGATGCCACATTATCGTTGACTCTTCTGCTGAACTAGTTGATACAACAGATGCATCTCCTTCTTGCAGTGTTTCTCCATTAAGCATGTACAAATTTGCAGCAACCTTTTCTATTTTCATTACTACAAGCGCGCCTTTGAGAATTTTCATTATCCCATTTTCAATTTGGGTCTTACACCCAGTGTTATCTAATTGTCCCAATGACAAAAGATTCTTCTTGAGGCCTTTCACATGTCGCACCTCCTGGATAATACGAACAGTACCATCGTACATCTTCATCTTGATGGATCCTACTCCAGCGATTTCCAAAGCATGATCGTTCCCCATATATACAGATCCTCCAGAGGTAGGTTCATATTGATGGAACCATTCTCTTTTAGAGGTCATGTGCCATGTAGCTCCAGAATCTATAAGCCATACATCAGAGAATCGTTTTCTGCTTTCAATAATTGTTGCTGCCTCGCTGTATAAAATTTCACCATCATCTGAGGTGCTTGCAATATTCCCTTGAGGTTTTTCCTCTGCACTTTTCTTCAATCCCCAACAATCCTTCTTCAGATGGCCTTTCTTGCTACAATGGTAGCATTTGACGTTCTTCTTACTTCTAGATTTTGGTCTACCATGATTTTGACTCCCACTGGGGCCACGTTCTGTTGATCTACCTCTCATCATTGTCAAAGCTTCTGCTTGCTACGAACATTTCTATTTGTCTTCTTTATTTTTCCGTCTTCGTTCTTCTTCTAATACAGCAGCTGTAACATCATCGAAGACTAAGAATTCCGTTAGGATATTATTCGTCAAGTTGATGATGAGTTGATCATACGAATCTGGTAGGCTTTGAAGTAAAATCTCCGCACGTTTACCTGCCTCTATTTTATGCCCCAAGGAAGTGAGTTGGAAAAATAAAGTATTTAATGTGTTGATATGCTCCGTCACTGAAGTGGATTCTGCCATTCAAAGGGTGTACAATCTCTTTTTTAAGAAGATCTTGTTGTGCAAAGATTTGGCCTCATACAATTTTATAAGAGTATCTCAGATCTCTTTTGCTGTCTTCTTTTCCGCTACACTGGATAGCACGTTATCAGCAAGTGCTAGATGCAGATCAGCAACTGCATTACCGTCAATCTCATTCCACTTAATATCATCAGTAATACCAGCGGGCCTTTCATCAATCACTTCTAAGCACTTGTTTTTCCTTAAAATTGCCTTTATTTTCATTTTCCACAATGTAAAATTACTTCCATTGAACTTCTCAACTTTGTATTTTGCCACCATTGCTTTTCACCACAAACTGCTTTCTGCTAGGATCGGCTCCCACTGTTTCACGTAAATAGTAACCATACGTATGAACAGTAACCATATGTATGAATAGTGACTGTATACGTAAATAGTGACTGTATACATGAATAGTGACCTCCTTCAACCAGAAGCTCTAATACCACTTGTTAGGAAATTGAGGGGTGATGCAGGGTCGCAGCTAAAGCGAAATTGAAAAAAATAATGAAAATAAAAATAAGACAAAACACAAGAGTTTACGTAGTTCGGCTTTTAGCCTACGTCCACGGGCGAAGATAGAAGAATCTATTACTATTGAAAATAGAGAATACAAGTATTGTAGTGTTTTATTCTCACAACCCAAAACTCCAATACACCCAATTCTCTCAAATCACTCAAAAAATACAAATTCTCTCAAAATTGCATTTTTTTTTTAATGAAATTATGAAATGCTAAACTCTCTCATTTATAGGGAGAGTTTAGCATGGCTATCCACCATAGTTGAATTAATTGCTGGCACCGTATACCAGCAATTAGGTAGCTGACATACGGTGCCAGCTACCACAACATCAACAACATAAGCCACAGAGAATGGTCAAGACTATGAGAACGACACCAGTCTTGCTACCCAATTCTGTGCTGCGAGGGCTTGGCGCGAGATCAGCAAGTGTAACCGCTGTTCTTTTCGGCATTTTTGAAGTAAAAAACAGATAGAATTCATGCAGGATGAACAAGACGATAATAAGGGGTTTTAAATTTTCCAGTATTAAAAAGAAAGGGAAAGAAGAATTGCAGTATTGCTTGGAGCAAAGGTTGCTTAAGGGCCAAAGATTCCCAGGTTTTGGGCTTTACTCGCAAGTATTCACACATGCATAATTTTTGGTTCTAAAAATTTTGCATAAAGCTATTCTACTTATGAAGAGAAAAGGCATAGGCTACAGAGTAATTGCTCATGGTAAGCTTGATTCAAAAAAAAAAATGCTTTTGTACTATTTAGAAATCTTGGTCTCTGACATTCAAAGTAGGTGTATTTTCCTTTTTTTTCTAATCTTCTTTTGCATAAAGCACATTGGTTTTCATTAATTAAATCACTAGTGGGAATAAGTTCCAAAGCACTCAAACATTTTGAAACCGAGTGATCATTCTTAACAATCGAAGTAAAAAATTTAAGCTTACTTGTAAACCTTTTTGCTCTCTCATCCAATTAAACTGTCAAGGGCGTCAATCTTTTGCTGCTTAGAACAAACAAAAATCAAATGCTGCTTACCCAGTCATGCTGATATCTTGTAAAGTTCACTGCTAAATGAAGCACCATTGAATATTGCTCGGGTTTCGATCCTAATGGTGAAACTTCGTACAAGCAGACTACGAATGCTTAAACTTGTGGCTACTCAAAAACCGTTATCAGTTTTGCATATTGTGACACGAAATACAGAGGCTTTGTGCTTGTTGATGTATAGATAATTTATGAAAACCAAAAGCTTTGTATTGCAGCAGCCGATACAAAGCAAAGCAAATAAGCAGAATGTAAAATGCAGAATTGAAAGTTGGCTTTGTATTGCAGCAGCCGATACAAAGCAAAGCAGATGTGCAGAATTGAAGCTAAAAAATATTGAGTTGGTGCTGACGTGGTAGAGCAGAGAGCAACAATAATTCCCGCCAAAAGTTAGGTAGATTTGTTAACTAAATTAGCTAAATTTGTGGATCAAGTGCTAATTACTGGTATCTTGTAATTATAAAAAGCAGTGTAATACGCTTATTGAAAAAAATGAGAGAATATCAAATCAAGTGAAGTAAACACAAGCCGCCTTTATTTTCTCTGCAGATTTTCTTAGTTACCAAACAATCTTTTTTTTCATTCTTTGATAGTACTTAATCCAAATCTGTGACGCCATTTTCTCACACGTAGTCACTGCCCAATCAATTGTCAGCAGCTGGCACCATGTGCCAGCTGCAGATCTGCAGATTTGCAATGGTGGACAGCCAAGAAATGGCTGTCCACTTGCTCAATTCTCCCTATAAAAGGGAGAGTTTAGCAATGTATTTTTTATTGCAATTTAGAGAGAGTTTCTAAAGCTTTGAGAGAGTTTTTGAGTGATTTGAGAGAATTGGGTGTATTGGGGTTTTGGGTTGTAAGGCTAAAACACTACAATACTTGTATTCTCCATTTCTAATAGTAAGAGATTCTTCTGTCTTCGCCCGTGGACATAGGCTAAAAGCCGAACCACGTAAACTTGTGTTTTGTCTTATTTTTATTTTCATTATTTTTCCTCAATTTCGCTTTAGCTGCGACCCTGCATCACCCCTCAATTTCCCAACAAGTGGTATCAGAGCTTCTGGTTGAAGGAGGTCACTATTCATGTATACAGTTACTATTCATACATACGGTTACTGTTTATACGTACGGGTACTATTCATGTGAAACAGTGGGAGCCGATCCTAGCAGAAAACAGTTCGTGGTGAAAAGCAATGGCGGCAAAATACGAAGTTGAGAAGTTCAATGGGGGTAATTTTACATTGTGGAAAATGAAAATAAAGGCAATTTTAAGGAAAAACAAATGCTTAGAAGCAATTGATGAAAGACCAGATGGTATCACTGATGATATCAAGTGGAATGAGATTGACGGTAATGCAGTTGCTGATCTGCATCTTGCACTTGCTGATAACGTGCTATCCAGTGTAGCGGAAAAGAAGACAGCAAAAGAGATCTGGGATACTCTCATAAAATTGTATGAGGCTAAATCTTTGCACAACAAGATCTTCTTAAAAAGGAGATTATATACTCTTCGAATGGCAGAATCCACTTCAGTGACAGAGCACATCAACACGTTAAATACTCTATTTTCCCAACTCACTTCCTTGGGGCATAAAATAGAGGCAGGTGAACGTGCGGAGATTTTACTTCAAAGCCTACCAGATTCGTATGATCAACCCATCATCAACTTGACGAATAATATCCTAACGGAATTCTTAGTCTTCGATGATGTTACAGCTGCTGTATTGGGAGAAGAACGAAGACGGAAAAAGAAAGAAGACAAACAGGAATGTTCGCAGCAAGCAGAAGCTTTGACAATGATGAGAGGTAGATCAACAGAACGTGGCCCCAGTGGGAGTCAAAATCATGGTAGACCAAAATCCAGAAGTAAAAAGAACGTCAAATGCTACCATTGTGGCAAGAAAGGCCATCTGAAGAAGGATTGTTGGGGATTGAAGAAAAGTGCAGAGGACAAACCTCAAGGGAATATTGCAAGCACCTCAGATGATGGTGAAATTTTATACAGCGAGGCAGCAACGGTTGTTGAAAGCAAAAAACGGTTCTCTGATGTATAGCTCATGGATTCTGGAGCTACATGGCACATGACCTCTAAAAGAGAATGGTTCCATCAATATGAACCTATCTCTGGAGGATCTGTATATATGGGGGACGATCATGCTTTAGAAATTGCTGGAGTAAGATCCATCAAGATGAAGATGTACGATGGTACTATTCGTATTATCCAGGAGGTGCGACATGTGAAAGGCCTCAAGAAGAATCTTTTGTCATTGGGACAATTAGACAACACTGGGTGTAAGACCCAAATTGAAAATGGGATAATGAAAATTCTCAAAGGCGTGCTTGTAGTAATGAAGGCAGAAAATGTTGCTGCAAATTTGTACATGCTTAATGGAGAAACACTGCAGGAAGGAGATGCATCTGTTGCATCAACTAGTTCAGCAGAAGAGTCAACGATAATGTGGCATCGCAAACTGGGCCATATGTCAAAACGAGGTTTGAAGATTCTCTCTGATCAAAATTTACTTCCTGGGCTCAAATCGGTTCATTTACCTTTCTGTGAGCACTGTGTCACAAGTAAGCAGCACAGATTAAAGTTCAGCACATCCAGTTCTAGAAGTAAAGAAATTCTAGAATTGATCCACTCTGATGTTTGGCAAGCACCGGTGATGTCCTTAGGAGGAGCGAGATATTTTGTGTCATTCATAGATGATTACTCCAGGAGATGTTGGGTGTATCCAATCAAGAAGAAGTCATATGTGTTTGAAGCTTTCAAAATATTCAGAGCGCGTGTAGAACTTGAATCAGAAAAGAAGATCAAGTGTTTAAGGACAGATAATGGAGGAGAATATACTGGTGAGGATTTTATTGTATTCTGTCAACAAGAAGGCATCAAGCGGCAATTCAGCACAGCTTACACGCCTCAGCAGAATGGAGTAGCAAGGCGGATGAACAGAACCTTGTTGGAGAGAACAAGAGCTATTGTCACGCCCCAGACCCAAAAGATCTGACACACGACATCACTTACATTCATTCAATAAAATTTAAACATTCATTTTAATTTGTTTCAGAATTATAGCAATTGAATTATGACTGGGACAATTAGTAAACCGGAGATACGCAGAGTTTTCTCAGAGATTAACACTCTACTACGTCACCAGTAGCAACTTTGTTACCGGAAGCCCAGAATATATTCATTGCAAATTCTTACTTAAAATCAATCCGTTACTACACTTGGTGAAACTTAAACTAAATCCAACCACACACAATAAAATAATACATAAGTATTTATTCAATAGGGACAAATCAAATATCTTATCCCACGTGTCCCCAAATGAAACACTTAGCAACCTAATAACTTAGGGAACCCAAGGAACAGCAGAAGCCTTGCCAAATCCGCTAAGCACACATGTACCTTATTTACCTGAAATCACCATAAACTATAATGAGTATAAAACTCAGTAAGCATACTAGTTTTTCATATATCAAATACAAATACATATATGTACACAATGCATATGTATGATATGCTGTGATCAATCAAAATCATAATCTTATCAAATCACATATCATGTAAGCGCTTACACATTCTTTCAAAACACATAATAGGAATACCATCACTCAACTACTACTTAGTAGGACTTACATATCACATATCACATAATGAGCCAAATGTCACTCGTAGGTGACATACCGTATGAGAGGAATAGTACAAGTGAGGTCTTGAATAACACATATATAATGCTAATGCCCGAAGGTAAAAGCCAAACCCTCACCCTGATCATCGGTGAGTCCTCTCACATGCACCAATACGCCACCACACGAATGTGATGACTCACTCTTCCTTTAGGTACCAATAGGATCCTCCCTACATCCGGAACACATAACATATACCAATCCCGGAGGAAAGGCCACACATAAAGGCTCCACAAATCACATAAAATGCCTACTAAGTTAACAGTGAGTTCAAGTACCCTCAAAACACAAAATATTTCTCATGGACATATTACACTTCAAAAGCTTTCTTTGTTAAACATATCTTATTTTGAAAGCTCACTTTCAAAAATACATGTATGTCCATGCCCCATGTCAATGCTCACATTCATAAACATATATTCACATTTTATATCAAAATATACTTTGACATAACATAAACATATTCTTAACCCCATTTGCAAAATCATACAAAATAATTACTATGTTTATTGTGATTTCAGTAAAAAGTCTAGTATACTTACCTCTTAGCACTTACAGCTACAAGGCTTAAATCTCCTTAACCTATCAATGGAGATAAATCCTTTCATAAGCCTCACAATTCACACAAATACTTAAATAGCTTACAAAATTATACACAATGCATTTAACACATCAAATTGGTCTAAATACTTGATTTCTCAAAACTTGTCATTCTGACCACTTACACTTAACAAAATTTTCTAATACATCAAATGATGTCCAATTACTCCAAAATCAGAATGTATTAATCTTGACTCATATATCCTTCCTATATATGAATATTATATCAAAATTCCTACACAATCCATTTCATACACACCATCGAATCCAAACTACAAACCTGACAGGATCAAGATACTTACTGAACAGTATTCAATCTCCCAATTTTATAAAATCATATACTAACTCAAAAATTATAAAAATACCACATAATTACTCTTGACACATATCTCAGTCCATGATAAATATTTGGCTTCCAAATAACTGCCAAAAGTATTTTAAAACTATTTTATTTCATAACTTTAAAAATCTGTTAATCAAATACTACAATGAGCTGATACACTTTAGAAATTCATAACACTTCAACCACATTGATCCAAATTCTCAATTCCGAGTATATCATATTAGACATATAAAATTATCATATTCCACAAATTCATAATTTTTAAAGATCATTCAGCAGGTCAAAAATTATTTTCCACTGTATCATACTGTTTACACAGGAAATTTCCAGAATTCCAGGGTCATTTTGGTAAATTCACTAAAAATTCAATTTCCGAGATTTTCAGTCGATTCAAAGTCTCAGATGATCCTAAACATGTCTAATTTCATATACTCAAAATTCAAAACCAGAATCGAATCACAACAATTTATAAAATTCCTAGATCAAGAGGTTATCCAGCAGAAATTCCACAATTCATCATGATTTATCAAACTATCTTATAGACCATCATCAATTCTCATATGATCTTACGAAATACACAACAAATCCTCAATTATACATATTTTCAGAAATCAAAACTTAAAGGAATTAACTTAATTAATACCAATAAATTGAGAAATACGTATGATATACCTCTTGAAATTCAAAATTCCAATTTCTTCTTCTTCTTCTTCTTCTTCTTCTTCTTCTTCTTCTCTTTCTCTCTCCTCTATTTCTCTCTTCTCTCTCTTAAAAGGGGTAGCTCGACCTAAATGAGAGAATTAGGGTTTTAAAAGTGTATTTTTATACTAAGTGGCTAATTTTTGGTATTTACGAATTCACCCCCAAAACTTTCAAAGTATAACAATTTGGTCCCTAAAATAATTCCAAAGTCTTGCAAATAAACCCAATACTAATAGTATATCCTTAACCTATAAAAACACTACTAATAACAATATATAAATCAAGGATCACCCACATACAAATAAAATACGTATATTTATATATATAAATATACATATTCTTACCGGTTATGGATACTGGTTACTACAATTCTCCCCTCCTTATAAGAATTTCGTCCTCGAAATTCATAACTTAAGCACATAGATGAGGATACTTAGATCTCATTTCTTCTTCTCATTCTCAATTTGCCTTTTCAACCGTATGGTTTATTCATAAAACATTTACAAAACAATCTTCTTGGTATATAAGATTTGCTCATAGCTTAGTCTGTGAGAGGAGTACGAAACATTCATCCATAAAATAAACACATGACACACATTATGGACTTATAAAATTATACACACATAATTTTTACTCTTTTCTCCCATTCGTTCAATATTTAATAGGCATCTATACACTTCACCTTTTATTCATTAAAGAATAACATAGATGTAGAATACTCATACTAATCTCTTAAATAAAATTTTTAACTCTCCTGAAAATTTTAATCCTTTCAACATATACTCATACGTTATAATATCATTCACTTCTTTGATATCATTCTAAAAAAATGTAGCATTTCTACGCAACTAAGTTGTCATTCAAATCAAAATATTGAAGGCATTATCTTAAATGATCAAAAATCAACTTCAATAAAATAAAATAAAAACCTTTAGTTCAATTGATTCTCAAACTATAGATCTCAACATTATA
The DNA here is from genome assembly GCA_946807835.1 of Ailanthus altissimus. Taxonomy (NCBI): domain Eukaryota; kingdom Viridiplantae; phylum Streptophyta; class Magnoliopsida; order Sapindales; family Simaroubaceae; genus Ailanthus; species Ailanthus altissimus. The sequence continues at coordinate 27,078,493 of OX327703.1, read as the reverse complement.
TCTCTTACTCTAAATCTTTAAAAAAAAATAGTCCACCTTATTGGACATCATTTTCTCATTGAGACTGACATGTCTGCTTTTTCTAATATGCTCGATTTCAAATAGAAAAGATTCCACTAGCACAATTACTGCGATGGCAAATATGATTCTTTTAACTATTCCTTTAACGTCATCCACGTAAAAGGAAAGGATAAAACGATTATTGATTTTCTTTCATAAAACTCTATAAATAGCCTAAACCTCATAATCACTTTTCTAGCAATAAAGAAAACCAACCCTCTTACCATCTTCATAATGAATCCCATTATCATAACTCCTCCTGTTCCTTTTACTCCACCACAATTTCCAGACCTAATCAGAACCAGAACACTCTATTCCCGTGCCAAAGAATTCATCAGACACTACGCCATCTTGGCAGTCCAAGAACACGGCCTCACAGTTCTTGGTGGCCCTTCGTTCAACTTGGAATACCCTTTCTTTCACCTGCACTATTTTTTCCCATTTTCCCAATGGTCCAAATCTGTCATTTACTTGTTATGGTACCTATTGGATCTGTATACAATCGCCATGGAATTCCCATTACTTAGAACCGTCCAAAAATTAGAAAAATATGATGAAGATCATCCAGCCCTGATTTTTCTCCAATGGTTTTACCCAAAGACATGGTGGATAACTAAATTTCAACACATGATTGCAAACAACACAAATGCTGCAGTCCCTAGACAACATCTTTGGTCTGTTTTACTTCTCCAACGAAAGGGTATGATTGTTTCAGATCATGAAATCCATTATTACCCCACTGTCAAGGATTACCTCACCTTTACACTTTCACTAAAGGGATCAATTAAGCTCTGGCCTGAAGAAGTAATCCAGCAAAAGAGAGAACTTGAAAGAATTCTTGCTCAAGAAAACCAGATAATTCCTCCATCCGTTTGGATCTCCCCAGAAGATGCTGCACCTTGGGAACAGGTTGAAGATGACTTTGCAGAAGAACTGAATTTTGCCAATATACTCAAATTCCAACAAAGACAAAAACATCATCTTTCACATCATAGAAATACAAATTACTCTACCCACCATCACCATATCCCAAACATGACTTATTATGCCAGATATAGACAAGAAATCGATAACCTTCACCAATGGCCTCAGCCACCTGTCCCGACAGAACCTACTCAATCTCAGCCAGTTGTCCCGACAGAACCTGACCAACACCAACCCAATCTTGACTTATCCCTCTTTCAAGACTCCCAACCTTATCCAACCGACACCCAAATCCAAGAGGAAGCCAGCACATCCCTCATCCAGACCAGCTCACCTGGAGAAGATCAAGATATGGTAGACCCACATTCCACTCAGCCAGAGCCCTCATTCAATGCATGGGAACAACAACTCCATAAGTTCCTCTCTCACGGATACGACACAGATGAAAGCGACCAAGGAGACTCATTTTGACCTACATTGTTGTTTCTATTTTCACAGAAACTAAATCCGTGTTACTCTATCACATCAAAGAGAGATTGACTACTGCTTTATCTTTATGTCAAGTGTGCTTTATCTTTCTTCATATCTGCTTTTAATCTATCCAAAAATCAATGTTAAGATCACAAAAATCCTTGAAATTAATAAAGTTAATTTGGCCTCATGTCCAAAGTCCAATTGTTCGCTCAAAAAGTCTTCAAGTCATAGATGCATTGTCGGCCATTAGTGCCAAAACGACAAAGTCCCTAAATCCATAAAATAGGCATTTATTGACTTTTCTTAATCATCTTACCTAACTCATCACGCTTCCGACACAATTTTATTACACTTACATATCAACAAATATTTATTCAAAATTTTGCGGCCTATTGTCCCTTATAGAATAATAAAGTAAAACTCATTCTTTTCTTTTTACCTCACAAGAATTGAGAAAAACGTATATACTTGAACATACTTACACATATGCTCCACAGCTATTATCAATTTGTTTCTCTATAAATACATTTTTTTTGCATCCTTATACAAACTCAAAAATATTCAAAGATTAGGGTGAGCGTAACAATGGAGAAAACCTCAGCTCGTCGATTTATAAAAATTTGTGTCTTTTGTGGATCCAACCCTGGAAATACTGAAGAGTTTACAAAAGTTGCAGAAAATCTTGGTAAGGTATTAGCTGAGCGAAATATACATTTAGTATATGGAGGAGGTAACCGAGGGTTAATGGGGTCTGTGGCAAAAGCTGCACATAATAAAGGTAGTCGAGTTTTGGGTATCATTCCAAAACCTCTAGCTATTGAAAATATTGTAGGAAAAACAGTTGGGGATGAGTTACAAGTCTCATCTATGCACGAGCGAATTGCTCAAATGCTTAGGCATGCAGATGCTTTCATAGCTCTACCAGGAGGTTTCGGGACCTTGGAGGAAATTTTTCAAATTGTCTCATGGGCACAATTACAAATCCACCAAAAACCCATTGGTTTGTTAAATGTTAATGGCTTTTACGACGGGTTGATATCTTTTCTTGACTATGCAGCGGGAACACAATTCATCCCACTTCTAGCACGACAGATTCTTATTTCAGCTCCAACTGTTGATCAACTAATTGATCAATTACAGTCTTTTATTCCTCTGTCTAATCCAACATTGCATCAGTTAGATTGGTCTACTCATGACAGTCAGAAGAAGCGCAAAATCGACTTAAATCTCACTCCGTAGCCTCTACTGTATTTTTGTTGCTGCTATTGTTGTTGTTTTCCTTTTCAATAAAAGTTGTTTCAATTGATGTCTTCAATACTCTACTTCTCTATATTTTGTCATTGAGAAAATTATCTCAATTTACTCTATGACATGCAAATTATCATTATAAGATATTCAACATCACTCTTACTAAGCATATGAGTCATAACTTAAAAAAAAAATCTAAATAGTAACATTAAGATCCACAAGGTACCATTATCCACAACAACAACAATCTTAGCAGCTCTTGGATAATGTGTCATCTTCACAAAATCATACAAAATTTAAGGAATATGTCAAACTTTTACACAACAAAAATACAAATACAATCCTAAGGATTTGGCATCTGCTCGGTTCCCTTGACTCGTCACTTAAAAGTCTACAGAATCATATCTTAGCTCTGATACCAATAAAAGCTGTCACGCCCCAGACCCAAAAGATCTGACACACGACATCACTTACATTCATTCAATAAAATTTAAACATTCATTTTAATTTGTTTCAGAATTATAGCAATTGAATTATGACTGGGACAATTAGTAAACCGGAGATACGCAGAGTTTTCTCAGAGATTAACACTCTACTACGTCACCAGTAGCAACTTTGTTACCGGAAGCCCAGAATATATTCATTGCAAATTCTTACTTAAAATCAATCCGTTACTACACTTGGTGAAACTTAAACTAAATCCAACCACACACAATAAAATAATACATAAGTATTTATTCAATAGGGACAAATCAAATATCTTATCCCACGTGTCCCCAAATGAAACACTTAGCAACCTAATAACTTAGGGAACCCAAGGAACAGCAGAAGCCTTGCCAAATCCGCTAAGCACACATGTACCTTATTTACCTGAAATCACCATAAACTATAATGAGTATAAAATCAGTAAGCATACTAGTTTTTCATATATCAAATACAAATACATATATGTACACAATGCATATGTATGATATGCTGTGATCAATCAAAATCATAATCTTATCAAATCACATATCATGTAAGCGCTTACACATTCTTTCAAAACACATAATAGGAATACCATCACTCAACTACTACTTAGTAGGACTTACATATCACATATCACATAATGAGCCAAATGTCACTCGTAGGTGACATACCGTATGAGAGGAATAGTACAAGTGAGGTCTTGAATAACACATATATAATGCTAATGCCCGAAGGTAAAAGCCAAACCCTCACCCTGATCATCGGTGAGTCCTCTCACATGCACCAATACGCCACCACACGAATGTGATGACTCACTCTTCCTTTAGGTACCAATAGGATCCTCCCTACATACGGAACACATAACATATACCAATCCCGGAGGAAAGGCCACACATAAAGGCTCCACAAATCACATAAAATGCCTACTAAGTTAACAGTGAGTTCAAGTACCCTCAAAACACAAAATATTTCTCATGGACATATTACACTTCAAAAGCTTTCTTTGTTAAACATATCTTATTTTGAAAGCTCACTTTCAAAAATACATGTATGTCCATGCCCCATGTCAATGCTCACATTCATAAACATATATTCACATTTTATATCAAAATATACTTTGACATAACATAAACATATTCTTAACCCCATTTGCAAAATCATACAAAATAATTACTATGTTTATTGTGATTTCAGTAAAAAGTCTAGTATACTTACCTCTTAGCACTTACAGCTACAAGGCTTAAATCTCCTTAACCTATCAATGGAGATAAATCCTTTCATAAGCCTCACAATTCACACAAATACTTAAATAGCTTACAAAATTATACACAATGCATTTAACACATCAAATTGGTCTAAATACTTGATTTCTCAAAACTTGTCATTCTGACCACTTACACTTAACAAAATTTTCTAATACATCAAATGATGTCCAATTACTCCAAAATCAGAATGTATTAATCTTGACTCATATATCCTTCCTATATATGAATATTATATCAAAATTCCTACACAATCCATTTCATACACACCATCGAATCCAAACTACAAACCTGACAGGATCAAGATACTTACTGAACAGTATTCAATCTCCCAATTTTATAAAATCATATACTAACTCAAAAATTATAAAAATACCACATAATTACTCTTGACACATATCTCAGTCCATGATAAATATTTGGCTTCCAAATAACTGCCAAAAGTATTTTAAAACTATTTTATTTCATAACTTTAAAAATCTGTTAATCAAATACTACAATGAGCTGATACACTTTAGAAATTCATAACACTTCAACCACATTGATCCAAATTCTCAATTCCGAGTATATCATATTAGACATATAAAATTATCATATTCCACAAATTCATAATTTTTAAAGATCATTCAGCAGGTCAAAAATTATTTTCCACTGTATCATACTGTTTACACAGGAAATTTCCAGAATTCCAGGGTCATTTTGGTAAATTCACTAAAAATTCAATTTCCGAGATTTTCAGTCGATTCAAAGTCTCAGATGATCCTAAACATGTCTAATTTCATATACTCAAAATTCAAAACCAGAATCGAATCACAACAATTTATAAAATTCCTAGATCAAGAGGTTATCCAGCAGAAATTCCACAATTCATCATGATTTATCAAACTATCTTATAGACCATCATCAATTCTCATATGATCTTACGAAATACACAACAAATCCTCAATTATACATATTTTCAGAAATCAAAACTTAAAGGAATTAACTTAATTAATACCAATAAATTGAGAAATACGTATGATATACCTCTTGAAATTCAAAATTCCAATTTCTTCTTCTTCTTCTTCTTCTTCTTCTTCTTCTTCTTCTTCTCTTTCTCTCTCCTCTATTTCTCTCTTCTCTCTCTTAAAAGGGGTAGCTCGACCTAAATGAGAGAATTAGGGTTTTAAAAGTGTATTTTTATACTAAGTGGCTAATTTTTGGTATTTACGAATTCACCCCCAAAACTTTCAAAGTATAACAATTTGGTCCCTAAAATAATTCCAAAGTCTTGCAAATAAACCCAATACTAATAGTATATCCTTAACCTATAAAAACACTACTAATAACAATATATAAATCAAGGATCACCCACATACAAATAAAATACGTATATTTATATATATAAATATACATATTCTTACCGGTTATGGATACTGGTTACTACAGCTATGTTGAGAACTGCAGGTTTAGCCAAGACATTTTGGGCAGAAGCAGTCAAAACCGCCTGTTATGTGGTAAATCGGTCACCATCAACAGCAATCGAGTTGAAGACACCGATGGAGATGTGGACTGGAAAACCAGTTGATTATTCTCACCTTCATACATTTGGAAGTCCTGTGTACGTAATGTATAATCCCCAAGAAACAACGAAGCTGGATCCAAAATCCAGAAAATGCCTTTTCTTGGGATATGCTAATGGAGTCAAGGGGTATCGCCTGTGGGATCCTACTACCCACAAGGTCGTCATCAGTAGAGATGTGATATTTGCAGAAGATAAACTGCAAAGGAATGATAAAGATGATAGCACAGTGAAGGAAAATCCAGAGACTACAATGGTACAAATGGAAAATAATCAAGTACAAGAAGATTCAGATTCTCCTGAAGCAGCACCAGGGCACGAAGAACAAGAACCAGCAGAGTCTGAGGCTACAGATGATCGTCGATCAACTCGTGAGAGACGACCACCAGCGTGGCACTCGGAGTATGTCATGGAGGCTCATGTTGCATACTGCCTTCTAACAGAGGATGGAGAGCCAACAACTTTCCAGGAGGCTTCTAAAAGTCAAGATGTTTCTCTATGGATGACAGCAATGCAAGAAGAGATTGAAGCTTTGCATAAGAACAAAACATGGGAGCTGGTTGCACTGCCACATGGAAGAAAAGCCATTGGAAACAAATGGGTCTACAAGATCAAACGGGATGGCAATGACCAAGTAGAGCGGTATCGTGCGAGATTGGTGGTGAAAGGTTATGCTCAGAAAGAAGGTATTGACTTTAATGAGATATTTTCCCCTGTGGTTCGACTCACGACAGTCAGAATAGTCTTGGCAATGTGTGCTACATTTGACTTACATCTAGAACAGCTAGATGTGAAGACAGCTTTTCTTCATGGAGAACTTGAAGAAGAAATTTATATGCTCCAACCAGAAGGTTTTAAAGAAGAAGGAAAAGAGAACTTGGTTTGCAGGTTGAACAAATCTCTGTACGGTCTCAAACAGGCGCCGAGGTGTTGGTACAAGAGATTTGATTCCTATATCATCAGCCTTGGATACAACAGACTTAGTTCAGACCATTGTACATACTACAAAAGGTTTGAAGATGATAATGATTTCATTATTTTACTGTTGTACGTGGATGACATGTTGGTGGCAGGCCCCAACAAAGATCGAGTCCAAGAATTAAAGGCACAGTTGGCTAGGGAATTTGATATGAAGGACTTGGGACCAGCAAACAAGATTCTAGGGATGCAAATTCACCGAGACAGAAATAACAGGAAGATTTGGCTTTCTCAGAAGAACTACTTAAAGAAAATCTTGTGGCGCTTCAACATGCAAGATTGTAAGCCAATTAGTACCCCACTCCCTGTTAATTTCAAGTTATCCTCTAAGATGTGTCCTAGCAAAGAAGCAGAGAGGAATGAGATGTCTCGAGTACCGTATGCATCAGCAGTGGGAAGTTTTAATGTTCGCTATGATTTATACCAGACCAGACATTGCACAAGCAGTGGGAGCAGTTAGTAGATACATGGCGAATCCTGGTAGAGAGCATTGGGGTTGTGTCAGGAGGATCCTTAGATACATTAAGGGTACCTCAGATGTTGCTTTATGTTACGGAGGATCAGATTTTATTGTTAAGGGCTATGTGGATTCAGATTTTGCAGGAGATCTTGATAAAAGAAAATCCACTACTGGCTATGTGTTTAAACTTGCAGAAGGAGCTGTAAGCTGGGTTTCGAAACTGCAAACTGTTGTGGCATTATCTACTACAGAAGCAGAATACATGGCAGCTACACAAGCTTGCAAGGAAGCAATTTGGATACAAAGATTACTGGAGGAGCTCGGGCACAAGCAAGAGAAAGTTGAATTGTTTTGTGACAGTCAAAGTGCCTTGCACATTGCAAGGAATCCAGCTTTTCATTCAAGAACGAAGCACATAGGTGTTCAATATCACTTTGTTCGTGAAGTGGTAGAAGATGGAAGTGTGGATATGAAAAAAATTCATACAGATGATAACCTAGCAGATGTGTTGACCAAGCCCACCAATACCAACAAATTTGTATAGTGCAGATCCTTGCATGGCCTAGCAGACACGTAGGCAACATGACTTTGGCGAAGAAGAAAGAATGGTGTGGAGACTTGATTGATTTTCAATCAAATCTCCAAGTGGGAGAATTGTCAGCAGCTGGCACCGTGTGCCAGCTGCAGATCTGCAGATTTGCAATGGTGGACAGCCAAGAAATGGCTGTCCACTTGCTCAATTCTCCCTATAAAAGGGAGAGTTTAGCAATGTATTTTTTATTGCAATTTAGAGAGAGTTTCTAAAGCTTTGAGAGAGTTTTTGAGTGATTTGAGAGAATTGGGTGTATTGGAATTTTGGGTTGTAAGGCTAAAACACTACAATACTTGTATTCTCCATTTCTAATAGTAAAAAATTCTTCTATCTTCGCCCGTGGACGTAGGCTAAAAGCCGAACCACATAAACTTGTGTTTTGTCTTATTTTTATTTTCATTATTTTTCCTCAATTTCGCTTTAGCTGCGACCCTACATTACCCTTCAATTTCCCAACATCAATAACCATATTAACCCATATATTTTTCTTGCACTTCTAGCTTCTGGGTGAAAGCTATGGAAGGATTGGCATCGGTGTTATTAAAATAAACAAAAATTATTACACCGTTTTAGCCAGACAAAAGGGCAATGGGATAAAACGGACGGTTAGTTTTATATGTTAATGGTATCTTTGGCCGCCAAATATTGAAAAAGCAAGGAATAAAAAAACTCCAAAAACTCAAAAAAGTGCATTTGTTGGAGGGTCAATTCTGAAAACGGAGAAAGTGGATGTTAATAAAGAACAAATGAAAGAATTGACAAATAGAGAATATTAGATGTCGGTTTCTGTTAAATAATAATAATAATGGCAACAAATCTGCATACACTTGAGGGAAAGAATCCGGTGGTTGTGAATGCATCACGTTGAAAACGTGATTCTCAAAAGTTGGCAAAAGCAACGATTCTATCTAATTCAAATCAGTCTTTGCACTTTAAATTTGCATTACTATTTTCTTTCTTTCTCTGTAGGGGTTAAATATGAACGTGTATATTACACTTTTAGATTGTATTAAGCTTCGGAATCTGCATTTTGACATTGTTTCTGAAGATTTCCCTTCAATATTCCATATCTCATCTGTACACGGATATTTCTCATGAAGTTCAGTTCAGAAGCTGACCTTTTTTGTGCTTATAAAAGATGCTCGTGTTTAGAACAATCTCCAAGAGTTGGTGACATTGTCACCCGTCTCGTCGCTTTATGCGCTCTCCTAGTTGACTATTTGTCTTTATGCACAATGATGGGCAATCGCAGAAAATGTACGTACGCTGCTGAGGCTCTTCTTAAATATTCTTTGCTTTCTGATATGCCCAGCAAATTCTTTTCGAACTATCCACCGTTAATGCATATAACTAAAGTCACCTCTAACTTGATCAACGATCTTTATATTGTTTTGGAATCAAGGAATATCAAAAAGAGGATTCCTTTGATGTGTCTTTGGTTTCTGAGCAAAATCTTATGGCAAAGGCAAAAATTTTTTAGATTCTTTATATCCCGTCTCTCTCAACCAATTGGTAGCTGGCTTCCCATTTGCTGTATGCATGACAAGCTTAAAGTCTTCTAATGATTCTACAAAACTTAACAGTAAACCATACCTTGCTAACCAATCGACAATAGCTTCTCATTCTCGTAGTTCCATTGACAGTATCTCAAAAAACATGGCTTCTGAAAAGGCCAATGCCAGGGATCTCGAGGCCAGCACCACAAGCAACCAATCAATTCAACCCAACACAACAGGCGCAAGCAACTCTAATTTTGGGAAAGCAGTGGCATGGAGAGCACTTTCTGGGTCACATAATCGTCAAGGTCATGGCAGAAAAGTTGCAAATACTGGTGCCAGATTGTTGCCGAGCAGGCTCAGCAAGGTTTCTTTGGCTGAAGATTCAACAGAGAATGGAATCGCTTTAGAATTATCTAGTTTGTAAGAATCTATTGTTGTATAACCATCAATATGCAAAGCATTAGGACCTACAATACTATTTTTGCAGAAACTAAAACGGATAATAAGTGTACAGATCTTAGATGTTAGATGTATCCATCACTACCTCATAAAGCAACATGATCATTGAGATTACCGCAATAACCTGATTAGGGCAGGAAATGGAACTATACTGACTGCCTCTGTATGCTGATCAGAAATGACCCCTGCAGAACTCATTTCCATTTGGTATGATTGACTAAACATTTCACATACTTTATGCACAAAGTTTACTCATTTGTAAGTATTACTAAGAATCTAAAGTGCCAAAAATATTTGAAGTGCAGAGTCTATTTGTTCAAATCAAAGTCACTATATCTTGAATGTCAACTACACCTGGATTAAAAAGCTTGTATGGGGAATTAGTCTCCATGAGATCTTTGCTCTGATAGAGAACAAAATAGAGTGAAAGAATTTGAGAGCACAAAAAAGAAACAGTTGATAATGAATCACTGTAACTTTGATTCTGCAGCTTCGTACATCAACTGCCAATTTTACATGTATCCTAACACATCGGAATTCAAATTTTTTCTTCCCATTGTTGGACAACCAGATAAATCATGTCCAAACTCCCTACAGCAAGGCTCAGAACAATGCCTTCGCTTTCTGGCAACATCAACTTTATCTCTTGGTCTTCTCTCTTTGAGCTTTCCCAAAGTAAAAGATTCATGAGCAAGTCCAACTGTAATACTCTGAACAATGCCATCACTATCTTCTACTTCAGGTATAATCAACGATTGAGAGAAGTATATTCAATGTCATCTAGACCATGTATTGGCCTGGGCAGGTCTTTGATGTGAGATAATATCATGGCAACTTGTTGGCAAGCAACATCAAGGCGTTCCTCCATTTCACGTGACTGATACAAAAGTTGAAGCCAAGGACTCCAATAATTGAATCTTCTCAGATTGCTCCCTGGTAGTTGTTCTTACAGGGATTGTGGTAGATGAACTAACAGTACGCCAATGGTTGGGCAGATATTGGTCTGGAATCTGAAAACAGTTATCAGTTGAGAGGACACGAAGGACATGCCTGCAAAGAATGCCAGAAAACTCAAACTGATGGCAGCTACAGCTAATGTGTTCTTGACAAGGAATCCAAATGACTTTGCACCCTCCATCCATCTCAGTGTGGTACTTAACCTGGAAACAACCTTCATCTACTAGAAGAGATGCATACTGTGGAGCCATCAGGAGCTCCTCTTGGAGTTTACCAGAGGCATAAGGTGTAACAACAGTAGCAGCATGAGATTCAATTGGTGAACCTGTTTTGAGGCACACTTTCTGCAGCTTGCGTAGCATCTTTTGCTTTGTTACAGCACGATCATTAAATTCAACAATCTCAGCCACCTATGAAGAAGTTGTTTAAGCAAGTGGCCAAAATACTAGTTAATATAATCAAAAGAAACAGAATAAAAGTTCCATACTTGCTCCACAAAACGTTCCAGTTGAGACTGTGAACTCAAAGTCCGTTGGATAAACTCGTTAATTGCTTCTTACTGGCATATACTCAACAATCCAGCAAAAAAGTAAAGCCTCAAGAATGGCAATGCCCAACAAGTCCGTAATTCATATAAGCTGGTAATTTGCTTATATTCATGGAGTCCATATTTATTCACCATTTTTCTCCAGTCTTCTTCAAAATCTTGTTCCAACTCTTGGCTATAGAGATGATAAAACTCAGCTTTCCAATCATCATAACATGATCCAAGGAGTGTAGGAAAAGAATTTGAAAGCTTTGCAAGGAGGTGCCATATGCAAACATCATGTTTGGTTTCAGGCATTTCAATAGCAATAGCCTCCTTCAACAAGATGTTTTGGTCAGTTGCTATTGTTTGAGGAGCCTTTCCTTTCATAAAGCCCAAAAATGTCGGCATAAATGTCAAGAAATACGAAATATAATTAAAAATTTTGACAATGTAAAAATCAAAATAACCAATAATCATAGTTAGATAATTCTGTTCCTTTAAGAAGTTGTCATAAGCTTGTTACTTTCAATGCCCAAGAAAACGAATGCACATTTTCATCTCGCCGAAGCACACAACCAAAAAAGCACGCCATTCCATGATTGTCCAGTCCAACCCAAATGCCAAATATCATATCATAAGAATCCAAACGGTGGGTTGTGTCAAAAACAACTGCATCTCCAAATGCCTTGTACAATTGAACAGATGAAGCATAGGACCAAACAATATGTTCTAGCCTATTATGACTGTCAATTTTAAAGTCATATTGGAAGTTTGGATTTTCAACCTTCATTTTCTTGCACATTACAACAAGATCAATAGCATCATAATCACGACTGACATTTCTAAAAGACTGTAAGAGGTTTCTGACATCTACTTCAGTAAAGGGTAAACAACCTAGCTTAACACCTTTCTCTAGCTCCATCAATCTTAACATTTGCCGCACAGACATTCCAGCTTTAGCAAACATGCATATCCGAGTTTTATCATCTGGAGTAATGGTGCAGTAAGCAGGTAGAAAACGCACTTCATTTGATTTCAAGAGTTCGTGGTTGTGGACATTGCTAAAGCCTGTAACATGCCATTCGGGAATATCAAAATCTACACGCTTAACAATACGCATATATGCTTGACAACCACAACATGATGATTTTCGATTCCTTTGCATCTTCCCATCTTCAGAAGGTTTCATCGGTGGGAATCCACCGCGATGGCAAGTGAAATCCCTCCTTGTAACCCCTCAACCCACCCCATCCTTTCCTCTAGTACGATGTCTTCTAATTGAAAACCCACATTGCTTAGCGAAACTGCAATAGAATTCATACGCTGCATCTTGTGAAACAAATCTTTGTCCAATAAAAGGAATAAGATTAATAGAAGTTTGCTGTAACAGAATCGTGTCTTCTGGAGTTTCCTCTTGAGACAAATCTGTGCCATTTTCAGAAGCCATACTAGTTCCTTCAGACATAATCTCCTCAATACATGACTGTAAACCACACCATTGATACAACATACAAACCTGCAAGCAATAATCGATAGCTCAAAAAAAAAGTGGGCAAGTCAATAGCAAGCACTAAGCATTGTCCAAACATGCTCAACTTCACTAGCTTATTCAAGACACCATTTCATTGACTACAAAATACTATGATTGTTCTAAATTAATATTCTCCACTATGTTCGTTGATTTCACCAAATTCCACGTTTTACTGCTAATTGTTTCGTATCATCATCATAAAACTACAAGCACCAACAATGTTAATGAATATTGGTCTTAGTTTACACTTCACCGATGCTATTAATCAACAATAAGTTATTAGGTACAAATTTAATTGAAAAAGAAAAAACGAGCAAAGCTAAATTGGAGCAAAATGAACCAAACCCAAATATGGATTAATAAGGAAAAACAACCATTTATTTAATTTGTTTTTTTATTTACGTACCAGAATGTTTTTGTTTAACGGTCAATAACGAACTGGAAATTGAAGAAGGCGGAAACCGGGAACTGGCGCGGAGGGTGGAGGTGGGGGAGCAAAGCGCATCCTCTGGAGAACGATAACTATTTGCAGCGAAGACTAGCTATCATGCGCCATATGGGTGCTTACGATTATCAAGCGCACATGGTGAATTTCAGCCGTTGGATTAAAAGGGGCTGTTTGAGCCGGAATTTGTGGAGGGGGGGTTTGTCAACGCGATATTTAACCTCATCGTCGGTGGCGTACATTAGAGGATACCCTTTTGTCAAATAAATGGGCCTAATATAAGATTTTTGTATGGGCCAATTACAAGGTCCATGACCAATGATAACGATTACCGACCCACTCCCTAAATAATCAGAACAACAAATTGAAGATTATTGTGGAATCAATTATTCATCAAAATGAAAAGAAAAAAATTTCCAACTTTATAGAGAAATCATGTCTTTTTGGCTATAGCTTATGTAGTTAGGTGTCACCTCTTCTATCATATAGAAATTTAGTTGGTCTTCAAAATATATAAGTAATAAATAATATTACTTGATAAATTAGTCTTTTAAATTAATAACAAACACTTAATTTATCATATAAAATATATTTTTCTTATATTAAAAATGTATATTTTTCAGTATGTCAAGTTTACTCTATTTTTGAAAAAAAAATGACATTTTAAGTTGATGTCTAACAAAATTGCTACTAAATATATTTAATATGGCATGATCCAGAATTTTTAAAAAATAGATTTAACAACAATTTTTGTTTGAAAGAACAAGAAATAACTTATTTTATATTATACTTGTAAGGAATTAACTTCTTTTTTTTATGAAGGTGATTAGGGAGTTGATAGCTAATCACCCAATCAAAGGGTGATCCATTTATATGTTTATCTTTGAATAGTCTATTTGACGGATTTTAAGATAAGAATAGTATTAAATTTACACAGATAAGATAATATATAATAGTTATATAATATTAAGTAATATTAATTATATTTCTCTTTGTATTCTGACTGATAAGTCATTAATTAATAATAACTATTTATCATATATTTTTTAATTTTTTTAACTTTTTTTAAGATCATAATTATATAATATCAAATAATATTAATTAATTAATGACATCATTAAAAATTTAAGACAAGCTAAGAATCAATACTGCAAATGAGTATGAGGGCCTAAATGAATTGGTTGAACCACTCTAAACTTATATCCTCACTTGAATTCAAAATTTTCCTTTTCTCGAATGATGCGTGTAAAAAAAAATATATATATATATATATATATATGTAATCCCTCGAACAAATAAAAAAAATTCAATATAATGCGGGCATGCAAGAACGTTAGAACACTTGGGACTCATCACTATCTCATTCCTTCCAAATCCAAGCTAAGTGGCCGACAGTCACTTGAAAGATGGATTAATTATCAAACATCGTCGTCGTTGGTTTTCGCAACTTCACATGTATGTATTTGGTGATTGTTATGTCACACTCACACAAAATCTTAGTTATTAATTAATTAAAAGTAATGTTATTTTTTTTAAATAATTTTTAAATTTTTTTATTTAAAATAACATGTTATATTATTGATAGAATAGTATAATCATAATTTCAAAATTATAATATTTTATTATTAATAATTACTTAATATATTTATTTAAAATTAAAATTTTAAAATAATAACTGAAAAATATAATATTACTCATTAATTAATTACGGGCTCTAATTTTATTCTTAATTTATTTATTTCAATAAATTTTTAATTATTTTATGATGATCGAAAAACTTACTATAGAGCAAAAAATATTTGTTATATATCGAACGGTTCGAGAAAAGCGAAGAGACTTAATTTATTAAGTTATTTGGATCAGATATCAAAAGTCAAATTTCTTTTATGTATCAATTAAGAAATTTTACCAATTAAATCAATTATTATTTATTAATTAAATTTTAATTTCTATAAGAAACCATCTATTTGGTTAAGTTTTATTCATTAAGTTCTTGTTTTTTTTTAAAACATTTAATTATGTCTTTTTTGTTATCAATTTAATTTTAAAAAATATTCATTTTGTAATTAAATATTTCAAAAAATTTAAGAACCTAATAAATAAACAAAGATAAAAGTACAAATGAAACTAATTTTTAAATTTTATATTGATTATCATCAAAAGGTAGTATCAACTATTCCCGTTAATGACTATTATAAGATTTACTAATTTAAACTCTGATTTAAAAATTGTTGTTTTTATTTAACTTTGGATGGATAATTATTAAAGTGTTTTTTATATAACAATTAAATATTTAAATATGTACTATTTAACAAATTTGTTATTTTTGTTTTACTGTTGATGATTCTATTTCGTACAATTATTTTTTTTAATAGGGGAAAAAGAGATTTAAATAAGACTTTTATTAAAATGAAAATCGATGTATTATCAACCTTTTATTATGACTGTTAATATAAGTGCTGAAACTACAGTATCTTGAGAATTGCATCTTTAAAGTGGTAATACCACAGTTTTAAATCAAGTCTTGTTTGGCTTGATCTGTGATAAATTTTGTCACATTTAAATATAAATTTACAAGTCAAGTTCACGATAACGTCGGGTATTACATGTGGCATGAGAAATAATATGGGAATTTGTGTTTTCATCTCCTTTTATTTTAATATTCTAATTAAGTTAATAAATTTTTTAAAATATCTTTTTGCTAATTTTTGTTAGGAGTGGCAAAAAGAAACCAAATTGGCCAGAAGAATTAGTTTTGTGTCTGTTCAATTCCATTCTAAAGTCGGTTCTTAAATTGTTTCATTTATTTGAAATCGATGAATTCGGTTCAGTTTAAAATTAAAAAATTAAATTTAAAATAAATAAATAAATTTAAAAAAACTTGTAAATCAAGTTGAATCGAATAAAACCGATTTGATTCCTACAACTTAAATTGATTGGTTTCTTTTATAATAAAAATTGATTAATTTAATTTCGAGTTGGTTCAGATTGATTCGAAACTAAAATTATCACTTTTAATATTTGTTTCATAAAATATAATTATTTTCATTCTTAAAAGATTAGTTGATAATTTTTAAAATAGTAAAAATTAAATTAAATATTTAATATTTACTCAAAGACTAAAATAACAATTTCTAATATATATATATATATATATAGATGCTCAAATTAGCTTTAGATAGAGTGAATGCAGCCAACAACTTTGTGTACAAGACATATATATGATAGTGGCTGATAAAATATATACATAATACATGTTCAGTTATGCCTCAAATATGCCAATAATGTATCTGGTATAAACTTAAAAGGCCAACCACATTTCTCTCTCTTTCTTCCACTTTTTAAAATTTTTTTTCCCAAACTGTTAATATTCAAAACAATATCCAATAAATATCATTAAAAAAGGAAAATCAAAATATAGTACTGCCACCACAACCATGAACAAATGACAACTACTTTATTACCCAATTCAATAACAGCTACAAATCCCTTCTGGCTGTATCCTCATCACAAACCCAAAATTTTTCCTCCATAAAAAACCATTTTAATTCACCTTAACAACACAAACTCTTTGTATTCGTTTTCTCACCTCGATCGTTTGCCAATGCATGAACTCATATATCCATAAATAATAACCCATCTCAAAATTCCTCATCAGTCTCATAAAAATTAATCAGTTTTCAATTCCCTAGTGCAATAACATGAATCATCTGCAGCCAGAGCATATGAAAGAGATGGAGGAATTCAAGTCATCATCATTAGCTAATAATCACCGTGCATATGGGGGAGACTTATCGAATAAGGCACACGATCATCACCACCATCGTCACCAAATACGTCGAAGTGCACTGGAGCATGACCCGACGTGCAAGACAGCACCGTCGTCAACATCCAATACGTGGAACAACAACAAGCATTATCATCATCGACGTAAAGCTTCATGGATCAAGGATCCAGAAGTGAGGAGGCAAAAAAGGGTTGTTAAATACAAAGCGTATGCTGTTGAAGGCAAAATGAAGGCTTCGTTTATAAGCGGGTTTCGTTGGGTCAAGAACAAATATTGTCAGCTCGTGCATGGCTATTAGCACCCATGCATATGCGACGAAAGAGAAAGAAGAAATGATAATTATTTTGGGACGAAACTACCCTCTGTGCTTAAAATGTTTTCGGTTACTTTCTTCCTATATGATTCGTGTACATTTCTATCATTTTCCCTTCTCTTTTGAATTTGTTTGTTGTCCAGATTTTAGGAGACCTAGAGAAGATATATGCAAACTTGGAGAAATATTTATACTTTTAAAAATTAAGGAAGAAGGTGCTGAATATTATTTGCCAATTAATTTATTTTTGTGATTATGATTGGGGTGGAATAAAAAGTAAAATGATATAATTAAAAGAGAAAATGATATTTAAACACTTAAAGTTTTTTAAAAAACCCTTTAAGTTAATTAAACATTAAATGGAGGGCTTAAATCTCTCTGTGAGCTCGCTAATCTTCTCGTTTTGGTTAGCATTGCTTCCCTCCATCAGATTCTGAAATTAATCAAAATATAGTAACCCATCTTCGTGTAAAAAGAAAAAATTCATCTTGCACTAATAGTCAATTTGTAAGTATAATTTAAATATATATATATATATCATACGAAGTTATCAAATTTAAATTTGACAACTACCCATTCTAACTTCCAATCATCAAAATAGAAAATTTCACAACCATAAATAACCACTGATCCATAATCATCCAGTTAAACAAATTCAACGATCAACATAATAAACATCCCAATAGACAAAATAAATAAAACTAACCCAAAAATGAAAATTTAAAAAGAAAATCCAACTTTTGACAAATTAACAAACAAACTGATGTGCATGGGTGCTTATCTAATTGGCAACCACTCCTATCTGCGCGTACGCGTAGTGTAATGTTTCGAAAAAAAAAAAAAAACAAACAAAATGATAAGTTAACAAATCGACATCAAATTCAGTGCACTGCCATTATTCGGGTTGCTTCTTCTTCTTTCTCTGGCATTCATAAAATATAAAGACACGAGAGATTTCTCCTCCTCCTTTTAACTCTCATTTATATAACAATTCTTGCTTTGTCTCTGCTGCTTATAAATTAATGAATCTATTACAATCTCACTTAAATTTTTTAGTGAATTGTTAGAGGAGGAAATAAATTAAATAATTTATTTTAAAAAATAAATTATTTAATTTATTAAAAAAGTAAATAAATTAAGTAATTTTTTTCTTAATTAATTTTTAGATTAAATATTTTTGATTATCTTTTATATCTAATTATCTAATTTAGTTTTTTCTTCCATTTTAATATAAGTATAGTTCTGTAAATGTAAAGGTTACTATTTATACTTTAATGTACAACAATACACAATTTTTGTCTAAATTATTTGTTCTTCACCATGTGAATAGTCTCTCAAATAGTATCGCAAAACAGTGTTGTGACCAGTGTCACAAACAGCACTATAAATAGTAGCCATCGTGAACAGTATCACCTTGAGCATTAGATTTCTTACATGACTTCCACTAATTTGAAAAAATAGAAATAAGAATTTACTAAGATAATGGCAGAGAAATATGTTGATGCTATGGATGTCTTCACCATACATCACTTCGGATCATTCGGATCTCGTTTTGGTTACCAAAACACTTGAAGGAGACAATTATGAACAATGGAGTCACGTGATGCATATAACTCTAAGTGCCAAAAATAAAATTGGATTCATCAACGGGATAATACAAGCACCACCTCAATCCGATCTTAAGTTTATGGCGTGGCAACAATGTAATGATATGGTATTATCCTGGATTTTGAATTCAATTCATTTTAATATTAGAGGAAGTATTATTTATGCAAAAACTGTAAACGAAGTCTGTGACGACTTGAAAGATACGTTCTCTCATGGGAATAATTCCCCAATTCATTAAATTCGACAAGAAATTATCGAACAACGACAATAGTCTCAATCTGTTTTAGCCTATTACACCAAAATGAAGTCACTTTGGGATGACTTGGTTTCTTATCATGATCTAATTTCTTGTACTTGTAGGGGTCTAAAAGGTCTTATTGAATGAAAAAAAAAAGGTCATGCAGTTCTTGATGAAACTAAATAAATCTTATTTTAGCGTGCGAGGTTCAATTCTCATAATGAATCTTCTCCCAGACACACGCAAGGTTTATGCTTTGATACTCCAATAAGAGAGACAAACCGAAGTAGCCATTTGAAGAAAGAGAGCTAGTTATGTTGTGATATAAGTTTCAAACACTTCAAAAACTAAAGAGTGAACATAAAAATAAAAGTTGTACTCATTGTGGAAAAGAAAACACACCATTAACCGTTGCTACTTTCTTCATGGTTTTTGCCTGGACACAAACTACATAGTAAGAAAGTAAACCAAGAGGAAATAAGCCTAATGTTAATAACTCGACGGCCGAAGAAAAATTCAAGAGACAAAGTTTTACCAACATCATTTTCACTTCCGAAGATTACAATAAACTCAAAGCTCTACTTTGAAAGGATAATGGTAACACTTTACCTTTTGTGAACACTACAGGTATTAGCTCACATTTCTGTTATAAAATTAAATTTCCATCACATTCTGAATGAATCTTTGATAGTGGGGCTACCGACTATGTTTCAAATGTTCAACCAACATTGCATAATTAACTCCTTTCCAGAATTCCGTTCAGTTACCAAATGGGGGCCAAGCTAAATTAAGTGTGTTGGGTTCACTTTAAATGATATCTTTTATGTACTAAAATTTAAAGTTAATCTATTATCAGTTGGTAAAATTACTTGGGCATTGGGTTGTAGTATACATTTTACCATGATTTTTGTGTGGTACAAGACATGGTTATAAAAAAGACGATTGGCTTAGGCATGCAGTCTAATGGTTTATACTATCTTGAAGCCAGCTAAACACCACCCATCACACTTTACATCTAATGCAAACCTCATCTTTGGCATTAACGATTAAGGCTTTCTTCGATCGCACTCTTTCATTCACTCTCTAAAATTAACCCAAAAAATCTCTTTTGATTCTGTTTTATTTTGTGATGTTTGTCATTTAGCTAAATAAACTCATTTATCTCTTCCCAGTAGCTCTATATATACTAGTGCACCTTTTGAATAAATCAATTATGATATTTGGGGACCTCATAAAATTACTTTTCATATGGGGACCCATTATTTCTTATCCATTGTTGATGATTATTCTTGTTATACCTAGACACATTTGATGAGTTTTAAATCTGAGACCCAATTACTGATATAGTCCTTTTTTTATAGGTTCAAACTCAATTCTATTATAGATTAAAGCTTTACGTTCTGACAATGAAAAATAATTTTTATCTTTACAAGCCTTTTTTTTTATAAATAATGGTACCTTTTTCTAACATACTTGCCTATATACACCTTAACAAAACGAAGTTATAGAGCATAAGCAAAGACATTTCTTAAAGATAAGTCGTTCACTTCATTTTCAAGCTAATCTACATTTGCAGTTTTAGAGGGAGAGCCTATAAATAGCATGCTACCTAATTAACAGCCTTCCAACACCCGTTATATCTAGTCAAACACCATATCATCGACTTTGCAATAAAGCCCCAATATACTCTCATCTTTGCACATTCGGGTGTTTATGTTACATTAATACTCACGCTCAAAAATGCATATTCCTTAGTTATCCACTTGATCAAAAGGGCTACCGTGTCTATGACCTTCACTCCCATCAAACTTTAATCTCTTGTAATGTAGTATTTCATGAATCCATATTCTCATATTCAACCACTTCAATTCAAAACCTTGATGACCACATTGACACACTAACCATACCTTTACCATTTGACACAACAGAAATCCCAGGGCCACTCTAGAATATCAGCGCAATGGCGCCACCCACTTTACGCCGCAACACCAACATCTAGATTTCTAACACCTCGATGCCAACCATTCCCCACCACGACACCATTTCTGCCAATATGTAGGAACTAATCTAGAATGCCTCAATTTTACCCGAATTCAAAATACTCTATGATTCTTATCTACTCTGACGTTCTTCTTGCCCCACAAAGCTCTCACTTCTAAGATTATGAAGTAGACCATTCCAAACTTTTCGCTCTAGGTCCTTCTTCTTCTTCAACTATATATGGCATGCGCCACCCAATTTTAAGGTATGTCTCTCACACCCATCTTTCTCATTCACATCAGACTTTTATTAATGTTTTTTTCTCACATTGTTAAACTAGAAACATATGAACAAACTTGCCACAATCTACATTGGTTGGCTGCCAAGAATGAAAAAATCTCAACCCTTGAAGTAAGCCATACTTGGAGCATGGTTCCGTTACTTTTTGGTCACTGACCTATTAATTGCAAATGGGTTTAGAAAATCAAGTATAACTCAAATGGTTCAATTGAGCATTATAAAGCTCACAACGAAGTTAAAGGGTTTACTCAACGCAAATGTATTGACTACACTGAAACCTTTACTTATGTAGCTAAGTTAACTACTTTTCAATGTCTTTTGGCCATTACTTCTATTTGTCATTGGCATCTTCATTAATGGATGTTCAAAATGCCATCTTTTATAGGGATTTGATTGAGGAGGTCTACATGACTCCTTCTCCAAGTTTTCGTCAACAGTAGAAGCAACACTTAGTTTATTAACTCTATAATTCTTTCTATGAATTGAAGTAAACCTCACGGAGTTGGTTTCACAAGTTTCTTGTTGCCATTCAAAAATTTAGTTTCCAACAATGACAAGCAGACTATTCTTTATTCACCAAGGTTAATTGTAATTCTCTTACCATTATCATTTTTTATATTGATAGCATGATCATCACTGGCAATAATGAGAAAATGATAGAAGATGTAAAGAATTTTTTGGCCAGTTGTTTTCAGATTAAAGATCTCGGTCATTTCAAGTATTTTCTTAGAATAGAATTTGCTTGATCAAAAGTAAGATTTTTTATCAACCAACGAAAATACACAATTGACATACTAAAGGAGGTTGGACTTTTAGGTGCCAAACTTGTAAAGTTTCTAATGAAACAAAATCTCAAGCTTTCTTCTAATGAGAAAGAGTTGCTTAATGATCCAAGTCACTATCACAGGTTGATTGAGAAGTTGATTCATCTTACCATCACTAGACCAGACATTACTCACTCAATCAACACACTTAGTTTATACAACAACCTAGAAAACTACATCTCGAAGCAGCACGTCGGATATTGCGGTATTTAAAAAATGCTATAGGTCTGAGTCTTTTATTTTCTTCACATAGAAAGCTACAACTGACAGGCTTTTGTGATGCAGATTGGGCTAGATGTCCATATACACGATAATCAATTACTGGTTATTGTATTTTTCTTAATAATTCACTTATTTTATGAAAAAGTAAGAAACAAGTCATAGTATCATAGTTCTCAGCAGAATTTGAATATAGGTCTATGGCATTAATTACTTGTGAATTAACTTGGTTACGGTATTTATTAAAAGATTTGCAAGTATTTCACTTAGAGCCAGCTTAACTCTTTTGTGACAACCAAATAGCAAATTATATTTCAACCAATCCTGTCTTTTATATAATGATAAAACATATTGAAATTAATTGTCATATAGTCTGTTAACGGATACAAAAAGGGGAGCTTAAGACTTCTTTCGTGGAAAGCGAAAAATAAGTTGTCGACTTTTTTACTAAGCCATTAGGTTAATATACTTTCTTCTTTCTACTTGACAAGTTGGGAGTCTTTGACATTCACTCTCCGACTTAGGGGGAGAAGGGTGTTAAAAGGGAAAATAAATCAAATAATTTATTAAAGATGAAACAAATTAACAAATTATTTGATTTGTTAAAAGAGTAAACAAATCAAATAATTTTCTTGATTGATTTTTGGGTCAAATATTCTTAATTACCTTTTAAGTATATTTTTCTTTTGTATGTAATTATCTAATTTAGTTTTTCTTCATTTTTCAACACAAGAATATCCATATTACTCTTTGTATTTTGATGTACAACAATATACAATTCTCGTTCAATTTTTTTCTCCCTTTCTCTCAATTTTTCATGAATAAAACTAATTGATTAAAGGTATTATTTTGGCGATCATTTTCTTTAACACTATAGAGATGGTTTTTGGCCTTTTTTATTTAATTTTGTTTTTACGCAAATCTTTTATCTTATCATTAGAAACTCAAAGAAAGATTAAGAACCCAAATGTGAGATAGAGAGAAATAGGAGCAAAGAGAGCACTGAAAGAGAAGATATAAATCCCAAATCAACAATAATCGCAAAGGCTCTTTGATTAAGTTTGGCCAATTGATGAACAGCTGCAAAGATTCGTATGTACAAATAGAAGGCGATGTGGCTTACAAAATTTTGATCAGTGGCTCAATTTGAGTTTGACTTTTGAGATATTTTGGTCAAAATATAATTTAGGGTAAAGATTGCAAAAATAGTATTTAATTCAAAAAATCTCCAAAAAAGAAAAAAATATATATATGAGTAAATTATCAATTTTACCCTCTATCCATTTAAAGTTAACGAAAACAGTGTTGATAATTTTTTTTTTAAAATATTAGGGTCTATATCTCCTTTTCATGAAATTTTATGGATTCATATGTTATTTTTTTAAAATAAAATATAAAAGGTGAGAGGACTAAAATGTCAAAGTAAAGAATAATATAGGATTAGAGTTCAATTATATGAAAATCTTAATGTCATATTCAAAATTTTTAGGGAGTTAAATTATAAAAAATATTTATTTATAAAGTGTAAAATTAAAAAAAATTATTATGGAGTTTAATTTTTTTTTTTTTGAAGCTTGGAGGCATGACACGCATTAATTATTGGATAAAAATTATAGATTTTTTTTTCTTTTCAATTAATATGCTTTTATCATTTATTAAAATGTGTTATAATATCTATGTTTTGCTTCAATTTCTATAAAACCAAATACCATTCTTAACTTCCTGATTTCATGTTGGTTAATTTATAAGTTTTTTCCGGTTAATTTGATATAATTTTGGTTAAAAAAATTAAAAATTAAAATGGCTCGATAATTGATATATCAAGAAGAGGAAAAGAATGAATTCCGGCCTTGAGAAAATTGATAAAACAAATTTTAATACATTGTTAATTCATTTTTTTATTATAAGTATACAAATTGTCAAATTTATTACAATATTGTATTATGAAAACTCAAATTATATGCTAAACCAATTAGTCCATCACTTTGAAATTTAGAAATACTGATACCAATCACTGGCCACTAAAATGGTTGGCATATGTTAATCCATTTTAATTATCAAATTGATCAGAATACCCTATTAATTAATTTGAATATACAATTAAATTTTATGTAAAATCAAGGTATTTGGTTTGATTTTCTATCAAATGGTTAGAAAAAAAAAAGAAATTAATTTGCACTCAAATTTCAATTTGCGAGTTTAATATTTGATTGTCATTCACTCGAGATAAAGGGAGAAATTTGTTTATATTATGCAATATATAAATCTTACTGAGCAAATCAACGGTTCCCATTTCATCACAAATAGACCACCTATGAAATCTTACGCGTGTCCGGACCGAGCATATTATAAAAATTAACCAGACTATACAATTACCATAATAACCTCAATTTCAAGCAAACAAATCTGTGAACTGTGATTCAGATTCAAAAAACATAACTTAACACGTGGCAGTCAATCTATCTCGTCAGCCATCCTCAACGTACACCCTGCTGTGACTTTAAATATACCCGAAGACTCCACATCAGCAATCATGTCTCCATTTGGAATTTGAAGTCCCTCCCTCTAACAAAAGAGACGTTGGAAACTTTTTACTTTTTTATAACAATTATTTCCTCGAAGCATTTTTCAAAAACATATTTAATATTTTCCTCCCAAAAAAAACAGTTTTTTTTTTAAACTACGTGTTTAATATTTTTTAAAATCCAAATATATTTATTTCTCCCATTTAATGCTTTGAAACTATACTACAGAAGACGATCTCTCTCTCTCTCTGTTCAGTCTCGCTTTAAAATCTCTGCAAAACCAGTAATTACTTCAAAACTATGGAACCCTAACGACCAAAAAATTAGTTGGCATTGATTGGAGAGAGAGAGACCCCGAAGAGATCCAGAGACTTGCTTGATTGTTTTTAATGTAAGTTCTTTTCATTGCATTAGAATTTGATGAAAATTTAGCTTTTTGGCTCTGGGTTATAGTTTTTTTTGTTTTTTTGGTGGGTTCTGTTTGGTTGCTTGAGAAAATGTAGTATAGGAATGGACTTTTTATTGAATGTTGTGGTTTTCTTTTACGGGTTCTGAAAATTTTGATTTTTGCATTTACTCAAGGTTAGCAAATCAATGCACTGTGCTTGAAGTGCTTGGTTATGTAAGTTATTTAAGGTACTTCGTTTGGTATATAAAAGGAGAAATTTGTTGCTTTTTTTTAAAAAAAAACAATTAATGCTTTTGAGCAATAGAATTGAATGAGGAGAACCCATGATAATGCAATATTTAAATGATATAGATTTGGGAAGTGTTGATGCGAAGGAAGAGTGAAGTTGTTGAATTTCAAGTCGAATTATGAGGTAATATGCTTTAGTATGACTCTAACTTCTTAGATACTGTCTTGTAATGTAGAAAAATTTGATACTTTTGCGATTAGAACAAATCATGGTTTGTGAAGCAATGAAAAGTTGAAGACCTGATGTGAATTTAAATGACATAGATACAGCTAAGTCTGGATCAATAACTTACGATTGTTTAAAGTTTAAACTTCTCTTGTGATTGCTTGGGTATGGCAGCTTAGTGCATTCAATCTGTAACAAAACCAAAGTGTTGTTTAAATATTTGACTGATTTCATTGTGATGGTTGTGAGAGTAGTGAGGAGTGGCAGCATTATCTGCAGAGATGCTGCCAGATTATTAGAATAGTTTGCCCTGAGCAATTTAATGTAGGCGTTCAAATTCTGGTTTATTTTGGTAAAAAGTTTTTATTTATAGTGCTGATGTATGATTAGGTACACATAATTGTTAAGATATCATAATTCTAATTTTTTTTTCTCACCTTTAAATTGCAAGATAAATTCCAAGAGGATTATCAAATGATTTAGAATCTCTGTATAAATATAGAATTTATCATTTTTAGTGGCACAGGTTGAGAGTGCAATTCAATCAGAAAAATAATAATCTGTTAAATTTATTGAAGTTGCAGATGGAATTTGGTTGGTGGGGCAGAGTTTGTCCATCTTGTTGTTTGTTTTGCTTATAATTGGTGAAATAGCCTTAGTTTTGGCTTGTCAAAATGGGAATCGAGAAAGAAGGTTCAAAAAGTGGAGGAGGTTATGTAGGTGGTTTCTTTCAGCTGTTTGACTGGACAGCAAAATCTCGGAAGAAGTTATTTTCAAGCAAGACAGATTTTCCAGGTATAATTTACCACATATGTAATGTCATTAGATATCGCACATGTTTCTCCAAATTGCTAATTGTATATAATGTCAGTCTTTTTCGTGGCTGTTCATTGATGGTTTTCTTCTTCTTGTTCCTTTTTTATTATTTTTTTTAATAGAGTGTGCAAAACAAGGAAAAAGAAGTGATGGGAACTTGCCAATGACACGGTTCCATCTGGTGGGAATATGCTATACTTAAAATGTTTTTGTGTATCTTATTACTCCTGGGGACTGAATCTAAGATAGTTTTATGGTGGTTGTTTTTGTTGCAGTTAGATGAGGATGAAACTGGAACAGGTTCAAGTTTTAAGGGAAGTAGTGATTATAGTTGTGCTTCATCTGTTACAGATGATGATGGATACGGAGCTAGAGCCCCTGGAGTAGTAGCTAGGCTTATGGGATTGGATTCCTTGCCCACATCTTCTGAGCCCTATTCTACACCCTTTTTTGATACTAAATCTCTTCAAGGTGCTCATTCCTGCAGGAAAAACCTTGAGTATCGTCACGACCATCAAACAATCTATTCTGGCAATCTGCTCAATAAGGTGGGAGGCCATTCCAGGGACTTTGTGGAGTCAAAGCCTCAAAGGATTCTAAGCCGGCCGATAGAGAAGTTCCGAACTGAAATTTTGCCTCCTAAATCAGCAAAATCTATTCCAATCACCCACCATAAACTTCTATCACCTATCAAGAGTCATGGCTCCATTCCAACTAAGAATGCTGCCCACATCATGGAAGCTGCTGCAAAAATTATTGAGCCTGCTTCCCAAACTAATATCAGGACCAGAATGCCTGTTGTTGGGTCTTCTTCAGTACCCTTGAAAGTTCGGGATCTCCGAGAAAAAGCAGAGGCTGCTCAGAAAATGCCGCTGGTTGGCTCTTCTGTACCCTTGAAAGTAAGAAATCTTAAAGAGAAAGCAGAAGCAGCCAATCGAACATCCAGGGTTGCTGAAGCTTCTCGAAGGCCTGTTGAATCTAATGCTGCCAAGTATCTTAAGGGGCAGTCTTTAAATAAGAGCTGGAATGGATCAGTAGATACAACATCTTCCAGGGCATCTGATACAGATGAAGGTGCTTCTGGTGTGAAGAAAAAGGAAAAATCTGTTTCTCTTGCAATTCAAGCAAAGGTAAATGTCCAGAGAAGAGAAGGTTTAAATTCAAGCAGTAACCGAAGTTTGGTAGCCCAGAAAGAACAGAATGAAGTTAAGTCAAGCCAGCTTTTCAAGGGCCAGCCAAATATTCAAAAGAATTTGTATAAAAAATCTTCTATGCATAATTCTTCTGGAGTGCTTAGGCAGAATAACTGGAAACAAAACTGTGTAACAGATAAAGACAAGTTACCCTCAGTTTCCAACTTGCAGAGTAGAAAAATGATGTCTGGGGATTCTTCTACTGTGCGACAGAAACCATTGAGTCGAATTGCTGGGAGGTCTAAAATTGGGTCAAGGAAGTTGGACTCAGATGCAATGGATAGTGAAAAGGGAATTCCATATTCCTATGCAAAGAATGTCCCTCGGAAGAAACGATCAATTGAGAGGGACTTACACTATGAGAAAAACCAGGCTGTTGATAATGTGTTTATTAACAAAAATCAGAAGGCATTTCCTTCTAATCCAGTCATGGATAGTCATTTTACTTTGGCTGAAGATAGCAGAAAAAAGGGCATGGATGTTGTTTCATTTACATTCACAGCCCCACTTTCTCAACCAATGTCTGGTTCTGAAACATCTTGTCCAATTGGACAAAAGAATGACAGCGAAGACAACCGAGGTAAACGATTAATGCTTGACACAGGCAGTATGAAGTTGTCTTCAGTGGGTTATAATGTGATTGGGGGAGATGCTTTGAGTATGCTTTTGGAGCAGAAGTTGAGGGAACTAAGTTATCGAGCTGAATCTTCCCTCCGTGATTCTTTCAAAGCGGGATCATCTTCTAATTCTGCATCATTTTTACAAGATCGGATACCCACGCCTAATGCACTTGGCACTTCATTAGGGTTCCAAGGTAAAGGGAACCACCGAGTGCTGCTTACAGATAAATTGAGAAACAACTATGAATCCGATTTTTCATCCTTCGATCCTCCTGTTGTGGGACAAAAGCACAAGTTTCAGGTGCAATACTCTGACCTTTAAAATTTTGTGAAAAAGGTTATTTCTTTTTATTGGGGTTACTATTTTATTCTTATTGGACACAAGTATTTATAACTTTTGGGATTATATATGTTAAGAAATTATCCTTTCATTTTATAAATGAGAAAACTCCTCAGAAGACTCATGTTTGTGTCAACTGTTTTTTCCTGGTTTAAGGAGTAGCAAATAGTACCTGGTATTGTATAATCCTCTCTTTATTAGACCTGTCTGGTCGGTGAGAGTTCTGCTTGTCTTTCTCTATTTCCTTGTTTCTGGTGCAGGAATGTCAAGTACATCTTAAGTAATATCATGTCAAATTAATCAAATTAAATGGGTTTTTACTGAGTGCTTTATAACTGTAACTTACACATTCACTGAGGATACTAATGCAAATGTAACATAATCAGGGAGTTGATGAGATGGATGAGTGCAGCGCCAACCATCTTGATGGCAGACAGTTGCTTGACTGCCGACATCCTAGTCCAGTTTCTATACTTGAACCTTCTTTTTCAACTGAAAGTTGCAACTCTTCAGATAGTGTAGATAGTAGCAGTACAGAAGGTATCACCATTAACCTCAATTATTTTATCTCAGCCAACATATTGATTGTCTAGGAAGCTAATCTTAAATATCTGCTTGCAGGAAATAAGCAGTGTTCATCTGTTCAAGCTCTGGAGGTTCTTGGTTTGAGTTCTTTGAAGAAGTTCCATCCATTAGATGTTGATAGAGAGTTGTCAGATTCGGGTTCATCTACATCAACTGGAAATGTGGCTAAAAGAAATGCCAATACAACGATCATGACAGGTCTTGTGGGATCACCAGCCAAGTGGGAACTGGAGTATGTGAAGCAGATGATGTGTAACGTTGAACTGAGATTTAACGACTTTGCACTGGGTCAAACGCGCGAGATCATCAACCCTTATCTCTTTGATCTTTTGGAAAGCCGCAAAGCTCGATTTGAAAGTGATGGTGATGAGGCTAGGCAGAGTAGGAAGGTTTTATTTGATTGTGTTAGTGAATGCATGGACATAAGATGCAGGCGATTTGTAGGCGGGGGTTGCAGAATATGGGCAAAAGGAGCAGGAACAGTGAGACGAAAAGAATGGTTAGCTGAAGAAGTGTACAAGGAGATTTCTGGATGGAGAGGCATGGGAGATTGTATGGTGGATGAACTTGTAGACAAGGACATGAGCAGTCAATATGGAAGATGGCTGGACTTCGAAGTTGATGCATTTGAACTTGGTATAGAGGTTGAGGGTGAAATATTTAATTCATTGGTCAATGAAGTGATTGCTGATATCTTGCAGTTTTAGTGCCTCAGACATTGATGTACTGTTAAATTGTTTTTCCAAATATATAAATTCCAATGTTTATTGCATTACTTTGTGTTTGATTTATGGTTAAAAAGTTGTGTATTGAAATATTGCAAGAAAGTGAAGTTGTGTATTTAAGCAGAAGAGTGATTGACTCGTGAAGCTTTTACATGTGCAAGAAAATGCGTTTTGGGAGTCGTGTAACTCATTTGTACTGTTGAAGGATCACAAGTTCATTCATACTACATTTTGAAATCACAAAAGGCCACAATACAAACTCAATCTTTTGCAACACAGAAAATCCTTGTACATCTAAATCAAGCCAGCTGCATGCAAACAAATCATTAACATATATTTGAACTACTTTAATAATTTCTATTAACTTTAGTCATGATACCTTTCACCATTATCACTACTATCCCATAACCAAGACAATAACTTGTCTCCTTCATCCCATAATTCACATTGATTATGACACTCAACACCACCTGCTGCCCAGTCAAAATCAAGCCATTCCTCACCTTTTGCCATTTTGCCTTGCTCCATGACCCCTTCCTCCTCTCTCTCATCACTTAAACTCATTACCCCACTCGGTTCCTGCCTGTTAATGGTGTTATTAATACTATTCCCACTAGGATCCAGGCATTCTCTTTGCAGAAGAATATTATTAAGCCTCTCTATTTCACTATCAGGCCATTCATACCGTCCCAGAACTTCATTGTCTCTGTCCCTGCCGCTGGGGCACAACATTCCAATTGCATCACCACTTTCCTCAATAGGGCAAATTTCAACACTTTCATCACTGCAACGACCCAATATCTTAACTCCACTTTCCAGGCAAGAAGAAGAACCATGCAAACCAATGTGATCAATGCTGTTGTCTCCTAAAAGTTTTTGATCTCCAGTATTCACCAGATTCATTTCACTGCTGTTGTTCTCAGTTTGTCCTACGCCGTTATTAACTATTAAAGTTGCATTTTCTTTGCTTGTTGGTTCAAGTTCTTCACTTGCGGTGCCAGTACCACTCTTGTTAGTCATCTCTATTGCTGATGTCAATGTCAGCTTGTGCTTTTTGGCGGTTGATCTGCTGCTTCGGCCCCTCCTTCGCTTGGACACTCCAGCTAACTTGACAACATTTATGTCACTCGGCATTGAATTGTCTCTAGACCTGGTGAAGCTGTAAATTTTTCTTCTCAAATGTGAGTTCCAATAGTTCTTTATCTCATTATCCGTTCGTCCTGGTAAATGTGCCGCTATCAAAGACCACCTACAACATTAAATACGGTACCAATATGTAAATATATTTCCTTACCAGAAGCACTAAACCCTAGTAATCTTTCTTTTGGAGTTTTGTAGATGAAGAGTGATGAGAATTTACGTCAGATAGTAAAATGTAAGCCAACAGATGATTCAACATTATATTGTTTGATCATTAATGGGCATTAAAATAACTACAAAGGAGTACAATTTGAAAGTTGAAGAAGAACTTTAGTACATCTGGGGTTCCAGGTCATTATACAATTACCCAATAAAGTTTTGACATGTATGCATTTGTGTTAAAAATTATTAAACAAATTAGCATTTTTTTCCTGAAGTTAAAAAGATAATTTTTTATCATGTAAATACTTTTGACAAATTTATTACATAGTGAATTTGTGAATGTTATCATAGATAGAAAGCTTCTAACATTGATACATGTATCTCAAATTTAGCAATGATAGTATATTTACATTTGTATCAAGAGAAAAAGCAAGGGAACGTAGCCTAAAATTGGTTCCAAATTTCACTAGAGAAATCATATCAAGTTCAAGCTGATCATTAGCTCAAGACACTTCTTCGGTTCAGATGCAACAATGCCGCCAGTCGTTGTTCAAATCACTCAATAGAACTAGTGCATATTTTTGCATGTTCTCAAATGTTAATTTGAGCATTATATATAACGTCGTTTTTGAATCATACAACGTTGTATCACTCAAATTTACATTTTTAAAATATGGGCAAACATTTATAATGGAAGATGACTCGTCATAAGTGTGTGGGCTTAATTCAAGATGTAGTAACTTTACGTGAGTTAACTAGTTAGGGCATCTGCATGTTTGAATAGGTAAAAAAATGAAAGCCTGAAAATACAGACCTGTTACCCAAAGCAGAATGGAGCTTAACAATGATATCTTCTTCTTCATTAGTGATGTTCCCTCTTTTTAGGTCAGTTCTCAAGTAATTTATCCATCTCAGTCTACAACTCTTGCCACACCTTAACAAACCTAATTATTCAAAAAAAAAACATGCTGCATCAGGAATAAGAAAAAGAACCAACATGATTAAAATATATTAATAAATACAAACTATAAACTTTTTCTTTAACTTGGTACCTGCATTCTTGGGCAATGATCTCCATGAGCCTTCACCATTAGCTTGAATGTATTTGGTTAATATTTCATCTT
Source organism: Ailanthus altissimus (assembly GCA_946807835.1). Lineage (NCBI taxonomy): Eukaryota > Viridiplantae > Streptophyta > Magnoliopsida > Sapindales > Simaroubaceae > Ailanthus > Ailanthus altissimus. The sequence continues at coordinate 27,045,684 of OX327703.1, read as the reverse complement.
CTTCAGCAGTCCATCTCCCTCTCTTTAAACCCACTTTCTCACAACACGGCGCCCTCCCCATCTCTATTATTTCAAAAATACAGGCGCGCGCACGCACGCACTTACCATGGAGTTGGAGATTATAGCTAGTCGTGGGTATACATTCTTTTCTTAATGGACTTTGTATGAAATGAAATTGAGGGCAGATCTCAAAAAAGAGTGATGAGAGTGAGAGAGAGGGGTAACATATATAGAGGTATACCAACCGTCAACCAACGGTGGTTCAACTTGCCACGAATGTGACTAGGTTGTAGGTCTTTTATTTATTCATTTCTTAATTGCTTTTTTTATTTTTTATTTTAATAAAAAAATTACTTTTAAATCTTTAAAATTTGAAGAAAGGATATGCAAATCTCTATCGTCTCAAAATTTTTATTTAGATTTCTTTTAGGTAACAAAATTCATTAATTTTTTTAAAAAAAAATTGTTAAAACTGATAAAATTACCATTATTCTCTTTTATATGACTAAAAAAAAACTAAATTTCAATGTTAAAAAATTTTCACCTTTATGACTAGAAAATGAAAACTAAACTTCAATGCTCAAAATTATCTTTGAAAAACTTATAAAATTACCGTCATGCTCTTTTTATGATTAAAAAAAACTAAATTTCAATGCTTAAGTTATGTTTGAAAAATTTATAAAATTATCATTATCCCCCTTTAATGATTAAAAAAATTAAATTCTAAACTTTTAAAATTATCATTATACCCACCTTTATAATTAAAAAAAACTAAATTCCAATGTTCACCTTTGACCTTATTAATAAAAATAAATACTTCCATCAATTAAACTATTCTAAATTTTTATTTATATACGAAATTAAAAATTTATTAGTATATTATCCTCAAATAAACTATTCAATAAAAAAAGCATTGATTGCCATTGATCATTGTGTTGATTAGTATTTATCAGTTGTTGATCGGTCATTGACTGTCATTGATCATTCATTGACCGAAGTTGAACCGTCACTATTAATCGATGTTGATTAATTTTAATTAATCATTAATTGATTGTTAATTGGTATTGATCGACCATTGACCGATGTTAATTATAATTTTTATTTTTTGATTAAAATGAATTGATTTTTTATTTTTACTAATCGCTAATTTTAACAAATTTTAAAATATTAGAGATGTACATGTCTATTTTTTAAAACCTTAAGGATTTAGATATTATTTATCCTTACTTTTATTTCTTTCTCAAAATACCTGAACATCTCCGGACGATTTGTTTTCACTTGATTACCATTAAATTAATCATTATATCATAAGTGTCAGTCGATTTAAATAATGAAGTCTTTAAAAATGTGAAACTTATATTACTCTACAAATTTCATAATCCCATCGTTATAATTTTCACCTTTGATATCATAATGTAATTCCTGTAACTCCGTTATGTCTTCAAAGCTTCTTTTTTTCTTTCTTTCTTTCTAATGGAAGTGTCTTAACAAGTTTTTTTACTCTTTCTAAAATGATACTGGTAAATATCTCACTCTAAATTAAAAGAGAAGAAATACAAATTTGAGAACTTTGTGTGGTGGGTGGTCTACGTTTTGATTATTGCAGTCACGATCAGCTTCATTTGCCCTAATTGATGGCCCTCCAATCTTCGTTTTGTCCCAAAATGGACACGTATTGCCAATCAGGATCGCACAATTATTTACTTCTACTTTGCATGCTGCTGCTGCTGAGTGATTTGCTCCTCCGAATTAATTTCTTTGTACACAACACACCGCTTTCTATATCATCAATTACCTCTGCATTGAAATCAACGTAAAGCTCTCAAGAGGTAATTTAACCTTCTCTCTGCATCAGGGTCCCATGCCCCTCTTCTAACACCCTTTTTGTCTCAGGTTATCAAGATTATTTTATATGTTGATATAAAAAATAAATAAATTTTATATAATATTGATTACATAAGTTTGAACCATATAAAATTAATTTTTTAATAATTTTAATTAATATAAATTTTTTTTATCATAATATAATTATATATAAATTAATTTTAATTATAAGTTATTAATAAACTCATATAAAATATTTTCAGTCAATTATTAAGTAGTTTATAATAATAAAATAAATGATTGAAATTTTTTTTCATAAATATAAAATTCATTCCTTCAAAAAAGAAGTTAGATAAGTAGTTCTCTTAATAATTGATTTTAGTTTTGAATATAATGAGTTCAATTTTTTTTAAGAGTTAAAAAAATAGTTATATTACTTTTTTTATAAATTAAATATTCAAAAAAAAAATTAATGTAAATCAATAATAAAGATGTAATTAAGAAGGTTAAAGGAGACTAGACTTAATTCTAATTATAAACACTTGTGAAAGATTGATTCATATAAAATGATTATTGAATGGACAAAAACAATTTTTTATTTTATAATTTATTTAAAAAATTAAGAGTTTAACTTTATATTTTTAGTATAGTAATATAAAGTTAATAAATAAAATCATATTCATTAAAGAGTTTTAATCAAATAATTTAATTTATTAAAATTTAATTTTGTACATCTATCAAGTCCCCATGTTGGCTCCGTAAAATATTAAAATGAATTATAAATTTAATTGTTAGATCTAAAATATTAATTGACCCAAATTTAATTTGATTAAACTTATTAAGTTCAATTAATTATTTTTGTGAGTAGGCTCATGCTTAATTTGATTAAACTCAATAAGTCCAATCATTTATTGGTCTAATCTAGAATAGTTATGAAATTAAATAAATAATTAATTTCAATAATTTAAATAATTCAGAATTAAAAAATTGTTAGATATTATTTATCTGATCCATATTAGATATAGAATTATCTTTGGCTTAATTATATATTTTTATCCTTCTTATTTTTTTGGGTGCTGAATTTTTATAAAAAAAAAATTAAAAACACAAAATTAAATTCTCCACAATTAATTAACTCGTTCACACGAATAGTTTATTTGTGAGTTTGTGAGAGATACTATATAAAAAATTTATTAGTGTTAACAAATAATATCCATTAAAATTCACAATCAAAGTATTTTTATATTGTTTTGTTGCTAAATTAAAATGAGTAATGTAAGATATTTTAAATTGTATCTTAAAAAGTTATGTATTAAGTAATTATTGAGTGTAATAAATAATTTTAAAATTTATACAATTTTATCATTTAATATTTATTTGATATATCACTTTTTAAAATACAATTTAAAATATCTAACCTTGTTAAATTAAAATAAACCGAATAACATGCCCTAATTGATGATGTCCCTCCAGTATTCGTTTTGTCCCAAAATGGGCACGTATTGCCAATCAGGATCGAGCAATTATTTTGCTTCTAATTTGCATGAAAATATGGAGCTGCTGCTGAGTGAATTTCCCCCTCCGAATTAATTTCTCTGTACAGAACACACCGCTTTCTATATCATCCTCTACCTCTGCATTAAAATCAATATAAAGCTATCGAGAGGTAATTAAATCTTCTCTGCAATACATCAGGGTCCCATGCCCCTCTTCTACCATCCTTTTTGTGACTTGTCAGGTTTATTCCTCTCCTTATTTTCGGGCATCAACAATCATTTTCCATCTTATACATATATACTCTTTTAAGACTCGTTCGTAACTGGCTTTCTATGATTGAGTCTCTTAATTTTTTTCATTACATATTTTGAATTTCTTAATTTAACTAAAAATTTAAAACATATAACAACAAACTCAGAACAAAGTCATAACGTTTCTTTTCATATAAATGGTGTTCTGATAATGTTTCTTCTAAGAGATGTTGTAGTAATTGGCGAGATGGACTGAGAAAGAGAACAATGAGCTGAGCACTCAAACAGCAAAAGCTTCTTGTAAGATCCTAATTAAATTAATTATTGCCGGAGATGGAATTAGAATATGCATATCTGAAAAAACCCCATGAATCTCGTGAAAACGAATTCCGAGGAGGATTGAAGAGAAATATGGCCAGCACAGTGGGGACTGAGCTCAGAGAAATTATTTTCAGCTAAGAAATTAAAGAGCCCAAACTCCTCCACTTGTGCTTGATCAATGCTCTCCTTGTCAAGGGCGGGCGTGGTCCAAAGTCTGCAATAAGACACTCACAACAACGCGACACGGCCTTCAATTTGATTACATTAATGGCTTCTCTTCCTCTTTCATTTGCCCCAACAACTATTCTCCCTCCCACACCTCTATTATCATTATAACTATCGGTATGGTTTTTCATTTTTCTGCTTCTCAGTAAATAAAATATTCCAATGGCCCACTTAGGTTGATGCAAGAATTTTGAGGTTCAAACACCGACGTGGGAAAGTATTTGATTTTTATTTAATGCAATTAAAATATATATATGATTCAGAAAAATGAAAGAATAGCACATATGATTTCTCAGTATGATAAACATCACTATATAGCTTTCTTTCCCTAACAAATTTGAGTGCAAATAGTCATTTCATAATTACAAACCATTACAATGTTTGCTTCTTTATGATCACACACAATATCTGTCTGTAGTGACGATTACAATTACAGTAGACCTCGAATAAGAACCAGACAATTTCTTACGGTAATAATAAAAAAAAATCCTCTATTTCTGTCAAATTTCTACTCAAGAAAGGAGTTGAAGAGTTGAATTTACATCAATATCAACTGAAGAAATATTTACTGTTAACATGATTTCGCTCTTACTAAAATATTTACTTAAATACCTCATAAATGCATCAAGGCATTGCAAGCTTACCGAAGATCAACTACATCAAATCTTAAATTGGCGTTCATAAGGACATGAGAACAGTGCTCATATATGGGGCTTCCATCTTCAGGCTCTTCATGGGGATGGAAACCCCGCTGCTGGCAATTTCGTATCACAGACACACCACCTGGGTCAGAAAGATGAAATATGCCGTGCGGACTGCAGTAGCATAGAAGATATATTAACATTCAATTAGTAAGATAAAAAATAATACATATACGGAGCAGACAGTTTTGATCCATGCACCAATAATGAATGATAAGACATTTTCTACAAGAATATCGGTTCCCTGTGTACACTTTATATGTATATAATATAACATTCAAACCTCACATATATAACATTCAAACCTCACATGTATCACAAAGAATATCTATTGCTCAGGAAAATGACCATTTAAAATTATTAATAATATACAAAGGAAAAACATTATAGTTGCTTCTCAAACTGATGTTCATGAGCTCTAGCAACCAATGAATAATTATTGCCATATTCATTTTGCAATTGTGAACATCCTCATCAGATGAGTGTTCTGTCAAGTCCTACAACTGGATTTATAGCTGTTGTCACAGCGAGGAAAAGGCTATTTACCTTGATGTATCAGTTGGGGCCATGACTACGGCAACTGATTCAGGCAACATAATCTACATAGAATTTACAAAAGATATCCATTCAGGTGAAATATATAAAGGTAATATAATATGAAAGCAGGAGTTAATCGAAAAACGAAAAACAAAAAACAATAAAAGGCTATATGTAGTTACGTCCTAAGTTGTGAGAAACAGCTAGTGCTTTTCAAACTACATAAACAAACTAGTTCAAGAAATAGATAACTTTGCATCATAGTTTCTTACCTGATAAGAGTAATGGGTGTGTAGATCGACTGATGACATGAAACAAGTCTGCGATGGGTGTGTCTGAAAATAAACATAAATTAGATAATATAAATGTCCATGGACACAAACTATAGACTAACATGAATCTGCACACCCAAAGTCATCAGTACAGTCTGTCTAATAAATTAAAGCATAAATTTGATCTTATTAGCACCAACTTCATTACTTTATCACATTCACAGCAAAGCAATTAGAGTTATCAATCAGTTCAGTATTCTTTACTTTTTGTTCAAGATATCACACCTAACCACCAAGAGAGTAGAGAAAAGCAATCATTAACTTAAAAGGAGCCTCAAATACTGACATAATGAGAAATAAATTGAAAAATAGCTCAAACTCTCTGAACTTACATGAATCCAGCCAAGAGGAAAAAGAGAGAGTCTATCTTGAACTTCAAAAATTTCTTCTTCATTCAACGTCGAACACTGAACATTAAAATAGTATTAGTATAGGATATGAACCTTAAAAACAGTAAACTAATACTTTTATAGGAATAAACTTAAAATAAAGGGCAATTTTCATCCAACTACTAAAGTTTTCACTAAATTTTATCTAACTACAACAAGTATTGAGGTATAACAAAAGACTACTAAACATTTGAATTTTTTGTTTTATAACTACAATTCCAATATCTCTATGTGAGAATCTGTTTAGCAAAAATATAAAATTACATATATGAAGGCATTTTAACTTTATTTTTATTTTTATTTTTCAAATCATCATTGATTAAATAATAAAAATTCTGAAAGAAAAACATAATTGAATAACTACTTAAAAAAAGTAGGAAAAAAGAAAACAATATTTTTAACAACTTTAAAAATCAAATGACAATTTTACCCCTTCACCATTAATTCAAATGAACAGTGCTAACAATTTTGTAGTTTCATGATACATTTTCAAATGTTTGATAGTGTTTGTTACACCTCAATACTGGTAGCTAGATGAAATTTAGTGAAAACTTTAATAATTAGATGAAAATTACCCTAAAATAAATAAAAGGAAAAAATCAAATAAAATAATTGCCATCATACCGAATCAGAAGTTGACTCCTGCTTTGGGATAATGAGTGTAGTGATATGAAAAACCCTGTTTTTCTACATCCATATAAAATTTAATGTCAAACAACCTCCAGTATCCTAACAAAAGTGACCACCACCAACTCATCCAGAAAAAAAAAAGAAGCAATAATTCATTTCCCATGAAAATTTCAGTTCTCTTACCAGCGAACCAGCAAGAACACCACAGGTTTCTAAATTCTTTTCGGTATTTGCCCGAGCCAATCTCAAGAAATCTTGCATCAAATTTACTGGCTGCAAGTCAAATAACAGAGAAACTATCATCATGCCCATCAAGTGTAACAAACATCCATAAATTAAAAAGGGAACAAAATCATGATAAACAAATTGCTTAAGGAACAAAGAAACTACAATAAAAGCATTATATCAGCACAGAGACACCTACAACATGTAAATGTTGATATGAACTAGAGTTTGTAGTTCCATCCTGAGAAGGCTTTGCCGGACCAGGTCTTGGATCTGCAACTCTGGATGGAGAAATTGGAGCCAGCTCATGTTGCACTTTAGCAACAACAGGGGGAGGATTAGGTTGCTTGATACTGACAAACTGGAAAGGATCCTCCCTTGCTTCATTAGTCATTGGAGGACACGACTCCTTGACAGGACGTGACCATGTACCATCATCCAAGGAAAGAACTGACTCCATAGTGGATACGGCTCCTCCAGGATCACCATCTTTTACTGGCACAATACCATACTGTCCAGCCTGATTCAGGCTAATATGATAGGTGACACCAGATAGAAAATGTTAAAGCAGCCACAATTTAGCCAGAGAAACTTAATGAGGATTTTATTCAGGCACATAAAAACTTTCAAAAAAATTTCTAAACACCATAATGGACACAACGAAAGATGATGGTTAAAGTAAAAGAATCTTATTGAAACAACAGGTAAGGTAAAAGAAACATATTTGAAGATTTTAACAAGAACCAACAGAAGTGACAAGGGTTACCCTGTATCTTTGATAGTGGTTAAGTCAGTGCTGCTCGGATACTGAACCTGTATTAGAAAACATAATTTATTAATTAATATGCTTTGTACATTTCAGGACAATATGAAAATGCCACACATAAAATACCTTTATCCCTGCACTAGGTCCACGCCATTGGCCTCGAAGACCATTTGGGCCTAAAAATGAGTGTCTAGACAAAGTTTCTTTATTTGGAAGAGGCAGATTAATAGATCTGCATATATCCAAGAAAAACAGTACGTCAATTATGCAGAAAGTGGCACATCAAAATTTTATTCTTACAGTCATTGTCAGTAATTAAAATACCTAATCTAGCTTTCATATGTCAGGGGTAAAACATTGCCTATCCAGTAAAACAAAACCAACAAGATAAAAAAGACATATGGTCAAGGAAACAAAATAATGAAAGTAAGAGCATCTACAGGGCAAAACAGCAGAACATCCATTTCAAAACTAGATAGAAGCCGTTTCACAAAAAAGAAAAGTTTCATAAGGCACAACAGTGCATTAATATACAATTTTCCACATGCTATTATTCACTAGCTCACTAGCTGTTGTAACTGGCTGAAAAACTGAACATATTCTCCACAGGCTCCAATCCCACAAAATAATAACAGTATCATCAGAAACAGAAAGATACTCACAGCTTCTGGAACTGCTGATCAATTTTCATTGAATTTGAAGATAAAACTTGGGTACGGTTATTATTATTCCTCCATTGAGACTGAATTGACATGCTAGGAGGCTGCAGCCAATTAAGTAGGGAAAACAGCATCAACAAATAGAAAATCCAACCTAAAGAGCAATGTTAGAAACCAGCTTGTATGGAGAAGAAAGAAATGACAAGCACTTTATACAAATAAAGAAAAAGACAAAAAAAAAACATTACAGTTAAAATTCCATCAGTTTCACGTCAACCACATACCAATAATGCTAAAGCTTTAGTACCTGTTTTGTATCCATTCTAGCATTATTGTTCTTATTAACAACAGGCCATTCCAAAGAAGACGTCTCTGCACCATAGGAGGTTCCTTCTGAGCCATCAAGTTCAAACAATTGAGCTCCTACATGTGCTCTATTATGCTCATCCACTCGACAATGGAACTCTGGCTTCAACAATTCAAGCTCATCAAGTACAGCAACTAATCTCTGGTATAAACAAACGTAACATCCAAATTACACAAACACTGCCATACATCGAAAACAGAACATACAATAAATTATACAAACCAATACGGTCTCACCTTCCTATAACTTGCTCTTTCTTTTGGAAGTATTACCAGGTAATCCCGATGAAAGGGTATAGTTTCCGATACCAAACTGTTGAAATATCAAGAATGAAGATTATGCATACAAATTTTCTCATTAAGCATTCAGTAACAATTTAAAACAGTTTTCAAAATCTAAGATTTTAGACATTTTGGATATAACTTGAACACAATAACACAAATTACACCAAAAATACTTATAAGCAAAGAGTTTTGAACTAGAAACCAACGTCACCCCCATCTGGTAAGCAACTAAACATGTGGCGCTGTGATTCTGATTCTGTAGTGCATACTAAATAGTGCTAAAGCCATGAATTAACCAAACAACACCCACTAGATCTTCCTATATATGTATAAAGACTCATATTAGGAACTGCGAAGAAAACGAAAAAAGCCTGTAATATCATAAAGTTCTTACCTTGAATACCTAAGAAGTATTATATACAAATCTACAACATTCTTCTCTTCTCTGTAAATACTAGCCTGAACATTTCAAAAAAAAAAAAACATAATTGTTAACTGTATTACCAAAGCTACTAATGGCGGCGATTTAATTATACGAATTAACTAATTCACACTAATTGCGGAGAAGCTGAATGACATTTCGTAGTCCAAATTTATAAACTTGATTGTGAAGATAAATCAGAGAATTAAAACCGCGATCCATAAGAGAGAGACAGTTAAAAGAACGGCGACCTGTTTGAGGAGATTATCGGCGATTCTGTAGTAATATCGGAGAGGAATCCGATTATCGACCTCGACTTTTCTAGCGATTGAATTGACGTCGATCCTCATTCTTTTTTTACGCCTGCCGGTTTTGTTTGAACTCCGATCAAACTTATTCGGCGATGCCACGTGTCGTCTGACGGGAAGGCGGGGATCGAGTTCTCGACGTGATAGTGAAGGAAAAAACTCGTCTTTTTTGAATGAGGGAAGTTTTTAATATGTCGACATACTTATAGGTTGCAGAGGAGTTTTGGTTGGATACGGTTACGGATACTGTGTTTTCTCTGCGCGTGCTCCAGTAACTTCGTGCCAAATGTAAGGGCAATTTGGTAAATCAATAATGTAAATTTTGATTAATTATTTTCAAATACATTTATTTTTCAATAATTGTAAATACAATTAATGAAATTGATCTAAAATATAAAATTAAAAAAAATTAATTATTTTCAATTAGATAATATTTCTAATTTGATTAATTTTATAAATTTACGAATTTTTTTTAAATTTAGTAAACAAATTCTTATATATTTTATCTGCTATTAATGTAAAAGCTTGACCTTTGCCAAAAAAGAAAATGTAAAGGCTTGAATAAGGTCCACATGATAGATGATACTAGAGCATTTAACTAAGTGCCAATGTCCATGTAGTAAATTAAATCATTTACTAAATTTATACTAAACCATTGACTTGATATAATTGATGATATAATCTGTAATTTCAATTTTAAATCATTTCATGTGAATATTTCAACTAACAAAAGGGAGTTGCAGATACTGTGACAGAGTAGTAATTTTTACACTAAAGAGCACAAAAGAGTGGGAATTGAATTTGAATACATGTTAAGATCAAAATGTCTAAACAGATACAGAAAAATGCAAAAAGAAAAGGATTAAATCTTTACAACATAGGCACAAAATTGTAAGAAACAACAGAAAGGGTGAGGGGTGGGTGGCAATCTTATTTGTTTGGCAAATCATGGTGAGATATGAGAAGAGTGGCATAGAGAAGTTCATTCCAGGAGTCTGGAACACCGGGAAGGCACCAGTGGCTGCAGTCTTGGATCATTGCAGGGCCTCTTTCGATCTCTTGTTGCCGGTAAATCGAAGGATGCCCATCTTGTCTGTAGTCTGTCATCTTTGTAATGTTGAGATAAAACACTGGTGTCTTCATTTCTGATATTACAGATTCAAGCACTCTCATCATCCAGGGATATGGAGCAATGTATGTCTCATTGGTTATAGGTCTTGTTTCGCCGTCGCAGGAGCCCCCAGTGTTCCACTGCCCTTTCCTGTAATGCCTAACAATAAATGTCAATAAGCAGCTTGCCTCATACTAACACACAAGTTTGGTTCCATAGCTAGTCATATATAGTAGTTGCACTTGAATTTACCTGAAGTGTGAGGCTGAGTAGCCGCGAAAGAAGACCCTGGTACGATTGCTGTCAATATTAGCATCGACCCATTGAGCCCATGTTCTCAGAGCTTTTGTGTATGCTTCTTTCACTTTTAGTTTGTTATAGACATGGCTGCCTTCCTGGAAGTAATTGTTGCTAATGTACAGGAACATAAGAATCAGAATATTAGATGGTTCAGGTTTCAATACTGCAAGTACTGTGAGATTGATAGTGAATCCGGGTTATTTTTTTATATATCAAACCAAAGTTGAAATTAGTTTGAACAGAATTTACCCTTTAAAGGTTTTGTGGTGAGTCCACCAGTGACCAGTATTGAATATGATTATATCAGCGTCATAATATTTGGAGGAAGAGCTCTGAATCATGTCAAGCCTCAGAGTTTCTCTTCGAGTTCCAGTCGTATCAGAGATTTTCCGTTCTTGAACAAGGAATGGTGATCTGATGAAGTCTATTGAACATTTATAATGCTACATCATTGCATAAACATAAAACAAATATGTCACAAAACACATCAATTGTCTGCTAAAATAGCTAAAATTTCCAATCCACTCTGGGGCCTAATATTTCTTTTATCTTCCAGAAGTACGAGTATTTCTTGGGCAAAAAATAAATCTACCCAGATTTCAGAATTTTAATGATGATTTGTGTAAAAACTTACTTCGGATTTGAAAGAATAGAACCCCCGAGTCCTGAACTGGCGTCGACCGGAAACTTCATAGAGCGTGCTCTTGTCCTCCAACGATTCTCTCAATGCACAGACTAAAGATTCCCACATATTCCTATTCAAAGAATCACCGACAAACACCAATCTCTTCCCTCTCAACATGCCCAACATTTTTCTCCCATCAAACCTGTACAAAAATCCAACCCATCACAACACATCAAGAAACAAAAGAGCCAAATTAGTTACGTTCAAATGAGAAGCAAAGTTCTGATTATCAGACCTTGGAAGCTGACACCCATTGGGCCTCCACTTATATCTAAGATAATCCGAATCTGGCCTTCCATTCTTGAAGCAATTGAATGCATCATCGATATAAGGGCAAGACCAGGGTTTGTAAAGGGGTTCAGAATCATCAAGCACCCATTTACCATTAAAGATATCACAAGAACTCAGGTTTCTTATAATGTCATAACGTTCTTGACCTCTTCTTGAATTGCCCCGAGTTCTTTCAACTGCAGTGACTGAAGAGAGAGTGCAGTTGCTCTCGGAGTCCATGACAAGGCAGGTGTTTGAAGAAGACACAGAAGAGAAAGGAGAAAGGTAGTAGTTTGCGGCGAAGAGAAGGCGAGAAGTGAGAGTTGAGGCTAAAGTGATCGGTGACTGGTTGGTTTGTGATGCTGAGATGAAAATAAATGAGAGAAGGATGAGTGAAATGAGTAGAATGTGGGTTCTTGGTTTTGAGAGAGAGCATGATGATGATGATGATGTTGATAATGAGGTTCTTGAGAAGTCCATGAGAGAGGACAAGAGGTTCTTGAAAGACGCCATTAGAGGATTCAGAGAGAAAATGAATTGAGAAGAAATGGGGTAACGCTTGATTTGATCAGTTCAGTGGGTTAGAGATTAATTTGATTGTTTGAGAAAGGGTATTTTAGAGGGAAGCTCAACTGTCATAATGAGCTCGTTTGGTTGATGAGAACCTGTTATTGGGGATTAGTTTTGTGGTTCATTTAGGCACAAATTACATCAAAGCCAGTTGGGAAAAAGGTTATTTTGCAAGAGGTCTCAAATATGAGACTAATTCTCTCTCTTTTTTTTCCCTCATATTTTTTTAGTCTTATCTTCGTTGTTCTTAATCAATTTCAATGTTTACTTTCAAGTCTAGTTTGGCATTAGGGCTTCCCATCTATTCTACTTGCCGCATTTTGTTCTCCAAGATTTATTTAATTATTGCCTGGAGTAGCAAACGAGAGTTTATGCATACACAGAGAGTTGGCACTCTCTAATGTTCAAATCGTAGTTTTTATTGTGGAGGAAGCTGGAACAAGGGCAAAACTTTGATCTGCTCTGACGTTAATGCAAAGAACGATAGCCAAAATAGGAAATTATTGAAGCTAATAGATTCTCATTAATGTAAAACAACATATTCTACAATTATTTTCTAACTAATTCTAACTGCTAACCATATAAAGGCATACATACTGTATTATTTTCATATCAGAATAGTATCCATTATCTCGTGTACATGTTACATAATGCTAACAAAGTTCCAGGCATTACGCCACTTCTCAACTATTTCAGCCAGGGTAACAGAATACAAAACCACAGCCTTTCACTCAGTTATTAGTATTAATCTACATATCTGCAAGCAATAAAGCACAAACGATGATCATCAATTCAAGTCCAAACAGAATCTTGTAGGCAGCCTTATATGCAGTGTTTGCTTCAGCTTCAATATGCTCAGCCACATTAAAATTACCTATACAAGACAAATGCATGCGAGGTTAATATATGTGACAGTCGCCAAAACAAAATATCATCTTGATAAGTTGGTAATAAACTACCTCTTTCGGGCCCATAGCTGCATCCTGCCTTGATTGTGTCTCTAACATCATGTATAGTTGCCTTATTGTAGAACACAAAGTGTGATAAAATGTTTTCGATGCAGTTGAGCACTAAATGTGTCTCCGAAAGGCAGGGGCCATTGCAGTAATCATCTGTATAATCAAGAGGCACATGAAGGTCTCCACTTGCAGTCAGTCTGTAGGATTCCTCACAGCTGCTGTAAATCTGAGAACTTTTTCATATTAAAACAAACGAGTAGCTTATGTAGAGAAGAAGAAGAAATGACACAGAATTTCACGTCTAAGCTCTCACTCACATGTTTCTCATTAAAGCATAGCAAGGCTTTTGCAACTACAGGAGCTGGATCACCACCTATAACACCTGTTTGATAGGGCTCATCCACTTCTGCCTTGCCTGTCAAGAATTAGTGCAAAGAATCAATTTCATCGAACGAAAGCCAGAGCTATGTAAGTGGGATAGTTTATGTTTCTTCATATACCTAAGTTGCAACAAAAGAGAGAGATGCAGACAAGAATTACAGCCGAAATCCAGAGCTCAAGGTTCATGGAGTATGCCATTGTAATATTTCTAAGAGCTCGTTGGGAGTTCAAACTAATGAAAGATAGGTAAAAACTTAGGCTATTATATACCAATGCCGTGCCACTATTATGGTTGGTTGCTAACATTACCAATTTCAATTCTCAAATTGACTAATATAACTTGTTTTATTAAGATTCTTGAACAATTCAACACACGACCATTGTTCACCGAGTACACTTATTATTCTAATGAGTATGGCCAACCAACCGAATCACCTTAATCATCTTCTGCAAATATTTAACAACCCATTTTATAATCTTGGTGATTTTAATTGGAAAATGAATCGACTGCTTGTTTGGCTTGCTGTTTATTTTGGGTGTAAATTTGGAGGAATGGAGGGAACTAAGAAGAGAGCAGTTGGCGTGCAAGTGACCAACTATTACTTACTTTCTGCGGACTTCGTCTTTAAGAGTGTTAAAATCAAACCTAAAAAAGTTCAGTAGTTTTGTACTCCCATTACAAGTCAGGGTTGCTTTCAGATAAGCAAGGGAACCAATATTTGGCTCATGGCCCAAGTAATCCATGCAAAGAAAAGTAGCACACAGTTGGTGCACAAGGACATGTGGCAATGAACCAGAGTGAACATGTGGCACACTAGAGACATATCTTAACGAGTCAAAGAAATTCCATTTCTGCATCTTCCATCAGGTTTCCTTAGCTTTCAAGACCAAGAACATTTACAATATTTTCCAGAATACTGAGAATCACGCTAAGTTGCCAACCTTGCCAAAATCTTTAGGATTGGAAGCAATTTGCAAATGCAGAAGTGACAAGTTCAAGAGACTCCCAATCTCTACATTTCAAAGAAATCCAACAAAAGAAATTAAATGTTTGTTGCAATTAACCTCATAAAAGTACTTTTCACTAAGGGTAATTGCAATTCAAATTCAGTTAGCATCAACAAAATTACCACTCAGTCTTTTAATAGGAGGAATGTGAATGTCATATAAGTTTGAAAAAAAAAATTATAATTATTTGCCTTATGCATTAGGGCATATGATGAGTGGCATCATTGTAAATAATTTAGCCACAAGTAAAAGAAACAAAGAAAATAATGTAACTAAATTAAATTCTTCAGATCCTATTGATGAAGTTATACACAGACTGGATGCAAGCATATCTGACAGGAATATGGAGCAATTTATGTTGCTGGGAAAAACACAAAATTAGGTTGCATTCCCCTGGATATCCAATCATCCCATGGATAGAATTCTGCTTCACTTAACTGCAATTTTAACCAAGTGTTTAGCTCCACAGAAAGTTATGCCGTAATGTTGTCAAACATGATATAATGCTTTTAATGAGGGTTCTCCCTAACATTAGATACTTATCTTCTGTTAAGCTAATCTCTCTTCAAATGGAAGTTTGAGGCAAGTCACAGAAAGGAAATAGGCCTCACCCACTTTCCCCCACCTGCGACCTGAATAGCTGCCAAGCTGCAGATATTTCACAACTCACTTACTGGGGCAAGTTCACTCTAACCCAATAACAGAGCAACACGTCAATTTCCCTTGATGCTTCTTCTATACAATAGTGCCATAGCATGAAGCTTCAGCAGAAAACACTGCCAAGTCCAAATTTTATCTCCCGATAACCTGTGTGAGTTGATCCTATTCAAAACAACTGAAAATGCAAAATCCACCAGGAATACCTGGCTAACTGTAACATTCAGCCAGAAAAAATCTAAATGAATTTCATGTGGAAAAAAGTGGAGTATCTTGTCCCATGATGTATTAATTCCAGAAATGCAATCAGCAAAACAACGGCCTTGAACTTTATAGCTGTATCAGCTTCAACCTGATTCTACAGGTTAGGGATTGTTTTTAAAGAAATTCCCCTCTGGTTGCATCTATTGACTATATCACGAGCCTCTTCAAACCGTGCCTGCTGCATCAGGGTTTCCAAAATTAGGTTTGACGTATAAGAATCAGGATTGCAACCGTTTCCTTCCATTGAAAGAAACATCTGTTTCGCTTCATCAAATCTTCCTGATTCACAAAGTGTCTGGATTAAAGCACCATAGGAATAATTGTCAGGACTTAAGCCCAGTGTCAACATAGAAACAAAAAGCTTCTCTGCTTTCTCAATCTTATTCATTCTACAAAAACTTTTAATCAGAGCATTAAAAGAGTAAACATCTGGACTTATTCCCTCTTTCTGCATCTTTCTTAAAAGTCTCAATGATCTAGCAACATCGCCAGTGACACATAAAGAACGGATGACTATGTTGTATGTGATAGTATTTGGAGTGACACCCCACTCAACCATTTCGGTGAAACAATCCAAAGCATCCTCAATCCGGTGTGCTCGACAAAGGCCGTCAATTATTGAAGTAAAAGTGAATTTATCAGGTTTGAAACCACATTCTAAAAGCATCTCCAAAAGTTCTTGGGCTTTATTTACCTCTCCATCTTTGCAATGCCCATTAATTAGGGTATTGAATGTGACAAGATTTGGAGCAATACCTCTATCTCTCATATCTTTGAAAAATTTTGATGCCCTGTCCATCACATTAGCTTTGCAGAAACAATCAATCACCATGTTATAGGAAACTACATTTGACACAAGTCCATCCTTGACCATATGATTCAAATAACGGTCACCCTCCATAACTCTCCCCGCTTTGTACAAAGCTTCAAGGAGGAGGAGATAAGTACTAAACCCTGGTTTCACACCTTGCTTAATAAAAGCATCCAGTATCCTACATGTATCATCGAGATCCAATCCTTTTATCAAACAAGTCATCGTATTGTTAAACATCGAACTCTCGGGCAAGTAACCCCTCTCACCCATCTTTCTCAAGAACACAGCTGCCTCTCTTGCCATTGAGTTATTTGAAAGACAGCAAAGTAAAGTATCACAAGCTAATTTCTGCATGAGAGGCTCCCTCTCCATAAACCTTATTAACAACTCAAATGCCTTGTGAGGGTCCAAACATCGAAACACACCATGAACCAATGATCTAAAAGTAGCTTCATTAGGACTAACATTCCTTTCCTTCATTAGCTCTAAAACCCTAAAAGCCTCCTCTACCCTCTTTGCATTACAAAATCCATCAACTAGAATTGTGTATGTAAACACATTAGGTACATATCCCAATCCCTCCATCTGTTTGACTAACCGAAGTGCCTCATCCACTACACCAATTCTACAAACTCCATGAATAAGTATATTGTATGTAAATCTATCTGGTTTGCAATTATCCACGGACATTTGTTGAAACTTCAAATAAGCCAAATCAATGGAATTGGATTTCACCAATGCATCAATAACTGCATTATACAACCTAGTGTTAGGACTAATACCCAAAAATGAAATCTGCCCAAAAATGTCAGCACAATACTTAGCCAACCCTAACCTGCCCCAACTACCAATCAAAACGCACAGCAAATCTTCACTAACTCGAAAACCCGAATCTTTAATATCCTTAAGCAACTCAACAGACAAAATAACAGGACCTTTTCTAAAAAGCACATTAGCTAAGACTCCCTTAACCGATTGATCCTTGACCAATAATGAGTCGAGATTAGAAGCCCAGATATAAAACCTCAATGAATGTAATGGGTTTTCTTGATTTTGCAAAATACTCACTACAACCCGAGGCACCAAAATGATCCGTTTAGCTTCTAATTCATGTCTTAGCAATAAAAACCAGTCCTTTCTCGCAAGAACTTGAGAAATGTACTGATGATCAATCAGCTCAACGTGTTTATGAGCTGAAACATGACTACTTGAGAGCGAAACAGAGTTGGGCTTAATTAAAATATGAGACTTTCGTGAGGAAATAGAAGAAGGGTTACCTCTTAAAGAAGCTTCAGTGGTATCGTTACTGCTATTGGTTTGCTTGTGACCAGGAGATGGTTTAAATTTGGGCTTTGAGGGGTTTTGCTTGTTGAATATTTTGTGATTAGATGATTGTTCAGAGAGTGTAGGTGTTGCCCTAGAAGCCAAAGAAGAAAACCTTCTCATGTCCCTTGATTCTGCAGAAAACAGAAGCCGGTAACCAAATTCACGCCACGTTAACTCGTGAAAATGGGAATTTTAAGATGAAACGACTTGACGTTTGCTCGTGAATGAAAAGGGGGCCAATATCAAATCTGAAAATCTAATTAAACCCCTTCTGTGTATTTACGACTTCAACTGTATTTAAATTACATAAGAAGTAGTCCAGATATTACGTCATTCTATTTTATGATAATGAGATTACAGTTACAGTATAATATTGAAATTAATTTAGATTGTTGGATTAAATCAAATAATTAAATTTAACGGATATAAATTATCTCACTATTAATACTGTTGAAAAATTCCATATAATAATCCATTCATATTAGCATAATTATGGTTGGTTTTTGAAGTAACTTAAATATTTTTTAATTTTCATTGACAATATAGTTTTTTATTTTAAACAATTTTACATTATAAATTTTATGTCTCAAAGAATCATAAAACCTATCTGAATAACTTTCAAATAATTATAATAATTACAACTCTTAATTACCTGCAACATTGCAAACAAAATTATGATAATTGCAACTCTGAATAATTCTTTACAACTCTTAACTACTTGCAATGTTACAAAAAAATTATAATTACTCTTTTAATTACCTTGTAACACTGCAAAGAATTATAATAATTGTAACTTTAGATCATTTTAAAAAATTATAATAACCGCAACTCTCAAATAATTATAATAACTACAACTCTTAACTATCTTACAAATTTGTAAATAAATTTAATAACACATTATCGTTAAAATAAGCATCCGGTGCTTCTTAGTAAGGGGTAGGCAAAATAAAAAACTAAGAATTGAAAATTCGGTTTGAACTAAAATGAATTAGTTTTGAATTAGTCTAATCTATTTTGATTTTTGTTGGTATATTCCAATTTTTTTACCTTTTTTTTCTCAATTATTTTTTAAAATTAAGGCAAAAAACTAAAACTGAACCGGTTTGGAACTGATCTAATTCGGTTTTGTTAGTACATTCAATTTTTTTCAGTTTTCTTTTAAAGAAAATATAAAAAAAAAATCAAGATTCGATTTAATTTTGGTTAGAATTGGACCATGCCCCGCCCTACTTCTTTGACAATTACAATTGATTTGAATTAATTTGGTTTGCTTAAATTTTTTATTTTTATTTTCTCTAAAATGGGGTCATATGCACTTAAAATAATACTCAGAACATCTTATTGTTTTAATTAATTTATTATTAAATTTCAATTTTAAAGGTTTATTTTTGCACCACTCATAATACTAGAAAAATAACTTCAATCATCACGATCGATGGTTCTTTCCATATTCAATTTCTCAAAGTATCTCTAATTTATACTCCAAATGAAAATTCAAGCAAACTAATAGTTAAGATAAATTTAAAACGTCAACGTTTAATTTATGATGGACCAACACTTTTCGATTAAATATTGAGATATTGAATTTAAATTTTTCTATCTTTAAATAAAATAAAATTATGGTCAACCACCGTAATTTGGTACCAACACTTTTAAGTGCTGGTTTCAAGTCAATTAACCTCCTTTCATTAAGAGAGTTTACTTGTAAATTAATTTATAATAAATATGATTTACTATTAATTAATTTATATAAAAATAAAATTATGATTTGCTCTATAATTATATTAAATTTTCTTTTTTAATAATAATAAAATCTCTAAGTTCACTCCACCCACCATTTTCAGTAGATTATAATTTCTATGCATTTGCTAGTTGATACATAAAAACCAAGGGCTTGCAAATAATTAATTTCAATTATTTGATTAAATCAAGAAATCAAATCTAACGAATACAAATACTCTCAGTATGCCTTCCCAATATTGTAGAATAATTCGCAAATAAAAGCAAAGTCATAGCCAAGTTTCAACATTCGAGAAGATGAAAGCATGCAGTATTACACACGTGGCATACGGCAATCTCATGAAAGGCAACACCTGGACTTATTTCAAGAATTGTACAAACTATTTAAAGTCCACCTAAAAAACTTATTTTAAAATTAGTTAGGATAGAATAGAACCGATCATAAAAAAAATTGAATTGATTATTTTAGGTATAAAGACTAAATAAATCGGTTTAATTCTGAATTAATTTTGCTAAAATCGAAATCAAATCGAAAAATTAAAGTTTTAAATAAATAGTTTAGAAAAATTTCTGCCACCTAGCCCTAAATTCGTATTTACATTTTACGCAATTGCACTTGCGGCTCTCACTCTCTCAATCTTTCGAATGGAGTAAGACTCCATCTTTCTTCCCCCTTTCAATTCTCACTCCATCTTTCTTCCACCTTTAGTTCGTCTCGTCTGACTCCAACTTTCTTCCACCTCTCAGCTTTCACTCTCATTATCTTTCCAAATGGTCTCGTCTGGCTTTGGCGTGGCGTCTGTCTCTCTCTCGCATCGCAACTCTCACTCTTGTCTCTGAGTTTCTCTGTTGAAGTCGATTTTAGACTTTTGGTAAGATTTCTTAGTTTTAAATTGATAAATATTGTTTGTTTTGTTTTTGGGGTTTGTTTATTGTTTTGTTGCTGGGATATATGGATTATTTATCTCAAGTTGATTTTGTTCATTATTTTGTTACTGGGTTACTTATTGTTTTGTTGCTGGGATATGTGGATTATTTGTCTCAAGCTAATTTTGTTTAAAGTTTTATTGCTAGGATGTGGATTGTTTGTGTCAAGCCGATTTTGTTCATTGTTTTGTTGCTAGAGTTGTTTATTGTTTTGTTGCTGGGATACGTGGATTGTTTGTCAAACCGGTTTTGTTCATTATTTTGTTGTTGGGGTTTGTTCATTCTTTTGTTGCTGAGATATGTGGATTGTTCTGATTTTGTTCATTATTTTGTTGCTGGGTTTATTTATTGTTTTTTTTTTTTTTTGTCTCAAGTTGAAAAAAGGCTTAATTAGGCTCTAAGCCAAAAAAAAACTAAACTTAAAAAAAATCGGTTTGGCCCAGTTCAGTTACACTTTTAAATTCGGTTATATTTGGTTTTCTTAATGAAAAAATGGAATAATTGAATAATCACAGTTCGATTCGATTCCGGCTAGACGGATCGTTCCCACCCCTATACAACTGCACCTAGCTGTCTTGCTCGAATGGCAAAGATTATACACCCTCTAATTTGAGGTCAAGGGTTTTAGCCCTGACAGCAATTTAAGCTATAGTAAATATTTTTCTCATTTTGTTAGAGTAGTTGATTCTCTTATTGTGGAGGTGTAGACGTGTGGAGTAATTGGTTCTCTTATTGTGAAAATGTGAATCCGAGACGTAGGGTGTTAAGTAATGTAAAATTCTAATAGAGATATATGTTGTGGTCCTCCCAATATAGAAGTGTGGGTTTGAGCGTGCGTAAGTATGAATACACTTTTGATGTAATATCAGTATTTAGTAGAAAAAAAACTAAACATAAGTGTAATACCCGAATATTATTAAGTTTAAAAATTATATATATCCATGAGATTTTTTTATTTCAATTTTAATATCTAATGGTCAAAAGTTTGGTGAAGAAATATCAAATATGATATATACATGTTCTATGATAGATATATGTTAGATTAAATGCTCATAATTTATTGTATAGATATGTATATAATATTAAGATCTTTTTATATATTTATATTATTTTTTATTATTAAATGTATGGGGTCTATAAAGTTATTATAAAATATATATTATTTTTTATATTTTATTTAAATATATGAGATTCATGTAGGAAAAAATGAGTGGATAAAAAAAAGCTCTTTTGGTCGTATTTTTTAATATTTTATTTTGGTTTTAGGGTTTTGTGCGTTAGATTGGGAGAAAGGAGAGGAGGGGAAGAGAATAAAGAGAAGAAAAGAAAGAAAGGGGAAGAGAAGGAAAAACAAATATGGAAACCGAGAAAGAAGAGAATAAGGGAAAGAGAGAGAATGAGGAAAAAATTGGAGAATTTTGGGTGTTAATATGCTCTATTCTACATTTTGTGAGTGGTTTCTCCTTTTTAAATTTGTTTAATATATTTGTTTTTATTTTTATTTTTAGTTGATGTGAGAAATCATTTTTTTATTCATCTCTTGTGTCTATATATATATATATATATATATATGTATATCTCTATGTATGTATATGTATGTATATATGTGTGTATGTTGGCCATAGAATTGGTATGTATGTATATCTTTATAGATGTATATATGTGTGTATATTATAATTTATTAGCCATAAAATTGATATGTATATTATATTGTATTAGTCATAAATTTGATTGTGTGTGTATATATGTATATTATATTTTATTGACCATGGAATTGATATATATGTATGTATGTGTATTATATTATATTGGTCATAGAAATGTTATATACGAATTTATGTATGTATATATTTATATTTTATTGGCAATGGATTATGTGAGTTGTTGAAGGAGGAACACAATCTTACGTGGTTCGGTTAATTGCTTATGTTCACGGTGGATTCAAAGATCCTAGCTTTTCTTATTAACTCCCTAGAGATTTTACAAAGAAAATCTAATTTGAATAACTTTTAAAAGGATCTAATGTTTAGTGAATCCTTATTCTATCACGAACAATGATCACCCAAACGACGGTTTCACCCTAGCGCACACAAGCACTTAGTGTCTACCCAGTTCTTCTTCTCTCTTAGAGTCTCTCTTAATGTTTAATTTTAACTAAATGGTTTACAAGTATTTATATAAGGTGTATTGCGTGCCTACTAACCCTATTCTTTGTTGGAGTAAGAGTTCACTTGTTTTGGAAGTCTAAAATTTTTCAAAACTCGAAATCCCAAACCAAAATGGACAATTGACGCATCTAGGCGCCGCCGTGCTGAGCATAATCGCGCCCATCGTTGCAGCGTTGGGTTGCTATCCTAGGCGCCGCGACGCTCAATCATGGGCGCCGTGGCGCTTAGCCCTGGCGGCGCCTATCCCGCGTTTTCTTCGCTTCCTTCGTGTCTTCGAGTCCCATTTCACTTCTCCTTTCATGTCCCATACGTCCTAGACTTCTCTATACGTGTCCCACACGTTCTAAACTTCTTGTGACTCTCCACTTTGCTATTTATCTCAATTCTTATCTAATCAAGATTGTTGAATAACTAATTTTTCAACATAAGTATTTATATGTGATTAATAATTAAAAAAGAGTATGAAATTGGTGCGTCTATATATCCATATACTATTTATACGGTTCAAGAAAATAAGAATTAAAATTGTGAATGGTGAATGAATACTATATAAATATATATGTTATGTTTTTAATATAGTAGTTTATAGTTCAATTTCATAGTATTGTCTTTATTTTATTTATAATTTATTCTAAATAAATAAATGTTGTTATTAATTAATTATGTTTTTAAGATATGTTTTGGTATGTTTATAATTATGTTAAGTGAAAATTTATTATGATTAAGTACAATGTATGTATATAAATTTTGTTTAAAATTTACTATAACTTATTTTATAATTAAGTTAAATGTAGAAATTTTATAATTAAACAATTTATGATCCATGATACCATATAGTAGTAAAAATATGTTTAAAAATGATTCATGTGATTAAAGTGTAAATGATTTGTGTGATTAAAGTACAAAGTACGCAATAATGAATCTTTAACTGTTTTTTTATAATTGTTTTTAAACATGTTCTACTTGTTTATATTTTTTTTAATAAAAATGAGATGAATTTAAGTATATGAATAAATGTGTAATTAGTTAAAAAATATTATAATTGAAATAGTATTTTTCATGTATCAATAATGATTTTTAAGTAGTTTGGAATTTAAAGAATATGAGATATGATATAAACAAAAACTATAAGCTTATGTGTTATATAAAAGAAAGAATTTTGAAACTACTAAACTGCACCCTTTTCCGATTCAAGTCTTTGAGACTCATATGTACATATATATAGGCTTTGGGCTGTGTCTATAGGCGTTTTACTCTTTGATAGTCAGATTGCTTTGTGCATACGTAAGACGAGAATATGAGATGAGATAAAAAAGAGTATGTCTAACATTCTGTCCAATGAGTATTTCAGGTACGACGAGATTTTTCTCTAAGTACTAATTTAGTGTGATTTTTAGTATAAAATAATATATGATATTTTTGAATACTTTATATGTTTTACCATATTCAACTAAAAAGAGATATAGGAGCAAGTTTCAAATATGGATACTTCAGTAGAAGTTTTACGATTATTTTATATTACAAATTTTATCACAATTTATGATATTCGTATATGTTCCATGTTTGTTTATTGCACGATTTTTTATATTAATTACGAGATGCAAATTTATAAATGTATAGTTATATAATAAAAAGATATATATATATATGTATGTATTTTTTTTCAGCCACTCTGAGTTATGAGACTCGCTGTTTTTTTTTTTTTCAATTTTTCCTAGGTATTGCAAAATTTATGAAGTCTCGTTGAGCCACGTGATGCTTGTGATATATATTCATATGTACTAGTATATTTATGAGACATCTAGCAACGTTATGTAAAAGTATATACTTTATTTTTCATTACCTTTGCCTAGTGAGTTTAGAAAATAAAGCATATAACTAACGGTTCAAGGTCGTAGATTTATTCCGACACCAAGGTAGGGTTGGGGTGGGTCGTTTCAGTTGGTATTAGAGTATAGGTTGTAATTTCTGTAGACATAAAACATAATATATGTATTTGAGTTCAAAATCTAAGTCTCATAGCAACACATGCGTTGACATGGCCAACTCTATTGGATTTTTGCAAAACTATGAAATTATTTTAAGATTTAAAAAGAAATAATTTAATTTATAAATAGTTATAAATTTAGTATAAATTTTTTTATGAACCGTTTTTTCATGTGAATATTATGAATTTAAAGGGATTTGAAAAAAAATAATTTAATTTATGAGTAGTTATAAATTTAGTATAATTTTTTTTTATGAACCGTCTTTTCATGTGAATATTATGAATTTAAAGGCTCATGCTTATATTTTGGAGTTATTGAAATAATATAGTGATTCATATTTCATGAGCTTTAAATGCATTAAAAATTATTTTTATGTGTTTAAAAAAATGATTCAATTTATGATGTAATAGCAATAGATTGTGTGCTTTAGTATTCATGATATATATGAATTAGGATATAAATGCAAAAATGATGAATATATATGTGAATGAAGTGATGTATGATAATTCTATTAAGATCATAGTGAACACATTATGAAATTAAAATGATGAGTGAATGTGATAAATGT
The DNA here is from genome assembly GCA_946807835.1 of Ailanthus altissimus. Taxonomy (NCBI): domain Eukaryota; kingdom Viridiplantae; phylum Streptophyta; class Magnoliopsida; order Sapindales; family Simaroubaceae; genus Ailanthus; species Ailanthus altissimus. Next base: position 27,020,211 of record OX327703.1, on the reverse strand, counting down.
TTGATTGAAGATGTTTTAGGTTGAGGAAAGGTATTAAGATCATCAGTTAATTAAGAAAATGATGAGTGTATGTGATAAATGTTTGATTGAAGATGTTTTAGGTTGAGGAAAGGTATTAAGATCAGTTAATTAAGAGGCCTATGGCTATGTTAATAATTCATAGAAATAATTGTATAATAAATCTTGTTATGGAATAAGATTTTAGATATTATTATTTATCTAAATGTTCTTTTTAATTTTCTAATAGTTGATAATTGTAATTGATAAAAAGAAAAGGTTTAAAGTAAATGACATGCATTAATATAATAAAATAGTCTATATAAACATATGTGCGGATAGCATGTTGAAATGTTAAATAAGTTGTGAGAATAAAATATTTATGTATTCGGATGGTATTTTATGCATGACATGCGAATTGGAATATTTTACCATTAATCAATATTTATGTGACAAGCTTTTGCAATTGTGTTATTAATTGTAAGAAAGTGGATGAAGTTTAGTTATATTAATTTATGATATATGAGTTTCATTATATAAAATGATTTTTGTGTGTTATTTCATTTGGAAAGAAGTATTGGAATAACTTGTAAGGTTAATAGTGACTAGTGGAAAAATATTTTAATTTGAGGACGAAATTTTTATATAGAGAGAATTAGGGAATTGTAATATCCAAATATTACTAAATTTTTAATAGTAATATTTTAAAAATATGCATAGACATGATAATTTTTTTATATTAATTTTAATGATTAATAGTCAAAAGTTTAGTGAAGAAATACCAAATATAATAGATAATAGATATATTTTAGGTTAAAGGTTATAATATTAAAAAATTTATATATTATTTTATTATTAAATGTGTGGGTTCATAAAATTATTATATAATATATATTATTCTATTTAAATATTTGGACCTTTGAAAAAAATGAGTGGATAAAATTTTTTTTAAATAATTTATTTTGGGTTTTGTTCGTTGGATTGGGAGAAAGAAGAGAGGGAGGAGAGAAGAAAAGAAAAAGGAAGAAAATAGGAGAGAGAAGAAGAAATGGACGGAGGAGGAGAAGAAAAAAAAGAGATAAAAGAAAGAAAGGAGAAAAAAAATGGGAAATCAAGAAAGAAGAGAAGGCGCCGAAGAGAGAAAGGAGAAAGAGAAAATTGGGAGAATTTTAGGTGTCATTGTGCTTCGTTCTATATTTTGTGTGTGGTTTTTCATTATTTTTAAATTTATTTAATATATTTGTTTTTATTTTTATTTTTTATTGATACAGGAAAGTATTTTTTTTTATTTATACATTATATATTATATTTTATTGGTTTTGAAATCGATATGTATGTATGAGTGTATATTATATTTTATTAACAATAGAATTGATACGAATGTATGCATATATTTATATTCATCCCTTTTATGATTCAAGTCGTAGATTCGCCCCAATACTAAAGTGGGGTTAGTGTCATGGTAAATTGACATATAGCAAGAGTTTTATATTACAAAAGTTTTATTAAGAAGAGATATAAAACAGGTTTTAGATATTGATACTTAGGAGAAGTTTTATAATTATTAAATATATAATTTTTTAATTATTTTATATTATAAATTTTATGATAAATTATGATATTCGTATATTTAACAAATATAGAGATATATACACTTATATATCAAATTTATGGTCAATAAAATATCATATATCTACATATTAATTTTATAGTTAATATAATATAATATATACATATATAGATATATATATTAGAATAAAAAAATATTTTTTTACATCAATTAAAAATAAAAATAAAAATATTAAACAAATTTAAAAAAAAATGAGAAATTATTCATAAAATATAAAGCGAAGTGTGTGACATCAAAAGTTCGCTAATTTTTCTTTTCTTTTTCTATTTTTTTTCTTTTTTCTTCTCTTCCCCTTTCCTTCTTTCCTTTTTGTTTTTCTTCTTCTCTTCCGTCTCTTTCTTCTTCTCTTTTTTCATTTTTTTACTTTCTTCTCTCCCCCTCCTCTTTTTTCATCCCAATCCGACCAACAAAACTTAAGACCCAAAATAAATTATTAAAAATATAACAAAAAGAGTTTTTTCTATTCACTCATTTTTTAAACATAGATTTCACATATTTAAATAAAATATAAATATAATAATTTTATATATTTTACATATTTAATAATAAAAAATATATAATATAAATATAAAAAAAATATTAATAGTATATATATGTCTACACAATGAATTAGGAGCCTTTAATCTAACATGTATTTATTATACTATCATATTTAGTATTTTTTTGGTTGAATTTTTTGTCCGTGGTCATTAAAATTGACATTAAAAAAATATTATGGATATATATATATATATATATATTAAATATTACTATTAGAGACTATTAGAAATTTAGTAATATTTGGGAATTATAGTTAGCATTAAGTAATGTATAGTTCTAATAGTTATATGTTGTGGTCTTCACATTGTGAAAGTGTGGATTCGAGTATGATAAGTGTTAAGTGATATATGGTTTTAATAAATATATATGTTATATACTAGATATTTAATGTAATATTATTATTAAGAAAAAAAAAATGGATGCAGAATTTAATATTGAGTTGTTGTCTTACATTGATTAAGAGTGAAAAGATAATAAGATTTATAAAGAGAATGAGTATTTCATCTAATAAGTTAAATTTTTGAGTTTGATGTTTGAATTTTAGGCTTAATTTTTAAATATTGTTATCAGAACTAGGTTACGAGGTTAAAAAAAAAGTTCTAAGGTCCAAAATAAATAAATAAAAAGGATGGACTTAATGTGTCTAAGGTCCAAAATTAAAAAAAAAAAAAAGGATGGATTTAATGTGTCTAAGGTCCAAAATTTAAAAAAAAAATGACGAACTCAGTGCGAAAGAGTTGGTATTACTTTCTTATAAAATGATGATTCATTTTAGGAGAATAGTTAAATTGTTGTCTGATATTAATTAAGAGTGAGAATATAATAATGTTTATAAAGAGAATTAAGAGTGAGAATATAATAATATTTATAAAGAGAATGACCACTTACCAATATTTCAACACTTCAAAACTTAAAGAGTTAAAAAAAATTCTAAATCTTTCACCACTTCAAAAGAGTTAAAAATTATTCTAACATTTTTAAATTGCTTGCATCTATTTTAGGTTATTCATTTTTTTTTCCTTAAGAAAACCCATTAAATTATTTAAAGTAATATTATATTTTTTAAATGATATTTTAAATTTTTTTATCTTAAATTAGCACTAGATAGTCGTTACACTATTTTAATATTTTGCCACTAAATAGTTATTTAACATATCATTTAAAATAAAAAAAATTAAAATACAATTTAAAAATTATAACATTATTTAATTATTTTTTAATTACGGGGCGATCATTCATTTAATTTAGATATATAGTCTTGTATCTTATCTTAATCTATAAATTTACACTAAAATAAGTTTATTTATATTATGGTACTTAAAAAACAACTAGAAACTCCTATAATTATTCAATATCCCGCGCAAAACATCGTCCATTATTAGAATTTCTGACACAAATTATTATTATTATTATTTTTATTTTAGAAAAACAATTTGTTTAGAAAAGAGGCTCGTCCATCTGTTTCTTTCTTGCAAAGGAGTTTTAAGTTTCCACTTCTTTTATAGTGTTTGTCGTCGAAGTGTGGTAGGGTGAAAATAAAATCTTTATGTGGAAGGGTGAAAATAAAATATCTCAATTGTTCTCTAATAGTAAGAAATATATGATATCATATAAGTACTTTTTTTATTAAAAAAAAAAACTATCAAACTTTCATTTCGCCACCGCTATGGCGTGACGGGCGAAGCCGGGTTGAGCTTAGCCGAAGCCTTGAAGTGCCCTACCACTATGGCGGTCCATGGAAAGTCTATGGCTCGGCTCGACGCCCCAACCCAAGCTTGTTCCCCCCTTCTCCACCGTCAATCACTAAATAGCCTTCAACACAACTCACTCTTGACGATACGATCGATAAGCTATCTCCGATATCCCATGAGAGCATCCCCATCTTCTGGGTTGCAATCCAAGTACGTGGAAATGAAGCAGCCAATGTCAAAGTCAACGAAGCCATGTTGACCAACGTGCTCAGTGTCTTAAATTAAATCGGCTCCAGCTTCACGGCTCAGCCATATTACCTTCCAAACGGGAACCAAGCACTATCTGGGCCCAATACTTGACCCAGCCCGTTTGGCCCATTTCATTCATCACGAATCGTCCTTTCGCGAAGATTCGGCCGACCCAATACTTTGTATATTCGTTGAACAAGTTTCAGCATGAACAAATATCGTGAATTTGGTTTCTTCGGTCGTACGGATAAGTATTGGGATTTGGGTGGGAAAATTGAAAGAGATGAAGATCCCATCATACCTTGAAGATAAAGATCGATAGTCATTCTCATTCATCAATGGCCTGCAGCTATAATCGATTGTAAAATCAATTTTAATATTCAATAAAAAGGGAGGCTTTTGGACATTTGAAAAACTTTGTTGTGTGCGCCCAAAACTTTCAGTCGCTTCCATTGCCATCAAGTTTTATGACGGCCGACAAATTTTAGCCATTATTGATGCATCCCATTTCTTCTGAAGTAATTATAAGAAATGACGTGCTTGCTTGAGATGGTGCAATAGTTTAAGGGCTTGTAATGCATTTTTAAGTAGTAGATTTAATTGTCCCCTCCCCTATGTATATAAAACATATTATAAAAAATTATGCACATGGGGTGCATGCCAAAATGGCAGACGCCGCACCCCCTCTTTGGGGATTCAAATCCTCATCCCCAAATAGTTGCAGAATGTTTCAAAAAGAAAAAATATATATATATAAGAAATAACGTTGTGTAATATGAAGTCAATGAAAATAAATTATTATGTATATGTGGTGTTGAGTTCATAAATGATAAAAAAATCAATTGAAATTGACTATAGAATTTACAACTATAGACCATTAAAAAATACAGCAAAAAATCTTAGAAGCATCCTTGAAATTTTGAGCCATCTCCAAAAATGATAACATTTTACTTATTAAACACTTTTCATACAAAACATTTAATTTTTTATTTTTTAAACACTTTTCACGCACAAAATTTAATTTTTTTATTGACTTAAACTTCGGAGTAATTTTTGTTTTTTGGTAGGAGGCGGGTTTTGTCCTTCCATTATTACTGTATCACGAAAGAAGAAGATAGTGTTATTATCGAAACTCCAACATTAAGAGTGTGAAAGTAATTTTTTAAAGTTTTCAATTTTGGAATATCAAATGTAAATAGTAAATAATAAATAGGATGAGGAGGCAATTTCAGTTTGTCCTAACATGATAAATTCGATTCTTTAAAAAATTTAAAAATAAAAAAGAATTTGGATTATATGTATTTGACATGAGCCAAAGGAATACATATGGCTACGTATAAATAAATAAGGTTGAAGTGTCGAGTATAAGTAGAGAATCCAAATACAAAAAAAGCTACAATAAGATAAGAAAAAATGGATGCTCCCACAAAAAAGTATGCTTCTACATTTTGTGATCATATCTTTGACGTTGAATTTATACCGTTTGATGAGTTCATGAAGCTGATGTCAATTTGATTTTTTTTTTGGGATTGTTGGTATTAAATTTAACACCATTTGTATGGATTAATTATAGGATAGCACTTATTCAATAATATGGAAATTGGCAATAATTAAAAGAGAAGGTAACGTCTATTAAGTTTGGGATGTTATAATAGAAAAAAGAGCATGCGCCATACAAGAACAAGTTGGAAGAGATCACTTCCTCGATCGGGGACGCTAAAATATTCTGTTAGTTAAATACTGACTATCAGCATGTTGATTTACTTGGAGGGTAAACAAATTGAAAGCCATGAAAAATATTTGTGCTTCATTGGTTATGGAATTATTGGAATCTGGGTGGGAAAAAATGGGGAGACATGAACATCGACCGTACCCTTGAATATAAGAAGATGAATGGCTTATAAAGCTTCATCTATTATTGTTCCACCAGATTTAGGAGTCAAATTCAAATCTAAAACTGGGGTTGCTCTCTTTTAGAAAGGATAGTCAAATTAGTTTATAAACATATTTCTTAAATTATGAGGCATATTTAAAAGGGAAATTATTGTTCGTAGAAGAATTTATGACAAAATAATTGTCGTTTAAAATATTAATTATTACCCTTTAATTATAAAAATTATTGTTTCAACATACTTTTTCTCTCTACAATAGTTAAGGTAAGAATTTTTTTTTACTCTTTATAATAGTCATGATATTTTATTATAAAAATTTTGTTAAATAATAAATGTGAGTGAGTTTAAAATTTGATAAAGTAGACATAAATTTAAATTACATTTCTAACAAATAAAATAAATTTAATTTATTAACTTAAATTTTTGAATCAATAATTTAACGATCATTTGTTAAAAAAAAGGTAACACAAAAATTATGGATTAAAAACATAAATTCTTGATTAGCATTAATCTTCATGCCAAATATTTGATTTTGTTTTTTTGTTGTCAAACAAATTCCTTTGATTTTTTTTTTTTTTTGTTAAATTGACTTTGTGGTAGAGACTTTGAAGCAATTTGGAATTGAAATAACATCTTCTGGTAACTTGTATTGAACAACTAACCAACAAACACGAAGGAAAGTATTGTACTCTCTCATTGGGCAAATTATAAAAAAAATTAGCATCTTCAAAATAAGGGAACAAATAACAGCTCAAGAATAAAAAGTATGTTACAACTTATTCTTCCATTTTATTCGGAAAGTAAGCAAACTATGTGTTAGAATTGTGCTTTCAAGTTGCCACTTTAGCAAAAGGCTAGCTTTAGAAAACCCTAGGCAAACTTTCCTCTCAACCAAAAAGGCGTTGCTATATAAATCTTCTTGTTAGCGAGGGATTTTGATCTCCTCTCCAATGACCCTCTTAAGCCACCCCTAGTATAATTTTTATTTTCTTTCTTTTTTTTTTTCGTTTTTTCAGTTGTCCTCTAAATCGGTGGTGGCCCTCATTTGATCTAGTTTCCCTCGATCCGATCGGTGTTCTTTATTGCTAGAGATGGTCAGGCTAAGGCAAGGTGAGCACCTCCTCACCATCTCCCTTTGGCAGCCAAGTAACTCAGTCGACTCCGCCATTGTACCAAAGTCAACCTTCTCTAATTGGGTTTCCTCTCCGCCGGCTCCTTGCTGAGGCTTGGAAGACATGTATGACTTCATTGCCGTCCTCCTTCAAATGCCATATAGCTCATTAGTTTTGACATTGAGACTGGTCTGAGTGAAGGTTCAGTCTTGGGTTGTTGGAATCCAGTGTCCCACTACCATGCATTTGTTTTGCCCCTCCATCTTCAAATCTAGGCGTTATTCATTGTCTTCGCCCATTGCATAACTTTGCCTTCAACAACCTTTTCAGGATTTTTTTTTCGAGCTACTGCTGGTGTGTTGGGTGTTAGATGGTAGATTAGGGTTTAGTGTGTTCTTTAATTATGATTTGGTTAAAGGTTAATTATATAATATCTCTCATGCGTAAGGGTAATTTTTATTGGCGAATGATCTAAAACACGTAAGTGTATACATTTACTATTGTGTCTATTCCTAAATACGTATCAAATATATATTTAAGTCTGACGGAAGCGTAAAATTTGTAATAAACGCAATAAATAAAATATATTAATCATATTAATATATTTATAGGATAGAGAACTCACCTCAACGTGTAACATTATACACGTAATTTTTTTTGGAGTCCACATGGAGACCAATTCGCGAGCAATTCTAGTCACCAACACGGTAAACTTGGTGAGTTAGAACAGCAACCCTATACGCAACACTGAATTTAACTCTTAAACCCCAAAATAATCAATGTGTATTTTTATCTTTTCTCTAAAACTAAAATAAAATAAATATTAAAACAATTCATAATTACTTCACTTAACTTCAAAGAAGGAAAAATGAAACAAAACCATTTTATTTCCATTTTCTCCCTCACGGTTTCACAAGAAGAAAAATAAAACTATTTAATTTTTCTTCTCATTTTTCATTCGACACACTAAGAAAATGAAATAATTTTCATTTTCCTTTTCCTTCCAATCTATCTCACGATAATAAAGAAAAAAATGAAACAAACTTTCATTCTTTACTCTTTTTCCATTTCACTTTCTCGGCAACTAAAGGAAATTGAAACAATTTCAATTTCAATATTCTTCCATTTCCTTGCCTCTCGGTTACACAAAACACACACATATTTCACCTTTTCAAATTCACTAATTCTCGTCACTTCTCTATTTATTTATATATATATATATATATATATTATAATAATACTAATAGATGTCAACTTTCAAATTCACAAATTCTCATCACTTCTCTCTTTATATATATATAATAATAATAATATAATAATAATATTAATGGATATCAACTATTTACCTTCAATATATTATATTATTATTATATATATATAATATCTTATAATATAATAATATAATATAAAAATATATTATATAATAAAATAAAATAAATATTTTAATCATTTAACAATTAAATAATTAAAGTGTGATATAACTATTTTGCCCTTCATAAATAGTTATAAAGTCCATTTCTAGTGAGTCTCACTAAATTTTACACTTAAGTAAATTCAACCGATAGTCCATAATGTGTTACGTGTCATTATATAATTAATAAATAATAATTATTAACTAGTTGTTGTATTTAACATTTAAATACAGACACGTACGCATTTATGTGGAAGTGCTGAATATTACTGAATTAAACAATTTAATCTGACACGCTGCCCCAGTACACAAGGAGTACACTCCATATCGCGGGACTCCCTAAGTCCTACACCCAATTCATCAAATGAAATTATTCCATGAGTCTGTAAGTAATGTTCCACGCACATGTCACGGATATACAAATTAGCGCGTTGAACCATACAAGCTGAGGTTATAACGTATACGTATAGTAATTTTGTCATGATATCCTTGATGTACGGGGATATAGATTATCACCGTCAAATCCTCTAGTGCTCATCCATGTCTTATCTCCAGACTTGTATTTCACTGAACAATATGCGCAAACTCTTTTGCCATATTGTTCCATCCAGGCGAAACTCTTTCTCGGAATGATTACTTGTGGCCACAAGACTTTTCGAGATACAATCTCGAAGCATCTGAATATCTAACTCCATATGCGAGCTGACAAATCTTATATCTGTACACACTGAACTCCATAAGCATCGGATTATACCCAGCAGTCACACAATGAAAGGTCTATGACATGCGTAGAATCAAAGTATGGTGGATCACTTACAAGCCCACCGTGGCACTCAAGTCAAAGGATCACGTATACTACTCAACTCAAGAGGACCCTCCGTTGACGGCTTACATAAGGTGTCTATCGGAGGTTTTCGTGAGTATGTCTCATATCCAATCTTAACTGGATACCCATATGTCAATACGAGCTCCAAGCTCACAGTCGGCTAAGAATGACCATTTATACTCTAGAGGTACGACATATGTTGATCTATATTAAAAATGTATCCACCAACAGACCCGTATCGGCAGAAATAGATTAAGAACAATTATTCGAGAGCATACTTGCGCAACTTGCTTTTCCTAGCACCCGATTGCAATTCTTGCAACTATACAATTATTGGTATATTCTCAAGTCTATATCCAATTACAGATAAGGTTAAAACTATTGGATCTACTGAATATTATACATAGTTAACTCTTAACTGTGTTAAGATTTAGTAATTATATATCTCAGCGTGGCTAACTATGAACTCTTATCTAAACTTTTTTAGATCTGATCCAAACTCTTTCAGATTTATAATGTCTGTAACGTTACATGCATAATAGTATATATATGGGTATTGGCGATTTAATGAGAATGTACATTTGTATAAATACATACGTATATGTACATTTAGAGATAACACGCAAACACCGACCTTAATAATTTTGTCCCCTATTCAAGAATAGGTTATCCCCATCTTAAACAATGTATGTTTACTCCGCCCTAAATAGAAGAAAGTTTATTAGTTGAGATAATTTTCAATTAAGGATTTGAAAATTTCTCTTTATGGGAGAGTTGAAAGTTTAGGCGAACATAATAAATTTATTTAATTCTTGTGTAGTGTTTAATAATTTTTTAATTTTATATCATAAATTATATGATGTAATATTAATAATTTGATCAATAATATTATTATTAATGATGCTTTTTTAAAAATATAAAAGAAATGTGATTACTTATTAAACCCCTTTTGAAAAACAAATGTCAGTAATATCTTTTAGGAATTAAAAAAAAAAGAGAGAAAGAGATGTTATTTTCAATTGACTTTTGGCCTAATTTCATTATTGTCCATAACTTAAAGAAATATGCAAAATTCAATCATTATAGAATCTTATGTTCGAACAATCTTTCATTTATGTTTAAGCACTATTATTTATGTATTTAAACATTATTATTTTCATATCTAAACAATCATATTTTTATATCTAATCGCATTCAAGAGGCCTTTTTATTATTTTTCAAAAAATTAATAAAATATAAAGAAAAAATAATTACCGCAACAACAACAGTCGATTTTGATCTCTGCCCACACAAAAGTGATCGTTTTTGCAATTATCAAAATTAATCGTTGGAGTAATAGTTGAAAATGGCCGCTGTTGCAGCAGTTAAAATACAATAGTCAAAAGTGGCCGCTGTTGTAGTAGCCAAAACTAGCTGTTGCAACAACAATTTTTTTTTTATTTGTCTTTATTTTTTTCACTTAAATTATATTTTTTAATGTAATAATTATATTTTTAATTAAAAAATTAAGAAATAATAAAAAATATTATTAATTTATTATTAAAAAGTAAAAAAAATATGAGCAAATGTGTTTATCGTTTGTTGTGCTAGAATAGATTGGTCATTTTATTACTTTTTTAGTATAAAATGATAATTTGATCATTTTACGTAATTTTGTTAATTTTAATAAAATATTCTTTAACGATTGGACAATATTACATATTTTTCAATATTGAGAATATTAATAAAATTAAGTCAAAACTAAAAAATATTCGTAATTATATAAAAATAAGGACATGAAAAGAAAAGGTCAAGAAGTAAAGACAAGGAGACAACAATAATATTTAAAATAAAATAATTTATGGATATTATCATCAATAATCTTGATGTATGACCTAATTTTTTAAATACTCATAAATTTAAAAAATTGACATTAGTACTTAATTATTTTACAAAATATGTATGAATATTCAATTATCAATAATTTATTATTAAAATTAATAGATTCAAGAGTAATTAAATTTGTTTACATTGTAAAATTTTAAATTAAAAAATAATATAATAAAAAAATAAGCTGCTAGTTAAAGTGGTTGACTAAGCAGCGGCTAAACGGCCGCTCGATTTTTGAGGCCAATATGGTTGGTAAATTTTATTTTATTTTTATTATTATATTAAAAGTTAAAATTTTAAATTTTGTGCAATTTTCATATCATTTTAATTTTGTTTAGTGTGTAAAAAATAAAATAGTTATTTAATATTGATTGAGATTAAATTTGTTAATTTTAATATAATATTCTTTACAGTTAGATTGGTATATATTTTATAAAAAATAATTATTAACGTAAAATTTTTAAATATGTAAGTATTAAAAAATCATATTTTACAAATATTAACGATAATATTTAAAATTAAAGGTCTCCTCTGGGTTGTATAAAAATAAAAAAGAGAATTGCTGAAGAAAAAGTGAAATGTGCCTCCTTGGAAGGGTAAAAAAAGAAGAAGACAGTTTGTGAAGAAAGGCTTACGACTTTTGTTAGAAGAAGACAAAAAAAGAAGTCTAGTCCTCCTAAAAAAAAGTTTGAGGAGGATGGTCCTCTCGGGGAAGAGAAGATGAATTATGCCCAAAAAATGGAATCTCCTCGGGCTTGCAAAAAGTTGTCTTTGAGAGATTAAAAAAAAAGAAAACGAAAAGAAAATTCAATTTCTAGGAGGAAGGTGCTGAATTGCTGCCAGGTCATGCATGATTGCCTTTTGTTTTGTTTTAAACGAGAGCCCAATCGTTTCAGAGGCCAATCACTTTAATCGTCATACAAGATTGATGTAAGCCTTCCTATAAACCTTCTTCAATGCCAATGTAAGTATTCATATAAGCCCTTGTGTGTGGGATCAACTCCCACAGAAAGATATTGGCAGAGGCTTAACTTTCTAAGATGATTTATAAGATCTTTTTTAGGACACGTAAGTCATGTCATTCTCTATGTCGCAGAAAATACTTATTGATGTTGACCACACGATTAAAGTACCCTGAGATTGATAATGAAATCCAAAAGATTGATATACAATATTAGCCCGAGCACAAGGATAGGCACAAGAATAAAACCTGAACACTTCAATACCATTCTAAAATTTTAGGTTAAATCTTTTTACTCAAATTATAATTAAATTTTCAATGTTAACGTATTAATGTTGAAAATTAATGAATTTTTATTTTATTTTAGATTTATTGGTTAAATTTAAACTTAAAAATATTAAAATTGATATTTTCGTACTATTTTAATATTGTATAAATATTAATTATTAATATTTATATAATATATATTTTAAATATAATTATTAAAATTAAATATGAATATGGTACAATCCTTGTAATGTTACAGACAATATATGATCTGAAGGTGTTTGAATTTAATTTGAATGAATTCAGATCTATTCTAAATTAGTTGAGACCAATGCTAAGAGTTAGTGACAATGAGAGTTATAAATACTAATAGTTAGCACTGCTAAAGAGCTAGTATGTTATACAGAGTCAGTAATATATAAGAAATTAAAGTATTGTCTAAAACAAGATAAATATCTGAGGGTATGCTAGTAATAACATAGTTGCAATAGGTGTTAGGAAATGTCATTATCTAAATATATTCTCAAACACTATGTTCTTGATCTATTTTCATCGATGTGAGTCTGTCGGTGAGTCCCTTTTAAAATAGATTAGTGTATGTCTATAACTGTAAGATACATGTGGTTGTTCTTAACTAACCATAAGCTTAGAGCTTGTATAGGCATGCAGATATTCAGTCAGGACTGAATACTGAATAGATTCACAAGGACCCCAATAGACATTCTATGAAGCTGTTAATGATGAGTAATCTCGAGTTGAGTAATATTCGTAGTCATTTTATCTGAGTGTCATGGTGGGCTTTGTAAATGATTCACCATACTTTGGTTTCACAAATATCAGAGATCTTTCATGGTGTGACCGCTACATGTCTTTGAGTATGGTCTGATACTAATGGAGTGGGTGTGTGTAGATATGGGATCCGTTAGCTCATATAAATGCGTTATATATCTTGATACTCCAAAATTATATTTCAATGAATCTTTTGGTAAAAAATACAAACTTCGAAAAAGAGTTGTCCATAAGGTTAAATAATATCGCAAATGAGTTTGTGTATATTATTTTTTGAAATACAAATTTGAAAATAAGTTCACAAATAAGTATATGGGATTTAACGGTGCAAATTTATATCCCCGCTCTTTCAGGATATAGGTTTGACTCGTTAATTTATAATATCCGTGACCTGTGCATGAGGCATCAGTTACAGACTCATGTAATAGTTTTATTTGACAAATCGAACGTAGACTTAAAGAATTTTGTAATATAAAGTGTACTCATTGTGCACTGTAGCGGTGTATCAAATTTTAAAAAAATTTGGGGCGTGACATTCTCCCCCACCAAATTCACGCGACGCCTTCGTCGCGTCTTCGCTGGAACTTGCACACCCCGTTCTGCAAACTCTGGCTGTGCGCTCTCGTGCCCCAAGCGTGCTCTCCCATCCGGTAACCCTTTCCACTCGACAAAGTACTCAAGGCTCGCCCTGAGTTGCTCCCCTTTATCATGGCATGTGAAAATCCCAAAAGGTTCCCGGTTGTGTGGCTCAAATTCTGCATCTCCAGTACCTCCACGGTACTGCTTCCAACAGCTTGCGGAATGCACCTGATGTCGCCACTGCCGCTGTCTCAAAGGTAACTCCACCTTATGCGAGACGTTGCCAACTCTCTTGGCAACCAACCTTGGCCCCTCGTCCCCACGATCAAGGCCCTTGTGAAGTGGACGTGCTGACTTGCGTTGTGGTGGAAGTATCATCTCCATCACCAAGTCCCTCGCACTATGCTTGACACACCGCTGCTTGTCTTCGATCCACTCCTTGTGCTGAAACTGCACATCATGTGACACCTTGGACTTTTGGATGACACCCGCATCCAACAACTCCTCGAACTGCCCCTGCAACTCTCCCATCTCTGATAGAGGCGTCAACCCCATAGTTGGAAGCGTAATCTCAAGCTCCAACTTGCCCTTAATTACATCTCTTGAAGGCGGTTCTTCCGGTATGGCAGTAGGCTTGACCCCATTGTGCTCCCCGAGCACTTCTGCAACAACCTTCGGTATTTCATCCTTGCCCCCATTTGCCGCATCATCCACCCCCGTTGTTGAGGCTGAATGTAACCCTCCTTTGCGCTCAACATCTACCCTTAGTTGCATTGCGGAAAGGACTTTGGCGTTTGGCTTGGATCGCCCACCCTTGGGCATGTCTACCGTCGGTATCATTCGAGGCCCTCCTTCCAAAATACACATATAGTTGTGTTGAGGAAGTAACACCACATTGTACTGCCGTAAGAACTCCATACCTAGCACCACATCAAAAACATCGAGAGGTGCTGCCGAGAAGTTTACCTCACCGTGCCATTTGCCAATGTGAATTTCAGCTCCACGAACCACCCCATCTAGCAGCTTGGCTCTTGCATTCACGGACTTGAGGTATCCCTCTCCTTTCTCTACATAAAGGCCCAAGCGTTCCGCTTCCGCATGCTTAATGAAGTTGTGCGTAGCCCCCGTATCAACTAACACTTGAATCTTGATGCAATTGACATAGGCTTCAATGTACATGAGCACCGTCCCCGTTGGCGCGTCTGCACGCCGCTTGGCTTTGAGGGAATTGAACAGCTGCATACAACCCATACGGCTTTGTTCGCCCCCGTATTGTGCCTCATACATTGCATTGAAAGCCTTCTTTTTCGGACAGTCCTTCACCCAATGATCCCCATCGTAGAGAAAACAGTTAGACTTCGGACCATTACCTCTATGGCCGTTGCGTTTCTGCTCCTTCCACTTGGGCGGTTTGCCTTTCTCCTCCTTGCTCTCCGGAGGCTGAAACTCCTTGGCTTCCTCACCCTTACTGTGATTGGGTTTAGAATTCTTGGACTTTCCCGAATCCCCCTTGCGGTAATCCATGAGCGTCTCCGCCATTGTAAGGGCGTCGGATATATTTTGCACTCCACGCCGCTTCAACTCATTGGCAGCCCAGGATTGTAACCCGTCCAGGAAATTGAACAACAAGTCCTCCTCGGTCATGTTGCGGATTTGCAGCATCAACAAAGAGTACTCCTCTACGTACTCCCCAATGGACTTTGTTTGTTTCAACTCCTTCAACCGCTTGCGAGCGTCGTGCGCCACATTCTCCGGATAGAATTGGCGCTTTAACTCCCGTTGCAATTCATCCCATGTGTCTATGGTGCAGGTACCCTTGCGAATCTCCTCGCTTTTCCTACGCCACCAAAGAATTGCATGATCGGAAAGGTATAAAGTTGCGGTACTTACCCTATGTTCGTCCCACACGCCCATAGCGCCGAAATACCTCTCCATTTGCCAAAAGAAGTTGTCAAGCTCCTTGGCATCTCGTCTGCCGCTAAACTCCTTTGGTTTAGGGGCTTCGACCCTTGGTGCAACCATCGCAGTTTGAGTAGCTACGCCATTAGCGACCGCTCGCTTGCACAACACCACATCCTCCTTGACATCTTCAAACCCCTTTCGTAGCTCTTCTACTTGGGCTTGAACCTTGTCCATGATGTTGTAGACCTTCTCCTGAAAAGCCTTGATCCAGTCTCGTTGCTTGACAGCATGCTCGTCAATGGAGCTTTCGTTTAGGGAGCACAGCTCGTCACCTTGAGTATCGAGGCCTATCTCGACATTCTGGACTTGCTCCTCCAACTCCCCAAGGCGATCTGTTGCCTTGCTCATAGCACAACCGAGCTTCATAACCATGTCCCTTAGATCATGGTTCGGATCAACGAACTTTTCTGGCGAAATACTCCCATGTCTCCTAGCTTTGGGGTCTCTACCCTTCCCTTGAGTAATCCCCGATGTTCCAGCAACTTCCTTCACCATCTTCTTTGAACCCGCCATGATACCACTTGTCACGACCCAATTTCTCGAAATTGTGCGGCCTTAGACACTTACTAGTGCTAAGCAGCTTACATGACCCCAATAACCAAAGAAAGAGATGAAGACGAAGCACACCAAGTGTTTGAGAGAATGCTCTCGTATTTTATTACTAAAGAGAGATTACAAAGCTATAGAACTACAAGCTATGAGTATTTCTACAATTTGGAGGATGGATTCTCAAATGAGAACTCCACTTATTTATAGCTAAAGCTATATACAATGGACGGCTAAGATTAACTCTAATCTAATGGTCCACATCTAAAGAGGAGAATATGCTAAAGAATATTCCAAAGATGCCAACTACCAAAAGAATATCTCATGGAATATGCATTTTCTAGAAAACTCCCTCACCTACCACACACACGTGGCATTAACCTAAATCTATTGGACTTTCTAGAAACTCTAGCACATTTAATCCAAAATGGACTAAGTCCTCCTTTGATGATTCTGTCGCATGCCAAATACTCAAGTAATTACTTGAAAATATTTGGAGCGTAACATAAGACATTTGGATTTTATACAACATTACAATTGGGTGAGAGTGATGATGTTACTTTTAATATGGATGATAAACATTCGTATGAATGGGCCCACGATAGTATTATCTCAAATATCTCAAAAAGAAGCTTGTTACGGCTTCTTTTTACTTTTCAAAATTATAACAAAAAGCACCTCTAATGTTTTGTTTATTTAAATATTAATAAAATTTAGTCATAATTATTAAACTGATATTTTATTTATTATTTAATTTTAATTACATTAAATATTATAATTTTAATTTAATTATATTAAATATTATAATTTTTTTTTCAATTCTAATTTTAATTAAGTTAAATTTTATAATTTAAAATCTAATTTTAATTATCATAAATTTTATAGTTTCTATTTCAATTCTAATTTTAATTACGTTAAATTTTATAATTCAAAATATAATTTTAATGATGTTAAATATTATAATTTTAATTTAATTTTAATTTTAATTATGTTAAATTTTATAATTTCAAATCTAATTTTTATTTTAACCATATTAAATGCTATAATTCAAAATCTAAATTTGATTTTAATTTTAATTAAGTTAAATATTATAATTTTAATTTTAATTTTAATTATTTCAAATGTAATAATTTTAATTTCAATTTTAATTATTCCAAATGTAATAATTTTAATTTTAATTGCGTTAAATATTATAATGCCAAATTTAATTTCAATTACAATTACATTAAATTTTAATTTTAAATTCAATTTCAATTACGTTAAATGCTATAAATAAAAATTCAATTTCAATTTCAATTACATTAAATATTATAATTTTAATTCAAATTCTAACTTCAGATTCTAACTTCAAATTTAATTTTAATTAAGTTAAATGTTATAATTTCAATTTTAATTTTAATTTAGATTTGAAATTATAACATTAAGTGCAATTAAAATTAAAAGTATATTTAAAATTATAATATTTAACATAAATAAAATTAAAATTTGAATCAAAAGTATGATATTTAACTAATTAAAATAAAATTAGATTTAGAATTATAATATTTATTGTAATTGAAATTGAAAATATAATATTTAACGTAATTAATATTAAAATTATATTTAAAATTATAATATTTAATGTAATTAAAATTAAAATAAATTTATAATTATAACATTTAACGTAATTAAAATTAAAATTAGATTTAAAATCATAACATTTAATGTAGTTAAAATTATATTTAAAATTATAACAATTAATGTAACTGAAATTAAAATTAATTTTGTAATTATAACATTAAATGTAATTAAAATTTGAATTAAATTTGAAATTATAATATTTAAAATATTTAAAATTAAAATCAAAATTATAACATTTAATGTAATTAAAATTAAAATTATATTTTAAATTATAATATTTAACATAATCAAAATTTAATTTAAATTTAAAATTTAAGGCAATAGAAATTAAAATTAATTTAATATAATTGAAATTAAAATTAAAATAAAAATTAGAATATTTTACGGAATATATTATTTTTAATTTATTAATTTGAGAGAGAGAGTTTCTTGTTAATTGTTTGATCTTAGGGTTGTATTTTATATTTAACGAAACAATGACGGGGTTTTGTTATTTCTCATCGTCAACCGGTTGTACAAGTTGCAAATCAAAAGTGATTAGTGAATGGGAGCCGTTGATTTAATTCAAGGGGTCAGACATCGGACTGTCTGGTAGCAGGACCCTACCAACAACTAAAATAAGACAAATAATTAAAATAATTTTAATTTTTTAAAAAAAGAGGCAATTTATCAGAATTACCCCAGCCCACCCCACCAGTCATTTGTGCAGGTAAAGTATTTTACTTCTCACTTGGCTTCCTCATCTCTCTGTTTCTCTCGCACACTCCCTCACGCTCATAAGCAAAATATGGAACAAGAATACCTCCCAAAATCAGTAGCACTCGTTGTTGGGGCGACAGGCATGGCTGGCTTGAGCTTAGCCGAGGCCTTAAAGACTCCAAAAGCCTTAGGCGGTCCATGGAAAGTCTATGGCTCGGCTCGACGGGCCATGCCGAGCTGGTTCCCCTCCTCCACCGTTGATCACTACATAGCCTTCGACGCCACAAACTCCGACGACACGATCGAGAAGCTGTCCCCGATATCACATGAAGTCACCCATGTCTTCTGGGTTGCAATTCAAGTTCGTGAGAGTGAAGAAGCTAACGTTGAAATCAACAAAGCCATGTTATCCAACCTTCTTAATGTCCTTAAATCATCTCCGGCTTCGCGGCTTAGCCATATCACCTTGCAGACAGGGACTCAACACTACATGGGTCCGGTCCATGATCCGAGTCATTCGGCCCAACTCATCCCTCATGACCCGCCCTTTCGTGAAGACTTGCCCCGGCTACCATACCCGAATTTTTACTACGCGCTAGAGGACCTCGTGGCATCTTACGCGCCATCTTTATCATACTCGGTGCACAGATCTTCTATAATAATCGGCGCGTCTTCACGAAGCGTGTACAACGCGCTGCTAACTTTGGCAGCCTATGCTGTAATTTGTCGATATGAAGGTTTGCCGTTTAAGTATCCGGGCACCCGGTACACGTGGGAGCACTTTTGTGACATGTCGGATGCACGTGTGTTGGCCGAGCAACATATATGGGCTGCAGTCACTGCCCATAGCAAGAATCAAGCCTTCAATTGCACTAACGGAGATATCTTTACGGGGAAGAGTCTATGGAGAGTGTTGTGTGAAATCTTTAACGTTGAATTTGTACCGTTGAAAGAAGATGATAAATTTGATTTTGTGGGCATGATGAAGCAGAAGGGCAAAGTTTGGGATGACATAGTGGAAAGATATGGGCTTTACAAGACCAAGTTGGAGGAGATTACTTGCGTCGAGGCACTTAACAACGTGCTACACTTTGGGTTTCAACACGTTTGCAGCATGAACAAGAGTCGAGAATTTGGGTTTTTTGGTTATGCCGATACGCTCAAGAGCATTGGGATGTGGGTGGGAAAATTGAGGGACATGAAGATCATACCTTGATATTAAGATCAACGGCGCACGGGCTCTTTGCTAGTGAGTGATTATTATATTAAGAAAACACACTCGTCGAGTTGTCGTCCCAAAAAGTTGCGATCATTCAAGTCATTTTATTCAAGTGGGGGTTTGGACCTTTATCTATTCTTGTTGACTCAACTCTCTTTGTTATTAGCGAACCAAATTAATAATAGCAAACTAAATTACAAAAGCACATGCGCGCGCACACAACCGAGTGAGCAATTTTTTCTAATAACAAAAGACGTCTTAATTGAAGGCTAACAACAATTCAAAGGATAATTCTAATGTGTACAATTTCACCAAATTTAAGTCTGTAATCTCAGAAAAACACTTCTCTGATCAATAGCTCAACCTACTATTGCACCTGCAACAACATCAACCAAAATTAGTGATCACATATAATTTCTAAGCATATTTTGATCAGTAGCTAGCTGCAAGTCATGTATTAATTAATGGTCTAAATTTGGGGGTTAGTTACTCACATGGTGATTAAATTAATTATCTGGGCCAGATGTGCAAGCTGGTCTTCTTGGTGGGAGCTGCTGGTGTGGAGTTCTCTGCAAATTAATTTAGAAAAATGGTTTATGTCTTGTACTTTGTTCAAGTGCTTCAAATTAAAGACTTGTCAATGTTTTGAGAATCGCATTTGCATGGCTACTGAGTTTGAAATTAGCACCTGTAGTTTTGGTCTGAGAGTCTCGATTGCCACAGTTGAATTTTGGTTCACTCCAGCACCTTGCTGTTGCCCACAGATTCAAACAAATTTTTAAGTGAAAAAAAAAAATCAAGAGTAGTTCTTCAAAATCTATAAATGTGTGAAGTGAAAATTAAGGAACAATGTCTCTGATATATGTATTACCTTGTATAATGCCCAGTCTGCTGAATCAAAGAAGGCACGTCCACTGTCCTATTTACACATTATACAAATTCCCTCTTCAGTACATTTAACACATCACAAAAATACTAGTAGGTTTTGCTCAAAAATTGTATCGAGTGCTGAAAATTTACCTTTGAAATCAAAGGTTTCTTTTTTGGTACGAGACCTCCATATTTATTCTCCGTAGATGCAGCCTGCCAAAAGAAAAAATATATAGATTAATAATACAGTATAAGCTTATAGAGGGTTCGTATATTTTTAAAATATTAAAATTGCTTGCTTAATATGAATTCCAAAATCGAATAATTTTAAATCGTAAAATATTAAACTAAATGGGGTGAATAATTATAAACTATGACCGGACTAAGAACTTCGAACTTACGATGAATTTTATAAGACAATTTGGTAGCCGACTTCTATTTTACGATTATATCCAAACATCAAGGACTATGTGTCTATTTCTTCATAAGATTTAACCTTATTCAAATATAAATAAACATTGAGGACTGTACTGAAAATATTTTATTTACTGACTAAGTTGGCCCAACGTGTCACATTTCGATTGCTTGATCTATAAAAAGAAAAGAAGAATGAGGACAAAACAAATGAAATAGAAGGAAAAAAAGTCCACGTGAATAACTTGACAGGCCAACAAACAACTCGTTGGGTTATACTATTATGCAGCCAACAGTAGACTGCCGACATGTCAAAAGAATGTCCCTAATGAAACTTGGGATATTAACACTGTTTTTCTCTATGTAAAATTTTAGTTTTAATTATATTATTATTTTTTTTACGTAATTTAAAAAATAAAAATATGCTTAAGGGTATATTTTCTTATCACTTAATGATTAAAGTATCCTGAGGTATCATTAAATGTAATTTGTGTAAATCTCAGGGGTAACAGTGTTAATTCCCCGTGCAACTTCGAGCAAATTTGATAACGTAATTATCCTGTCGTGTCAAAGTACTAGCCGTTAGATGTGCGGACCAAAACACCACATGCATCATTTTCAGTCCACGAAACCGCTATAAAATATCTAAATTAAATCTAACGTCCCCAACCTTTTTTTTAAAATTTTGTTCATATTACGTAAATATAGAGGCATTATAATTGATTTATACTGAAATTCATTGTATTTGTATAAGAAAGGAGATTAAAAGAGAATTTTATGTACCTCATGGTCTTGATAAGAAGCATAAAAGTCTTGGCCTCTGTTGCAATCTGCCATCTCCCTGCAGCTCTTTCCCTGTTACAAAACCAGTCGCCATTGTTAATCATTAAGAGAAATATAATGACATAAACCCGAATTAAAACTCTTAAAAAAAAAGAACCCTTTTAAGTTTTGTGATTGTTTGTGAGAAAAAGCAGGAGAGCAAGAGAGAAATAAAGCTACCAATAGAATGAAGGAACCAGAAGTAAGAATTTAAGGGCAATATCAAAATGGGCAGGCCATGTTTGGGTTTTAAATATAACAAGGGCAGCAGCAGGCAAAACGTGGACCAAAATGTAAGAAAATAAAAAGTAAGAGAGAGAGAGAGAGAGAGAGAGAGAGGAGGATCTTGGCATTACTTTGCAGAGGAGAAAAGAGAGAGATGCAAGATGGAAAGTGAAAAGAGAAGAGATAAGAAGCAACACAAAAATGAGGTGATAAAAAGAGAGAGAGAAAAGGAAAAGGGAAAGAGACAGAGATATGGGAGAAGGAAGAAGATGGCTGAGTGAATTGGTGAGATAAGTATAAATATTATATCTTATTATATGTTTATATATATAAATAATTTAATGGGCAGCAACATTGTTTAATAAATTTATATAAAATTTTATCACATGTATATAATAAATTATGCAACCAATTAAATTATATATATATAATTTGAATTTGGTTGGATATAAAAGTAAAGAATGAGAGAGTAAAATTGGTAACAAGAGAAGCTAACTAAGAGAATAAAGGTTTGGTAAGAATAAGGTTTAGGGTTGGCTCAAAACTTGTTGAAGATATTGTACATATAAAAATTAATAAGATAGTAATTACAAAGTTGCGATACAATAAGATTAGGATACAGTATTTGTATTTTAATTGATGTTTTATCA
This sequence comes from Ailanthus altissimus, assembly GCA_946807835.1. Taxonomy (NCBI): domain Eukaryota; kingdom Viridiplantae; phylum Streptophyta; class Magnoliopsida; order Sapindales; family Simaroubaceae; genus Ailanthus; species Ailanthus altissimus. The sequence goes on along the minus strand of OX327703.1, from coordinate 26,997,371 downwards.
ATGTGATAGTGTTTTAACATTATATTAAATATATCAACATTATAAATATATCAACATTATAGTGTTTTAACATTATAAATATATTAAATATTATATTAATTAAAATATAAAATTTATATCTTAACTACATAAATATAACGTTATTAATTTAAGGTTATGTTAAATGTGATTATAAGATCTATCTATTTATGATTTTTTTAATCTTTTAATTTAATTGAAGGATATTTAAATTCAAAGCTCCAACATTATTAAAAGACGTAATTATTACTAAAAAAAAAAAAAAGGTGAGTCTGATGTAGTAACGCTCAAGTTATTTTTAGTGCGAATGTTTAATATTTAATAATGTATTTATTATTGTAGGATTTATAGGAGTTGTCTCAGCCGTTAGGCTAGCTTAGTTAGTCAAAATTATGCTTTACATTCACTCCACTTGAATTTAAATAAAAATAGAATTCGAGTAAACATAAAAAAATATATATATTGTTTTATAACTAAATTTTTGTTATCTCCGCCCATTTTTTGTTTTAAAAAAAAAATTAACCTAATTAGTCAAAAAAAAAAAAAAGAAGCATTGACTAAATTTCTTATTAATAATTACAACAACTGTTACACATTAAATTTCTAACAAGTAACTAACAAGAAACGGCATAATAGTAGATCAATTACAAATGCACAAGAAATATCATTGTTCATTTATTGTACGTTATTTTTCCTGGTAGCCCCTAGTCATTAATATAAATTTAATGCATTGTAATATTAATTTGGTTTAACTAATATGGTGGGAAAAATCTCATTCAATGCCACAGTTGGTAACGTGAAGTTCGTTTGATACCAAATGTCCAAGTAATTGATTACACAAGCCGCAGAAGTAGAGCCAAAGGTCCACTCCCATTTTTATAAATCTCCTAATTTCTCACCCAACTACTTGCCGTTCATTGTAAATGCAAAATATGATCAACGTTCTTTCAAATTCAACTATAGCCTTTATTTTTTTACTGTCAATATTAATTGGGTTTTTACCAAACAAGAAAAAAAGAAAAGAAAAGAAAAGAAAAGGTAACAAGAGTTTAGAAAATTTTAAAATAAATTATGAATAATGCTACACAACTCAATTTTGTAATTCAAATTATATTTTAAGTAATGATATGTTAAATAATCATTGAATATAATAAATAATTTAAAATTTTATACTTATAGTTATTTACCTTATCATTATTTAAAATATAATTTAAAATACAACTTAAAATGAGTAACATAAAATATATTAGAAGTATTATTTCATAAGTATTATGTCATTCATAAAACTTTATTATGTAATTTTTTTTATAAATTAGAAGTTATATTATTTAGAACATGTCATAATATTGCGTAATAATTATACTACTTTTAATGTATTTTAGATTTAAATTGTTTTTAAGTGATTTAAAGAGTAAAAATATTATTATGGAGAATGGGAAAATGGAAACAAACCATATTTCTATTTCTTCTGAGAATAATAGCCCCTTCTTTTTCCTTTTGGAATTGGAGCAAATTACAATGTGAAGGTACAAGAAAATTAACAGGGATCGAAACCAGCAAAAGATTTTAGCTGATTTCATTATTATTGCAAGCCATTCGTGCAGTTCCATTCCATTCAATAATCTTGCTTTTGCAAATTAAGAATGGATTGGAACTCAATACCTACTCTATATAGAATCTCACAAAATTTAAACACTATTATTGGCAAATTCTACAGTTTGACAATTGCATATTTGTTCCTCAATTCTTCCATTTGCTTTGAGCAATGATTAAGGAAGATTTGAGAACATTATTAAGATTTGATCTCCTCCAAACTTGCTCGGAGGGAGATTGAATGCTTGAGATCTCCAATGTGGAGATTGTGTTCACCCATTGGAATTCTTCGAATTCCGAATTGATCAACAACGCTAAGATGTTTACACACATGAATATCAACTCTAACACTTTGCTTTGACCCGGCTGCAACATGTACTTTCTTAAAATCTATGAGTTGCTTATTCGGAGACCAACTTCCAGCCGGGGGCGTGGAGAAAATCAGAAACGTATGTGTCCCGTCCATGTCGCCGGTGTTTTTGACATCAACATGTACACCAAGTGATGACAGTGCATCGCAATTTGTATGTGAGACCCTGACAGCATTGCTTGATATGGTGGAGTTTTGGAGGGCATAGAGAGTTGTTGGCGCCAGGGGCACAGAAAATTGTTTTGGGGCCCTGGATAATGTGTGTGCAAATGTTGTGTAGCTCATTCCGTGCCCAAATGGAAACACAACGGGGCCTTTGTAGAAACGGTAAGTCCTTCCTGGATAGCCTTTTGATACATCGGCTCTCATGCCCATGTTTGTCATTGGCACTTTAGCCAAGTAATCCTGAGGATACCATGTCATTGGCAGCTTTCCTCCTGTAAGCATGAACAACGTGAGACTATTAGCAACTATTGCAAATGATCGTGGAAACTTGGAAACTTGTCAGCGGGATGTGTATCAAATTGGGATATAAATCAGATACCTGGATTAGCGGTTCCAAACAAAACATCAGCAATGGCAGCACCACCAGCTTGGCCAGGATAACCAACCCACAAAATGGCACTAATGCGAGGATCATTCTTAGCAAATGACACATCAACAGGGCCACCGCACATCAAGACCAACACAGTAGGACCTCTTGAGGCCCTCGCAACTCTGGATACGAGCTCTTGTTGGTGTCCAGGTAAGAGGAGTCCTGTCCTGTCTCTGAATTCTGCTTCGATTGATTGGTCAAGTCCCATCACCAAAACTGTAGCATCAGCCTGGCGGGCTGCTGCCTCGGCTGCTCCAATTAGCTGGTTGCCATTGCAGGCAACATTTGAGCAACCTGCTTGGTGAATGGTCCTAGCATATCTTGAAATCCCTTGTAGCGGAGTTGTGTAACCACATGCAACACCTGAAGATTCATTCAAAAAGACAATGAAATTGTCTTCAAATTAATTTTCTTAGACATCAAATTTCTGGAATTCATTGTGTTTTTTATACCTGCATAGTTGCCTATCATGGTTACTGTAACATCAGAATTGGGTCCAATTACTGCTACAGTGTGATGAAGCCTACTAGAGAGTGGCAAAGATCGTCCAATGTTTTTCAACAAAACAGTGCCTTGATGGGCTGCCTCGAGAGCCAACCGCTGGTGGGTCGAAGTGCAAACGTCTGTTGTACCCAAGTTTCCGAATAGTTGGGCTGATGGCTCACCATCAAACATACCTAGTCTCATTTGGACTGCTATGGTATTGGCTAAAGCCAGGTTCACATCTTCCTCTCGCAGCAGTCCTTTATTTATGGCCCCCTCTGTGTGGATTGCCAGAAAAGGCCCACAGTCTAAATCCAAACCTGCAATTAGGCCCACGTGATGTCATATTTAGGCCCAAATCAGAAAACACAATACCCACTGAAATGTTTGTGTTGCTAACCTGCTTTGATGGTGTCTGCAGCTGCTTCTTCCGGTGTCTTGGTATAGTGTTGATTGTCATATAGCACTCCAACAGAGTCACAGTCCGACACAATGTATCTGTTTAGACCCATAAACAAAAACAAGCAAATTAGAGGAAGTGTATCATTGGGCCGCCCGATTAGTGGGCTTCTAAAGTCAAAGCTGATACAGTGTGACGAGTTCCAGGCAAAATATGATTGGAACTCACCCGTTGAGACGCCATTGGCCGCGAATTGTGTTTTTGAGGATATCAGGGTCAGCACAAGTGGGCTTGCCATTGACTTGATTGTATGAGCACATAACACTGGCAACTTGTCCTTCAACTACACATGCTTTGAATGGCACATCATATGTGTCTGCTAAGTCCTGCTTGCTTACCTGCACTTATCACATGACAATAGTAATTAGACATCTGTTTCTGTTCATTGAATTAAAACAGCAACCCTTTATCAGCCTTTTTCTTATGGAAGTAGTCAGCACTTTCATGATTATTATATTTTATGTGCTTTTGCTTCTTGAAGAGAATAAAAAACGAATCCTGCTACTAGTCAGCACTTCTAGAGGAAGTGGCAAGTAACAACTATAACAATGATATTTCATTTTGTCTATGCCCCTGCAAGAAAGGCATCTTTATATCTATTATCTAAAGCAGCCGATACATAATGAGAGAAGGGCTTATTTCAATGTCATGACAAACAAAATCAACGTAATATTTATTCATTGGCCATTTTGTTTACTAATTCTAATGCCACTTTCAAAGTTAAGATTATGCAAATTGACTACTAAAGGAAACGATTTGTCATACGTTGGTTAAATAATTCACCTAGCATACCTTTTGTGACCTGTAAATGATCAAAAAGTTCAATGTATAGATATTGACAGTATCAAATATATTTTCCAAATTGATTGATCTCTTACCCTGGCATTGAAATGGTATCGATCAATGCCATTCCAATTGTCGAGATCATAGGCTGTGTAATGTTTACAACAAGCAGCGACCTTGAGCCTGTTTCCTGTGCTACCTTGGAGTCCTCTGACATATCTTGCAGCATATTTTCCGGCCAAAACCGGGTCTTCGCCGGGAGTTTCTTGGCCCCTGCCCCATCTCGGATCCCTAAATATGTTCACATTCGGGCTCCAATATGTCAAACCAGCCACTCCTCCATTGTACATTGCTCTTGCTTCATCAGAAACAACCTGCACCCATCAACCAAAATACGATGAAACAATTGCTACTGCTAACTAAATACACCGTTAATTAACCTAACTTGCGCCCTAGAACAAACCATGCATAGAGTTGGTAAATATTAAGAGGTATACAGCCATCAAAAGGATATTTTACTTGTATGATATGGGACCCAAGGTAAAGAGCCGTAGCTGATAAATACACGCAAATGCTAGCAATTTGGTCTCCAATTTCGTTCTCACTATTGGTGTTTTGCCACTGGGTGTGTTGCAAATTAACTACTTTTGATCACATTAATTACTTGATAATATTATTTATTCTCTTTGATTTCATAATGTGATGATTGATTTGGAAATACTTCCCTAAACGGTCAAGGGCCTTATTCGAAACTTATTGTGGATTATTACGTCGCAGAAAGTTTCATTATCATCATGTCAAGACTAAACTAACGAACGCATTATACATCTATGTGTTTTATAGATAATGCAATTGCTGATCGATGATGAATGATGATGATGTTTCTATCAACAACATTCATAATTGTGATGGTGAGAGAATATTTATATCATGATATATACATATAGATATGGGTAAAATTTTTGGTGTCGTGGAATTTTCATGGACTCGATTAATAAGGGCAAGGTATGGGGATATATATACATAGATATATGGGACAAAATAGAGCCAAATTTTAAATTACATAAAATATAAACTAAAAAACTTTTGAGTCGAGGAATAGTTGTTGTGGCTTGCATTTGATTCTCTGATGTCCTCAGTTACTATTGATTCACCATTTTTTTTAAAAAAGAAAATAGTTTATTGCTGAAAATTTGGAGGTTGGCTTTGATGTATAAACTACAAATATCCTTATGGGCAACAACCACAGCCAATCCGAAAAAGAAAATAATAATTCAATTACTAAAAGCATTATGATTGACAGCAAGAAAAGAAGAAATTAAGTTCATCATGATATTTTAAATTCTGCTTATAGTATAAAATATTCAAATTTATTAAGATAAGATTAAAATACCATGATGCGTTGTGTGGGTTTTTATACTCTTTTGATAGGGAATATTTTTAGGTGTTTAAGTATAAAAATAATGTATTATTCTGATAAATTTATAATATAATATTAGTATTAAAATAATTAAGAAAAAAAAATTTCTTAAAAAATAATTTGGAAACAGACAAATTCGACATGAAAATACAATCGAGTAGACGTAGGGTCTAGGGTAACATATGTAGCCCTTCCAATTATGTACTGTTTTGTTCACGGATTTTGCAGCAGTGCGCACTGACCCAATTACCAAAATTTAGTCTTTCTTTTATAAAAAGCATAATCCTTAAAAGTAACTTTCAACAAAAATGACCTATTCTTTTACAACGTGTTTGAAATTTATTATTACACAGTCTTTATATTTAATACAAATAAAATTTGATACGTATATAACGAAGAAAAAAAGAAGTAAAAAACGAAAAACTTGGGTTGTTTATTAGAAAAGTTGAAAAATTATACTATATGATATATAATAAATGTACTCATTTAATTAAAATGATGGAAAAATCCTTACCCGTCCGATTTCTTCCCACAGAGATTCATTGAAGGAAGCAGCGGTGGTGATCACTTGAGGGAAGCTAGTGGCGCCGGGGAAGGCCCCACCGAACTTAGCTCCTGGACCCACATTGGAAACACCATGAAGAGCTTCAGACCACCACTCGTAGCCTTGAATGCCCAGCCTCGGCACAGCCGCGGCATTGTTCACTAGCAACCTGATCTTCTCCTGCAACGTCAACCGTCCGATCAAGTCCTGCACCCTCGCGTGTATCGGCAGTGCCGTCCTACAGAATAGCAGGCTTCCCGTCAGCCCGTTTTGGGGGTCGCATGCAAAAGGGACACGCGAGTCCACGACACGAGAGTCGAAACACAGAAGAGAAATTATTAGTACGAGAAAGAGGTAATGTCGTTTAGAGGAATTATGAATGTAAGACATGTCGGATGATGGAGAAGGGGGTGTAAGTGAAGAATATGAGTAGTTGTTTTGGTGGGTGTTTAGTTAAGAAGAAGGGGTATATATAGAGGGAGATTGCGTATACATGTGAGTGAATAATAGGGTTCATGATTGAGTTTACACGTCAATGAAAATTTGAAGCTAAACACTAACATTACAGAAAGAGATGGATGAGAAAGTGAGTGAGTGAGTGAGTTTCACACGCAGTTTGGCAAACCAGAAACACACACACACAAAAAGACCCAGTAAAAATAAGTATATAACCCATAACCTAGATGGTTAAGGAGATAGACAAAAACTAAATAAAATTGGATTTGAAAAGTTAGAATGTGGTCACGGGACGTGCGAATCTCTTTCTTTTATGTAACAGCAAGTAGCAAGATGACTGTCATGTGCACTCAAGTGGTGAAATTGGACTTCAAAAAAAAAAAAAAATTGCTTCTTCCATTAAAGTTAAGTGAAAAATAATGAGTTCAAGTGTTAATGAAATCTGCATTACAAATGGGTCATTGCGGTCATTGATAGGCTAGTTGGTGAGTTTCTTGTTCTCGATTCATGACCCTTCAGAGGTCTAGCTCTGTGAGGGAATTTTCAAACATGTGATATTAACTGGGTTATGTATGAAAGTGATCTCGTGACTGAGGCCAAACCAGTTTTTCACCATTGATAAAAGTGAAACGTGACCTTTTGTCTGATAAATTTACATTAATAAAGCCAAAAGAGAGAGAGAAGAATTTTGTCTATTCATTGACTTTGTTTTCATCTTGTGACTTTGATATATGGATGCTTGCTTTCAAAGAGAAGAATATTGTTTGAATTATATTTACAATATCATTTAATTTGGATATGGTAGCTGACCCAGAGAGATATATATTGGAATATGTTCTCTTTTCTATGTCTATATCGAAGATCCTCTTTTGGATAAATAAATAGGAAGAAGGTCCATTTTCAAATTAAATTTTACTATAAGAATGAAGAATAATCAGCAACCAACCAACCATATGAAAAAGAAATGACAACCAACAACATGACTCACTGACTTATCAAAAACCTATCTTTAAGATTAGAATATACATGAATCCTCTTCAATAAATTACTGTTATTTAATAATGCACATGGTTTTTTTGATTAATTTGAATTATTATTCGGTGATTAATTTTTTTTATTATAATTGTAAGAAAATAATTATTTATAAATTTAACATAAATTATATATATGTATGATTTCTTAAATCTTACACGTCGCACTTGTTCCTCTCATGATAATTAAATTAAAATTTTATTCAATCATTTTATTTTGGAATCTTTTTCCTTTTCCTGTCTAATAGTAATGAAATCAACGACATAAAAAATTATTCAATCATTATATTTTAGAATCTTTATTTAATGAAGAGATAGGTGATCAATCGTAAAACCAGTTTTTTTTTTTTTTGGTAACATTAAACCTTATAATTTCATTAAGTGAATCTAATTAATTATTAGTTGTTTTCTATTATGATTATTATATCCTATAAAGTGAAATATACGGAAATTATCGAACAAGTACTTAAATCTCCCATAAGCAAAAGCAAAAGATATGTTCTGAGATTTGGAACTTGAAAGAGATGAATTTATTTGAAACTAATTGCTAGCAAGAGAGTTAAATATTGATTACATCAATATATAACAAATAATGAGGTACTTCAAGTAGTCAAATGATTGTGTTTAGAACATAAATTTATTTTTTTTAAAATATGAAAGAGAAAATCACAAGATTTAAATATTAGTTTTGTTAATATATAACAAATGAAAAATACCAATTTTGCCCTTAATTGATATATATCCACTATTAATCCTTTTTTTCCCTATAAATACTCAATTAGTCCCTATAAAGACGAAAATAGTCATAATTCAAGAATAAAAATAGCAGTAAAAAATAACAAAAAATTTTCTTAAAGGGACTGACTAAATATTTATTAAAAAAATAGAAATTAAGTTGATATACCAATTAAATTAAGAACGAAACTTACATTTTTTTCTATAACAAATAATAAGGTACTCCATTTATGTTCAAAGGGCAGTTTAATAGTAACCACACAGTCAAGGTTCTAAATTCAAATATATATATATATATATATTTGGAAACAAAAAAGTAAGGTACTTCATTTAATCAACATATTTTGGTATGTAATTGGAAGAGATAAATTTATTTAAAACTTATTGTTCACCGTAGAGTAAATATTCAACTATGTCAATATTATAAAAATAGGAAAACTATCAATTTAGCCCCTATATTAAGAGTATTTTTGTTATTATTTTTATTTCTGAAAGGCACTTCATGTAGTCTAAGAATTTTTTGTAAAACATAAATTTATTATGTGGTGCGTGTATATATATATATATAAATTTGAAAGAGATAAATTTATTTAAAATTAATTTTTACAATAGAATATTAATTATATACATGACATATAACAAATAGATATCTATGAATCAATTGAAAATAAAGATTCATACCAGAACTATAATGATTCAATAAAATCTTTAAACAAAGTCTAAAGATTCTCTAAATAAGAACTATTGGATCATTATTTATTCAATGAGTAGAATAAATATAAATAGAATTATTAAAAATTCAAAGAAACACTTATCCTTTAAAAAAAATAAAGACAGAAATGAAAATTTTGAAAAAAGAAAAAAGAAAAAAATTTAATTTCGAATTATAATATTTTTTATTTTTGAAAAAAATTTTGAATCCAGCAAAAGCAATAAAATATTTGTGGAACATAAATTTATATATATACACGATATTTATAAATATTTATCTTTTAATTTTTTAGTAAAATTTATTGTTCACAAGAGAGTTAAATATTAATAAATTAATAAGGTACTTCGTATAATCAAAAGATTTTGCGTAGAACATAAATTAAATCTAAGTAAAGATATATTCAAAATTATTTCAGCAACTTAGTGAAAAGACTAGCATGCTTTGAACGACTTTATTTGTTGAACAAAAAAAAATCGGAAGTTGAATCTCGTGAATCAATGAACGAAAATTTATCATTCACACTTTTTATTTTTTATTTTTTAATTTTTTAAAATTTTTTTTTACTTGTCTTATTAATTAAAATTGATGATTCAACAATTATATATGAACATAAATTGATATGAATGTTAAAAATTGATGATTCAACAATTATATATGAACATAAATTGATATGAATGTTAAGAAAGAAGTTATTATAAAGTTAAGTACGTGTTAAATGTACAAGGAATGAGAAAAATAAAAAATCAGAAGAATGTTTATTGTTCATGCGGCGATATTGTTAACACGTGTGGTGGGTACTGTTTACGTGGCAATCTATAAGTATTTTTTATTTTGACTTAATTGATTTTTTTAAATTAAATTAGTATTCTTATAAGTAATAACTTTTAATTCAACTAAATTTAAGATTTTTAAGGACTTTGTAAGCGCTATATAAGTTTTTGTAAACTCTTAAAGATAACAAAACATTTAAAGTTCAAAATGTAAACATAAAAAAGAATAAAGGAATTAGATTAGCATTAAGTGTTCGGCGCACTAGAGTGTAACATTTGAGAGTGTCTTTATTATTGAGTGAACAAAATGAGTACCATAGATCAATTTGAGATAAACTTGAGCTATTATTGTATTTCTTGTATACTAAGAGTTCTTATAAAGATTATGGTAACCTATGAAAATACTTACAGGTCTACAGTAGGAGATATTGGATACTTAGAGGTCTATAATGAGAGATACTAAAAAATCTTATAAGATTATTGTGATGTAAAAAGATATTTAGTGATCTGTTTAATAAAAGAAGTTAGATCATAATCTCTGTGGATGTAAGTGTTTTGGCCGAATCACGTATATCTAGTGTTTGTAATTTATTTCTTTATCTTTATATTATTCTTGTGTATTTCTTAATTATTTGTAAGTTATGTCTTCCGCACGTACATAAAATTCTCAAGGTGTTAAATATCAAATTATAATAATATTATAATATATAAAATCACATAAAAAAGTATTAGTATAAAAATTAGTCTTATAAAAAAAATTAGTGTTAACTGTTAAGGTTGTTCTTTCTCAACAGTATTAAAAAAGAATAATTGAGAACTAACAAAAGAAGTATATATTTTAGGTATATTTAAAATCAAAGAAGCTATAATAATTTGTATGATTAATATTCTTAGGTACTTTCTCTTCTCCTGGTTTCTGTATATAAATTTTTCTACTAAATTAGAAAGTGAATTCTACATATAGCTTAAAACAAAAACACAGGAGTGCTGAGTACCGACCTTCGTCTTTTTTCTAATTTTCTTTTACATTATTGATGCTTAAAACAGAAAGAAAAAAAAAGAGACATATATTATTGCTGACAGATACGCAAGCGGGCAAGAAAGTTTCAAAGTTTATAACCTCTTATTCATTAGAAAATGTCAAAGATTTTGAACGAAAAAATGATACTTGAGGAAACTAGTTAGTGAAGGGTTAATTTATAGTAGGATATAAATCCACACTAATTAATTAACTTAACTTTAACCATCAAAGTTTCGATCAAAATTCATATATTTTTTTAATTTTTAACAATAAGAGTTTAAATAAAAGAAAAATATACTTTTTCCATTGTTTAAATTTGGGCATTGATTTTTCTTTCTACAAAATCAATATATATCATTGTACTGATACTGATACATAATGAAAACTTAAAATAAAAAAATGGGTATAGTAAGTAGAATTCTTTTAATTAATTCTTTTTTAATTATATTATCATGTTCATAATAGTAATTTGATTTACGGGTATTTTAATAACTGAAAATTTAATTTTTTTTTTAAAAAAAACAGGTTTTTAGAGTATTATATACGGTGGCCGATGAGCTCAAATAGCACCACCCTTTACACTATTGCAGCTTATTTTTGGAGGCAAACAGTTAAAAAGTATTTTAATAAAGGCTAATAAGGGTCAAATATTTATTAAATATTCACTTACTTTTATTAATTACTACAAAGAATGTGACTTCAAAATCACAGCACCTCAATATATACCAACATACCTTAAATATTTAGAAAGTTAATTTTACTGCAGCTAAAGTAAATTAGTTAAATGCAGGATGGACACCAATCATGTTTTGCATTGCAATAACCTTAAAGAAATGAAAGGGAAAAAAATATTTTTGTGCGTTGGTAGCAGCTGGATATAAAACGAACACTTTGTAGAAACTTAGACATTTTTCTCAGGAGAATAATCACTCAGCCAGCATCATTTAATTGAATCAGAATTATCTTTTCAGCTAAATTTTTACTTAAGTAAATATAAATATGTAGTTGATAATTAATTAAAATGATAAAAAAAATAACTTTTGATTACCCATATTTAAATGTTAATACACGTTAAAAAAATTCTTAAAATTTTAAATAAATTTAACTAAAGAAAGAATCTTAATTCCACTTAGTTTGGCCACAAGTTTGAAACGCAAGTGTAATTAAGGCACTCTCATTTTCAATATCTTGTCTCTTGTTGTGGGACCTTAATGTTGGAAAAAGAACATTATGCGAATTTATTTTTTTATGCCAACTTCGATTCATTCCTTTTGCTAATTGCATGCCCATCTTGTTTAATTAATTCCATGATTTTACTATTAATCTCAATTTTTGTTGCGGGTATTGATTGATTCAACGGGTAATTAAAATTTCAGATTTGAAATTCAAGTTATCTTCAAATCTAATTTCTGTTATCTGGCTTTGTGAAGCCTTTAATCTTTTTGGCCGATCCGATTTATGAATTATAAGATTCAAAGAGAACTAATTAAACCAAAGAGTCGAAACTTCTTCGGCAACCAATGATTTTAGGTCAGTTGTGATGGCCTATTTTTCAGCTATTCCATCAATGATCATAATGTCGTTTGTCTAGGAATGGAAGGCATAATTGTTTAGTAATTTTGAAGAAAAAGCCTGTCTTGGCGTTTGCTTGTGGCCATTGCCAGCGAATGCCACCTCTTTTGCTCGTAATATTCAACCTCCTTTTCAAATTGTGCCGTGACTTTCATGGGCGTTCATGCACTTGTGGGGTTTGCTTTATGCATGGATCGACATGACAATTTACACATAAAGAAGATGATTGGTTGGAGATGTGGTCAAACGATGGCCTAACCTATGAACATTTAGGACCCACTTAGAAGAAGTTTTTGGGGGCACAGAATTTGGATGAGAATGAAAACATTTACCAGAAAAAACCATCCATTTATCCATGGTGATGACACTAACTTCTGCGAAAGACACAGCTTTGCATTTGAATGCATTTTAAGTAGCTGATACAACAATGGCGTGGCTAGATATACTTCATATATATGATAATAAACTCTTATCCTTAAAACACCGTAAATTGATCTACGATATAGATAGTCTTGCCAACTAATTTGTTCAATATGAAGCTCCTTGCCTTATCTTCCAACTTGCCAACCTGTGAGGAAATTTGACAATGAAGTCCTGATATATTTTATTTTATTCATGATGCTTCATGGGTCAAATTCGTATTTGTCATATTAATTAATTAATTAATTATGGTAAAGTGGCTCGATAAAACATAATATTGGAGGTAAAAGTAGGTATATATCTAATATCTCTCATTATATATTTAGTTTTACGCGATACATAATGTATTTTGATTTTTTTTTTTGTATTTTTTAAAATTTGTGATAAATTATAGAAGTGGAGATCCTGTTAGTCAAACGTATTAGATAATAATTACAAATATGTTTTGCATGCAAAAAGATAGTGACATGAGTTCGCTCCGTTGTCCACTTAGAATTTGCTTTATTGTTTATTTAGGGTTCGTTATATTATGATATTCAATTATTTATATAATAATTCTCTACAATTTATTTATTATAATATTAATTAAAAAATCTAAATATTAAGGTGAAGATTTCGAAACGATAAAGTGCTCGAATTATATGTATAATATATAAATGGCCTTTTTGTGCATATTTTCATGCACGAAAAATAAAATTTTATTGCGCTTCAATAAAATTAAACCTATAAATCTAATTATGACAAAAACGATTAGCTATAATTGAAAACACATCAACCTCTGTATCAATTTATTTCATTAATAAATTTTTTTTTTTTTTGGTTTAAAAAGATCCAAGTGGTTAAGATTTATTGGGCCACACATGTTTTGTGCCCTCAACTTCATCTTAGTCTCCATCTTGAATAACTCTAACCCAATATATATTCCAGCCTAATTAAGCAATTAAATTCACGTCGTTTTTTTAAACCAAGTCCTTCTTCAAATCAAGATTTAGCACTTTGATTTTAAACCAACTTACCTTATCAACTGAACCAGTTGTTGACCATAGAATTTGTAGAAATTCTGAGCCTACAATTTGAATTGTTTTTTTTTTAATAATAAATTAAATCTTTTACGAGGTTGGATTAAGATAACTCCTCTTAATGCATGCTAAACTCTTAAAATCTTCTTGCAACCACAAATTTGATTAAGTTATGTGAAAAATTATTTCAAGCGATAATCTTTTAATATTTAAGTTAATAAAGAGTACATAAAAAGAATAAATTAGAATAATGATAAGAATGCAGTAAAAAAAAAAAAGACTTGTTTGACAATAAAGTTTTAGAGTTTTAGTTTTTCAAAATGTCCATTATTCGTTTAATCATTTAATCTCATATTTATAGTTTATTTGATATTAAGTTATAGAGTCTTATTAAAATTACAACATATTTTAACTTTTTAAATTTAAATTCATGTCAAGATTATAGAAATAGAATATATTTAAAAAATCTTAAAATATTTTGAGACTTTCAAAGATAAAAGATAATTTAAGTCCTCAAATTATTTGCACCTTCTCTACTCCATCTTCGAATATTTTAGTGATCGACTCGGTTTGAATAAGTTACTGAAGATATCAACTAATGCCAACAAAACGTTTTGGAGTCAGAGGATTATGGATGGCCAAAGATCACAGACAAGTTCTAAGAACATTCATTAGGCTAATGCTGGGCCTTCTTCAGACTAAGCTTAAGCCTATGGTTGTCGTGTAACGAGCCCTCTCCTGAGAGCTTTGAATGAGGTATTCTTACAGTAGCTGAGCCCAAGATCTTATGGTCCACGACGGGCCCTTAAGTGAACTGGGCAATCCTTGAGGTTGAGGAAACATCAATAAATACTAACAAATTCACATCATTTTTGTTTGTATGTATAAAATAAAATTCATTAAAGAACAAAAGAAATACAAGAGAGAGAGAGAGAGAGGGCTAGATTTGTGAAAGAAAAAAAATATGTACTTTATATCAGGAGAAATACTTTAATATATAAAAAAATGACGTTTATCTCATGTTATAATGACGTATATTTTCAATCATTATAACCAACAATTTGTCTTATAATTTTACAACATAAATGAATAATTGCTTATTGAAAGTGCGAATTATTCATAAGCAATTATTCATTTAGATTGAGATAAAAATAAGCATCGTTGAGTTACATTTCAAGTCCCCATACATGGATATCATATGCGTCCAGCTTTTTGACAAAGCCTAGAAAAAGATTAGATTGGACCAAGAGCATAAGCATTTTATTAAAAGAATATTATTATTATTATTATTGTTGTTGTTGTTGTTGTTGTACAATAATATAACCACAAATTCATTAAGTTATAGCTATGCAATCAGAGTTTACTAATCCTGACAGGTCCCATCTCCTTTGCCTTGGCCCTTAGCACGTGTTTCTGAATCTTCCCAGTAGCTGTCTTTGGCAATGTTCCAAATACAACTGATTTCGGAACCCAATAAGCAGGCAACTTTGCTCTGCAAAATTTCATTATATCACCTGCCAATCGACGCTCGTCAGATTTATCAGCTCCTGGCTTCAGTGTCACAAATGCACACGGGGACTCACCCCAACGCTCATCTGGCCTAGCCACAACAGATGCCTCTAGAATTGCTGGGTGCAAGTATAGCATATTCTCTACCTCGACACTGCTAATATTTTCACCTCCAGAGATAATTATATCCTTTGATCTGTCTTTAATTTCTATATAATTATCCGGATGCTTTACCCCGAGATCCCCTGTATGGAACCACCCGTTTGCAAATGCTTCTTCGTTCGCTTTCGGGTTCTTTAAGTAGCCCTTCATCACCATATTACCACGCATCACTATTTCTCCCATGGTTTTGCCATCAGCAGGAACAGTCTGATTTGTGTCGGTGTTAATGACGTCTAACCCTTCCAAGCCAATTGTCCTAACACCTTGGCGTGCATTGAGGCGAGCTTGGGTTTCAAGTGGCAATACATCCCACTCAGGCTTCCATGCACAAACAGTTGCCGGGCCGTTGATCTCTGTGAGACCATAACAATGGGTAACACGAAAGCCCTTTTGAGACATTGATAAGATAATTGAAGGCGGTGGAGAAGCACCGGCTGTATTTACATTTACAACATGGGGAAGGGGAAAGATGGTGTGTTCTGGTGGAGCATTGATTATGGTGTTGAGCACTATTGGTGCAGCGCAGAAGTGCGTCACCCCATGCTTAGAAATGGCCGAGTACACTGCCTCGGCGGTCACCTGTACAAACACAAAATGGAAAGCAATTAAAAGACACATTAATGCTATGAATAGATGAAAGATCATCTAGGTACGAACAGATTAACATGATATTGGAGATAATATAAGCATTATTCCTTTGCTTTCATATATTTACAAAAATAAAAACACATGCATATACTTGGCTGACGGATTTACCTGACGGAGGCATATGCTTGTTCCAAAAAGAGCGGCGAGTGACCAGGTGTAACACCAGCCATTGCCATGGAACATTGGTAAAGTCCACAGGTAAACGGCTCCTTCATTCATTCCCCACATAAGAGCACCACTCAAACACATTAGATATGCCCCTCGGTGGCTCACCACCACCCCTTTCGGATTCGCCGTCGTGCCTGAAGTATATCCCAAAGCAATGCTTTGCCACTCATCCTGCGGCGGTTTCCATGCAAACTCAGGGTCACCATTTTCCAGAAACTTCTCATACTCAATGGCTCCTTTTGCCAAAGCATATTCTAGTTGCTTAGGATCACAGCTATCATCCCCTATCACAATCAAAGGGGGAGGCTTGAATTCCCCTTTGCTCTTCTCCTCCATGATTTTCAAAGCTTCTTCTGCCAAAGGAAAAAATTCTTGATCCACCAGGAGACCAACAGCAGATGAATGACCCAGAATAAAGGCGATGTTCGTTGCATTCAAACGAATATTAATACAGTTCAATACAGCTCCGGCCATTGGAACTCCAAATTGAGCTTCGTACATCGCCGGCACATTTGGTGCAATCACTGATACCGTGCTTCCGGGTCCGATAGAGAGCTTGGAAAGAGCAGAGGCCAACCTCCGGCAACGTTGGTAAGTCTGATGCCAAGTGTATTGCTTTGATCCATAGACCACCGATTTTCTGGTGGGGTGCACCGTAGCCGCTCTCTCAATAAACCACAGCGGCGTCAATGCTGTGTAATTTGCTGCATTTTTGGGAAGATCGTCTATGTCTTTCGCTGTAACCATCTCTATAACTGCACCCTCACCCTCTTTTGGCAACTTCAGAACTAAATAATGATCAATGAAAAGCGAAAACAAGGATCAAGACCCATGATCTTACTTCTGTTGACTTCATATTAAAAATTAATGAAAGAGCAACATTATCTAGGCGTACACCTAAAAATTTTAAGCAAATTTTAGATCCACAAGAAACATCTGACGTTGCAAACGAGGAGAATCTTGCAAAAAAAAAGTAGAAAACTTAATTGTCTAACTACGACTCAAACGGGCAGCATTTTAAATAGGGAAATTGTTAATTTCCTCTATTTTAATATATTAATTCAGTCCTATCAATTTTGGGATATTATAATGTACACCTTTAAGTTATCCTCTAATTTATTAATACTCGTTAATTTAGAAAATATGTAATAATATCCCACTATTAAAATATTTTATGTTAAAATTAATGAAAATATAATATTATTATTATTTTAATTTTTTTTAATGTTTTTATAATTATTATAATAATAAAAAAAGAAAAATTCAAACCCCTAACCTTTAATCAAAGAATACACTTACATAAGAGACTTACCATTTTCGCTACAAAGAATACACTTATATAAGAGACTTACCATTTTAGCAAGTCCCATGTACCATTATTATTTTAATATTATTTTATCTAAACACTTTTTATTATACATCTAAAACTCATATTTCCGCACCTGAAACAATCTTATTTCAGTATTCAAACGACTTTAAAAAAAATATATTACTGTAAATGGCTGCCATGTTTTTGCAGGATAATAAAAAAATTCTTTAATTAAGAAATTAAAACAAAAAATCTTCAGAGTCTTCACGATTTGCCTTCGCCTCTCCTCGAAATCTACCCAAACCAATAAAAAAAAAATCTTCACCATTGCACAGCGTCCACTCTGTTAGTCGTTGGTAGCTCCTTTAAGCGACGATGTTCATGGCGTCATGAGCTACTGGCGTAGGCGTTCAAATCGGCAATGAGTTGGCCTACTCCTTCAGAATTGGACAGCAAGCTCTTCATGACGACCGGCAGCTGGAAGTAGCATTCGCGGTGATGGTGATGGCGGTAGAGTTCGCAGTGGTGGTGTTTACAAAGCCATTCGGGAAAATGGTTTATTTGCTGATTTTTTGGAATGAAGTGAATATCCTTTCTGTTTTGGGAGTTCATGACATCACAAAAAAGAGTTTTATGCAAAATTAAATAATATTACAAAAGGAGCATGGGTATTATTTACAAAAATAAAAGTTTAGAGATAAATTTATGATTGAATTGATGATTTATTAGAGATCTGATAATTTATATTTTTATTCTTTTAAGATATAAGTAATGAAATAATTATACAAATATAATTAATCTCAAATTTTATGATTTAACATATTATTTTGTAATATCTATAATGAGTATGTGTATGAGACATCGTTTGCAAACTTATAAAAAAGTTCTATAAAATAAAAGAGTACGAACTTAAAGAATTTTATAATATAAAATGTACTCGTTAAGCATTAGAATAGTATACTCGACTGTTTGATCCAAGAGAATTTCAAAAAATAAATTTTATTTTAAGACCTCTTTAAAAAATGAGAAACAAAATTTATAAATATTATAAATAAATTATTTTGCATGGGAAATAAATTTTTGACACAATTTTTATATATGATTTATTTGTGAGACAAATGGCACATGTATGGAAGGGTACGTGACAAGTATCACGAAGCAAATGATTTACACTTGTTAAAGATGACACTTGTCACTCTTGCGTGAGGAAATAGATAATTTGTAAATACAATTAACCATCTATTTTTTGTCATATATTTAAAGGAGAGTTTAAAATTTTTTCGATGAAGTCCTCATTTTCACTTTAAACAACTTTAGCCATTTGAAAAACATTTGAATTTTATTATTTTTGAAATTGAAGATCAAGCTATCATTTTAGTTTCATAATTTCACTGGATCATTGCGGACAAAAATTACTCGCAATTGTATTTTTATGTGAGTTTTAGGTCAATTTTTTACCAAATCGTCTTCAATAGTATGTTTTTGTTACTCATACTATTTTGATTTGATTAAAGAATGTGTATATTGATTAATATATATGTATAATTTCGTTGTGATAATGCTTGTTAGGCATGCATTTTTAATTACTTAACATGTATATAATTATATACATACACTTTTAATGCACGTTAATAAAAATAATATAAATTTTAAAATTATTTATTACATTATTTCATCACTTCAATAATTATTTAACATATTATTTTTTATACAATTTAGTATCTTTAACATTTTTTTTAAATATTTAATTACTTTTTTTTCTATTATTATTTATTTTTGAAAAGCAATAATTTTAATAATCATTTTAGTGATAATTTTAAAAATATTAAAAAATTTAAATTAAACATTTAATATTTACTCAAGAACTAAAGTTTAATTTCACTTTCAAATAAGACAAAGCAAACAAAGGCTTGCATTAATATATTCAGCCCGAATGCAAAGTAAACAAGGTTCGTCTAAAAATTAAATAATATATATATTCATAAACAATTTGGTTTGTATGAAGCTTGATTCAATTATTAATTGATCGACATTCGTGATAGTACGTGCATTTTCCAAAAGAAGATAGAATTATTGAATTGGAAAATTATGACTAAAACATGATTAAAACTCGATTAATTCATTTATATGTCTTCTTATAGTGTTTTAAATAGAATAATATTATATATTTTAAATTGTATCTTAAATAATAACGTATTTAATAACTATTAGATAGTAAAATAGTATAATAGATAGTTTTAAAATTTATACTATTTTACTACTACTAATTACTTAAAATATTATTATTTAAAATGCAATTTAGAATACACTTTGAGATATTTAATATTATCGTTTCAAATATCAACTTTAGATTCTTTTGGGAGGTGTTTAATTAAATTTCTTTTAAATATCTTAATTATCATTAATTTGGTGGACGGAGAATGTTATGATCTATTAGATTTTAAATATGAATAATACTTTACTTTTTAAATAATATTTCAATTTTTTTTATCTTAAATAATGTATTTAGTAATTATTGGACGGTAAAATAATGTAATGAATAATTTAAAAATTTATATAATTTTATTACTTAGTAATTGCTTGACACAAAATTTGAGATATCATTTAAAAATATATAACAATACTCTTTTAAATATTATAGATCTTTTAAAAATATAAAAATAACACACTTTCCAAATATTACCCTAAACTATTTGTAAAAAACTATTAGGTGATAAAATGAATAATTTTAAAAATTATATTATTTCACTACTCAATGATTATTTGATAAATTAATTTAAAATAAAATATTTAAAATATCATTCAAAAAGTATAACATTACTCATCTAAAAAATATGTCATTTGTCCAACAATGTGTGTAAAAATCTATGGATTCTTTATTGTTAAGATTTAAAGTCAATTAAGGGTGATATAATTATATATATTTAACTAAAATTTTCAAATGTGAACGATTATGACTTTTTAAAAAAAATGCAAAATTAAGCCATAGATCATTATTTAACTAAAGTATATCTCAAAATGGTATCATATTTTTAGCTAAACAATAATATAATGCATAACCCAAGTTCATAACCATTGAAAAATGATTCTACAGCTAATTTGTTAATTTTATTAACCCAAACTCCAGTTTTATTAAGCTAGAAAATCATATAATTAATAAGGTGTTTGTTGACCCATAAATTCAAACTTATCCTATACCATTTTTAGTTAACACGCCATTGATTTATGGTTATGTAATATATGGATTTGATATCATAAACTATGTTTTATATAAATTATGCTTTGATGAAGATGGAATATCACTTTATTTAACACAAAGTGATTAATCTAATAAAAGAAATATATTATTAAAGAATAAAGTCTTTGTTGATGATTCAATCCAACATGCAACTTTTTTTTATTTGAAAAAAAATGCAATTAACTACTTATGTTTTTTTTAATGACAATTAACTACTTATGTTGTCATAGGAATTATAGGCAAGTTAAAAAAAAGGCTATTTTATATTCATTATTTTTTAAAAAAATTAATCAAAATTTCAAAATAAATTTTTACTTTTAATTTATCATTTTTCTTAGATGTAAAATGTTAATTAGATTTTTATTTTTAAATTTTGTTTAAATATATATTTTAATTTATACTAGTATTAATTTTAGGTAACATTTGATTCATATAAAAATTTAGAATGTTTAAATTTAGATGTAGAATGCTTAAGTATATATATTCAAAGATAGAAATGATTTAATGAGTTACATTACTGATTATCATATGCTAGAAACACAGTCTAATTAATTTACAAATTTTGTATAATTTAAGATGTGTTATAAAAGCTCTTTATAATAATAAATTATATAATCCATTAAATTATTTATTATATGTATAATTTTTTATTAAACTCAAATATAATATAAAAAATTACGCCTAAGAGATGACTTAATCGATACAATAAATTACTTTCAAGATAAAAAAAATAGTAGCAGATTATAAAGTAACGTTATTATTATTATGCAAATTTGACTTCTAAACCTAGGAATGGATAATTAGTTAAATATGAATGAATATTAATTTTAAGCGAGGCCTCAGACAATTGTTTAAAATATCTACAGGTTCAGCCGCTACTGATTATATCAAGTGAAATTAACTATAATTCATATATCAATAATTACTTGGTTTAAGTCTCCTTCAAAGTAAGAGGCACAAAGATTGAATCCCTTTTTCACCAGCTTCAGAAAAAAGAAATGTTTTTAAATTTCTGTTTGTCTATAAAAATAAGATAGATTAAAAAAAAAAACCAATGGATTTGCTATAATTATGAACTTCGTCTGGTGTTCTAAATTAACCCTAGCAGAATTTCTTAATTGTCGACTAGTATTCATAAAGATGTGATTTAGAAATTTATTTTTGGGCTAAATTAATTTTTTTTTCAATATAATTTCATAAGTTTTATTCGTAAAAAAATGCCGTATATATAAATAAAAAAATCATGAGCATTATTAACCTATAACAAATTAACAATAGTATATAATAATTACATAATAATAAATAAAAGTAAATAAAATAATACCTATTAAAATTGTGTTCAATGATGTGTCAAAACATGAAATTTATCTAGAGCTGATTGAGAATCATTAAAACATTTAAATTGAATTAACTATTAAAGTTAAATTTACTTTAAAACATACATAAGCATGAAATTAAAAAAAAAAATTAAAGAAAGATGAGTACAAACTTAAGTGTTTGACAAAGCTCATATACAAGAAAATAATTTTTTAAAAAAGTAAATTAAAATTATTATAAAGAGTTTGTGAATAGATATAATTAATAAGTTCATTTGTAATATTTAAATCCTAGATGTAAGGAAACTTATTCTCAAACAAAATAAATCAAATATAAGTTAATCTTATTCCTATTAAACTAAAAAAAATATAAACAAATATTTATGTTGGTAAAATAAAATATATGGATTTTATGAGAGAAATTAATTTTAAAAAATAGAATAATTTAAAAAAAATAAAAATTCGGACCTGACTTAAATAAATCAACACTAATATGGATAGCGGGCAGCATGTTTAAGAGAAAAAAAAATCTCAAATCCAAGAAAAATTATGGAAAAAGAATATTTAAACTTCTATAATTTGAGGAAAGGGATTTGTAGACTTTTATATTTTTAAAATTTTAATTTATACTCATGTCAAATAATAGAATCTATTAAAATTAACGCAAAAAATGATAAAATTAAAAATCAAACTTAAAATTAAAATATAAAGTTATTAAACATGACATTATAAAATATTCGGTCCACATATCACATTGTCATTGAATAACCTTTTGGAGTTCAAAAACAAAATATCTGCTCATCTTTTTTTTTTTTCTCTCATCATCATTTAGAATAAACAAAACTAAAACTTGATTTAAAAAGAGTTTGTGGTTTTAACACAAATTCTTCCTCTGGTAATAATGCTGTTGATGCTACTCTTTCCTTCACTTCCTCCACTTTCACTCTCCCCCTTTGTTCCACTTTGTTTTCTTCCTCTGCTACCATTTTTTTTTTTTAATTTTTGAAAACATAAGAAATAAACAAACTCCATTTAACAAGGATTACTAATAACATATAAAATCAATCTCAAAGTAGAAGAGATTGGTTTTTTATCAATACCTATTAATTGAAAAGATAATTTTTTTTTTAAATACTCATTACTGAAAAGGCGATCTTTTTGTGAGCAAATGAATTTTTTGTAGCAAATATGCTTTGAAAACTCAGTAATCGTACCAATGCATTTCTCATAAATATATAGCAAAAAAATGGGTTTATGACTTGATCCACTAGTAACTTGATTTAAAATGAGTCATAACTGGGTTTATGTGATTGCTTTGGGTTTAGGTTTACAAGAGTTTTTTACAATTAATTTTTTAGTTATGTGATTTAAATTTGGTATAATTAAATCATAATCATGACCTACACTGACGAAAATGCTTACCATTGGCTATTGGAGGAAAAAAAATCTCAAAAGTTGGCTGAATGAAGTTGCTTGAAGGATAGGGTTTAGGGAAATTTTTTGCAGTCAACCTAGTGATTTTTTAATGTAATTATTGGATTAGCATTCATGAAATTCATGTTTGAGTTTATTACAATTTCAATATAGGCTGCAAATTGATATTTGTGAAAGTATTAGCAAAGAAATCGTTAATTTATTTGTTTTTTTTTTGGGTGTTATTATGTTTTGTATTTATGGGTGTTTATGAATTTACAGTTTGAATATTTATGTGAAATTAATTTATATGAAAATAGATCCACTGAAGTATGTATAGTTTTTTTAAGTTTAGTGTAAATGCACTTTCGATGTGAAAATATAATGAAAGTTATAATGGTTCTTTTGATTGTTTCTATTTGGGTTTAAAAATTATCAAATCTTTTCATTGATAAAGAAAAGAGGTTGTGAAAATCTTTAATCCAAATTTTTTCAATATGTTCTGTATATAAATGGAATTAGAGGGAAGAAGATGAACACTAATAAATTGGGTAATATAGTAATTTAGTTTGTCATTACGTGGACAAAACATAAAGAATTTTAACTCACAATAAGGGCAACATCATATTTTTATTAATTTTATCATTTCTTTAATTAACTTTAATGGTCTTCATCCATCTGATTAGATTTAATGGGAAACACTTTTCACCTAAAATTTGATAAAAAAAAATAAAGATTAATGTTAGATATTTTAAATTATATTTTAAAAAATAATATGTTAAATTAAAGGGTCAAAATAAATTGAGAATTAAAAATTTAATTTAAATTAAATTGAATAATTTTAATTAATAAAAAATTGATCATTTACAACTAATAAAAAATTAAAAAAATTAACTTAATTTGGTTTGATATTAAAAAATAGGAACCAAACAGAAAAATCGATTTACTAAATAAAAAACCTAAAATTGCTAAATGACAATTTTTCACTTGATGAAAAAAATACTTTAGAATGCACTCACCCACACAGGATTATTGTAGATGTAATTTGAAGAAAAACTTTTTGAAACCCTAAAGCTAAAATCTTTGATCTCTTCTCTCACAATTCTCTCGTCTCTCTCTAAAAGAAGTTAAATAACATTTTGCAGTGCCTCTGCCTTGCAGTCTCGTCTCTCTTTCACCATGCACAAGTCTCGTCTTTCTCTCAAGTCCAGCACCCTGCAGCAAGCCATTACGTCGTCGTTGCCTCGCCGTTGTTGCTCTGCTGCTACGCCTCGCCGTCGTCGCTCCGCTGTTGTGCTTCACCATCTCGCCTCCTTGCGGCACTGCCTAACTGTGACAGACTGACAGCGAGTCATGCAAATATTTTTTTCTTCATTTTTTAATTTAATCTATTTACATGTTATTATGATTAATTGGTTGTAGTTGTTTGAGTTAATGTGAATTTAGAGATTAGAATTTGGATGAAAATTTTGGTGATTAAGATTTGGATTAAATTTTGAAGATGAATTTAGGGTTTAGAAATTTTTTTTTGAAAAATTGAATCAGACCGATCTAGAAAAAATCGGTTCAGTTAAATCTAATTTTGGTTATGTTCAATTTTTTATTGTCGAAAAACTAAATAATCAGTTATTCGGTTCGGTTTGGTTTCATTAAAATTAAACTGAATTTAACCGCGTTCATTTTTAAGTATCAAATAACTATAAAGTGTAAGAAGGAATTTTAAAATTTATAATATTTTATTATTTAATAATTAATATATTAATTTTTAAGAATATAATTTAAAATATTAAATATTATTCTTAAAGTTAATAAAAAATAAGAGAACGTGGTTTAAAATTAAAAAAAAAAATGGAACGGACTCCTGATCTTTTTAATTATAAGCTTTTCTTTTTTATCATTGCATAATTCATTTTCTATCATATCAAAATTAATCTTAAATTTAAAAAAGGATGGACATTTTCAATTCAAGGTGGATTCCACAATTGATTCTTAAATAAAAAACAAATCGATTTTAAAATGAACCGACTTATTTCGATTCATTAGTACCCATTAAATAGAAGCTGTATAAAGATTATAAAAGAAAGAAAATATGTGGAGTTGCGTTTGTCTGTTTTCGTAATTTTATCTAATAATACAACTCCAAATACAAACAATGGGGTTTCACTCTTTTAAAAAAAAAAAAAAGACAATGGGGTTTCACAAGGAAATTTAAAGGGTTCTAATGGCACTCAAATTTTTATCAGGCTATTGCATTTTAGCCCCAATAAGTCCCCGGTTTCCCGATCACAACCTCGATATTTTGCCGAAGGCAATTACTATCGCACACCAAATTTGGTAAAACCTAGAAATTCATTGAACAGCAAGCGGATAGTATTACATAACTTTATTTTTATAAACATCCATGAAGTTAAATCTTCCTTCAATCGCAATTAAACACTAACAAGAGGCTGTGTTCTCTTTCGTGATCATCATAAAATTACAGGTTACTCTTAGTCTTCTTAACAGGTCCCATCTCTTTTGCCTTGGCCCTTAGAACATGCTTCTGAATCTTCCCGGTAGCTGTTTTTGGCAATGGTCCAAATACTACTGACTTTGGTACCCAGTAAGCAGGCATCTTCACCCGGCAAAACTTCATTATGTCTTCTGCCAGTTGCCACTCATTGGATTTATCCACACTTGGCTTCAATGTTACAAAAGCACAAGGAGATTCTCCCCAACGCTCATCTGGCCTCGCCACCACAGATGCCTCAAGAACAGCTGGGTGCAAGTACAGCATATTCTCTACCTCCACGCTACTGATGTTTTCACCTCCGGAGATGATAATGTCTTTTGATCTGTCTTTAATTTCTATATAATTATCCGGATGCTTTACGCCCAGATCCCCGGAATGAAACCACCCATTTGCAAAAGTTTCCTCATTGGCTTTTGGGTTCTTTAAGTAGCCCTTCATCACGCAATTCCCACGCATCACTATCTCTCCAACAGTTTTCCCATCAGCAGGAACAGGTTTCTGTGTACTGGTGTTAATGACATCTAAGGCCTCCAAACCAATGTATCGGACCCCTTGACGTGCATTCAGGCGTGCCTGCTCTTCAGGTGGCAAGGAATCCCACTCTGGCTTCCATGCACAAACAGTTGAGGGACCATAGGTTTCTGAGAGACCATAAGTGTGGGTGACACGAAAGCCTTTTTGGGACATTGCAAAGAGAACAGCTTGTGGAGGGGCAGCACCAGCTGTCATTACGTTTACTACACGGGGAAGGGGAAGAATAGTGTCCTCTGATTGGGCATTGACTATGGTGTTGAGCACCACAGGTGCAGCACAGAAGTGAGTCACGCCATACTTGGCTATGGCAGAGTAGACTGCCTTGGCTGACACCTGTAGAAACACAAAACATATAGTTATGGCACAATTATGAGCATGCCTCAAGCAAGTAACTAGCTTGTTCTTATATGTGAGGAGATTTTGGTTAGCATGTTAATATTTAAACCCTGCTCCTACTCCTAATAATGGTTAGACTAGAGCAACTAGTTCCACTACTATTTAAGCCCATTTGCCAATCTCCAAAAGTCGACACCAAATGTGAAAGGGTCACTGCTGCATCAAACCTGCAGTTTCATTCCCATAGCTGGAAGGGAAAACTCACATCAACCAGCCACCAAAGCAAAATGCAGGATATCATATTTTGACATTTAGAGACAGGAAACTTTATGCCACACAACACCTGCAAACTCATTAACTGTCCAAAAAAACAGAATTTATAATCTGGTCAAGACATTGCTGACATTAACTATGAAAACCTACCAGAAAGCAAGTATATTCATGTACATTATTTTTCTGTCCATTAATTAAAAAGTAGATGCACACCTTCAGACCTTTTGTATTTTCATACAAACTTTTGGTTGCATTGAAGCTATAATTAGATGAAGATTGTCAAGGTTTATTGAAGATTAACATGATGAGATTAAAATATAAAATTAATAAATTTAAAAAGTTCGTAAGTTACCTGCCGAAGGCATATGCTTGTCCCACAAAGAGCTGCCAGTGTCCAAGTGTAACACCATCCATTGCAATGGAACATGGGTAAAGTCCAGAGGTATACAGCTCCTTCATTCATTCCCCATATAAGAGCACCACTCAAAGACATGAGATATGCCCCTCTGTGGCTCAACACCACCCCCTTAGGACTGGCCGTTGTACCAGAAGTATATCCCAAAGCAATGCTTTGCCACTCGTCTTGTGGCGGTTTCCAAGCAAATTCAGGGTCCCCAGTTTCCAGGAACTTCTCATACTCAATGGCCCCTTTTCCTAAAGCATATTTCAGATCCTTAGGATCACAGCTTTCATCGCCGATCACAATCAAAAGTGGAGACTTAAATCTGCCATTGCTTTTCTCTTCCATGATTTTCAAAGCTTCTTCTGCCAAGGAAAAAGACTCTTGGTCCACCATGACAACAGCAGAAGATGAATGACCTAGAAGGAAGGCAATGGTCGGCGCATTTAGACGAATATTGACACAGTTCAATACAGCTCCAGCCATTGGAACTCCAAAATGAGCTTCATAGATTGCTGGAATATTTGGTGCAATTATCGCTACCTGCCAGCATAAACAGAGAGATAAAACATAAGCAAAACCAACTTCTAAATCAACATAAAGAAGTATCAAATAGATTCAATGCATCAGATCCATTATAAGAGAGGGGTATTAGAACCTATCAAAAGAATAAAATTCAGTCTGCACCCATAAATTCTATTCAGATAAGGACCAAAATATAATTAAATTATTGCCAAAATTCAGCATAACTAAAATTTCAAGCACAGGAGATCTATCAAGGGAAACATAAATAACTCGACAACATTTCTCAAGCAACCAAAATTTATTAGAGAACAGATAGAGAACATATACATGCCGGACTAAGCAAATATAAGAAGTAGAAACAGGACCACTTGATGCCAAAAGCCAATAACAACTTATGAGACTTGTATGAGACCCATAGCTGTTTCTTCTCACCCACAGTAGTTTATTGACCCTTGCTAGTTTCATTCTCTAGATATTTTAATTACTTATTCTACTTATGCTTATTGGAAAATGGAACAAACTGGGACTTCTGTTGCAGATGACCGAGAAATTACTTTCCGGGTGATACACATTTTAATCAGGAGACTTTTAGCATTTACTCATGCAAGATCACCAGCACTACTTTTTTCTTCCCTGATTCTTCCTTCCACACGAGAGCAAATAAAATGAAAATATACTAAGAATAAAATCATCAATTTCTTTTCTTTTTTTTTTAATTTTATCCGCCACTCATTTCAGCTCTCAATAGAATTAAAACTAATTTCCAAAATTAAAAATATACCCAAAAAAAAAACATTTTTGATATGATCTTCATATTTCAGACTCATTAAAATTTATGAATTCTCAGTAATCACTTCTCGTGTATCATCTCGTAAAATCTCACACCACTGAACCTACTCGTAAAATCTCATTATATACACATTAAAATAGCAAAAAACTAAAATAAAATTCGTCCTTATCCAAATAAATAGAATTACTCAGTCGATCACAACTATCACCACACATGTTCTGCTTTCTATGCTCATAAATATAAGAATACGTATGTCTAGTACGTGTATGTGCGTAGGTAAGAGTACCTACCGTGCTACCGAGGCCGATGGAGCGCTTGGAGAGAGCGGAGGCCAATCTACAACAGCGTTGATGAGTCTGGTGCCACGTGTAGCGCTGGGATCCATGGACCACCGATGTTCTGGTAGGGTGAACTGTAGCGGCTCTCTCGAGAAACCACAGCGGCGTTAATGCCGTGTAGTTCGCCGCGTTCTTCGGAAGCTCGTCTATATCTCTCGCCACCGCCATCTCTCTTTCTTTCACCACCACTTCTCACTTCTCGTTTTGTCAGCTAAATGCCAAATGAACGGGAACGACGAGTTTCTAATTCTATACAAAAGAGTAAGGCATTATCTGGTATGTGGAGTGGAGCCGGACGCGCGCATCTTACTTTGGACTTGTTTGTATATAATTGTTTCTATTTGGAGAAAAATAATTTAGATATGTTTGATTTATTATTTAATTTAATAGTTTTAATATTTGGAAATAGTTTTCATTGACAAATTTTTAAAATAAAAATAAAAATGAAATCGTAAATGTTAATTTAGAATTAAGTCATATTTTTTTATATACATATTTATAAGATAGGGCACAGTTTTTTTTTTTTTTAAAGATAATTGAATTCATTGAGAGTGAAATAATAAGAATATAACTTATAAGACTTCTGATCAAAAGATCAGAGAAATTACAGGATCAAATGATTAATCACTAACATATGGTTTAATTTTATTTATCTTTAACAGTGAGGAGGATATTAATCCCTAGGAGACTCATTCTTAAAAAAAGGAGAAAACATCCCTAAGAATAAAAGAGCAAAAAAAAAAAAAACTCACACGTAGGAGGAGGAGGTACATCTATTGTCCAATCAAATAGGTAACTACATCACAATACAGTATACAAAATAACGCCAAACTCAATATCAATGCCCCAAAATTTATAAAATAGTGGCCGGAGTTTTGGCACTGTCGGTAGGAACAGCTCTTGATAGCAGTGGCAGCGGTCCCTCGAGGGAGGGGAGCGGCGGTGGAAACTTGAGTTATGCTGTCGAGGGCGGTGGACGGCTGCACGCGACGAGCTGGTGATTAGAATTATGGCGAATTTTGGTGGGGAACTGTGAAAAACTGCCGACGAATTCCGATGGGAACTACAAAAGCGGCCGGCCAAAGCTTAAGGGTACAACAGCATCCAACGAGAAGGGTCACCAAAGGCTGCCGAACCGCCAAAAATCGAGGGTCTCCACTGTCGACGAAGGCTCAGCAACGACCATCTACGAGCCAACAAGAGCTAGCACGAGCTGTTAATGAGTCACTAGCATCCGCTGTATTCGATGGAGCAGCTCCTCCTCAGTGTTTAAAACTTTCGGACCTGATAAAAAAACCAACGAGGCCACCGAAAATAAAAACGAAGAAAAAATAATAATTAAATTAAATTAAAAAGGGCAAGGGGGGAGGCATATCAAGAAGGGCGGGGGTAGGGTGGTTTTTGGGGCTACCAAAAAAGAGACCAAAAGGCCCCATCTTAGACAGCCCGGGGGGGTGGCTGGGAAGGTTTTTTTTCTCTCTTTTCCTTACGGATTATTGTTTCTCTCCTTTTTTTCTCTCGAGTTTCCTTTAAGATAGGGCTTGTTGAAGCATATATATATGAAAAACAACAACTCAATGATAACGCAAATGCCGACCATATCATTCCTACCATATAGTTTTAATTTGATGGACGAATTGACTGGTTATTTGTTACATCATTCTATAAAAAATGGTCAAATCTTAATCTTAATTTTAAAAAATAACTAAAATATTAATTAGGTTATTCTCCTAAAGTAAGTTTTACATAAATTGTAATACTAGGCATGAAAATGAAATTGCCGAAATCTCATGCTAATATTTCATTCAATTTTGGTCGTCTAGCAAATACTCGTTTTGTTTTCATACAAAATCGGAAGCCCTTCTCTAATAGGGCGGATCCGTCGAAAAGAAGATAAAACTAGGGTTGGCAACGGACGAATTTGGGACAGATACCTCTAATACCATATTCATATCCGCTTAAAAAATAAAATGTCATATCCTTCCCAAACCCGTTGCAAATTTGGAGTACCGTTACCATACCCACATTTGTGAGTTTGTATCTATTATCAAATCCGCAATAGGCTATCCGCTAATTTTAAGCGGATTTTGAATTAATATAATAAACAAAATTATAATATTAATTTAATTGAAAATTTCTAAATTATAGCAATTAAAATAATATCAATTATACTTCTAATTTTATTTACATTAAATGTTATAATTTTAACTTCAATTTTAATTTTAATTACATTAAATATTATAATTTCAAATCTAATATCTATTTTAATTACGATAAATGTTATAATTTTAATTACGTTAAATATTATAATTCTAAATCTAATTTCGATTTTAGTTACGTTAATGTTATAATTATAATTTCAATTTCAATTTCAATTATGTTAAATATTATAATTCTTATTCTAATTTTAATTTCAATTACGTTAAATGTCATAATTTTAAATCCAATTTCGATGTCAATTACATTAAATGTCATAACTCTAAATCAATTTTTGATTTCAATAACATTAAATTGTTATAATTATAATTTCAATTTCAATAATTAAATGTTATAATTTCAAATCCAATTTCAATTACGTTAAATGTTTTAATTTCAATTCTAACTCTAATTTTATTTACATTAAATATTATAATTCTTATGTTAAATGTTATAATTTCAAATCCAATTTCAATTTCAATTACATTAAATGTTATCATTCTAAATCCAATTTCAATTGCCTTAAATATTTAATTCTAATTACAATTACATTAAATATTATAATTTCAAATCTAATTCTAATTACATTAAATATTAAGTATTTTAGTTCTAATTTTAATTATGTTAAATGCTATAATTTTATTTTTAATTTCAATTACAATTATTAGTCCATTTGAACTAATTTTATTTATTTTTATTGAATGGTATGAGTGATGTTAAATTAAATATATACTTTTTAATGTGAGATAAAAATAAATGTAAAAATAATCAATTCATTTTTTTTTAAATGTAGTACGTGCAGATACTCGTTGCGGGTATCCGTGAATTTTTTACCAAAATCATACTCGTACTAAATTTGTTGTGAGTTTTAATTTTGAATACCAAACCCGCTTTAAACTTTATCAAATCCTTCCCAATGCGGATGAATTTTAGCGAATTTGCAAATTTTTTTACCATCCCTAAACAAAACGAGTTTGTTACGTCAGCTCCAAAATGATAAGTTGCGTTGATCCATCCTATTTGAAGAGTCATTTTTTGTTTTTGTTATTGGAAAGTACCCAACTTATATTTAAAAAAAACGTATCAAACAATCAATAGGTGATAAATTTGTATAAATTTTAAAATTATCCATTAAATTAATTTATCATCTAATAATTACTTGACACGTCATTTTTAAATACGATTTAAAATATCTAACATTACTTTTTAAATATATTATGACATATGTTCTATATTAGATATAAATGGTTGAGATCTATTCTTTTAATGTTTTTATTTTTAACAATTATCAATTTTTACCAATTACATGTTAATAAAAAAGTTAAGTGAAAAGTAAGCTTAAAAAGGGACTAATATCTCTAAAATCAAGGCAATATTTCCCACAATTTCGATTCATAGCATACTCATAGCTAACAATTAAAGAAATGATTATAAAAAATGAAATAATTATCTCTTTTTTTAACCTTCTTTTCTTATAAAGAAGAAAAATAAAAAGATATATAATACAATTACAGCATAAAAAGATGCTTTTATTATTTTTCTAAATACTCATAGAAATAAAATAAAATTTGTATCATGATTTGTGAATTATTGTAATGTCTAATTCTTTTTCATAATCATAATTGTAAATAAAAGGATGGGTTGAAATATTTATAAATTTTGTTGCATGAGTATTTTATTAAAAAGTTGATTAAGTAATTGCTCAACAAAAAAAAAATTGATTTTAAAATGAATAAGATTAATTCAAAAATACTATTTTTTATCCTTATAGTAGACAAAATTTCAACGGGTAATTGGCCAATTCAATACTATATATATATATATAATCGATTTAATAAGTTATGTAATTTATTATATGATAAATAACATTGTCACATATTATTGTCTAATAAAATTATAATTTTTTAATAATATTTACATAATTTATAATATATTATAAAATAATGTCACGTGTCAAAGATGTCACTATCTAAAAAATTTATAATTTTTGTATAATTTATAATATATTATAAAATATTATCACGTATCCAACAACTTATCATATAATAAATTACGTAACTTATTAAATCAATTTTATATATATATCATAAGTGTTTTACACTTGTTTATTAATAAGATACAATACAATAACAGTATAGTAAATTATATAAATAAATATATATTTATATATATATATACACACATATATATAATTGATATAATAAGTTATTTAGTTCACTATATAATAATATTTTAGACACATAATAATATTTTATAATATATTATAAATTTTAAAAAAATAATAATATATGACAATATTACTTACAAAAATATATATATATAATTTACACTTGTTTATTAGTCAAATAAAACCATAACAGTGTAGTGATTTGATTTGATTTTTATCCACTCAAATTACACTCTTTATTCCCCCCTTTGTCTTTTTTTAATTATTTTTAAATAAGTTAAGAAAAAGGGAAGTGAGTCACATCGTATTGTAGATACAAAAAATAATTACTAAATTGCTTCAATTTTTATTGATTTTTTTTCTTTATTGACTATAGTTACAACACGCAAAATATTTATTAACATTTATTCATAAAATTAACACAAAATAACAAAATCAGTAGGATAAATCATATTTAAAAAAACATTACAACAAATGATTATAAGAAATATGATAGTAATATCATTTAAAAAAATATTATGTACCAATAGTATTATGACATGTTAATTTTTATTAATAAATTTTGTATAAGTTATTTGTGTACGTAATATTAAACTTCTTTTTTTTTTTCATTCTTATTTTAAGTAAATTGGGTCAATTGGTCCAAAAAAAAAAAATTCTTCGATCATTCTAAAGAAGGTATGATTTTTATTTTATTTTCGACAAATTTTGTTAATCTTTTTTTTTTTTTGAAATAACAAATCTTGTTTATCTTTAATAAGTTTGAGCAAAAAATAGATAGAACGTATGCTTAATATTTTCTTTTAAATTTGGAAATCTGGTAAAGTCTTTCTCGAAACATTGAATTCACGTGTCATTATCAAATTGGGTTTGAAGTAAATCTGTTTCTCGATTAAAATACGACCAAGTCGAGAACTTTCCAAATTTGACTTTGTTTTAAATTTTTTACGAAGATAACAATAAGAAAACATCAACTTGTGTTAATCCAAAAAGATCGGTCGAAAAGATTAGACTAATAAATAAATAACCATAGTCTCTGTGTTTGATCATTGAATTCCATAGCTGACAGTGTCAATTGCACAGCTTTTGGCGGCTAAAATCTTGGAGATTCTCATCATGTGATGGCTGCGTCGTGCATTCATTTATGGTATCCATTGACCAATTTCCCGAAGACGATTCTCTGAATGATTTTTATCCGTGCAAACGATTTGTGTTAATTGCTTACAGCATAAATAATTTATAAATTTAGAATATTCAAACAGATAAATTTGATTAATAAAAAGGGTTTCATTAAGTATTTTTAAAACTAAAAAAATATAAATATCTCTTTAATTAAATCTTAAGAGTTCAGCTGTCAATTTTTTCCCCCCAAATTTAGTTAACCTTTTGAAATAGCAATACCCACTCTAAATTATCTGACACAAGAACGTTTAGACGTTTCCTAATTAAAATTAGCAACTGGGTTCTGCATGTCTAGCTATATGATATGACAAATCAAATCCAGAGGCACCAACCTTGTTTTGAGGGCCAGGGCTATAGCCCAACCAGTAGTATAACTGGGCTCATTGTGGTCCAATAAATGTTCTAGTCATAAATTTTAGTTGGAAAAAGAAAATTTGTCTCTGAAATATGATTTAGTACCCAATTTTGTTTTTGTTGTTTTTGTTTTGAATTATTCAAATTTATCTATCTCCATTAAATCAGTTGGATAGTAGGCCATATTCCAAGGATAAAAATACTTTTTTTTTTTTTTCATTTCAATTTCTCAAGTCAGGACCATTACTACTAGCTCGGTAGCTCCCTTCTAAAGCATTTATTCAGATAAGTCTTTTGAGGAACAGCAAGACACTTTGAACCAACTCTGTCAACCTAGAGAGGAGATCTAATATCCATAAATTAGCAAAGGGGTTCATTTGATTTAATTTGAAATAAAAAAGAAAAAATCATTTACTCATTTCTTTTGTGCCCTCCTGTATATGACAAAGCTTAGCTAAAGCTCTAGCTGGTGGAAAATTTAGTAACAATAATACAAGCGTTATTTATTACAGAGACATACATGAAGTACAGCATTTACAAGTGTAATGAGCAATTCAGCCAAATTATTTAGATCAGATTTTTCAGATAAAAAAAGTAATTCGGATTTCATACATTTTTATACAGTTTAACATAATCAAACTTTGCAATATGTAACCATTTTCGAAACGAGGTATCTCAAAATGTACACAGCAATACAGATGGCGGCAGCAGCAAATCAATATAAACTACATATAAGATTGCGAAAGATGAGGTTGAATATTTTTCCTTCACTATATGCATTCTCGAAAAATGACACCTTGCCCTCTCCTTTATTACCATCATCAGTAATGGACGTTGTCATAATTCACCACCATGAATGAATTCATTAAGAAGATGATGAAGAGGAAGAAGAAGATGAAGGAGATGATGGGTTGAATGCTTCTTGCTCGCTGCAGCTGAGCACTTCATGGGGTCCTGCCTCCTCACGACCGACGCCCATTAGATCGAGGTAATTCAGATAATGGGAGACCATATTGTTCATGGACTCATCGTCACCTTTGCCGCAAACTTGGTTCCCATAAAGAACGTTCATTGTAGTGCCAAAACCAGGAACCCTCTTGGCCAAAGTGTCGTTCTTGGTGGGCTTCCACTTGCCAACAAAGACGTCGTGAGCCGACGGCACGTGCTTCTTCACCGGAGTCATCCATCTCCAAATCGCAGCCTGGAAGGCCAGAGTAGCATTGTTTTCTATGTACTCTGGATGGTTCAGCAGATCAACATTCAATGCCTCTCCAGTTTCTCCATAGTTGTAGTTCCTGTGATAAAATAAAAAATTCTTAAGATTGTGAGAAAATCATTTCAATTGTCTGTTTTGGTTAAGGTAGGGTTTTTTTTCTCCGAGATTACTTCACTTCCAAGCAAAAATGATTTTCTTCACATTTTCCAAATGGTAGATCACACATACGTAGAGTTTTATTCTAGTAAGCAGCGTTGCTCCTTGTATAAGAGTACCATCTACCAAAACATTTCCTTGTATATATTCCTTTAGCAATAAGTTACCACATAAATTGATTGCAGATTATATATATAACAGAAGCGGTCATAGGAAGCATATATACAGTACAAAATTATTAGTGATTTCTTGGTGAACAGATAGAATTGTGCATAAATTTATACCAGTAGATGGGCAAAGCACCACGGCCATGGTATGAGACTCCAGGAGTGCAAGGATAAGTGTATTTGAAGTCATCATCACAGTATGTTTTGCTGGGGCTCATTTCCTTGTTGTAGCAAAGACCCCAGGCCAATGGACCGCCCGTGGCCACGCCATAACCACCTGAAAATTAATTAGATCACCATTGTTCTCATGAACGAGGCAAGGACAATAAAACCCTAATCATTGAACATCCAAAACTTAGTACTTACATGAGGTTTTGCTCCCTACGTGACCAAGAAAAGCAGAAACCTCCTTCTGGCCCATGAGCTTTCCTCCAGTGGTACCAAAGCCACGAGGCTGATAAAGAGCAGCGGCTGTGATAAAAGAATGGTAGTCCCAGAACCCCACTGCATGAGCCACAGGCGTATTACGCTTTGCAAAAAGGTTCTCAAATTGGTAGGTTTGAAAATAATCAGATATCGTTTGGTTGCAGCAATACTCAGACAACCCTTTGCATTCCCACCCTTTGTCACACAACTTCTTTCCCTTGACGATTTTCACTTTCGGCTTCAGTGCAGAATCCTCATCGCCATGCACGAGAACTACCGATGATAATATCGCCACCGCAAAAAGAACCAGCCATTTGTTGTTCACATTCGCCATTGCTGAAACTTTGTGAGCAAATTTGGTGATGGTTGTCGTGAGAAAAGAACAAACGAATGCGTTTTATCATTGGACGATGATTCGGTGGAGTGAAAAGGAATAGAAAGTGAATTTGCAACTCAATTAGGAGCAGTAGGCTTTTCAAATATGGAGGGTGAAGAGTTCTTGCTTTGCTTAATTTTCACTCTTCGTAAGGTGTAAGCAAAGAAATGCTTGAATAGATATATAGTAGGGTTTCAAAATGATTTTCTAAGAGCGATCACAATGAAACTATATTTATATTTTGGAAACCTTAAATAAAAAATGTTCATAATAAATTAGTTTTGGCAAATTGTTGTTAGGAAGAAGGATTAAATATTGTACCATGTGGGAAATTTTTGTGTTATCATGAGTCAATAATTACTAAGATACACGATTTGTTGAGTTTAATTAAAATAACTAAGATAAAATCTTAATCTTTCACCTTCATTAATGCCACATGCCCATAAATACTTAAGAGTCAAAAGAATAAGAGAAGATTAAAAAAAAATCAAAGAGATGATCAAAATCCATATATTTGATTTGGATGTATGCATTTTTTTTCTTTCCTTATTATATTTAAAAAAAATATCACTTTTGTTTCTGATTTTATTGTTATATATACTAATTTAATTCATACTCTTTTTTTGATATGTCACGTTAGTTTCTATAGAGACAAAAATGGCAATTATCCAAAAATACAAATAATAACAAAAAAAAAACTAAAAATGTTCTTACATAAACTAATATGGTATATACTAAAAAAAGTATGGATTAAATTGATATATATATATATATATCAATAAAACTATTATCAAAATGGCAGTTTCCCTTATATATAGATACTATATAGGATGTTATAGTAATTTATTTATATATTTTTTTAAAAATTCAAAAATATTTCTGACTAAGTTGTTGTATGACAAATACTCTATATTTTGCCCATATATCAACAATACCCCTGAAGAGGATTTATCTACTAACTACGTTCAGACCATTTTACTCTTAAATAAAAATTTACAGACATAATGACATGTTTACATTCTCTTGTGATTAAGAACAACACAAATACTAATTAATCATCATGTACAATATATGATAGATATGTATATACGATCATATTTGTAATTTTCAATCTAAAAGCTAATATGTGTTTTAATTTTTTGAAAATTATTTAAATAAAATATTAATATCTATCTTTATAAGTTGTTGCAACAAACAAAAATAGTCTACTACACTCAAAATTCCACCAGCCTACTTTCCTCATGGTTCACTTTTGACTACACTATTTTATATTCAAAGACTAAATTTGGTGCAAAATAGTCTTTCAATGTAACTAAAATAAACAAACTTAATAACAAGTCATTTTTAGGGGTGTCTTTGGTGTTTTGGTAAACTAAAGGGACATTTATGAGACATCAAACTTACTAAAAAGTATTTTTGTTTAGAAAGAATTTAAGGGAACTTATGATACAACAAACTTAATCAAGAATATTGTTAAAATTTTAATAAAATATAAGGACCTTATTAATAATATATATAACTGCATAAAGATAAATAAATACACTGCTTTATCATCCGTTACGACTCAAATTTCTAACCAATGCCATGAAAATACGGACTTGCCCCTCAAGTGTGGCATTTTTTAATTTTATTTAATAAAACTTTATTATATTATCAAGTTTTGTAATAAAAAAATTATAATAATTTAAAATTTAATAATGTTACACATTTAAAATTTAAATCTCAAAATTTAGATTACAAATAATATATTCATTAATTATTAGATGGTTAAATTTTAATATTATTAATTATATTATTTTTTTACTCAAGGAAAATTTTACACTTTATTCAAAATTTAAAATTTAAAATATAATTTAAAAAATTTAGTTTTACTCTTTAAATTTTATTTAACCTTTTGGAGTTGGGATGTATTTGTTAACCGAACTTTTTTTTTAATAAGAGATTACATAATATTTATTTATTTTTACGTGTTACCTAAAAGAAAGGAGAATCGAACTTACGAAGATGTGAGATTTTGGAGAGCTTAACCAACTAACTGAGCCAGATGGGGATATGAGAACTTAATTGAGCCCATGCTCGCTTGTTAACCGAACTTGAGCATCAAGTTTATGTTTTAACTTTTGACGTGTTAAAGGTGGGGTCCGCATCCTGGGTTCTGACCAGACCTTATCAGGGGAACTACTGCACAAGGCAATGTGTAATTAATGAAACGCATGGGCAGGGTATTAACACTGTTACCACCCTCGAGGTTTATATAAATTACACTTTTATAGTAGATTTAGTTCTAATTATATTGTCATCCTTTTATTTAATTTCAAAATAAAAATATCCTCGAGGGTATTTTTATTTTGAAAATAAATGTGCTAAAAGTAGAAACAAAACATTGTGAGAGGTGGCGGTTATTGTCGTTCACCGTCGAATAATAGAGCGGTGGCATGCACCACCCCTATCATTGGATAAATTGACGTCGTCAAATGATAGGGCGGTGGCGTGCACCGCCCTTACCATTGGATAGATCGACGTTCAATCTGTCCAATGGCGGGACGGTGCACACCACCGCACCACCATTCGATGGCGAACGGTGGTGGCCACCGACAATCACCACAGGGCGACGGTCGCGCATCGAATAGTAGGGCAATGGCGTGCACCGTCCTTACCGTTGAACAGATTGGCCGCCGATCTATCCAATAGTGGGGGCAGTGCGTACCACCTCCCCGCTATTTGACGCTCAACCAGCGGTGGGCGGTGCATGCCATCGCCCCACTTTTCTGCTGTGGCCACCACTCTCCTCCTATTTTTGATCTATTTTTTTGTCATTTTTTTTTGATAAAAATGATTCCACTATTGTGTAGATATAAAAAAATTGAATTTAATAACATAAATTTTGCCTATTTTTATTACTAGAATCCAACGACGGCAGTGGCCAGTTTTAATAGTTTAGTTTTATTTATTTTAATTATTTTTTAATATAAAATAAATTTTAATATTTATTAAAAAATTTAACCTATTAAAAAGTGTCATGTGTCTTTTTTAATTTTTAATAGCCTATTAATAACCGATACGTGTACATTGTATAATATACTCACATCACTATTTTTAATTAACATAATAAATAAGGACAAATTTGTCAATGTATAACGAAAAAAGATTTTCAATTAAAATTAACAGAATTTTATTAACAGATAAAGATAAAATTGAATTTTTTAAAACTCGTAAGATAAAATTGAGAATTATATCAATTTTGTGGGACAAAAAAGTCTTTATCCCTAAATTTAAGGGTATTTTTGTTCTTCAAAATTAAGTACATGAGTAATAGTATAATAAAAACTAAAATTATTATTAAAGTGTAATTTATATAAACATCAGGGGGTTGACAGTGATAATATTCCACATGAAATTCGTCCCACGTCGCGTCAATCGTCAACGCCGTATCCATGAATTATTCATCAGCTCTCTTGTTTTGAAACTTTGATTGAGAAATAAAAGAATTTTTGCTTGCTCAGTTTTGTTTTATTTCAAAAATAATAACAACTTTCCTTGAATTATTCGATTGCTTGGTTGGTTAATCAACTTTAGTTTTCCTCTCTCAAATAATTGGAAATAGATGCAATGTTTATGTAATATGGTTGGTAAAATAGGAGTTATATATTAGAAAAACATGAAGTATTTTTTTCACATGCATTATAGTTCAATAATAAAAGTTTTGGTTTTGAATTACTCCTCCTTCATGTTTAAAAAAATAAAAAATAAATATTTTCCTTTCTTATTATAAAATAAAACTTGGTTTTTACAGCTCTAATGAATCATTTGTGAATTAAATTTATTAGATCGTGCTATCAATAGCAATCTAGGTTTTTGTGGCTTTATTGAATCATTTGTGAATCAAAATTTTGGGGTCGTGCTAGCAATAGCAAAGCCATAATTTCTTGCTACCGAAGACATAGCAGTGGGAACTTTGTCTAGCACGGGAAAAAAAAAAGAAAAAAAAGCAAGGCGAACTAAATGTAATAATAGGAATAAAATGGGGGTATAATAATGAATTTACATAGACTATATTTTTTTAAATGAAATTTCAGACAAAGCATGATAGTAGTTTCGCCACTGCGTGCTACAAAATCTTATTCTAAATAGTTTATAATAAATTTTTTTTATTTTAAATGTTAGTAGATTTACTGCAGTATTTGTTTGGGGTATTAGAATACCATTACATGGCAGAATATCATTTATTAGTGATGTGGCAATGATGTGATAAGTTGTAAAAACTAATTAAACTTCGCAATTGTGAACTTGATAGTAAAGTTTATTATGTCTTTAATAACTTTTGGAGTCCGAGAAATTCGTGAATTTTTTTTATAGTTTTGGGTGGAATTTATTATCCGAATAAATGCCACCTTAAATTATGAGAGATGTGGAGAAAGATTTACACAATAAATAATAAATAAATAAACATAATTGTCATAGGGTATTAGGATATTGTTTTTTTTAATTGTATTTGATGTATTTATTGCGTGTAAAACCAATATTAAGATTTTATGTCATAAAAAAAACCCTAGCCTATACAGTAAAGAGGACCCGCCTATTTAATCTTTTTCTATGGCTCTTTAAATACTATTTTTTGAGTGTTATGGGTGTTCGATAATTGTTGAGCTATCAATAAGATAAGAAAAAAAAATTCAATAACACAAGAAAAAAGGTATGTTGTGTGCCCTCGAAGCACACTAGAGTAAATTCCGATGTTTTTTGAAGTAAAATTTTTATTGATTTAGACTTTTGTATCGGGTTTAAACATTTTATTAGGTTTTTTATGATTAAAAATGATGCTTACGTATTATTTTAATATTATATGAATATTAATTATTTTAATTTATACAATAAATATCTTGAATAAAATCGTTAATATTTAATATTAATTATATACGTTTCACATACTTTATGATCTGAAAAAGTTCAAATCTGATTTAAACGAACTTGGATCAATAATAAAAATTAGTTATGCTAAGAGGCATAATTGTTAAGAGTTAGCACTATTAAAATTTAACAAATTATAAGAGTCAACGAAATTTAAAGAGTTAGAATATTGTCTGAAATGAAACAAAGACCTGAAGATATACTAACAATGAAATAGTTACAAATGGTTGTAAATAGTTATAAGAAATATTATTGTGCAAGTATGTTATCGAACGTTATATTCCTAATCTATTTTCATTAATGCGGGTCTGTCAGTAAAATTTTTATGTAATATATATCAATGTATAACTATATCTGGATGGTCCAGATGGTTAGTCTTAGCAAACTATGAACTTAATGGAAGCTCACATAGACATACAGATATTCAGTGAAGACTGGGTATTGAACAGACTCAATTAAGACCTCCAATAGACATCTCATAAAATCATCAATGAATGATATTTTTTAGTTAATTAATGTTCGTGGTCCATTGACCTGAGCACTACGGTGAGTTTATGGGTGATCTATTATATTTAGGTTCCACAAATGTCAGAGACCATTCATGGTTTGACTACTAGGTATTGCTGAATACGGTTCAATGCTTATAAAGTTCGATGTGTGTAGATATGAGATCATTCAGCTCTCAGATTGTATTTCAGTAAGTCTTATGGCCATAAGTAATAAACCCAAAAAATAGTTTCTCATGGGATAAATAATATCTCAAAAGTGCTTCGGATATTGTTTATTGAAATATGAATCTGGAGATAAATTTAGGATTGAGCATATGGAGACTTAATGGTGATGATTTATGTCTCCACTCTTATAGAATATAAATAACGGAGGGATTATATAAAAAAATATATTAACTTTAACTTGTATGGTTCAACGCGTCGCTTTGTAATTTTCATAATGTGTATGTGGGACATTATTTACGGACTTACTGAAGAGTTCTGTAAGACAAACGGATGTGAACCCAGGGAGTCTCAATATATAAAATGTACTCGTTAAGCACTGAGATAGCTCACCCAATCGAATAATTTGATCTGAAAAATTATAGAAAAGCATAAATTATTTAAGAATCTCTCAAGAAGTTGACAAATAAAAATGTTGACAAGTAACAAGTAAAACTTGACACTTCATCTCCTAATTTGTTGTCACATGTCATGCCACACACTTATAATGACATGACGCATGACAAATAAGTGATAAATTTATTGCCACCAAATAAGAAACAAATTTTGGCCAAAGTATTTATGTACGGTCATGGTTAATGTAAGCATGTATTACCGTAACAAAATATAATTTTAATTTATCATGCTTAATGAAAGCAGGTGGTGGTGATTATATTCTTAAGCTAATGCATTTCATCGTTTGTGTAAGACATTGTCATGCTTAAATTTAAGTACGAGATAGCTTAGCATTTGCCACTCATAATTTTATCAAAAAGAGTTAAGCATTGTCATGCTTAAAGAATAACTTAATGCTACAAATATTTGGCCACCAATTTTACTCAAATTCGGCCTGCATATGTCTATAGCCACGAAGCCCTTTTTCATAGCATGAAATGGCAAGATAAAATCCTTATCATGCTTATATTTGTTGGCCACTTAAGTGCATTTCATTGGCTAAGTGGGTAGCGATAATTGGATATATAAATGTGGTGTTTCTTTATTTTACAAATTAAGTGATTTTACTGATCGAGTAATACTAGAAGTAAGAGTTGTTTCACATAACTATTTCTATTGAGAAAAAAAGCTATCATTCTAACTCAAGAAATTCTACCCCGTACTTAACTATAATTATTTAAAACACGTTTTAAGAGTGAATTCTCTTTTATCTCATTAGTGTAATGCAATATGTATTTTTATTCCATTGCGTACATTTTACATGTGAAACATGTAAAATTATAATTAAAATACACACATTCATTTTATACAC
The DNA here is from genome assembly GCA_946807835.1 of Ailanthus altissimus. Lineage (NCBI taxonomy): Eukaryota > Viridiplantae > Streptophyta > Magnoliopsida > Sapindales > Simaroubaceae > Ailanthus > Ailanthus altissimus. The sequence continues at coordinate 26,952,773 of OX327703.1, read as the reverse complement.
AACACACTTATAGTTATCCTCCTATAATACAAATTATGAATTTTTTCATAGTTGAAAAAAGGAAAAATAAAATTACTAAATAAAAGGAATAGATTCTAATTTTTATTTTAAATAAAATATTATTATGTTTATCACTAATCATATTAGAGAATAAATTTTTCTTTTCTTGTTTTAAAAAGACCACCGGGGCAAAAAAAAAAAATATATTTTTTAGAATTTTATTTCTTTATTACCTTTAGTTATATGAATTTACTTTTATTTTAGTTAAGTTTCTCGTTGAGTGGGTCTTTAACTTAGAAGTCCATGTACTTTGGACTTTATTACAATTATTTGTCTACTAAATCATAACAAACGTATTAAATCTCTTGAGGTGGCTTTTGGATCTACGTGTTGACATTGTTTAACATATTTGGACGTGTATAGATTTAAATTTTGGTCATTGTAAACTTTTGCTCAGCAACAATGTTTAAAAAAATTGAAAATTTTTGTAAATAGTCAAATTTTTAAGAAATTTTTTAATTTAACCAACTATAAAAATTTTTAATTTTTATAGACAATGTTTAATAAATTCATAAAATTATCCTTATCTTATATACGATACTCACCATTCCAAATTTCAAATTGAAACTTTATAATATTTTAAAAAAATACACACAGTTGAGATTTAAATAAATTAAATTGAATTATTCAATAAATATATATCACATTTTTTAATAAATGTGAGATTGATATGTCTTTTTTTTGTATAGTAATTTATTTTTTTTTATTTTATATTAATTTAAATTATATTAATAATTTATAAATAAAAGTTATTTTAAATGTATAAATATAATGTTTAAAATTAATATTTTATATAATGTTAATTATATTAATAAATTATTGTTTATAAAAAAAAAATTACACCTCATGAATTAATTATAAATTTATTGCACCAAATATCTGGTGCAATAAATTTTATCGGACAAATTATTTAGCGCGATAATTCCTTTCTAAATAAAATGCCTGTATTACTAAATCAAGTACATAATGAGAAATCTCATCGGGTATAGAGCCAATCCAAAAAACAAGAAGAATTGCTAAAAATAACCACCTTCCTAAAACACGTGGAAACATATTAGTGCCTGCTTTTTTGATTAAATCTTCAACGATATGCCTGCTTTAACAGTTAACTAACTAAAGCAGGAAAAAAAGTAGGCACGGTTTTTTATTTTTAAAAAGTTGAAATCATTTCCTTCGTCTTGTTTTTAGTTTGGTGAGCCACATGGCTACAGAAAAACAACCAATCAGCCACGCAAAAAAATGTCTTTAGGCCTTTATTTAATTTGATATATTTTCCTTAATTTGTTTTGTTTTAATTGTTTAAATATGAATTTATATCTGGAGCAAGCATATGGCGCCGATCTAGCGCGATAATTGGCAAGTGCGATGAGCCACTTATCGCGCTAAACATTTTATTGTGCCAGGTAAATTGGAGTGATAAGCTTATTGTGCAGTTTTGCGAGATGTGATTTTTTTTCTTCGATTTATAAATAATAATTTATTAATTAAATTAATATTTTGTAGCACATTTATTTTAGACATTATATTTATAAATATAAAAAATTGTTTATATATATCATTAATAAAATTTAAATTAATATAAAATAAAAATAAATTACAATACAAAGAAAGACATATCAATCTTATATGTATTACAAAAATATAATATATTATATATATAATATAATATATTCATGTTTTTTTTTAATATTATGAAATTTATATTTAATATATAATATAATATATTCATGTTTTTTTTTAATATTATGAAATTTATATTTAAAATTGTAAATTTTGTATATAAAACGAGTATTCTCTTATCTATTTATTATGTATTTAACTTCAAAAGTTAAATAATCTCATAGTTAAATTAGAAAATAACCCAAAAAATTAGTTATTTATTAAAAATTAATTAAAAAAATATGGATATACATTGAAAGAATAATGCTACATTTTTTTAATATAATTTTAATTTGTTCATCTCAAATAATATGTTAAATAATTATTAAATAATAAAATAATTTTAAATTTTATACTATATTATACTATCATTCAATATTATTTAATATCTTAATTTAAAATAAAAAATAATTATATCAAAGGTAATATCTATAAAGTGTAGCATACGTTACATTGAAAAATAGATACAACCCATGTTAGATTTAATTTCTAGTACGTGTTGGCAGTTTATTGAATCTACTTTTTGATAGTGTCAGTCAAGCCCGGCATGTGGGAGTTCGTTTCCAAATCAGGGCTTTTTATGATGGATAAGTCGTGGTTCGCACGGGAAACTCGATTCAATTCAATTGAATTTCCCAATTGATGTTGCATTATTTTGATTTATGAAGGCGACGCTACGTATCCGTTCACTAATTGATTGATTTGACCTCTACGGACCCTATTCAATGGACCTCACGAACAACGACAAAACCAAAGCAATTTTTCCATAGACAAAATAATTTCGGGCTAATTAGAGTTTGAATTCATCTTAAAGACACATTATCAAAGTTGATTTTATCAGTGGCTTAAGATATAAACAAGGCATATCAATAGATAAATACCACTTCGTCGCTGACTAAAGTTTAGTTTATTTAATCAGTATCAATTTAAAATATTTTTTATTTTATTAATTTTTGTTTTATAATCATAATTTCTCTTATTTTTAATGCACTAATTCCTTTTATATAATCTTTAAAATGTAATGTTTATATAAAAGTCGCTTCTTACAGTTATTATTAAAAATATATATATTAAGACCTCAATTTCTCTAATATGTATGAGAGCTTAAGTTTCAATTTGTCTAATAATTAATATTTTTAAGATTTAAGCAATAAATAAAATTTGTTATTATGTTCAATAATAAAATATTTCTCTATTAAAAAATAGATGAATCTCTTTACCATACTAAAATATGAAAGATTTATCTAATAAAGATGAGATAAATCCCTTTACTTAATAGAATAAATTTTAGTAATTGAATGTATTAAGATTTATATTTAATATTAACATTAAGCATTCATTTAATAGGTTAAGCTTTTTGGTTAAGCAAAAAATTCATATGGCATCGGAGCTTTCGTGTTTTTCATTGTCTTGCTGTTTAATCGAAAACTTGTTAGATTTTTTTAAAAAAAACTCATCAAAAATTTGTTGGAGGTTGTTGGAAGTTCACTATAAGTTCGTCAAAATTTTCATCGCAATTAACATTGTCCGGTTCAAAATATTCAAAAGCCGACCGTCCAAACATCACTATAATCATGCCAATCGGAGTTTGAAATAGTCTACATGTGCAACCCACAGCTTTTATGCCTTTGTTTGCCACTACCTCAAATTTTGGTCATTTTCCAACGCATTTGTACTCATTGTCAACACCAAATTGCTTCTCATGATTTGATCTATCCATCCATAGTGTCCTTTCGCCTGATCGATTCTCTAATTTTTAATAGGAGGCTACTTGAAAATAATTTAAAATTATGAAGTTAGATTATAATTTTTCTATACTTTGGGGTTGTTTATAATTTATAAAAGTTAAAAGGTCATTATGTGATTATTAAATTTTTTTAGATCATTTTACAATTTATTAAAATTTTAAAGTTATGTTATAATTTATAGAAAATTTGGGGTTAGATTACAATTTTTTATAATTTTGAGGTTATTTGCAATTTTATAAGAGTTAAGGGGTTACACTTCTTTCTTAGTTTCAAACTGGATAAATATGATTCCACTCTATTTATTCAACGAACATAATTATTTATCATATACAAGCATGTGTACCTTTTTACTTTTTTCAAAAGTCCAAAAAATGTAGGGCTAAATCATTAGAGATATCATTATATTTTATTACTAAATCTAAAAATTTAAATTATTAAATAAATATTTAATATTAATATTAAAAATAAATTTTAATAGTTTCATTGTATAAAATATAAATTTAAGTTTAAAGTCTAAAACATAATAGATTTTTAATAGATTAAAAAAAAAGAGTAAAACATTAATTAAAAATAAAGACAGGTTCAACTCAAAACTATAACTTTAATATAATATTAATTTATTATTTAATTTAAAATTTTAAAAATATTAATATTAATATTAAAAATAAATCTATTAATAAATTTTAAAAAATTATTGATGTTTGAATATTAAAACTTTCATACATACATTAACAGTGAATTATTATTAAAAATAATATTTCAATTTTTTTTTCAGCAACATAACTTTTACTATTAAAAATTCCTAATGTGTTGTTTTAAAAAACAAAAAAGAAATTTGCTAATTCATGAATCCCTGCCGTCGAGATCGGTTGCTGTGTCCGTTAGTCTTTGTTCTGTTGTCAATTTGTTGTCAGCAATCAGCATGGCAGCTGACAGGGAATGGACATGGACTCAATGATCCTCGTACACGCGCTGCCACGTGAAACGAAATCAATTGCAATTACGTCATTTTTGTGGTCTGCGTTGAATAGCAAATCTTTAAATTACATACAGGGAGTTGATTTAGACTCTGCTATTAAAGTTATTTTACAAATTACAAATTAAGTCTAGTCGATTTTTGTCTGGTATTTTAAAAAAGAAAAAAAAAAACCCAATTCCAATTTTATTTTCACAACTCAAGAAGAGATGTCAGTTGTAATTCTATCCATGTCATGTCCAATAAATATCTTATCTATTTTTGTCGGTGCACTTTGATTAAAAAATCTCAAGTAGCAAAATTTTTGGTAAAAATAGCATTTAGTGCAGCTATAGCCTTTGAATATTTTTTATAATTTTGTTACTGAAGCAGATAGTAATAATCATTTTATCTAACATGCAATTTTTTATTTTTTAAAATAAATTTACATCTCTATCTTTAATCAATAAAAGAAAACTATACATTGAATTGATATCATTTCATCATAAAAGATAAGACTAATCATTATAGAGTTGACATCAAACACTTACAAGATAGCGCCAAGATGTGATGTCGAAAATTTATTGGTTTAATTGCTTCAATAACAATAATTATAATAAAGTATTTTTGAAATGTCAATGAATAAGACGTATTTTTATCGACAACTTACATATTATGTCATTGTGTGATAAGGATGTGATGTGTGTAGAGGGTGAGTTGATGACAATATATCAATTTTTTTTTAAGCTCAAAATTTAGACGTAAATATTGTGAGATTGTTTTTAGATTAATTTTTCTTAGTATTGAATAACAAAAATTTGATTTTATGTAATCAAATGATAGAAAATGTTAATGAATTGACTATTCATTCACTATAAATAAATTTTAATTGGCTTAAGAGAAAATAAGAACCCTTTATATTTGACAGATAAAAAGATACGAGGTGTCAATAAAATAACTGCAATCATATAATAAATAAATTTACCTATTTTTAAATTTTAGTTTTTTGAGAGTAGAGTTTTTTAAATTTTATTTTCTTCATATATTTGTATAATGTCACATATACTTTAACAATATTTTTTTTTTAATTTTTACATTGTACCCTCAATAAAAAATAAATATTATTTAACTAATATATTTTTAATATTTTTTTAAAAATCATCATATCTCTAATTCTCCGTATCCCTATAATCATAATATTTTTATAAGAATTTATTAAAATTTTTTGTTGATTTTTTTTTAAAATTTTTATACTAAACACAATAATTTATATATTATTATGTATTAATTTTATTTGATTCTTATATTTTAAAAAATATATAATAAATTTAAATTTACATAGAAAAAATATTAAATTATTTAGAATTTAAATATAAATTTTATTAAATATTTTTTTAATAATTTAATAATAAATAAATATTTTTAATAAAATATAATAAAATGATCTAATATTTAAAAAAAAATGTAATTCACAATCAAAAGACTTTAAAAAAAAAAATCTATTTTAAAATTTTGTATTTTAAAAAACTCTTTAAAAAGATCAGCCAAAGCGGCCGTAATCAAATCAAACGTGGACTAAAATCACTAAACTTAACAACGGATTAACTACTTGTCAGAGAGCAAATCCAGTACGGCCAAGTATATAGAAACGTTATAGTACTTGCCCCGTCCCTGTCACTTCAATTTCATCATCATCGAGTTACTCAAAAGAAGACGTATTGTGGGGCCGATTCCACCTCAGCATTGTCTGAGTTCGGGATTCGACCTTTTATTATTCACCCTCACAGAGAAAAGTCCTGAATATTTTCTAGCTTAATTAAAAATTAGGCTTAAAACGAATATTAATTTACGACTGTTGGACATTTATTCCAGATTTCCAGTACAACCTTTTATAACTTTTTTTCCCTATAAATTTATATTAAAGTCTCTGTTGGTCTTGGCTCTTTCAATCAAACGGGAGTAACAAAACACTCTCTCTGATCATATAATCTGGTAAATTATCACCTCTTTGCTTTATCTTTTCTATTTTCTTTTTCAATTTGTCGATTGATTGTTTGTTTATGATGTGTATGTGAGAGAGTATTTGCAGAAGATCGAATATTGAGGTTTAATTATCGGCTAATAAAGTGTGTTAAGAAAGAGCGAGTAGTTTCGAAAGGCGATGGATGATCAACTCGTCGGCTCGGAGATTCATGGTTTCCGGACGTTGAAAGGTACGGGCGAACGCGCAGTTGTTGTGGTTTTATATTACTGTCTGTATCGTAGATGTATTAAAGATTTTGAAGCATTTTGTTGTTCGAATTGATTGATATGGATCAATAGTAGTATCTGTGAAATCACGTGTTTGGTGACTAGGAAATGATTTTGGAACCTATGAAATTGAAGTTAAAATTTTGGATTTAAATTGGAATGGTTAGTATTGGCATGTGCTAAATAACCCTTACATAGAGACAAGTGCTTTTGAAATGCCAGTTTTTAAGCTAATTTTGTTTGTTTTTCTTTTGAGAAAATAGTTGATGACCAATTTTTTTTTTTGATGACTCATTTGATTTTGTAGTGTTCATTGGTGGTGGTTGTGTTTTGTGTTCTTGTGACTGAAACGAATTTGATAATGGATTTTGTTGGTTTCTTGTTCCTTGGCAGATTTGGATGTCGCGAACATGATGGAGGAAGCCAAGACGAGATGGCTTCGTCCTAACGAAATTCACGCGATACTTTGTAATAGCAAGTATTTCAGCATAAATGCCAAGCCGGTGAACTTGCCAAAAAGTAACTGCTTTTCGCCAATATGTTATTTTTTCAGTACTTTATGATAGATGTTATTGTTCATTTCCCTTTGTGTTGTAACAAAGTCCCACCATTTTAACTTCTTTAATTTTTCCATGATATAGTTGATATCATGTCGGTCAATTGAAGTAAGAAATAAGTTAGGATCAGCTAAGATTGCATATGATAAGCATAGAAGGATTCTTATGTAAGTTACATCAAGAGACTTCAAGCATACATAATACGTTAAAAAAAGTCAATAATTAGCTATCTGTTTATTTACTATCTATAACTACTGAATAGCTAAGAAGCATATTTCTTTGTTGGATTTGATGGAACTTGTTTAGGTGTTCCAATGTTTTTAAGTATCAAGTAATAATATTGGTATATTGGTTTTCTTACGAAATAACAGGTGGCACCACAATATTGTTTGACCGTAAGATGCTTAGGAATTTTCGGAGAGATGGTTATAACTGGAAGAAGAAAAAGGATGGGAAGACAATTAAGGAGGCTCATGAGCACCTAAAGGTAAGGTTCTTTTTTTGCACTTTATAATGTGGCATTGAACTATCTATGTAAGCTGTTTTAGTTAGCTCAGTGGCGAATGTATATTTTCAATTTGTAGATTGAGAGTGGAATTTTGATATACAATATGTTAGAGAGAAACAAAACTGAAGGGGCTGGGAACTCAAGTTGCTGGTTGAGTACATTGCAACATTTGAATTTTTCATTTATTAAAAATTCTTGACTGATTGGATATTTCATGTTTCAGTCTGCAAAAGTGAATATTAAATCAATCTATTATTTTACTCTCAATGCATTTCTGGGAGAAAGTGTTATGATGTAATGGTCATTTTGTTCCATGGTCTAGGTTGGTAGTGAAGAGAGGATTCATGTATACTATGCACATGGCGAAGATAGCCCAACCTTTGTTCGCAGATGTTATTGGTTACTTGACAAGTATGTAACCTCATGGATCTATTGGTCAAGCATTTCTCCTTGTCACCTTTTATCATATACCATGAAATAAAAGAGAACTCACTCTTTTGGTTTGTATATACCATGCTAAGCTTACCTTGTTTTATTGTTGTCTTTGTTTCAGGACTCTAGAAAACATAGTCCTTGTTCATTACCGTGAAACACAAGAGGTACATTCTTTTTTATTTCTATGATTTCTCTATGAACTAACTTTTATTGAATGGATTCAGTAATCGCATGTCTCTTAGTGGGGTTCATGGTAATTCCTCCCAAATATTATATTTGTTCAATAAAGTCTAAGCCCCTTATGAGATGCAAAAATTATGTATTGAGGCATGCACCAAATATGGTCTGCATAATATATTCGAGCTTCTCAATATGCTATCTCTGAAGAGACTTGACTTATATTTCTTCTTACAACTCCTTTGAGTTCTGAAAAGTGTTGCTGAAGACAAAATACCTTATTTTGCTCTGTTGTTGACTTATGATACAGTTGCAGGGTTCTCCATCCACCCCTCTGAATTCACATTCTGGTTCAGTCTCAGACCAGTCTACTCCTTTGCTTTTATCAGAAGAATTTGATTCTGGAGCTGGCCGTGCATATTATGCTGGGGAGAAACAGTTACAAGGTAATCTTAGTTGACTTAGTTCATTTTAAATTATCAACTATTTCCAGTGTGAACTTAGTAGTCACATTTCAATGATATAATCAGAATTCTCAGTTCAGCTAGGTTCAGAAATAAACTCATAATTTTGCATTTTAATGAGTCAACAGAGCCAAGTGACAGTCTAACAGCCAGAAATTATGAAATGAGGCTTCATGAAATTAATACGCTTGAATGGGATGACCTTGTGGTTACAAATGATTCTAACAGTTTGACTGATTCTAGAGGAGGTAATTCTTAGATGTTAGTTGTTGGTAAGCAAGTACTTTAATCACTATTATTATCTGGGTTGTTGTATATATTGATCCTTTTGTTTTTTTCCTCCTTATAATTTTGGTGGCAGACAATATTTTGCATATCAACCAACAGAATCACACTGCAATAAATGAGGCTGCAAGTAATAATGTAAGCTTGGTTGATTTGTGGTTCATAAGTTATTCCTTTGACCTCTTGTTCATTCCATATGAAATTCTTGTTGCTCACTTTCATTTTGTTTTTTTTCCTTTCTTATAAACACATTAGTACTCTTGACTTCTGAACTCAACATTAAACAGGATTATTTTATTGTCATGCTTTTAAAGATTTGACTATGTTTATTCTGTTAACGCCGGCCGACTTGTTCTTCATGCTGATAATTGCCCACTCTAGCATTGGGAAAGCTGATAGTTTTATACAACATTGATCTTGAGAGGCTTTATCTTCCCAGTTATTAATTCAAATGCCTTATACTTTGTTCCCTTGCCTTCTGCTCTGGTGAATTTTGTGATCTAGATGTCAAAATGTCTAGAATGTAACCTTAAATTGTGTGTACATATTCTTTAGCAAGTTAATTTGGCCTATTTGATGCACTTTGGCAGTGATGTTAACCCACACCTTATAGACACCATCATGGGCAAACTTCTGTCACAATATCCATTTCCTGATTGTTAAAATTGCTTGAACAACCTTCGTTTTACTTCAGTGCTTTTATTTGTCAGCATAGAATAAAGAATTGGGTAAATCAATTTTGCAGGGTAGATCTGTTCCTTCCTATGATATATATGCAGAAGTTTCTTCTGTGGGCAATCTGGGCGAGCCAATTGCTAGCAGTGATAACACTCCATTTAATAATCTGTATGGTATTTATAGTCAATCAATAGGGAGTCATTTAAATGCAACTGTACAGGGAGAGGATTCTGCTGCAGTGGGCTCTGCTGATCCATTGGACATTTTGGTGAGTGACGGTTTGCAGAGTCAGGATAGTTTGGGAAGATGGATGAACTATATCATGGCAGACTCTCCAGGTTCAGTGGATGACCCTGTGCTTGAGCCGTCGATTTCATCTGATCATCAGCAATATACTGCCGCAGAGCATGTATTTAGAATAACAGATGTTTCATCTGCATGGGCCTTTTCAACTGAAAAAACAAAGGTTTTTATTCCATTTGTTACTATCCTCTGTTAGTGTTCTGTAGTACTTGTTACTTTTGGTGGGTTTTCATTGATAGAATGGATGGACCAAGAGCTTCTTTGTTGACTTTCACCTCTTGCTCTCATAAAAATAAATAAATAAATAGAAAGGTAAAGGAGCCTTTGTGTTTGAGAGGTATAGAGTAATTGTTATTAAAAAATCAGAGTAAACCATTTTTTATTGATAGATATTAGAACTAGAGTTAATGGCATGTGTATTTGTTCTGGCTTTTCACAATTTTGGCAACTAATGCTTATAAACATACATGCACATTCAGTTGATATCCTGAGCATCATCCTTCACATATGTAATTGGATTATGAATGAGTATAGAGAGGCAACTGTATAAGCATTATTAGGAATTGGTGAAAAGGAGGAAAAAAGATACAAAACTGGAGAGCAAGAAAGATATCAAAATTCATAAATTAATTGTGAGAGGTCATGATAGCCTCGTACATGCTTGCAGTATCTTAATTGATTTCTTGTTTTTGAAGTGTTATTGTATTAATGGCCTGAACTTGAATCTATGTAATATCTGATATGTCTAACTCATATTAAGTTAAAAGAACTAAGAGCATTTAAAGATGATAGTGCAAAAGAAAGCATTCAATCCCCTATGCATGGTGGGGGATAATATTCACCTAGTATATTGAGTTATAGGTGGTTTATCATAATCTGATATTGGTTTTCTGAAGGTTGTGTGAGCCTAATGGCTTCTCCGCTTTCCAGTTGTGAGCATTATAGGGTGAATTACCAGTTTAATACCAAAAGGGTAGTTATGCATTATTTGCCAAGGAAAGAAAAAGGTTTGCTGAAACATACTGAGTTCAGAGTTTGCAGTTCTGATCATGAATGCTTCATGTACTTGAGTTAAAGTCATTAGTCATTAGTAAAATTTTGACCAGTACTTAATTGTTGTTGCAGATCCTAGTAACAGGATTCTTTCGAGAGGATTGTATACATCTTGCCAAGTCGAATATCTTCTGTGTCTGTGGCGATGTATGTGTACCTCTAGACTTTGTTAAGGTTGGGGTGTACCGCTGTTTGTTACCACCACATTCTCCTGGATCAGTACACCTCTATATGAGTCTTGATGGCCATAAACCCATCAGCCAAATTATTAATTTCGAGTATCGTACTCCTCAATTGCTTGAGCCAATAGTTTCTCCAGAAGACAAGTCCAAATGGGAAGAATTTCAAGTTCAGATGAGGCTAGCTCATCTGCTCTTCTCCACATTCAAGGGCCTGGACATTTTATCCAGTAAAGTGGCACCAAATGTCCTGAAGGAGGCTAAGAAGTTTGCCCTGAAAACCGCTCATATTTCCGATAGCTGGGCATATTTGATTAAGGCAATTGGAAACAACAGAACTTCATTTGCAGAGGCAAAAGAGAGCTTATTTGAACTCACTTTGAAGAACAAAGTGAAGGAATGGCTGCTGGAAAGAGTGGTTGAAGAGTGTAAAACTACTGAATATGATGTTCAAGGTCAAGGAGTAATACATTTGTGTGCTATGCTTGGATACACATGGGCTGTTTATTTATTTTCATGGTCAGGCTTGTCATTAGATTTTCGAGATAAACATGGGTGGACGGCTCTTCATTGGGCTGCATACTGTGGAAGGTATGATTGTACATTATACCATATTAATTTGCTAAAAATGTAATTGACAAGTTAGGTTTACTTATGGATTTCAGCTAGTAATTTCTCCAGCCTTTTAATTTCTCATGCTCGTTATGTGAGCCTTTCTCTATTGTACTTTGTAGGATGACTTCTTTACTTCTGGTTTCTGTTGATTTTTGTCATACAGCCTTCTGTAAGATTCCTCTATCTGTAGATGGTATACGTAGTTCAAAGATAATTTTGAGTTGGATAGTCATGTATGCATTATATGAATGATTGGGGGCATATATTATGCTTCCAGACTAGTTTTGGAGGGCATTTTCCTAGTTTCTTGATCACTTTGTATTATGTATTTCTGCAGGGAGAAAATGGTTGCAGTTCTTTTATCAGCAGGGGCAAAGCCAAACTTGGTTACAGACCCCACTTCAGAAAATCCAGGTGGATGCACTGCTGCAGATCTTGCATCTAAGAAGGGCTACGAGGGCCTAGCAGGTTTTCTTTCAGAACAGGCTCTAGTAGCGCAATTCAATGATATGACGATAGCTGGAAACATTAGTGGCTCACTGCAAACAAGTTCAACTGATACAGTGAACACTCAGAACCTCACTGAGGATGAGCTGTATCTGAAGGATACTTTGACAGCTTACCGGACAGCTGCTGAAGCAGCAGCACGAATTCAGGCTGCAATTCGAGAGCACTCACTTAAACTACAAGCTATGGCAGTTCGGATTTCTAGTCCAGAGGAGGAAGCACAAAGTATAATTGCCGCAATGAAGATTCAACATGCCTTTCGCAACTTTGAGACACGAAAAAAAATGGCAGCTGCTGTTCGTATCCAGTATAGGTTCCGGACCTGGAAAATTCGTAAAGAATTCCTTAATATGCGTCGTCAGGCTATCAAAATTCAGGTAATTATTCTGTCCTCCAGTCTCTTGCTGGCTAATTAATGAAGTTTAGTTGTAGAATGTTACATGCATGAAAGGTGAATATAACCTTTTTACCTCTCCTTCATCCTTGTATGTTGACATGCTTAAATAAGCTCCATCAATATGAAAGATCCCAGATTGACTGACTGAATTGCCTTCTTCTGATGCAGGCTGCTTTCCGGGGCTACCAAGTAAGGAAGCAGTATAGTAAGATCCTCTGGTCGGTTGGTGTGCTCGAGAAAGTAATTTTGCGCTGGCGGTTGAAGCGAAAAGGCTTCCGTGGGTTTCAGGTTAACCAGTTTGCTGTTGAAGCATCTGCAGATAAGAAGGAAGGAAGTGATGCAGAGGAGGACTTCTTCCGAACCAGCCGGAAACAAGCAGAAGAGCGCGTGGTGAGATCTGTTATACGGGTTCAGGCCATGTTTCGTTCAAAAAAAGCACAAGAAGAATATAGGAGGATGAAGCTGGCTCATAATCAAGCAAAGGTAGGTGATCACATGAAACTTAATTGAGTTACATTTAATGGGTATCATTGACCAATCTAATCTTGTTTATGCAGCTCGAATATGAAGGGTTTCTTCACTCAGACACGGAAATGGGTGGTTGAAGACAGAGGAATCACTAACGTCCAGAAACTTTGCAATCTAGGACACATGTGGGCCAAAACTAATCGACAGCAAAGTCCGTAGCTATGTAGCCTGTCCCATGTAAATGCCTAGATTAAGTGTGCGATATTGGCCCTTTCAAACTTTTAAAGATTTTGAGGGTCATGGTTTCAGCGTACATATTAACTAAGCTTAGTCTTTCCTGTGCTATCGGGGGCTTTGATCCCTGGTTATTGTCTCGGGTACAAGATGATATAGGTGTAACTTGGTGGTGTTAGGAGGTAATTTTACATTGTGAAAAATAAAAATAAAGACAATTTAAAAAAAAAAAAAGTGTTTAGAAGCAATTGATGAAAGACTCGCTAGTATCACTGATGATATTAAGTAAAATGAGATTGACGGTAATGCAGTTGTTGATCTGCATTTAGCACTTGTTGATAATGTGCTATTCAGTGTGGCGGAAAAAAAGACAGCAAAAGAGATCTAGGATACTCTCATTAAATTGTATGAGGTTAAATTTTTGCACAACAAGATCTTCTTAAAAAGGAGATTGTACACTCTTCGAATGACAGAATCTACTTCAGTGACGGAACACATTAATACATTAAATGAATTGTTAAACTCTCTCATTTATAGGGAGAGTTTAGCATGTTGGACAACCAATGAAGAGAGTTTAGCATGTTGAACAGTTAAGAAGTGACTGTTCACTATTGTTGAAATCATTGCTGGCACCGTGTGCCAGCTACATAATTGCTGGCACACGGTGCCATCTACCACAACAGGTGGTAGTGAATTTATTTTAGGCAGTATTTTAGGCAAAAATATTTTTAACATGTTGCTTACTTAACGACGTACGATAAAAAGTGTTCGAGGAAAGTGTGAAATTTAGCGGACTGTGCGCTAACTATACTGACCACCCTCTTAAAACTATGAACTTTTTTTAGTTTCTTACGAGAATGTTTGAGTCAAATCTTTTGAAATCCCCATCAAGTCTTTAAGATGATACTGTAATCAGAAGTTTCTATTCTCATGCCAAGGCTTCTCTTGGTTTGGGCACATGGAATGGGAGTAACAACTAACAATCAGGACGCTCCTCGAGTGCTTAAACTTTAAAAGATTTGTTGGAAAGGGAGTAGGTGGTGCATCCTTCTATCATTATATATCGGTAATGAGCCATGACGGTGTATCTTAAAGCACTTAAAAATCTTGTACGGCTAGCTCTATACATGGTCATGAAAAATGAAAATTTCCTTCAAAATAAGGATAAATGGAAAGTAAAATCTAACCATATGGATATGGTTAGACTGTGAGAAGTTCACTATCTGAAGCTAAAAGCAAAATCTTGACCGCAACACCCTACCAAAAGCCAGCGATAAATAAAGCCAAATATAAAACCAACTGAAGAAACACATTTGCCTGTATCTGTTTATCCACAAAAGCAATAAAATTACATGGTCTGTACACCTCATTCCTTTTGTTATTACTAATAACGCTATTAGAAAGAGCTAAAACTAACACAACTTATCTATTCTCAGCAAAAACATTATAGTACAGAAGAGTTTACAATCTAATATTGGCATAAAGTTGGCGACTACATATTAGATACCTAAGCGGCTAAATTTTAACTATTCTCCAAACACAAGCTATTATAATAGATATAGAGCAACAGCTCTAGTAAAGGTACCATCTATCGTATTGTAGCCTGTATTCATTCAATTTCTTCCACAAAATTGCTTATTTGATGTACTGCGACAGCCACTTAAAACCCTCACCATATCCCATTTTGCGGACAATGCTGCACATGAACACCTCTAGGGGGCGGACATTTGTGTTTTCCAGATTAACATTTCCCTTCCCTGTGGTGAAGTTAGTCAGGCCCATGTAGTAACGCAACTCATCCTCCGAGGCAGCATAAGGTATATCGATCTTGTTTCCCAGAATGAGAAACGGGACATTGGCTAGTGACTCATCGGAGAGAAGGGCATCAAGCTCCCTTTTTGACTCTGCAAATCTCTCCTTGTCATAAGCATCAACCAGATAGACCACAGCATCAACCTGAATGACGAGAACAATGCATAGTACTTACTATCTTTGAAATAATGATGTTGTGAATTGACAAAACATGTAGTACAAGGAACGTAATGTAACATTTTGCCAACAATAAATCACAAAAGCCAACCATAAGTACAAACAAAGAACCGAAGGTGAATGAGATGCGCTATGAAATAGCTCACTTGGGGTCAAGCAAAGAATTGACATAATCCAAGTAAACAAGAACAAAAAAACAGAATCCATTTTCAGAATTTAGGAAAAAAAAAGGTTGTATAAAAATATGCTTTGTTACGTTCCTAACATTGGATGAACGCCAATGAAGCCATACATATATAAATATATATATATATATATATAATTCAGCATCATGCTTTTTAATGCATAAACCAAATGAATCCAACCATAAACTACTCTATGAAAGTTTCATTAGCAAATACTCAAATGCAGTGAAAACATGACAATAAAACAAAAATATTAGAATTTTATTAGTGATTTATTGAATTTTTAAGTGGTTGTTTGGTTGGGCTTCTCTATTGGTAATTTTTTTTTTTTTTTTATGTGAAAAACTCTTTTCAAATTTTTTGATGACATTTGATTGCAATTAGAGAAAAAATTTTGCATATTAAATAAGTTATTTTGTCTCTTACTTGTAAAAGTTTAAATTTTAAATTTTTGAGAATAAATTTTTTGAACTTTTTTTATATTTGTGTAATATCACATATATCTTAATAATATTTTTTTTAGTTCTATAGTGTATACCCTTAATTAAAAAAAAAATCTATTCAACTAAAATATTTTCAAGATTTTCTTAAAAGTTATCATATTTCTAATTTTCTATATCTTTACAACTATAATATTTTTTACAATAATCTATCAAAATTCTTTGTTAATTATTTTATTTTTAAATAAAAAGAAGTGTTATATTATTTTTAATTTTTGTATCAAACACAAATTTATATTAATTCGTTGATTATTATGTATTAATTTTACTTGATTATTGTATTTTAAAAAATTAAATTTAATAAAATAAATGAAAATTTTAAATTTATATATAAAAAATATTAAAGTGTTTAGAATTTAAATATAAAATTTATTAAATATTTTTTTATAATTTAATAATAAATAAATACTTTTAATTATATATATAGTTAAATAATTTAATATATTAAAAAAAATTAATTTACAACTAAATATTCATTTTAAAAATTTTATTTTTAAAACCCTATTTAAAAAGTCCAACCAAATGAATCATAAATATTTTTTTCCAAACAATCTCAAACATAGTCAAGATGCAACCCAACATAACACGCACAAAATCGAACTTGAAAGAGCTCTCACAGGAAACAAAATAATAATATACCTTGGCATAGTAGTCCTTCCAGACTCTGCGAGCGATTTGATGACCACCCAAATCAAAGGCCTTGAATTTTATTTTCCCAATACTCAATTCCTCTGATGTTGGGTACTGTGTTGGCTGATGCTGTACTAATCTCTACAAAATAATCATTAATTAACAAATAATTTAATAAACAAACAAATATATAAGCTAAAGCAAATTGAAGCTTATAAATTGGAAGGAACCTGATGAAATACTTAAAACGACAAAAAAATAAATAAATAAATCACTTCATTAAAATTAAAATATTAACCTCGTCTTTGAGCATGTGAAGCAGCGTGGTTTTGCCGGCATTATCGAGGCCTAAAAATAATATCTTTGCTTCTTTTTGGTATAAGCCGAGCGATGCGAGGATCCCATAGAACCAATCGACGAGAAACATTTTTTTCTTATTATTTTAATTTTATTTAATATGAATATGAGCTGTTTGTGTTTGGCCGGGTAGAAATTTTCACAAGGAGAGAATCAGCCTCGAGAAACGATGATTTTTAAATTTATAGTGTCAGGGTGGAAACTTTGATTACCGGTTGGGCCGGTGAGTAGTGATGACGTGGATTTGTGGAGCCAGAATTGGAAGACTGGGTGTAGAGGGGATCATTGTGTCGGTGTGGACGTGGGAGGCGCTGATTGGTTGGTACGCGTCATCGGATGTGATGACCGTAGGAGCTGAAAGTGATGAATAGTGATAGTGATGTTGTCGTGAGAAAGCGATTGAGTAGACAGAGCTAAAGAGCTATGATAGAATACGGAATACTCAACATAAACTCGTAGAACCGAAGACATACGAATTACCACGACAGATCTAAGGGTCAGGATTGGCTTGTTTAATAAGCCACGATTTTTTTTTTTTACGAGTAACGCTATGCTTACAATAATTACGATTTGCGCTACAAAGTTTATATTTTAACTGACATATCAATGACCAAGACAAATCCAAAGAAGATAGTGGGCTAGTTAAAGGAAAATGAGCATAAGCAAGAGTGAAGGAGGGCTTAAGTTTAGAGACCTGCCATGCTTCAATCAAGCCTTGTTTGCCAAGCATGGGCAGAAAATCCTTATAAATTCGAACTCTCTGATAGCTAAGATCATTAAGGCTAGGTATAATGATAGGCAATTCTTGGATGCTAGTCTGGGAAGTAATCCCTCATATGTGTAAAGGAGCATTGTTTGGGGTAGATATATCTTAAGCAAAGGTACTCGGGGGGTTGTGGGAAATAGACAAAACACATCCATCTATAAAAGCAATTGGATCCTCAGTGCTCATACTTTTAGACCTATTTCTCCTATGAAGCTTCTCGAAGACGGTAAAGTTGCTTGCCTAATAGGGGAAAACAAACAATGTGACATTGAAAAGCTGAAAGAAGTGTTTTTGGAGGATGACTGGAAAGTAATTAAGAGCATTCCTATACCAAAAAGAGAAGTGGAAGATCTACCATGCCGGCACTTCACCAAAAAGGAATACTATATAGTCAGAAACGAGTGTTATGTAGCCTTCAATGAGGGTTGGTCTGGCTCTCTAAGCTCATCCAATCCTGCTTCTCAATTTTGGAAACAAATATGGAAATGTCAAGTACCACCAAAGATAAGGACATTCATATGGAGGGCTCTAAAAAATTTGCTGCCAACCATGATAATTCTTACATCCAAAAAGGCACTTGATAGTCCTTTGTGCAGCAGGTGTGGAAGAGCTGTAGAAACTGTTGGTCATGCTCTGATTTATTACAAAAAGGCCAGGAGAATATGGAACTACACAAAATTCGAGCAAATGGTTAAAGACTTGAGGAATGTGGATTTCTTGAGGGTGTTGCAGAATGTTTGTGCTACTTTGTCATCTCAGGAAACTGCCTCCTTTCTGGTTTTTTTATGGGCAATCTGAAAAGATAGAAACAAGGCCATAATGCAAGGTGTGGAGGAGGAGTCAAAGAAAACGGTGATCAGAACTGAGGCCTACCTTGACTCCTTTTTCAGTCATTTTGATGGCCAATGCAATATTCAAAAACTAGTTCTGGATAAAGGAATAGTGATGCAGGATAATATTCCAGAGGTTTGGATTAGACTACAAGTGGATACTGTAATCAATTTAGAAAATAAAATGGCGGGCTGGGATAATGACAAGTACAAGGAATTACACATATTTTCACATTGATATAATATAATTTATTTTAAATTTAAATTCTTATGATTTTATTTTTTAATTCTACTCAAAAAGTATCGCACTAATAGAGATATAATTCATTTTTTATATACTCGTAATTTTCTCTATTTTTTTTTAATGTGTGACTTTGTTTATTTTTTTAACAATCTTCTCCTCAACCAAAGGACTACGAAGCCTATTTTTAAATGATCTTCCATCCGTTTATCTTTTACATGGGAAGATCTCACTCTCTTTTTGGCACTCATCTTCTACTTATCTTTATTGAGTTGTAGGAGCACGCCTTACATAAAGTCCAGAATACCGCCTATCTCGAAAACTTTGCTCTATCAAGTCAATTCTTTATCATTGCATTGACAAACACGCTCAAGTTATAATGTGTAAAAAATATGGTTCTCAAAGTAATTATACACTTTATAATTGGGGCTTGTGAGTCATTTCAGTTTATAATGACACTTTAAACTTTGTGAATATAAGAAATGTAACTTTAGATTTATGCTGTATCATTTTTTGGTTTATTATATATTTGTGTTTTTTGTTCACGTGTAACATTGTGTGTGTATTTTTTACTTCCTTTTCAAGTCTTTTAGTTTTCTCTCTCGCAAGTGTAGGGTTATTATTTTTGGGGTGAATCTTTTATAAAGCTTGAGTGTTTCTTGATTTAGATCGAGTTAAATAGATATTAATAAAAATTATAATTTCTTAACACTTTAACATTTCATTATAATAATACAGATCAAGTTTCTTGTTGTGTTCAAATAGATGTAGGTCACGTTATGTGATTGAACCACTATAAACTTTAATTTCGATGTGTGATTGGTTTTTGATTTTGTGTATTGTTTGATTTTTGGTACCAGTTATTAAGTCTTTGGATTATATTTACAACAGACCAGAGATGAGAACGGGACTCTAGTTGCTATGGCAGCGGCTCACAGCATGTTATGGTTAGATGACGAGTGAGCTGAGGCTAAAGCGATTCACTTCCGTATCTAAATGGCAGTAGAACTTAAGTTCATGAAGATGGTGATTAATTCGGACGCAAGCAATGTGGTTAATTTTATCAAAAGGGATATCAAATCCTTATCTGAAATTAGATGGATCATCAAATAAATCAGTGACCTGTTAAAAGAAAACAATTAAGCGGTTCAGGTTTATTCCTTGATCTCAAATGATTTAGTGCATAAGTTAGTCAAAATTGTTCGAACAACTCGGATAGCCAAAGTGTGTTGTCATTCTTTTCCTCTGTAACTCTACTTATATTTGAAATGAATATTTAATTTCAAAAAATTTGACATTGAAAAGCTGAAAGAAGTGTTTTTGGAGGATGACTGGAAAGTAATTAAGAGCATTCCTATACCAAAAAGAGAAGTGGAAGATCTACCATGCCGGCACTTCACCAAAAGAGGATACTCTATAGTCAGAAACGAGGGTTATGTAGCCCTCAATGAGGGTTGGTCTGGCTCTCTAAGCTCATCCAATCCTGCTACTCAATTTTGGAAACAAATATGGAAATGTCAAGTACCACCAAAGATAAGGACATTCATATGGAGGGCTCTAAAAAATTTGCTGCCAACCATAATAATTCTTACATCCAAAAAGGCACTTGATAGTCCTTTGTGCAGCAGGCGTGGAAGAGCTGTAGAAACTGTTGGTCATGCTCTGATTTATTACAAAAAGGCCAGGAGAATATGGAACTACACAAAATTCGAGCAAATGGTTAAAGACTTGAGGAATGTGGATTTCTTGAGGGTGTTGCAGAATGTTTGTGCTACTTTGTCATCTCAGGAAACTGCCTCCTTTCTGGTTTTTTTTATGGGCAATCTGAAAAGATAGAAACAAGGCCATAATGCAAGGTGTGGAGGAGGAGTCAAAGAAAACGGTGATCAGAACTGAGGCCTACCTTGACTCCTTTTTCAGTCATTTTGATGGCCAATGCAATATTCAAAAACTAGTTCTGGATAAAGGAATAGTGATGCAGGATAATATTCCAGAGGTTTGGATTAGACTACAAGTGGATACTGTAATCAATTTAGAAAATAAAATGGCGGGCTGGGATAATGACAAGTACAAGGAATTACACATATTTTCACATTGATATAATATAATTTATTTTAAATTTAAATTCTTATGATTTTATTTTTTAATTCTACTCAAAAAGTATCGCACTAATAGAGATATAATTCATTTTTTATATACTCGTGATTTTCTCTATTTTTTTTTAATGTGTGACTTTGTTTATTTTTTTAACAATCTTCTCCTCAACCAAAGGACTACGAAGCCTCCTCTTAAATGATATTCCATCTGCTTATCTTTCACATAAGAAGATTTCACTCTCTTTTTGACACTCATCTTTTACTTATCTTCAATGAGTTGTAAGAGCACATCTTACATAAAGTTCAGAGTACCGCCTATCTCGAAAACTCTGCTCTATCAGATCAACTCTTTATCATTGCATTGACAGACACGCTCAAGCTATAATGTGTAAAAAATATGGTTCTCAAAATAATTATATATTTTATAACAGGGGCTTATGAGTCATTTCAGTTTATAATGACATTTTAAACTTTGTGAATATAAGAAATGTAACTTTAAGCTTATGTCGTATCATTTTTTGGTTTATTATATATTTGTGTTTTTTGTTCACGTGTAATATTGTGTGTATTTTTTACTTCCTTCTCAAGTCTTTTAGTTTTCTCCCTCGCAGGTGTAGGGTTATTGTTTTTGGGGTGAATCTTTTGTAAAACTTGAGTATTTCTTGATTTAAATCGAGTTAAATAGATGTTAATAAAAATTTATAATTTTTTAACGCTTTAACATTTTATTATAATAGTGCAGATCAAGCTTCTTGTTGTGTTTAAGTAGATGTAGGTCACGTTGTGTGACTGAACCATTATAAACTCTAATTTCGATGTGTGATTGGTTTTTGATTTTGTGTATTGTTTGATTTTTGGTACCAGTTATTAAGTCTTTGGATTATATTTACAACAGACCAGAGATGAGAACGGGACTCTAGTTGCCATGGCAGCGGCTCACAGCATGTTATGGTTAGATGACGAGTGAGCTGAGGCTAAAGCGATTCACTTCCGTATCTAAATGGCAGTAGAACTTAAGTTCATGAAGATGGTGATTAATTCGGACGCAAGCAATGTGGTTAATTTTATCAAAAGGGATATCAAATCCTTATCTGAAATTAGATGGATCATCAAATAAATCAGTGACCTGTTAAAAGAAAACAATTAAGCGGTTCAGGTTTATTCCTTGATCTCAAATGATTTAGTGCATAAGTTAGTCAAAATTGTTCGAACAACTCGGATAGCCAAAGTGTGTTGTCATTCTTTTCCTCTGTAACTCTACTTATATTTGAAATGAATATTTAATTTCAAAAAATTTGACGTAATATGTAATGTATTTATTATTTATTAATATTATATCATTATTATATTGACAGTCTTTAATTAATAACATATCAATTAAAATATAAAATCAACAATTATATAAATATTTACTACTCTTTTATATAATATCAAACATAAATCAAATTCCTCTCTAATATATATGCGAGCGACATTTAAACTTCAAACTTTTTTTTTACATTAACTCAAAGTTTTATCAATTTAAATAAATAATGATGTTCACTTATCAATATTTTTTAAAAAAAAATCATTTAAATAATGCTTTCCGTGATATATATCATTATTTTTACTATATAATTAAATAATAAAATTTATAACACGTAAAATAATGACAAGCACAACAGCAGCCAATATAGCTCAAAGGCGAAAGAAGGGATGTAATTGATCACTTGAATGATAAGAATATTTTAAAACGATTTTAATTTATTGGTAATTGCATACATTTTTGTTTCTAGAATAAGAATAAAATTGAATCCATAAATAAATATAAGGAAAAAATATATTTTTATTTTTAAAATTTAATTTAATTCTCAATTTTGTCTTACAAATTTTAAAAAATTTAAAATGTCTTAATCTACTAACAAGATTTTGTTAGTATTGATAAAAAAAATTATTTTTTTTATGTAATAATATTTTTGTCATTCATAAATTGATAAGATTGGATCTTAAATACATAATGATTCTCATCCATTCATTTAATACAATTTAATTTAAAAAATTAAAATAATAAAATAATTTATTTTTAAAAATAAAAAAGATTCTACCAGAGCTGCCATTGACCCAATGTTGGCCACGGTCTCTTAGGATAAAAATTATTAAAATTTATATCATTAAACTTTATTTTATTGATCTACGTAATAGTAAAATTATTTTTATTAAAAAAATACTTTAAAGCAACAAAAAATAAGGAGAGAGTGACAGCCACTTTTTGTCATCATCAGACGATAAGGCAATAACTTACACTGCCATCATCACTTGACAGATCAATGGTTGATCTGTCAAGTGGTGGTGGCAATGTAAGTCACCGCTTCACTGTTTGGCGATAGTGTTTGTGGTTGTTACTTCTCTCCATTTTTAATCGCCTTTTAATCTTTTTTTTATAACAAAAATAACTTTATTATTGTATAAATTAAAAAAAAATAAAATCTAATACATAAATTTTGATAACTTTTATCTTCAAAAGCCCGCGAAGCAACTTTGACTTTATTTTTTATTATTTTTTTAATAAATATTAAAATTTTAATCTATTAAAACGTACTATGAATCTTTTTTTTATTTAATTTTTAGTGGCTAATCAATTTTGATCTACATGTGGCCATTGATTGTTATATGTCAATTTGTACGAGTCTGAATGGCAAACTTCAAAAACAAAGATATCCTTTTTCCCAAAAAAAAAAGTGCTTGGTTGGAAGTCTTAAAAAAGCATCATTAGATTTGTATTCACACTATCATTGCTTAGAATTGTCATTCTTTTTCCCCCAAGGCACCCGGTGACAGAAGGAGATGAAAAAATCAGTACAAATTTTGGAATTCCAAAATGGCA
Organism: Ailanthus altissimus; assembly: GCA_946807835.1. Classification (NCBI taxonomy): domain Eukaryota; kingdom Viridiplantae; phylum Streptophyta; class Magnoliopsida; order Sapindales; family Simaroubaceae; genus Ailanthus; species Ailanthus altissimus. The sequence goes on along the minus strand of OX327703.1, from coordinate 26,928,784 downwards.
ACAATGACAATTCTAGGTAACAAAAAGCAAAATCTACTAAAGTAGTTGCATACAAACTTGTTCTGAAATAATGAAACAACAAATTCACATTGCATGGTGTAATTGATCAAATGATGCAACAATTCTCGAGCCGTCATACCAATCAAATGCCAACAAAATTTTGGTTTTTCAATCAATTTAACTGTAGTCAGAGACAGCAAAAATGACAGGAAAAGATCCCAGAAGAATGAACACATGACCGTTTGATATCACAAAACTCTACTTGATGTACTGAGAGAGCCACTTGAAGCCATCACCATAGCCCATCTTTCGCACAATACTGCACATGAAGACTTCGAGGGGTCGAACATTGGACTCCGTAAGATTCACCTTCCCTTTGCCGGTTGTGAAGTTGGTCAGTCCGAGATGGTAACGAAGTTCGTCTTCTGAAGCTGCATAGGGAATGTCAATCTTGTTGCCTAAAATGAGAAAGGGTACATTAGCAAGAGCTTCATCTGAAAGGAGAGCATCCAGCTCCCTTTTTGATTCTGCAAACCTCTCTTTGTCGTAGGCATCTACCAAGTAAACCACTGCATCCACCTGTTACATCGATGGGAGGGGAAAATGCTGGTATTAGTTATTTGAGAACATGTCTTAAAGAAGGGTAAGAGACCTTCACACTTGTGATAAATATTGAGGCCACACATTGGAAATGGAACCACAAGGTAACAAGGAACCCATACAATAAATGATTAATGAACATATGATGTAGATTCAAACAACACATATATTCTGCAAGAGAAATGAAGAAGAAATAAGCAATTTCAGAATCACTATGTGCCTTGTATGGTTATCAAATGTCAAAAAGTGCTGGAATCAACTCAGAGTCAACAATAAAAAATGACCAGCAGAGTTACTAAATGCTTGATTTTCCACTTTTAACCCAAATAAAGAAAAATAAATACAAATGACCACGATTTTGGAGAAAGTTAATAGCTTTTTTCTTCTAAATATGGGAAGCAGAGGTCTCCTCACCAGATCCAAAAGAAACTAACAGTGGATGCCTTAACCTATAAGAAGACAAAAGCTTGAATTTCTAACTTCTCTTTGACATAATATTCGCAGAGCTAACTTGCTTCCCGAAAAACATCATGTATGGAAAGCTACTATTAGAACACCTTCCAAATAACAAAAAGGTGCTATCAGCAAAACCTCCATCGTCAATGTTCGCCTCCCATGAATCAGATAAATAGAAGGAAACTTTCTCTGGGATTATGGAGGCAGAAACACAATAAAACCAACAAACATTAGAATTCATCAAGTATGCCTTCTAATTTAAATTTTATAAGAATTCAACTAACGATTAAGTGGCCCAGGAAGACAATTTAAAGCCGCAATTCTAAGTTTGTCAGAAATAGATGGAAGAAAAATCATCCATATACCATAAACTTGAAAGATTAATAAATTAATTTAAGCAACATTGGCTAATAAGCAGAATATGCTACAAATCTGAAAAATCTTGTATCTAAGTGTGAACAAAGCTGTAAATGAGTAGATCAAATGAATAAATCAAAATTCAAATTACAATACCTTAGCATAATAATCTTTCCAGACACGGCGAGCGATCTGGTGACCACCCAAATCAAAAGCCTTGAACTTGATTTTCCCAATGCTCAGCTCCTCTGATGTTGGGTGCTGTGTTGGCTGATGTTGCACCAATCTCTGCAATCACATCAAAAACAAAAACCATAAACAAACCCAGTTTCAGAACCTCAAATTACATTAATATTTCCATTATTTGAAATGGAAAAGAGAAAAAAAAAACCAATTAGAACCTCGTCTTTTAACATATGAAGAAGGGTGGTCTTTCCGGCGTTGTCGAGACCCAAGAAGAGAATCTTGGCTTCTTTTTGCCATAAGCCGAGAGATGCGAGGATGCCGTAGAACCAATCAAAGAGAAACATTGTTTAATAAAGGGGCGTGAGCCGATGTCGTTTAAATTGGTCAGATCCAGAGATCTGCTGTCCGCAGAGAGATGATGAAGAAGAAGAGGATGAGTGATGGATGGGTTAGCCTTGTGTGTTTTTGTATTTTGTGTCGTTTTTTTTTTCCAGCTACTTCAGCGTTACAGCTTTTTTTTTTTTTAAAGATCAGCGTTACAGCTTTAGCCTTGAATTTGTGGGAACATTTTATTATTATTATTATTATTTATTTATTTACTTTTTTATTGTTTCACATGGGAAAATGGAATTTGCTGAGCTTGATTATGCTTCATTTGGACCGTTCTCATTGATTTGTTGTTCTCTCCTCCAATTTTCTTTTTTTTTAAAAAAAAAATTAATTTTTCTTGACTAAAGATAAAGAATAAACCCCACTTTCCCCAAAAAAATGAAAAAGAAAAAAATGAAAGAAAAACCCTTTATATTATCTTACTTTAGTGTTAGAAAAGCTCACAATAAATATGTAATGCATATTCTTGTTTTATTTATTCAAAATAAATGTATAATTCTCTCAAATGTTAAAACTATTTAGCATATTTCAAGAACATGTGATATAATTCTTTTGTTCATTCATTCAATCTTCTAGTTCTCAATTATGCATCTCTTTCTTTCATTTTGGCAAAATAACTTATCCACTTAGTATAATGCCACAATAATTTCCTCAATAGATAGATATTAACTAGATGGCAAATATAAACATGTGCTAACAAAATTTTCTTAAAAAAATATATAAAATAAATGCGCTAAGAAATGGTCAGGCCTCGTTGTTGATCTTTGAAGCCCAACCCACGTCTAGGCCCAAATTTTGAAACCCAAACCCGACCCAGCCTAGCTCAACCCACGTGAAACATATTATTATACACCTATCTGAATTAGGGTTTCACTCCATCATCTTCTCATTTGCTCTCTCTCAGAAAACTCAAGCGGAGCCGCGGGCACTCTCTTTTCTGAAAACGGTACCTTTCTCTAACATGGACCTCTCTTTTTAATTCCTGGAAACAAGAAATATTTAAGGTAGTTTTGTTGTACATATAATTATTTTAGTTTTATTTATAATTTAGTTGTATTTTTTGTGTATGTTTTTTCTGTAGAGATGGCAAAGTCGAAGAACCACACAGCACATAACCAGTCATACAAGGCTCACAAGAACGGAATCAAGAAGCCCAAGAGGCAGCGCAACACTTCCACCAAAGGGGTAATTTTTTTCCCTTATTTTCTGTAAAGTGAATTTTTTTTACCCTTCTTCTTTCTCGTGTTACTATTATTATTATTATAATTATTATTTTTTTCTGAAATGGGATTTTGTTTTTAGATGGACCCGAAGTTTCTGAGGAACCAGAGGTATGCGAGGAAGCACAACAAGAAAGGAGCTGAGTCAGTTACCGAAGAAGAGTAGATGCATGCGCTTTTTATGAGTTTTCAGTTGCTTAGTTTTTGTGATCGAACTTTTCTTTAGTGGCTATTTGTAGTGACTCGATGATGATACACTAGTGGCTTGGACTCTATTGTTAGGCCATTTTTAATTTTTGTCTCTTGATGTTTGCTAAAGATCTTAAGTATTGAATTTCCATTTTGTTATTATGAAGCAGCTACTATTTTGAGTCAGTTTTTGCCTCTTTGAATTTATCTGTTAACTATTAGTTTGAGAATGATGTTGTGATTTTGATGCACGAAGCTGCAAATCAGATTTGGCATTCCTTGTATGTTTTGAAGATATTCAACCTTTTGGAAACTACACTAGATTTTCCCCGGCCGAATAAATTCATGGACTTGGATTTTTATTCCGGTTTGTCTTGTGGTTTCCTTTTCCTAGTTCTGGAGCTTGATGTTCTTGATTGGGATGCGATGTGCTTGGTTATGTTTATGGTATTATGCGGTTGAATTCATCCAGTAGTTCAATGAAAGTCATTCTGCCAGTTGTTGAAAATAATATGGCTGCTTCGTGCATTTTTCTCGAGTTTATTTGACAGACTTGGTCATCCTGGATTTTGTTCAACTCCATGATAAAAAAGATAAAATAGCGAGCTAGTAGGGCTTTGTTGCAATGGTTGGGTTGGATGGTCAATCATTATCTAGCTTTTGCTCGTATTTTTCCAGCTACAGAATTATTTTTAGGATTTTAGAATGATAAATTACTGGGCATGAATGAACGCACAGTCGACCCCCAAATTTGTATCATTACAGTTCTTCCTCTAGTGATGGTTAGCAATTACGATGCCAGGATTTCTGCTCTTTGGTAGAATCATTTCATCTACTGAAAGGCGACGGAGGCATTTTCAAGTTCAGGTTTTGCCAAACTGCCGGTGATTGAATTTATATGGAACGTCTTTAACTTGGGCTATGGTTTATTCAACAGTGCGATTGCAATTTGTCCTAAACACCTCCAAGCAATAGTAAAATTGCGGAACTTGTACATCTTGATTCAGCTCAAAAGTCTGAAAAAAAAACACTAGATAACTAATCATTGAGTATGGTTCGCTCCTTAACACTCTTTTCAACTGTAAACTCAATTCAGAGAGTGAAAGCCAGTAATTCCTACCCAAACAAATAAATTGAGATATTATGGTCCACAGGTTTGTGAGCCTATTTCAGAATTCAGATGAATTAAGTCCAGAAAACCAACCAACTGCTTCATAATGATTATAATTATAAATTCCTCTTATTTCCAGCAACATCCTCAAAAATGGAAGCCAAGTAAACAACTTTCCAATAAGGAAACTATTATGATTAAAATGAGTTTCCGCATGGCATGGAGAAATTGAAGAAACAAGGATACAAATGTCATATAAATATCTGCAAATTTCTTGACGGTGTATGGTTGGCTAAGCAAGTCATCAAGCTGATTAGTTCTCCTTGGAGATGCATAATTCCTTGATACCCCCTAACACAAGCAAATTTCTTCAAAATTTAGTAGTTCCTAGTGTCGAGAAGCTTTAGACTGGGACTGGTTCACTTACTGGATTAGAAGCATGAGCATTAACCTGCCCCAGAAATTAAAGATTGTATTTTTAGAAGAAAAAAAAAAAGAAAAGAAAGGAAAATGATGTGTTGGAAAAAATGCATGGATGTTCTGATAATTGCTTGCCTCAATTAAGAAAATACCCAGGGATGTTCTAATGCAACCATATGCTAAAGTAAATATCAGAATCTCACCTTTGCTGCTTTAAACAGTTCATCAACAACTTCAGAGAGAGTTGGATGTGCATGAACTGCAAACTTTATGTCCTGCATGATATCCATTGTACATTATTATTGAATAATATGCAAAAGGACAATTTTTTTAAGAGAAACTAAGGATTATAAGTGTGAGCATATTTGCTACTTGGAGCGATGTCAAGGTAGGAAGAAAAAGTTGCACTACAGTTTCTGAATAAATATTGCAGGCCCCAAGTAATCTTCTGAGTTCTCAAAACATGATTCATTGTAAAGGCTGCACATTATAAGTACAGCCCAGGCACATTAATATAGCAGTTTTGGCAAGAAGGCCTACCTGAATACGTGTTCCTAATGCTATTGCATTGGATGCCTCGTGGATAAGGTCTGCAGCATGCAACCCAAAGATATGAACTCCAAGAATCTCACCGTTGTCAGGTCTGTATATTAACTGCATAAAGATAGCAATAGCAAAAGCCAGTGAGAATTAAGAAATCAACAGAGCACAACTAAGGAATGGCATAATTAAATTTTTACAAACGAATGACGTAAAACAAAGGCTCGTGAATAGTAACCTTAGCAAGTCCCTCCCCTTCATTTTCTGCTAGGGCCTTTGTGTTAGCTTTGAAACTTGTCTTGGCCACACTTACTTCAAATCCCTCCTTTTCAGCCTTTTCCCTTGCTTGAGGCTGCGTTAATAACATTTCAAAATTTCAGATAAACACACTGATAATAACACTTACTTTTACAGTTCCTTTTGAAAAAAAAAAAAATTGTTTTGAGGGAAAAGAAAATAAAATGTGGTGAAGTTGTCAAATAATCACAGGAAAACTTGAACCTTTATCGCACATTAAACAATGCATGAAAGACAACATATTTACAAATGGATGTTCTCATAAGATTAAACATTCACCTCAGTCAATCCAACCATACTAATTTCAGGATGTGTGAAACAAGCTGCTGGGATGCTTAAATGATTTAGAACATGATCTCTTCCAGTCACTTGTTCAACCACTGTAATAAGAGATCAATGCAATCAGATGACGTTTGAGCAGAACAATATTTGAACAGCAATGTAGTGAGCTACTTGCTATTTACCTGAAATTCCTTGTGCACTGGCTGCATGTGCAAGCATCATTTTACCATTTGCATCTCCAATACAATACAAGTGAGGAACCTGATATTCAAAATCAATGATCAGTAACAATTAGCAACAGCCTTCTGAGAAAATGTGCGTAAGAAAATTCATGACGAACCAGATTGCTATTTGCATCAATTACTCGCATTCGCTCATCAACAGGAACAAAACCTCGTTGTGTTACTACATTGATCTGAAGAAGAAATAAAAATATTAGTGAAACACTTTAAACATTTTCTTCTCAGAACAACTTTATATTTGATTATATTATCTGTCAAAATGACTTACATTCTCCAAACCAAGACCATTTGTGAATGGAGCCCTGCCAGTTGCAATTAATGCAGCATCCACCTATATAACAGAACCAAAACCAAAAGTTTACTGCATATACCAAGCAAATGAGTAAATATAATTAAACAAACAGGAAAAACAGATGGAAGTACAATCACCAGGAAAGGTGTAAGGGATTTTTAGTAAAGCTTCCTACTGGAAATACAATTGAAAGAATACAACCTCAAGAACTACAGTTTCAAAGACTTTCCTCAACACAGGCATGCTGCAATAACCAAGTCCATACAGGTACTTGAAATTTGAAAGATAATTTAAAAAATGGCACTCATATAGCTCAATCACAAATTCAGTGCCAGTTAATTTGTAAAATTACCCAATTCAGACTCCTTAAACAAACTTTTAAAACAGACAATTCAAGATCCTTAAATTGACACTAAAAGTTCATCTACCTAGTTTCATCAGTTCGTAAGTAGCATAACACAGATGCAATGGAGCTTAAGCAATAAATGATGGCAGAAAATAAAAATTCGGGATACACTCTTCACCTTACAAGATTATAGTTACAGAATTTAGGCTAGAAGTAATCTCTATAGAATGTTTTTACCAAGATAACTTAAAATAGATATAGATACAGTTATTTCCTGCACAAAATTCCAAGAAAAACACCATTATATTACCTCCAATGTATCTTTGTGCTCCTTTGTCTTGGCATCAATAAGCTCAATGGTGACTGGTTTTCCATCCTTCGCAGGAGTGATCTAAAAACACCAGAGAAATTGAGTGCATACTCTCACAAAAGCCACCAGAGAACAAACATGCATAAATGAGAGAACTACCTTTGATGCAAACACTCCAGTGTGATAGTCAATGTTCCTAGGATTTATCAGAACTCTTTGAGCTAGTTTACCAATCTCAGGATCAAATCCAGGCATAAGCTGATCTAGAGCTTCAATGAAAGTAACCTGCATAAATGTTCTCCATTATTTATTCCACTTCTGATAAAAATTTAGACCACCAGGTTAGAACAAGATCAAAGAAACCAAAGATTATGACAAAAGAAAAACATCTGCTCATTTGACAGATAGAGGACCTACTGACTGACCCCAGTCAAGGTTATTATCATTTATACAATGAGATAGTTTTCATTCTATAGGCCTCAATTGCAAAAAAGGAGAAATATATGCACCACCTTTTAGAAGCTTTGAACATTTAAAAGTTCATATTTTGAACTGGCATCGCTATAAATATTTGACAAAATTTGATTTATGCTAGTCAAAAGGGCATAGAATCTTTGTGGAAAATCAAGCTATTCTTAACCGATGCTTATGCCTAGAGCAGGAGTCACATGTCAATATATCTATTCAGAATCTGGAATCAATACCAATGCATGCTTTTGATAGAGTCTGAGATTAAATAGCTGTCTCCTCAATGATTCTTTTTATTTAAAAAAAGAAAAGAAAATGTATTACCTCACTTCCAAGTGCAGTATATACATCACTGAATTCAAGACCAATGTAACCACTTCCTATAATTGCAATCCAGTCAGGAACAAACTCCAATTTGAGTGCATGGTCACTGGTAATTACAGTCTTCCCTGTAGGTCATTACTAAATAATTAGAAACTTACTGGACAGAACAGAATATAAGGTCATCTATTGATAAGAATAATAGATCCAGAGATCATTCCCCGGTCATATATCCTTCGAGCTTGTCATGAATAAACTTATTGAATAATACTGTGATGAAAAACCAGGCTTACAGCATGACAAAAATGAAAAACAAATGCATATATACCATCAATTTCAATGCCCTTAGGAACAAACGGGACGGAACCAGTGGCAATGATTATATCTTTTGCTGTTACTATGTTGTCTTTCCCATACTTCACCTTTTGCGGACCCTGAACAATTAGATAAATAAAATGTATGTATTAGAACAATTAAGATTTCGAAAACCATCAAAGCATACAAATTTATTACAGAACACAATCTAGACTTACCAAAATTGTCCCAACACCTGTCAATATGTCCACGCCTAGTGCTTTCATTGAATTTGTCAAATTATTACGAATTTTTGCAGCAAGATTATTTGCATGATCTGCCACTCCCTGTCTATCGTACCCAGCAGCTGCAACCTATCAAAAGTTATGAGGAAAAAAAGTAAATCCCATGTGAACCTTATTATAGAAACAACAAAAGTAATGTGTGATCCTAAATCATTAGCTTCTTTTTACCTGAAGACCCAGAGCCTTCATGTGATGCTCGCTCTGAAGTTCACGCATCCGACCACTTACAGCCAGGAGAGCTTTAGAAGGAACACAGCCTCTGTTCACACATGTTCCTCCCACCACATCTCCCTCAATAATAGCAGTTTTCAGTCCCTACAATAAGCAATAAAAACACTTACTGCTGGTGAACAATATATATACCCAAGACAATCATTAATACACAAGAAAATGTAAATTAAATGCAAATTTTGATGCCTGATCTGAACTTCACATTGTTCAGTATGTAAAGTCTCGCTTTCTACTCGGGAGCATCATAAAGATATTCTTGATTCTCTCCCAATATATAAAAACTATGCTAAATTATATAGACATTGTTACTTATCAGGACAAACTAAACACATGATCAAGTAAATTAACAGTGGATCCATTTTAATAAGCTTAACTGAGCTTCAATTTTCAATCAAATAGTCAACGGGATATCAAGTATTTCCATACGGTAAGGCATAAATAGTACCTGTGTGTGCTATCAGCTGAACGCGACTAGCACGAAACAGTAAAAAAAATTGATACACGTGCGCAATCCGATCTTATACACTCAATTCAACACCAGTTTCAGCTTTACAATGCAGTAAAGATTGCCATCAAAAAATTAAAATTAAAAAGATTTAAGAGTACCTTCTCTACAGCATGCAAAGCAGCTCCATGGCCACCGACGCCAGCTCCAATAATAATCAAATCATAGTCGAAAGATTTCGGAGCACTTCCATTATCAGCGAGAGAAGCAGAGATACCGCCACCTCCGCTCAAACGACGTCGAGTCGGGAGGTGGACGACTCGCTGCGAAGACGAAGACGAGAACCCGAAGGCCTCGCGCCTTAAGCCACAGAACCGGAGATTTACCGGCTTCGAAGGAACGAGAGTGCTGACGTGGCGTGATCCGGAGATAGTGGTTGCTGAGGTGCCGGCGACGGCGACGGCAACGGCGGCTGATTGAGAGAGGGCGGATGAGCAGTGCATTTTTTGCGCGAAGAGAAAAATGGTAAGAAACGAGATGATGAGATTTTGAGTTTTTTTTTTTTTTTTGGGAAATGGAGGGATCTGAGGATGTGGGAGGAAATATAGAGAAAATGTTTATGAACGCAATATGTTGTGAGGGAGGGTGTAGGGACTTTGAGAAGTCCGTTAAAGAGTGCGGGGGAAATAGAATGAGAAGCGAGCGGAGATTTCGAAGTGCGGCTGATCAACAACCTACTTTTGTTTGCTACTTTTTAATCTTTAATGTCTTGTTTTGTTGGTTGTCCCACTCTTGATATGGTGCGCATGGCGCGTGATTTGCTAATGGAAACTCGCTGTGTTAATTCGGGGTGTTAACACTGTTACCCCTTTATATTTACATAAATTACATTTTGATGGCAACTTTGGCTTTTATTCTTTTTTTAGATTTTAGCATGAGTTCAATCCCAAAAAAGCCTACTATAGTCTATCACATTTGAAGATTTTGCGCTATAAGAGAATATCCTCGACCAAAAGTTATCGATCCTGTAAGTCTCTTAAGAGGTCAATTATATAAATTTTCTAAAAAAGTTGACCATGTAACTTTTTAAGAGTTTGACAATGTAAATCCTTACTAAAGCCGGCCATATAAACTCTTAAGTAGTTAACACTCAAATTTCATAAAAATTGAAAGATAAAAATCGAGGAATAAATATTTAAATTGACCAAATATCGATGACTCAATTGTTCATATTCTTGAGAATCTCAAATTTTCAATATTTTTAATATAATTTCTACTCCTACAATGTCAAGATATGTCATAAATAATAAAGTATAAATATACCTTAATTCTCAAAGGATGTTACAATGAAACAAAATACCCCCTATAAAAAGAGGCTAAATAATGAATAAAGAAACCTTATTATTCTTCTTCAACTCTTTCTTATTAAAATTTGGAAAACCCCCTAAAACTCCATCACAGTGAACCATGTTTATAATTGCACTAATTTATTATTTTTTGTTATAAACAAAATTATTCAATAATGTATTTAAATAAGTTAATTATATTTGATGATTTGATAAAGTGAACATAGGATCGTATCGAATCAAACCACAATAACTCTCTTTCTCAACTATTCAATGTATTCATAAATTACTTTGATTACTTTTGATTCAAGAGATTTATTCATTGTTTTTAATAAAAAATAAATTTAACTCGTAAGTTCAAAATTTTCAAATTTCGAAATCAATAACTTTAATTATATTATCGCAATCTCAATTTAATTTGAAAGATAAAAATACTTTTTTTCACAAACTCACTTTGATTTTTACTATCTTCTTCCTTTTGCTTTTTATGGTTTTCATTTATTTTTATCCATAAATCAACTTTTTTTTCTCAAAATTTTAAACCACACAAGAACAAAACAAAAATCATTAAATTTGAGCAACAACTCGAATTTCTATTTTGTAATACGAGTATAAAAAAAAAAACCAAAGTTAAAATTATAAAATAAGTTAAGTGTATGTTATTCTTTAAATTAAGTAGAAGAAGTGACAATGTAATTAAAATTAAAAATATTATTAAAATATAATTTATGTAAATCTCAAAGGACGACAATGAGATACATTGTTAATCATTCTGTGTCCATCGTCATCCTACCTCTTATTTATCAATTTATTTACATTTTCTTTTTAATAGCGCGTTAATACATTTTTTGACATGAAAAAAGAGAAAAAAAATATGTTTTAAGACAATTGTTTGTAAGAAACGCGTTTCTGTAACATTAAAAAAAACAAATTATATAGAGTTATTTAAGGGTAATTCACTTTGACTTTAATTTTTCATTAATTTTCAAATTATATCATAAGTTTTCATATGGAATGACAATAGAGTGCATAATAATGTCTCATTGATACATTTAAAATTATATCTTAAATAATAATATGTTAAATAATTATTTTACGATTAAATAATATAATAAGTAATTTTAAAATTTATATAATTTTATCACTTAATGATTATTTAATACAATATTAAATGATATACAACTTGAAACGTATAATATTACTATTTTTATTTAACTATCATTTTAAAAAATAATATTATACTTCTTACATAATATTTCAAATATTTTCATCTCAAATAATATATCGAACAATAATTAAGTAGCAAGATAGTGTAAACAATTATTTTAAAATTACATTATTTTACTATTTAATAATTACTTAACACCTTAATTTAAAATATCACTTGAAAAGCGTAATATTACTTTATTTTATAATAAAACTTGTGTGAATACACATGTAAATACAATGTTGCGATTGGGTGGATAGTAACATCGACACCTCGCTAAATACTAACAAAAAATTCTTCACAATTTCACTAATTTCTCAAATAATAATTTAAATCCTAAGTTTTGTAAAGTTGTTTTAAGATATAAATTTTTAATATTTTTATTTTTAAGTTAGTATGAAAATAAACTGGAGCTATAAATAATCTTGAGAATAAAGTGCTTATTTTTAACAAAAGAAAAAAAAAAAGCTGGAGGTTCATCTTCTTTGCTAAAATTTCAAAAAGTTTGCAATTACGTAAGTTCCGGAGCACGATTGTTTTCTTAAATTCGTCACTAGTATTATTCTCGAGGGGAATGCGAAAAAAAAAACAAAATCAACGGAGATAATTTGATTGAGTAGTTATTGCAATAAATAAGATGTGTGTTGTGATTTTGAAAAAAAAAAGTATAAATGTATTTTGACACGTAAAATGCTTGTATTAGAAGAAGAAGCTAAAATGCATTATTATTAAGTGATATTAATTAGTGTAAAATCTCATATGTTGTTATCCCCTTATTTTTTTCAACCATTTAAACAAGTTCAAATATGTTTAGAAATGAGATAAAGTTGTTTTTATAATATTGACTCTCTGGTCTTTGAGTAAATATTAAATATTCAGCTTAGTTTTAAATAATTTTAAAATTGCTAATTATATTTTTTAAGGACGAAAAATTATCATATTTTTAAAATAAAAATTATAGCAAAACTGATGAAATTAATTACTTTTAAAAAATTTAGATACTTAATTGTCATATTAAGATGAAGGCAAGGACAAAATTGATAGTTTCTTATAAATAAACTATATATTTACTAAATAAATTATATATTAATTTTAAATAAACTATATATTTACTAAATAGTACAGATGTTGTTGGTGGTAGAACCAAATTTTTTTAAATACGTGGAGCAATTTATTTTGTGGTTGCATCGTAACTGTTGTATCGTGTTTAAAACTATGTAAAAATGAAACAAATACGAATATATTATTCAAATTTTCAAAACAAGTTTTATAATTTGAATCCTCACTCCATTTTTCATTTTGCAACACATATTTTTTTACATACATATTTATTTTTCTTTTCATCTTAACTTTTATTGTTCTAATTCTGTCAATTCAACTTTCTTACCGGTGTCTTATGTTGAAAGCAATTATTTAAATAATTGAGTAGTGTCACATTTATATAATTAGAATATAAAATTTATACCATAATTGTTGTGTTTGTTAATAAGTGACTAATTTTTTTAGGTGGTTGTTATTTTTTTTTTATTATTAATCATTTTAATTACTAATGAACATATCAAATGCCACAATAATTGAGATATAGTATCACAATTATGTGAGCATATAACACTCTTATTTATTTAGTAAGACCTTGTTAAAATAATACACCACACTTTTCAAAAGAAGCAAAAGGAATGCACCATGCATCTAAACGTTACTAATAACTCAATTTACAAAAGGGATACTTAATAGATATATTTTAATATTAGATTATGTGAATTTACTACTTAATTTTAAATTTTAAATTAACATATAAAAATATAATTTTAATATTAAATATAAGTCTTAATAATTTTCTTATAACCAAAAAACTAAATCGATATTAATATTAAAAATAAGTCTTAACAGTTTTTAATAATAGATGAATACTTAATATTTATATTAAAAAGAAATTTTAACAATCCCCAATAACAAAAAAAAAAATTAATATTAATATTAAAAATAAATTTTAATAATCTCTAATAACTCAATAAATTAACCCAATATTAATATTAATAGTCCTCTGATAATATAAAAAATTAATTAAAAATAAAAATATGTTAGTTCAAATTTAAGACATTGACTTTAATATTATATTTATATATCACTCAATTAAAATAGTAGGTGAATAATAAATATTAATATTAAATATAAATTTTAACAGATTGTTGGATGCATTTTGCAAATTATTTTAGGGTCATTATACAAAATTAAAAAGATTACTAGTCTCATTATTGTTACCTTTCTATTTCACTTGACACAAATACATCTTAATCATAATCTGTCCTTTTATAAGCACTCTAATAAGCAAAAGCAATTCGAGCCGTTAGAAGAATATCCATAAAAATGTCACATTTTCAATTAATTTATTAAATATTAGTGACATTGTTTTAAAATGTCGCATTTTTAATTAATTTGTTATTGACGTGGTTTGCGGACAATCGATCTTCCCCCACCATTGCTCACCAGCGTGAGATGGAAGCCCACGGCCCACTGGGGGCCCAGTTATTGACAGTCCAGCATCAGCCATTTTTACTTACTTAAGAAGACGTAAAGATCCTTTGTTCAAAAAATAAACTGTAAAATGACGTAAAGATTCCCTCCTTCCTCCTCTGTAAATGTACAAACCAAAAGACCAATATTTCATCACCCCAAGCTCCTGAGTCCTGACTCACGCACATTCACAGACCTTGTTTTATACATTTTCGTGCCACTAATTTTCACCGGCCTGTCATCCGAAGATGTAGTAACTTAAATTACACGTGTGATCATTATCAGGTTCGCGAGGCACGGGCGGGTGACTGACCCCACGCAATTACAACGAATGGGATTCGTAATTTCATATACAGCCACTGTTATTTTAGGGGGTATGACATCTAAGGATTTCGCAAAATTAACTGAAAATTCATTTAATTTTTTTTTAAAGGTTAAAACATCCCATTTATTAGTTTTTATTGTCAGTGTACATGAATTTAAAGATATTTTAACACATTTAACTGTATAAAATACGTGGGACAAAAATAAAATTAAAATCTTATAAAATTTAAAAAAGGCCACTCAATGATTAGTATCGATTGTGGATCAAATTTTTAATCCCCAAAAATTTGACATCACCCAAAACAATTTTATGCAAATAAATTTCATTCCAGGTGTTTAAGATTCACAAAATATCAACAAAAATTGATAAAAAAATAAATTAAAATTATATATTTCTTTATTTAGTAAGGTTTATGCCTTTGTAAATTATACTTTTAACAGTTTGGGACCAAAGTGGATCTCCGATTTCTTCTCTTGTTATGCTAGCTGATCCTCAATTTGTGTTTTTTTTTTATATTAACTTGTTTTCATTATCGAGATCAAGTGTAAGCTATATAGTAAGATCTGTTTATGGAGGTTGCAACACCAGTGATTATCGATGCTCCTTCAAGCGAAACCAAAAAGACACATTTGGCTTTGAATCATACAAGGTTATTGTTTATCGGGAGAGAGTTGAGATAGTGCAGGTAGGTCTTCGGACCAAATGAAAGAATTTTCATATGATCGATTCTCTATTTCATGTGTCTACTGTAGGCGATATTGACAAATTTAGAGAACATACACATCATTTTGGACCAAATATTGACCATGAATAAGGGCACAATCCCCCAACTCGACATCACAGTCAGACCCCCAAGAACAGTAGATCTAGACAAAAAAAATTTAAAATTTCAAAGCAAGGCTTTCTCATTTCTTGCAATTTTCCCACTTTTTTAAATGAATCCACCTAAACACGCATTAGCCCCCTTTATTCAGTTGGTGGCAAAACCCATAAACCCATTTTCTTACACTTCAATTAGCTCACATAAAACCCTTAACCTTTGCTTTATCCCCAAAGGCAACTTGCAAGCCAAAAATTTTGATTTTCACAATCTGTTGCAGTTGCTGCAGAGGCGCACGGTAAGAAACACACGGCGAGAAATGAGGCGGTTGTTGCAGAGGTGTAGAATTGAACGAAGATAGTGAATTGGGATAGGATCGGGGTTTTGGGGACACGACGGGACCGCTGGACTCCGCCACCAATTTAGGAACTTTAATTAAAAAAAAAAGCATTAAAAAAAAAGCCCACCTCCCATCTCCACCTCTACCACCGCCGCCTCCATTGCCACACATCTTTCCGCCTCCATTGCCACACATCTTTCCGCCACCCACCAAAACATTGATCTCACACTTTTTTTTTTCATCATCTCATAAATCGATGGTATTTATTAACTGAGAATAGATGTAGGTTCGTGAAAATTTTACATTAAGATATTTGAAAGTTACTTCCATTGAGAGAGGAGGAGTGGAAGAAGAGCAATAAGATAAAGATAGAGGATATGGTGGACAAGACAATAATTGTACAATTATTAATTAAAACATTGTTAAAATAAATTATAAATAACAAAGTATAAAAGGATAAACATAATTTTATCTTAATTAATAAATTTATCTCAGTTAAATTTAAAATATTTAATTTAATTTTAATTTATTATTTTTTATTGTTAATTTTAATGATAAAAAGGTAAAAATATAATTTAATTATAATAATAAATTAAACTCTAGACACATGACATAATTTTATTTATTTATTATCTTTTTAAATATGTGGTGTAATTTTATTCATTAATTTAATTTAATATAATTTTAAATTTTAATAATAGGATATATATTATAATGTGAGTAGTTACTTTTAAATATGTGTCATATTATAATTAATTTATTTTTTAAAAATAAATTAAATGATAAAAAAATAAAAACAAAATTTGGCATTGTCATCGAAAAATGGCGATCATCGGTAGCCGTTTTCAGTTGGCCAATGTTGTCCTGCGACAGTGTCAGTTTTTGTTTTTAAATTTATTTTATAAAAATTATAATAAATTACATGATGACACGTGTTATTTATAATAAATTATTTTATGATGTGTTAATTTATATAAATTTTTATATTTTTATATGTTTATTATTATTGAAGGTAAAATTATAAAAATATATTAAAAATAAATTTTCTATTCAAATAGATGAAAAAAATAAATAAATTAACGTAAAATTAAATATTTTAAATTTAATTGAAATAAAATTATTAATTAAACTAAAATATTAAAATAAATTTATCCTTATCCCAAGTATAAACACTAACAAATGAAGGTGTTTTCGGCTTTTTAAAAATAGGGAATTTTTCAGTCAGTTTCTCAAAACATTTGGGGGTCCAAATGTTATAAACCATTTATTTTATATTTAAAGGCCAATGGCTCCCACCGTAAATTATTAACAAATGACGGGGCATTACCGGAATTATAGTTCTAACATATTATTTAATTTTCTATACTTTTATTTTCTCTTAATCGAAGGTCGAGGAGACGAGGACAGACACTTGACAGAAAATAAAAAGCAAAGAGAGAAAATAAAAGGAAAAAACAGTGAGAGAAATAATTAGAGAGAGAGAGAGAGAGAGACGAACCGAAGGCTTACAGTACTACGCTGGTTATGGCGGTTAGGGTTTTCTATTGATCGTTCCGAAGCTTCAAATCTCCCGCCTTTATTTTATTTTTACTCTATTTGTCTCTCTCTGTTCGGTTTTGAAAACCCTAATTCTTATTGCGTTTAAGTTAATTACTTGGATTTCAATTTCGAATTTGAATCGGGGGAAGAGAGAGAGAGAAGAGGAACTGTCTATGGGCGCGCAAGAGAAGTCACAAGCCAACGCCAATTCGATGCAGGTGAGTTAATTTTTACAACCCTAGAATTGAAGTTTGTCAACTTGCTGGTTCGATTAGTAATCGTTTCTGAACTCTTAATTTCAAGTCTTTGATTTTGATGTGTAGTTATAAGTATCCAATTTGATATATATATATATATATATATATTTCTTTTAAATTGAATTTAATTGTGCTTTGAACGAATGTATTTGTATTTTGCGAGCTACTTGTAGTTGCTTTTGGCATAAAACAGAATTAATGAATCAAAATTAGGACAATGTTTGGCTTGAATCTGTTGATTTTTTTTAATACATAGTTAATGGGTGTCTTCTATTAGCTGGAAAGGCAATGCTACAGTACCTAATTTATGGTTTCTGTATAGAAATTTTTGAAGTTGGTAATTGTGATTCTCTATAGAATTTATGCAGTTTCAGCTGTTAATAGAAGTATCATGAGTGCTGTGAATGGTGCAGTAGGTGTTAGAAGTGGTCAAACACTTTGGTGTTAGTGCAAGCATGTATTGTACTGTGAGACAATTGGAGGATAAGTTTGGTTTCGTTAGTGCTAAGAAACTCAAGGATAGATAGCACATTTGGCTTATTTTAGTTTGGAGCAACTTTTTAGTTTCATCTTCTGGCTTATTAGATGAGGTTTGGACTTTATGGCATGTGTGCAGCATACTTCGGTTTCTATTGGTGCGTTGAATATTTGTGTTTTGTCACTATTGTAGTGTTGTGAGGAAATTGGAAGCTTTCGTTTTTGTTGTTACATTAGTTGGTGCTCAGGATATGGATTCTTCTTTTAAGGAAGTTTTGACATAAAAGGACAATTGCTGATGCATGCTGATAAGATTTAGCAATTATGTACCTTCTTTCCATTCTTATTTAGTGGTTTTCAAGTGCCTGCCACTAAATCTTAAAACTGATTAGCTAGCCTTGATAATTTCATGGAATGGGATATCATTTTCAGACTGCAGTGGCATGAGTTGCTGATTGGCAAGATTGGTTAATTTGTAATGCCAAACTGGATCACTGTCACACAATGATAACATGAATTAAGTATCATTTTTAATGGCCTTTTTATTGCAGAAGCCCTCCGTGTAAATCAATCTGCCATATTTTCTTGTTATTCTAACTCTTTTTTATATCTATTTAAAATTTTCTGTTTAAATATCATATATATTTCGCCTTTGCGTATTGTTGATTTTATGTATATTTTAAATAAGAATACAAACTCATTTTTGGTCATTTCCTCTTGATTGCGTCTTCTAGTTTCTTAAATATTTTGACTAAAAAATATGTTTTAATGTGCACATGCCAACATACACCAATAACCCTACCTTCTTGTTCATGTTCTTTGTGTTGAATGACATGGTGATTTTTTATGAGACAATGAAAATAGTCTGCTGGAGATAGTAGCTATAAGGAGGTAATAAGTTGTTGCTGAAGATACAAATTCAGTTAACTTGGTCATAGAACTTGAGCATGCCATCTTTGTGATAGAAGTGTTTGCACGTCTGTGGGAACCCATTTGCAGATGAGATATAGTGGTAAAAACAATAGTAGACATGAATTTTATAAAGTTACCGTTAAAAACACCTTATGATATAAATATTGAAGTTTGAGGACAGATGGGCAATCCTCTTGTTTCAAGTGTGGGGTTTGTGCATGCCAACTTTTTCATAGATGTATTGGCACAGGTTTGTGAGTGCCCACTGATGGAAGACATACTGATGGTTAGAAGCATGGTGGACATGAGTAGCAGTGATTATCAGGTAGCATAAGACTTTAGATGGGGAATCCTATTGAGAGCTTCACGTCACTAATGTATCTGAATTACATTTCACTTTGTACAGAAGAGATATAGTGGTAAAAACAATAGTAGACATGGTTTTTATCAGGTCACCATTAAAAACACCTTATGATATAAATATTGAAGTTTGAGGACAGAATGGCAATCCTCTTGTTTCAAGTTTGGGGTTTGTGCATGCCAAATTTTTCATAGATGTATTGGCACAGGCTTGTGAGTGCCCACTGATGGAAGACATACTGATGGTTAGAAGCATGGTAGACATGAGTAGCAGTGATTATCAGGTGGCATAAAAGTACAGATGGGGAATCCTATTGAGAGCTTTACGTCGCTAATGTATCTGAATTACATTTCACTTTGAACAGAAAAAATTTGTCGCTGTAAAGCCAGTACAAGCTGGCACACTATTATTGTTTATCAAAATTTTTGTTTCATTTTCCAAATTAGTGAATTTTTGTTTTTGATTTTGTATTTGATGTGCGGGTCTAATGTCACAATCTTATTTTTTCGAACTCATAGGGTATATGCTTCTCTGTGTTTAAATGATAAGATCATAATCAAGAAAGTTGTTTTGTTGATAAAAAGGTTATGAAAGTTACATTTGGGAGTATTCATTTGACTTAATTAATTACAAGTTAATGTGCTCAGGGTAATCTTGGTTCATAATGAACCATATTTTCATCATCATCATCAATTTGTGTCCATTATCCCCTTTTATGTTTTCCTTGTTCGCTGAAATTATGTAGAATGATTTTCTGCTTTGCTTTTTTTGAGGTGAAGTGGTTTTTTCTCTGAAATTTTCCAGCAAAAGTTGAATCACTGGTATTTTTTAAAAAAAATTTCAGCGGGTGAAGGTCTATCGTTTGAATGATGATGGAAAATGGGATGACCAGGGTACTGGGCATGTGACTTTAGACTATTTGGAGGTATGTTCAGATTCTTTGTAATTTTAGTGTGAATGATTCTGTTACAGAATTCGTAGAGTCAGAAATGCGAAATATAATTGTGATAAGTTCTTTTCTGCAAATAATTGGTCAGATGATATACTGCATTTTGACTGAATTGCAAACATTATCATGCAGAGATCAGAAGAGTTGGGTTTGTTTGTTATTGATGAAGATGACAATGAGACAATACTTTTGCACCGTATCAGCCCAGATGACATTTACAGAAAGCAAGAAGGTGTATATATATATATTTCAATGAACAATCTATGCTTCTTTGTTTCCTGGCAAGTTGCCAATTATTAGTAAATAAGGCACTGCCAAGTGCCTGAACAAAGATTTTAGCTATTGTGATGAGACTGAATGATTTGTATTCTTATGTTTCAGACACAATCATCTCATGGAGAGATCCCGAATATGCTACTGAGTTGGCTCTAAGCTTTCAAGAGACCACAGGGTGCTCCTACATATGGTAACCCAATTAATGTTTGTTTTGCTTTCCTTTCTAGGTTCCTTGTTAGTTGACACTTCATGATTATAATGTTTGTTTCCCTCTCTCCTGTTTTGGTCACTTGGTGTTGCTACTTATGAAGTTTGTTTTTACTCAGGGATAACATTTGTAATGTTCAGAGGAACCTGAATTTCAATTCTCTTAACAGTAAGTAGTAGCAAACTGTATGTTTTAATTATTCCTTGAATTTGAATGGGGAAAAACATCAAAAAGTACTTATGTATTGTCTTTTTTCCATATGCAAACACATAGTAGAATAAGAAATTTATCAAAGCATAGTTAACCATGTCTCATAAATCATAGCAGTGTGATGTGAAAGTGACACGGTGAGGACCAAAATGCTCCAATTCCATGATTGTTCCGTTTGTGATCAAGTGATTGCTTATGAAAAAGATTGTGGATTATTTGGAATTTTTGAAAGTGTTCTAAATCAGTTACTCGGATTTTATTGGGAAGTCTTAATTCTTCTTGTAACTTTTGATTGTGTATGTGATGACTTCAATCTTTAACCTTTATCAAACAAATAACTAAAAGTAAGCAAAAACTTTGAATTCATATAAATTATTGCTAGAACGAAAGATGCGCCATTGGTTCCAAAGGTAGAGAAGCATCATTAAAAGGGTAGGTCTAACTTGAAGAGAGAGAGCATCACTTTTGAGCTTCCTCTATGGGGAAATATTTCCCATTAATATTCTCCATGTTGCATTCTGAATAACATCTCTGATGTTATCGTCTTTTATTTGTTTATATTATTTCCAATCAGCTCGTGTGGATAATTACTGTTTCATTTTGTAACTGCTGCAGGTGAGACATTTCATAGCATCAATAGTGAGCTGAGGGAATTGCCTGCTGTTGAGCTCTCCACACTTCCTTTAGTACTTAAGGTTGTAGGTGCTTTTATGTCCTATTTTTAGTTTGTTTCATGGGTCACTTCTTTTTAATTTTTCATCTGCATTTGTCTGAAGATCGTGGTGCATGTAATTGATCATATTCACTATGGAGAGCTTTTTTTATTAATATATTTCTTCCTTAATCTTTTGGCATTGAAACATTGGTACCAGTATCATACGAGATTTAGTGATGTGATGTGAGTTGATAGTTAATTTTTTCTTTTTTGTCACAATTTTTATAGAGGGTTGGAGTGCATTGCACTCAATGCCTGTACATGGAAAGGCTTCATTGGAAATGCATTGGAAATATTCTTGGGAATCTGCATATATTAATATTCGTGTGCACTTCATTGAAGTATTTGAGTCTCACTGTTCACATACAAGTGTGTATACTGTTCACACGTACATATATGCTTATAATGATGGGCCAAGTTGTACAAATTACTAGAATTTGCTTGTTATGTATTCCCTGTAGTGTAATGTTGATGCTGTAACACCCATGGTCTTAGACTCTTGAGGCCATAAAGAGAGCTAAAAGAGTCAAGGGAATGAGGTGAGGATGGTTTGATGGGGTCCGACATCGTATGGTTAGGGAGGATCATTAAGCTATATATGTAAAACCCTTACTAAAACAGTATGAGCTATTTTGGGTAATCCCCAACTCAAAACAGTGTATTTTAGGCTTAAAAGAGTGTTTTTCTAGCTTATGATTTTCTTCTTATTCAGTACAATTTCTCACACTAAGTGGTTATCTCATTTAATTGATTGATTTTGCAGACTGTGACTGAGAGTGGCATTGCAGATCAATTGCGGCTGATGGAACTTATATTGAATGATGTATGCTCTTTACCTCGTTATACACTTTTGTTGGTTTGTTTAGGCTCTTTTGTATTCTGTAGGTGCAAATGGTAGGGTTTTCATCTCTATAAGTTGCTTTAATGGTTTCATATTGATTTATTGTTGAAGGGTCTGGATATGAGGTGTGGTGGTCCTAATTGCAATATGTCTTTCCTTTATTCTGTCGGTTTTGTTTGTTGTGTACCTCATATTTTTTGGATAACAGCGACGCAGTTTATGATATCTTTCTTTCTGATTCTTACCGTTGAATCTGTTATATGTCATTCTTAATGCAGCAAGATTTTTTCCGGAAGCTCATGGACCTATTTCGTATCTGTGAAGACTTGGAAAATATTGATGGACTTCATATGATATTCAAGATAGTCAAAGGGATCAGTCAGTATTCCTTATGCCTATACCTTATCAATTGATTTTGCTGGAATGCATGATTTTTTTGATCCTCATGAATTTATGTTTTTGGTTACATGCAGTTTTACTGAACAGTCCTCAGATCTTTGAGAGAATTTTTGGGGATGAGTTAATCATGGACATTATTGGCTCGCTTGAGTGTAAGTTCTGCTGCCATCCTTCTCGTGATAATAATTCTTTATAATAATGATTTTTGTATATCCACTGTGTATTTAATTTGTATGGCCCTAGTTGTAACATAATATATACAATATGCCCATAGTCCAGAAGATATTAATTAGTTTATCATTTTCATACGTTGTGGTTATAACATTGAGATTCAGGAAGTTATTTTAATTATTAGCAGTTAGTGATATTCTTGAACGTTCTCTTTCTAATCCTTCATTGTCGTAACTTCCCATCTTATCTCATAACAACTTGAACAATGTGCTTGATATTTTTTGGCTTTTGATTTGCTGAACCATTAACATGTAATATATGATATGGATGAACATTAGTTGGAATCATGTCTCATTTTTTTCGGGGTTAATGGCGGTTAAACAAAATTCTTACAAACTGCTTCTGTTGGTGTGATTCATAGATCAAGTTTAGCTTGTATTATAAATGTGAAAAGTGAATATCTCATTAAATTTTATTGCCCATAATCATGTTCTTGGGATCTACACAAATGATTCATGATAATTGGTTGATAGTCTGGAATGTGGGTTTTTATCAATTGCTATTGATTAAAGGGAATAAACTTCTCTGAGTTTTGTATACAGATGATCCTGACGTTCCTCATGTCCAACATCATCGGAATTTTCTAAAAGAGCACGTTGTTTTTAAGGAGGTAGCAATTGTGAACCTTTTTAATTAAACGAGAAGAGAGAGAGAGAGAGGGGGTGGGGGGTAGTTTGTTATTGTGAACTGGAGCCTAAGAGGTTGGAGAAGCAGTTTTAATGGTCATTTGTTGTTACTTGTTTATATTTATGTTTTCTTTTTGTAGGCTATACCAATAAAAGATCCCATCGTCCTTTCGAAGATACACCAGACATACAGAGTTGGTTATTTGAAGGTTTGGACCTTAAATTCGAAGCTTCATGATTTCTTGAATGTCCTTTTTGCCAGTTTAATATCACTCCTTTTTTTTAGGATGTCGTTTTGGCCAGAGTGTTGGATGAGGCCACAGTTGCAAATCTCAATTCCATAATTCATGGGAATAATGCTATTGTAAGATTTTCAATGTTGGTTTTTGGCAAGTATTGAGTTCAATGTTATAATACCTCTAACCTTAATGTTCTTTTGTAGGTTATCTCCTTATTGAAGGATGACAACACCTTCATTCAGGAACTATTTGCAAGATTGAGGTCACCTGCCACATCCGCAGAATCAAAGAAAAATTTGGTAATTGCCAATATCCAAATAGTTTTCTTCTTTCTTAGCCATGATATTGGTTCTGTCTAGCCGGGCTATTTATTTATATGTAAACATTCTTTTAATTCTGTAAGTAACTGTCCTCTGTTAGTTCAGTCTTCGAATTCTTTTTTTTTTTTGGAAACTTAAGTTTTATTTTATGCTGATAATCACAACTTGTGAGCTCATTTCTTCACCTTCTGTTTATTTCCTCCTCATTCCATTTCTTTTTTTTTTAAAATGGCTTTTCTTTTGCTTTTTCAACTGTTATTCTAAGTGTCAATTTATAATTGGTCTTGATGTGGCTGAAAAATGTGTGAGAAAAGCGGCCCCGACTTCTTTCTTTTATCACATTTATCTTGAAGAGACTGTCTGGCTCATGTCTCTCTACTGTAATTTGGAAGGACCTTTTCTTTTTCTTTTTCGGAAATGAGGAAACATGATTATAATAAGTATTGATGTTAGTGTATAAACAGGCTTTGTGAAACTGCAATAATTTCTTTTTTGGTGTTCTTTCTCTTAATGCTTAATTATTTTTTTTCCTGGTCTTCATATTGACTTGTGCTTATTTATTTCATGGAAATAGGTTTATTTCTTGCATGAGTTTTGTAGTTTAAGCAAGAGCCTGCAAATGGTTCAGCAGCTCCGGCTTTTTAGGTAGGTATTTTGAAGTTACATCTCTAACTCTGGATTCTGAGAATACTTAACTATTACTTTATTTAATTAATTTCTTATCAAGTATATATATTCTAAATTATTGTAGGGATCTCGTGAATGAAGGCATCTTTGACATTGTCACTGATGCTTTGCAGAGTCAAGACAAAAAGCTTGTATTAACTGGGTAATGATGAACATTTTTTTTTATTCTTTATCTTGTTTGCTTTATATTTCACTTTTTATTCCTTTCCCTATTGTTTAGTCCTAACAATAGGCTAATCTAATGATGCAGGACAGATATCCTCATTCTGTTCTTGAATCAGGATCCAAACCTTCTGCGTTCTTATGTTGTTCGGCAAGAGGGAATTTCCCTTCTAGGTCTCTTGGTATGAGTTTTTTCACGTTGATGGTGATCGTATATATGTTTTACGCTAAGCCTTAAATGCATGTAGTCTGCATCATCCTGAAAGAAAAGAATTGTCTACTAGCATTTGCAGCATGCTGGAGTTCTATCTTGAACCTCCAAAGCAGCCCTTATTGTAGTGCTGCCTTTTTGTTAATCAAATTACCAAGTCTTGTCTCCAAAATGGTCCAACTGTCTGACGTTAAAGTCTGATTTGGCCATTTGGATCCTGTTAGCAACTTTGTGGAGATCTTAATTCAGCAACTGCTAAGCTGGAATATCAGTAAAAACAGATATAAGTTGGTTATCCTTACTGAGAACTGCAAGCTTGATTAACAGGAAGTCAAGCAGTTCTTGATTTTAGGGATATTGTTTACTCATTGAGAAGAACTAATTTATGGTTGTTCACATACAGGTTAAAGGAATGATAACAGATTTTGGGGAGGACATGCACTGCCAATTTCTGGAAATTCTTCGTAGTTTACTGGATTCATACACATTATCAGGAGCTCAGGTACTTGCTGAATCGTTTGTTTTGCAGAGCAACCATTTTTCTTTCAAATGAAGTATATTGAACAATGAATGACTTTTGTGTATGAATTTTGAATTGTAATTGTGGATGTGGCATTTTGCTCTTCTCTGTGATTCTCAACGAGTCTGCTTTCCCATTTGCACATAGTTGTTCTCATAATTGACCACGCCTTCTGTGTGCTTGGTACAAAATTATGATAGATGCATCAGCTTGGCTTTTTTGCAGTTTCTCCCGTCAAGCAAACCAAGCTTGAGCATGTGTTCTTGGACTGGCCTTACTATTTCTTTTAGGAGGACAGAAATGTGTATCCTTACAAATTTTAAATTTTAGGCAGTAAAAGGTCACCATTTATGATGATTAATAAAATGTTTTTGAGAACGCTTCTCATGTAAATTTTAAATCTTCTAATGGAAAACTCGTATGAAGCAAAATGCTTTAATTGATTGCTTTTCCATCTGCTGATATGCCATACATTTTGGGTGTTTTGGTTGTTTGGCTTGTGTACTTCCCATATATTATAAGCCTGAATTTTGTCCTTTGGTAATACCACTTGCTTTTTCCTTTTTATGTATGAACTTTACTTATATATTCATGAATTTTATTGATGTTTTTTAGTTCTTGTAGGATATTACCGGCTGGTAAACCCAGTTACCTATTTCGTGTCAGTCAATCTCATTCATTCAGTATAGTTTTTGTTGCTGTATACACCTTTTTTATCATAAACTTTTCATCTTTATAGCTGTGGTGATTTTGAATTTAGAGTCTGCAACACATTTGAGTTTATTTATGCAGGTGTAGCAATTTGAAATTGATTTGTACTTTATTATATATATCTGCTGATTTTGGAAAAAATTGTCTGTAAAGCTTTCATGTAAGATTGAGTTTCTGTTCTCCTTTTATATTATATTAGTTATTCAATCAAATTTATTATATCATTGAATATTTTATCTTGTTTATAACTGCTGCAGAGAGATACCATCATTGAGATTTTTTACGAGAAGCATTTGGGTCAGTTAATCGATGTTATAACAGCATCATGTCCTCCCAAAGGCGTTGCTCAATCAGTTGGTGAATATAGGGACAGTGGAGGAAGGGTTGAAAGCACGAAGCCTGAAATATTGTCAAACATATGTGAATTGATGTGCTTTTGTGTTCTGCATCATCCTTATAGAATAAAGTAAATTTTTTGATCCTGTTGTCCTTCCACCTAGAATTAATTCCAGAGTGCTGTAATATGAAATTTGTGGCTGTCCCGTTTCTGTTTACAAGTCTAATTTTCTTCTTAATTTGCATTTCCTTTTCTGTTTGCAGGTGTAATTTTCTTCTTAATAATGTTATAGATAAAGTTATGTTACTGACACGAAGAAGGGAAAAATATCTCGTAGTTGCTGCTGTTCGATTTGTTCGTACAATTCTTTCCCGCCATGTGAGTGCATTTGTTTGGATTATTTGATTTATAAGTCATCATGAATAGGAATTGTTACAGAACTGGGAAGAAAATTAACAATACCATGGAATTGATGGTGAGATGATGAATATGACCTTTATCTTGGTGAATTATTGACTAGGAGAGAAAGACCAAGCACTGTAATCTTAGCTATATGGTGTGGTGGAACATGAAAGTGACAGAAATGAAATTTATTCAAAGTCAGTGGGAACTTGGACATGGTTACAGGTTCTATGGTTTTGTGCAAAAGTGTAGCCCAGTGAGATATTTTGTTCAGGAAATGAAATAATTATGAAGTCAAACTTTTGTTCTATATAGGGAGCTTCTATCTGTGGATTGCAAGTCCACCCTTTTGTAACTCCTTTTGTTATATTATATGCTGTTATCTTTTCCGCTCTCTTGTGAGCACTAATTGTTATTCTTTCATTCTTTCATCTTGGCATATCATGGGAAGTAAATTTGAGGATAGGACTTAGTTTCTTTGTGCATTCCTGATAAGTGTTGATGCTCCCCTCTTCCTCTAGTTTTGTGGTCCATGTTTCTGACAAGTTTTGTGTCATTCTGCAGGATGAGCACCTGATAAATCATGTTGTTAAGAACAATCTTCTCAAACCAATAGTAGATGCCTTTGTTGCTAATGGAGATCGGTATAATCTACTGAATTCTGCAGTTTTGGACCTCTTTGAGTACATCCGTAAGGTGCTCATCTTTTCTAGGCTAATCTGTTTACTCATGATAACTTCATAAGCATGTGGAAGTTGCTCATTTATGATTTGATTTCATGCAGGAAAATCTGAAGTCATTGGTCAAATACTTAGTTGATTCATTCTGGAATCAGTTGGTAGCGTTCGAGTATTTGGTTTCCATCCAATCTTTAAAAGTTAAATACGAACAGGTATTTTCTATTCCCCACCTGATCTTTACCACTTCACTTCTAGTTTACAATTTCTTGGCTCTGACACATGTTTACAGTGCTTAGAAAATATTGGAACCAAAGGCAATATTAATTCAGTGGATTCAAGAAAACGAATTGATGAGCGTGCTCTTGAAAAAGAAGAGGAAGATTATTTTAATGAGGACAGGTGTGTATTATTCTTCTAAACATAGGAGCTGAAGCTTTCTTGCATCTATTTTCTTTCCTGTCACACTGAATTTGTGGAGTCATAAGCAGTGACGAAGAGGATGCAGCATCTGCCTCACAGACCCAGAGAGCTCAGGCCCAACCTGTTTTATCCAATGGAGTTGCTGCAAGCTATACATCATTAAGGTATGGTAATTACCTCGTGCTAGAAAATCGGCCCAAAACACTGTCTACGAGTTCATTTATGTATATTTTATGTTTTCATGTTGATTTGCAGTCCAAGATCTGGTGGACTTGTTGACTATGACGATGATGAGGATGACGAAGACTACAGACCACCACCTAGGAAACATTCAGAAACTTCAGAGGATGATGAAGGAACATTGGAATCACTTGGGTTCAAACGTAAATCAGCAGCTTCTTCCAAGGAAAAGGAGCCTGAGCTAGTAAAGAAGCAGCGGTTGAGTAAAAACCCTAAGTCAAGAGATAGTGTATTTGCTGCCTTGTGTTCAACTCTAAGCCAGGCAGTGCTACCAAGCAAGAAAAGTGCAAGCAGCACGCAGTTAACTCCTCGAACAGCTGATAGCAACCAGGGCGTAGGTGAACAAGAGGATTTGCCTAATTCTCTAAATAGTGATAAAAGCAGCGGTTCAGATGAGGAAAATCATAGAGAAAAGGATCCTACTGATTTAAGGAGTTGTTCTGATTGCATGCATGGGAATTCGGACAATCGACAATTGAGTGGAGAGGATTGTGCATTGATACCGCCAAAATCTTCTCCTGAAATGGCTGTAAATGGATCTTAAATTAGCCTTCAGAATCAATCAGACAGCAAGGTGACTTATCTTCTCCTTTTTATTCAACCAGTGGATGACGGCAGTTCAAACCAGGGTAAAACCAAAGAAATGATGTGCCTTGGAAGAAGAAAGGGGATGAATGTGATTTTGGTTTTCCGAGAGGATACTCTGTATAGTGCCGCCTAGGGGTTGGGGGAAATTCATGCTCATCTATAGGCCCAGTTTGCCCCCTTTGCTATATCTTTCGGATGCTTCCGGCCAGAAGTTATTGTTGCTTCTGCAA
Source organism: Ailanthus altissimus (assembly GCA_946807835.1). Lineage (NCBI taxonomy): Eukaryota > Viridiplantae > Streptophyta > Magnoliopsida > Sapindales > Simaroubaceae > Ailanthus > Ailanthus altissimus. The sequence continues at coordinate 26,899,182 of OX327703.1, read as the reverse complement.
AACATTTATTATCAATTTCCTTCCTTCGATTTTTTGTCTTCTTTCTTTTTCTTTTTAATTTTCAATCCTTGTTCTAAATTTCCTTTTTCTTTCTTTTTTTTTAGCTATGTGAACTATATATGATAGAGAAAGGGCATCAATATATGCCCTGCATAGTGTTGTCAGTTTTGTGGTGGGTGTTGGTGATATAGAGAGGAAGGCTTAGGAAGTTGGTTCTGAAGACCATATTTTCTCACTTTGTAGCAGAAACCTCATTTATGGACACCTTGTAAATTACAACTGGCTATTGCGCGACTTTTGACTTTTTAAGGCTTTTCCCTCCTTATTAACAAGCAAAAGTTCAAATTTGTTACCCGTTGTTATATGTGAATGTGATTACGTCCTTTGTTTATTTTCCTCTCAATCTCTTTTTTAAAACTGGCTGGCTTCTGTTCGTTTAGAAATCCTCTGTGAGATGTTCTCTTGGATCAAAATTTGTGCTGTTAAATCACTCTCCTAAATTGTTATGGATATTTTTATTATTTAGCCTTTCTTTAGAGACTTGTACCGTACACAGTAAGAAAATCAGCTCAAATATTTATTTTTAGAATAACGTTGCATATTTTTAGAATAATCATTATATATTAAAAAATTAATATAAATTATTTTATATAAGTGTTGATTCACATAATTAATTTTAGTTAATATTTATGTTACATAACATTATATAAAGAGTTTGTATAGTTAAGATTACTTTTAACAGCTTCGGCCTTCAATAACGCGGGGGAACAGCAACGTGTACAGCTACAGCTGATGAACGGCGAGAGATCAAATCCACCCTGATCAATGGTATGTTGCTTTCACACTTGTGAAGAAAACTCGATCACTTGTTTGTAAATTGTAACCTACTACAAGTAGCAACGGAACGTGGCGAAGTGGAGCCTGGGAATCGCCGCGAAGTCCGCAGTGCCAGTTACATGAAGCAGACACGTAACGAGGTTTCAAGTTACACGTGTCCACTCTTGACTTTCTCCTCGTCCTTCTACACAACCCCAACGTACTGGCGTCTCTTTCTCTATCTACAAATATTCGTACTGCAGTCACTGAACGTTTTGAACGTAACACTAGTTCATCATTTTGCCTGAAGAGCGTAACTACAGCAATTAACATAGAAAGAAAGAAAAAAAAGAAAAAAAAAAGAGAAAGAACAAGATGAGCACTGGTAACGTGGAGGGTCGATCTTTGTTTGATGAGTTTCGTCGGTTTGAAAAGGGTGGCTTTTTAGACCTTGGCCACCCTCTCCTCAATCGTATTGCTGAGAGCTTCGTCAAAGCCGCTGGGGTAAATTAACTTAAATGTCTCTGTATTTGTGTACAAGTAAGCACGTTAGTTTTTATCTAAAGGGTTTTAGTGCAAACTGTAGATTGGAGCAATTCAGGCTGTTTCAAGGGAGGCATATTTTACAACCCTTGAGGGTAAGATGAATGATGAGTTTGGTTATTATTGTTGTCTTTGTTTCTGTTATTCTTTCTTGAGTTATATATATATATATATTGTCTGAGTTTGACTCATGTTGTATTTTGGATACGGATGTGTTAAATCAAGGTTCAGGACTTGATTCAAGTAATGACTTGGGTGGTGGTGCCAAGAAGCACCACTTTCCGAATCTCCACGGTGCGTAAACGTGTTACTTTTAGACAACGAAAACAAAAATGTTATTGGGGTCACTAAATATTCTAATACCGCTTGTTTGTTTCTTAATTCTTCTGTTCTATCACCCGTTTCTTAAGAGTTTGTTATGTATCCTGCTTTGCAGGAGAAACTAGCCGAAAATCTCTTGAAGCCATGGTGAGTCTTGGAAATTTATTAAGAATTGCCTTGATTGTTTAGTATCCTGCGGCTTGTTGATTTGCCACTCGCAGATTGATTACTTGTCAACCTCCTATTCTACTTTTCGCAGGTAATCACATTTTCCCTATTCTGATTTTGACTTGTGGCTTGTCTATAATGTTTTACAGGTGAAGAACACTGGAAAAGAATCATTGCAGTGGGGTAAGTCTACCTAAATCCTTAAACATGAGTGCTTGCAAATTGATATAGATGGCCACACTATTGGTGCTTACACATATACATAATCCACTAGGTTTAAATAAATTCAGAGGGGATAACAACATTGTTGCTTTCTGCTGCAGGAGTGGCTGCAGGATTATATTCTGGTCTTACGTATGGGCTTAAGGAGGCTCGAGGAGCACACGATTGGGTAAGATATTGATGAATAGCATTTTCTCTTTTTGGGTTCTCAAATAATGATATCGATAACAGTTAGCGTAGCTAGACACCTTTGTGAACTGGCATACCCTTTCTGCTTCCACATTATATATACATCCAACACCATTGAGATAATTTGATAAATCATTCTCAATTGCGGACATCTGCATGATCTTAAATTTTGAAAGGTTATAAAGTCTTCATTTCTCTGTTTTAAGTGAAAGTTTAGTGTTGGACGTATGCATCAAAGCAGGACCTTGATTTGATTGTACGTAAAGAAGGATTGTTTTTTTAGAATTCACACCCGTCTTAAGTATGGCATATTTGTATCCATTCCTAAATTCTAATACACGTTTGGTGTCTGAAGCTCTGAGATTCATCTCATTACATCCTTTTTTTCTTTCTAAATATGATCAATATTGTGATAGTGGGATGGGTTTCCATTCTTACTTTCTGTTTCTTGAGCCGGCATAAGGGAACTCATCTTTGTTTCTCTGCAGAAAAATAGTGCTGTGGCAGGAGCAATTACAGGTGTGGCACTGGCTCTAACATCGGAGGACAGTTCCCATGAGCAGATTGTGCAATGCGCCATTACTGGAGCTGCCATTTCCACTGCCGCAAACCTTCTTACAGGGATTTTCTAAGTCGAATTTAGGGAAATACTGATTCCACGCATGGACTTTTTGTTGCTTTTTCTGTCTTGTTAATGTTTAGTATATAAATTTCTGGGTACTTCACCAAGAACTGTTCTTTATTAGCTTCTAGTATTTTCTCCGAATGGTATTTTCATCAACTTCATATGAAAGATTTAAGGTTTGTCCCTCTTCACATTGATCTTGATGTTGACGCATAGAGGGTTCACTTTCTATGTGTGATGCAAATCTTTTGCTGTTGAAAATGGTCTGTGGGTGCTTTTAAGGGATTGGGTTTTACTTTCCGGAATTGGTTCAAGTGAATTGCCCATCTTAGAATATAGGGCTCCGCTAGCTTTTGTGAACCTGCGTGGAATTTGGTCCTGCTTAAATGAGTTCCTAAAATATCACCATGTTTTAGTTGCTAAAAATTGTATTGTTTCATCATTCAATAATTAGTGTGGTGTTATTCTTTAGTGATATATGACAAACGGGTATCATCATGAAGAGTTTGATTCATCTTCTTTTTTCTGTTAACCTTGGAAATAATAATTGGTAATGATGGGAAAAGAAGAAAAATAACGAGAAGAAAGAGAGAAACTCATCAAGTTTCTATTGTGTTGAACTTTTCGATTCTAACAAGAATGATCGTCTTTGCAGTGCAATCTGCTACGGGCGTAAATGTTAATGAGTTATACTAATGTATGATTTTTAAACAGTGCCTGCAACTGGGCAAAAATTATCACCCGGAGTTGCTTTATTATTGTTATTTCTTTCCCAAGCTTTTTCCTCTATATAATTTGGATAGTAAATTGGTCTTTGAATTGAATCAAAAATTTCACATGAGATTATATAAGGTTTCAAATTTCAGGACTTCTCGATACAAATAGTAGGCACACTTCTTTTCACGTCAAGTTTTTTCAATTTTACGTTAATAATAATGTTAAAATTTAAAAAGAGTTATAATAAAAAAAGGGACTTAAATAATATAGTATAAATAAATAATATTACGATTGATATAGCTTATAAGTAGTTATAACCAAACAACTTTTCATGTTCATATAGATATAAAATATCTTATGAAACTTTCAACCATATGTATTACCCCTCACGCTATTTACAAAATTATGGTTTGTTTTATGAATATGAAAGTGGGTAATGTCATTACAAAATAGTTAGCATAGTACACATACACAATGCTATTTAACAAAAATTGAATTTAAAAATTTAAATGTACCGATCCGTGATACCATTTAGGATACAAACAACATACAAAATTCTTTTGTAGAATACATCATTGTAAATATAAAACGGGAAATTACTTCAAATATTGTCAAAATCTCAAGTAAATAGACAAGGGTAATTGAAAATATATGTCAAGAATTATTAACAACGATTAAATAGTTTTACGCATTTTAGAAGTTAAAAAAATTAATCGATCACTATGTTACTTGGTGAAAAAATATTTTAGTACTTTAAAAGTACCATGTCATTTATGTAATATTTAAAAAAATTATGACATATATTTATGTTAAAAATTATTAGTCAATAATTATTATGTGAGAATACTAGTATCATAACATAATTATTGGAAGCGGTAATTCAATAATTATGTATGAGCATAAATTGAGATAAATACTAATGGAGAGTTATTATAAAGTTGAGTATGCGACGAGTGTACAAAAAAGAGCAAAATGGAGAACCGAAAATAAAGAGAGATTTGAAATATATATATAAAATGAGTAAGAGCTTAAAACACATGTAGGAAGTAATTTGGAGCTTAGGGTTGTGACTATACTAAATGAGAGTCATTATAAAATTGAGTACATTGTGAGTGTATAAAAAATGAATAAAACAGAGAACCGGAAGTAAAGAGGGGTTGAGAATGTTTATAAAGAGTAATGAAAAGCTTAAAACGCACGTAGGAAGCAATTCAAAACTTAGGGCCGTGACTAAGAAGAAGCTAGGCTACGACCCCGTATAAGATAGTAACTAGGCGCTGCGGTCCAACCTTGGCCAGGCTGTGGCATTGTGGCCTAGGTACAATGACGCCGTGGAGCCAGCACATGGGGCCGCAGTATCACAACAAGTTGTTTTTCGTTTTGTATGTTTTTTTGACTTATTTGAATATGTTTTGAATTTCTATATGCATGAACTTTTATTTTAACTAATTTGAGAGTTTTTAAAGACATTTTATTCATTATATAAATTATTGTAAATTCTTTAAATACAATTAATCATTAAAAAGAGAGATTGTAAAGAGATTAAAAAATTAGGTAGATACTAAATATTTGTGTGCATTAAAATGTAACTATTATTGAGTATTTATTATTCTTAAATGAACAAAGGTATACCACACAAATTCCTTTAAAAATTCTTTATATATTTTTTTTTGTAATTTATAAAAGAGTTAATAAAAAAATTTACAACCATATAATAAGTTGTTGTATTATATTTTTGATTGATATAATTTTTTATATTTTTAATATTATATTTACTTGCTAATTATATATTTTTGTAATCAAAGAAATATTAGAATAAAAAATTGATCTCAACGAAAGATTGACACTAAACTTAATTTTTCCTACAGAAGGAGGAGATTCCTTCAATAATAACAAGACTAATTTGTTATATTACCTTGTATGCATTAATGTATTTTCTATCTAGTAACTACTGGGTAGGCGGGCATGGATACAACTATTTTTTTTTCACCTTTTTGTGAGGTTGTGATAAAAATAAGGGGTCTCTATGAAATATCCCAACACGAATTAAGGCTCTACTCTGCTACGCCGCCTTTATGCCGTTGTGTGATTGTGTCCTCGTCTTATTACTGATAACGGGGATCGTTCACTAATTAAAAACATCCTCTATATATATAATTATTTATAAAAAAAAAAGCGTAACTGAAAAACCCATCTCTTGAGCTTTGTGTATTGTTGATCTGGTTTCCAGGTACGGATCTGACTGAACATTCCAATCTGTAATTTTTGCATCGTCAATAGTTCTGTGTTTCTGTTTGGGTTTAATTTGATGGAACAATTATCTAGGGTTTTTTTAGGGTTTTAATTCGTTCGGCTGCTGTGCAAAATAAAAAAATTATTGAATTTTATAATTAATCTGCGTTTGTTTTTAACCCTTGGCTAGATTTTTTATCTGGGAAATTTATATTCGGTTCTCTCTCTCTCTTTCTTGAATTAGCAACTTTCGTTTCGAAAGATCTGTATGTTTTGGTAGTTGAAATAATGAGCTTTGTGCTAGTATTTAGGAAATTTTGAGTGGTTATTGCTGTGGATTGATATATGTGATTGACTAAAAATTCTTAAATGCAGAGGGGGGAAAGGATTGCGATTCATTTGATAAGACTTGAGAACTTGGAAATTTCGAGGTTTTGAACATGTCGAGTAAGAAGGAAGAGAAAGGTCAGGCTGCAGCTGAAAGGATTAAGGCTGCAGCTTTGAGTGCGGCAAAAGGTTTAAGTCGTGCTCAGGCAGAGCGGGCTGCAGCTGCTGCTGCCAGGAATGTCAATGCATATGGGCAGAAGGAAGAAGGGCCGAGTAGATGGCAGGAGAAGAGGGAAGCCAAGAGGCAGATGTATTTGATGAGTACTGAAAAGGCAGTGAGATTGGGTGAAAGGAAAGACCTTAAGCAGAGTATGTCTAGCATTGGTGGCACGGCTTCACAGTGCCAGAAATGCTTTCAAGCTGGACATTGGACATATGAGTGCAAGAATGAGCGGGTTTACATGTCACGACCCTCACGGACCCAGCAACTTAAGAACCCTAAACTGAAGATGAAGGCGTCAATGTCTTATGATTTGGATAACCCGGATGTGAAAGATGAGAAGGTTGAAAAGAATTCGAAGAAAAGTAAGAGGAAGCATAGATCGGATTCGGATTCTGGCAGTGATAGTGAGGCATCAGTGTTTGAGACAGAAAGTGAGTCGTTGTCAGTGACTGGATCAGATTATTCTTCGCCTGAGAGTAGCTCGGAATACAGTTCGTCATCTGATTCAGAGGAAGAGAGGAGACGTCGGAGGAAGAAAAAGAAGCAGAGGAAGGGAAGGCGTAGGAGGTATAGCTCATCATCTGAGTCGTCTGATTCAGATTCAGCATCAGAATCTGATTCTGATGACAACAAGAGCAGTCGGAGGAAGAGCAAGAGGCACAGCAAAAAGCGCTGAAGGAGGCAACCCAGAAGGGCCAAGCTATTGTTACCATATCTTTTGTATGAGAGCTTGTCTTTTTAATTACTGAGATCTTTTAATGGCTCCGTATGTACCTTCTGTGAGTTTATTTGGCCGCAATTCTGGAGCATACTACTAAGTGGAGATTATAAAGACATGCAGATTAATATTTGAGGATTTGAGGGTTCTGAAATAAGTTTGGTTGACGTTTTCCTTTCTTTTGTCTTCTGTTTTTTCTCTAGTTCTTTTGTTTTGACTGTTGCATTATGATGTAATAATTTGTAGTTAAAAGTTGTGTTTTTTCAATTATAAGCTTGTTTTGGGGTGCAATTTTTAATTTTCTTAAGAGTTGATTATGCATGTAAATAATGGATGCCATAGTATATTGATGTTTACATACAGCTTTTCTTTCATCATCTTCCCCATCTGCAAGCTCATTTCATAATCTTTGCATTCTTAAAAGGTTTCCAGTGCCGTAAAAATGTGCTGATAGGCAAGTGACATTTCCCGAAAGGTTCGACTTTTGGAATTACTAAACTGTTCTCAGCAATTGCTGTATCCAATTGAGCTACAGCACTACACATTCCTGGTGGGCTGAGCTTCAACACCTGGTACTTGCAAAATAGGACAGTCCAAATCTTTGCAGAATCACATTTGCTGGTAAATTATTGCAGATATTGCTCCTCCTGTTTGAAAACAGGAGCTAATTGGGCATTGATTCTCTTTCCCCGCCTATACGATGACATGGATTGTGGAAGCTTGGGAGAATCATCCATCTCTTTTCAGAATATGGCAGAACAAGCGTTCTCTAATTTCAACCTTCTAGGAGCTTAATGGGTATTTTTCCGAAGCCAAACCGGGATCACAATCTATTGCTAATTGTTTCAATTTCTAGATAAATCAATACCCAAACTTTCTGTGCTTTTGAATGGGCATATTTTAAGATAGTAATGATGGATCTCCATCTATGCGTTATTATATTGTACGGCGCTCTATCTTTTGCTCTCCTTTTGCCCCTCAACATAGCAAATTGCGTCACCCTTTGCTAGAGATGGAGCCTTTTACACTTGGTTAGAAAAGTAAGTAAATAGCCTAATCCTTTGATGCTTGAAATGTTTCTATAGCTAAGATTTTGCTTCACTGAAAAATCACCAAAACCTTTTCATGTTTTACATCAATCTGGAGGAATACTTTTCGATGGTTTGTGGAAGCTTTTACCACTAGTTTTTGTCCGGTTTGTAGGAAACCACATACTTTACACTAAGCCGTTATGTTTTCTGCTTTTAGACAGTTGTCATCATTGAATTAAAGTAAACCTCTTCCCATCCAGTTTTCTTCTCCTCGAACAGTTAATTGCGCTTCATCTTAATCCTTGTTTTTCTATGTGTGCAAACAATCAAAGTACTTCATTTCTATTCTTGTATGCGTATGTACATACAGGCCATTAACTCTCATGATAGTCGCAGTTGTTTTCTTTAGGTCAGTAAATGCATACCAGTTCCTTGTAGTCAGAAGGCTCATAATTTAATTACCTTCAGGAACTTATTCTACTAAGGCACTTCTGTAATGCTTCTGCTAATGCAATTAATTTTGTGTAATTTTGCAGGCAACTTCGAGAGGGGGAAGAAAGAATGACACTATTCTTTGTCCGCTGCAACCCAAACTGTGGTCATTGTTGGAGAGATTAATATTTACTTGCCCCGATTTTGAAGCTTGCGGTGATAACAAAATTGTGTGCGCTATTCTACACATCTGAATATGCTAACACCTTTCGATGAATGATTTATGTTGTTGGTAGAACTTTTTGTGAACTCGTTCTACTTCCAACTCTATATTTTCATTGGCTCATTATAGTACAACCTGCAAAGGAGACACTAGCATTAGCTTTTTCGGTAAACTGATTGAGAATTAACATTAGGTATTTTCATATTCCCTTTGAACCCAAGCATCCAAGCTCTATAACAAAGTTCTAACTGTTCATTTCAGTTCTTGTGATAGTGCAAAGTAACTTTTTTCTTTTTCTTTTTTTTTGAAATTATTGTGCAAAGTAACTTTAAGACAGATAAAACTCTATTGATATTTCTCATTTCCCTTGGTGATCAATTAAGGTAGCGATATGATTATGATGAGATCTCTATCTGATCTGTTCTGTACAACAATGAATTTTCCTGTGGAAAAAAATTTCCACAACCAGTTAATTTCTACTGAGATATTTTTCCTCTGTAAAAGAATCCAACGAACTAACCAATTCCCAAAATTGGATCCAAGGGAACATGGGATAAAAAAAAAGGCCTTTAAATAACTAAAGGAAAAATATCTACAAATGATGCTGGGGAAAAAGCTGAGGCCAGGTGAATTGTATCTAATCACTTAGCTGACTTCATGCAACTCCAGGGGCTGCAAAGATGATAGTGTCTTTTTGAACCAGTCTGAAAGGCATTTTATTTTCGTTGAAAGGTCCGAATTCCTCCCAAAGTAAGATTCTGCATTGGACAACATAACAGCAACATCATGCTTCATTGCCTCCAAACTTCTATAATAGTTGTTCTCTAACCTAGACTGGATCACTTCAAGTGATAATGGAACAGGAAACCTGCAAAGATTTCATGGATCCAAACACATCACCCAACTTGTACGTGCAAAATGTCAATATTCAAACTCTTAAGAAATTATGTATCAGAATTAGGACACAAAATAATTTTGAGTAAAATACACATAAGAGGTACCTGTTTGTAAAGTTGGACTTCTGTGAGACTTGCTTCAATTTTTGAACTCCATAATAATCCTGAAACAGCCACAATAAAAATAAGACAAATCTTCACTATAACTCTTGTTATAAAGTGCTAGTCTTCTATATACACTTTGGGTGTTACCTGAACTTTGTTGGCAGATTGCTCTAGTTTCGCAAAGGCAGATAGCAGCTTATTTCTGCTACTATCATCAATATGACGCTGTTCCCACAGAGTATCAGCATCAAAAAGCTCCCAAGGACTGTGAAGATGTGTTTCTGTGGGCTCAGTCTTGTACTGGACAGTATACCTTTCCCATGGACTGTCTGGAAATTCAGAAGATTTGGGCTTTACAGACAGAATTCGGCCATCCCACCAACTACCATCTTCCTCACCCTCGTTTTTCCACCAGACTTTGCACTTATCCCTGCAAGTCCAATTTCTCTGAATAGCAGCATCAAACCGAGTTCTCTCAACAAGGAAGTCAGGGAAACTAGTCACTTCAGGCAAAGTCAGTTTGAAAGTTTTATCAAACACACTGGAAGCTGGGTCTATAAATTTGAGTGTCATTTTACAACAGCTATCCCCAGACCCTGAAGCAGTGGCATATTCAAGGCTTTCAACTTTACAAAATTCAACTGCTCTAATGTTACCCTTCACTGTTGTCCAAGGACCCACTTCTCTAGAGCAACTATAGTTTATATACTCTTGATGCCCCTGAAAATAGAGAAGCTCCCCAAATAAATTACTATATTCTCCAATTCAGAAACAGAAAATCTTAGAATAAAATAAATAAAAATCAGCAACAATGTATTATGGGGTATTTAACTCACCTGTCTCAGATATACAATTTCATCCCCTAACTGGGGAATATAACGGGAACCCTCCTCATGTGTTGACAACATTAACCATGACCCTTTTCTTGATGACGGATGTGTCTTCCGCTTATCTACAGAACTTGAGTCACTGAATAAATAACTGCTTCTCCGATTTCTTGTAGACCTCAAGCCAACCGTCATTCTTGAGCTTGATCCCCACTCTTCATAAGGAAGTTGACATCTGTTTGTGGATCTAGTATGGGCATTTCTATACTGATCTTCTGGTTCCAACTCCAGATTATTGGTCATGATATTCTGATCATGTGTAGACATTTTTAACCCTACAGATCGCATCCTACGAGACACATCAGTTGTGCCTTCATGTAGATTATTGTTGTTAGCATTTGAAGTGCTTTCTCCCATGCCACCACCATCAACTTCTGAGTTGCTCCTATCCCTACTTGTCTTCGACCTTCTGTAGACAACATTAAACATCTTTTTTGATTGTGAATGTGACCCCAGTGGGTCATGCAAATTAGAAGTAGAATCAATGTGAGCATCTAATTGCCGAGATCCGTCAGTTTCATGGTCTGAACTTGTTCTATATGTTCCATCCAACTCCAGGACTTCTGGACCTGATTCCTGTTTTATTTCCAAACTATTCCTTTGATTTTCTACAGAATGATTAGGGCCTTCAGCATCCCTTGGCATCCTTTTTGATCTTATTCTTAACTTAGTTGAGATTGGTGCAAGGCTGTCTTTCAGGTCAGGAGAGTGGTTGGTCCCATTCTGATAGTGAACAGGATCGCCAGTTGTATCCTCACCAGTCATGTTAACACGTTTTGATGATTCATCATAATACCTGAACTGGCTGAAACCTGAATGCTCTCTCCCACTGGCTTCACCACACAAAATCTGAGAGTTCTGACCCCAAAGATTTTTCACATCCTTTAATGGCACTTCATCCACCTTATCCCCCGTGGTTTCTACACCAGCAGATATATCAACATCCTTTTCAGGTTTTGCATGTCCGTTAGCTTCACTTTCTTTTACTTTATGATCATCAAGAAGTACACTAGATTGATTATTTGCGTCAAATGGTATTGTTTCTCCTAACTTCAAGCGTTTTGAAGAGCGAGCCCTGACCCCTCCCCATCTAATTTTCCCATCTTTGTATCCATTAGACAGGTTTAAATGATCTTCAAGCTTGTCAACTTGTCCTTTCCCTCTTCTTTCCATCAGGCTGCTGTCTGTATCACCAGTATAGCACCCCTGGCCAAGGGAGCTCACAAGATTCCTATTGGCTTCAGATGATGTGCCCTCCAAATTGTCAAGTTGGCCACATTTATCTGAAGTGCTCCCCAGAAGCCGACGTTTGTTTGAATCGCAAACCGGCAATTTTAGAACTAATCTCCTTCTGATTCCAGCACTGACATGAGATTCAGGAATTTCAAGTTTAGCTGCATCATCAGATTCATCCAAGGAAATTTCTTTTCCCTTTGAGTGCCTCATTTGCTCATTTAGCAAGGATCTACTAGATTCCTCACTCTCAATATTTGAATCTTGCAGTGCACTTTCACTCTCTGATAATTCACCTTCTGAACCATCTTCATCTTCACCATCTGTAGATGCTCCTGTAATTTTAGAAAACAATGAACGAGCATTGCGCGCAGCAGCTCTTTGAGGTCTCAATAATTTTGATTTAGAAGGCTTCCTCGAAGATTTTTGGCTATTTCCTGGTTTCCTAATTCGGTTAATTCTGAGTACATTACCATCACATTCATCCAAATTCCTCCTTTTAACACGCCTCCCAGAAGAAGTCATAACCTCAACCTAAAAAGAGTATTAAATATCAAGTCAAGCAAGTCCATACATAAAATTAAATAAAATTTTCCCAGAGCACTTACTTCAGCCTTCTGCTTTTTCCTTTTTGATCTACGAAGAGCATCCTTGTGATTATCCTCATCCTCACTGTCTCCAGCACTGCACTCTGGATCGCCAGAGGAAGCAGAACTTGGACTTCCTTGCTCCTCTGCAGTGGAGTATTCTTCCGCAACATTGTACTCTGAATCATTATCATCACTTTGCATTTCATTTTCTGGTTCCCAATCCATTACATCAATAAATTCTGGAAGTGGATCAATCATTACATCCAAGTCTGCTAATGGCTGCAATTGGTAATCCTGATCCAGACTGAAGTCTGGCCCCACAGCAAGTTTTAGTGAAGAAGGACGCCACTCAATGCCCAGAGCTCCCAACCGTCTTTGCTGGTACATGGTTTGATAGGGTTCTGGGTATGGAATCATGCCTAGAATTTCCCAACACAACCAGCATTTAAAATAAGTACTGGAGAAAAATAGAGCCTCTAAATATCCTAAAAGTTTGGATCATTGCAAGCTGTAGAGGTAAACCTGAGTCGCAAAGGGGATCTTGTAGATTCCGACGATAAGGTGCAAGTTGAGTTTCCTATAACAAATGTAAACCAATGTTTGAAATCAAGAAGTGAATATACACATACAAAATTCTAAAATAGAACCCGAGTTGTGCCCTAGCAACAAAAATCTATAGATATGCATACAATCAAAGAATTCAAAAGGTATAGAGAACCTTGGAGGCATCGGATAGCCATATGTATTTACTGTAGCACATCAATTATCTGAAAATTTAATCTCTAAAATTAACTATTAAAGGCTCTAAGAAGTACACGTTATCTTTGTAAATATTTTATATCTCAAAAAGTTAATTACCCAAGGTTTTCACGGTACACTTTACCCATAATCAATAACGATAGCACTTTCATCTTAGCCATCTCTTGGACAAGATGCTTCTTTAATGCATTCAGGTTGCTTAACAATTGGCTATTTAAGAAGTAACATTATAATTGTATTAACATTCCTCTGACAATCTTTGCAAAGCCGTCTATATGATTACATGAAAACCATTATGTAAGAACTGATTAGAGAAGATGACAGCAAAAGAAAACTAATCAGAAAAGTTAGAGAAGACGGTCAACTAACCTGGTCAAGTACATTACCATAGGTATCCTGAACAAGGGGGCGATAATCACCTAGGAAAAACTGTTAAAAAGAGTAACACAGCATAAGCATCATCACGGCTCACATGAAACACACTCATAAGCAAAACTTCACAAAAGCATACTCAGTTGTTTATGGAATCAAGTACCTGATCATATTTGGCATCCTTTTGGGACTCCCCTTGGCCTGTGTTTAATATATATAACTGACCAACATCATCCGAAAGTATAATGGATGTTCCGTCCCTATACAAGAGTAACAACAATGACTCGACAACTTTATTTTTCTGATACCCAAGTGACTCAGCTTAGCTACTTGCCTCAGGTATTCCCACAATAGTGAATAAAACTACAGCGACTTTATTGCTTAAGAAAAGTACAGGAATATCCTCAAATCTCATATTTTCCTTCTTTGGCTAAATCTCTTGAATCCTTTGAATGAATCAAGCACTAATGTCAACTTAATAGATCAAATTAACCAAGAGCAACTCCTGGTGATATGTTTGGGTGATGAAAATTAAAATTGGTATATAGAGCCAGGTGAAAGAGCGCTAGGTGAATTAAAGAATGCATGAAGCTCAATAGATGAAACTAATTGATGAACCTGACCAAAAGTACTGATTAAAACTCTGTTATGCTGATCTAAGAATAGGGTCAAATTTTTTAGAATCACATCCTTACTTCACCTCCACTAAGACAATGAAGCAAGTATATAATAGTGCAATCATACCTCAGCAAAGCTTAATAAAAAACATGGATTTTTAGAATATAAGCACCGGATTTTTGCTCACTAATGCCAGCAAAACAAGGTAGATTGTGTAGGTGGCAAATATAGTTTTCTAGTCAAGAGGCACAGACCATATGGACTACAAAGCTTGATTCTCAAATGACTACATAAAGCTCGGAAAATTTAAAATTATTGTGACAGTCAAACAATCTAAGAGCAAATTGCTTTATGAGCTATACTGAAACTTTGATAAAATGAGGAGAAAAGTCAATGCAATTGGCATGACAAAGAACTCCAATCACTTACGGTGAAAACTTGCCATCAACCAACTTAAAACGTGAAATTTCATATATCCTGATTGGAATCCCTTCCCAAATCTGAGGAACACAAAAGATACGGAATCATTGAAGCAACATAAAAAATTGGCAGATTTTTCAAAAACTTAAGAAACCTGGATACTCACATCCCACACTATAGTTTTTCCATCATAGCCAGCACTCATAGCTATCCGGGGGTTGAAAGGATGAACGTCCAAAACATATGTCTACCAAGATTAAATGTAATACGGTCAGAAATAAACAGCTAACATAAGAGCTTTCAACTTCAAATATCCTCAAATGACATAAAAAGAAACTAAGTCTGGTCCTCCGAGCTGAGGACTGGACTATATTAGCTTATGCAATTTCAAGAGAATCTTTGTGATCAGATGGCAGGGAGGTTGCATGTTGGAGCTATAAAAGTAGCAACATGGTTTGAAGGCAAGATAACTTTCATATGACAGGTAATCGACATAAGAACCATTGCCATTACATTAAGCCTTGCATAAAATTAAAAAGGAAGATTGAAAAAGTATGTCACCAACACAGACAAGCTGGCAAAGTATGGAAAACTTTTGCCTGACAGATATGATTCAACGTTAAAGATGAAACTGAAGAGAAAAAAAACACTTGGCAGTCCAAACCAAAGAACTGACCAAGACAAGAGACACAAGGAACATCTGATGACATATAGCTGTGATATTGATCACGGAAACTGATACAAGAGGTAAAAATTCCAGCTAATGCAGGTGAATTAAGTTGTACAAACAGCATATATACCATGTTTGTGCACAAGAAAACTAGATCAGAGAATGAGGAAGTCAACAGATTATTAATCCTAAAAGCAATAGAGAAACATTTTTAATTTAGACCACTTACAGATTCAGTATGACCAGTCAAACAATGGACTAAGCTACCATCAGCAGCATTCCAAACGCAGATTCTGCAATCTGTAGTCCAATAAACATATAATCATTATCGAGAAATTTACACAACTATGCCCTCAACAATGCACAAAGGGAGCGCAATGGTGCCTACACCTATTTCAAAGAATTTTAGTTGCACTTGGCATGGAGAAAGAAAAAATGATTCTGGATATCATATAATTATACAACCATCCAAAAGAACACAGATCAAATTATTGATCTATAAAAGCAAAACATAATGCTTTGCCCAGCACTGCATGCCAAGAATTAAAAATATGGCATGGGATAAAAAACTTTAGACATGCATGGTGGACTAGTGCATTGCAATGATATACACATGCCTTAATATGCCACCAATTAAGCAAAGACAATTTTATACCTGACCAATTAACTACATATTTAACTTCACACTAATGACTTTCTCATTTTAGTGATGAATATGGATAGAAATCATAAATAATTCTTGAATGAAGTATTTGACTGAACTATGAATCAAATGATAATATTTGTGTGTTCTAACTCATATAATTATGAATAAAATGTCTTCTACAGAAAGGACCGGAGAACAAAAAAGAGTACCCATTATAGCAGCAAGCACAAAACGATTGTCTAGGCTCCACACAATCATATTAACACCTCGGGGAGTTGGAAGAACCCTCTGACGTGGACCCCCTCGTGGAGGTTGAGGAGGCATAGGAGGCGGAGGAACTTTGAGATGATAAGCTTGTATCCAACGGGCAGCTTTCACCTGAAAGAAATTACAAAAAGCATAATTTCTACTTTTCTTGTAAAGAAAAACAGAAAAATAATCTAACAATCTGATGTTAATTCATCCGAGATTGAACTTCAAAGAAAGAATATGGCATGAATAGCAGTGCCTCATGAGAAACTAATTTTGCAGAATGGGCTGGGCAGAGGGTAGCAAAATGGGGAAATTGAAATCTATTAGAACTTACATGTGATCTACGAGATCTAGGGATCCAAATAATAGCACTGCCATCGCGAGAACAAGTAACTATGTTCTCATGACAAAACCTGAAAACACATAATGACATGTATATGCCTTAAATGGACAATGTCAAAGTACAAGTTAGGCTGAAATATATTCTAGCTAAAAGTAGAATAAAACAAAATTTCTCATCTTCAAAGTAGGATAGCTCCTGATCCCCACTCCCATTCCCACGCACCACCCCCAACCCCCAAACCAAAAACAACACACACGCATACCAGGAATTTTTAAATTTTGGAGCATTGTCTTCCTTTGAGCTGTCAGCCAATGAAAATCTTGATGTCACAGCACAACCGCTGCAAGATAAGACAATATCATAATGTAAATCAGCTACTAAATCTTACAAAAAGTTATTTGACAGAATAGCAGAACAATCTAACCTGAATTGCACATAATTGACATCATTCTCATGTCCAGCAAGCACATCTATCTCGTGATTTGGTTGGTCTGAATCATCCATGTTAGGTTTGCAAGCATTCCAGACCTGCAAGCAGCCAAATAATCATAAGCAACTCTAGTTTATAGCTAAACTTAAGTGAGTAAATAATAAAAACCTTCACACTTGGTTGAACGTGAAGTAGGATAAAGACGTGCATATGCATGAAAGATAACTAATGAATATCATTGAACATACCCTAGCAAGAGTGTCCGAGCTCCCAGTAACAAAGACAGTTCCATTAGCGTTGAATGCACAACAAAAAATTTGATGGCTCTGTGGACCAGTACTCGAGGATGGAGCCATGTTCTTCCCTGCAGGCACCAATTATTCCTATATATTATAATTTTGACAATAACTCTGTCAGTCAATAAATTCGTGTGAAAGCTACAAACCAGTCACTGGATCTGACGGCCTTGGTACATATATTCGTGGACTGAACTGCGAATATCTAGCATCCCAAATCCTACATGTTCCATCATCTGATGACCTGCAGAAAGAAAGGTAACACTATAAAAATAAGTTCAAAAACACAATGTATAAAGTGTAAATATCTACAAGACATATAAATTACAAAGGTTCAAAATAAACGAAAACAAATTGTACAAGAATCTACAGCATAATCAAGCAGGATAGGACCAAATATTCAAGGGAAAGTACAAATAAAAAAATTAACAGAACCACCACTGCAGATGCTGTATGTCATTTATACTGTCTGAAAATTTAAATGTAATAAAACAATCAGATGAGAGGCCAATGCATATAGAAAGAGGAAGAAAAGAAAAAAATTAATTCATATGAAAATATCTACCAGAATTTTAAAATTTTAAAACGAAAATGAGAAAGATAGATGTGGCAACTGAATAGAGAGAAACAAAAGCACATATATAACTTATAAAAATTGAAATTCCATTAAACCCTGAGGATAGATGACCTTGAGAATCATCTCCAATACTTCCATACTTTCATATCCACATAGAAACAGTGACTTCAGTAACCAAAAGGAACAGTGCTGATCTTTCCATATAGATATGTGTATCTGATCAGTAATATAGCAAAGTTCTAAACAAAGCAAAACAAATTTCAGACTCAGAAAACTGGAAGATATAGACAAATAGATCACTAAGATCATTACAAGTACATTCACAATGACACATAAGAACAAACCAAGAATTAGCCTTACGATAAAAGCTGGTATACAGAGCCTGGCCTAGGACTAAATGCAATAGCAGTAACAGCTCCAGTATGACCCCGCAGCACTGAAATTGGCAGCCCATCTGGCAGACGCCACTATTGAAGAACAGGAAATCCAAAAATTAAATTTTGAAGGAAAAGAAGGGGAGAAGGAGAAAACTCATATACAATGCAATTAAGGAAACTTACAACACGAATAATACAGTCATTTGAAGAGGATGCCACCAATGCGTTGTTGGAACTCACAGCTAAATCAGTAATGTCACCCTTTCCAGCACATAATTATATGTGAGATATGGCGAAACAGAAACTAATAAACAGTATGTATACAGGTTGATACACAGAACACCTAACTCACTTCGTGTCCACGACAACTGGCCAAGCAATATGCAGTCTCCATGGACCATATTTTTACAAGCCGATCATCTGAACCAGTGATAACATATCTCCCTGAACGATCAAAAATAGCTGCAAAATTTAGACCAAGGTAAGAACTTACATATAATACGAAAGAATCATGCCAAAGGCATGAGCGCATTTAAGCATGGCAGAACAAATAAGTAGACAAAAATTACTAATGCAGAAGTATCAGGTGATTAGAGACAGTAACTGAATGTCAAATAAGAACCAGGTAGCTAAGAGCAGCTGTGCAGATAGACTTTTACTCAAATCAACTTATCTTTCCCCTTTCAAAGCAGAAAACACTTGCCACACTAGCTACCCCAGTAAATTTATAGATAGTCTAAAGCCGCTCATAAATTTATATCAATCACATAGGCTGATAGGTAGAACGCATGCCATCATGGTTATCATTACAATTAAAAATGACATCATAAAAGAACAACTTTATCATCATATGATCCTTACTGAATATATTTGATTTTAGTAAAAAATAATAACAAATCAGAAGTTCTGGCACAGTATATTTAATAGAACCTGAGGCGTTGCAAAATGTAAAAAGTTTTCAATTCTATAATCAATAAAACAAGACTGCACACAAAAAGATGAGACTAACGGTTAGCATGTGGGCCACATTCAAGCAGGACCAAAACTTCAAAGCACAGGCTACTGATATCTAATTTATTTTGGTGAAGCATTGCAGCATTCTACAAAAGCTCAAAGCAGTATTGAGTAAGCAAAATGAGCATGTTCCTATTCCTAAAAGAGCTTTAAAAAGCTCTGGCATGCATACTTCCAACTGTAAATTAAAAACTAAATGCAAGTGACATATTTTAATTGTCATCATTCTGATCATGGAAGCTCCTACATGCAAGGCAAGTTTAGGGAGAGGAAATGCATGTAATGTTAAATGATGAAAAGCAATATTTTATTCTCATAATTTTTGTAGATTAATGAAGAATACACGAGAATTATGTTATACATGTATCAAAATTTATAAACTGCAGATCTAATGAATAAAACCCATACCACAATAGACAGCATTTCGGTGTCCCCGTACCCTCTTAATGTTTTGCATCTTCTGCACCATGGTTGATGGTTTCGCAATGGCATAACATGCCGCACGAATAGATGGTGCACGGTGATGACGCATGAAACCACCCCCAATTTCCCTCAAACTTAGCCCATGAACCTGATCAGCATGCATATGGGGCCAACGCATATGAGCAGGGGGGCGTTTAATTTCATTATGTTCTTTATCCCTATCATCTGAAAAATGTAAAGAGACAAAATTATAAATTGAGATCAATCAGCCCTTGCCAATAGTAATTTGTTGGCCAATACAAATTCATAAAATAAAAAAAAAGTGAAGTTAGAAAAAAGGGCAACAAATATTCTATGACAACCCAATGAACATCTCATTATTGGAATGTTAATTTCACATCAATCAAAAGGATAAATAGCCATAACTAAAAGTTGGATATGATCACCAAATAAGAATTAAAAACTCCCAAGTGCTAAAGCTACTGGATGATAATGTATATGATCCCCAATATCCTAAAAAAAAGTCACCTACAGCTCAGAAGTGAAAATGATCCGCTTCCTAGAATTGTAGGAACATCAGCTGCATTTGGAGCATTTCCACCAATCATGCCTTGTGATGGAGAGGGTGCACTTACAATCAACTGCTTTAGAAGCCTTACCAAATGATCCTTTTCAATGTGAGGATACCTAAAGAGAACATATGATGGAACCTAATAAGCCAAAAATTTCATGAGAAAAACATGTAACGTGAAATTGATTAAATGTTTATTTGCCTTCTTAGCTATTGAAAAAAAAAAACCTGCTCAGGGAATGCTGAAAATAGTGCACGAAAGAGACAATTAAGTGTAACCAAAACTATAGACCTACAATTTGAACTACACTGATTGAAATTAACACAAATATCTACATATTAAAACAAGACAAGAAGCACAATAGATACCTCTCCACCAACTTATTGTAACTTAATGGGAATGAAATGCCATCATCATTTTCATCCCCACTATGCACCCCATTCCTTGAATACCAAGCGTGATACCTTCTAGGAAGAAGCTGATGTTCAAGAAGTTCATTCCAAAATTGTCCACAGGTTCTCTGACATGGCCCAGCAGAAAGGAAATGCATAATCAAAAAGTAAACTTCTCTGAGGTCAATATCCACATCAGACTCCACATTATGGCTTGTTCCGGAATCTGCAAGCTGAGCATTTCCATGCACCTTACTTGAAAGATTCAAAGGTTTCATTGCAACAGAAGGTGCATCGCCAGAAGGAATGTACTTCCGGAGAGCCATATTTTCCTGTAAATTTTCAGGCAAGAAAAGAAAAGGAAAAATAGACACTATTCAGTTAACGCGTGTCAGTAATGCATATATGATAACATTGTAATCAAGATTTCCTTCACATATGTATCCAACCCAAAAAGAAAAAAAATATATATAAGTCAGAAAGATTCCCTCTCGCTCTCTCTCTCTCTCACACACACAGAAAATACATCTGAAACTTCAGCAAATATTATTATAGGAGATTACAGAAGGATTTTCCTTTCAAGTAAGTCTGATGTGGAGGAAGTTTTTACTTCCTCTCATCTTTCTATCATGAAGGATAACAAAGCTACATCAGCAAGTATGAAATGAGTTGAACACTGAAATTTTTCATGAAATGAAATTTGGTACTCCACACACCTCCAAGGCAGCATTCCTTTTAGATAACAATCAAGGAAACATCATAAGTGTAGATGATTAAAACGGGAAAATCAATTTCAAATTGAATTATATTTGCAAGAGTAGCAAGAAACTGGCTGACAGTCTTTCATTTGTTTTGATTAATTATCACAATTTTTCAATGTTTAGTGGGTTGTCGTAACTCTGCCGCCGACCTTTATGCTTGTTGCGGTGTGTTGCAAAACTGAGAAACAAACAAGCTTCTAATAGTCTTGAAGCTCCGCAACCTGTACGACCTAGACATTTAAATACTTGCCAACTCTGCTTAACCAAACTCTATAAACTCTTTATCATGTTTGTGCTAATCTGACTTTAGGAATAAGATTTTTCATTACCTAATGATGTACTCATGCCTCTTTTAAGTAAATGTCCCATCTAAGCCAATCTAGAACCTAATTAACAAGTTAAAAATCTAAGAGTTAAAATCTAACAAACCCCAAATGGGAAAAAAAGGCTAAGTGATTTCACCATGCATTAATAAAAATTGCATATTAATGCAAAACTTGAAAGCCCAATTTATCTACATCAAGCTAAACCAATCAATTCAGCCTACTCTAAACATTCATTTAATAGGTACAAGAAGAAAAATAGAATTAAGAACCTTATCTCGGTTAAATTAACCAGATGGAAAGTCCCAAGAAACTTGAAATCTTATTCTACTCTTCTGTTGAAACCATGAGCTGCCAAATTCCATAAATGCACTCCCCTCTCTGCAATCAGAAAACAAAACCCTAAATTCATATTCTAATTCACTTGCTACTCTCACAAAGTTATTGTATTACATAACATTAAACCATACCAATACAATTTAGGATCTCAAATGCAAGCCCTATCTAGCTCCTTAAAATAAATGAATAAACGAACAACGAGATAAATAAAATTTAGCAGAAATTAAGCAATTACCAGCAATGGAGTTGGTTTTAATTCAAAACGCAGCGTTGCAGTGCACGTTCAGTGTTTTAGTTTTGTGAAATTGGAACGGAAGGCAAAGCAGTTAATGGAGATCGAGCGGCGGAATGGAATTGGAGACCGTGAAACACGAGCCCGACAAGGTAATTTAGATTATTGGAGGGAGCTCTGTGACCTCCTCTATTGAGGCATCTGTTTGTTATTTTTAAGAAGAAACTGAGTGACAAAAAAAAAGAATAGGAAAGAAGAAGAAGAAGCAGAAACAAAGTTGAACGAAGCGTTTTATATCTTTACCATACGCCCACTCTTCCGTCGAAAGATGCTTTGAGGGGAAAAAGGGAAATTAAAATTAAAATAAATAGAAAATTTGGACTATCTAAAGGGGATGTTCCACGCACAAGGATAGCGCGTGGAGGAATTAGTGGTTAAATACGACGACGTATATTCTGAGTTAAAGTGTATTGTTGTCAGCCCGTGAGCCTGTTCGTCTCTATAGGCCGCTAAGGTACGTCGGTTGTACTTGGCATTAAGGGTACCGCATTGGGAAAGGGAAACGGGCCCATCGTGGACCCTTTGTATTTATCAAGGCCCAGTACACTGTTTTGGTTTTCATCTAGTCATGATTCTCATGAGCTTACATTATACATTCGCATTGATCAAATTTCATGCCCTTGACTCGATATTATACATAATTTTCTCGGTATTGATATATCTACGTTGGAACCATGAAAACCTAATCTATTATTTCATATATAATTGAATTTCAAAAGACAAAAAATGAAAATAATAAAAAACACAGAACAATTACATAATTTGAAAAAATTTACATCTACGAGCCAACATAAAAAAAAAAATCAATGTTATTATTTTAATCAAGATTCAAGAATTATAATTTTAATGTTATAAATTTCACAAAATTTTAAGAATAGAAAAAAATGATTGATTACAAAATTCTCGTAAAGCTTTTTAAATTTGGATATTATATGATAAGACTCTATGTATAACGTAAAACTTTAACAAACTTAATTAACGTTTACCACGTATCAGCATATGAGCCTCATACATTATCATCCAAGTCCTTCCTTTTCTAACTAATTACCTCTTAAGTTACGCTACTTTCTTCCATTAGCACTTAGATCCTAAAAAACTTACATTTATTTACAGTTTGGTCCTAAAAAAACTTACTACCATTTACAATTTGATCTCTAATACAATACATCTAACTATATCATTAATTTTTAATCATCATTTCACAATCTACTTATTACATTCGAACATTTATCATATCCTTAACTTGTTATACATCTTTAATGGCATAAATTAAATTTCTATAAATCAATAATAAAATGAGATTTATATTTATTAGTGTGATCTAGTGGTAGGTCGAATGCATTTGTCCCACTTTGACATGATCTGAATCTTAACAATTGTTTAAGTAAATAAATAAGTACATATATATACATATATATATAGAGAGAGAGAGAAAAATAGTTAATTTAGTGGGCGACGGAACTCACAGTTTGTTATTATTAAAATAGTATCAATATATTACAAAATATTGACACGTATCTTATAATTCATTGAGTAGTTAATTTTGTCGCCTACTAAATTAATTTTCTCTAAATTTTAAAATTGAATTTATTCTTCGTATAAATGAAGATGCTTAAAGAGGTTGGATATCAACACCTAGGCAAAGAAAAGTATTTAATACCAAAATTGTATTATTAGAAGTACTTTTAGAAAAAAAAAATTAAGAAAGTATAATATTAATAAGTTTTTAAATTATGCTCAAAGTGAAAAAAAAAAAAAGGTACTATACAACTTGAGCTTAGAAAAAAGATTTTCTTTTTTTTTTCTCTCTCTTTCAAACGGTCAACCTTTGTGTCTCAAAATTTATTATTTATTTAATAGGTAAAAATGTTTATCTTGTTTTTTAATTTAAATAATGATTTATATTTAAAGTTATTGATTATTAACTCTTTAATTCGATTATTTGAGTCTGTTTTCATTATATTTTAAGAGATTTGATTCTAATACCACTTTATATGTATAAAAGTTAGTCTATTAAATAGAGGAATTTGAGACACTCATCTTATTTATAAATTTAAGTGTCTCATCTCTTCTGTTTAATTTATGATAACTCAATGTTATAAATAATGAAAAAAATTTATATATTTGAATGTAATCATGGATTTCGTATAGCATTTTTGAAACCCTTTTTTTATTGTGACGAATTATATGAAAGTTTTTAAAACTTTTAAAATGTTGTAAAAATGACAAATGAATCCCCATGCATTATTTTTCGTTAGATTTTATATTAAAATTTCAAGGAATAGACTATTTCTATAATTTAATGTAATACTTTTATTCTTAAAAGATATGTGACATAATTTAATAACGATTATTGTCTATTTGTTGACCAATGTTGATTATTGTTGACTACTTAATGACTAATATTGAATAACCTTTAATTATTATTGAATGAAGATATATTGACTCATCGTAGATATTATTATTGAATTTTAAATTTTTTAATTTATATAACAATAAAGTTATTTTTATTAATAAAGTATCAAATGAGCTTAAAAATTAAAATGAATATCGTTTGATAGTGACATTATGGGGCCTTCACTTTTTTTTTACTAATTTTGAAACTATTTTAATTCTTTGTTGACAAAACTAATCTCATCATGATAAATTAATATATTGTTAATAAATAGTTGGTTAATGTCAATCAACATTAATTAACATTAGTCTATCATTAATTAATATTAGTCAACACTGATAAACGACCAACCAATGTTTGTAAGGACATAATAGTCATTTAACTAGGTCAATCCCAAAATAACTAGGCAATCAACAAAAATAAATACAAATGTCACTTATTTTTAATAAGAGACTTATTTATCATTTTTGCCAAAAATTAAGGTCCATTTATTCTTTACCCCAAAAAATTAATAATCTTAGTCATTACGTAGGACAAATTAAAGCATTAATTAAAATTTCCTAGTTATTTTTAGACAGTAATTGTTATAAATTAATAGATTGTTGTCTATAAGAGAGTATACGAACTAGTAGCTTATCTGATCAGTCTTGAATACAAATTCTTTCTCAAAGTTTTTGTTTTCGAATCAAGTTAAAATACTCTCGAAAAGCACTTTTTATTGCGCCTTTGCTAGCTTGGTTTGCTTCATACTTCATCGTTCGTAACTTTATTAGCACACAATATCCTCATATTTTAGAATTAAACCCTAACTGAATCTGAATGCATGAATAATGAATACGAATTACGTTAGAAACGTAGTTTCATTAAATTGTTTGAATACGGTTGTAGCTGAATAACCGAGCCTGCTATGCTCTTGTGACTTGAAACATAAAAAAATTTCTGGGTTCTTCTCTTATTAAACTGGAATATGTTCTGCAATTTGGATGAAACCATGGCGCCATTGATGTTCAGATCAAAGTCTAGTACCAAATTTGGGTTTTGCAAAGTCTTGTATTCTTTTTGGGTTTCATCAATTAATTATAATCGAAGAATAAAGATATGTGGATGCCAGTCTAATTTAAAATAGAGAAAAGAATAATTAGACCTCTAAAACTTAGTTAAAAGAATTTTTGGACCTTTGTAATTTCAAAAATATTTAACATGACCCTCTCTTATAATAAACTCCATATCTTGACGACGACGTCAATAGATGAGTGTGAATGTGAATCGAGCACATTTAAAATATATATATAAATAGAATTGTTCAAACAGAAAGAAAAATCTTTAACATGAGAAATTTCGTTAAAATATTTTTAAAATCATAGAAATTTAGATATTTATTTGACAAAACTTGAAGGGTTTAGTTGGCATTTACCCTTCAAAACATATTTCCATTGTTGTTGATAATTTTCTGCCTAAGATTATTGGAGACGAGAGCTCGTAATGATGCAAAATAATTACTAGCATGATGATGAATCATTGGTTTAATTTGTTCTTCTCGTGGACTATTTTCGGATTACCTCTGCATGCATGCATGCGTGTCACGAAATTACCAACCACAAAGACTACAAGCAGCCAGAAGGATATAATTTAAACAATAATGCTGATTATTTATTTAAATCTTAACTTCGTATTTTACCTATGTGGTATTTTAAAAAAAAAATATTATGTGTTAATATTTAATACTTTTTAATTAAATTATTAATACGTTAATTACATTACACCTATCAATAAAATGCTATGTTAGGCTGCATCGAAAAGAACTTGTCAACTAATTCATTCATCACGATTCATGTGATACAATGCTTTTCTTTTTTGAGTGTATAATTTTACATTATTCAACTCAAAATATATGAACTCATCACTGACACAGACTATATGTAAATACACTCAATTGGCTGATTGTACCTGAAGACCCTTAAATAAAAGTAAAAATAATAAAGGGGAAGGGACTGGGGAGTGGCAAAAATAGCAGAAGTAAATGACAAAAATGTGTGGCTGCTGGGATTCGAGCCCAGGTCTCCACGGCCACAACGTGGAATTCTCACCAGTAAACAATAGCCACTTTATTAACAATTTCGAGCACTAAAATTTTATTATTAATTATTAACAAAACGAATGGAATTCCAATCAAGAACTATCATTTAAAGTTTAGATAAATGGATTCGCCCATTAGATAATCAGCTATTTGTATAGATAGAATATAAAGATTGTATTTTAATTATCATAGTGTTTTATAGAGGAATGTCATTTTGATTCTTAATTTTATGGATATACATAATTTAATATTCACTTTTTTAATATATATTATATTAGTATTTGTAGGGATATTTTTTCATAATTTTTTATTATCATTTTGTCCTTAAGCAACTTTTATTTTCATCTCTACAATGACTAACATAGTTTATATTAAAAAAATAATAACTAAATTAATATTCATTAAAAAAATTAGAAATAAAATGACATTTTTCCTGTTTCATATGTCTAATGTCAATCAGTATCGTTCTCATTATAATAATAAATAATTAAAAAAATCAACAATTACCTTATAATTGATAAATACCAATTAATAATATATCAGTTAAAATATAAACTATATTCTAACTATGTAAATTTAGTATTAGTTTTAAACAATTTAAATACGATCTTTTCTTTTTATTTGATTCTTTAACATAGTATGCCTTTGCTTTTGACGTGAGCATAAACTTTGTTTTAATCTCTAAGAACGAGCTAATGGGAGTTGGATTATGACTTAAGTTATTCAAAAGCATATGTATATGCATAATTATCGATGATGAATTTGATAAATTAGGTAGCCAACAAAAGACAACCGTTATTTAATCTCTTTCAATAGTAAATGTTTTAAAATTCAAGTGCATGCTAATTACGTGAACAATGAGGTGATAAATGTAGCAAGATTTACATATTATTGGAGATGGTAAATGTATTTAATAAAATATCTCATTAAACATATATATATATATATATATATATATATATATATGCAAAGCAGAAAGCTAGTACGCCACGTTTGTTGCATTAGTTTTGGATAAGAAGCAAGTAGGATATACATCAAGAGAGATGGGGATTGGACCAACTTTTCAACTTTGACATGTTGAGCACTAGAGATTAGAGAAACATGAACAAAAAATATTAAAAAAAAAAAAAAGACATTGAAGAATATGCCAATAATAGCTTAACACATATTGGGTTATAGTAAAAATTATATATATATTTTAAAAAATACCATTATATTGTAATAAAAGATTGAGAAATATAAATTTTTATAAATGAAATAATAAAAAGTGTGCATGCATTATACTTATTAATAACTTAATAATAAAAAATTAATAGTATATTTACCTTCATTTTAGTTGAAGTATCGAGTTCAAATGCACATCCATTTATTATGATAATAACTTAATTTGAATATTTTATCAATATTTTGCAGTAAAATTCTCTCTTTTATAAGTACAGATATTGCAATTTTTATAGTTAATTTTCTTTTTTGAATGACACTATATAGACAGAGTTTTAACTAAAAATATTGACAAAAAAATAAATTAGCGAAATCTCTACATACATGTATCATAGAATTAACTCTAGTTGAGAATGTTTAAGTGAATAAAACATTAATCTTTTTCGGGGCTTTTAAGGAAAGAAAAGATTTTTCTCACATGGGTCTAACAAAACACACCATTCTATATTCAACAATGTTAATGATATTGGTTGAGAAAACTCTAAACAGATGTAAGATTAATTATAAAAAAAAAAGGCATACGGTTTATTAACATTTAAGGTCAATTTTGGCACCCACTGATGTCACTTTGCATATACATTACCTTTGCATTAATTTTACTTCATCTTATCCACATACTATAATGGAAAATTGGAAAGGTCCAATCCCAACAAAAGAGTGTGATTTATGACTAGCATAGTTCTAATGATAATTTTTTTAATAAAAAATGAATCAAACAAGAAGCAAATTACAACACGTTTTCCCTTCAATCTGGTAGATTCCTTGTACCTTTGTCTTATTTATTTTATTTTTCCATATTTAATTGATCTCCTACTAATAAGCCACCTATAATCAATTATAAATATTCCCCATCTCACATTCCTGAAGACCCTCCCCTTTCTTCAAGCAATTTTTCTCCCCCATCTGATCTTATCCTCTCATTAATTTCTCTCTCTTGCTTTTGATCTTGTGCCTAAACCTATTTGATCTTTCATTTAGCAAAACTTAAGAAAAGCATTTTCTTAATCTTGTTCATAGTTTTGCATTTTAGTGTTCCTAATTCACATGATGCTTATGATATGAGCTATCTCTCGTACTTCTCCAAGGTTCTTTTATCCCATTCAGTATCAGTAGTAATTCTTTATTGGTTTTACGTGTTTTCATGGATCTTATTTAATCCTAAAACTAATTAAACGTTCCTTTTTTTTTAAGTGGATATGTACAAAACAATAACTAAATTTTTGATCATTCAAATCTAATAATAGAAAACTTTAGTTCAATCTTTCCCATAAAAATTTATTAGTTACCATTAATATCGTCGGGCTCGCGCAAAAGCTCAGAGCTAGAAGCAAGATATCCGACCATGGACGAGAAGAAGCGCAAGAGGATGCAGTCAAATCGAGAATCAGCAAAACGGTCGCGGCTCAAGAGAGAGCAACGAGTGAAGGACTTGGTGAGTGAGATTGCCAAATTGAAAGAGCAAATCTTGGAGTTCAATCGACAATACAGTGAGCTGACGCAGAGAGCTTACGTTCTGTTGTTAGAGAACGAGGGTTTGAGTTTAGAGAAGACGAGACTGGCCGAGTATTTGAACGATTTGTGCTCGATTTACGCGAGGTTCACGCACATGCAAATGGGTTGTTTCGGCTCGAATCAGCCGTGGCAAGTTCACGGCCAAATGCAGCCGATCATAACGACTGGCATGTCCAAGACTTAAGAGAGTGCTTATTGATTATAAGAAAAGTGCTTTTCGTGCTATTTAATATCTGTATAAAGTACTTTTAATTTAAAGAAAAGCACTTCCAAACACATTATTAGTCGTTTTAATTTGAATTGTATTGTATTCATTGTGATGTCTATTTTACGTTACTGTGTTTCAGTAAAAATGATGCGTTATGCGGATGTGATTGATGTCATTGTCTTACCGATTGCGTTTCTTCTTGTTCTTGTGTT
This sequence comes from Ailanthus altissimus, assembly GCA_946807835.1. NCBI lineage: Eukaryota > Viridiplantae > Streptophyta > Magnoliopsida > Sapindales > Simaroubaceae > Ailanthus > Ailanthus altissimus. The sequence continues at coordinate 26,869,183 of OX327703.1, read as the reverse complement.
CTTTTGATCTTTATCTATTAATTGTATTGTACTAAATACGACGAAGTGGATACTGTGGATTGTTGACATGTTTCTTATCATTATTATATTTTAAAAATAATAATTATTAATTTCCGCTTCTAACGTTCACATTATGTCAGATTCGTTGTCCGGTCTTCGTTTGGATAAAATCGTGTCAGTTTCCTGGTTCAGTTGTTCAGTGTATGTCTGGCTCATTCATGTCCATCATCAGTTCACAATATTTTCTAATTTGAGTACAAGTTTCGGAACCTCTACAATCACTAATAATAAACCAATCTCATGGGCTTTTTTTTTTTTAACTTTACATTATTAACAAATATTTACAGTACAAACTATCAAATCTCTTTCCGTGTACTTTGCCGGCACTTCGCTGACAGAAAGGGGATATTAGCACTGTCAACCCCTAAGGTTGGTATAAATTACAATTTAATAACGACTTTAATTTTAATTATACTATCATCCCTCTACTTAATTAAAAATAAATAAAAATACCTTTAATATCTTCAATATATTTTAATTATTTATACTATAAAAAAATATAATCATAAAAATAATTTCCTCTATTTTCCAAAGATAGCAGTGTAATTAAAATTAAAACCACCATCAATATATAATTTATGCTAACTTTAGTGGGTGACAGTAATAATATTCCTTGCAGAAAGTTCAATAGGAAGTTTGTAGTGACTCCAATTTTTCGCTACTCTTTTTAAGTATTAGAGGAGAGAAATTTTCATATTTTTGCTACTAGAGTAGAACATCCATGTTTTACTGGATCAGATGAACTATCATCGGATTAAGATTTTACTAGCCAGAGTGAGCTCAATATAAACCTGTGCTTTGAGTTAGAAAACATTGTAAACATGAGATTATATTCTAACGTTCAAGTGCTTAGACTCAAAATGTACATACATGTCTTAGACAACACACAAAACGCAACCTGTTTCTTGTCAAGTTTTATTAAACCACGTCTTCAGGCACCCCCACGGCTCATGTTCCAGAAATCAACTTCATGTTCCAAGACATGAAGTAATGCAACTTCAGCTTTCTTTAGCTCATCATCTGAAGCCTTCTCCAGACGCCGATTAGCAATGTGTTTGAGGGAATGACAGTAGAGAGCAAAACCATCATTGCCCCATCTTTGGCAAGCCTCCTGCAATTCTGATGGGGTGTTTGTGCCATGCTCTAGACAGTGTGCGAAGCTCTCTTGATAGACAGCTTCGATAGCCCAGAAAGCTGTAATGGCCACCGTATATTCGACTTCTGGGCTCATTAAACTCTCCAAGAATCTTACATACATAAAAAGAATGAATGTTCTTTAGTTTGGATCAACCTTTCAAGGTCCTCATCTTAAGAAATGCGATTTTAGCAGCAGCTTGAAACTATGCCCACAAACTAGAAACTGCAGCTTGAAACCATGCACACAAACTAGAAACTTAACACTACATACAAAACATCAGAATCACTGAGAACCGCATAATGTATTCTCATCATCATGATATGGCAATATCATGGATTAATATGTCGTTCTATTAATTTTAATCAACATATCCTCATCCTCAATCCCAAACAACTTAAAAAGTATCTGATTTACCAACAAGTGTAGTTATTTGTTTTCCAATTCTTATTTTATCTTCATTTATGACCTTATCAGAGTTTCTTCTGTGTTGTGGCTATGACTTCGTATTGTAAGATAATAAAACTTTTGCAGGATATTCACTTTAGGAAGATGAACAAAGATGTACTGCACTCAGTATTGAATACTCTGACTTTCACGAAACATAGTCAAGGATCTACTAGGACCCACCTAGATCAAACTCATCTATAGCCCAACCACTTATGTCTACTCCCATAGGGAAGAAGAAGTAAACTCCCACAATACTTCTGGTGAGATGACAACTGGGCTAGAGGGTCTCAACTCAAGTGCTATTTGCTCTTAAAAGAACTTCATGTTCTGTGACATAAAGCACTTTAAGAAGATGCACAAATTATACCCAGCACATGTACTTAATCATTGTGAAAAAATAAAAAGCAGGCAAAATAAGTTACAACCCAGGCTCGAGATTATTAAACTTTAAAGAAGAGTCCCTACCGGGTTCCTCAACAGGTTAATCAATAGAATAACTAAAAAAGTAATGTGAAACTAAATAATAATGCTGCTTAGTTCTTAGCAAAATATTGATCACAATAACGCCACATGCATCACAGTTCCAAAATTCAAATGCAATCATATCATAGCAGCAACAAGAACAATAATTAATCGAATAAGGTTTTGCGAGTAAGTACCTGCAGTAATGCTGATTAACTTTCTGAGGAACAGTATCAGAGAGTTGAACGCCCCATTTGGAGGCTTCATTCTTGAACCAAGCAATCTCATCGCTTAACGAGGCCATACCGCCCAATATCACCTCGGTGTCGCCTTCTCTATCATCCGACTCTCTCCACGCCTTCATCAGAACACTCGCAACAAATGGGACAAACGCCCTCACAAATATATAATCTTGTCCCTGCATCGCATTACCATTGAGCATTGCATTACCATTGAGCATTGACCACGAAAATGAACCATATAAGGGGTCAGAACCAGAGTTGATATTGTTGGGGGCAATATGCCATAATTAAAAGATTACATAGGCCAAAGTCTTTATTACACAGGGCACCGGAATGTTAAAGTTAAAAACTTGTAGGGGTCAAATAAAAAACACATATTATGAGGGGCTGAAATCATAAAAATCTCTTACCCGTTTTACAAATTAGCACATTTTTCTTTTTTAAAAAAAAAATCTAAGAAGTAAATAAATAAGGGAATTAGTCTGCAGACCAGCCATGTTTTGAAGGAGGAGAAATTGACAGTGCCATCACGGATGCTGAGGATAAAAGGGTGTCTGGTAGCGCCAACGTAGATCAGACGGTGCTTCCTTAGCCACGTGTCGATCATATCGCTCTTCTCCACTTCTTCCCTTGTCTTCGCTTCCATTCTCTTCCTCTGCTACCTCTCTCTCTCTCTCTCTCTGTTCTAGGACTGATTCTGACCCTCTGTGAGAGCGAGTTCGTGGGAGATTTATGAAGAAGTTGTGGGACCCGCCGCAGAAACGTGGCGGAATTGGAAGTTATAAAACGTTTGTGTTTCTCAAAACATGTCGAATTTGACGAGGACGTGTAAGCCTTTGGACAACTCGGTGTTGTGTTGATCTGCTAGTGTAATGGGCTGACATTTGTAAAGCAAGGTATTGGGCCTTTGGTTTTGTTAGTTATGGACCGGGTTGATGGTCTTCTTCTGGCCCGCTGTGCTTTAAATATGTTCTTTTTTTACACTCATATTCCGTAAATATTTTTTATTATACAATATTAATCAATTAGATCATACATCAACTGAGACTATTCACTATACATCACTTAATACTTATATACGCTTGGATCCATCTCTCTTTATCTAACATTTATATACGTTTAAACTCACACTCTATAACGGAGAAGAAAAATATTTATATTGCCATAAATTTTTATTAAAGCTTATCCCTCTGACTAATGTTAGGGAATGCGCAAATTTTTCCATTTGAGCAATTAGTTGAGTGTTGGAAATGCTTTTTTTTAACTCCTTTAAAAGCAATTTTTTTCTTCAAAACAATTAAAAAGATTTTATATTTCTTGTATAGGATTTGATTCAAATATATAATCCTGATTTATATGCTTATCTGAAGTTACACTCGATCATTGTTCATATGTTTATCTGACCTAAAAATAGGATGCGCCGAGTACTTTGTCAAAATTTAGCTACAAGTATGACTTCTGTACTTCAAAAACATCATTCTAGAGTGAATGATTGTCTTTTCTCTTTTTATTTATTTTTGGTCAACTAAAAGAATAATTAAGCATAGTTTTCAGGTTTTTTTATGACATTGATATTATTTTCTCTCTCTAGTTTCAACATTCTTAAAAAATTTTGCGGAGTGTAATTGCATAATGTGGTTTCTTTGGGGTTGATGCAGTTGTTAAGAGCTCGCCAAGAGATTTAGTGTTGGAGCAATGGTCAGAAATATTAAAATATTTTAATTTTTAGGTTCAGAGGAGTAGATGACAATAAATTGTAAAGTTAATTGGGAAATTTTATGAGTTGATCGTTATTTTAATATTAATTTTTATTTTAATAAAAGTTAAATATTTTAAATTATATTAATTAAATATACATTATGTTTACTATTTTACCTTTATTACAATTTTAATAATTTTTATTATTATTTAATTTTTTTATTTTATTTTATATAAATTATTGAAGAATATAAATTTTTAAATAATTAAAATTTAAATTAATTATAAAAAGATTATAAATTTATAATAATAATAATTAAAAATAATAATAATAAAAATGAATAAAAACACAAAATGGTCGCCGGGCTCGCGCCCAGGCGTGTGCCCAGCGACCATTTTATTTGTATTTTTAAAAAATAAATTTAAAAATAAAATAAAAAATTATATATTAAATATTCCTTATATTTTTTTATTTTATTTAAATATATAAACCATCATAATTTTATTATTGTTCTTTTATTACCCCTAATAATATCATCTCTCGTTTTATTCGATTCTTAAATCTGGTGCGTTCTCAAAACTCACAAATCTGCTCTCAAAACTCATATTTCTCGATTCATCTTTACGTGAAGATTAAAGATTCAGAGAAGAAAAATAGCTGAAATTTAAAACAAGTAAGATTTTGTTTATTTTAATTTAATTAATAGTATTATTTATATTTATTAAAATAAATGATTAAAGTGTTTGGATATATATCTGTTATGATTAAGTTGTGGTTTATGATTGAGTTGTGGTTGCGCCATATATAATTATTGCTGGTGGTCGATTGGTATGCGTCTGCGTGTGACTGCACATATAGTTGTTATTGGCCGTCGTCGTGTGCACACCAGTAACAACAAGGTACTCATGTACAATCCGTTCTGATGAGCATCGATTGTAATAAGGTGCTCTTGCGTACCACCGCAACGTTATAATACCACCGCCAAATAGCTCTCATTTATTTTTCTGAAACTGCATATTATATTTATTTTATATATTTAAAATAAAATATATTATATATATAGTTATATATTTAATTATATTTTTTTAATTTAATTAATATAAAATTAAATTAAAATTATGTTATATTTTTTTCAAGTATGTCACAAATTTCAACCATTATATGTTTTGGAGAGAAATGGGAGAGTTGTAGCGATGGTTTTGAAAGATACATTGGATATCAAAATATGCATATGGTTGTTCCGAAAAATATTAGATACAAAGTGTTGTTGAGAAGAATTTGTCATCTTTTAAGGGTTAATCAGGTGCATTATAAAGTAACTTTGAAGTTTGAGGTTCCTTCAAGTACTATAAAGTTGAGACCTATTCCACTTGAAAATGACGATGATGCAATATTGTGGTTAAGCTTACAGAATAATATGGCTACACCGCTTTATGTAACAGTAGATGCTCGAAGACCTGAAAGTAATGCAGAAGCATCAATGGAGCAAATGTTAAGCAATTCTCATCGACAACTCCTGTGTACATTCCAAATTCTCCGAAGGATTATCATTATTCTCCTTCGATGCTCAACGAACAATAAGGCTACACATATGACCATGGTCAGATATATGGAGATGTTAGCGTTGATATTGGCTATGATATTGATGAAAATGATGATCATGGTTACGAGATTGATGATGATTATAGAAATGATTATGATGATGATTGTAGAAATAATTATGATGATGATTATGAAGAGAATGAGGATGTAAATAATGATGCTGGTGATGATGATGATGGGGAGGATGATGATGATGATGAGGGTGATAATGATGATGATGATGAGGCTTATGGTAGAGAGAAAAGGGTTAAGGTAGAAAATCCATTTCAGTTTCAGCCTGAAATACCACAATTTGACTTGAATGTATTAGAAAAAATTTCTTGTAATGGGATTGGTGATATATTTGTAGGAAAATTATATAACAGCAAAGATGAAATTCATGAAGCTATAAGTATGGTTGCACTGAAGGAAAAATTAAGCTTTAGAGTTTACAAATCCCTCAAAGATCGTTTTGAGTTGAAATGCGATGATGACAGCTGCAAGTAGAGATTACGGGCAGTGTCGACAGAAGGGCGACATTTTTTTGTTGTTAGGCGAGTAGATACAGGGCACACTTGTGTTTTGAGTCAATTAAGGGATGGTCACCAGCAAGCCAAGAGTCGAATTATTGCTAAAGTAATAAAAAATAAGTTTACATCGGTCAATAGAAACTATAGGCCGAAAGACATTCAAGCAGACATACGTGAACAATTCGGTGTTCAGATAACCTATACTAATGCTTGGCACACTAGGGAGCGTGCATTAAGATTGATAAGAGATACTCCTGAGGATTCGTTTAGATTGCTTTCTGCATACAGCTATGTGTTGCAACAAAATAATCCAAATACGGTTACTCATTTGAAAACTGACGCGGATAATCACTTCAAGTATTTCTTTATAGCGTTAGGACCCTCCATCAGAGGTTTTAATTCATTAATCCGACCAGTAGTTGCAGTGGACGGAACATTTTTGAAAGGTTCCTATCTTGGTACAATGTTTGTGGCCATTTGTAAAGATGGAAACAATCAGATTTATCCATTGGCTTGGGGAATTGCTGATTCAGAAAATGATACTTCTTGGGAGTGGTTTATGGTTAAACTGCAAGGAGTTATTGCAAATCATCAGAATCTTGTTTTTATATCTGATCAACATGTTAGTATTGAGAGAGCTATACGGGGTGTGTTTTCTCATGCATATCATGGGTTTTGCATATATCATTTGAAAGAAAATTTGATGACAAAATACAAATTACCATCAGATAAGTTTAAAAAATGGGTATACCTATCTACCTACTTCACTACTGCCAAGGCTTATCGTGTCTATGATTTTCAATACTAATTAAATAAGATACGACAAATGAAACCTGACGTAACAAAGTATTTGGAGGAAGATGTTGGTACGGTGAGATGGGCACGATCATCTGGTGCTTTCAGAAGGTATGACATTATGACTACTAATATCGCTGAGAGCATTAATGCAGTTGCAAAAGAAGTAAGAAAGCTTCCGGTGACTAATTTGGTGGAGTGGATGCGAGAGCTAACGTAATTGTGGTTTTATCATAGACGATTGGCATCACAAAATATGACCTATGTCTTGACCAACTGGGCACATTATAAAGTCATGAAACATAACGATAAGGTAAGTCGAATGACCATTTCTCCTGTTGATGATTTACGATTTATAGTTATAGATGGTGGAGTAAACTGGATTGTAGATATTGGCAAAAGAACATGCAGCTGTCAAAAGTTTGATTATCGGCAACTGCCTTGTTCCCATGCACTCGCCGCATGCAGATACATCAGATTATCGCACGAGAGTCTTTGTTCAACTTATTATACATCTGAGACTTTATTTCGTGCCTATAGCGAGCCAATACTTTTGGTTGGTCAAGTGTCAGATTGGATGGTCCCAAAGTATTTGAAAAATATAGACATTCAACCTCCGATAGCACATCGTCAGTCAGACAGACGTCGGATGAATCGGATTCTATCTCAAGGAGAGGAACTATCAAAGAATATATGTAGTCGTTGTAGATAACATGGATATAACTGACAAATGTGTTGAAACCCTGTACCTTTATAGAGCAGGTGATGTATATTCATTTATAAACATTTACCTTATTAATATTTAATTATGTATAATATAAGGCTAATATTTAAATATTTTTTTATTTCAGACGGATCTGAAAAAATGAGAGAAAGAGTTATACCATAAGGCTTAATTATGTATGAGAATCGAGTTTTGTCACTTCTGTAATTCACTTATTTTGTAATTCACTTATTTTGTAATGCACTTATTTTGTAACGCATTTAATTTGTAATTCACTTATTTTGTAATGCATTTATTTTGTAACGCACTTAATTTGTAATTCACTTATTTTGTAATGCACTTATTTTGTAACGCACTTAATTTGTAATTCACTTATTTTGTAAGGCACTTATTTTGTAACGCACTTATTTTGTAATTCACTTAATTTATAATTCACTTAATTTTGTAATTCACTTATTTTGTAATGCACTTGGACTGTGTATTACATATTTATTTTATTTTAATGCACTTATTTTTAGTATTAATATTGATAATTTTTACAAATTTTTTGACAGAATCTCCTCTATAATATGGACAATCTCAAACCTGTCATATTGAATAAACACACTTCTATTTAACTGCAAAATTACTTTCGCATACATACACCCAAATCAACGCCCACAAACAATTATACACCCAAATCAATGCATATTGATTAAATCACACTTCTATCAAACTGTAAAAACACTTCCACATACATAATCCCAAAACAATTATGGTATATCAATTATACACCCAAATAAATACATATAAATAAATTATAGTGCTAAATATCTATGAAGTTGTAGTCCACAAATCAACGGCCATTTTCTATCTATAAAAGGTACCAATGTTAGGGAACGAGTCAAATCATCGACCTAACATAAGATATTCAATATACATACAGGCAAAGACGCCACAGTCCCCGCTTCTGACCTTTTGTTGCTGCACATTCTCCTGGATACGAGTTACCGGCCAAGGGAACAAATTTGGGCTTTCTATGCCCTTTAAACTATAAAATCTACATCTTTGAAGGTACAAAGGCATTGCAACACACAAAGGCTCTATAAATTTCATGATGGACTCGTCTGAATGGCCGTTCACACTGGAATTATAAAGAACAATTACAAACTGAGTAAGGTCGAGTTGCGCTACAATCTAATGTTCTTGATTCATATTCAAGGAATATATACCTACAAAACTAATTATGGTATTATTTTTAACTTAATATTGTTACATGCACAGTAAAAAATCATTATTATTCTTAAAAAAATACCTTATTGACCGATGCCCACGGTTTAGCGCCAAGTAACTCGGTCTTTATTTCGAGTGCATAAGCCAACAATATTTGAAGCCAGTCGTTGTTGTCTGGAGGATTGGTAGTGAATGATGTTTTTCACATTTGTCGAATGTACTCCTAAACACAAATAAAAGATACTCTTTAAAGTCGATAATAGTTAAAGTCAATAATATTATATGCACAATAAACGAGTAATATAATAACTTACGTAGAAATATGCATCTGCAGTTGTACAATCCTGTAAGTACATGTTAAAAAATATTCTTTGACGCAAACGCAAAACCTTCAAATATTCATTTATATGCTATAAAACACACAGAATATGTATAAGTTTTGATATTATTAGACAAATTACAAAACAAAAAAAAGTTAAAATAAATCTTCACCGAATCGTCAAACCAATTTTGTAGTATCTCATTAAACTATTTATTGTTCGGATCGAGTCCGTGCAAATGAACCCGTTGTGTTGGGTCATTTTTTTTATCCAATCCAGAAGCTCAGCATATTTACTCCGATCAATAGGAATCAGCTGCCTGTTTATGTCAATAGTAGGTTCTACTTGCAATTCCACAAGTTTCTTCTTCGCGGGCTGTTTTAACAGATTGATATATGAATTGATTTGGGCTGCTGCCTTCTTGCGAAGGCGCCCATACCTACTTATGTTTTCACCCAATGGAGCAAGTATAATTTTTAAGCTTGTAGGACTGTCAACAACAGGAGCAAATGATTGATGCTGAGACTCACTGGCAAGAGCAAATGTATGAAAGTTAGCAGCCATAAATTCGGCATCCTACAAAACCAAACAATTCCAGTTAATGTATTGACTTGTTAAACTTTGTATCCAATATATTTAAGGTTTAAAACGTACCATAGTTTGCCCTACATCCTCAGAGATATTGGTTGGTTTAAGCTGTTGCATCAAGAGAGATATCTGATGCAAGATATTTTCTTCAGCCTTATCAATCTTGACTGAAAGCTCTGCGTTACCCTTATCAATCTTGGTAAATATCATTTCTTTAAGATCATCCATCTTTTTCTTCAGGATTTCATATTGTGATGTTGACGTGCCGAATTGAAACTATACATAAGTTATTATAATCAATTTTCACAAGCTAATACTAACGAGTAACAAAAGCATCAGATAATTCAAGAAAAAAAATTAAATTATTATACCATTGATTCAGTCGCTGGCGAGGCTTGAAATTCATCGAGATGCTGCAGATTATCGGTGAATTGGGTGTCCGGAATATCAACTGTCTCCAACTTAAGACTCCCTCCCCATTTTTTCGATGGAATGCAAAAGTTTATCGTCGCACGATAGTCCGCAGTCTTCTCATGTTTGCGAGGTACCAACTTCCTATGAACCTCCAAAACTTTTATAATATTTTAGATTTATTAATCATTATTAGAAAATATAACACAAATTATAAGGAAGTTATATATATTTTTTGTTGAACATAAAAGTATACCCCAACACCATCGAAGATGACATCTACGATGTTTTCGTATAATGGGGTGCTCGTGTCAGACCAATTTAGAATACGAGAAAAATAATCTTCATTCCTATTGGCAAACAACTCCCCACACCTCGGGATCGTCTAGTAGATCCACATCTGAGATGATAATAAATTTAAATTACAATGCCAACAAAATAAATTTTTTTCTATCATAATATCATAATGAATCAAAAAGATAAAATTACTTACTAAGAATGCGTGACAAAATGAGTATAAGTTATATGATTTTATATCCCCAGCGCCTGTTTTTTTTACCTTTGCCAACATTTTTATTGGAGCCGTGCATAAACTATTGTAGAGTACAGTTCATACGATCGTACTCCAAGGATAGACATTAAACTCATCTAAATTATCTACCAGACGAAATACAAAATATTATATGATTCTATTCCGATCACGTGGCATTATCAATTTATGAAATACATAAAATAGACACATTTTTACTGCATCTACATCATCGTCAAATGTAACGTTGCCGAACCACTGATCCAAATCCTTGTAAGTCAACTGACTTCTACCCAAAAAATATTTATGACAAAGTCTATCACCTAACCCACTTATTACAGGATAATCCCCCATCTTCAAACCAGTAATCAAATAAAAATTTTGACAAGAAAATCTAATACGTCTTTTATCTATATAGAATCATAATTCTTCATATAAATTTTTGGTTTGCACACGTCTTAATAAAATCTCATGAGCTAAAATATCTGAGAATGGAATATTTGATACATCTAATAAACTACAAAAATACGTGGTTCTAAATATTTCTACCTGCCTTGAAGTCAATTTATTTTTTATATTTCGTATAACCCATAACTTTGAGTATATATGTACGTTTGCTCGGTAGAAATTTTTTTCGGCAATTAAATATTCTTTCGTGACATTCTCCTTCCTAAAAAAATTAAAAAATTATTAATATTAACAAAAAAATAATCAACATAACATATAATAAATTTTTAATTTAATTATAACTAACAACCTAGACTATTTACATAATTATTAACCAAATTAAATTATTAAATTAAATAATTATAAATAAACATAAACAACATAAATTAATTAAAAAAATTTTAAAAATGAGAATTTTTGGGGTAAGATGCGGCGGCGCATGCGTCTATGCGCTGCTGGGGGCGGAGAGTAAACGCGTAGACACATGCGAGTAGACGCATGCGCCACCCCCAGCAGTGCGTAGACGCACGCGCCGTCGTATTTTACCCCAAAAAATATGCCGGATACAATCTACACACATTTTTAACTTTTTACCATTTAAATCTACATATTTCTACATATTTTTAACTAATATAAATTATAATACTCAAAAATAAAAAAAAATAATTTATAAATACATACTAACTTTGTTCCGCCGCTATGAGAGAGAGGGAGAACCGCCGTAAGAGGTGGAGCGCTGCGCCGTGAAAAAGAGAATGACCGAGAGAAAAATTTAAAAAAGTAAAGGTAATAAAAAAATGTCAGTGAAGAGAAGAAAAATAAAAAAAATAAAAAATTCTTTTAATTTTATATAAAAAGATAAAAAAAAATAATTAGTTAATAATACAGTCAAAATAACTTATGCATTTACGGCCAAATTAGCCATTTTCCCAAGTTAATTTAAGGTACATGTGCTGATGTACAGAGCCAGTTACTGGTGAAAAGTTAACACTAGGTCCTAGGACACTCATCTTAACCAAAAGAAAAAAAAAAGGCTTGAAACGAAAAGGTATCTGAACATAGAAACCAAAAACAGGGTTATTTTTTAAAGAACAAAATTCTGATACAAGTTATAATAGCTAATTCAAGAGGTTTGAAGTCCACATTGTGCATTCCATTGGCTACTGTAAGACAGATTCAAAATGCATATTGCAAATTCCCGAAAGGGAGAAAAAGACAATACAGAAAATTGCTTGGGCAATTTGAAGATAGCCTACAGTCTTTACTTCAAATCCTTCACTAATCCTGCTGAAATTTCCAAGCAGAAAGAGAAAGACGCGGTATTTCCTTCCATCCAATTATCACGCATTCTCTATTTTTGTCAATGTGCAATAACTCCCGCAAGCAAAATTCTTCACTAGCAATTCTGCTTGAAATAAAGTTGACTTGCTAAGTTCTGATTCTAACATTTCAAGCCTGTTGAAAAAATCCCTCCAAGGATCAAGCTTTCACGTGCCCGATAATACGTTATCGATATTCCGTTTAATTAAACTAAACTCACTTATTAAACACTGAACTAAGCTCACTTTATCGATATTCTGTTTAATTAAACTAAATTCATGTAGAATATCAAGAGATAACACAAATAAAAAATAACTTAAATTATTAAATAATAAATTTGTCTTTTAAAGTTATAAAAAATGCTTATTTATAATATTTAAATTTTAATGTCGCTAAATTACTTATTAATTAGAAAAAAATTACAAAAAATTATTCTGAAATAAAATTAAAATCTAAATAAAATTTTCATTAAATAAGTCATTCTTAAATCTAATAAACTTGGAAAAAATTTCATTTTGACCCAAAAAAGGGATTTGAATATTGTTTTGACATTGATAAAAAAATTTATACTCTATTATCTAAAAAGTAAATATTATACCCATTTTACCTCTTTTACAAAATATACCCAAACCAAGCCCTTCATGCAAATTCAATATGACGCCACCCTGATCCGTGGTAAAATTTTAATTAATTATTAATTTTTTTATTAGAATGTATACATTTTTGTTTGTTTTTGTTGTTGATTTGTAAATATAGAATTAAAATGTATAAATTTAGTGTTAAGATATGTTAAAATTAGGTATAAAAAATTTAAAAATATAATAAAATGATAAAAAATAATGAATTTAGGGCTAGATCTATGTGCATCTCGTAATGCACGCGCTAAGCTGACACGTGCCCTGATGTGCGCTGGCAAGGTGATGCGCAAGCGCGCCATAGTGGGTTGCGCTTGATGTTTGTGCTTTTTTTTTTTTTATTATAAAATAATTTAAAAATAAAATTTAAATTTAAAATTTTAAAAATAAATTAATTAATTAAAAAAGAAAAAATTATTTTAATTAAAATTTAATTTTTTAATTATTTTATAATAAAAAAGCACACATATATTTTTTCTTTTTTAATAAATTAATTTAAAAAATAAATGTGTTCCAAACTGATGTGTGCTTGGTTTTTTTTAATTAAAAAATAAAAGTTTAATAAAAAATAAAATTTTCTTTTTAATTTTAATAATATTTGTGTTTCTAATTATTTTAAATATTATTATATCATTTATAACTAAAGAAAAAGAAGCATACATTTATTTTTTAATCAATATTTTTAATTTTTTTTAATTAAAACTGTATTTTTTAATTTAATTTTTAATTAATTTTTTGAAATAATTTATAACTAAAAAATAAAAAAGAAAAAAAGGCAACAAGTGTGCGCTTTGCACTTACTCTTTGCCAAGGTAAAGCGCTGATACGCGCACGACAATGGCTAATGCGCACATAAATTGCTTTAATTTTTTTTTAAGTTTTAAAATTAATTTTTTTATGTAAATAATTAATTTTGATTATTTTTTATAACAATAATTTATTAAATTAATTAATTATAATAAATTAAAAATATATATTTTTACAAATTATATAAATAAGAGAAAAATAAAAAAAATTATATCTTTAATTATTAAAGTATAAATTTTTTGACTGTAGTTAAAAAAAAATTTACATCAAAAAGAGTTCAACAACAAAAAATTCCCAATAATCTTTAGTTTGAGTAGCAATCCTCATAGCTCTTGAATAGAAGAATAGACAGATATCACTTCCCCCTCGTTTACCTCAGATATATCTTTGTTAAGATCATTAACATCTTTTAACATAGCAATTCTATTAAATGAGAGTTCGGTGTGAGCCCTAACCCAGTCCTTTTTCTTTCTCATACAAGACATATTTCCAATGAAGTCTCCAATTTTACAGTTTATTTGTTTTACATAAAATATCATGATTCATATTGTAAAATTGGTGTGGCAATTGGGTATACAAGAGAAAAGAGAATGAAGAATTTCATCCAGTGTTTAACTTTAATGATTAATTTCTTTTTGAGATGATTTATCTTACAATTTTCTTTTAGACAATTTTTTTTGTTGATATTATTTATCTTTTTGTTTGAAACAATTGAATTGATTTACCAACCTTTTCGTTCGATACATTTGAATAATTTAAAAGATTAGCTTATATAGAATAATTCGAGAAAGAGCACTAAACACAATTGAGAACAAAAATAGACGCGGAAGATCTTTAATTAGATTGTCTGAACTTTAAAACCCGAGAAAAGAAATATGCCAAGTATTGTTACAAGGACACTGCTCAAAGTTGTGATATTTCTCAAGTCTCTAAGTGTATTAATGAACTTTTGTAGGACAGATTTCAAGGACTCCATCGACAAACTTTATGCCTAATAAGTTCTTTGTTTTGGTTTTCTTGAACTTAATTCCATCTTCTTTGAGGCTTTTTGCACTTTGCAAACCAAATGGGGCATCTTGCTTTACTTTGACTCTTGGAATTGTTGGGAGAAAACAATGGCGGATCAAGTCAAGTAAATGGTTTCCTTCCAGGCTAAACTTTTCCGATCTTTATGAAGTCGGTGATCTCATGGAATCATGTTTCAAAAGAAAAAGAAAGCAAGATTGGCAAGGGATTGGTTTCATTGTTCCAGAATTGGTAAACAATTTGGTATAATCATTGAAGAATGAAAAAGGGTATCTGATATTCTTGCAATATCATGTCACATCTCAAATCGAAGACCAAATCGGGCGTCTTGAAAATAATATCATTCCTGCGTTTTAGACCCTTGAGAGAGAGCTCAATAATGAAACCACTATCGACCAACATCAACTTAATAAAATTATAACTTGAGAGATTACTCCCCTCTTCATAGCATAACCCTGCAAGCAAAGACTTCTTGAACGCATAATATATACATGCAAGCAAAATCCTTTAGGTATTAAGAACAAAATGGCAAATGAAGCGGCTGACGTGGACTAGGTGTAACAGAATTAGTTAAAGAGCTGCTGACGTGGACCAAGCCAAAACTGAATTAGTTAGAGATATTTATAAGTTTTCCACCAAATTATTCTTTTCCTAATTACAGTAGATGAATCTAGAAGATAGCTCATTGTACTATACAAGTAATGTACAACTGATGCTTTTATTATTATTTATTGAAAATATTAATTGAAAATTATCAAAATATGATTTGAAGAATAAGTCAAGTGAATAGGGTGCGCACGGATTGAAATAGACGCAAAAAGAGGTAGAAAATAAAGAAGGGTGCATCAGGCGCTAGTGCCGTGATGACTAGGCGTGGGCGCCCAATCCAACAATTGAGCGTTGTGGCACCAGGCGACGAGCACCGCAGCGCTCAGACGTGTACGACAGCGCTGCGGCGCTGGAGATGGGAACAGTATCCCAAAATAAGGAAACTTCATTATTTCGTCTCCCACTTGTTTCAGGACCCCTTAATATGACTCCTACACATATATGGTAAACCTAAGGCGTCCCAAAGCCTATATAAAGGCTATCAATTGACTTGTAAACACATCTTTGTAATCATCAATAATCTTTGTGATAGGTTGAGAAATCGTAGTGATCATCAACAATCTTTGTGATTTTTTATGAGAGAAAATCCCTAGAGTGACATAGAGAGTTATCTTTGTGATCTTTCTTGTAAAATGCATACTTTGTGAGTGCCTTGTGATTCATAATAAGATAAGAGTGTGATCTTGATCCGCCGTGAACGTAGGCAAGTTGTCGAACCACGTAATTCTTTGTGTGTTCTTCTTCTACCCATTCTCTCTTTATTTCATAATTTACTTGTTCTGCATATATTGCTTGGGTGATTTTGCTTGTTTGTGTGCTTCCGCTTCAACATCTATCAATAATAAAGTGAACATTCAGGTAAATTTCTCTCTACTTTGCTTGATACATTTTTTTTCTATTTTCTCACACTTTTTGAGAAAATACAAAGATTAGTGTTTTTTTTTTGTGTTAGCATACTCAGAGCTGCAATGGCTAACACTACTTCTGAAAATCATACTCAGATGAGATCCTCATCTCTTGAGTCGAATCTTAACAATTTATCCATCAGACAGTCTAGCACCTTAACAAACTCTGTGAATGGTGGATTTGCTAGTGCATACTTAGCACAATCAAACTATAAACAGAAGTTCAAAGGTGGTTACAAAGGCAAGAATGTTGTTGGTTACAACTAGAACTACAATGGAGGGAACTGGAACAACAACAAGAAGAACAAAGGAAAATCAAGTTTTCAAGGCAAGGGAAAGTCCAAGATTGTGTGTCAGATGTATTTTAACATAGAGCATGGTGCTTTAAAGTGCTGGAGTCTTTTTGGTGAGAACTTTGAACCACCAGTGCAGACTAATAACAATCAACAAGTATAGGTTTTTTTTTTTGGCTACATCAAGACCACCTCAAGATGAGAATGAAGATCAGTTTTGGTACCTAGATAGCGGTGCAACAAATCATATCTCCAACAACACAAATAATCTGGATTCAAAATCAGACTTTAGAGGTAAGAATCATTTGTTTGTTGGCAATGGTCATGCATTGAAAATCATGCACATTGGCACCAGCATTTTGCACACACTTGATGATACACAACCTATAATCTACAAAATGACCAAAAACTTGATCAGTATTTCTAAACTAACCCCTGAAAATAAATTGAGAATTGAAATTAAAAACAATGCTTGTGTTGTTATGGATACAAAGAGGAAATTTTTACTTAGAGGAATGGCTAGATAAAGCTTATATCAGCTCCACAACACTAATTTCAGAACTCATTCTCCTACTATAAATGTCATTACTATAGCTAAAACACTAGTCTTAAATCTTTTTGCACATTGTGATATAAATAAGACCTGTTGCAAGCAAAAGTCTGATATACATATTGCCTCAGAGATCAAGACTAGTTCTGTTAATTAAAATGTTTAAGATTTACAACAATGTACATGCATTTCTTAAAATAAACTCATTGAAGTGTTAAATAATAGGGTTGGCACCCAAATCTGGCAGTACTGGAGAAAATTATGAATACTTGTAATGTTGGTATAAAGCTCAATAAAAATTTTCTTTTTAAACTGTGCAAAGCCTGTCAGTTAGGAAAAAATCACCTACATCATTTTGACTTGTCTAAAACAAAAACAAAAACAGCCTTAGAATTGATTTCAGGGGAAGGGTATAAGTATTATGTCAGTTTTCTTGATGATTTGTTTAGATATACCATCTTTCTCCAAGAAGCCTAATCTTGTTGACAATCTGTAACAACTTGTCAGAATACTCCTTAAACTTCTCTGCTTCTTTCATCTTTTGCATCTCAAATTCCCTTCTCAAGCTTAGTATTTGCATCTGCTTTGATCTAGCATTGCCTTGATACTCTTGCTTGAGCAGGTCATATGTTTGTTTTGTTGTCTCACAAGTCATGATTTTTATAAATACCACTTTTGAAATAGATAAAAACATGCATGTTTTAGCTTTGAACATTCTCCTCCTCTCCTCTCTCTGATTTCGAATTTGAACAGACAGTAGAATCTTCAAGTAGTGTTGCAATTTCACCCGTTTCTATCAAGTCCCATAGATCATTTGCTTGTAAGAAAGCTTCTATTCTTATTGTCTAAATTTGATAATTGTCACTAGAAAAGATTGGTGACATAACCATATAATTATTTTCTGCCATCCCTTTGATTTGGTTTGATGAAATGTTGAAGGAATGAAAGAAGTAGTTCTGGATCCCTTAAGAAAAAGGCCTTTGATGTCAATTGTTGGTTTTGAATAATAAAAATAGAACTGAAACTTCTTTAACAACTGAACGTTGTTGTATTTCAATTGAAATTGATTAAGAAGAATATAAAACTTTAAATACTGCATAATAAGAGTTCAAACATAACTCAAACTCCTTATTTTATCTAACAAACAATTTGAATTGAATCTTAACTAAAATTTAAACTCAAATTTAAAAAATCATCATTTATTGTCCTGATCTTCAGCAGTAATTATAGTACTTATCAACAGAAAGATTCTCCTATAGGATTAAATATTTACATAGAATAGTTTCTTTCTCAATATTAACCAGATAAAACAGTTTCTGAGGTCAACTCTCTCTCTCTCTACAATTTTCTATAATTCCAGCTAGAGAAGATACTGTCAAGAGAAAGAGAAAAAAGAAAAAACACTAAAGAAGAAGTTAAATGCAGGCATGTAATGAAACAATTGTGAATTTACAAAAAAATAAAATAAAAGGTGTCATAGTTGCCTAATGACCATACCGAGGATTCAAATTATAATAATATAGAAAACCAAATACTATGAGGAACACTACATAAATAAATTCTATTGAGAACATAGGCCGGCAGCAATCTATTGGTCAAAGGTTAAAAAGCAAGATAAGATAAGCAAGAAAATTGAAAAATGGACAAAAGAAAGTATTAGCAGGAAGAAACATTTTCACTTGAAAGCAGATATTAGAAGCAGCAGAAAAATGTTTATCCTGAATAGTAATGCAAGAAATACAGATTAAAAGAAAAAAAAAATACTTACACCACAATATTCCACCTTCTGTTGATTTATGTAATGCAATTGAAAGAGCTTGGAATTGATAGACTGACGTAGGTTGATATGCTTATATCTGAGCCAGGTTGTTCGGACTCGTGACAGTAGATACCAGCTTGCTGATTAAAGGATAGCAATTCTGTTCAAGACATGAAACTGCCTATAATATAAGGGCAAAGTTAAACAGTATTTAATTTTAAATGATCAAAGCAATTATAACTGCAAATGAGTATAAGAATTTGCACTGCAGGTATAACAAGTACAAACTGCTATATGATAATAGACTAAAACAAGTACAGGTTCATTTTTCAAATCCTTTTATCTGTCCCACTTATTGGAACTTCCAGACAGAAACAGAATAAATTGGTGTTCCCTTCCATCCTTTAGTTAAGCATTTCCCATTGAGAGTTAATGTGCAAGAACTCCCACAGGGTTACTTTCTGATCACCAGATTTGCTTGATACAAAGATGATGTGGTCAGCTCTTCCTATACCATCCCAAATCTAGCGAGAAAGGCCCTCCAATAATCAATCTTTTCATGACAAATTGTCCTATCTTCACCCTCGTTTGCAACAATATTTCTGATCGCATGACTCAGGTATATAGCTTCGATAGACATCCATATTTGGATCAATCCTTTCTAGGCAAACCTCAACACTATCAAATATTGCACCGTAGAAAAAGAGTGTTTCACTGAAACGGTCCATGAAAACTTGTGAATTATGGTTTGCCTCAACTTCTATGACCACCATTACACATGGTTGGAGATTCTGTATTACTGTCATTAGAGATTCCAAACAATCAGGCTTTCTTAGTAAGGACTCAAGAGAGAACACAGAATAGACAACGAGGACTTCATCGTCTCCTAACTCCAAGTTATCTTTCTTGAGATCTTTAAAATCAGATGCCATAACCATTTTAAATGATAATGGTAAGTTGATGGTATCAGTAAAGTCCATCAACCTCTTCCCTATTTCCTGTACCCTCAGTTTTGAAGTTGTTGTTCCCATAGCAGTAATCTTAAGAAGTTCAAGGGGGCAATTATTTTGAGCCACAAGAGCTTGCATCAAGACCATCCACTGCACCCCCGTTCTGATTTCAAGATCAATTATGTGAACCCTTTTTGCCTTGATTATGTTTTCTACAATGGCTTGGATTCCAGTGAATTGGGTTGGCTGAATGAAGGGAAGTTCTTGGAGACATGCCAACATGGTAGGGTTTGGACTTGTCATTGCCTCCTCTATATTAAGTTGATATCTATTATCATCCTTCAATCCCTGTGATGAAATTCTCCCTGTTACTCGATCAATCCTCTCTGGAAGAGCTTCAACAAAATAGTACACTGCTCTTTGAAATGGATTACCAGTAATTGAAGACAAATTGTTGCATATGTTGAGTAATGCACTTCATCATATTCCCAATTGCTAACTTTCTCTGCAGAAGCTAGAAGAAACTGAGCTAGTTCCACACTTTTATTATCCTCATAAGAGAGCCTCAAGAGAGCATAATCACTGGGGTGACTGGGGAGATCACCAGGACTGTGGGAAAAATATTGAACGAGTCGCGCTCTTGCTACCTTCATGACTTGTTCGGTTGATAATGCCAGGGTGCCAGTCCCACTGCATACTGTGTTATAGCCTGGCTTTGAAAATTTTTCCCTTTCAAATGCTTGAATTCACTCCAGTAATGCTTCAGAAGTTCTAATGTCGCTAAGGAAAGTTTACAGGGGCGTTTAGTCTCTGCTTCACTTTGATTTGAGGTTTTAGAATGGTTTGCGCTTAGCTCTGCGGTTGCTGGTAAGTTTAAATCTGTCTCTCAGAATTTCACTTCTAGGATTGATCTCAGAATTTGAACTACCTTGAGAGCTCAATGACATTGTTTCTCAAATGGTTGACAGCATTTGTGATCACAAAATAGAGCACTCCGTTCCCTCTTAAATCACAAAGAAGGTCAAAACGAAAGATACAATCATAACGAAAAATGTCAGACAAGAAAACGGAAGCTTTGATGCTTACTTGTCGACATGATCAACTCACTGTGAAATTTGTAGGGCTTCTAATGGTTGTCTGACAGACCAAAACAAGAATTAGTGTCGGAATAGATCAGGAAGCCACCAAACAAATCAGAACACTGCAGGAGTTTTCAATGATTAATTCACCTCAGAAGTTCAGTCAATGACAATATGGTTAAAAGCATCAAACAGAGAATGAAATCAGCAACGTAAACAAGATTACAAGCTGGATGAAGGTTGTACAGCATACACCCCACCTAGTTAATAAAAATATTAAATTAAAACAACTAATATCTAATTTTATAAAAAAAATTCCATACAGAAGTGTATTTCTTGTATAGCTAAAGACATATTTATTAGGTACATACTGTATTCATCAACCTCATTAGATAATACAGGCAAATTATTTAGACGTCTAAATATTCATATGTATAAAAAAACCATAAGCCTTACTATGTACTTTTTCTTAACGAATTCATAATATTGCAAAGGCACACGGGAACCTAAATTGAGATCATGATGGAATTTTACAAATAAAATTTAATTTACCATTTCCATAGTGAGTTGTGAATTTGAGCCTCACTATTTCCATAGCAAGTGTTTACAGCTTACCAGTGAAATCTTTTGGTGAACATATTAGACATGCATAAAAGATCAAAAGCAGAATGATAGAAACAGATTATTGATGGATAATAATCTACGTCAAGCAAGACTGCAAGCAATTAGAGAGCATCTTTTCAAACTTTGTGAAGGGAAGCTGTCTGATAGTTTAGATAAGGCTAACAGCTATGTCAATTCATCTCAAGAAGCCAAAAAAAGCTAAGCTGGGATTTGGGATATTCCTCAAAGCTGGAATTCTTTTAATCACAAATGCTACCAACTGTCCCGAGGCATATTTGTGTTAAGACAACTGGATTTTTTCACTAAAAATAATGTCAACTTGATTAGAAGACCTATAAATTCACTGTGTTTTCATCTACATCTGAATCTGTTTTCTGAATTCTCAACCATTCATCTGGTGACTAACTCATTTGGCTCTATATGAAAATCCATGCCCCAAAAGAGTAAGGCAAAAGTCTATCTTCATTAAGCTAAAGATTTGTTTTTATTTAAGATCTGAAGTTGATGATTATTCATTCAGACATTGACAGCAGACAATGTGAAAGTTAAGATGTGGTATGCCCGTGGTTGGACTTGCAGAGAAGAACATATCAATATGGAATTCCTATGTAAATAGTGATTACCACTGTTCTCAAATTCATTCAAGAAAAATGAATCATCAAACAAGCACAACTATGGGACTAGCATTTCATTTTTTGTTGCAGACAACATAAACTTTCAAACTAACATGATTTCAAGAAAAAGTGGCAAAGAAACATTAGAACCAGAAGATAAGACAACTACCACGTGAACTTTTTGTGATCATCATAAGATGAACCTTATTCATTATCCAGTTGAACAAAGCAGAACGTAATGCTGGTGACCTGATGCAGTATTCACATGAGGCATGCCCTGTTCAGGAACAATGCTTTCCAAGACATCAATGATCACCAAGCATGGCATAAGCATGTCCAGCTCATATAGTTGATCAGTAATCAAAAACAACAAATTGTTGATATAGAGCAAAGTGGAAACTGAGGCTGAAGCTCTAGAAAGGTAACGTATGAGAAACTCAAATTGGAATTTCAATTCCTCTCTATTGATCTCGTCAAATGAACTTCCAAACAGAAACTGAATGAATTGGTGTACCGTTCCACCCAACAATTAGGCTTTTTCCGTTCAATTCTATTGTACAAGAACTCCCACAAGCAAATTTCTTCACCAGAAGGCTTGATTGATACAAGGATGCCATACTCAGCTCTGTCTCCTCCATTCCATAAGGGGCAAAGAATGCCCTCCAAACATCAAACTTCGCACTTTAAATCTTCCTTTCCTCTCCTTCAGTTGCCACTATGTTTCTGATTCCCTCACGAAAGTTCATTGATTCCATAATAAACCTTTGTGGTTCATCTGGTTTCATGCAAGCATCCAGGCAATCAAAATATGCACTGAAGAAGAAAAGAGCTTCAATGAAGTGGTTCACAAAGACTGGTGAGTTGTGGTTTGCCTCAACTTCAGCAAACACCATTATACTGGGATTAATGTTTCGTATCACTTTCATTACATTTTTCCAGACTATTTGGGAATGCAATCATGCTCCTTAGTGACATTAGAGCATACACAGCCACCATTTCCTCTGCATCTATCTCAAAGAGATTTTCTTTAAGATCTAGCATGTCTGATACCATAACTAAACTATATGAAACTGGCAAGTTCATGCTCTGGGCAAAACTCATTAACCTCTTACACGTATCCTCCATTAAGTGTTTTTCTGTAGTTCCAACAGCAGTAATCTTGAGAAGCTCAATGGGGCACTTGTATCGAGAAGCAAGAGCTTGCATCAATACTGTCCACTGCACCCCGCTCCGGATTCGTAGATCAATTACGTGAATCCTCTCTTTGCCTCAGCCACATTTTCCACAATAGCTTGGATCCCAGCAAATTTTATAATCCTGGAGAAGGGAATTTCTTCATGATATGCCAGGGTAGAGGTGTTTGCACCCATCATTTCCGCATCAACATCAAATGGCTGCTTTTTCCCCACTTCCTTTGATGTATTCTTCCTGTTTCAGAATCAATCTTCTCTCGAAGAGCTTCAGCAAAATAATAAACTACTCGTTGAACAGGATTCCCTTTATTGGAAGACAAGCGATCACACTGGTTGAGCAATCTGGTGGCATGTTCATACTGCTGTTCACCTACTTTCTCAGCAGAAGCCAAAAGGAACTCAGCAAGCTCTACATCTATGATTTGTGGTATCGGAGCTTCTAGTTGAAGGAGGTTACTATTTACATATACAATTATTATTTACGTATACATGCACTGTTTATATGTATGGGTACTATTTATGTGAAATAGTGGGAGCTGATCCTAACAGAAAACAGTTCATGGTGAAAAGCAATGGTGGTAAAATACGAAGTTAAGAAGTTTAATAGAGGTAATTTTACATTGTGAAAAATGAAAATAAATGCGATTTTAAAAAAAAACAAGTGTTTAGAAGCAATTGATGAAAGGTCCGTTGGTATCACTGATGATATCAAGTGGAATGAGATTGACAGTAATGTAGTTGCTGATCTGCATCTAGCACTTGCTGATAATGTGCTATCCAGTGTGACGGAAAAGAAGATAGTAAAAGAGATCTGGGATACTCTCATAAAATTGTATGAGACCAAATCTTTACACAACAATATCTTCTTAAAAAAGAGATTATATACTCTTCAAATGGCAGAATCCACTTCAGTGACAGAGCACATCAACACGTTAAATACTCTATTTTTCCAACTCACTTCCTTGGGGCATAAAATAGAGGCAGGTGAACGTGCGAATGATTTTACTTCAAAACCTACCAGATTCGTATGATCAACTCATCATCAACTTGACGAATAATATCCTAACGGACTTCTTAGTCTTCAATGATGTTACAGCTGCTGTACTAGGAAAATAATGAAGACGAAAAAATAAAGAAGAAAAATAGGAATATTCGCAGCAAGCAGAAGCTTTGACAATGATGAGAGGTAGATCAACAGAACGTGGCCCTAGTAGGAGTCAAAATCATGGTAGACCAAAATCCAAAAGTAAGAAGAACGTCAAGTGCTACCATTGTGGCAAGAAAGACCATTTGAAGAAGGATTGCTGGGGATTGAAGAAAAGTGCAGAGGACAAACCGCAAGGGAATATTGCAAGCACCTCAGATGATGGTAAAATTTTATACAGCGAGGCAGCAACAGTTGTTGAAAGCAGAAAACGGTTCTCTGATGTATGGCTCATGGATTCTGGAGCTACATGGCACATAACCTCTAAGAGAGAATGGTTCCATCAATATGAACCTACCTCTAGAGGATCTGTATATATGGGGAACGATCATGCTTTAGAAATCGCTGGAATAGAATCCATCAAGATGAAGATGTACAATAATACTGTTCATATTATCTAGGAGGTGCGACATGTGAAAGGCCTCAAGAAGAATCTTTTGTCATTGGGACAATTAGATAACACTGGGTGTAAGACCCAAATTGAAAATGGGATAATGAAAATTCTCAAAGGCGTGCTTGTAATAATGAAGGCAGAAAA
Organism: Ailanthus altissimus; assembly: GCA_946807835.1. NCBI lineage: Eukaryota > Viridiplantae > Streptophyta > Magnoliopsida > Sapindales > Simaroubaceae > Ailanthus > Ailanthus altissimus. Next base: position 26,843,892 of record OX327703.1, on the reverse strand, counting down.
GGTTGCTGCAAATTTGTACATGCTTAATGGAGAAACACTGCAGGAAGGAGATGCATCTGTTGCATCAACTAGTTCAGCAGAAGAGTCAACGATAATGTGATATCGCAAACTAGGCCATATGTCAAAACGAGGTTTGGAGATTCTCTCTGATCAAAATTTACTTCCTGGGCTCAAATCGGTTCATTTACTTTTCTGTGAGCACTGTGTTACAAGTAAGCAGCATAGATTAAAGTTCAGCACATCCAGTTCTAGAAGTAAAGAAATTCTAGAATTGGTCCACTCTGATGTTTAGCAAGCACCGATGATATCCTTAGGAGGAGCGAGATATTTTTTATCATTCATAGATGATTACTTCAGGAGATGTTGGGTGTATCTAATCAAAATGAAGTCATATGTGTTTAAAGCTTTCAGAATATTCAGAGCGCGGGTAGAACTTGAATCAGAAAAGAAGATCAAGTGTTTAAGGACAGATAATGGAGGAGAATATACTGGTGAGAATTTTATTGCATTCTGTCAACAAGAAGGCATCAAGCGGCAATTCAGCACAGCTTACATGCCTCAGCAGAATAGAGTAGCAGAGCGGATGAACAGAACCTTGTTGGAGAGAACAAGAGCTATGTTAAGAACTGCAGGTTTAGCCAAGATATTTTGGGCTGAAGCAGTCAAAACCGCCTGTTATGTGGTAAATCGGTCACCATCAACAGCAATCTATTTGAAGACACCGATGGAGATGTGGACTGGGAAACCAGTTGATTATTCTCGCCTTCATACATTTGGAAGTCCTGTGTACGTGATGTATAATCCCCAAGAAACAACGAAGCTGGATCCAAAATCCAGAAAATGCCTTTTCTTGGGATATGCTGATGGAGTCAAGGGGTATCGCTTGTAGAATCCCATTACCCACAAGGTCGTCATCATCAGAGATGTGATATTTGCAGAAGATAAACTGCAAAGGAATGATAAGGATGATAGTACAGTGAAAGAAAATCCAGAGATTGCAACAGTACAAATGAAAAATAATCAAGTACAAGAAGATTTAGATTCTTCTGAAGCAGCACCAAAGCATGAAGAACAAGAACCAGTAGAGTCTGAGGCTACAGATGATCGTCGATCAACTTGTGAGAGACGACCACCATCATGGCACTCGAAGTATGTCATGGAGGCTCATGTTGCATACTGCCTTCTAACAGAGGATGGAGAGCCAACAACTTTCCAGGAGGCTTCTAAAAGTCAAGATGTTTCTCTATGGATGACAGCAATGCAAGAAGAGATTGAAGCCTTGCATAAGAACAAAACATGGGGGCTGGTTGCACTATCACGTGGAAAAAAAGCCATTGGAAACAAATGGGTCTACAAGATCAAACGGGATGGCAATGACTAAGTGGAGCGATATTGTGCGAGATTGGTGGTGAAAGGTTATGCTCAGAAAGAAGGTATTGACGTTAATGAGATATTTTCCCCTGTGGTTCGACTCATGATAGTCAGAATAGTCCTAGCAATGTGTGCTATATTTAACTTACATCTAGAGCAGCTAGATGTAAAGACAGCTTTTCTTCATGGAGAACTTAAAGAAGAAATTTATATGCTCCAACCAGAAGGTTTGAAAGAAGAAGAAAAAGAGAACTTGGTTTGCAGGTTGAACAAATCTCTGTACGGTCTCAAACAGGCGTTGAGGTGTTGGTACAAGAGATTTGATTCCTATATCATCAGCCTTGGATACAACAGACTTAGTTCAGACTATTGTACATACTACAAAAAGTTTGAAGATGATAATGATTTCATTATTTTACTATTGTACGTGGATGACATGTTGATGGTAGGCCCCAACAAAGATTGAGTCCAAGAATTGAAGGCACAGTTAGCTAAAAAATTTGATATGAAGGACTTGGGACCAGCAAACAAGATTCTAGGGATGCAAATTCACAGAGACAGAAATAACATGAAGATTTGGCTTTCTCAGAAGAACAACTTAAAGAAAACCTTATGGTGCTTCAACATGCAAAATTGTAAGCCAATTAGTACCCTTCTTCCTGTTAATTTCAAGTTATCCTCTAAGATGTGTCCTAGCAAAGAAGTAGAGAGGAAGGAGATGTCTCGAATACCGTATGCATCAGCAGTGGAAAGTTTAATGTTCACTATGATTTATACCAGACCAGACATTGCACAAGCAGTAGGAGCAGTTAGTAGATACATGACGAATCCTGGTAGAGAGCATTGGGGTTATGTCAGGAGGATCCTTAGATACATTAAGGGTACCTCAGATATTGCTTTATGTTACGGAGGATCAAATTTTATTGTTAAGGGCTATGTGGATTTAGATTTTGCAGGAGACCTTGATAAAAGAAAATCCACTACTGGCTATGTGTTTAAACTTGCAGAAGGAACTGTAAGCTGGGTTTTAAAACTGTAAACTGTTGTGGCATTATCTACTACAGAAGCAGAATATATAGCAGCTACACAAGCTTGCAGGGAAGCAATTTGGATACAAAGATTACTAGAGGAGCTCGGGCACAAGCAAGAGAAAGTTAAATTATTTTGTGATAGTCAGAGTGCTTTGCATATTGCAAGGAATCCAACTTTTCATTTAAGAACGAAGCACATAGGTGTTCAATATCACTTTGTTCATGAAGTGGTAGAAGATAAAAGTGTGGATATGAAAAAAATTCATACAGATGATAACCTAGCAGATGTGTTGACCAAGCCCACCAATACCAACAAGTTTGTATGGTGCAGATCATTGCATGGCCTAGCAGACACGTAGGCAACATGACTTTGGCGAAGAAGAAAGAATGGTGTGGAGACTTGATTGATTCTCAATCAAATTTCCAAGTGAGAGAAATGCTGGTAGCTGGCACCATGTGCCAGCTACATAATTGCTAGCACACGGTGCCAGTAATGGTGGACAGTCATTTCTTGACTATCCACCATGCCAAACTCTCCCTATAAATGGGAGAGTTTAGCAATTTATTTTTCAATGAAAATTAGAGAGAGTTTTAAAAGTTTTGAGAGAGTTTTTGAGTGATTTGAGAGAATTTGGTGTATTGAGATTTTGGGTTGTAAGGTTAAAATACTACAATACTTGTATTCTCTATTTTTAATAGTAAAAGATTTTTCTGTCTTCGCCCGTAGACGTAAGCTAAAAGTCGAACCACATAATCTTGTGTTTGTCTTATTTTTATTTTTATTATTTTTTTCAATTTCGCTTTAACTATAATCCTACGTCACCCTTCAATTTTCAGACCAGAAAGGTTAGAGAAAGAAAGGTCAAAGGGATTGCTAAGCATAGAGACAATATCCTCAAACTGCTCGAGAAGATGAACGGATGAACCTTTCTCCAGCGATTCTCATGATTTCTTCAGTTGACAATTTTCGACTTTCCACCTTTGTGAATGTTGTATAATTGGTTGGCTCAACTCTTCTATTCCCATTCAATCTTTTGAACCCACTTCCATAATTCTTTAGTAACTCAAGAGATGCTAAAGAAAATGGGAGTTACTTTTCCATTTTGGTTCAATAACATCTTGAATTCCAGTTGGGATGTCACCAATCTTTGCAATCGCCTCCAGACACGTTTGTATTGGTGGCAAAGCATTATCCAACCTAGATTATCAAGAAGCTCATACTTAGAATACAACTGTTCTTGCTGTTCTGGTTGTGGATATTTGGAGAAAATAAATCCTTCTTGTGATGAGACATCTTGATAAAATCCATAATCAGAATAAAATTAATCAATAGCTCCAGACTCTCCCCAGTCCTCCACTCCATAAGAACTAAGAAATTGTTTCCCTATGATCCCTCCTTCCACACTCTCAAAACCATTATCTGTAGAGCTAAGTTTATCTTGAACTTCACCATGGCTAAAACCCTCCAAAGAGAACACCAAATTCTCCATCTCTGTAACACCCGTTTTTACAGGGCAGTAAAAAAAAGTTATAAAAAATTTATTCAAACTTTATTTAAGCATAGGGATAAGAATAAAGATAATAATAAAGATAAATTTTGAAATTCTAAATTATGTCATATTTGAAGAATTACGTTTGTATAATAATTATTAATAAAAAAAGATGTGTATAGAAGAAAAATTAAAAAAATATGTATTTAAAATAATTATTAAAATAAAATAATTAAGAGTTAAATATTTAGAGACGTGATTTTGAAGGTAGTAAAAAGTACTCGTAATAAAAATAAATTCATATAACATTAATTTTATTCAAGATTAGTTTTGAGTTTATTAGTTCTCATTTATTTCTTTTTTTTTTAATGTTATAGGAGGGAAGAGAAGAATTTGGAAAAAACTAAGATTGATTCATCAAATTGTGAATGGATTATATATTTAAATAAATTTCAGTATTTAATATATATATAGTCGAATTATTCATTATATTTTAGTAGAATTCTTTTCTGAAGTAGCTACAATTTTCGTTTGATTTCTTCTTTTAAGCTCTAATTTTCGTTTGATTTCTTCTTTTAAGCTCTTCATCATTATAGTTCCTAATTGTTTAAAGCAATGCGGCAAGTTTCGTCGGCATCAAACTAGATAATATATATAGACACGATTTTGGAAAGTTGGTTTATTGTGATAGATTTATTGCCTGGAGTGGTCAAAAGAATTTTATGAAAACAAAAGGGTTATTGCTTATTTATTTATTTATTTTTGTTGAAACAATCCGTCAATTATCTTTTCATGAAAATTACAAAAATTAAACAAACATTTTGTTTTAAAGTTTTATTCTAAATAAATGTGTGTCTAAGAATCATAGTTACTGTATTTAACTAATTATTGGTTTACATAAATATTTTGCCCAAAAACTATATATTAGATATGAATTATAGTTATACAAAAAATTTCTACTATTATGAGACAAGATTTATGGTTACAGAATGATTTTATATAAATTTTTCTCTTAATTATAATTCTTAAGTACGTGCTGTATTCATGATTAATGATTTTCAATATTAATAATTTTGAATCTATATAGTGTTGTCATTATTTTGAAAATTGACATTTTTTTTGGGGTAAAGAAATTGGTAGTGTTTCTTTTTCTTAAATGACTAGATGAATAATTTTAGATAAATTATAATTCTCATTACAATATACACGTTTATTTCAAAGAGTTGTTTTTTTTTTTTTTTTGGTACTTCTTTAAGACTTCTTAAGTTTGGCTATTATTAAAGCTTTCGTAATTATTTTCCCAGTGTAAATATCTTTGGTTTAATATATATATATATATATATATATATATATCTTTAAACAAATAGTTTTAACTTTATTTCAAATGTTTATTTAAAACTTCAGAATGTGGGCTTTAAAAGATTGTTTTTTATGACTAATAAAAATGGTGGCATCTATTTTAAATCTGATCATTTTTTTTATGTTAATTTATTTATTAAATAATTTTTTAGCAATATTTATTTAGATTATTTTTTTGTATTCCAAAATTCTTCCTTATGCATATTATTTACACATTTTGTATTCTGTTGAAGCCTTATTATTGAAATTGGAAATGAAATTCTTTCAATAGTTTGATACTAGATAGATTAATCATAGGATTATATTTTTAAATTCAATAGTTTTCAATTACCTAACATGTATTATTTTCTATTTAGTTATAAATTCAGGTTTTGGGGACCCGTTCAAGCATATACAGAGACTTTGGGCTGTGTGTTTGGACGCCTAACCCTTTGGCGGCATAGCTCTACGCATACGTGTACGACCAATTAGTATTTTTGCTCTATCTATGCGATATAATGCCGTCAGGTGTATAACCAGCTTATCCTTTTTGCTCTACCTATGTGTTAATAGTTGCATCGGGTGTATGATCAATTATTTTTCTTGGGTACTTGTTGGGTGCCTTTTTCAGCTACTAGTATAATATTAAATAAAAAATTCAGTCAAATTATTTTACAGAAAGATAAAAAATTTAAAAACTTTTCCTCAGGTGCAAAAATATTTTGTTAAATATTACATATGGAATTAGTATATTCTAAACGAATTTTTTTTTACGATATATTATTATAGTCAACATAGTATAAAATAAAAAACATATCTTGAATATATATGCGTCCACTTACAAAGTTTTATGCTCACTTTCTTTTTTTAAAATTTTTCCTCTCCAGGTTGTTACGTTTCAGCTAGGGCGTGTTAGATTTCTTAAAGTCGGCCATGAAGTGTTGCAAAAGACTTTTTAATTCATTTCTTTTATTAGAACTTAGTAGAGATATTTTAGTATTTGTGTTCATGGATGATAATTTCATGTTCTCAATTTTTTTATCACTCGTAAAATACTTTTTGGTTGTATTTTATTTTTTCTTCTTTCGAGGAAATTTTATAATTGAATAAAATTTTGATACACTAAATTTTATTCAAGTTAACTGTGTTAAGAGTTAAGAACATGCCTAACCAGAAGAGAGGTTAGGTCGTATTAATCTCAACACAAAAACTAGCTCAGATTGGTCTGTCAATTTTTGCTGGAGCACATTACTATGCTTGTAAGTACGAGTATTTCTAGATATAAATGAGCCGATAGATTTTTTAGTTCTCTTGTTCACACTTTCAATTACAATATTCTTCTTTAAAAAGTTCTTAACACAATTCATCTAACAACAAACATTGATATTAACAGGTTGGTGTTACCGAGGTGGCCTCTATTGTAAGATCATATTATATGAAAGCCACTTGGCTAAATTTTTCCTCAAGAACTGATGTTAAAGATTCGTACATATCAATGTATGTTAAAGATTCCCTAAATCATACATAGATTTAGTTAAACTGTTAAAGATTCAAATAAGTGGAATCCAAACAATGATGTTTCAAAAAAGCCTCAATCAATTTGATATTATCATATAGGAACTTTCTACATAAAAATTTTCTAAGAAAATCGGCTAAGACCATTGCAGAAACTAATAAATAAATAGCGAAGGTCGCCCAAAAGACGAGCTTTATATGAATATTGTACAACAAAGATGTTGAAGCAGAAGTAATCAAACAAGCAAATATCTTAAGTAATATAATACAAAAATAATACATAGAATTTACGTGGTTCGGCAATTTACCTACGTCTACGGCGAATCAAGATCACACTCTCTTATTATTAAATCTCAAAGCACTCACAAATTATACATTTTATAAGAAAGACTCACAAAGAACTTATTCTCTTTGGTAAACAAGGGATTTCTCTCACAAAGAATCGCAAAAAATACTTAGATTACTTAAATATCACAAAGATCATTGTGTTGATCATTAAAAGATGTTTACAAGTGAATGGATTAGAACGACCTAGATTAACCCTAAACATATAAGAGTCATTTTAAGGAGACTTGGAACAAGTGAAAAATTCACAAAACAAACCAAAACGGGAAACTGTTTCCCTGATTGAGGCGGAGCCCACTCCCTGGTCGCTGCGACTGTAGTAACCAGTATCCACAACCAGTAAGAATAAATATTTATATATGTATAAATATACGTATTTTATTTGTATGTAGGTGATACTTGATTTATATATTGTTATTAGTAGTGTTTGTATAGGTTAAGGTCATGCTATTAGCATTGGGTTTAATTGCAAGATTTTAGATTTATTTTAGGGACCAAATTGTAATACTTTGAAAGTTTTGGGGGCAAATTCGTAAATATTAAAAATTAGCCTCTTAGTATAAAAATACACTTTTGAAACCCTAATTCTCTCATTTTTCTCGAGTTATCCCTTTTAGAGTGAGAAAAGAGAGAAAGAAAGGGGAGAGAAAGAGAAGAAGAAGAAGAAAAAAAAAAAGAAATTAGAATTTTGGATTTTAAGAGGTATATCACAACTATTTCTCAATTTATTGGTATTAATTAAGTTAATTCCTTTAATTTTTTATTTATGGAAATATGTATAATTGAGTATTTGATGTATATTTCGTAAGATATTGTGAGAATTGATGATGATCTATGTAGAGAGCTTGATAAATCATGATGAATTACAGAATTTCTATTTGATAGTCTCTTGATCCAGAAATTTAATAAATTGTTGTGATTCGATTCTGGTATTTAATTTTGAATATATTAAATTAGACATGTTTATAATTATCTGAGACTTTGAATCGATTGAAAATTCAAGAAATTGAATTTATAGTGAATTTACCAAAATGACCCTGAAATTCTGGAAATTTCCTGTGTGAACAGTATGATACAGTGGCAAACAATTTTTAGCCTACTGAATGATCTTCAAAAATTACAAATTTGTTTAATATGATAAGTGTATATGTCTAATAGGATATACTCAAAATTGAGAAGTTAGATCAATGTGGTTAAATTGTTATGATTTTCTAAAGAGTGTTAGCTTATTGCAGTATTTGATTAACAGATTTTTACAGTTATAGAATAAAATAGTTTTAAAACACTTTTGGCAGTGATTTTAATATGAAATATTTATCATAGATTTAGGTGTGTTTAAGAGTAATTATGTGGTATTTTTATAATTTTTGAGTTAGTATATAATTTTATAAAATTGGGAGATTGAATACTGTTCAGTAAGTATCTTGATCCTGTCAGGTTAGTAGTTTGGATTCGATGGTGTGTATGGAATGGATTGTGTAATAATTTTGATATAATATTCATATATAAGAAGGATATATGAGTCAAGAATGATATATTCTGATTTTGGAGTAATTGGACATCATTTGATGTATTAGAAAATTTTGTTAAGTGTAAGTGTTCAGAATAACAGGTTTTGAGAAATCAAGTATTTAGACCAATTTGATGTGATAAATGCATTGTGTATAATTTTGTAAGCTATTTAAAGTATTTTTGAATTGTGAGACTTATGAAAGGATTAATCTCCATTGATAGGTTAAGGAGATTTAAGCCTTGTAGCTGAAAGTGTTAAGAGGTAAGTATACTAGATTTTTTATTGAAATCACAATAAACGTAGTAATTGTTTTGTATGATTTTGTAAATGTGGTTAGGAATATGTTTATGTTATGTTAAAGTATATTTTGATATGAAATGTGAAGATATGTATTTATGAATATGAGCATGGACATACATGACATACATGTGTTTTTGAAGTGAGCTTTCAAAGTGAAATGTGTTTAACAAAGAGAGCTTTTGAAGTGTAATATGTCCATGAGAAACATTTTGTGTTTTGAGGATGCTTGAACTCACTGTTGACTTAGTAGGCATCTTATGTGATTTGTGGAGCCTTTATGTATGGCCTTTCCTTCGGGATTGGTATATGTTATGTGTTCCGTATGTAGGGAGGATCCTATTGGTACCTAAAAGAAGATTGAGTCATCACATTCGTGTGGTGGCGTATGGGTACATGTGAGAGGACTCACCGATGATTAGGGTGAGGGTTTGGCTCTTACCTTCGGGCTTGAGCATTATATATGTGTAATTTAAACCTCACTTGTACTATTCCTCTCATACGGTATGTCACCTACGAGTGACATTTGGCTCATTATGTGATATGTGATGTGTAAGTCCTACTAAGTAGTAGTTGAGTGATGATATTCCTATTATGTGTTTTGAAAGAATGTATAAGCGCTTACATGACATGTGATTTGATAAAATTATGATTTTGATTTATCACAACATATCATACATATGCATTGTGTACATATATGTATTTGTATTTGATATATGAAAAACAAGTATGCTTACTGAGTTTTATACTCATTATAATTTATGGTGATTTCAGGTAAATAAAGAATATATGTGCTTAACGAATTTGGCAAGGTTCCTGCTATTTCTTGAGTTCCCTAAGTTGTTAGGTTGCTGAGTGTTTCATTTCGGGACACGTGAGATATGACATTTGATTTGTCCCTATTGAATAAATACTTATGTATTATTTTATTGTGTGTGGATTGGATTTGGTTTAAGTTTCATAAGTGTGGTTATTGGATGATTTTAAATAAGATTTTGCAATGAATATATTCTGGGCTCCCAGTAACAAAGTTGCTACTGGTGACGTAGTAGAGTGTTAATCTCTGAGAAAACTCTGTGTATCTCCGGTTTAATAATTGTCCCAGTCATAATTCAATTGCTATAATTATGAAAGAAATTGAAATGAATGTTCAAATATGTTCAATAGAAGATTATGTGTATATGTTATGAGTTGATTTTTAGTGTTGAACTTACTAGCAACTTACTAAGGATTCCTATGTTGAATTAAAGTTTAAATTTTTGTGTAATATTATTTATGAGTGCACATTTTTGAATAAATATAAGTGATGTCGTGTGTCAGATCTTTTGGGTCTGGGGCGTGACAGCGACACTGGGCTTCTGGCATTGCGGCGCCCATTCACTGTTTAGGACTCGCGACGCCCATACTTGGGCATCTTCATGCGTTTTTCGTCATTCTTTTGCGTTCATCTTTAATCCTCGCGTACCTAACACACTTTACTTGCTCTCCAAATTATATTTCGATAATTTTAAATCAATTTTTTTATTAAAAAAAATAATAACCTAATCGCTTACAATTTGCAAAGAGCCTCAAAATTTCAACAATGATAGCCTACAAATTTTGTATGCTTTCTTCCATTACTCGTTAGTTTAACTAGTAATGCAAATAACATAGCAACAACCAAGCAACTTTATATTGGTTCTAATTATTCAAATGAAACAAGACAAGGCTGACCTAGTCATGGCCAAACTTTATTTTCATCACTCTGCCTGCACTTTGCTGCCATGTAGGTAAAACAAAACTAACTAGTTATGTAAAAGTTGGTTATTTTTTGCATTTTTTGCTCGTTAAATTTGAATATTCTAACCAAGAAATGCTCTGTAAAGCCCAAACAAAGAAGCCTGCCACTCTTCAAATGTTTGCAAAATCTTTATTCTTTCCCTTCCTTTCTCTTCATTTACACATTTTTTTTCCATAAATATACATTCTCACAAGTGGGTGCTTGCGCTTGCTTGTCATTGATTAAAAAAAATTAGTATGTTAGATAATATTATTTATTTGTTCATATATATATAAGATTCATATAATTTTTATTCGATATGGATGTGACATTTTTCTCATCCACTTATATGATGCCCTTGTTACAGTATGACCCAAACTTAAATTGAAGAGTCAGCATGGCCCGTAATGCCCATCCTTAGGGTTAGGACTAATTATATAATACTCTTGTGTCGATTTGGCCCAAACTTAAGAGCCAACTTAGCCAATATTACCCATACCACGAGACTAGATGTGGACGTGACATTTTTTTCATTCAATTACGTGACGCCCTCAATTTGACTTAAACTCAAACTCAAAAGTCAAATTAGTTCGTATTGCCCATTTTCAAAACTAAGAGACCCTTTAATGCCCATCTTTTTGGGATAAGATAACTCACTAATTACGTGATAATTTTTATTGGGATAATTTTTAAAGGATATACATGTAAATAAAAATTCGAATCTGTTCTAATATTATTTATTATAAATTAAGTATTTATCATTGATTCAAAAAATTAACCTGTTAAATAATATTATTTACTTACTTATATATATTCAAAATTTATTAAATTACTATTCAACGTGGAGTGACACTTGAGTTAGTTAATTTTAGTTAATTATTATCCAACAAAACGCCTATGATTTTGGGCTGAGCCCGTAAACACTACCGACTTTATCAACTACAACAACGTGACTTCTACTTTGTGAGAGGCCCACAATTAATTTCAAAATGCCAACAAAACCAATAACCTACCGCCACGTACGCAAATGGACATCGTGTGACGTGTCAAGTCACTATCCAAATTCATCGTCTCCAGCTCCATAATAAAACCCTCTCCTTTCTTTCTCTCTCGCTTTCGTTCGCATTCGTACGAAGAATTTGGTTTTCATCAGACGGTGGTGGATAGTCGATCATCAAAATCAGATCTGAAATCCAATGGCGGACGACAAGTACAATTTGAAGAACCCGGCGGTGAAGAGGATCCTACAGGAGGTCAAGGAGATGCAATCGAATCCGTCCGATGATTTCATGAGCCTCCCTCTCGAGGTTTTTATAATTAATTTTTCATATTTTTAATTCAATTTTATTATTGTTTTTTTATCTGATTTCAAACTAATAAATGAAAAGATCTGTGGTTAGTATTTAATTAAAATTGCTGATGTATTTGTTTTCGAAGCTTCGATCTCATACAAATTTATTGAATTTTTTTTTTTTTAAGTTTTAGCTGATTAGGAGGCAATTATATCTAGCCAGATTATTAATGAATTGAAACTATAGAATATGCTCTCTTTTTTTGAATTTTTAGCTCCAGGATGTAATTTAGAGGGGTTGAAATTAATGAGATTTTCCTGAACGTAACTGAGAAATTCAAAAAAAGTTCTTTCAGATTTTGTTTATTTTTCTGCTTTTATGCATAGTTTCAGCAGTACTAAGCTTTTGGTCTATGTTCTCAGGAGAACATATTTGAATGGCAATTTGCAATCAGGGGACCTGGTGATACTGAATTTGAAGGTGGAATTTATCATGGACGGATTCAGTTGCCAGCAGAATATCCTTTCAAGCCCCCTTCATTTATGCTGTTAACGGTAAGTTCTTTGCTTTGTATAAAATGAGCCGCTGTTAATATTCCTGATTATGATTTGCTAACTAGTATTTGTGGCTTTTTAAAAAAAAAATTCAGCCAAATGGGCGATTTGAAACCCAAACGAAGATATGCTTAAGCATTTCGAATCATCATCCAGAGCATTGGCAGCCATCATGGAGTGGTAAATTTTCTTCTTACTGATGCTTGTGGTTTCAATTAAGACTTCTCATATGATATGATTATATCTTGCCGTACGTATCAAGTAGGTTTTGCATTGATAGGTTTTGCAAATGCCATTTTTCTCGGGCTTGTCACGTTTATGCAATATAGACTTTCTCCTGCTCTTGATATACAGGATCACGCCACAGACTTTGTCTATAACCAAATCAGTTTAGTTTCTATTTCATTTCAAAACCATAATGTTTTTGTTGCTGGATTTCTGTTTCCTTATTAATGTGGACATGAACCTTTTACAGAAAAAAAGAGTTGTGTGACATTAGGTATATAAAGCTGCAAAATGAGGTTTTATTTCCATAATTTCCGCTGGATATTTTTCCAGAAATTATGAATTGCACTTTTGACTAAACAAACATGTAAAAATATGATATATATTAGCTAATTTTTCAAAGTACTAGTCTGTTTGTTCCTATGCTTTCTTGCATTTGCCTGATGTACATGTCTTGCTGGCAGTGCGGACTGCTCTTGTGGCACTAATTGCATTCATGCCCACCAATCCAAACGGTGCTTTGGGGTCCCTAGATTATACAAAGGAAGAGAGGCGTGCTCTGGCCATGAAATCTCGTGAAGCTGCTCCAAGATTTGGGACTCCTGAACGTCAAAAGCTCATTGACGAGGTATGATTTTGCTTAATATTTTGTTTCTAGTGACGTGTTTGTTTTCTACATTGTGAATAACTTGTGCTAATGATCTTTCTTAAAACACAGATCCATGATTACATGTTAAGCAAGGCATCCCCTGTTCCTGAGCTCAGCTCCTCAGAGCTCTCCAAAGAATACCCTACCAATGGCGAGGGTGAGGCGCAAGCAAGTTCTGTAGATGTTGGGGTTGTGGCTACTGAGGAAGTGCTCCCAGTTCCCGCAGGTGATAGGATTGTTGAAGAAGTGCAGGAGGTTCATGCCATTGTTAACCCCGGCCCCGTGGGAGTGAGAACAGTAAGAGAGGTTCCTGCCAGTGACTCGAGTAATCAGCCTCTGCCAAAGCCAGAGACAAGGGTTCAAAAACCTGCTGATGATCGCCTGTTCACATGGGCTGCTGTTGGACTTACTATTGCAATTTTGGTTCTTTTATTCAAGAAATTTATGAAATCTAATGGTCACGGTGCCGTATTCATGGATGGATCATAGACGTCTTCATGAACGTGCCAATGGTTTGTGTGGAGTTGACAGTTCAGAACCTACTATATGATAGTTAAATGGAGGGAGAGTATTATCAAGATTTAATTCTATAGATTGAAACAATTTGTAATGTATATGATCTTTATACTCAAAACGATTGTAGATCGGCAATTCATTACCAATTGAAAGCATGATTGCCCTTTGCTCTAAATATGTTGGACTGTCTTGGTAGATGGCTTTTGGCTCCATAAGGAGTGTGGAATAGCATAGGCATCGAATACAAGTCTGGCTATGCATACAACTTGGATATTCATATTACTACATTGCTAGTAACTATCAATATCATATTTACTAGTCCACGATCTTATCCAATGACCATGTTTGTTAAACGAGCGAGAGAAATTCAAGTTGGATGTATAATAACTGTCTCAGTATCTCAGGCAAAACTTTTTCTTTACCACTTAAAGAACAAGAAAAAATCAGTGTTAATTGGCTGCTAACCATGTTTTTTATGCAAATTCAGAATGAAATATTGTGCACTGGGCGCTCATATGCAGTTCACTAGATTTTTTTTGCGGCATTTTAAAAAAGCCAAGAAAAGACTTGAGAGGCGGGGCATTTTAAAAATACCCGTGAAAAGACTAGGCATTTCGCTCCAGTTCTTACCAAAAGATTTTATATAACATCAAATGGCGAAGCCAAGTACATCAATCATGGACCACTGACCTAATATCAGGCAGAGTTGTGTTGTGGAGTTCATGATAAAGAATAATCAAGTATCATACTATGTCTCCACTCCTAAACTTATAAAATGTACTGATGATGTTAATGTATTCACCTGGGAAGAATGAGAAACCATGTCAGCAGGTAATCATCAAATGCATCTTTCCATGTATTGCCTTGTAACACTGGAGACTGCACAGGGGAAGTTTTGATTTGGAATCTCGATACTTGTATGCATTTGTACAATTTGGGCCAGCACATTTTTCACGTGGTGGAGGATAGCTGGACAAAGAATTAACACCAAAGAATCCCATCGAATGATATCATGTAGATAATTGCATAAAACAAAAGATAATCGAGTATAATGCAGCAATGATAGAAAGATTGGCACCAGAAAGTGAACTTTTACCTGCAGGGCACCGGATTAAATATGTTCGGTAAGCCAATATCTTCCGAAAATATAACTACAGTTCCACTAGGACGAAAGACCCATCTCACAGAGTTCGCTGCAAGTGAACCAGACTTGCCAGGCTTACCCTGCATCAAAAGGCAAAAATACATTAAAACAATGCTAGAATGGGGCCAGATAGAGAGACAAAATGCAGGAAGTTCATCAACCCGTGCCAGCTCATCCCGCTGCTTCTTCATCTTTTCTTCCTTCTTCTTTCTTCCAGAATCTTGACCAAGTATTTTTCTGATTGCTTCAGCCTGAAAAATTTACAATGTAAGACCGACCATATCCTGGACAATGCCAAGAAATTATGAACGTCAAGCATGACATAATAGGCAGGCAAACCTCAGCTTCTCGGGCTGCCTTCTCTGATTGCATTCTCCGTCTTTGTGCAGCCTCAGCTTTCTTAAGTTGTTGCTCGACTTCAGATAGTTTCTCCTTTTGTTCTGTCATCAGCCAACCAATGACAAATAAAACTGGATCAATATATCCATATAGTATATAAAGGCATTCTTAAATATGTCTAATGCCAATTTAATAAATAATGGCTGTTGAAAAGAAAAAGGATAATATTATTAGTATAAGGTGAGACCTGCTCACTTTTAGGTGGGACAGGAGGTAAACCATTCGGGAACTCAAGACCCGCACCAAACCCAGATAAAATATCTCTCCCAGACTGAAGGGCTCGGTTACGTGTGGTGGGAGTCGATTCATTTCTTCCTTCTACAAATGAATAAAGAGGTCCCTTCTCCAGCTTCTTCCTTCTGGATGCAGGTTCATCATCTGATGTAGGTTCTTCTTCTTCTTGCACGTAGTCATTATCCTCATATAGCACTTGCTCTCTCCCAATTCCTCCAACCTCCTCATCTTCATAACCAGCAGCAACCTTGGAAGCACCAAGTCTCCCAAGATATCGTAATTCATCATCTTCATCATCATCATCTCCATCAAAACCCACATCCAAGGCACGTCTCTTAGGAACCCTCTTACTTTTACGAACTGACTCGTATGTTTCGTTCATATATGGGCTATCCCCTGATGTCTTTCCCCTTGAAGAATGTGCCTTTCCAAAACCAGAGCCACTTTTGTAAAATTCCTTCCTTCGTATTCCATCGCCTTTCCCCTTGTCTGAAGGATAAATGAAATCACTACTTTTGTCCTGCACCAATTATGCTTATATAAGACCATCATGATGTAGAACTTATCATCTAATAATACCCTCAAAGAGAATAAACATCATAATCGGTATCACATACGACACACTTATCCAACAAAAATAGATAGCAGAGAAAAATCGCAGTAAAGAAAAATGACCTAAGAGAAGATAAACTATTTGCTTTTCAGGAAGCCAATAGTAGTCAAACTATTAATAATCTCGAGAAAATGACCGAGAATCTATTAGACTGGAAATTACTTGTGATCTCTTGCAATTAATTTAAGGACAAACATCAACACAAAAGACCTGAGTACCTGCTTCTGTCGATGCTGAGGGGTATACTCCACAGTGGAATTGGTTTGGATTGTATGAGTAACACCACCAAACTTGAGCTTAAGCTTCAGCTTGTTCTCACTCCCTAATCCATCAGAACCAACTGTAGCATTCTTGATATTTCGATTTCCCTCATTGCTGCCACTGCATATTGGTTGCATGGACGGTGGCAGAAAAGTATAGGCATGCAAAAGTGATTGAAAATCAGGGCGAGGTCGACGAGATATGCCATTCCTTTTCTTCTTCACGGCACTACCAATAGCAGCAAGCCCAGAATCACTGAAGCTTTCCATTAATGTTAAAAAATTTAATGGTGGTGTAGCTAATAACCGATCCTAGGAAGACCAAAAATAATCCAACACTAACACTCTTGCAGGCCTGAAGATTCGGTAGATAATAGCAACAATAGTGAGTATATAAAGCAAGTATCTGAATGTAAATTATACAAATAAGTACGACACCAAACAAGAACCAGAGTTCACAAGTAAATAAATGAACCTGAGAAAGAAATAAATAATCATAAGTATGGCAAGAAATCTTCAAAATGTGAAAACCAACAAGGCAAGAAAATCAAATTTTTACTAACATAACATAAAATTATTTTGGTTTTCTAAAAACAATTAGCAGAAATTCTCATGAACTAAGCACCAAAAAGAAAGATCGCAAAAGAAAAAAAAAATGCTAAATTCTCAAATTACAAAGAAAACACCCACTAATCAAATATAAAGAAATCAATGCACAAGTACAAATACACAATCTCTTAGTCTTTAAAATATAAACCTCAATAAATCACATTTTGATGATTAATCACAAACTTGAGCCCCAAATAACTACTTGGGTTATTTTATCACAGTTTTTTTCTCACAGTTAGAAACAAAATTACACTTTTTTCATTTCCTTCTATTTTCTAAGCAACCAAACAGAGACTTAAGCTATTATGCCCATCAATACACTACCACGATATATTAGTAATACATAGGCAAATCAATAAAGCCTCATTTATTAGCTTCTAGGAGGAGAAAGAAAAACAGTTTTTCTCACAGTTAGAAACACAATTACTTTTTTCTTTTCCTTCTATTTTCTAAGCAACCAAACAGAGACTTAAGCTACATTATGCCCATCAATACACTACCACAATATATTAGTAATACATAAGCAAATCAATAAAGCCTCATTTATTAGCTTCTAGGAGGAGAAAAAAAAACACATGTTATAATTGTAAACTAAGTGCCATCAAATATATTGCATCTAAAAAAATCCACCAAAAATAAAAAGAAAATAAAATATAGAAACCTACATTACATAGCAGAGAAGCAAAAGAGAAACCCTAAAAGAGAAGTCCTTTTTGCCCTGTATGAGCTGGAGTTAAACTAAAAACAAAAGGCGGCTTAAATTAAACAGATAAAATTTCTTTGTTCGGTTTTCTTGGGAACGATCAAATTTAAAAGAATATTGCTATAAGGGTAGAGGGTTAGTATTCTGAAAGAGTGGCTATTGCCATTTTGATAATGGCTTTGGTAAAGGACGGTGAGAGTCCAACTCTTTATCTGCTCCATTTTTGCTCCTTTATTTGGAGGTTTTTTCACTTAAAAACTTTTTTATTAAAAAAAATTGTGTTATACAGAGATAGAATGAGCAGGTTAGTGGGAGAATGGGCTGGCCGAAAGCTAAATATTTAATGGGCCTAGGCCCATTATCACAAGACAGGCCTAGGTTTTTAGTGACTCAAACACTAATATTTCTCTTCCTTTTTCTTATTTTAAATATTTTTTACCCGAGGGATGGGTGACTTTAACTCAAAATATCGTTTTTCACTATTAAACTGTTAATATAAATACGCCAAAAGTTCAAAATTCTATTTATTGGGCGTGACATTGATAATTTTTAGAGCCGGTATATATTTTTAAATAAAGCTTCTTCAAATAGAATTTATATTAGTGAAGCTTTAAAAAAAAATTATTAATCATTCGATTATTACTAATAACTTTTAAGAAAAATTGTGTAATTATTTTAATAAATTAATTTTCTTAAATTATGTTATAAAAGAATTGAAGTAAAATTTTAAAATAAAATAAAGTATTTTAAATAATTTAGCACTTAAAAAAATCTTTAACTTTATTTTCAAATGTTTAAAATTTTAGCTTTTTTCAACAGAGACATAATAACTTTTTTAACCCTAAAAACTTTTCAACCAAACATTTTAAAAAAAATTCAATATAACTTTTAATATTAAAAAAAACTCTTTTAATTTATAAAAATATCATAGCAAATAGGCTCCTTTTGTTTTTAAAATAATAGGACCTATCAAGTGATAGATTTAATCAGTCGAAACGATCAAAAGTAAAAAAGGTAACAAATACTTATATGTCCTACTTAAATAAACATAATGACACGTGTTACTATAGATTTTTTCAATTTTTTTAATAAAAAAATCTTTTAAAAAATTTAAGAAAAATTTAAAAAGAAAAACTACAAAAAAAAAAAAAAAAGAAAGAAAGGGAGCAAACGCTCATGCAGACACCAGTAACTGCCACTTGCTAACCATAATAGTAACATGACCATGATAATTTACCCTGCAACTGCACCATCAAAATCTAAAAGATTTGCAATATGTCACCGGTCAGACACTTATTATTGATAAAAAAAAATTATTTGTTAAATAATATTATTTATTTGTTAGTATATATTTGAGAGTTATTAAAATTTTATTTGATGTGAAATATGACATATTTTATATTCAATTACATGATATTTTTGTTATGGTCTGATTCAAATTTAAGAGTTAACCTGATTCGTATTACCTGTCCTCTAAGGCTATAAAAATTTACTACTCACGTGACAATCTTTATTAAAATTTAAGATACAAAATTTTTCAAGACTTACTTGACCTGTAATACTCATCTTTGCTTCTCTTTGAGACCCACATCCCATATGCAATATTCATTTAGGCAAATTTAAGACCCACGTGCTAATGAAAAGTTAGATATGCTTTAATACCACTTGTCATGAATAAGGATTTATCATTAACTTAAAGATTAACCTATTAGGTAATGTTACCTACCTGCTCATATATATTCAAGATTTATTTAATTTCTGCGTGATAAATGGTTGCGCTAAGCACGCTATTAATGATGCATCCATTTCATTATGAAGATTATCTGACGCATCATTGTAGTTATCCTTACAATAGTTTATGTTATTAGTTACCGTGGCAGAATGCATGTTATGGGCAATTAGTATTAGCACATTTTGTAGTAGCGACAATATTTAGAAAGATAAAAGTGGTGAAAAAAACATAAAAACTATATTCTTGTTGTATTATATTATATTACAAATGATATAGAATAAAATTTTATATATGTTTTAAGTTAATATAAATAAAGAAACATAAATATATATAAAAAAATTAAATATAATATATTAATTATAATATATATATAATATGGATTAATTGTTTTGATTTTACTATATCTTTAACATCACCCACTCAAGTTTAAGATTGTAAAAGCTTGAGTTGAAAAAGAAATTGATAGTGAACGTTGAAAGACATTGTCGGATGAAGCAATCATTATTTAAAAAAGGCAATTATTATTAAAAAAAATACAACCACTATAAAAAAAGAGGTAATATTGTCGGAGAGTTATAATATTGTTTGAGAGTAACAATGTTATTAGCCAGTAATAATATTACCAGAATGACATGTGTATTGAAAAGATCAACTAATGTGATTACAACGCATTGATTGAAAGACATAAATTAACATGTGCATTGAAAAGACCAACTAATGTGATTACAACACATTGATTGAAAGACATAAATTAACTATTGCGAGTGCAAGTACGTTAAGAGATTCAACCATCAATTTATTTTAAAATTATAAAAAGACCCAAAAAAAATTAAAATTTTTAAATGACCCAAAAACTTATATAAATTATAAAATAACCTCAAATTTTTTATAAATTATATAATTTCTCCAAAACTTATTAAAATTTATCAAGTACCCCCAAAGTGATTGAAAATTTAAGATGACCTAAAGTAGTTTTAGAAAAGTACAATTTCATCTAAAAATATTTTATAGATTTGCAAAGAAACCCTTCTTTGCAAATCAGATCGCCAAACAGGTAAAAGAACATCACAGATTAATAGATATGGTGACAAGGAATCAAATGGTGCTGAAAGTGATAGATAATGCGTTGAAAAACGGCCAGGATCTAAGATGGGCGAGTGGCGGACGACAAGGCAGTTGACGTCTGATTGACAAGATTCTGATTTCACTAGAATTGTCGATCAATTCTAAGTGCTAGGCAGTGTATCTTCACTAACCCAAAAAAAGGCCAAATATGAGACGATAGTGATTGACGACAGAATCTTCGAGTGGCATGTGTGGACTATGCAAAATTCCGATTAACGCAATTTTGGTAACATTTAGTCGGCCGACTACGTTGAACGTCTTGGACTAAGCTATGCACAATAACACGTTGAAAAAGAGATCACCGATGAATGAATAATAATCAACAATAAGTTAACAACAAGTCGAGAAATAAAAAAGAGACTTTAAAAAAGAATCATAATAGGCTCTAATACTATATTAAAAAAATAAAGGTAACGAAAATATTATAAAAACTACATCGTTGTTGTATTACAAAGATCACATAATAAACTTTTATATAAACTTTAGATTAACAAAAATAAAAAAAATATAAATACATATAATAAAATTAAATATAATTTATTAATTATAAAATATATTCGATAAAAATTAATTGTTTCACTGTATCTTTAGCATTTGTTGTGAGCTACTATTTCTTTCACAGGCGAACTTTATTTGTTGCTAGCTATAAGGACACAGATGGGACCGGACTTGCTCTTGCAGAATGGAGCAGTAAAGGATAAGCGAAGGGAAGATGATCAGTCACATATATTTTGTTGTCCGGATTATTTGCTAATTAAGGATTAGAATGAAGGATTAGAATGCCCAATGGATTCACAGCTACTTTTCCATAATTTGGATGGTCCATAGCTTATTAACTACGATAACGCATGGTAAAATTTAGAGGAGAAGGGTGATTCAAAGGAAAAGAATTCTCAACCTGCTCCCGGAGTTCCAGCAGTCCATACCAGATAAAACACATCATTTATCCTGATAAAAAGTAAAATCCATGCCCTCCAGTAATTAAGGATATCACGAAAGTGGAATTATATTGGAATCAAAGAAGATAGTTATGCACAATAAAAGAAAGGAATAAAGGGCGATTCAAAGAAAAATTTCTATAAAGAAAAGTCGTAGGCCCATAAAAATTTGCAAGGACTGGACAAGCGATTAGCGAGCTTCAAATTCTTAACAAACGTTCACAGGCACAGCACAACAATATGATCATTTATAACTAGTTCAAACCTCTCATGGCATAAACATCAGACATGATGATGGAACAAGGATACCAACTTCAGCAAAGCCTAAAATAATCAAATAACCAATGGCATACTATAGGCAATGGCTAATCATATAGCTGCAGCTCAAACTTTTTTTGTGCATTCAAACACTGGCAATATGTAAAGCCCTCAAAGTCAGGAAGAAAAATTCCCTCTGGGGCAATGATTTTAGCTTACACGGTAAATGCTAGCAAGCACAAACGTCGTCAGTATACACATTGACCACAAAATTGTCCAATACCAACCAGAAGTTACAAAGGACAGATTTATTTCTTACGCAATCTACATTCATTCAAATTAGACTTCTACCCGGTGTAAGAAATCAAGTTCACCGAGAGATGACAATGCACTTATTCCTTGCGCAAGCATAAAAGGGCCTAGCTTTCATGGTCTCCAAGCTTCACAACAGTGATAGGACAGCTCCCATTGTTCACCACATAGTTGCTTACACTGCCCAATATAGCCCTGCATATATACAAAAAGAGAATATTAAAGAAGATAACCACTAAAATCCCCAAAATATAAAAATTTTCAGTCAAAAAAAGGCCTCAATTATTGTCCATTTAAGCTATAGCGCCATTACTATAGAAATCATTTCCCACAAAAAGAATTGGGCAAGTTAGTATCACATTCATGGCACTCATAAAGTCAACATAGAGGACTTTGGCCAAATGAAAGCACGTGAAGTCAGGAGATGACTCCAGACCAAAGATAAAATAAAAGATAACATAAATGTTCAACATCATGAAGCAGGAAAATTAATTTAAAACTGAGTACAAGATTGATCAAAATTCAACCTCTTAATCTTGCCAAGGCCTCTGTTTCCGATCACAAGGCAGCTCAGAGGAATTTTATCAATCGCTTCACAAATCTTTTCACGAGCATCACCCCAATATATCTTCAAAATCACCACAATCTGCTCACATTCACAAGCTTTTGAAGATTAACAACAACACTATCATCAAAATGCTCTAATTTCTCTGATTTAAAGAAAAATAAAAATTTACCTTCTTTTGCCTAGCGGCTGTGTTGACAATATCCAAGGTTTCAGGGTCAGGCTTCACTCCATACTTCTTCATGATGACAGGATCGGAGAACTCAGCCAGAGGGACCAAAGCTGCAATAACATGTAATTAGACCCACGAAAAGAAAATACAGAAAAAGAATTAATCATTATTTATAACATAAAGTCCTTAAACTGGATAATCAATAATTAAGAAAGAAACTAAAAAAAAAAGAAAAGAAAACGATCAAACCTAGCCTTCGTTTTAAGTAAAAGCCCAAAGGGTATTCACAATTCACAAACAAACATTCAAGAAACACATATTTTTATACTTTTCAAGCTATTTTCTTCTCGGGAAAGTATTGACTTTGCTAAAAACAAATAGAAAATGATGACATACGTGAACCAGTGGCAGCCCAGAGCTGAATCTCGCCTTGCTCATAATCACCTTCGGGCTGAACGGTAACAAGGATAAGGTGATCCCCATCACGGACAACGTTGTCCACCGCCCACTGCAACGCTCTCTTGCTGTATGCAGAGAAGTCCACCGCTACACCGACTCTTCTTTCTAACTCCATTTATCTCTCTGACTCACGGTTCTCTCTGAATCTCTCTGTTTTTTTTTTTTTTTATCTTTGATCTGAGTGTTTGTTCGTAAAGAAACGAGACGAAAGATTCTTATAAAGTAAGGGTAAGACCAGTGGTGAGAGCCCACAGACAACAAGATAAGTAAGTGGGATTTGAACCATGAGTGTTTGTGATTTACTTTTATGGTTGGGCTTATTGTTTTCGAACCGTTGGATGAGAATTTTTTTCATGATATGCGAAGGACTTGAAAATCGGACGGTAATTATTTAGTGGAGAATTTTATGCTTATAAAATATTTGCCTGCATCTATCATGCGTTTATTACGCGGCCCAATAATTGAAGAGTGATGTCTTCGGTGTGGGCTCAGTCCTTTGACTTTCTCTCTCATAAAACATATTTTCATTCCACCAAAATTTACATTTATTTTTACTTAAGTATGAATCCTTCAACCAATAAAAAAAAAATTGAATCATTCAATCTTTAAGATATTTCAAATATTATGGTTCATATGGTAAAGTTGGTTTGGACATTTGAGGGTGGCAATATAAGAATAAAGAGAATAAAGGATTTGATTCCACGTCTAACCTAAATAATTAATTTGTGTGGGATAATTTATCTCATAATTTTTTTTAGTGTTTCTTTTTTTATAATCAATATAAATACTTACTCAATAAAGAAAAATTATAAATGTATTTGTTGGGAGAATGAAATATTATGTTGAAGTGAAAAATTCAAGTTCAACTTAAAATTTTAATTTTATTACGTAGTAGAATAATTTGTTAATCAAGTAAAATAGTAATAATTTAAAGTAGAAAACAAAATACCTCAACAAAATCTTACGTGATTCAACTAATTATTTACGTCCACAATAAATCCAAAAATTTTAACATCTCTTATTATAACTCCTTAGAGATATTACAAAAAAATTCAATCTGAAGAATCCTCAAAGGATCTAAACGTTTAGTGAACCCTTACTCTATCATAAATAATGATCACCCAAACAACGGTTACATCCTAGCGCACACAAACACTTAATATCTACTCAGTTCTTCCACTCTCTTAGAGTATTTCTTAATACTTAATCTAAAATTAAGGGTTTATAAGTATTTATATAGGGTGTATTTCGTGCCTACTAACCTTATTTCTTGTTAGAGTAAGAGTTCACTTGTTTTGAAAGTTTAAAACTTTTTAAAACTTAAAATTCGGATGAAAAATGAACTTTTGACGGGTCTGGCACAGCGGCGCTGGGGACCCAGTGTTGCAGCGCTCAGCCCTGGCAACACCTATCCCGCGTTTTCTCGCTTCTTTCACGTCTTTGAGTCTCATTTCGCTTCCCCTTTCGTGTTTTACACGTCCTAAACTTCTCTATACGCGTCCCATACGTTCTAAATTTTTTGTGACTCTTCACTTTGATATTCATCTCAATTCTTGTCCAACTAAAATTGTTGAATCACTAATTTTATAATGTAATAAAAAAATACTTTGTAATAAGTGTAGCAAATTCTTTTTGAATCTCTTTTTGGTGCTGTTTCTTTATCTAGGCATCGGTTGGGATATATGCCGAGCAAATTAGGTTTCTGTTCTTTTTTGTGTCACAATCATCCCACACGTTTGAGCAAGATACATAATCATTATGGATATATGGTTGTAGGGAGACATCTTGGAATCTCTCTAAATATGATCACATGGAATATAATTCAATTATATTTTCAGTATTATGAAAGATCAATGGTGGAGGAAGAATGACAGTATGGAGAAAAGAGTTCCCAGAAAGCTGAAAACAAGCCGCAAAATTGCAACAACAAACACTGTTAATGGAGCATTCTCGCTCTGCCGATTACTCATCTTCTTCTTGCTCAATACACGCCGCCAAGCGGTTGCTTTATGCCCATTCACTTGTTCATAGAGCCCGTCAAAACTGAAGTCCTTGGTGAGGAAACTGAGATTGCTCACAGTCTTGCTAACCCTCTCAAACAATTTGGAGACATCTTTCTCATTGGCATCATAGTTGACAATGATATCGCGGTGCCTGAGAAATTCCACAACTTTTTCATTGCGGACGAGGTTTTTCATGAGAACGACATAAGATGAGATGTGCAGAGTACTGTCACAAGGACACTGCTCAAATGCTATGAGATTCCTCGAGAGGCTCTGTGTATTGATGAACTTTTATAGGAAGGATTTCAAGGACTCCGTCGACAAACTTTATGTCTAATAAGTTCTATGTTTGGACTTTCTTGAACCTAATTCCAGCTTCTTTGAGCTTTTTTTCATTTTGCAAACCAAATTTGGGCATCTTGGTTTACTTTGATTCTTGGAATTGTTGGGAGGAAACAATGGCGGATAAAGTCAAGTAAATGGTTCCCCTCCTGGCTAAACTTCTCTTTATGAAGTCGGTGATCTGCTGGAATCATGTCTCTAAAGAAATGGAAAGCAAGATTGGTGAGGGATTGCTTACATTGCTCAGGAATTGGTACAATTCGATACAATCGTTGAAGAATGTAAAAGGGTATCTGATTCTCGAGCAATACATTTCACATCTCAAATCGAAGAGCAAAGCGGGCGTGCTGAAAATAATATCAGTCCAGCGTTTTAGACCCTTTACAGGATGCTTGAGAAAGAGCTCAATAATGAAACCACCATCAACTTAACAAATTCATCACTTGTATTAATCTTTTCTTCATAACATAACCTCTCTTTATGCTCCAACTCTTTCAGTGCTTCCACACAAGTGTCCAAACGTGCTTCCGGATTCGGTTTCCGATTGACAAGGGCATGCAAATATCGCCATTTGTGATCTTCGATGGCTTTTAAAGATTCTCTACGGCATGGTGGAGAGGCCCAATGGAAACTTTCTCAGGGCTATATGCCCTTTCATTTTCTTTGCAAATCTCCTCGTTCACTCTGCCTACACAACGCGCAGAAACTTTCGTTTCCATCGTATCCTTGATAGAATACAAGAGCCTCATGAATAGCTGTGAGTACAACAGACTCTGAAAATCAATTCTTCAGAATTTTTTCGGGAAAGTGACAGATAGTACAGAGATCGAATTGAAAAGAACTTTTTGTATTTTATTGCTTTATGAACTCTTAGAATACAAAATGAGTTATGTACATCTTTTTTTCTTAAGACAAGGGGGTGTCTCGAAGTACAAGGATTTTACCCCTTAGGCCCTTACCTCCCCGTCGAATTTGAGCGGCTTACACGGCAAACATAAGACCATACCGCCAAACCAAGCCCCCAGGAGCTTATGTAGTGATCTGATTACATCTAGAATCATCTAAGATGCAAGTTGCATCAAGAATTACAAGTTGCAAAATGGGCGGAAAAACAGTTACAATAACTACTTGAATATCTTCTTCAGTAAATTTGTTTTTCTAAGCCCCACGTACTGCCACGTCAGCTGCAAATCAGCAGCTCTTCTTGAATTGGTTTTCATCCCCCTCAAACTCAAGGTTGGAGAAGAAAGTTTGAGTTTGCTAGCCAAAAACTTGAATCTAGAAACTGGAAGAGCCTTCGTAAACTTAAGTCTGCTATTTGCTCTGCTGTGGGAATATATCTAACTTTAGCTTCCTTATTCAAAATCTTGTCACGTACAAATTGTATATCAATCATTATATGTTTTGTACCATTATGGAAGATTGGATTTGCAGCTAAGGCTGCTGGTTCTTGGTTATCACATCAGATAATAGGAGTTTTTGGTGAGTTGAATAACAAGGACTGAATCCATGAAATTGCAAAAGAAACTTGAGCCAAAGTATTATTCTCAGACTCTATACAAAATCTTAACACAACTGTTTACTTTTTAGAACTCTTAAAAAATTATAAATATTGTAATTATTTTTCTTATAATATTTTAATTATAATTATAAATATTATAATAACAATTAAAATTATTAAAATTATTTTAAATTTTAAATTTTAAATTATTTAATATAAATACAAAAATAAATGGTAAAAATTACATCACTATAATTAGTTATAATATGTTCCGATTAATTATAATTAATATATCTCTCAAACCATGATAAATATAAATACAATTCAATTAAAAAAATTATGTGAGATCGTAAAAGTTCTCAACTTAGTAATTAGAACAAGAGACTGAGTGAAATTCTTAAACTATATTAGATAATAAAAAGTGACGAGTGAAAATTCCCAACAAAATTTGGCCACTAACCATCACCCCCATTTTGAACCCTCACCCTCCTGCTACACTATTCCAACCTCCCTCAAATTATTCGAACCACTATTAATCAACTTGACAACTCTCATATGAGGTTTATTTATTAACAATTTTACTTAAATAAAAAAAATTATTTTTTTAAAGATAAATTTATATTTTTTGGGCCCCATGTACTTCACATCAGCTGCACTTCAGTAGCTCTCAGTGAATTGGTTTTCATGACATGGCGGTTTCTTTCATGAATGATTTTCATTCCTTGCGGAATTTCAAAACTTTTGAAATTTGGTTGTCGAGAATTGAAGGTCAATGAAACTTGCAATATTATAGCGTTTTTCTGTTAAAATAAACACGAACACTGAATTATAGTCTTCTCTGCTAAATATATATAGTATTTTTCACAACAAAAAAAAATTCCCCGTGCCACTTTTAACTATTCTAGAGAATTACTATAGTGGCAACTATAACTATTAAACAAGATGAAAGGAGTAAGATATTAAAAAGAAGAATTATAAAATTAAAAATTTAGTGATTAAATAATTTTATTTAAGTAAAAATTGTGAAGGATATTAAAGAGGAGAGTCATAAAAGTCTAGAATGTGTAGGACATGTGTGAGGAAGTCCATAACGTATAGGACACGAAGATGAAAGTAAAAAGAGACTCAAAGAAGTGAAAGAATGCGAGAAAAATGCGAAGCTTAGTATAAGGCAGAGTGCCGCGGTACCCAAGGTTGGACACCGCGGCGCCCAGAACAGCATGTCCAGCTCTGCGGCGCTGGCTGTCACATGACACAGTGATGCAGGCTTAAGTGTTTAGAAAAGAATATAATAAGATTGGAAGAATAAAAACAAACACTCACTTTTATTGAAATAAACTCAAATACTAATAAAGTAAAAGTGAGACAAAACCAAACTCACCGCTCAAGAGAAATACAATAGGATATAGAATAATTTACCACCCAAATAAACTTACAAGAGATACAGATCTCTCAAACTCACCACTCTGAGGATTCCACTCAAGAGATATAGAGTTAAACGAAGAAACTCTTACAAGAGAACTCTTCAAAATACAAGTACTTTAAAACTCACTATTTGCCCATCTTCTCTCATCCTTTTTGGTATTTATAGAGAGTTCTTGGGAGGGATACTGTAAGGTACTTATTACAACATTCAAACTTGGTAGTTGGGAGTTGACAAATTTTAAAAGACAACAACTAAGACTTACAACTACCCTTACACCAAAAGTCTACAAATACAGCTAATGCAATAAATGAAGTATCAAAATTCAAGCATAATATGCTCTAATTCAACAAAGCATGCCTTTAAGTCTTGGATGGAAACAAAAAGTCTTCAATTCTTGCAAGTTATCAAGATTTGACTCACCTACTAGCTGTCTGACCTTCCTTTAGTTATTAGAATTCAACTTACTCTAGAAAATTTATATTCATGTGCTGTAAAAGGGATTTAGAATTAGACACAAATAATTTTTTAGTAGTATAAAGATTACCCAATAATTTCTTTCAAAACAATACCAGATATATTCCAAATTTACCCTTGAAATTCATTACCTTTCCTTGAGTCTTTAGTGTACGAATGTAACTAACTTGAATTCATTTGGTTCTATTTTTAGCTCCATGTGATCAGACACTCCTGCATCACACAGCGCTATAGCACCGGGTCCCTAGCACCAAAGCAGATAGAGTTTGTTTCTATTTCAGATTTTTAAGTTTTGGACTTTCAAAATACGTGGACTCTTATTTCAATTAGGATCAATATTAGTAGGCACAAAATAACCTATATATAAACCCTTTAGTTTGAAATCAAGCATTAAGAGTGACTCTAAAAGAGGAAAGAATTAGATAGACACTAAGTGTTTGTGTACGCTAGAGTGCAACCGCTGTTTGAGTGTTCATTGTTCGTTAAAGAGTAAAGGTACACTAAACATTAGATCCTTTTGAGTGTTGTTTATTGTGTTTTCTTATAAATTCTCCATGGAGTTAATAAGAGAGGTTAGGATCCTAAAATTCACTGTGGACGTAGACAATTGACCGAACCACGTAAGTGATTGTGTTGTACTCTTGATTATTTGCTTTATATTCTTGTCATTTTTGCTTGATATCTAGATTATTCTGTTGCGCAAATAGGTTAATTTTTTTACTTTAACATAATCTTATTAGGAGAAGAGCAATCTCTCCAACATATAAATGCAATTCACCATTGCTTGATTGATTAATATGACTATCAAATTAGTCTTTCTCCATTGTAGACTTGTACACGTTAAAAAATTTGAATTTATTGTACAGGTCAATACGATACATTTTAAAACTATACATGTAATGAATTTGATGACATAAAAGGTTCAGGTGCCGTGCAAAGCAAAAACTTCTTGAATACATATTATATAGAGAAATGTTCAAAAATTTGTCATTTCTTTTAAAAGAAAATTTTAATTTAGTTACAAAATAAATTTATGAACTTTATTAGTCATACACATAATTTTCGTATCATTTTATTTTTGAAGCATTTTTACATTTCTCTTTCATAAATTAATTGAATTTTGGATCAAAATATACTTTGGAATTAGTTTAAATGAGTAATTTAGAGTAAAATAAGTTGAAAATTAAAAAATTGGACTGAAAAACTGTGAAAAAAAAGTAAAATCTAACAAAAAATGTTAAAGAAAAAGGTTGAGTTCGATAGGGCCTCGCGCCCAACTCACGCAACACCTCACGCATGAGACGTTATGTGAGTTGGAGCTTCGCGCGTGGGGCCTGGCACGAGGCCCCTCCCTGCGCCTTTTGTGTAGGGTACGCGGAGCGTTGCGCAAGTTAGGGCCTCGTGCAACACCTCACGCACAGGGCGTTGCATGAGGCCCCAACTTGAGCAACGTTCGGTGTTGTGCGAGGCCCCTCCTCATGCCTCATGCGAGGTGCGGAAAATTCTAGTTTTGTCCACTATTTTTGTTTTGATTTCAATATTTTTCAACATTTTCATACTTTTTTTGTATATTAATATACAAAATTACTTGTTCTTAATGTATAAAATATTTTTAAAATTTTATTTAGACAATAATAACATTTTTTTAATTAATTTTATGACTTAAAATATAAATATTTTTTAAGTTATATTATTCATAAGAGTAATTTCGTTAATTTATTATCTTATTGACTAATAAAGATTTATCATATAATTTTTTATTATAAAAATTTATCACATTTTAAAAATAATTATTTTTAAATATTTTCTTATTATATATGGATGCAAAAACAGAAAAAAACTTATCCTTTAAAATATATACATTAATATGGAAGAGCCATCATCATATCTTGCAGTGTTGCCCTTTCAAGTCACCCAGTAATATTGCATTAATGCCTAAACTCTACAACAGTTTATTTCTTCTTCAGGGCAGTGAGGGAATCAAGAAGCTACATGATAAAGAAAAAAAAAACCAGTGAGATTCCACTATCCAGGATGACTTTAAAGAGATTCGCAAGAGACCTATATGAACCAGAGTATGAACCAGAGAAATAAACTGGAGAAGCGTTTCATTGCCGACACTATAATTTAATATGAAAAGCGAGCATAAATTAACACAAAAAGTGCATGCAGCAAAATTGCATACGTGAAAGAGACTTCAAGAATTGGCAGCAGTGCAATCACTGTAACGGAGTACAAATCAACTGGCCTGTTCTTCTTGATGTGTTGCACATTTACACGTGTTATACCCCAGCCTCACTTCAGTGCAGATTCGGCCTTTGGTCTATATATTATTGTTTAATTTTATGCACCGTTAGTTGTCTTGTTGTGTCAAAAAAAATAAAATTGTTTTTGAATTAAATAGCTGAGTCCCTGCTTTAACAAATATGAATATTATATTTATTTAAAAAAATAAAAGTAAAGAGAGATTGAGAAAAATAAGATTGCATGTTGATATTAGACAAGGACTTGTCTTTAGTGCATAAGATTTGATTATTTAAAATTCAAATTTATTGAACTCCAATCTGCCTTTGATTGGATTCTAGTGGGAATCTATTTTATTTATTTATTTAAAGCAATACTAAAATCAATTGTAAAAATATTAAATATTAAATTAAAAAATGTAATTGATTTTAAAATATTAATTAACACAGATACAAATTTATGCTAGCATTTTTTTTATAAAAAAAATTCTGTATGTATATAGGAGAGACGTTATTTGCCCCAAAAAAGTAATTTCACTAAGATCACCAAGTATTAGTTGCCGTAGATCTCGACAGTCCAGATGGTCCATATAAGTCCAGCGGTCCAACTGCGACTCCTACATAAAATTCAAGATTACAAAATTACCCCCTGATCGATATTGAAATTACAACTTAACGCCCTCGTTATCGTTATTCGTTACCCGCTATTTGAATCAACAGATAAAATAAATAAAAAATTTAATTCAACCAATAAATAAAGCGATTCGGAGAATGTCGTTTGCTTCTTTTGTTTGGTTCCTTCCTTCACTTCCCAATTTTCTTTTAGTACTCAAAAAAAAAAAAAACCATTGCCTACGACACGGCAACACATTCGCTTCCACTTCATTCTGAAAGCATTTTCATGTGATAGTTACCAGTGGGAGTGACCCGTTACGTCGATACAATCCATAAAAATTCCCTAGCCTTGCTCTGTTCTGCAAGATTTCACTAAAAAAACGATGGCGTTTTGGTGGCCGTTGATCGTCCTCGCTTTCGCTTACGGGATCTGTAGATTCTTGCTGATGCTCATCCCTCATAATGTGCCTTCCATCGACGTCGACACATCTGACGGTTCTCCTTTCTCTTTCTCTCAAATCTCTATAATTACAAAATATATTTGTTTTATAGTTTTTTTATCTTCATTTCAGCGTGTTGGTGACGATTGGCTGATTTTTTTTTCAATTCATTTTAATTTGTGACAGTCTTGGATGACGGCAACCAAACGCAGGAGAACAGTTTCATTTATGTGAGTTTTAGTTAATTTAGCGTTCACTTTTATTTATTAATTAGAATTTTCTTTTTAACTTAGTAGTTGATGAGATATTTTGACTGAAACTTTGACCGAATATGATTGTGTTTAGTTTAGATGGATTTGTGCTCATAAAGTTTTAATAATGTTTTAATCAATTCATGTTAATATGTTATTTATTTTAATTAGTTTACTTAATGATGGTTGAAATACAGATCATGATATGTAATGTTATTCATTTATTGATTGTTTCTTGTATGTGATTGCTATGCAGATACCTCCAAAGGGAAGCCCAAAACATCAAGACAAGAAAGTTCAGTGCTATGAGCCGGCGACTATGAAATACTTGGGATATTTCCCTGCATTGTCACCTGCTGAGGTTAGTGATGCTGTAATGAAGTGTTAAAATTCAATATGTGACTGTAAAGTATTTGGATTAGTGGTTTGCTTGATACTCGTTGGTTTCTTTCTCTAAATTTTAATTTGTCACTATTTGTTTACAAATTTTGATAAGTTACTGCATGCATAGTGATTTGCTAGGAATGTAGTTCTCTATCTTTTTTATGGTTGCTGGTGCTTGTGCTTTTATTGATGTTTGTATTTCATTGGAATGAAAGCAAGTGCCTAAGTACATATGTGCAGGTCGAAGAGCGTGTGACACAGGCAAGGAAGGCACAGAAGATATGGGCGAAAAGTAGCTTCAAGCAAAGACGTCAGTTTTTGCGGATACTTCTGAAGTATATTATTGAACACCAAGAGCTTATATGCAAGTAAGGATTTGGTTTCCTTTTTTGGATTGTGTTTACTGGGGTTGAGGGGGAGGGATGGGTCTTTATGGTTATGAGGCTTCTTCTGGTTTCTGTTGTATTTCATGCTGGCAATTATTTAAGGAGTAGTTTATGCACTAATTCATGTGTCATTTTGATTAGAATCTCTGCACGTGATACTGGAAAGACAATGGTGGATGCTTCTTTGGGAGAAATAATGACGACGTGTGAGAAGATCACTTGGCTTCTTTCTGAGGGTGAGAAGTGGCTGATGCCTGAATACCGGTATCTCATCCATCTTGTTGTTTCTATATCATTGTGTTATCTCCAAGAAGAAAATAAATGTATAATCTTGTTCTTTCTAAATCTTTAGAATTTGATAGTGATAAATTGTATATGTCTTGTTTGCTGTCAGGAAGGGAAATTGTCATCATCATGTATATTTATTTCATCCTGTTTATCTTTAGTACCACCATTCCTCAAGATGTGTGCCTTCTGTTATTGCCCTTTTACCATTTATATTCATGGAAGTTTGAATCACTTCCAAGTACTTTTGTGACTATTTAGGTTCACTTTACTGGATTATTTTAAGTACAGCATTTTCATAGCCTAATTCATTCCAATCCTGCAGGTCTTGTGGAAGATCAATGATTCACAAGAGAGCAAAAGTGGAGTTTCATCCCCTTGGTGTTATTGGTGCCATTGTTTCATGGAATTATCCTTTTCATAATATCTTTAATCCAATGCTAGCAGCAGTCTTTTCAGGGAATAGCATTGTCATCAAGGTATTTAACATTAGAGTAAACCGCTACCAATTTTCAATGTATTTTCCATCATTGCCTACTCCTCATATTTAAGTTACTTTTACATATTACCACATGCTTGTAATTGTAGGTTTCAGAAAATGCAAGTTGGTCTGGATGTTTCTACTTGCAAATAATTCAAGCAGCTCTTGCTGCTGTTGGTGCTCCTGAAAATCTGGTTGATGTTATAACGGGGTATGCATTTTGCCTGAGTTTCTTTTACTCATAGAGGTCTGTTTTGTATATCTAACTTCAATCAAACACCCATTGCTAGGTTTTCCGAAACAGGGGAAGCGCTGGTGTCTTCGGTTGATAAAATTATATTTGTTGGATCACCTGGTGTTGGTAGGATGGTATGATCCTCTCTTACCTGCACAGGACCTTTTTTCTCATTTGTTCTTATATTTAATACAATTTCCACATGAGATTTTCTCATCTGTTATCAATCTTCACAATGGCTTGCATGGTAGTTTTTCTGAGGCAGATTAAGAAGTATCATTCCTATTTCTAATAATATGTTGTCACATAGAGCTGTTTTATTTAGAACTTTTCATGATTAACCTCAAAAGGTAGTTATTTGGAAAGAGATATCTTATGTAGAAGAGGTGCCTTATAGATTTTCTTCTGACAAATAAAGTTTTGAACTATCTGTAGCTGTTTTGTTTATAGAATGCCAAATGTGCTTTTGCTGCAGATAATGAGAAATGCTGCCGAGACTCTTACCCCTTGTACACTTGAGCTTGGTGGAAAAGATGCATTTATTGTCTGTGACGATGTAGACGTGCCTCATGTATGAAACCTTTCTATTGTTTTCTGATGTCTTGTTGACCTGGATGTTTCCATGAACTGTTGAGATAATTCATGGATATTTGCGATTGAGAATTAAACTTGTGTTGTCAAGTAGCATTGATCCTTACAAAAGACTACTCTACCTGATGTAGGTTGCTCAAATTGCTGTCAGGGGGGCTCTTCAGTCTAGCGGGCAGAATTGTGCTGGAGCTGAAAGATTTTATGTCCACAAGGACATTTATTCTTCATTTGTTAGTCAAGTAGCTAATATTGTGAAGTCTGTGTCAGCTGTAAGTAGGCCACCTTATAAACATTGTACAGAACATGTTATTGTCAACAGCTACAGTATCTCCATGCTTCTTTTTGTGGAATCTGCATCTAAATGTTTACCAGCTGTATGCCGTGAAAACGTCATTTTACTGGTTTTTCCCCCGTGGAAAATGTCTTTTGTAGGGTCCACCCCTGGCTGGAAAATATGATATGGGAGCCATATGCTTGCCAGAGCATTCGGAAAAGCTTCAAAACCTTGTGAATGATGCCTTAGACAAAGGAGCAGAAATTGTTGCCCGTGGAAGTTTTGGCCATTTAAGTGAAGGTGCAGTTGATCAATATTTCCCCCCTACTGTGATTGTGAATGTAAATCACACAATGAAGTTGATGCAAGAAGAGGTTATCATCTGAAATTTGTGTATTTCACATGTAAGAGGATCATTTTATGGAGATATCATGAAATACATGGTTGTAATGTATGTGAAACTTGTGTTTACAGACTTTTGGACCAATAATGCCAATAATGAAATTCAGCACTGATGAAGAGGTAGTGAAGCTTGCAAATGACTCAATATACGGACTCGGATGTGCTGTTTTCTCTGGCAGTCAGCAACGTGCCAAGCAGATAGCTTCCCAGATACATTGTGGTGTTGCTGCAATTAATGATTTTGCATCAAATTACATGTGTCAGGTAATCTTTTTATTCAAGTATATTCTTCATTTCTAGTTAGTTAGTTTCTGTTGATTACGTTAACTATTTCCCTGCTTAATTCAAATGACTTGAGATCATAGAAGATTATCTTCTTTTTTCTTTTTCCACTTTTTGGCATCTTGTTTCATCTGTACAACAAGCAACAGATGAACTCTGCCTACGGTATCTTTGACGATCATGCTAAACTAAACATGCTTTATCATTTTTCAGTCCCTACCATTTGGTGGTGTGAAAGATAGTGGATTTGGACGATTTGCCGGTGTAGAGGGATTAAGGGCTTGCTGTCTTGTCAAATCTGTTGTTGAGGATAGATGGTGGCCATATATCAAAACCAAGATACCAAAGCCCATTCAGGTAAGCTTGAAATTACTACATAACTGCAACTATATGCTCTATGTATCTAATTCTTTGTTCTTTCTCTGCCTGCATAGTATCCTATTGCGGAGAATGGCTTCGAGTTTCAGAAATTGCTGGTAGAGGCACTCTATGGCTGGAACATACGGGATCGTTTGCAAGCATTGGTCGATGTATTGAAGGTCCTCTCAGAACAAAATACTCCTGCCACTAGTAGAAGAAGAAATGACTGAGCTAGTGGCATAAGCTGAGAACATGGGTTTTACCAGTGCTTTGCAAAGAATTTTTACCAGTTATGCTCCTTGTGTTCTCTCACATCTCTGTTCAGTATGCTAATTCCATCTTTTAAAATTTCTTAGTTTGGTTTATCCACAAAACAAAGATTCATTCCCTTAAATATTAAAAAACAACACATTTTTAGTGGGTGTTTCGATTAGCATAACAATTTCGTGTTTGGAGATCCAAACCAAAGTGGCCAGTGAAACCATTGATGATATCTTAGTGCTTCAGTCGGACTTTACAAATGTTTTCCACAAGATCAATGAAAACTTGTTTGACCCCATCCAAGAGTAAACTCTTGATTCATGCTCAGTTAAGCTTCATGGGTTCTTTAACACTATTATAAAAAAGTTTCAAGAGATCAATATTTTCTTTATGGGGAGTCAATTTCCTTTTTCTTCTTCAAGCACACCCTCAATTACAATGTAAAACTACTTTTTCACTACAACTCTTAACGTATTATTTTGTTACACTTACACATCATCCTACACATACAAGCAAAATATTCATACATAATATTCATAGATGCCAGCAGATGCAATCTTTTTTGGTCGTTGAAAGGAGATTCTGCACTGAGTGTTGCATTTCCCAGTAGGTAAAACTTGGTTGTTAACAGTCATATCTTCAAGTTGCTGAATCTGTTACTTTGCACACGGGGGAAACGGTACTTGTCATGGATGCATGTTGCGGCCTCCCGGAATAACTAGAGGATTCAGATGAAAAAAATACAAAAACCCCTTACATAAATATGGCCAATTGCAACTCTTGAACACCTCGCTAGTCGTTTTCCTTGAGCTAGTTCAAACACATCCTCAACTGCAATAAACAATAAATACTATTCACACTTGAGTGCACGGGTGATCTCCCACGAAATTGCATGAGTCTCTAGAGTTGGACTCTCATCAGATCCATATTCCTGCCTCTTGCAATTCACTAATGCTACCATGAACCTTTCATTCTCTAGTGAAGAAGGGTACATGCCTTGTTCTTCCTGAGATACACAGATCAAATTGTAATATTTACACACTTCGGAGAGATTTTCCGCAAGAAACAAAATGGTTTATCAATGAAAGCACTGCTGAGATCAGGCGTTACCTCAGGCAATTCATAGAATTCATCAGGAGATATTTGCAGCAACGCTGCTGCGGTTTGACCGGTACACCACGCTACAACTTTAGCACTCTCATCTGAAAGAGTGATTTTCAGGTGGAAAGTGCGCACAAGTTCAGCATCACAGTTACAGTGACAGAAATTGCATTCAAAAACCCCGCCAGGCCTCTCATTTACAAAATGGCCGCAACAGGCATGAGCAAATCTCGTATTGACATAATAACTATCAATTTGGTCAAGCCAAACTCTACAGATCTGCACGTGGTTAGAAAAAAGTCAGAAAAATAAAAACAGTGATCATGACATTATGATTTGAGAACAAATTCTCCAACATAAAATGTATGCAGATGGTGACGAGCTAATAAGAGGGGAAATTCATAGGAGAAAACCATACATGCATATAGCTTGCCCAGTTGGATAGATCAGCAATCCTTGATGACTTATGAAGGCAAGATGAGTTCAGCAATGCCGGCAAGCAACTAAGGTTAACAAAAGAAGCTCCATCCTT
This sequence comes from Ailanthus altissimus, assembly GCA_946807835.1. Taxonomy (NCBI): domain Eukaryota; kingdom Viridiplantae; phylum Streptophyta; class Magnoliopsida; order Sapindales; family Simaroubaceae; genus Ailanthus; species Ailanthus altissimus. The sequence goes on along the minus strand of OX327703.1, from coordinate 26,805,605 downwards.
CTCAGACCATAGTACTTCAAGGCTGTCCAAAAATTAAACAAGTACTTGATGAGATGACGTAATAAAGCACTTCTTCATCACAGAAAAAGTGACCAAAATTCAAAGGAAAAAAAAGTTAAAAAGAAAGTGAGAGAGAGAACCAGAATGGAATTGTACTACACATACCAATTCTGTTTTGTCTTAGAGCATGTCAAACCTGACATAAATACCACGTGACCAAGGCCTAATCTTCCCAATGACCTGAGAAAAACACATTTTCAAGGAAAGAATACAGAGTGTAAAATTCACAAATTATAAAAGCAGTCAATGTGTCACTGTTTCATAGACTTAACCAAACTCTTCTCAGTACCAAGAGTGTGTAAAATGAAGCTTTGCACTAATCACTCCTGTCGTATCCTCAATTTTCAAAGAGAAAACAACTCCTGCAGTATTTTCCTCACAAAAAATGTCTCTGACAACACCATAGAAGCTGAAGCCAGTCATCTTGTTGCGAAGGTCAATTATAAATGACTGCAAAATTTTATATGAAATGACAAAAATCAGTATGGTTAAATAAATTTAAATATACAAACAATGTTATGTTGAGGACATAGGTGATATGGCAAGAGTGAGTATATTGCTGAAAAAACAGTGAAAAAGAAACCATTTTGATAACACTTCTAGCTTGCAAACAGATTGAGAATTTGAAATAGTCCCTGATAAAGCAAAGTATAAAACTCACCCGAAAAGGATAGTTACTAAAGTCAATGGATCCCTGAGAATCACAGGGCAAGGTCACTTGGGAAACTAGAGGACTCTGACTAGGATCTGCTGCATTGAGCAGCCTAGAACCTTGATATCGGTTTTGTGTCAGTGCTACACAAACCTGAGAGACACAAAGGTTAGCTCAATTTTTAAATGATAATAATTTTTGTTTTGCAATCAACACTTACTTGTTCCTCATGTTGAATGAAAGGGACTAAGTATAATTGTGTTGCACTACCGTATTCAAGGCAAAACTTGTCGTTTGTTTCTAAAGCAATATATGGCTTCTCCAGTGCAAGAAAACTTCCTATACTGCAGGATATTGTGGAATATAAATATTAAGCCTGGGGAAGAAGGCAATATATGACCTGCACCCAGCATCTATATATTACCTAAAGAGATTGGCTAGGAGAACTTGTTCACCCCACAGAAGAAAGTTTAGGTTAACACCATCATTATCAACAAGAGTGATTTGCCTCCTCTGTACACTGTCAAATTCTCCCTGAATTTCCAGCAACCCAATAGAATCAATCCTACATAAGTAGGCAGAAAGAAAGGCATAAATTTGATAAATAAAGACTAATTACCTCAATTGTCACCAAATGGAGGAAATGAACTTTATTTTGTATTATCTGGATTACATATTTTGTTTTTTATATGTATAAAGATTAATATTATATAATATATCATAATTTGGAATTTGGAATTTGGTTTGACCATTGCCTCTGACATCGCTGAATGGAGAATCTAACCATGCATCATTCCTGTTTTATCTTTGGAAACTAATTTGATACTAAAAATTCTTACCAAGCAAACAACATTTTTTTTTTGGTTTTCGTATAGTTATCCATTTTTCATTCGTTATAGATTGTTTGAATTTTTTTCTTTTTTCCAATGATAGAAACCCAAAGTTAATCAGTAAGAAATGAAAGCCTATTTTGTAACAGCAATTCAGCATAAGATAACAATCTAAATAAGAAAATCTAGAACATACCTTGCATTAAATGAATAGGAAACACCACTGTTGATAGCATCAAGAGAAATGGAAGAAAAAGAATCTGAAAAAAAATCTAGTAGAATAGCATCATGATCCTGAGCCTGGAATACAAAATATGAATTCAGAACCAATTCTATAAAAATTATAACCGATTTACTTTTCAAGCATAACATATATGCCAAAAAGAAGCAAACAGGTGTATCTAGCCCAGAATCAAACCTCGTAAATTATAATGTAGAAGAGATTTGAGAAGTTACCTCGTCTAACAATATCACAAGATACTCCATTGGCAAAAGTCGTGGACTACCACATCCTTCTCTAGCAGTTCGGAGATAGCATCCTGTGAGAAGAATTTCCCTCCCTTTCTTTAAAATCCCATTCTGAGGATCCACCATATCATAGTATCTACAACATACAAAATGCCACAAAGTTTTAACACCTTGGGCGTGAAGGTAAACACCTGCATGATTATGATACATGCGTACAATAGAGACGCTCAAAGTACACCAAAGAGCAATAGATAAAATACGTGCTTCATTAGATGTGTGACCGTTTAAAATGCAGATAACACCTAAATTGTTCAGTATAATTTTTATAAAAAAAAAGGCTATCTTAAATTATTTTAAGCAAAAATTGGTAGATATAATAGAGCACAAATATAATATTTTTATTAATACAACAAATTTAAAACTTACAATACAAATTTTAGAAACTCCCACTCTTTCTCACTTACAACACAATACTCACAATTCAATACTCACACACTCTTTATTGAGCTTATTATTTGCTCAACTCTCTAACACTCTTAACTCTCAAAAATTGATCAAATACTTAATCAACTCTTTATTCTTAACTTTCTTACTTATAAAACCAAATGAGGAAATGAGGTATTTATACTTAATTTCAATAAATCAAAATCACACAAATAAAATATTGTAAAAATTTATTAACCACATAAGTTTATAATACTTATCTCTTTAATTATTAACTCCAAAATATCTTATCTAACTTAGAAATTTCATAAATTAGGCTTGTAAATATTTGGATTTAATCTTGAGCTTAGTGTTGTAATTTTAACACTTCCGTTCTTCTAATCACGTTGAGTTTTGAAACTTTTCGAACTTATTAGCACCCAAATTTTTTGTGAACAAATCAACCACTTAATCTTCAATCTTAAAATACAGCAACTCAATTTCTTCTTGCAAAACTTTTTCTCGGATAAAGTGATAATGCACCTCCACATGTTTTGTTCTTTTATGAAAAGTTGAATTTTTGGCCAAACAGATTGCTAACCGATTATCACAATATATTGACATTTTATAATCTCTTGGCTGATGTAAATCTTCCATCAACCGCATCAACCATATACTTTCTTTAACTGTCATTGCTGCTATTTTGTACTCAGTTTCAATAGTTGACAATGATACAGTCGATTGCCTTTTACTGCACCAAGAGACTATTCCTGAACTAATCTTGAAACTCAATGGTTAAACGTCGTGTGTTTTAATCTCCAGCATTGTCACATCTCAATAGTCAATTATTTTACAATCTTGGTTTTTTTTATAAAAGAGACCATAGTCAATTGTGCCTCTCGCATATCTCAATATCCGTCGAACTGCTTCTAAATGAAGTTTCTTAAGATTTTGCATGTATCGACTTATCACTCCAACTGCATAAGAAATGTCTGATCAAGTCAATGTCAAATAGAGAGATTTCCTACCAATTGTCCTTACATAATTCCATCTTCTAAATCCTTTCTTTTATGACTGTACAACTTGGCATTGACTTTTAACAGTGTTGAGATAAGCTTGCATTCTAACATGCCAAAGATTTGTCCTAAACTTCTGCAACAAATCTTTGGCATATTTTTGTTTCCCTTCTATTGTTCGAGTGACTTCGAGCCCAAGAAAATGCTTAAGTCGTTCAAACTCTTTCATCTGGAAGCGAACCACCAAATTCTCTCTTGTTTGACAAATCTCTTCTTCATCATCTCCAATGATAATTAAGTCATCCACATATACCAACACAATTGCAAGTTTTTTTAAATTAGCTTTAACGAACAAGCTAGAATCAACTGGTGCTACAGAGTAACCACCATGTGTCAGAAATTCTCTAATTTTACCATACTACACCCTTGAAACTTACTTTAATTCATACAATGCCTTTCTTAATTTACACACATAATTAAGATGAAATTTGCTTTCAAATTTCATTGATTGAATTATATAGATCTCCCAATCCAACTCTCCATGTATAAAAGCATTCTTTATGTCCATTTGCCACAATATTCAACCTCTGCTAGCTACCAGTGCAAGTAGAACTCATATTGTGGTGATCTTGACTATTGGAATAAACGTTTTATCATAGTCTAGTCCATACTATTGAGAAAATCCTTGAACTACCAACCGAGCTTTATACCTCTCCATTAATTCTTCAGGACGTCTTTTAATCTTATACACCCACTTACAAGATATAGGTTTCACATCCTTTGGCTTTAGCACTAAATCTCAAGTTTAATTTTGCTCCAATGCTATAATTTCTTCTTCCATAGCTTTAATTCATTTAATGCTCTGTAATGCTTTTTCAAAAGTCTCAGGCTCCTTAACATTTTCTTCTTTTGCCACAGCTATATTAACATATTTAAGATTAAGCTTTCATATTTTTATTGACCTTTAAGGATGAGATTGAGAGGCTGCAAATTCTGCTCTTTTATATTTGGCCTCCGTTGTTGGTTGTTGATAGATTCTAGTTTGCCAAAAACTTTGAATTATCTCTTGCTCGGTGTTATCATCACTGCTTCCATCATCAAGTTCTTCTTGGCTCAGCCGGATTTCAACAAATTACTTGCCTTTCTTTTGTTGTAGTCTTTTTTTTATTTCTTTTAAATCTGAAAACTCCTCTTTTTGTGATGACCACCATAAAGATACTTCATTAAACACCACATTCCTTGATGTGTAGCACTGCCTACTAGTAGGGTCACAATATTTCTATCATTTGCGCTAATTATCATATCTAATAAAGATACACTTGATTGTTGTTTTGTCGAATTTATTTCTCAGGTGACTTGGCATAAACACATAACATATACAACTAAATACTTAAAAATAACTAACTGTAAATTTCATATCCCACAATTTTTCAAAGAGTGATATGAACTCTAATTTTGGTTGAGAAAGCCTATTAATCACGTAGGCTGTAGTCTTTATTCCTTCGGCCCAAAATCTTCATAATATATTTTTTACATGCAACATACTTCTACAAATCTCTGCAAGATGTCGATTCTTACTTTCTGCAACTCCATTTTGTTGTGACGTGTTGACACATGTAAACTGATGTCATATCTTATTTTTTCGAAGATATTGTAAGAACTCATTAAAGGTATATTCTCCTCCATTATCTATGCAAAAAAAATGAATCTTCCTTCTAACTTCTCCTTAGTTGTTTTTTTAAATTCCTTAAATTTCAAAAAAGTATTTGATTTTTCCTTCATAAAGAAAACCCATACATACCTTAAGAAGTCATCGATAAATGTCACTATGTACCACATACCACTAATTGATGGTTGTTTGATAGGTCCAAACACATCAGAGTGAACCAACTCCAATGGCTTCTTAACTCTAAACTTTGACTCTTTATATGGTAATTGATGTGCTTTACCGTACTGACATCCTGTAAATATTGTATCCACTCTCACATCAAGTTAAGGTATACCCTTAAACATTGCTTTATTCATCATTATTTTTAGCTTATGATAACTTACATATCCCAATCGTGCATGCCACAAATCTACTATCTCATTCTTTCGAGTCTTATCTACATAAGTTAACTCTATTGATAATACATAAATCGACTTTAGTTGTCGTTCTTCCATTGTTGGTACACCTTAACTTCTCATGGACCGAATAAGATATAGTGTCCAGAAGATGTTAATTGTGATATTGACAATAGATTTTTTTTCATGCCAAGAACATAATAGACATATTAAAATATTACCTTGTTAGGACTATAACGAAGTGCAAAGACTGTGTTACCGATGTGAGCTGTAGACAATCTTGAGTTGTTAGCTGTCACCACCACGCGACTTCCTTTATACTTATTCATATCTTGCAACTTTTCTTCGTCACCAGTCATATGATTTAAACATCCTGAGTCAATAATCCAATCATTTTCATAGTCAATCTGTCCAGGCATTATCACTGAAAATGATAAGCTTCTTTCTTTATAACGACAGACGCTTCAGCATCCCACTCATCTTCACTTTTTCTTTTTAAGTTTGATGTGACAGTATTACCCTCAACAAATCTTTTCTTGGATCAACAATCTTTTGCCATATGTCTTATTTTTTCATAATTGTAGCATTTTTCTTCAAACTTTTTCTTTTACTTAGACTGACTATCATTACCGCAAGTCTTCCATGCTCATTTTGTCTATAAGCTGCCTTTTTGGTAATGACTTTTTATCTTGTCATCATTTTCTTTAAATCCTCCATCAGCACATCGTTTAAATCAACCTTTTCTTTTATTGATGTAGAGTACTTCTTCGTCGTCTTTTAATGAGACACTATCTATTTGCTAGACAATCGTTTCTTGATCAATAAGAAAATTTTCAAATTCAATGAGAGATGATTGGGTTAACTAGCCTTGTACTGACTATCATTACCACAAGTCTTCCATGCTCCTTCTGTCTATAAGCTGCCTTTTTGGTAATGACTTTTTATCTTGTCATCATTTTCTTTAAATCCTCCATCAGCACATCGTTTAAATCAACCTTTTCTTTTATTGATGTAGAGTGCTTCTTTGTCGTCTTTTAATGAGACACTATCTATTTGCTAGACAATCGCTTCTTGATCAATAAGCAAATTTTCAAATTCAATGAGAGATGATTGGATTAGCTAGCCTTGTACAACAATAACAAAACTTTTATACTCGAACCTCAAACCATAGATAATAATTCTTTTCATCCTAGCAGCAGGATCTAACTCAGATATTTCGCAGCACTTACCTTTATGAAATATTAATTGATCATCATGTTGCGTTGTGCAATCAACAATAGTTTATTGTCTAGAAGTTATAGTCACGTGTTGTTTTTTTTTTTAAAAGAGTGATGCAAAAATGTCCCATGCTTCATTTGGCGTCTTGGCCTTCTTTATGTGCTCTAACATTTCTTCTTCAACTGTAGTCTTAATGGCGAACATAGTCTTACCAATTTTACCTTGCACTTCTTTAAAGTGACTTTGTCTGTTGGCTGCTTCACTTCATTCCAACCAATGACCTCCTAAAGATCTTGGCCTTAAAGGTAAAACTCCATCAACGTCGCTCATGTATTATAATTTTGGTTGTTAAGCTTCTTAATTCCTCTAACTACTTGAAGGTCTCCCATTGTGCCTGCAAAACTTTAATAATGATAGACAAGCTTGATCTCAAACTACAAGCTTGTAAAGTTTCAAACTCTTCATAACTCAAATAAAACTCTACTAAAGTCAATTTCTGATCATCCCACTGTTCCTCCTAACAATACTTCTACCAGCACCAATCACAGTAATAATGCTTACGTGTTTGTTTATATGAATTGTACACCAAGAAAATTCTCAAGAAAGACTGGAGGGGTCACAATGATCCCACTTAAAATCTAGACTCCTTAAGCAATATTAGCTATTTTGACAGAACTTTCCTAGACAAGCACCATTCATACAACTACATCAAACTCTGATATTGGTATCGTATATTTGAACAATAACTGTATGAACAGTACTTTGACTACTATTTAACGCCCCGAACAACTTGACTCTAATATCAATTATTGAATATAATAAAACACTTTTATTAATATAACAAACTCAAAACTTACAATACAAATTTTAAAAACTCTCACTTTTTCTCACTTACAACACAATACTCACAATTTAACACTCACACTTTTATTGAGCTTATTATTTGCTTAACTCTCCAAAATTCTTAACTCTTAACAATTGATCAAATACTTGATCAACTCTTTATTCTTAACTTTTTTGCTTGCAAAACCAAATGAGGGGAATAGGATATTTATACTTAGTTTCAATAAATTAAAACTACACAAATAAATATTATAAAATTTTATTTACCACATAAGTTTATAATACATATCTTCTTAATTATTAACTCTAAAATATTTTATCTAACTTAAAAATTTTAAGAATTGAGTTTGTAAATATTTGAACTTAATCTTGAATTTGATGTTGTAATTTTAACAAAAACATCATTTAATCTATACTTAATAATCTAAATGACATCCACTGCTTTTTAAAAATATACAAGACATTTGCAATCGAGAAATTCTATATAAAATACACATGTACATAACATAGAAATCTAGTGATTGACTATCACTATCATTTCTCACCATTCAAACAGTAGACTGATTACCTTCGGTGAAGATAGAGATCGATGGTGTTAGAGCTCCAAAAATCTCCCAAAGTAAGCATATAGATGTTGGTACCTAATAACAGAAGTAACAGTTTAGACTACCCAAAAGATTTTTAAATACTGCTCTTCAAAGTAGGAGGAATTTTTTTCTTTTTTCTCAAAACCGGTCTTATCTAAATTCTAATCCTAACCAAACTTCATAAATGTATTAACATCACTTAAATGGATTAAAATTTGATTCAACTCATCATGTATCAACATTCAACACAAATAATTGTAATCAGATTAGGTTTTAGTTCTTAAAATTAGAAAACATGGGAGAGAGAACCTGGAAGAAGATAAACGGCGACAATAACAGCCTCTAAAACACTATTGAATGACAAAAATTTCTTCTCGTATATAGAGTCAATAGTGACGGTGTTTGGAAGCTTAGTTCTCCGATGATTTTTCTTCATCTGATTTACAATCTCAGGCCTTTTCTTTGGGGCACCCACTCTGTGTTGCTCATTCCACGCCTTCAAAGAAAGAAAAAAAAAACAAAATCATTTCGCAAAATTGAACCTAAAACATTTTTGTTTCTTTTTCCGAAAAAAAAAAGAGAAATAATTAAGTTTTTATTTAAAAAAAAAGTGACCTGAGCGAGATCAGAGAGAATAATTGCAACGGTGACGCCGCTGGAATAAGCGATACACGTCTTGAGGATCCGAGACGCTATCCAGCTCCACCCGGGCCCACGGTAGTTGGATTCATGGTTATTCGGATCTTCTTCTTCTTCGGGCCATAGCATCGACCTCGCATATGCGATCAATGCGAGAAACGGATCTTCTTCTTCTCGTTGTTGTTTATTTTGTGGATGATCTATTTCCATGAGCTGAGTCTTGATTTGAATGACTCGTTCGTTCACTCGCTCAGTTGCGGGATCCTTAACCATTGATGGGATACGATTTTGCCTAAATGGCGGTATTTTAAATTTGAAACCGAAATTTTGGCGCGGGTTTTAAATTAGGTTGGATGGGCAGGGCCTACTGAGAGGATAGATTCGGTCCTTTACTTTTTAAGTGCCCGAATCATAATTGTGCCGTCGCGTTACTCAGACCCCACACATGTTCTCATTAAGCCCCGTTTCTTACTGTAAATTGTTAATGTTTTGGGGACTGAAACGATCAAGTGAGGGCTAAATAAAATAATAACTCGAGTTGAATACTTTTTTTTTTCCCTCCTTTTTCAATCCCGTTATTTTTTTGTCTTTTTTAAAAAAAAAACATGTTTTCATAAGAAGCATTTTTAAAAAACATTATTTAAAAAATCATTTATTAAGGAATTTTTCAATTTCAAACTCTGTTCGAAAGAAAAACCACATTTTATTTTTTGTCATAAATTAAACTCTGATTTTAAAATAGAGATGCACACATCTTATTATTCAATTAAGAAGACTTATACCTAATTTGGTAAATTGAAAAATTCATACTTCAAATTTTTTTTAAATGATAACAAAACAAGTCTAGACGCCATAGAAATTGGTTTTAAAAGAAAATGTTAATTTCCTCGTTGAACTTATATAGCGTTCAAAGTAAGAGGAAGATGCCCCTAACCTTAATTCTTCATACCCAAAGGCTGGAGGACTCGATAGAAAACAGGAAGAAAGAAATTAGTAAGAAACTTTTAAGCAAACCCGATTGCTCCCACAACGCATTAATGCTTGAAGTACCAAGAGACTGGCACACTATACAAAATTATCACCTTAAAATGGCCGTGGCATGTCCAAACTGATTCAATGAAATTTTACTAGAATGAAGTCAGTTCATGAGCAATTTAATTACTACAAAATCTAATTATGAAATTAACAAAATTGTATATTTTGTCCACTCAAAAAGTAGAAAAAATTTACTTCATAGAACAACAACAACATTCCTTTGAAGCCCACTCTCCCGTCCAAGTCAGGAAGATAGTAGAAAGAAAACCCTCCAGGCAGCAAATACAAGATTAGTAAGAAAATTGTAGCACCACAACAAACTTGGATGATGAGTCCTGCAGGGTGGAAGCCTTTACAGTAGCTCGGTAAATATCCACTCAAGTCTCATGCTTTAGCGTCACATTGATGATTCCTACAGGTGACTTTGGCTGATAGTGTTCATCTGTATCCACCTCTTCAATTTCCTGATAACAGAACATGATTGAAATAGAAAATTTTCATGTTCGCTTCAATCCAGTCATGGGCAATATCATTTCAGGTTACTCATTGAATATAAGCTTTATTACCTGCACCACATCCTCACCCTTGATGACTCGCCCAAACACAATAAGCTTATCATTTAAATTTGGTATTGGAGCAGTTGTAATACATAGCTCAAATCCTTTGCTGTCTTTAGTCTTTAACGTTCCAATCATAAATGCCTCATGCTTTGGACTGGTTGTAAACAAGTATACATTTGTGTCAGATATACAGTGACAACAGAAAACAGTAAAACTACAATAAGGTGCAGAGAACAAACCTGGTTGTTAGTTGACCACGGATCTTCCCTTTGGATGTCCAGTCTTCTGCAGCTGCATGCCCTTGGGAACGCCCAGCTTGAATCACATAGTTTTTTATCACGTGATGAAAAGGCATCCCTTTGAAGTACCCCTTTTGACTGCAAAGCCAATTTACAGTTGGATTCTCTCAGAGTATCAAGAACAAGTGGCATGCACTAGGCACAAACATTCTGATCACAACCAGCATTTAATGTGCTAATTTATTTTTGGGTGGCATACATGTCATAGTTTTCAAAGGATCATCAGCTACATCAAAACAGAAAAAGCAATATAAAGCTACTACAATGTTACAACTATATCTATAAATCTTGCAGAGCCAAATGGAAGAACAAACAGAGAGAATAAGACTAACTCATTATCACCAGTTCTCAGCATGGTGGAAAAGAAAAACCTTTAACTCTCCCTAAATGGAGAAAAAGGACAGCAAAGGAAGTTGCAACCAAAAATTTAAATTCTTGAATCCACAAATAGTCCATGGAAGTAATCAAACAAAAATCAGAAAGGATCCATACTGAAAATTTTCATTTTCAAGCAAGCTGCTTATGTTTTGGCTTATTAAGTAACAACATCTTGATGAATTATTTTTCCACTAGTTGGCATCAACAAATGTAAATGGAAAAGATTACTTACCACAATTCAATAAATTTATCCACAGTTTCAGGAGAACCATCTTTAAAAAGTTCCACTATTATAAAACCTTTTGATGTATTCAAAACCTACATGGGAACCAAAAAAAGGAAAAAGGGGGAATGAGCACAACGTAGCAATATCAAAATATGAAAAGTGGTGTTTGTTTATGTGGGTTAGTTGTTGAATAATGAACATCTAACTCTGAGAAGATATACTTCCAGAACATATAAAAAGTAAGTAGTAAATTAAAGCATCCATTTCTTGGGCAAACTTACAGCATGGCCAGGAAGATCAAACTTCTTTGTAGCCATGGTAGCATCAGTGTCCTTTATCACATCACAAAAACGGAAAAATTAGCCGAATATGCCGGCAGTAAGAACTGAGGCTGATTAGAGAAACAACTTATGCACAAGTAAACAAATTAAAATTTCAACTCTATGATTACCTCAAAAGTTGAAAATTCACCTCCTGTATGTTCATTTGACCTACAAGAAAATTAGCACAATGTCACATTCTAGCAAATAAAATCATCTTCACTAGATCTATACATCAAACAATTGAACAAGGATGAGACAACAAACCTATTCGACCGGTGTCTATATGTGGCAACTAAGCACAACACAATCAACACAACAATTAAGTTGCATGTGATAATCGTAGTGGCACTGATTCGAGTTGGCCCCTTCTTCCTTTTGCTTTGCACAAGTAAAGCCTGAGGCTTTATCCTCGCCATTATCGCTCAAATTCAAATTGTATGCAACGCCCTTTAAATTAACAAAACTGCCAACACACTCAATTCTCAGAAAAATCTTACTGATTAAACACAAATTAGAATCCCTTTATTATCCACGCACCAGCAGATTAATAAAACAAGAAATTAACACTTAATTGGTTAATACAAAAGTTCCGGAGCATCCTACCAAATCAAAATCAATAAAATTAAATCATTTTCAAGTGTCAACAAGCTAATACACAGCAAGATTTCAGTTTTAATTCGATTCTATAAAGAAGCTTTAACTAATTAATCATCTTGCCATAAAAAATCTAGCAGTGAAATTAGTGAAAGTGATGCACTGAACATTAAATAAAGCAGAAACATTTTAAGAAATTAATTTAACTAAAATTCAATTAAAGAGCGACGAACTTTACGCGAAAAAATAAGAACCTTATTATATGAAAGCTTTTTATTTTTTATTTCTAATTAGTTAGATAAGTCTGTTGATAATTGACGAGAACGTACCTCTAATATTGATGTAAAAGCTAATTTTCGTTTGGCTCTGATTCAAAACGAACGAGAAATCGAAGAGGTGAGTAATTTGTTGTGCCGTTTTGATCACGGATTAGGTGATTTGATTTTTCTGATTTCTTACGCTTGTTTGTTGTTCCTTCGACGGACCCATTTTCCAGGATGGCGGTGGGTCCCGCAAAAGTGGAATTAAAATTTGACTGTCGAGATGAGTCTTATTAACAGTTGTTATAATAGGATTGTTTTGAAGAAGCCACATTAAAAGATATATTTATACAATATATAAAATTTTAACGATATTATTTTAAGGCACCCTAGTAAGTGATATTAAGATAAATTTAAAAAAGAATTTAGAATAATATCAAGTCATTAATTTAAGAAGTGATAAGATCTTATAAGTGAATACATTTATATCACCACTATCAAATATAAAGAAGAAAGAAGTGTAGAAAAATGAAGTATAATTATATAAATTGCCTATTCATTTTCCTCAAAGATTACAAAGATTCAATATGTGTGAAAATTAAAAATATGTAGAAGAATAGTTCAAAAGTGTAGAAACAAAAGATGGGCAATAAAAAAGTGCATAAAATAGTGCAAAAATTGATATATAAGTACAACAATGTTTTAATGTACAAAAAAGTAAAATTAACAAAAAATACCAATAATAATGTGCAGAAACTGCCCTTGCAATCATTCACACCTCCTCTACCATTCTTACAATTGCTTTAAAATGAGAGATTAGATAAGTAATTTTCTTAATTTTTTGACATTTTTAAGAAATTACATATTAATCTTTCTTTTGCAAATACACTCAAACAAATTTCTAACTACATCAAGTTTATGAAGAGTATCCTTTCAAAGAAGATAAAATTAAAGGATTATGAGACCGTAGCATTGACAGAGGAGTGTAGTGTTATTCTTAAAAAAAGGTTACCTCATAAGCTCAAAGATTCTAGGAGATTTATCACACCGTACTTCATTGGCAATCATGATCTTGGTCAAGCCTTATACGATCTAAAAGCAAGCATTAATCTCATGTCCCACTCAGTCTCTAACAAGCTAGGTTTGAGAGAAGTAAAACCAATTAATATCACACTTCAACTTGTTGATCACTCTTTCACTTACCTGAAATGAATTATAGAGGACATGTTAGTAAATGTGGACAAATTTATTTTTTCTGCAGATTTCATCGTTCTAAATATGAAAGAAAACAAGAAGATCTTTATCATCCTTAGAAGACCCTTCTTAGCCACGGGACATACAGTCATTGATGTTAAAAAATGAGAGATAACCATAAGAATACAAGATGACACTATCACTTTTAAAGTCTTCGAGGAAATCAAGTTGCCATATGAAGGTGAAGTCTGTTGTAACATTGATATAGTGCACCTAAACACCAAAGAGCTCAAAGACATGGAGAAAATTAAACCCTCACATAAAAAAGGTGTTAAGAAATAGGCAAAGAAGAAAGAAGAAGAAGAAGAAAAAGAATTAGCAATTTGATGAGATGATAAAAAAGAAGGGCACAAAAGAAACACTTCACCGGTTTAAAATTCAAGTCTTTCCGGAGAAGTACAAGAAAGAAAAATAAGTTACTACCCAAGATCTAATTGTTAGAATGTGGAAGCTAAAGGAGAGGAAACCCAGTAAGGTCACATACAAGGATTATTCCACCATTAACTTTGATCCTCCATAAGAGTAGAAAGAACCCTGCTAAGCTGACGACGTTAAATCAAACATTTCTTGAGAGGTAACTCAAGTAGTTTTTATTTTTATTTATTGTTTAATTTCAGTCTTAGTTATATTAGTTTCTTTTCATTGTAGGAATAAAACAATAAGAGGAACAGTCAAGAAAGTAGCACAAGCAATTGCAAAGATTAGGAGCAAAGAAAAATGCAGTCAGATTAATAGAACACAATGCTGCGATACTTCATTTCAATTACCATAAGAGTTTTTCTTACTTTTAAATTTATTTTTAGACATTGAGGATAATGTCTAATTTAAGTTTGGGGGTGAAAAACACACTTTATTGTGTTTATTTTGTTGCTTTTATTAATTGGTTGTCTTATGAGTAGAATTTTTTTTTAGTTGTTAAATTTTGGTTGAGAAGATAATCATTAGTCTATGATAAGAATTAGAGTCTTTGCTAAATTTATTTTCACAATTTTTTAGGAAACAATAGATGCTTGAGATAATTCGTATATTATGAATCTTGGACTGATTTCAAGCTTATTTTTTTATCACTTATTCTTAAGCACTTTAATAATAAGCATGTATTAGTTCAATTTTTTTTACTTAGAGATACTCATGTTTAAGTAGTACATCACAATCTCGAAGACTAACACTCTAGAACTTGCTTGATTACTACTTGAGGCGAAATCATAGAAATCACATGAATAGAGAAATGACATTAGACCATCTTTAGATCGATTGAGCATTTTCTAGCCTACCTTGTATGTATATTTATCCATAATTATCCCTTTTGAGCCTAATTACCAATTTTTTATGTTTAACCACATTACAAGCCACAAGACTTTTTACTTATTTATCCTAAAATCTACTAGTAGCACTATAAACCTTAGTGTACTTAGAAATATTCTTAAAATAAAAAAGGTTGTGGATGTATAAAAAAAGAGTACTGCAATGAAAAGTAAAAAGTATTGAATGTACAAATCAATATAAGTTTGGGGCTACATTAAAAAAAAGGTAAGAAGAGAAAAAGGTTTAAATGCATAAATACCCCCAGCTTAAAAAAAAGAAGAAATTTTTTACAAAAGTGTGATTAAAAAAAAGATGTAAATATAATAAGTTTAAGAGATGAGATAAATTAAGGAGAAAAGATTAAGAAGTTTTAAGTAAAGTTAAGTGTTTATAGTGTGAGTTACACTTCATATTTATATATCTTTATATCCTACATTAATCATAACCTTATGTTACAAGCTAATTAAAATCTTAAATATATCCCTAGAAATATGTATTTTTACATTAGTGGAGAGTAGTATAAACTGTAAGCTTATGGTAGTGTTATTAATTGAAATATGCCAAGACATCATCTTTATATATTATCTTAAGTATTAAGTAAATTTAAGTTTCATTTAACTAATTATTTTCTTATTATACATACGCACAAGTGATCATTTATAAAAGAGAATAAAGGACTTGATGAATGGTAAAATGAATCATTAAATTTTTTTTATTGCATTCTAAGAAAAAAACTTGTGCCAATTAACAATCTTTGAGACAATAAGGATGATAATCTAATTAATCGGAGTTTATTTTTACTTTTATAGATGACGTGGACAAGAACGCGCAAGCAAGGGGAAACTTCGAATAACAACAAGTCTAATAGAAAGAGGAAAGCTCAAGATCTCAATTCACACTCACTGAAACAAGAACAATTTAAAAAGAATCTCAATGAAAGGTTTTATTTTCCTCAACCAGGAGAGCATGTAATTGAAGAAAATCGAAACCACACCAAGCAGGGTGCAATCAGTTTTTAATTTTATTTAAAAATCAAGAATAAATTGTTAATGTTTGTCTTTATTTTACTCAAGGACGAGTAAAGTCTTGAGTTTAGGAGTATTTGATAGGGGCGTAAAAGTACTAGTATAATTAGTACCCAACTTTTGTATTTTGCTCAAAATTATAATTATTTAGCTATTTAATTATGTTTTTAATCATAACTGGTGCACGGCAAAAATGTGACGGATAGGAATAAATAGGAGGCGAATTGGACATAAAATGAAGAAGTTACGCTCAAAATACGTAAGCACTAGGAATCAGTTAAGGCTAAGCCACCTAGAACCTGAGGCCGCGACCATGGGGACAGAATCTCAAGGCCGCGATGCCCAGAAGCTAGGGCCATAGCCTCATGTGAAAAAAGTGCAATTTTCTTTATTTTTACTCTTTTAACGTGATTTGAACTCCTCAATAACGACTCTAGGGTTTCTAATACCTATAAAAGCACATTTTTAAGAGCCAAAACAAAGACTTTAGAGAGGCAAAAACTTAAAAAAAAAATTTATAATACAAAATCAAATATCAAAGTCAAGATTCAAGTTAAAAAAGAGAGAGAAGCAACTTAAGGCATTTTCTTGATTAGTTTTCTTCACTTTTCTAATCATTATATTCCTGTTCTTGCTGTTCTTCATGAATTGGTTTGATTCTCTTGGTTTTGTGATGAGCTAAACTTGTTATTCTAGAGTTAGACTATGTGAACCTAATATGTTGTTGAATTTTATTGACTTTCTTAGTATATGAACTTAATTATTATAATTAATTCATTATATCTTGATCTTAATGCTTTCATTATATCTTGCCAATATTATAAATAATTAAGGAACCATGATGAATTTGACAAATGAATTTATGTGTTTAGCCTATGATAGTTTGATGCATGATTATAGGATAACAACTATGAGTTTTATATAAGATAGACATATACCTAAATGGCATGTATGGTATAATTTAGACTTGATCTTAATGAATTACATTCTAATTTTATTGCCATAGACATATAGGTGATTGTTAAAATGCGTAATATAATCATTTGACCATCAACAGAGGCTTGTGATGAGATTAGTGACTAAGCCAATAATTTATATTAAGGAATTAACTAAGTGGTTAATAAAATACTAGGAGATGAGTCTATACCTTAAATTATTATACTTTAGTGAATTTATTTCTTTGTTTATTTACAATTTAGGTTAAGTTTTAGGTTAATCAATTGAATTTCATATTTAAGTTTTTTAGAATAAAAGTTAATTAGTTATAATTTTAGTAGTTGATTGAAAGAATTAGACTGCATAATTTCTATAGGATCGATACTTGGACTTTAAATCTTATATTACTTGAAACGATAGCATGTACATGCGCTTGCGCTTAGCTGCTATAACATCAATCACCTTCCTCAATAATTAAGGTCGTGTTACTATTGGCAGTGGAGACAATTTTTTGTGATAAGAGTTTAAGAGATAAGCCTTGTCTAGAATCAAAAGCCATATGATCTAGAGCATTAGAATAAATTATCCATACATTATTAGTAACAAGTACAGAAATATGTAAAACCTTACCATTATTATCTATAGTGGCTATTAATACTGAGGCCTTTTCAGCAACATCACCCTTCGTCTTTATTTCGACAACAACAACAGTTAAGTTCTTCTTGGAATTTGTCTTTCACTGGCATACTATGGTCTTACCATTTCGATTATTCCACAAGTTTGAAGAATGACTTTTGGTATGGCCAGATTTATTACAATTAGTGCATTTTAAGGTAGACTTATCAGCACTAGTGGTAGCCTTATGATGGTTGGCCTTAAATCGGTCCTGCTAGTTTTGAGTTGATCATTGTCGAGCTACCATGGTTGAGCTGTCAAGATTGTCAAACTCCCCTATCAAAGTTGCATGACATACTTGTTGAGATATCGAGTGTGTGATATACGAGTGTATACGTAATTTTAAAAATTACTATGCGCAACGGAAGCATGTTACAAATACACCAATTTTAACAAATTTAACATATATATCACATATATACGTAAGTATAACAATTATACAATTATAAACATGATGAACAATTGTATCAATATATGAACAAGTATAACTATTGTACAAAATATATATGATGAACAATATTGTACTAATAACATAATGTAAAAATACTCACCTAATAAAGGTAGCTTTACAAGTTCTTCAAGTCCTTCAACAATCCATGTGAAGAGCTCACCTTGAAGTGTATTGTTGAATAATTCTAGTCTATAACTTTTGGTGGGATTAAGGAGCTAGAATGGTAGCTTAGTTTTAGAATTTTCAGCAACATGTATTCAAACTCTTTTGAATACAAGTTTGTTTCTTAAATGGAGATGGTAAATATTTCTATACAACTCTTATATTAATTAGAAATATTTAATATACAACTCTTATATTAATCTTAGAAATAATTTCTACATGAGATTAATTATAGTGAACAACTCTTATCATAATCATTAATCTCTTTCTCCATTTATTTTTGTTCATTATAATCCATCTATGAGAGAAGAAGATGAAGAGAAGTTCTACATTTTCAACACTTGAAAATGAACAAAACTCAAAATTCTCTCTTACTTCTTTTTCTTCTCATTGCCGAATCCTCTCTTCACAATTGACTGAATGAATTCAATTGTTAGCCAAATTCAATTTTGTTTATTCAACATTTTGATTAAACAAAAGAAAGTGTTCCACCAATTTTATTATTGGTCTCCCACTTAGGATTAATTTAACCAAGCACTAGAATAATGGCCACCTAAATTAATCTTTACCTAACAAATATAATTACTTTAATTATAATGGATAATTAAATTGCCAATATTTAGGTCCCTTATTGTATTAAAATACAATGTCATGATAAACTTATTTTAATATTGTCTAATAATATAAAATATAATTATTCAAAATAATTTTGAATAATTACTTTTTACCTTATTAATTTTTACTACCAATGTTAAATGGTAAAAAGGTAAAAATAAATTATGGAACAAATTTTGTCACTTGTCAATATCCTATTAATTAATAACCTTTGTTAATTAATTCAATGATATACTTAACAATTAAGTCTTGACAAATGTACATCCTAAGGGATCCCGAAACAATTATTCTATTTTACTGAAATTTATTGGATCGAATTAATTTAATCCAATCTGTTAACCCAGTGCGCAAAGAGTACACTTCATATTGTGAGACTCTCTAGGTCCACACCTAATTTGTCATATGGAGTTCCTCCATATGTCCGTGAACGATGCCCCACACACACGTTACGGATATTACAAATTAACGTATTAGACTATGCAAGTTGAGGTTATTGCATATTCGTATAATCCTTCCATCATTTATATCCTTGAAGAGCAGAGATATAGATCATCACCGCCAAATCTTTATCTGCTCAACTATAAACTTATCTCTAGATTTATATTTCATTAAACAATATCCACAAACACTTTTATGATATTGTTTATTCCTCCGGAATATATTTTTTGAGGTTTATGCTTGCGGCCACAAGTCTTTCTGAAATACAATCTCGGAGCATCAAGATATACAACCCACTCATATAAGCTGATGGATCCCATATCTACGCACACCGGATTCCATGAGTATCAGACCATACCCAGCGACACCCAGTGGTCAGACCATAAAAGGTTTCTGACATGTGTGGATCCAAAGCATAGTGGATCACTCACAAGCCCACCGTGGCGCTCAGGTCAAAGGACCACAAATATTACTCAACTCGGAAGACCTTCTATTGACGACTTTATGAGATGTCTATTGGATGTCTTCGTGAGTCAGTTCAATATCCAGTCCTTACTGAATACCTGCATCTTTATACGAACTTTCTACTAAGTTCACGGTTTGCTAAGACTAACCATCTGAACTATCCAGATATAGACATACACTAATCTATATTAATGGTTCCATCGATAGACCCGCATCGATGAAATTAGATAAAGAACATTGTGTTTGAGAACATACTTGCATAATGACATTTTCTAGCACCATCTGCAACTCTTTGCAGTTATGTCATTACTAATATATTCTCAGGTCATTGTCTCATTTCACACAAGGCTCTAACTCTTTAGATTTCGCTAACTCTTATAAACTTACTAACTTTTAGTACCACTAACTCTTAATGCTTATAACTATTAGCGCTGCTAACTCTTAGCACTGGTCTAAACTCCTTTAGTCCAGATCTGAACTCCTTCAGATTATAAAATGTCTGAAACGTTACAAGTATCTTACCATTTAATAATAAATAATATTAACGATTTTATTAGAAATGATAATTTTATAAATACTATCACTATATATTTATACATAATAAAATGACACATAAGCACAAATTTCAATAATACTGTCTCTTGTTGAACCAACACATAGCATTCTTCCAAATCATAAACTGGATCTTCACATAAGATCTCTCCACGAACTTGTTCGAAGTCAATTTTCAATCCAACAAGAAATATGTGTACCCATAATCATTCAATGGATTATCAGTATACTACAATGTTTTCAGGATCTTTCATGACCACCTTATTACAATGATCAAATTCATGAAAAATCTCAATCAACTCTCTATAATAATCATATAAAGACTTGTTCCTTTGTCTAGCAATAAAGGCCTTTTGATTTCAAGTAAAAACTTGTAACTCATCCCTTCTATCATATAGGACCTTTGACAAAGCACTCTAAATTTTTTGAGTGGTGGCTAAACGTAAGTGATGCTTCATAATTTCTATGGACATTAGTAGCCATCTTTTTACCTACTGATTTTTGGGATACCATTTTTCATATCCATCTTCTAACTCTGCGGGTGACTTTGTCTTACTCCGAATATAGGAAAGTTTTTCCCGTTCGACAATGTACATCTCCATCAACTATGACCGAATATCATAATTTGATTCTATAAGCATGATCCATGCATTAAAAACACTTTCTGACTGAACAATTACGGGGACTGATTTTGTCATTGACCACTCAATTATTTTTCCATTCATCCTCCTTCCGTTTTATATAATATATATATATATATATATATATTACCTTTTTTTAAAATATATATTTTAACAATTCACATGCTGCTTTGAAAAACAAGTATATTAAAACCAAAATACAGCTCTAATATATATAAATTATAAACTTAAGATGAACCGTGAGTCAGTGGCTTCCTGCCAGGCGACAAGCAATTGTTGACAGTTATCGGTGACTGTGATGACAACGAGGCAAATAAGTTGTGGCTCAACAGCGAGTAGCGAACAATGGCTGAATGACAGTTTTTGGCGTGGAGATATATTAATTGTGGAGTATGGGTTTTGTGGTTTCAAAAGATGGGATGATTTAATTTCCTCTTTTTTTTTTTTTGAGAAAGCTCTGATACCAACTCAAAATAGAGTATATAATTCTCTTTCTCATCTCATTATAATAGGACTTTACAACCAATTTATAGAGTACAATCGTGAACGAAAAATAAGTAATAATTTATACAAGAATCAAAAAATTAATTGCCTACAAATTAGCTCTAAATCAAATAATTAAATTATTCTAAATCAGGTAATTAAATCACAGCTCTTCAATCCATAAATTTTCATAATTTTTAGGAAGACAATCTCTACATGTACAAGGGCCTCATAGTTCTCCTTCACGTCTCTGTCGACTTACCGGGAACCTTGATAGCGATCTTCTACCTTAGATCTAGTGATTCCTCAAGAAATAAAATAAGGGCCTCC
The DNA here is from genome assembly GCA_946807835.1 of Ailanthus altissimus. NCBI lineage: Eukaryota > Viridiplantae > Streptophyta > Magnoliopsida > Sapindales > Simaroubaceae > Ailanthus > Ailanthus altissimus. Next base: position 26,783,798 of record OX327703.1, on the reverse strand, counting down.
TCAAAAAGATTGTCCTTGTAGCGATTCCAATGAGTCAATGGGGCAGGTTAATGCTGAGTCATCGAGAAATTTTTGCGGTTAAAGAGCTTCTCTATTGATTTGTCAAAATGTTTGTTGGGGGAAAAAAATCATTATACACTAATTAATGAAAATTCTGTTAAAACAAATGACAAGACTTAACAAATGAGAATGTTTTAAACAATTTTGAAATCAGAATAGTTTTTCAGACAGTTTCACAAAGACTTAAAGAGTTTACAAATCAAGAACCCTTACTTTATCAACGACAGTGATGAAAAAACACCCTATAAAAAGCTTTCTTGAGAACATAATCTAAAGCTATAAGAGGCCCAATGACCAGAAGCAAATGCTCCCCGGCCGTATGATTCACCTTTTCAAGTTCGATCAAGTGATCGAACATAATGTGTATTCATTCTCTGATGGTAAAATGCACCCGTCCGATAAATCCAACGGAGCTGGATTATCGTTCAAGAGAACTAGAAGACACAATTGCGAGTGATGGCGATGTACAGCGGGGATTGTGGTGATGATTATTATGACGATTTTGTTGGTGGTTGCTGGGGCAAACGAGTGTGAACTTGTAGAAGGTTTTTTTGTTTTTCTCTATTTGAGGTGATACTTCATCTTTCACATGGTCCACGTCTTGTGTCATTGTTAGCTAATTTATAGCTAGCTGATAGGTTTTTCTGTTCTGATCTGCATGCGGTACGGTACCATACTCTGATAAATTTTTGTATCGTATTTTGCTTCATTTATTCTCGTGACTCTTTGACGTGGTGGGAGGCTCCAGGCATCGGGGCTCAACCCTATACGATATATAAACCCTACTGATCATGCTTTGATTTTCTGCTTGTCAATGATTCTTATTAAGAAAAACAAAAATGGTATGAGAACGTACGCCCTAGCTCATACTATAAACCAGTGATTTTAACTGATAAATGTGAATATTACATAGAAAATTATAAATCTCTTATATCCTCAATAAAACGTCTTTAATTAGCATTTCTTTGAGGAATAAAAAGATAAGAAACAACATCAGTGCAATTATGGACCAAACTCAAATCAATGTAGCTTAGAGGAGAGTGTTGATATATAGCCTATAGAAAGATCAAAAGTGTGAAAACTGAGTCAGTTTTTGTTCGGTCCCAATATCACTTGTCATTTCAGAATGTCCAGCCAGGTTTGTGATTGTGGCCACAGCTACATTCAACATGACCTACTCATTTCCACGTTGAAATGATGTGATCATATAGTTTCATATGTACAGCATTAGCTAAAACAATTAAAGAAGGTTCGATAATTGGCTTTACTCATTAGATGACCGAAATCAAATATATACAGTCAATGAATAATCTCTCAGAACAATAATTTCATTGAAAATATAATGTGTTACTGTTTCTTTACTTTTTTTTTTCAGAACCATTTTATTTTCTCCTGCCCCCACGTTGCATCAGAATCCATATTTTGGTTATCGGGATTCATACACGTCAAAAAGTTGAAGAACTTAGGTTAAAGGGCAGAGAGCAATTATAAATTGGGAGACTACTTTTGAAGAACAGCTAGGATTTGATTTGAAACTAGCACATCAAATGATTGATGCATATTCCTTTGCCTTGCTGCTGGCCAACCTCTTCACATGGTCTATTTGGCTTATGACCTTCTCTTACTTGAGACATTAAAGAAGTGGGTATCAGAGAATATCACTGCAAAAACAACAAACGAATAACAACACCACTGGGGCTCTAAATTTCGCCGACAGTTTTGTTTGATATTTCAAGAACTTTTTTTTTTAAATGAATACATAAGTGTCTTTACAGAAGAAAATGTGTTATCAGAAGAACCATTAATTCATGTAACTAGCTAGGGCACCCAAAAAAAGCCTCTTAGACGTGTGAAAAATTTGTCATGAAGGAAGAGAAATTCAATTAAATGAGCAGTGAAAGAACTCAGCATTTAGATATAAAGATTTGGGGTTCATGATTTATTAGAAAAAAGACTTTGATATAGCTTCAAATAATATATGTAGGACCTCTGTTGAAGAAATCCATAATATGTTGGTACGAAAGATTATGAAGATTCAGAGAATCTATTAGTAAAATACTGTCTTGGCTCCATTTTTTGAGGCGCAGCCCAGGAAGATCGTAGATAACTTATTCCCTGTGGATATGACTTTCGAAAAACGATTGCCAGGCTTTCACTCAGTAAAAGCAACGCAATTTAACTACAAAAGAGCTTGAAGGGGATATTTAGCATGCTCAATGGGTGCATAGAGTTCTGGTAAAACTACGGAAGGTGTCTAGCCACATACATGCAAACATATCCAAGAAACTAATATATATATATATATATATATATATATAAGGCAGAAATATAGTACTATACTTTTTACACATCTTACACAAATTTTAGACTTTTATATCGATGCACATTTGATATGTATAATTAACACACCACATTTATACACATTTAAAATTGCATTTAAGTCATCAAATATGTATTGATATAATAATCTAAAAATTATATCAAAAATATAGTCATAGATCCTAATCTCTCTCTATATATATGGCTAAGATATATAATATTATAATTTTGACACAACATCTTGCATGATTTTTAAATTATTAAATCAATGCATATTTAATTATTTAAATTAAATTTTAAATGTGCATTAATTACACATCTAATTATATCTAAACCATCAAATATGCATTGATCTAACGGTTTAAAAATTATGTAAGATATTGCATAAAAAATATAGTATCATATTTCCTACCTTGTATAATATATATATATATTATATTCTTTGTTATATTTATTAAAATTTTAGCTACTGTATTTTTAAAGTTAAACAAAGAGATTTTAATATCAAACAGATCCTAACTTCTTGTCTCGTAAAACTTAAAAGAAAGAAACAAAAGATAGAGAAAATGTGTATATATATAAAGAGATAATTTTATTCTAATGGACAACATAGTTTATCGTATCGTGAACACTAAAACATATAATATAATTTTATAACATATTATAAATTATGTAAAAATTATGAATTAATTAAACAATATTACGTAATATTATTACTAACTATATAATAAGTTACCTAATCCATTAAATTATTTATATATATATATATAACAAAATATATAATTAACTGGCATATAAGAATTAAATTGGAGGTGGGGTTTATGGCAACTATCCCAGTTGAAGAAAGATTCAGTGATTGAAAAGTATTTATTATACTCAGCTCAACTAAGTCTGAAAACCAACCTGTTTCTTTATAGTCAGCAAAAGAGGAAAAAAAAATGGTTGACATGATTGAGAACAACGTTCTAATAAGGGAATTCAACGAAGACAGAGATATTGAAGTGGTGGGGAAGCTTGAGAAGAAGTGTGAAACAGAAGGGTCTCAAAACGGGGTCGCTTTATTCACAAACATGATGGGTGACCCTTTATGTAGGATTAGGTTCTATGCTGCTCATGTTATGCTGGTGGGTTATTAGAGTGATCCCTTTTTTTTATAATTTTTGTGACAATATTTACTTTTATCTCGGATGTAATAAACATATTTAATGATTTTTCTACGTTTTTATGATTGCATCATACTATAGAGAAGCAATGAGAGGGAACTTCTTGACCCCATAAGATCTTATCAAAGCTATGGATAATTTGATTGGCTAGACAACTAATGATTTGTAAATGTCTTTGAAAATGGGCAACAGGTTGCCGAGTTGCGAGAAAATGGGGAGCTTGTCGGAGTTGTGAGAGGATGCATCAAATATGTGGGGACTAAATTTGGAGGAACATATCTGAAATTGGGTTGCATTTTAGGCCTTCGAGTTTCTCCTGTGCATCGGTATATACTCTCTCTATCTCTTCTCTCCCTCGGAGTTGAATGTAAAAATTTACCAAGTTCTTTTTCTCATTCCTTTGAGTAGGGCAAAATCTTTCAGCATCATGTGAAAGTATATGTAATTCTCATTAAGGCATGTTACGGGCTTAATTTATTCAGAAAAATAAAAGGGGAAATCTCAATGAGCATCATGATTTTCAAACCATCTTTTTTTGCTCAGTGTGTGAGAAGCAATAAATTTGTAGTAAAAGTAAACATATGATTAAGTAATGTAGAATATTTGCTGGGAGGAGATTTTGATCAAGTAAATGTAGAATATAGAGAAGTTTTATCCTGTACAACAGCTGCTTGGTTCAAGATTCTGATTATGCTTGAATTTAGTTCCAGAAAAGGGATTATTTTTTAACTAATGGGAGAAAAGAGTTGTAGACCAGCTAAAATAAAAACATGATAATTTACTTGAGGATGAATAATTGCTAATTCATCAGCATCTGAAACCCTAGAACCCGATTAAGAAGTGTTTGCTGTATCTGTATGGATAGAAAACCTAATTTATTTGTTTCAATGATGTTTACAAGTCAATGGCTATTCTATGAGAAGGAATATCACCTTACAAATGTTGTAACTCAAAACTTTTCATCTCAATGTCCACTGGTCATGATGTGACATCCTATTTGCTAATGAAAATAAAACTGGGGCTGGGGGAGGTGCTATACTTTGCGCTTTGTAGGACTATCCTAGTATTATAAAGAGAGTATTTGTTTTTGTAAGATCCACATAATATCATTTACTGCTTACATGTATAAGTTTGTCTGAACTAATGTAGGCGGATGGGGATTGGATTACAACTTATCAAATCAGTTGAAGAATGGATGATGAGAAATGGAGCACACTACACATTTCTTGCAACTGAAAAGGACAATGCGGCTTCTACAAATCTCTTCACAACTAAGTGCAATTACGTGAACTTTAGCTCATTAGTCATATTTGTTCAACGGGTTAGTTTGCCACTGAAGGGTCTTTCTCCAGATATAAAGATTGAGAAGTTGCATGTAGATCAAGCTATATCTTTGTACAATGATAGGCTCAGAAGCAAAGATGTATATCCTACAGACATAGACTCCATCTTAAAGGAAAAGCTCAGTCTGGGGACATGGGTATCTTATTTTAAAGGAGACGAATGGTTTGATTTTGTGAGCAAGGAGAATAATAATGAAGATGGTATCTCCAAAACTCCAAGATCTTGGGTCATATTTAGCATTTGGAATTCTTGTGAGGCATACAAGGTTCATATCAGAAAGTCTCATAATCCTTTCAGGTTTTTTCGTGCAACTTTGAGCCATGCAAAAGATAAGATCTTCCCATGCCTTAAAATGCCAATGTGTAATGATAATAATAATTCATTTGGCAATATTCCATTTGGGTTTCTCTTTCTCTATGGACTTTATGGAGAAGGAGAGAGGCTTGGGGAGCTAATGGAATCCGTATTGTGCTTTGCAACAGGATTGGCTGCAAATGTAAAGCATTGCAAAGTGATAATGACTGAGCTTGGAGTCTCTGATCCTCTCATTCAGCATGTACCCCAAGAACCCTCTATTTCATGCATCGATGATCTTTGGTATTTGAAAAAAGTGAATTGTCTCACTGATCATGATAAGGACGAGCCGATGATGATGACGGAACAGTTCGGGAATGTGTTTGTTGATCCTAGAGACTTCTAGGGCTACAGCTACTACTTACTAGCTACAATTTACAGAGCTTTAATTTATGTGCTCATCAGGAAAAGATCAGTGCAGCTATCATATGTATGCATGCTTCTTGGGATAATATAATATTTTATCAACTTTAATTTGTACCTCTTCCTATCTTATATAGAGAAATAATTTATTTTTTTTTAAGTTTTAGGCAGAGTGAATAATCTCACTCATTAAATACCCAATTCCTTACTGGGCATATAAAATAATAATTTGATAAGCAACATTAGTTATTATATAGTGAATTCCTGAATAGAATATGACACAATTTAAAATGCATTTTAAATAACATTAAAATTATAGATTAATTAGATGCACCGCGTGACAATGTTATTCATTATAACGTAGACAAAATTACTCATTAAATCATTTGTGTTTGTAGATATCTCTTTGTATGGCTTAAAAGTTCCTACAACAATTTTCTTATCTATAATTATAAAGTTTTGTCCTTGTACTAGCCTATTAAAGTCTTTCTCGCTCTAGCTAGTTAGCTAGCTTTGTGAATGTTCATCAATGATCTATTCATTGTTACTGCAATATGACGAAATATAAATATAGGACAGCAACTTAGCATAGTCAAAGTACTTAATGGCATGCAAAAGGAATCTCTTCTTATGTATGAAACCTAACAGCATATTAAAATTTCGTTATCTTTTGTGGTTAGGCTCAGCCTGAGAGAATGCTTTTTAACTGTTGTTTTTGTGTTCCACTTCTACAATGCACACTTGTTATTAATCTTAGATAATGCACGACTTGTCGATCAATTATCTTAGAAGTAGGCGACTTGCCATTCGATGAATAGCCAGAGAACCACTCATAATAAGACGACTTGTCGTATATTTATCTTTTATGCACGACTCCACATTTATTTTGACTGCACAAAGTTTCATAGGAATTCTGACAGTGGGCACGGCTTAGAATCTTAGCTACGTATTTATTCTCAAACTGTAGGTGACGTCTATTTTCCCTAAATTAGCAATAGCTAAGTTTTAACTTTCATATAAATGGATCCTGCTTAAATTTTGAAGCTGAATAGGTAGAGGCAGTTACAAGAACCCAACAAGTTTCTTACCGGATGCCTCAAATTTTTTATTTCACGTGGCCTACAGTTTGAAAATTTTAACAAATAATTTGTAAAATACGGCAAATAAGTTATAAGTAAACCGGTCTGTCATAATGTAACTTTTCCTTGAAGAATCAATAAACAAAAAACCACTAAATTGCCTGGATATTACACATTTGAGGGGGAGAAAGTAGAAACCATCATTGCTTAACTAGTATGATGAAACTGAACAAACATTTTCACCAACATTCAGGGCCTGCAAGAGAAATCCACTGCCAAGTTAGCAATTATGTTTGTGATCTATTCTGTGGATTTACATGCTACAATCCAACAGGGCGTTCTCAATCAGCCATTTTCATCAGCATACGGAGGTTGGTATTTTATATGTTAGTGTAAGGTTCTTTTGTAGCTTTTCATGTACAAGGCAAGTACCTATATTCAGAAATATACAGTGGTCCTCGTTTGCAACATGCATCTTTACCCGGTATAAACTGGACTGCATCTCTGTAACATCAACGTGAACGTATTGGTCTTAGGAATAAGTTGTAGTTGGCTTGTTATCGGATCTGAATATTCTTCTTTGAGATCTAATTCTCCTTGGCGTGGAAGGCTGAGACGTTTGCAGCAGAACATCAAGCTTATCAGGGTCTAAAGACAACCTTTTTTCTAATGAAATCGTCCAAATCAAATCCAGTTGCACTTTCCAAGTCATTGGCAACATACGAACCAGATGAAGGGTCAGTTGCTTCCTCGTCAACGGAATTTTCATCAGCTCCTGGATTATATCTTGAAGGTTCCTTGTTGTAAGAGCTCCTTTCCAAGTTCAATAGTTTCTTTATTTTGTCAAGCGCCAGGTCAATGATGTCCAGGAATCCCATAACCCATGAAACATCATCAACAACTTCAGTTCACTGTTGCAATGAACAAAAATATGTAAGATGGTATTTCAGTAGCTATTAGTCTGGAAAATAGAACCAATAGGAAATGCAATCTAATGTATATATGGTCTATGGATTTGGGGATTACATTGTAAATGATTTAGAATGATGAGATAAGATGATCAGGTTATTCATTTCATGCGTGATTATGGTGATCACTGACCTGCTGGAAATAGAGATTACGTATTTCCTCAGCACGCACAGAGTTTCCTTGTGCCTCCTCTAATTGTGCCCAAGTCATCCATGTTATGTAACTCTGAGAACTTATATTCAGTGATGATCGAAATAATCTTCGGGCTGCTAAAAGGTTACCAACTCTCTGTTCAAGAACACCCCAAGCCTGCAACAAATGGCGATTGGCAGTCAACATATACATTCTCATATGCAGAAGATCAAGTAGGTACACTATCAGCCTATGTCTCAATACAACACAGAACATAGTCTCATGGTCATTACCTGTAGACATCGAGCTGCACTCTCACTGGTTGAGTCAATTGAGAGTGCTCTTTGGTATAGTTCCCTTGCAGTACCTGTGTTTCCCTCCTTCCATTCCATCTACCCCCAAGCCTAAACAGTCGGATATTTATATCAGTTGTTTTATGTTCCAGTGGATTCACATTTGTTGAAAAGGACTGGGGTCAATATTATCATCCAAGTAAAAGTAGTAAGGAGAATCAACATTTAAACTTATTTTTTAAGGGAACAAAACAACTCAAATATGCAATATGCAAGTCCGCTTCTAGAAGGAATGAAAAGAAACATGACAAGTTGATTAACTGATCTTTGCTATATGGGAGGATTCTTACAATCCATACTGGTTGGTGCCTTGGATCAATTTCAGATGCTACCTGAAAAACTTTCGGGCAAGATTTGCAGTTGAGTATTTATATTCTAACAAAGCAAGAGACTGAAGAAGAACAGGATCCCTTGGATTCAGGGCATGGCCTATCTTTAGAAGTTTTTTTCCCTTGTCAATATAGCCCATATTTGCTTCAAAGATTCCCCATATGTCCCATGCAAACCTATTCTTGGGGCTTGCCTGGACTGCTTTCTACCAAAAGAGAGAGAGAGCATAATGCATAAGCACGGAGTCATTATTGTAAAGTATAAAAGATCGATGATATTGAATACAGGGTTGTTTTCCCGTTGCATCTCCCATCAAATAAAAGGATTACCTCAAATAGCTTCCTAGCTGCAAGGTTGTTTTCCTGTTGCATCTCCATCTGTGTCCATGCCTGCAACAGAGAAAACATCAATCATACAAAAGCTCACTTTCATGATAGAATAGCCATGGTTTAGGACTTGGAAGACTTACAAGCCAACTGGCACAGCTTTTGGGATTACACTTAGTAGCTTGCCAGAATAAGTCCCGAGCTTGCTCATACCGATTTGCTTTAGCTTCTAGCAACGCAAATGTTTGATATATGTACTCATTTCCACCACAAAATTTAAGACCTTTAGCAAGCAAATGCCTGGCCTTCTTGATATTACCCTGTTTTAGCTCTAGAACTGCCCATCCATGCCAGGCAGCAATGTCTCTTGTCAGCAACTGTCGCAGCATCAAATAACTCTCTAGCTCTGCCTATATTTCCCATCTTATTTTCCAAGACGGCCCAGCACTGTTGCAATAAAATATCTACTTGTCAACTTAAAATGTGAGAAATGACAGTGGAAAATTAATGCAATTATCTAATTGGTTTCGGCAATCTTATTCCCACGAAAGCATTTCACCACATTGAACAAAAGGATTTTCCTGCAGTTAGCATCAAAGGCCTACCGCCTTCCCATTTTTCCCCAGACTCTCTAACCTATTTTTCTAAGTGAATGGAAGTGGATATTCCAAAAACCAGATCCAACATGGCAACAATGATGAGGATCTTGAGCTTTTGACTTCAATATCAGAAGCATAAACTTGAAGGAGAAAATTGATCCACACAACATGCTCATAAACACTCAAATCAGAAATACCAACTATTGTCATCAGACTTCATTTTTGTCACTGATTATTGTCATCCAGAATAAATTCCATTGCATTTAAATTCCAATTCTGTATAATTAAATGCAGTCTTCAAATGTTGAGCTTTCTACAAAATTATCAGTAGCATAAATTAAGTTCTAAAATTCCAAATTCCATATTAGTTCAGCATCTGTTAATACTTATCATTAGTGCTGTGGATTTTTATTTTTTTTCTTCTGTTTTCTAGTGAAGTAGAAAGAAGACAGTATTCAAAGAATTGAACAATAATTGCAACCACATTGAACATAAAAAGAAAAGATCACAAACCTGCCAAATATAGGGATTCTCTCCTTGAGTAGCCTGGCTACCTTTTGCATAAACAGCTCTTGCTTCTGCTGTCTTTGATTGCTTAACCAGTATCTTCCCTAATGCCACATATGGCCTCCCATCCTCCGGCCAATAATTTATACACTTCATATGCAAAATCACACACAACCATCATTTATCATTAGCTATATATACTACAGAATTTACTCAAATTCGGGTTATATAAAAATGGTTGTTTATTTGAATATTCCGAAATGAAAATCTAAAAATTTACGACATAATCCCAAATTCTAAAAGGTTACAATGCTATGCCTACTTAAATGGAGAAATGTCATAAGTAACCTATACCGTGCATTCAAATGAGAAATCAAGACACAAGGATTTTCTTACAGGCACTCTTCAAGTTCTTTCTCAACTCTCCTCAAGCTCTCTCCCAATTTTCTTCAACCTACACATCGGATTTTGTTAACTTAACTATCTCTTTTCAAGCTCTCTCCAAGCTCAATTCAAACTAACTAAAATATTATATGCACCCAAAAATATGCTCCAAGGATTGCAAAGTTTAAGGAGACAGACATATATAGTTCGATGATACCGGATTCTCAGAGCATGGTTGCCACAAATTACTCTAAAAATAATAGAAGTACCTTCTCAAGATTCTCCTGAGTTTCTTGATAGTTGTAATTCCTGGCCAAAATCTTCGCTTTGTACAACGCCAAGTCCAAGTTCACTGTAAGTGGCTTCTCTCCAGAACCAGACTCCACTCTCTCCGGCTCAAACATTGGCATCTTCTTTGCAAACTCATTAAGACTATCATCTATGATCCCTGACGATTTCAACCTATCATCATCTGCCACGTCACCTGATTCTTCATCTTCATCTGATACCTCCTTAACCGGCCTGCGAACCACAAGAATTTTCTTCAAAGAATCTCCATTCTTCTCTTCGATATCGTCATTCTTGTTGGCTTCTACTTTGTTGCTTTTGTTTGGCGATTCTTGTTGTTGGTGATCGAGAAGTAATGGAGAGGACGAAGAAGCCTGGTATGAGGAACATGGAGGGAATGTGAGATGGGTTTTGCATTGAAATTTGAAAGGAATTTTGGATGAATTTTTGTTAATATTTTGAGTAACAGTAAAGAGGTTGAAGTTAGTTTTTGACGAAGAAGAAGCAGCAGCAACAGTGAAGAGGTTCATCTCTTTTTATGAGTTGAGTCTTCTTTTTCTTTTTAACGGGTAAAACTGTGTGATTTGCATGTAAAGGGAATTGTTAGGCGCGGGCTTTTGGATGGGAGAAGATTGCTTCTGCAATTATTAATATTGTAATATACGTGTGACATATATATATAAAGTTAGGTGGTAAAAAATAAAAAAAATATAAAAAAAAAGAAATTGAAAAAAAAAAAGAAGAAAAAAAAATAAAAAGTAAAAAGTTTTAAAAAATTAGTTTGAGTAATTAGATTTAAATTCAGTGGTTTAGCGGGTAATAGTTTTGCGATATTAGAATATTTATATTTTAATAGTTATAATACATATCGGTACTAATGATGTATTTTTACTCCCTATGATATAGAAAGTGTGCCGATAGCGGGTAGATCTCAGAATCCAAACCAAGCTCAGAATTAGCGCACTTTTGTGAGTGGATAATTATATATATTTTATATGTTTTTAATACAGCTAATTATGATTTAATTACGCGTTATCAGATTTAGTTATGATTTATTTTAGACAGAAAAATATTTATACTATTTAGTATATTCAAAAATATTTTAAAATTTATTATAGTACAGTTTATAATTATGTTCAGTACAGAAATAATTATTTCAGAATAATTATGGTCATAATATTATATTGTAGTAGTTTTTGAATCACCATATGCGTACCCTCCCCTTTAGTGTAGTTGCTCTGCGCATGCGTTAGACCAGTTTAGTTTGCTCTGCCCGAGCGATGTAACATTCCGCCGGGTTAGACCAGCTTAGATCCCCCGCTCTGCCTGTGCGTGAGTTACTCTGCCAGGTTAGACCAGATTTTTCTCCGGGTACAAGTTTGGTGTGGTTTTCAGTATATATATGTAGTACATGTTTCCAGAGCTATGTTACATATATTCAGCTTGATAATAGATTTTATGATAGTTGCGCTTTCAGATTTTCAGATCCCAGTATTATGTCATGATTTTAATTTCAGCACAGATTTTATGACAATTCATATTTTCAATACAAGTTTATTGATTACTCAATATACAGTTATATGATTATTTTATCATACAGATTTATACATGTACAATACATATAAAGTATATGATATTTTCAGATTATATCCATTCACTGAGCCACAAGCTCACCCTTTTTCTTATTTTCCCCATTTTTCTCAGGTTATCACAAGAATTTGTACAGTGTGATACAGTCATCACATTTTGAGGTTGGCCAACGTGCATAGCTGCATAAGTGTCTCAGTCTGTGTATTTATATATGTTTTTGTATATTGGATGTACATTTTTATTGAGGCAAGTAACCTCATTGTATCATATGTATGAGTAAAGAGTATGTTAATCACATGTCATTGCAGGATCTACCTCGATTCTCGAAAAAAAATCAGGTCGAGTCCTGTCAAATATACCCTTATTCACTGAAAATGCTGAAAAGATAAAAAAATTATTTATAATTAAAAGAATTTAATTTGAACGGAACAGCAGGGTAATCCTTGCTTACAACTTTACACGAATATCAATTCAAAATAAATTTGTTAAAACTTGTTTGTCATTTGAAATTTTCTTTGATTAGGGTAATTTGGTAATTTATGATCCCAATTCAGTGGACTGAGATGAGATGGGCCACGTTAGTTACTCTTTCAGGTGGCTGAGCACTTTTCAATCTATAGAAGATTTTGGTGCCACGCGGAAGCTTTTTATTGGTTTTACTATGTTGATTCAAGATAGTTTATTAGCCACAAAAATCCCCAGTACACATCAGGGAGAGGCAATCCAATGGCATCAGCTCTATCTTAAGATTCGTAGGACTGCAAAAATTACTAGGTCTATTGGTTGCTTGGCAACTGTAAAATTGTATCTGATTAATCATTTGAAACCTCATTGAGCATCGGTTTGAATGATGTAAGAAATTATCCGCACCATTGTTGAGGCCAAACCTCCATTCCTTGAGAACTACTTTTTAGCCCTCCAGCCAGTTCATGGGTCATGGAGGACGATGGAAGAAGCTGGTAAGAGGTCCATCTATAAATCCTCCTTTCAATGATTAAAAAGCATTGCTTGACAATAATCTGGGTGACTTCAAGAATGGTCCAATCATCTGCCAAATGTTTCTGGTAAATAATGAAGCTAAACAGAACCGAATTCGAAATTTCATATAAAATTTGAAGGGAAATTCCTACAAATGATAACAATGGAGAACCAATCGGTGTTAATTCTGACATGAACAATTTAACCGGATCAACCCCAAATAAAATTGTTGGCTGCAATATTGTTCAAATTTCTGTACAGTAAAACGTCGAGTAAGTGAACAATTCTGTATCTAAAAGGAGAAATTACAAAAATCCAAGCAGTTGTCTTGGCCATGGAGCTTGAGATTTGCATGTTGCAGCAAGTGCAAGTTTGTCCTTTCTTTTTTTGATATAATTCTGGCAACAAGTTCACTGGTAAATTATCTACATGCTACTGATGGTGAGCTGGAACACTAGATTGAACTTCAAACAAATCGAAACAAACTAAATGATCATTAAAACTAACTGCATTCCAGTTTCAAATTCCTTGGATATAAAACCCTCACCTGACCAAAACTCAATATGTCAAGCTATTTGATCTAATTTCCCAAGATAATTTATAATCAGCTTACTAACCATTCAAAGTCATCCTGGCACGCCTGAAGTCCTGAGACTCTGTATATCAATCTCATTATATGACAAAGAAGTAATAATAATGTGTACCTTTATTTAAGATCATCTAACTTCCAGCCCACAGCCTCTTTCGGGCTGGCCTTTGCTGCTTAGTTTCAGCAATGTCAACCATCAAATCAGCTTGGAGCTCAGGGTTCTTCTCTGGTTCTTGCTTTGGTGCAATGGGATCCTTAAACCGTTCCCTTCGCTTCTCCATCTTAGCTAGTGTCTGAAGGATACGTTGATTGTCAATTTACCTGATAATCTTATTCTCACTGTAAAGATTTCCACTGCGTGCTATTCTCTTCTTCACATTGCAGGTTGGCACTATTCTTTCAGAAACATGTTTCTTTTCTAAGAGGTTTTCCATTATTATCTGACCCTACTCAATATCCAAATCCTCATTGTGCTCAGGAACTGAGAACTTATTAAGCCAGTTATTATTATTTTCCTTACTTTCTAGTTTTGAGACGTCAGATCTAAATTCTCTCCCTCTGTCAGATTCATGAAAATCCTTTGAACTTCTCGGCTCTTTAGCAAGCTTCAGGTCAACCTTTTGAAACCTGCCATTGCGCATTAAGCTCCTGCCCTAGGACTGTCTTCCAGAAGGCTGCAGAATGTATTGTCATACAAAAACAACACTGGTTAATAATCTACTACAAACTTTTATGGGAGTCTAATCTGGTTTGGATGACTGGCGGAAAGACAGAATAGCTGACACAACTTTTAAGTATGAACAACGTTGGCTTTTGACAGTTCAAAGAAAGATAATTTGCTCTTAATAGAAAGTAATGTATCAGAAACCACACTAAGCCAATATTTGTCGATCTTCCAACAACTAAACAAATATGAAGACAAGGATGTCTCATTTCATATATCATGCAGGCTTTCAAATACATAAGCAGCACATTGAGAAGTAAATGGACTACCTTCCCAAACAGGAGATATGTAAATGTCTGATGACATTGAATAAATAGCATTAAAAAAAAACATTTTGGCTTCGTTAGGCATGAATGGATAGATGGACAAAATCATGTGAAAAAACAAAGCAAAAACTCACAAAAGCTACCTAAAGTGTGATAGATAGTAAAATACGAAAAATATTATTTGATAATAACAGATTTAGAACTAACATCCAATAGTACAGAAGACTTGATCAACACATGTTGAGCAGTCATATATACATCTGTAAAATGTTTTAACCTCAGTTTCCCCAACTTTACCTTTCCTTCCCCAATAATCAAATCAAGAGAATCATTGAACCTCAGAACAGCATGGTCATGTCATGGTCACCTCTATAAATGATATTATAATTTCCATTAACACCTTTGGCACTACTTTCTGCCCCAGAAAATTTGTATCTATGACGCTTCTGTTGTGTATCACCAATATGCATCCCATCATGGTGAGATTCATATTTTGCATGAATCCGTTCACAAGTTGAAGTTTCTGCATGGGAAAATGTTTCTTTTTCAATAAACAATTCATTGTCGCAATCCCTTGCAATGAATTCATCCTCCATCCTATGTAGTTTTTTAGTTTGCCAATTATGTTTTCTCCTTCCCAAATCTGTTGGATTATTATTATCCATAATACTGTCTCTTCTGTCATCAATATTGTCATAAGTATGATACCAACCATTCTCTCGGCCATAAGTATGTTTCCTATGTCTCATATACCTTTCAGGTAATCTAGATTCAGAAACATCATCTGTTGGAGACCTGGCATCATGCAGTCTTCCTTCATTGCCTGTATAACATTCTCTGTAAGACTGAAAGATTGAAGATTGATGATTCGTGCATCTCCTATATCCATTTTCAATTTCTGTAGACCGTGATCTACCCAAAAGAAAATGGTGAGAGTCACCATATCTTTCCATTTGGACAGATTTTCACTTTTCTCCCAGTGAATGGCAAGTCTCTCTCGTACATGCTATCTAAAGCATTCCTGTCTCTGTCAGAAAATAAAACAGATCTTCCACATCTTTCTAGCATGAAGTCATCTTCATTATTATAATCAAGCAAACCACCATCATGATCAATCCTCTTTCCAAATCGGAGTTTGTCACTTTTGCTTCTCTGTTTAGTATCCTTTTCCTTCAAAGTGGAGGAATACTTTGGAACCAACCACCTTGACTCCTCACAGGCAAGATAAGTCCTTTCATTGGGAGAATGTCCTCTTTCATATTGATATTGATTTATACCCATATTATCTTCATTATCTACTCTATCATTTATTTCATGACAATACTCAGTTTCATCCCATTTTCTTCTGATACGGGGATCTATTTGGTCTCTAAAGCATTGATGATGTTCCCCACGAGAATGCTTTTTATCAACAGCCCCAATGTAGTTGTCACCAAACCTTTCACTACTATAGCCAGAGGAAGATCCTTTCTCCCTGTAACATGTGAAATCTTCTTTGTCATGGTGACCAAGATCATGCAACCTTTCCTTCTGTCTCCCACAATCAACTGACTTGTAATCCCTATGACAAATGCCCTCTGCATCTGACATTGGGGAAGCATCATCATTATTTTCAAGGTGAATTTTTTGTTCCAAAGTACTGTGGAACACCCCACGGCAATGCCTCCGTTTCTCTTGAACAGGACCATGACTTGAATAACTTCTGTCATCATCCTCACCATTTGATATGGGAGAAGTATCACCATTGCTTTCAGGGTAAATCCTCTGCTCTGTTACACCACAGTGTCTCTCACTGTGATGCTTCCAATTCTCATGCTTGGGACTTCTATGTCTTAGATAATATTTCCTATCACCTAGTTTTCTTTTGATGCCATTGTTTATGGAATTCTTATGATCAGATCTGACTGACTCCTGAAATTCAATGTCGGAGTTTGGTGATTGCCTTCTTAAAGGAGAAGAAATCTTTGCAGGATGACAATGAACAATATCTTTAGATACTATGAAATCACTTCCAGAGCATGTTGGACTTGGGCTAAAGTGACTCTGATTGCCAAGTGATAATTCTGTTTACATTAAGCA
Organism: Ailanthus altissimus; assembly: GCA_946807835.1. Taxonomy (NCBI): domain Eukaryota; kingdom Viridiplantae; phylum Streptophyta; class Magnoliopsida; order Sapindales; family Simaroubaceae; genus Ailanthus; species Ailanthus altissimus. The sequence goes on along the minus strand of OX327703.1, from coordinate 26,767,002 downwards.
TGAATTTGACTTGCATGGATTATTGTCAACCAATTTGCCTGCCTGATCAAAGGTTTCCATTGCTTCAATTTCTTCTGAAGTGCAGACATTCACCCTATGATGGTCATATCCATCCCCATCAGAGACTTTTCCATTTCCATTATCATCAGAGGGTCCATCTTCCCTGATACTACCACAACAACGAACATTTCTGCTAAAATCTTGCTGCAAATCCCCATTTTTAAAACCTTCCTGAGCACCGCTATCACTGTCTTTAAGATCCAGTTTCTCCTTGCCAGAGCCAGAATAATCCTCAGCAGAATCCTGCACATTGATCTGGAGGCATCAATGCATATAAGTAATCACAGGGAGAGGTAGATAACATATAATTATAGAACTTAAATCTTGATAGCAAACTTGTATTACAACATCAGAATCCTGAAAATGCGGATGTCTTACATCCATGGATGGTTGGCGTTCACCTATGCCACTTTCAACCTGAATTGCTCTACCTTTTAGCTGAAACAAAAAGTCCCTAAATAATTATTTCCAGCCAAAAGAACATTCAGGTTTTAATAATATCAATAATGCTATACATCCCAAATTTGGATTTCAAATTTTGGATTCCAAATTAGTTGTCAAGCAACTATTGCGTGGTTAATTTTTTTAATTTCTAAAATTACTCATTACACCGTTTACCCACCCAATGGTTGCTTGACACGTCATTTGAGATTCAAAATTTGGGATATGATTTGGAAAATGTAGCATTACTCTAATAATATATAAGAGAGAAAAAAAAAAAGAGAGAAGGAAATCAGTATCTGAGTGAATGAAGTATCAGGGACAGAAAGTAAAGGAACTCCTCAGATTAGCATACCAACTCCAATGGCCTATCTCCTATATCATAAAATTTTGATGAAGATCTAACACATGTAGTATCCTCAGCTCTAGCTTCCCGAACTACTTTCCCAGAATCAGAACCAACTTCAACAACCTATATTCATATAAACAAAATTTAAATGGAAATTTCAAATTTCAGAATAACAACTGGTGGCCTGAAGTATCAGGAATTTCCCATAGGGATTCCAATAATTGACCTGGTTAAGTTTTAAAGACTTATAAACTGGGATCCTGGCTGGCACAAAAGTATGACTCCGAAGTTGGTCCTACAAAAACAAGCAATATAAGGTTCACATTATTTAGAGGTATTTTTAAGACCTGCTAAAAACAAGTTGTTGAAAGGACAGTACACCAAACTATAACAGTAAATTGACTGCATTAAATCATCAGAAGATCCAGATCAGGCATCAGGACTAGACAGGCCAGAAGACCAACTTGAGGGGAAGGCAGTCAAGTACCAGTGAACTGCAGTATCTCTTCCAGCTATCTTCATTAAAACCAAAATTAAAGAAACCCAAAATGTCAGCTCCAGGATGACACCACGGCTTCTCCGCAAATGAAACAATGTTTACATCCAGTATAGTCCTGAAAGAAAATACCCCATCTATTATTTGAGAAATAAGATCATTGAGCAATCACTCTAACTGAACATAGCAGCCATTACTAACCTATACCATGGGAGCGAGTAACCATATGCACATTGAGGAGCTACCAAATTGGTTGTAGCATGTACACTAGCAACCTGACCTGTGTTGGAACCCTTGTGTTGATTGTACACGTTATCCTCCAATTCACCTTTAGCTGACTTGGACAAGAAGGATGTCATCCCTGCAGCTCCATCAACTCTTAAGTTGCTTGGAAAAGTTGATCTATGATATCTCATGTACTACACCATAGCATCCAAATAACAGACTAAAGTTAAGTTGTAGATGAAGAACTTTGGAGGCATTTCTTATTTTCTTATCTCAAAAGCAGTATCGAATACTTCCACACAGTTCATTTAACTGCTTTTCTTATTCTAAAAGCACTCTGACTACTTCAATCAAGCTTTATGAAACAAACAAAAAGACAATGATAAGCTAAAAACACTGCCCAACACACAAAAAAATCATTTGCTTAAAACTTCATACACATACAAACAGCAATTCTGTAAGATATAAAGCAACAATTTGTTTCTTATAACACGATATTATCAAATTGTGTTAAATAAACTACAATTAACATAGCCAAGAGAGAACTACCTTGTATTGTGAGTACTGCAAATTATAGCCGTGGTTTTTATTATTATTATTATTATTAGAATTAAATTCCAATCCGTCGCCCACCGTTGGATCAAATCCATCCTCATCCTCATCAACGGCACCGCCACTGCCTGCATTGACCGGAAACCTCTTGCAAAACTCATCGTTCAACACGATTTTCAACTCGTCCTCGCTGTCGCTCCCGTCATCTCTTTCAAAGCTCGGCGATTTCTGAGTCGACTCGGTGACTGAATTCTCTCCAGGACTAGGGATTTTGTCGTTCTGTTGTTATTGCACTTGGAATTGTCCTCCGGTTCTGGTTCAGTGTGCAATGTGGTGAATTGTGGCGCGTTATTGAAGGTTGGTTTTAGTTGAATCTCGACGTCAGCGTATAACTCGCCAAATTCATCGTCGATTGAATCCATTTTTCACATAATTAAGCCCTAGCAATCTAGGTAGATTTCATTGAAACATTTAAAAAAAAAAATGGGTATTCCATCAAGAGGTAGAAGATTTAGCGTGAAGGCATAAACCCTGTAACGCGGAGGGAAATGATAAACTCTGACAAGTGGCATAGCGAGAATGGGCCTTATTATTTACGAGATAATCATGATTGGTGAATTTGGGGATGTTATTGCTGCGTACTTTGGGCCTTTTATTGGGCCAATTTAAGGGCATTTTCACTTGAAAGTAGAATGACTCGTCGTTGTATTTTTTTCAAATTAGATGACATGTCGTCTCTCCGTTTCGTTTTTTTTCGTGGAATCAACTGGAAACAAAAAAAAAAGAGTTGATGTGCCACCATCCTACTTTTGTGAAGTATCGAAATGGTTTAAAGAATTATGTAACATATCATAAGCAAGTAATATTATTATGTATTATAATGTAATTAATTTTAGTATAATTTATAATGTGATATAAAAATTTATCATGTGTTTTGGTTGTCATTTGGGAGAGACATGGGGTGTAAAAAGGAGATTTTATCAACTTGTTCACTTAGGATAATAAGCACATGGACTTGGTCTTACTTTAACGTCGAAAAATAAAAGAAAACTTTTATCTCCAAGTTTAACTCAAGTGTAGCTCACTTTTTTTTGGGTGTGAAGCAGTGTCTCATCGTATATTCACAATGTATTATAAAATCTTTGTCACATGTTCAAGTGCGTATTATATGATGAGTTACATAAATTATTAAAATAAAATTATAATATATATATATAGAGAGAGAGAGAGAAAATTAATTTAATAGGTTATGTAACTTACTATATAGTGAACAACACTGTCACATGTTATTGTTTAATAAATTCACAATTTTTTATAATTTTTACACAATTTATAATGGATTACAAAATACTACCATTTGTCCAAGAGTTCACTAAACTATATAACTTATTAAATCAATTATATATATATATATATTATCAATGTTTTTTTTTTCATTAGATGCATTTTAAAGAGAGCTCTTTTATATATAAAAAGTAAATAACGAAATTTATCTTTTGTACAAAACACAAATATTTTATTATTTAAACTCGTTATTGACAACTATACAAACCATATAGCATTTTGCATCACACCTAATTACATAAAAAAAAAATTGGTGGCCAAAATAGAATCTGTTAAGGATTTGTTTTTAATATCAATTGGACTTTTATTTATTAGCTTAAATTTTTTGGTTGAGTGGTAAATTAATATGGTATCAGAGCTAAGGTATTGAGTTCAAGCCTCCATGTATTTGTTTTCAATTAATTTCTTGATTTTTTAATTTTGTTTATTAGATAAATGATATATTTGGTTCAGACTTATTTAAATTTATGTTTTACGTAAAAAAAATTATTAAAAATTTATTTTTAATATTAATATTAAACATTCGCTTATTAATTTAAACTTTTGAGTTTAGTGATAAACTAATAGAATCCATGAAAAGCTTGAACTGAATTATAAGATCATTGTGAAAATAAAATCCTCTTAATTTGGTTGCTTGGTATTGTATCATTTGTGGGAAACTACGCGTCAAGTCTCTTCTTGTTGATGAAGTAGGAAACTGTGGCTACGATAATCAGACCACCAAAAGCCAATGCACCTAAAAAAATGAAGCACATAATTAAGCATCCTGTTAATTTATTGGAATCAAAGAGTTGCTTGAATAGGGTTTTTACAATCACAGAAAGCTCACCTATGGTAAGGTAATTTGGACTAGCGGTAGCAACACCAGTCATATTACATGATGATTGTTGTTAGGCAACAATTTTTTTTAAAATTTGGAGAAAATATGAGAGATGTGATTTTCACTAAATTATACTATTAAATAGATAATAGATCTAAATTATAAAAGTTAGACCAATGTTTATTGATTCATGTTAAGGGAGGAATCATCGTTCATTTTCTTGAGATTAATTTAAAGTGAAGAATTCAAATTCAATCTTGAATCCTAACCTTTAAGTATAGCGAAATAAACTGTATATCAAGCAAAATAGTAAGAATTCAAAGTAGAATATAAAAGAGCACAATACAATCTTACGTGATTCAACCAATTGCCTACGTTCACAGTGGATCCAAGGATCCTAACCTTTCTTATTAACTCCCTAAAAATTTTACAAAAAAAACTCAATGAAGAACCTTAAAAAAAAAACCTAATGTTTAGTGTACCCTTACTCTACCATGAACAATGAACATCCAAACGACGGTTTCACCTTAGCGCACACAAGTACTTAGTGTCTACCCAATTCTTCTCTTCTCTTAGAGTCTCTCTTAATGTTTGATCTCAACTAAAGGAGTTTACAAGTGTTTATATAAAGGTTATTTCATGCCTACTAACCATATTCCTTATTGGAGTATAAGTCCACTTATTTTAGAAGTCCAAAACTTCTCAAAACTCAAAATTCAGATCAAAAACAAAAATTTCTTGGCTCTGGCACTGCGGCACTAAGTTTCTGATCTGGGAGCTGTAGCGCTCAGCCCTAGTACCTCCTCCGAGCGTTTTCTTCTATTCATTCGCATCTTTAATTTTCATTCTACTTCCCCCTCTTGTCCTACACGTCGTAGATTTCTCTATACGTATCTCACACGTTCTAAAATTCTTATAACTCTCTTCTTTGATACTCATCTCAATTCTTATTCAAATAAAATTATTAAATCACTAAATTTTTAATAATTTATATAAAAAAATTTAATAAATAATGTTAGACTAATAAAGTTAGGATACATTAATAACTACAATTTATTAAAAGTTGTGAATAGATTTATTAAATATCGCATTGATTAAAATACAAAATATATATTCCGTAAGTGTAGCATTATTGGTTAATTAGTAAAAAGGTTAAAAGTACTTAATATAACAAAATTACAATTTTCATAAATCATATCATAAATTTCCTACTACTAACACTCAAAAAGTTTAATCTATCTCATGTTAACAAAGTGAATAGGTGAAACAAAGAACTTACCATCCCCGTGACGGCTAAATGAATGGCGTCCATCAGGACAAATACAAAAGAAGTTCTGGCTTGTGCCATTACCATATCCACAGAACCCATCAGAATTAGATGCCTCGCAAGCTTGACATGCACCACCCGTCGATCGCCATGTTAGCTTGAACCCATCTGTCAAAGCTCGACCAAAGCTGCTAACCAGCAGCTCTTTATCATCAATGGTGCCGCTGCCCTTTTCATCAAGCACAGGGACAGTCACAGTTGATTCGCTGGATCGCTACTGCAGTAAACACAAATGAAGGCTTGGTGCCTGATCGAAGACACGTTATGTCTTGTTGTGAAGGAGGATGTAAAGTGCAGTTATAGAAGAAGCTCAGCATTCTATTTCCATAAGTAGAGTCGAATACAGGAGATTTGGTTAGGGTTAGGGCAAATGTAACGTTAATGGGTATTTTTGGACAGTTTGGTTCTTTTATTTGATGGGCATAAGAGATAATAAGAGAATTGTCCGAATAATTGATGCTTCTAATTTTATACAGATTATTAGATAGATTGAGGACTGGATTTTTGTCATTGCATGAGAGATTCAAGCCCTGATAGCCTCAGTGTTCTTGTTCTTGCTGTGGTGCCATAAAGGATACCTAATGACGACGCCGTTTCCGCAGTCAAAAGGAGGGCATATTTTGCTCGGTGGCTGAGCAAAAATGCCATCGATGGAACTGTAGACGACGCTGATGAGGAAGAGAAGATTGGAAAGCTGGTGATGGCATGAAGAAGCCTTGATGATGATGAGTTAGCAAGAAAGAAAATGTTTGTTCAGAAAATCATTTAGTAAATTAATGTGTTTCCAAGATAGAGTTGCATGTGATGGAATAATCTAGGCCGTCCATTTGCTTGTTAGTTTCTTTTAATTTTCTCAATAGATTATTGAAATATGAGCAAAAGGTCCAAAATTGGTGTGAATAGAGCAAGTAGTAGGATCGATAGATAATGACATTTTTTGAATAAATAATTTGTATTATTGTTTTTAATTTTTTTTGGTAAGTTTCTATATATATTTTCCATAATATGAATCATGGAGGCATAAAATATAGGAAACAAAAATAGATAAATCTCACATAAGTAGTTTATTGAGTAATGCTACATTTTTTTTAAATGATATTTAAAAATTTTTATTTTAAATAATGTGTCAAATAATTATTAGTGGTGAAATGATTAATTTTTAAAATTATTATTATATAATTAAATAATACTAGGTATCTCAATATATTTTAAAAAGTGATGTGTAAAATAATTATTAAGTAGTAAAATAGTATAAATTTTAAAATTATTTATTACATTCAATAATTTTTTGATACATTATTTTTTAAATATAATTTGAGATATTTAACACTACTAAGTATAATTTTATCTCTCAATATTTATTTAACATATTATTTAAAATTAAAAAATTAAAATACTATTTAAAAATGTAACATTATTAATTATTGTTAACGTTGGTTGACTTTTGTTGGGCGAATCAGCAATCATGCATAGTTCAATATAATTCAAAAAAATTTGTTGTGGTTTGATTGTTTAATAAAGCTTTCTTAAAGACATTGGACGGTCTATTCGGGAACAATTATCCTACTCATGGAGCAATATACTTTAAAAAGAACCAGCCGGACTTATTACATTATTGAATTTTTTTTTTAAAGATATTATTCAGGGCTTTTATTTTTTATATAAAAAAATTATATGAGAATAATAAATTTACCTATTAAATATCAATTATTATTTCTTATTTTTGCTCGACTCGTTTTTATTTTTTTATTTAAACTTAAATAATTACTGATATAAAATGTATTCATAATTAGTTGAGTTTCATCAGAAGAGGCACATTATTCGGAGCTTTGCTAATAAATAAAATGGCAAGTGAAAAATTGGAGTGAATCAGAAAGTTAAGTGTTACAACATCCGTGTTAGAGAAATATCAACACAAAATATATAATTTATTTTATATATAATTAAAAAAAGATTAAGTAACTCATTAAATTTTTTATATAGAATATATATATAATTAATTTAGTGGGCTAACTAACTCATTATATGAAAAGCAACACTGACACATGTCACTATTTAATAAATTCATAATATTTTTATAACTTTTACACAGTTTATAATGTGTTACAGAATATTGTAATGTATTTAAGAGCTCGCCGTGTGGTGAGTTACGTAGCCCACTAGATAAATTATATATATATATATATATAATTAGTAGACTATGTAACTCACTATATGATGAACAACACTGTTACATGTCAATATCTGATAAATTCATAACTTTTTATAATTTTTATATAATTTATAATGTGCTATAAAATTCTACCATATATTCAGGAGCTCACCATATAATGAACTACATAGCTCACTATATTATATATATATATATATATAAGAATTTATAGCAGAATCTATGACACCTATATTTTTACACAAGTTTTTAGTTATTATATCACTTTTTATTTAATAACTAAAATTAAAATGATACATCATTGTTATACTTTTTAAAAAGTTATTTAACTATCAATAGATCACACTATAGTAATAATAATATTATTTTATCTCTTATTTTTCCTATATCATTCAATTCATTTTTTTATCTCATATTAATACTTTACTCTTTTATTGTGTACAAATTTTATATTTAATTAATTTTTACAATTTTATATTTAAAAAACAAATAAATATATAAATTAAATTTATAGATTATATAGGATTCATTTTTTAAATTATTCTTTATTTTTTAAATATATTTGAATTTATAAATTAAAACCATGCACCTTTTTTAATCGTTGCATATAGTAACAATTCCTACAATAAAATTTATTAAATACATATATTCTCATTTTAAATACATAACATTTTTTAAAGTATTATTTAAAATAAAAAAATACATTTCTTTACAATTGATTATTTAATTATTCATTCAATACAAACAATGATAATAAATATAATAAGTCACAATAGCATCAATTAAATAAATATTAGTAAAACCTGTAAAGTTATAATTGTATTAACATAAAATATTGTGATCATGAAACTAACTATTTATTGATGACCAATTAATTTTATTTGGATGGGAGGAGGTGTTGATAAGACTACTGCTAATCCATCACCTAAGAGGTAGGCGCCAAGTATCAACCCAAGGAATATTACTTAATTTGTACAGATTAACATCTAAAAACAATTACAATATAATGAAACTTGACACGTTTTGTATCTTAATCTTATAGTTTTTGTAAACATTATATTACATAATTGCATATAACTGAAATTAAGTTTATGTGATATGTTTACATTTAGAAGCTTCTTGTAGATTATATTTATCCAAAATTATTTTTTTTGGTGATGCTTTAAAATTATTGAATTACTTGAGAGAAAAAAAAAATCAAGCTTCCTGAATTAAATTTTGATAAAAATTATTTGTGATATCAGAAACTTGTATAAAAGTTATTGAAGGGTGTTGAGGATAGCTTGGAGAGAGAAATCTATTACTAGCATGCTTATTATGTAAGTTCTTATGAAAATATAGTTTTTAAGGTGATAAAAAAAAGACGATTTATAATAAAAATAAAGCTTTTTAAATTAATTGTTTAAAGAAAATTTTTGGATTTTATCATAAAAACAATTGCACTAAATTTACAAATTAATTAAAGAAAAAAATAAAAAGTACAAAAGATTTATATTAAAGAGAAAGAATCAAACACTTTTAGAAAAATAATAAGGAAAGAAAGAAAATATATATATGATATTTTTAGAGAGAAAAAATTAATTGAAAGAAATAAAATAGAGAAAAAAAATATTATTATAATTAAAAAATATAATAATGACACATTAACTTTAATTTTAGTTATTGAATAAAAGGTAATCTAATAATTAAAAACTTATATAAAAAATTGTGTTAAAAAAAATACCATGTATCCTGCCCTCTATATATATATATATATATATATATATGTATATTAAACAAACATAAACCCAATGAAGTCGTAGATTCTAAACGTAGAGTAGTTCAAAAATGAATGAGGTATTTTTCTAATATAAATATTATTATAAAAATAAAAATAGTACGTTATTAATAAAATAAAATATTGAAAATCGTGCATTAAATAGATAAATTGCACACAGCCTAAAGGGCCTATTATTGCATAACGTATTTGAACGTGGAGTGTTTTTTTATTTTCTTTTTTTTTTTGTAAATAACTTATTGTCATAAAATCATCAAAGATACGGTATTATTGTATTAGGGGCTTTTGATAAATAATCAGATAATTATGAGATTTACAAAATAAACTTAAATACTAATGAGAACCTAACTCTAACCCCCATGACAAAGGAGAAATAATAATATTTTTAATTAGAGAAATAAATCTTAAAATTAGGGAACTTAATCCTTTCATAAAAAAGAGACAAAAAATGACAATTCTCATATAAGAGGGAGTAGTACAAAAATACCAGCATAATAATTAATTCATCCTCCACGTTACAACTTAATTAATACAGTTTCAAACAATCAATAAACAAAGATAACCATCTGGGCTCAGGATCGCAAGTAACAGGGATGCCACCAGAACTAGAGATGCCCTGTCCAATCAACAAAGTTCCTGAGAGTGTAATACTTTACCGGCCAGTTGAACTACTCCATGGCGGGGATCGATGATGGGGGGTGGGGCGCTGGTAGAAATGGAACTACAAATAATGACTTTACTTTAGGGTTATTTAGAATTTTCGATAAAAAGGGGAGAGATTTCTAAATCACTTAATTAACGCCTATAATTTTTAGACTACGTAGATGATAGTACGGAGTTAGTAAGATATTAACGAGTTAAAAAGTTATCAGTTATTAGGATGTAATATACTCTTCGATTATATTGTTATTGCTTGTTTATTCGTATTCAAAAAATTTAATAAATAGACATAATACTGAAATTTTAATTATATAATGGAGGCATACGTGAAAATATTTAAAGATTCGTATTATAAAATTAATCGTAGTAGTTAGGGAGAATCTATTGACCGAAATTGAATGCAAATAAACATATTCGAAAAATCAGCTCAAAAGTTTAGTTGAGAAAATAGTTGGGTGGTTTGCTAAAATAGGAGTTGTGCCAAAAAAATGGGTCTCCGGTATTTTAAATTTGGACCCCATTTGATTCCCTATTTTATTTCATTGGCTTTCATTTTTTTTTAATTATTATTTAATTTTTAATATAAAACTAACAAAAATAATGCAAGTACACTCATATAACATTTACTTTTTCTTTTATAAACATATCGTATATTTTAATATTTATTATACACGTTAAACTCTTAATTTTATATTTTTTTAAATGGAAAAGAAAATAAATAATTTTTAAAAATAAAATAGAGAAATTATTTAAAAAATTTATTTATTTATATTTTATAAATAATGAGATGTATTAATAATATTCAAAGCCATAGTAATGGTCGAATAGGGGCTTTATTTGAAATGAGACCTAATCTCTTTTGGGCCTAAAATGCTAGTACATGTGCCAAAACAAAATCGCCTTGTACTCCCATTTTAAATTCATCAGCTTGTTCAAATGCAAATGCATAAACTCCAGCAGATAATCCATTGGCTTTGGTTAAAGGGAGCAAAACGGCAACCACTGCCCCAAGCAATATCTTGTCGGTTCTTTGCGAGCCCAGAGGCTACAAATCACGCATCCTGATGCCGCCGGCAGCATTTACCCCTTGCCAATTTTTGCTACTTCTGGTAATAAAGCCACAGCCCACAGGTGCTGAAACACTTCTACTATTTACACGAGCAATCGAATTGACTTAACCATGCTCCTAAAAGGGCAATAAGTTCTGAAGATTTACCATCCCAGCCTTGAATTTCGGTCTAATTTGTTTAGACAAACCCGAGAGTAAGGTAAGGTTATGGCTATTTTAACACGGCTAATTTGGCCTGTTAGTAATAGAATAGCATTATTACTACACAATACTTTCAAGTCATCGTACGTTTTATTTGTCGGTATTTGAAACACGTACATACATAAAGTAGTTCTGTCTGTGGGACTGGTACATGGTCGTACATGCATATCACCCATATCTAAAAACCCAGTTGTGTCGTTGCAGGTCTTGGCTAAAACAATGCCATTTATGTCTTGCAGATAGCAAGTGCATGTGATATGTATGGCACGTGAGATTGCAGCGATGGCTGAGATATTTTAATTTAAATTTTATAACCATTTTTTTCATATTAGTAGTGTGAAAATTAATGATTAAAAATTATGAGTTAGATGATTTTGAACCGAGCTGATGAGAAAGAGACGTACATAGGAGGTGCAAAGACGCTGAAACACAAGAGTAAGGCAGTATTTAAGTGGTGGGGCGGGGAAAAGGAGGCCGTGACGTCAAAATTTGCAGTGTCGGGCGCTAGATTGCAAGAGAATGGCGTTGCGGCACCACAAAAAAGTCTGGAAGAAATGGAGGTGGTGCCAGTACCATGGCACCCGCCATGTTTCTGATCCCCCTCTAATTCCAGTGAGGCCACGGCCGCATTAGGTGAGGCTGCGACGCTAATGATAATTTCCTCTGTGAGCCTTTTTCTGTTTTACAATGTTTTAATTTTTTTTTAATCCAAGTATAAATCGAATTAAAGTTTATTTAGGACATAAAAAATGATATATAAACTTTTGTTTTGGCGGGAGAGATATCATTAAATAAATAAATAATTATTAATTATTAAAAAGTTTGAAATTTTGATCTATGATAAATATAGATAATTATTGAATTATATAAATTTTTGTGTAATATATTTATTTATTTTATTTAAATATTTTTAATTTTACATTTTCAATTATTTTTGCAAATGCAAAATTTTAACAGGTAATTTTTTTAAAAGATATTTATTGTTAGGGTTTTGTAGAAGTAAAGTTTATTCAATTTGATTGGAAGTGTTTGAAAATTTCTTATTCTCTCTCTTTTATTTTTTTTTTCTTTTGCATATTTTCAAATTTTGTTTTGAAAAGCTCAAGAAAAAAAAAGAAAATACCATTTTTGCATAATATCTTGGTAAAGATCCAAACGCTAGGTCAGTGATGGGATGGGATAGGTTATATATAGGAATAATCAATAGGGTGGCTTAGGTTCAACGAAGACAGATTGCATATTTAAGCAAGTTTGATCTGATATGACTTGAGGTTTTCAAGCCTAAGACGTCTATCCACGTGACCTTCATAGCTTGTGTTATTGCAGATTGAAATTCAGGATAACTAAGTCAGACAGAAGGTTGCATGGGAGCTTGAGTCCCCAGCTAGATTGACCATAATATTTAGGCGGAGGTTTAATTCAGCATGAGACTCGTGAAGCTTTAACACAAATTACTTACTTTATGCTATGGTCAAGTAAATCCAGGAAAATTGTGTACGAAGACTCAAATTTTATTAATCAGTTTATAATACTAATCTTTTTAATTATTAATCTTAAATTTAGTATTATAATTTTAACGGATGACACTCTCTTTCAATCCTCTTTAACGGAAACTTAAAAACTCTGGGTTATCATGTACTGCAAAAATATAATAACAAGAAGTGGAAACAGAAGATAAACAAAATGGATTAACGTGCAATTGCTTGATAATCACATATCGACCAAGTCCTCTGCACAAAATGCAAACAAAGCAAAAACAACTGGACGCATGTTGAGGGACTCGAATTTTAGCATTAGAGAGAAACTTCAACACATGTTCAAGTTTTGTTACTTCAGCACCAATTGCACACACGTCCACAAACCTTAAATTTGTCGTCTGTGTAAAAGTAGTTGGTTAAGGTGTTTGTTTGGTGTATAAATTTTAAAAGAATACATCGGTTCAAGTATTTAGTAAAATATTTACTATTCCACTCACAATCGATGCTTTCACTTTTTGGCAATTGCAATTTTCAAATGACAATACTTACTGCCAAACAAACTCTCCACAATTCAATTTAATTACCATGCCTTGAAACTTAGTTAAAAAAATGGTTTATAAGTAAAGATTTTACTGATTTTCAAGCTGTTCGCGAGACATTTAAAACCCTATTGGTTCTAGCTAGTCTAAGATACATGCATATATATATACATATATTTACAAATGGGTCAACAAAATCAAGGAGAAATTTTCCTTTTTTGGCCTAAAAATAAAATGTGCACATGAAGGTATGTTTTTCTTTCTAACAATTTGGGTATTGGTCAATAGAATTAGGTTTAGTGAAAGGTGGAAAACTTTCATTCCTTTGTAGGCAGGGGAGGCTATTACTATTTACTACAAGTTCTTGTTTTAGGCAGGCTCTTCAGGCCATTCCCATCAGGGCACTGCCAATGCTTCTTAAAGCTTAGGAGAGACATGGACTTTTGTCTCCTTTCTCAAGATATTGCATGCTTAATGTGGGGTATGAAGAAAGAAAGAGATGGAGATTGCTTTTGAGAGAGAGAAAAAGAGAGAGGAATTTGGACGTTTGGAACTTATAATTTGAACAAACAATAAGATAAGAGCCTCTGTTACAGCAGAAAAGGGAGACTTGGCTTTTGAATTTTGATTTGACCAAAAGAATTTGGGTTCTCCTGGTCTTCGGCCATGGAGATATGTGAGATGTCAAACCGCAGGGGAGCTGCAGCAAACATGTACACGCATGTACAAAAACAAACAATAGGAGCTGATGTTACAAGACACCCACCTTTTGGTCATGCTTTCATCAGTTAAATTATTAGAGACAGATCGAGCAGAATACATTATACAGTCTCCATTGAAACTCACTAACCAAATTAAAAGAAATATATATATATATATATATAAATGGAAAATTTTGGAATTGTACTATTTAACTGATCTTCATCATTCTTACACCAAAATGGAAAATGAATTAGGCCATGAACAGTAATGTCTTGCTTTGTTTCTCGAGTATGTATTTGCTGTAGCCAAAGAACTCTGAATTAATCTTATTAATTTGAGACCAATGAATATATTAATTGAAAATTTTATTTTTTATATGAATTGTACTGTCTAACTTTTGGAACAAAAAAATTAATTAATATAATAAAAAGTTGAATATCCCTATTTTTAAATTCGCAAATATTTGCACAAGAGAAAGACATCTAATTCTATACTAACAACAATTGAGTTGAGAATTTCTTTTTTTTTTTTTTCCTTCTATTTGTCAACTTTAGCTTGAACAGAAACAAAAGTAAATCAAATATTTAAAAATGGGCCAAATTGCACTGTAAGTGTTGGGAAATCACCTTTAGCCATTGTGCATTAAATGGCTACTGTCTTTCAATTGTCCCGCAGCCGAAAAAGTGCGATGGACTAGACTGTTGCAATGAAGTTGGTGGTGCTGGCTGTGGCTGGGGGTGGCCCTCGATTTTCCAAGCCTGTATTATATATCCAAGTAGGGGCACGAAGCCTACAAATCCTCTACAAATAGCTCTTCTTCATTTGAATCATTTCTCTCAGCTTGTTCGCAAGAATTTAGCTTTAAGTTTGTGGCAGAGGCAAAGGAATTGTGTGGCACATGAACAGCCAGACTGCCCAACCAAGAAAAAGTTCCATCTTCTAATTTAATTAAAAAGCCATGATGAAATCTTGTCATATGTGCTTCTTCTACTTGCTGCTGATGATGCTCACCATCATTGTGGTTTTCAATCTCGGAAAACTTTCAGGTATTGCTAAGCCTCTAATTCTTCATTGTTTTTATCTTACTCTTTTGCCTCGTCAAATTTTATATCTTTGGCATGCAGGTCCTTCGAACAAGTTCATGCATACATTCCGTCAAGATAAAAACCAATCAACATTAGTGGCAGTGCAAAGCGAACAAGTATACCCAAAAAGCAGAAAGCTTTTGGTACATGGTAAAGATTCCATTTTAGAGTCATTGTTGCATCTGTGGCTGTTTTCTCAAGCCATGCGTACTTGCTTTAACTTACTTTCACTACTAATATTGTTCTTTGTCACAAATTAAAACTGCCTTTTTTTATATATATATTTCCGTTGTCTTTCATTTATCAGGTTCTTGCACAAACAGAGACATAAGCATCTCCCAGAGCAAAGATTCCACGTCTGGGATCCCACAATACATAGTTCAGATTGTTAACACCTGTGTTTATGGATGTGCTCCTTCAGATATTCATCTCCATTGTGGTTGGTTTGCCTCTGCAAGAATAGTGAACCCAAAAACCTTCAAGAGATTGTCTTATGATGATTGCTTGGTGAATGGAGGAAAGCCATTGAAGACCAGTCAGATTATCAGGTTCACTTACGCAAACTCCTTCATGTACCCCATTGCATTTAAGTCAGCTAGATTTTGCTGAGCTTTACTATATAGAAGTGCCGGGGGAAAAAAAAGTATTTAAAAAATAGTTAGACAATGAATTATAGAGTACAAAGTTGAAGCAAAACCCAAAATTCAAACACCCCAATGAAGAAGCTACCAGTGATTCAGTTTTCTGATGGCCTAGCTACTACACCGCCTACTGAACCGACAGCTCACTCTTTGAAAGAGAACTTGAAACTTGGTCTTGATTTTATTTCCTCTGCAATGTTATATTGGCATTTCATCTGTGAATGGTATTTTACTATCTCTAGAAATGTTGTTAATTTCATTACTCTAGAACCAAAAATTTTCCAAGTCAAAAGCTTCTGTATCTGCGGCTGCATGACGCATGGAAGGTCTGAAACTCGGTGCTTCTCTTGCATCCCCCTGTGCTCTCATTGCGGTCCGCTTTTTCTTTTTTTTGCTTTTAGACCCAAACCTCACTATTATCTTGTGGAGAGACAGGGGAGACAGATTTTCTTCTTTTTTTAGAGTTATAGATGTATGTCGGGTCATTTTGCTGAAGATGATTGGAGCAATTTAAAGATTTGTCAGCTAAGGCAGGTTTTTGAGCGAAGAAAATGACAAAAGAGTTGCCACAGAGAAAGAAGCTAAAGTTGTGAAATGAGATTTTGCTCTCTCTCTCTCTTCATGTGTTAGCAAATAGAGTTGAATGTTAGCATCAAGCCTCACTTCTCGAGAACTGAAATTCGGTTATTGAAAAAAAAAAAAAATTCTGGTCGAGGATGCTTGTTGGGCACCCTAGAGAAGTTTGGATTTCTTTGCTCATAGCTGAGTTTAATCATTAATATGTTGGCCTAAATTCACAGGGTGAATTAGAAAAGCAGTTGTTACTTCTTTTGTAATCTTGTTTGCATTCCTTTGAATCAAAAAAAGAAGAAAAAGTAAAGAAAAAAAGAAGCCCTGCTTGAATTTTGTTGGATGGTCAAATGCGTTTGTACGAAAAATATACTATAATGTATATATTCTTCACATTCTGTTGGATGCTTTTGATTCTCTCTTTTTTTCTATTCTTAGAAGAAATTATTTGAACTTTGTCTGACACATAAATACATATATATATATATATTAATGTTTTCACTTGTCATTATTTGGTTCATTGGCTTGACAGCAATAATGACTGGCAAATGCTGATGCCCGAAGTTGCTCTTTTTTCTTTTTTTTTTTATGCCACCAATAATTTCGGAGGCTGCCTGGTCCATCCATAATCAGAGTCAAAATTTAAGACAAATAGAGAATTTGCACTTGTGCCTTGTTCGAGGAAAACTTAAAAACATTATGAAACTGAAATCCATTCATGTTAAGAGTTATTAGCAATAAACGTGGAATGTTTTATAGTAACTGTTGAGGATGCCAAGGCCAGTCGGTGCTGGGATTAAGCTGTATTCACTCAACACACTTTCAATGCCATCAACTTGCAGCATTTAAGAATGTGGAATGTTTTATAAAATATTCAATTCACTTTCAATATACGCTTGTGCCTTGTTCGAGGAGACTAAAACATTATGAAACTGAAATCCATTCATGTTCAGTGTTATTAGCAATAAATGTGGAATGTTTTATAGTAACTGTTGCTGATGCCGAGGCCAGTCGTTGTTGGGATTAAGTTGTCTTCACTCGATTCACTTTCAATACCATCAACATGCAGCCAGCATTTAAGGATGTGAAATGACTTTCCAGAAATACATTGTGTAGGAATGATCTTGCCGTTCAAAATAATGAAGACTTGAAAAGATTTTTTTTGGAGCAGAAGACTAACTAAATATTTCAGGTTTTTTTTTTGCCTTAACTAATTAATGTAATTTTGTATTTTTCAATGTTTTGTGCAATGTCAAGAGAAGGAATGGAATGGAGCATTTAACAAATCAAAATATAAAAATCTAACTACATTTCCTAGGTCTAGTGGCCCGACTAAGTATTTGAAACTTCTGAGAGAAAAAAAACTGAAAAACCATAAAAAGGAAACACTCAGCGCTTGTTGTACTCATCTTCCCCTTGGATTCACCATCTGTGAAAAAATTTCACTGCTGTCTGAGCCATCATTTTCCTCGCTAGTGACATTCTCCTCATCAACGCTTAGCATGGTATAACTGTTGTTAGCCTGAACAGTCGAAACCGATTTGGAATCCTCAGAATTATCCTCTAGTTGAAGTCCAAGCTCAAGATTCCACAGCACATCACCCATGTTGGGACGATCAATCCCTTGATCAGCTAAACACTTCTCAGCTGTATCGATGAACTTCCTTAAGCACTGAGGATTGATCTTCCCCTTAAGATGTGGATCAATAATATCCTGAAGAGTTCCAATCCGAAGGCAATGCAGTGCCCAATCTGCTAGACTGACTTCTTCTCTAGGCAAATTAACATTAAGTGCTGGCCTAGCACACAAAACTTCAAAAAGGACTACCCCAAATGAGTAAACATCGGATTTTTCTGTCAATTGTTGCCTCCGGAAGTACTCCGGATCTAAGTAACCAAAGCTGCCCTTCACCATTGTACTAACATGGGTTTGGTGGAGATTAGGACCAGTTTTTGATAGTCCAAAATCGGAAACCTTTGCCACCCAATTCTCATCTAATAGAATGTTAGTAGTTTTTACATCTCTGTGAATGATTGTGTACCTGGCGCCAGTGTGAAGATAGTGAAGTCCCCTAGCAGCTCCAATACATATTTCTAACCTTTGTTTCCATGACAAGGTAGGTTTGTTGCTCCTATTGAGATGCTCCCTCAAAGTCCCATTAGCCATGTAATCATAAACCAGAATCATCTCTCCATCTTCTTCACAAAACCCGATTAAAGATACTAAATGCTTGTGTCTCAGCTTCGAAAGCATCTCAATTTCTGTCTGAAATTCATGTACTCCTTGCTCTGAAGACGGGTTTGATCTTTTAATAGCAACCTTTGTCTTTCCATCAACAAGGCCTTCATAGACCTTACCAAATCCTCCAACCCCAATAACCTGTGATTCACTGAAGTTCCCAGTACCATACTTAATCTCCGCTAATGAGAAATGTCGACAAAGACCTCCCGCAAGATTTGAGAGATGACTACTATTACTTTTGCCGGTTGCTGTTGATTTGCTAGTTGTCTGGGAATCTCCATACAATGGCAGCCAACTACCACCATAGCAACTACTTTCATTATCATTTCCCTTATTTTTAGCGAAACAAATTAAAGAAGCCACTAGAGCACAACAAATAAGCCCTCCAGCAATGCCAACAATCACACGGACAACAGAGTTGGGTTCTGAGCTTGATGGAGCAAATTTCTTCTTTTCAGCCTCAGCACGAACGAGCATTTCTGATGGCACAGGATTTGGGCCAGCCAAATTCCCCCCCGCATCATTCAGCTTGAAAATCTCCAATCCATTGAGAATTGCATCATAATATTCAGGCTTCATTGATACACTAGGGTGCAATGCCACCCATAAGTCATCATCGCCAGGCTGGTCAGTTGCATAAACTGCATAATCCTTGTACACAGGAACTCCTTGTGATCCAGTCCATGCAATCACGTCGGCAGCTTCTTGTGCTGTTGCGTTGTTAACAAATATATCAAACACTCTTTGATTGATCTTAGTCAGTAGAAATTCACAGAAATGAAATCTTACAATATATGTAAAATTTGCATCAATCTGAAACAGCCATGTCAGATTATAATTCTCGTTAATTCGTGGATCTGGACCCATTGACCTCGCCGTACTATATACACTCAGAGGTGCAATCTCAGATACATTGGCAGGATGTTTAATCTTGGTCTCGTTATCAGCTTGAGTTGTGACACCAAAAGCAGCACCAAACAAATAAGGTGAATCATCGTACCATGTTCGTGTAAGACCTGAGTCATTTGTTGGTGGAATATATTGACCACCAACATTTAATCTATACATTGTTTGCAAAGAAGAGTTACTAACTTCCACAGTTTGATCACTATATCCAACCAAAGTTGCAGGCTGAAATATCTCAGGCATTGGGATCACTTCAATCCCATTAACAAAACCGTATGCTCCTTTATGATCCGAAGAAGGTGTAAAAGTTATGTCCACATCACCAGATTGTGAAGGAACAAGAGAGAATTCTTTTACAATATATGCTTGAGTTAGAGCTCGTGCTATTATAGAGGCACTGAAATTGTTAAGGAGAGTAAAACCATTTGCAATGACTCCTAAATAAGCGTTTGATGGATCAAAATTGCCATAAGTGGCTGGATAAAAATGAAGCCTGATCCAGCAACGATCTTTTGATGAAACGGAGAACCTGTAACTTGATGTGGACGTAAAAATTCTTGCAGTCATGTAAGGGATGGTTGATGGCAATGATGGGTCTTGATATTGGGCTGTAGCGGTTACTGAATTACGTGAATCTGTGAGAAACTTGAAATCTGGTTGCCATTTACGGCCATTTGTATCGGTGCCATCACTTGAAGCGCCGCATGCAAGGACATATGAAATATATTCTGATTGGGTGCCTTGGCCTAGAATGTGGACAATGTTGTTTAACGTAACGGACAAGAAAAAGATAATAAACAAGATCTGGGTATTGGAGATCATATCCGAAAATGGAAACCCTTTTGAAGAAAGTGAGAGAATTGAGAGAGAAAGTGAAGGAAAGTGAGAATAAGAAACAGAGTACAGAAGAACAGGGGAGCAAGAAAAAGAAAATGAGAGAAAACGTTTTCCTGTACGGAAAATGGATGTCTATCCTATCTAGAAAAATAAATCTTTTGACGTAAACACTGTTGCATTTCTATAAAAATCTAAAAAATCAAAGACTTCACCTTGAATTTGCAGAAAGAAAATTTTGAAGTTTCGGAAAACAGGGAAATCTTTTTTCTTTTAAAATTTTTTTTTTCTCTAGCGTTGCTCTGTTTCTGTGTGTATTGCGCGTTCATGGTTAGGGGAAGTTAGGATAAGAATGGTGGCTGGGGAGTAACGGAAACAGAGAAACGCCAAAAATGGCTCTTTTGGATTGAATGCTTTTTTTAAGATCGACATTAGCCGTTTCTTAAGGTTAAATCTTCTGAACTATAAATCTTCACTTAGATATTGCCACATTCAAAATCACATAAACGTCTCGCTTGCATGCACACGTTGCATGGTCTACACAATAGTCCCTCTTCACAAAACGTCACCGTTTCACTCCACCAATATTCTTGCTTCTTGACCTTAAACCGAAGCATAGAGCTATAGCCTACACCATCCCAAAACAAGAAGCAATGCAAAGCAACCTAGTCCTCTACGTGCACGACTATTTCACCGGCGACGACGCCTCAACAATCACCGTTGCCGGAATAAATGGACCCACATCACATATCCTAGACTTTGGCACCATCGCCGTCGTTGATGTAGGGCACATGGCGTGTATGTGAACTCACAGTCAGATGGCAAGGGCTTGTACATGGCTTTTAGTGTTACATTTACTGATGGAGAGTTTAAAGGAAGCACTGTAGAGATTCAAGGTTCTGATATTTTCTCAATGAAGCAGAGAGAATTTGGAATTGTATCTGGGACTTGGTATTTTAGGTTTGTCAAGGGTTATGGGATTATGGAAACTGAGTTTTTGGATATTGATAATTTGAATGCTGTAATTAAGCTCAATGTAACAGTTAAACATTACTAAATACTATATATGTTTCTTCTTTGAATTTTGAATCCCTTCATATGAGCCAATTCAGTTGCATTGTTAATTGTATAAATTTCAACATAGAGTGAAGATTGATGACCATTGACCAAGATCTTGATCCCCTAATAACTTAACATGTTTCACTAATGAATCACTACAGAAATTCTTCCTTGCATATAATCTTACGTTTTCAATTTTAGATATAATTTAAAAAATTATTGTATGATTCAAAATGACATTATGCTTTTAAATTATACTTCACTATGTATCCACATTTTAAAAATATGCTTATAAGAATATTGTTATCACTATATTAAACTTTAGCAACAAAAGATGACACCTTATCACTATATTAAAATGATTAGGATCCACCTTTAATTTAATTTTATCAAATTTTTAAAGGATTTTTTTTATCACATATTTTGTATTAGTTACATATATTAAAATTTTGTTTTATACAATGGTGAGCAAAAAGAAAGTTAAAATTTTATTTTATAAAGTAGTGGTTAGAAAAATTGAACCGATTGAATTGAATGGTGTTAGTCAGTTTTTGATTGGTTTGGTATGATTTAATTTGGGGGTCAATTCTCGATCAATTTATTTATTTAAAATTAATTGATTCAATTTAAAATTAAAAAATATATATTTAAAATAAGTTAAAAAATTAAAAAAAAATCAAATTTGGTTCAATTTGATTTAATTTATAATGTCTGAATTGATAGATCTTGGTTCAGTTCGATCTATAACCAAATTAAAACTGAATTTCTCACCCTTATTTATAATTATTTTTACTTTACATTGGTAAAAAACTACATAAAAAATGAGATTAAAAGAACATCCTGATTCATATCAAAAACATTCTTATATGTATGAATTAAGATTACTTTTTTTTCGATTAGATATATCGATGTTTAGGAATAAAAAAAAAAGAAAAATTAGAGGTATATTTTTGTTTTGGATAGTTTTACAAAATATAGCCACGAGGGTCTAGTGGGGATGCAAACAACTATGAAATATTGAAATCAATTTAACATTTCATAGCTATTTTTTTATGGCTACCCCACTCGTTATCTCTCTGTTTAATGAAATCCTGAATTACGGCACACACACGACAAAAAGTAAAAAATTAAAACAATAAATAAACAATTGAACATTTTTCGAATCCTGTTCCGACTTGTACAAGTATTCAATTTGTAAGACATTGAATTGAATAAAGACTAAAGAGTGATGGTTTTTCCTGCTTACTTTGTTAATTGTACTCTATTTTTTAAATTTGTTTTTATACTTACAATTTTATTCTTAATGAAATGATTAAATAAATAAATAATATTAATTCAATATTGATTTTAATTTAAAAAATATATTTTTTAAACATCATTAAGGCAAATTATATAATATTATTGATGGGATCAGTAATATTATATTATAAGAATAAAATTAAAATATTATCAAAACACTACACATGAATTAAATAATTTTATTATGACTTATTTAGATCTATTACTCTCAGTATGAAGAGATACATCTATAATTTCATAATAGGAATCACTATCCCATTTAAAATGAAGATATTTACCCTCACACAAGAGAGTTAAAACAAATAAACTTACTACCCCATTTAAGGTAGGGGTACCTATCCCATAACGGGGATTACTACCCTTTAAATAGAAAATTTAAAAAATATTTATATCACATAAATCTTAATTTTTTCATGTATGAACTTTTTATTATTTTTTAAATTGTTATATATTTAAATATGTAATATCTTAACTTAAAAATGAATTTTATATTAATTTTAAATATTTTAGTTTTGCAAGATTATGATTTTATTTGAAAGATATTATGTCATAAATGAAAAGACATTGATCATGTCAAATGGATGCTGAAAAAGAAATAAAGAAGAATATTATAAATTTTTAGTAATAGAGGAATTTTAATTGGGGTTTATTTATAATATCTTAAACTTTTGGTTGGGTGTATTATTAAGTGGGTGTGGTATTACATAAATTGTAGGGTGGAAATATAACCACAGTTGAATAAATTCTTGACCTTGCCATTTATTATGGAAATATCACCACCTCTTTGTCAATCTTACAACTTTGCTTTGTCTCTAAGGCTTTCCCTCTCTCTTAATTATAATAATTTCATGCATATTTTAAGGGTAAGACCATTCAATCTTCTTGATTATGTTTTTTTTTTTCAATTAATAAAACCTCTTTATTTTGCCACAAATAAGAATGACAAAATGATCTATGGAGGCAAGTATTTGTTGATATCAAACCAACCCTATTAGAAGGATTTAAGACTTTATGCGAGTTTGAGACAATTGATTTTTTAGACAAATGCAGGTTCAGGTAAAAATTCATGGATATATCCACAAATTTTTACTTATTTTATTTTTTTTAAAGGACCAAATGTTATTATTTTGAATAGTAAAATTGCCAAAACAATGTCATATGGTTGAAAATTTAATTTGTTAGTTCTAAAAGTGTTGGATGAGAATTTTTTTGTGGAGTTATATTTTATATGTATTTCTTTTCTTTTTGAGACCATGTTATATGTTAATTAAACTAGTACTATTATATTTTGTAGTGATTTGAACTTAAATTTATAATATAATATTATTTAAGATATCTTATAAGATTTATTTAAAATGAATGGTACAATTTAATATTTTTTATTATATTAATTTCAAACTCTACTTAAAATTTTCAGATGTCCATTGCAAATTTAGTAAATATTATTATTGTTATACAAAAACGCATAAAAGTCTAAGTCTAAGCCTACACATAAACTTAGGTGCATTAATAAAGGTAATAAAGGTAAGGCTTAAGCTTGGGAGGTTTGGTAGATATAAAATTAAGCTAATAAGAGCCAAAACATGTGGATCTTTAAAGGTGCACTTAGGTGTATATAGATAAAAAAAAAAAAACAAGGGTTAGCCTATATTATTAAGGTTAATGAAAAAATACAAATCTAATAAAACTTTATTTGACTCTTAAAATTCTTTTAAAATTAGAATTAATAACTTTTTTTTTATCTTATTTGGTAATTATATCGCTTCATAGTCGGATAAAAATATATTTGATCATTTTATATACTAAATTCGTTTTTTTTTAAATAATAAAAACTTAAAGAGATTAAAAAAAAATCAAATAAAGAGTCTACAGAACTTTGCAACACCAGTAAAAGAGATGCCTTTAAAGTGATAATTATAAACCTTATTTGTTGTAAGTTTATGTCTTTGTTGAACTGAGCATAATAATTAAAGCCTTATTGATATTAAATCACATAAGTTAAAAACCACAACAAAATAATACTTATGTACCTAAAATAGTGGTCAGCACATTACAATTCATCAACGTGTGTATGTGCCAAGCAAACGCTCCGGAAAAGCAAAGATCACGTACGCACGACCGGAAGCATACAAAATTAGAATAGGAAAAATCGTAATTCATCCACAAAATATTCGTGGCCAAAATTTAGAAAAATTTAGCAGCCTTTCTTTTTTGACTAGATCTTCCTTGCCGCAAGTTTGATAACTGAAATAACGACCTTTCAAACAATTTATATCAGTTTCTTATATAGAAGCACCTGCCATTTACAGGGATATTCAAGCCAGATATCGAGGAGCATTAATACTAGGCAAATATTGAACCCAAATAGTTTGATTATAGCTTTCATTTCATCGAAAACAGAAAGAAAAGAATTGAAGGTTTGGCTACAGCTATAGATTATACTTTTTTGTGTATAGATTTTTTTTAAAAAAAAGATGAGTTCGGGAAGTGATCAGAACAAGAAGAAGAAGATGATCGTTATTGCTATCTCTTCTTTGACTTTGGTGGCCGTGGTTGCTGCTGTTGTCATTGGTGTTGCCACCCGAAGCAGCAAGGCAGAAGGTAATTCTGGTCATACTACGGCAACAACAAGGGCGATCAAAGCCGTTTGCCAACCCACTGAATATAAACAAACTTGTGAAACGACCCTCACATCTAATGCTGCAAACGAAACCGACCCTAAAGAGCTGATCAAGGTCGGATTCCGTCTCGCAGTAGACAAAATAAAACAGGCAATGAAGAACTCAACTACGTTGAAAGAAGCTGCTAAAGATCCGAGAACCAAACAGGCTCTTGAGAATTGTCAAGATCTCATGGACTATGCTGTTGATGATCTCAATAGCTCTGTCATTCACATGGGGGCTTTTGATATCACCAAATTCGGTGATTATATTGAAGACCTCAAGGTTTGGCTAACCGGCGCCGGAACTTTCCAAGAAAGCTGCTTGTATGAGTTCAAAAACATAACGGGCTCCGATGCCGGAGATAAAATAAAACAGATGTTGAACACTTCGAGGGAGCTTACAGCAAATGGTCTGGACATGATCAATGATTTATCTTCAGTTATTAAATCTTTTAACCTTCAAAGCCCGAAGAGGGAGCTTCTTACCGGGGAATCTGGTGAGGAACAATTTCCTTCGAAGGTTAATGTTGGAAGCCGCAGGCTCCTTCAAGAAGCCCCAGACACTGTTAATCCTGATGTTATTGTAGCTCAGGATGGAACTGGCAAGTATAAGACAATCAACGAGGCTCTTAAAGAGTACCCAGCTGATAACCCCCCGAATAAAACCTTTGTAGTTCACATAAAGGCAGGAATTTATCGTGAGTATGTAACTGTTGAAAAGAACATGCAAAATGTTATGTTCATCGGCGACGGAGCCACGAAAACCAAGATCACCGGCAACAAGAACTACATAGATGGATACCAAACGATGAATACAGCAACAGTTGGTAAGTATCATTCAAAATAATGTTTACCATGCAGCCACCAACTCATTACACTTACAGTTAGATGATTCTATTTCTATATAAGGACGAAACGGGCCTTCTCTTAACTTTAAATTTATATCTGGACACGTGTTTGTATAAGCTTATTAGTCGGTTTTTTTTTTCTCTTTTTTTTCCCTCTTTTGGTCATGGCAGCCATTCTAGGTCCGAATTTTATGGCAAAGGACATAGGATTTGAGAACAGTGCGGGAGCTATGAAGCACCAAGCTGTGGCATTGCGTGTGCAATCTGACAATGCAATTTTCTACCGTTGCCAAATGGACGGGTACCAAGACACTCTCTACGTTCACGCCCACCGCCAATTCTACCGCGACTGCACCATCTCTGGCACCATTGACTTCATCTTCGGTAACGCCGCCGCAGTTTTCCAAAACTGCGAATTAGTAATCAGGAAACCGATGGAGAACCAAAATTGCATTATCACTGCGCAAGGACGGGCCGAAAGAAATGATTTTTCCGGAATTGTTCTCCAAAATTGCAAAATCACTGGCGACCCGTTATACCTCCCCATGAAGGACACTAACAAAGCGTACCTCGGCAGGCCATGGAAAGAGTATTCAAGAACTGTGATCTTGCAATCTGACATTGATGAAATTATTCAGCCTGAAGGGTGGTTGCCCTGGGACGGAAATTTTGCTATCGACACATGTTGGTACGCTGAGTTTGGAAATAGGGGTTCGGGTTCAGAGCAGACTAAGAGAGTTACTTGGCCAGGTATCAAGAAGATCAATGCTGACCAAGCTGCTCTTTTCACAATCGGAGACTTTTATAAAGATGATTTTATTAAAGCATCTGGGGTGCCCTACAATCCTGGAATGATGAACGTCAAATAGAAGATGCAGAAGACATTGAAGAATAATTGACTGCTAGCTTAATCATATATACTTCGTTTATCTCTAAATGAAAAGAGAATTTTCTCTCATTCTTGCTAATTTTTTTTTTGTAATTCATTGCTGTAAGTAACTTATGGCTTTGATAATGTGTATGCTTATCTTATTAGGTGTCGTTAATTGGCGATCCATGATTAGATGTGAGAGGATTATGTTGTAAGCTTCGTCTTCTCAAATTGGGATTTAGATCCTCTCTCAATCTTAACTTTTTTTTGTACACAATTTAAATATCGGAATTAAATTATTTATTTTTAATTACTACGTCAAAATTAAAAATTTCAGATTTATTATTTTACTAATAGATAAATTATTTATGAAGTAAATTCTTCACTTGAGTTTTTTTTTAGATTATTCTACAATATTGTGAAGGTTTTAACAATATAATATTAATAATAGAATCATTTGTATTAGTTAGATTAATAATTAAATATTATTATTTTTAATACCCTGATTTGATTCAACAATCTAAATTATTTGTAGTATTATACTGGAACTTTAATTTCAGTATCATATATATGACATTTTTTTTCATTACCTTTTAGTATTATTGAGTTATTGAGATCTAAAATTTTAAATTTACAAGATCTAACTTCTTTAATTTGTAGTATTGTTTGAATAAAAATTAATTTTAATTAGTGTCTATTTTACTAACTTCTAATAAGATTTGCCTTTTTTTCCTACCATCTCTATGCATAAATCATACTTGAATTTAATTTTTTTCTTTTAAAAAAAAATTGTAGCTGAGTTTGACCGCAAAAAAAGTATAATGCTAACATGATTTTTTTTTCTATAAAAAAAATAGCAAAATCTATATAGATATACATCAAATAAGTTGAATATTTATTCTTAAATAAAAATACATTAACAAAACTAGAATATACAAATCTAAAACAACTTTACATCTAAAAGATAATTTTTAAACAATTATTTTAAAAATATATAATATATAATTTTTAGCTTAACACTACATATAAAAAGATAATTTTGTTTTAAATTTTTTTGCCTAAGACCTTAACTTGTGTTGAGCTGACCTTGTATGTAGTAAGAGTACCTTCTCAAATCTTTTTTAGGTTTCTTATTAATATTTTTAATTATGATTTGATCAATCTTTGGACTAAGTTTTAAAAAATCCTATATAAACTTCTAACTAAAATCTTAATTAATAAAACTGTTTCACGGATTTAACTCCTTGAATATTAGAAAATAATCGTTGCTAAAATCAAATTTTGTTTGGATGAGAATAAAAAATTTCACTTACAAAATACTAATTATTATCTTTTATTTTTATTCAAACTTGGATGATTTAAGCGTATCTCATTATTGTCAAATGATTACTATAATTTAATCCTGAAAAATGATTACTATAATATTTCTTGACATTTTCTAAAACAGTAAAATTTAACTTATAACAAAGTTGTTAATTATAACTAAAAGTGGTAAATGTGTACGCAAAAATAATATCATCTCTAACAAGCCACAAGTCACAACTAAGTATAAACTTAAATCAGTTATTGGAATAAAGGCCATGAGTAAGGATACTGTATAGCCAGAAATATGTTCAACTAATTAAACAAGAAAGATGCATTCAACTCAAAATTACAAATTTAGCAGCCTTTTCCTTTTGTGGCAAGTTCATTAACAGATATTACGACCTTCAAGACAGTTTCTATCAGTTTCTTAGATATAAGCACCTGCCATTGATATAGATATTCAAGCCATTGATCGAGGAGCATTAATAGTAGGCAAAGATCGAGCCCCAGTAGCTCGTTCTCTATAGCTTTCATTTCATTAAAATCAGAAAGAAAAAGAAATTGTAGGGTTTGCTTCCAACTTAGGATTATATTTGTCACATCTCACATTTTTTGTGATAATGAACTTAAAATAGTTTATAAGGTTTGACTTCTTTAATTAAATAGACGTATTTTATAAAAAAGAGCATTTACGTAAAGTTTAAAAAAAATTGTGAGGATAAATGATGTGCGCATCAAGCTCAAATTTAATAATATCGTATTGGGTAAGAATAAATTGTTACAAGTAATATTACAACAGAACCTATCTCATGGTGTGGCCAATTAACTCGCAATCTAAGTTACAAATAACATATACATACTGTACACTCTTAGGATTTAACTCACGTGTATCAGAACTTAACGCATATGAAAATGTGTATCCTTAAGAAATAGATTATAATACACGAGATTTAAAATTTATAAAATTATAAATAACAAAATTAAGATGAATGAAATAAGAGTGGATGTTAAAATCTTACATCACCTCTAATTAAAAAAAAATTATATATTATATATGTAATAGAGCTTCTTCTCAATTAGTACAAGATATTTTGTGAAGATTCGAAAATAAAATAAAATTTAAATTTAAAATAATAATATTATACTACATAAAAGTGAATTGTTAAAATATTGTTTTGTATATAAATAAAAAAAAAAGAATTTGGGAATGATCACCATTATCGGTATCTATTCTTTGACTTTAGTGGCTATGGTTGTTGGTATTGTTCTTGGTGTTGCCACCAAAGCAGCAACAAAGAAGGTGATTCTGGTCAGATATTATGACCACAACAAGGGCGATCAAGGCCGTTTGCCAACCCACTGATTACAAACAAAACTTGTGAAAGAGCCTCACATCTAATGCTGAAAACAAAACTGAACGTAAAGAGTTAATCAAGGTTTCCATATCGCAATGGACGAAATCAAACATGCCATGAACAACTCAACTACATTGCATGAAGCAGCTAAAGATCCGAGAACCAAAGAGGCTCTTGAGAATTGTCAACATCTCAAGGACCGTGCCCTTGATAATCTCAATAGCTTAATCATCCAAATGGGGGCTTTTGATATCACAAAACTCGGTGATTACATCGAAGACGCTAATGATCTGGCTGATTAGCGCCAGCACTTTCCAAGAAAGCTGCGTGTACGAGTTTGAAGACATAACGGGCTTCGATGCCGGAGAGACAATGAAACAGATGTTGAACTCTTCGAGGGAGCTTATAACAAATGGTCTGCACATGATCAATGATTTATCTTCAGTCATCAATTCTTTTAGTCTGCAAAGTTTGAAGAGGCGGATTTTTTTTGGTATGAATTTGAGTTTTTCCGGATTTGGGTCGGATTTAGGTGATTTGGATTTAAAGTTTTTTTTAAGTTAAATTTGAATTTTTAAATATTTATTTTGTAAAATAATTATTAGATTTATATATATTAAATATTAGTAATTTTAAGAATTAATTTAATATTTTTTTAAATTAAAAAAAAGAAGATAAAACTCTAGGTCAAGTTTTTTAGATTGGGCTTGAATTTAAATTATTTAAAAAAGTAGAGTTATTTAAATTCGGCTAGGATCTAAATTATTATTATTTTTTAAATTAATTTTAAATCTAAAAAAAAAACCCTAAATTTTTCGGATAGTTTTCAAAATTTTTTGAATCAACACTAAATTATCATCTTTACTAATATCACCTACTAGTTGGTAAGAGATAAGATAAGACTTAAAAGGCATAATATTAATGTAATATTAATAGCCACTATTATAGCTCCACGCAAGTCTGTGTGGGACCTTAGTTGCTTTTTGATAGATAAATAACATCTTTCCCATGGTGAAAAGGAGCTTGCACCAATAGGAATCTGCTGGCAATGCAGGATTAATTTGTAAAACTTTATTACTAATTTGAGTATTAGAGGATTATAGATACAGTGACCAGTGTTTTTTTTTTTATTGTTGTGCATGTCCTTCTAATTTGATTTATTCACTCATTTTCTCTAATAACTTTTTTTATTCATTCTCAATATCAGATAACTCTCTATTCTTAATTAAAATTAAATTTTTTAAAATAATCTCACTACTAAATTATAGAACATTATGAATTATATTAAAATTATAAATTAATTAAAAAATATTATATATCTATGTATATTGAGCTCCATAGTTGGTAGATCATTTTTCTATATATGTTAGGTGGAGTCTTTAAAGTAAGAAGAAGCATCATATCGTCTTTCTAAGAATATGCATCGAATTGCAGGAAAATTGCTTCAGATATTGTAAATTGTATGTCATGAAAGAAAAGAGAGGGTGATGAAGTTGAATTGCATTCGGCTGCCATTGAAAGAGTACCAACTTTTTATGGGGATTAAAACATCACTATTGGATCAGAAGTTTTCAGATAATGATCACGGAAAGAAGAAGGAGAAGAGTAAAAATTTCACAACAAATACTGTGAGAAATGGAACAATCAGAAGAGCAAAGTTTGACAATAAATACTGTGAGAAAATAATATTAAAGAGAAAATTTAAAAAGGAGTGAAAAAGCGCAAAGTTTGATAATTTTCTCTTCTCCAATTAATTTTTTAAAGTTTTTTCTTGCTCAACCTGTAATTATTACATATACATATTTAACATATTTACTGTTTCTTTTATGCAAAAAAGTATACTTCTTCTTTTTTTTTTCCTTAGGAACAACTTATCAGTTTCTTACTTGCCTTTTTATTTTTAATTAATTTGCTTTGTGTAAATAAATATTTGTTGAGAAAGATTTTTATTACGATGATCGTATTTGATATTAAGGACAAAATTGCTATGATTTAATTGGATTTAATGGGTGGGTTAGATGAGTGTGAAAAGTAAGAATGTTTTATTTAATCTTATTAATATCATCTTGGGAACGGATTCAGTGTTATATATTTCAGCCGTTTGATTCATTGTTGGTTAAAGATCAAGATTTTGTGAAAAAAAAAAAAGTTTCATGATACTTGCAATTTTTTTTTTTACGTGGAGAAGAAGGATTTGAATTAAATTTTTTTATCAAATAAAATAAATATATATTATTAATCTTTTATTATTAAATTATTAATTCTATCGATCATTTATTATTGAACTATTAATTAACAAAGATACCGTCGGCCGCTTTTTACAAACGCAAATTTCCTACAAACATTTATATAGTTCAAAATGGGCCTTCTCAGCCCAATTTTATAAAAAAATGAAAGGCCCAATTCTATTTAAATAAACACACTACAAGCGAGCGGGAAAACCGAAATAAACGTTGAACGAAAGTCATTTGAACACTCTTCTACGCACTCTCTCTAGACAAAAAGATAAAAAAAAATCCCCAAAACTCACAAGCTTCGACTGCGCTTGAATCAAACCTCATCAATAATTTTACAGCACTTTCTCTCGAAACAATCAAATCCCCACTACAATTACGATTCCTACACTTTCCGCCTCCTCATTCCATCCACCAATCCCCAAGTTCTAAAAACCCTAGTTTCCAAATGAAATCAAATTACAGTACGACGTCGAATTACCACGTACAAAATGAGTAACCGCAGAGGAGAAGAAGAGATTAACGGTGAGGGGGCGGGTGGCAGGTTCACGGTTCAGCCGGAGCGTGAGCTAGAAGCCAATTGGGAAGTTGACTTGGCCAAGAAGCTCGAAGACTATCTCTTAAAGATTTGCTCCAGTCAAGTGACCGACTCGGAGAATCTCGATAACATTTCAGTGAACTTCGCCGAAGGTTCCACTTCTGTTTTTGTAATCGTCATGAATTTTTTAATATAACGTGCGTTTCTGTAACTGTTTGCGTTTTGATTTTTATTTATTTTTGGGAAATGTAGCTGCTTTGCTGGTACAGGGATCGGTTCAGGTGTACGGCAGGAAGGTTGATTATTTTTACAACTTGGTTTTGCATGCTTTGGAGTTTGTTTCTCAGAAGAGGTTTGTTTATTGTTTTTAGAGAAACAAAACTGAAATTTGGTTAGGCATTTTGTGAATTGTATTTCAATTTGATAATTTTGCTTAGTGATTTATGCTTTTTGTTGAAGAAGTGTATAATTGCTAGAAGGCATCAATTATTGTAAATACAAAAGAGTGCGTTTTTTGTTTATCTGATTGGTAATTTTTAAATCAAACTGAAAAAATAATTAAATGGTTATAGTTTTGGCATGCCTTTTTTTAGAAGCCTACACTTGATTTGAGAAAAGACCTGGATTAGAGTAAAACTGGTGGTTTATGTCACAGGCTCCACAAGTTGATCTATGATATTTGATCAACTATTGATGCAACTTTTGTAATGCCTACCCATATTACAAACTCAATGAAACGGTGATGAAAATATGCCAATGAATTAGGTATTACTTGTCTTGTATTTGTTATAGTTATTTTCTGAAACAGACAGCAGGATCAATTGGAGGGAACACCGGTTCTGCCCGAAGAAAGTGGCTCCCACACAGTTGCTGATGAAGAGAATGACATATTTTGGAGCTTAGATGACATCCCAGGTAGCCTTTAACCATATATGTTGGTGAAGCTATAAAGAAAACATTAGCTAATATTTTTGTACATTGCAGTGGAAGTAAAAAATTGCTTAGACGGTCCAAATGGCAAAGAGACACCCTTGAATCCTTTTGTGAAGCCCCCTGCAAATTTAGTTGTTCTTGAAGGTGATTGCTTAGACACTTCTGGTGATGGCACGGAACTAGAGTCCTATCTGGTATGTGAGTTAACCTTGTTTGTAGTAACTTTATACATTGACTGCTTATGTTATCTAACTCATTTATTTTATGGTTGCAGTTAGCCACCAATGATCTTTACCGGGATTTTATTCTATTAGATACATACGATGCTGTAGTGGTTAATGAATTTTTGGATGGGGATGAAAATTGTAAAGGGCAGAGTGGTGTCTTCAGGGGCAGCACAGATCGCAAGAGCTTTCAGTCTCCCACAAGACGTTCTGGAGGAACTGCATATAAGTCCTCTCTTGGAAGGAACAAGGATTCGAATCTTAATCCTTCACCAAGGGTTGATTGCAGTTTTGATGCTAATGGTTTTAATATGGGGCCTGATCCTCCTGCCGATATTAATTTTGTAGATAGCAATAATGGATTTGATATGGATGATATATATTCAGAACCTGGGGCCTTTAATGATTCTGATGATGATGATCCTTGGAAGCCCTTAAATCCCCATGAACCTGGGAACTTGAAAGTCCAGCCTTTCAAAAAAGGTGCTTAAAACGTATGCTTTTCTTTCTTTAGTTATTTACCCTTGTAGTCCTGTCCT
Organism: Ailanthus altissimus; assembly: GCA_946807835.1. Classification (NCBI taxonomy): domain Eukaryota; kingdom Viridiplantae; phylum Streptophyta; class Magnoliopsida; order Sapindales; family Simaroubaceae; genus Ailanthus; species Ailanthus altissimus. The sequence goes on along the minus strand of OX327703.1, from coordinate 26,732,647 downwards.
GTGCCTAATTTTATGGTTCTGTTTGATTTTTCCTTGCAAGCAGTAAAACCTGTTAGAAGGAATGGGGTAAAGTCCACTAAACAGGCCTTTATAAGCACCGTGTTTCCACTTGCAAAACTGCATGGTACTATCAGTCCAGAGCTCAAAGAAATTTGGGAGACACGACATAAAGCCTTCGTAAAAGAAAGGGTGTCACAATCTCCTCCATTATATGAAAAGGTTCTGCTCTCCAGAGTTTGTGTTTGCCTGAAATAGTTGTATGGTTGCATAAAACCTGATGTTCTTATTGCAGCTCCGGCAATCACTTGCTAATGAAGGACGGGAAACATGGGATGCTTTTGGTCATCCTTGTGATTACAATGAGGATAAGGGATATGATAGTGGGTACCTAGATCTTGAGCAACCTGATTTTGACCTGCCGGAGAGCATGTACATGGATGATGTACCCCTTCACAATGATAAGGTTTGTTAATGAAGTTTTGGATTACTTTACATATTTATAATGGAACAGTAGTATAAAATGTTATTGTGTTGCTTATTGAGTAACCTTTACACAGCATGATGATGGCACTGCTCACTTTGAAACCAATGAAGCTTTTGAACATGGAGATGAAGTCTCTCATGCAAACTTAGAGGATCTTTGTCGCTCTCACCTAGTAAGCATCGATTTCTCTTGACTTGCTTTTGGTTATCATTAGTGCATCATATTTGGTTGTGTACTAAGAATTACTAAATACTCTAATATGTTTCTGGATCAGTATTATTGGTATCCAAATTTATATATGTATATGAACCAGATACGTAGTTTGGGGTTAGAGGAATTATGTTACAGGGAACAAGCATGGTCTCTGCACTTTAGTTATAACTGTTCATTATGAGATTATCTCTTGCTTTGTTACTGATAGAGTATTCCATCGTGTCTTGGCTAACTTTTCTCTTGCAGGATGCTCTTCTTGCTAGCATTGCTGAAACTGAGAAGCAGACAGAATTGGCTGTTCGAGTTTCATCGTGGAAACAGAAAGTTGAGGACAACTTGGAAGAGCAGGTAATTCTATTGCTTTCCTCCCTTCTATCTCAAATCCCACTATCTTTAACCAGGTAGCACCAATAGTCATACAATGTTATTTCTCTCCCTTTTAAGTTTGTTGGAACTTTTTTACTGTTGAAGTGGTTGTTTTTGATAGGATTCACACCCTCCGTTTGACATTCATGAATATGGAGCAAGAATTATTGACAGGCTATCTCTTGAAGCGGACAATGAAAATGTTGTGTCCTTCGTTGATGTTGTGAAGGGCCAAGAGAAGTATGATGTGGCTCGAACCTTTTCTGCCCTTCTTCAATTGGTAATTCCCTTCTATTTGAAATTCCAAGTATGCATCCAGCTCAAGGATTGCTTGTGGTTAAAATATAGTTTAAAACTTCAGAAAAGTCTTTTGAAAAAAAATTACGTTTTTAAGTTTCTAGTTTAATATCTTTTAATAAGTGCTTTTGCTGGTGAAGTCATTTGGGAAAAGTAGGTAGGCTTCCTTTCTGTGTGATTAAGCATTGCTTTGGGACTTCAATTTTTAGGTGAACAATGGAGATGTTGATTTGGATAGGAGTGGGGAAAACGGCAAGTCTGTTTGTTATACAGCTGTGAATCCTTTTCATGTTCGGCTACTTAGTCATGACAAGAAGCGAGAGGAACCACAATTTCGATTGCCAAAAAAGAGAGTTAAGTCTCCTTCAAGAAAAGGATCTAGCAAGGCCAAGAGAGAGAAATTTCCAACCATGAATCCGTCTCCAGAATTTGGATCTTCAGTGATGTCATCACAACAAAGTTGCAAGTTTTCTGTGAAGCTTGGTGGAGTTAGGTGCACTCCTGAAAGCAAGAGGAGACGAAAGTCTCGATTTGTTGAGCCAGTTAACTTGCATTCATCAGGTTGAGACTGAAATTGGCCAGTCCTAATCTGTTGTTGCGATTCAACAACCTTGTTGAATGGCTCAAGAGCAGATTATTGAAGCAACTGCACTAATTACTTAACAATTATCTGTATTCTTTCTTTTATCCCGCGTAAGTTATCATAGATATGAAGTTAGCAGTCAAGAGACCCTGTAACTAAGAGTATATTATTTCATGTAGGATGATTCTTGTACTATATCCTAACATCAGTCTGCCTTTTGTCAATCATTTAAGACAATAAAGGTCACCATTCAAATGTCTTAACCTTTCTTTGTAATTTGCTCTGAAATAAACTTTCAGCTGTTTCCCCGGAAGATGCTTCTACTATTAGATAGAAGCCTCCTTTGAGATTGAACTCTGCTGCTCACTAGGTATGAGGAGTAGTAACAAAGTTATGCAAAAACTACTGCAAATTTGATGGATCAAGAAGTGCTTACCCTAGTGGTAAGTGGTTAATAAGTGTACATCTCGAGGTTGGGAGTTCAAGCTTTGTTTGATGAATGTTAGGGTAGTGCAATAATTTTCTCTTATTGTGGGGACTGTTGTCCCTTGACACGTGGGATTTCAAGTCAGTTGAGTTTAAATGTGAAAGTAATGTATTATTTTGTTAGTTTCTTTTCTCCTGTAGGAGATCATCCTTGTGAATGAGTGAATGAGTTTTAAGTAGAAAAAGGATGTATCGCCTGGGATAATTTTTCCAATAATGTACTGGTTGAGGAAATATGATGTAATATTAATGTTTAAAAAAAAAAATTTGAAACCCTTTCAGACAAGAAAAGTACATTTAATTAAGTGATCGTTTCCAGCAAGATATTTTCACGATGATGCAGCAGCTAGTGCTTACACAGTTAATACTGAGATCGTGTTGAATTCAAATTCCTTTTCAGACAAGAAAAGAAAGTCAAAGTTGACGAAAGAAAACCCAATAAATAGAAAGTGGTTTCAATCGTTAACGTGCAAGCCACCAACTCAACTTGTTCGTGGACAAGGTTACTTGCTCTCTATCTCTTCATCTTTACCAGCCAACCAAACAATCTCAGCCGTCAAAACATCTGTGTTAAGTAATGTCACAGTCTTTACTTCTGACTCATTCACGTACAGCAAATGATACTAAATACCAAATAAGTAGAACTACAATTATACCAAATGAACGTTTCATGCCATCCATGTGAAATGGAGATCAATCATGTTGAAAATTTCGTCCTTGCCTGTGCTTGGCATTTCCTGATCCGCACAGTTCAGAAGCTGAAAAATCTCACACATTCATACTCGAAGTCATAATGTATTAACGTGTATGGAATTGGTTTCGTATTGGTAACCGATTAAGGCATATCATCACAGCTTAAAAGAAGATGAATTAAATTAAAAGACATTCTCGTCGTGTCTGATGCATAATAGATTAGATTAAGTAAACTTGGGGAAATATTGCAATTTACAAATTACGAAACAATCATTATTCATTTAATGTAACGACTCACCGAAATGCTTGAGGTTGCATGCACATCAATGAGCACGCATACGCGTGGGACACCGCACACAGACAACGACTTGCCAACTTTGCAAATTGGAGAGGTTGCTTGGGTCGAAGGGAGACTGCTAGCAGCCTGAACTACGGAGACCACTAGCAATTTTATAACTTTGTAAATCACACCCCCCGATAATAATAATAGCAATCAAATATCTATAAAAGCTTTAGTTGGAAGCATGTGTCAACAGCGTCTGGTGATGGTCTGGTCTGGGATTTTGGGTACAAATGAACCTGAGCTGAGACAAGCTAATGGAGAGAAGTAATAATTTGTCTTGTGTGTTTTTGAAGAGTATAATACTTTGTATTTAGTAATATCTAGTCCGGTTCTTAAATCGTATTTTAAATTTTAAATTTTAAATGATGTATCAAATAATTATTGAATATAAAAATAATATAATAATTAATTTTAAAAAATACATTATTTTCTCATTTAATAATTATTTAAGATCTCATTTTAAATCTAAAATTTAGAATCTAAATTTAAAATGGATAGGATTATTGTATTCTTAAAATGTAAATAATAGTATGTCAAAATAAATAAAAAAATAAGGATCATATTCCTTATGACATCCATTAAAGTATAAAAGAGGAAGAACAAACAACTTTAGATAAGCTTTTTTTCTAAACAAAATGTGTGGCCAAAATAGAAAAGAAGGAGATAGTGCTTCTGCTTTGGAGTCAAGCTATAAAGATTTTTTTCGAAAGTTGTTTTTGTTTTAAGTTTTCACATTCTAGAGGGAGAATTTTCAACGATGTTATAGTAAATCATGGAACCGAATCTTGTATCGTGGCGATTGTTTTTTGGTTTATCCAATAGCTTATGAATGCATATTTGTGTTTCAGTGCATATGGTGACTAGAAAGATGGTGATAAATAATATTGGCTTTACTACTATTGCCTAATTATTTATAAAGTAAAAAAAAAATAGAGGGTTTTTCCAAATCAAGAAAATGTATTACATGCATGTTATTTGATTTTTTTTATAAGCCATAACTGCTTTTCAATAATTGAAAGAATGAATTTTTTTTTTTATACAAATTAGAGTTAGCATTATGTTGCAAATTTTACATCTTAAAGGAGCTTTTTCAAATTATAAAACTGTGTTACATACATATTATTTGATATATATATATATATATATTGATAGAAGTCTGCTTTTCAAAAATTGAAGGAATAAAATTTTTTGACCTAAAACAGGGTTAGTATTACATTGTAATTTTATATCTTAAAGAATTAATAATTGTCTCCCAATAATTAAAGAAATGAAATATTTTTTAAACTCTGAAATCTCTAACTTAAATTAGAAGTGCACAAACTTTACCACTCTAATAAGTATAAAAGTACTAAATTCAATTATTTTTAAAGGCTTTGCTGGGTGATGATGATAATTATTATTATTATTATACACAATTAGTTGGTCGATAATATGAGAATCTAAAGAATCACCCACAACTCATCTCTCAGTAATGAGATGCCAAACGATGCTTTACACAACAATGCTTACTCAATGATCCAACCACTCTTCTAATTGAATATGGTAAACAATCCACATGCATAAGATATGAAATATTTTGCTTGTACCCTCCATGATGTTTCCCCTCTTTCCCATTTGACAACAATACATTACCTACTTAAATTCATTAACAAAATAGACTAATCAAACAATTCCTCGACCAATTTCATTGCCCATAAACAAATAGAAAAAGTAGCGACAAGCAGATCCAAAATTTCTATGCTAAGCAAATCATTCGTATTTTCTAATTTCTATTATATCCATTTTCTAATACAAGCATTCAATTTTCTCCGACACACACACCCAAAAAAAAAAAAAACAAATTAATCGAATTGATATTTATATGTACACGTCATCATTTCTCTGATCACCCCGATGAGCTACGAGGAATCCACTGCCGATCTGCCACGTGTACAGTATCCTTTCTCCTCGAGACGTATAAAAAATTGTAGCCTTCGCTGAACATTCCCCGGATGTTTGTTCTTTTTTTTTAACTACGGCGAGATAATCCGTCAATCAGTCGCCACGTGGCATCCACTCTGTCTCACTGAGTCACTCACTCACCGAGTTAATCAACGCTGAATCTCCTCTCTACCTCGCTCGATATCCGAATCATTAACGGAACCACCACCACCACATTCCGACCCGTTCCCTCTTTTATCCCTACTTAGCATCCTCTTAAACGATAACATAAACGACGACGAGTGAGTCAGGATGCGACTCGCTTCCGGGTCACGCCCCCCGCTTGACTCGTTTTCCCCCGCGCTCGTACCCTGCTCAGTAACCGAAACCATGATTTCGGTCGGGGGGTTCTGGGATTGGACCGTCACGTTTTCGGGCTGTACCGAAACGAGTTCGACGGGAGAACGACAAAGCGGGCAAGTGTCGTGCGTGTGAAACCACATGTCAATGCAACCAATATGAAAGCTGTGATTGCACTTGGGCAAGATCCGACCCGATTCATGCTCTTCAAATTCGGACAAACACACGGCGCAATCCAAACCGTCCGGGTGATTCTTAGAGGAGAAAATGAAAACGGGAAGGGACTTCAAAACGGAGGCGTCGAGGCCGCACGAGGGGCTGTTGCGGATGGGATTCGTGTTCGCGGGGTCCACGTAGAACACGAAATGCGTGCGCCGGTGGCGGTTCCGGTGGACGTGGCGCCGACGAGCCCGGAGGAGGTACCAGCGCGCGTATAGATGCAGAAACACCATGAAAATCACGACGAAGAACAATATTATGATGGCGCTTAACATGATTTTGCCGCTCAAAGCATAGCTCTTGTCGGTGTAGTAACCGGGGTGGCCTCGCGGATCGACGTCGTTTTCCATTTGCGTTTCAGGATTGGAACGAAGGAAGTTTGGGTGAGAAAAGAAATGAGGCGGAGTGGGGGGTTTTTAATATGAAACGGGAGGAAAGTTCCTTGAGGGTTTCTTGTTCTTCGTTTGAGACAGAATTGAATAAAAACGCGGGGTCTTAGGTTTTTGAGGGTCGACGGCTGTGTGAAAATACTGGTTTACCCTTCCTCTCATGTTATATTTTGGATTTATAGTTCGGTTTATTTCGTTAAACAACTCAAAAGATAAATGTAAATTTCTAAATTTAATTCTCTGTCTGTCATTTGATTTTGTTAGGGTTGTTGTAATGTTGAATCATAATGTTGATACAAAATGTAATATTAAAAAAACAATGAAGGAAAATGTTGGGCCTAAGAGGGCCCAGTCAAGCTGGATGAGTGATGCCTTAGACTAGACTAACCCAAGAACGCTAGAAGCAAATCTAAACAGAAGTAAATGCGGAAGCTGCAATAGAAATTGTTTGGACCAGCAACGATGCGCATTCAAATCCAAGTCCATGAGGCCCATGCGTGTGTCTTGCTTGGTAAACATTATGTATGATCCACGTGATGTTTTTTAATTTCTGTCCTCGCTGCATTTACTCGGTGATCGTCGATTGTTTAAAACACCATTTAATTGTCATTCATTGAGAAATTGTTCTTCGTGTGCACCCGTGATTTTGTTGCTTCCCGTTTCAATATCACAACTACGAAGCTTGTGATGTTCACGTGATGCTCACGCCTCTCGTTCTTCCACCTTTGAATTTGATTGTTGGAACTGGCTTTAATAAGTAATAATGGTCAAAATCATCACTAGTTAAGTCGAATTAGAATATATTATTACTTCCACGCACTGTTACTCTGGTAATTTTCTATTGAACAGCAATTGATGGAACTGGTAGAGATGAAGAGTCATCAATGCCAATGTGATCCCTAACTAATTCAAAGTTTCATTTTTCGATGATTATACGTAATATTAAATGGTGAAAGCATGGGACTCTTACAAGAATACTGGGGATTGAGAGTAACATACTAATATTTATTATTAAAGAACACTCCCAAACACTAGATGGATCTAGCAAAGTTGATTTCATTTGACTCACTCAAATATATATTTGAAATAGAGCTACGGTAAAATGAGTAATATTAAGTATTTTAAATTATATTTTAAAAATAATATATTAAATTATAAAGTATTAAAAAATTTAAAATAAATAATTAAATTATTTTATTATTTAATAATTATTTAACACATCTATTTATTTTTATATAATTTAAAATTCTTAATCCAATGCAAGAAGCCCTTCTTACAATCTATTCATTAAAGAAGGAGCATTAATTTATAATCCTCTACCTTTCGTACGAGTGTGTGAAAATAATAAATATTACACAAATACAATGCAATAACAATACTTTATCGTTAGAAGCCCAAAAAGATGGTAATGGTATAAGCATTTAATAGGGTTAATTTGGCACTACCAACGGCCACTTCCATCTTGAGCCCCCAAAGTCCCTTTTGCTTTTCTACTCTCTTCCCCTCATCTGCTTTATTCACTTTCCCTCCTATCTTTCTATCTTTCTCTTGCTCTTTGTGTTGTGCCCTTTCTGCTTCTATTACCAAGAGCAAAAAGAAAATGTCAAACAAATCCCCTATTTTTCCCATGCCAGAGCCTCAACACTTTAGTGATTACGGCTTTGACCCTCAAATCGACTATTTTCAGGTCTCATATGCTTGTTTCTTCACTTTTTTTTTTTTGTGTGGATAAATCTCCATATTTTCTGTTTCTTTATAGAGTTCGATGTGTTGTTTTGTTAAAAACTAGGTGTTGGAAGAGGCAAGGAAGCACAAGAAAGACACATCAAGATCCATAGACTCGCTGCGCTTCAAGCTCCAAAAACCCATCTCAAAAGACGAAGCCAAGTCCAAGAAGACGCACAACAAGGCCAAGAAGAAACGTTGGTGGAGAAGCGCCCTCTTGTTCTTCAAATGGAAGTGGATCCACAACCATGATAATCATGATCTTGATCATGACGTGCATCACGCCAGAGCTCGAGCTTTCAGGGCATCAATATCGGGCCCAGTTTACATAACCGAGAGCAGAAGCGGGTCAAGTACTCCGAATAGAACCACAAGCCGGCCGTCTTCTGGCCCGCTTGCCGGAACTTTATCTCCGGTCAGCAAAGGTGACGTGCAAATTCCTTATTTAAGTCTCAGAGAGCTTAACATGGCGCAGAACCAGCAGCAGAGGATGTCTACCTCTTCAATGCCAATATATCTGGTCACTTAAGAAAATGATATCACATATATATTTTTACTGAAGTTTCAATTTTTGAGCTCTGGGTAGCTTCTGTTTAGGGCTGTGTGATTATGGGGTTCTCTTATCTTTTTTGTATTTTGGCTCCCCAATTTGCTCTCTGCAAATTAACTGCAAAAGGTCTTTCGAGTTGATGATCCTTAATTTGGTGGGAGGAAAAAGCTGAATCCTTCCCTTTTGCGTTTGTATTTTTTTTTTTTTTTGGGTTCAATTTTATTGATTTCTGCTACTAATGGACTCGTGATTTGACTCAGTCACTTCACATTTTCTCCATTTTTACGAAATGTGTATGATAATTGACAAACAAAATCCCAATTGGCCAGACAAAATCTAAAATAATGTGATAATTATAATAATAATGGTTCTTTTGAATTGGTAGTTGGATCCAATAGAAGCCAAATTATGGGGCCAGGCTTTCCCTTGCTCGCCACGTGTTTGTGGGTCTATGAATTACATACAACTAGAATAGAGATTCGTTAGTCTGGGTCCTATGTATTGTAATCGATTGGCGTAGGAATTAAGATAATTACATAACCGTTTGATTGATGTTCAATGTAAGCAATCAGACGACAATGGTTAATTGGAATTACCTGGGGCCCAGAATGCGAATTATTGTTGCAACAGTGTCAAAAGTTCAACGGCTATTAAATAAATCTCAACGAGCAAGCAAAGCAACAAAATCAGCAACTTAGCAGAAGAAACTAAAGAAAGTGCAACTAGTGAAGAGTCGGTTTCAGTCACCAAGCCATAACAACCCACATGGCACCAAAACGACAAAGCGGCTGCGGCGCATCATGTCCCTGTTGGCTACTTGTTCACGCTCCTCCCTCACTGCAGAGCTTTGGTTTTTCATCTCACTCTTAGCTGTTGCCTGCTGACCACGTTACTTTATTTTGCACAAACACTATAACGTGCCTTTTTCAATTGGATAGAGGAGCGCCCATTTTTTGGTCACTTTTGGTTTGCTTCGGTTTGTTAAGTCAATTTATGGCACCCAGGACCAAAACCGATAGACATTGAGAGGTCTTCGAAAAAGACTCGGCATAAAATGTGTTTTCATATATATAAATAATGATTATTTTCCCTATTCATCGGTGGATGATTTTCAATTTTGGAGTTATTTTTTTTCTCTACTGAAAAAATTCTCAATAAAATTATATTCGTATTATTTCAATAATTTTTTTATTTTATAAGAAGTTTATGTAATATCTTAATTTTATCAATAATATTAAATTATTTTATATATATATATAAAAGGAGATGATCAAGTGAGAGACATCGCTTATTATACCAAAAACACTGCACCTACTTGGCATCTTAAATCTGCAGCATTGTCATTCAATTTTTATTTTTTTATATTAATTTTTTTTTGCCTTCAAATAAATGTTTTACCTTTTTAGATTTTGCATTAAAATATATTATTTTCCTCTCTCGTAACAAACGTCATATCAACTTTTATTCGTAGAATACAATTGATACGTGCATTTTGTTTTTCCCTTTTAACTTCATTAACTTATAATTCCCTTTTAATTTCAATAATTAATGTCATGTATCAATCCAATTCAGTAGGGAGGAATATTTATATTCATGCTATCATTACCAAAGAAATAGTCCATTATATTTCTGGTGGTAACGAGTGAAAACATGATAACTTTGATAGAAAAAAGATACAATAAACAAAGACAAATATTTAATATGATAATCTCCCCAAAAAAAATTACACTATAAATAAAAATAATCAACACCATCTTCTGAAGCCACTATCCCATTTTATGCCTGAAAATTATATACAAATTCTTTATCATTTAAATCATCATCTTTTGAAGAATTATTTTCTTCATCCATTGTAGTTCTGCATATAATAAATTATGATATTATATAAATATTCATTTAACATATGTTTGATATAGAACTTAAATCATAAGAAAACATTCGCTTTAAAGTAACATTGGACAATTTCGCTTGTCGTGTCCATTACAAAACCTTGCTTTTGCAATGAACTTTTCTTTTAAAAATTTTAATCGTTTTCCACATACCCTTTAGCTCTAACATGTAAAGGGTCACCAATTTGTTTAGATTCGTCAACACACTTTTCTCCAATGACACATGCATAGCATCCATACCAATATTTAATTTTATCATGTATCAATTACAATTCATCGATCAATAGATTACTGCCATCATATGTCAGAGATGCACCATTAATCACAATAGAAGATAAGTGTGATAACTTGGCATGCCTTCTCAACAATGAATTATTACTAGCATTATTGATCTCTTTACCATTTTTATCCTATCCCTGAATAACTTCTGCAAATCTTGTCTACTTTTGCATGATATATATGCTTACATGGAACTCCTCTGAAGTCAAATTGTTGACAAGAACAAGAAATAAAGTCATCATGTTTATTATAACTAAGCTCTCTACATTTTGTTGAAGAACTTCCATAAGCCTTTTGCACATTATAAAGAACAATTCTATCATCCTCGTGTGTGCTATTTATAAAGTATGCCTGACTTTCAAATATTTCATTCTGGAAGAATAAAAATACCTTTTTGGTGTACACCTTCACCATTTGTGTCTCCATTGGCCATGTTGTTTTCAGTTTTGGTTGTTCATTGATATCAAAATGATCAGCCACCAACTCCTCATATCGTTGATGGCTGAATGCTATATAAAACATGTAATAAAAATCCATCAAAGTATTTCTAGATGAAATGTATTTATTGAAAAATGAATGATTACTTTCTTCTCTCTGACTACTTGACATTCCTGCACTAAAAATATGTTTTAACATATGCAGGAACCCATTTACCCTGTATCTCATACAATTGGAGTAGCCATACATTATCTCCCAATTTAGATGTTTCAAACATGCTCTTCCAATTTGCTTCAAATTCTGCAACAGTTTCAGAATTTAATATAACATCTCTTAACAAATAATAATGGTCACGATAGGTTATTGGATTAATCTTCTCTGAGAACTTGTTCAAAATATGCCACATACAATATCGGTGACAAGTCTCTGGAAGAACTTGTGCTCTAGCTTTTGTCATCGCAGGATCTTGATCAGTAATGACCATTTGTGGTGCACCCTAGGCATAACGTTCAACCAATGATTAATCAACTAGATAAAGGATTCTGTTTTCTTATCTGATAAAAATTCATAGCCAAATATAATTGTTTGACCAGGATGATTAACCCCTGTCAGTGGAGCAAAGATCACGCCATGCTTATTTGTGTTATATGTAGTATCAAACACAACAACATCGCCAAAATAATTATATGATCTTCTTGCGAATGGATCTGCCCAAAAACATCTCACAAATTACTTTTTCTCACCTCACTCATAGTTAAAATTAAAGGCAAATTGAAAAATTCAATTAATGTCTCTGCACCAATTCCTTTTTACTCTTCTCTCAAATCTCTTTCAGTACATCCTATATACTGAGGCCCATTAGACTCAATCTCTATTACCCTAATTTGTTGACTTGTTGGCAAATTTGCTTCACATAATTATTTGACCAAAGCCTTTTTCGCAGCTGATATATTTCCATGTGATCGTAACAGATGCAATTTACTCGATGTTGAAAGTACATGGTTGTGACTCTCTGCAAATGTACTCACAATCCAATTTGGTGAAGATTTCTGTTTATGTTAGCTTAGCTCCACAAGCCACTTGAGTAATTCCTCGATGTCTTTCACAAGTTAGGTGGATATTTTGTATTATATTCTTTTGATAACTTAGAGCAAACAAATTTTTTCAGAAAATCTCATTTGTCCCCCACCTCCCCTTTTTTTTTGCTGTTGCTTAATCTTGCATAAATATTATAAAATTCAAAAACTTGTTCAATTGTTTGAAATTCTTGCCCAACTCTAAATTTATGCTATTCTCCCAACTTTTTTTTAGTGTATCTTTGACTAAAATCCTCTTCCACAAAATATCATAATAAAGTACAAATTCAAAACAAATATAAGTAATAGTAAAAATATTTTTATAAGAGAAATTAAATAATAAAATAAAAAACATTGAATGATATTAAAAAAAATATTAATATTTTTTACTTCTAAGTATTAACAGCAAAGCAATGTACTGAATAAACAATAAAAAAGACAATAAAAAAATAATATTATGTTAGAATAACTTATTGACTTTTGCGTTATAATATTTTAGAAGTTGATTGGATTATTAAGAACTGAAGTTTGAGTTAACTGGAACTCAGGAATGCAAATAAAGAAATGAAAATTATTTTTTCGTTAATAAAATGGTAACCAAATGTGAATAAGCAAAGGGAACAGATTGGTGAGTTAATGAAATTATGGGTGGGTGTACGAAGGTGGATGAAGATCTTTTCTAAATATTAAATGAAGTATTCATACCTAATAAATTGCATTGATATTAATAATTTAACATTAGTTTTTTTTTAATATTATTGATTAAACCAAGATATTACGGGGACTATTGTTATGAAACCAAGATATTACTATTGGGCGGAGACTTCCCGGATCTTGACATGAAAGATGAAACTGGCCAGATTCACAGCAACTCACATAGTCAAAAGAGTAGTGATGGCAGCCGTTTGGAGGAGGCTTGCCGGAGCTTGGAGCATTGCTGCCGAACCAGAGAACCAGAAATTTATTGGTGGCCGGCGCCACCGTCGGGAGAACCAAAAACCAAAACATAGAAAAAATTACAGAAGAGGAGCGGAGAGCCCCTCCTCAGTGGTGGCAGCGGCTTTTCGCTTACTAGGGTTTGAGAGGATTTGGAGGGGTAGAGAGAGAGAGTGTGTTTTAATTTAACATTAGTTATAGAAAGTAAAGAAATAAAATAAAGGAACAGTAACATATAATTTATAATCCATGAATAGAAAATTATATATTTTAGTGTAAAAGCTATAAAGTAAGACATTTACTTGAGGGAAAAAAATATATTTAATATAAAAAATGAAAATTAAATGATAATGCTGCAGATTTAAGATGCTTGGTAGGCACGACGCTTTTTGTATAATAAGTGATGTCTTTCACTTGATCGTATATTTATATTTAATTAATTTAGTAAATTACTAATTTATTATACAGTGGATTTTTAAATATATGTTAGTATTTTATAATATATTATAAATTATATAAAATTATAATAAATTATGTAATTTATTAAATTAATTATATATATAAAATAATTTTAACTTTAATGCCGATCTTAAAAAAAAAAGGTTGAGGGAGGAAACGAAAAATACTAACGAGGTTATGTTAAAACGAAAAATTTTAAGTTCAACCTAAAATTCTAATTTACTTGCGCATAAGAATAATCTGTTAATCAAGTAAAATAGTATGAATCCAAAGCAGAATATAAAAGAGTACAACACAATCTTACGTGATTCGGTCAATTGCCTACGTCTACGGTAGATTTAATGATTTTAACCTCTTTTATTAACTTCCTAGAGATATTACGAGAAAAATTTAATATAAAAAACTCTCAAAAAGACTTAAACGTTTAGTGAACTCTTACTCTATCACGAACAATGATCATCCAAATAACGATTCCACCCTAACGCACACAAACACTTAGTGTCTACCTAATTCTTTCCTTCTCTCTCTAATGCTTAATATGAAATCAAGGTTTTACAAGTGTTTATATCTCTTAATGCTTAATATGAAATCAAGGGTTTACAAGCGTTTATATATGGTGTATTTCGTGCATACTAACCCTATTTTTTATTGGAGTAAGAGTCCACTTATTTTAGAAGTTTAAAACTTTTCAAAATTAAAAATCCAGAAAAAAAAGACTTCTAACGCATCTAGCGCCGCAGTCCTCGTTCTTGGTACCAAAATCGCGCCCAGCACTGCAGCACTGTGTTGCTATCCTGAGCGCTACGGTGCTAAGCTTTGTACACACCTTCCACATTTTTTTCGCGTCTTCAACTTCCGTTTTGTTTCTATCTTCGTGTCCCACTTGTCCTAAACTTCTCCATACGTGTTTTACATATTCTAAATTTTTTGTGACTCTCTATTTTAATATCTATCTTAATTCTTATCCAATCAAAAATTATTAAATCATCAATTTTTTTTAAAAACCAAATAAGATAACTCTTAGAATATAATCCCCTGATATAGGATTTACAATAGTCTTTATACAATTCAAATCATGATAGAGGATGATTTAATTTTTTATCCTTTAGGTCTTGATTCAGGACGATTTTTTTTTTTAGCATGCAGATCTTTATATGGGATAGTTTGTAGTGCTTTTGTTATTCGTTTGGTAGTATTTCTAAATTTATACATTTTCAGATTCAAATGTGTAAGATAATAAGTGCCTAAAGATCGATTTCTACAAAATATTCTTTTAATGTACTATTAAGAAAGTTGAATAAAGTTAGTGGTAGAGATCAACAATAGAAGAGCGGTAGTGTAATTTTAGTGGAGTTCGAGCTTTTGTGTGCACAATATGGTATCAAATCTTTCATAATATATTTTATATACAAATTTCTGTTCTTTGTATGTCAGTCAAATTATAAGTGCTTTTAATTGTTTATTATAAAATAAATTTGAATTATTGGATCTATCTTATCTTATTATTATTATTTTTTTTTTGTAGTATCTTGTTTTACATTGAAATGCATGTATTTATATATTTGAAAAAATAATTCTGATGTTAAAACCTGGAGCAAGTTCCAGCGATAGGCCCAAAACAAAAGACGGATCAAAGTTTTCAATTGGGCCTTTCAGAAGTCCACTCATTAAAATTCATATTAAAGGAAAGAGTGGTACTATTGCCAAGTGCCAATCCGCCTACCGCTGCCTTCATACTTTGATTACTTTCCTTGCTTCTTTCATGCCTCTGCAGGAAATTATCAATGAAGTTATTCAGAGTACACCCACCCACATCTTAAATATTAAGAGAGAGAAAGCCTAAGTAAACAAATAGACAATTTTAACCCTTCAGGATTACTTCCCCCTAATGGCCTGTCATCAGTCACATTCTCTACTTAACATACATGTTATGCAGCCATTTGCTAACTTGGTTTGTAATGATCTCCTCATTCAACTCATTTGCTTCATTAATCTCAAAACCAAATATCATGTTTTTTTTTTAAAAAAATTTCTATGGTTTTCTCTTAAATGAGGATGGATATGAACGAAAGTTGATGAAATAATTTGAGGATTGGAGAGTATTTATGATAAAATTAAAATTACTAATTAGCATTCTAAAGATAATGAACGTGCAACGAAATAATTAAAGCACTCCATCTTTAGAATGCTCATTGGTAATTTTAATTTATCATCCACTAATTACCAAATCACTTCACATAGAACAAATAAAATTAAAAAAGATCTGATTTTAGGGGTACTGAGTATTTTCTACTGTATAGAATTTTATAGCAGAAGTAATTTAATTGGGAGAGAGAGGAATCAGAGAAAGAAAGAATGGGGTTATATTCGAAATTTTGAAGTATGTAAAGAGTGGCAGTTTTTTATTTCTACATTTTAATTATGAATATAAACATGTAATTGATAATTGATAATTTAATAATAAAGGAATAGAATTTAATTATATATGCTTAATATAATATATATGTTAAAAAATTCTCAAAACTTTAGACAAATTAAATTAGAAGAGAATCTTAATTCATAGAGTCCTCGCTCTAATTTATATATATATATTTTAAAAAATGTTATTTTGATCTCTAATTTAAAAAATATATATTAATTTAGTCTCCACTTTTTTTTTATATATATATACTATTGCCGTTAGGAATATTTTTCTAAATCCTACTTTTTTTTTTACTGTTTTTATTATAATATCCTTGTGACACAAAATAGAGCCACCATCTTAGCATCTTTCCCTTTCTTTTTCTAAATGCTCCATCATAATCTTCTTTTCCTTTTTCTTTCTAAATGCCCCCTCTCAAACAAAGCACAACAACTTAAGATATGCATCAATTGCTTCAGATATGAGTTTTTTCACATCTTGGCATCTCAAATAATCAAAGAACTTTGAAGAACTATATTCAAAATGTCAGCAGCTGGCACCGTGTGCCAGCTGTAGATTTGCATTTGCAAATTTGCTGGCACACGGTGCCAGCAAATTTGCAATGATGGACAGCCAAGAAATGGCTGTCCACTTGCTCAATTCTCCCTATAAAAGGGAGAGTTTAGCAATGTATTTTCCATTGTAATTTAGAGAGAGTTTCTAAAGCTTTGAGAGAGTTTTTGAGTAATTTGAGAGAATTGGGTGTATTGGGGTTTTGGGTTGTAAGGCTAAAACACTACAATACTTGTATTCTCCATTTCTAATAGTAAGAGATTCTTCTGTCTTCGCCCGTGGACGTAGGCTAAAAGCCGAACCACGTAAACTTGTCTTTGTCTTATTTTTATTTTCATTATTTTTCTCAATTTCGCTTTAGCTGCGACCCTGCATCATCCCTCAATTTCCCAACAAGTGGTATCAGAGCTTCTGGTTGAAGGAGGTCACTATTCACGTATACAGTTACTGTTTATACGTACGGTTACTATTCACGTGAAACAGTGGGAGCCGATCCTAGCAGAAGTAGTTCGTGGTGAAAAGTAATGGCGGCAAAGTACGAAGTTGAGAAGTTCAATGGAGGTAATTTTACATTGTGGAAAATGAAAATAAAGGCGATTTTAAGAAAAAATAAGTGCTTAGAAGCGATTGATGAAAGGCCCGCTGGTATCACTGATGATATCAAGTGGAATGAGATTGACGGTAATGCAGTTGCTGATCTGCATCTAGCACTTGCTGATAACGTGCTATCTAGTGTAGCGGAAAAGAAGACAGCAAAAGAGATCTGGGATACTCTCATTAAATTGTATGAGGCTAAATCTCTACACAACAAGATCTTCTTAAAAAGGAGATTGTACACTCTTCGAATGACAGAATCCACTTCAGTGACGGAGCACATCAACACATTAAATACTCTATTTTCCCAACTCACTTCCTTGGGGCATAAAATAGAGGCAGGTGAACGTGCAGAGATTCTACTTCAAAGCCTACCAGATTCGTATGATCAACTCATCATCAACTTGACGAATAATATCCTATCGGACTTCTTAGTCTTCGATGATGTTACAGCTGCTGTACTGGGAGAAGAACGAAGACGGAAAAATAAAGAAGACAAACAGGAATGTTCGCAGCAAGCAGAAGCTTTGACAATGATGAGAGGTAGATCAACAGAACGTGGCCCCAGTGGGAGTCAAAATCATGGTAGACCAAAATCCAGAAGTAAGAAGAACGTCAAGTGCTACCATTGTGGCAAGAAAGGCCATCTGAAGAAGGATTGTTGGGGATTGAAGAAAAGTGTAGAGGACAAACCGCAAGGGAATATTGCAAGCACCTCAGATGATGGTGAAATTTTATACAGCGAGGCAGCAACAGTTGTTGAAAGCAGAAAACGGTTCTCTGATGTATGGCTCATGGATTCTGGAGCTACATGGCACATGACCTCTAAAAGAGAATGGTTCCATCAATATGAACCTATCTCTGGAGGATCTGTATATATGGGGGACGATCATGCTTTAGAAATTGCTGGAGTAGGATCCATCAAGATGAAGATGTACGATGGTACTGTTCGTATTATCCAGGAGGTGCGACATGTGAAAGGCCTCAAGAAGAATCTTTTGTCATTAGGACAATTAGATAACACTGGGTGTAAGACCCAAATTGAAAATGGGATAATGAAAATTCTCAAAGGCGTGCTTGTAGTAATGAAGGCAGAAAAGGTTGCTGCAAATTTGTACATGCTTAATGGAGAAACACTGCAGGAAGGAGATGCATCTGTTGCATCAACTAGTTCAGCAGAAGAGTCAACGATAATGTGGCATCGCAAACTGGGCCATATGTCAGAACGAGGTTTGAAGATTCTCTCTGATCAAAATTTACTTCCTGGGCTCAAATCGGTTCATTTACCTTTCTGTGAGCACTGTGTCACAAGTAAGCAGCACAGATTAAAGTTCAGCACATCCAGTTCTAGAAGTAAAGAAATTCTAGAATTGATCCACTCTGATGTTTGGCAAGCACCGATGATGTCCTTAGGAGGAGCGAGATATTTTGTGTCATTCATAGATGATTACTCCAGGAGATGTTGGGTGTATCCAATCAAGAAGAAGTCATATGTGTTTGAAGCTTTCAAAATATTCAGAGCGCGTGTAGAACTTGAATCAGAAAAGAAGATCAAGTGTTTAAGGACAGATAATGGAGGAGAATATACTGGTGAGGATTTTATTGCATTCTGTCAACAAGAAGGCATCAAGCGGCAATTCAGCACAGCTTACACGCCTCAGCAGAATGGAGTAGCAGAGCGGATGAACAGAACCTTGTTGGAGAGAACAAGAGCTATGTTGAGAACTGCAGGTTTAGCCAAGACATTTTGGGCAGAAGCAGTCAAAACCGCCTGTTATGTGGTAAATCGGTCACCATCAACAGCAATCGAGTTGAAGACACCGATGGAGATGTGGACTGGAAAACCAGTTGATTATTCTCACCTTCATACATTTGGAAGTCCTGTGTACGTGATGTATAATCCCCAAGAAACAACGAAGCTGGATCCAAAATCCAGAAAATGCCTTTTCTTGGGATATGCTGATGGAGTCAAGGGGTATCGCCTGTGGGATCCCACTACCCACAAGGTCGTCATCAGCAGAGATGTGATATTTGCAGAAGATAAACTGCAAAGGAATGATAAAGATGATAGCACAGTGAAGGAAAATCCAGATACTACAATGGTACAAATGGAAAATAATCAAGTACAAGAAGATTCAGATTCTCCTGAAGCAGCACCAGGGCACGAAGAACAAGAACCAGCAGAGTCTGAGGCTACAGATGATCGTCGATCAACTCGTGAGAGACGACCACCAGCGTGGCACTCGGAGTATGTCATGGAGGCTCATGTTGCATACTGCCTTCTAACAGAGGATGGAGAGCCAACAACTTTCCAGGAGGCTTCTAAAAGTCAAGAAGTTTCTCTATGGATGACAGCAATGCAAGAAGAGATTGAAGCTTTGCATAAGAACAAAACATGGGAGCTGGTTGCACTGCCACGTGGAAGAAAAGCCATTGGAAACAAATGGGTCTACAAGATCAAACGGGATGGCAATGACCAAGTAGAGCGGTATCGTGCGAGATTGGTGGTGAAAGGTTATGCTCAGAAAGAAGGTATTGACTTTAATGAGATATTTTCCCCTGTGGTTCGACTCACGACAGTCAGAATAGTCTTGGCAATGTGTGCTACATTTGACTTACATCTAGAACAGCTAGATGTGAAGACAGCTTTTCTTCATGGAGAACTTGAAGAAGAAATTTATATGCTCCAACCAGAAGGTTTTAAAGAAGAAGGAAAAGAGAACTTGGTTTGCAGGTTGAACAAATCTCTGTACGGTCTCAAACAGGCGCCGAGGTGTTGGTACAAGAGATTTGATTCCTATATCATCAGCCTTGGATACAACAGACTTAGTTCAGACCATTGTACATACTACAAAAGGTTTGAAGATGATAATGATTTCATTATTTTACTGTTGTACGTGGATGACATGTTGGTGGCAGGCCCCAACAAAGATCGAGTCCAAGAATTAAAGGCACAGTTGGCTAGGGAATTTGATATGAAGGACTTGGGACCAGCAAACAAGATTCTAGGGATGCAAATTCACCGAGACAGAAATAACAGGAAGATTTGGCTTTCTCAGAAGAACTACTTAAAGAAAATCTTGTGGCGCTTCAACATGCAAGATTGTAAGCCAATTAGTACCCCACTCCCTGTTAATTTCAAGTTATCCTCTAAGATGTGTCCTAGCAAAGAAGCAGAGAGGAATGAGATGTCTCGAGTACCGTATGCATCAGCAGTGGGAAGTTTAATGTTCGCTATGATTTGTACCAGACCAGACATTGCACAAGCAGTGGGAGCAGTTAGTAGATACATGGCGAATCCTGGTAGAGAGCATTGGGGTTGTGTCAGGAGGATCCTTAGATACATTAAGGGTACCTCAGATGTTGCTTTATGTTACGGAGGATCAGATTTTATTGTTAAGGGCTATGTGGATTCAGATTTTGCAGGAGATCTTGATAAAAGAAAATCTACTACTGGCTATGTGTTTAAACTTGCAGAAGGAGCTGTAAGCTGGGTTTCGAAACTGCAAACTGTTGTGGCATTATCTACTACAGAAGCAGAATACATGGCAGCTACACAAGCTTGCAAGGAAGCAATTTGGATACAAAGATTACTGGAGGAGCTCGGGCACAAGCAAGAAAAAGTTGAATTGTTTTGTGACAGTCAGAGTGCCTTGCACATTGCAAGGAATCCAGCTTTTCATTCAAGAACGAAGCACATAGGTGTTCAATATCACTTTGTTCGTGAAGTGGTAGAAGATGGAAGTGTGGATATGAAAAAAATTCATACAGATGATAACCTAGCAGATGTGTTGACCAAGCCCACCAATACCAACAAATTTGTATGGTGCAGATCCTTGCATGGCCTAGCAGACACGTAGGCAACATGGCTTTGGCGAAGAAGAAAGAATGATGTGGAGACTTGATTGATTTTCAATCAACTCTCCAAGTGGGAGAATTGTCAGCAGCTGGCACCGTGTGCCAGCTGTAGATTTGCATTTGCAAATTTGCTGGCACACGGTGCCAGCAAATTTGCAATGATGGACAGCCAAGAAATGGCTGTCCACTTGCTCAATTCTCCCTATAAAAGGGAGAGTTTAGCAATGTATTTTCCATTGTAATTTAGAGAGAGTTTCTAAAGCTTTGAGAGAGTTTTTGAGTAATTTGAGAGAATTGGGTGTATTGGGGTTTTGGGTTGTAAGGCTAAAACACTACAATACTTGTATTCTCCATTTCTAATAGTAAGAGATTCTTCTGTCTTCGCCCGTGGACGTAGGCTAAAAGCCGAACCACGTAAACTTGTCTTTGTCTTATTTTTATTTTCATTATTTTTCTCAATTTCGCTTTAGCTGCGACCCTGCATCATCCCTCAATTTCCCAACACAAAAGTGGATGGTCTGGAAACCTAAATTCTGAGAATGAAAGAGAAGAAGGCATTCATGACCCTTATTCGCTTCATTCCTTTTAAAGTTGGACAGAATGATTGAATTGAAGCCATGTATGAAGCCTAGCCATTATTAGGCTTTAGATCGATTTCTGACGACAGTCAAGGGTTTCTTTATCTTGCCTTTTCAATGTTGATGATTATTGTTTTCAATGGTAGTTGGACGTGAAAGGTGAATTGAAGCCATCTTGTAATTTTTCATTTTTTTTTTCATCACATAGATCCTCAATAATTTTAGTTTATTGTTAATGAGAATTCAAGAAAGATGTTGAATTTCAGAAGAAATTAGAGGAGTTTGAACAGAGTAGAAGAAGGGTTTTGGGGGAAGAGGGGGTGAGGGCAAGTTTTTTGGGAAGGAGAATATTGAAAATTAAAATTTATTTTTTGGAGAATATTTATTTTTAATATAAATTTATAAAATGATTAAAAAAAATATTTATCTTTAAAACATTAATTTCAAACGAAATCTTTTAGACGAGAGACTAACGAAGTATACATAAAAAGAACTAAATTGATATATATCAATTAAATCACATAATAAATTGATATTTTCCCTTTATTTTACTAGCGGTTGTTTAATCGGTTGAGGTCTGAAGGAATCTTGAGCTCATTACAATGTCTCTTTTAATTAATCAGCAAACTGCATTTCTAGAAGATCAAGTTCGAGATTCACTACATGTTGCCTGTCAAATTTACTTACATATATATAAAAGAAATATATAAATCCTCGTTATCTCAGAACCCCTGGCTCCTCATGCGGCTTATATATTATAGGTGTGTCCTTTGAACACCTATATCATCTCCTCGTTCGTAATCACTAATAATAACAAGGCAAAAACCTGGACGTGTTGTACGAAGAAAACCAAAACATGGAAGCAATACAGCACAGAAGAGTGAAGGTGAATGGGATAAACATGCACGTTGCAGAACAAGGCCAAGGTCCAGTCATTCTCTTCCTTCACGGCTTCCCGGATTTGTGGTATTCCTGGCGCCATCAGATCACTGGCTTGGCTTCCCTCGGCTACCGAGCCCTGGCTCCGGATTTACGTGGCTACGGGGACACGGACGCGCCAGCTCCGATGACGAGCTACACGTGTTTTCAGGTGGTTGGTGACCTCATCGGACTCCTTGACGTTGTGATCGCCGACCAGGAGAAGGTGTTCGTGGTAGGACATGATTGGGGTGCGCATATTGCATATTACTTGTGTTTGTTTAGACCCGATAAGGTAAAAGCTCTGGTCACTATGAGTTGTCCGTTTAGCCCCAGAGAGCCGAATTGGAAGCCAATCGAGGGTTTGAGGGCTGCCTTTGGTGACGATTTATCAGTCTGCAGATTTCAGGTTCTTCTTGTTTCTAGATCACAATACATTGTTTGTATTTCTTTTATATATATTGATTTAGTAAATAAGTAACTTATTATATAATGAGTATTTGAATACGTGACAAAGTTTTATAATATATTATAAATTGTTTGATAATTCACGTAATAATAATATTACTCATTATACAATAAGTTATTTAATTTATTAGATTATTTATTTATATATATATATCACTAATCAAGTGGACAATGTTGCTTATTTTATAATGTGTGACTTTGAAAATTAATGTGCAAATTCTTTTGGAAGAGCAACTTCAATCAACTAAATCAAAATTTTATGTAAACATATCAAATTAAATATGCATCTTTCGGATCATTGCATCAGTTAAGAAGTAGTCATTGTAAATGAATTACCTGACACGAAAATGTAAACCACCTAAAACGGATTGCTTACTGCATTGTAGGAGCCTGGAGAGATAGAAGCTGAGTTTGCTGAGATTGGTATTGAGACAGTTGTCAAGGAATTGTTAACATACAGCATTCCAGGTCCTCTTTTCTTACCCAAGGGTAAAGGATTTGGGCATCCGCCAGATGCTCAAATAACTTTGCCCTCTTGGTTGTCAGAAGAAGATATCAAGTACTACACCAGCAAATATGAGAACAAAGGCTTTACGGAACCAGCTAACTATTACAGAAATATAGACCGGTATGTTAACTACGTAGCTCCCGATATATCTGAATCAGTGTTAACATAAAGCCTTTTTAATTTGCTTGGTCGTGTCTTTATACTGTATCTAATTTAACTAAAATTGAGTCCAAAAAAGGAAAACCGGCAATTTGGCAACATAGACCCTCTCCATTCGTTTCATTTGCATGTGTTAATATTGTTATCCTTCTCTGTCTTATAAGGAACTGGGAACTCATGGCACCATGGACAGGAGCTAAACTAAAGGTGCCAACTAAGTTCATCGTGGGGGACATGGACATGGCCTATCATATGCTAGGGAGCAAGGAATACATACACTCTGGTGGGTTCAAGAACAATGTTCCATTGTTGGAAGAAGTGGTTATAATGGAAGGAGTTGGCCACTTCATCAATCAAGAAAATCCTGACGAGATCAATAAGCACATATATGACTTCTTCCGGACGTTTTGATTTGCTCTCAGAACTTCAGTAGTAATTGATTTAATTACTAATTCAACATCAAGAGTATGCATATTAGTTTCTGCTTGTTCTGCTGCTTTAATAATAAACTGGCTGGTATATTTCTGTGCTTCTACTTTTGTTTTATCATGAAACCAAGCTAATGGCATAGACTTGTAACTTCTCTTTGCCAATAAAATAAATATTTACTTCTTTTCACAAATTTTCTATTAATTTACTATTCAATTCATAAGTTTAAGTATTAGTTAAAGATCTAATATTAATATTAAAAATAAGTCTTACTCAAAAGCTCTTAAATTTTTTTTTATTAATTTACTATTTAACTTAAAAATCAAAAAATTAACTAAAAATACAAATATAACGATTTGAACTCAAAACTTTAATTAGTTTTAATATCATATTAATTTTTTAATCAATTTAAAATTTTAAATTATTAGATGAATGCTCAATATTAATAATAAAACAATCTTAATATTTTCGATCAATCTCGTATAATTATTTGCATACAATGTGATAAATACAAATATAAATTATTGAAACAAATGAAAGTGTTATTAATAAGATTATTGAAAACAGGAGAACAAAAATTAGGACATAACAGACCTTACTCTTAGCAAATGGTATTGCATAGAGCAAAAGCTATAGCAATAACAAAAAAAAGAAAAAGAAAAAGAAATAACATAAAGAATGAAACTTCCTCTCATTACCTGATTTTTGATACAAGACATGGCTATAATTCGTCAGTTTACAGACAAGAACAAACTTCTGGAAGTTGGAGCCAATATTAACTTATATTGCTATGTACTAATTGTTAAACAAAAAGTGTCAAACTACCGTAGAAAAAGAAAAAGAAAAAGAAAAGTATGCACCGTCGGATTGATTGTGCTCTGTCATGAACACTATGGAAAATCAAGATCAAGGAAAAACCATATCTCATCTTTACATTAATCAAGAGAAAATAAAAATTGAGGAAATAAAAACCATAAGCTTCATCTCAGATTTTGTCTTTGTTGCATAAGGATGCCTGTAGCTACCCTAGTTATTGGTTTTACTGAGTGTTATGTTGTTTTATTGCTTCACTTTTTTAGTTTTTTCCAGTAATTTTATGAGCCTTTTAAGGGGTAAGATTTATTATGTCCCCTTAATTTATATTTTAATTTTCTTATTTAATAAAATTTCTCATTGGTCGAGATTTGCCAGAAAAAAGGGAGAAAATTGGATAATCTTTTTGTTTCCGCTAGACTAAAAATACATTCAAATTAATTTGAAGGGTTGAGTCTAAAAATTGGTTTATTGGATGTCATGGATACTTCTCTTTTAGTTACTTACCATTTACTTGTGCAATTAAGTACAAATCACGTCTTAGTCAAATCTAGCACCATGTAGTTCACAATATGAAATATGAAGTAAAATGAATGATCTCACCATGTAGTTCACAATATAATGCAAATTTATTAGCAATTATTTAGTAATTTCACTTTTATTTTAAAAATTACCCTTAGTTTACTAATCCCATTAACCCATCAACGATTTTGGTTTGACTTCAATTCCTCCATGAAATAGTCCTCTACTTTTCCCTTATAACTTCAAGATGCCATTAAGTTGTATTAGTGTTGCTATTAGATATATAAACCAACAGCATAGACAATGTATGAGATAGCACAATGTATGTAGGTATATTTGTCGATTTCCATGAACTCATAAATCAGCAAATGGGAGTGAAATTCTCAAGTCCGTGAAATCTAATTTCGCTCTTTCAATCTCAAGATCATTCTATCGTTCTCAATCACTCTCTTCCTCACTCTCTCTATGCTTGGCTTTCCAAAATTCAAAATCAAAATAGGAAAATAAAAGCTCTGAATTCTTAAAACACCTAATTAATTATATTAGTTTTTAAATTTGTTTTTGGAAACTAGTTGCTTATGTTATAAGACTATATATATATATATATATATATATATATATATATATACACACACAAACTCGTATATAAAGTTGGGTGTAAATGAATATATAGGTGGGTTGGTATGCATGTAGCAACATTAAATGAATTATGAAACCCCGTCAGGTTCACCTTGTGAGAGAAAACAGAACTAACACTGAAAATAGATTAAAACTTACATCTTACAAGTTTGGTTGGAACTTGGAAGAAGTAACGAGTTTACATATATATATATATATATATATATGCGCGTGTAAAAAAAAAAAAAATTGAAGAAAGAAAAAAAAATAGATTAACGTTTGTCAATGTACCTTATATTTTAAGGTTTAGTTAACCCCAGAATATATAAATTTTGGTATATAATAGGAAGTTAAAATTTTGTGAAATCTTAACTTAAGAATATCTTAATGTTGAATTAAAATTCTCTTTTAAATTAAATTTTATTTAAATTTTTAATAAATTATTTAACATGTGATCTGTATAATTAGATATGAGTGGTTAAAATTTATTTATTTATATTAAAAATTTAATGATTTAATAATTTTGGTTAAATAAGAATTGAAATGAATATTAAAGTGAAGAGTTATAAAAAGTTTAGAATGTGTGAGATATGTACGGAGAAGTTTAGGATGTGTGGGATATAAAGGGGGAAGCGAAATAGGACTCAAAGACGTGAAGGAAGTAAGAAAATGCAGGATAGGGGTTGACAGGGCTCAGTGCCGCAGCACCCATGATAGTAACCCAGCGCTGCAGTGCCCAGGGACGAGCGCCGCGGCGCCAGAACTCGTGAAAAAATCTATTTTTCTTCGGAATTTTTAGTTTTGAGAAGTTTTGGACTTTCAAAACAAGTGGACTCTTACTCCAACAAAGAATAGGGTTAGTAAACATGAAATACACCTTATATAAACACTTATAAACCCTTGATTTCAGATTAAGCATTGTGAGAGACTCTAAAATAGGGGAAGAACTGGATAGACACTAAGTGTTTGTGTGCGCTAGGGTAAAACCGTTGTTTGGGTGATCATTATTCATAATAGAGTAAGGGTTCACTAAATGTTTAGGTCATTTTGAGAGTTTTTCATTAAATTTTTCTTATAAAATCTCTAGGGAGTTATAATAAGAGATGCTAGGATTCTTGAATCCACCGTAGACGTAGGTAATTGATCGAACCACGTAAAATTGTGTTGTACTCTTTTATTTTCTACTTTAGATTCTTATTATTTTTATTTGATTGACAAGTTATTTTATTACACAAAAAAATTAAAATTTTAAATTAAATATTAAATTCTTCATTTTAATATAACTTTGAAAAAAAATACTATATTTCTTCCTCCAACAATTTATTTTGCCAATTATCCGTCTTTATCAATCTCATCAATC
Organism: Ailanthus altissimus; assembly: GCA_946807835.1. Lineage (NCBI taxonomy): Eukaryota > Viridiplantae > Streptophyta > Magnoliopsida > Sapindales > Simaroubaceae > Ailanthus > Ailanthus altissimus. The sequence continues at coordinate 26,705,143 of OX327703.1, read as the reverse complement.
AAATACTAGTAAAATTTTAATTTAGGAGAGTATTTGACGTGTCCCGTGTTACAATGATTTTAAAAGATTTAAAAAATGTTAAATTAAAAAAATCTTAATCTAATAATTAAAGTTTTTAATGAATACTCACTCGCAATTCAAACTTTTATTCAATAAGATTGTGATAACATTGCAGCAGCAAACGCAGCCTATATATTCTGTCTTGATACCCTCCATTATTGATCTCCATTTAACATTTAATAAAGCACAGAAAGCCGCCAGGGATTGCCTAAATGCGACCCAAAAATCGTTGTCTTCAGCATTTCAAGAGTCTATAAAATTCTAAAGTCTACAGTACCTGCTTTGTTGTTGCAACCACCCAATACCACCATGTTATCTACATATTCATTTGTTATAATTATAAACTTGTCTTGTAGCTTTTAATTAATTATTCTAAAGTTTTCGGTGCACTTACCCTAATCAATTTCTACATAAAGAAATATCAGATCCTACAAAACAATTTAGAAACACAAAAAATAGAAACTTAAACGAGAAATAAGATCAGATATAGATCACGAAGAGTACTTCTCAAGAGACCAAAACATGGAAGACATTCAACACAAAATTGTGAACGTGAATGGCATAAACATGCACGTAGCAGAGAAAGGCCAAGGTCCAGTGATTCTCTTCATCCACGGCTTTCCCGATCTGTGGTACTCCTGGCGTCACCAGATCATAGCCCTCGCTTCCCTTGGCTACCGAGCCGTGGCGCCGGATTTACGTGGCTATGGTGATACGGACGCGCCGGCTGCGGTGACGAGCTACACGTGTTTTCACGTGGTTGGTGACCTCATCGGACTCCTTAACGTTGTGGCCGCCGATCAGGAGAAGGTTTTCGTGGTGGGGCATGATTGGGGTGCGATTATAGCTTGGTACTTGTGTTTGTTTAGACCCGACAGAGTCAAAGCCTTGGTCAACATGAGTGTTCCGTTTAGTCTTGTTAATTCGAAAAGGAAGCCCGTTGAGGGTTTAACGGCTTATTATGGTGGCGATTATTACATGAGCAGATTTCAGGTTCTTCTTCTTATATGAACTGGGTTTTCTGATCTGCAACTTACTAATCATTGCATATAACATTTACAATTTACGTAGATGGCTAGCTGATTGCTTTATGATATTTTAGGAGCCTGGAGAAATTGAGGCCGAGTTTGCCCAGATTGGTACTGAGATGGTTCTCAAGGAATTTTTGACATATCGCAGTCCAGGTCCAATTATATTACCGAAAGGTAAAGGATTTGGGCATCCACCAGATGCTCAAATAACTTTGCCCTCTTGGTTGTCTGAGGAAGATGTCAAGTACTACGCCAGCAAATTTGAGAAGAAAGGCTTTACTGGACCAGTTAACTACTACAGAAATATGGGCCTGTATGTTAAAGCTCTAGTTCTGATGACCAGCTGAATGCAATATTAACATGAAGCTTTGTAATTAATTCATTTATATGTCAAAATTAGCCTTATTTCCTCTTCTTTATTGCAGGAACTGGGAACTCACAGCACCCTGGGCTGGGAGTCAAATACAGGTACCGGTTAAGTTCATATTGGGAGACCTGGACCTGACCTATTACATGCCAGGGACCAAGGATTACTTGCACAAAGGTGGGCTGAAGAAGGATGTTCCGTTGTTAGAGGAGGTAGTTGTTTTGGGAGGAGTTGGCCACTTCCTCAATCAAGAAACGCCTGACGAGATCAACAAACACATTTACGACTTCTTTCAGAAGTTCTGATGATTACCACTCAAATCTCTATTCTCTAGTAACAGGTTTGCTTCCACCGAGAAGAAAAGAGTATGCATATTAATTTCTGCTCGTGTCTACCTACTGCTTTTAAAATAAGAAGAGTCGGATATTCCTGTGCTTGTAATTTTGTTTTATCATAAACAGAGCTAGTGGCATTTGGTTTGTAACTACGTTGTTGATAAATCAAATAATTTATCCTCTATTTCAAGTTTTGGATCGATCAATCTCGTGGGATCACTGGTTGGATGGCTTGCGTGAAAGGAGATGACACAGGCGTGAACGTGGTCTTAAGAGAGTATGAATAGCCCCTGTCTTAAGAGAGTACAACAAAAAAAGCTCTTGATTCGGTAGATCCAAATATTTGATCACTAATTGTGCCTTTCACATGTCCGCTCGTTACTATTATATAATAAAGCGTACAAACAAGGGAGAATTTTAAATTCTTTTTATTTATTTAAAAGAATAGGTCATTGATATTATTTTGTCAAATAATAATAATACAAATAAATTTGTTTGAATTTTCTTAAAGATAGATATCTTTTTTTAAAAGAGAGTTATAATTTTATCAATAGTATTACAATAATTGATTCAGTTTTATTATTTTTTTAGCGTGATTTTTTTTTATCTAAAATTTTTATATTCATGTAACATCTATTTCAAAATCTTCTTTCTATTGATGAAATATTGTAGTATCGTAGTATTTGTGTTATTCTTTATTGCTTCTTTTGTTTGAAAGAGACTGAAACGGCGGACTACATATTTGTTAGCTGCCCTCCAATTATGGAGCTTTGGCATTGGTTTGCTCATATTCATTTGGTTTCAATTGTTATAAAATTATGAAAAGTAATTTTATAAAAAAATTTCAACCCCCAACTTTTAAATTTGTGGAGTTTGTCGACTGTTTATTTGTTCTATTTGATTTGAAGAAGTTAGAATCACCTTAGATTTGATAATCGGAGTTTTAATTCCTTTGACATTAAGGCGAATTGTCTAATTCATATTCGCTATTTTGCTACTTCTTGCCCTAAATTTGTTTTTGGTGATGATATTCTTATCTTAGACCAGTATTGCAACTAATTTGAGACATGTTCAAAAAATTATTGTTCTTTTTGAAAATTTTCTCTTATGGGTAGATTAAGATCAACATAGATAGACTTTCAAAAGGTAACTTGTGTATGACTGCTTGTAGATGAGTATTCAGAGATGAGGTAGGTTTTTTTTAAAGAGGCTTCTCTTATCCCTTGAAAATTGAGATAGCCAACTAAGCAGAAATAAATGGAGGTTATCTTAATTTTGGAGATTGCTATTGTTTGTAGATGTCCTGAGATAATTTTAGAGTTTGACTCTATTTTAGTCTTTTATCTTCTTTTTAAGTCTACATTATGCCCTCGATGATAATTTCACAATAATTGACAATATTGTAAGGATCATTTTGATCGCTTGTAATTTAAATTTAATAATACAATGACAGATAAACTGGTAAATCTGAAATTACAATTTGATGAATTTACATGGTAGTTAAGGCCCTCATTTAAATATTAGCTCTATGTTATTTAAAGATGTAAATAAAATGCCTAATTATAAATTCCATTAGTATTACTTCTTTTTTGGTGAAATTTTATCTTTATTTAAATATTTTTATATCTTTTATACATTTTTGCAAAAGATAAATTATTTTAGTTCTCCCTTTTTAGTCATTTTATTTGTTATTTTATTAATAAATTTTTTACATTGTCGAATGGTTAAAGTTTTCAATGTTGAGTAACAGTCCTAAACTTTAGAATTCTGAGTGTACCCATACTTAAAATAAATTCACAATGGTCAGAGGCTTCTAAATTTTTCAACGAAATGCAGGTCGTTGAGCCCAAAGACTGAAAGCTAAATGGCAATTTCTTTTTTACTTCTGGGAAGCCTCGCTGTTTATGCTCCAATTTTAAATAGAGGGCTGAGGGCCCAAAAGAGAGAACAACACCTGTATCAACATGACTATAAACTTGTAATAAACTTAACTTTTATCTTTTAAACAAAGTAAATAAATAAACAAATAATGAATTCTGGTCTTGTTTTCCTAAGAAACACAAACAAGTCCTTACTGCTGCCCTCTTTTTTGTTTTTTGGGTTCCTCTTCTTTTGTTTGGAACAGGCTTCTTCTTCTTGTCTTTTTTTTTCTTCTGGTTTTAGTAATACAATTTCTTTCTTTTGCTTGCTTAAAAAAAAAAACAACTTTAAAGAAATCAATGATAATTGTGGTGTGACGATGCCATTAAACTGCTTTCTTATTTCCATATATCCTAGTTTGAAAATAGAATCTTTTAATATTTTTCTCTGTTTTGTATTACCTTTGGCGTTTAAATCAGCCTTCAAGTTGACGGGCGAGAGAGAAAAAACTGAATTAGTTGAGGGTGAGAGTGAAAAAACTGAATTATCACTGAAAATTAGAATTAGAAAAATAGATTATGAAAGATTATTATGTATAAATTCGACGTAGTTTAAGTGAATATAAATAAAAATAAATTAATAAATAAATTGAATTTTATTAATTATTAATTATACCAAATATATTTAAAATATGTTACAAGTAAAAGTTATGAAAATGCCTCTCGGTAAAATATGTTGACTTTTTATCCTAGAATTTTTTCTCTCCCAAGTCCTATAAACTAAGAAGTAGCCGTCTCATTAAAGGTTTCGTCATTTTGCTGAAGAGGAGGCTTATGCCTCCTCTCTGACACATCCCCTTTCCCTTTCCTTTCTTCTCCTCCATCTCCTTTATTCCATAAGCCTCCTCTCTGGCACATCCCCCTTCCCTTTCCTTTCTTCTCCTCCATCTCCTTTATTCCCTTTCCTTTTCTTTCGTTCTCTTCCTCTCTTCTCTCATTCTTTTACTTTTTTATTTATTTAGTTGTTGTCTCTAGTCTCTTTTTAGGAGGTGGTGTCGATCCAATAAAGGCTGGTGTTTCGGTTGAGCTTTTCGCACTATCGTTGCTTAGATCGCCGATCTGACTGCTTCAAACATTGAGAAAAGTTGTTTCATCGAGCATAGCGGAGCTGGCGACTCACTAACGGCCCGTGCTTATCCTTATCGGCCCATAGATGGCCGTCCTTGTGACCTCGTCGATAGTGGAGCCCTTTCAATTTTTGGTGGTTCGGACAGTCTCCGATGACCTCCCTCGTGGGACACCGCTGTACCCTCAAGTTTGGCCGGCCATTTTTCTTCTGCTTCTCATTAGAATCTGCCGACTGTTTTGGCCACCATCCCGTTTGCGTGCTGCCGCCCTCCACCCTCGACAACGAATCTCGAGTTCCAACTGCCACCCCCTCCCCCAAGGAACCATGACCACTGCCACCAAGAGCTATATCTACCGGCGGTACCAAAATTTCAACTACCTTTTAGAAATGTTGGGTGTTTATTCTTGAGTTTGACGTTATTTTGTATACTGTCTTGTAATATATTTGTCTATTAAATTAGACAATAAGTGTACCTCCCCCTCTTATACGAGAGTTGTTCTTTTTTATTCTCTATTATTAGAGTTGTATTTCTCCTTTTCAGGAAGGGTTCCTTAATAATTAATATCCCTCACTATTAGGGATAAATGAGATTAAGCCATACATTAATAATTTATTATTATTTGATTCTATAATTTCTCTAATTTTTTTAATCAAAAACACTACAAATTATATTCTTATAACTTCGCTTACAAGAATTTAAAAAAAAGTCATGAAAATGCCTCCATTTCAAACAGTAACGTCTCCCTTTTAAAAGTACAGTACTCATTTCTATTGTAAATAATTTTTTCTCCATTCTCCACTCTCACGATTCCACCACATCTTCTCTTTCTCTTTTTCTTTTTAACAAATTCAAGATCATTTTTATTTCATTTCACTTACCCTTTTACGAAGACTCCTCTCCCTTTTTCTCCCTCTAAGTTTTTTTCTTTCAACTGATATACGATAACTTTCAGATCCTAGATGATCGATTACTCTTTCTAATTAAGACAAAGATTACATTTTTAGGTGCTTATTGGGTTCTTGTATTTTGTTTAGATAGATAAAAATATATGATCTTTTTTCTTTATTTTGAATCTTTGTTTGTGATTTTAGATTGACCTGGTATTGCAGGATTTTGAATAGCCATTGTTTCTTGAACTAGATCAATCAGTTTGCTTATATTGCATATTGCATGTAATGCTTTTATTTAATACTTTTCTTGACATGGATTAATTTCTTTTGTTTTTGCTATCATATTTTGTGTTAGAGTGATAGATTAAATCTTCAAAGAGATCTAAATCTATAAGCTTTTAGTAATTTTCTTCCATTCTAATATCCAGTTATTTTTCTCAATAATTATATGTCAAACGTGAATTTTGTTTTTGGTGGGATTGGGCCAAGTTATCAACTTGTTAGGATGCTTGAGATTTTTTTATCATATTGATGTGATGATCATAATTTTTTTTAAAAAAATTTCTTATTAAAAGAGAAAAAAAATTCGAGAGTATTACTGTTAACAACACATGTTTAGTCATGACTTAAATGTATTTAATTGTATTAAATAAATCAAATATTTTATATAAATAAATTAAATTTAGTATTATTATTCATTTAAACGAATTGAATTGTATATAATTATATGAACAAATTAAATTAAATTTATTTATTTAAATATACCTAATCATGTCGTGTTGTATAATTCGTATATTAAATAAATTAAATATATATATGAGTGTCTGATTTATTTACGTAAATAAATTATATATAAATATAATAAAAATTTATTAATATTTTATATTAATATGATACGAATATAATTTGTTTACACGAATTATCATTCCTACTAAATACAGAAAAAAGAATCCAAAATCATTTGCTCAAAGGAATCGGAATTGCTAATACCATTTGGAGTGCAAGTCACATGCAATTCTTTTTCTTTAAATAAAAGCTGATTTTTTTTTAACTGCAACTATCCATTTTCATTATAATCAAATCACTAACTTAATCTTATGAATGTATAACGATAACTTTTGTGCATATAGATCCACATAAAGCATACCGTTATACAAGCATGTACTTAATTTGAACATTTCAGCTTTTACTCTTTTTAATCATTTGCTATCATAATTGACTATTCTTATTAGATTGCAATAAGTAAATTGTAGAGAATTACAATAAAAACAATTAATTACTACTATATAATAAACTCTAGGGATGAACTTGCTGTACCTTGCTTAGAGTAGATATATATTCTTAAAAAAACTAACAGCTTTATGAAGAATTAAAATAAATAAAGTACCAATTTTAGATGTAAATTCGAGTGCCACGACTCATAAAAATATAAAACTTAAAAAAAGAATTAAATTAAAACATCAAACAAACACTAAAAAATATTTTTTGAAATAAAATATAAATATACAAACAATAAAATCGTTGTGGAAAAGGAATACAAGGGTCATTAAATTTGATGAGAATATTTACTTTGTCACGTATTATTGCAAGAGGTTAATTTGAAGAAAGAGATTGGAGGTGTATAAACTTGAATATCTATAGTTATTCTATTTTTTTAACATTCAAATATAATATCATGATTAAATTAATAATATTACAATATATATCTTTTGATATAAAATCAAAAAATTATATCAAAATTATTATTAAGATGTTATATAAAAATAAAATAAATTTATTATGATTTATTCGAATTTATTATTCTCTCGTAAAAAAAATTACAAATTACAAATTATTTTAATAAAAAATTATTAGTATTATTTATAAAGAAATCTACTCTCGTCTAAAAAATGCAAAGTTATAATCTTGCCTTATTTTTTTAATGCTTCAATCGTATCATCAATGACTCGTAAGCAGAGCTTAACCAATATGCAAAATAGCTAAGCTCCAGCTGTATTAATTTCTTCTTTTTTGTCTTTTGCAGAACAGAAAGAGAAAAGACTGGGGTCTGCTATCAAAATCTCATTGATTAGTTTTCACTCTTTCGACATAGTATGATGTTTGTCTTCTTTTACTTTAATTGGAATTGAATTGAAGTCTATTAGTTATCTTGTTGCGTGTGAGGGCTTAACCTGTTCTATTGATTCAAGGGTTAAAAAAAAGTCAAAAGAAAAAAAGACAAAAGAGATAAATTAATGGCCCTAACCCAATGCTCCTTTCTGAATTGGAATAAAAATCTTTTCGAGTGAAATCAAACGGTGCAAAAGCAAAAGCAAAAGCAACAGCAACAGAAAATGGCCCCATAGCAAGCTGGAAAAAAAATAATTGCATACAGCTTTTCGTGAGACACGTTGTTAGAACCCACATCGTTCATTAAGCTTTATCTTCTAAATAATCACAAGAAAGAATTGTTAAAGGAAAATCTCATAATTTAAAAATTTTATATATAAATTTTTAAAGTTTATAATAGTTTAATTTTTTTTTTAAATATTTATAAGTAATACCTTATTATTTAGATAATTATAATATTAATTTTACTATTTAAATATTTGCATTAACCAAATAGTTTAAAATTTGTATTGTAATTCAGATATTTATAATTTCTCTTTAAAGATAGTAGATTTGTTATAACGACGCTCGAAGATATAAATAACATTATCGAACCTCGTTAAATTTGGTGTTCTTTTTATTTTACATATTTTGTTGGATGATTGGTTGGTTAGTTGGTTGACTCGTTATGATATTATGTCTCATTACTAGCGTTATTGGTTGGTTGTGTTTCGGTTACCCGCAAATTGTATTACGCATAACAATTGATAACAGTATTAATTGTTGTTTGAACGCTTCTAGTGCAACAAGTAGTATCAGAGTTCCAGGTTTAAGATAGTGAGTAGTTATTTTTTGTTGAGCACTTATGACTATTTTGGGTTGTGAATTTGGATTGTTAGTTGTTAGATATAATTGTTTGATGGAGTTTGATTATTTGTGATATTGTGTATCGAGCTCATTTGTGTGAGGTATTTATGACATTATTATACATCGATGAAAACAGTGACAGTGTTTAGTGCAAAAATAGACATGAAAAAATTTGACAGAGTGAGGTGTTGGGCTGATTGTGTTAGTAAGATTTGGATATGGTTCTGAAAGAAATAAAATCAGAAGATATCAATGAGACATATTAGAACATGTTTAATATAAAAGCTTGTGGGTTGATTCGTTATTATATGTGTAGAGAGCAAAAGTATCCGTTCATCAGAGAGAAGTTAACCAGTGCATTGTGGAAGACCTTGGAGAACAAATATATGAAGAAAAACAATGAGAAACAGTTGTATCTGCTGAAGAGATTATTTCATCTTTAGTTGAGACTAGGTACGAGTATCAATTTTCATATTGATGAGTTCAATAAGTTAATTGCTGATTTATTAAACTTAAAGGAAACCTTCAAAGATGAAATAAAGGTTATGTTGTTAATTGGTTATCTTCTGGATGAATTATATTATTTATGTATTACTCTCACCCATGGGAAAGATAAAATGTCGTTTGAAGAAGTTTGTTCTTCTTTGACAAACTATAAAATTTATAGAAAGGATCAGAGAGAACATAAAGATGAGTTAATAGAAGCATTGACAGTAAGAGGACGTAATCAGAGTAGAAAACTAGGAAAAAAGAAAAAATCTAAGTCGATAGGTAAAATAAAAAAAGATGAGTGTGCCTTTTGTCAGGAGAAAGGGCATTGGAAGAAAATTTGTCCGAAGTTAAAAAAGAAAGAAAAATATATGTTTGTTTCTAATGCATGTGTTATTGATAACATAAGTGATGATAATGTGTCATATTTTTGTTTAAGTACTCATTTATCTATGTCTGATTTTGACGAATAGATTATGAATTCGAATTGTACTTATTATATGTGTCTACATTGAGAATAGTTCTTTAATTTTAAAGATTTTAACAGTGGAATTGTATACATAAGCAATAATAATGATACCCATGAAGGCCTTGTTATTGTATGTTTTAATAAACAATGAATCTCATTATTATATATTTTAATAATATAGATTTGATTTTTTTTAAGTCTAAACTTGCAGGTTATGCTATGACGGATATTATTTTTACATGTCTTAATAGATAACAAATATCATTGTTGTACGTCGTAATAAATTTAAATTTAATCTTTTTTAGATCTAAACTTACAAGCTGCTAATAGATATTATTATTATATGCATCAATAGACAATGAATAGCATTGTTATATGTTAGGATAGATTTTAATAAATTGCTGTAATATTAAAAAAAATGTAATATAGCATGATATTTATTTATTTTAAATAAATGAATAAGGGTACAAGATTTTCTTAAAAAAAATTATTATTAATTCATTAATTATAGAATGACTATTATTTCACACCTAATAAAGCTTATAAATTTGCGAAACATTATCTAACGTAAGCTTCGTACTGTAGATTATTATGGCCCTGTAATGGTCTTATCATCATCATCACAGGGTTTGGTTTCCTATCATTTTCCTTTCACATTTATCCTCCTTGCTTTTTAAGTTAAACAAACAGATGATATAAATAAACCCCAGTTTCACAGTATTAACAACACAAAAACCAGATCACGAACCAGAAAGAACCATTACCCACGAAGAGTTTTTCTAGACAATAAAAAATGGACGACATACAACACAGAATCGTAAACGTTAACGGCATAAACATGCACGTAGCAGAGCAAGGCCAAGGCCCAGTGATTCTCTTCATTCACGGCTTTCCCGAGCTGTGGTACTCCTGGCGCCACCAGATCACTGCCTTGGCTACGCTCGGCTACCGAGCCGTGGCTCCGGACTTACGTGGGTTCGGGGACACGGACGCGCCGCCTTCATCAACGAGCTACACGTGTTTGCACGTGGTTGGTGACCTCATAGCTCTCCTCGACGTTGTGGCCGCCGATCAGGATAAGGTGTACGTGGTGGGACATGATTGGGGCGCGCTTATTGCATGGTACTTGTGTTTGTTCAGACCGGATCGAATCAAAGCTTTGGTCAACTTGAGTGTTGTGTTTAATCCTAGGAATCCGAAGAGGAAGCCACTTGAGAGTTTGAAGGCTTACTATGGTGACGATTATTACGTCTGCAGATTTCAGGTCCTTTTTCTTTTATTTAGATTAAAATTTAACACTTTTTTCAATTGAAAAGGGCACGGAACATCATAATTTCTTGAAATCTTCTTCACATCTTAATCATATATTGTTAGTCTGATGCCTTATAGTTACGGTGTTGTCTTTTTTTATCTACTATTTGAAGTGAATATTTTGATCAGTTGAAGTCTCCTTCCATATTCTTCGAGCGCATGAATGGAAAGTAACGTCTCTTTTTTTGTTAATTAATTGATGGCAAATCTAGAGGATCAAGTACTAAGAGTCAGAAAATTTACAAATATTCTCTTGCTTTGATGGCTATATTTATCTTGACTTACCTGTTTATAAAATTCTTTTCAGTTTACTCCGCTGTTTCAATGTAATTGTACAATTGCAATTTTGACTTGTAGCAAGAAATTGTACATCAATTCACGCTGATGATCCGCTAGATATTTTTGCTTTAATGGTATTTTAGGAGCCTGGGGTGATAGAAGCTGAGTTGGCCCAGTTTGGTACTGAGACAATTCTCAAAGAATTCCTTACATACCGAAATCCGGGTCCTATTTTCTTACCCAAGGGCAAAGGATTTGGGCATCCACCAGATGCTCAAATTGATTTGCCCTCTTGGTTGTCAGAGGAAGATGTCAAGTATTACACCAGCAAATATGAGAAAAAAGGCTTCACTGGAGGCATCAACTATTACAGAAACACAGACCTGTATGTTTGTTCTTACCTGAGTGTGACTGAATATATTCACTTGTGTTAATATCAAATGACAAACCTCCGACGCTCAAGGAATCTTAAAACAAAAAGCAATTTGGCACGGCCCTTCAAATTAATTTTGACTCATCCATCTTCTTCATCTCAGGAACTGGGAACTCACCGCACCATGGACTGGGGCTCAAATAAAGGTGCCAGTGAAGTTCATTGTGGGCGACCTTGATCTGACGTATAATGTTCCGGGGACCAAGGACTACATAAACAAAGGTGGGTTCAAGCGGGATGTTCCATTGTTAGAGGAAGTAGTTGTAATGGAAGGAGTAGGTCACTTCATCAATGAAGAAAAGGCTGATGAGATCAACAAGCATATTTATGATTTCTTTCAGAAGTTTTGATAGCCTCTAGGATTTCCACTTCCGAGCATTGTGTTCTAATATCGGCTTGGATATGTTTTTCTTGACTCTACTTCTATCTTGGTTGTTTTATAAAAAACTAAGCCAATGGCATTGGCGTGTAACTTCCTAGTGTTTGGTAAAATAATTACTACTTCTTTCCTCTATTTCCTGATTCTTTGAACTTACAGAAATTTTTTACTTTAATTTTAATAATAAAATTAACTAATAAAATAGTTTATTAATTTAACTATAATCGGGAGTACGAATAAATATTAGCTATTAATAAAAATGAGTGTTTATAAAGAATTAAAATTCTCTTCTAAATTAAATTTACTTAAAACTTTTAAGTATTTTTTGATACATATTAACAATTAGACTTAAATGATCAAAATTTATTTTTTTATTAATCACTACGTTTAAGTGAAAGCTTAGTTAAGAGGATATTGGTCTTTTTATAAAATATTTTAATTATTTTTTTCCAAAATTGAGTAGAAGTGAAGTAGTGTCGAATATAAACTTAGTTTTATCAATAAAGTTACTTACCGAAATAGTGTGTTGATATAAGATGAAAGGGATGGTAAATATTCAAAAGCAAATGATGCTACAAACGTTATTTAAGTCAATAAAGCTTTGAGAAAAAACAGGATAAGTTACAAACACAATGTAGATATCAAGAGTTGCATTAAAAAATAAAAACAGACACACAAATTAACAAAAGAAATTTGTCTGATTTGGACCCTCCGAATTTCACATAAACAAATAATCCTCGTGCCCGATTCTTCAGACTATCCAAAATATTAAATGAAGAAAAAATTATTTTAATTAGGAAAACAAGAACCAGAAACCAGACAACAAATATTAAAGAATCATATTACTATGATATATAGGACAAAAATTAAGATTATATTATTTTAAAAATTTTATACGAGTCTTATTTGGTGTTCTAATTTCTAGTAGAATCTTTTTTTTTTTAAAGATAAGATTCCGTTCTGATTGGTTTGGATAATACTTACTTTTTCATTAGGATAATAGGAATAGCATTATTAAATAAGTAAATTATTAGTATAAATAACTTATTATTTGTAACTTATATTTTATCAATAATATTTTTGTTAAATTTCTTTTTGATTTATTTTTAAAAGAATTTGGAGAAATTTATATCTTTCACTATAAAAAAAAATATGTACAAAAGGTGGCATTTTATATAGGGTTTATACCATTACCAAACAAAAATATACAAGTCTATTTTACATAAGAAGTATGTCTTATATAAAGATTACAATATATTATTACTTAAATAAAAAAATATTATTATATAAAAAAATATTATTTAGGAGTTGTTGAGTGGATGGTTATCTCGTATTGGTTGAAAAAGGAAAACTTGGGTTAATAAATAGGAGGGTCATTCCATCCAAATGGCTATCATTTTGGATTGAACACCTGAATTCTATGAGCAGTCCTTATAAGCCCAAGGTTTACTAACAATTGATATCAAAGTCAAACTCTAATAACCGGAATGTAGATGAATATTTTCAAACAAAAGGGCCGATGTTGGTTCCACTGGTGAAAGTTTTATTTGAGAAAGATTGTTGAGTGAGTTGATTATCCAATATTAACTAAAAAATAGTGGATACTAGCACCGACCCTTTCGTTTGAGGAAAGATTGTTGAGTGAGTGTGATGATTGTTTCATATTGGTAGAAAATTGGTGGATACCAACACCGACCATTTCATTCAAGGGGAGATTGTTGAGTGAGTTGGTTATTCAGCACTAGTCCTTTTGTTCGATGAGAGATTGTTTAGTGAGTGTGATAGTTGTCCTATATTGGCTAAAGAATGGTGGATACCAGTATAAACCCTTTCATTGAAGGGGAGATTGTTGAGTGAGTTGATTGTCTCACATTGACTTAAAAAGAATAGATACTTAGATTTATAAGTAAAAGGGTCACTTCACCTAAATGATTAGTCTTTTAGATTAGACACCTGAATCTTATAAGCAATCTTTATAGGCTCAAGGCTCTTAAATATCTTTAATGGAACTCGATTTGTTGTTTGGTAATAAAGATTGTTGATACCTTCATCTCCAACATTTCTGATAGAGCTTGATAGATAAGATAAGAGTCGTGTGCTAGAATCTCACATTACCTAGTTTGAAAAAGTTTATAGGCTATATATGTAGAGTCCATTCTTGATTAGTATGAGGCCTTTTGAGGAGACCGAAAAATATAGTTGTACAGGTGCAAGTTTAAAGCGAACAATATCATACTGTTTAAGAGCGGATTTTTACAAAAATAATTTAATAAATTTTCAATATATAATCTACAATTCAATTTTACAATCTCTCTTCTTTTTAGAATTTATTTATAAAAAAAATTACTTGGATTGATTTGTGTAGTGAGTAGTTTTAATTTACCAAGTAAAATCTTGACAATATAACCTCATGTTAGCAAGGGAGTCTGTCACACATTAGGCTCTCTGAAAATATGGTAAAAGGTAAAGGATATATTAGAATAATAAAGTTGACAATTAAGCCATCAAGATTGAATCTACTAAGGAGGATGAAGAGATGTATTTGAAAGCAAATGAATCACCAGCATATAATTACTCTCTTTAACAAAGTTGCACCAACCCTTATTGAAGGCTTGTTTAATAGCAAAGATGACTGTTATTGTTTCAGCGTAACAGACAGTATGAACTCTCATAGGGCAGCTAAAACCGCCAAGATAATTAGCCATTTTATTCTTAAAAACGGTCCCACACGCTACGATACCAAGATTACTCCTAGAAAAACTATTTGTATTAACCTTAATCCAACCTAAACCAAGAGGTATCCAATAAAGGGACTGGATATAGGGAGCGACGGCCAACGTAGAAGAAAGACTCGGAGACTCCATGATTTTCTATCATCATAAAAATTAAATCCATGATATATCTAGGCTAAAAGCGTACTTGAGCCAAATGATCCGAGTGGACTTGATGAATCAAAGGAGAAAGGTCCTTAAAGCAAAGCTTGTTCCTGCCCTTGCATATAGAATAAAAAAGATAATAGTAAACTAGAAGCCACAAGTTGTAGAGCTAGGGACTAAAAGGCTTAACAACAATAGAATTTCATAAGTTTAGGACTAAGCCGCCTAGAACAACCTAGTCCCAAATTTTGAAGAAAGCAAACATCAACAATGATGAGTGAAGGAACATAGCACAAAAAAATGATTAACGCTTTCAAGTACGAGTGAAAAATTTCAGGTTCGAGAATTTTCAAACTTGATCGGGATGATTCCTAATCTGACCTCGGGTTAGGTCAGGTTGGGTCAGAAATTTCTAACTTTTTTGCATTGAAACAACATCATTTTGATTCCAAACATGTCGGGTTGCGTCAGAAATTTCCAAATTAAAAATTTTAAAAATAAAACAAAAATTAAATTCAATTTAAATTTTAATTACGTTAAATGTTATTATTTCAAATTTAATTTGAATTTAAATTACGTGAAATATTATAATTTGATTAATTTTGAAATTAATTCGTTCCAAATCTAATTATGTTAAATATTGTAATTATAAATCTAATTTCGAGTTAAATACGTTAAATATTATAATTTAAAATATTATTTCGATTCTAATTATGTTAAATATTATGAATTTGAATTATGTTAAATGTTATTATTTGAAATTTAATTACGTTAAATATTATAATTTGATTAATTTTAAAATCGATTCGTTCCAAATTTAATTACGTTAAATGTTGTAATTATAAATCTAATTTTGAATTGAAATACGTTAAATATTATAATTTGAAATATTATTTCGGTTTCAATTACGTTAAATATTATAATTTTATTTTTTTAAAAATTTTAATTATGTTAAATATTATTATTTCAAATTCAAATTTAAATTCAATTATATCTAATGTTATCATTCTAAATCTAACTTTGAATTAATTAAAATTTAAAAAAATTCAAAAATTAAAAAAGTTCAAGTCAAAAAATTTTCATTTAAGTTCGGAATAAAAACTTGTATTTCTAGCATATTACAAACTTATTTTCATTTTTAGTTCGATCCAAAATTTTAAACCAAAACGAGTCAGATTAAAAAATAATGTCCACTCCTACTTTCAAAAGTACCCTAAGAGAGTCGCACATAGGCAAGTAAAAACTATGCAAACCCTTCGACATCGTAGATTCTCGTCCTTGGCGAGTCTATTTTAAAGCAGTCTCCAAATAAAGATACTAATGTTAGGAGGAATAAAGCCCTTTCACACTTTACGGCACCAATCCTTAGGAGAGTGGAGAGGCTGAACTAAAAAGTCAGGATTCCATCTCTAGAAGACTTCTAAATCAACCGGTTATGATATCTCACTTTTGGTAAAACAATGGTCTCAATTTGTTGTCGCAACGCTGGAATCCAAGAATAAAGAGTTTGAGGAACGTGCCACGAATCATCAGAGATAATTTCCCCATCTTTATCTGGCAGGTGCTATACAGAAGCAAACTATTCGGAGATAATTGGATAACCTTGCCAATTATCATACCAAAAGTGAACCAAGATACCATTGCCGATAATCCATTTGCTGCCACAATGAAAAATGTGTAAGATGGACCGGAAGCCAAACCAAAGGGAAGAACTTTTGTAAGACCTTCCCCTTCATAAAATTGGTACGAGATCTGAGATAGTCGGAACAAGGGGTTTGATGAACACGAGCATTCCATAAGAACTTTAAGAGGCAAGCCTTGTTTAACCAGTCTAGACGCCAACAACTTTATGCATTTATTCGCCAGACAAGTTTTTGATTCTTCAAGGCTATTTCATTTGGGCATTTTCGTGCTATTCTGTTTATTAAATTATTACTCTTATCTAGTTGCAGTCAGCGCGTATTATTTAGTTGAGTAATATTACATATTTTAAATTATATTTTAAATAATAATATATTAAATAATTATTAAATAGTAAAATTGTATAAATTTTAAAAATTTTCATTACATTTAACGATTACTTAACATTATCATTTCTTAAAATACAAACTTGAGATATATACTATTATTCTATTTAATATATTAGTTAATATTGTTGGATAGGTGAGCCTAATTATCTCTTTCATGCAAAGTTAGCACATAAATAAACTTTTTTTTTTTTTCACTCAGTAAAAATCTGCAAGGACAAAGCACGTGGACTTGACTATCAAATTGAGGGTGAACCGCTATAAATCTATGTTCTTTGTTTTTCGCTTATTCTTTTTCATTTACGACTTTCTTTATTATTGTTCTCGGTAGTTATAGATTAGGGCTTAATCCGTAAGAAATAGTTCAGTAATCTTGTGTAAATGAACTTATATGTATGGTTTGTGCATCTGATGTTATACTTTCTTAAAGTGATTTCTTCGCGCCTAGATGAAGGACGTACGCTTTCACAGCTTGAAACTTGAAGGGGTTTTTGATCCAGTTTATCCCAGTTAAGGCTTTAACAATGCTTCGGGGATATCAGGTTGAGGATACATGTGTTTTTGGAGCAAAAGTCTTCGCTACCAAAGAAACAAGCACAGGCCAAGGAGAGTGATGGTCGATGATGAAAGAAACCAAGAGTTTTAAGCATGTTCGGAAGATTGAAAACTTTTCAAAGTAGGATGCAAGATAATATGAGTCAGAACTGGTATATCTGCTCCTGAATTTCTTTACTATACTTCATGAGTTTCATAGAATACAACCTGGGGAAAGATGTATCATATTGTTAAAAATTCTTATACATTCAAAGAGCATAGTACTAAAATTACCATAATTTTTTTGCCCGTTGGTTATTTCAAGAAGATACGGCTCCCTCCTAAAGGAGACACCATGATTCTGGCAGTCATCTTTCTCTGATTTGGCTTTGGCAGACTCCACTGTTAAAATTTATGCAGAGTTCACGTTGTAATTTCAATTGGGATACAAACTCTGTAAATGTAGCATTATTCTTATAGATAAATCCGAAATAATATGACAATGCTCCTTTTCTCTTTGCAGAAAAGTGCTGATTCATTGCATAAGGCACTTCCTGGGGTTGGTCGAGATTCGGTACATTTAATTGCTTGAACCAGTCAGGCAATGTTTGTTTAGTGAATGAGGTGTGGATTGTGCAAGCAGAGGTTACCGTGATTGGAATTTTCTGAAATGCTGAAACAAACAATTGATACAAGAAAATTGGGATGCAAACTTCTAACTATTTTCTCATTGAAAGAAACCAAATGACTTTCTGGCCAAGTTACATGACAAATCATTGCGTAAAGTTTTCATACACTCCAGGAGTAAATCCTGGATCATTTTACTTCTTCCCAAGTAAGAATTTTTTGGGAGAAAATGAATAGCATTTTATTCTTGAAATTTACATAAGTTTATTTTACATTTTAGAACACTGTGGCAGACCAGCCAAGCACATACACATTATATGTGATTGGATTCACACAGTTACAGAAACAGTTATTTACACATTTAATGGGAAAGACTGGCAGTTCTCAGCCAAAGGTTTTCTCGCTGCTGTAGCACATATACAGAAACCCGTCATCATCCTTGAATGATTTGTAAATGGAATCCATGCGACTTGCTGTAGATGAAAGACAATTACATGCATTAGAACATTCTTTATTTGCAACATAAGCTCAAATTTTGATACATTAATTAAATTGCAGGAAATCAAGATTCACCTGTTTGAGGTAATGTGTTATTTACAAATACAAACAGAGCTTTCCCAGGAGCCAAATGAAGCCTGCTACTCAAGATGTGTATAAATTGCCCCATAGACATGTCTCTCGGAACCAGGTACCTGAAAGAAACAAACAAATACAAGATCAAAATGTGTTAAAAAGAAAGCTAATCCACCAGCACGTCATAGCAATTTCAGCAATTTTGATTTCATTTAAGTCAGAAGATCTATTCAAGCATAATAACTGCAGCTCTGAAAATATAATCGGAAAAAAAATCGGGGATCTAAATTGCAGGAATTCCTTGGTTCATTCAGTCACCCGTCAACACAAACACATCGAAAAAGATAATTAATATCCCAAAAGGCCCAATTGAAGTGTTGTAATTCTCAATTTATATGCGTGTTCCTCCATTCCATTGCTTTTTTCATGTTCAAAAAATTTTGATACATTAAAGTGGAGTACTCTAAGCATGATTTAGCAGAAGCAATTTCCCCCAACATAAAATAAGCAAATAAATAAAAGGAATTAATAATTATACAGCTAGAAGTTAGAACCTACTTTGTCTTTTCCATATCAGGCAGGTCTGTTCTTGAATATCTTTCAATAATCACCTGCAGAAAAATAGAAACAAATAAAAAGAATCCTAATGAGATGCAACATTCAGAGTGTTGAGAATCAAATGAACCAACTTATAAAATTAACAAATCCAGCCAAAATCTTGCCAGATAATATGCTGCATATTCTTGTTATTTTAGAAACATAAATCTCTCTCCATCAGCATAGATAGACCAATTTACAAGCCTATCAAAGTATCAGAACTTTAAAAGAAAAGTGAAAAAAATAAAAAGTGCTTCTTTCCCTTCAACTTTTATGATTAAATCCAAAATTCATTGATATTATCGAGAAAACAAAAAGTTCTCCTGGCATTAAAAAAAGAAGAAAGAAATGCTCCATTTTCAATAACAGATGCTTCTCATAAACACTTCATAATTCTCAAAAACAGTTCTGATAAAAACTGGTCAAAAACTTTTAAAAAGAGAAAAAAAAAATGGGAGCAAAAACTCACAGGAACTCGGTCTGGGTATTTCTCAATGATAGCTTTTGACTCTGCAAGTCTTTCACCTACACCATAAACCAAACAATAACATTTTTTAAAAGAATCAATTTTTTTTTAAAAAAGAAACTACATTATCTTTAAATTGAAAATACAATAGAAATAAATATAACAAACCGAATGAATGCTCATGTTTGAAGCTCGTGATCTTCCCCATTGAAGTTGAAACAGAATCCACAAAATAAAAAGAGCAGATGGGATTATTTTTGTGGGTCAAATTGAAACAAGACAAGGGAGTTGAAGATGAAGATGAAGATGAAATGAAATGAAACTTGTGTTTTAGTTTTATTTTATTTGTTATTTTTTATGAAAGCAAAGATAACAGGACAGCTAGGAAGGAGGAGAAGAAGTGCCGTGTCGTGTGTCGGTTACGTTGACACCTCAAATTCAACTATTCAAGCGGCATTTTTTAGCTTTTTTTTTTGTTTCTTCTGACAGTTTATTCTGTTTATAGAATCGCCCACGTGGATATGCTTCGATCATCGAGTCTGAACTTGAGCCCAAAATTAGACCTGAAGCTCAGTGATGGGTCGGGCCCAAAGTCTAAGATTTACATAATTGGGCTGCCTGCTTTTGATTTCTTCAACTCTATGGCCCTATGTTCGTTATAATAACCTACTTATAATTTGCAGTTCATTCCAAGGATTTAAAGCTATAGAAAGTACGAAGTATGATGCGCATTGTCGGCCGATTCGAACCGGCTCAATAGATCGAATTAAATTAAACAAAATCGATTTGATTTAATTTAATTTCTATCAATTTCCTTTTACTTGTTTGATTTTATTATTTTAATTTTAAATTAAATCAAACTAAAAAAATTTGAATTAATTAATTCGTATAAATAAGATTTGAAGTAGAATTAAAAACAAAATCGAATCAACTCGATTTGATTTAATTTAGTCTAAAAATTTCATTTTTAATAAAAGAAAGTTGGCAAATTAAAAATATAATCAGATTAATAATAGTATAATAACATATGAGTTAACATACAAATTTATAAAAAATATTGGTTTTGTGTTATTAATTGATAAATAATGTGATAATCAATACCTTTACTCTTTTTTTTTTTTTAATTTCTTATTTTCTACCCCTTTCTTTCTTTTAATGAGATTGAAGACTAGATTTTCAACATATAAAAATAATTTTGTGACGCGCTTGGGGTGCTTGCAGAGTTTGGCAAGCCATCGCGTACTTCTCGATTTAATGATTGGAGTTCGATTCCTCTCTCTACAGTTGACAATAATTGTGTGTGTATGAATGTAGTGTAAATGTGATAAAAAAAATGATTTTTTCACCAAAAAAAAGTTTTAACATCTAAATTTTAAATTAAAATTTTAAAATCTCAAATGTAACAAATTTATTTATTAATTTTTTTTAAAAATAAGATGACAAATTATTATTAAAATGAAAGATCCTCATTTGTTTAATTTTTTATAAACTTTTAAAATTTATTTGATGCGCGTAATAAATACACTATTTAATGGTCAAAATTTATTCACATAATTTGTTTACTTATTAGTTATGAGAATACGTTGTAATCTTTAAAAGATTATCCGAAAAAAAGTAAAAAAAAAATTAAGACCTTTCACCATGTGGTAAATATACTAAGTAATGATCAAAATTTAATCACTTAATTACCCTAAAAAAAATTTAATCACTTAATTTTTTTTCTTATATTAGTTAAGGAAACACATTACCTTGAGTCTTTGACTAATTTGTAAGAAACTTAAATTAAATTAATATTTTGAATGGAATTATTTTAATTTCTTTTTAACATATTAAAATATCCGGTCAGCGTCATTACCAAACAAATGCACGTGAATATCACGTGTCTTGCAGGAAAATAATTTAATGCTCCTGGCCTTTAATTAAATTATAAAACAAATAATTTCCTAAATTTTCCCTTTTTATTAGAAAAATTACTATATTAATTTTTAAAATTGAGTTAAATTAGTCAATTAATTGTATATTTTTATTAGTATTTTGACAAGTCTCTATTATTAAAAATTATTAAAAGTGTACTTTTTCAAAAGAAGTGAAATAAATTAGATCAAATATAATTATTTATCATAATAAAACATATTAATTTACTTTATTATCTCTAAAAAATAATTAGTAAATATTATTTTGTGAATAATTTAATAAATTTTTTAAAAAAACTATATTTGATAATATCCTTATTTATTTATTTTGAAACAGATAATATATCCCTATTTATTATTTACAAATGATGATATGAAGGGATTCCAGCCATCGATTAGGGCTAAACAACTTAAATTAAATTAAATTGATATTGCCGCGATCTCTCCTCAATTGCCATTAAAGAAAAGTAATAGTTTTTTACCACGTTCGATTTGGTTTCTGGGTTGGTGCCACAAACTATGAAATAAAGAGAATGTTGACCACGAGAGTAGAGTGATCTGAAATGCCCGCTGGAAGAACTTCACCTTCAGAAAACTCCAAAGCATCCAGCCACTTTCCATTAACAAATGCCCAGTCAATTTTCCTCCAAATTCGTTGTCCACCTGTTTGATTGTTACACCAAGTGTAGTGACAACCATG
Organism: Ailanthus altissimus; assembly: GCA_946807835.1. Taxonomy (NCBI): domain Eukaryota; kingdom Viridiplantae; phylum Streptophyta; class Magnoliopsida; order Sapindales; family Simaroubaceae; genus Ailanthus; species Ailanthus altissimus. Next base: position 26,682,843 of record OX327703.1, on the reverse strand, counting down.
GTTCTTTAACTCGAATAACTCTAGTCTCGATATCTAGTTTTTGAAATGTTCTACCATGTTATCATTAACCATTGACCACCAATTCTGTCATTGTTGCTGAGTACATTGTTGAAGTCTCCTTGGATTAACCACGGTGTAGTGTTGGGAGTCAAATCCTCCCTAAGGTCCTTCCACAGGTTCTCTCTCTCAATACTAGCAGAGGCACCATAAACCAGAGTCCAGTAAAACATCATACCATCAATAATCACTCTACTATGTATGAATTGCTGGTGTTTTTGTAAGACCGTGACATTGCATTTAGCCGGATTAAAGGCGATCCATATTCTTCCCATGTTTAGGCACTTAGAATTATTATCTAGTTTCCACTCTCGTAATGCCAACTTCTTCCAAATGGTATCTAGATTAGACAGTTTCACTTTTGTTTCTAACAATCCCAAAATACATAATCGACAAGATTTAATCAGAGCCCGTACCTCTGATTGTTTGCAGGGGTCATGGAGACCCCGAATGTTCCAGCTTGCGATCATTGTCCCCTATGTGGGGATTTAGAGTTCCTTTTGGCACGTCGACCCTTCCCTATAATTCCCACATAATGTGTCAGAGTAATAGTCTTCCTTAGGTTAAATCTGTCCATTACCTGGATCTCCTCTGTTCCCCCGGTTCCTGGCATTTGTTTTATTGCCTTATCTGTATGGCCATGCGCCTCATTTCCCAAGCTAAAAGAGCTTAATAAGGTCTTCTTCTCGGACATCCAGCAAAAGATTGAAGATTACAAACTGATGTTGGCCTCATTACAGAGTAGTCTGATCTATGACCCATTCAACCAAACCCTTCAAGATGAGGAAATGGGCATTTACCAACATTTAAGGAATCTTATTTATGCTGAAGAAAGCATTATCAGACAAAAATCCAGAATCAGGTGGATTCAAATGGGGGATTCAAACACCAGCTACTTTCATAAGTCAGTTAAGCAGAGAAGAGCTCGGAATAGAATCATTTCGATTGAAAACCCAAACGAAGAAATTGTTGAAGACCCCACGGTTGTGAAAGAAGCCATTGTCCGATACTACAAAGATTTGTTGGGTACCCCTACCTCCCATAGGACGTCCATACAAAAGAGAATTATAGACGCGGGCCCTAAACTGAAGGTTGATGATAGAGACATGTTGAATGCCCCTGTCACAGAACAAGAAGTCAGAAGTGCTATCTTCAGCATCAATGGTGATAAAGCCCCTGGACCGAATGGCTATAACAGTTGCTTCTTTCAAAAATGCTGGCACATAATGGGAAGGGAGGTCACTGTAGCTGTGCAACATTTCTTCTCCTCAGGTCAGTTCTACAACCCCATAAATGCCACTGCCATTACCCTTGTGCCTAAGGTTCATAATCCTCATAGCTTGGGGGACTATAGACCGATTGCATGTTGTACCGTCCTCTACAAATGTATTACCAAAATTATAACATGCAGACTGAGGAGAGTGGTGAGCTACTTGGTCAGCCCTAGTCAATCAGCATTTATCCCTAATAGGAAGATATCAGATAATGTCTTACTAGCTCATGAGCTTGTGAGGGGTTATGATCGCAACAGCGGGAGCCCAAGGTGTGCTATTAAAATAGATCTCCGCAAAGCTTATGATTCAGTATCTTGGGATTACCTAGAAGAGGTATTGATGGGTTTGAATTTCCCTTATCACTTTATCAACATCATCATGAAGTGTGTCAGAACAAGCACGTACTCAGTTATGGTAAATGGCAGACTAGAAGACTTTTTCCCGGGGAAGAAAGGTTTGAGGCAGGGGGATCCCATGTCCCCTTTGCTTTTTGTTATGGCCATGGAATACCTCAGTAGAAGCCTAAGTTATATTCCTCAAAACCAGTTTATATATCACAAGGGGTGTAACAGGCTGAAACTAAACCACTTGATGTTCGCAGATGACCTATTGTTGTTCTCTAATGGGGATGTCAAGTCCGTGGGCTACTTTAAACAAGCACTTGATGATTTCTCAATGGTCTCAGGGTTGCACCTAAACGCTGGCAAGAGCTTCATCTTCTTTGGGAATGTGCCTCAACCTACCAAGGAGACAATTCTTCAAGTGACTCAGTTCCAGCAATGTGTTTTGCCTATCAAATACTTAGGTATCCCCTTAATCTCTGGAGGACTGAAGAAAGACCACTGTCAGGAGCTTATTAATAGGATCTCTGCAAGAATCTCTAGCTGGACTGTGAAATATCTGAGCTATACGGGGCGGTTGCAATTAATAAAATCAGTCATAATAAGCATGCATGTCTACTGGAGTTCTATGTTCACCCTGCCTAAGTCGGTCACCAAAGAAATTGAAAGCAAATGCCGTAATTTCTTATGGCATGGAAGTAACTAGCAGGGGAAGAGAGGTTTAGTGGGCTGGAATGAGGTATGCAAAGATAAAATTGAGGGGGGTCTTGGCATTAAATCTATAAGCTTGTGGAATTCAGCGGCAGTTACTAAACACATCTGGGAGCTGGTTGCTGTGAAAGCCTCATTGTGGGCAAAATGGGTAATTGATAACAAACTACGGAGACTAAGTTTTTGGGGCATCACAAAGCCAATGGATGGTAGCTGGACTTGGAGGAAGATGCTAGGATTGAGAAGTCAGATAAAACAATTGTTCTCCTATGAACTGGGCAACGACAAGTCCTTTCAATTTTGGTGGGATCCATGGCTGGGTGGAGAATCAATAGTTAATAAATTCCCCCACATACAAATCTCCGATGCGGATATTCCTCGGGGTGCAAAGGTTAATGAACTATGGCAGCATGGTCATTGGAACCTTCCTGACCCTTTGGACGAGTACACTTCTCAGGTATGGGACTATCTCCGTAAAAATGTTTCAATTTCGGAAAGAGAAGATAGAATTTCATTCACCGCAAGTCCCAATGCAAAGTTTTCCATTGCGAGTACTTGGAGATGTCTTAAGAATAATGAGGCTAAGGTGGGATGGTGTAAACTGATATGGGGAACACAACATATACCTAGACACAGCTTCGTTACTTGGTTAGCTTTGAAGAACAGATTATCTACCAGAGAGAGACTTAAAAAATGGGGGGTTATCCCATCAGATGATTGCCCCCTTTGTGGTAATGACAAGGAAACAATCACACACTTATTCTTCCAATGCAACTTTTGTAGTGAAATTTGGCACAAAGTACTAAGGGCGTGTCAACTCAATCAGTGCCCGAACAGATGGCAACGAGTAATCTCCTTCATGTGCAGGAAATCTAAAGGCAAATCCACTCTCAGTAAGATTAGAAGTGTATCGTTCTGCGCTACAATCTACTTTATTTAGAGAGAACGGAATTTGAAGATCTTCCAACAAAAAACTCCTTCTACAAGCGAAGTCTACCAAAAGATTAAGGATGTTATTTGGATTAGATGTATAAGTGCTGTAAATGGTCAAGGGATTGACCACATTGCAGTTGGTTGGTAAATGTAATTAACTGTCTGGAATTGTATTGTCTTACTTTCTCTCTTTTATTAAATTTTTACTCTGTAATACCTCAAAATTTAACTTTTATATAAATTTTTACTTACAAAAAAAAAATAAAGAGAATGTTAAAATAATAATAATAATAATAATAATAATAATAATAATAATAATAATACAGCAACTCACCAACCCACCAAAAGGCAAGGTCCTTGCTTTTCTACAAAGATATTTAAGAAATTTTAATTCGTGAGTCAAAATCCTGAAACTCAAAAGAGTAATTTTTTGGCTCATTAATAAAGAGGTACAACTAACCCCAGCCTGGGGTTGGTAAGCTGGCATTACTATAGTCATTCTCACTCACCGACTCTCCCACTGTGAGAATCAACGGCTGAGATTCACTTCGGAAATCTAAACCAACCATTTGATCTGCATCCTACCTTTCAATGAAATGAACCTGGCCCGTATTTCGTATCTAGGGGCCTCTTCCCATAACACTATAAATTGCCTTCTCCCAAGCTCATTCGCACTCGCACAATCAAGAAAGAATCCACTCCCGGTAAAGAAAGTGTTTGTAGAGCTTAGAGGTATCAAAAATGTGCAAAATATTGTGTAATTTGTTGGGTATACGCTATTTTGTTGGGGGTTTGTAATTTACTAATTTCCCATTCTTGTATGTTGTTTGTTTGCAGATTTGTAGATTTGGAATTAGATATGGAGACGTTTCTGTTCACTTCCGAATCTGTGAACGAGGGGCACCCAGACAAGCTCTGTGACCAGATTTCGGATGCGGTGCTTGACGCGTGTTTGGCTCAGGATCCTGACAGCAAAGTTGCATGTGAAACATGTACAAAGACCAACATGGTCATGGTCTTTGGCGAAATCACCACCAAGGCCAATGTAGATTACGAGAAAATCGTTCGTGACACTTGCAGGTCAATTGGGTTCACGTCCGACGACGTGGGTCTTGATGCTGACAACTGTAAAGTTCTTGTTAACATTGAGCAGCAGAGCCCTGATATTGCTCAGGGTGTCCATGGCCATCTCACTAAACGCCCTGAGGAGATTGGTGCTGGTGACCAGGGCCATATGTTTGGCTATGCCACTGATGAGACTCCTGAGTTTATGCCTCTGAGTCATGTTCTTGCGACAAAGCTCGGTGCCCGGCTTACGGAAGTGAGAAAGAATGGAACTTGCCCGTGGCTGAGGCCTGATGGGAAAACCCAAGTGACTGTTGAGTATTACAATGACAAAGGTGCCATGGTTCCTGTTCGGGTTCACACTGTTCTCATTTCAACTCAGCACGATGAGACTGTGACAAACGACGAGATTGCAGCTGATCTTAAGCAGCATGTTATCAAGCCTGTGATTCCTGAGAAGTACTTGGATGAAAAGACAATTTTTCATCTTAACCCATCTGGTCGTTTTGTCATTGGCGGCCCTCACGGTGATGCTGGTCTCACTGGCCGGAAGATCATCATTGACACTTACGGCGGCTGGGGCGCTCACGGTGGCGGTGCTTTTTCAGGTAAGGATCCAACCAAGGTGGACAGAAGTGGGGCTTACATTGTTAGGCAGGCTGCTAAGAGTATTGTGGCAAGTGGGCTTGCTAGGAGATGCATTGTTCAGGTTTCCTATGCAATTGGTGTCCCTGAACCTCTGTCAGTTTTTGTTGATACTTATGGAACTGGAAAGATTCCTGACAAAGAGATTCTCAAGATTGTGAAGGAGAATTTTGATTTCAGGCCTGGAATGATTGCCATTGATCTCGATCTCAAGAGGGGTGGCAATGGCAGGTTCTTGAAGACTGCTGCTTATGGACATTTTGGCAGGGATGATCCTGATTTCACATGGGAGATTGTCAAGCCTCTCAAGTGGGACAAAGTCCAAGCTTAAACCAATCAGGGGCTAGCTGAGCTGTTGGCCTCTGGGATATAATTTACTCTCCACTTTGGGAGTTTTGCCTCATGGCCCTCGTATATGTTTTTCCTTTTCTTTTCGTTCTGTTACATGTTTTTTTTTTCTTTATAAAATATGTTGTTTGATGGATTTTATCCAAAGGCATAATGAATTGAGCGGTGAATGCAATTGCTGCTTAAAATGTGATCAGTGAATGTGGCGATCATTGGGCTGCAATGTATGAAATTTGTCCTATCTTCATGTATGTGAGATTCATTTTGCTTAGGACTCTGTTCAGGGTAGAGCTGATGGTATCACATTATGCAATCAACTGGTGTCTATTTGTAATGTGAAAAATTAGAATATTGTTGGTGGATGTGAACCCGATTTTAGGGCAATGGCTGCTCCCCCTAAAATAGTATTAGAAGCAGACACATGTAAGTGTTTTGCCACATCCAGTGCTGGCCCAGAAGCCTCACTCCACTGTGGCTATTGCAATAATAGGGGAATACCTGACAAATAACCATATTATGGATCATAAACATTTGAACATTAATACCATTAGCTTAGCTGGGCTCATTGAAATGAATAGGCAATCCATTTTCATTTCTATTAACAAGAAAGAGAGGTCTATTTCATCACTGAAAGTACACAAGTACTCTGGCAGCAACCAGAAAGACCCCATTATTTAGTATTGCTTGTATCTCCATATTCTAAAACATTTCTTCAGAATAGTGGATATATGCAACTTCCAACAGCTGCACACAGAACAAGAAAAATCAACTTCTTCAGGGAATAAATTATTTGTAGCAATTTTGTTGAAAGAAACAAGCAATGATCACCAGCTGAAAGGCAATGCCGCTTACATGGATCAGTATCAACATAGATGCCACTGTTATTTCCGCAGTTATGGGGATGTCTTCCAAAGTACTGATAGATGCATGACAACTGATGGATTGGAAACTTTGTTGGTAGGGTTGTGTAGGAGTATGATCGATTTTATTATTTGTTATTGAAATTGCAGTTACGGGGATGTCTTCCAAAGTACTGAAAGATGCATGACAACTGATGCATTGGAAACTTTGTTGGTAGGGTTGTGTCAAAGTATGATTGATTTTATTATTAGCTATTGAATTGTGGATGGATAATCTGATGTCAGAATATATGTTTGTTATCAGTAAAGCCTTTTAGCTTTTACTGTTTTAATTATTGGTTGTTGGATTTATTTTACATTATAAATAGATGGTAGATGATCTGAATTCGATGAAGAGGATCAATGTTAAAAGCAAGTGTAGAATTGAAGAATTAATGAGTTAGCATTATATTGAAGAGAGTAAGTTTAGTGTGTTAAAGGTTGTTATACAAAAAGACAAAATTTGTTATTGAATTTTCGTCAAAATTAGAATTAGTTGAGTTATTCTTCATTTGTATTTTTTGTAGTATAAATAATAGATACATGGTGTATTATGTTGAAAACAATCAATATTAAAAGTAGAGGCTATTCAGTTTATTTTCTCAAAATTCTTCCCTCTTTTTTTTCTTCAAAACAAACAGATTTCTAAAATTCTTTTATGAAATCGAGCCACGTTATGAAAAATACAAATTCATCTAACACTAAATCATTAGCAATAGTCACTAACATAGTACAAAATTCAACCTACACCTTTCTAGCAACCGTAAAGCTTGACAAATCAAATTTTTCTGTTTGAAAATCTTAAGTATTTACAGCTATACGAGCCAACAGACATGAAGCTCTTATCAATGGTATATCAAAATGTCTAGAGCAATTCTTGAAAGTTGTTGAAGTTGATCAGAATGAGAGAAGTGTTGATCAAAATTTTTGAGAAGTTGTAAATCCAGATTTTGAGATCTGGATTAGGCAAAACCAATTTCTTTTGAGTTGGCTTTATTCTACTATTAATGTGAACATATTAGGATTGGTTATTGATAGCAAACCATCCTATGCATTGTGGAACAAGATTGAAAAACAGTTTGGCTCACAATCTAAAGCCAAAACTGTTCAATTGAAATATAAGTTGTCAACACTTAAGAAAAATCAGTTAACAATGTTTGAATACTTTCTAAAGTTGAAAGAGATTATAGATGAACTATCTGTTACTGGCTATGTTTTTAATGAAGAAGACTTTATCATGCACTAGTTTCTGGTATTGAAGTGGCATCTAAATATGATTTAGTGGTTGTTTTAATCCCTAGTAGACTTGGATCTATTAGTCTTAATAAGGCATATTCTATGCTCCCGACTCAAGAAAATAAACTTTTACAGAGCAATGCTAGTAAGAACAACAATCAAGCAAATTATAGTGTTAATGTTGCTAAAAAAATGTAGAAAAAGAATTATAATCCTAGAAATGGCAGAGGAGATTATAAGAACAATAGTTTTGAAAATAATCACAATAATAACTATGGTGCTAACATTTATAATGCTGGTTATGGCTGAGGTAGCTTTCCTGCAAATAGAGGAAAGAGGTTAGTTTCAAGGGGGTGGAAGGAATTCATTTAGTATAGGAAATTTGAAGCTAATATGTCAGATTTGTGAGAGACAAGGCCATTAAGCAACCAAGTGCTATTACAAATTTAATTCTGAATATGTTCCTAGAGGGATAGCTGGTTATACAGGAAATGGTGATCATCAAAATGCAAATGGTCTTGGTAATCAAGGCAATTCTGGTCAAAAGATGGCTTTTATAACATCTCAGCAAGGTCAATAGGGCATAACAAATGAAGGGTGGTATTTGGACTCTAGGGCCATTCACTACTTGATCAACAGTACAACAAATCTCAACAACAAACTGGAGTACTCAGGCATTGAAAAATTACTAGTTGGTAATGGCCAAGGCTTGAATATCTACTTAATTGTTGAAACAAAACTTAAAACTAAAACTAACCAAATTTTGATTCTAAAAAATCTATTGTTTGTACCTACTATAACCAAGAACTTAGTAAGTGTGTCTAAACTTGTTGCTGAAAATGACGTGTTTATTGAATTTTCCTCTGACTTGTGCTTGATAAAGGACAAGAAGGAAGGCATCGTGCTGCTGGAAGGTGTGAATGTGAAGGGATTATATAGACTGCTGCTACCTAGAACAAAATAGTCACTTGTACATCCAGAAAATTACATTTGTCAATATATCAAACACTATCAACCAAGACATATATTGTCTTTGTTTTCTGAAAATGCATTTACTTGTAATATAAATAATGATCAATATAATGCAGTTGATCAATCTCTTAATTCTATCTTTTGCAAGTCTGAAAAAAATTGTGAGTCTTTTCTTGTTTCTTCAAAGTGTCAGCTGTTGAATCAAAAAGAGTGTAACTTTTGGCATAAAAGGCTTGGTCATCCAAGTCCTTTGATAATGAAATCGATTTTTAGACTTTGCAAAGGAATTAATACTTGCAATATAGATTGTAAATATAATTTTTGTGATGGATGTCAACTTGAAAAGTTACACAGAAACCATTTTCCATCTACTAATATTAGAACAACAAAGTCCTTAAAATTGGTTTACACAGATCTATAGGGGCCAGCCCCAACAAAATCAATTGATAGCTATAAATACTACATCAACTTCGTTGATGATTTCACTAGATATAGTTGGCTCTTCCTATTTAAACTAAAGTCAGAAGCATTCAATTCCTTCATACAATTTTAGAAACAAGTAGAAAAATAATTTGAATGTCATATTAAGGCTTTACAATTTGATTGGGGGGGGTGGGGGTGGGGGGTGAGTTTAGGACTTTCTTTGATTATTTGAAACAGAATGATGTCTAAATTAGAATAACTTGCCGTCACACTCATCACCGAAATGGAGTTGTTGAAAGAAAACATAGGCATATAGTTGAAATTGGTTTTACCTTACTTGCTCAAGCAAAAATACTAATCTCTTTTTGGTGGGAAGCCTTTCACACAATAACTTTCCTGATAAACAGGCTGCCAACACCTGTTCTCTCATATCAATCACCTTACTTCAAGCTATTTCACTTGAAACCAAATTATACACTCTTAAAACCCTTTGGTTGTGCAGTGTTTCCTTTGTTAAGACCTTATAACAAGCACAAATGTGACTTTCACACAGCTAAGTGTGTGTTCATTAGTTATAGTCCATTTCATAAAGGTTATAAATGTATGCATTCTTCAGGTCGAGTCTATATTGCATGAAATGCTTCTTTTAATGAACACTCTTTTTCCTATCTTGAACTTTTTTCCTTAAATTCATCAGTCATTGAGTCAGGTCAATCTGATACACTTAATGCATTACCATTTGCTATCCCAAATCCATCTTGTCAATCCAGTAGCAGCAGTCCACTCTCACAAGATCCTTTGGCAGTGTCAACGACTTAGCACAAAGAATACCACATTCATTAGTGTTTCAGAACTCTTTACACTCAAATTCTAGTCGTAATTTTCACAATTCTTTTCTTTATACAAACATTTCAACTCCTATTATAAACCAAAAACTTACCACATAACCATCACCAACACCTATACAGCCAACCCAATAATCCTTATTTATACACCCTATGATCACAAGATTTAAGTTAGGCATATTCAAGCCAAAGACCTACTCAAGTTAGTCAGGATTAACTCATTCTAAACTTAAAACAGTTAAAGAAGCACTGTCAGATCAGAGATGGAAAACAACAATGAACGAAGAGTATAATGCTCTCATGAAGAACAGAACTTGGACTCTTGTTCCAGTTGAATATGCTCCTAAAGTTGTTAACAACAAATGGGTATTCAGAACCAAATTCAATGTAGATTGGTCAGTATCAAAATCCAAAGCTAAATTGGTGGCCAGAGGTTTCTTATAAACACTAGGTGTGAATTATTTTGAAACTTTCAGTCCTGTAATCAAGTTGGTTCTGAGCATGGATGTGATAAGTGGATGATCATTAGAAAAATTGACATCAATAATGCATTCTTAAATGGTGACTTAACTGGAGCTGTTTATATGTCTCAACTTAAAGGTTTTGTGAGTAATAAATTTCTCTCTTATGTTTGTAAATTGAATAAAGTCTCTATGGTCCTAAACAAGCTCCAAGAGCCTAATATGATAAGCTCAAGCAAACTCTCTTTCAATGGCAATTTCAGAACTCCAAGGTAGATCCTTCTCTGTTCTTCAAATTTCTAGTTCTCATTTATGTGGATGATATCATTATTACAAGTCATTCATCTGCTTATCTTGAAAATTTCATCACACAACTTGGCTCTATATTTGCTTAAAAGACTTGAGCAATTTCAATTATTTTTTGGATAAAAAATTTCATCCTACTGTTAAAGGGATTCATTTGACATAAACCAAGTACATTTATGATCTATTGTCAAGAGCTAATATGTTGAATTGTAAAGGGTATGACACATCAATGAACTCGGGTCAAAAACTCTACAAAGATGACGATGTAGCCTTTACAGATCCAACAACCTACAAAAGCATCATTGGTGCCTTGCAGTATTTAACTTTGACAAGGCCTGAATTATCATTCTCAATGCATAAACTCAGCCAATTCTTGGCTTGTCCTTCAGTCAAGCACTGACAGGCCTGTAAACGTATTCTAAGATACCTCAAATCCACTCCTACACATGGTCTTGAAATAGTTAAATTTGGAAGCATGACTTTAACTACCTATTCAGATGTTGATTAGGGGTCAGATCTAGGTGATAGGAGATCTATTGAGGGATATTGTGTTTATCTTAGACACAATCTCATTTCTTAGTCATCTAAGAAACAGAATGTGGTGGCTATATATAGAGCCTTAGTATCAGCTTGCTCAGAAGTGTTATGGTTAAAGTCATTGCTTTCTGAGTTAAACATTCAACTTCCTCAAGTTCCCATAATATGGTATGATAATCAAAGTGCTCAAGCCTTAGCACTTAATCCAGTATTCCATGTTCGTACCAAATATATTGAATTGGACATCTATTTCATTCGAGATAAAATAGCAGCCAAGGAAGTGGAGGTTCGATTTTTGTTCTAAGTCTTGACCAAACAGCCAATATCTTCACAAAACCACTGTCCCTTGCCAGATTTCTTTATCTTAGAAACAAGCTTCAGTTCTGTGTACGACCCTCAACTTTAAAGAGGATGTCAGAGTATGATTGATTTCATTACTAGCCATTGGATTGTAGACTAAATGAAGATGGATAATTTGATGGCCATAACATATGTTTGTTACCAATAAAGCCTTTTAGCTCTTACTGTTCTAATTATTGGCTGTTGGATTTATTCTACATTACAAATGGATGGTAGATGATCTGAGTTTGATGAAAAGAATCAATGTTAAAAGCATGTGCATAATTGAAGAATTGATGAGTCAGCATTATATTGAAGAGAGCAAGTTTAATGTGTTAAAGGTTGTTATACAAAAGGACAAAATCTGTTATTGAATTTTTTCCAAAATTGGAATTAGTTGAGTTATTCTTCATTTGTATTTCTTGTAGTATAAATAGTAGATACATTGTGTATTGTGCTGAGAACAATCAATATCAGAAGCAGAGGCTATTCAGTTTATTTTGTCAGAATTCTTCCCTCTCTCGTTTTCCTTCTTTTTCTTCTAAAATAAACAGATTTCTAAAATCCTTTTAGGTTGTAGCATTGGCCACCTTTTTCAATCATAGTGTAGTTATAAACAGGATTTTCCTGCTGTTTTCAACAATACTGTATGTTACGATCAAGCTGATCGTTGGGCGTATAAGGCTTAACAATGCACTACTTTCTCGCAATCTGGTTGTCCTGCAAATGAAAATATTACAGATTGAAGTTATAAGAAGAGCAATTCCATGTATTACATTGTAACTAAAGCCTTAAAAATGCACTAAGTGTTAGAGGGTATGTCGAATTTGTACCTGCTTTGCCTTCATTGTGACGGTTCTCGCCTCTGCAAAAAAGCAATCAGAAACATTTAAGTAGCAATAGTAATGTATCAAACTATAGAAATAAATTGCTCTAGAGGATTAGCTTATAATGTAATGTATCCATGCTCATAGCAGAACAGAGGAGAGAAGCCAAAGCCAAAATGACGAAAGCTAGAGATTGTTTTGCCATAGCCACTAGTTCTATTGATATTGAGCAAGCAAACAGAAACTAAATAGAGATATTGCAATGCAAGTGAAGTTTTACAATGTCAATGCTGCTTATATAGAGGGGAGATTTCACTGTTAAGACAACATGTCAATTAGCATAAAACAGATTCCCTCAACCACATCCCCATTTTGGTGTTAAATGTGGTTGAGGGAATCTGTTTTATGCTAATTTTCGAATTGCACCTATCTCAAATTCGATGCAATAAGCTGACTGTACTCTGGTAACCATAGACCAACCCATCAGGTAAGACAGTGCTTTAATTCCTTCACTTCTCGTTGTTGTTTCCAAATTAAAATTATTCTTTGGCTTTATTGTGTTTGAGTGGATATTTTGACATCAATGCCATTCCTTAAAAGAAATTGAACTGATGATAGTTTCTACGAGTAGATGACTGATGAATTCCTACTCACTTAATTCACTCCATTTCGTGTCTTAATATGAATTTTTATTTTGGGTTTTTTGGTATGTGAAAAGAAATTGTATTGTTGCTCTATAGTAATAGTATGTACCTCTTGCTCTAGGCTTACAAGTATTGGAAATTTTTAGTGCATGGTCTTATATTGAACATTTCAACTGATTTTAAGTGAAAAAAAAGATTGTTAACTTTCAACATCAACGTCTTTCATAAAAAAAAATGGTGATAGTTTTTTTTTAAAACAATTTTAATATTATTAATAAATATCAAAATATTACAGAATTTACTACTATAATTAAAAAATTACTAAAATAAATAAATATTAATTTATTGACGATTGCCCAGACTTAATACTTTACAAACTTTATTATTGGAGATCATTCGCAGATGAATTTTCTATTCTTATTGAGAAATCTCACCTCCCGCATATAAAATTTTACATCACTTAAAAGAATATCTATCTCAAGCAGGATGATAAGTACATAAAAAAATCTAAAATAGAGATTTACATAATCCACTAATTATATGTACAACCTCTATAATTACAATCCAAACTATTTCAAATACTCAAATCACCAATAATACACCTACAAAAAATAACAAAATAATAAAATTATAACAACAATGTTATTCTTTTGCGGTGACGATAGAGAGTTTAAGGTTGTCAATATTTTCTTCGCACCGGATAAGACGGAAGCGCATCTATGGACAATAATGGTTGCTCAGTTGCAGGGGCTGAATGTCCAACAGTGATTAGTGCGGTGGTAGGATCGGACCGGTGACTGGAGGTATGCGTGTGACTCTGGTGGTGGCTGGAAACATAATGATCTGAGGCATAATGGTCGGCGAAAAATCACAAGGGCGTCTGGTTAAATAGTTCCATCAGAGTCCAACTAGAAAATGGCCGAAAAAAAGCAAAAGCGCGACATTTAGAGAAGTTTAGCCGGGCTGAGGAAGCTCGGCATAGGCCAAGGTAGTTAGCGGTGGCTGAGAAGCTCCCTGACAGACCTGCCAACGCTCACCGGCCAGCAAAACATGCAAACAGAAAAAAAAAACTAAAAATAAAAGAAGTAAATGACCTATAATAACTATAATAAAGATGGAAGGGGATGAGAAAAGAACACAAAAGCTGCAGGAGAAAGCCCTTCTCCGGCGGAGAAGATGAGGTGTGCCGCGCCTTTTCTTTGGTTTGAGAGAAAAAATATTAATGTTTTGGTTAGCTTTTTACAAATTAAAAATGGTGATAGTTATTGCAACTTTATTCTGTGATTTTTTTTCCTGTTAGATTTCTTATACACAAAGGAGACAAAAATCTGTGGACTTAGAGCTTGTGTTTCTCTTGTGCATAGTTTGCATTTATCTCTAAGATAATTCATATGCATAATTGATAATTGTATACAATTGTATGGGCTTTTCATTGATCAATTACAAAGCAATTAATAAGATAAGCAAAAAGAACACACAGATTTAGAGTGGTTCATCCTCAATTTGGGAGCTACGTCCATTTTGTAGTTGCAGATTTTTACTAGAAAAGATTAAAAGGGTTTCACGCTTCTATTTTTTATAGGCACACTTAAAAACGGCCCTCTAGTAGGAAAAACTAGAGCAACTAGATTTATGAATGAATTTTTCAATATACCCTTGATACAATTTTTATCAAAATGAATCCGCGAGCTAAATTTGCGTTAGAGAATTAATTAGGCTCCACACATCCAACACTTTTAGAGTTACTTATTTTCCATTTAATTAGTCTTCTAAGCTAGTAACAAATCCTTCATTAGTTCTTACAGAAAATGACATGTCACTTATTACTTTTCACTTAAGCAACAGTGTCATCTGCCAACAAGAAAACCATAAAAAAAGGAAACAAAAGGGGGAGAGATGGAGGTGACATTAATTTGGGCCTGTTCATCAATCATAGCCTCATGGGTCAGGGCACTATTTTCATTAACAAATGTCTGTGTTACATAGCATTGCATTATATACCATGAAAAATTTATAAGCCATGGACTATATGTAAACTTCCAAAAACATTCGATCCTGATCTCTCATCAGATCTTCTATTTTATTTACTATTTATGATCTCTAGCATTCATATATGTACCCTCATCATCAAGCTTCATATATGCATTCTCCAACAGCTGCAAACCAAACAAGACACATGAAAATAAAAAAAATCAGCTCTTCACATTCTTAATTATATATAGAAAAAGTATGACATGATTGAATGTTCTAGCATATAAATTATAAAAAATCTGTCGCGAAAGGGAAATTTTCAAGCTTATTTACATGGATCCTGAGAGATAATGAGACCACTCTGAATGAAATCACAGTTGTGGGGTTGCTTATTATTGGCCTTGTAGTAGAGATTCATGACAACTGAAGCATGCGAGTAGTTGTTATTTGGGTTGTAACAACGGCCGCCGGGTTGTATAATCCTGCAGTCGATGCCTGGTTCCTTGCAGCAGAATTCGATGTTTGCATTTAGCCTTTCATCTCCAGTTGAAGGTTTAGCAATGCACCAAGTTGCTTGCCCTTCACACCCTTGGAGCTAATAGAAAATAGATCACAAAACAAATCAAATTCTGGCCAATGTTGCACAATTCTGAAGTGCCAATATCTCTCAGTTATGAATTAAACTACAGGTACATACCGTTGTAGTCTGGGGAGCTTGAGGGATAGTTGGATCCTTGCCATACACCTGTTTCAGCCTGTCTATTGCTTGCTGACTGGCCAAAGAAAAAAAGAAATAGGATTTGATGCATGTTGGATGAAAAAGAGAACTTGAAGGTGTACAAGCTATGTTCAAAGGAAATGAACCTGGTGAACAATCTGTTATGCTCATTGTTTTGGATTAGAAAAGGCCTTACAGGCTCACCGTTCACGCTGACAAGCTTGAATTGCCCAACCTGTCCATTTGCTGCTGTCCTCACTACTGCAGAGAACACAAAATTTTCAAACTCAAAACTTGGCATCAACTGACTCATCATCAATTAGCCACGCATGATTGCAAGTACACATAACACAGTTTTGCTTCTTGTAAAGAAATTCATTCTACTTCAAATGACTATCTATAATTGCATACGATGTAGCATATGAAACTATAAACCTGTGTTCATGGTGGAGATCAGAAGACAAATCAGAAGCAAGAGAAGTTCTGCCATTGCTATGCTTTGACTTGCCCAAAGGACTAATCAATTGCTTGGAGGATGAGAGTTGATATGTTACTGCTATATTTAAATGAAGAATAATTTGGTTCCAACTAAGAGCCTGGAAAATTTGCAGGGCATATTATCCAAAAAAAAGGAACCCACTTGAGGAATATTGGTTCTTTTTGTCTGCATCATCATATGTAATTATCTAATTTCGAGAACATATTATCCAAATCAATTACGATAAAAAAAACTTCATTCTTTGGTTTAAGATTTCCATTTTTGACATCCTTATCATCTTCTCATGGAAACAGAATATGATTCTAAAAGTTTGCTCTTTACATTGCAGATTTGATTTCATTTTCCCTTTTCCGTAAAGCACATTCATTTTCTTACATGCTAAGATAAAGATGAATATCGGACTTAAGAGACAATTCTACACTTAACCAAAGTGCACTATATTTAGTTTATGGTTACATGTGAATAGATGAATGTTGATGTTGATATTGGAATGCCCTTGTTAGAACAAATTCTCCTTTTAAAGACATGCTCCAGCTCACCAAAATCTCTTATGGGCATGAAGCTGACTCCACTTGGATAGGATAAAGCCAGAAAGTTTCCCCATTAAGCCCACTTTCATCTTAGTTAGCACTATAAAGTTTCTGATGTTCGAAAAGGGGCAGTTTGAATAGCATTGTTCCTCTTGAATTCACATGTATGAACAGTGGGCTGAAATTATGATTTTGGGTTAACTTTACAATAAAGAAATAGTATTTATTTGGTTTCCACTTTCCAGCACCCTTCATTGCATGTGATTGATACTTTTTATATAACAATAACTCTTGCCACTGAATTTTTAAAACTGCTACAGTATTTGTTACTTTTTTTAATTAAAATTTAATTTTATATATTATTCTTTTTATAAGTTAGAGAGTTAATTTTTAATAACTTTTTTTAATTATTATTTAAAAAGTAAAATACAAAAGTTTAATTTATTTAATATAATATTAAAGTTAAATTCTTATGTTTAAACCTCTATAGTTTTATATTCAATTAAATTTTAATTTGTAATCTCACAAACATATTTAAAGCACACCTAACTTGATATGTTATAAAATCATCGGGAGCAACACAATTTATACAACTTTAAATATATCTTATTTAAATATTTTTTAAGTACATTTTATTCAAACTACGTTATTATGCTATAAAAATTATCGAAAATAACACAATTTGTATAACTTTAAGTACATCTTACTCAAATATCTTTTAGGCACATTTCATATAAATTACGCTATAGAAATTATTTAAAATAATACAACATGTACAATTTTAAATATATTCCATTTAAATTATAAATTTTTTATAAAATAAAAAGAATAAATCAATTATTTTAACATCGGTCAAGACTCTAATCTCTTACCTCAATTTAAAAAGTATAATAACAACACATTCTCGTATATTTATTAAGATTTATTTTTAATATTAATATTATGTATTTATTTAACACAAATTTTATCTAATAATTAAACTTTTAAGTTAGAAAGATTTTCTTCCTTCTAAATTCATACGTAAGAACAATCGGAAGAAATGATAATTTTGGGTTAACTCTTTTTTAAAGAGAAAAAGGTTGGATTAACTTTACCTTTTTTTTTTTTAAAAAAAAAAAGTTGAATTAATTACTTTACAATAAAAAAAATATTATTTATTGGGTTTCCAGCACCCTTTATTGGATATGATGGATACTTTTTTGCATACATATCGATGATTAAATGCAATCAAATTATTACGTTTGGACTCTGGCAAATCCCAAAACTAGCTACAGTAATTTTTAAACTTTCTCCGAGTGTGAAAGTGGAGGTCAAGTCGCTCACCTTAAGAAGCTTTTTCTCGAATCAATTTAATGATCAGATATTATTGTTTGGATGGTGGGAAAATGGGCCACTCCACCAACTTATGCATTTTCGTGTAACACATGGCTACATCACTAGTTGCTGAAAAACATGATATCGAAAATGATATTGATAATCATGCAGATGCAGTTAAAAGATAGATAGGTGGTGGAGTTAGCTGTAGAAGGGCATTTTGTTTTTCTTTTTACTTTTTTGATAATTTCTGTAGTGAGAAAGAGAAGCAAAAAAATGTCAAGTCTACCTTCGACCTTCTTGTTGAGATAAAGACTAACATTGGACCCCAAGAAAACCAGAAAAAGGTTATTGTTTCATAATTTCAATTTCTTTTATGCCTTTTGTTTTCGGCAGTTTTTTTTTTTGGGGGGGAAAATAACTGTTTTTTTTTTCTTTTAAAGTTATATATATCATTTTTTATTTTAAATTTTTAAAAAATTATTCATGACTTCATTTTAAAGGTAATTAGTTATTTATTATTACCTGTTAATATCATTTCATTATCTAAAAACTCTGAAAAACAGAAAAATGAGTAATTTTAAAATTAAAAAATTTTGATAAGACAATGATAGTTTTTCTATTTAATTTTTTTTTTTTGGTAAGCAACCAAAATAGAGAATTGTATTACTAAAATTAACTAAAAACAACTAGAAATACCAACAAAAAAAAAAAACAAGAGCAAACTGAGAAGAACCAGGGACAAAAGAATCAGGAGCTAAACAACTGAATTCACAAAGTAAACTTACCACCAATCTACGTGATTATCTATGCAATAACCATATACATCTTTTCATCTAATTTATACAACATTTTTAATATTTTAAAACATAGCATTAGCATTAGGAGTCTTTTACTGAAACACAAATTGATTATGTTATTGTAAGGATCTAAAATTTTAAGGTAAGAGATATTCAGTATTCAGTTATTTCTTTTTTTTTTTTTAGACTAGAGTTATAAGTTATATAGTTAAAGTAAAAATTTCAAGTTCTATTAGATTTCTCTAAATTTTATATAAAAATATAATTTGAATTAATATTTTTTTGTGTCCTAAAAAAAAAATTCTATATTATAAATAAGTTAATTTAGAAGTCTTTTATTATACAATACATGTTTTTCTCTAAAGAAAACATTCCTAAAAACTTTGAAAAGGAGTTAAGAGATTCTTAAAAAAAAAATTAAGATCAAAGAGGTAACATTATAATCCTTTGAATTGTTCATAATGCTAGTTATTATTTTAGACCAATTTTATGAAAAAGTATTAAGAATAATAAGTGATTAAATTCTAATTTGAATGTTCTAGGATTATTAGGCTTGAATTTGAAAAGTAATTGATTAAAAGAATCACAAGTACGTAGTATAAGATAAGAATCGATGAAATTTTACAGGTTTTGTTCATGATAATATTATAATTCAAAACTTAGATTACGTTTTATGTTATGAGTTGTGCTAAGATATTTTTGTTGAATTAAAATATACATCTAGAGGATCATATATAATTTTGATTTATTTAAAAATATCATAAATTAAAATTTTAGTGACTTTTCGATTCTAACCTTAAGTTTTTGAAATCTGTCAATCTCTGCAGTATAAACAACAGGAATTATTTGAATGATCAAACACCTCCAAAAATTATGAAATTGGTATAATAATTCTTTTATGTCTAATATGACATTAAAATTTGGAGGTCAAATTATTTGTATTCTAATTGTTATGTATTTTTTCTAGTATATAAGTATCAATGCAAAATTCTGAAGAATGAATATTTTTCTGTGGAACCTTCTATGTGTCTATAATGTCTCTATCAAATTTCAAGAGATTTCAATAAGTGAATTATTTATATAAAAAAAAATTAGATATTAAGAGCTAGTTAGTGAAGATCGGTTTTTGACAAGTTTTTGTTCTAAATTTTAGGATTTATATAAAATATGATTATAAAGATTAAGTGTCCTATATTTTTTTTATAAGATTTAGTAATGCACTAGGATTACGATATTCTGAACTCATAAGCATCGGGTTTTGTTTAGGCCATAAAAAATTTTGAAAAGTGTTAAAGGGTTAATTTTGACAAGTTAGAGAAGCTAACATAATAGGTTAATTTGATGAGATAAATAAAGGATTTAACAAATTATTTTAAGCTTTCAGCTTTATGATAGTATTTATGAGAGAATTTATTTTCGATGTTAGATTAAGTAACTTGAGTTTTATCGTAATCTGACAAGAGGTAAATATTCTAGACTTTTACTGGAATCACAACAAACATATTATTATTTGTGCATATTATGTTTTTTATATGTTTTAAATTATGATTATGTTTTGTGCCAAATATATTTTGATATAAAAATATGAATTTGTTTTGTTTGTAATGTGACCATTAGCATTAAGCATGGACATGCACAACACCTTATTTGAATAAGAAGTTTGTTTTGAAGTGAAAATTTTATCCATGATATAAGTTTGATTTTTTCTAGGATACCTAAACTTAAATTTGCTTAGTAGGCACCATCTGTATGTTGTGGAGTTTTTTTGTTATGTGTGGTATTTTTTCTGGGATTGGTATATGTAATATACTTGTTTATATTCTTGTATGTTGAAAAGAGTCTTATAGGTACCATCGGAACTTATGAGTCTTTACATTCGTATGTTGAAGCATTAGTGCATGTGGGAGGATTCACCGATAATCAGGGTAAGGGTCTGACTCTTACCTTCAGGCATAAGTATACTCTATGTGTGAAATTTAAGCCTTATTTATACTATTTCTCTCATACAGTATGTTGTCGATGAGTGACTTTTTGAGCTCATTTTATAAGTTATGAAAGTCATACTAAGTAGCAATTAAGTGATGAAATTCTATCATAAATGAAAAAAATTTGAAAGATATATTATGATATGTTTTGAAATTTTGAAGAAGATTTCTTTGATCATGGCACATCATGCACAAGCATTATATATATGTAATTATTTTATTATATGAAAAATTAGTTTGTTTATTGAATTTTATACTTATTATAGTTTGTTGTGATCACCAGATAACTGAAGGATTATGTATATAATAAATTTAGCGAGACGTTTATTATCCTTTGGTTTCCTATAAATTGTCAGAATTTTTAATAATAAATTTTTATTAGAATATTATTTTATTATTAAAAAGTTTATTTTTGTATTTTTAATTTTGAGAATTATTATGACTAAGTTTGATTTCTTAATTATTTATTAAATATTAAATATAAATTTTGTATAATAAATTTTAGTAAAATATGAATTACTCTTTTAACCCTTTCAAATTTGGGCGTGACAGTTATTATCATATAAAATAAACAGTAGCACAAAATGTAACAAAACAAATTTGATTAAAGAGGGATTTTTCTCTAATCTTCCTATAAAAGAAGGATATTTTCCTGTATTCTATACATCTAGCAAGCCCGTAAAACCTCTTATGCTCTTAAAATGTCACATTGAAAAAACAAGTGCTGCACTATTTCTCTGTCTCTATCAAACAAAAGGCAATCAATAGATGTCACACCAAAATCAAAATAAAGAAATTTTGTACTTAAAAGGTGTATCTCAATAATAGATTATGTGTAACAATTGTTAAGTTTTAAAATTTATAAACTAAAAAAAAAAAGAAGCAATTAGATATTATTTTAACAAAAATGAAGAAATGCTATTATTATTTTTTTTTTAAAAATAAATGCTATTAGACATAAAAGTTATTAGACTTTTTTTTAACCAAAAAAAAAAAAAATTCTTGAGAAGAAGAATTTGTGATTCATGCCAACGCCAATTAAAGAGACGTTGCCATTAAAGATGTGATTTTGTGTTAGGTCTTGTGCCTTAATGCAATTGAGTTTGAGTCCTGATACTTGCTTGCAAGTTCCCAAAATTATAAATAATGATAATAAAAAAAAATACTATCAGGCCTTTTATTTTTGACATTCTTTTTTTTTTAAAAAAAATTGGGATTGGGGTTTGAAGATAAAACTTTGATAATTTATCACCTCAAAAATGTTATTAGGAATTGATATAATAATAAAAATGCTATCAGATTTTTTCTTTGACTTTTTTTGAAAAAAAAATTAAGAGAGGAATTTAAACATTCGAGTTTTGGTACTTGCAAAAGATTTTAAACTTATATTTAAATATTTGTCTCGTTGACAAAGCTTGCATACCCCTTAATCTAGATCAGAGATTCTTCTTTCAATATTTTAAAAGGTAATTACAATTATTGATAATTTAGAATATAGTTATTAATTAGTTTAGAATTGTAATTATTGATAGTTATTATAAATTATCGAAATTTAAAAATTATATTATAACACTTGTATTTGTATGTATGAAAAAAAAAAGATTTCAAATTTATAATTAATAATAATAAAATACTATTAGGCTTTTCTTTTTAACATTTGTTTAGGAAAAAAAAATGGAAGAGGGATTTGAAGGCAAAACTTTGACAACTTATGACCTCCAAAATGTTATTAGAAATTAATTTTTGAAACATAAAACAATGCATTTGCCGGGCGTCAAAACCGCGTCTATTGCTTGAAAGGCAATTATCTAACCGTTGGCCTACGAACGCCTTTATGTTCAGCTTGACATTTATATTTGAATATAATTTATTTATTTTACTTTTTATATAACACATAGTAAAGTTGACCAAAACTTTATTTATTTATGCAGTCATTTTTTTTTTTTAAAGAACCAAAAAATTTAAATTTAAAGCAATAAAGAAAGTTTTGCTTTTTGTATGAAGCTACAAAAGTAACTTAAATCTTATTATTATTATGAAACTTTTATTTTATTCACATTTTGATATTTCATATTCTATGTGATATTCTATTTTATCATGTAAATGAATTTAAGATAATTTATAAAATTTGGGTTAATTTAATTAAGTAGACATATTTTAAATAAAGAATGTGTGTAAAATTTAAAGCGGATTATATCTACTTAATTATTAAACCTGATGTTATATTATGTATATGTAATAAAAATGAATTCAACAAAATATACATGGACCTACTACTCAAATATGAAACCAAACTTTATCTAAGTTTACACTCCACAGTCACTATCTATATAACATACAACAATTTTTTTATTCAACTGCCATTACATAATCAAAGCTCATAGTCATCAAGAAGCTTATAAGGCTGCTGCTGAAGAGCTGCTAGCACATGCTCTGAAATGGAACTAACAACTCTAGGAGGAAACATTGAGTCAAAGTATCATCATCATAGGCATGGTTCAAGCCATGACATGAGTGCGGATTCGATCATAGATGAGGATGAAGAACTTCATTTGCAGTGGGCGGCAATTGAGAGACTGCCAACTTTTAAAAGACTCAGGACCTCACTGTTTGATGTTGATCATGAAAGTGATGAAGTTGGCAGTAGTAAAAAGTCTGAAGGGAAGAAGGTGATTGATGTTACCAAGCTTGGAGGCGTCGAAAGGCATCTGTTCATTGAGAAGCTCATTAAGCATATTGAGAATGATAATCTCAGGTTGCTGCAGAAGCTGAGGGAGAGGATAGACAGGTAAATATAACATATATATATATACACACACACATACACATTTATACATCAGTTCAGCTTGAGTTGAATTAGTCATTAATGAATGTCTGTTCTAGAGTGAATGTGAAGTTACCTACCGTTGAAGTAAGGTATAAGAATCTGTTTGTCGAAGCAGAGTGTGAGATTGTACAAGGGAAGCCTCTTCCTACACTATGGAATTCTTTTATGAGCTCATTTTCTGTAAGTAATTGGCTTCTCTTTCAGTGTTTAACATTGTGGCAACAGGTTAATGAATATACATATCACCTTTCTTTAATAGGTTTTGAAAAAGTTAATACCAAGCAAGTCACAAGCGGCCAAGATAAGCGTTCTAAAAGATGTCAGTGGCATCCTCAAGCCATCCAGGTAATGTTATCTCAAATTTATGTGGTGTTACCGTTTGGAATTTCAATAGATACGATAGAAATTTATGACTCTTGTAGGCTTTGGGGGTGCAGGCTTACTCTTCTCCTTGGTCCTCCAGGCTGTGGAAAGACCACCTTGTTATTGGCCCTGGCCGGAAAACTGGATCACTCTCTCAAGGTTAGCTTTCAAAACACTGTTTTCAATAAGCATATAGACAGAATAATACTGGGATTTTGGGAAGCACACTCTATATGTTTGTGTCCAATAAGTTGAAGGATACGTTTAATATAGAGGTATTGTAGCTTTGAAGTTTGATATAAAGGTATTGTAACTTTGAAGTTATAATTGTTGTGGATCAGAAGAAAGTTAGTGAATGATAAATACCTATATTGTAAAGTATTGTTTATCGAACAGTTTAGCTATTGTGCTTTCAGAATTAAATGGAAAAATCTCTAAACTAAACTGACTGGAAAGCCATTTATACTGTTGCGCGAGAGAAAGCAAAGATACAAAACCTTCTTGCAAAATAAAAAAGAAAAAAAATCCACTAAACCTTTTAAAGGTATTGTAAAGATTAGTCATTACAAATCATAAGTGAGTATGATTTTTGAAGTTAAGACAAATAAAGAGGTGATATGGGGTCGAAACCATATTGGACAAATAAGATTTGAAGCAAAATAGAAAGTCGAAAGTAAAGAGGGACTTGTAATATGCAAGGGACTTTTTTTAGGCTTTGGGACCGTAGCGTTGGCTTGGCAGTCCCAAGGCCCACAATAGCATCGGGCCACTGGCCCATGGCACTGCGGTACCATTTTCCCATTTTAGTGCGCATTTGACATTTTCAAGTCGGTTTTGAATTTTTTTTCATACTTAAACTTTTATTCCAAGTTGATATAGGGTTTCTATGAATATTTTGAAACTTATATCAACTTTTGTAATGTCATTAGGCAAACATCAAGAAAGCATAGAGATAGCAAAACAAAAAAAAGGATAAAGAGCTTAGGGAGTATTTAAGTGCAGAAAAAGAGCTCATTCTATTGTGTATTCTTTTTAAATCTCTTGAATGATTTTTGTAATCATTAAGTGATTCGTAATAATAACTAAGTAATTAAAAAAATTATAATCTTGATCTACCATAGATGTTAGTAATTTTCAAACCATATAAATTTCATTATACCTTGTGAGTGATTAATTATTATTTTTATTTATTATATGAAATGTTTATAATTCTTAAATACTTGTGAGTGAAGATTTTTATAAAATTTTCAACAAGTATTAATATATCCACACATGTTCATAGAATTATGCCGATGTGTTTGAAGCAGAAATAATAAACACAAGTAAATATAATACAAACACAGAATTATTGATGTGATTGTTATTTTCCTCCATGGTATGAGTTGTCAAAGCAAAATAAAAAAAATCAAAGTAAAAAGAATAATATAAAATAAAAATAAAAATCTAAATTAAAAGTAAGTAGCTTGGTATTGGTATTGATCTAAAGAATAGATAAAATTAGTCTCCGGCAACGGCGTCAAAAACTTGATGTGTATGCCATAGTAGTTAAGTGCAAATGCACACTATCGTATCAAGTAATATAGAATTTTAAGTCTAGATATCGATCTCATAGGGACTATGCGATCTAATTCTATAAATCAAGTACTAAAATTATACCTACTTAACTTTTATTCAAAAAATCACAATATAAAATTTAATTAGCTAATTTAACTCTATCAATCAAACTAAATAAAAGTGAGGGACAGAATTCACAAATAAAGATAATCTATGGTTTTAACTCGTTCTCTAATATTTTATTGGACTCATTAACCACTTAGTTAATTTCTTAATACCAATTGATTGGCTTAGACACTAATCTCATCACAAGCCTTTGTCGATGGTTAAATGACTATATTATGCATTCTAACAATCACCTATATGTCTATGGTAATCAAATCAAAATGTAATTCATTAAGATCAAGTCTAAATTATACCATACATGCCACCAGGTATATGTCTATCCTAAATGAAACTCATAGTTGTTACCCTATGATCATATATCAAATTATCATAGGCTAAACACATGAATCCCTTTATCAAGTTCATCATGATTCTTCAATCATTCAAAATATTAATCAGATATAATGAAAGTAATAAAGACAAGATAGAATGAATGTATCAAGTTTATAAATTAAAAATTAATACAATCCAAATCCATAATAGGTTCATATAGTCTATCCCTAAAAGAACAAGTTTAGCTCATCACAAAATCAAAAGTATTAAACTAATTTATAAATATCAACAAGAATAAGAACATAATAACAAAGAAAGAGAAGAAAGACTAATTAAAGTGACTCTTTGATATGTTTCTCCCTCAATCTTAACTTGAAACTTGAATCTTAATCTTGATTCTTCAATCTTTAGCTTTGATATTTGATTTTGTATTGTAAATTCTTTCTCTAAATTTTTTTTTTGGCCTCTTTTATTCTTTTCTCTCCATCTTTTCCTCAATTAGGATTTTTTGGTCTTCTATTTATAAGTTTATGTCTTTAAAATATAGTTCATGAGTACTATAGCAACTGTTCATGTGTGTACTGTTCATTAGGTACTATTCACCGCCACCAATGCCGCGGCATTGAGACACTGTTATGGCCGCGGCGGCAATGGTACTGTAGCATATCACAGTAGCTTGTTGTTATAGTAAATCACTATTGCATATACTATAGCAATTTGATATTTTTTGCTTATTTTCATGAGAGTTTCGACTCTATTTGCTACATTGACTCCAAACTTACAAAAATAATAATACAATACATCAAAATCCAAATAATCTTAATTTTTACGAACAAATATTAGGTTTGGAAGATGAAAATATTAGACTTAATGAATCTTTATCACACGGCGCTATACATTCTGTCTAGTTTGCCACGGCGCTTCACTCTAAGTGCCACATTGCCCAAACCTATGCAGCGTCACTTTAGCTTCTCGCCTCTTTTTGCATCTGTTTTGCTTTCTCATGCACATAACTTGCACTCCTAATTATGTCCTGATGATTTTTAATTAATATTCTCACGCTATATCTTTGTTACATTTGGCACTCCTTGCTATTACAATCTTCATAAATAAATCTCTTCCTTTTTTTTTTAACAGTTGTACGGGGAAATCACTTATAATGGATTAAGGCAAGACAAGTTTGTTCCTCAAAAGACTTCTGCCTACATTAGCCAATATGACCTGCACATACCAGAGATGACTGTGAGGGAGACCATTGATTTTTCTGCTCGCTGCCAGGGTGTTGGAAGCAGAGCAGGTAAGTTCCTTTTGCTTTACAATTAGGATGGTTATGCTAGTAGCAATACTAAATTTGAAGTTCAATTTCCGTTTCTGCTCGTAAAGATATAATAATGGAAGTTAGCAGAAAAGAAAGAGAAGCAGGAATTGTCCCTGACCCAGACATTGACATCTATATGAAGGTGTGTATACTAATGTTCAAATTATTACTGAAAAGTTTTATACGACAGGATAGATGATGATAAGAGGGCAGTATATTCTTACAGGCAATTTCAGTTGAAGGACAGAAAAGAAATCTCCAAACAGACTATGTTTTAAAGGTAAATGCTAATCTTCAAGCAAGGGAATGAAGTATTTAAAACAACATCCTTCTATCCACTTTGACATGTGAAAGTTACAATGTGGCCTCTTAGATTCTTGGATTGGATATCTGTGCTGACATAATGGTTGGTAGTGCTATGAGCAGAGGCATTTCAGGTGGCCAGAAGAAAAGACTAACAACAGGTAGTAAAATGAAAGATCCTTGTTGTAGAATTCTATTTCACTCGCAAGTTCTGCCAATTAAATTACCTATAGGAGAGCTTTTCCTTTTTCCAAAAACCTCAGAAATTAAATTGTCATTCCTTACGACATTAGACGCTGAGCATCAAGAAATATTTATCTCAGCCAAGTTATATTTAGCTATTTCATATGGCAGGAGAGATGATAGTGGGTCCTCAGAAAGCCTTCTTTATGGATGAGATATCAACCGGTTTAGACAGCTCCACAACCTTTCAGATAGTTACCTGTCTTCAGCAAGTGGTGCACATCACAGATGCAACTGTATTGGTTTCACTTCTTCAGCCAGCACCAGAAACTTTTAATCTATTCGATGATGTGATGTTGATGGCACAAGGGAAAATCGTCTATCATGGTCCTCGGACTGAAGTACTTCAATATTTTGAGGATTGCGGTTTCAAGTGTCCAGAAAGAAAGGGTGTTGCAGACTTCCTTCAGGAGGTGCAAAAATAAGTGCTTTCCCCCTCTTCTTTGATTCAATACCGATCATCTCACATATAATTTTTTTCAATTACTTACAGGTAATTTCAAAGAAAGATCAAGGACAATACTGGCGCCACACTGACCTTCCTTACAGTTACATCTCAGTGGATCATTTTTCTCAGATGTTCAAGGAAAGTCATCTAGGAAGGAAGCTAGATGAGGAGCTCTCAAAACCATATGATAATTCTCAGAGTCATGATAGTGCCTTATCATTTAAAAAGTACTCCTTAAGCAAATGGGAATTATTCAAAGCTTGCATGTCCAGAGAATTGCTTCTGATGAAACGAAACTCGTTCGTCTATGTCTTCAAAACATCACAGGTCTTCAGACAATAGCAATATTCTCTACTTTGTGGTGTTTTTAATGCTTAACATTCGCATGTTTCCAACTAAATGTTTTGAATTCTCTTATCTCTCAGCTTGCCATCACTGCATTGATCACAATGACAGTATTTCTACGTACTCAAATGGAAGTGGACTTGCTTCATGCAAACTTTTTGATGGGCTCTTTGTATTATGCAATTGTCAGACTTATGACTAATGGAGTAGCAGAGCTATCCTTGACTATTACTAGGCTTCCAGTGGTTTACAGACAAAGATCATTCTATTTGTATCCAGCATGGGCTTATTCTATTCCAGCTTCTATCCTAAAGATTCCACTTTCACTGGCCGAAGCTCTTATTTGGACAGCTTTAACTTACTATGTTATCGGTTACAGTCCTGAAGCACAAAGGTAAGAGTTGTTTATGGTTGTCAGAGAAAAACATGCAAGATTAAAAACCCATCTATTCATCTTCCACATGCTATTAACTTGATTCAATCTATGGGGTTTAGGTTTTTCTGCCAGTTCCTTCTGCTATTTGCTCTGCATCTAGCCTCGACATCTCTGTGTCGTTTCTTTGCATCAGTTTTTCAAACTCTGGTTGTTGCAACAACTGTTGGTTCTTTGATTTTGGTGCTAATGTTCCTTTGCGGAGGTTTCATTCTTCCACGATGTAAGTCATTCCACAAATCTTTTTATTCCAAATATGAGGCAATAATCATCCGCTTAATAGAGTTTTCTTTTTTTTTTGCTCAGACTCTTTACCAGCTTGGGTAAGATGGGCATTCTGGATTTCTCCCATGACATATGGGGAAATAGGTATATCACTGAATGAATTCCTTGCTCCCCGCTGGCAAAAGGTGCACACATGATGAAATATTTGTTGACATTGTGCTAAGTGACACGACTTTGTTTACACCTTTAATTCATTCTCTTTTGCAGGCTTCTAAGGGAAACACTACCATAGGGAAGAACATCCTAATAAATCATGGTTTGGAATATGATGGCTACTTCTACTGGATTTCAGTAGGGGTATTGATTGGGTTCTCGATATTTCTCGATTTTGGTTTTGTCTTAGCATTGACTTACTTAAAACGTAAGCTTGTTTAATAATTTTAATAGATAGGACATGCATAAAGTTAAAAACTTAAAACTTAAGCTGAGTGCTGCTTTACGTGTATGACTTGATACAGCTCCAAAGATGTTTCGAGCTATCATATCAAAAAAGAGGTTCTCTCAGCTCCAAGGAAAAGAAGATTGTAACAGCAATGAAACAAATCTACCTGAATTTCCTGAAACTAAAGCAGAAAGTAGAAAAATTGGTGAGATCAGATTGGTTTAACATCCCACTTTGAATTGAAGGACCTCTTGTTTTAACCAATGCAAGGAAATGTTTTTCTTAAACAGGGTTGATGGTCCTGCCATTCGAGCCACTAACGATGACATTTAAGGATGTACAATATTGTGTTGACACTCCTCCAGTAATTAAGTGCAACCCTTGAGTTATATGAAATTTTCATGTGTTTTTACATTAAGGAAGAACTAGATTAGCAGTTAACTTTGTTCCTATGGCACAGGAAATGAGAAAGCATGGTTTCAATCAGAAGAAACTTAAGCTGCTTCATGATATTACAGGAGCATTTAGGCCTGGGATTCTTACGGCATTGATGGGTGTCAGTGGGGCTGGCAAAACAACTCTCATGGATGTTCTTTCTGGAAGGAAAACAGGCGGCATTATTGAAGGAGAAATAAGAATCGACGGGTATCCTAAAGTACAAAAGACATTTGCCAGGATAGCAGGTTATTGTGAGCAGACTGATATACATTCTCCACAGATCACGATAGAAGAATCTATAACATACTCGGCTTGGTTGCGGCTGTCACCAGAGATTGATTCTGAAACAAAAGCAGTATGATCTTCTTTCCACATACACTAATAATACTACCCTCAAAGCTCTCAACTTTCTGGAAAAAAGAACTTGAACTCAACAGTTTGCAAACATGTCTGTAAAATAATCAAGAAGAAAAAGTTAACTATGAAAATGGAGCTTCCTACAAGAAACTTACAAGCAACATTTGAGCTTAATATATTATCTTAAGATAATATTCAGGGAAACTTAGTTTAAATATGCTATGACTGATATAATTCGTCTAACTAATATTACTTCCTGGACTTACGGCAGTATATTTTATTTAACATGCAGAGGTTTGTAGAAGAAGTAATTGAGACAATTGAACTTGATGACATAAAAGATTCACTTGTTGGCATACCTGGCCAAAGTGGTTCATCTACTGAACAGCGAAAAAGGCTAACAATTGCAGTGGAGCTTGTTTCCAATCCATCAATAATATTCATGGATGAACCCACATCGGGTTTGGATGCTAGGGCAGCTGCCATCGTCATGCGTGCAGTCAAGAATGTGGTTTGCACAGGAAGGACAACAGTTTGCACCATTCACCAACCAAGCATTGATGTCTTTGAGGCTTTCGATGAGGTAGTAAAACTATTTCCTTCTAATTTGGAACCACTTGGGTTTGCTAAATTGTGCTAGCCTTCTTAGTGGGTTAACATCTGATAAATTTTATATAATATTGCTGCTCCTGGTGCTTTTTTGAAATTCTAATATCGTCCAAATGATATGGATACAAACAAGTAACTAATGCAACACCCTTTTCTTGCAGTTGATTCTAATGAAAACGGGAGGAAAAATTATTTACTCAGGGATGCTTGGTCGTCATTCAAGCAAACTTATTGAATACTTTGAGGTATGGTCACAACATCAGAACTATCAATGACCACAATTTCCCTCAATTATGTTTAGTCAAATGCAACTCTGTATCCTAAAGTTGATATTTGATTTTGGTCTGATCGGTTGATTTTCAGAGTCCTAGAATTATGTTTATACACAACAGGAATCCATAATAAGTTTTCGTATGTTGCTGATTTTCATTAATTTTTCTATCAAACAGAGCATTGAAGGTGTGCCAAAGATTAAAGCTAATTATAATCCAGCAACATGGATGTTAGAAGTAACTTCTGCATCAACAGAAGCAAAACTTGGATTGGATTTTGCTGACATTTATAAGAAGTCTCCTCTGTATCAGTGAGTAATACATGCAAAACTTGTTGACATTTAGTGAAAAGATTGCTTTAATGAATCCTTATATTTCTTAGAGGTTTCACATTTAGAGATTAAATCATTTCTATTATGCTATACATTAATAGTAAGAAATTTCTTCCTCTAATGAACTCAACCTGATCTGCATATTTTTCTATGCGTTATAGGGAGACCACAGAATTGGTGAAACAGATGAGTGAACCACAGCCAGGTTCAAAAGAATTGAACTTTCCCACTCGTTTTCCGCAAAGTGGCAGGGTGCAGTATCTAGCATGCCTATGGAAACAACACTTATCATACTGGAGAAGTCCTGAATACAACTTGACTCGTTTTGTGTTTATGCTCTTGGCAGCACTGCTGTTTGGTGCAATATTGTGGCAGAGAGGGAAGAAAATGTAAGTCTTTCTGTAGAATCTAAACTTAAGAAAGGCTTATCTTTTGCAATAGATGTAAGCCTAACTTGAAAAAAAAAATTCTGAAGAAACAATGAACAGGATTTGTTTGACATACTTGGAGGAATGTACATTGCTGTCATTTTCTTGGGCATAAACTATTGTTCAACAGTCTTACCATATGTTGCAACTGAGCGCACTGTTCTGTACCGGGAAAATTTCGCTGGAATGTACTCTCCATGGGCTTATTCCTTTGCTCAGGTTCAGCATTACCATTATCAATTAGAAAATCTTGTTAACTTTTTGTAAAGCAGGAAGTTATGAAATGATTAGATGTTTGATGATAGTAACAGAAAAAATCATTTTTTAATGTTGCAGGTAACCATAGAAATACCTTACATAATGTTGCACGCAATTATATATGTAGCCATCACATATCCAACAATAGGATTCTATTGGTCAGCTTACAAGGTCTTCTGGTATTTCTATGCAACATTCTGTACATTTCTATATTTTGTATATCTGGGGATGCTAGTAGTTGCAGTATGCCCAAGTCTCGAAGTAGCTTCTATATTGGCATCTGCAGTCTACCCGATATTGACTCTTTTCTCAGGCTTCCTTTTGCCGGGACCAGTACGTCCTTCCAACTCTTTTTCTTCATTCCTAAATTATTCATACAATTACAAATAACATCTTTTGCTCATCATTTTCATTTCTTGTGGTACAAGTAAAAGTCCTTTATATTTTACAGAAAATTCCCAAGTGGTGGATTTGGTGCTTTTGGATATGCCCAACATCTTGGTCTCTGGATGGCCTCTTGAATTCCCAGTATGGAGACATGAACAAAGAGATAATGATATTCGGGGAGTTCAAACCAGTTGGTTCCTTTCTAAAAGATTATTACGGTTTCCATCATGATCGTTTAGGCCTTGTTGCGATTATTCTCATTGCTTTCCCAGTTGTTTTTGCATCCCTTTTCGCCTACTGCATAGGCAAATTAAATTACCAAAGGAGGTGAACTATGAAGCATTTATATAGGATAACATTATACTGCTCGAATGTCTATAAATGTATATTTCAATCTCAGTTTTTGACTAGCAATTATAATATTTGTTTCAAGCTGCTGTACCCTTTTCTCCACCATTTGTGAGACTGCTAATCTATCTCCATAGCTAATTGTAAAGATGATCCATGAATAATCTTCTTGTGCTGTTTGCTGGCTATACAACAGTCTCTATACCACTTTGGTTTAGCTTAATTTTGTTCAATAACACAAGCACACACAAATTTGTAATAGTTCACTCTAAAATGGAGGGCTACATCTACTTTATTTCCTGATGCGATTTTACTATATTAAAAAAAGGATTACAAGATATACAGTTTCACTTTCACGCCTCTTCTTTAATACACAAAAATGATCCTCCTAATACCTTTCGTATAGAAGGAAATAAATTAGGGCAGTATCCGTTGTCTAGCGCTAAGGTTGATCTGCGTACTAAGTTGCGCCAGAATTATAATTAAGCTCCACATATTCGATAAATTCATCCAAAAATATTTGAGAACTGAAAATTTTGTCTATTGGATATTGACTCCATTTTGAAATAGATCAAGCCCGTAAAATTTTCGGATATGAGCCCTCAAATCTTAAAAATTGAACAGATACAATAATGATTTGGGGTTTTTGACATCAAAGACATATTATTCATTTGATTAGTAATTCTGTTGTAATTTTCTTTTCTTTTTGTTTTTTTTATATAAAATCATACATAAAACTCCTTACAAAGTGTTCCCCCCAATTTGGTCTTTGTCATCGAAATCAAATTGTTTGGAAAGCGAGCAGAAAGAGTCAGGAGGAGTATGGGCTTCCCATATTCTTTTCATGTGGATAGTGTTGGTTGTAGTGGCGGGATTTTCGTACTATGGAATAATCAGTGGGATATCACAGTGACTGATTATTCTAGATTTCATGTTGACGTCAGGGTATTGGATCATGTTCAGAATTATTGGCGTATGGTAGGTTTCTATTGCAGCCTAATCCAACATGACCGTATCTATAGTTGGCCACTCCTGTGACGCCTATACTCTCACTCATCTTTGTCGTTGCCTTGGGGTTTTCAATGAGATTTTATCTGTTCGGGACAAGTTGGGCTGTTCTATGGAGATTAGGTCTTCCATGTTGGATTTTTAGTAAACTCTAACCAATACAAGAGTGCATGATTTGGGATTTGCGAGCTCTAAATTCACGTAGAAGGGTGTGGACAGGTATGGGGACTCCATTTTTTAGAGACTTGACCGAGCTCTCTCAAGTGCTTCCTGGAGGAGCTTGTTTTCAAGAGCGACATTATTTTATAAGGAGTTTTCTTTTCTCGGACCATGGACCTATTCATCTCTCCTTGTTTCCCTCTTCAACCCGATCATTCAACATGGCCAAACGAATAATTTCTTTTTGGAACCATTATGGTAGGCTTGATGTAGGGAAACAATCGCCAACTCTTGGAATCACTCGAACGACTTTATTCTGGGCAAATTAGAAGGTAGTGCCAGGGAGTTGCTCGCATGGAACCGATTACAGGGGGGCTATTCCATGTAGAATAAGAAGGATCCAGCGACAGATCGAAGTTCTACTTGTTGCGTCCTCTCAGATTGACATGGGTAGACTGAAATCTTTAGAGAATGAATTACAGGGGCTTTTATTACTGGAGGAACTGTTTTGGTCCCAATGTGTTCATGTAAACTGGCTCACTTGAGGGATCAGAATACCAAATATTTCCGTGCTAAATCATTTACTTGGAAAGCCAAAAATGAAATCATGGGTTCCTCCGGCAATTAGTGTAAGTCCTATGAGGATATTTCTGGCATTGTTTGCGATCATTTTTAGGAGTTGTTTCGGTCTTCTAACCCTAGCTCAACTCTAATGGAGACTCTTTTCCAAGGCCTTTCACCCCGTCTATGAGATTCTTCGGTCTGCTTATTATCGGCACAATTTAATCGACTAAGGTTTATTAGGCTGTGTTTTCAATGGGATCTCATAAAAGCACTAGGTCTGCATGGATATCATGCCATGTTTTTTTTAGCAATGTTGGGATATAGTAGGAGCTGATGTGGTGGAGTTTTCTTTGGGAATTCCAAACGGTGGTGGCTTCACTGGCGGAAGTCAACACAACTAATGTGGTTCTTATACCTAAGATGACCTCGCCAATCTTGGTCAAGAATTTTCGGCCAATTAGCCTATGCAACATATTGTATAAGAATGTGGCTAAAGTCCTGGCTAACCATTTAATGCAAGTCTTATCTGGGATTATTTCCGCAAACTAAAGTGCCTTCATTCCTGGTCAGTTGATTATTGATAATGTTGTTACGAGGTTTGAGTTTATACACTCTCCATTTAAGGACTTCGAGTAAGATTGGTTATATCACTATGAAACTTGACATGAGTAAGGCATATAACAGAGTAAAATGAGACTTCTTGTTATTTATGTTGCACCGGTTAGGGTTTTTAGAATGATGAATTTGATTAATTTATAACTGCTTCTCTATAGTATAATTTTCTTTTTAGTGGTGTTGTTATAAGGCTGGTGTTACCCTTTCATAGGTTGAGATAAGAGTGTCCTCTATCACACTATTTATTTTTTATATGTACAGAGGGGTTCTCTTTCATGCTACAACATGGGGAGATAAAGGGGGAGCTTAGTAGTTATGCCTGTTTGCGTAATAAACCTCGAGTTAGTCATTTGTTCTTTGTAGATGATAGTCTAGTCTTCTCCCGAGTCACTTTGTCTGTGTTGAAGCTGGTACTTATATGTCATTATAATATTTTATGAATATTAATTGTTGATATTTATATAATATACATTTCAAATATAATAGTTAGTATTAAATACGTGTATGGTACAATGCTTATAATGTTATAGATATTGTATAATTTAAAAGAGTTCAGATTTTGTCTAAATAAGTTTAGACTAATGCTAAGAGTTAGCAGCCGAGAATTATAAATGCTAAGAGTTAGCAGGTTATAAAAGTCAGCGATATCTAAGGAGTTAGAGTCTTGTTTGAAATGAGATAAAGACTTGAGGGTATAGAGCCTTGTTTGAAATTAGACAAAGACCTGAGGGTATACTAATAATGACATAGTTACAAAGAGTTACAATAGGTGCTAGAAAATGTCATTATGCAAGTATGTTCTCAAACACTATATTCCTGATCTATTTCCATCGAAGTGGATCTGTTGGTAGATCCCTTTTAGATAGATCGGTATTGTCTATTTCTATAAGGTACAGATAGTTATTATTAGCTGACCATGAAATTAGAGCTCGTATAGGCATGTGAGTATTTAGTGAGGACGCTATTAGATATTCTATAATCCGTCAATGATGAGTCCTCTCAAGTTGAGTAGTATTTATGATCCTTTAACCTAAGTGTCACGATGGGCTTGTGAGTGATCCACGAATGTCAGAGATCTTTCATGGTCTAATTGCTACGTATTGTTAGGTACGATCCAGTGCTCATGGAGTATGGTATGTGTAGATATGGGATCCGTTAGCTTACATATGAGAGTTGTATATCCAAATGCTTTAAAATTTTATTTAAAAAAATCTTGTGGCCATAAGTACATAACCCCGAAAAAGAGTTTTTTCTAAGGTTAAACAATATTACAAATGAGTTTGCAGATATTATTTTACAAAATACAGATCTAGAGATAAGTTCATAGATGAGTATATGAAAATTTGATGGTGCTGATTTATATCCCCGTTCTTTCAGAATATAGGCGACAGAAGGATTAAACGTATGTGCTTTTACATCTGCTTGTATAGTCTAACAAGCTAATTTTTAATATTTATGACGTGTGCGTGGAGCATCAGTCACGAACTCATGAAACAATTCTATTTAACGAATCGAGCGTGAATCTAGAGAGTCCCACAATATAAAGTGTATTCGCTGTGCACTGGGGCAGTGTACCGAATTGAATTGTTCAACCTAGTGAATTTTTAGCAAAACTAAATATTTGTTTCAGAAACTCTCGGGATACGCGCGTGTCAATACGTAAGTGTTAAGTACATTAATTAGTTAACAATTATTGTTGATAAATTAAATATTGACACGTGGCGCATAATAAGCCTTCCGTTTATTTTCCTCAAGTATGTGGTTAGGTGAGACCCACTTGTGGTTGACTTTGTAACAAAGTAAAGGCTTAAGAATAATTTCATTTAATTGATTATTTAATTTTTAAATAATCTAAATACTTGTTTTTACTTAATAGTTAAGTAGAAATTAACTTAACCTCAGTTAAATATTAACTCTAGAGTAAAATTAATTTAATAAATAAATATTAAATAAATTACTTAATAGTTAAATAAATTTAACTTGACCAGGGCTAATGGTTAATTAATGTTAAGCTAATTTAAATATTTGATAACTTTAGAGTTAAGTTATTAATAAAGTAATCTAACCATACTTAAGAGTTAATCATGTGGTTGAGTTACGTTTATTAAAAGCAAATATTAAATACATTGCTTAATGGTTAAGTAAGTTTAACTAAATTTGAGTTAAAGAGT
This sequence comes from Ailanthus altissimus, assembly GCA_946807835.1. NCBI lineage: Eukaryota > Viridiplantae > Streptophyta > Magnoliopsida > Sapindales > Simaroubaceae > Ailanthus > Ailanthus altissimus. The sequence continues at coordinate 26,645,278 of OX327703.1, read as the reverse complement.
TAACTCTTGGATTAAGTTCATTGTTTCCTTAATAATTAAGTAAACTAAGCCTATATAAGTGCAAATGAAACAAATAATTTTGAGGAGTTGTTGCAATTGTGGGTGGTCAACCGAGCTATGGGGAAAGAGAGAAAAATGACTTTTCTTTCATCTTGATTTTTAATTGTTAATTTCTATCTTCTTCTCTATCAAGGCCACTCATTGTAATAACAAGGGTTTTGTTTAATTATTCAAGAGTTGAATAATGGTTAAACAAATAGAATCTAAAATAAATAGATTATCTTAGATTTATAGTTTAAGAGTTAAACTAATGTTGAAATTAAAGCTGTTGTTCTAGCGACTCAAGCCCACCCTGTTAAGTCCTAGAACTGCCAATGGGTCCATTTTGAATGGTACTCCATCTTATACCATCCCAAAGGTTTGATAGTTGATTATTCTCAATCATTGGTATTAATGTATATTTAATTTCATTAATGTAATAAAATGTAAAATTTATCGTGTTCATTATTTAGAAAATTAGATTTTCATTTTTCGTTGCGCACATATTATGTATGAGATACAAGTACATGTCTTTATGTACAACATACACGTACCCACAAGCATACACACACCCAATAAATTAGGTTTTAAATCAAAATAAAGCACCCCAACAGTCTAATAGCTCAAATATCAAGCCAATAATGTCTTCCTATGAGAAAGTTTTAACACAACAGAAAAACATGCAAAAATCCTCCATAACATTTAGTCCTACCATTGAGGCTGAGGTTCAGAGAAATATTTTGAGGTTGTTTGACTTATCTCAAACTAAGCCTCACGATCAATATCTTAGGCTCTTTTCTCTTATAGGAAAGAATAAGAAATTCATTTTTCAACACATCATTGAACGAGTATGGCATCAAATCTAAAGGTAGAAATCAACGTTTTTCCCTACTAGTGGCAAGGTCGTGCTGATCCAGGCTGTATTACAAGCTATTCTCATGTATACTATGTCAGCTTTTCAGTTGATAGCTTCGATGTTGGATAAGTTGTCTTCACTAATTCAACAAATTTTGTAGGGTGAGAATGGGGAGGCTTCTAAGATTCATTAGATTCAGTCGGAATTGGTGTATTCATTAAAGCAAGAGAAAGGCTTGGGTTTCAAGGACTTGAGATGGTTAACAAGGCAATTTTAACAAAATAATATTGGTGTATCCTAACTTTCCCTAATTCTCTGTCTTCACGTTTATTGAAGGGCAAGTCATTTCCATTGCAGTCTTTTTTTTAAGCTACTAAGAGATGTGGTTCTTATTAATGGCAAAGCATTTTATGGGAAAGAGAGTTACTCAGGGTGGATAATAAATGGCGGGTAGGAATTGGGGAGTCCATTGCCTTATTTTCGAACCCTTGAATTTTTTACTAAGAGCTTTTAAAAGTAGAATTTTTCAAAGTAGAGCTTTTAGAAGTAAAATTTTTTTAAGTTGAGCTTTTAAGAAAAAATCATTGATCGTTTGATTGTCAATTAAAAAAGTTCTTTTGAAGTACTAAATTGTTTGATTATACATTATTAAAAGTGTTTATCTGTTATTAAATTATCAAAAAGGACACTTAATAAAATTATACTCAAATTCTAAACAATTCAATATTTTTTATATATAAGTTTAAATTTATCATGTATTTTCTTAAATTTAATTTCTTAAAATACAAGAATTAAATAAAATAACTATATAGTAATTAACGAATCAATATAAATTATTATGTTTGTTACAAAAATTAAAAATAAAATAGTACTTTTTTATTCAAATAAAATAAAATAGTCAACAAAAATTTTTTGTAGACTTTTGTAAAAACATAATGGTTGTAAAGATATGAAAATTTTGAGATATAATGATTTTTAAAAAAATATTAAAAATATATTAATTGAATACGGTTTATTTTTATTAAAGGTATACTATGAAAACAAGAAAATATTATTAAGGCATGTGTAACATTAAACAAATATAAAAAAAAAACTTAAAAAGTTCTACTCTCAAAAATTCAAAATTTGAGTTTTTGTAAGTAGAGTCAAAATAACTTTTTTAATCTCTAAAAGCACTTCTTTATTTACAGCCAAACGTCATCAATAAAATTTAAAAAGAGCGTTTGGCATTAAAAAAAACTCTTTTGGCTAGTAAAAAAATCCAACCAAACGAGCAATAACCTTCTTTTAAGCCAATTATGCCAAGTTAGGGAAAGGATGGATTGTTATAGGGTTTCAAATGTTATCCTTCTAGGTGGTGGATGAAATTTGGCCCTTCTTAAGAACCTACTATGGGAGGTGGATGTACAAATAATAATTTTCATTCCTGTTGGCGAATTCGAGAGACATAATTGTATAATATAGCATTACACATGAAACGGCCCGGCTTAGTCTCTCTAAAAATTAGGAAGAATCGTAACTCCAACCACTGTTAACTAGAGTAAACTAACTCACCAAAATTTATTCTAACTTAAAAGTTCTCAATAGAAAATAACCATAAAAATTATTTATCTTATGATAAGAAACAAATATATATATATATAATTAATGACAAATATCTCTAATAAACACAAATCCAAATATCTCTAAATAAACATCTAATAAATTAAAAATAAAAGTCCTTGTAGCACTCTGTGACCAACTTTTTGAAGTCTAACATTGTTTAACTGAAATCGCAGCAACCTGAAGAGAGAAAGATTTAAAGAAAATAGAGTGAGCACTAGACTTTATCAGTGAATATATTTTTTTTTACTAAAATATTTTTATTTTATACTTAGTTAACTATATTAATATATCATAAAGAAATCATATTATGACTCACTGAATTGACAGATGTAATATCTAATAAAAAAAAATTATGTAACTAATTTTTTTATAAAATTCTCCTTTATCTGTGTAGCTGTAATCCTTATAAAATTTTCATTTATCTATGTAACTAAAAATCTTATAAAATTCTTATTTATTTGTTAATAATTACTGACTTGATAAATTAAAAACTATGTTAGTAATTGAAAATACACACTAAATAAGTACCTAGAGAATTAGCTAGTCATACACCTGGTGTAACTTTTAATACACGAGCAGAGCAAAAAAAATAAGCTAGTCATACACCTGACAGCATTACATTGCACAGGCAGAGCAAATTTTCTAGCTAGTTGTACACACATGAGCAAAGGTATAACCCCAAAGGGCTATGCATTCAAAAATACGACTCAAATTCTCTATATGTGCCTGAACGAGTCCAGAAGACTTAAATCTAAATCTGTAACTAAATAAGGAAGGATACATATTAGGTGATTTAAAAACTAATAACTAAAATAAAATTTCTATAATCACAATGTAGATTTATAGTTCAACTAAAATAATTAGCTAATATCAAAATAGATATTACTATAACTTAAGTTTTAAAACAACATTTATTAATTTAAAGAGGAAACTAAAATTTATTTCTTTATAACTTTGGAATTAGTTAACATAAATTATATCATATAAATAATATTTTACTTGCAATACTGCAGGTAAAAAAATTCTTATCTTTTTGAAAAATATAAATATACGTAAAATAAATAAACATATTATTCCACTCACAAAATTTTATGTGCATTAATCTATTCCAATGCAAAGCGTCTTTTCTATAATAAAGGGTTTCGACTTATAAGCTCGAAGCAGATTTTGTATTTATTGACTCAAATTATAGATCATTTTTTTCTAAGGTCCTAAATGATGACAATAACAATTTAAACCCATAAAATAATATAAATCTGAATTTAAGTCATAATTTAAAGCTTAAAATTTTTCAAAACCTTTTAATTTTGACCATTATTACTTAACTAATTTTTCTTATACATCAAACGATGTCCACTTACCATCAAAATAAAATATATCGCTCTTGGGATATAATTAATTATTAAATAAAGGAAATAAAAATTTATACCCTTCAAATCTAAATAATATATACTCTTAAAATTGAATCATTAACCTAAGTGAAAATAGATATTTACTGAATTTTTTAAAATCATATACTAATCTAAAAATCATGAAACTATTTCAGAATTGATCATGATATAGAAATTAGACCACAATAAATCATTCAAGGCAAATTCATTGAGAAAATATTTCAAAACGAATTTTATTTTAAACATATCAAAATTTGCCAACAAATTCCAACAATGAGATAACATATTTTAGAATATCATAATAATTCCAATATGATGAGTTAAATTATGATATTTAGATATGTTATACTAGACATCTAGAAATAGCATTTTGCAAAAAAAAACCATAGTTGTCTAAAATTATTGCTTGATTAAATTTAGTTCATTATTTTTTCATTTTGCATAAATAGAGGATTCTTATAATTTCATGGTTATTTTTAAAAAATTAATAAAATTTGAATTTATGAAATTTTAAAACAATTAAAAGTTTTACATGACTGTAAACATGTATAATGTAATATTCTCCAAATATTTGGACCAAAATCACACTAGAAAATTTTACAAAGTTTTAGTCTAAGATACTAACACGAAGAAAACTTATAGATCATTCATAATTCTTTCTCTTATTTATATAATCATTCTCAATTTCAAAAAACTGTCATCAATTCTTTAATTTACTAAGATTTTACAAATTAAAACTCAACAAAATCATATAATAAATTAAAGAATTAGAAAAGGAGTTAAGAAATACTTATTATAATCATAAATTCCTTAAAACACAAAATTTCCTTCAATTAATCTTAAATTTCTTAAAACACCAAATTTCCTTCAATTTCCTCTCTCTCTCTCTCTCTCTCTCTCTCTCTCCCTCCTACGTTTTCTTCCTTTGGCAAATAAAGTTTAGGGTTAGAAATAAGGTATTTTTTTTAATATTATTAGGCTAATATTTATTATTCTCAAATTAGCCATAATCTTTTCAAAATATTATAACTTGATCCTAATAAAATAAGTTTTAAAACTTTATAAATTAACTCAAATATTGGATCATAGTCTCAAAATATAATAATCACCGTACAAACACTGAGAAATTTTTACAACCATACTTCGCGATTATTACAATTCTCTCTGCCTTAAAATGTGGTGACCGGGTATTATATATACTACTTGGCAATGACTCACACTACTTAACAATGATTTACACGACTTAGTAGTGAACTAAACTACTTGACATTTCCTTAATAACCAAAAGTATGATAGAATTTCAATTTTGCATCAACTTGTTAACAACTAAAATGATATCCATACAGTAATGAAATCAGTTGTGTGTAACATCAAATAATAACAACACAGACATGAATAATAGTACAACCATTCCATCTGTAATCTATCTCCTTTGGAAGTTCAGCTTTCCAATGAAGTAGGCAAAAAGGGAAGCAATGACAATGGGAAAGATGATAAGAACAACAGCAACAACACCCAAAAAATTGGGGTCAAAACCAAAGTAATCTTTCAAGAACGCAGAAACCGTTTTAGTTTCTCCCAATGCTGATATTTCTTTGTTAATGTCTCCATATTGCGAAGTTAGCATGCCATTTAACGCCCAAGACGTGGGACATAAATAATACAACCAGATCCACCACTTTGGAATGTGCTGCATAAAACAAGAATTCACCATCAAGTTCGTTTTCCACGTAAACTTCTAACATGTTCAAATCAAAAGAAAGTCTCAACTACGTACATTTCCATGTTTTTCAAAAACAGACTTAACCTAAATAATGTGTTTTAAGTCTACACCACATTGTTTTCTAGACGATGTTGTCTAAGTCGGTCAGCATTTTAAAAAATACAAAGGTCCGCACAAGAGAAGGATTATCCAAACCAAAGTTTGATGTGTTGAACGAGTAGTTTTTATTAGTTTGAAGCTTACTGGTTTTGGGACAATGAATCCAGAGAAGAGATTGAGCATTGTGTAGGCAGATGAAGTCACAATAGCAGCCACTTGAATATTTGGAGTCAAGGAAACCATCAGCATCCCCAAGTAGTTGAAGTATAGCAGTGTACAGAACATGCCATAGAACGACCAAAAAACCTTATATGTTGACCAGTAATAACCAATCATCGGATATGTGATGATCACATATATAAATGCTTCAATGAACAAGTATGGAACCTCAACTAGCACCTGCAATTTCAAATTGTAAGCTAACCTAAGAAAAATACAGAGTTGCTCGCTATTTGCATAGAAATTACATCAAGGGTTTGTATTTTAGGACTAAAGTTTGTGAGACATTTGAACCTGTGCAAATGAATAGGCCCACGAGGAGTACATTCCTGCAAATTTTTCCCGGTATAGAACTGTCCGCTCTGTTGCTACAAATGGTAAAACTGAGGAGCAATTGTTTATGCCAAAGAAGATTATTGCGGAGTACAATGAACCGAGTATATTGAACAGGTCTTGCTGGTTATTTCTGACAAAAAGAAGCAGAATATCTGTCAGAGAGTTTGTTGCTTGAGAATGAATCAACAAGATAAAGGAATGAGGATTCAATCTTTAAATTCAAAAAACAAAGTGATTGTGTTGACTGACATTTGCTTTCCGTGCTGCCAAAACAGTATGCCATAGAGCAGAGATGAAACAAGTATAAAGATTATGCGTATCAAGTTGTAGGAAGGACTTCTCCAATAAGACAAGTTCTGCTTCCACAAACATGCTTTGAACTGCTCCCAACCATTCTGTGCAAAACGGGTCGGGAAATCCAAGTCCTTTGAGCCAGGAGATGGTGAACTCAGTTTCTTGATCAATTCTTTGTTGTCCCTAGAGTCAAGAAGAGCCAAAGAGTTATTATACACCAAATATTGGAAATAAACTGGTCATTTCAAGGGCCCCCCAGAATTTCTACTCACTGATTCAAGGCTGACTCCCTATAAATTTGAGCAAAATCAACCCCAAGTTCAGTCTCTGCTGACTTAGAAGTAACCTCTAACATCCATGTCGCCGGATTGTAATTGTCCTTAATCTTGGGCACCCCGGGGATGCTCTATTGCGACAATCAAAAGGAAGCAATATCGGGATCAGTGATTTTAGTTTTGCATAGACAATATTTGCTATTTATGGAATGAAAAGATGGAATTATTGAACTTCGGCCATGAAATTTGTTGAGTAAACCAACCTCAAAGTACTCAATAACTCTACTTGAGTGCTGACCCAGTGGCCCAGTATAGATCATGCGTCCTCCAGTTTTCATTAGAATCAACTGCAGCAAGAACAAGATGCATTAGAGTTGTGATCGTGCCTATATCATTTAATTTCATAAGTTTTCATCATACAGAAACTTGAAAGAATGGCCTGTCTAATTCTAAATCCATAGACAGATCTAAATACAAAATCAAATCATTGGTAAATTATAAAAGACCTTTTTATTTATGCTTATTTAAAGAGTAGGCATTAAGCAATCACCCAATTATATGGCATCCTCAGAACACACCCCGAGATCACCTAGTAGAGTGTTATAAATTGAAAATGCAAAAAGTCATTTTTAATTCTTGTGAAAGAGGTGAGGTATAATCTTACATCATCAAATGCCTCAAAGATGTCAATGCTTGGTTGGTGGATGGTGCAAACAACTGTTCTTCCAGTTTCAACAACGTTCCTCACTGCTCTCATAACAATTGCAGCTGCTCTGGCATCTAAACCTGAAGTGGGTTCATCCATAAAGATGATAGAAGGGTTGGCAACAAGCTCCACAGCTATAGTAAGCCGTTTACGTTGCTCAGTTGATAAACCACTAACTCCTGGCAAACCCACCAGAGAATCTTTAATCCCATCAAGCTCAATAGTTTCAAGGACTTCATTTACAAATTCCTGAAGAAAAAGTCAATAGAAAAAATTCAGAGCATTGAATCTCAACGATCAAAGAAGACCAACTGTTCAATTGAGCTACAGAATTTTATCATACAGCTTTAGTTTCTGAATCAATCTGAGGTGAAAGTCGCAACCAAGCAGAAAATATCACTGACTCTTCCACAGTAATTTGTGGAGAATGTATGTCATTTTGCTCACAGTAACCTGATACCCTAGCAAATGTATGTTGAACCTTGGGGTATCCACCAATTCTTATATCTCCTTCCATAGTACCACCAGTTTTCCTCCCAGCAAGAACGTCCATAAGGGTTGTTTTCCCAGCTCCACTGACACCCATCAATGCTGTAAGAACTCCAGGCCTAAATGTTCCAGTAATATCAGAAAGAAGCTGAAGCTTTTTCTGATTAAAACCATGCTTTCTCATAGCCTGGGATGAAAATAATAGCATAATTAATCAACCCTTTACCCATGTCTGCTAACATACATTGCTCCTTTACAATTATTTATTTAAAACTCGAAAGTAAAACAAGCTTAGCATGATTACCGGAGGCATGTCTACATAGTACTGAACATCCTCAAATGTTAAAGTTAGGGGCTCAAAAGGTAAAACCACCTTTCCTGCAACAGTGGTGAGTGACAATACTCAAAAAACTGTGAGAGGCATATATATTATCATGAAACAGATTGCAAATAGAAACGAACTACAAGCTAATTATGTTCTTTAAAATAATGTGCCAGGAAAAAAAAATTGGTCACCTGATTTAGGTCCTGTAGTAGTTTTAAGAGGAGCATCAATGGATTTCATGTCTTTGTCTGAACCACTGCTACCTTCTTTCTTATTTTGTAGTTCAAGGTACTTTTCATAAGAAATCATAGCACGAGAGTTTCCGGGAGCTGAATAAAGATCAGTGTATTCATTAGCAATGGGACATATCATTCTTATAGTTAAAAGGCATGGTTACTGATGTGAAGATGTTACGTACGCTTCAAGAAAGTCAAAGCCAAGGTAAAAACAACATTGAAAAGCACTGTGAACCCAATCAAAGCACCAACTGATATCCAGTAGAAAGAACTGTCAAAGTTTAATCCCCGGCTTTCCAGTGTTTGCCTTCCCAAGGTTGTGTTTCCAGACATTACCTGTGGATTAATTAAGCAAGCAAATGATTCATCACAATGGATCAGCAGCTCTTGTTTTTTATTAGTTAATACTAATAGACTAATTCTCTATGTGTATTCATTTGAGTAGTCAAATGTTACCCTTTGCCACCGAGGTGCAAGAAATTCATTGGCAGTCATGCCTATCTCCCCATATGTCAAAGGAGAAATCCAAAAGCCCCATTGAAGCCAAGAAGGCATAGATGCTGCAAGCCGAAGTACTAAGTGCTTAGCGCAACTGTTGGATAAATATTCACTAACATGAATACAAAGGCTATGAGAGATCTTACTTTTTGGGATAATAAAGCCTCCAAATATTAGAAGCAGTACTATAGACATACTGCCAATCGTTGTAGAAGCAACCACAGTTTGGAAGAGCGAGGCAATAGCACGAAACATAGATATTGATGTTAGGTGCACAATGAAGAGTAGAAGAAATTGCCGAAAGAACCTAATCAACACAATAAAACAGAAAACAGTTCAGAAAGTTATGTTAAATGCTTTTTGCAGAAGAAACACATGCACATATGACTAACATCCAATATATGTTACTACAAATTTTCTAATGACAAAATTCAAGTTTCTAACTAAGGACTCACCTTCCAGCCTCAGGGCTGTAACCAATAACATAGTAGGTAAGGGAGGTCCAAACAAAAGATTCCAGAAGTGAAAGTGGAACTTTTAGTATAGAAGCTGGAATAACATAGGCCCAGGCGGGGTAAAAGCACAGCTCTTTCTGTCTGTAGAAAACGGCAATTCTTGAAACTGTCATGTTCAGTTCTGGAAATCCGTCCACGAGGAGTATAACTAGCGCATAGAATAAAGAACCCAGATAATAATTTGCATGGATAACATCAACAGCCATTTGAGTGCGCAGAAAAACAGTCATTGTTATTGAAGCTATGATGACCAGCTGCAGAGACAAAACATCCAAAATTGCTTTCAGGTAAGAAGACAGTCAATTGTTCTTGAAGCTAAGATGACCACCTCGCAAACATGCAGGAACCTACCTGTGCGGATTTGAATACATATATGAAAGAATTCCTCTTCATCAAAAGAAATTCCCTTGTTGCGCAAGCTTTAAGCAGTTCCCATTTAGTTAACGAGTACTTTTTGAAGGATAGAGCATTCCTGTCACGTTCGGACTTAATAAATGGCTGCGCAAGCTCCTCATCTAGCTTCAGGCCAAGATGACATGCTCTAAACTTTGTGATGAACTGATCAACTGAAACATAACTGTATGGCTGGTCTTTGCGGTGCCAATACTGTGCTTGATCATTCCTTGAGATAACCTGGAGTAATATAAATTAGCAAAACAAAAAATTCCATTCATATAATACAAATGAGACAAATATGAATCTCATAAATCTACCTCCTGTAGGAAGTCAGCAACTCCTTTTCTTTCCGGGCACCTAAAGCCACAGTCCTCGAAGAACTGGCGAATGTAACCGCGTTGCCCATGATAAACAATCTTTCCTTCTGCCATTAGGATAACATCATCAAACAGATCAAAGGTCTCCGGCGGTGGCTGAAGCAATGAAATCAAAGCAGTGGCATCAGTAATATGCACCAAATGCTTTAGAAAGGAGACAATCTGGAAAGTGGTGGAACTGTCTAAGCCATTTGAAATTTCATCCATGAATAGAGCCCTCGTTGGCCCCACGATCAACTCCCCTGCACAACATAACATGACCAAGATGAGAATTTTTTCATAGTCTTTTGAATCAATTACAATATGAAATAACATATTTTTTAACTGTTTAACGATTAAATACGTTGAAATTTAGTAATTTAAAATTGTGTTTGAGAATAATTTTGAATTAAAAATTAATAAAGAGATAACATGTGAAAAAACACGTTAAACGAACGAGAAAGTAAGAAAAATAAAAAGTTGAAAAAGAACTGAAAATAAAGAGGGGTTTGAAATGCTCAAAAGACGCATCTCAGGGCCATGGCGCCTAGGTGACCAGGCCGTGGGACCTAGCCTGGTAGAAGCAGGGTATTGCGATGCAACCTTGGTGGTACTACGGCACCAACCCAATGTCGCAGCGGTGTTGACTGTCGATGCTTTCTCGTTTTAAATGCGATTCAATTTTTTTGAGTCAATTTTAAATTCCTTTACACGTACACTCCTATTTCAATTGAATATAAGATTTCTAGAAACATTATAAATCTTATATAAACTATTGTAAAACTATTAGAGTGGTAAGCATAAAAAAAATATCAAAAGAGAGAATAAAGAAAATGTTTGAATACTGAATGTGTAAGATTGTGTTAATATAAACTCTTAATGAACTCATTTATTGTAATATTCTTTATAATTTTTTTAGTGATATTTGTGATCATTAAATGATTCATTGGTAATTATTAATTAATAAAAAAAATTAAGAACTCATAATTTATCATAAATATAAATAAGTTATCAAATCACATAATATATTCTTATGCTTTGTGAATCATTAATTATTTTCTTCATTGTTTTGTGTGATTTTTTTTTCTATACTTAGGGGAAGACTTTGTACGTAAAATTTACAACAGAATATTTTTTAACAGTTCTTTATATGTAAAATTTAATAATTTATCTATGTACACTACCTGTGGTTAACCTTTTCTTTTGACCTCCTGAGATACCTCTTCTCATGGCATCTCCAACTAGTGTGTCAGCACAGATATCAAGTCCAAGAATCTGAAAGAAATTAAGACGAGAAGAACAGAAAATATTAGGAAGCAAAACTGTCTCAAAAGAAAAAAACAGAAGTAAAGATTTCCGCCCCGAAGCGAAATACCTTCAGAATGTAGTCTGTTTGAAGGTTACTTTTCAATCCTTCAACTGATATTGCCTGCCATAAACACAATGTCAGTCATAGTTATGCAGAAAGATTCAGACAATTGCGGGCATATGGAAGGATATGCAGTTATGCACCTTCATGTAAGCATCTACATCAGGATCCGGGAATATCCTCGCCTCCTTCTCCCTTTTAATGACTTCCCTCATCATCTCTTACAAGTGCAAACAACAAATTACTCAATTGGTAACAGATTGTGAACTTGGTATGTATAGCACCTTATATCAAAGTCACAATTTTGTGTGCTTACCAGCTCGATGTCCTGTGCCCTGACAACGTGCAGAGAAATCAATAGTTTCTCTCACTGTCATCTCTGGAATATGCAGATCATATTGGCTTATATAAGCTGAGGTTTTCTGAGGAACAAACTCATCCAATCTATAACCATTGTAAGATACTTCCCCTGAAACCTGTAAAAGGGCAAACAAAAATTAGGAGTAAAACAAAGGAAAAAAAAAAGTTTTAGGAACATTGGATACAAAAATATATATTTAATATAGAAAATTTTGACAGATGATAAAAGTCATGAAACCTTGAGAGAATGGCTTAGTTTGCCAGAGAGTGCCGACAACAATATGGTTTTACCACACCCTGGAGGACCAAGCAATAATGTCATCCTGAAAATGAGCAAGAGCCCAGGTAAGCAAATATATCACCAAACTAAAAATTCAGAGTGGCCAGTCTGATATTAGCAAGTCTTAGTATTGTAGAGTCCACCTTCCAGGCTTAATAATGCCACTGACATCTCTCAAAATTGCTATCTTTGCTTGTTGTTTTGAAGCTAACAAATTGATGAAATCCTGTCGCAAACCAAAAAAAAAAAAAAAAAACTCAAGTTACACTTTCAGACAACATAAAATTTACATTTAACATGATAATGCTCACTATAAGAACACACAGAATCTTTTTTATGGTTTAAAAGGTAAAAATCCACAAAGAACTTACGGAAAGCATGCTCTTGGTAGTGTTCCAAAGAGTGGGGAGAGGTTTCCCATGAACTACCTCACACTCTGCTTCAACAGTAAGATTCTTATATCTCACTTCAACTGTGGGCAACCGTACTCCAACTCTGTAGAACATAAAGAATAAAACATCAGTATAACACCTATAGCCATCAATATAAGCAAAAAACATGCGCATAGATGTAACTATATATGACTATTATCAGCTACATATAAGCACATATACTTGTCAATTCTTTTTCTGATTTTGTGCAGTAACCGCAGGTTATCATTTTCAATGTGTTTGATGAGCTTCTCTATGAACAAATGCCGCTCCTCAGCTCCGAGTTTGGTGATATTAACGACTCGTTTGCCCGTGGCATCTCCATCTCTAGTTATGCCCCCATTTTCATCAACCAAAGCTGTAGTAATCCGCTCAAAAGTTGGCAGTCTCTGAACCTCATCCCATTGCGGCTCATAATCATCATCATTGTTAGTAGTATCATTTTCATGCGTTACACCACGAAAACTTGACGCATAACTTCTAAATGAGGATCTTATGCTTCTTCCAATCTCTGCTAATTCAATCCGCAATGACTCTATTTCATCAGCCCCCGCCAGTTGAGCCATTATGAAACAAACCCAAAAAAGATTGAAACTAGAAAAGTTAAGAACAAATATTAGGAAGTCAGTAGCACGAGTATAGAGTACATGTGTCTGTTTTGTGTGTGTATATATATACAGATTGATGAGATAATGAAATACGTCAGACATGTCAATGGCAAGAGAATGGCTATAAATCATGCTTGTTTACACGCATAATATATCAAAATGAAATAAGAAATCTTGTAATACTTTGCTTTGACATGTATTGATTCCTTTCACATTACTTGAGCTTAAAGAATGACTAATAGCTATGAAGAAACCCTGAGATATGAACAAAGTAAGAAACAAGAGTGCATTTTATTAAAATGAAAAGCAGCAATATTCATTCAGTTTCTTAACTAAACATTGGATATAGAAAGAAGTGAATAGGTTGACTTCTTAACAAAGCTTGTAACTCGGGACATCTAATGTATATAAACAAATTGACTAGTCGCAGAAAGATTGGATTTAGCTTGAGTGACTTGGCCAACTTCCTTCTGTATGCAAATACTGCAAATAATAAATGACACAAACATCCAAGGATTTGAAATTTTTGGGTCAGGCTTTGAGTGAATCATTTGCCATGTGTAAGTAAAAGTTCAAAAAAAATTGATTTACTTTGATGCGTAGATGTTCCTGTGATTAGTTGGTATTCTAATGTTTCTAATCGCCATAATGTGATTATTTGGTATCCAAGCACCCACAACGATAGAGTTGCAGAATTGGGGTTAAAATGTTAAAATAAAAAATTAGAATTTAATAATATGAAAGTTTTAATAACAAATTTAAAATTTTTAAAGGACCGGATCATAAAATACTTATTTCTAAAAGTAAACATTATAAAAAAAAACCAACGAGTTTAAAAATTTTGTGAGACTTGAGAGAGAGGGCCATACCTCCCGGGCCCTAATTTTGGTTCACCCCTAATTGATTGGTTATTATTTTGTTGTGACATCATTTAAAATTATTTATAGAACTCAGGGATCTCTGGGCTACTATTTTGGACAGAAACAATATTTGCCAAATGGTATTTGTTACAAAATATTAGGCTCTGTTTAGAATTATGATGTTGATTTTGCAATAGAGCTGCTATGAAATAAACACACTAGTTACCAAGTCAAAAATAAGTAAGTATTTGATGATCATTACTTTTGAAATAAATTAACATAATTTTAAATATTTTTATAAATTTTTTATCAAATAATTGGAGGAAAAATTTACTAAACTTCGAAAACAGAGTTATAAGTGTACTATTAAAGTTAAGTAGAAGCACAACCATATGTAGCCTAAGTTATGCCAAGTTTCGTTTGCCACAATCAATTTCCTTTTTACAAGTTTATCTCTGGGTTTACTGCTTCAGTTTAGTACATGATCAGAAAAAGTAGCTGTTTAGGTTATGAAAGATCTCCTTACAATAAACAATTCGGATATAAGCACCTAGCATAAATCTCACATGGATATCATCCCCCATTATCAAGGAAACAACATTGGAAATCATATTCAGCACAAATGCAAGCCCCATGTCATTTACTAAATAAGCTGAATTAGTACCCATGAAGAAACAGATACACAATCGCAACTGAATTTCCACTTCACATTACAGAAAAAATGGGCTTTAGCATCTCAGATAACAAGATCTCCAAAAGTTTACAGAAATGCAGTAACCAGTTCTATAGGTACATCCACTCTGTACATACAATTTAAGGCAGCCAAATAGTTCCCTGCAAAAGAATGACGATGTCTAAAGGGTTGTTGCAGCAGTTTCATTAGATATGCAAATGAAACTACTGTCTGGTTGTTGATTACAGAAAGAAAATGAATAATTGCCTGACCAATCAGTGATTTAGCTGATATGCCCTAGTCTCAGTTACACAAAAATTTGGTGGTTTTATAGTGCTTGCAGTTGCTCCCCATGCTTAAACAGACATCAATCAGGTAATTTGTGCCAGTGGTCTAATCACTTTGAGAACCATCAGCAAGCATTTGCAGTTTCTCCAGTTCCAGATCATAAACCTTGTCGTTCATACCTTCCTTTGCATATGCCTCCATCATGATAGAGAAAGTCTTAGAATCTGGTTGGCAATGCTTCTCTTTCATCCTCTTATAAACTCTTTCCATCTCCATTAAATCTTCTGCTTTCGAACATGCAGATATAACCGCATTATAAAACGACGTATCCTCTGGTATCTGAAGCTTTGCAGCCAACCTAACACTGCTAATTACCTTATGGAAGAGCCTTGCATTAGCATATCCATTAATAAGACAACAAAATGTCTTGGTGTCTGCTTTCATACCCTCAGCACGCATCTGTTCAAATGTGTACTCCATGTGTTTTGCATCCCCCATATCTGCAAAAGCCTCAATCACATTGTTATAAGTTGAGGATGTCCAAGGAAATTGAAGCTTCCGCATATACTCCATCACAGATGACATCTTATCATACATCCTCTTCCTCCCATAAGCACCAATCAAGATATTAAATGTCCTCGTTTCAGGCTCAATACCAAAATTACGAAACTTTTCATACCAACACTCCATCATATCAACCTGACCCTTGTTAGCAAACACACTAAGGATAGTATTCATTGTCCAAACATCGGGTTTACAAGTTGAGGTCTCTAACATCCCAGACAGCACTCTCTCCATTTGATCATACATCCCAGCCTTACCATACCCACTTAACACAATATTCTGGGTGACAGTGTTTGGAGCTATTGATCTTTCATCCATATCTTGATACAAAGTCTCAACCAACTCAAACCGCAAAGCATCAACACAAGCCTTAATCAATGTACTATAGGTATAAACATCCGGCTGGCAATCAGGTAGCGTTTTCATTTGCTTAAGAGTAGCAAACGCCTCATCAATGAGATTGTTCCGACAATAAGCCGCAAGCAGTGCCGTGTAAAGTTCAGGTGTGGGCTCTATTCCATCTTCCACCATTTCATTGAAAAGCTGATGGGCACGCTGGGGTTGCCCGGATTTCCCAAGCAGAACAAGGAGCTTCATATAAGTGCCTTCTTTTGGTTGATAAAAAGGTTGTTCCTTTAGCATCTCAAACACCTAACAAAATCAACTTGTCCATAATTACGCAATCAACACACAATGATCAATTGTAATAATTATAAATAAAAAATATACACCGGTAGTTGTTTCTTGAGCATTACTATAATAAGGCTGCAGTAAGCAAAAGTTTATCTTACAAGCGTCATTTGTTAAAGCATTATTGAACATTAGTAGGGTTCAATCCACCAAAACACGAGAAACCCAGAAGCCAAAAATAACAAAACAAGATTTTTGAAATGATAAATAAAAAATATAAAAAGAAAACTAAAAGAGTGAAAGAGGGGTAACCTCAAGGGCTTGGAACCATTGTTTCTTGAGAACATGATCAGATAAGGTTTCAGCGACAGTGTTGACCCAGGCCTTGGCTTTGGCTTTGCGGTCAAGTTTCTTTTTCACATTCTTGATGGGTGTTCTCTTTGAACGGTAACTGGGTATCGATGTCTCCGATATTCCAGGGTACTCTCCTTCTTTCCAGTGCCTCTTTTTAGGAGCCTCAACTTCTAATGAAGTTGTTGCCTTTGTGACTAATGTGCAATTAACAACCTTCAGGTTTGGAACTTTGGCTGCTTTGTGTTTGGTCTTTGTGTCATGAGGAAGAGGAGAGGGAACAAATGATGACGAGAAAGAGAGATATACCGATGCCATGCCTATCAGTGAGAAGATTTCACAAATGGAACACAACAGATCTGAACTGAACTGTAAGTTGGTTTTACAAGCAGGAATTATTAGTAAATGACATTTTCACCCTGACATCATAGTCTTATATATATATGAATTTTTTTTTTTAATATTGTAACTTTTTTAGTTATTATTTTAATTTTTTAAACTAAAAAATTACTTTTCAACAAAAATATTTTTTATTGTTTATATAGTACCGGCTACAGTATTAATATTTTTACTACAATAATTTTTATTAATTAAATATTTTTATTGATTAAAATTATATTATTTATTTTAATCATATTACTATAAAATTTATATAAATAATATAATTATTTAATGTAATTAAATTAAAATAAATAAATATAATAAATAAAAAATAATTTTCATAAATAAATATCAATTTAATTATATTTTTTTATTAAAATTATATTTACTAAAAATTAAATTAAATAAATAAAAAATTAAATAAATATTATAAAAAACTAAAATATTAAAAAATATATATCACGCCCACATATGGGCGCGATAAAAAACTATCACGCCTATATGTGGGAGAGATATGTAGTCTTTTTTAAATTTTATTATTTATTATAATATTTTTATTTTATTTTTACCTATTATTTTTTATAATAAATAGTTTATTTTATTTTTATTAGTATTTTATTTATTTTATATAACTAATTTATATTATTTATTAAAAAATTTGTATATTAAAATTATATTTATTTTTTAATTATTGAAATTAATTATATTCTTTATTTAATTCAATTTAACTACATATTTTTTGAAATTTTGTAATAATGTGATTAAATTAAATAATTAAAAATATAATTAAATAAAATAAATATAATTTTTGTAAATAAATACATATTTAAATTTGAATAAATATAATTTTAAGTAAAATAAATAAGTTATAAAATTAAATTAAATTTTAAAAAATAACTGTAACATGAATATTTACTATAGTAAGTATTGTATAAACGGTGAAAGAGTATTTTATTTTAAAATTGATTTGTTTAATTAAAAAAATTAAAATGATAGTTAAAAAAATTAAAGACCCCCTTAACTTTAACTATTTTGAAAATTTTTTTTTTTTTTTTTTTAATTTTCATTTCATTTGAGCTGATGAAAAAAGATTATGTTACAATGAATCAACATTAATACATGAGTTGTCTAATTAATTTATAATTCTAATTTTTTTTTAAAAATTAATTTATAATTTTAATATTATTACTATTATATTATTATTAAAAATTCATTTACAACTTTAATTTTATTACTACTATATGTCCAAATACTCGCCATTCATTATTGTCAATATTGTTGCTGTTATATGTCCAATTACTCATCGGATCATGGTTGTTGGTTTGTTATATTTCCCAACTGTTCTACGAAAAATGAATTTCATCTGTCTGAAACAAATATATATGCATTGCCTCTGTCTGGATTACAATTAAGTTCTGCCACATCAGATTCTTATATGATGTTTATCCAAATTTTCATATCTTTCCCATGCGTGTACTATGTACCATTGAAGAAATTTGCAAAATCGTCATCTATTGTTCCTCTTTTTCGGTAATCTTAATATAATTCAACAATACATAAATTCTGTATCCCAACTCATGTGACATTATTATAAAATGACACAAATAAGTAATTATTAGCTGAAATTTTCACTATATATAATCAAAATGAACTATTTGAACACATATACAGTATTATTTCCCCCTGAAATCTAAATCCATACGAATCAGCAGGACTTGCTACATTCTTCTTTTGTGTAAGACAAAAGAAAAAGCAGAGAAGAAGTCCCGCCTACTGCCTACTGGTACTAATATGTATAACTAGCTTAGCTAGATCCATACTCGAGCAATTCCCACCTGAATGGACGGAAAATGTAAAGAACTTCAGGCGAGCTTTTGAAGAGCAGTGCCACACAAACACAGACAGCAGCAATGGCCACCATCGAGAGCATTGCAGGCCTATATACCAGTGATGTTCTCGTGTTTCCATAAGCCAGTTTATGTTCACATAATCTGCAATGCTGAGGCATCACTTTGGTTTTGGTCTTTTCAGTCTCCAAGCTAACAACTCTGAGTGATTTATTCCCATCTGATAGTTTCTGCTTGGAATTGCAGTCTGAAAGGCTACCTGGTATATCTACAACCACATGCCCACTTTCCAATGATTGCTTGTTGATTTTCCCCACATGCCCACTTTCCAATGATTGCTTCTTGATTTTCCTTTGAATTAGATGGATGTAAGAGTGGTGGCCTCGCAGGCGTGCATAATCATTTGGTGTCAAACCTGTGCTGTCACGGGCACTCTTCCATGCTTCTATTCCCACCTGAACAAGAACATTCATACCAGCACTATGAGAGAGGCTCAAACATACAAATGAGAAGATAATGTGCAAAGCCACAAACACAATCAAAGATTCAGAAAGAGTGAAATAGAAAGCGACATAAGATTATCAGAATTAAAGCAGTTCTTCTCTTTTTCTTTTTTCGCTCCCAGGAACTAAGGTCACAGATAATAAAGAATGACAATAGACCAGAAGAACATGAGTGGAGGTTGCTTATGTTCTTTTTGGGTCATTGGTTAAGTCAAAAGTTTCTCTCTTGATTACACCTGGGATAAGGATATATAGCATCTAAAAAGAGATGGAAAGGTACCGATCCAGGATCATCAGTTAAAGCATCCAGCACATCCTCAGCATTATCCCTAGTAGCTGCAGCATGAAGTGGAGTAAATCCAGCTGGCCCAATAACATCAGGTTTAAAGAGAAAGTCACTGCCAGTCCCGTGCACTAATTGCTTCTGCTCAGAACCTCGTCTATCTGACATGTTATCTGGGGCATATTGTAACAATAGTTCCACCATAGGCCTGCAATTCCTCCAAACTGCTTTGTGAAGGAGACCCATATCTAATAATGCAAGCTCAAAGGAAGTATGCTCTCCTGTATCAACTGTTCCATCAAATAGAATGCCCAAGAGTCTCTTCACTACAGCACACCAATCATGTTCCATTGAGAATTCCATAAGCCACCTGAACCGATTGAAGGGGAACAGAGCAGAGTTGGGATCCAAGTGACCCAGCCTAAACTTCAAGTGACTTCTATGAAGAAGCCAACCCATTTCATGTAAGAAGTCCAATGCTTGATTCTTGACTTCAGCCTTTTCAACCTCAGCCTTGCTCTTGAAGTCAGCAGAAATCTCAGCCGCCTCAATTGCACCCTCAAGCATACAAATCTCAGAACACACTTCCTTCTCTGCAACTATAAATGGAAAGAAGCTGCTGCTGAGACCATGGTCTTCAACCTGAGACAAAATGACCAAGACCTTGTTATAAGAAAAGTTCTAGGCATGGATGAAAGAGAGAAATAAGCAAATTTTTCTTTATAATACCAAACCCCTCCCACTTATTTAGGATAAGGAGCTACCGTTTTTGTTGAAGCAGAAGCAATCAACCAAGCAATAAACCCAAAGTATATAGTACAATCGAAGCAATTAAGAAATCTAGAGAGAGAACATAGAAGAACAACATACAGAATTTACACGGTTCGATAACTTGTTTACGTTCACAGTGGATCAAGATCACACTCTTTTATTATTGAATCACAAAGCACTGACAAAGTATGCCTTTTACAAGAAAAAAACTCACTTTCTCTTGTAAACTAAGGGTTTCTCTCACTAAAAATCACAGAGAATGCTATGATTACAAAGATGTGTTTACAAGCCAATAAAGTGGCTTTATATAGGCTTTCGGACGACCTAGGTTAACCCTAAATGTGTAGGAGACGTTTTAGGAAGAGTTGAAATAAGTAGGAGACGAAACAAGTCAAAACAAAACGGGAAACTATTTCCCGCACCGAGCGTCACGGCTCCCACTCCCTGGAGCCACAGCGCTAGTCTCTTGGCGCTGCGGCGCCCACTCCTTGTGCCGCGGTGCCTATGCCTAGGCACCACTTTCTCCTTTCGTCCTCCTTTCGCGTCCGTCTTGCTTATCCATGCATTCAACACACTTAGCTTGCTCTCCAAATTATATCCCAATGATTTTTAATTAACTTTCTCACAGTTTTCATATTCTATTTTAAAAGAGGGTTGCGATACCTAAGACCAATATTTTACTTTGAAAGAGTTGATGTCTTATTTAAAAGAGTAAACTAGCATGTGATGAACAGGGTCAGGATACCTAACCGAAATATTTTGAAAAAGATGATATCAACATCTAGAACCCTATACCCATCTCAATTCTCAAAGATTAATGATGGTAAATATAAGATTTTTGAGAAAGGAGGGAGGATTTGGGAGAAGGATCTTCTTTTTTCCATTTTTTTTCCTCCAGAGTTTTCAAGGTTATAATCCATATTCTGTTAACTCAGCCAGCAGCATACAAGTAGTCTAATTCAACTTGACTATACCATATTTATTTGATATAATGCCTTAGCAGAGTTCAGACTAAAAAGCCATGCCACAACATGATCAGGTTTACAGACCTCAATGAATCCTCTCCCAGAAACATCTGGTACAGAGCACGGGAAGCTCAGGAACTGGAGCTCATCATTCTCATTAACAGTATCAGCACCATCCATCAAGTCATAGCAAGTTTCCTGGACCAAATAATTCCCTTCTATAGCACAGAGTAACCTGAATTCAGAATATATAAAGATTTAACAGTCTTGAAGCAATATAATTTCAAGAGAAATATGGTATTAAATAAAGGAAAAGAAGCTGAAACATGAGACTCTACTCCTCCCTATATTCTACTCTGCACAAAGGCAGAGAAAAAGGTGCTGGTGTATCTGCAGAAGATGATATTCACCTCGTGGTGGAACAGGAAAGATTGAAGCCTTTAACTATAAATTTAACTCCCTCTGACGCAGAAACTGCAATTGGCTTGATGCTCGAGATCCTGCAACTTTTATGACCTTTTAGAGGTAAGGGTGTGTCTAAAACAACTTGACCTGCAGCAGAGATAAAAAAAAGTTAAAAAAGTTTTCTCCTATTTCAATGCCACTGCAGAATTCTGAATTTTTGGGCCACAACATAAAAGGGGCATTTTGGTAAGCTCCTTCAACTCCACACGCTTTACACTTAAATAGACAGACAGACAGAATGGAAGAGTGAGAAAACAAACCATTATATACAAATGCTACTGAATGCTGCACCCTAGCATATAACCATCCTGTTTTCCAAAAAGAGTCATCTGAACTATCAAGAAACCTCCTTAAACTGGAGCCCAGATCACACCAAAGCTGTATGCAAAAAGGTGATTAGGAAAATTAGTAGTCCTTTCACTAAATGAGGATCATCAAATTACAATTTTGATGGAGACTACACACACACACACATATATTCACATTTCTCAGCAATTGCATGGCAGCATACCTCATCCCATGTCGGTTTACCCAGGCGAAGATATATAGTTAGGATAATACAGCCAGGCCTTATATAGCTCTCAATGTCCGTAGGACTGTGGGATAACCAATCAAGGATCTGAAAATTGAAAGATATCTTAGCAAATTGAATTGTCTATAAGGTGAACTATCAAATAGATTTTGGTACCAAACAAAAACCATCCAAAAAATACCTGTCTTCGCAGAACAACAGGAAAATCATTGGGGTCTTTGCCAAAGAGCTTAAAGACAATTCTGTCAGTGCGACTCTGAAAATTGGTAAAAGAAAGAGTGGTCATGTGAAACAATCTTTAGAGGCCTATGTAATGATCATACACACTTGTATCAAGACATACGTTAGCACTATCAGCTCATTCATAACGCAATGCAAAACCATACTCTCTTTATAATAGAAGAACTTCAAAAAATAATCCAGTAAGATAAAACATTTTTGATATAGAAAATACAGAAACACAAAAGAATCAATTTATGAAGTTAGGTTTCTGCTATAAACATTGGTTACTCCTGAAATAGAAAACCAACAAATTTGAGCACTCTTCTCAATATCACCATATCAAGCGAAAGGTCAAAGCAAAGAGATGCACACAATAATAATATACCTGAGCCTCTCCACTGGAACTAGATGGTGACTGGCTAGAAGTTGAATCTGAGTTAGCACTTGTCTGAGGTGGACTTGACTTGTTAGTACCTGGTTGTACCCATAGAGGGGAATATAGAAACCCAGTCCCTTGATTTATAGGGGCATGAGACCTCTCTAGGTTCTCATTATGGTCTTGAGAATCATCATAAACATTATTCAAATCAATATTACTCATCTTGCTCTTCCCAAATGTAGCCTCCGGTTTGACCGAAAGGCTGCCTCTTGATGGAAACATCTCTGTGGACTGGCAACAGGATGGAGCTTGTACACATCCACTCTGATCATCATGGGTACATATTCTTTGTTGCATCAAATCAGAAGCAGGTACAGCCCCAGATTGGTGCACAGATCTTGGACGATCTGAGAAATCGATGCCATTATCTATCTTATGGGCTGAACCAGAAGGTATAGCAGGTTCAGGACCATTGGCAACCACATCTGATACTTTTTCAACATTCCCATTAGACGTCCCTGCACTTTGCAAGCCTTGAGATCCTTGCAGCAAGCCAGATATGTTTCTTACATTATTTGTACCAACTAAACCAGCCAGGTTCCTGAACAGATGCGAAAGCAGATCCTGATCCTTTGTTTGATCAGAGTTATTTGCTGCAATTCACATAGAGAAAAAATCTGTGCAGTCAAATTTGTATGTTAAATGACATATAAAGAGTGTTGAAGCGGAAGCAATCAAACAAGCAAAATATCCTAAGTAATATTATATAGAAACAAGAAAGAATCTAGAAAGAGAAAGGTAGAAGAAACTACACACAGAATTTACGTGGTTCAACAATTTACCTACGTCCACGGCGGATCAAAATCACACTCTTTTATTATTGAATCTCAAGACACTCACAAAGTATGCCTTTTACAATAAAGACTCACAAAGAAAACACTCTTTCTTGCAAACAAGAAGTTTTTCTCACTAAGAATCACAAATAGATCATTAAACTCACAAAGATGTATTTACAAGCTAAGAGAGAGCCTTTATATAGGCTCACAAAGATGTATTTACAAGTTAAGAGAGTTATTTGCTGCAATTCACATAAAGAAAAAATCTGTGCAGTCAAATTTGTATGTTAAATGACATATAAAGAGTGTTGAAGTGGAAGCAATCAAACAAGCAAAATATCCTAAGTAATATTATATAGAAACAAGTAAGAATCTAGAAAGAGAAAGGTAGAAGAAACTACACACAGAATTTACGTGGTTCGACAATTTACCTATGTCCACGGCGGATTAAAATCACACTCTCTTATTATTGAATCTCAAAACACTCACAAAGTATGCCTTTTACAATAAAGACTCACAAAGAAAACACTCTTTCTTGCAAACAAAAAGTTTTTCTCACTAAGAATCACAAAGAGATCACTAAGCTCACAAAAATGTATTTACAAGCTAAGAGAGAGCCTTTATATAGGCTTTAAGACGACCTAAATTAATCCAAAATATATAGGAGTCGTTTTAGGGAGTCCTGAAGTAAGTAAGAGACGAAAACAATTTGGGAAACACTTCCCCGCGCTGGGCGCTGCGACGCTAGAACATCCCGATTGGTTGCCGCAGCTCTCAGGTGCTGTCTGGGGCGCCGCGGCACCCACAACCTAGCGTTGTGGTGCCCATGCCTGAGCACCACCACTTGCATCTTTTGCCTCATTTCGCGTCCATCTTCAATCCTCGCACACCCAACGCACTTGGGTTGCTCTCCAAATCATATCCCGATGGTTTTTAATCAACTTTCTCACAAATCCCCTCCTTGATTCAAAATCATTCACAAAGTATCTCGATCCCTCATCTCTGCATCTTCGGTCACCCACACAAAGTAGTGACTCCCGTTAAGTCCTTTCATAGGATGAACTTAACCGAGACAGTGAATTAATCAACATATCAACAGGATTTTCAAACGACGCTATCTTCGTTAGACTAATTTTACCACTTTGAACAATCTCTCAAATGTAATGAAGCCGCACATCAATGTGTTTAAACCTTTTGTGAAACACTTAATGCTTGCTTAGGTATATGGCACTCTGGCTGTCACAATACACACCGATGTTCACATCTTCAGTAGCCATTACCTCCGCGCATATGCTTATCAACCACACGGCCTCTTTAATAGCTTCACCAATAGCTATGTACTCCAGCTCTGTGGTAAATAGTGCAACCACATGTTGTAGAACTGATCTCCAACACACATTACACCCAAACATTGTGAATATGTAACCTATCAACGATCTTCTCTTGTCTAGATCACCTATATAATCTGAGTCTACGTATCCTCTTACCATTGCACTGTTGTCCTCATCCCTTTTATACATCAACCCGTGATACGACATCCCTTTGAAATAACTCAAAATATACTTCATTGCAAGCCAGTAATCCATACCCGGATTTGCCATATATTTACTCACCACACTCACCTCTTTCCCGGACTCTACAAACCCTTGCGACTGTGCCATGTAAATCATCTCTTCAAGCTCTCTATGCAAAAAAACTGTCTTTACATCCATCTACTCTAGATATAAATCAGAGTTTACACACATTACTAACAAAATCCTAATGAATGTGTGTTTGACGATTGGAGAGAATATCTCATGAAAGTCTACTTCCTCCCTCTGAGTAAAACCTTATGCAACTAACCTAGCCTTGAATCTCGTAGGCTCTATCCCTGGTATCCCCTCCTTCACCTTATACACCAACTTACACCCAACTAGTTTCTTTTAAGATCTCTCCACCAACTTTCAAGTATTATTCTTCTTAAGAGAATTAATCTCTTCTTCCATGGCCTACTGCCAATCTTTCTTGTTTTCACTCTTCATAATCTCACCATATGTTCTAGGCTCATCAAATTCAAGAGTGTAAGCAGAATTAAAAGTGTGAGCAACTAAGTCTGCTTGTGCATACCTAATTGGTGGGTTAATCGTTCTCCTTAACCTGTCTCTGGCTAGCTGGTACTCTTCACGTTTCATCTCAAGAGTCCTTTTTTGAGTGGACTTAGAGGAACTTGTCAATGTTCTTAGTTTATCTTAAGGATCTCATTGTTGAAGTGTTGATATGGGGGCATATCAGATCTCTTCTCAGGCTCTATTTTAACTTTTATTGACTCGGGTGCTGAATCTTCTTCGGGCACATGTTCTTCCTTCTCATTTTCTTGGGAGGCTTTCAACATAATTATCTCATCAAACGTCACATCACGGCTTATGATACTTCTTGATGGTGTCAAATCTTTACACCACACCTTGTATCCTTTCACTCCTTCAGGATACCCTATGAATACCCCTTTAATAGCTTTAGGTTCCAATTTTCCCTCCTTAACATAAACAAAGGCAGAGTAAACAAAAATTCTAAAGTGGTCATACTTAAGAGGGTTGTCAGACCATTTCTCTTTTAGCGTCTTAAAGTCAACTGCTAATGAGGGACTTCTATTGATCAAATAAGTTGCAGTCACTACAATTTCTCCCCAAAATACCTTGGACATCTTCGCTTTCGTAAGCATGCATCTAACCTTTTCAAGTAGGGTTTTATTCATCCTCTCAGCTACACCATTTTGTTATAGTGTTGATCTCACTGTTCTATGCTTTACAATTCATGCTTTGCAATCCTATGCTTGGCACATAATCCATTGAACTCTCTATTGCAAAACTCGATACCATTATCAGTTCTTAGCCTCTTCACCCATTTGCCAGTCTGATTCTCAATAAGAGCCTTCCAAGTCTTGAACATATCAAACACTTAATCCTTACTCTTCAACACATAGACCCACAGCTTTCTTGAATAGTCATTAATCAAACTGAGAAAATATCTAACACCACCATGAGTAGCTGTCTGAGCTGGTCCCCAAGATCCAAGTGTCTGTAGTCAAGAGTCCCCTTAGTCTTGTGCTCATCGGTACTAAACCTCACCCTATGTGCTTTCCCAAGAACACAATGTTTACAAAACTCCAATGGCTAGAACCTATCCTCACCAAATGCTTTTTGACTAAATAACTCCTTAAGATTTCTCTCGCCTAAGTATACTAGTCTAAGATGCCACAACTTAATTTGCATATTCTCATCATCTACAAAGAATAATGCAGAACCACTTACAACGTCATCCTTAAGCACATAAACACCTTTGTACTTCTCTCCTCTCATTATTACCATGAAACCCTTCAATACTCTCAAAACCCTTCTGTCGATCCTAATGGAACACTCATTCTGGTCTAAAGTCCCTAGTGAGATCAAGTTCCCCTTAAGGTCATGAACATACTTAACTTCTGTCAACTCTTTCACTCGCCCATCATATAGCCTAAGTTTAACACTATCAATTCCCATCATCCAATAAGCAATGTCATTACCCATTAACACCTTACCACAACTAATAGGCTAGAAATTTATAAACTAAGACTTGTGCGGACACATGTGAAATGTACAACCAGAATTAAGAACCCATTGTTCAGTATTCTTACCATCAATAGCGACTATAGTCTCTACACTGTCATAGTTATCATCATAAGCAAGCGCAGCATCCACTTTCTTCTTGTCTTGTGCTTTCTTCTCCGGACAGTCCTTTATGAAGTGCCCCTCTTTCTTGCAGTAATAACACTTCTTAGGAGTCCTGGACTTCGATCTTAAGCCCTTTTTCCTTCCATCTCTATATAAGGGTCTTACTCTTATAAATAAACTTTCTGTATTGCCCTCGATTTGCTTTCTTAATAGTTTTGAGTTTAATGATAATTTCACAACACTCATCATTAAACTCTCTCTGCCGTAGAGAAATGTATCAACAAATAACTCTTAGAAAGTGAACTCAGCAGGATAATCGCCTTATCTTCATCTTCTATCTTGATGTTGATAGACTCAAGATCAAGAATGATCTTGTTGAAGACATCTATATGATCTTTCATCAGCGTCCCCTCTGACATGGATAAATGATACTTCTTTATATGCAATCTGTTGGCCAACGATTTTCGCATATAAAGGGAGTCAAGCTTCTTCCAAAGACCAATCGTTGTCGTCTCACCTGTTACCTCCCTCAGTACTTCATTGCTCAATGATAAAATGATTGTACTGTGAGCACTTTCTTAAATGCCCATTCTTTCTACTTCAGTCTTAGATGACTCTAGCGTTTTCTCCTCTTTATTAGATGGAGTTACAATCTCCTCTAATGCCATGCCTAACCGTTAGACTCACCAACAACGTCTTAACCTTTATCTTTCATAAATTAAAGTCATTCGTACCGTTAAATTTCTGTACCTCATACTTAAATGTGGTCATGTCTGCTTAAAACCAAGCTCTTATACTAGTTTGTTGAAGCGAAAGCAATCTAACAAACAAAATATCTCAAGTAATATTATGTAGAAATAAGCAATTAAAAATCTATAGAGAGAAAAGTAGAAACTGTTAGGGTCGGTGCTTACGTGTCATCTCTGAATGTACATATACTTGTATATTCATACAAGTGTACATTCTCATTAAATCGCTAATACTAATCTATATAGTACCATGCAATGTGATGTTACAGACATTGTAAATCTGAAAGAGTTCGTATCAGATCTAAAGAGTTTAGATAAGAGCTCTCATATTTAGCTATGCTGAGACATATAATTGCTAAATGTTAGCACAATTAAGTGTTAGCTGGTTATAATACTCGGCAGATCCAAGAGTTTGAGCCTTGTCTAATGGGACATAGACCTGAAAATATACTAGTAATTGCATAGTTACAAGAGTTGCAATTGGGTGCCAGGAAATGCTAGTTGCGCAAGTATGTTCTCGAATAATTGTCCATGATCTATTTCTGCCGATGCGGGTCTGTCAGTGGATACCTTTATTTATATATCAGCATATGTCGTACCTATATGGTATAGATGGTCGTTCCTAGCTGACCATGAACTTGGAGCTCGTATTGACATATGGGTATCCAGTTAGGACTGGATATGGGACAGACTCACGAGAACCTCCGATAGACATTCAATGTAAACCGTCAACGGAGGGTACTCTCGAATTGAGTAGTATATATAGTCCTTTAACCTGAGTGCCACGATAGGCTTATCAGTGATCCATCATACTTTGGTTCCACGCATGTCACAGACCTTTCATGATGTGACCGTTGGGTGTCGCGCTGAATATGGTCTTATGCTTATGGAGTCCGGTGCGTACAGATATGGGATCTGTTAACTCTCATATGAAGTTAGATATCCAGATGCTTCGAGACTGTATCTCAAAAAGTCTTGTGGCTACAAGTAACCATCCCGGAAAAAAGTTCCACCAAGGTGGAACAATATGGCAAAGGAGTTTGTGCATATTATTCAATGAGATACAAGTCTGGAAATAGGATATGGATGAGCACAAGGGAATTTGACAGTGATAATCTATATCCCCAACACATCCAGGATATCATGACGAAAGGACTATACGTATGCGTTGTAACCTCAACCTACATGGTTCAGCACGCTAATTTGTATATCCGTAACGTGTGCGTAGGGCATTGCTCAATGACTCATGGAATAGTTCCATTTGACAAATCGGGCGTAGGACCTAGAGAGTCCCGCGATATGGAGTGTACTCGTTGTGCACTAGGGTAGCGTGCCGAATTAAATTGTTTAATCCAACAATATTCAGTAATTCCATAGGAATGCATGCGTGTCTGTATTTAATTGTTAAATACAACAATATGCACGTAGCGTATTGTTGATCCTCAGTTGAATTTACCCAAGTGTGGGATTTGGTGAGACTCACTAGTGGGTGAACTTCGTAACTATTCATGAGGGGCAAAATAGTCATTTTTTATTTTGATTATTTAATTATTAAATAATCAAATATCTCTCTTGTTATATTATATTATTATTTATTTTATATAATATATTATTATTATATTATATTATATATATATATATAAAGAAATAGAGAGAGAGGTGTGTGAGAATTTGGAGGCCAAATTTGGCCGAGAAAGAAAAGAACAGAAAGAAGAGAAGAAAGAAGAAGAAGAGAAGAAAAAAAAAATAAGAAAAAATGAAATTGTTTCATTTTTCTCTATGCCTCCAATTGAAGCAATGCTAGATTGCTTCAAACTCTCCATTTCTTATCCTTTTGGAGAAAATGATATAAACACACATCCGATCATTTTGGGAATTAAGAGTTAATCCCGAGCTGAATATCGAGTTGCTATTCTAGCTCACCAAGCCCACCGAGTTGGTGACTAAAACTGCTCGCGAATTGGTCTCCATGCGGACTCCAGGAAAAACACGTGTATAACATTATACGTTGAGGTGAGTTCTCAAACTTTCTTATATATTAATGCGATTAATATATGTTATTTATTGTGTTTATTATATGTTTCACGCTTCCGTTGGACTTAAATTCGTATATGATACGTATTTAGGCAATAGACACAATTGCATATGCATACACCCATACGTATTTTAGATCCGCCAACAAAAACTACACACAGAATTTAAGTGGTTAGACAACTTGCCTATGTCCACTGCGGATCAAGATTGCACTCTTATTATTAAATCTCAAGGCACTCACAAAGTATGCCTCTTACAAGAAAGACTTACAAAAGAAAATATTCTCTCTTACAAATAAGGAGTTTCTCTCATTAAGAAATACAAAGAGATCACTAAACTCACAAAGATTACAAAGATGTGTTTACAAGGCAATAGAAAGCCTTTATATAGGCTTTGAAATGATCTAGGTTAACCCTAAACATATGGGAGTCATTTTAGGAAATCTTGAAATAAGTGAGAGATGAAAACAATTTGGGAAACACTTTCCCGCGCTAGAACATCCCGCCTGGGCGCCGCGGCACCCACAACCTGGCATCGTGGTGCCCACGCCTGGGCACCACCACTAGCGTCTTTTGCCTTCTTTCGACGCTGGAAAATCCCGCCTAGGCGCCGCAACGCCCGCAACCTGGCGTTGTGGTGCCCACGCTTAGTGTCACGGACTGTTTTCGAACCGTGCGGTCTTAGACGCGTTGCGTGCTAAGCAACCGAGAAAACCACACAAAGAGAAGAAAAACAAGCACACCAAGTGTTTGCACGAATGCTTTCTATATTGCTAAAGAGAAAACAAAGTTATGAGATGATTTATACAAGTGAGGGTCTCCCCTTTATATACTAGCAGCCCTTTACAATTGCCGGTTGAGATCTAAATGATATAACGGTGTATATACAAGATGGATAAGTATGCTCTAGAATATTCCTAAATGCCATCACATATTCCTTGGAATATTCCTTTCCAAGTTAAGGTTAATAACCCTAATAAGTTATGGACTTGGCCTGGTTCTTCACCCAAGTCAGCGGGTCTTCTAGAAGTTTCGGCCCGAGATTCATTCCAGCAGTCCATACAACCTCTAGGAGGCTTTGTCGCGCACCAAGTGTTCGAGGAAATGCTTGAGAACACTTGGGGAGTGACACTAGGCACCGCCACTAGCGTCTTTTGCCTCCTTTCGCATTCGTTTTCGATCCTCGTGCACCCAACGCACTTGGTTTGCTCTCAAATCATATCACGATGATTTTTAATCAACTTTCTCACAAAGAGGAACGTGAGAAAGGAAGCAAGCGCAAACTGATCGACAGACAAATAGTTAAATGCGATTAAACTTTAAGATTATTACAGCATCTCTGTCATTTACTAAGATAATTAGCCTATAGATGTACCTGAAAATTTAAGAGAAGGAATCATGGGAGGAAAGGGTGCACTATATGGAAGTCATTATTGATTGAGGAAGATCTACAAAATAACCATCCACATCATGAAGCAAATCAGGCTATTCATTGTACTAGGCCACAATGTTCAACCTGGTGCCTTGAACAAAAAGAAAAGGTACAGCCTTGATAGAAGACAAGTCAATGTAGAAAGACTGGAATTTTACCCTCTAATTGTCTATCTTCTAACCAAGGATGTGGTTAAATAAAAGCTGCTATTATACTATAACCACTACTTTCTTTCATGTACACCAGTGGCTTGATGTTTCTTAAACATATAAGAACTCCTGTGAAGTGAACTTTATTGGCCTTAAAAAACTTTGTTAAGCCCAATTAACACAGTGATTCATCTATACTCTACTCACACACTGGTAATTAAGTATTATAAGTTTCAGCTGCTGACAATGTAATTAGATAGACCATACTCGTGCAGTGCTCAATAATTTCACCTGTAGTCACTAACCAGAATAACACAGTAGCATAATACTACTTATACAATCTATTTCCATCATCACGGTGTCTTAGTAAAGTGGAAAGTAAATAATCACCAGAATAAATACTTACAGTGCATGTTTGAAAGAATCCTGAGCAGACTAATCAATAGATAACTGCTACCCCTTTCATCATTCACGGAGCTTCCACTAACTACATTATCAGGATGTGTTTTCCTTCTTCGTTTGTTATGGCCAGCCAAACGCCTCCGACAACTCCGCTTTCCTTCGTCAAACTCTTGAAGAATATGAAACCTGCCCATAAGTATAACCAAGTTGCATCGAACTGGAGAAATTTATAACAATTTTTCTATTACATACGGTTACACCTAATTCTGGACTAATCAAATCCAAACAACATTAAGAAAATATTACAAATCGACACAACCAACTTTTTGGTTCTACCTTCATAAACAGAAAAAAAAAAAAAACAACTACTATGTTGCATATGATGATAATTCAGAAAACTAGTGAACTGCCATGTTTTTTTTTTCCAAACACAGATAATCATATAGATAACCTACTCACCTACTACATTGCTGGCAGAACCTCTGCATAACATTTCCCACAAGTGCTTTAGTTGCCTTGGAATGCATATCGCAAACCTTATGTCGTCGGTGGTAATCCTTGGCATTGCTAAGATCAGCCCTACAATCCTCCACCTGGCAAACCGCACGACTTGCAACAGTCCCTACAATCTTAGTCTTCTTCCCACTCTTTGCATCCCCATCCATAATAGGGTAAACCTGCCCGCCAAGTTTCAAATTAAGAGACCCAGCCTCATCATTATTCAGTTCTTTATCTTCAACCACCACAACCCTCCTCCTCTTCTCCAATTCCTTCTTCCCTCTCTCATTCCCAACATTGTTATCCTCCGAACAAGATGATGAACTATTTGACTGACCTCCATTTACTGGTGTTTCAGGTCCCCCGGGAAATAACTGCCTACTTCTACAATCTGATGGCCCAGAATTGAATGAACTAGCAGTAAAAAGATCACCATCCCATTTCCAATCATTCAAATCCCATTCCAAGCTCTTTTTACCAGCTGTTTCCAAATCCGATACCACCGGCCCACAGTAAGGATGAACCTTGCCTCCAAACTTAGCCTCCATTTAGATTCCACAAATACCCAGAATATCAAATAACCAGATTCCAATTCAACAAACACAAGCACAGTAAAAGAACAGAAACCCAAAAACAACCTAAGATCAAACTTTTACAAAAAAAACTAGCAGCTTCAATAGCCAGAAATATGAAACACCAAAGAATTACCTACCTATCATCCTCTCTACCTCCCAGTTAATCCAAAAACAGCACAAAAACCCAACAATGGATCCAAACAAGAGCTGCCCACACGCCCAAAACTACCCGCCAATCAACATAACAGCTGAAAACCAATCACACAAACTCCAAACCAAAGAACCCAGAATCCCATTACTCAAAAAGTTTCAAACCTTCACATCATTACAAGCTAAAGACAACAACTTTTAACTCCAACTACCTTAAAAGCACACACCTTTATGCAAAATTAACAACAAAATGAATACAGAAACTTGCCGGGAAATTGCTCAGTGTTCACTTGCAGGAGCTTCAATGCTGAGAGAACCGTAAAGAGATCACTGGAGAGAACACAAAAGAGAAGATGAGGAAATTTAGGAAAAATTGGGAAAGAGGGGAGTTTTTATTTATGTGATATAAATAAAATAAATGCGGTTTCAGTGGTAAGAGAGACCAGTACACTTTTTATTTATTTTATTGACGCAACCCGTTTGGAATCTAAGCCCCACACACCGTGACTCTCGCTATCTCTCTCCCTCTCTTTCTCTCTCACGCACACCTCCACAGTGAATTAGCCAAATTGGGTGATGGGTATACCACGTGTTGAGTCTTCATTGGCATGAATCTTCAACTACTTGTTCTGTTTTGTTGGGTTAAATTTCATGTTTTACCATGTCAGTTGTCAGTTCTCTGTACTTTTTTGCGCAAACAACTCTCACCTCGCCTGTTAAGTTCTTTTTCTCCATATAACTAAGTTGGGTGAAGTTACAGTGACACTTTGCCATTTTACTCGTTCCTGACACGTTTTCGGATTCTATAGGTTTCAACAATGCCACCACTGCTTTTCAGCTTTCCTTTGCTTATCCAAAATTTTTAAATTTTGTAGTTTTTTTTTAATATTACGTGTATATTCAATATTGTAATTATAGCTTAGTCTTATAATTCTCAAATAAAAATAAATAACTTGAAAATTCTTAGATATGGAGACATTCTCACTTTTAAAAAACCAAAACAATATCTTCCCTATTTTAAAAATATGCAAATATACGTAATCCATGAGTTGCTCATAAATAACTTAGCATTATTAATGTATATCATAAACACTATTTTTATTCAACTCTTCATTGTTTATTTTCACTTTACAATAATCATAACTTCAAAGCCTCGGCACTTTTTTTTATGTAAGGAGACCCTAACTAAAATTTTGGTTATGGATTAAGTGAATATTGATGATGGGGTGAAATCATTTTTTGCTTTTACCGACTTGCAAAGGCATAATTCACCTGGGAATGTGACTCTGATTTTTTTTCAGGTTTTAACTGTTCTATTTCTGTGGGCATATATAACACCAATCAGAGGAGAATCTAGACAAGCTGATTGAGACCATTCAACCCAGTGGAGCCTTCTCTGAATAATGACCATTGTTAATTCTTTTATTATAATGGGCTTTTGCAATTCTTAGTACTGTGGGACAAAAAGTTTGGCTCCTAGTTGCATCGCATTTAATTATGTTAGCTACACTTGTACTAGCAACATTAATAAAATGGATTTGCCGTCTGAAAAATGGTAAGCAGATTTACAGGAATCAAACTATTGAACTAACACTGTGATAGTCAAGAATATGACCAAAACTTAGGAAAGGTAGAAGGTAAGATCAGACTTTTGAGAATTTGAGATTTTATTCTTGTTGATTGGTCAAAAAAAAAAATTAGAGGTCTTAGCTCAAGAGGAGGTTATACTTCAAAAAAGCATTAGCTAACCATGAGATATTTTATATGAAAAATTTTGTTACTAAGTACTTTGCTTAATAGGTGTCAGCAAATCTGTCTTCAGAATCGAATATTACTAAATATAAAAAAGTGGCTTAACTCTTTCGGTTCCTGATATGGATTTTATGCAGGAAAATTCAGATACATGAACTGAACTTTATATTAAACCACATTTTTCAGGAGCTCACTCAGTTTCTGAAACAACCCAGCCTAATGTCGACATAATTTTTCACGAGTTTCTTTTTTAAACTTTATAACTCAAAACACATCTATAATTTTAACAGGTTTAGCGGAATATTTAAACTGGCCGAAACCCTTTTTTGGCTAGCAATGTAGAATTTAGTGGCTCGCACTAATCCGACAAGGTTCGAAAAGGTTCTCTTTTGCTGCTTGAAGTTGATGATGCTTGTGGGATGAGCATTCAACCCCAAAGTAAAGCCTTTTGGAAATGAAGTGTAGATATTGAAAACAGGAGGGTCCGAAAGTGAGTTAAAACTTGTACCAATATCAAAGCCAAAATCCACTGCACTGTTGCTGTTGCTGTTGCTGTTGCAGACCCACCATCTGAGGGTACATGTATCATTAACTTATTGATTCCATTTTGCCTTTGGGAAGGCTAGATGATAAGAATATATCCGTTGGTACAATAAGTTTTACAGAAAAAATACATTGGATCTTAGTATACATATTTTAATAATTTTAAAATTTTTATCGATAATTTTATTAGATAATAGAAAAGAGATACTTAAATTTTTTTTTTAAAAGTATAAAACCTTTTTATTGTTAAAATAATCGTTATCTAAAAAAATATATAAATAAAAATTTTAAAATTATTAAAAAAATGTTAATGTTAAGTTTTATTTTTTTTTCAAGTTTTATAGATGCCCCTCTCTCACTAAACTTAAAAAACTTAGCCAAAGTCTTATCTTAGGGACCTACTCTATTTCATGTAGGTACAAAACATGACTGGGTCATGACTCGTGAATGATTAACTCTTCCATAACTATCACTTCTCAAAAATTATTTAAAGTTGCTTTCCTCTGAAAATTCAAAAAGAAAAAGCAAACTTAGTGTAACTTTCAAGCATTTGATTATTATAATTCCATACGGGTGTTACAGCTAGAGCCTTTCAACTTATATGAGATTGAGCATACGAAAAGCCGAAATAATCTTTTTCCCACGTGTCGTGGTGTGATTGGGTGCTGGGTTGGGAGAGACCAGTGGGGTGAAACACAGCAGAGGCTTGCACAAAAGGTAACAGAGACACAAACCCTAGAAGGCAAGAAGAAACTTAAGATACAAGTCATGACAATTAATGAAAATGAATATGAATATGAATGTGAATATGAATGTGAATAAGATGCGGTCCTGGCCCTGGCAGACCAAATGGTTGGCACCCTCATGTGCCTGTTGCTGAATATGGACCAATTGAATGTATGTATTGTAAAGTTTATTAGTTCTAATATATTATATTTTAGGTAATTACCATATTCTTTTTTTTCTCTTCATCTTAGGTAAAGACCAAATTCTTTTTCTTCTCTTCATCTGAGAAAGGTTTTCGTTTCTTTTTTTTTTAATGTTAAAGCCTAATTTATGATAGATATTTTTTTTTTTATAAAAATTAAGGAAAGAAAAACTATTATATATAAAGCTTAAATTAAAATTACTTCAATTAACTCAACTTTTTACCATTCTCTCAAATAAAATAAGAAAAAAAAAGAGAGAAAGAGAGACATAAAAAATGAGGAATGATAGTTTTGAGAAAGAAAAATTCTTTTAAAAAAATTGTTCTAAAGAGATAAATTATTTTTAAGGAGAGAAAATTCTCTAAAAAGAGAAATAATATGTAACGAGAGAGTATGATTATATTCTTTATATGATTTTGAGTTATAGCGCGATATTGAGTATATTGTTCAATTCAATGCTTAAAAAGTGAACATATATTCATACAAATTAAATTATTATAAATTTTTAGTATTTTATTTTTAATTTTATTTATTTATTTATTATTATTTATTTTTAAATTTTAATTCTTAAATTGAAGTACAAATTTTTAACAGTAATATCAAAACAAAATTTTGTAAGTTATATGCATGCGTCCACTGCCCTACTAATTTATTAAACTTTATTTTCTCTCAACTTATTTCCATTTTATTATTCTTCTTCTTCGAAATCTACTTGTATTTGAGGGTCCTATGAACATTGGTCTCCACTGCTGCACATAAATGAGATACGGTCAACTAAAAGTCCCAATACAATGACACAGCCAGGAAGTTCCTCTAATCAGAATAATTAAATAGAAAAATTGAAAGAAGAAATACCCTTTTCTGAAAAGAAAAAAAATTCATTATCACATTATAAATCTGTTGACATATACATATAATATAATCAGATGATTATAGAAATTGACTGACGATCCAAAGTTGTTCAGATTGTATTTGTCATGGTGCAATTAAAAAAAAATACCATTTAAAGCAAAATATAATAAAGAATTGATGTAGATTGGTCCCATTAGGAAAAGTAAGTTGGCTGGTAATGAGAAATGAGAAATGAGAAAGCAACAATGAAATGAAATGAAACGGTGAATGGATTTTAAGATTTTTTTTTTGTTTAATGCAAAATTATTCTTCATTTGTTGCCAAAGTTTGGGGGGTCACCTAATTTTGTTTGGGTCATTTCATTTCCCTTTTTCTTTACGACCCAAAAAAAATGTCAATGTGAATTCACAAAAGTAAAAACTTGTGATCAATAAAATAAATATTATGACCAAGTAAACTTAAATCAAAATGGGATATATTCCAAGGTATGGAATTGTATTTGGCTTTTGGACATTTAATATTTGCATCAATAAGGACCATGTTAGGTTTCCTAGATTTATTGTCAGTCAGTCCAAATAATTTAAATACTATTTGTGAATGATATATTTAAATTCTTTTTATAATATATATAATGTAAAATATAAATAAATAAACATAAAAGATTCCATTGTTGTATTGACCTTGGCAGGCTACTTGCCCTGTTGAGTTTTGAAATTGAAAGTTTGAATTTTAATGATATTGTTAAAAAGTTTTAAGGTATTATCCATGTATAGGCTTTATCTATGGTAAGACTTTGCCCAAAACAATTTGAAATTAGCAAGTGATATCTAATAACGAGACCTAATCAATTATTAAAAGGGGAAGAATAGATCAATTCAATCCTTAGCAGAAAATGATTTTTTTTCTTTCTTTTTTTTCCTTTTATTTTTAAGGATTAAATGGTGAGAAAAAGCCCCACCTATGAAGAGAACATTGGTATTAACCCCAACTAAAATCAAATTACCAGCTTATGAGTCTATGGCTCGGCCCATTAGTAATGCAATTGTATGGGCCTGGAACCATTTAAGCCTTTGAGTCAAGAACCAAGACAATGGACAACTCAAACTCATGAAATTGTCATATGCCCACATCTCCTTGTTAGAGATTGGCAAAATAGTTTAGAGTGAGTGGGCTATAATTTTAGGGAAACGTTTAAAAATAATATTTTTTTTTTTAGAGATTATAAACTTTTTATAATAAAAAATTATTTAGTTAAGAAGATAATGAATAAATAAATTTATTACTGTAAATAATATAATTAAAAAAAATTGTATTTTGAGTCACAAAATAAAAAAAAATTATTATTGTGCAAATAGATCCAAAAAAATATTTTTTATAGATTGCAAATAAATAATTTTGTAAAGCAATCTAAAAAAGTATATGAAAATTATAAAAAATAATAAAATTGTTAACAAAAATTGAGGATGAAGCCCAAAATTTCTCGCACCTCGTATGTGAGGCACAGGGAGGGCCTCGTTCCCCACCTAGAGCGTGCAGCGTGGCGAGAGAAGGGACACCTCGCTCCCTCTTCACACTACGAGGCAAAACACGTGATCTTGTCATTAGGATATGACTTCGACCTTTTTCTTTAATAAAAAAGCGAGGTAAGGCGCTTGACCTTGTCATTAGAACCTGGCCTCGACCTTCTTTTTCGATGTTTATTGTCGAATTTTGTTCTTTTTTTTAATCCTTTTTTGTCATTTTCAATAAAAAAAAAATGTTAATTTATACTACTTCAACTTTACTCATTTTAACTAATTTCAAAGTGTGCTTTTGATAAAAAATTTCAAAAAGCTTGTAAGAGAGAGATGCAAAGATATTTCAAAGATAAAATAATTTAAAAATTAAGTGTTTAATTAATAAAGTTCATAAATGTATTAAAATGCTAAAATAGATTTTTGCTTTAAAAATTTGATTACTTTTTGGACATTTCTCATGATTTTATTTAGTGTCATATGTTCAATGTTTATCATTAATTTTAAAAATATAATTTATTAAATAATACAGTTCCCCCTATTTTATTTTGTATGGGATGCGACGCAAGAAACAATTTAAATCGTGCTTGATTTTGACACTAAAAATATAATTTTGATTTGAAATTTGATTTTTTTCTTATAAATAAAAAACAGAACATCCGACTTCAAGATCTTGATGTTAATTAAGAAGTGTGATTATCACTAAATTATGCCTATAGTTGCATAAATTTGAATATATTAAAACATCTAAATTTGCTTAAAGATAAACTTCAATTGTTTAGTTATACTTAAACTTTAAACAAGGTTGCGCGTTTTAATGTAAGTATTTTGCTGCTTGTGATAAGAGCAAATATACGAAGAAAGAAATAGAATGAAATGAAGAGAAATTGTGAAAAGAGCAAATATAGGAAGAAGGAAAAAGAACGAAGTGACGAGAAGAGAAAGAGGGAAAAAAAAATGCTTCTTTCATATTTTAGACATTTTATCATTTAAAAATTATTGAATATATTTTTTTTAAAATATAATTTAAGATATTTAACATTATTATTTTATAAAAAGTGAAATTTAAAATATTTTATTGTTGACCTTAAAAAGTGATTCTTTGGATTAACGAGTCTTAAATTTGTTGAGAGAGAATTAAACTTTAAGTCTCGTCTGGACTGAATCAATAGGTATAAGTTTGAGTTTCATATTTTTCACGAATTGTGGAGAGGGGCCTGCAATGACAAAACGCACACAAGCTCAAAAGCAATTTTGTCGGAGTGGGTTCCAACGAAGACGCTCTGATACTTAAGTTAGAAAGGTGGGTTTTGCTCTCTTATAAAATATCACAAACTATAAATACTTTTTTTTTTTTGGGTTTTATGGAGATTTTTTCATTATCATCTGTCATGTCTCCTCTTTTTTTTTTTTATAGCGATGACCTTTCAGATATTTTTTTAGACTTTTCTCTGCAGTATTTATGTCTTGCACTAAATATTTCCTGCTATACTTCTTACACATGTCAAATATTTTCGTATTGTTCATATTTTCGTATTGTCCCCTGACATACGCCAAATATTTTTTTACATATTTTGTCTCTATTCTTACTCCATATCAAATGTCACTTATGATGTACTAAATATATTCTTTAGATTTATCTTCGCCGACGTTTTTTATTCAAATAATGCTTATTTTGGTTAGTCTAAATAAGTATTTGTTCGACCGCAATCGCAATAGAGTCAGCATATGCCGAACAACTTCATCATCAACCAAACAAATTTTTCACATCCGAATCAATTCTATTATTCTCATGGATTCAAGCCTATTGACTATTATTTCTGAACCTGCTTTAGTTGAATTCTAAGCTCCTGGATATCAAAGCAGAAAAAGGGAGATTTGCAGGGAGAAATATTTATAATCATAATTGATAATTCATAACGAAAGAACGTGGATATCAAAGTAGGATAAATTCCATGCCATTGTCGGCTAATTCCAGTTTCATCTTCAAATGTATATGAAAAGTTACTATAATATTCCACTCGACTGATCAGTCACCTCCTCCTAACTCTTTTTTAGCTCATCCTTGTTGTCAAAATGCAAAGTGCCAGCCAGCCAGCCAGCCCTTTGTCCTTTTATTTAAATGATTTTCATGTCCTTTATCATTCTTTCTCATTAGGGTTCTTTCTGCTTTTGTTTCTTTTGTTTTGTTTTTTCTCATATTCTTTCCCCTCACCCTCAGTGTCCAAACCTTCATTTCCCCTATTACCACATTTTAAAAGAAATCTTAAAGATCAAAACAGCTGAAATGAAGTAAAATAAATAAATAAATGATTAATAATTAGTTGAAGCAAACAAGAAAATAAAAAAAAGGAAATGAGAGCTACTTTATAAAAGTAGTGTACATACTTAAATTATTTGGTAATTATTATTTCTCCTTTTATTAAACATTAATAGAATCATTCAATAAAAATATATTATTTGTCTAAATTTTTATTTATTTATTATTATTAGTGTTGTGTTGTGATAAATTAAAGAATGTATATGTTATAATTTTATTAGATGAACAAAAAAATAATGTGGCGCCTCTTTCATGCAAATATTTCTTACCAAACAAATCATTAGAGGAAGAAGATAGAAAAAAGAAAATTAAAGCAAAGCAGCCTAATGGTAGGTGATATAAAGGATATTAAATTTCATATAAGAAGCTAGGTCAATCACAATGAACAATTAAATGAAATTGTTTGAAACTTAAAACTAAAAGTCAGTCAAGGCCAAAGAGGAGTAAAGACTTTTTCTTCTTCTTCTTATTTATTTATTTTGGTAATAGATTTTGGAATTACCAAGTCAAGCAAAAACCAAAGAGAGAGACAGGGGCAAACTCATTTTTGTAATAATATAATTTTGGCAAAGACTTTACAAAATTTTTCACGGCACTTTTCTATCCTGCGCCTCTCTGAATCTTTGATCATCCTGGCACAACTTAGCCACCATCCTCTTCATTCATTCAATCACTTTCTTTAATCTTTGCTTTGTGTTTGTTTGTTGCCTCTTCTATAAGTGTAAAACGAAAACAAGAAGAAGAAGCATCATCAGCAGCAGCTTGAAACCGGGGCTCAGTAATAAAGGTCAGAATTTTCACTCTTTTGATTCTTGTAACTTTGTGTTCCAGGCTTTGGTTGTCTTTTTTAGACTAGGGTTTCACTTGTTTTCTTCTTTTGATGATATTTTTCTATGCTTCCTTTTTTTTTTGTTTGTTTAATTATTGGTTTTTATTGGTTCAAGAGAAAACAGAGCAAATGAAATAAGAAAAAGGGTCTTTTTTTTTGGTTCTGTACAAATAGCACAACTTCTAGCTAAAGTTTCATCGTTTCTTTTCTTGTTTTGATTGATGAAGTGCTAGTTTGACACAGATTTTTTTTTCCTTAAGAAAAAAGAGATAGGTAATGATGCGTTAAATTGGTATGAAATTCTGTCACTGGTTGGAATCTAAGAATCATCACCAAATAATCATTGATTCATATCCTATGCTTCTTGTGTTAAAATTCAAGATTAAAGAAATAAGATAAAGATTCTAACTCTGTGACATTTGAAAATGGTTTGATTCAGTCATCATGATTCTGATATTAGATGGAACAGTTGATTACTTATTAGGAATTATGTAGTATCGTCTTATGACCTCAAGTTGTGAAACTTGACTTAATTGTCTTTTAGTTTGATAATCTTTTTTGAAGTATTGAAACTCAAGTTTTGAACAAATGAACTCCGTTGGTGATCCTGCATTTTCTAAATTTACCTTAAAAAATAAAAATATT
The DNA here is from genome assembly GCA_946807835.1 of Ailanthus altissimus. NCBI lineage: Eukaryota > Viridiplantae > Streptophyta > Magnoliopsida > Sapindales > Simaroubaceae > Ailanthus > Ailanthus altissimus. Next base: position 26,602,264 of record OX327703.1, on the reverse strand, counting down.
TTGTTTTATCCAGTGCTTCCTTCGTTGAGAAGAAACAATCATGGTCTGCTTTGGCTGTTGTGAAGAAGATGATTTTCGTAAAGCTTCTGAAAACGGAATTGTACCGAATTACTCAGCAAGTAACCCTGGAGGTAATTATGTGAAAGAAGCTCCACCAATGGCAACAAGAACTATAAATGTTCAACCTATAGAAGTTCCCGCCATTTCAGTGAATGAGCTGAAGGAGAAAACAGATAATTTTGGTACAAATTCTTTAATTGGTGAGGGCTCTTATGGAAGAGTGTATTTTGGTGTTCTGAGAAGTGGGCAGGCTGCAGCCATCAAGAAGTTGGATTCGAGTAAGCAACCCGACCAAGAATTTCTAGCACAGGTTCAGCCTACGAAAATATTTGATCTCCAATGTTTCTATTTTGCAACAATATGTGCCACTTTCTCACTTAGATTGAATTGTTGACACATAACTTTGCAGGTCTCCATGGTATCAAGACTTAAACATGAGAATGTTGTCGAGCTTATGGGTTATTGTGTTGATGGCCCTCTTCGTGTCCTTGCCTATGAGCATGCTTCTAAAGGATCTCTTCACGATATTCTTCATGGTAAGTTTTACCATATTGTTTGACTCTGTTCTACGAATACTGTCATAGAACATTATAAACCCCTTGATTTATAAATTTTGGAATGACTTCTTTTATTCCTTGGTAACACAAATAAGGTTTTTGATTTGTGGATGTAGGAAAGAAGGGTGTAAAAGGAGCAGGGCCTGGTCCAGTTTTATCATGGACACAAAGAGTTAAAATTGCTGTTGGAGCAGCAAGGGGACTTGAATATCTACATGAAAAGGCGGAGCCTCGTATAATCCATCGTAATATAAAGTCCAGCAATGTACTGCTTTTTGATGATGATGTTGCTAAGATTTCTGATTTTGATTTGTCAAATCAAGCCCCTGACGCAGCAGCACGTCTTCATTCAACGCGTGTGCTTGGAACCTTTGGTTATCATGCTCCAGAGTAAGCTCTTCTTTTGCCGTTTAAAATTTTTGCTTTTCATCTTTCTTTATCCGTGTCTCATAAAAATGAAAAGTTCAAATTCTTAATATGTGATTATGTTCCAACCACTAGTTAGATACATAGAAAGCAAGGAAAGATGAGATTGTTTGAGAGTTTTCGCCTGGGAAATATCCCGACACTGATAATGGCAATCTTTTAATATATCTCATGTTGTTAGTGATAAGAATGTGTGTATAAATCAGAAGAACCAATAGAGTGAATACTAGGTGATGTACTAATGTATCAAGAAGGGAAAAGAAATTTGGGTTTGTAATATATAACATTTGGAACCCATCGGTCTTTTTCTCGGCGTCCTAAAACTTGGAACATGATGCAGTGATGGATGGTTATCATGGTATTTAGTACCCAACCATCAAGCATGAGATTATTTGTGTGGAGACTTCAAACCTTGATTTTTTTTCAATTGTCTTCCTTGTAGTTGTTACTTGCATAGCACCCAAGGATGCTTTTGCTAATATTCTAACTTTTTATGGCAGATACGCTATGACAGGACAAATAAATTCAAAGAGTGATGTTTACAGCTTTGGAGTTGTCCTGCTGGAACTCTTAACTGGGCGGAAGCCTGTTGATCATACTCTACCACGTGGACAACAGAGCCTTGTAACATGGGTACAAACTTCATCTCATTTTCTTTCCACCAATGAATTCATTTCGGTGCATGCATATTTGTCATTTTCAAATGATTGCTAGTTAATTCATTTTCAAATGAATTCATTTAGGCAACACCAAAACTCAGTGAAGATAAGGTGAAGCAGTGTGTTGATGCTAGACTACATGGAGAATACCCTCCCAAGGCAGCTGCCAAGGTAAGGAAGACAATCTTTCAGAGCATTCCTGTTTCAGAGTCCTCTTCTGATACTATTGGAGAAACTTTTTTCAAGTGGATATTTTTATTCAGTCCTTTTAATCAGTTTTTATTATTATTATTATTAATTACTATTATTTAAACATTCTATGAACAGATGGCTGCTGTTGCTGCTTTGTGTGTTCAATATGAAGCTGATTTTCGGCCTAATATGAGTATTGTAGTCAAAGCTCTCCAGCCTCTGCTGAACACTCGCTCTGGTCCACCGCAATGAACCACACACAGACATTTGTGAATTTGCCGTTAATACTTGTTAACTCATTGTCATTGAAATTTGTTTTGTAAAATGGTGATATAAGGTGATTTATTTCTTGGTACCTCGCTTAGGTAAGTTTTCAGCTTACTGGATTTTCCTTTGTACTTATATTGAATTCTCATATATATTCAATTATGCAAAGTGACAAATCACTTATAATTGACCATATTCAGTACTGTTGATCTTGAAAAACTTTTTCAAAATCTTCAAATAATTGAGATGGCCCTGAACCATTTTAAGCTATTTTAAGGAATGGCACTTATTTTAAGCTTGTTTTTTAATCACAAACGAATGGATTAATTTTTTGCAGTCAAGAAATGAATTATTAAAATGGCTTGAACCATTTTAAGTTATTTTTCTCTCTACCAAAAAGTTTGAACTCTCTAAAAAAATACTCTAAAATTGAATTGTAAAAATAATTAAATTATGAATAAAATAAATAAATGATGGGTAGTTTGTATTAGAGTGAAGTTGTAGAAAAAAATAAAGTGAATTAGAGTAAAAATTTAAAAAAATGTGAAAATTCTAAAAGTTAGTGGATCAAAAAAAATTTCATGCAAACATTTAACGCGCATTGTCTTTTTTTTTATATTACTATTTTTTACCTTTATTAATTATTAAATTATAATTAAATATATTAATTATTAAATTAATAATATTTAATTTAATAAATTATTTAAACAAATAATATTACATAATTTATTTAATTAATTATTTTTAATAAATAATAATAATAAAATTATATTATTATTTATTATTTACTTTAACGATATTTTATTATAAATAATTTATAGTTAAATTAATTAATTATTAAATTTAACTAATTATTTAATAATTGTATATTAAAAATTACTTTACAAAAAAAAAATTAAAAACAAAAGTTTTGACTTGCGTGCGAAACACTTTAACGCGTAACGCGAGTGCACTTAATTGGGTGAGCCTAAGTGTACCCTAGGTATTGCATGTCAGTTTTGTACGAGCGAAACGTCAAAATTATTTTTTTAATATTTTTTTAATTTAATAATTAATTAAAATTTTAAAAATTATTAAATAAATTGATTAAATTATTAAATATATTTGTTGAAACTTTTTATTAAATTTAAAAACATTAATTTAATAATTAAATAGTTGATATGTTTAATTCTAATTTAATAGTTAAAAAATAATTAATTAAATTAAATTTAAAAAATAGGTAGTTAAAAACCCTTAATCATGTGGACAACTATCAATCAATTTGCACGGTTAATTTTGTGCGCAAAAAATAGTCCGCAAAATGTTTCTTTTATATAAATTTTTTTCAAAATTTTTAATTTTTTTTAAAATTTTTACTCTCATTCACTTTATTTCTTTACACAACTTTATCACAACACAATTTATTAATCTTTTATTTATTTTACTTATAATATAATTATTTTTACAATCCAGTAAAATATTTTTGGAGAACAAGTTTGAACCTTTTGACAAAGAGAGAAAATATAAACAAAGAGTATAATTATCTTATTATTTATTTATTAATTACAAAAAATTAGTCCATTTATTTATGATTATAAAAAAAAATGACTTAAAAATGGGATTCAGAAAATTTTCCTTCTATCAGATGCCTTGTGGTTCATTTATACAGACTTCAATACAGTTCATGCCACCTACTTTAATCTAGCCTTGGAAGGCACATGCTGAATCATATGAACTTTGCATGTGAGGTTGATAATCTCTTTGCTTCTTTGCAGGAACAAGCAAGTCTCATCACTCATCAAGCATATGCTTTGCCTGAATAATAAAATGCCACCAAATCCTACATTTACTAAACCTAACAACTAAGACTTATGTTGAGGTCAAGGTGCAGTACAGATAATAACTTTGGTCTGTGAGTTCATATTATTTGTCATCTACAGCTTTTAGTAATTGGACACACATGCATATCTGAGTGTTATGATACTCAAAATTAAAATTCATTTTTAATTTTTAATTTTTGACTTTCTTGTTTTAGCCACTAGGGCAATTCTTCAACAACCATTCTAAGAAATAAGAACCTACAACCAGAAACCAAAAGCAACCTCCTTCCTTTTTTTTTTTGTTCGTTCAAATATATATGTAAAATAGAGACCCACAAAAGACCTGTACAGTATAAATACTACCAATTGCAAGGTTTTCCTAAGAGTAATGCAACCTTCAGAAACAAACTAATCCTCTATCCAACAAACTGATATTGAAAACCAAATGGACTATATATGACACAACATCCTTCAATTGCTCAATTCCTTTCCCGGCCCTTAGTCTCCATTACCCAGCTGTGCAAAGATTTAGGAAGGTGGAAAGAATGTATGACAAATAATCTTGTCCTTGTACTCGATTTCTTTTCTACAAATGATTTTTGGACCCAAGTCTACACCTGCTGGTTTCTTCTGGTATTCAACCTTGATTCTAGATTGTCATTCTTGTCAGGGTCAGAACTCTCCCGCTGCGACTCAGCCTCTGTGACTCCTCCTTGATTCCTTCTGCGTCTTCGGTCCTAAATATTTGCAACCAAATAGATGTTAAGCCTGTTTCTGAACAGCTTTCTGAACTTAAACTTCTAGTTACTGATGACTAAAATTAATAAGTGGCATATTATATGGTCAAGTTGGTTGTTTAAAACAAGGGAAGCTCCATTCACATCTCTTGTAAATGTATTCCTATAGTCAAGTTAGGCATTGCCTTATAGAAAAGAAAATGGAGAGAATCAAACCTCTCGTGGAATAGGATATTCTTCTGATTCAAGCATGCGAACCACTTGACTCATCTTTGGTCTTTTATCAGCATCAGGATCAACACATCTCAAAGCAGTTAAAAGAGCTCGTTTAAGGCCACTTGTTGATGGTCTAGTCTTAATATTTGGGTCTACCACATCTTCTGAGCGCCTCAGTTGAACCATCATCTTGAGCCACTCAACCATATTAACCTACAAAAACCACCAATAGTATTGTGTCAAGACTATTATCACTTTTACATCCTTACATATTACAAAAGGAAGTTAACTGACTACAAAGACAAGTAATGGTGACCATAGATGGAGCTACTAAGAACTCCCAAGTTATCTTGTTGTGCAAATCTTCATATATACTGGAATTATGACTTAGAAAACCAAACTCATGCTAGCTTTTATGAAGTCAAAAAGTTAATATGATAAGACGTGTAACAAAAACTACACAGCAAATGAGTGCAGTATATATAGTGCTATTCCGCATCTCATTTAGAAAAGATGTTTGTTGCATACCTCAGGCTGAGGGCGACCATAATCAACAGGATATCTTCCAGTAATTGCTTCTAAGAGCACGACGCCAAAGCTATAAACATCACTCTTCTCGTTCAAAAGACCAGAATTGGCATATTCAGGAGCAACATAACTGAAAAAATATTCATGAAGGAAAGGAAACAAGGATTATTTCCCAACCAAGGATATCTTAGCTTCTTCAAGAAAATCATCACTCAACTGTAGGACAAAGGCAATATTTAATGAAAAAGAAAAAAAAAATTGCACTGTTGGAGTTGTAAGGCAACAAAAGGTGGGAGAAAAATGAAAACTCACCCAAATGTTCCCATTACTCTAGTTGTAATATGACTTTTTCCAGCACCCAGTAGTTTGGCGAGACCAAAATCAGACATCTTAGCATCAAAGTTCTCATCAATCAATATGTTGCTTGATTTTATGTCTCGATGCACTACCTTCGGTTCAATGGCCTCATGGAGATATGCCAGGCTGTAACTCAGAACCAAGAGCAACAAGAAGATTTAAGTTATGCATGGAGTAATGGGGAACAAAAAAAAAAAACAAAAAGGGAATGGGTGGGCTTACGCCTTAGCAGTCCCAAGGAGAATTTTCATACGAGCCTCCCAAGTAAGATATCCACGATCATGCATATCTCCACGTAACCATTGTTCTAGATTACCATTGTTGACATACTCATATACCAATAACCTGACAATTTGTTGCAGCAATAAGGCAAAGGAATGAACAAAGACCCTATCAACTAGGCCCGGGAAAATTTGAACACTTTCTTTATGACAAAAACAATTACAGTTATGGGAAACCCCTTGACATGCCATCCATTAGGTCAGCCTAAAGAAAGCTAAGTGAAGGAAGTCTACATAAGTCTGCCAGTCAATGACTATAAGAGAGCACAAAAGGATGTTGTACCTCTGGGTTCCTTCGATGCAGTACCCCAGAAGTCGAACTAAGTTTTTATGCCGCACATGGCCAATAGCCTCAACTTCAACTCTAAAATCTTTATCAGCTTGTCCTCTGTAAGAAAATCATTTAAATAATCAATAAGAATTCACAAGCATAGATGGTCTGATGGGAATAACGAAGAGACAATAATGTTTTAAGTTCATATGAAGCTTACGGATTGTTGAGGAGCTTCTTAACTGCAACAGCAGACCCATTGATCAGTTGGCCACGATAAACAACTCCATATCCCCCATCCCCAATAATATTATCCTTTGAAAACCGGTTGGTCGCAAGTTGTAGGTCTCTCAAGGTGAACCAATGACCCCAGCCCAGTTGTGAAAATTCAGGCAGGCCAGACAGAGGCGAAGGCGCAGTCAAAGGATGTGAAGATGGCCTGTAGGCAGTTACCTTCCCAGTGCCCACTTCTTCACCCAACTGAGACTCTATAACATCTTTATCTACATTATTAAATGATCCGGATTGGACACTATCATCACCATTCTCTACCTGGGGGATCAATACCTTGTCAGCTTCCCTGTCATTGAATTTATCATTTAGCATTGAGAAACTACCATTATTAGCTGAAACTTGATCGACTCTTATCTCTTTAATTTCCTCTGAAACAATGGGGATTTGGTTCACAGGAAGCATGTCATTAGCTCTTCTCGATTTCTTTCGGAAAGTAAGCCATAGTGATACCCCAAGGATAACCACAAAAGCCACCACCAGACAAATAACAATTAGTACCCACAACTGCAAGCCAATATAAGTCTTTGATAAACTTTTGTTAAGATCAGATGCCATTTCTGTTTATGCCAATATCCCTGCAATATAGAAAGCAAGATATAAGGGACAAACACAGTATGAACCAGAGGTGTATACTGAAAATAGGAGACAGAGAGAAATAGAAAGACAAATGAAATTTAGACTGTGATGAAAGAAGAGTGGGTTTGGGATTAAACTTAAACAGTTTAAGCTATATGCCCTTCTAAAAGTTCCTGTTACACTACAGACAATAACACAAACCTGGATTTTACAAAGAATGTTGATGCCCCAACATCAACAAGTTTCACACAGAACCCACATCCAGAACCGAGTGGCATAACAAACTATTTTATTCAGATCCTAAAAGAATCAACTGAGCAAATGATGGCACGGTGAAATAAAAGCTGTGGCACAGGTGCCATAACAAGTATTGGAGAGAAAAAACAGAACAGAAGAATAATTTAAAACCATATTCAAACTTCCCAAAAACCAAAGGGAAGATGCTAAAGAAATCTCAGAATTTTCTATTAATCAACTCCACCGACTACCAAACTTTTAAAAAAAATAGTAAAATAAATATCCTAATCAAAAGGAAAAAGCACGTTACATTTTCTAAGTACCAACACAACCGACAACACATTACATTATATTTCACATATCATTTTGTCATAATCAATCGAACAACCCAATCCAATAAAGATCAAAACTTTCACTGTTAAGGACCCCAATAAATCACAGAAACAAACTCAAAAACAATAAACAAACCTGATTGATCGTGTGAATTCTCTACTCTTTCACCAAGCAACTACCTTTTTTCCCAAAATGAATCAAATTCAAGCCATAGCTCTGTTAAAGAAACAAAAACGCAAGCCCAGTTGAAAATAAGCAAATTCACAACTACCCAGATCACAGACATTGTTGAAGTTTCCAACTTTAAGCGTATCTTGAAGGATTTCCATTGTGGGCATTCACATACAAATGGGTAAGAAGATATGGAGTCAGTGCTTGGTAGCAAGCAAAGCAAATGTCTCACATTATATACCAGTAAAACAGAAGCATTAAGGGTATCGGAAGCTCTCTTTCTTTGCTGTTTCTTTAAAAATAAAAAAGTTCTATTTTTTTTTCTTTGAAGTTTGATTCTGAAATGGGTCTTGAAAGTGACCAATAATCGGAAACTAAGGAATATGGTAAACCAAAACTGTTTGTGGATCTTTTTCATATTGCAATATTTTATAAACCCGCAAATATAGAAATACAAACTTTTGCAGTCTACATTAATTAATAAAATTATTATTAATTGAAAAGAGATGGGATTATGATTACAGGAGACAAGTAACCAGCGTGATAAGCGTAAGTTAGTGAAAAGGTTAAATTAAAAGGTCAAAATCAACAGACTGGACACCTGATTTACTCAAAACCCGATATGAATTATGTTCCCTCATTATCAATTTTCTCAAAAAACTTCCCCCTTGAGTCTTGTGAATTTTCTTTTTGTAATATAATATAATAAAATAATTTTACGAGCAGCATCCTCATTATAGAATAATTAAACTCAGTAGTAAGATTTTATAACATATTTTGAATAATGGTAAAATTGAAAATTCATTTATTACTCAGTTATAACGGAGTAACTTCAGGCACTAAGACACACGAGTCAAAGAAACAAGCTGTCCACCACCATATCAGTAGAATGACAGGTTTGTCGTGATGGATTTATTATGTGCCCAAATTTGCCCATGTTTTAGTTTTGGAAATATTTGCCTTTTTTTGTGGGGAAGATGAGAGGTAGATGTGGATGTTCATGTTCATGTGATGTTATGGGCGAAGAATCAACAACAGTCCCCACCAAACAACCCATAAAGTTCTGGCAGTAAAATTATTGCAGTTTCATCTGATTTCTTTTCAACTGTTCTCTCCCATGATGAAGTGTCATGGATACAGTAGCAATGAAAGGTTACTTGAAGCAAAAATGTAGATAAATGAGTAAAAGGAGAAATCAAACAAACCCACATAATTCCCAGCCAAAAAAAAATCCTATTGTTTGTTATCCTTGAACATTTAACTAACTACTCTTTCGTAATAGTTATAGAATATATTAAAAAAAATTAACTACTCTTCTGCTTTTATCATTTACTTGTCAGAGTCCCAGTGGTCCTAGATTGCTTATAATTAGGACAAAATATCTTGTCCAAAGTCTAGTCCTTGTGAGAAGCCAAAGAAAGTGTATGGAATTTTTTTTAATAACTAGAAAAAGAAAGAAGTGCTCAAACAGACTTATTTTAACCTGAAATGTTTTCCATGCTCGAAAACACACATATATATATAATATAAAAATATACATGTATTTAGGGCAAATGGGCAAACCTTGTTCTTCAGTTTTTCAAATTCAGCAGCTGATATGGGTCCCTTTCCATTTGCAAAATCTCAATCAACTGCTTACAAAACCAGAGCATTTGAGGCCTACTTGTCAGGTTGCTTGACACTTCAAACAACTGAATGGTGAGATCAGGCACTGCATTATGGATGCAAGACCACCAACAGTAACACCATCATATACAGTCATCATCAATATTATTATTATCAGCAATAAGATATTACCTCTTTACAAGCCATTGAATAATTATCATTTATTTTTTTTTAAAAAAAACTTGTATATATATTCATATCATCATGTCTAACAGTTTTAAGAAATATGATCAATGTATGAGTGTCGATTAATTTAATTGATAAAATCTTTTAAGTAAAATTAAAAAGTTTTGAGTTCTAACCTCATTTACATCTAATAAGAAAAAATATGATTATTTTTTTTTAAGGAAAAGAAAAATGATAAACCATCACCATGAGATAAATACACGAGGACTGCCAAAAATCCCTTTTCTTTAATGTGTGTCATCTAGTTTAATTTCTGTTTTTAATTATTAATTGTTATTATTATTTTGTCTTGACAATGACTTATCTTTAATTATTTGGTGCTTTGTAGTTATCTTAAAACGAGGGCAATTGCTTTACAGTCACTTCATTCATCTGGAACATCTATTATCACACAGGCCCCCACCAGAAAGGAAAAAAAATCAAACGAGAAACTTTGAAGAAAATAAGCTATCTACATTACTCACATTACTTTTCAGCTTAAAAGTGAGTTTAAAGTGGAGATTATAATTTATGGTATAATCATACAGTATCCGAGGAGGGTTGGTGTTGCAAATCTTCTGATTTACGATATTAAATTTTTATTTAACGAGTTTTTTCGTAGACATGTTTTAAAAATATAAACGGGTTTAATAATGACAGTTTTTTTTATGAGTTTTACAATAAATAAATTCAGGTCATTGATTTTGTGGTGCTGCATGGCATTCACTGTGTGCCTAAAAAGGGGGAGTCACCGTTTATAATTTGATCGCTAAGTTACCAATTCCCAAACAGAATCATCATAGGTGTCTTGAGTTGCTTTTTCTGATTTGTTAAACAAGTCATTTAACATCATGCTTAGGAAGAATAAGTCTCGAAGCCTGCATTCTTTTACTTTCTCTCAACAATCTTGACTTTATTCTTATCCCCATCCCCTTTGAATTACAATCTCTTTAAACGCAAATTTTAAAACAAAAAACATTTATAAATCATTCCCCATAAATCAGAGAACCAGAAATATATTCTGATTCTGATATATCCTATATATGGATGATATATTTTTGCAGAATCATTATTATTAAGAACATCTATATTATAAAAATAAAATAATGTACTTCTTCATTATAAAACAAGAGTCAACTTTGGTCTTGAGTTGTATCAGAAGTACGTAAAAATATATTAGGTTCCTCGCCTGCCTTTCATCTTCTGGTATGAGCCTCAGCATTGTCCCAAAATCTATAGGGCAAAAATGTGAAAATATGGGACCCAAGTTCACAAATAATATATAATGATCAAGTATTTGGATAATAATTAAGCTCCATGTATAGCTTGCCTTGCCCTCTTGTTCTCATTCAAAAGCATACAATAATATATGATTGGATTTTATACTACCAGATTCGATTTACACCCAAAGTATAAAATGAGTCCAGCAACAAGAATAACACAACAAATTAAAACAATGATTAATTTTTTGTTGTTATTGTTGCTAGACATTGAACATGCAGGGAATCTTCCATGTTCAGCGGCAAGTTTAGGCCTCCCACAAAGAAGCCATTCACAGCTCATCTTCAACCTCTTTGTGCCTTGGCTGGATTTGTATATGATTAGTTCTTGCCGCCGCCACCCACCGCCAAGAATGGTTGAGTGTTTAAATGTCCATGGCTGAAATTTCTTCAATGGCATTGTGTCTGTATACAATGTTTATTTGCATTAGTAGTTGAGGGGGCATATTTTGATTGAAGTTATGTATATGGTTGTTCAGCCATTGCATTGAGTTGTCTAATGATTGACATTATTATAATTAATATGAAATGTATAAGATCTTAATACAAAGTTAAGACTTGTGTATATCTATTTATATTTGATATTGGTCTCCTTTAAAAGACCATTAATTAAGAACCTTATCTTTTAGTTTACAGGGTTAATTAAAAAGCTATATAACCATTATTATCACCTAATCCCATATGAAGTTTCAATGGTTCTGAGCATTTGAGCCAGGCAGCTCAGGTTCATTTCCCTGCATTGGATCAAACCATATAAGGATATAAATGGGTCTGGACATGAATGAGAGAAACTTGTCTTTTTAATGCATTCATCAGCATATCTTCCCATAAGGAAGAAAAGGGTCCCATTAGCCAATAGCCACCATGTCTTTTCCTTTTAACACCCTAATTTTTAGAGTTTTGTGTTCAAATTCTTGAACATCAATTGCCAAAGGACAGTGCAATGTAAGTGTAACTGAGATGATGAGAGTTGATTTAGCTTTCATGCTTAAAACCATGAATAAATAAAAAGGGACCATTTACATATTTAGTGGTCCAAAAAAACCCTAATTTCTTGATCCTATCTTGGAAGCTGAAACCCATCATCACTTGCTCGTTTTCATGTACTGCATGCACTGCTTTTTAGCTCTCATTTCCTGGAAATATCCTATGTCTTAACAAAATTTGTCCTTAACCTCTTCATTTGCACACCTTTATCATAATTCATGCAAAACAAAAGTTTGTCCATTTCAATAAAACACACACACACAAAAATAAAAAAGAAAATGTTTCATTACAACTATTAATGTTATATTCAATTTGTAATAGGATTTTGGTGGCCCAATTAAAAAATATGGACTCGTGATTTAGTATTTACTCTCTTAACATGCAAAATGGGCTGAAAATCAAAGTCCATCTCACTTTCTTTGACTTTAATTTCCCAATCTTCGAAGTTGGGCCAAATACAAAGCCATGGGCCTATTGGCAGACATTTACAACCCAGTATTTATGAGTTTACCCATCTTAAAATGTGGGTTATGTTAAAAGAATAATTATAAAGAAAATGAAATATTTTATTAAAAATTGATCAATAATACAAATAAATCATAAATTATAATTTATAATTTATGTGTAATATTATATTTGTATTTTTATATTCGAATTTTATATTCTGACTATGACATATTATTCATTAATACAACTAGTAAAATAATAAAATTAGTAAACATGAATAACATTACTAACTTATCCCAACTTTATATGAATGAAATTACTCTTAAAACAATTTTTTTTCAAAAGAAAATTACTCGAAACAAAATACACCAGAAAAACAAATTAATTTCTCTTTATTTTGACCCAAAAAAAAAAAAATATCAACCCTCTGATCCGAAACACACAAAGAAGAATAAAATAAGAAAACACACCAAAAAAAAAAAAATTTGTTGGATTTTCTTTTCTCTTGTGAGTGTGTGCATAAAATAAGTGTAAGGGAAGCGTATAGCTCACATGGTACGGCCACCACCACCTAGTCATTAACTCCTCTCGAGTCTTGTTTCTTCTTCTTCTTCTAATATTCCCATAAGAGCAACCAAAAATCGAAACTTTTCTATTTTCTTTTACTTTAATTTTGCTTATTCATCGGTGGTACCAATACCCATTTATTACCTTGTCCTGCTCTGCTCTGTTTCTTTTTCGGTTTCTGTTTGACTGGCTGAAAGTTTTTTGATTGGTTATTGATCGGTTCAGTTCCAGAGTTTGGATCTATCCATCAAAGGGCAACCAAGGTAATTTCATTTTCATTTTATTAACTCAGATGGGATCAGACTCTGCATTGCTTTATATCAAAATCTGATCTTTTTTACTACTTAATACTATGTCGGGTAATCTTATTTTTTCAGAAAATTGTTGACCCAGATGCGGAACTTGTTTATTTTCAGCAAAATATTACATGTATCATGTTGTTTTTTTATTTTTGCTAATGGGATTTGCTCACATTGTCAAATTTTAACTTAGTTTTACTCGTACATCTAGTGGGTGATGTGATTTTGTTCCTTTTTTGTTTTCAGGTGTAAATTGGTCGGAGACTTGCAAGGTTTCATCTTTATGATAAATTGATAACGGTAAAGGAGATAGTTTCTTTTCTGAGTTTCAACGGTTAGTATGAGAACCATAGTGCTGTAGATACCAGGAATTAAGAGGTTCATAGAGAGGGTGTGCTATTCTAGTTTAGTTTTCTTTTTGGTACAAGCAAAGAGCAAGCGAAATGATAAACAAGCCGCTTGTTTTGACGTATTTGTACTTGTTGATCTACATCTTGCTTTCATCTGGAGTTATATTATATAACAAGGTAATGTCTTCTTCATGCTTAACTTTAACTTGATGATAGAAGTGAGTTTTCTTTTTTATATTTTTTTAGTAGGTTATAAGTATTATTTGCTTTTGATTTTTGTGGTGGATTTACAATTTAAAATGTTTTGATGTTCCTTGACATGTTCTCATATGAATCATTAAAATGCTTTATTGTGTGTATTGCCATGCATAAGCCTACTCAATGTCATCTCCTTGTTGCTTTTGGTGATCTACATGCATGAATCCGTACTGGGATCTAGATGGACTTCTATAACTAACCAATTTAATGAATTAATGCTAAGCTACTTAATTGTGTTGTCTCAAGAAATTGGTCGCTGGAGACTCCATATCTGCTGTTAGATTGTAAATTCTTCTTAGGCTATATCCACCATGCCAGGTGGTTGCCCCTAACTGTATAAGACCCTGCATTTTCCCCAGGATTAGTACATATAACCTGCTTTTGGCTGTCTCCTAAATGCGAACTGCCATGTCTTTCTTTCTTGTTACATATTTACACTTAATAGAGTTATAGTTCTCTTGTGTCATTTTGTATAAGATGGTCCTGACAGGTAAGTAGAAACTTATTATTTCTCACTATGATTTTTTAAGTAACCTATTTGTTGAATATCACTACTTGAATTTTATTGCAGTGGGTTCTTTCTCCAAAATACTTCAATTTTCCATTTCCTATAACGCTTACCATGATTCATATGGGATTTTCTGGAGTTGTAGCATTTTTTCTTGTTCGTGTATTCAAGGTATGGCTTCTAAAAGACTCTCACTCTTTTACTCCTGGATATTTTTGGTTGGCCTCCCTCAAGTTAAACACTTATCATGATCCTTGGAGTTCTCTCTCTTGAAAACTTCACAGAAACTTTCAGTCAATTTTCTGGAAGGATGTCAATGTTTGGACTTGTTTCATCTGTCTTATTTCTTGAACCTTTTCTGTATATTTGAGAGAGGGACTCCAAGGATCTTTTTTTACTTTTTCTTGTCTCGTATGAAATTTTCTTCTTATCCACTAAGCCAATGTGGAGTTTTGTAGATTCAAGAACTCAACAGACTTTTCTGCTTTAATATGTGTGTTTAAGCTCTGTTTTCCCCTCTAAATGTGCAGGTTGTATCTCCTGTTAAAATGACGTTCGAAATGTAAGTGATGTAGTGTGTTTTCTCAAAATATCACTATGACTTTTCTGATTCCTCAGCTTTCCAACTTCAATCTCCTTAAATATTGTCCTTGATATTGCAGATATGCGACATGTGTAGTGCCAATAAGCGCCTTCTTCGCATCAAGTCTTTGGTAAGTAATTAAATTTGGTAAAAGGGGAATTCTTTTCTAGTGTTAGGAGTTTTTATCCATTATGAGGCATGACATTGTAGGTACCAAGTATTTGTGTTCGATATTTTAGGTAAATGAGCTTAAACTTTTTTTTATTAGTAGTTTGCTTATTGTGAGCAATGAGGTAGTTTATTTTATATGTACACATGATTCTTATCAGTGTCAGGACTTGGAATGATATATATGCAGCAAGTATTTGCGTCTTACATGCTGCATAAATTCTATGTCAATTTACTAGAAAATTCGTTCGGAAGTCTTTATAATTATTTTTTCTTATGATGCTTGTTTGGACACCCCACTTAGAATTTATTAACAATTTATTGGGTTAATAACTTTGTTATATATATATATAGTTCTCAATTGCATATGGTGTAAATACTTACCGAGAAAAATATCGTCTGATTATTTGTTCTTGCTGTTACAGGTTTGGTAACACCGCTTACTTGCATATTTCGGTGGCCTTCATTCAGATGCTCAAAGCTCTAAGTATGTGGAAAATGCTCATATATCATTTAATTTCATGATAACTTTACTGCTGATAAATGGATTCTTATAATATAGTTTGGGTGTTGCAGTGCCAGTGGCAACGTTTATCATGGCTGTTTTTTGCGGCACTGACAAACCAAGGTTGGATGTGTTCTTGAATATGGTGCTGGTCAGTGTTGGAGTTGTCATTTCCTCATACGGGGAAATTCATTTTAATATCATTGGCACGGTTTACCAGGTCACTGGCATCTTTGCAGAAGCTCTTAGGCTGGTCTTAACTCAAGTCCTTTTACAAAAGAAGGGCTTGACCCTAAATCCTATTACCAGCTTATATTACATAGCTCCATGCAGGTACTTTTATCTTGGTGCCTTCTAGACTTCTTCTTCTTCGTTCCTCTACATATTGTTGAATGTGATTTAAGGTGTGGCTCATGTCCTTTATTTTTGGTATTCCCTCCTTCTATGTGCTTGATAAAGAATGTGATTTATATTACATGAGATGTATAAATTTGGTGGAGAAATTTAATATGTTAGTATGACTGGCTGTTCGATTGATTTATACATAAGATCAATGGAGTTTTCTATCTGTACTTCCTTTTACTGCATATAGTTACAAACAATTATCTATTTTGTCACAATAGTTTTTTTTCTTTCTATCAATGGAGCTAGTTACATAGATTGCTCTGTTGCTACAGAAATTGTTCCTTTGATTGGTTAGGGATAAGGCTTGAAAATTGCATTAAAGGTCAGCTTTTTACATCTTCATACCTTTTTTTATGCAGTTTTGTGTTTCTCTTTGTGCCTTGGTACTTACTGGAGAAGCCCATGATGGAAGTATCACAAATTCAGTTCAATTTCTGGATCTTCTTTTCCAATGCTCTCTGTGCTTTGGCCT
Source organism: Ailanthus altissimus (assembly GCA_946807835.1). Classification (NCBI taxonomy): domain Eukaryota; kingdom Viridiplantae; phylum Streptophyta; class Magnoliopsida; order Sapindales; family Simaroubaceae; genus Ailanthus; species Ailanthus altissimus. The sequence continues at coordinate 26,585,644 of OX327703.1, read as the reverse complement.
TGAACTTCTCCATATTCTTAGTGATTGGTAGAACTGGAGCCGTGACCATAAGAGTTGCTGGTGTTCTAAAAGACTGGATACTGATAGCCCTTTCAACTGTTATATTTCCAGAGTCTGCAATAACTGGGCTGAATATAATTGGCTATGCAATTGGTACTTATCATTTAAGATAACATGAGGACGTTTTTTCATGATAACCGCATTTTATATGTTTTTCATCCAGAAAAGCTTTTACCAAGTCATTAAGTTTTGTTTATGCAGCCTTATGTGGTGTTGTCATGTACAATTATATAAAGGTTAAGGATGTCCGTGCTTCTCAACTACCTGCTGAAAGTTTACCTGATAGAATTGTGAAGGTCAGTATTTTTGATAATCCTTGATAGCATCATATTGCTCAACATGATTTGTCATTTCTGTCATCTGAAATTTGATCATGCTTTCTTATTCTCAGCTTTTATTTATATTTATTGTCTTTATAAACTAGTCAATGTTTGTGCTGTTTGCTGACCATTTGTCTGTCTAATGCCTGTTGCATATATATTCAGGACTGGAAGCTGGAGAAGAAATCATCAGATATATTCAATCCTAATAACAGCAATGATAACAACGGAGGGAATATCTCTAAATCGGAAGCCCAAGTGGATGAAGAAGCACCTTTAATTGCATCATCAAGGTTATCTCACATTGGTCGCACACAGGTCGGCAACCATGCAGTATGATCTTGTGATCCACCACCAAGTATATATAGATCATATTAAAGATTCCAAAGGAAGAAGAAAAATAGACACAAAAGGAAGAGCTGGAGTTCCAAATTGCATGCCACATCCGATCTTGTTATCAAAGGAAGATATTCTATTCTTAGAGAAATGAATCTTCACGATATTACTTCCTATTATAACATTGGTTTGCATAATTTTCTTGCTGGGTTAGAGTTTGCTTAGATCCCGTAATTGGGTGATAAGCTCGTGATAATATAATTAAGGCTATTGATTCGAGGCATTTTATTTTTCGAGCAAGAATTTCAATTGCAGTTGCTTTTGATGGGAATTGACTTCGTAAATCAGTATAGATATTTGCAGTAGGTGTTTTGTACTATGGCAATTCAATTTAGCAATTGTATTCATTGATATTCAGTTCATCTGTTACCTTTTCCTGTGTTAAATCTCATTTCTATTTTTCATTGATTCATATGGAGATTCCCAAATGCTATAGAAAAAATAATTACACATATGTAGGAGAGGGTTTATGTTATTCGGTGGGTCACAATAATAAAACTGAAATTACACGGCAAAAGCATATTGTTGTCCCACTGGCACTAACAAGAGTCTTGAAAAAGTCTACAAAAAAACATGGCGTAACATCCGAAACCAATGCAAAAAGAAAGCTCTTATATATGATTTACAGAGAAAAATCACAAACATGATATGATATGCACATCTCAGACATGAATTATGTTAAAAATTGGAAAAGAAACCAAAAAAGATAGCAGATGCCCACAAACAAGCAGTCTTCCCATCCCATTCCTTCTTGCCACCCACTAGGACAGAAATCATAAAATCTGGATGGGTGATAACTTTCTTCCCAGTGTGAGAAAATGATGAATCTACTTGAATTGTTTCAGAACATGGAGGGAGAGCAGCCTCCTGGCAGGAGCTGGAGGTGCCAGTCCGGGAATGTCCCTGATGTCTTTGTTGTTGGGGTTAACAATCTGAAAATTTACAAACAGCAATGCAAGAATGTTAAATTATGCATTTGCTAGTGTCAATGCTGACAACACCATGCATACATACATATATATATATATATATTTGTTTTGTAAGTTAGCACGCATGACATAATGCAAGAAATCAATATCAGTACCTTCACAACTATGATGGCTATCACACCACAGACAATAAGAAAAAGGAATAGCATTATGCATTTATCAGTAGCCACCTGAAGGAAGCGAGAGAGATTTTAGTTAATATAAAACAAATACACATGAAAAAGAAGTTGGATTTAGAGGGAAACAAACAACTAACCTGCCTTCCAATCTCCTTCACAAGCTGGGAAGCCTTCTTAATGGAGAACTGAATTGTATCTAGATCATTGACAATGCGGCCCATTTGCTCAGTCTGCGCAATGTTTTATTTGTTTATAGAAAGTTAAACTGATGAGAAAATAAATTCATCAGATGTTTAGCACTTGTACTTACTTGGCCCTTTACGGTAGTAGCAGTTTGGGTTCCCACTTGAATTGTTTGTTCAACAACCTATGGGAAAACAAAAGGAAAAAAAGAAGAAGAATCCAATGTGTCAGTCTCAAAAGTTTAGACAGAAAACAGAAAAACTGATTGAAAACTTGTCCATTAGCCATTTACCATTTTAGAGCGTTCAATAGCCTGATCAGTCTCATCCATCGTTTTCGTCCCAGCATTGATTAGTTCTTGATTCGACATGGCTACAGGGAAAGATACATCAATGAGGGAATGTGGCAAATAAGATCCATTCTTTCTTAAATCAGGCACTATACATACATAGCAGTTTTGTATCACAAGCATATTATAGAATCAAACTCACAGGATGCCACTTGAACATTTTCATCAGCTGTGGGTTCACTGACTCCTGCTCCCATATCAAAGAGTTCAATCCTCTTATTACCGAGGCTGTTCATATACCTGAATCGACCAAAGAGAGTTAAAAAATATGTTTAAAAACTGTGTCATCCACAGATAACAAAACACCGGGTTTCTGAAATATAATTTTTTTATTGAAAAGACAATTAAAACCTATGGCTAATAGACTCTATTGATATGTGTCTAGGTTGATTCCTAATCATATATAAATCCTAGTTGATAAAGTAAATAAACTCCCTAGTAGAATAAAATATGACCCAATGAGGAAAACCAAAGAGGAAACAAAAATAAAATAGGAAAACCAAAGAGGAAACACAAAATAAAATAGGTAACCCAAAACAAAATAGGAAAACCAAATAAGACTTTTTCCTAATTTAAGAAGGCTACTCCCATCAAATCAGTAAAACCAAATAAACTTAATTAAGACTTTCCTAAACTTAAATATGTCCTACACCAGACTAGAGTTTTCATAATCTGAATTTTGGGTTGGGATTTGTTTTCATGATTTGATCCTCTTAACTGTTTGCAGGAATATTGTTACCATAAGAAAGTCATTATTCTTGACGAGGTGTATCTTTGGTTATTATGGTGGTCGTTATTGTTCTCTCTCTCCAGTTCTCCTTGCACATTGTTTTTCAAGTAATACCCTGAAGAGATTCGGATTGGTTCAGTTTTCTTCTACTCACAGTGCAAATTTTGGTTTTGATAATTGAAAACCAGTCAAGATCGGTTCAGATTCAGTTTTCCTTAGAAATGAACAAAAGCTAACCAGATCCCTATGTGATGGAGAAGAGCAGCCACAGATAAATGAACAGAACTGTCCTAAAATTTTACAGGTTTGATTCTATATATATATATAAAAAAGCCAAATTCTAACTGAATTCATTTGTCCTTATAGTTTCTATGAACTAAATGCCATTAACAATTAAAACAACAGTTTGAACGCAGACTGCACAGGCTCTAAACTCATGACCTCAAAGAAAGCACAGAAAAGATCTTACGTTTTTCTCAATGCCACATATGAATTCAACTCTTTTATCTGCAACAATAAAACAGCAACAGAAGGCAGATATCAAAAAGGCATATACTAGTAAAATTATACAAATCTCCTGACAAGAGAAATAAACTCCTTTGTGCCAAAGGACCAGGGTATCCATACTTCTTGCTTTCTCACACAAGTAATGTTTACACGAGTAGGCACAAAGCCTCTACAAATCGTTGTAAGGAACAAAGAGTTTGTCACATAATGGTACTGCATCAATTTCAATCTGAGATGAACAATGCAAAAAAGGCAAAAGATGTTTGAAGCTGTAGAAATTTGGTTCTATTGTTATACAAATCAATAACAAAACCCAACATGGCATTTGTACACTCATGCAATGAGTGTGGAAAAACCAAGGTTTTAAGAAACTGACCATAGACTGCTTCTCATCATTGAGCCGCTTATTGACTTCAGGAGGATTTTGGGCTTCCTCATCTTTAATTTCGCGATCCATCTCTTTAATTAATCTGAAACATTTCACTGAACATAAGATTATATGATAGATAAATGATAGAAATGAACCAGCACGAGCTTTTCATTAGAAAATGTATGTTTATGTTATTATTTCCTTGTTGACACATGTCACTTAATCCACAACTGACTTATGCATTCAACAAAAGAAATAACTCTTTTTTCCCTCTTTTTTCCAAGATTTGAACCGCAGACTACTCGAAACTCTTCCTACCCATTAACAATTGAACTAAATTCAAATGAATTTATGAAACAAAATATGTTAAATCTCAAGTGCTCTAGTCAACCCATCTTCGTCAGTCAACAACTGAGTTTCTAGAAACCAAGAATCATCTATGAACTTAGTTAATGACTTTTAGGAGTTAAGCTCGTGATGAATTTGAAGACGTAGAAGATATGATGAGGCAACATGCTGTACCGTTATTCTCTCTATTTCAACCTAAGTTGATTTTGCAGCTAAAAAGAATACACAACGAGATCATGGAAACAGTTTAATAAAATCACGCACTTAGATATAATCAGATGTGAAACAAGTATAATTGCAAGTAACAAACCTTTTACACTCCCTCATCCTCCCAGTAAGTTCTTCCAGCTGCTTACTTTGTCTATTTGAATCTTTGATCTTATCCAGTTTCTGGAATCCATTTCTGAACACCAAAGGAAAATAAAAGCAATCACAACCATAACATAACCACCCTATTAATGAATCAAAATAGCAATTAATTCAAACAACAATTGTATAATAGAAGACTTTCAACTCTTGAACTCTTTCAACTTCAGTACATCACCGGAACAGAATTGAAACCTGAACAACCTTATCTTTCAACTTCAAAAACTGAACTTCACTTCCACATCCTTGAATTTCACTTCTTCCTCATCAACATTATGATCATAAAAAAAACTTCTTTAATTGCACACTTCAAAATTTTTTTGGATAAAAAATGGCCATAATTCGCACCGCGTTACAATGTAAAACAAAATAATTTTGTTTCTCTTTCAAATTGCCAACAAACCGAACCAAGCATATAAACCCTAAATACTCGAATACAGATGAAATAACGAAATTTAATTTTTTTTTATAAAAAAATTGCGTAAGAACAACAACAAAACATACGCGAGAGCTCGGAAGTTATCGCGGATTTCGCCGTGGATCTGCTCCAACTGAGGGCTCATCTGCAAATCGCTGGCGGCCATTTCTTCGCCGGAAATTTTTATTTAAAAAATCCCCCGGCAATTCAATTACCCCACGGCATTCAAATCCCCCTTCGATCCCCCCTATGGGAAAATTTTCAAAAAATTAATAGTAATTATTATTTTTAAAACCCTCACCGAACCGGACTTCTAATTTTTATCCCTTTATTATTAAAGAAAAGGAAAAAAATAAATTTAGAAACAAAAAGGAGAGATTTTGGGCTAATGAGAGAGAATTTTCAGAATTAATCGAATAAAATGAAAATAATATATAATATGAAGAGAAATAGAAACTAGAAAGAGAGAGAGAATCGCTGTCTGAAAAATAAAATAATAATATTATTAGCTCCTTTTTTATTAAGCAAATTAATTAATATTATCGGGGACACGAAACCAAAAAACAATATTAATATAATAATAATAAAATCAAAACCGTTGCTGGTGGTATTAATATATCGCGATATATTTGTTATAAAGCGCGAGTTATCGTTTTTTAGTGAACTGGCAAGTGGACGAAGGAAAAGAGAAGTCCCCCATTTGACCTTTTTTTTTTTTAAATTTAATTCTTTTGGCCGTTTATGTGTTTTAATTTGATTTTTAAATCTCTAGACGTTATTTTATTATGTACACGCGAGTAATTGGTGATATATTCACGGAATGTCGTCTTAAAACGACGAGAAGGTTTAATAAAATATTTGTCATAGTTAAAACAAATATTATGGGTTTGTTGTTATTATTAATAATGGATTAAAAAACGAGTAAAAGGAAAATGGGGTGGCATGTGCTGTGGACTAATGTCAAACCAACAAACTCATAGTTGGAAGTGGAACCACCACTTTCCTAATCCAATAGTTTCTGACGTGGCAGTGTAATTTAAGTAAATTATAATAATTGTTTCAAAACTTGGAGCTGAAATTTCGTAATTATCAATAATGCTATGTTTTTCTTTAAAAAAAATGAATGCTATTTTTAATTTTCTTTTTAAGTTTTGAACGGAAATGATAAATCTTATTTATTAAAATATTCAATTTATTATTTTCAAATCTTACTCGAACTTTATAAAATATTTAATATTTTACTCTCAAATTTTATTCGAATTCGAATGAATGCTTGATAATATATTGCATTTTAATGATTGAGTTATACTTTTGAAGATTATGTTATATTTATATAATTATAATATATATTAATATAATATTTAATAAATTTATTATTAATTATTGTCGTATAATTATTAAAATTTTAAAAAATTTACAATTAATAACACATTAATAAATATATAAAATATATATTATAACTTTATAAATTTCATACTATTTCCGTAGTTATTCATTGAAAAAGAATTATATACTTCATCAAATATGTCAAAATTAATTTGTAATAAAATTTTGGTGACATGATGCAATATACTGACTTGTAAAAAACTTTTTAAAGACTTAAATCTCCCTCCACAATAAAAATATTATAAAAAATTACATTATACCTACATCTCACAACTTTTTTTTTTCACTTTCTTAAATTATTTTAACTTTTATAAATATTTTACATTTTAGTCTTTGCATATTATTTATTTTTGATATTATAATTTTTTCTAATATTGACTTTTTCCTTTTTTAATTTTTCATAAATTTACTCAAAAATAAATTTTATTACTAGTCATTAACTAAAACTTTTATGAATTAGATTCGAAACATGTCTGTTAATGAAGTTGTATTTTGAGTTTATGTGGCTGAAATTTTAAATCTACTTGCTCACATCGACCTAACCCAGACAATGCCAAGCCTGATTCTAGTGTGCAAAACCCAAATCTACATCCGAGCCCAAGCTTATCAAACCATTGGACTAAATTGGGCCGGAGCGTATTGCCTTTCCTACTTACTAGGCCAGAGAAATGAGGCCCTATTTTTAGAAGGGTAACGAGACCCTATTTAACTCTCTATTTTTATCTCATCAACCCCACTTTTATTATATTTTATTATAAATTTATAAATTTTTAATAAATCTTATTGAATTTCCAATTTACACTTACCATCACTTTAAATATTTTTAATACCATTATTTTATAAATAAAAACAGATTAATTTTTCAAAAATAATTTTTTTTTATTTTTAAAAATAATTTATTTTATCTCTTAAATAAGAGTTTTTAAATATTAACATATTTACGAAGAAAAAAGCTTTTAATGTATACAATAGGTATTAAATTTTATAATATATCTGTAAAATAAAAAGGGTTTTATAAATAAATATATTTTATAGTTTTCTTTTATAAATAAGAACGGATGTGATAAATGGAGATAAATAGCACTAGTCTAAAGCAAAAGCAAGACAAAAGCAAAAGCAGTATTATGCTGAGCAGAAGTAAGAAGTTTGCACAAAAGTCTTAAAAGACAAAGATGTGGTGGATGTGAAGCCTCGAGAAAATAAGCACCTTAAGCACGTGAAGGCGGTGACACTTTTCCTAGTTTCATTAAAGCTTGTGGCTAAGAAAATTGCTCCCCAAATCCCCCATAAATCTCTGGCCAAAATTCATGCACGCTTTAAATTCTGTCCTCATCAACGGGCGGTGTCACACATCCGAGGCATTAGACAAAGCTCCAACAACATCAATCAATCAAGTAAGACTTTTTAAGAGCTAAGCATTCTTCAAACAAAAAAGAGACGTGTAATTTGATGAATGGTACTTCTTTTTTACCATAATGGGATTAGTGGATAACACAAAATCTGGTTAATCAAGACATGTGGATAATTAAGTTAATGTTGATACACTGAAGCCCCAAGGAAAACGCTCTTAAAAAAGAAGAAAGCCCATTTTAAGCGTCGCACCTCTCGTTTTCAGCTCTTGTTGGAGAGAGGGCAAAAGTTTCCTTTTCAGCCGCTCTTTTTCGTTTCACCACCACCATATTTTAGTTTTTTAGTTTCCTTTCCCCTCTTTTTTTTAAAATAATTTCTTACATTTTTTTTCTTGTTCTGGAGTTATTTTCGGTCAGCTTCTATTCTCTATTCGCTTCTTTAGTGGCCGTACTCGTCAACGCCCTAACTTGGTTTAAAAACTATGCCGTTGCCGTCACGTTGTATAGCAAGGCCGTTATATTGATCGGCACCTCTAGTCGGCGCCTCCTAGCAGTCAAATAGCTTTCTCAGTATGTTGCTGTGCAACAACTATTTTCTCTGATGAGAGGCCCTTCCTCAGCCGATACTTGATTGGATTTGACCGGTATCACGTCTCCCTACTGCTCTTTTCGATGATCATGCAGCTCGTTGTCTACTCCAACTATAGTGATCGATCTGAGACAGAACCAGCTTAGGTTGCTGCCAACTCCGGCGTGCCACCGATGAGTATTCTTCTTTTGCTCTGTCTCTTCTCCTTTGGCTCCAACTCACTACTACTGCTTGACTACCAAGCTCTGTCGCTAGCCACCTCGCGAAGTTACACATATTGCGGTTGTTGTTTGGTAGTAGATTGGATTTGAGAAATCATTGATTATATTATAGAGTTTTTTGTAATTTTAATAGTACATTATATAACAACCCTCTTATGTGATATAATTTGTCTCTTTATGAGATAGTATTCCTCTTTATGAGGATAAATCCTTTCTGCACGAAGATCGATTTTTTTTATCTGTAACATAGGATAGATATTCTTTTGGGGATAAATCCATCAAGACTTGTTATATCTCTATTTCTGAAGTAGTAAGTTTGAACGAGTCATGAAAATTTTATTTAACTCTTATAAAATATTCCGATAATGATTTGATATATATCGACAGATTTACTATATGTAATATTGTAAAATTATTTATAATATTAAATTTGAAATTAAAAAAAATGTGGATAATTAAGAAGCTAGCACTCTTCTTTATCATAAACAATTTTTAATAAGGTAAAGATCTTTTGAAAGGCACTTGAGAATTTGGCTCAACAATAAATTTTGTGTATTTTTTTTAATTAGAATTAAAAGTTTTAAGTTTTAATAAATGTCAAAGTTTTAAATTATAGTTCAAAGTATATTATTTTCAATAATTTCAATAATATAGTTCAAATAAAATATTTTAAAAACATTTTAATTATATAGTTAAATTATAATATTAATAATATAATATAATATAATATAATATTAATATTATAATATAATTGATGTAATTAAAAAAATGTTTAAAAGAAACATGCAAAGAGAGAAATAAAAACAAAATTGGGTGGGTGTGTTCTCAGAGATGGTGGCCTAGGCCCCTTAGTATATATCCCCATGGACCACAAGGCGAATTTAGGAATATTATCATGATCCATGAGCAACGACAAAACCAGAAACACACCACATGTAGGTGACGTGTCTTTCTCGGACGAGTTATGGTTTGATCGCTGAGTGTAATTGAAAATTGAAGAAACAACATCGGTTATATGTCAATCTCGGGAGAGTCCCCCTGGCAATAACGGTGAAACCGAAAGCAATACGATACCACTTGCCCATATTTCCGAGGGGGGCAAACGGCTTTTTCCTAGCACGTGCGAGAACGCCTCCGAAAACACAATGTATCAGCTCTCAAACCCGATCAGTCCAAAAACCGTACGTGCGGAAAACCTCCGGTTAAATTCTAACCCTAGTTAATAAAAAACAACAAAATTAAAACAATATCTCATTTGGACGAGGAAACAAAAAACTGGAAAATTTTAATTTCAGTTCCACTTTGTAGAGAGGAAGCAAAAGCAAGAGCAAAACGGAAGCGGCAGCTGCAGCGGCTCGACGGCAATGGCCGCTAAGAAGGTGACGGAGTCTTTTTCGAAGAGCCTGATCGAGGAGGTGCATCGATGGGGGTGCATGAAGCAAACGGGCGTGAGCTTGAGGTACATGATGGAGTTTGGTTCGAGGCCAAGGGAGAAGAATTTGTTAATCTCGGCTCAGTTTCTTCACAAGGAACTTCCAATTCGAATTGCCAGGCGAGCTGTCGAGCTCGAGAGCCTCCCCTACGGATTATCTGAAAAGCCTGCCGTTTTGAAGGTGAAAAAAAAAAGATTTTTTTCCCCAAAATTTGTTTTCTCGATTTTGTTAAGATATTTTGTGATTGTGGTAAAAATTTTTTTTTTTTTTTGGGAGGGGGTGTGGTTTATTTTTTAATAGTTGTTTGATCGAGTTGACTGTCTTTTTGTTTATTTAATTATGTCTTTATCTGTGATTTGCATGTTGGTTTTATGATTAATTTATTTTGTACTGAGAAGGAATAAACTCGCGTTACTTAAAGCATAAGGCCTTTTTTTTTAAATTCCGTGTCCTTTAATTGAGACATTGAGAAATACTTTTTGAGATTCTAACTTTGTCATGGAAAATGTTCTGATCTGATTCATAAAATTTAGCTTCATTTCATGCAAAAGTAGCCATGACAAGCTGGCATCAAGGACTGTTAATGACCTATTGAATTGTTATTAATAAAAGTTTTTTTTTAATTTTTTTATATTTTTACTATGAACTATAAAATGTGAGATGTGGAAATGTTTCAAAAATGCAAACCTCATTTGAGAGAGAATATCTTAGAAATAATATCAGGTCGGACCTTATAAATCTTCTGTAGTGAGATATGATATTTTTCTATTATTGAAGTAATTATTTGATCTGTATTTCTCACTCTTAGGTTCGAGACTGGTATTTGGATTCCTTTCGTGATCTGAGATCCTTTCCTGGCATCAAGGATACAAATGATGGAAGGGAATTTACGCAAATGATTAAGGCTATTAAGGTGAGACATAATAATGTGGTTCCCATGATGGCTTTGGGGGTTCAACAGTTGAAGAAAGGCATAGCTAACAAGATTGTTTACGAGGATCTAGATGAGATTCATCAGTTTCTCGATCGGTTTTACCTGTCAAGGATTGGAATTCGTATGCTTATTGGTTAGTTTTGACTTCCTCCTGCCTTCTTGTAATACTTGTTTTCTGCTTTTGATGGTTATTTTATTTTTTGTACAGGTTCTTTTCTTGTTCTTAATATCTTGTTTGTGCTTCAAATTTCGCTGAAACTCAGGGCAGCATGTGGAATTGCACAATCCCAACCCGCCTCCTCATTGTATCGGTTACATAGACACAAAAATGTCTCCACTGGAGGTTGCGAAGAATGCCAGTGAAGATGCACGTTCTGTTTGTTTGCAGGAGTATGGCAGTGCACCTGATGTTAACATCTATGGTGATCCGAATTTTACGTTCCCGTATGTTTGTTTATTCTCTCTTGGATTACTTTGTTCCTTCGTAGTTTGATTGTGATTTTTGCTTATACCTTCTCTCTCTCTTTTGTCACTTAAAATCTTGTTAGTGATGATTTGTGGCTTGCATATGACCATCTGCTTTCTGTGAATTTTTTTTAATATATTCTGTTGTTTCCTTAGCAGGTATGTCCCTTCACACTTGCATCTTATGGTATTTGAGTTGGTTAAGAACTCATTACGTGCTGTTCAAGAGCGTTTTATGGACTCAGATAAAATTGCACCTCCTGTCCGAATAATAGTTGCAGATGGATTAGAGGATGTTACTATTAAGGTTCTTCTTTTGTTTATATCTTTATCAATTTTTATACTTTCTTCATTCTATTAAATCCTTATAATCTGCACATTAAAATCTCTGGTGTTGTCTCCGCTCCATTCTGAATTTGCTAGCAGAATCTTGATATGCACAAATATCTGTGTTGCTCTGTATTCTATGATGTAAGTAATAAAAAGTTTGTCCTACTGCTGTTATAGATCTCAGATGAGGGAGGTGGCATACCAAGAAGTGGTCTCACCAAAATTTTCACTTATCTTTACAGCACTGCCAGAAATCCACTGAATGAAAACTCTCTAACAGCCAACATGGGAACAATGGCTGGGTATGGATATGGACTTCCAATAAGCCGACTATATGCTCGGTATTTTGGTGGAGATCTGCAAATGATCTCCATGGAAGGTTATGGTGAGTTGAATACATTGTTGGCTTGGTAGCATTAAAAGTGTCTCTACATAATTAAGTCAAATTGCATGAAACTCGCAAGTGAATTGGATTTTATTGTGTATCTGGCTGGTATATGAATGGAATTATATAATATCAATCATGATTTTCCTAGAAACAGATTCAACGGGGAGATAGAAAATATGGAATTCAGCTGTTGGTAATTTATCATAACTGAATGTGGCCGCAGGAGGTTTTTTCTCTGGAAGAGCGTTTAACTAATTGTGATGGTTTTTTCAATTGTTGAAGTTTTGCTCAGTACTTTGGAAGTTCGTAAAATTTTTCATGGTTCTATTAGTTCATAAATAATTTTGCTGTAATTTAATGGCCATAGAACATGAAATATCAGAACTGGAGTTTGTTGGAAATATTATGCCTCTGATCATTTTACCTTTGTAAGCTAGTTGCGAGGGGCCAAGGGTATCTGTGCTTTCCTCACGGGTGTCACTGTATTAATAACCATCAATACTCAGTGACATCAGTGAAGTGCACAACCCTCAATTAATAAGTGATATATCAAGTATTTATGTAATTGCAATGTACATGTGCTCCTCATCTATTTGTTTTTGCTTCTTTGATGTCCTTTGTAATCCACTTATCTGGTCACTGGCTTGTATTATGTGTGTGCAGGTACCGATGCATATCTCCATTTGTCTCGTCTGGGAGACTCACAAGAACCCCTGCCATGAATTGCAACTGTAGTTCCGAAAATGTACAAGAATCCTGCCCAATGTACTTCAGCTGCAACTTGGTAGAACAGTATCAAATCAAATTTCTCTCATAAATTAAATTCATGGAATATTTAACAAATGTTATGCAATATGTCCGTGAAATGCATTGTTGTCAATTTTGAGCCCCCGATAAATTGGCAGTTTCTCGTACAATATTCTTTCTTCACCAATTACCAAATAGTAATTTTCACTTTAGTTCTTCTCTGGTATTCATTCATGGTGTATGAGCTTAATGCTGTTAAATCTACAACTTTGACCATTGCCTTTTAAGGAAGTTTTATCAAATCGTTGCAAATAATCAAATACTATCACAATGGCTAATAATTTCAGTTATGGTACACAAAACATATAAAAACATATCAGTTAGCCATTTCAAACAACCAAGGAACTGATTTTCATCTCTAACAATTTCAAAACAAGGCTCAAAATCCTTAAATCTTCAAAATCCTTCTGTTTCTGTATGGTCTTTGTAAGTTTTGTGCCCCTCACGAATTTCAGAGCATTTGAGTTGAAATCAATAAAGTGATCGCCCTCAGTGCCTTCTTTGCTTCTTACGCTTTTGTGACTGCCGCCCCCTTATCTTCCATTTATCATTTCCAGCTGGACGATTTTGTTCTTCAATCTCCCGAACCTTGCGCTTCCTGGAAAAATATTCATACACAAATAAGCACCTAAAGGAAAAAAAATATGGCTTTGGACAAAGATGTATTATACTCTCCCTACATAGCTTACCTGTATTGACCAAGGTTAGGATCAGAAAGCAGCTCATCCGCAAGAGTTGCCTTCCTCTCCTTTTTAGTTAGTCTACTAGAGAAGAAATCAGTTGACGATTCTATCACTGTGCCGACCTGATACAATCAACAACATATAATAGTGCAAGAGAAAAAAGCACAAAAATTTAAATGGTGTTACAAGATAAACATGCCTGGAAATACTTGGGCAATGTTTTTGATTTTGAATCACTCTTCTTGTAGTGTCTCTTTGGATCAATTGCACTCCTCAACTGTACCACCAACAACAAAAAATAGACGACATTTCATCATTTGAGAAAGAAGAAGATTCAATAACGTAGTAACTCTGTTATCTTTAAAAACCCCTATCCACTCCATATTTATGCATAATTTCACAAATATCTGCATATTATCCCCACAGAATTATCTTATAAGATTCAGTAATGCATCTGTGGCTCACAGAAATACAATTAGTAAATGCCAACAACTCTTTTTTTGGGGTCAATGATTCTGGAAATTTTGGGATTTTGACTCCATATTGTAGGGTGGATGCGGGAATCACATAATCATTACCAATTTCAATGTCACTGAAGACTTAGAAAATTATACTGTTTTGGATTAGTTATTAGACCAAAGAGCAAAGAAGCTGAAACCATAAGAACTGCCATAGAGACATTATAAATAATGCAGAAATCTCGAAACCAAAACTAGATTCAGCCAAAACATAGAACATGAAGTAAAAAAACACATTCACAAGCAAGTAGAAAGACCTCTTTTGTTGTGTAAACTAAATCCTCCCACAATATCAACTGATTATTAATATAACTGACAAAGATAGAACACAAGCACTCACAAGACGACCAAAATGCCACAAATATTTAAATAGTTTCACAATCTCAGTTGCTATTAGTCAAATGTGGCATACACTCCAGGACAATTAGCACATTACAAAACTCCCTATTCAATTCCCAAAATTGCAATATGTAAACTATTAGTGCATCTCTCAACCTTTTGAAGTGCGGATTTCTGTATTTTTATCTAATCTTCATTTCTAAACTACATAAAAACATAGGTGATAATCTAAAAATGAAACTACCGAAAAAAGAAAAAGAAAAGTTGTACCTTCAATAACTGAAGATCTTTCTTCAACTCAGGAGTTATAGTTGCAGCAGGCATGTCAAACCTATTATATCCCAATTTCAAAACAAACCAATTATCAATCAAATTATAAGCAACATAAGCAAAAGCTTTCATATGCAAAAGCAAACGCAGAAGCAGTACATACCAGTTGGTGCCGGCAGTATCTTTGACTTGTTTCTTGAGCAACTTATTAAGCTTTTTGGGGTCATTAGGTGGCACAAAGAGCCCATCAACAAGCTCCGAATTGGGTCTCCAAAGCGCGCTACTACTTTCCCGCTGATTTTGCGACGACGATTCATTAACACCCTTGTTGATATTTGCATCAGAGCCACCGTTGATTTTGGCGGTGGATGATGATGATAAAGTTGGCAACTTTGGCTGCCATTGAAGCCCAATCACTGGCTTCTTCTCTGACATTCTACCAAATTCAAAATCAAAGAAGAATAAATTAGTATAAAAGTAGCAGATTAATAAACCCTAGGGTTTTACAAATATGAGAATATTGAATGTTAAAAATTACATCTTAAACAAGCAATCTGAAACGAGAGAGAGAGCTGAGACTTGAGAACTAGGGTTTATGGGGTGTTAAATGAAATCAATAATCTCTGGTATTGGGCCGGAACGGGGACGGCCCTTTTTTAGTGGGTTCCGTGAAGAATAACATGTTTCTAACTTTCTAATGGGCCCAAGGGACATAAAAGATTAAGGTTTTATCATTTAAGTCCCAAAAACCATTGCAAGTTGAGATAATATTGGCGGGGGATTTTGTACTAAATGATTAGATTAGATGTGAGTTTGCTTGATTTTATTTATTTATACAGGCTGTTTCTTTATTTTCTTTCTTTGGAAACTTATTTATACACTTATATATATATCAGGATCAAAGTAATAAGAGAACAATGGCGCTAATTTAATCTACAAATTGCATATTTCAATCATTAATATGATCCCACTTGGGAGAATTTGGTTCCTAAAGTAACTTTGAATGTCAAATTCATTTCCATGGATTAAGTCTCAAATAGAATGTCAAGGGAAAAAGAAAAAATTAAGTGTTTCGCCATGGAATTTTATAAACTTGATCGATTTCTTCTATATTGACAAATTGATTAACAAAACACATGATTAGAACAATTGCCTACAAAGTTTAGCAGACTGCAGGTATCAACATCTATACCGATCAAGAAGCACTATCTAGTTCTCTGTTAGTTCAATGGTAAATCCAAACTAATCACTTGTATTCATCATCATCATTGAAAGAATTCATATCCGTAGCATTATCAGTAACAGTTTTAATAGGGTTAACGCCTGATGGTTTTGTATCAGACGAGGTCCATCGATCCATTCCCAGCCTCTGCATTTCCCTCTTCATAATCACTGTGATCATTCTCATATTCATCATCATTTGCAGTTCCAGTTTCATCACAAAATATCTCCTTCAGAAACACTATCGGGTAACTCTGGTCATCTTAGCCCTTATATATATATATATATATATATATATATATATATTAGAATCTTAACTTAAAAATGATAGCTTGTCTTCTGGTAAGGACTCTGCTTCCTTGATCCAGTCATCCAGTAAATGTTCTCGGAGAGCACTCACAAGGGAGACTGAATCATTGGGCCTTCTCTTTATGTGGCATTCTCTAAGTCGCAAATTGTAGTGAACATAGTTAAGATAATTAATTTTTTTCCGAGCTGTATGACTGCGCCCTTGGCTTCCAATCTGATCATATATACTCCAATTATGCTCACAACCAATAGATGAGCATGTTTGGCTTAATATACTTACAGCTATTTGTTGCAGTTGTAAGCAAATTACCCCGTGTTGTCGCCACCATGCAGCTAGTACATAAAATAACGCTCATCAATACTACATTATCATTCAGACAAGCAAAACATCCAGATAATCTCAGCATGAATGCAACTAGATAAGGTTCTCTCAAATGAGTAATACAGCAGTCTAGTGCAATCACCTGTTCAAGCTCAATTATTGTACTAATTGCCAATTCAGTTCCAAAATCAGCTTTTGCAGAAGTATAGTCTGAAATCTGTGGGATAGCATAAATCCTTCTCAACTTGTCTGGCTCCAGCCGAACAATGCATTCATTTAGTCCATGCACCACCTCTGGATACTACAGTTAAATAAATAAAAGAAATCTGTCAGCTAACCAATATAATGTGCAATGAACTAATCATGTTGTTTCTCCTACCGCCACAAAATTAGGACAATATTTGTATGATGGATTCAGAAGTATGCAGCCACAAATAAAGGGTGGTGACTTAACAAGTTCGAATGATTATCTATCACATTCCAGAATGGTCCATATTTACAAACATCATCGCCATGAACAGATTGAATTGCAAGCTGGCATGGAAAGGCTTTGACCAGTATCAACCTTATGAAGCACTTGCAACACTGGGTTCACTGATCTCAAAATATACAGCAGCTTCTTCCAAAATTTTGCATTCAATACAATATTCTCTACCTCTTTTCCCTCATCTGATCTTGAGAACCAATATGAAGTCCATATCTCCGATTGAAACATTCTTCTAAGATCAATCCTGTGATCTAGCAGGTTTTGCAAAGTTGTAAAGCTGGAGGAAGATCGGGTGACAGAAGGTCTTAGAAGTTCCTGTCCTTGAGTAAATCTTTCTTTATTAGATTCAACAAATGAATGTGATTGTCAATGAACTTCGTAATTTTTTGAGCCTTTTCCATGCACTTCCATACACATTTTAACTTCAAAAAATCTTCTTATCAATACAATAGGGGGCACATGGTGTCCAGAACAAATTCCTTCTCTTCTCTACAAGCATCTTGCCAGCACAAATTCCTTCTATTATAAAAAAAAATAATTAAAAAGATGCAAGCAACCAGCTAGCAGATATCACAAATTAAGGATGAGGAATTAATGAGAACTAGAATGGTAAAAAAAAGGTTAATTACCTGCACAACATTTTGCTCACGTATCTCTTCAACCACTTTATCCAGCAATTTAAACAAATTAAAAGCATCCATTTCAATGTCAGTGGCATCAACTGAAGACACCAAGTATAAACAATGTGGGGAAGAAACCAAACTATTGATTAATGTTCTACTCTTGGAGTCCATCCAACTATCAGCCATGACTGAACAACCAGACTGCCCAGGGAGCCCTATACTCAACCAGGTTGTCTCTAATAGCCGCAATTTCCTCCTGTAGCAAGGGACAAGATATCAGTTGGCTTGGTGGTCTGACCAAACCGTGTCCATACTGACAGACCAACTTCAGCATATTATGAAAGTATTGGGAGTTTGCTGCTTGTAAAGGAACTCCTGCATAGTAAAAGAATTTGCTGATGGCAGCTTTTTACCAGATCCTCTCTTAATATCTACTTGTTTGCTAGACAATGGTGTCTGACTGGATGATGTTTTTAGATCAGCAGAATCAAGTCTTGTTCTTTTGAGTAACGGCTGAAAATCACTACTTGGAGACAGCCCCTTAAAAGCCAGTCTCAAATCTTTTTTGCATCTTTTATCACCAATTACCATTCTATAATTGCTCATTTGATGAGCGTCTTCCTCTTGTTCATTCACTTCATCTTCACTAATTGATCGCATATAAGAAGCTGATACGTCCGTACGATAAGTCAATTTTTGCCTCCTCCCATTACAATGCCATTTCATAGTCTATTTCAGTTTAAGATACACATCCTCAGGAGCATCATTACAAGGTGCTACTCCCCTTGAATCCTTGCTAGATGTTGCTTAAACTGATTGATGCCTCCACTAACCACTTTCCCACAATAATTGCATTTAACCTTCTTCTTCCTCTGATCCTGAGCAACACCATGTTCCCACCCAGGGTCAACACAACATAATGACCGAAAAGGAGGCAAATTCGAGCCCACACCCTTACCACCCATCAA
Organism: Ailanthus altissimus; assembly: GCA_946807835.1. NCBI lineage: Eukaryota > Viridiplantae > Streptophyta > Magnoliopsida > Sapindales > Simaroubaceae > Ailanthus > Ailanthus altissimus. The sequence goes on along the minus strand of OX327703.1, from coordinate 26,566,847 downwards.
TTGCTTACCCCTACTACTACATCCAACATGCTCTTCTTCCTCTTCATTATCAGAGCCAAAAATCAAATAAGCTTGTTTATTCTCTTCAGGTTGCCTCGGTTTCCTAGTAGAACCACATCCTCCCAAAGCTTCTTTCATTCTAAGATATATTTCCTACAAACCCTTACGACGTGAAATTACTCTAACCTACATATCTCACCCACTCACTGACAGCAGCATTTGACTTTCTTCCTTCCCTCATCTTGAGCAAACACCAAGTTGGGGCCATGCCATTAACTCCAGCATTCAGCCCAACTTGTATATCTACATCTGATTAACATGCACAGGCAAATTCAACATGTCATAAATTGCATGTTTCCCCTTTCCCATGTTATAAATAAATAAATATCAACTACATTATTCAACTTTAACCAAGAAAAACAAAAACCCATTTGCCTTTTGGTGGATTCTTTGAGGACCGTGAGAACCCATTTAAAGTCAATGATAACTTTGCGAAAAAAAAAAACACGTTTCACTTTGCAAAAGATAATTTCTTTCAACAAAAATGGGTAAAAACCAACAAAGGTTTGATATTTCAAACAAAGCAATTGAAAATTATCTTTAAAGCTTTCGCTTCACTTAATCATTCTAATTTAAGTCAAAGCTGAAACATTTATATGAGAAATGCTTGTCGTACCTGAAATACAATACAGAGAATCGGGTTCTGAGAAATGGGTGAGTCGCGGCTGGGTGAATGGTTCAACTCGACTCAACGTTTATTAGGGTTTGTTTCTAACATTTTTAATTTTTTTTTAATAAAAATACAAAAGGGCGAGATGTTTTCATTTAAAACAAATATTTTATAAAAAGAAATTGCAATAGTAATTAAATATTGTTTCTTAATATTATATCTTAGTGATAGATTAAGGAATTGTTTGATTAAATTTTTTAAATAGAATTTTTAGGAGTAGAATTTTTAAGAAAAAATTACTAATTGTTTGGTTGTTAATTAAGATAACTCTTTTAAAATATTAGATTATTTGATTATACATTGTTTAAAGTATTTATTTGTTATTAAATTATTGAAAATGACACTGATAAAATTTATATTCAAATTTTAAATAATTTAATATTTTTTATACATAAGGTTAAATTTGTCATGTATTTTCTCAAATTTAATTAATTAAAAAATTATAATTAACTAAATTCAATATATAGTAATTAATAAATCAATATAAATTATTATATTTTGTACAAAAATTAAAAATAAAATAATACTTTTTTATTTAAAAAATAAAATAATTAATAATAAATTTTAATAGATTCTTGTAAAAATATAATAGTTGTAGAGATATGAAACATTAGAGGTATAATGACTTTAAAAAAATATATTTGTTCCCTTTTGAAAATTTCCTCTTTTGGCCTTTGGGCTCGGAGCTTCTAAAATTTAATCGAGACTAGCCCTTGAAAGCCCAGTCGAACGCTCTTTTTCAGAGGCCATTATTTTCTCAAAAGATTCACCAAAACCTGTGCAATGAATCCTATCCAGAGACAGGCCTAGGAGTAATGGGTGATGGGCCAAAACCCAACAAAGAACCGGTTCGAACTTGAAGGGTTTGATCGGTAAAATGAGAAAACCTATTTTCTACCCAAACATGACCACAGTTAAGTAGGTACTGGCCATTTTCTACCAACTTCGCCCTTATGGATCCCGCATCTACATTGAACCAGTAGGAGAGAGTCGTTCAAAATCTGACCCAAGCTGTTTGAAATAAACCTCAAACCAAAATCGTCAACGAAGACAAACTCAAGAAATATGTTTAACACATTAGAAGAGAAAGCTGACATGTGACAGAAACAGGATTAGAAAATCTGTAAAAGAATATTTGACATATATTAGGGGCACATCAAAAAATAATTTGGCGTGTATCAGAAGTGCAACAAGAAATATTCAGTGCAAAAATTTAAAAAAACCCCTAAAAAGCCATCATTATAAAAAGGAGAGAGGAAGATATTTGAAAGGATGATAAAAAAATTATAAAAGAACAAAAATAAAATAAATACTCCCTTATGTCCCATGCATTAGAGAGATTTATTATTGTCTTATTAGTTTTTAGAGAAAAAACTTCTTTTTGACTAAACATCGGAGTGTTGTTGCTGAAATTCACTCTGACAAGACCTTCATTAAGCTTGTATTCATGTTCTCTTTGCAGGCCCCTCGCAACTTGCGATAAAGAGGAACTCCAAGCTCGCATTAATAGCTCTTATTGAGACGAGACCCAAGTATGATTTTCCCTCACAAATAAATTTAAGACTCGTTGACTCAGAGAATTATTTATTCAAGTCAACAATATAAAAATATATTAATTAAATAGGATTCATTTTTATTAAGAGTACAATATAAAAATAAAAAAATATTATTAAGTTATGTGTGACATTACATAAATATTTAAAAAGTTTAAAAAATTTTACAATTAGAAACCCAAAATTTAAACTTTTAAAAATAGGAATAAAATTATTTTTTTAATCTTCAAAAGCTCTTCTGTAATTATAATCAAATATTATCAAAAAATTTTAAAAATGTTTTTAACATTAAAAGAAAACTCTATAAAAAAACTCAACCAAACTAGTAATAAAGAAATAAACGAATATGCAATAATTTTTAAAATTTTAGTAAGATATTAATACCTGTATCTATTTTCAATTTCTTAATTATTTTTAAAGGAGTTCATTTTTAATATATTTTTTAAAATAATGGTTATATGATTTGAGTTGACTCAATGAGTCTAAAAGCAAGACCCAAGGAAGGTGAGCAGCTGCGGCTGCTGCACTACACTTTTGTTCTAACATTGCTTCTATCATGTTGGATTTGGTAGTTCGCAAAATCATTGAATCACTGAGTCATAGTAATTTCATGATTTTTTTTCACAAACAAAACTGGCTGTCAGCATTGGATTGCAGATACAGAATAGAATCTATAAACTAGAACCATATTCCATTTACAAGAAAATCAGTTTACAATGATAGCGAGTCTTATCATTATCAACCGTGGGTGCTTGGAGTACACTTGCATCTGCACAGGCAATAACTACAATTCTTTTGGCTCATCACCACCACTCAGACTCACTGTTACCAATAATCCTTGCAGGAACATTCCCCATTTCTGAAATGGTGAAACCGGTTTCAATCCCTTACAATGATTTCCCGGTCGTTAACCTTTGAGATAAGCTTACTTGCTTGGTGACGGTCTCTACAGACCAGTAAATTTTTCGAGATAGGAAGAATTTCTCAGGGTTTAGTCCTGAACAATCCCAATGCAATTGCCAGTTTCTCACTGTTATAACACACGGGGTTCTTCCTTGAAGATATCTATGAAGAAGTCTCGCCTGAGCGTGGATATGAAAATGGGTCAATGAACTGCTTTATGAACCTGTCTTTCTTGCTCCAACGCTTGCGCCAGTTGCAACTTTTCTGTTTTCTCAGATTATCTTCCAGTCGAGAGCTAAACCCTGGGAGTGAGAGAGATTGAATGACCTGGCAGGCAATAGCAGATTCAACTTTATCGCCAATGGTCTGTCTCCAAACGGGATATGCAAGGGATTCCCTACTTCCGGATAGAGAGGAACTTTCCTCCTCATCAATGTCATGTAACGCTTCTTCAGTGTCAGGCACATATCCATGTGACCTTATGCATTCCAGCGTCTCATCAACTTTGTCGTATACTTGTTTAGCTTGAAGATGAGTTCATTCTCCTGCAATAAATTCATTAACAACACCTTCCAATTCAATAACAGAAAAGCCTGGGGTCTTCTTTACGTCTGTCATTCATCAACTTTCTCACATTAGCAACGTCTTCCCATCTTCCAGCATTGACATATAAATTAGCCAACATTATATAGCGTCCGCTATTATTGGGCTCTAGATCGATTACTCTCTTCCCTATTTGCTCTCCCAATTCCATGTTCCTGTGGACTCTACAAGCTCCAAGCAGAGCACCTGAGACACTTTCATCAGGGTTCATTGGCATCTCATCTATAAACTTTCTTGCTTCCTCCAACATGCCAGCTCTTCCAAACAAATCAACTATGCATCCATAGTGCTCTCTTCTGGGTTCAATTCCACGAACTTCAGTCATGTACTGGAAATAATAGCACCTCTCTTTAATTAAACCTGAATGAGCACAAGCACTGAGGACATTGACAAGTGATATTATCAGGAGCTACCATCTTCCTCTCAATCTCCTCGAAAAGCTCAATGGCTGCCTTTCCTTGCCCATGCATCGCTAACCCTCTAATCTTGCAATTCCATGAAGAACTTCCTTTATAAGCCAACCCATTAAAAACTTCAAAAGCCTTCTCCAGCCACCCACATTTGCAGTACATGTCAATCAATGTTGTAGCAAGTTTTGAGTCCAATTCAGTCCCATTCTTCTCAATGTAACAATGTACCCATTTCCCTTGTTCCAATGCTCCTAACCCTGTGCACACTGATAATATACTCGCCGCCACATACTTATCCAAAACAACCTTTTCTGCTCTCATTCTATCAAACAAAGCAAGCGCCTCACGAAAACAGTTGTTCTGGACATAAGTAGCAATCATGGCATTCCAAACGACAGCATTCTTCTCAGGCATCAATTCAAAAACTTTCAAGGCTTCATCAACGTAACCCCATTAAGCATACCCACTTATCAAAGTTGTCCAAGAAACAACATTTCTCCGACCGATCTTATCAAAGACCCTTCTAGCTTCCTCCAAAGACGCAGACTTTACATACATATGCATCAAACTATTCTGAGCGAACCCATCTAAGCTAAACCCCAACTTCAAAACATGAGCATGTACTTGTTTTCCTTCATCAACAGCATTTTAGAGTAAAGTGAAGCTGTTGGCCACAACGGAATCTTGCAACATTTTAGAGTACAAAAGCACGCATTTCTGGGTAACTGGCATTGCAAGTAACCCTTCATTATAACATTGTAAATAAATGTATCTGGTTCAGGAATCGTATCAAACAATTTCTGGGCATAACCCAAATCCCCGGTTTTAGAGTCGGCACAAAACTTGACAACTCGACCCATGGCGTCGTTGTCGGCCGAGAGGGCCAGTTTGATGATTTGGGGGTGACGTTGCTTTAGCTCAGCCATGCTTGAGCATGATTCCAGGTCTTGTGATAGCGAACAGCGGGACTCGGGCGAGGTTTTAGCAAGTGACGTGGCTTGGAGGAGCTGCGGGGAACTCATTTTTCCTCGCACACAAAACGGTTCGTTTTACTATGTGTTTGCTATTTTGCACCAATTTTAGCTTTTATTATTTAAATTGTTGCGTGGACATGGTCATAATCCAATTTTCTTATTGTTTATTGAGTTTTGCATGTATTTATATTTACAAAGTTTTACTTTAACTTTGAATAATGAAGTATTTTATTTAATTTGTATTTCAAATCTGTAGCACTGTTGACATGACATAAGAAATTGACATTCACTTATAATCATAATATATATTGATGATGTAATAATAAAATTAATAAATATTAATATACAACACCTTTTATTTGTATTATATATATAAATAAAAAGTGGTAAGATATAAATTATATAGGTATAATAGCACTCATTTTTTTATTGAAGTGGGCTTGGAGCTTTATTTAATATAAAAAAAAAATTGATAGCTTAATTTATGTATTTTTATTAAATTATTCATTGGACCTTTATCTTTTTTAAAATATCTCGATTGGTTCTTATCATTGAAATTTTTTTGTTAAAATTAATTTTTTAAGAGTAAACATGTCATTTATAGAATTATAAATTTTATATTTAAAAATAAAAAATAATTTTTAAAATTTAATAATTTATCATCCACCGCCTATATGGGAGAAAAAAAGCAAAAAAAATTAATATGTAAATGTTTATTGTTAGATGATGGTTTGGTGATGAGTGATATTTTAGAGACGGTAGTTTGGTGATTGGTGGATGGGGGTTTAGTGATTGATAGTATTACATATACGGCGGTTTCATAGTTTCAATTATGATTTTGTAATTATTATGATTTTTATTCATATTCTTAATTACTTTATTTTGTAATATTAGACCAATCAATAATATTCTCATTTTTAATCATTACATAATAATCAATTAATAATCATTATTCTCATTTTAATTTTTTAATCACCATTAAAAGTTATTATATATATATATATATATAAAACACCAGATCAGTTGAGGGTAAAATAATAAAAATTAAATATTTAGCACGATTTTTTCACCGACGGGAACAAACAAGTTATTTTGAAAAAAAAAAAATTTAATGAATTGTTCAGCAAACACACAAAAACTAATCAGTCTATTTTTCCTTTAGTAGATAGTGTTTTGTTGGGTTTCAAAAGAAAAAGAAAAAGAAAAGATTACTAAGACATCAATGCTGCGTTGATCATTTTTTGTTCTCACACTTTTTAACATTGTGATTTAGTCTATAAGAAGAAGAGAAAATAAAAACTATATAGAATGAATTTTTGCTTTTTGCTTTTGCTAAATTTATTAGTAACTCAAATCTGGAATGCTTTGCATTGATGAACAAGAAACTATTTCGGAAGTTTTATTGGTGAGGATATAGGAATAAATAACTGTCTCTTAACGACCATAATTCCCTCCTCTTCTTAAGAGTCAACCGTTTTACTATGTAAAATTATTGTCCCAAGCTTCACGACCAACTACCTAAACTTGAACTTCTCACAATTTGGGACACCACCCATCTCTGTTAAAGTTCTTGTGCTTTCCAGTTTCAACCGCTTCTTCTTCTGTTTGTAGAATTCCATAATCATATGAAATGCAAGCAGAAAAGTTTGTTGCGGTAGGATCCTCCGTTTTGCTTATCATAGGCTATGCATTGGTGTTGTCGTTGGTGTAACAAACAGAAACAATACAAAGGATCCTGCCCTCACCACAAATTCAAAGACAGTTGCTGCAGTTTGTGCCCCAACTGACTAGCGCATTTTGACAGCGTTAATTCAGCTGTAGACAATGAGAGCTCTACGCCGGAACAATTCATTCAAGCTGCCATCAATGCCACCATCCAAGAGGTGCAACGGCAAAGAATAAGTCAGGGAGTATATTCAACCTAGGCGATCCTGCTCAAAAGATGGCAAAGGAGGACTGTGACGACTTGTTTGAATTTTGCAGTAAAAGAGCTTCAAGCCTCTGTTTTAATGGTGGGTGATAACGAATTGCATACTTTGAAGGGCAGAGAAGCTGAGCTCAAGAACTGGTTAAGCGCTGTAATGTCATATCAAGAGGCGTGTTTTGATGGGATCCCTCGGCCTGATTTGCAGAAGCAAATGTAACGAACTTCTCAATGCAACTCAACTAACCGGCAATGCCTTATGTCACGCTTCAAATATTCTCAAGTAATTCATTAAATATTTGGTGCACGCCAAGATCTCTCAAGGACTACTTGGGTCATTGGAATATTCATGGAGCACACTTTTTAAAAGGCCCACTTGAGTTTGTGATATTCATGGGTCAAGCCTACTTGTAATTAGTAGTTGGTAGAGTATTCTAGAATAAAGATATTCCTTGGAATATTACCCACTTGTAGGTAGTAAGTGGTAGAGAATTCTAAAATAGGAATATTTCAATGGAATATTACCTATGGTAGGTGGCTTTTATTTTAAACCGTTAGATTCTTTTAATCTTAGTCATCCATTGTACATAGCTTTTGCTATAAATAGGTGGGCTCTCATTTGGAGCAAGACACCTCTTAGCTTGTAATTCTCTTTGTTAGCAATACAAGAGCAATTCATAAAACACTTTGTGTTCTTCTTCTCCATCTTTTTTTTAGTTTGTCGGGTTTTTGGCTGCTTAGCACTAGCAAGTGTCTAAGGCTGCACGGATTGAAGAATTAAGTCCGTGACAAGTGGTATCAGAGCAGGTTTGAGAAAGATGGTGAAAGAGAAGGATGTTGCTTGATCATCCGACCTTTCGGTTGAGAGGAGTAAGGACCCCAAAGCTAGGAGGCATGCTAGCCTTCCTCGAGACAAGTCCATTGAACCCAGCCGCGATTTCGGGGACGTGGTCATGACTCTTGGTGTTGCCATGACCAAGGCAACGGACCGCCTTGGAGAGTTGGAGGAGCAAATCGAGAAGCTGGAAGTAGGTCTCGATCGTCAAGGGGACGAGGTACGCTCCCTCATCGACAACACCATTGACACGTATGCGGAGAAGCAACAAGATTGGGTCAAGACTTTCCAAGACAGGGTGTTTTCCACCATGGAAAAGTTGCAAGCCCAAATGGAAGAGTTGCAGAAAGGGTTCAAAACCATCAAAGAGGATGTTGCGCTATACAAGCGGGTAGTCGCAATTGGGATTGCTGCCACCCATGTTACGGTGGCTGCGCCGAGAGTAGAAGCTCCTAAGCCGAAAGAGTTCAGCGGCAAGCGGGATGTCAAGGAGCTGGACAACTACTTTTGACAGATGAAAAGGTACTTCGAGGCCTTGGCGTGCGGGAGGAACAAAAAGTAAGTACCGCAACCTTGTATCTTTTCGATCATGCAATTCTGTGGTGGCGTAGGAAAAACGAGGAAATCCGCAAGGGTACCTGCACCATTAACACTTGGGAAGAATTGCAACGGGAGTTGAAGCGCCAATTTTATCCGGAAAATGTGGCGTATGATGCCTGGAAACGATTGAAGGAGTTGAAGCAAAACAAGTCCATCAGTGAGTACGTAGAGGAGTACTCAATGTTGATGCTGCAAATTCCGAACATGAGTGAGGAAGACTTGTTATTCAACTTTCTGGACGGGTTGCAAACTTGGGCCTCTAACGAGCTAAAGCAGCGTGGAGTGCAAAATATATCCGATGCCCTAACCATGGCAGAGACACTTATGGATTACCGCAAGCAAGAAACCGGTAAATCCAAACACCCAAAACCCAACTTCAGCAAAGGTGGAGGAGCCAAAGAGTCCCACCCTCCTCGGAACAAAGATGGGAAAGGCAAACCGCCAATGGGGAAAGAGCAGAAACGAGATGGCAAGAGCAAGCCAAAGTCGAACTGCTTCGTTTGCGACGGAGACCATCGGGTAAAGGACTGTCCGAAGAAGAAAGCCTTCAACGCCATGTTTGAGACGCAAGAGGCAGGTCAGCAAAGCCAAATGGGATGTTTGCAGTTGCTGAATGCCCTCAATGCCAAAAGGGCCCTTAGTGCGCCAACGAGGATGGCGCTCATGTATGTGGAAGCCCACATAAATGGAAAGAAAACTCAAGTGCTTGTTGATACCGGAGCTACGCACAACTTCATCAAGCATGCGGAAGCGGAGCGCTTGGGTCTCAAGGTGGAGAAAGGAGTTGGCTATCTCAAGACCGTAAACGCCGAGGCCAAACCACTGGATGAGGTCATTCGAGGAGTCGAAATGCACCTGGGAAATTGGCGCGGCAAGGTAAATTTTTCGGTTGCTCCTTTAGATGATTTTGATGCTGTTCTTGGTATAGACTTCTTGCGACAGTTTAATGTGGTGCCTCTCCCTCGACACAATTATGTGTGCATCTTGGAAGGAGGGCCATGCATGGTGCCAACGGTAGACAAACCCAAGAGTGGGCAATCTGCACCAAACGCCAGCAACACTCTCCTTTCCGCAATGCAGTTGAAGAAAGGAGCCAAACGGGGAGAAGAGACATATCTTGCCACAATTTGGGAGGCGGATAATGGGGCAATAGCAGATGAAGAAGATCTACCGAAGGAGGTTGCAAGAGTGCTCGAGGAGCACAAAGATGTAATGCCAGCAGAACTTCCGAAGAAATTACCTCAAAGGCAGGCAATCGATCATGAGATCGAGTTGGAGCCAGGAATAAAGCCTCCAGCCAAAGCGCCCCTACCGAATGTCTCCACCGGAGCTAGCAGAGTTGCGGAGGCAGCTCAAGGAATTGTTAGATGCGGGATTCATCCGGCCATCCAAGGCGCCTTATGGCGCGCCAGTACTCTTTCAGCGCAAATATGACGATTCGCTGTGGTTATACATAGACTACCGGGCATTGAACAAGGTCACTGTCAAAAACAGGTACCCCATCCCCTTAATTGCTAACTTGTTTGATCAATTGGGGCAGGCCAAATACTTCTCGAAACTGGACTTGAGGTCAGGATATCATCAAGTGCGGATAGCCGAAGGGGATGAACCAAAAACCACATGTGTAACACGCTACGGCGCGTTTGAATTCCTGGTTATGCCATTCGGTCTCACCAATGCACCAGCTACCTTCTGCACTTTGATGAACAATATACTCCAGCCCTTCCTCGATAAATTTGTTGTCGTGTACTTAGACGACATTGTAATCTACAGCAACTCTCTCGAAGAACATGTGAGGCATTTGCGGACTGTTTTAAGGGCGCTCCGAGAGAACGAGCTATATGTGAAAAGGGAGAAGTGTTCTTTTGCCAAATCGGAGGTGGACTTTCTGGGCCACAAGATCAAACAAGGCAAGTTGCTAATAGATAGAGCAAAGATCCGGGCAATAGTGGATTGGGAGGCACCCACGAAAGTTACCGAACTGCAGTCCTTTCTCGGGTTAGTCAATTATTACCGAAGATTCATCAGAAGCTACTCCACCATTGCTGCACCCCTCACCGACTTGTTGAAGAAAACCAAAGCATGAGAATAGATAGAGGAGTGTCAATGGGCTTTTGATCAATTGAAGAAAGCGGTGATTGAAGAGCCAGTTCTTGCGCTGCCAAACTACTTGCTACCGTATGAGGTACACACCGATGCATTTGATTTTGCTATTGGGGGTGTCCTAATGCAGCAAGGTCATCCAATTGCTTTTGAGAGCCGAAAGCTCAATGAGATGGAGAGGCGGTATACGGTACAAGAGAAAGAGATGACGGCGGTCATCCATTGTCTGCGCACTTGGCGACATTACTTGCTTGGGGCAAAGTTCGTGGTAATGACGGACAATGTGGCAACGAGCTACTTTCAGAGTCAAAAGAAGCTCAGCCCGAAGCAAGCCAGGTGGCAGGATTTCTTGGCGGAGTTCGACTACAAGCTCGAGTACAAACCGGGTAAGGTGAATGTGGTGGCAGACGCCTTAAGCCGAAAAACTGAGTTAGCATCAATAAGCAAGCTAGAAAGGGAGTTACGCAGCCTATTTCGAGAAGGTACGAAACAGGACCCCTTGGCTAAGCAACTTTCTGCACAGGCACATGAAGGAAAAACACAACGGTTTTGGGTAGAAGAAGGGCTTCTTTACACCAAAGGCCGTCGGGTGTATGTGCCAAAGTGGGAAAACTTGCGACGGAACCTTATTAAAGAGTGTCATGACACCAAATGGGCAGGGCATCTAAGACAAAGGCGTACTCGTGCTCTATTAGAGACGGTGTACTATTGGCCATATATGCGGGAGGAGATAGAGCAGTTCGTAAAAACTTGTCTAGTATACCAACAGGACAAGATGGAGCAGCGGAGTCCCGCGGGTTTACTTGATCCCTTGCCCATACCGGAGAGACCTTGGGAGAGCATCTCCATGGACTTCATTATGAGTTTGCCGAAATCGGAGGGATATGGGACTATCATCGTAGTGGTAGACCGATTCTCCAAGTATGCTACTTTCATTCCGGCACCAAAGGAGTGTAGTGCGGAAGAGACCGCAAGGCTTTTCTTTAAGCATGTGGTCAAATATTGGGGATTGCCGAGAGTGATAGTAAGTGATCGTGACACTAGATTCACCGGTAGGTTTTGGACGGGATTATTCAATCTCATGGGGTCGAAACTTCACTTTTCCACCAGCTTTCACCCGCAAACGGATGGGCAAATCGAACGGGTGAATGCACTTTTGGAGCTGTATTTGCGGCACTTTGTGAGTGCCAATTAGCAGGATTGGGCTAAGCTACTCGACGTTGCTCAATTCTTATACAATTTGTAGCGGAGCGAATCGACAAATCGGAGCCCATTTGAGCTAGCAACTGGCCAGCAGCCTCTCACACCGCATGCGCTCGTATCTAGCGATACAGGGAGGAGTCCCGCAGCATACAAAGCTGCAAAGTCTTGGCATGAGCAGTCAAACTTGGCACGAGTGTATCTCGACAAGGCATCTAAACTGATGAAGAAATGGACGGATGACAAATGGAGGCATGTTGAGTTCAATGTGGGAGACTTGGTAATGGTAAAAATACTCCCGACACAGCACAAGTCTACCCGCTCACTTCACAAAGGCCTTGTTCAAAAATATGAGGGGCCATTTTCGATTGCCAAGAGAGTTAGCAAAGTCTCATACAAGGTGGACTTACCTTCGAGACTAAGGCTACATCCGGTGTTTCACGCAAGTTGCTTGAAGCCATATCATGGAGATGCGGAAGACACGGAGCGTGGACCACAATCTTGGGCACCTTTGGGAGTTTCCACATCTTACGACAAGGAGGCAGAACTAAACCTTGATGTAAGGATAGTACGAAAGAAGAATTATCCTTCGAGTCGTGAATACTTTGTCAAGTGGAAGGGGCTGCCCGATAGTGAAGCAAGTTGGGAACCCGAAAATGCACTATGGCAGTTTGAAGACAAGGTGCGCAAGTTCCAGCGAAGACGCGACAAGGGCGTCGAGTGAATTTAGTGGGGGAGAATGTCACGCCCCAAATGTCCTCAAGCAATTCATCGAACATTTGATGCGCGCCAAGATCCCTCAAGGACTACTTGGGCCATTGGAACATTCATGCAGCACACCTTTTAAAAGGCCCACTTGAGTTTGTGATATTCATGGGCCAAGCCCACTTGTAATTAGTAGTTGGTAGAGTATTCTAGAATAAAGATATTCCTTGGAATATTACCCACTTGTAGGTAGTAAGTGGTAGAGAATTCTAAAATAGGAATATTTCAATGGAATATTACCTATGGTAGGTGGTTTTTATTTTAAACCGTTAGATTCTTTTAATCTTAGCCATCCATTGTACATAGCTTTTGCTATAAATAGGTGAGCTCTCATTTAGAGCAAGACACCTCTTAGCTTGTAATTCTCTTTGTTAGCAATACAAGAGCAATTCATAAAACACTTTGTGTTCTTCTTCTCCATCTCTTTCTTAGTTTGTTGGGTTTTTGGCTGCTTAACACTAGTAAGTGTCTAAGACCGCACGGATTGAAGAATTAAGTCCGTGACACTTAGCTATCATTTCTTCCATTTCGGGAATCTTGAACACCTTCCGCATTCCCCACACTGCAACTGCAAGCTCTAGAAGTCTTTTAGATGCATCTGGAACTGGCTATGGGGAATATCCTGAATGGCTTTCAGCTCCGGACAGGAAGTTATTAGCAAGCAAAAACAATGTTCAAGGGCCGCCCAATGCTGTTGTGGCTCAAGATGGTAGTGGACAGTATAAAACTATAGGTGCAGCCCTTGCTGCATAATCTGAAAAACCTTTAGGGAAGGTATGTTATATATGTGAAGGCTGGGATTTACAATGAATACTTAACAGTGACAGAGGATCGATAAATGTGTTCATCTATGGAGATGGACCACGAAAGACGATTGTCACAGGAAGGAAGAGCAACCATGATGGCATCTCCACATATCAGAGTGCCTCCTTCTGTGAGTTCACACATCCCTTCAGAAATTCTGGTTCACTTGTGAAAAGACCATCAAACTCAGGATTCAAGTATTGATAACTGTTTCATTTGGCGCCTGCATCGACTCTTGTTGAAATGCTGGTGTTGCAGCCACCATTGGAAATGGATTCATAGCGGAATCAATGGGGTTTCTTAACAAAGAAGGTCCTGAAGGGCAACAAGCTGTGGCTCTTCAAGTGCAATCAGACATGTCAGCGTTTTAAAACTGCAGAATGGATGGGTACCAACACACATATACTCAAACACATCGTCAGTTCTAATGGAACTGTGTCATCCCAGGCACTGTTGATTTCATCTTTGGTGATGCAGCTGCAGTCATCCAGAGCTCTTTAATCATTGCCAGGAAACCCATGGACACCAAAAAAAAAAACACAATGACTGCTCAAGGATGAACAGACATGCGAGAAACTACTGGCATGGTAATCCAGAACTGCCTCATTGTCCCAGATCAACTACTCTTTCCTCTGAGATTCAAGATCCCAACTTACCTGGGCGGGCCATGGAAATTATATTCAAGAACTGTTATTATGGAATCGACTATGGGAGATTTTATTCAAACAGCAGGGTGGCTTGAATAGAAAGGGAACTTTGGACTAGACACATTGTATTATGCTGAATATGCAAACAGGGGTCCTGGAACTGCAACTAATAATAGGGTCAAGTGGATGGGGTTCCACGTGATAACAGATAGAAATGAGGCTCTTGGATCTACGGCTGGTACATTTATCCATGGAAACTTGTGGCTGAAAAACACAGGAGGACCATATTTGCTGCGTTTGACAATCTGAGAAACTCTATTAAAAAATTAAGAGAGAGTACTAGTAAACTTCAAAGAAAATTTGGTTTGTAAATAGTCACGGCGGTGAGAGGATGGTTGTCATTGGCCTCCCTATCCAGTTTATTGGTTTTGATGCAATGTTCCCTGTATGTAATGCTATTACGTTAATTTTTCTGTTAATATGAACCTAAAAGAGATTAAGCATTGAGAAGCAAAACACCCTCATCACATGGTAAATGTTTCAATAGCAATCGCATCCATTGCCAAAGGCAATGTAGACAATTCATTATCGCAACAATAACTATCATTCGCTTATTGCCAAGTGCATCATCTATCAAAGAGCTCCATTTGATCTAGAATAGAGTAAGGAAAGGCTACATAAAAGATGAATATTTTCCAACCAAAAACCCTGATGAAATGATGGGTATCATTACACAAGAGATAAACAACAAGAAGACATGAGTAATATCCAGAAGCTCTCATCATCATCCACAAAGCTTCGCAACCTTGACGTTGCACAAGAGAAGATCAAACTCTGCAGTAAAAGACACATAACAATAGGGAAGAAAAAAGTGATTTTTATACAATTCAAGGGCAATGTAGTTATCAAGCCATTATAACATCTCCACCTGATTTGTCTTTCAGGAAGCCTTATAATAACTGAACTCAACAGCACACCTAAAATCCAACCATTTAACATCAATCCCAGCATAAAATCACATTCCTGCAGCATTTATCATGACAATATATGCTCTTTCCTACAAAGCATCACTGGTTTCAACACATTACAGAAATATAAAAATCAATGTCATGCAAAGGCTTCTTTACAAAAACTTGGTTTAACAACAATGACATTTGCAAGGTTCACGGTAATTCTTCAAACTACAAAACAAAGTTCAACTTCCAGAAAGTTATCCAAACCAAAACACCTCATTGAACTACCACCAAATATGGAAGAATTTAAGTGGTCATAGACAAAAGATTGATACTGGTGCTCAACAAAACAAAATGTCAAGGAGGAAACAAAAGAAGCAGATGTTACAAAAATTGAAAAGAAAAGAAAAAAGGCAAACAGGTGTACATAGTGTTTATACATACAATTTGTATCTAAATAAGGACATTAAAGCATACCAGTTTTTTCAAGTTAAAGATTAAATGTCGAATTTGACACATTAGCACATTTGCAAGTAGAATCTGTAGCAAAATCATACTTGAGGGATTGAAAAAACAATAAGCATATGATTATGGTAAGAATATCTAAGTGACAGTACTAAAGCAAAGAATCAGGCAAAAAAGCAAAATCGGATATTGAAGAACAAGAACAAAGTACAGAGAGAAGATACAATCAATGGGAAGACAATCGCATTGAACAAGATTCAGTACATAACCTAAAAACCCAAGAAATTAAAAACATGATTACACAACAATCCACTCTAAAAAGTCCAAATTCATCATCCATCTCTACAAAGAGTTCCAATCCAACTCACCACCAAAATGACCCTTTAACAAAAAAAAGAAAAATATAATTCTACTTTCCCATCCCACGATTATTAGTTACTTGACGTTGAGAGTACAACCCATTACTGCTCTTGCCCCCTCCTCCTCCATTATTATTATTATTCCCATCAACTCCTCCAATATGGGGTCTCATAGATTTCCCTTTCTTCTCTTCAGCAGCCAAATACAAGAGCCTCTCAAGGGCCTCTCTGGCTCGTTTCTTGGCCAAAGCAGCCTCCTTTACTCTCTTCTCAGCCTCAACCCTAGCCACCGCTGCCGCTTTACTCATCGATAAAGCTGCAATCTTTGCCGCCGCTACCAACGCCTTCGCCGAACCCACATCCATAATTCTCTTATTATCGCCATTAACATCATTATTATCATTGCCATTGACTTTGATTTTCTTGTTGCTGCTGCTAACGCTAAAGAAGGCGAAATTAGGGTTTGCACAAGACGGGCAAACGAAAGAGGAGGAGGAGGAGGAGGAGGTGCAAGAGAGGTGGCAAATGGAAGGGCATTTGACGCACATGAGACGCACGTGAGGGGGAGGCGGTGACGTGTCGTAGACTTGGAGACAGATTGGACAGAAGAGCCCTTGATGGGTCTTCAAGATGCAGTTGCTGCATAAACGGCGGTAGGCCCCACGACGGACGTTGTGGAGGAGGAGAAGCAACCCTTCGCTTCTACTGCCACAAACCTCGCATTCCGATTGCTGGTCTCGCTTCATTTTTGTTGCTTGCATTTGATTTGATTTTACGTTACTCCATTTTTTTTTTTTTGGTGGGAATATTAACGGTAACCCTAGAAAAATTAGGGTTTGGAATTGGAAAGCAAGAAAACGGTTGGAATTTAGGGCAAAAAGGTGGTAATTTTGGAATGAGGGGCAGAGGGGTTTGGGGTTTGGAATTTTCAATTTTTTTTTTCAAACGAGGACACTTTTATTTATTTTATTTTATTAAGAGTGAATGATTCAATGAATAATTGGGATTGAATGATGAATTCGTTGAACCCAATTTAACAGGGACCTTTTAATGACCTCTCGTGGACCACGACCCTCCGCCTGCCTTTTGTGGTTTGGCGACTGTCATCAAAATAAAGAAAAAATAGCTAAGTACTTATATATAATTAATTTAATAAATTATATAATTCATTGTAAGATGATTTATTAAACACGTAATAATATTTTATAATATATTATAAATTAATAAAAATATAAAAAAATTAAAATTTTATTAAATGATGATATATTATAATATTACTCACCGTATAATAAATTATATATTTTATTAAATTAATTCTCAATATATATAAATTGTATATATTAGATTTACCTAATTTTAGATTCACTTAAATATATTTTCAATTTTTTTATTGATGTGTAATGTAATTTTTTTTTATTAAAAGATTAATATATTAAATAATAATATATACGTATTCATATATATTAAAAATCCACATAAATATATATTAAGAATCTACCTGATTTTCATCTACCCAAATATACTCATGAATCACTTAATTTCAGATTCACATAAATATATACTTAATATTTATCTAATTTCAGATCCATTCAATTTTTATTCGATGTAGGATGTGACATTTTTCTTTCAAAAGTCTGTTAGATAATATTGCATACTCGTTCATGTATATCTAAAATTCACCTAAATATACACTAAAAATTCATATATACCCAATATCTACTTAAATATATACTCAAGATCCATATAATTTTTATTCAATGTGGGATGTAACATTCTCTCTCACCTAATTATTTAACGCTTTCGTTATAGTCTGACCAATATTTAAGGGCCAACTCGGCTCGTATTGCCCATCTCCGCTGCTTATGAGAGACCAACGACTTGACTAGTATGTTAGAAAATATTATATTCTGTCATATATACCCAAGATCTACCCAGTTTTTATCCGATATGAGATGTAATATTCTCCCCCTACCTTGTCATATGACACCTTCGTCGCATTTTAATTAAAACTCAAAAGTCAACTTAACTCATATTAGTTATTCTTGTTGCTTATGGAAGACTCATTACTCATTTAGCAATACTACTTATGAAGGATCCAACTTGACCTATATTGGCCATCCTTGTTGCTCGTGGAGGACCCACTACCCACATGGCAATATACCTAAGATCCACCCAAATATATACCTAAGATCAACTTGAATTTTTATTCGATGTGGAATGTAACATTTTTTCTCACTCAATTACGCGAAGCCCTCATCACTGTCTGACCAAAACTTGAGGGCTAACATGGTCTGTATTGCTTATTCTCGTTGCTTATAAGTGACTCACTACCTCAAGTAGCCTATTAAGTAATACTACATATTTGTCAATATATATATATATATATCCAAAATTCATCTAATTTTTACCGATGTGGGATGTGACATTTTTTGCCATCCAATCACGTGATGCATTCGTCACAGTCTAACTAAAACTTAAGAACCAACATGACCCATATTGCCCATCTCTGCTGCTCATGGAGAACCCATTACTCACGTGGTAATCTCTATTGAAACTCAAGATACAAGATTTTAATGGTCACTTAACTCGTATTGCAATCCCCATTATTCTTTAAAAGACCTATTACCCACATAACAATCTTCATTAGAGTGATTTTGAGGCTCACATAGAAATAAGAATTCGAGTCTACTCTAATACCATTTATCATAGGATAGACGCGAGATGAGCATTTGCTATTGATCTAAAAGACTAACCTGTTAGATAATATTACATATTTACCTATATCTATCTAAGATTTACTAAATTTTTATTTGATGTAAGATATGACATTCTCCCTCACCCAATTACATGACACCATTATCGTTGTCTGATCAAAATACTTTTTTCTTAAAAAAAAAATCTAACTAGTTAAGAAGGCTTGTTTAACTAAGTTGAACGCTATCATTTGGCCACCTTTTAGTTATCTATGCGAGTTGGGCGAGAGCATAGTCCACAGACTTGGATATGTTTAGTCTAGGATTTAGGGTCATCTCTCTTTTGGCTTTCAAGCATAGCTAACCAAGTGAATAAGGGGCTTTAAGCGAAAATCTAGATCCAAATTGAAAGCCTCGAGAAATCTTTATAATTACCACTACTTAGCTTTCTATTCACCTCTGATCATCAAATCAAATGTGAATAACCCTGTATTCATATCTTTGAAATAAGATAGGGGCCAACTTAGTTTATATTGTTGATCTACCTAATTTTCATTACATGTGGGATGAAACATTTTCTCTCATCCAATCACGTGACGTTCTTGTTATAATTTGACCAAAACTTAAGATTCACTTCGCTCATATTATTCATCTTTAAAATTATTGAAAGACTTACTACTTATGTAACAATTTCTATTAAGATAATTTTAAGAGTTTACATGTAAATAAAAATTTAAATCTGTTATAATACTATTTATCACGAGTTGGACACAAACTAACATTTGTCATTAATCCAAAAAATTTATTAGTTAAGTAATATTATATACCCACTTATATATATTTAAAATTCACTAAACTTTTATCTAATATGAAACGTAATATTTTAATTATGTATTTTTTGAATCACATGGAATGAATATAAAAGTTGCATGCAAGGGTCGAAGTTATATTGATGTGTTCAGTTCCTTCTCCAAGCGAGCCAAGCCATCTAGTTTCAGTCCTTAGAAAAGCAAGTTCTCAAACAGTTTAAGCAAGGGCTTGATAGAGCAGCTAGAGATAGACGCTTTGGATAGAGCAAGCGAGAGAGCTTAGGCAAGTAGTCCTTCTCCTAGGCTCGCAGGCAAGGGCGGATGAGAACAAAATTGCCTTATCTTTCCCGAGGTCTTACTGCAGATGGCAGAAGACAGAACAGCTGTTGAAAAAGGAAAATCCCATCCCAAGAACTAGATCAATGGCAGGGAACCCTAGGTAAGCAATGATCATGTTATTCAAAATTTGAAATTCTTTTCTTTGCAATTTAGATTAGACCTCGGAGCCACAGCTAGGCTTGTGCCATCAATCATCATCTTAATTCATTATGAACATTTCATGTCTCAGCATCACCCGCTTTCAGGGCAAATATGGTATTAATCGGATCCAATATGTAAACATGTAAAAAATTAATTTTACCAGCAAATGGTTTTTTTTTTTTTTTTGGAATTAAGCAAATGGGTTTTAACAACTTGAAATGTTGCTCGTTCCAACTTTTTGTTACATGCTTGAGATTAAACAGTGTAGTAGTAATGTACTGAGATTTCAGAACAGCACATCATCATCCATCCAAATTTTCCAACTGCAGATTTAGAAAGTATTACGAAAAAAAATATGCTGGAACTGTAAACAAGAACTCGAACAAATAAATCTCTAACTAAAGGTGTGGGCGAGATTACAGGACAAAATTTGCCGGTTCCCCATATAATTATTTCTTCAACACCACCATTTCAATGGAAAGATATGGTCAATCACTATCGTAAATCCATAACTCCGTAATAAAATTCCATGGTTCTCCAGCTGCAATCCTATTGTAAAATAGACAGAAAATTCTAACTCACAGCCTTGGTTGGCTGGTTCTTAGAATGATAATTCACCAAGCTCTGAGTATTCACCACAAAAAAAACAAGCGAGTATGGGGTAGTTAACCCAATAAAGAAAGAAACCAGATTCCTGAGAGAATTGTGAACTCAGCCCCGCTATCAATCAGCCATCATAAATGGATCTTCTTCCCCAAGATCAGCAATCAGAGGTTCCAATGCTGTTATGTCCTCATCTTCGGGGGCAAAGTAAGTGGGGAATGGAAGTAGTGAAATATCAGGTTTCCTGTAAACAGAATCTTTTATGAATACAAAGTTTCCTTCAGCACCTGGGACCTGTAAAGCATGGACAGTTTCGTGAATATACAACAACAAACACAAAATGAAAAAGAGATAAACGTGCAAATGTTACAGGGCATCTCCTTACCCTTCCATTCAGAAATTTTTTATTTTATTTTAAGCGTTTGAAGCAGAAAATTATATGTAGTACAACGAATAATACCTGGCCCCTCACCCACATCAAATTCCTTGCTGGATCTATTTTGTATACCCACACATTTTTTACAGTTCTCTGCTCTCCACCCATGCGCCCAGGCATCTTTTTGCCCTTAAATACCTATTGACAGACCATACCGTTGTCAAGATAACAGAGAAAAGCTTTAGTCCATTTGAGAGGGAAAAGAGCATAGCCACAGGATATAATCAAACGTCATTTTCAAACAAAACAATTCACCCAAATATAGGATTAAGTAAAATGCGCCCAGCCGTCCTCAAGCATTTGCCACCCATTTTGTAGGACAATAAAATTAAACAAAAAGAAAAGAAAAAAGGTTATGCATCACATTGAGCTAGCATTCATGGGTTGCTCATGGAAAAACATTTCAAAATAACAATTTCACTTTGAAAATCAAAGTAAACATCATATGTAGTCAAATTTTGTGCAACAAGTGCATCTTAAAAGACACTTAGAGATCCACCAATCTAAAGAAGCCATACAGACCTTGCCAGGAGCATCCCTCTGACCAGTAGAACCAATACTTCGATGTGACAATGACGCACCATGAGATGCCGGCATTCCTTTAAATCCCCATCTTTTCATTCCACCCTGGACAGAGATAATGGAAATAAGATATGTCATGATACATAATGAATAGTAATCTCAACAAGTTTTGATTGTTCCTACAGCAGCCTCAATATATCACATGAAAGAATAACCGGAGAAAAAATGCATGATGATACAAATGCATCCTACAAATTTCTCAAACCAGAATAATTTTGTGTCAAACATAACTATCAATTCAGATTGAAGAAAAATTACAAAGCAGGATGCAGAGAAACAATGATTGCAATACGGCTCTAAATAGAAGTATTATTCATGTCAATCTTACCAAAACAGCACCTAAGAATAGTAAGCACGAAACACACCATGGAGAATGTAAAAGAAATTGAACATATTGAAAATAAGCTTCAGAAAAAGTTACAGAAGAAAACACTAAGAATATACACATCCCATTTATCTCCTATAAGAGAATCCAGCCAAAACATGTTCAAACTATTAATATTGAGCATGAAGGCCCATAATGGATATCTGTGCATAAACATTCAAATTATTTCAAGCGTACTACATCAGTGAAAATGGTAACAAGTAACTGTTTGGAACTTAACCTTTTATTTTATCTTTTGAATTGTTAAATTAAATTGGGCCTAGGTTTTGTTTGTTGATGATGTTGTGAAGAGTTGAAAATAGAACCCAAGTGTGGTCTCATACCATCTCACAGCTTCACCACTTGACATAGCGTCTGAAGCGCAGAACCCAATATTGACTGAATTGTACTTTATATGAAGTTGTTAGTTGGTTATTTATTATTAAGAATAACTCATTTTATTATTTTATCATCAACCTACAGTAATTCTAATAGAAAGCACATAAATTCTTGCACCTATCATGTTGTATGAAGTTTTCAGGCAGCGCAAATTATAATTGTTTATCAAATGAGGAGTGCCTCCCGCAAATAATCCCGTGATCATACTGAACTAATTGTATGAATTATATAAAAAGTCAAATGAGTTAGATGAATGAATTAAAAGATAAATTATTCCTTGATATGAACAAAAATATATAGTTGACAAGGCACTCGTCTACTTCCACTTCAGCATTAGAACAACAAACACGGCAATAGGCAAAAATACAATTCAGAACAAAAAGAAAAAGACAATGAAAACAATCAATTCACCTGGAAACCTTTCCCTTTTGTGATTCCTGCAACATCAATGTACTGGCCAGGAATGAAATGGCGAACTCCAATTGATGTCCCAGTAGCCAAAAGCGCGTCTTCTGTAACAGGAAATTCCCGCAATTTCCTCTTCAACGGAACACCTTGATCTCTAAAATGACCCACTTCAGGTTTCGTCAAATGTTTTTCTTTCTTATGCCCGCACCCAATCTAACTAACACCACAAAAATCACCACTCCACAATTAAATACACAGCCACTAAAAGCACTTGAAAAATGAATTAAACCAGCCAGCACAAACCCCAAAATTTCCCATTTTCAGCCACTAAGAATAAGGATTTCAATCTTCAAAAGCATAAACATCCAACATTTCCTACATTTTCTGAACTCAAAGCAGAAAAAATAATTTTAAGAACAAAAACAGCAAAAGAGGAACAATCTTTTGCTTTATTGTCTTTAAAAAAATAATTAAACCCAGCAGCAAAAGACCAAAAATTTCCCATATGCAGCCCACAAGATAAAACATTTCAAGCATAAAATCTAATCTTTCCTACAGAAACAACAAATTCAAGAACAAAACAAAAAAGAATTAGAGGAACGATCTTTAGGGTTTACCTGTAAGGAAAATATGCCTTCTTTCTCAATAGTTTTAACTTGAGTGACAATATTATCATCCACAAAAAGCACAGTGGTGGGGATCCTAGCGCCCCATTTATCCCACATTGCGCTCATTCCACACTTGACGGCAATAACCCCAGATCGTTTAGAGTTTTGGGTCATGACGCCCGGTTTAGCCTCGATAATTCTCGAGTATTGTTCCTCGATCTCCATCCCATCGACGAAGGACACCGTGCTGAATCTGCTGCCGCTGATGAAGATGTACGGCGCTGATGGGGCTCTGGAAGCGGTCGTGAGGAGCTGTTGGAGACGATTAATAAAGCCTCTTGATAAAGGCGACATGAGAATGATGGCTTGATTTGTAAAAATGGAAACCGTTTTGCGAAGAAGAGAACCGAGGCCGGGGCTCTGAGGTTTAAGGAGTCATAGGGTTTTGATTTTGCGAGTCGAAAAGGAAATGATTTGCTGTGGGAAATGCGTGTGTTTTAGTGTACTCCATCGTCTTCTTTGATACCACGTGTCGCTTCTTTTTCGTGTTCAATTTCTTCTTGACTAAGAAGAAATATTTTAAAGATATTTCAAATTTTACGAAAATTTTCAAATTTTATTTTATATATTCAACTATAATATTTTGAAAATTGACCAATTTCACCGAATTTTTAAATGTTTACGTTATTTTAACCGAGTTAAAATAACATAAGCTTTATTAATTAATTATATTATTTTTTTCTATTTTATCTTTTTATTTTAAATAAAAAAATTTCTTTATCTTTTTATTTTAAATAAAAAAATTTCTTTATTTTTTTATTTTTCTTCTCTCTACCGACATTTTCATATTTACTTTCCTTTTCATTTTTTTAAATTTTTTCTCACGTTCACTCGCTCTCGGCGGTGTTACTCACGGTCACTCTCTCTCACGGCGGCGCTCCACCTCTCACGGCAGTCTTCCCTCTCTCTCGTCATGGCGGAACAAAGTTGGTATGTATTTATAAATAATTTTTTTTTATTTTTAAGTATTGTAATTTATATTAATTAAAAATATGTAAAAATGTATAGATTTAAATAAAAATAATAATGTGTGTAGATTTGATGTAGAATGTATGCGGAATGTATGTTTTTTGGGGTAAAATGCGGCGGCGCATGCGTTTACGCTCTGCTGGGGGCGGCGCGTAGACGCACGTCGCTTGGAAGGCTGTAAACGCACGCGCCGTCGTATTTTACCCTAAAAAATTTTTATTTTATAAATTTTTTTAATTAATTTATGTTGTTTATGTTTATTTATAATTATTTAATTTAATAATTTAATTTGGTTAATAATTATATAAATAGTTTAGGTTGTTAGTTATAATTAAATTAAAATTTGATTATATGTTATATTGATTTTTTTTGTTAATATTAATACTTTTTTCAGGAATGAGAATGTCACGAAAGAATATGTAATTGCCGAAAAAAAATTTTACCGAGCAAACGTACATACATACTCGAAGTTATGGGTTATACGAAATATAAAAAATAAATTAACTTCGAGACAGATAGAAATATTTAGAACCACATATTTTGGTAGTTTATTGGATGTATCAAATATTCCATTCTCAGGTATTTTAGCTCATGAGATTTTATTAAGACGTGTGCATATCAAAATTTTATATGAAAAATTATGATTTTATATAGGTAAAAAATGTATTAGATTTTCTCTTCAAGATTTTTATTTGATTATTGGTTTGAGGATATGGGATTATCCTGTATTAAGTGGGTTAGGTGATAGACTTTGTCATAAATATTTTTCAGGTGAAAGTCAGTTGACTTATAAGGATTTAGATCAATGGTTCGGCAACGTTACATTTGACGATGATGTAGATGCATTAAAAAAATGTGTCTATTTTATATATTTCATAAATTGATAATGCCACGTGATCGGAATAGAATCATACAATATTGTGTACTTCGTCGGGTAGATAATTTAGATGAGTTTAATGTTTATCCTTGGGGCACGATCGCATAGACTGTACTCTACAATAGTTTATGCACGGCTCCAATTAAAAAGTTGGCGAAGATAAAAAATACAGGCGCTGAGGATATAAAATCATACAACTTATACTCATTTTGTCACGCATTCTTGGTAAGTAATTCTATTTTTTCATTATGATATTATGATAGAGAAAAATTTATTTTGTTGGCATTGTAATTTAAATTTATTATCATCTCAGGTGTGGATCTACGAGGCGATCCCAAGGTGTGGGGAGTTGTTTGCCAATAGGAATGGAGATTATTTTTCTCGTACTCTAAATTGGTCTAGCACGAGCACCCCATTATACAAAAACGTCGTAGATGTCCTCTTCGATGATGTTGGGGGTATGCTTTTATGTTCAACAAAAAATATATATAACTTCTTTATAATTTGTGTTATATTTTTTAATAATAATTAATAAATCTAAAATATTATAAAAGTTTTGGAGGTTCATAGGAAGTTGGTACCCCGCAAACATGAGAAGACTGCGGATTATCGCGCGGCAGTAAACTTTTGCATTCCATCGAAAAAATGGGGAAGGAGTCTTAAGTTGGAGATAATTGATATCCCGGACACCCAATTCATCGATAATCTGCAGCACCTCGATGAATTTCAAGCCCCGCCAGCGACTAAATCAATGGTATAATAATTTAATTTTTTTTCCTTCAATTATCTGATGCTTTTGTTACTGGTTAGTATTAGCTTGTGAAAATTGATTATAATAACTTATGTATAGTTTCAATCCGACACGTCAACATTACAGTATAAAATCCTGGAGAAGAAGATGAATGATCTTAAAGAAATGATATTTACCAGGATTGATAAGGGTAACGCAGAGCTTTCAGCCAAGATTGATAAGGCTGAAGAAAATATCTTGCATCAGATATCTCTCTTGATGCAACAACTTAAACCAACCAATATCTCCGAGGATGTAGGGTAGAGTATGGTACGTTTTAAACCTAAAATATATTGGATACAAAGTTTAACAAGTCAATACATTAACCGATATTGTTTGGTTTTGTAGGGTGTCGAATTCATGGTTGCTGACTTTCATACATTTGCTCCTGCCAACGAGTCTCAGCATCAGTCATTTGCTTCTGTTGCTGATAGCCCTACAAGCTTAAAAATTATACCTGCTCAATTGGGTGAAAACATAAGTAGGTATGGGCGTCTTTGCAAGAAGGCAGCAGCTCAAGTCAGTCCATATACCAATCCGTTAAAACAGCCCGCGAAAAAGAAACTTGTGGACTTACAAGTAGGACCTACTATTGATATAAGCGGGCAGCTGATTCCTATTGATCAGAGTAAATATGCTGAGCTTCTGGATTGGATAAAAAAGAATGACCCAACACAATGGGTTCATTTGCACGGACTCGATCCGAACAATACGTGATTTAATGAGATACTACAAAATTAGCTTGACGATTCGGTAAGGATTTATTTTAATTTTTTTTTGTTTTGTGATTTGTCTAATAATATCAAAACTTATACATATTATGTGTGTTTTGTAACATATAAATAAATGAATATTTGAAGGTTTTGCGTTTGCGTCAAAGAACGTTTTCTGACATGTACTTACAGGATTGTACAACTGCAGATGCATATTTCTACGTAAGTTATTATATTACCTGTTTATTGTGCATATAATATTATTGACTTTAACTATTATCGACTTTAACGAGTATCTTTTATTTGTGTTTAGGAGTACATTCGACAAATGTGAAAAACGGCCTTCACTGCCAATCCTCCAGACAACAACGACTGGCTTAAAATGTTGTTGGCTTATACACTCGGAACAAAGACCAAGTTACTTAACGTTAAACCATGGGCATCAGTCAATAAGGTGTTTTTTTAAGAATAATATTGACTTTTTACTGTGCATATAACAACAGTAAGTTAAAAATAATACCATAATTATTTTTGTAGGTATATATTCCTATGAATATAAATCAAGAACATTGGATTGTAGCGCAAATCGACCTTACTCAGTTTGCAATCGTTCTTTATGATTCCAGCGTGAACGGGCATTCAGACGAGTCTATCATGAGATTTATTGAGCCTCTGTGTGTTGCAATGCCTTTGTAACTTCAAAGATGTAGATTTTATAGTTTGAGGGGCATAGAAAGGCCAAATTTGTTCCCTTGGCTGGTAACCCGTATCCGGGAGAATGTGCCGCAACAAGAGGTCGGGAGCGGGGACTGTGGCATCTTCGTCTGTATGTATATTGAATATCTTATGTTAGGTCGGTCATTTGACTCATTCCCTGACATTGGTACATTTTATAGACAGAAGATGGCCGTTGATTTGTGGACTACAGCTTCATAAATATTTATCACTATAATTTATTTACATGCATTTATTTGGGTGTATAATTGATATACCATAATTATTTTGGGAGTATGTATGCGGAAGTATTTTTGTAGTTTGATAGAAGTGTGATTTAATCAATATACATTAATTTGGGTGTATAATTGTTTGTGGGCGTTGATTTGGGTGTATGTATGCGAAAGTGATTTTGCAGTTTGATAGAAGTATGTTTATTTAATATGACAGGTTTGGGATTGTCCATATTATAGAGGAGGTTCTGTCAAATATTTTGTGAAAATTATCAACATTAATACTAAAGATAAGTGCATTAAAATAAAATAAATATGTAATATACAGTACAAGTGCATTAAAAAATAAGTGAATTACAAAATTAAGTGAATTACAAATTAAGTGCGTTACAAAATAAGTGCATTACATAATAAGTGAATTACAAAATAAGTGCATTGCAAATTAAGTGAATTACAAAATAAGTACATTATAAATTAAGTGCGTTATAAAATAAGTGCATTACAAAATAAGTGCATTATGAAATAAGTAAATTACAAAATAAGTGAATTACAGAAGTGACGAAACTCGACTCTTATACATAATTAAGTCTCATGGTATAACTCTTTCTCTTATTTTTTCAAATCCGTCTGAAATAAAAATATATTTAAATATTAGCCTTATATTATACATAATTAAATATCAATAAAGTAAATGTTTATAAATAAATATATATCACCTGCTCTGTAAAGGTACAAGGTTTCGACACGTTTGTCGGTTATGTCCATGTTGTCTACAACGACTACATATATTCTTTGATGGTTCCTCTCCTTGAGATAGAATCCGATTCATTTGACGTCTGCCTGACTGACGACGTGCTATCGGGGATTGAATGTCCATATTTTTCAAATACTCTAGGATTATCCAATCTGACACTTGACCAACCGAAAGTATTGGCTCGCTATAGGCACGGAATAAAGTCTCAGACATGTAATAAGTTGAACAAAGACTTTCATGCGATAATCTGATGTATCTGTATGCGGCGAGTGCATGGGAATAAGGCAGTTGCCGATAATCAAACTTTCGACAGCTGCATGTTCTTTCACCAATGTCTATAATCCAATTTACTCCACCATCCATAACTATAAATCATAAATCATCAACAGGATAAATGGTCATTCGACTTACCTTATCGTTATGTTTCATGACTTTATGATGTGCCCAGTTCATCAAGACATTGGTCATATTTTGTGATGCCAATTGTCTATGGTAAAACCACAATTACGTTAGCTCTCGCATCTACTCTATCAAATTAGTCACCGGAAGCTTTCTTGCTTCTTTTGCAACTGCATTAATGCTCTCAGCGATATTAGTAGTTATAATGTCATACCTTTTGAAAGCACCAGATGATCGTGCCCATCTCACCGTACCAATATCTTCCTCCAAATACTTTGTTACGTCAAGTCTCATTTGTCGCATCTTGCTTAATTGGTATTGAAAATCATGGACACAATAAGCCTTGGCAGCACTGAAGTAGGTAGATAGGTATACCCATTTTTTAGACTTATCTAATGGTAACTTGTATTTTATCATCAAATTTCCTTTCAAATGATATATGCAGAACCTATGATATGCATGAGGAAACACACCTCATATAGCCGTCTCAATACTGGCATGTCGATCAGATATAAAAACAAGATTCTGATGATCTGCAATAACTCATCGCAGTGTAACCATAAACTACTCCCAAGAAGTATCATTTTTTGAGTCAGCAATTCCCCAAGCCAATGGATAAATCTGATTGTTTCCATATTTACAAACGGCCACAAATATTGTACCAAGATAGGAACCTTTCAAAAATGTTCCATTCACTGCAACTACTGATCAGATTAATGAATTAAAACCTTTGATGCAGGTATCTAACGCCATAAAGAAATACTTGAAGTGATTATCCGCGTCAGTTTCCAAATGAGTAACCGTACCTGGGTTATTTTGTTGCAACACATAGCTGTATGCAGGAAGCAATCTAAACAAATTCTCAGGAGTACCTCTTATCAATCTTAATGCACGCTCCCTAGCGCGCCAAGCATTAGTATAGGTTATTTGAACACCGAATTGTTCACGTATATCTGCTTGAATGTCTTTCGGCCTATAGTTTCTATTGACCGATGTAAACTTATTTTTTATTACTTTAGCAATAATTCGACTCTTGGCTTGCCGGTGACCATCCTTTAATTGACTTAAAACATAAGTGTGCCCTGTATCTACTCGCCTAACAACAAAAAAATGTCGCCCTTCTGTCGACACTGCCTGTAACCTCCACTTGCAGCTGTCATCATCGCATTTCAACTCGAAACGATCTTTGGTGGATTTGTAAACTCTAAAACTCCATTTTCCCTTCAGTGCAACCATACTTATAACTTCATGAATTTCATCTTTGCTGTTATATAATTTTCCTACAAATACATCACCAATCCCATTACAAGAAATTTTTTCCGATACATTCAAGTCAAATAATGGTATCTCAGGCTGAAACTGAAATGAATTTTCTACCTTAACCCTTTCTTCTCTACCATAACCCTCGTCGTCATCATCATCATTATCACCCTCCTCCTCATCATCATCATTATCACCATCCTCATCATCATTATCCTCCTCATCATCATCACCACCAGCATTATCATTTACATCCTCATTCTCTTCATAATCATAATCATTTCTACAATCATCATCAACCTCGTAATCATTTTCACCAATATCATAGCCAATATCAACGCCAACATCTCCATATATCTGACCATGGTCATATGTGTAGTCTTGTTGTTCGTTGAGCATCGAAAGAGAATAATGATAATCCTTCGGAGAATTTGGAATATACACAGGAGTTGTCGATGAGAATTGCTTAGCATAGCCTTCTTTTTGCTCCATTGATGCTTCTGCATTACTTTCAGGTCCTTGAGCATCTACTGTTACACAAAGCGGTGTAGCTATATTATTCTGTAAGCTCAACCACAATATTGCATCATCGTCATTTTCAAGTGGAATGGGTCTCAACTTTATAGTACTTGAAGGAACTTCAAACTTCAAAGTTACTTTATAATGCACCTGATTAACTCATAAAAGATGACAAATTCTTCTCAACAACTCTTTGTATTTAATATTTTTCAGAACAACCATATGCATATTTTGATATCCAATGTATCTTTCAAAACCATCGCTACAGCTCTCCCATATCCCCCCAAAACATATAATGGTTGAAATTTGTGACATACCTAAAAAAAATATAACATAATTTTAATTTAATTTTATATTAATTAAATTAAAAAATTTAATTGAATATATAACTATATATATAAATATATATAAAATAAATATAATATGCAGTTTCAAAAATGAAAGCTATTTGGTGGTGGTGTTATAACATTGCGGTGATGCGCAGTAGCACTTTATTACAATCGATGATCATCAGAACGGGTTATACATGAGCACCGATTGTTACTAGTGTGTACACAACAGTGGCCAACAACAACTATATGTGTAGTGTTACTGGTGTGTATACAACGGTGGACAATAATAACTATATGTGTAGTCACGCGCAAACGCATACCAATCCACCACCAGCAACAATTATACGCGCACCATAACTCAATTATAAACTACAGCTTAATCGTAACATATAGATATCTAAACACTTTAATCATTTATTTTAATAAATATAAATAATACTATTAATTAAATTAAAATAAATAAAATCTTACTTGTTTTAAACTTTAGTTATGATTGAGATATGAGTTTTGAGAGCGATCTGTAGTTTTGAGAACGCCAACTTTAGCTATGATCAAGAGATATGAGTTTTGAGAGCGATCTGTGAGTTTTGAGAATGCCAGATATAAGAACGAATAAAATGAGAGATGATATTAGGGGTAAATAACAATCATAATAATAATAATACGATGGTTTTATATATTTAAATAAATAAAAAAATATAAGGAATATTTAATTTATAATTATTTATTTTTTTTAAATTTATTTAAAAAAAAAAATACAAAATGGTCATTGGGTGCGCGCCCGTGTCTACGCCCAGCGAGCATTTTGTGTTATTTTTAATTATTATTATTATTATTTTTAATTATTATTATAAATTTACAATATTTTTATAATTAATTTAAATTTTAATTATTTAAAATTTTATATTCTTCAATAATTTATAAAAAATAAAATAATAAATTAAATAAAAATAAAAATTATTAAAATTGTAATAAGGGTAAAATAGTAAACATATCGTATATTTGGTTAATATAATTTAAAATATTTGACTTTGATCAAAATAAAAATTAATATTAAAATAACGATCAACTTGGAGAATTTTCCATAATATTTTGTGTCTAACCTAACTTATTGCCTAGTGGTTTAATGTCAGAATTTTTAATGTCAAAGTATTAAATTTGAGTTGGACCAACTATTTTATAAGTTTAATATTTTTAATGTCAAAATATTGGGTTTGAGTCAATCTAACCATCCTTCATTAAAAGAGTTAATTTATAATAAATATTAGCATCGTCAATACGAGTATTATAAGTATGAGCTTAATAATTTGATAAATATCATAAATAAGTATTAGCTTAATAATTT
Organism: Ailanthus altissimus; assembly: GCA_946807835.1. Lineage (NCBI taxonomy): Eukaryota > Viridiplantae > Streptophyta > Magnoliopsida > Sapindales > Simaroubaceae > Ailanthus > Ailanthus altissimus. The sequence continues at coordinate 26,534,672 of OX327703.1, read as the reverse complement.
GATAAATATCATAATGAATATAAGTTTTGTCATGTATCAAGAGAAATTTAAATTTTATAAATTAAGCTTGATAATTTAATAAATGTTATAATAGATAATTTGAGTCGAACCAACCTTCATCTATTAGGAGGGTTGATTTATAATATTGTATTGAGTAGTTCTATTAGTATCGTCAATATGAGTTTTATGAGCATGAGCTTGATAACTTGATAAATAGGTATTAGTATTATCAATATGAGTATGAGCTTGATAATTTGATAAATATCATAATGAGTGTGAGTATTATATTTTATCATGAAAAATTTGAGTATTGTAAATTAAACTTGATAGTTTAATAAATATTGTAATGAGTAGTTCAAATCGAGCCAATCTTCCTTCTAATGAAGGGTTAATTTATAATGAGTATTAGTACCGTTAATATGAATGTTATCCATCCATTATAGAGTTGATTTATAATAATAATCAATTCAGTGATTATTATTTTTATTCTCATATATTGTTAATAATTAAGGGAAAAGAACTAACAATAGGGGCTTATTTAATAAAATGTGATAAATTATATATCTAATAAAAAAATGAAAACAATTTGGGATTTAAATGATATAATCACTTACAACTTGTATTGGATTTCAAGAGAATTATAATTCTGTATTATTTCCGCCATTCGAAATTACACGTGTCATTTCCTGAAATTACTCCTCAGTCCCTTGATAGTTGATTACCGTTAAAACGATAGGTCCAAAACGGACAAAACGAAACGGAGCTCCATTTGCCAGTAGAGTAGAGTGATGGAGGTTCTCCACCCGATCCCGCAAATGAAAATCCCCAGGCTGAATTCACCCGGTTTCCATCGGCGGCGGACTCGCCGAATTCCGCCAACGGTGGTGAAGTCGCTTGGAATAAGAGCCGAGGTGTCGTCATTGTCATCGTCACCTCCGTCACCGTCTCCGTCGACGGCGGGAGAGAAGATGGTGGTGGAGCTGGTCGGAGCTTTCAACGAACTAACGGAGAGGATGAACGTGTTGTCGAGCAGCTCGTCGAGATTACTCTTCAAGGCTCTTAAGCTCTCCATTCCTATTCTCCAAAGCTTGCCTCTTTCTGCCGATTGCCGCTCTCCGCTAACCAAGGCCTTGTCCATTGCTCTTCTCCTCGCCGATCTTCAGGCAAAGTTTCATTATCGGTTCTGATTTTATCGAAAGTTTAACTTTTTTCGGTGATTTTATGAAAAGACTGAAGCTTTGTTAGTAATTTTGTCGAAAGATTGAAGCTTTATTAGTAATTTACCAAAAGATTGAAACTGTGTCAGTAATTTTATCGAAGTGTGAAGTTCTGTTGGAAATTTGATCAAAAATTAAAATTTTTTTTTTTTGTTAGTTATGTTAATAATTGCTGTTGGCAGATGGATGCTGAAGTGATATCCGCTGGGATATTGAGGCAAGTTGTTGAGGCAGGTGCGCTTTCGATACAGCAAGTGCGGGATCGGATTGGAATTGGTACTGCTCATTTGTTGCATGAAAGCTTGCGTGTTAAAAATAATGTTAATTTGAAATTACAAATTCTGGATGATGAGACTGCTGCTGCCCTGAGGAAGTTTTGCTTGACTTATTATGACATAAGGGCTTTGATTCTGGACTTGGCTATTAGGCTTGATACGATGAGGCATTTAGATTACCTGCCTAGGTATCAACAACTGATGATTTCGCTTGAGGTTATGAAAATTCATGCCCCTTTGGCTCATGCTGTGGCCACTAGTTACTTATCCTTTGAATTGGAGGATCTTTCATTCCGATATTTGTTTCCTTATTCCTATCTTTATGTGGACACATGGTTGAGGAGTCATGAGACCGGGAGTAATCCTTTGATAGATGTATACAAGGAACAGCTACTTCAGTCTTTGAAAACTGATCCTGTCTTAGCTGAAATGGTGGAGGATGTATCTGTCCAAGGTCGTTATAAAAGCCGTTATAGCACAATGAAGAAGCTCTTAAAAGATGGCCGAAAGCCAGAACAAGTGAATGATGTTCTGGGTTTGCGAGTCATATTAAAGCCTAGGTCAAATGTGGAGTATTTATCAGAAGTAGGGGAGAAAGCATGCTATAGAACACGAGAAATAATCCAGTCTTTGTGGAAAGAAATGCCTCACAGAACAAAGGATTATATTGCTAGGCCCAAAGCAAATGGGTATAGGAGTTTGCATATGGCAGTTGATGTGAGTGACGATGGTAAGACTAGACCGTTGATGGAAATACAAATACGCACTGGGGAGATGGATATGTTGGCAGTTAATGGAACGGCATCCCATGCATTGTATAAGGGTGGTCTTACTGATCCAGAAGAGGTCAGTCGGTAAATTCTATTCAGTGTCCCAGTAAGTAATTTGGCTGTGAATACATAAAAATGGTGTCTTCAAATATAATTTAAGTCATCAACATATCCAAGACCTAATTAGATATATTACTTCTCATTTTCCATTGCTTGAGTTTCTAACAGAATTGCATAAGAGATAGATATGCATGCAAGTTAGATGAGCATAACAGTACCAAGATATACAGATTCTTGACAAGTTCTTAATTTGTGCTCAGGCAAAGAGGCTCAAGGCTATAATGCTGGCTGCAGCAGAACTTGCAGCACTGCGTCTTAAGGATCTTCCATCAACAATTCATAAAGGCATTGAGATTGACCAGAGAGATCGAGTATTCCGTCTTCTCGACAAGAATGGTGATGGTAGAATCAGCATTGAGGAACTCATGGAAGTAATGGAAGAGCTTGGAGCCCCAGGCGAAGATGCACGGGAAATGATGGAGCTCCTTGATTCCAATAGTGATGGTTCTCTGAGCTCTGATGAATTTGATTTGTTTCAGAAACAGGTAATCACCGATAGTTGTGACCATAGAAGTTTTATTAAATGGTGATGGTCTGACCATCTCAAATTTTTACACTTCTCTATCTTAATCATTTTAACTTCCATAATTGTGATCATATTTATGACGTATTTTATTTGGTCTGGATGATGAATTTCATCTACACCTGGGCACAAAGATGTTCAAGTTTGTTTGTAACTACCTATATGGTGATGCAGGTCTATTAACATTGTTATATACATTAGGATGAGCCGACAATATCTATGATGACTCGGTAAATTGAATAGCAAGTATTGACTTTAAGTCCTCTATTTATAAATTCATTAGTTGTGCCTTATTATTTATGCAGGTTGAATTTATGCGAAATTTGGAGGATAGAGACGATGAATACAGAACCATGTTAAATGAGAAGCTTCGAATGGCTGACAACAGTGGCTTGATTCAGGTTTATAGTGAAGAACTCGGCAACAGGCTTGCAAGCTAAACCATCTGATCAAAGGTTACTGTATGATACAAACATCTACTTATTTGCCATGTATATAATCAATTCATTCTGTCTATCGCAATGCCTACGTATTATAACATTGTTCCAAGGATTAATAAGAGAATTGGCTCCAAAACACCAGTCCATTGTGAAACTTGTAGTTTGATGCTAAATTATTTGTGCCTTAAAATAATCACATTGAAACTTGTAGTTTGATGCTAGATTATCTATGCATTAAATTAATCACCTTATCCATTTTAGGAGTTAACATGAGATCCCTATTGATGAAAACCAGAAGTTTTAAGTTACTGAAACAAAAAACTATCTGAAATGCTTTTATCTGCTGCTAACATCAATTCAAAAGGCAAACTGTCTACAATATTATTGATAATTCTGACTATTTACAACCTGACTATTACTATCTATTTGCTCTTTGAACTTGGGAATAGTTCTAATTTTACTTTTAGACATCTTGGAAAAAATTGAAAAAAAAAATTCACATAAATCTTATCGTATGAAATCTAACTTAAATTTTCACTCTAGGCTTTGATCCCTTAGATTTTGTGCTCACACTTCTGTGGCCAGCAACTCTTGGCTTGGAGGGAGTCCTAAATCACTTGAAAGCTTTTTACACAACTGCACAAATCCATATTTCATATAAATGTCGGTAAAATATGATATAGTAAGAGTAAGAGAAAGAGAAGAAGAAGAAGAGGAAGAGCAGATACCTGTCTATATACCGATGAGTCTCCATATGATTTTCTCACTTCAACTACATACAAGGAGGGGCTAATCTCAAATACCTGACATGACGAGGCAAGGGATTAATTCAACAACTGGTAATTGATGCATAAACAAAATTATTGACTACTATTTGAAATTACTTAAAAAACAAATTACCTCAGCAGCAAGTGAAAGACTTCCTAGGCTTTTCTGCCCTTTGTGTTCCTGGGTGGCTTTCAACTAAATACATAAACATACAAATTTCAAAGTTAATATCCTTACTGTATAAAGGCCAAAAGAACTTATGTGAAAGTAAATATATTTACAAGGATTTAAGAAACAAAATACTAACCATTCCATTTTTCTTCTGCACTCGAAATCCCATCTTTGTTACAGTATCCTCAATCCTCTCAAGCAAATCTTTTGCAGAACGGTTGGATGTGAATCTGATTTTCCTCTCAGAGACATCCTGAATGAGCTCGATCGAAAAACAGATATTTTGCAGGTCAGTTACTGAAAGAATAGTGAAAAATATTGTAGTTTTACAAAGTTTGCAAATGCTTTACTTCCATTCTCACCTCTTTCTCAAAGAAACCAGAGAGGTCAAGGCATGATGACATTCCGATCAATTGGAACGCATTGATAGGTCCGGGTGAGCCTGGACTTTTCTCTCCTTCAGATGGCTACAGCAAAGAAATAATCGTTTAGCTATGGTACAAAAAGCACTCAAATACCCAATAAGGAGCAAATTAAAAGAGAATTTAGAGCCTCTTACCATTTCATGCATTGAGAAGGCTTCATCATCAACAAAAATATCTTCTTCGTCATCATTAGGATTCGCAGGGGTGTAGTCCTGCTTGAACCATTCATCATCTTTGATACCTGACATGGTTATCCGCTTAACAGGATTTGGATCAAGAATCCTCCGTAACATGTTTTGGGCTCCAGGTGATAACCATTTTGGTATCTTAGCATCTCCCTTAAAGATCTGAAAGTCGTCAAAAGGATAATGATATCAAAGTTAATGTAATTCGACATGTAAAATTGTCTTCAATCACACTGCTATACAAAAGGGGAAAAGATCAGAAGCAGCTTCTTGTTACCTTCTGATAAAGAACAGCAAGATTTCTATCATCAAAAGGGAGTTGTCCAGTGAGAATCACATATAAGATAACGCCACATGACCATATATCTGATGTGGCACCATCATACCCTCTGTTGGCAAGAACCTCGGGTGCAACATAGTTTGGACTTCCGCAGGTTGTGTGCAATAACCCATCATCCTGATACAAATGATATTGGAAAATGAATGAGCAACTAAATATAAGCCTTGTTAGAAACACTTTTATTTTGGCAGAGGACTCACCCTAAAATGCTGTGGCAAAGCACTGAGGCCAAAATCAGATATCTTTATATTTGCTTTGGAATCAATAAGAACATTCTCTAACTGCAACATATTAGATTACCATAATGGTGTTATAGAATGATAAGCAAGAACGTTGAGAGAAAAACTTGTGAAGTGGCTTACGATTTGATTCGATTTGATTTAGAATTTACCTTGAGATCCCGGTGAAAAACATCTTTGTTGTGGCAGTAACTCAAACCATCAATCAACTGCTGGAAGAGCTTCCTTCCTTCAGCTTCTGGAAGTCTCCCTTTAGATGCCTGTAAGATTGAAATGAAAAGGGATAAATTTTACAATTTTTTTTGTTCTAATGGCTTTTTCAGCACAAGGAACCCTAAGATAATTATAAGGCAAAGGGCTGAGGCCTCTTACAATTCTGTCAAACAACTCTCCACCAGTTACATATTCCAGGACCATGTAAATCTTGCTTTTGCTAGCCAACACCTGCATTTTTATCAGAGCAAAGCATGCGTTCAGATGTGTATTCATTAGCATACACCATAATAACACATTTTGACGTCATGCATTAATACCAACCCAATTACCCTGTTTCAGTAATAAATCTCAGCCACCCTGGAGTTAAAAAAAGGATTGAAAACGAAACAACAACAACAAATTCTTTGACTTAAAAGAATTTATCCTATTTTTTCACTCTCTGCAACTAGTTCTTTGCCATCATATAAAACTTCAAAAATCATTTTAACTACTGGTTCAAGAATTGGTCAAACAAGTGCCATGCACGTAATGCAAATTGACTACTCAAACACCAAATTATTCAATAAAAATATCCATTGGACTACAAGTTCAGACATATCCCTATCGAAATTTCTGGTTATTTTATCCTATGAAGAAGAACCGATATAGATAACACATTTAAAGATAATGAACAAACACAAATGGGTTTGTCTCCAGTTGATGCTAACTGTTATCATTCCTCGAATATACTGAGGCTTGATATGCACAAACCAAGAGTATGCAATGGTGGCTCCACCACCACTAAAGAAAATAATTGGGAGTGGGGTTTTGTTCAATTCATCCCGGTATTAGCCAACACTAGGCTAGATCAAACAAACAATTTATGAATCAGAGGACCCCACCTCCTTTTGTTAAATGTTTGAGTGGGGTACACAGTACATACACCAGCAATTTTTCACATACGTGACAGAGTGTTATTGGTTTATTTAGCTTGGTCTTCCGGGAGAATCCATACAAAAAAATTCACTGGTCCTTACATGTCATGGGAACCACTGAATGTGAATTGTTGATTCATTCAACGTGAATAAGTCCAATGATCCAAAGGCCAGGAACGTATCAGTGTGACCCCATCAATCCAATGGTTTGAGATGATGACACGTCATTCGTAGTTAGCGCCGGATAATATGCAAGATTCTCTTTAAATATTTGTATTGGGAATTATTTTGAAAAAGAAAGTCTAAAAGAAAATTGCCTTTGCTTGGATTCTGGTATTTGTTTAGGCAATGATTAAGAGAGGGAATCCAAAACAGCTTGGAAATTAATCTAATAAGATTTATATATTAGGATATCAACTTCCATAATCATGTTTACAATCAAACTGAAAAAGTATTCATCTAGTAAATTAAGAAAAAGGAAAAAAAAATTTGGGATAAAATAGAAAATCAAAATTAAGAGAGTTTACTAACCTCATGCAATCTGACAATATTAGGATGTTTGAGGAGTTTCAAGGTGGCAATCTCTCTCTTTATCTGGAAAATTTGCAACAAGAGAAGGGTCAAAGATTATTATGAAAGAATCTTTTTCTTTTTGCTAAAAAAGTTACTAGAAAATACAAACCCAGAACTCAATAAACCTGAAGAAAGGCACCCACTTCATCAAATAATAACAATTAAAAGAACCACCAATCATTTTTTTTTTCTGAAAAGAGAGGAAGAAGAAGAAGCAAAGATGCCCAGATGATAAAGAAGAGGAAACTAGAAAGCAAAAGCATTATCCATTTTGACACTCAAATTACGATTCTCCTTGTTGAAAAAAAAGCAGACAAAGAATTGCAAAATTTGGATTAGGAAGAACAAAATTTGCAGTAATAATATAATAGAACCACATTTCAACATTTTTACATGTATGAGTTCCAGATTTAACAGAACCTGATCAGTGATCTTGAGGTCGATGATCCTGCTCTTGTCGAGGATTTTAACAGCAAAAGGGTGGCCAGAATCCAAGTTCTTAGCAAACCTAACTTTGCCAAAATTGCCTTCACCTAAAGTCCTCCCAAGCTCGTAGTTTCCAAGTCGCATTCCCAATCCCTTCTTCTTCTTTATCACCATTCAATCACCAACCCGCAAAAACCCAACAAGCAAAAAGATGATCTTTCTCTTTGGTTTTATCTGAAACTGCTTTGCTTTTGCTTTCTCTCTGTTTCAGTTTTCTGTTTCCTCTCCTGCGTCGATGGGGTTGCCAGCTAAGACAAAGAACTAATGATGTGGGGTTATCAGTTATGGAGTCTTGGAATTCAACTATGAATTGTATATATAGCAATCGAGTTAGTTAATACACCCATTATTTTTCAATATAAATAATTAAATTAATATACAGCCATTTCTTTTTTAAATTTTTAGAAACAGGCAAGATTTTAGAGAGACCAGACAAAACATAACAAAGTGTTAAAAGACAGACCAAAGAGAAGATTGTGATTGTAAAGTGTAATTTTGAAATTCTAATAACTAATTTAATTAATTTTTGTTGGGTTTCGTTGTCCACACGGAACAACACGATGACCAATTTTTATTTGGAGTCAAAAAAGAAAAAAAAAATCTAAATCTTTGGCCACCAGTTGCACATTACCTTCGTGCACTCTTCCACGTGGCGATGATGGTGGTATCCCACACATTTGTATATAATTACAGCATCTTCTTCTTATTTCTTATAAAAAAAAAAATTGAGTTGATTGGCTACATTCTAAAATCACGTTGACCAATTAAATGTTAAAAAAAATAATAGAAAAATTAACTCTTCTTTAGGCAATAGAGTAAAGAGAGGACACGCATGCTTGTTTAGTTATGTTTTTATATTGGTTAAAAAAAAATTACCGTCAAAAACTTTTTTAATAGACAGGAGGGCTTCGAAAAAGAGAACTAATGTTTGTTGCTGGCACTCTTAAACACTAATTTAAAGAGTTTTTTTAGATAATTTTAAAATTAAAAAATGTTTAAGGTAATTAGGTAAAATTAAAGTGGTTCAGCAATTATTTTTTCTTTTTAATATCAAAGGAAAAATTTAATTTAACACTTTAGGTATTGGTTTCTAAGTTCTTCCATATAAACAATTTTTTTATATAAAAATAATTGATGACAGCTTTCATATAATGCACTTCTCAAAAAAATATATGGGAAATTGAAATTTGTTCAAAAGTTTGATAAGTTTTGAGTTTGAATCACTCACTTAAAAATGGAGGAAAATGTATTTTTAACTATCAAATCAAATTGACGAACACTTATATATACTATATTAACGTTGAGTTTTATAATATAAATTAAAAAATAAAAATATTTGAACAAATTCTACGTTAATAGTTGAAAATAATTGCAAGTAAAATAAGTTGAGTGTAATTTGAGCCAATTAAGCTTAATTAGCTTGCTTTGTCCTCTTTGCAACTCTTAATAAACTTGTAATTACAACATTGATTTTGCTTGTTGTATAATCAACCGTTCAAATGTGTGAGGATAGGAGACACGGCACGGCACGGCACGTGATACAATTCTCCGTTCTTACGTAGTTTTTACTATTATATATTTTTTTTAATTCTTATTAGGTTGTTAATTTTTTTGAATTATCTAGTTTATTAGTCTTGTGTAGTTGAAAAAAAGTCTGAAGTGTATTTTTCTTTTTCTTTTTTTTTAAAATTTATAAATAATAAGATAAATTTGATTATATTGAAATTCAGTAATTAAAAATTAAAAATAAATTGTTACAATGTAATATCTTAAATGTTGCAACGTTACCTGTTTTTAAAAAAAATTAATTTTAATTACGTATTTAAATTAATTTTTAACTTTCGAAGCACATAATCTCTTATTCAAACAAGGTTTATGATTTCAGAGCTAATATTAACATTATATAAATTATTGTAACCTTATAGAATTTATTAAGCATCAAGAATATCAATAAGAGATAGAATATAGAGTTTAAATTGCACTTGAATATTTTGAGTGTACAAGATAATGTAATATAAATTTTTTAGAGCTCTTAGGTATTTGAATATTTTCGATATCTCTTTGTGAGGATTCTTTGTATACAAAAAAATTAAATAAAATAAGTTAGGATTCTGAGATTCCATACGAACGTAGATGGTTATTGGTAAACCATGTGTATTATTTATATTTTTTTTTTAGTGTGTAATTGCATATCTCTTAATTTATGTGATTTTTGTTATTCTTAATTATTTGTGAATCAAAGACTTTCATAAACATTAAAAGTTTCTTAAAATACATGCTAAAATTCTTAAAAGATCAATTATGAAGTAAAAGTTTCTTAGAATACACGCTAAAATTTCTAAAAGATCAATTATGAAGCCGTTATTATTAGTAGATATATCAATTTATCTTATTGCCCTTAAAAAGTACAATTGATGTGTTATTTTCTAACAATAGAGACTAAATTGAATATTTAAAATAACTTAGGGACTTAATGGATAATTTAAGAAAACTCAAACACTAAAATATCATTTTTTTTCATTCATAAATTTATAATTTTTCTATCTAAAAAATTGACAGTTTAATCTACGCCATTTCCTTGAATTATTTAAAAAGTTCGTAAATTTTTTTTAAAAAATATTTAAATTAGTATTTTAGAAATGTAATTAAATATTTTAAAAAATTAAGTATTTAATAAATAATTTTAAACAAAAATTCTAAATTATTAAATCCCTTTTAAATAATAGATTCATCGAACGTCGAAGTGAATTATATTAAAGAATTTGGACATAATTAAAAATTATTATGCATGCAGTTTAGGGAAATCAAAATCAATTTTAGAAAATGGGAAGATATGATTACATACATATATAAGTATATGTATTGCATTCAAAGTTGGCTCGTTATTATAAACTTTGCTTGGCCCCTCAATTATTAGTTCGCACGTGCGATCTACACCATTATTTGCCAAAATAAATTAAAATTATTTTTCCTTTTGTTTTTCAATGTAACTGAGCCATTATTGCATCATATTTGATTCTATCATTTGCCTAATTAATTACAATTACTATTGATTCTACTAATAAATCATCAAGAAAAGTTATCGTAAGAGATCATTCAACAATGGTTAACAATATTTTATCTTTTTGTTAGATTAATTGGAACTGAAGTTCTGAATCTAATACTATGTGAGAGAAATTGAAGTCTCTTTATTTTCACACTAAATTATAACTATAAAAAATGACTTTTATATAAATATTAAATTTCTAATATATATAAAAAAATTAATTGAATTATAAAAATTATAATTATGATACAAAAATTAATTGAATGAGAAATATCAGAATTAAATATTTAAGTTATATAAAAAGAATTAATGCATAAAAACTACAATATAACACAAAAATTGATAAAAAAAATATATTTTAAATTGATAAAAACTAAATAAGATACGAACTTAAATAAAATTATCATTATTATTTTGTTGTGTAAAAGAAGTTGAGATATTATATAAAAAAAAATACTATTTTAGTCCTTATTTTTAAGAATATATATCGATTTAGTCATTTTTTTTTTAATATATACTACTTTAGTTCCTTTCATTAAAAATATTATGTTAAATGGTTATTATTTTGCTACTTTTAATGTAATATCTTTGATGTGACAAATGAATCTCTAAACAAAAAAATAAAATAAAACAAATTTCATTTTCCTTCACACCAATTTTTAATTTTCTCTCATCCTAATTTTTTATTTTTTATTTCTTCACCCCAAAATTTAACATTTATTCCATCCTTTACCCTCTTCTCCTCCCATTCCACAAAAAAAATAAAAATAAAAAATCAGCCCTCTTTTTCATCTCTCTATTTCTCTTCTTCTTTTCTCATATCTCTCTTCATTATAGAATTCTAAATATGATTGATTCACCTCGGCATCATAGTTCAAGCTCCGCTTCGGGTGGTAGGGATGGAAGGGGAATGATTTGAGCAATACAAATATGATTGAGTGAATTAAGCAGTGAAAATTGGAGTGGCACCAAACAAAGACGATAACTTTTAAATCTTGCAATAGCAAAAATAATGTGAGGAACACATTTTGTGTTACTATTTTTATATAAATGTGAAATAAGTAATTTATACATGTGTCAATGTGGTATCCAACGTATTATATAGTTTTAAGTACATTTATTTTATTCTTGTATTGTATGAATTTCATGTTGATTAAGTTGGAGTAGTAGCATTTGTTGGTTCATATGGTGTGTTTTAATTTTCATTTTATACGAATTTGATTACTATATATTTAGTTGCTAGATTGGCAACTAGTGGCTCTACTTTTGGGTGATTATGTATTGACATTGGAGGATTTATTTATTGATTTATTTTTCGGTTCACAGAGAAATCTACATGTCATAGATAGCTAATAATTATGAATTTGGTTATAATTTGATTTCAATTTAATCAAGAAATATTATCAATTCAAGAAAATATTTTTGTTTGTTTATCACAATGCACCATTTATTTTAAATAATGCTAAAAAAAATATTTTTGTTTGAATGGAGCCATTTTGTTTAATTTATATGTTTTCCACCATTTTCCTTATCAATATACAATTCAAACAACACAAGAATGAAATTCATATATCAAACAATTCATATAACACAATTTAAACATGTGTCAGTATAATTGGCGTGAATTATGTAATTAATGAAGATGATAATTTTTTTTAAAATTGACATTTGATAGGTTTAATGAAAAAGACCAAAAGTATTTTTTTACCCTCTAACAACAACCATTTAACAGAATCTTTCTAATTGTAGAGATTAACCTGATAAATATTAAAAAATAAAGAATTAAATTGATATATATCTATCAAAGCGGATTAAAATGAAAAAAATTTATTATATATATAATTAATATTTTAGTCCTTGTATTTTGCATAAATTACTCATGCCATCATTAACTTTTTTATATTACTTAAGTTAGTTCTTGCTATTAAAAAAACTTCGTTGAAATTAATTTTTTAGGGATAAATATGTCTTTTACACTGTCATAAATTAATATTATAAGTTTTACATTAAAAATAATAAAAAAGTTATATTTTATTTTCATTTCATCAACCCTCCTCCACCCAAAACTAACTACTATCACCACCCAACAACCACCATATCCGCCACCTCAAAAATCAGCCCCCACCGTAAAATTAGATATCAAAGATGCCACCACGATTGTAACTAGCAGCCCCCCACCTCCCACTATTCTCAGCCGCCGCTGCTGCCGCATCCGCTCGCCAAGCTAGCAATCTTTATTCTAAAATAATTGGATTATGATTCTTTTAAAAGAAATATTTTGTTTTATTAAATTTATTTATTTAAGTATTACATTAAAAAAATAATTTTGGGGAGGGGGTAAGAAGAGAAAAAATGAAAATGAAAATTTTGAAGAAAAAAATGGTGAGATGAGGTGGGAGAATGAAAGTTTAAACTGAGGATAAAATAATAAAAGAACAGAAAAAATGCTCACTTAACAGAATTTTTTTAAACGGCAGTGACTAACATTATAAATTCAAAAAAGTCAAGAACGGAATGAATAATTCATAAAAAAAAAATTTAAGGATTAAAATGACAATTTCCTTATATATAATGACAAAGGCAACCAGTACATGGAAAGATCCTCGAAATTGTTATGAAAAATTGAATGAGATCAAACAAATGTATTTATTATTATATGTTTTGTAATTATGTGAGACAAGGTAATCTACATTATTGGCCTGAAGTTCCTTTTCAAATTTGAACATCCAAAACCCTAACCCTAATTTTTCTAATAATTTCCATCACGTCTTCCTTTTAATTAACTTATACACAAATTCGACAAGGAGCAACACCCATTTGTTTTCTTGCCAATGAGAGGCAACACCTTAAGAAACATATATAAGAATTAATGGATAAGATAATTATATATGTATACCAACTGACCAATTTTGTGACTTGTGATAAAATAATAATAATAATAACACAAAATTATAATGGATTTGTTTGGTTCTGATGTGTCTCATTAAAACTTTTGATGATACTAAGAATATATATTTGTTTTTGAATTTGAATTTGAAGAGAAATTGTGACTTATTTCTCTTTATAATTATTTATTTTTATCATTTAATGCTCTATTTTTTTTATATATTATTTCATTATACCCCTATCACAATATAATTAACAAAGAATTTTTATTTTTTGAGGGTACAATCGTTTTTTTATATAATTATTTTAAATATTTATATTTAAATTTAACAAAAATAATATTTTAATAATTACCTTTTTTTTTTTAGTTTTTAGTACTTTTAGTGTTTTTTGCATTTAGTATTATTTTCTTTTACTATATATTCTAGCAAATGTATTTTTATTTTTTTAGGAACAAATATTTTTATTTTATTTTTGTGAGAACTAACGCAATTGTGACATTTATTTGAAGTACAAATCAGGGCATTTAAGTCATTTTATATAATAGCGTATTCCTAACATATCAATTTTGGTGTCAAATATTATATCAAAGACAAAATAATAAAAGAATCCAAAAATAGTCATTTTACAAAATCTTCTTAACGATAGGGAATAATAAGGTATTATGTATTTTTTTTAATTTAAAAAAGGTAATAAATATGAAAAACTACACAATAAAAGTGACAATTTCCCTTTTTTAAAATGTAACTATTATTAGTTTCTGGTTCTTCCTGAAATTTAACATTATTCCATTGAAAATAATTAAACTAACCTTTTTAAAAAATATATATATTTTTAAACGTTAATTTCAATTATTTCTCAAATTAGTTATCTATGTATATTTATTGAAAAGCTAATTTTATGTAAATTAATTTGATATGGCAAAGCACATCAACCACATATTTTACAGTTTGGTTTTTCATGTCTTCCATGTGAATCTCATAGTAATTGCCATGAATAGATCATTAATTAGGGTTTGGTCTTGACTGTTGGAGAGGCATTTTAATACCCACAAAAAAAAAAAAAATACAGATAGAAAGATTGATAATTAGAAGCTGTAACCATTGCATCAAGATTCACCACAAGATTTTGGTAAACAAACAATATGTGCATGCAACATGAATCACAATTTTTGTGTTGATGTGGATGGACACTTTCTTCTTTGACATTCAAAATTGGAGTCTGTCCAATTATTACCTGCAGCCTAACCCTAATTTGTAGTGTGAACTTGTTGTTATACATCATGTAAAATGTGATCACATTTACTGCAAGTTTCTCTATGCTTAAATTTATTTGCTTGATATTAAACTACAACCACACACTCACAACAAAGGCTTATAAATATATAAATGCAAATGCACGTGAGATCGATGATGATGACTTGCTGTTAATGGCACCCCAACATGGGAAATATTTAGTCTCAGAATACTTATTCAATATCTGTTTATGTTATCTACCTATGTTGATGGTCTGCAATTACTTATTATTATATGATAAATTATCGGTTTAATCTTTAAAATTTAATTGAATTATTCGGTCAATTCTTATATATAACTTTGTGCAAAAGACCTGTGAATCTGCCTATAATGCTGATGAACAACATTAGCTCAAACGTTGAAGAAATATTGTGTATGTGATAAATTGCACATGGAATGCCTCGTCTTGAATAAGATACTCTTATGAATGTGATGAGGAAAATTGTGATAAGAGAAAACAATGGCCAAGATAAATTGAACTGAGGCTTTCCATGTCCTTTTCTCGTAGTTAGTGAGAACCTGTCCCAGATGTTAATTGCCTCGAACTCCTCCAACGGACTCTTAATTTAATATCTTTAGCTGCTAGGAATCAGAGCAACAACCTCATCAAACAAACACTGCCACATGATCATCATCATCAGCAATAATCTCTCTTGTCATTCCCATATTTCTATTTCATTACCCCAGTTTTGGTTTAGTGAAAATCTATAGTTGATACATATATATATAATAATAATATATTTATGTTATAAATTTGTGGATAAAATTCAATTTTAAAATTTGACTTATGAGAGAAAGGTGTCCACCAGCTTATTATAAATCCACCAGTTCTGCAACCCGTTTATTGTGGCCCATCATATTGGTTCTCTGCTGAACATGGTACATTTGATACTATATAGTGTTTGTTCTGATGTCAATTGTTATGAATTCTAGAGTAAAATTTATCCTTAAAAATTAACTTACAAAGAAAGACACCTATACTGTTTGTTAAAAGGAAAGATCAACAACACCCAATCTACAGTTGAAGGTATGAATAAGTAACAGTAGCAATGATTTCCGTGTTATTTAAAAAGGTTTTGGGCTTGAATATTTCATCTTTGACCCTAGTGATCATATGATGTGTGGATTGTAAGGTAGTTTTGTTACCTATTATTACTGATGATTCTGGTCTGCCACGAGGATTATAAGGTTCATTTGGAACAAGTATAAGTTCTATGTTTTGAGACATTGAGGGTGTGACAATAAGTAGTAGATATTGATTATCTGAGGCTTGAACATTTGGTAAAGAAGTAGAGACATCTTCAGGTGATGTTAGAGTTCTTTGTTGTGGTGTGAGTTATTCTTGTTCTCCTGTCATGAAGTGTCCTCATTTTTTGTGTAGTAGAGGTGTCAACTGAGGACGAGGTGTGATGATGAGTTTGATGACCAAACTTTGGATTTTTTTTGAAGGAAAATTCTTCTTCATTGAAGATGATGTTTTTAACAACATAAAGTCTTCCCGAGTCACTAAGGCATTTGTACCCTTTGTGATGTAAGCTATATCCAATAAAAGCACACTTACTTGTTCTAAATTGTAATTTTGAACTGTTGTAGGGTCTAAGGAAATGATAGCATGTGCAACCAAAATTTTTTAGGAAGTTGTAATCAGGTCTAGCATGGGATAATTTTTGAAATGGTGATTGTAGGTTTAAAGTGGGAATTGGCATTATGTTTATTAGATATGCAGCTTTTTCTACTGCTTTCCACTAGAATTTCATTAGCATTCATGTTTGTGAGAATAAAGCTAATGCAGTTTCTATCAAATGCCTATGCTTTCTTTGAATATTTTCATTTTGGTGATGAGTGTGTGGGCATGAATGTCTGAAATTAATTCCTTGCCAATTCAGATACTTGAGAAGTGGTCTAAATTCACCACCTCAATCTGATTTCCTTTGATTGATGTTTCAAATTGTTTCTCAACAAATATTTTGAATTGCATGAAAATGTATTATGTGTCTGCTTTGTTGGTTAAAGGGTATATCCATGTGTATCTAATGAAGTCATCTAGAAAGCTTACATAGTATTTATACCATTGAGTTGAATTAATGGCAGCAGGGTCTCAGAGATCTGTGTGTATTAGTTCTAGGGGTTTTTGTGTTCTGTGCAAGGAGTTTTGATGGTGTAATCTATGAGATTTTCTATGTTGACAATATATGCAGAAATTGAGATAAGTTTTTAAAGAAAACTGAATTTTATTGAATTGACTAATGTTCTTACAAGCTTTTGCAACCTTTTTAAGTACATTGTGGTTAGGATAAACTAACCTTTTATGTAGTAAGTTATAATCACTTACTGCCTTATTTCCTTCTAAACTAGTGTTTAAGAAAGCTCTGGAATTAACACTTAGAGTATGCTATGGACTTGTCATGGAGGAGTTCTCCTTATTAACTATAGCAGAAAGTGAGAGAGTTTTATATAGCACTCTTGAATAGGAGGGGAGGGGGTCTTCTTGAGAGGTAGTTGATACAACACACATCCTTAGCATATCCTTACAGCAACACTTTTCACTGTCTCTTGTCCTTGATGAGTCAACAATTGTTATGAAATTCAAGAAATATAGGATTGTCAGTAGTTAATCTAGAAACATTAATTAAATTCTTGAAAATTTTGGGCACACAAAGTACTTGATTTGAAAGAATGTTTCTGTGTGTATGTGTGTGTTTATTGACACGAAAATGAGAGTTTCCAGTGTGAGAAATGAGAAGTTTATTACCATTGGCCATTGTCACTTGTTCACTTCCTCTGTACTCATTTCTGGAATTGAGATTGCTTACCTTATTAGTTAAGTGGTTTGTAGCACCATTGTCCACATACCACCCCCGATCAACAATGTCATCAGAAGCTATTATATAGGTTGATGGAGATGACAAATTACTTTCATGCTGCCCAATGTAACTATCATCAAATCTGTGCTAGTAGGTTACTGCAGTATGGCCTGGTTTACCACAGATTTGGCATACTGGTCTTGGATTGGTGTTGTTATTGTTGGTTTTATTTCTGTTATTGTATGCATTCCTGTCACCAGGTGGTTTACCTTTTCCTTTGCCTCTAAAATTGTTGCTTCTTTCTCCAATATTTCTTTTCTGCATTCCTTGAAATCGACCAGAATTCATGTTACATTGAACTGAGTTAAGCATGTATGTTAATGTTTGAATGGGTAGTGAGTTGATCTATTTTGCTCTCATGGTTAAGCAACATGGTAAAGACTTCCTAAAGTGAGGGTAGTTCATTTCTAAAAGTGATATTGACTATTATCGAGTCAAAATCCAAGCCAAACCCAACTAAAATGTATAGAATCAAATCATCATCAATAATTTGATTTCCTGCAGCAGCAAGGTAGTCAGCTAAAATTTTTATTTTGGAGAAGTAATCACTTACTGATAATCCACCCTTTTTGGTAGCTTGAAGCTGCATCTTCAACTGCAGTATTCTGGCCTTTGATTGTAAAGAGAATAAACTTTTAATGGCAATCCAAAGTTCATGTGATGTTGTGCAGTTAATCACAGTTCCAATCATTCCTTCTGACATAGTTGGCAAAAGCCAACTTATGAGTAATTGGTCTTGTTTCATCCAGAGAGCATGCTTAAGATTGAGGTTTGTGATAGTATTATTTTGTTCATTAGTTGTGATGGTAAAGGGTTCAAGCTTTTGGCTATTCCTATTGATAAAATCTTCAAGGTAATGACTATGAATGACTGGTAATATATGGGATTTCCAGATCAAGTAGTTCTATTTGTCTAATTTAAGGCTAGCAAGGTTGTTTGATAGAGTGGTGATGCTAATCTGGCTTATGGGATTGTTTAGTGATGCATTGGTTTGGTTGATCATTTGTGAGTTTGCAAATTGTTCTGAGATAGCCATAGGATCGAGCAAGTGCTTTGATACCAAGAGAAAATCTTAAAGGACAGAAAATTATCCTTCTGTATTCAGTTCTTGATAATTCTGTACATCACATTACAAATGTATTTATATTGAATTGTGATAAGAATTTTATCACTATATGACTAAATATTAATCCTTATCAATGTACTCTTAAGAGATAACTAACTTATCTAATCAAACTTTGATAACAGTAACGTGCCATATAATAAGTCTAGCTTTATCAAACTTGATCATATAAAACTAATCCAGAAGATGTTCATCTGATCCCATAATTACTCTCTAACAAAAGGAAAGATCAACAACACTCAATCTACTATGTCAACAAAATGTTAGTAGGCGTTGAAATTCGCTACGCTAGAATCAAAAAGCTAATACTCGCTTTGTCTTACGTAACAAAAAAGTTAAGACATTACTTCGAAGCTCATAAAGTAAGTGTCTTAACATCTTATCCAATTAAAACAATCTTGTCACAGCTTGACTTAATTGGGTGAGTATCATTGATTTGAAATACAGGCCAAGAACAATAAAAAAAAAAGGGCAAGTTGTAGCATATTTCTTACTAAAGTTTGTGTTGGGTGTGTTGTGCGAATTTAACTAGGGTTCTTGCATGTGGGTTTGTGTTCATCATACAAAACAATATACATATCTCATACATACATGTGCACAGCGGAAGATTATGTACAATGAACACTGAAAATAACATTTGATTAATCTGAAATTCGAGATTGAGAAATATCACCTATGAAGCCTTTGGATTAATTTTCTTTGAAGTCCACCATGAAATGAATCTTTGATCAATTCTAGCAATCAACAAGGGTGGGTTTGATTGTCTAGAATGGCAGCATCTTAATCCAGCTTTTGTGTTTAATACTTAAACATTTTTCAAAGTTAAACCATTTAACTTAATTAAATTTGTTTTTCCTTTTATTCAACTCTTGAATAAATAAAACAAATCTTGTTTTTAGTTATTACATTTAGTAACCATTAATTCAATTTGTTTTGTTGTTCTAACACTTAAAACACAAAATAAACAATTTCAATTTCTCAAATTGAATTGGCTCCCAAAATGCAAAACCTAAAATCTAAAACAATTTTCATTTTCAATTTCATTTCACTTTATATACAAATGCATTAATTCCAAACTAATTTGAATTTCATTTGCATTTCATTTGGCTTAACCTAACCTTAGTTAATATTTAACCTTAGTTAGATTATTTTAACTTAACCTTTAAGTTAATAAATATTTAATTAATTTAACCATAGTTAACTAACTTAACCATAGTTAGGTTAACCTTTATTTAACCTTTAAGTAAGGTTAACTTAATTAACTATATGATTAACCTTTAATTATAGTTAATTAAATCATTTATTTAACAATTAAATAAATAAATATTTATTCTTATTATTTAACAATTAAATAATCATAAAGTGAAATTACTATTATATCCTTACTCGGTTACCAAGTTAACCTAAAGTGGGTCCCACCAATTTAACCACATACTTTAGTTAACGTAACCTTAGTAATTGTTGAATTATACTGTATTGAACAATTCAATACGGTACACTGCCCAAGTGCTCAAAGAGTACATTTCATATTGGGACTCTCTAGGTCCACACCCGATTTGTCAAATGGAACTGTTCCATTAATACGTAATCGATGCCACACGTACACGTTACGAATATTACAAATCAGCGTGTCAGACCATACAAGTTGAGGTCATAGCGTATACGTATAATCCTTCCATCATTTATATTCTAGATGTGCGGGGATATAGATCAGCATCGTCAAATCCCCATTTGCTCATCCATAAACTTATCTCCAGATTCGTATCTCGATAAACAATATACGTAAACACTTTTGCTATATTGTTTAACCCTATGGGAAACTCTTTTCCCGGGTTTATGCTTGTGGCCACAAGACTTTATGAAATACAATCTCGGAGCATCGGATATACAACTTACCTACGTAAGCTGACGGATCCCGTATCTACGCACACCGGACTCCATGAGCATCGGACCATACCCAGCGACACATAGCGGTCAGACCTTGAAAGGTCTCTGACATATGTGGAACCAAAGCATGATGGATCACTCACAAGACCACTGTGGCGCTCAGGTCAAAGGACCACGAATACTACTCAACTCGAGAGGACCTTCCTTTGACGGTGTCATAGGATATCTATTGGGGTTCTCATAAGTCTGTTCAGTATCCAGTCCTGACTGGATACCCGCATGCCTATACAAGCTCTAAGCTCATGGTCAGCTAAGAACAACCATCTGAACCAGTCAGATATAGATATACACTAATCTATGTAAAGTGAATCACCGATAGACCCTCATTAGTGATTATAGATCAGGAACATTATCTTTGAGACATACTTACATAATGATATTTCTTAACTCCTATTGCAACTCTTTGCAACTATATCATTACAAGTATACTCTCAGGTCTTTGTCCCATTATAGACAAGGTTCTAACTCTTTAGACCTCGCTGACTCTTATAACCTGCTAACTCTTAACAGCGCTAACTTTTAGCATTTATAACTCTCAGCTTTGCTAACTATTAGTTCTGATCTAAACTCCTTTAGACCAGATCTGAACTCTTTCAGATCAAACAATGTCTGTAATGTTACAAGCATTATACCATATTAATATGATATCAACAATCTTTATTCGAAATGTTTATTGTATAAATATTAACAATTAATATTCATACAATATTGGAATGGCACGTGAGCATCAGCTCCAACAGTTTGAACCTAGTCATGACGAGATACTAGATTCGAACAAAGCAGATGCCAAGCTTGATCAAGTCCTATGACAAGTATTTATTAATGGATTATCAAATCAATTTAGAGCTGAAATTGGTATTCAAATAATGACACCCGAAGATTTGTATTAAAAAAAATCCTGCGATTTAAGTACCAAGCATTAAATATTGAAGTTGAATATGAAACTACAATTAATGGTTATTAATTATGTGTGTTTTTTATTGATCTTGTTCTCGTTCTTACTCTTTCTATTGCTTATATAACATTTTCGCACCAAAGAAATATTAGGACAAAGACTAATCTCTAAATAAGATTAATACTAAAATCTAATTTCCTTCAACAAATACTCTTCAATATAGCTACTGCCTCAGCCACCAAAACGAAGTGCAAGCCCTCAACCAGCTCCGATCCTGAAATCAACACATTGCCATAATGATCTCTAACCACAAACTTAAATCCTGTTTTGTTTCCAGTTAATTTGGTCTATTTATTTGGTCTCAACGATTTATTAAAGGGGCCAATTCATTCTCCATATGAGTTGGGAGCTGTGGCAGCCTGCGCGCGACCCATACCAATCCTATACTCCTTTCAATTACTGTTTCTTTGTCACTTCTTGGAAATCACGAAGAGGATTTCCGGACTGGTTCTATTTATTTAATGTAAATTGACAATTGTTAAAGCTTTATAGACATGTCACATATATGCAAAATAAATTTTAAAAAGTGGGTTAAAATAAAAAATGTGATTATCAATCTTGTCACGTGGGCATTTCCCATTTTATTTTTGTTTCTTTTTTTCTTATTTAATTATTGCTGGACCCTATTTTTTTTATTTAAAAAGAAAAGTTGGGTTCATTGGCTAAACTCTAAAGTCATGGTGGCCAAATGAATTAAAAAAAAGGAAAATTGACTTTTGCTTAGGCAATACTCAAATAGAGTATTGAGAGAGAGGACACGAGGCTAAGACTTCGAGGGCTTCCCATTTCTCGATGACATAATTTTCTTCACTTAAAAATTGTTGAAAATATTAATATTAAATGTGTTTGTCTTCTTGGGGGGCATTAATTTATTATTTAATAACCTAATTTAATAATTGTTGCAGATAACCCCCGAATTTTATTGGCCCACGTTCACGGAGGAGGGTGCCCGGCCACCACCGGCCTTATCACATGGGATGTTGAAACTTTGTTGTTAATTTATTTCCACCATAAAACTTAGGACAAACAATCATATGATTCATTCATTCATTCATTCATTCATTCAAACCTCAAAAAATCTTTGAAAGTTGCGCTTACAAAAATATTTTTTGTCTATTTAGCCATGCCTACACATGTATAAAGATGGGAGCAAGAGCTTTCAGGGCGCTGGCAGAGCTCGAATGATTGCTAAAGAACATAGCGTTTATGCTTATCTGAGTTTAAATAAAATTTAAAATTAAAAAATTGAATATTTTAATAACGGAGGTTTTTTAATCCTACCCAACACTTCTTTTAAAAATAAAATATAAGAGCAAAACGTTTGGTATATTTGAAAATATATTTGTAAACATATTATTTTAATAACATTTTTATGGTAACTAATCCCTTTATTGGTTAAGTCTATTATTAAGGTATTAAGTTTATATTTTTTTTATATGAGAGTTGTAAGTTTGAACGAATCATAACAAAATTATTTAATTTTTGTATAATATTTTTGTATTTTTTTGATTTTATATTTAAAGTTCTACAATGTAATATTATTAATTTTATTAATAATACATTAATAATGTTTTAAAAAAAAGTTTGAGGTCTATAAAGAATAGATTTACTTTAGCCTCTTAGGTGTTAGGTTTAAGTTCTTAAATGTAAGTGGAGGGTAGATATGTGTAACATGGCTTTGTGTTACAAGAAGTTAAATGGTGGGTAGATGCTTATAACAAGAAGTAATAAGTAATTGATGGTGGCTTTAGAAAATAATGCATTTTTCAAAAGATATAAAGAAAATTGAAGTTTGTTCAAAATATTTGATATGTTTGAGTTTGAATCACTCAGTTAAAAATGGGGAAAATGCATTTTTAACTATCAAATCAAATTGAGGGGCACATATACTATATTACACATTGAGCTTTATAATAGAAAAAAAAATGAAATATTTGATAAAGAATTCAACAAATTCTACATTAATAGTTGAAATTATTTAAATAATAATTGCAAGTAAATTAATGTTGGTGGTTTAAAGAAAAGTAATTAAGTAGAGTATAATTTGAGCCAATTAAGCTTAAGCTTGCGTTTCATGTCCTCTTTGCAACTCTTAACTTATAATTACATCATTGGTTTTACTTGTTGCATAATTAACCATTCAAATGGGTGATGATCGGAGACACCGCACGTGATATAATTCTCCATTCTTACGTAGTTTTTACTATTATTTTATTATTTAATCTTTAAGATTTTATAAATTACTTATTAGCTTATTAATTTTTTTGAATTATCTAGTTTAATCTTTATAATTGAAAAAAATAACATCTGAAGTGTACTTTTTTTTTCTCTTTAGATAATAAGATAAATTTGATTAATTATGAAACCATTTATTAAAGGTGAGCAACATTTGGTTTTGGTTCTAAACCAAACTGAAATTGAACCGATTAGTTTCATTTAAATAAAATCAATTGTTTCAAGCATAAAAAATCAAATCGAATCGAACCAATTCAGTTTGGTTTGAATTTTAATTTTTTTAAAAATATTTTAATCTATTTTAAGTGTATTATATTTTATTTAAACTGAACTGAATTGAAATCGAATTAGAACCGACTAATCGATCCCAAATAAATACAATCAAACTTGAACGAACCAAATTTTTTTGTTCAATTTAGTTTATTATGAATAGATATAGTGATTTATCTTATTACCCTTAAAAAGTGTTATTAATGTGTTATTTTTTTCAACAATGAAGACTAAACTAAGTATTTAAAACAATTTAGGTATTTAATGAATATTTTAAGAGAAACTCAAAGACTAAATTGTCAATTTTTTATTCATAAATTTAAAATTTTGTAGATTAGAAAAATTGACAATTTAATCCATGCTATTTTCTTGAATTATTTAAAGGATTTTAATCTGGGGAAATCAAAATCAATTTTAGAAAATGAGAAGATATGATTACATATAAAGATATTTATATATATATATATATATGTATTGGATTCAAAGTTGGCTCGTTATTATGAACTTTGCTTGGCCCCTAAATTATTAGTTCCCACATGCGATCTACATCCATTAGTTGCCAAAATAAATTAAAATTCTTTTCCTTTCTTTTCCTTTTGTTTTTGAAAGTAACTCAACCATTATTGCATCATATTTGATTCTATCATTTGCTTAATTAATTACAAATACTAGTAAATGTTTTGATTTTCTGATTTCGACCTTTTCAAGATAGAAATGAAATTGTTAATTCACTCTTTGAAGTTTCGTTGAATTATTCAATTAATTAATTGGTATTAGTACATTAATTAATTAATGTACTTAGTTACAATAACGTCAACATTACCAAACAAAAACCAAAAAGAAAAAAAAAAGAATAATTACAAAATTATTCAAAAGCTTATCAAAACTCAAAATTTATAATTAGAATGGAAGTTTTTTTTCTAATGCATGTGTGTACGCCATCATCCCTATGCAAAATGCCCAAAAATTACATACGTAAAAATCAATCAAACTCATCAACATTTCATAAAATTATTATTATTATTATTATTTTTGTTGCGTATAAATGGTCCATATATATAAATATAATGACAAAGGCAGCAGCTTACCCGGAAAGATCATCGAAATTCCTTTGAATAATTGAATGAGACCAAACAAATGTATTTTCAAATTTCAACATCCAAAACCCTAACCCTAATTTTTCTAATAATTTCTATCGCATCTTCCTTTGAGTTAACTTGTACACAAATTCAACAATAAAGGCAACACGCATTTGTTTTCTTGACAATGAGGCAACATGTTAAGAAACATATGTAAAGAATTAATGGATAGAGTAATATTATATATATATTATAAATGTATACAAACTCACCAATTTTTGAATATTGTACTGAATCATGATAACATAATAACGGAATTTAACATTCATTCCAGATTTTATAACTACAATTTTTTTTCTAGTAATATCCAAAAATCCCCTATTATTATAATTATAATAATATAAACTAATTTTAAAAGGGTATAACAATCTTTTTATTTTAAAATTCAATAATTACATATATACAACACTAAATAATAATAATGTACTGTATAAATAGTAAAATTAATACTGTGTAATATAGCTTTAAATAGTTAAATAGTACAATATAAATAATAAACTCACATTGTGTTGCAATTAATAACTTTTTCTTGTTTGTTAGATTAATATAATGATTGATATTGAATACCAGCATTTTAACAAAAATATAAATATTTATATTAAATAATTATTTGATAGTACAAGTATATTTTTTTATTTACATAATGTATTTTTACTGTTTAATACTGTACAAATGTAATTGTTGACTTTTTAAATAAAAAATTATTATATTCTTTTAAAGTTAATTTATATTATTACAATTATAATGGTAAGAGATTTTTAAATATTTTTAAATAATATGAAGGTTTTGATAGTTAACAAGTCTAAGGAGGTAAATAGCATTTACCCAAATAGTAATAAGATGCACAAAGTTATAATGGATTTGTTTGGTTCTGAATCTGATCATCATGAATTTATAAACATTAGGATGTTATCTAATTTGTCCCATTAAAACTTTTGATGATACAACTAGGAAATATGCTTGTTTTTGAATTTGACGGAAAATTGTCACTTTCTCTTTATAATTCTCTATATTTATTATTTAATAATCTATTTTTTTTTATATCATTTAAATATACCCCTATCACAATAAAATTAACCAAAAAAACAAATGTACTTTTTGAGGGTACAATCGTTTTTTATATATAATTATTTTAGATATTTATATTTAAATTTAACAAAATATTTTAAGAGTACGTTTTACATTATTGAATTTTTAGTATTTTTGGCGTTTAGTATTCTTTTTCTTTTAATATATATTTTAGTAAATATATTTTTAATTTTTTTTAAGAATAAGCATTTTTATTTTATTTTTGTGAGCATTAATATAATTGTAGCATTTATTTGGAGTACAAATTAGGGCATTTAAGTTATTTTATATAATAACATACTCCTAACAATCAATCTTGTTGTCAAACATTCTTCACATTTTATTATATCGAAGACGGAATAATAAAAGAACCCAAAAAAATAGTTATTTTACAAAATCTTTTTAACGATAGAAAATAATAAGATACTATGAAAATATTAAAAAATAATTAAGTAGTAAATATGAAAAACTACACAATAAAAGTGACAATTTCCCTTCTTAAAATGTAACCATTATTGGTTTCTAGTTCTTTATGAAATTTAACATAATTCCATTGAAAATAACTAAACTAACCTTTAAAAAAAAGTATTTTTAAACGTTTCAATTATTTCTCAAATTAGTTATGTAAGTATATATTTTTTTGAAAAGCTAGTTTTATGTAAATTAATTTGATATGGCAAAGCACATCACCCACATATTTTACAGTTTGGTTTTTCATGTCTTCCATGTGAGTCTCATAATAATTGCCATGAATAGATCATTAATTAGGGTTTGGTCTTGACTCTTGGAGAGGCATTTTAATACACACACAAAAAAAAAAAAAAGATTGATAATTAATAAGAAGCTTTAACCATTAATGCATCAAGATTCACCACAAGCTTTTGCTAAACAAACAATATGTGCATGCAACATGAATCACAATTTTTGTGTTGATGGATGGACACTTTCTTTCTTCTTTGAATTTCAAAATTGGAGTCTGTCCAATTATTACCTGCAGCCTACCCTAATTTGTAGTGTGAACTTGTTGTTATGCATAATGTAAAATGTGATCATATGTACTGCAAGTTTCTCTATGCTTTATTTGCTTCAAATTAAACTACAACCACACACACACAACACAGTGCTTATATATAAATGCAAATGCATGTGAGATCGATGTTAATAGCACCCCAAATGGGAAACATATAATCTTGATGTATAATCTCGTCATCGTGCATTTAACAATAAAAGATTCTCTTAAAATACTTACGTCAATAACAATCGTGCATTCAAAAATTAACTAAGGGTAATTCTCTCAAAATACTTATGTCAATATCTATTTATGTTATCTAGTTATGTTGATGATCTATTACTGATTATTATTATACGAAAAATTATTATTGTAGTTGAATTACTTGATCAATTTTTATATTTTCTTAAAATTACTTTTGAAATCTTGATATGAATAGTCATTCTATCTATTATGTAAGGGCTATTGTATGATGGAGCGGTTCTAATTTTTTTTTTTTGATGGCGTTAATTCGGTTAAAATTTTTATTATAATGCTTTTAAAAGGTTTAACAAAGGATGAGAAATCTCATGTACTAAATATTAATTTTTACCTTTAATTTTAGTTGAACTTAGGTGGTCGCGAGTGCAGCGTATTCACGACTATCTAAACTACGTTTAGAGGACTTAAAATTTTTTTATTACATGTTTCAAGTCTTTTGTTATATGTTTTAAATTTATTTTTCTTAAATTTTAATGTACCAAAAAATTCTTTTTATAATACTAAAAATGTTAAGGTGATAGAATAAATTTATTACAAAATCTTATTTGTGATAGATATTATTTATTATCATAGTCCTTTTTTTAAAATAATGGGTGGTGATAATAGAGATCGGTTTTGTGATGACTCTAAGACATTGATCTTAATTACTAGCAAAAGGATTTTTTTTATAGATAATAATAACATTTTTTTAATAAAATCAAATTCAACAAGGAATAATACATAGTTTTCCCAACTTAAAATATGCAATTGAAAATTTAAAACTTGCAATAAAAAAATCGGAATAAATAATGAACAAATTTAGGAAACTATTTTATCATAGAAGCACCTGTTATTTTATTATAAATTGTAATTTATAAATAATTAATATTAAATATTTATCTTTTGTGGAAAGGATCGATTTATATATCTAACGACAAAGGCTGCAACTTAAAATGGCTCAATAATTAATGAACTTGCAATGCATACTACGAATTCTAGGTAGGATTCTCCTCTCTTTTAATATCAAAAAATAACAAATGCCGCAGCTTTCATGAAAATATATATCCAAGAAATTAAATGGTATGAATTAAATGTGATCAAACAAATCTACTTATTGTATTTGTAATTATGTGTGAGTGTGAAAAATCTACATTATTGACACATGTTCCTTTCCCATATTCAAAACCCTAACCCTTTTCTAATAAATAATCCCAATCATTCGTCGTTTTAATTAATTAATAATTAACTTATGCACAAATATTACAACAAGGGCAACATGTTGTTAAGATACATGAGATGAGATCGATGAATGGATATATAAGGTGATACCAACTGACTAAATATTAATTTATGGTTGTATGTCTTTTTATAATCTAATTTGTCTCATTAAAACTTTTGATGATACTCGGAATATATGTTTGTTTTTTTATTTGAAACATTTAAAATTTACGTATTACTAGCTTTTGTTTCTTCCTGAATCTTTAAACGTTTTTGTATATTTTTTAAACGTTTCAATTAGCTTTTAGAACTCAATTATAAAAGGATTTTAATCACACATATGTTATATATATATATAATTAATTTAATAAATTACATAATTTATTATACGGTAAATAATATTATTATTTAATAAATTTATAATTTTTATATAATATATTATAAAATATTACAATCACGCATAAAAACTCACTATATAATAAATTATACAACACGCTAAATCAATTATATATATAAATAATTATACCGATCAACTGCATACCAAATCAAACCACCCACACCGACGCAGATTTTTCAGTTCAATTTCATGTCTTCCACGTGAGCGTAATATTACTTGCATGGATGAACTGATGATTAGGGTTTGGAAGGTCAATTAGCAGCAAATAATATATGTGGTCAAATGGAGTTGCTAGGAGGCTAAGACTTTAATAACCATGCATCAAAGATTCACCACAAGTTTTGCTAAACAGTATCTGTGCACGAGCTATAGTCACAAGATTAATAATTAGCCTGCAGCAGCCGCAAGACACGTTGATTTTGACCGATTACTTGTACTTTACGGCAATCCTAGCGTAGAAAAATTTGTTGGAAATTATATTAAAGGTCGTTGGCTTCACCTTTTTTGACTTTAAAAATTATCTTAATTTGCAGCGTGAACTTATATCATGTAAAACGTGATCACGGTTTCTCTGTGCTTCAATTTGCTTCAAAACCAAGAAAAATTGCACAAGTTTCTGATACTGTTTCCCATTTGGGTCGATTCCCATTTAAGTCAACAACGTCCATCTCACATGAGCATTGTGTGTGGTTTCTGATTATGTTATATGTATTGCCTTGCCCATGTAAGTTTTTACAGTAATGAAGAGTTTTAGTGTTAATGGTGAATGTGTCAATAGTTACTTTTTAAAACTAACTATATCTCTTTATTTTAGTATTTTGTATCAACTATAAATTCTATTAACATAATTCAAATAAAAAATTTAATTAATTTAAATGTAACAATCGTGTCAATGGCAACTGCCGTTATTATTGTTCTACAACAATTAATCGATTAGTTGGTCCGGTGAGATCTTCTTCTTCTATAAGATTGCGACTGTACTTATTGTATATTGCCCCGGCTAGTCTATTGTTTCATTTTGCACAGCTACTACTTATACAGCACGGGATATAACTAGAGGTGATAGCGGGCAGGTTTAAGATAAATATTTTATTAAAAAATTGGTAATTCAATAATTTTAATTAGATAAGAATTGAGATGAATATTAAAATAGAGAGTCACAAAAAGTGTATAACGTGTGTGATACGAAGGGAGAAGTGAAACGAGACTTAAAGACGTAAAGGAAGCGAGAAAACGCAGAATAGGTGCTGCCAAGGCTGAGCACCGCGACGCCCAAGACAACAACCCAGCGCCGTAGCGTTGGGTCCCCAGCGCCGTAGAGATGGACGCGATAATACCCAGCGCTGCAGCGCCCAGAGATGAGCACCGCGGCGTCAGACGCGTCAGAAGTTTGTTTTGGTTTGGGATTTTATGTTTTGGTTTGGGAAGTTTTAGACTTCCAAAACAAGTGGACTCTTACTCTAACAAGGAATAGAACTAGTATGCACGAAATACATCATATATAAACACTTGTAAACCCTTTAGTTGAGATTAAGCATTAAGAGAAACTCTAAGAGAGGAGAAGAACTTGGTAGACACTAAGTGCTTGTGTGCGCTAGAGTGAAATCGTCGTTTGGGTGATCATTGTTCGTGGCAGAATAAGGGTTCACTAAACATTAGGTCCTTTTGAGGGTTCTTCAAATTGAGTTTTTCTTGTAATATCTTTAGGGAGTTAATAAGAGAAGTTAGGATCATTGGATTCACCGTGGACGTAGGCAATTGACCGAACCACGTAAGATTGTGTTGTGCTATTTTGTTTTCCACTTTGGATTCTTACTATTTTGCTTGATTAAACAGGTTATTTCGCTGCGCAAGCAGGTTAGGGTTCCAGGTTGAATTTGAGGTTCTTCGCTTTGACATAACTTCGAGAGGGAGAATGACGTTTTCACCCTCAACATACCTCTAAATCCGTAGTTATATTCGTTTAAAAAATAAAATACTAAATCTTTTTCAAATTTATTGTAGGTTTAAGGTATCATTATTAAACTCGCATTTGCGGGTTTGTATTTATTAACTCGAAATGGATTCGTGAATTTTAAGCGAATTTTGAATTAATATAATAAAAAATAAAATTATAACATTAATTTAATTGAAAATTTATAAAATATAATAATTAAAATAAAATCAAATGTAATTCTAATTTTATTTACACTAAATTTTTATAATTTTAATTTTAATTTTAATTACATTAAATATTATAATTTAAAATTCAATCTCAATTTTAATTACGTTAAATGTTATAATTTCAATTGCGTTAAATATTGTAATTTTAATTATATTAAATATTTTAATTTTAATTTTAATTACATTATGTGTTGTAATTTCAAATTCAATTTCGATTTCAATTATATTAAATATTATAACGTCAAATTCAATTTTAATTTTAATTACCTTAATGTTATAATTATAATTTCAATTTCGATATCAATTATGTTAAATATTATAATTCATATTCTAATTTTGATTTCACTTATGTTATAATTCTAAACCGAATTTTAATTTTTAATTTTAATACGTTAAATGTTATAATTCTAATTTCAATTATGTTAAATATTATAATTTTGATTTTAATATTAAATTTAATTATGTTAAATATTATAATTTCAAATTCAATTTCGATTTCAATTACATTAAATATTATAATTTTAAATCCAATTTTTATTTCAATTACATTAAATACTATAATTTCATTTTCAATTCTAATTCTAATTTTAATTTCAATTACGTTAAATATTGTAATTCTAATCTAATTTTGATTTCAATTACGTTAAATGTCATAATTTTAAATCCAATTTCAATTTCAATTACGTTAAATATTATAACTCCAAATCAAAATTTGATTTTAATTACATTAAATATTGTAATTCTAATTCTAATTTCGATAATTAAATATTATATTTTCAAATCCAATTTTAATTAAGTTAAATGTTTTAATTTTAATTTCAATTCTAATTTTATTTACAATAAATGTTATAATTCTAAATTCAAATTCAAATTCAATTTTAATTGTGTTAAATATTATAATTTCAAATTTAAATTCAAATTCAATTATATTAAATCATTCTAAATCCAATTTCATTTTCAATTTCAATTGCGTTAAATGTTTAATTCCAATTATAATTACGATTTCAATTGCGTTAAATGTTATAATTTCAAATCCAAATTCAATTACGTTAAATATTAAATATTTTAATTTCAATTTTAATTACGTTAAATGTTATAATTTTATTTTCAATTACAATTATTAGTCCATTTGAACTAATTTTCTTTATGTTTATTGAATAATATGAACAATGTCAAATTAAATCTAAACTTTTTGATGTGAGCTAAAAATAAATGTAAAAACAATCAACTCACATTGTTATTTTTTTTTAAATTTTTTTAAAAAAAATATAGTATGTGAGAATACTCGTTGCGGGTATCTGTGAATTTTTTACCAAACTCATACCCACACCAAATTAGTTACGAATTTTAATTTTATATACTAAATTCATATCAAACCTGTTTCAAACCTTATTAAATTCTTTTTTAACATGGACAAATTTTAATGAGTTTGTAAATTTTTTTGCTACTCTAAATATAACCATATACTGATCATCTGGGCCATATATATAATGCTTGATAAACAGCATTAGCACAAATTAATGTTTAAATTAATTAATTGCACACGGAATGCTTCAAACTGAATGAGATTCTGATTTTTTGTGATGAGGCAAGAAATGTGTGATGAGAGAAAGGGACTTGTATAGTCAAATTTTGTCTGCAAACTACTTAGGGTTCCATTGTCAATTTCTCGTAGTTGAGAACTGACCCAGATGTTAATGCCTCAAGCCCCCCAATGGGGTCTTAATTTAACCACTAGCTCTGCTAGCAAACTAACAAACAAGCAACAAATACTACGTACTACCCTCATCATCATCATCATCAGTAGCAGCAGCAGAATTGTAGCAGCTTTCGTTTGTTTTTACCAACTGTTAGAAACATTTCTCTTGCCCATTCTGCAGCCATGCATGATCTCATCCCCATCCTATTCTCATTTCCATTTCATTTTTGGATAGTATTGCAATTATCGTTGTGAGATTTTCTGGCGACCTCACTCACATCTGATAGTGTGTGACTAGTTAATATATGGCCCATTAGTATTTGGATATTATGCGACCAACTGCAGCAGCATTTCATAGGGTGTGTTGGTAAAATGTGCCCATTATAAGAACTAATGGTCCAGTTGGTCGCATAATATATATATACACACACATATATATATAGGAATAAACCAAATAATAAAAAGAAAATTTGCGTCTTGCTTATGCAACAAAAAGACACGACACGAGGTAAAGATTTTGGGCAGTGAGATTATAAATATGTGGTAGAATTTTATAATATATTATAAATTATGTTATGAATTTATTAAATTATGATATATAATAATATTATTGATAGTATAATCAATTTCATAGCTAAATTATATTCATTAATAAGTTGGAATGAGTTTAATTATAAATAATTTTCTTACAATTCCATCAAACAAATGAAATATTCATATTAAATTATGAAATATTAGTCTACCAAAACGTGATGTGATGTATTTTCAATATCGATAAAAAAAGTAACCACCTACTAAATTATATATATATATATAATATGTGTGACCTTTTTTCGGAATTAATTTATGATTTTAATAATTTATTTATTAATTGCCAACCACCAGTTTGATTGGCTACATTGAAAGTGGAGGTGCTTGTCCGCCACCGGCCTTATCACATGGGAAGTTGAACTTTTTTGTTTCTTATTAATTGTTTCGCCATAAAACTTGGGGCCTCATTTTAATTTTATAATTATATAATTCATTCATACAAAATCCCGGAAATCTATAAAGCCATGCCTACAACAATAATTATATATAATTGTCTATTTGGTTAAAAATTACACATAATATAAAATTTTAATTTTAATTATGCGAAGATTTTGTTAGAAATAATATCCTAAAATAAGTAGGAAGACATTACAAAGTGTCAAACAATACGAGGGATACATTATATGGTTCAAAATAATTTTTTTTAAAGTAAA
The DNA here is from genome assembly GCA_946807835.1 of Ailanthus altissimus. Classification (NCBI taxonomy): domain Eukaryota; kingdom Viridiplantae; phylum Streptophyta; class Magnoliopsida; order Sapindales; family Simaroubaceae; genus Ailanthus; species Ailanthus altissimus. Next base: position 26,500,212 of record OX327703.1, on the reverse strand, counting down.
TAGAATACGTTAGAATGAATCTAAAAGAGTTTAGTAACATGAAATTTTTTTAAAACAAGTTGGGGAATAGAGAATTTAAAACATTTTAGATGTTTGCAAAATAGAGAAATTCTTTGAGGACTACAATTTGAGGTTTTTTATGTGGATCCTTACGTGATAAAATCCGAACCTTAATATCTTTTGAAATAAAATGTTCTATCTTAGAGTTTTTCAATAGAAAGAGAATTGATATATTTTTTCATGTTTTTAGAAGGAGATTAAGAAAAATAAACAAAATAGAAATAGTTTCCTGATTCAACCGAGATAAATAGGGAAATGACTTTTGAATATATGAGATTAGAAAAAATCAAAAACCCTAATTTCTCACGATTTTGATCATCTAATTTCAGAGCAGAAAAACCTATTAACACTTTTGAATTGTGGGGGGTGGGGGGGATATCTGTTGGGCCGCCCTTAATCATAAACAAACCCAACAAGCCCAACTACTATAATCTTGTTTTAGATTGACATCCATCACTATATTATCATATGATTTCTCACAACCTAGATCATTTAATTTCAGAGCAGAAAAAACAACAACATTGGAAAGGAAAAAGACAAAGGTATTCCCGAAATTCAGTTGGAGAATCAAAAGCGCAAAAATAATTTTTTAAAATTTCAAAATCCAAGAACTTCAATTATATTTTTAATTTTGCATTACGTGGGACAAATCTACATTATTGATCGCAAGTTCCTTTTCATGTCCAAGACCAAGACCAAAACTCTAGCTCTTTTGTAATAATTCCATCACATCCTCTTTTTAATTAACTTTTACACAACTATTACAACATGCATTTGTTTTCATGACAATGAGACAACATGTTATTTAGAAACAGAAGAATGGATAAGGTGTACCAACTCACCAGTTTATGGATTTGTTTGCTTCAACTCCCATCATTATGAGTTTTTATAAGAATTAGGATATATCTAGCTAGTTTTAAAATTCAATTTGTCTCATCAAATTAAACTTTTGATACTAGGACTATATGTTTGTTTGTTTGTTTTTTGAATTTGCAATATTTTTACTAGTTTTTGTTTCTTTCTGAAATGTTAAACAATGATTCCATTGAAAATATTAAAAGCTAATTATTTCTCAAATTAGCTTATATATATATATTAAAAAAAAAACTAGTTGTATTTGAATTTGATGCCAAAGCACATCCACACATTTTACAGTTTGGTTTTTATGTCTTCGATGTGAGTCTCATCATAATTGCAATTCACAGATCATTAAGGTTTGCAAGTATTTTAATACACAAAAAATGATAATAAAAACATGTATTTTAATACCATTTGCAGTGTGAACTTGCTATACATTTTTTTGTAAAATGTGATCACGGTTTCTTTGTGCTTTGATTTGATTCAAATTAAACTAGAACCACCCACAGTGTTATATGTATGCATGCATATGAGATCGATGTTGGTGACCACTTACTGTTGATGGTCCCCAAATGGGAATTAAGATTATCAGAAACTCATGCAAGTTACAACAATGTATCAATTTAGTTGGTTTGGTGACAACCTCGATCGTTTGAAAGGTTAATACTAATTAATCTCCTTAATTAGATTGTTATAGTTGGAATATATAATATAGAATTTTAATTAAGTGGGCAAATATTTTGTGCGTGACTCTATAAAAAGATCAGATGTTTACTTTTAATTAAAAAAAAAATTTAATTAAGAGTTTTCTTGTAATCACTCGCTAAAATAGTGAGTGACTTTGTGCACCTGGTTGACGCTATATATATATTTACTCATCTGGGCGATATATATTGAATGCCAATTAGCAGCATTAGCTCAGATGTTCAATATTTAATTGCGCATGGACTGCCTCAACTGATGAACAAGACACTCGATCTTTTGTGTGTGATGAGGAAAATGGGGATTAGAGAAAGGGATTTGTATGGACAAACTTTGCCGCAAATTGACGGTTTTCCATATCGTTTTCTCGTAGTTGAGAACTGACCCAGCTGATGTTAATTGCCCCAACGGGTCTCTTTAACCCACTAGCTCATTAACAGCAGTCAGCAGCTTCGTTTCCACAGTTGCAAATAATTTAATTTCATGCCAAAGGAAAGAAGAATGTTAAACCATTAATTTCAATGGCCCATTCTGCAATTAACCATGATCTGATCTCTCTTCTTATTCTTATCGCCATTTCATTTCCCAGTTTGGCTTGTGTACAATCTATATACAATGCAACTATAGTTTTGATATTTGCCGCAATAAATGGGTCAGTATTTGGATATTATGTGACCACCAACTGCGCGCCGTTAGCATTCCATAATGTCATAATAAGAACTAATGGTCCAATAATGAGAGCATATACATATAAATGCTCAACAGTGACTCAACACACAAAACACAACCGACCATCACCAACCTTTTGATCTGATGCTACCCATTCCAACTTTTAACGAGTGGAAATCACTTCACCACTTTCGCTAGAGAGTTTTGTCTTTCCTCTTTCGCTAGCTTTTTCCTAGTTGGGAATTGCCTTATTATTGTACTTACGCATTATGGTGAGATTCTTTTCTAGTTCAACCCCTCAATTATCTTGTGTGTGTAGCTTCAAAAAACTGGCGTTGGGCCGACATTGATATCGACTTTGCTAATTTCTTATACTAAGCATTTTTTGCTGTCTAGAAGAAGGTATAGGTAGAAACATCATAAGGAGAAAAAAAAAGGAAGAATTGGTCACCAAATCTGTAAACATAAGTGGTCAGAGGCATCCTATAACCACACTTTTCTGGACAAAGGTCCAGTCTTGAGTTCGAATACTTCCCTCTTTTAAATTAAAATAATAATAATATAATAATAAGAATAATAAAAAAAATAAATATAACATTTGTCAAGCCATACAATGTAACATATATACATGAAGAAGATATATAACACACATTATCCCACTGGATACAAAATTTGTGCGTTCATCAAGGACATGCAAAGATATGTATAGAATGTCAAAATTCTATATGAAACAAAAGAGAACTCTTGGTGCATGAACATGCATGGTGTGTGGGTAGCTGTATTTTCTTTCAACTCTTGCATCAAACTGTGATAGAGACTTGTATATATACATATACATGTCAATAATAAATATCCGCAGCAAAAGAACCGAGGGGTTTCATGTTTTATCGTTTTCTCATAGTTGAGAACTTGCCCAGATGTGAATTGTCCAAGTATGTCCAATCTGTAACCCTTAAGCTGCTATTAAGTCCTTACTAAACGGAAACTACTTCCTTTAGCAAGCAAACAAACAACAAACATTACTATTACTCTGCCTGATCATAAACACTTACGTCATGGTCCTTCAAGTTAAATAGAATTTTATACTTAAGAGGATTGTTAAAAACTTTTTGGGCCCGTATATTGCAGTCATGGCTGTTTTGTTAGAGCCCATTTTGCATCTTTATCCTCGTCATATGATTCTCACTTCTATTTCATTTCTCCTCAATTTGCTTGTTTAATCAACAACCTCAGTGCAACTATCGTTTTGATATTCCGGATATTTATGTGCGACTTCATAAATATGGACCAGCATCGGCATAGTATGTGGAAAAGCAAATTGGTGATGCGGGAATGGGATCATCAGTTTCTATCTTAATGATTAGTCACCGTTCAACTATGTGAAAGGTCCTGTTTGAAATGTATATATGGTATATGGTATTTGTATATAAATAGTTAATATTATAGAATAGAAAAACTTAAATAATCTTTCATTGGATTAATAACCTTTTAATTAAGGTTGATAGACATTCAAAAAAAAAAAAAAAAAAAAAAAATTAAGGTTGATAGCTTCCTCTATATAATATTGTATTTTTCTTCAATGTTCAATACACAAGAATTATCTTTTCTTCTTTGCTAGTTCACGTGGTATCAAAGCCAAATTTTAGCATCTGATTTGTCTTTTTTTGGCGACATCACCTGTTGTTTTTAAGCCACCGTGCTCTCCTCTTTCTGATGATTGTGACCTTAGTTTTGTAATCCTTTATGACTCGCTAGCAAAACCTTAAGAGATCGTTGTCAAACTTTACCGGATACGTTGTCACGCGTCATTAATCTCTTTGTCCACTCCATCACTGATCTCTCTCTCTCCAGTGATCATGCTACCTTTTCGTCACCTCCCGTGACCCCAGACAATCGATGATTTGTTCTATGGCAGCTTGATGCTCATCGGCCACCGGATGCCCCTTTACGCACTTCCAAACCTCTCGGCCACCAGACTCCGATCTGCTTCTCCGATGCATGTGAACTCTAACCACCATCGCCGTTGTAAAAAAATCACCATTGCCAGAAACCTGTGTTATTTCTTCTTTCTAATATATGATTTAATATGAGTACTAAAAACTTCAAAACAGGTTCTGTCTTTTCCTTTATTTTGGTTCCTGTTATTTTTCTTAGAAAAATTGGTAAGAAGCATTAATTATACCTCATAGGTCGCGTCCATTGAATTATGGTGTATGGAACAAGCTTGGAGGATCATTTAACTACAAGGGTTATAGGTTTAAAAGACAAAGACACAACTGTGTGGAAGAATATTGATGTTTTTCTCTGTAATCGTTATGGCAAACAATCAACCCTCAACTGTATCCCATTTATAAAACCTACAAAACTTATTTTGATATCTAAAATCAGGCTAAATTGTTATACATTAATGACATCCAGAGATTATATTCTATTGTTTCTACTCTTATCAATTTGAAACAATAAGGTATGGACATGTGAGAATTCCTTGGCTGAATGGCCTCACTTAAGACTGAATTTAATTCACTTTTGCTCATTGGTAAGATGGATACAAAAAACCTTACACAGAGGGACAAATTTTTTATGGTTTTGACCCCAACTTTTATTAGTCTTGAGCTTTCACCGGTCTGCAATATGATCCTTGCTAGTGTTGTTATTCCCTCTATAGATGGTGTATTTTCTCTACTTCTTCGTGTTTTTACCCCAGGTCATGTTCTCAGATCATTCGTAGTTAACTCCTCAGTCTTGGCTTCTCAGTCACAGAGTTATTTAAAAGGAAAACAAGACAATTGTGTGAAAAATCCCCCCAAGTATAGTTATTATCATCGGTGGGGTTATACTCAGAAATTTTTTTACAAGTTACACGAACGACCTCCTTGGGCTGTCAATCTTGCTCAAATTGATCACTCTGAAATCACGGACAATCAACCTTCATCCTTGACTATTTCTGGTGTCGACTATGAAGACTATCTTAAATATTAAACAGCTAAGCAATCTACCTCATTTGTTGCTTTTCATTGCCTATACTGGTAATTCAATCGCCCGTTTTACTCAGTCCTCATCTCTAAGACCATGGTTCCTTGATTCTGGTGCCTCATATCATATTTCTAGTAACTTTCAATTGCTTTATTGTATTTTTAACTCTGGATCATTATCATCTGTCACTTTAGTTTAAGAGTCCAAAACCATTACTAAAGTAATTGGTCAAGCACATTATCTGCCTTCATTACCTTTAGACTAGGTCCTCTATATTTCATATTGTCCTTTTAATCCTATATTTGTCAGTAAACTCACTTACTCTTTAAACTATACATTCTCTTTTGTTAATGACTCTATTCTTATATAAGACCACAGTACAAGAAAGATGATTAGTGCAGGACGTGAGTCACAAGGGCTCTATTATCTGAGTCTTTCTCAAATGTCAGTTGTAAGCACTGTCACTGAATCTCTAACACTCCTTCATGATCGTCTGGGACATCTAAGTCTGTTAAAATTTCAGAACATGGTTCTAGGTTTTTCTAGTTTATCGCTCTTCAATTGTGAATCATGTCAACTTAGAAAACACTCTCGTATATCATTTCTAAAGTGTGTCAATAATCAGGTTGCGTACCCTTTTGAATTAATTCATTCAAATGTCTAGGATCCTAGTTGAGTTTCTTTTATTTTAGGGGTTAAGTACTTTGTTACATTATTGATGATTATTTGTATTGCACTTGGTTATTTTTAATGGAAAATCGATCTGAATTATTTTCAATCTTTGAATCATTTCGTGCTAAAATTAAGACACAATTCTTTACTGCTCTTCGTATATTACATAGTGATAATATATGTGAATATTTTTATGCTCCCTTTGTTGGGTGTTGATAAAATCATGGGTGTGTACATGTGGTTGATGTGTTCATCATGCAAATATACACATCTTATATATATATATATATATGTACACAACGGAAGTATAAAATTAAACTATAAACACAATTATATACATATTAATCAAATTAATACAAATTGAGAATATATCACCCTTGAAGCCTTTGGATTAAAATTTATTTGGAGTCCGCATGAAATAAACTCATCATGAATTCTAACAATCAACTGAGGTAGATTTGATTGTCTAGAATAACATCTTATAATTCAACATCAGTTTAACACTTAAACTATTAGATTAAGCTAAAATATTTAACTTAGATATAGTTTATTTTTAATCTTGTTCAACACTTGAACAAATAGAACAAGCCCTCATGTTTGTTATAATAGAAAACCTTAATAGAGGAGAAGATTTATCAAGATCAACAGTCGAATCTCAAAACCAAGAAAACAATTTCAATTCTTCTCTTTTCCTTTAAAATAGCCTGCACCTTAATGTTTCAACATTTGCCAAATTTTGTTTTATTTTAGTTTATATATAAAATGCATTTCATTTATATACATTTGCATTTCATATAAATTAACTTAACCTTAATTAACTCTTAATTATAGTTAAGTTAGACTTAACTTAACCCTTAAATTAAGTTAGATATTTAGTTAATCTAACCCTAATTAACTATTAACTTAGGTTAAGTTAAATAATATTTAATTATTAAATATAATAAAATATCTTAATTTTTAACCTAACCTTAAGGTTAACTCTTAAGCAAGGTTAAGTTAATTAATAAAATAAAATACTATCTTAATTTTAACCTAACCCTAAGGTTAACTCTTAACCAAAGTTAAGTTAAACTTTTTTTAATAATTAAATAATCAAATATCTTAATTTTAACCTAACCCTAAGGTTAACTCTTTACCAAGATTAAGTTAAACTTCATTTAATAATTAAATAATCAAATATGTAAAATCATCATTATGTTCTTACTAGGTTACCAAGTTAATTCAAATTGGGTTCTACCTTAACCATATACTTTAGTTTACTTAACTATAGTAAATTTGTTGAATTTTACTAGATTAAATTATTCACTTCGGTATGTTGCTCTTAGTGCACAATTGATACACTTCATATTACGGGACTTCTTAAGTCCACGTTTGATTTATCAAATAGAACTATTTCATGAGTCCGTGAACGATGCCTCACACACACGTCACAGATATTATAAATCAGCGCGTTAGACTATACAAGTTGAGGTCATTGCACATACGTATAATCTTTCCATCAATTATACACTGAATGTACGAGGATATAGATTTTCACCGTTAAATCCCTCTCCAGATTCATATCTCGATGGACAATATATGAAAACCCTTTTGTTATATTGTTCAACCCTGTAGGAAACTTCTTTCCCGGGTTTATTGCTTATAGCCATAAGTCTTTATGAGATACACTTTCGAAGTATCAGATATACAACTCACCTATGTGAGCTGACAGATCCTATATCTACGTGCATTGGACTTTATAAGCATCGCACTATATTTAGAGACATGTAGCGGTCAGACCATGAAATATTTTTGACATACGTAGAATCAAAGTATGTGAGCTGACGGATCCCGTATCTACGCGTATTGGACTTCATGAGCATCGGACTATATTTAGAGACATGTAATGGTCAGACCATGAAAGATTTTTGACATACGTAGAATCAAAGTATGATGGATCATCCACAAACCCATCGTGACGCTTAGATCAAAGAACCATAAATACTACTCAACTCAAGAGAATCTCTCATTGACGGATCCCGTATCTACGCGTATTGGACTCCATGAGCATCAGACTATATTTAGAGACATGTAACGGTCAGACCATGAAAGATTTTTTACATACGTAGAATTAAAGTATGATAGATCACCCACAAACCCATAGTGACGCTTAGAACAAAGAACCACGAATACTACTCAACTCAAGAGAACCTCTCATTAACAGTTTCATAGGATGTCTATTGGGGTCTGACACGTCCAGAATATAGGAGTTTATTCCCAAATGCAGGATTGTCAAAGTAATAAATAACCCGGTAAGAACGGGGTCGATCCACAGGTAAGTAGAATTAAAATTACAAACTATAATAACTTTAAAGAGAATTAATGCAGTATAAGATGTTTGCAAATATTAATTTAATTAATCAATTCAAATAAAAGTTAAGGTTAGGGGGATCCACTCTTAGCATAAGAAGTAAGAATATATTTAGCTCTTTTTATAACTCAATTAGAATCCTCACACAAAGGAGGTTCCAACAAAAAAATATAACAATTAAAGTTCATCATCATTTATATATTAATTAGTATTTATTTTTTTCAATTATTATACATCAAATCTTATAAATGGGTTCAAGTATTTATTATGTCAATCTTTATATTTGTCTACAATAAATCAAGACTCTCACTTTACAAAAAAAAGTATAAATTTTGTCAATAATAAATCAAGATATACCACTTAAAAGAAAGGATATTAATATTAAGGGTGGGCAAAAAAAATCGAACCGAACCGACCGGTTTGGTTTGATCCGATGTTTTTAACAAAAAAATTGGTTAAGTTTTTTTGGGAGAAAAACTGACCAGTTTGGTTCGGTTCTGGTTGCCGGTTCGGTTCGGTCCAATTTTTTTAACAAAAAAATAGTTCGATTTTTTGGGAGAAAAACTAACCGGTTCGATTTGATTTTTCTTAATAAAAAAATCAAAAAAATCGAAAAAACTGAACCGAAAAAAACCGATTCGTTTCGGTTCAATTTTTTTCATTAACAACCCAATTTTAGTTTTATTTATTAAAAAAACTGAATCGGATCGGTTCAGTTCGGTTTCGAAAAAAATCGGACCAAACCAGACCATGACCACCCTTAATTAATATTACAAACAAAATAAATACATCATATGCAAATTTGCATAACTTAAGAATAAAACATTAAATTTATGAATAAGAGTTAAGTATTACATTGGCAAGAATTTTACCTTTTCACCTTAGCATAAAGAAAATTATTTGGACATAATAAAACTAAAGAAAAAAAAAAGAAATGGAGGAAGAGATAACATTATTTTACAATAGTAAACAAGAGAAATAATATTACAAAGAGATAATACAAAAGACAAGTGTTTTTAACTAAAATCTACCTCTCTAATTACATGTTTTGGGTATAAACATACTACCTATTTATAGAAAAATATGGATAAATAGAGATAAATGAAGAAGGAACCACATGGATGATAAAAGTAAAGAATGGTGGCAAATAATTTAAATTGATTATCATTAATGCACCCACTTGCTCATCTAATTTGAAATTGATGTGTTTCGAATTAACTGTCACTCAAAACATCAAAGTAGTAGATACGTTTCTTATCTTTCTAAATTGAGTTGTCTCATACATATTAGATATGTACTTCTATAGTTATGGGCCAAATACTGATGCCTCTTCGGATTGGGCTTGTATTGTAGATTAGTTCTGTTTTAAGCCATTTTTACCTTTTAAACGCTCAAATTTTGAATATTTTGTGAAATACAATATGTTAGCCCATTGAGTCAGATCTTCACAGGATTAAGAATCATTCCAATTGAATTTCTAAGTAGAAAGTTATGCCCACTTTACCTTACCTACCACAAAATAGTTAAAAGCTAATTAGGTACAATATTGTAAACATATTTAAGTTAGAGGGGTTAAAGACACTAGTAATACAAAAAAGTGATATAAAACCTTTATTAAATATGTAATTTTAAGTGTTCATCAGGGTGCTTGTGAGTCTGCTCAGTATTTAGTTTTGACTGAATACTCGTATGTCTATACAAGCTTCCACTGAACTCATGGTCAGTTAAGAACAACCATTTATACCATGTAGATAAAGACATACACTGAGATATATAATAGTGATTCACTGATAAATCCGCATTGGTGAACATAGATCAGGAACATAATGTTTGAGAACATACTTGTATAATGACATTTCTTAGCACATATTGTAACTCTTTACAACTATATCATTACTAATGTATTCCCATGTTATTGTCCCATTTCAAATAAGGTTTCTAACTCTTAGAATTTTTCTAACTCTTATAACTTGCTAACTCTTAACACTTATAACTTTTAGTGTTGCTAACTCTTAGCATTGGTTTAAATTTTTTAGACCAGATCTGAACTCATTCAGATCATACAATATTTATAACATTCAAGCATAATACCATTTAATAATAAAATTAACATTTTTATTTGAAATGTTTATTGAATAAATATTAAATAATTAATATTCATACAATATTAGAATGACACGTAAGCACCAGCTTCAACAAACTCATATTTGTTATAGAGTTATTGTGAGGATTTGCACCCAGTTAGCCTGACAAGCCGGGCCATACCGGTCCCAGTGGGCCATCACTGGTCCAGGCCTCCCAAGTGGCCTCCATTCACTCAATCAGCATACCCCCAAGGAATCGAACCCGGGTGGGTTATACCACCTCATGTGCCTAACGAGTATCGTCCTTGTACCACTTGGGCTGGCCAGCTCAAGTGGTACAAGAACGATACTCGTTAGGCACATGAGGTGATATAACACACCCGGGTTCGATTCCTTGGGGGTATGCTGATTGAGTGAATGGAGGCCACTTGGGAGGCCTGGACCAGTGATGGCCCACTGGGACCGGTATGGCCCGGCTTGTCAGGCTAATTGGGTGTAAATCCTCACAGTTATTCGTACTGGTATCTCATACCAATACACTTCATATATTTCTCAAACACCCTAAGAGTTAAGGCCTGAGTAGGTTCGCTACGTTAGCCATGGAATATTTTTTAGATATTATTACATCTCCAGTAGTTAAAAACTTTCTAATTCTGTGGTATTCGGAGTTCACATGATCAAAATTCTGGTGTGCCATATGACTTCTTAGCTTAAATAATTATTCTATTATTGTTGCATTATAGTAGAATAGGATCCACTGAGCTTGAAACTATTCAAAGTTCTGCAATTAACTTGAATATCCATAGAACTTTCTTTGTAGGCTTCTTAAGCCCCAACATATTCTACCTCTAAGGGAGAATTAACTGTAGATTTTTAAATTGCACATTTTTAACTAACTCCGGTATTGATAAGAAAAAAAATACTAGATATAGATTTTTTACTATCCGAATCAGACAGAAAGTTTGCATATGTGCGTCCCTTCACTTGTAATAAACTTTCTCTATTTAATTCAGAAACTTATCCTCTGTATTTCTCAGGTATTTCAGATATATTTCATTGCCATTTAATGGTTGTGACCTGGTCAGACCAATACTAACTTGTAACACTTACAACTATCTAAATTCAAATCTCGTACATAACCTGGCATGCATCAAGTTACTTCTAGCTTATGCAAATAAGAAGTTAGACACTCTAACCCTTTTATTTTCTTCTCGATGACACTTCCTCCTAGAAAGATAAATTTCATGAATGAAATATAGATTAATTGTCTTACAGTAAACAAAGTTGTACCTTTTAAGGGCTTGTCTATGTATAAAGATTGGCTGAGTCCCATTAGCCTTCTAATTGTATCTCTATAAAGCTTTATATCTAGTATAGAAGAAACCTCTTCCAAATCTATTTGGAGAAGTTCTTTACTTAGATAACTCTTAATTATTTGACTTGTAACATACCAACGTCATTTTTAACATAGAGAACTAGTAAGATAATCATGCTCCCACTGCTCTTTTTAAGCACACAAATTTTTTCTTTGTTCTTGATAAAACTAAACTTCCGATTTTCTCATAAAATAAAGACTCTAACTTTGGGAAAAACTACTTTAGTCCGCAAATGGACTTCCTCAGTTTGCACTAGATTAGAAGTTAAGCTGGATACAAACTGAGGAAGTCCATTTGCGGACTTAAGTAGTTTTTCCCATTTGCGGACTTAAGACTTAACTAGATTAGAAATTAAGCTGGATGCAAAACCTTCAAGTTGTTACATGCATATTTCTTACTTGAGATATACATCTCGGAACACCGTCTTTACATCTACTGGCCAGACCTTAATATCATAATGTGTGGTAATAGGCAACAAAATTTAAATTAACTTTAACATAGTTACTGGTGAAAATGTTTCCTTATAATCGATCATAGATCTCTGAGTGTAACCGTTTATCACCAGTTGGACTTTAAAGGTCTCTACCTTCATACAGAGCCCATGCTTCTACTGCATAAACGTATTTACATCAAATAAAAATAATTCCTACAAGAAGCACAACTAAATCTCAGACTTGATTGTTATGCAAAAAGTCAAATTTGAATTTTATGGCATTTTGCCATTTTTTTGAATCGATGTCAAACATCACCTCTTTATAAATCAAATGATCATTTTTTTTAACTAATAAAACACCAAGGGCACCTTCAAGTATCAAATATACCTTATTAGTGGCATTGATATCATTTTCGACCTATAAAAAGGGTGTATTAAAGGTATTTCACTCAATTGAACTTAAAATTCCATCGTTGGTTTATATACATTCTGATTAACTTCATCAAGTTCAATCCTTCTATAATCCCCTTGACCTATAAGAAACTGTTTATCTTGGGAGGTGGCATTACGACTAACAAACACATTTCGTTTCTCTGGATTATAGAATTGGTATCTCATCAAATGCTTGGGGATACCCAATGGACTGATACTAGTACCCATTAGGTACAAGTTTATCTTATTGCGTAACTCTTATGCAAGCAAAGCAACCCAAAGCCTTAACATACTTAAGACTCAATTTCCATTTAATTTATATGTTATACAAAGTAGAAAGAATGACTTTCGGTAGAACTAAGTTCAATAAATGAGCAGCAGATACTAAAGTATAATCTCATAGATATTTTATAAAATCACTGAAGCTCAACATCAATCAAATCATATCTAATAAAGTTTGATTCTTCCTTTTTAAAAGACCTTTGTGTTGAGGAATATTTGAAAGATTATGTTGAACAAGAATCGCATTCTCTTTTAAATAATTTATGAATTTATTGCTTATGTATAAATTGTCTCGATCTAATCAAAGACATTCAATATACATAAGGGTTTATTTCTTTACTTTCTTAATTGAAACCTTTTGAACACTTCAAAAATTTTCGACCTGTGTTTCTTAGACACACATGTCTGTTTCGTGATAAATCACTATAAAGACAATGAAGTATCGAAAACTGCCCAAAACAGTATGATTCATTGGTCTAAACATATCACTATATACCAGTTTCAATAAATTATCGGTCTGGTGTTCAACACCTACATAAAGATTTAGTTATTTTTCATTGAATTCAGAATTCATAAACTAGCAAAGGTTTTATAGTCAGAACAAGTATCTAACCATTCTTAACTAGATGAGATTGTCGTCTCACGACTACATGATTTAATCTTATATGCCACTATTGCTTATTATTCAAAGTTCCCGAACTATTATTTATTCTTAGTTAAGGTGTCTTAAATAGTAATGCTTACTATTTCAAATCTTATCACAGTAGAAACACTTTCTATTGTGACTATTCTCTATCTGTGATTTGGATATATTAATATTTTTTAGATGAGGCATTATACTACTTGCTCATCTCATATGCACATACTCATGCTAAAGATTATTAGACATTGAGGACATGATATGTTATTTGACTCTCAAATAATTCTTAATCCATTTTTGATAAATTCTTACATCTTCTAAAGAGATATTATCAAAATCATCTCTTATTATCTCTTGATCATCGATATATTCAAGTTTTTATGAATCTAGAATAATTTACAAATTCATCAGCAAGTCTAAATTTTTTTCGGTACCCTAATAGATTGCTCATATTTATCCTATTTTTATAAGATAAATATCTTATCTTTATAAGACAAATTAAGAGATGTGTAGCAGAATATTTCTAATCGTTAATTAATAACGTTTTACATCATGAGTATAACTGTTATACATTTTTTAATCTAAAAACGTTCTCTCTACTTTACTTAATCCATTTAATCTCTCAAACGGGATAACGACAATTTAAACATTTTAAACTATACAGTGAAAAGTGAACTCCATTAGCATTTTACTTTAACCTCACGCTATAGCAAATTATCAGATGTGTAGCAGAATATTTCTAATCGTTAATTAATAACGCTTTAGATCATGGATATAATTGTTATACATTTTTTAATCTAAAAAGGCACTCCTACTGCTCTACTTAATCCCTTTAATCTCTCAAACGGGATAACGACAATTTAAACATTTTAAACTATACAATTAGAAGTGAATCTCATTGGCATTTTACTCTAACCTCACGCTATAACAATATTAGCATTTGTAAACCCAACAGGTAGACAACTCTTATCCATTGCATCTCAAACAACTCTTACCACTGATTCTAAATACACTTTATTCTGATGCTGTAGCAATATTAGGTAAGTGTATTTTAAATTAACTTGTCAATTAGTAAATATATGTTATCAATACTACCTTCACGCTGTAGCAATATTAGGTAATATTTTAGCATATATTTATCTCATCTCATGTTTAACCAGCATAGTCTAAGTCATACTGATCAAATTTCTCACATTGTAACAATATTGAGAGAAGACCGACGTGACTCGTATAACACCGTATTGACAATGCAGATCAATTAAAATAATATCTCATAATGTAATAAAATACAATCTAATTAAAAAATATTTTTAAACACTGGTTTCCTTCTAATGTGAAGGTAATTCTCAATTATTTATTTATTTAACCCCCATCAATAGGATTCCCATTGTGGTTATCAATACAGAACACATAATGCCGGTTTATAATACAGACCAATAATTCTTATTACTGCATCTCACATAATTATTTAATTTTTAAACAAATTATTATTATTTTTAATATAACTTTAACCAAATCAAAGTTAACCATTAAACTTAATTGAGTTAAAAAAAAAACTTGACCCTTAAATTTAATAAGATATTTTGCTTAACATAACCAAAGTTGACCCCTTAACTATAGTTTGTTTTACATAAATATCTTAATTTGACGTAACTACTTAGTTAATTATTAATCATAGTAAAGTTAATAATTTATTTAACAAATAAATAAATATATATAATTGTGTTTATTTAACAATAAAAAAATACCCAAAATAAAATCATGGGTGTGTGTACGTGGTTTATGCATTCATCATGCAAATATACATATCTCATACATATACGTACACAACGGAAGTTTAAAATTAAACAATGAATACAATTATATGTATATAATCAACTTAATATAAATTGAGAATATATCATCCTTGAAGCCTTTGGATTAAAATTTGTTTGGAGTTCTCATAAAATAAACTCGTCGTGAATTTTAACAATCAACTAAAATAGGTTTAATTGTCTAAAATAACGGCCTATAATCCAGCACCAGTTTAACACTTAAACTATTAGATTAAAGCTAAACTCTTTAATTTAAATATAATTTATTTTTAATCTTGTTCAACACTTGAATAAATAGAACAAACCCTTATATTGTTACAATAAAAAGCCTTAATGGAGAAGAAGATTTATCAAGATCAACAATTGAATCTCAAAACCAAGAAAACAATTTCAATTCTTCTCTTATCCTCTAAAATGACTGCCACCTTAATCCTTCAACATTTGTGAAATTTTATTTTATTTCACTTTATATATAAAATATATTTCATTTAAATACATTTATATTTAATTTGCATTTCATTTAATGAACTCTTAATTATAGTTAAGTTAGTTTTAACTTAACCCTTAAGTTAATTTAGATATTTAGCTAATTTAATCATAATTAATTATTAATTTAGGTTAAGTTAAATAATATTTAATTATTAAATATAATAAAATATCTAAATTTTTAATCTAACCCTAAAATTAACTCTTAATCAAAATTAAGTTAAATTTTATTTAATAATAAAATAATATAATATCTTAATTTTAATTTAACGCTAAGGTTAACTTTTAATTAAAGTTAAATTAAAATTTATTTAATAATTAAATAATTAAATATATAAAATTATTATTATATCTTTACTAAGTTAAACTAAATTAATTCAAAGTGGATCTTATTTTAATTATATACTTTAATTAATTTAATTATAATAAATTTATTAAATTTTATTAAATTAAACTATTCACTTCGCTATCTCAATGCACAACAACTCTTTAAATTCACAATCTCAATGCACAACAACTCTTTAAATTCACACGTAATCTATTAAATCAAAAATTCGTAATCTATTAAATCAAAAATTTAAACGATCAACTAACAGATATCTCTAAAATCCTCAAATTAATTTTATGTTATACTCTAACTTAAAAGGAGTGTCCAAATATATATATATGGCATATAGTATTTACCATATAGTATTTGTATATAAGTGATTAATATTATAGAATAAAAAAATCTAAATAGACTTCCATTCTAGATTAACAACCATCCCATTAAAGAAGATAGCTTCCTTTATATAATCTTATATTTTATTTTAATGTTAAATATACAAAAATTATCTTTTCCTCTCTCTATTTGTTCACAGGTCCAATAAGCCAATAAGCATTTGGCTGGGTTCGCTCAACAACACACCTGACCACTGGCTTTGGAGGTCAATCAACTCTTAAGGTGAAAAGTCACTCAAAAGACTGCCACACTCTTTTTTTTGCTTGACAATTGCCCTAGTTTGGGATGTGCATTGTTGTTATATGCATCAAAATCCTCGTATTTCTATGCCTTCAAAAATGGACCAGAATTGAAACATTGACATTAACCTTAGCGAGATATTTCCCACATTTTCGTTATATAGAAGGCGGAATCAGAAAAATGAAGGAAAAATAAAATAGAATACGAAGTAAACGACCAGAATACGAAGTAAACATAGTTTGTATAAAACAATACAAGATACAACACAGGCACAAAAAACTCCCAAACAAAAGAAAAGAAAAAAGGCAAAAGATATAGAGTTTTCAAGATAGATCATGAAAAACAAAAGAAATCCTATATCGTGCACAAACATATGCCTTAGCATGGGGCATGGGGCATGGGCAGCCCTAGCTCTCAGAGCTCTTCATCACGGCCACGACCAGCTAAATTCTCTTTCAACTCTTGGGATTTTTGCTTTGTAGCCTCGTAACTGGAAGCGGTCTCCTTAGCCGACTCCGGGGTCTCGTCCGCCTTGCTCTTGGCAGCATCGTAGCCTTGATTCGCTTTCTCTTTTGCTTCCTCCACCGTTTCCGACGCCTCCTCGTCCTCCTTAGCTCTCTCTGTTGCAGAATCTGTCACGGTGCTGGCCTTCTCTTTCGCTGCTACCTTGGTATCCGCGGCCTTGCCCATTTTCTCCTTCGCCGCATTCGTCATGTCACCAGACTTCTCAGTTGCAGCATCCCTCATCTCTTGGGCCTTCTCCTTTGCCCCGTTCGTTACATCACCAGCCTTCTCAGTTGCTGCATCTTTCACATTGCGGGCTTTTTCCTTTGCTGCATTCGTTGAACCACTGGCCTTCTCAGATGCTTTGCTTGCTACGTCGCTGGCCTTCTCTGATGATGTGTACACGGCATCAGCAGTTCTGTCTTTCGCCGCACTTGTCATGTCACTGGCTGCATTCTTTGCTTCTCTGGCTTTCTCTGCGCTGTAGTGGCCAGCTCCTGCTCAAGTTTGAGAACACATATTATGCTT
Organism: Ailanthus altissimus; assembly: GCA_946807835.1. Lineage (NCBI taxonomy): Eukaryota > Viridiplantae > Streptophyta > Magnoliopsida > Sapindales > Simaroubaceae > Ailanthus > Ailanthus altissimus. Next base: position 26,482,388 of record OX327703.1, on the reverse strand, counting down.
ACACATCAGATGATATCTATATAACCAAAAATTATCAGATGCAAAAATCCAAACATTTTTTGAAATAGAACATCCAATTATCTGTACAGAATCTACATTTCAACATATGAACGTCAGCTCTTGATAAGGACTCTACGTAACTTCAAAAATTTTAATCTGCTGATAGCTAAAACTTCAACATTTCGCACACCCCATACGCACTGAAATTTAAGCAGAGGAAATCTTATTATGGAACAAATCAAAATTAGAAAAGAAAAGACTTAAGTAAAACCTGAAGCCACGTCCTGAACTTTGTCTTTGGTCTTCTTAGCAGTATCAGAGGCCGAATCAGAAGCTCTCTTAGCAGCCTCTTTTGCTTCCTCTACCTTGAGCCGAAGTCCCTCGGTGATCTTGTCCTTAGCCCACTCAGCCCAAGACTCCGATGTTTCTTTAGCCTCCTTCCCCGTCTCCGCCGCTCTCTCTGCCGTATCTTGCGTCTTGAGTTTCACTTCCTCGAAGTCTTTACCACCTTCTTCATTCGCTGATGGCATAGTGGCGCTACAACTCGTTGCAATCACCATCACCATCAGCACGGCCAACGCCAACCCAGCATAGAAACGAGAAGTTTTTTGCTTAAGTATCGAAGTCATGCTGTATGTATGGATGAATTTAATTGTTGTTACCTGTGTTATAAGTGATTCTGAAATCAACTATTAATGTGATGATTGATGAACAGAACTGAACTTGTGTAGAACGTCTAGAAGTGCAAAGCGAGTTCAGGGATTTGGGGGGTTTTTAAGTAGAAAAGTGAGGGAGGTGATGACTATATCAGAAACTAGAGCGTGGCAAACTCGGACATCGGAAGTGCTCCTTAGAGTGACATGTGTCTTGTCAGTGCTAATGTGTCAACTGCTCGACATGGTTGAGAAATCAGAACGTCTGTATGTGTCTTATTGGTACCATGATGCACCGATTCTGTACATGGCACGATTCAATACGGTTTCTGTAACGTGTCATTCCACCAATAAAAGAGCAATAAAAGAGCTTTGATCTAATCCCAAGGAGAGAAATTTTAAAAGATGGAAAAGGCCGAAACTGAGAAAAAGAATAATGGGGTGGGCTACTTAGGAACTTTGTCCATGTTCACTACGGATGCTTTTGCATGGAGGTGTGTTACTTGGTACATGCAATTTCGAGAGGCTTTGAAGAGCATTTAGTCGTTAATTCAATCTGTATTTTTTTTCTTTTTGGGTTTCAGTTTCGTTATCTTCTTATTGGGTTGTATTATAAGTACAGCTTGTTGCCGATTGCGTTGAATATAACTTGGCCCAAGTCTTGAATTTGCTTGTCGACAATTCTGAAAGAAAGCCGAAGCCCGCAGGACAAGTGCACAAAAGGAACTTATGAAACCCAATGGCTAATCATTAATATTTTACCAAACTTCTAAACAAGACACAAGCAAAAAGTGCAGATAAAAAAGACAACTGCAGGATTGATCTAACGCACACCACTGGTTGCAGATTTCACCGATGAGAGATGCATGCCAGAGCTAAAAGTTCTCTTCACAAATTTCAACAACAGTGAAATCGACAGAAAGATACCATGACAATTATCAGTCTCACTATGCACTTTACTAATGAACCACGAAACTTAATTGCATCATCTGAAGAGTGTGAAGTTGAATTCCAGTGCAACTAGTTCAAGAGTGATGGTGGTTTTATGGCACAAACTGAAATAGCAGTTTAGATTTGCATGAACTCCGATGAGCAGCCAATGTTAAATTCGACTACAATGTCAGCTAAAAAAACTCACTCACCATGTTATGACTCTTTGAGGTGCTTCAAATTTGTATAACTTGGTGACCAATTTGTTTGTCCACTGCCTTACATCAAGAAAAAGTGAAGCAAATTCTGTGAAATATAAAACCTGGCTGGTAAGCATAAATTACACAGATTCCCCCATGTCACCCCATAGGAGTGACTACCAAAAAAAAAAAAAAAACATTGTAAATACATGAAATGAGAAGGTACCAAGCACCATGTCTTCCCAAAATCTTTTCAACAGTCAGACTTGTTAATAGTCAGGACAATATGCATTGTTCTTTGACGCCAATTCTGTTTACAACAGAACAGAGAGTTCAGACACCCAAGAAATCAGAGGCAACCACTCACATTGGACACATGCTATAACCAATAGGTCAGAAACTACAGAAATTGTGATTAGCAGTTTAGTCAATAAGACACCAGGGAAATCAGAGGCAACCAATCAAATTGGACATGGGCTATAAGCAAATATGTTCGAAAAAGCAGAACAAGTGATAATTTGAGAACAATTAGATTCTGTATAGTATTGTCAAACACCAGTATCTTATGATAAATTATGACCTTTATAAATACTACCAAATATATTGCTAGCATTTGCAACTACATCAAACTTCTATAATTCAACTCACCCACATCTGTGTTAGAGGTACTTATAAGAGTGACCAATTAAGACAGATATACAATTTTCGGACTAAAAACAACTGGTGTCGCAACCAACATAATTAAAGAAAAAATATATATATATATACATATATATCATAAAGCGAGGTCTATAAAACTCTTCAGAATAAATTCAAGTATACATGGACACAGATTTCTTAAAAAAGGAGTTTAGATAATAGCTTCCAAGACCACAAGCGTAGCATTCTTTTGATGAATATAAAATTAGAAAAGATTTAAACAGAAAAATTAATAATTCGTAGGTCAATTCTGGAAGCATATCTGTTCTTCAATAAAGTGTTTTTAATTATATACTAAACCACCGTGATACATAATTCAGTACTTCAATCCATAAATAATGGTGGTGATAAACATGAAGCATGCATAACCATGTTTTCTAAGAGAATACAATGATGCCTATGCATAAGTGAAAAAATGCCAACCATAGTGTTGGAAGTAATATAGTTGGAAAACAAAGGAAACTCCAAATACCTACTTAAATTGTCCTATCATCTGTACTAGGATTCTTTGCATGTCTTCTTATTGTGGCCAAGGCCCTTGCACTTGCTACATTGGAGCTGTCGTTTGATTATTTCCTCTGATTCTGCTTGCTTCACCTTTGGCCGGCCTGGTGGGCGTTTAGTGGGTGGTGGGGTTACAGTAACTAACTCCTGATTTGATTCATCCAGAAGTGGTCTGTCTACATTTGGAACCGGTTGAATTGACTCGGCATATGTCAAGCGGTAACTCTCAGTTGTGAAGTACTTGGAGCAATAATCGTAAGGACTTCTACCAATCCATTCAATGACAGAAATAGCATGGCAGCAAGGCAAACCAGTTACTCGCCATGTCTTGCAAGTACAATCCCATTGGTCAACATCAACAATATCAACAGATTCACCTCCTCGAACCTCAAAAGTGCCAGCCTGTAAGTGTTGCAATGCAAGTGTCCGAGCAACTGTGGTTTCCACTTGCAACTTTTCCTCCTTAGATGGTGTTAACTTTGTCACCCATTGATTGGACTCCACACGACGTTTATAAATTGATTCCATCATCTTACCTCGTAATACATCAACCATCTGTGTTATTGGCAAATCATATGCCTCTGAAACCCAATTGTAGGATTGTTGCCCAAAGTTTGACATCATCAGGTTATACCTTGCTCCTGGAAAGTATGCATTGGCCCAATGCTCTGGTTCACTTTGTGTCACCCAATCATAGGCTTCAGAAGAGATGCATTTTATGCTCTCAAAAGAACTCTGGAAATCCTCAAATTTGGGTGCATGAGCAGCAGAGTAAAAGTCATTAATCATGAATCGTCTAGCTTCATGAGAAAACTGCCCCTTCAAATCTCTATTAAGTTTCTCAGCAAGGTGGCGTAAACAATAGCTGTGGTAGCAATTATCGAAAACCTCAGCCAATGACTTCTTCAAACCATTCTGAAAGTCTGCAACAAATGTAATTTGTTGAGATGCTGTCACTGCAGACTTTAGTTCCAGTAAGAACCAAAGCCAGTTCTCCTCAGTCTCATCGTCTACCACAGCAAAGGCTACAGGAAAGATACCATCATCACCATCTGCAGCTGTCGCAGTCAATAACGTCCCTTGGTATTTTGAGTTTAGAGGAGTGGTATCCAGGAAAAGGAGTGGGCGACAACCTTGTTGGAAACCGGATATGGAGGCATGAAATGAAATGAAAAGACGGTGAAAGCTTGAGTCATCCTTTGTAGTAAAATTAACAACACTCCCCGGATTGGTCTCCTTTATCTTCTCACAGAAATACGGCAACAGAGCATATGCATCTTTATAGGAGCCCTGAAGCTGCTCTCTCGCTACCTCTTTGGCACGCCATGCCTGAGTATAGTTCAGTTGAATCCCATATTCTCTTTTGATATCATCAGCAATATCCTTTGGCTTATAGTTCGGTGAAGCTTTCAGTTTCTCCTTTATAATATTTCCCACCCAACCTCTAGTTGCACGATACCCAGCTTTCACGGAAGCCCCTTCGCATGTGTGCTTTGAGTTCATTTTCTTGATACAAACTAGTTGGGTGGTTGACAATCTAGAAGCATATATCCGCCATGGACAACCTTGGCACTTGCATTTCACTGTAACACGATGACTGTCGTTTTTTTTGTATCTGTAAGCAAACCCGTGCGCAATTGAGTACTTATGCAATGCTTCTCGGAATTCACTAAAACTACTAAACCTTTGGTCCACACCAGTGATGGTGTTTTCCCACTGTTGTGCAGCTCTACGATGTTGGTCAACAATGGAGCCAGTAGGAACAGCAGATAAAGGGTCTCCATCAACAATATCCATGCCAATGTGATTAATATTGCTCACAATCCGATCAATATTGCTAATATCAACTGCAGCATCAAGGGGAACAACAGGAACCACAGCTTCAGAAACAGTTGTCCGGCTTGACCTACACCAATCAAGTGTCCATAAGATTCTACCCAAGGCACACATTGATGATTCATGACACTTCCAGTAAATTTTTTGGTCAATGATTTTGGTATACAATCACAGCATATCACAAAGTTGAAAGTGGGATATAATGAGGAATATTCACAAATTTAACCGAGAAAACAAAGCAACTGTGGTTATATGAAACTGATTGCACAAGCATTTGACATGGGTAATGTCTTATGACTTGCTGCAATTATGGACCAAGTTGAGCCATAGATTCTATTCCCAAATCTTTTTTATAAAAAAAAAAAAATACTGAAAGAAAAGAGTAAAATATATGTTAGACCTATAAATAAACACTACCTACTAGCAAGCATATTGGAGACGTTTCGAGCAGCTTCCTCAGACTGAATGAAGACATCAACTGTCCCAGAGTCCCCAATAAAATTAAGCATGCGTTTGAAATCCTTGTCCTTGGAGACACTAATTAAGGTCTTCTTGTTCCCAGGAAGAAAGTACTTAATACACATGGTATCAACACTACAATTAAACATTTCTGCTATTTCTGACTTGAAATCACTTAACTCTGTTTGCTCATCAATGTCTATCGCATAAGCATCGCCTCCACTATACGACAATGACCCATCTTTATTAGTTACAAACTCACCACCTGATTGACATATAGCAATAACTTTCTTTGTGGCCATGGCCTGAACAATTAGTGCTGAAACAAAAAGAAAAGAAAAACAATTATCCAATTAAACCAATTTATTACTATTAACTCATCACAGGTCAAATTTTGTAATGCAGAAAGCAGATATAACATGGACGCACTGAGCATCAAATCTTAAAAAAAAAAAAAACACTACATTGATAACACATTCACAAAGCTCGGAACTTTATCATATTAACAAGTAAAGAATCTCAACAACGAAACAAATATGACAAGTAACCAACTCAAAATTTGCTATTTAGAGGTTAATCAACATGTAGTACCCCAAAATAAGCGCCGAAGAAAAAAAAAAAACAGAACAACACGAGCAACAACTGCAAATAGAAAACGAACAACAACAAAATTTGAAATACCCATTAAATGGAACATGAATTTAATCTATGAGTAAGAAAAATATGATTTATTTAGCAAAATTCTAATGCCAAAACCAATTTTTACCGAAAGAAACCCTAAATCTAGTTTTATGAAAAAAAAAAAAAAAAAATTACCGTTTTCTCTTTGTCAAGCCAGAACGAAACGATGAAAAAAATCGAAACCTGGATGCCTATGCGAAGGCTCTGAATTAGAATTTGTGTGAAGCAGTTTCCTTACTCTCGCCGAACGAATCGGATTACGCGAACGAGCCCGGTATGGAAAACCCAGAGAGAGAGAAAGAGATAGATGTAGACCAAAACCAAACGACTCAGTAGTTTGTTTGCGTTCTGGTACTTTCGCGTGTATTATTATTAAAATACATTCGGCTGATATGAGCCGTTGATGAGGGTGACGTGTATCCTTTTTTTCTAGTTTTTTGGTATTTGTATTGTCAGATTCTAAGTCCTGTCAGATGAGTTCGACATAAACCTCGTAACACGTGTAAAAAAAAAAAACAATCCAGTCAGATCAGATCACGAGATATAAATAAACACTGTAACGGCGGCTGTGGTTTTAATTATATTATTGCAGATTATGTCTCCATATTGAGATTGTTGATGAAACTCAACAACAGTCCTGAGTTGTTGGTTAATATCTTCACTGAGACAATTGATCAACTTCCCCACATACGGAGACTTGATTCTTCTCAATAATGTCTTGGTACTTCTTTCATCACTATGACTTTTCAGCTTCAAGCTTAATTTAGTATTGGGGAAGGGTTTTTTCTTTTTTATTAAAGAAACAAATTTTGGATCTCTTTGTTAGTTTTGACCTGAATTTGCCATTAAAGATCCTTCTTTTATGAGTTTTAAGTGTTTAGAATTATAGTGTTAAGAGTCTTGAGCAAGGTCCATTCATCGAATTCATGGATTTTGCAGATTAAAGAATATGATGGGGAAGTGACAGCTGTCTTCTATAAGAATTCTTCATCATTTGCTCTGTTTGAAGGAAAACTTAGTATCTACATCTTGCTTATTTTGATACGGTGTTTAGTTTTTGACATTAAATTATGTGTTGTAGGATTAAGTGATTACCTCTTGTTATTAAAGGATATTGCGGAAAAAAGATATTTTGATTTAGTATGCAAGGTAATTTATATCACTGCAGTATTTAATATTCGAGATATTTGCGTTGACTTGGGTTGAGTTAAGATTTTTTAAAGCTTTAAATTAAGGATATTGGCTGGAAGGTTATTTGAGATTTTTTTTTTCTTGGTTGGAAGGTCTTGCCATGTCTCCCATGATGTCAAAAAGGATGTATGGATGCTCTATGTATGGGATGGAACGGATGCACCTCCAGCAAGCTTACATGGGAAGTAAGTTCTTTAATTTGTTCTCACTTTTCAGTTATATGTTTCAGTGTTAGTAGCATAGATGAGGCGCCATAGTTTTTGTGAAAATGGCCAAGTACTTGTATTTCTTTTGGTAAAACCTATTCTTTTTTCACTTTCCTTGGGGAAATCCGAAATCATATATTCTAATCTATTTCGATAGAGGGGAAGTAAGTTCAGTTCCTCCCTTGACACAAGAAAGAAAGTTGCTTGTTGTGATTGGAATTATGAATGTGGGGCAGAAAACGGATTTTGACTCTTCTATTTATTCTTCTCCTTTTTCTTTAAAAAAAATGTTTAATTGTATTTTCAGATCTTCTTAAAGATCTTTTGTACAACTGGTTAGCAAACTTTACCAGATTTTAAAATTTTGCTCGTTTCTTGAAGATTATATGGAAAAACTTTTCCCCTTCAGGGAAAAATCTTATTCTAGTTTCCCTTCTTTGCAGAAAATTTTGCTGTTTCATTTTAAATTCTATTTTTTCGTGATGTGTTGTAACTATAAAAATTTGGCATGTGATAATTGTTTAGTGTTCCATCAACTTGCTCAGAACTAAGAGCTGAACAAAAGCAAATAATATTTTATTTGTACTCTCAGACTTGAGGATGAAGAACATAATCCATTTCCACTGCATATTGATCGGAAAACGCTTAACAAATTTTATCGTGTTGGGACAGTTTTAAGAGTAGAGCTGATCAAACCCATGAAAACTTTGGCTGCCACTTCTGCTACTGGCAACTGGGTGAGAATTCGTACATGACTTGTGAAGTTGCCTCAGGGACGTGGCTTGGTCTTCTGCCATCTTCTTCTAGGATTCGACTTCTTTCTAACAATGATATTATTGTTTTAGGACTGTAACGGGTAGACCTTTAAAGTGAAATCTGCAAAGAAAGTTCTCAGTTATATATACTATTTACCAATGTCCTAAAACTTTGGCTGCCACTTCTGCTACTGGCAACTGGGTGAGAATTCGTACATGACTTGTGAAGTTGCCTCAGGGACATGGCTTGGTCTTCTGCCATCTTCTTCTAGGATTCGACTGCTTTCTAACAATGATATTATTGTTTTAGGACTGTAACGGGTAGACCTTTAAAGTGAAATTCTCAGTTATATATACTATTTACCAATGTCTTTGCATCTTGATTATGGCTTTGTTTGAATCAGGAAATTCAGGGAGTAAATTACAGCTAAACACAGTCGGATGCCGATATGGACCAATCCATCTTCTCATATTTTTTTTGTTTGAACATAGTGAAGTTGGCAATAAATAAGCTTTCCCTTCTCCTTTATGCGTATTCCCTTTTGGCTTTTTTCAGTGCTTGATGGAAAGGATACTATGTTTGTGACTTTGATTAATATTCTTGCATATCAAAGGTATTTTAGGGAATTTTCTAAAGAATTCATATTCTTTTGTGTCATCTGTGTTTCTGTTTGATTAGGTTGTGTAAATTTTACTTTACAAAATTGAGAATATATCATTTTCATGATAATTATCTTTTTTCGTCCTTATAGGTGAATTTTAGGTTATGTTGTATTGTTCGTGTGGTGATAATCCATCCATCTCAAGTAAATAACTTTAGTTCTCCCAATGGGCCAAGTGAATATAGGATGAGATTGACATTGGAGGATTCAACAGCTAGAATCCATGCCATACTATGTGATGAAGCATGGGTATTACTTTTAGTATGATTAATGTTTTTGCATAAATATCATGTAATATCGGCAATAATATAAGTATTTTGTCTCTGACAAAAACATTTCTAGCTGACTTGATTGTGGGACAATATCAGGTGAAATTTTTTGAAGGCACTCCTCCTGCTGATGTGCTAAGAAAGAAGATAAAGATATTACTTGGGGTGCCTGAGCATCAAAATGCTGATGATGATAGTGGTTTAGGAGTCCACCGTGGATACAGTGTTGTATACTTTCCAGGGAAAGTGAAGACGGGAGAAATACACTTTATTATGCATGTTCCACCAGGCTTGTGACCCGTAGTCGACAGTATCATTAAGTTAGGGTTTTGTGATCATCAACTGCTGATATTAACTGCAATTAGTAGTTGCATAGTTATAACAAGAACTAGGTTTCTCTCTTTTCTCTGTACAGTTGAGTGAAAGCATTTGTGAATTTTGATGGTGGCAAAGCTTGATGATGTGTCTGTTCTCCTTTTGGCTTGAAGGGGTTGTAAAGTATCATCTAGTAAATTCTGCTGCAAATTTATTGGTGGGCATAGGATTTAAGAAGTAGATGCAGAAGTTTCAAGATTATCCTAATTTATTTGTTTTTGATTCTTTAGCAATAATTTGATACAATTGTGTAATTTGTTAGGGAAGTCATATTACAATCTACACCATTAATTGAATGTAAATCCTCCTCTATTGATTGATTGCCCCTTAGCCTTCCATCTAGTTAATTTGGCTTGTATGTAAGCCTCTCTCTTTTGGTCTAAAATATGTAAACACTACTTCCCTCAATTGAAGACTAATTGTTCCCTCAATTTAAGTACTAATTGCTGAAGTTTAGGATTAAGATTAAGATAGTTGAGGAATTAATGAATTGGCAAATTAGATCTTTTAAATTAATTTTAAGTTATTTTATTAAAAGTTTAACAGTATAATATTGCACGTAAATAAATAAAATTAATTTTAATTAAAATATTTTAAAATTAAATTAAGCTCAGTGTTTAAAATAATAAAAAATTTGTTAATTTGACGTTCATAATTAAAGTTATATTATAAAATATTTTATTTTTTTAATTAATTAATTATTTAAAGTTAGTGACAGTTGTTTATATGTTTATATTTTTAAATAAATTTATAAATAAATATTATTATTTAATAAATAAATTATTAAATAAATTATATTCACAAATTTTAATGTTAAAGCACTATAAACAATTTAGATAAACATCATTAAGTATATATTCCACCCTGCACGTATATTAACTTACAACTTATAAAATTATATTTTTAATTTGTTGAAAAATTGAATATTAAATTAATCTTAACTCATAATAACTTAAAAGATATAATATGATTGTAAATTTATTACTTACGCAAAATTAAGATTAGTTAAACTTATTAATATTTATATGACAATGTTATTTAATTAAATTAAAATTTATTGTAATCAATTTAATATATAGTATGTACTATTTTTTGTACTCAAATATTCTATTTCAATAGATAAAATAAATTATTCGTTATAAAAATTAAAAAAAATTATAGTCTTATATGATGAAACGCTTATTCTATTAATGATTGTGAGAATTTTTTATTTATAAAACTCATAACTTAGGTCTTTTTGTATTAATGTCTCGTACTCAATACTTAAAATTGCATGTATGCTCAAAATAATATATTAATAATTAAAAATTATAAAATTATAAAATATTATTACTAATCCTGCTTCAAAAACACATAATAATCCTGTGTCTAACAAAAATAGCCCCAATTTAATCCAATGCTTTCAATTGGATTTATCTTTCGTTTTTGCCCAACCTATGCGATCTTTTTAATTTACATTTTAACATAATTTTATTTTTAAAACATTTTTATGTGTATCTTTCTCCCTTAGTAAAAAACAAATTTATGTATATATATTTTCTCTAAGTACCAATATCCTAGTAAAAATTTGTTGGGACCAATATTTTTTTATTCAAATTTATGAATGAATTTTAAAACATGAAAAATACTTACATAATACGAAAATAGGCCTCTTTGTTATATTTGTTAAATAAGGGTGTTTTGGTAACTTCATATTTTCAAGATGGTCATGAGTAACATATTTGAGTCCAAGCATGTGTTACGTTATTTCGGGGCTTTTAGTTAAATATCCTTCAAGCTAAAAAATACGCATAAATATGTCAAAAAAAAGAGTAAAAAATCAACAACATTCTCATTAAAAAAAAAAATTATGTTTATTCATGTAACTTCTTATTTTTTTTAAGATGTTCATGTAATTTCAAAGTTTTTGAAGCAATATACATAAACCAGCAGGGTTCTTATTTTCTTGTTTAAATATGTTTTAAAAAAAATAATTAAAATTACACAATATTTCCAAAAATTTTAATTGCATTTTATTAAGGTTATTTTTATACTTTTACAAATTTTTTGCGACATGCATGTAATTTTTTTAAATTTTTTTTTCAGGCATATGTAGTTTAATTTTAATATTTTACAAATACCGGTTCAGCATTTATATCAATTTATATTGCACATCAAATTTAGTATTATCATAATTCATAAATATGTTTTCATTTGATGTTCAAAGTTTGATTTTCATCAAATACAAGTAATATCTTTCTTTAATAATTAATGAAGAAATTAAATAATAATATTTGATAACGAATAACAATACTAATGTCAAATGAGATTGTGTCGGTCACTAATTTCAAATCAATTTTTTTTTATATATTTTGATATTCTATATTTATTTCAATTTTATCAATTCAATACAAATAAAAAAATTAATTAATTTAAAATAACGATAAATATCACTAACACACTTGTCATTTAAATTACATGACTTACAAAACTTTGATAGTGGAATATATTAAGTCAATTAGATTAGATCGTGCAAATTATTTAACAGACCAAGTTGGATTCATTTCTAACTAGGGCTATTTTCGTACTTTCAAAATTATTTATTTGGCATATACATATAAATTCACTAACTAGAAGGCATATATGGCGGAAATTTGATGTCCTTGGGACGTATCTGGTGACAATTTCTCTCACTACAAATGCAAATTACAAATAATATCCATTTGTTCAATGGAGTTGAAACAGAGTGGTGAAATTCATCGTCTTCTTCTTGTGACTGTTAGTAGTTTGACATGAGTTATGTAGCTGCAGGAGTAGGACTTCCTCCTCCTTTCTATTCAAATTCAAATGGGTTTCTTCCTTCAACGAATAAGCAGGTAATTATCCCGCCAAAAAAGAAAAGAAGAGATTCCCTTTCATCATAATGTGAAAAACGAGCCAGCTTTTTATTATTTATTTTAATTTTTCAGAACGTGGGCGTGGTTGTGGGCTTAGACGATACTAATAACACGGTCAAGCCTCCGACCGATGACACTGTTCCGGGCTTTAAGTGGCGTTTGGTCATTGCTTATGACGGCACCAATTATGCAGGTTCCTTTTTATTTTTAATTTGATTTATTATTATTTTTATTTTTGTATCTGGGTCTAGCCAAAAGAAACCCATCTGTCTTATGCGTCAATAGTCAAATAACGCCGGTTTCATTTGAGCAAAAATTCTAGTTGTTTGAATAGTCATAATCTTTTGTGCGACTGCAACAAAACTATTCACCATAAAACGGGCTTAAATTTGTATAGTGAGGTTGCGGATAACATTGGGTTCTGTTTGCTGCTTGGGAATGTTCTTTCAATTTTGAATCCTCATTCCCTGAAGTTTCCTGATGTAATTTTTTAGTAACTACTATTGTCTTCACATGCTATTTAATATGTGATCAATACTTCTTTAGCTCTTTTACCTATTAAGGGTCCGTTGGTTTTAAAGCCACAACTGCTCTGGAGTGGGAGCGTTAGCAGAAGAAGGTGGAAGTTCGGTAAACACTTGATTGTGGAGTGGAAGTTGTGTTTACCAAACACTTTAGCCGCTGGCATTGGTCCTCTATACCAATCGGACCCTACATTTCCACCTTTTGAAGTTTTATTTCGTTGCCTCAAGACTTTAAGTTTTGGAAATTTTGTCATGTTGAACATCTTAAATGATTTTCAGGTTGGCAATTTCAGACTTCGCCACCTACCATTCAGTGCATTGTGGAAAAGGCTTTAATTCAAGCTACAAAGCTTGAAAGGAAAGATCTTCGATTAGTTGGTGCAAGTAGGACTGATGCAGGAGTTCACGCTTGGGGGCAGGTCTGACTTTCTTACTCTTATGAGGATTCATCAAGCATTGATTTGACAAATCAAGAAATCTCACAACAGGTTAAGCTTTCAGGTTGCGCATTTCAATACACCTTTCAATTATGACAGCTTGGACAGCATTCATGCAGCTATTAATGGTCTTCTTCCTCCTGATATCCGAGTTAGAGAAGTTAGTGCTGCAGTGCCTGAGTTCCATGCCCGGTTTTCAGCAAAGAGCAAGGTTTATCACTACAAGATTTATGATGCCGCTATCATGGATCCATTTCAGCGTCGCTATGCTCACCATAGTTTTTATAAACTAAATTCTACTGTCATGAGAGAAGCTGCGAAGTATTTTATTGGAAAGTATGACTTCTCTGCTTTTGTCAATGTGCAAAGGAATGATCGAGTGCCGAATCCAGTGAAGACTATATTTCGTTTCGATGTTATTGAAATGGTAATGCCAGCTTTCAGAATAATCATACTTCTGAAGTTAGTTAGAAAGTTTAATTTGATCTAATATTTACCCTATTTGAGTGCACTTGTTCCACATTAGATTATCTATCTTTTGCTTTTGTGTCAGTTAGTTAATTAATTAATTTTTTGTTATATGATATCAATTTAGTAATACTCAAAGATTTTTTGACTGATTTATGATTGTATTTGTGTTCAGGGATCCCTTCTACAGCTAGAAGTCGAAGGTTCGGGTTTCTTGTATAGACAAGTGCGAAACATGGTAAATCATTCTTTCATATTCTAGATTAAACAGTTACTGTAGAGGTGTGTTGCATCTTACCAGATTGAAACTAGGTTTTATCAACAAAATCATAAGGAAGTGTCTGATTCGACCTTGCTGTAACAAATGCTTATATTTCCAGGAAGTTTATGAGTTAGTTCCAGAGAAATTGGATTATGAAGCATTCCTGTTTTTCTTGCAGGTTGCTCTGCTGCTTCAAATTGGTAAGGAAGCACATTCTCCTGATATTGTTCCTAAGATTTTGGCAACTAGGGATCGAAAGGAGCTTGCTAAATATGCCTTGTCTGCTCCACCTCACGGTCTGTGTCTTGTAGAGGTCAAGTACAATGAAGAGCATCTGAGGCTTCCTGCAGGTTGCCCCTCAACTAGTTTTGGTAGGCATCATACAATAAGCAAATGTAAGCTTCCATTCTATTAGGCATTTGATTTGTTTTAAACCAAAAGCACCCACAATAGGGAATAGGAAAATAGGTTTTGGGATTTTCTATTGTTAGTTTCCAAAATACACAATCGACTTTAAACATTCCAATGCAACATTTCATTGTTAGTAACATTGTTTGGTAAATGATTGTTATTTGCTGAAAAATGAGTGTTAACCTTATATACATAACTAGGGGTGGGCAGCCTTGGGTTTGGGCTGATCCGGCCAAATCTGAGTTCTGACTGGGACAGAAAAATTGGTCTAGAAAGAACCTGAATTAGAGCACTGTCCCGAACCGACCCACTGCAGATCAAGAACTTGGACCAACTTTGGGATCATCTTTTGATTTTAGGTTCAAAATGACATCATTTTGGCCACTAAAACAGCACTGTTTTAACCTTATTATTTATAAAAAATGTGTAAAACGGCACCATTTTGAGAGTTGCCAAAACAACACCATTTTGCATAGTTATTTTATTTCTTTTAAAAGGGGTGCAAAATGGCACTGTTTGACAGCAATCAAAACGGTGCTGTTTTGCACCACTACCCTGTTTTATTCTTCTTTCTTGTTTTGGGAGATTGATTTCGGTTAGTTCTTGGTTCAGCTTGGGAATATTCCGAAACTGAAGGAATCTATTGGATCCCTCATGGACGGGAATCTCTTAAAACTGAAGGAACTGTTTGGATCCCTCATGATGGAACCGATCGGTCAAATATTTATCTGATCCCAAATTTTGGGTTGATCCGGGTTTGGGCATTTTGCGCACTCCTTTACATAACTAGCTTGGAAGTTTTGGTTTGTGATCGATCCTAATTAGTGGCAAATGTTAAGCACAAAAAACTAGCAATTTGTAGTCTTCAGACCGCGCTGAAGGCACTCGAAAAAGCTTTAATTTACAATAAGATTTAGTGATATTTCACTGAGCTCTGTCAAATCTACTTCTATTTGTTTGATACTTTGACAGAAATGAATCAACCGCTATCATTATAGTATGCTTCTGGCCAGTATTAGTTGGGGGGGGGGCGGCCCGGGGGGAGATCCAACAAGACATGCCCAGTGCAAAGCATGATTATTTAGCATCATAATTCATCGTTAAAATTTGCAAGCATGATACTCCAAACTTACTCCAACTCATCAAAATATATTCTCCATTCAACCAAGCGGCGGCTAGATTTTGGCAAATTACATTTTGGGAAATAACATGCCTGTAGAATCTTAAGGACATCTACCAAACCTTTGTTACTTGTGCTTGACATTTCTCAATATCCATATACAACAGAACTAATCAAATGGTGAAAAATATTTCTAGTACTCACAGAAGGACAGAATTTCTGGACATAGACAGAGTACAGTATACAATTTATGTCTCAAAAAATCGAAGCTCTATCATAAACTCTTTATGCTTTGGAGCATACCATGCAACTGCCTTTGCCGAACCAAGGACCTGCAGTGCATATTCAATGGCAAACACTGAATCCTTGGCGTGTATGTCTCTGTTCCTCAAATCGATTACAACTCCTGAATCAACTCTAAAACTGAAAGGTCCGGCAATCTGCAAAGAAGCCTTGAAAATTTATAACTGCTGCAAACATGCTTCATAGACAAAAGAAATTAAAATAACAAATAAAAGATTTTAAAAAATTTGATCCCCATTTAGCACAGACAATAATGTCAAACATTGAAAAATACATTAGGCTTTTACGTTCACAAAATTATATAAAATAGGCAGGAAGACTTTACTCAGTTCTTGACAGAGTTTAAGAAATCAAAATGTTTGCAAAAAGAATTTTAGCTGCAGCATTCAAAGCCAATGATTGCACTTCTGCAGTTCAACTTCAGTGACCAGCAACATTTAAACCTAAGTTTGATGCAGTGCATACAAACATGGAATGGAAGTAGTACCCTTCCTAGAGTAAATTGGTTTATTTCGATTAGCCGGCGGTTAAATCTCTACTTGACATTAGAATGAGCCTAGCCAGTATCTTGCTAATGCAGAGATATGAACATGGGTGATTCCAAATGAAATATAGGTACCTGTTGCTGAACAGAAAAGAAAACATTAGGGCAAACTGCCTGCAGCGTTGCCAAAGTTGGCTGCTGGGAATTGAAAAAGTCTTGTGCTAAACGCGTGGCACCAGAAAGAAATTTGGAACCAGAAGGGAAATCCAAGCGAGCATGAAATCGTGTTAGATCTGAAAATAGCCTTTGGAAGGTCCCATGCTGGGCTGTAAGTGCTACAGATCCAAAGAGATCTGCTGAAACAGCAGATTTTATAGCAGGAGCATAAAGATGGAAGCCTCTAACACCCTCTGAATCATTTTCTACTGGAGATCTGGCTGAGTTTTCTCCAACAGAGGCAGTCACAGTAGCACCTGTAAGACGTGATAAAATTTAAGTATACATTAGTATTGTTTATACGTGTTGCATAACCTTTGGAATGCAAGAAAACTGCCCACAGAAAACAATGGCAAGTGACAACTAATACAAAATGTTAACTTGAATCATGACATTATTACAAACATGTTTTCGATGGACACAAACATTTATCCCCAAGTCTACTAAACCTCAATTAGCTTTCTTGTCATCCCTCAGATAGTCCACCCTCATGATACATGCAGAAGAAAATATATAATAAATTTCCTCAACGCGTTCAAGCCTTAGAAACTTCCAAGAATTATGTATATTACCTCCTTAGTCCTTACAAAGAATAAAGATTAACGAGTCTATGCCTAAACTTGTTGCAACGATATAAAGCAAAGACATAAATAAGTAAAGGGGGTATAAGTTACCAATGATTCCGGATGCTGAAACATGAGGATCTGAAAGGAATATATCATACGGCTGCACCAACTTCAACTTCTGAGCTTTACTTCTCCAAACATCTACATTCTTCTTATAAGCAAAAGCACTTTTGAAAGAGAAACCGGGAAGTAGACTAGTCGGAATTGCGGATGTATTCTTATCGCCTTCAAACTGATTGGGAGAACCAGAATTATGGTGCATGGTCAAATGATAACTAGGACCAGAATCAGAAGCAACAGAACCCAAATCAACCGCCATCGAAAAGGGCACATCCCAATAGTTATTAGACTTGTCCACAAAGAGTCCAGGCCAAACAGCCTCAACAGTCAAATTATGATGCGGAAACTGATAACACAAATAACAACAGAGATGTTGAATTGTTAATTAGAATTAACATTATAGAGCGAATATAAAAAGAAAAGTACTTGCCTTGTGATGAAAGACAGCTTTTTTCCGCGCGATGTTATTATGCCCGTAGGAATCATAGCTAAAAAGAAGCGTATCATCAGAAGTTAATAAAAGCTCCGAACTGAAACCAAGGGCATATAATGACTTGTCACGGATGGCCTGCAGCCACGTGGATTTTGAGGCGGCTTTGCCGTCGTCTTTGACAGAAGACACAAACTTGAGCACATTGAACTGACCCAGTAAAGTAGCAAACCTGCATTAATTTTGAAAATTGAAATGTGGTGGTGGCATTGACAATATGGGGAATATGTTTGATTTTGAAATGCTGCTGTTTTACCAATTCTCGGAAAGAGGGATGGTGAGGACCCGCTGAAGAGAGAAGGTTTTGTTCTCGCCATTGGCGGCGGCGGCGGCGGAGGAATAAGAGGGGAGAAAAGGGACGGCCATGAAGCGCTGCATGAAGTCAATTTGCTTGGGCCTTGAGAGATGAATGCCTCTGGAGAGACCGAGGGGAAGTGGGTTCTGCGGGGCGGCGCGTGCAGTGCCTTCCAGAGTCTTGGGTGTCGACTGGTCCAGCTCCCAGAATTCTCCCTCCATTGCCCATCGCAGCTTCTTCATTTTTCCAATTCTACTGCTCAAATGATAAAAATAATACCACTAGAGAGATGATGGAATCGGTGAGAGCACTCACTAACTTTGGTTTATCTTTTCATCGTCTTCTGCTTTCCCATGGCGATGATAATTAAAGTAGACTGAGAAATGGCAGCTAACTGGTCCTAAAGGCATTTGCCAGAGAAAGTATCGGAAACGCAAGTGGAACGTTGTCGTTTACTTCGCAAAAGAGTGAAAGGCTAATCTCTCCACTCTCACGCCTCGCGGTCAAGACACGAGGCTTTCAACAAATGGAAACGCTGTCGTTACATTAGTTTTGGAAGCCCCTCGTTGCCCCGTTAATTTTTTTCTAGAAAACAATTTTAACATGATTTTATTTTTAAGAATTTTTTTTCAAGTTTTGAGTAGAAAATGAAAAATACTACATAATACATCTGACATCTCATCATATGAAGATAGGCCTCTTGGTTGTGTTTCATAAGTTTAATATTATTTAATTTAAACACTGAGTTGACATGATAATTTGTTTTGTATGATTTTCAGTTTAAGTATAATCCCAAATGTTATGTGATGTTTAAAAAGAGAGAAGTTCAAGTTGTTGGGTTTTTTAAGAGTTAAATTTGGGCATTTGATTCTACGATATAAAAATTGGAATTGAGTTAGAACTAAGTTAGAAATAAGTTATTAAGTAAAAAAATTGGGTTACAAGTTAGGTAGACTAACAAGACCGAAGAATATAAGAAACATAGACTTAAATGGTTAGCAACGATCTTTCAATGCTTAAGTCATGTGATTATTGAGCGGTGAATATTTTTTAAAATTTAAATTTTTTTAAAAAAACATAAAATTTCATAGAAAAAAGAAGGTGAATTTTCTCTTACTAGAGCCGTGTTAATTTTTTAATCTTCTTGCCACTTTTTTAATTTGAAAACAAACTTGAGTTTGAAGGGTATCAATTTAAAGATTTTTTTTCAACGGCGACACATAACAAACTATAATTGAAGAATTGTTACTATTAAAAGGAATATATATGAAGAACTTGCTCAAATAAAGCAAAAGAGTAATTTGACCTCATTTGACGTTTAGAGTACTAGCTATATTTATGATTGGTTATTTCTGGAGTAGTCAACCTGAGTTGGTAAAATTTAAGAGCTCTGAGGAATCATTCGACTCTATCCCCCTAAGCTCAACAGGTATTGTATTGAGCTCCTTCAACAAACCCAAATAATCATGTTTATTATAAAACAATGTCAGTAAAAGAGAAGTTTTGATGCATATTAATGTAGACGTAAATTATTATCTCTTTGGAGATTTCATTATCCAACCTTATCTTTCGATCTAGTAATTAGGTTATGCAACATCTAAGTGCTATTCTAGACTTATAATAAGTCTCGCTAATAACATGATAAGACTTAAAAGCTATACTAATGTGTACACTTATTGATGGACCTATAATAATATGGTAGGCGTCCAAACTCCCATATTGTGTCATTTGACACTAAATAGTAACATGTCTTAACTTAAGTTTCAATAAATAACTTTCTAGGCCAAATTATAAAAATTCAAAACGTTTAGGGCTAAACTCAATTTTACTAAGATAACTCAACTAAACTCAATTTTACTAAGATAACTCATTTTAAACCGGCCTACTCATGTCTGAACTTGAATGCTAAATTGAACTCCTTTAAATGAGTCATGTGTCACTAAACTTTACCTCCAACATGTTATCTATCACACATTATATTTAATAATTTTTAAAATGCATAATGTATGAATAAAGATAATATAAGTTTTCTTTTTTCTAAAGATTCTTATTTATAATACAATTCTCAAAGTTCATTTTCTTTCCTTAGTCACATAGTTTTACATTTTTAATAAATTTGGAGAAAAAAATATAAATCAATAACAATATGAATAAAATTGTGAAATGCAAAATTATACATTTTTAATAAATTTGTAAAAAAATATAAATAAAGAACAATAAAATGGTGAAGGAAATTAAATATAATGCAGAAAACAACGTGGTTTGATCCATTCTGTAAGAGAAATGTACAACTATAAATCGTCAGTGTCTCCAACAGGGATAGTTTGCTTTGATCGACGTTGCCGCAGGGAGTGTTTGCTTTGATTTAAGTTGTTACTTGGCACTATAAATAACCAATCCACCCATCGTATCTGTCTCAAGAACTGAACTGAAAGTAACAACAGACGATGTGAGACATGTTTCCGGTGTTTAGAGGAACAAAATCCATTGGACATGGACTTGGACTTGGAAAGAATGTCTGGTGCCCCAGTGTCAACTTCTGTTTCTCAATTTCATCAACTTCCAAAATAGAAAAATTGTTGAAAATTTCAGTATAGATTACCACTTTTGCTGTAGGAATCACACATTACTAAATTGCTATTGCTGATCTTCAACTTTCAAAGAGACTAGTTCACCTTCGTGCTGTTGATTTTGGATCTTTGAACTGCTAGGAAGCCACCTTTGAAATCTGTCTGGCCAGAACCTTTGCAAGACGTCGTAGTGCCAAAGTGGTCAGACATAATATATTCGTTTCAAATATGAAAATGGCAGAAAACAAAGAATAAATAATCAAGCCATCATACAACTTGACCAATCAAGCATTTAGCCCAAAAAAAGGGGCAAATATGGCATGAGCTAATGGACACATTCCGAAATTGTCTAAAATCCCCCATGTACTACCTTCACAGCAACCTCCCCATCTAAATGTGAAGAAGTACCAAGTAGATAAAGAAAGGCAGAACAACAGAGTAAACCACCAGCCTAAGAAAGGACCCAAATCCTTATTCCTCCTCCTCCTCCTCATCTTCATGGTTTTATGGGTTAGGTGGGTGCTATGGGGCCTAAAATCCATCATTTCTAATAATTAAGAACAACATCAATCAAATATGACATATATTTCAGGCACTGATGAACTCGGAGCATAAGTTAATGGCCAAGATAATACACAAGGAGGGTCCAAAAGGTCAGTAAGAAATGACAAATACTTGCTGATCACTTGGAATTTCATGAGAGGTGATTAAGTGATAGGGAAAAGGATAAGAGACTTACAGCTCCAATCTTTCATGTATTGCCCTTCGCACTGAAGCATTCAAGCCATATGCGATTGAGTTAAACAAGCCCTAAAAGAGATAATTAGTAGGAAAGGAGTCAGTTTATAAGCAGGAGAAAAAAATGATAAAACTTACATTTCATGAAGTTACATCAAACTACATCAAAATTAATTTGTCTTGAGGACTTCATGCCATGCATACTAATACAAAATGACATAATTTACTAAAAGGATTAATGTCCTTGAACCCCATTGTAACTTGTCAAGTGCACTGAAAAATTATCCATCCTAGATGTACATTATCCGATCAGGAAAGATTTTTCACACAAGAAATACCTGAATCCCTTGGTTCCTTGACAAGTGCTCAAGTGAGTAAAGCATCTAAGCTTGATGTAATCTTTCTATATTAAGGGATCCATCACTTATAGTCAATATGAGGTGAAATTCTAAGGGAAAAAGAACAAAACTATGAATATAAGTACATTCAAACTTCTAGAGATATAACATAATTCAACTGAAAGGAAAAAAAAAGGACAAAAAGAAAAAGAGAGCATATATGGTCAATGAAAGTCACCATAAGGGCTGCTGTCCCAACATCAAGAAATGTCAGCCAAAATATTTTATGGCCTGGCTCAATAAAATCATGAATGCGGTTGATTGTACCAAAAGCCCAAGATCCTATTAAAATGAGTGGATAGTATCCCCACCTGTTCAAAGCCTATGACACACACACACACACACACAAAAAGATGATATCATGAATATGATAACGAGGGCAGTCATAAACAACTAGCATTATAAATAACTGGCGTAATAAACCACTGGAGTACCTTCATGTCAAACTGATATGCCCGATCTGACATGCCAACTGCCATCTGAAATATCCAAAGATTGCATAAGTATGGCCTCAATGATATATGATTTTATTAGCAACATAGTTTTATGAAAAATGATAATAGAGGAAATGAAAAGAATATTCAAGTACGTACACGTGTTGCATTGTTCAGCATACGTATCACTTGAAAGTATGTAAAACCATTGTAAAGAATTGCACCCCAGAGCGGTGCATAAAATGTTATAAAGTGAACTGCCTGCAGAAGTAGATAGAAATGGTTAAAATCCAGCTAACAACCGCAAGTCAATTACATCAGAGATCAAAACACAGAGTTAGGCAAACCAGATGACATAAACCACTCTTGGAAACCGCAATCGTTGATAAGTTGCACTCTATCCTACTTATGCAATCTGGAAAACTGAAAAGACCTGAAACAGTCTGTACTTGCCTTTCCAGTGCGCCCTGTTTGTGTCCAACACCACACGTCAAGATGTCTGTGGTCATTACCAAAAGAGCGTATGACAGTCGTAACCAGTGAAGTTCCTGTAAGAAGTAATTAAACACTCAAATCAGCTGCAAGAGAAAAAAAATGATCATATTTACAGCTGAAAAAGGACAAGAAGGATTATTAACAGATAAATTTCAAAAATTATTTGCAAGAACATAATGAATCATACCCCAAACATACAAGTGAAACATGGCCTCAAAATCTTCAACATCGGTTTTGTGTTTAACGACAGTGCGATGAAGAGTAAAAGCAATGGTGGTAGTCCAAAGGAAAGAGGCTACACAAAAAAAATGCGTGCTATATCCCTGAGCAGAACAAAAGAATCCTTTAGACGGGTCCCTGCATCAACAAGCAGAGAAACACAAAACACTTCACTTTCACATAAGCAACATGCGACAATAATAAGGTTTTACGAAACTGAGATACAACTAATATTCTAAGAAACATACCCAACAATGCCGAAGAAACTGCAGAGCATGTCCTGCACTCAAGACCAAAAAAGAAAAAAAAACACAATGAATTAGAAATGAATTAGGAAAAAAAAAAAGAAAAACTTTCAATTAAAATGTAATTTTGATATTATTGTTCGGGGAGAATAGTAAATCTGCACTCTTCGTTTAATTTGTGTTCCAGTTTCAGAAACTCATAATAATTAAGCTTGTAGTTGATATGAAATGAAGCAGCTAGTAGCTTTTTTTTTTTTCTTTTGAGTAAATACTAGTAAAATCAACTATAGAACAATAGTGAAGTAGAAAATGCACAAAATTAGAGCTTCTAATTAACCAAAAAAAAAAAAAAAGCTTCTAAATCAATGGACAAACAACTAAAAGAAGAAAATTTGTTAGATCTAAATGAAAGAATTTGGATCTATAAAGCAAATTGATGAGAGAGAGAGAGAGAGAGGTTACAGAGAGGGCAAGGTAGAAGACGAGTTTGAAGGAGAACTTGCGAAGCTCTTTGAAGAGACAGTAGCAGAGCACTATGAATCCAGAGCCGACGAATGACAGACTCGACGCTCCTGTATTCACTGCCGTCAGTATCCGCCGATCGTGAGCCGTTAGACTTCCGGCAACTGTCGCCGCCGCCATTACAATAATATATACTACACTTTTACACTGGAGCGCCTTTTTCTTGAACAATTTGTTGCAATAAATTGAAAAAGCAAAAGAACGTTCTAACTGTTTTGTTTACTTAACGTTAACGGATCTTATGATAATCGCGTCGTGTTGTTTCTTAAACGCGTATTTTTATTTTTGGGCTTTGGTTGGGCCCAACCCAGTGGCTAAAGCCTCTTAGTATTTGTCCTATATTTTTTTTTTGTCTTGCCTGCCAAGTAAAAGGGGACTTCCCCAGTTCCCCTTAGTGATAATATGTCTAAAAAGAAATTTTAATTTATTAAATTAAATTAATATTAAAAATTTTGCTAAACAACAAATATATTTATTAAGACTAATTTAAAAAAGAATATTGCTTTAGAACCGACGAATATTCTTATTTCCCTGCAAGATACCCGGTATCATATTATGTGGCAAGTTGTGCTTGTTCACTTTTTTATTATCAAATGTTCAGCCATTGCACATTCTAGTCATTAAGTCAACAATGTCTTATAATCACCACCATATCAGTAATTATTATTCATCATCACTAAGAATACAAATCCCTGCTTAATGTAATGCCTCATAGATTACAATGCTAGTTTGCTCTAACTGCCAACAGCAGAACCGTTCACCTCTAACTCTGAGCAATAGTATGAATATGAATCATGCGCAAGTGTCTGCGCAAACAGGAACAGAATATCAATGTCAGTTCAAATGCCAGATCCAGTCACTACCGGGAAAGGAAAACGTTATTCCAATTACCTGTTCCTGTGAGTGGAAATACATGAACGGGGTATAATGCAGAAAATTTGAGACCCTGGACGTGTATATATCTGCATACCTGAAAATTCAAGGGGAACATTCAATATAGGCTTAGAATTATGTTGTATCCATGATTTTTTGGAATCTTATATAATGAATATGAGCAATGTTTGTGGAGGCAAAGAAAACACTTACTTCTCTATTTGCCTAATTAAGTGGCTTTTATCCCAGAGACCAGCACGTGAAAGAAAGCCCCACCTAGTGCAACAATAAGTATACCAAATCAGTTCTATGCTCACATTACATGGTTCAGTAGGTAACAAACTTCAACACTCAGGTTGTCTATTTCCATGCTGTTAAAATTTTCACCTTTTATTGAAGAGCTCTCCATCTGCTTCTAACACAGGCGCAATCTTCTGGTCTAGTCTTTGCATAACGATAAGTAGCTTTTGCATGCTTTCTGTCAGTTCTTGATCATGCATGTTAGTTGCAGCAAGAGTCTGGAAGTTTACCGAAAAAAGGTTTCAAAACTTGATCATTTCATAATACTAACTACGCTTTCCTTGGTTAATGCACTTAACATTGTTAGCAAGCAGTTCATGAAAGAACTTGGAGCTATATGAATTTTATACATATATTAAAATGGAGTGCAAGAAAAAAAAAGTGCAGTCTGTGCGTAAATGACTAGGGAATCGAAATGACAAGATGAGTATCATAAGCACTAAATTAGTATATAAAGCACATGCAAATAAACATTTGATAATCATAAGGGAGGGGGGCCAAAAATAAAACACCAAAGATATTACAAGTGACAAATATATAAGAGATAGAGCTCACTTGAGCAGGATGCCCTTTAGTTCGCCTTTGCAAAGCAAGTCGAAGTTGGTTGAAGAGATCTCCCACGACCTCCTTCTGATTTATGAGCTCTATTAGCCTGGCTCGACGACCTCGACTATTTATTAATGCACTATACTGCAGTCCCAGAAAATGATAGCACATAAAGAGACCTAGTAAGCATTCTATCTGTCAAAAATGCCAAGATATGGTACAAGGTATAATAGAATTTAGCATTATCTGTGTCCAAAAGAATGATCCCTTTTGGTTCAGTTTAGAATTTGGGTAACTTCTGTGGTCAGTATAACGTTAACAAGGCCCACCATTGCACTGAATATTCAAAAAATAAGGAATAAAAAACACTTTCACCTACAATTACATCTACAGCAAGATAAGTGAAAATAGAATATTTTAACCTCTTCTTCTAATTCTCGAAGAATTAGTGCTGTTCGCCACCGTAGATGGACCTTAGACTGACTTACATCGGTGTAAATATGATCACCGACGAACAATATTTCATCTCCGTGGATACCCAGAGAATTCTCAACAATTTGAGCACTTCCACCAGAGTACAAACCTCCTGGACATTAAATAAAATAAACAACATAAAAAAGACTGTTGAATCATGCAATAAAAGATATCTTAACATTGGAATAAATATGGTAATCAGCATATAGAACAGAACTCTCTTGCAAATGAAGGCTGTTAAAAACTTATGTTAGATATTGCCACATCGCATATGACACCAAAATGCCAACCATATCCAGTTTGCTGTATATTTTACTAAAATATCATCCTTGTCCGCATTTTCTCAGTATGCACGTAGTTCTCAGTGATAACTGTCATATTTACTTTATCCAAAGACCAATTTACTAAGGTATTGCATGTACGCATCTAGAACACAACCAGAATAAAATATATTGGCTAAACATCTGACCTTATCCACAAGAAAATCTAGGAATACACTGGAATGATTGAACAAAACAAGGACCAAGCATAGATCACCTTTACGAGCCTTGAAACATGGACGCATTAGACCTTCATCTGTCACCACCTCATACAATGGATGTGACATTTGAAAGAACTCTGGCTTTCTTGCAGAGACTATCACCTGTATTGAGAACACATCAGTAACTTGACTATTTCATGAATGGCAAAAAGAAATTCCATCATTTGCAAGAAACAAAATAAAACAGCTTTTCAATGATGAAAGAAGAATGTCCGTAATGACAAGGCTCTCAACTGAGACAGCTGTTTAATGATGCAAGAAGAACTTTCAGAATATAACAAGGCTTTCAACTTTGTTGCCTTATATGAAGAAGAGATGGTCCTAAGCATCCATCATGCCATAAAAACGTGATAGGAAAACAACATTCTATCATGCTATCAGTGAGAAGATGGTCAAAAAGAAAGCTATTCTATTGAAAGTTGAGTGATCAATCTAGCAGAGGCTCATATAAACAATAACAAGTCCAAATGGCATACAGTTGAACTACTTAAATGTGGTTCACGTACCATCTCAAATAGATCTCGCCAGCCCATATCATTGGGCAGGAATCTGTTAAATGAATGCTGCATCATTTTGTCTGTGTAATGATAATCTGAATTTGTAATGAGCAGAAGCCTTTTACCAGCCTGACGCACGAAGAATATCCAAGTAAACAACAAAATGTATGACTTAAAACATTTTATTTGAAGATAACAACTATAGGGACATACCTCCTTTTGATCCAAAAGTGCTAAAGGTAATTCCGGATCAGGCTCCACAAAAAGTTCGGGCTTAGACATGATCTCACTCTGTATAAATGCCATCATTGAGAAGATATTTGTAGATCAACATATTATCACCAATAGAAATTTACAAGAATATATTTACCTTAAGCTGACCTTCCACATGTGCCCTAAAGAGAGCTTTTCCAACAACCTGAAAATCCAATTCAACAGTTAAAAGGGGACAAATATAACTAGTACCACTGTTTTTCTATTTTATCAAACATTTTCCAACATATTGCCTTGTAAAGCCCTTTATAATCAAGAGGACCAAGTTCAGCTGTAATAGCTCCTTCATCCAATCTGTCAACCATCTGCAAGTGTATCATATGACATTAACAAAGATACTGAGCAAAATATAGGATACCATCAATATTTAAGTCACAGTTCCTCAAGCTACCTGCATATACGCCACAGCTTCTGAAACAGAAAATAGTGTATTTAGAAACTCCCATCGACCCTCCTTTCGCAAATCGATCAACTCTCTTCCGTACATCTCACTTCCATGCAGAGAAAGTTAAGCAGCACTATAGAAAATATAACTCCAGTTTGACACAGAAAACAGATAACGTAGAAACAACAAGAAACTGTAATTTTCTTTTCCTTTTTAGGAGGGTGGTGGGCACAACAACAAAGACCATTGTACTTCCGTCTGGACTATACTAAAGTTTGATAATCTAATTCTCATAGTGAATAATGTGTAACTCTGGTTCCTTCTGCATGATTTTAATACTTAAATGACAAGGTTTAAACAGTACCTGACAGCTCGTGTAGACAACATTATTGTGCCATGCATGGCCCTCTTTACATAACCAAATCGATCAGCCTTAACCAAATTCCCTTTCTCCTTATCTATGACAAGGCCTCTAATAACCTAATCACAGTAGTAGAGGAGAGCATGTTTAGAATCAATAAAGGAAATAACACATTTTGCATAACATTAACTCTTCAACTTGCTTAAATTGAAGCCCCAACCAGATCAGGATCAAAAGAAAGTCCATCAACAGGAAAACCCATTTTCCGTAGATTGTCCATACAGTAATCATATGCGCGACCTTCCCAAGCCTGGAAAGATGTAAATTAGTTTCAACCTATACCAACTGAAGAATCAAATTTCAATAACAGTGGTTATCTGATTAACAGGCATAGCATATAAGATATGCATTAAACCAGTGAAAAAAGAAAAACCCACTGATCTGCATATGAACTTAAGCAGGACCAATGATATCAAATTATCAACCTATGTTACTATGTTACAGAGCATTTAGCATCAGCATTAAATAGGACCGAAGGACTCTAGCACACAGCAATTAGGCCAAAAGTTAACTTTATGTCAACTATGAATTAACACAATAAGAAAATAATATATACCATCACATTATAGTGCATCAAGGTATAGTCCATGTCATATCCAATGGCACTAATTGAACGTAGATTCAATGTTCGGCTACAAAATATGCCACGAGGTGAGTTTCTAGCTGAAGAAGGACTCTGCATGTTCCACAAGCAATAACAATCAACTCATAAACCAATAATAATCAAGAGCACTACCAATCCTATAACTCAAATGGGCAATAAACCATGAAAGGGGTGACTTATTGAAACTAAAAGTTGTACCAGGATACCCAAGTCATGAAGCAAACCCTCAGCTTCTTGAGCCTCCATCCTAGCTACTTCTTCAATAGGACCATCCAAAGCAATTTGCCCATCAATGCCTAAATGGGAAAAACACATGATAACAATCATTCCATATCAGCAAAGGGAAGAAACTTTATGATACCCAAAAGGCCAAAATATTGTTTTGGCTATAAATTCATACCAAAAGCCTCAAGATGGTCGATTTTGAGATTCAAGTCGCCTTTGGTGCTCTCTCCCAAGTAGTCCACGTCGGACTTACTCGACGACGTTACTGAAAACACATCACCTCCCACATACTTCATTGCATCCACACTGCTACTGCTACTGCCGCTGCTGCTGCAACAACACTTGAACTTTAACGACGTCTTTGGGATTTTGCTAGTGACTGATCCCATGTTGTTAAAAAGAACAACTGGGTGTCTAAAACAGTTGGTCGTGGTTGCCATTGAAACCGAAAATTTGCTTATAATTATCTCTGCTGAAGAAGCTGAACAGTTCATGTGTTCTTTCTTTTGAGCGCCTAAAAAGCTGCTTCCGCACTGCTATTGCTGAAGCCTGAAAGTGGATATTTTTGTATCAATGTTGTGGTTGTTTTGCTCTTATTCGTCTCGTGTGATTCATAAATTGTTGACGAAAAAAATAATAATCATTAATATAATCTACTCAATAATTATTACATTTTTTATTATTTATTAAATAATTATTAATTTATTATTAATATAATAATTATACAATATAAATAATTAAATATCGCGCCAATTAAAATATAAAATTTGTATGTTATAACTTTGTTAAAATCTAGTGATACGAGACTTGTTACTGGGCTTCAAATGAAGGCCCATGGGCTCAGTGATGGGCTGCTATACCAGTTAAATAGAGTGTTAACTATCTAGGCAACCCAAGCAAAGTCGGATCTTTAATACCTATCAGAATCCCATTACAGGAATCAGGAATATAAAGCCCTGGAAATTACTTACAGGGCTTTATATTCAATACCAAGCTATATAACCATTCTTATGATTCTTTGTAAAATATCTTGACCACTGCTAAAAGTTCCAACCATGTTTAGCCAAAACTTGGCTTTGGCCATGAAACATTTTAAAAATGCAGTTCAATAAAGTGATATAAAATTTGCTCAGCTATAACCTATTACAATCAGACTCTATTTGTTGTACATTCTTTGAACACAGTATCTCGAAGTGGATGGTGCTGAGTACCAACCATCCTGCCAATAAAGTGGTTGGCCTTGTACCTGTGATTCTTAAACTGATAATTCATGCAAAGAAAGCCCAGTTACAGAATTACAACTGCTAGAGGCTGAATGGAATATGTAATTCATATCTCATGTCAAAAGTGTATTACTTAATAGTATTTTCACATGTTACATTTAACAAAGAGTCCAGTGGTGGTTAATGCATTTTGTTTGTAGATGAGGCTTTCCCACCTCCAATCTTGTTGTATGGTAACATGTATTTTTTTTATTTGTTATTTCGGTGATTCTTGTGTTTTAGTTTTTGTCTGATTCTTGTGTTTTAGTTTTTGTCAAACTTATTATTATATGTGGAACAAGATGACAGCTGCAGCTGTCAATGACATTGCATGAAAAATCTCTTGTTTACATAGAAAAGACATGAAGTTAAGCCTTGTTATTATAAGATTTGGATTAGATACTCTCAATTTTATGATTATATCGAAAATTCAAAATCAAGCTGCTTGCAGCTTAGGGGTGATTATGTTATACTAATTAGTATCATGCTTCTGTTATTCAAGCAAAATAATACAGATATTTTTGCTTCAAAGACTATATTAGTTTATAAACAAGAACGGCATTGGATCTATCATCTTGTATGAGGTTAAGTACTGCCATAGTTATATTATATAAAATGAGTATCTTCTTCCAACTTAGAGTGGGGAAAATACTGATGATGACATAATATCTTCGATCTTTTCTAGACTGATGTTTCCTTTTTTTTCTCTGCTAACATAACATTTAGATTATCCCTTGCATGTGAATTGTATTGGCAATAATATGGCCAACAACAACGATTTGGGTGGAGATCCTATAAACACAGAGCAAGCTCCAGCATCAATAGGCCATTTACCTGTGGTACAACAGAGAGAAGAAATCTCTGTAATGTCTAGTGACCTATACTTTTCAGACAAGGAAATGGAGAAAGAGCAAGATGTCAATGGAGCACCATTTAAACTGTTATTTTCGTTTGCTGATCCCTTGGATTCTGTTTTAATGTTTGTTGGTTCAATTGCTGCTGTGGGAAATGGCTTCTGCATGCCACTTATGGCTCTACTCTTTGGAGACTTGATTGATTCCATTGGAGAAACTGCAAGCATAACGGTTGTCGTGCATGGAGTTTATAAGGTAATTATATTTACTCAATTACTGATGCATATACAAATTGAGACCTGATTTTAGTCAATTAACATCGTTTCCAAAGTCCTTCCTACAGCTTATTTCAGTATAATCAGGAATAACTTTGTCAATTGTGTCTTCAGGTATCACTGAAGTTTGTCTACTTGGCTTTGGGGGCTGGTGTTGCATCTTTTCTCCGTAAGTAAATTATAAACCATTTGTATATTGGAATTCACTTCTCTAATTACTTAGCATGAAGACAGTTCGTACAATTGCTTAAAGTGATAAATCCATTTTTCAAAGCAAAATAAATGAATGATTGCTTGTTTGGCATAGAGGTGGCTTGCTGGATGGTCACAGGGGAGAGACAGGCCACAAGAATAAGAAGTTTTTACTTGCAAACAATATTGAGGCAAGATATTGCCTTCTTTGATAAGGAAATTAACACCGGAGAAGTTGTTGGCAGGATGTCAGGTGATACTGTTCTTATTAAAGATGCCTTAGGCGAGAAGGTAAAGTTGGTACTATGCAAAAGTAAAAAGATGATGGTTGTTTACTCCAATACTTTTACATACCTACATGAGTTTAGTTTTTATTATATGTTGCAGGTTGGAAAGTTTATACAGATGGTAGCTTCATTCATTGGAGGCTTTCTTGTAGCTTTTTACAAGGGGTGGCTCCTCACAATTGTAATGTTATCTTTAATTCCACCTCTTGTCATATCTGGTGCTGTCATGATTAAAATTATAGGCAAGCTTGCTTCACAGAAACAAACCGCCCATTCACTTGCAGCAAGTGTTGTAGAGCAGACAATTGGCTCAATCAGAACTGTGAGCAATATTGGCATAGTGAACTCTTTTCTCACTTCTTCTTTGAAATGGGAATTAGGAAAATAAAGCTGATTTTCATGTAGGTAGCATCATTTACAGGGGAGAAGCAAGCAATTTCTAACTACAATAAATCTTTAATTAAAGCATATAACTCTGGGGTACAAGAAGGCTTGGCTGCTGGGTTAGGTTTTGGTACATTAATGTTTATTGTATTCAGTGGCTATGGATTAGCAGTGTGGTTTGGTGGAAAAATGATTCTTGAAAAACGATACACGGGAGGGGATGTCATCATTGTGATTTTTGGCGTGTTGATTGGTGCTATGTAAGTTACGTTCTGCTGCTTTTTCATCCTGTTCAAATTGGATTAACATGTTCAACTAAAAGCTGATTTTGTTTACTATAATTCCAAATGAGAACTGAAGCATGCATCTTTGGTTTGTGATTGTTTTGCAGAAATGTAATGAGATTTTTAACTTTTTTGTTTTTTCCTGGAATTCCTTAAGGTCTCTGGGGCAAGCATCTCCATGCCTGAGTGCATTTGCTGCTGGACAAGCTGCTGCACTTAAAATGTTTAAGGCAATCAATAGGAAGCCTGAGATTGATGCTTATGGTGGAAGTGGAAGAAAATTGGATTATCTTAAAGGTGATATTGAATTAAGGAATGTTAATTTCAGTTATCCATCAAGACCGGATGAGAAAATATTGAAGGGATTTTCTCTTTTAATACCTAATGGTGCAACTGCTGCTCTGGTTGGGCAGAGTGGAAGCGGAAAATCAACAGCGATCAGTTTGATAGAGAGATTTTACGATCCACAGGCAGGCGAAGTTCTAATAGATGGTGTCAATCTCAAAGAGTTTCAGCTCAAATGGATCAGAGAGAAAATAGGTCTTGTCAGCCAGGAGCCTGTGTTATTTGCATCAAGCATTAGAGATAATATTGCTTATGGAAAGACTGATGCAACTAATGAAGAAATAGAAGCTGCTCTTGAGCTTGCCAATGCTTCTAACTTTATAAAAAATCTATCTCAGGTTTCAGTTTTTGAATCATTCAGCTAATTCAAAATGTTTTCTATCTTCTCTATATATTTCTTTCCACTTTCATATTGTTATAGTCCCATGGATATATCTGGTCAATTATCCTTTTGTTCAAAAAGTTAGAAGAATGAATCATCCCACCTCCTTTTAAATTAATTTTTCTCTTGCATTTCATCAGGGACTGGATACAAATGTTGGAGAGCATGGAATTCAGTTATCTGGAGGCCAGAAGCAGAGAGTTGCAATAGCTAGAGCAATAATAAAAGACCCAAGAATTCTACTTCTTGATGAAGCTACAAGTGCTCTTGATGCTGAATCTGAAAGGATGGTGCAAGAAGCACTGGAGAGGGTTATGAGCAATCGGACAACTGTGATTGTATCCCATCGCTTGAGTACAATAAGGAATGCAGATATAATAGCTGTTATTCACCAAGGAAAGATTTTTGAAAGAGGTCAACTTTTGCTCATAACATCCTACTTCACTAGTAGAATTCTAACAAAAGCTTGGAGCATTGATGCATATGCCTCAGAAATCTGTGAATTTCTCATGTTATTTTAAGTAGTTAGTTGATTTTAGGACTAGTTATATAATCACAGTTGTGTCTCTTTCACCTTGCTTTGCTTTCTCCACATGGGAGTTATTATCAAAAACTTCCAAGTTAATACTTAGGCTACTTAAATTGCAGTCTTGTGATGTACTTTATTTGATTATTTTACCATTTTCCATCATCAGGTTCACATTCCGAGCTACTGAAAAATCCCGATGGAGCATACAACCGACTCATAAGGTTGCAAGAAACTAGCAAAGAGTCGGAACAAAGTGCATTTAATTATTCAGACACTAGTCCTGGATCTTTGGCAACTCCCAGATTAAGTATTTGTGATGAAACTATAAAGCAGTTTGATGTTCCAGCTTCAGAAACAGAAAACATGCCTCTGGATGTCCCACTTAGCCGCTTGCTCTATCTTAATAGTCCAGAAATACCTGTACTACTGCTAGGCTGCATAGCTGCAGTGGCCACTGGCATAATAGCACCGATTTTTGGAGTTCTGCTTGCTGATATGGTTAAGACTTTCTACGAGCCAAAATATGATTTAAAGAGGGATTCTAAATTTTGGGCATTGATGTTTGTGGTTCTTGGTGCAGCATCCTTATTGACAACCCCATTGAGCATGTACTTTTTCTCTGTGGCAGGTTGTAAGTTAATTAAGCGGATTCAATCCATGTGCTTTGAGAAAGTGGTGTACATGGAAATTGGTTGGTTTGATGAAGTTGAGCATTCCAGTGGTGCGATTGGGGCCAAGCTTTCTTCAGATGCAGCTTCAGTGCGAGGTTTGGTTGGTGACTCACTTGCTCAGCTTGTGCAGAATACTGCAACAGTAGTTGCAGGATTGGTTATTGCTTTCAAAGCAAACTGGCAATTGGCTCTTTTAATCCTTACCTTGTTTCCTATTATGGGAATCAGCGGTTATATTCAACTGAGGTCCATAAAAGGATTCAGCACAAATGCTAAGGTTTACTCTAAACTAGCGAGGATTTGTTATAAATTATGACTGATTTACCATAAATACCATCAACTTTGACGAGGAAAAACAAGAAAAAGGCAGTAGAGAGTGGCACATGCATGCATGAGAGATAGTTGAAAGTTAATGTTTTGGAATAGAAGCACTCATTTCCAATTTTTTTAATCTTTTTTCAATATGAAATATAGGGGAGAACTTTGTTTGATTCACAAACAAGAAATGGTAATCTATGTACAAAAATGGGCCATAAATTCAAGCAATCTTTTTTTTATATATATATATTTTTGATAGTTGAAAATGGTTTTGCAGAAAATGTATGAAGAGGCAAGTCAGGTTGCCAGCGATGCAGTTGGCAGTATCAGAACCGTAGCTTCTTTCTGTGCTGAAGAGAAGGTGATGAAACTCTATCAGAAGAAATGTGAAGCCCCTACTAAGGCTGGAATTAGGCAAGGAATGATTAGTGGGATAGGTTTTGGGATATCCTTCTTTTGCTTCTTTTTTGTTTATGCGGTTGCCTTCTACATTGGAGCCAGTCTAGTTGATCATGGCAAGGCCACATTCAATGAGGTTTTTCGTGTACGTATTCATTTCTTCATCCTAAATAAGTCACACATTCTAAGTATCTTCATTTCTACAGTCGTTAATTCATTATGTAATCTAAAAGAAATTGGCTTGTTTGGTTTTTCCACAGCTAATCATTTGCCCACTGCTTTACAGGTTCTTTTTGCTCTTGGTATGACAGTTATTGGTATTTCTCAAACAAGTTCGTTTGCCCCGGATGCCAGTAAAGCCAAAATTTCTGCTGCCTCCATATTTGGGCTCATAGACCAGATATCGAAAATTGACTGTTGTGACAATGGTGGAATGACAATAGAAAATGTTATGGGTGAAATTCAGTTTCAGAATGTCAGTTTCAAGTATCCAACAAGGCTTCATATTGAAGTACTCCATAATTTTTGGTTGACAATTCCTTCTGGCAAGGTAACATTGTTTGTTAGCTGTTACACTCTATTCACAAACATTTCATACGATATTTAAGAAACCCTGTAGTCAAAGAAAAAATTTAGCTGGCTTTAAGCCAGAATTTAAGACTCAAATCCTTTTTCATTGTGAACTTCTAAACTATTTTTTTTGCTTCTTATACAACTATCTAATTGTTTCTATGAACCAACAAGTTGTATCTCCTATATCAGACAGTTGCCCTGGTTGGTGAAAGTGGGAGTGGAAAATCGACGGTGATCTCATTGTTGCAAAGATTTTATGACCCCAATTCCGGTTACATTACTCTAGATGGAATAGATATTCAAAAGCTACAACTCAAGTGGTTAAGACAGCAGATGGGCTTGGTGAGCCAGGAACCTGTGTTATTCAATGACACCATCCGAGCCAATATTGCATATGGAAAGGAAGGAGCAACAGAAACAGAAATTTTAGCTGCAGCTGAATTAGCAAATGCCCACAACTTCATTAGTGCCTTACAACGGGTACAAAACCTTAATCCTATTGTGTCTATACACTTAATATCTTCCTGCTTCCTAGCTCAATCTTTCTTTTCTTTTTCTGTCCTATCTATTTATCCTTATAGTCCTAATTCCTGAAATGCTCAAACTGCAGGGGTATGATACATTAGTAGGGGAGAGAGGAGTGCAATTATCAGGAGGACAGAAGCAGCGAGTGGCGATTGCACGTGCTATAGTGAAAGCTCCAAAAGTTTTACTACTAGATGAAGCCACTAGTGCTCTTGACATCGAGTCTGAACGAGTGGTTCAAGATGCATTAGATCGATATATGGTTGATCGAACTACAGTGGTGGTAGCCCACCGATTATCCACAATTAAAAATGCAGATGTGATTGCAGTGGTAAAATCTGGAGTCATAGTAGAGCAAGGAAATCATGAAATCTTAGTCAATATCAAGAATGGTATATATGCCTCCTTGGTAGAACCATATGCAATTACATAAAACTCAGCTTCTTAGCTCCTCTTTCCACTTTTGTTTGCTTTTATAAATGTTTATGGGCTTCATTAAGCTCTTGTTCTTGTGCTCTTAATAAATTACTTGCTTCTGAAGTTTTCTTGTTCTCTGAATAAAATTCTCTTTTCAGGATTCAATAATTTCTTATTTGTGGGTAGAAATGTTAATGATAAAGAATCTTGACCATCTAAAATTTAAAACATACACATGAATGCCAGCATTCATGCAATTTTCTGTTAGTCTTACTTGAAAAGTAGACATTTAACAACTTAGGGAAGACAAAGAAAAAAGAAAAACTTGACCCACTTAGAATCTTGAATCAGCGAAAAATTTCATAAATTCAATTTTTTTATGCTTTTTTAAAAATTACTATGAAATTTTGAGAACGCAATATGTCAAAATGATGAACTGAATTTTATCTAGCAAATAATTTTATATAATTATGATTTTTTAGAATATAATATTTTTAGATGTCTAGTTTAACATATTTAAATCTCATAATTTAATTCATCATATTCGAATTATTATGATTTTCTAAAATATGTTACCTCAGTGCTGAAAATTTGTTGGCAGATTTTGAAATGTTAAAAATAAATTTATTTTAAAATACTTTTTCAATGAATTTATTATTGAATGATTTATTATGAACTACTTTCTGTGTTATGATCAATTCTGAGATAGTTTTATAATTTTTGGATAAGTATGTAATTTTAAAAAATTTGAAGACCAAGGACTACTCAATGAATGTCCACATTCTATTAGGTTAAGTGTAATACTCGTTTTTACAGGATAGTAAAAAACAATTATAAGAAAATTATCTAAATTTTATTTAAAGATAAGGATAAAGAAATAAAATAAACCTTGAAATTCTAAAACATGTAATATTTGAAAATACGTTTGCATAAAAAAGGAATAACTAATAATAAAAAGAGATGTGTGTGGGAGAAAAATTAGGATAATGTGTGTTTAAAGTGGTTATTAAAGGAAGACAATTGTCAATTAAAGCAATTGGAGACATGATTTTAGAGGTAATGGGAAGTACTCGTGATAAAGGAAGGCAATTGTCAATTAAAGCAATTGAAGACGTGATTTTAGAGGTAGTGAAAAGTACTCGTAATAAAAAGAGACATATATAGAAAAAAAAATTAGGATAACGTGTATTTAAAATAGTTATTAAAAAAAGGCAATTATCAATTAAAGTAATTAGAGACGTAATTTTAGAGGTAGTGAGAAGTGTTCGTGATAAGAATATATTTATATAACATTAGTTTTATTAAGGGGTAGTTTTTAATTTGACAGTTTTTATTTATTTTTCTTCTTTTCTTTATTTTTTATGTTATAGGAGGGAAAAAAATGTTGAATAAAAAAAAAAATTTGAAAAAAATTAAGATTGATTCATTGAAATTGTGAGTGAATTAACTAATTAAATAAATTTGATATTTACAAATATATAAAAAAAAAAATATTAGCTTATGTTTCAACGAAATTCCATTATAATTTTGTCATTTCCTACATGTTAGCCATATTTATATTATTATGTTTTTTGAAAGTTTGAAAAGAAAAGAAAGAAGAGCACGTCAAGACTTTTAGTGGCTGTAGAAACGTCTTGACTGTAGAAGTAATGAATATATATGATACTGATTCATGACTTGCTATATATATATATATATATATTCCATTAAGTTAATGAGAGTATGCATATATGGTTTGGAAGGTTTAGTTATATTTCAAATAAATTTCTTTTTTTGAAATTATTATAGTTGTATGTTTCTTTTCCAGTTCCTTGAAATTATTTTCTATTTTTTTTAAGGGTCATTATTGGCATTAGATCAAAAGAGATTATATATTTCGGTAGTTGATTTTTTCTTCTAATGGATATTTCTTTTCTTTGAGTGGCAGTGCTTCACGTTTTTTTTACTGATTGGCTAAAACAATTTATTTTATATTTGATTTCATTTACTTAATATTAGCCATGCCGGTTTAATTATCATATCTTACTCTACTGCTACAAAGCAATAACTGTATATATTATATTAAGTTTAAGAAATAAATAGTTTTTATTACTTTTAAACAAATTATTTCAACCTTATTATTTTTGAAGTATTAAACAGTGATAAACATTTTTGCATATTACAGAATTTTACAAGTTAGTGGGATGTTGGTAATTATTTTATTTAAATTAAGATTCTTAATTATATATAAGAAATATTTACATAAAAGAAAGGTTTTTTTTTTAAAATTTATAATGTGTTCTTAAAATTTAAACTTAACTTCACGTGAAACCAAGTTGCCTAAGATTTATTCTTTGCAAGTAAATATGATTTGAAAATTTTCCTACATTTAATTTAATTCAAAAAATTTTATTGGATATTAATTTAAGAGATATATTTTAAAATATTTTCAAGAGCTATTGTTATTATATACATACACGAGAATTCGTTATTAAATGATTTCCTAGTATTCTTTACTTGAACGATTAGTTGCTCTAAAATTTTTAAATTTATTTATCTTATTTAGCATAAATAATTGGTTTATAAATCTTAATTACAAAGTAATTATGTAGTTCATATTTCAGTTATTAGATTTAATGACCTAGTATGTACCCTCTCCTATTAGTTACATATTCAAATACAGATCTTGAGGACTCGTTCAGACACACACAGAAGTTTTGAGCCGTGTGTTTAAACGCTTAACCCTTTGAGGGTATAGTTTTGTGCATGCATGTACGACCAATTAGTATTTTTACTTTGTCTGTGTGATGTAATATCGCCAGGTGTATGATCAGTTTATCTTTTTTGCACTGCTTGTGTGTTAATAGTTACATTGGGTGTATAACCAATTATTTTTTTTGGGTACTTATTTGGTGTCTTTTTTAGCTACCGGTATAATATTTAAATCAGAAGTTCAACCAAGTTATTTTATAAAAAGATAAAAAATTTACAAGTTTTTCTCAAATGCAAAATATTTTGTAAATAATATATGAATTTAGTATGTTCTAAACAAATTTTTCTTTTACGATATATTGTTATAGTTAACATAGTATAGTGTAAGAAACATATTTTGAATATATATATATATGTCCATTGACGGAGTTTTATGCTCACCCTCTTTTTTTAAAATTTTTTTCCCTTCAAATTATTGCGCTTCAGTTAGAGCGTGTTAGTTTTTTTTAAAATCGGCCACGAAGTGTTGCAAAAGGCTTCTTAATTTGTTTCTCTTATTAGAACTTAGTAGAAATATTATGGTATTTATATTTATGGATGATAATTTCATGTTTTTAATTTTTATCACTCGTAGAATACTTTCTTGTTATATTTTTATTTTTTTTCTTTTGAGAGAATTTTATAATTGAATAAATTTTGGTACACTAAATTTTACTCAAGTTAACAATGATAAAAGTTAAGAACATACTTAATCATAAAAGAGGTTGGATCGTTTCATTAAGTCATTAAGTTGGATTTTGAAAGTATAAATTTTAATTTCCTTATTTGATAATTAACTATATCTCAATAATAATATATTTTGTTTTAATAATAAATGAGCGTTTAGTGCATAAAAAAAAAACTAATTAAATAATAGTTATTAAAATTGAAAGATTTTAAAAAAACATGCATAACCTTTAAATTATGGCTTAATTTAGATTTTTATTACTTCACAAGTTTAAATTGCTATAATTATCATTTAGGATCTCAAAAAAAAAGATCCTATGATTTGGGTCAAAGAAAAATCCGCTTTAAGCTCATAAAACGAAATCTTTTATTATAAAAGAGAAGCTTTGAATGAAATATATCAATGCACGTAAAATTTTGTGAGTAGAATAATATATTTATTTTATTTTACTTTTATTTACATTTTTTTTTAAAAGATAAAAATTTCTTGCTTGCAGTTAATACATTTCAAAGATTATTTATATGATGTGGTTTATGTCGGCGAATTCCAAAATCTTAAAGAAATGATTTAATTCTTTATTTGAATTGATAAACCTTTAATCATTTAGTACTAAATTATGTTACAAACTCTTGTTAAAAGTAGTTATTGTTATTTTTAGAAGAATTATTTTCAATTTCAATTTATTGTAACAGTTAAAAAAATTATTTGATATATATATATATTTTAAAGAGAACGTTTATCTTTATATATTAGCAATATTATATTATTATGAAATAAATGTTGTTTTAAAAGTTAAGTTTTAAAATTTGTGTTTTCATTGAAGTATTTTGAAAATTTCAAATTTATAATATTATTTTTATTTTTGAATCTTAGAGATAATAAGATGTCACACTCCAGACTCAAAAAATTTGACACATAACATAATTTACACTCATTCAATATTATTTAAACATTTATTTTAATTTTATTTTCAGAATTATAATAATTGAATTATAATTGAGACAATTAGTAAACCGGAGATACGCAGAATTTTCTCAGAGATTAACACTCTACTACGTCACCAATAGCAACTTTGTTACCCAAAGCTCAGAATATATTCATTACAAATTCTTACTTAAAATCAACCCATAACCACACTTGGTGAAACTTAAACCAAATACAACCACACACAATAAAATAAACATAAGTATTTATTCAATATGGACAAATTAAATATCTTAAATTATGTGTCCACAAATGAAACACTTAACAACCTAGTAACTTAGGGAACCTAAGGGACAGCAGGAGCTTTGCCAAATTCGCTAAGTACACATGTATCTTATTTACCTGAAATCACCATAAACTATAATGAGTATAAAACTCAGTAAGCATACTAATTTTTCATATATCAAAATACAAATACATATATATACACAATGCATGTGTATGATATGATGTGATAAATCAAAATCATAATCATAATCTTATCAAATCACATGTCAGGTAAGCGCTTACACATTCTTTAATAGGAATACCATCACTCAACTATTACTACTTAGTAGGACTTTTATATCACATATCACATAATGAGCCAAATGTCACTCGTAGGTGACATACCGTATGAGAGAAATAGTACAAGTGAGGTTTAAATTACACATATATAATACTTATGCCCGAAGGTAAGAGCTAAACCCTTACCCTGATCATCGGTGAGTCATCTCACATGCACCAATACGACACCACACGAATGTGATGACTCAATCTTCCTTTAGGTACCAATAGGATCCTCCCTACATACGGAACACATAACATATAACAATCCCGAAGGAAAGGCCACACATAAAGGCTCCACAAATCACATAAGGTGCCTACTAAGTAAATAGTGAATTCAAGCATCCTCAAAACACAAAACATATTTCATGGACATTTTTTACTTCAAAAGTTTTCTTTGTTAAACACATTTCATTTTGAAAGCTCACTTTCATAAACATATGTATGTCCATGCTCAATGTTAATGCTCACTTTCATAAACATATTTCTTTCACATTTCATATCAAATATACTTTGGCATAACATAAACATATTTCTAAGCACATTTACAAAATCATACACAGATAATTACTATGCTTATTGTGATTTCAGTAAAAGTCTAGTATACTTACATTTTAACACTTTTGGCTACAAGGCTTAATTCTCCTTAACCTATCAATAGAGATTAATCATTTCATAAGCCTCAACATTCACACAAAATACTTTAAATACCTTACAAAATTAC
Source organism: Ailanthus altissimus (assembly GCA_946807835.1). Taxonomy (NCBI): domain Eukaryota; kingdom Viridiplantae; phylum Streptophyta; class Magnoliopsida; order Sapindales; family Simaroubaceae; genus Ailanthus; species Ailanthus altissimus. The sequence goes on along the minus strand of OX327703.1, from coordinate 26,440,267 downwards.
ACATATTGCACTTATCATATTGAATTGGTCTAATTACCTGGTTTCTCAAAACTTATCATTCTGACCACTTACACTTAACAAAATTTCCTTATACATTAAATGATGTCCAATTACTCCAAAATCAGAATATCTTTCTTCACTCATATATATTTCTTATATATAAATATTATATCATAATTCCTACACATTTCATTTCATAAATACCATCAAATCCAAACTATTATTTTGGTGGGATTAAAATATTTACTGAATAGTATTCAGTCTCATAATTTTATAAAATCAAATACTAACTCAAAAATTACAAAAATATCACAAAATTACTCTTGACACATATTTCAATCTATAATAAATATTTCACTTCAAAATCCCTATAAAAAATATTTTAAAATTATTTTATTCTATAACTTTAAAAATATATTAATCAAATACTGTAATGAGCTGACACTCTTTAAAAAATCATAACAATTTAACCACATTGATCTAAATTCTCAATTCTGAATATATCATATTAGACATATAAAATTATCATATTCCATAAATTCGTAATTTTTGAAGATCAATAAGCAGATCAAAAATTGTTTGTCACTGTATCATACTGTTCACACAAGAAATTTTCAGAATTTCAGGGTTATTTTGGTAAATTCACTTCAAATTCAATTTCTGAAATTTTCAATCGATTCAAAGTCTCAGATGATCCTAAACATATCTAATTTTATATACTCAAAATTAAAAATTAGAATCGAATCACAATAATTTATAAAATTCCTGGATCAAGTGACTATCAAGTAGAAATTCTACAATTCATCATGATTTATCAAACTATCTATATAGATCATCATCAATTCTCACAATATCTTACGAAATACACATCAAATTCTCAATTATACATATTTTCAGAAATCAAAACTTAAAGAAATTAACTTAATTAACACCAATAAATTGAGAAATAGTTGTGATATACCTCTTAAAATTTAAATTTTCAATTTCTTCTTCTTTTTCTTCTTCTTCTTCTCTTTCTCTCCCCTCTATTTCTCTCTTCTCTCTCTCTAAAGGGATAGTTCGATCCAAAAATGAGTAAATTAGGGTTTCAAAAGTATATTTTTATATTAAGAGGCTAATTTTTGGTATTTATGAATTTGCCCCCAAAACTTTTAAAGTATTACAATTTGGTCCCTAAAATAAATCTAAAGTCTTGCAAATAAATCCAATACTAATAGTATATCCTTAACCTATATAAACACTACTAATAACAATACATAAATCAAGTATCACCCACATACAAATAAAATATGTATATTTATATATATATATATAAATACTTATTTTTACTGGTTGTGGATACTGATTACTACATAAGATGGTATAGTTAAAATAAGGAAATAAAACAAAATAGCTTTAAAATTGAAAAGAACGTGACTTTTAAAAGCATGTTTTCTGTATTAAAAAAATGAAAATGAAAAAGAAAAAAAGAAAAGATAAGGAGATATTGTGGGGAGAAAATAGAAAAGACATAGGTTTTAGACTTGGTTATTAGAAGAAGAAGCGGGTTTTTTTATTGGAAAAATAGAGATGTTATCTTACGGATGAGGAGATGTTATCTTTAAGGAAGTAGGAGTTGAAGTAAAACAAGATTTAGCTATTTGAGTTGTGAGTGGAATATTACTTTAAATTGATTTTATATATAATTATATATTAGGAGTCTAACGAATTATACATATTTTTATATTGGTATGATATTATTTTTTTTGAGTTTAAATCCATATAGTTTTGCTCTTGAATTTTACCCAAAATATCTCATACTAATAGAGATATAGTTCACTTCTTATATACTCATGATCCTCTCAATTTCTTGTCAATATAGAACTTTATTTACTTCATTAACAATCTTTCCCTCAAACAAGGACTACACACAACCTCCCTTAAATAATACCTCATCCGATGATATCTCATCCATTCATCTTCCACACAAGAAGATCTTGCTCTCAATAATCTGTTACTCATCTTTACTACATTGCTTTCACACGCCTTACGTGAAGCACTATAATATTACTTACTTTGAGAACTCGCTCTATCAGGTCAACTCCTCATCAATGTATTGGCTGACACACTTTACATGAAGTTTGAAGCATACCACCACCTATTCGTAGAGCTTAACCGTATCCCATTGCAAGTAAATCGAGGCTTATAAGGCTCACCATCTTCTATTTTACATATAGTTATATGTTAGGAGCCAACGAACCATAAATATCTCTACATTGGTATGATATTGTCTACTTTGAGCTTAATCCCTCATAGTTTTGCTCTTGAGCTCTACTCAAAAGATCTCATATCAATAGATATATAATTTACTACTTATATACACATGATCCTCCCCATTTATTGTCAATATATGACTTTGTTTGCTCCTTTAACAATCCTCCCCTCAAATAAAGAACCATAGATAACCTCCCTCAAATGATATCCCATTCATCTTCGACACAAGTAAATTGCTCCTAATATTCTGCTACTTATTTTTACTACGTTGCTTCCACATGCATTACGTGAAGCATTATAATACTGCCTACTTTGAGAGCTTACTCTATTAGGTTAGCTTCTCATCACTGCATTGGTTGACACGCTTTACGTAAAACCCGAAGCACACTACCACTTGTTCATAGAGCTTAACCATAGATCTCATCATAAGCAAATCAAGACTTATTAGGCTCACCACCTTCTATTTTACATATAGTTATATGTTGGAAGCCCAACGAATCACACATATCTCCACATTGGTATGATATTGTCCACTTTAACCTTAAACTCTCATAGTTTTGCTCTTGAGCTCTACCTAGAAAATCTGATACTAATGGAGAATTAGTTCATTTCTTATATACCCATGATCCTCCTTAGTTCTTATCAATGTATGACTTTATTTACTTCCTTAACAATCCTCCCCTCGAACAATGGATCACACATAGCCTCCCTCAAATGATATCTCATCTGACGATATCTCATCCGTTCATCTTTTATACAAGAAGATTTTGCTCCCAATATTTTGCTACTCATCTTCACTATGTTGTTTCCACATGCCTTACGTGAAGCACTATAATACCGCATACTTTGAAAACTCGCTCTATCGGGTCAACTCTTCATCACTACGTTGACTAACACGCATTACGTGAAGCTCGAAACATACTACCACCTATCTATAGAGCTTAACTACAGATTCCATCGCGAGCAAATCAGGGCTTATTAATCTCACCACCTTCTCGTTCAGCACTGATACCACTATTTAGAGTTCAATGAATCAAATATATCTCTACATTGATGTGATATTGTTCATTTTATGATTAAACTCTCATAATTTTACTATTAAACTCTATCCAAAAAATCTCATATCAATAAAGATATGACTCACTCCTTATATACCAATTATATTTCCCATGTCTTTTGTAGACGTCCAAGAATTGTATGGTTATAATGAATGCAATGTTGATAATATTTTTTGGTTACAATAATCTATTATGAAGTTAATTTGAGATAAATTCATGATAATCATTTTTTTTGGGTGTGCATTAGTAAATTAGATACACATTACTGTCATAGAATTTTATTTTCAATGAAGCAATATTTCTTAAATATAGTTGCTACAGATTATTAAATTTGCATGTTACATCTATGTTTTGTTCAAGAATATATATTTTAAAAATAATTGTGGTTTTTTTTATAAATTTTTTATTTTACATTAATGAAGAGTGGTTTTCAATTTGAAATACAATTAGTTGAAATAATCATAATAATAAAAGAATTGTTTTCAACTTCAGCTAGTAGTTCAGTAGTCAAAGAATGATTAGATGTTTTCATTACTATTACAATTTATTTTACTTTAAAGGAGAAAAGAAGTCTTAATTTTATAATTAGTTTTATATTTATTCTTGAGTGTTTTCTTTTAGATAAACTGTAGCGCTCACTGTCTTGAGATTAGATAAGAATTTTAGTTGAATTATAATTCTTAAAGTAACATAAATTGTTAAAAAAAATTAATTGAAAAAAATGACAGTGTATTTTTATAATTTATAATTATATTTATTGTATACTAATTAAATACAATTTCACGAGAAATTATACTTATTTTTTCAATATAATTTTATAAAAAAAATATTTAAAAAAAAGTGCTACCTACCTACCATATCAACAGACATCTTGTCACTTGCGTACCACAACCATCTCACAGAACTCAAGATCAGTGGATTCTACAGCAACGGGCATGAAGTTAAGCTCTTGACATATTTGCTTAAGAATGCGATTTCACTCTAAAGACAAAAGTGTTGCAACAAGCCAGAAGATATTCCAAGGCTGTGAGAACCGGGTTGTATGAAGAAGCAAACTTATTCTACAAATCAAGAATGAAGAGTGTCAGATTGGATTCATGAAGTGGTTCCCAAGACCATTCATCTCTAAATTCAATAAAATTATCTTATTTATTTTAGGCTCAATGTTGGTATTATATGTTTGCACGTCATGCTACAAATAATTGTATATATTATTAAATAATTTAATAATAAATATATCATACATACGTAATAAAATTAAAACACACATTATAATATTTTATTACACTAATAAGATCAAAGACTCACATTTAAAATGTATTTTTAAACAAATCTAGTTAAGACGTAATAAATTTTTTCAAATTAAATTGATAATTTTTTTTTTCAAAATTTTAAAGCAATTCTTATTTTTGAATTAATTTTTTTTAAATATTTTTATTAAAAGTTAACAATTAATCTTTATTTTTAAAGGGATTGCATACAATATTTTTTTTCACGCACCACTTACGAGGAAGGAGAATCGAATTCAAGTAGAAGGTGAACTTTAGAGGAACTCAGCCAAGTTGGTTGAGCTCTCATGCTCTTAATCTTTTGAAAATAGAAACAATTTATTTCACACCTTGAGCTCTCGACAATTCAGTCATATATATATATATATAGGTAATATTTACCTTTCTTTTAATCAATGACAATTCATTTCATTGTCACTTATCCAAATTTAATAAGATAATGAATGTATTTAATCATTTAATTTAATTTGGTGACAAAATTTAAAAGTAATTGGTGACATTATTTTACACCACCTCTTAGTATTTTTTAGTCGAATAAAAATAAATTTAGTATTCAAAACATAATTTGAAATAATATTTAATAATGGCAAGCAAAATTTGATAAAGAAATTTTTAATTTACCACCGAATGCTTAAAAATTATTTTGTCATTTGTTTCATTTTTAATAAATGCCCGTCACCAACTCATTTTAAATTGAATCAAATTTAATTTAATTGTTTTTGTTAATAAACAATAAAAAAATATACATTTGACAATTAATTTTGATTATAACAAATGGTTGTATGTAAAATTTATATAATAATTGTTATAATTTTTTGTCTATTAATATTTAATTTAATATTTATATAAATTATTGGCACAATTTGATATATACATTAAGTAGATAAAAATGTCAAGTCTCACTTGGCACAATTTTAAATTTAACACTTAAATTTTAATTATTCCCTAAAAGACCCTAAAATAAATAAATGATCAATTAATTTAATTTAAATAAAATAACAACTATTTTATTTAAATGATAGTTATATCCACAGATGCTCAATTTAGTACTCATACAAATTATTAGCACAATTTGAGGCATACACTTAGTAGATAAAAATGTCAAATCTCACTTGACACAATCTTAAGTTTAATATTTAAATTTTACATACTCTTCGAAAGATTTTGAAATAAATTTATATTTTTTTAAAAAATTTCAAATCAAATAATTTGATTTAGTACACAACCCACGTGCTCAACAAGTATACTTCACATAGTGAGACTCCCTAAGTTCGCACCCATTTTATCTCACGAAATATTTTCGTAAGTCCACAACCGATACCCCACACACACATTATGGATAATACAAAATAGCCAATAAAACCATACAAGTTAAGGTTAATTAATATTCGTACAATCATTCTGTCATATATATCTTGGAAGAACGAAGACATAGATCAACACTGTCAAGTTTTCTATTGCTCAACCATAAACTTATGTCCTCAATTTGTAACTATATCATCATTAATATATTTCTAGATATTTGTTCTATTTTAGACAATATTTTAACTTTTTAGTCCTGATCTGAATTCCTTCAAATTAATATAATGTTCGAAATATTACAATCATCTTATCTTATAAAAAATAATAAGCGATTTAATGAAATATTTATTTATTGCATAAAGTATAAAAATATAATATTCATAATGAGCAGCAATCCCAACAACTCCTACTTGCTCTTGTACTATTCGTAGTGGTATCTAATACCTAACGACTCCACTTATTTTTCAAACACCTTTGGAGTTAAGGCCTTAGTGAGTAAATCAGTTATATTATTTACAGAATCAACTTTATAAAATACAACATCTCTTCGAGCCAAGATCTCTTTAACAATGTGGTATTTTCTCTCCACATGTTTAGATCTCTAGTGTACTCTTGGCTCTTTCACATGTGTAATAGCCCCGTTGTTGTCGCAATATAATGGGATAGGATTCACTGAACTTGAGACTATACTGACCGTCAAGTCCTTTATTGCTCAATCTTTCTACAATCACCACGATCCATGAGAAACTGTTTCTCTAGGAAAGTGGCATTCCGAGCAACGAATACATTTCATTCCTTAAGATCATAGAACTGACATCCCATTGAATTGATGGAATAACCAATGAACTTATACTTGTACCCCCTAGGTGTAAGTTTATCCTATTGTGTAACTCTTACATAAGTAGGATAGCCTTAATCTTAAAATATTTAAGATTAGGATTCATTCCAGTCTATATCTCATAGGGAATGGAGGGAACGGAACTCTATTCAATATATGAGCAATAGTTTGTAGAGTATATCCACAAAGATATTCAAGAAAATCAGTGAAGCTCATCATCGATCAAATCATATCTAATAAAGTCTAATTCCTCTTCTCTAAAACACCATTATACTGTGGAGTACCTAAAGGACTATACTGAGTGAGATTCTCATTATCCTTTAAATAATTTAAAAATTCACTGCCTATATATTCACCACCTCAATATAATAAAAAATATTTGACATACATACCGGTTTATTTCTCTACTTCAAGTCTATATTCATTAAACTTTTCAAATGTTTCAGACTTATGTCTCATAAGAAAGACATAACTATATTGTGACAAATCATCAATGAAGGTTACAACGTATTGAAATCTACCCATAGTAATGTGATTTATTGGACCACATACATCACTATGTATAAGTTCTAATAAACCAGTGGCATAGTGTCCAACACTAGTAAAAGGAGATTTGGTCATTTTTCCTTAAATACATGATTCAAAATTGGATAAGGTTTTATGGTCAAATCAGGTATTCGACCATCTTTAACCAGACGTGATAGGCGTCTAACGCCTATATGACCCAATCTCATATTCCACAATTCTATTTCATTTAAAGTTCCTCAACTACTAGCTGTGTTTTCCTGTGCATTCATGACATTTTATATTGTATTTAATATATAATGACCATTAATTAATTGAAAATCAGCTATCAAAATATTATATTTATCATATAAACATAAGGAACGATTCCGTATATACATAGGATACCTCACTGTTAAGTATAGGAACAGATACTATCTGTTTCAAAATATGGGGTATAAAAAGATAGTTATACAGCACTATAGTTCTATTACACGAGAGATGTAAATCAAAGTGTTCCACAGCCTCGACTTGAAGAAAATCTCAATTTCCAACATGAAGCTAAATCTCTCTCGGATGCAATAATCTAACTTCCCTTAGACCTTGCAATATATTGCAGATGTGAGAAAGAGAAGCAGTATCCAATACCCAGTTAAAATTAGCATCATATGTTAAATAAATGTCAATAATATGTAAATATATACCTGGTGGATTTTTCTTTATTGAGGCAAACTATCACTAGCAATTTCTTTTTTAATGTCATTCCTCACCACAATGAAAACATAATCTTTTATCTTTCTTTTGTGGTTTGGATTTAGGTCATCTTTGAGGACCAATCCTTGGTGCCTACCTCACCTTTTTTTTTTTCCTTTCCTTTAGGCTTCCCAAAAGCCTAAGGAGAAGAAGATGAAGCACCCTGAACAAAGAGGGACAATCTTACCTTGTTCATGTCCTCTTCTGCTGTCTTCAACATATTATAAAAATCAACACAAGACAAGGTCATTCATTGCATATTAAAATTTATTATAAACAATCTGAAAGACCCCGGAAGCGACTAGAGAATCAAACTATTTCTCAAATATTTGTTCAACGTAATGTCCATCGTCTCTAACCTCTCGATTATAAAAATAATATTGAGGACATAGGACTGACTAGACTGCTCTCAAAAAGTCTATATTGAAAAAGCGATTTAACAATCTTGTATGCCTCAACCTGAGGACGGTCGCCAAACAACTTTTTCAGATGGAGTATAATGCTAAATGCATCACCCATATGGGCATATCCTCTCTGTAAACTTGCAAACATAGAGGCAAAAATATAAGATTTAACTTTTAAATCATCATTTAGTTATTTTTGATAAGTCACCTACTCCTCTGGGTGGCTTCATCAGAAATTTCTCTGGGTATATACTGATCTATAACATATCCAAAATTTTCAGAATCGAAAATAATTCTCAGATTCATCAACCAGTCTTTATAATTTTTCGTGCCTTTAAGTTGGTTGACATCTAATATGCATACCAATAAATTATATAAGGCCATTTTATCCTCACAAGAGAAAATAAGAAATATTAGTGGAAAATAAATAATTTCAATCGCTAATTTTCATTTTAGATTAAGGATATAATCAAATTATATATTTTTAAATCTAAAACACCCTCCCACTATTTTACATAATTTCCTAAATCTCTCAAAAGAAAAAACGACAATTTAAACTCTTTAAATTGTACAGTAGGAAATAGACCCCATTAGCATTTTACTCCGGTCTCACGCTTTAGCAATATTGGGCATTGTAAAATCTAAATGGTAGACAACTCTTGTCAATTGCATCTCATACAATTCTTATCACTGATTCTAAATACACCTTATCCTCACACTTTAGTAATATTGGATAAGTGTATTTCAGATTAACTTGTCAATGATCAAATATACGTTATTGATACTACCCTCATGCTTTAGCAGTATTAGGCAATAGGTTCACATATATTTGCTTAATCACATGTTTAACTAGCATAGTCAAAATCAAACCAACCAAATCTTTCACGCTTTAGCAATATTAGTAAAGATCGATATGACCTAACTAATACAGTATTGACAAGACAGATTAATATATAATATTATCTTATAATAAAATATAATTCAATCTGATTAAGAGAGATTACTAAATTTTATCCCCATCCCACGAGACCGTGATACTTAATCACATATTTATTTTGTGTAAACACAACTAATTCTCACCATTAGGGCTCCAATTGTGGCTATCAGTACAAATAAATGACCCAAAATATTTATCACATTTATAACAATTATAAATTATAAAAAATAAAAAATTTATTATTAAACACTTTAAAAATACATGTTCAAAGTAATTGGTGTAATTTCAGCTTTCTTAGGTTCCAGAAATTGCAACATTGAAGGCCCAACCTCTGGTGTCTCAAAACAAACCTAAATGCGCTGCGGCATCTATTTCAGTTACGTCTCAATTATGAAATTTTTTTCAACATTTGAAACACATAATCAATAACACCGAAAAATTCAATTACGCCACATACACTTCAAATCTAAGCATAAACAGCACATAACACAATGTTCTGATACTATTTTTGTTAGTGTTATGTACGTGTACATCGTGTTACAGGCGATTATCTGTATTATTAAATAATTTAATAATAAATATATCATACATATTACACAGCAAAATTAAAGCACACATTATAGTATCTCATTACATAAATGATATCAAAGACTCACCCTTAAAACGTACTTTTAAATAAATCTAATTGAGATATGGTTGATTTCCTCAAATTAAATTAATAGCTTTTCCTTTTAAAATTTTGAAAGTAACTTTTATTTTTGAATTAATTTTTTTCTAGAATACTTTTATTAAACGTTAACACTTAACCTTTTGGAGATAAGAGCAATTCATTTCACACCTGGAGCTCTTAACAATTCAGTATATATATATAAGCAATATTTGACTTTCTTTTAACCAATGACAATTTACTTCATTGTCATTTGTCCACACTTGACAAGACAATGAATGTGTTTAGTCATTTATTTTAACTTGATAATTTAGAAGCAATTGGTGGTATTGCTTTACGCCACCTCTTGCTTAGTATTTTTTGGTCGAATAAAAATAAGTTTAGTGTTCAAAATATAATTTAAAATAATATTTAATAATGGTAAATACAATTTGATAAATGAACTTTCAATTTGCCACCAATGCTTAAAAATTATTTTACCATTGTTTCATTTTCAATGAATGCACGCCACCTATTCATTTTGAATTGAATCAAATTTAATTCAATTGTTTTTAATAATAGCCAATAGAAAATAAATATTTGGCAATTAATTGAATCAAATGAATCATTTTCATTTGATTATAACAAATGACCGAATGTAAAATTTAAACAATAATTATTATAATTTTTTTGTCTACTAATATTCAATTTATTATTCATATAAATTATTAGCACAATTTGAGACATACATTAGGTAGATAAAAGTGTCAAGTTTTACTTGACACAATTTTAAGTTTAACACTTAAACCTTAACTACTCTTCGAAAGACCCTAAAATAAATTTATATTTAAAAAAAAAATCTGAATTAAACAATTCGATCCAGTGCACTATCCACATGCTTAATGAGTATGCTTTATATAGTAAAACTCTCTAAGTTCACACACATTTTGTTTCACAGAATATTTTTGTGAGTCCATAATCGATGCCTATACACACGTTATTGATAATACAAAATAGCAAGTATAACCATATAAATTGAGGTTAATCTATATTAGTACAATCATTCCGTCATATATATCTTGAAAGAGCGGAGACATAGATCAACACCGTCAAGTCCCCTATTGCTCAACCATAAACTTATTTCCTCGATTTGCATTCCAATAAATAATATCCGCAAACAACTTTCTCGATATTATTTATACCACAGGAAACTCTTTCTTGAGTTTAATGCTTATGGCATAAGACTTCCTAGAATATTACCTTAGAGCATTTGGATATTAAACCCACTTATATAAGCTGACGGATCCCATGTTTACACACCGCAGACTCTATAAGCATCGGATTATACCCAGCAATATCCAGTGGTCAGACCATAAAATGTCTTTAACATGTATGAAACCTAAATATGATGAATCACTCATAAGCACACCGTAGTGCTCAGGTCAAGAGACCACAAATACTATTTAACTTTTTACAATTATGTCATTATTAGTATATTCTTATGTGTTTATTCTATTTCAGATAAAGTTTTAACTCTTTATATTTATCTGAACTCTTTTAAATCAATATAATTTTAAAAATATTACAAACATCTTATTTTATAAATAATAATAAACGATTTAATAAAATATTTATTTATTATATAAAATATAAAAATGATTACAAATCTATCAAAAAGTGTTGGAAAAAAAAAATTTATGTGGAAGCCCCAAAATCAAGTTTCTTGTAATTGTAGACTTGAATTTATTTTGTTCACTTTGTAAATAATTGACTAGAACAAGTTCAATATAAATGCAAAATATTGGTTCTGTCATTTCCATACGTAAGCCATACGTGTGATTATATATTATCTAAATTTGGCTGATATCGATGAGGGGGTCTCTACAGTCAAATGCATATGAAAAATGTAAAGTAGTTGAAGGATGTTGGTATCTCAACATCTGAAAAGCTCCATTCAACAACCATTTCTTTTCTGTTCCTTTTTCTTTTAGAAAAATTATATTTCATCTCCGTGTAGATTAGGAGAGGATTGCCCATTACTCCAAATAATCAGCACAAGTCAAGCCATCTGCCTTAATTTGCAAGTTTATGTCAGATTTGTGCCCAGCATTTCAAAATTTTCAAATTCTAAGCTTCTACTTCCAGTTAACTTAAGTAATGGGCTTTTACTTTTTTTTACAAATTGCATAGTGATCATCATTAGGATCGATTGATAATTGGAATATAGGGGAAGCAGACACCCATTGCAGTCACAGATTCGCCCGCCGACACATTCATAATTTGACCCACCACCTATTACACATACAAACCCAAAAGTGTACATTAATTATCAAAACTTTCACTTTCAGGTAGCAGGTATCCAAAGATTGGGACAAACGCCCCCAGTTCATTATAAACATCATTTAATTTGTATAAAAAAAAGAGGGAAAAAATAAGTGAAGATGCCAATTTGGAATAATATGTTTTATGTATATGTATATATAATAACATGCATCCTATAACCCTACTATATACACCACAATTAATAATATTGCTTTTCTCATTTTGTCTAACAACTTCAGGATTTGGGCATAAGATTTGTATAATGGTCATAATTATTGAGAGGGTAAGAGTATATTTTACTCTTTATATTTTCATTATGACTAGCTAAGTAATATTAATGTTGAAATTCGAAACGTGTTTCTCATGATTTACTTTTTCGTACATTTAGATGAGACAATGGTTTTCTTGCATTTGGTAATAACGGAAATAAGGTTAATGGAGTTAGTTGCAAATGTTAACTGCAAATTTGTTGACCAAAATGCAATGAAATTATAGAGATGTTAGAATCAGGATTAACGTGAAGAAAATGACTCTCAAGTAACTACACGTAAAATTAGTGATGGACAAATAAGCATGTAATAAATTTTAGAGTAGTTATCAAGGTATATACTGTAATGGGAAAAGGGGGGCCAAGAAAAGCTCTAATGAGATCACCAACAAAGCCAACAAATGACACTTAATTTGATGGGAAGTGGCATCTAACCAACTGATGATCAAATATTGCAAGCCCACACTTCATATGTATATTACTTCAAAGGAAACTCCCCACATATGCTTTCTATCTATATATAGCTCCTATGATCCTACTATATATATGTATACATCCCACATCACAGTGAATGATTATCAAAACACACAACCCATAAAACCATCACTATCTCATTCTCATCAACTTTCATAATATGAGGAGACTCATTTAATTTCCTCAACTTGAAGGTACGTACGTATATAACTTGCTCCATTCTTTCTCCTGTTATTCAGAATTTATTTCAAATTATTTAATTTTTGGCAGTCACTCTTATACATACATGGATATATACATACATACATACATATATATATATATATATATATATATATAAAGAGTCATTTGCCTTTACATTATTGACTCTCGGGGATGTAAATGCAAGTTGTTATAAGTTTTAAAACGATAGCACGTATGTTTGATCCTCCATTAATTCCTGCAGATCGATAAATTAATTGGTTTACTTCTCTGCTTAGCTCAAAACCAGAAGGTGGGGTGAGAGACATTTAACAGTAATTTCTATTCTTCTTTAATTTGCAGGTATTAACTATAATTAGCATATGCTTCTTTTCATGGTAAACTAAACTTTATTTCTCTTAATAACTTTGCATTAATATTCATGATTCTAACAAATTAAGCATAACTAGGCAGACTGATTGTTTCAAGTCTGAACAGAAGCAACACTTATTTTTAGAGTAGTTTCTGGATTGAGATACAATATATATATATATATATATATATATAAATTGTTCTTTTTCTTAACCCAAATTGAATGTTCACTAACTAAATTTCATGACAGTTGGTTGATTTTTAAACCCACAAACGATCTTCGAGGTGTCATCTTTGTCAACTTCTTTTTGCATTTGTTAATTAACAAATTCTGGGTTGGCTAAATTTAGTAGGAATTAATGTATGTTGTATATTTGCTCTAATCAAGTTTGTACTGTACGAAACCAAATACAAATACTAGACTGCAAAAAGGCCAACAGAGGAGCAGCAAGGCACTTACTTATTAATTAGGGTTTCACCAAAATAAAGGAATTAGGTAATGGTTAATGGCTATAGGTTCGATAACAGAAGGACAAAGGATCCATGCATAAAGTACGTGGATGGTAATTAAGATAAGGTGGTCCTTAAGTTCTTGTTCAATAGGGTTTTAATTATAACTCACATGTGATGTGAAGGTGATTTTCATCATTTTATATACATATAATTAATAAAACTTGATGATGAATATTGGATCGATCATGATGAAACGGTAGATTGCCACTTATCCCCCTATGTTTTTACTCAACTACCAAACACCCCTCTAATGTTTGAAAATACCCAAAGACCTCCTATTGTTATGGCGATTCTATTAAAGAGTAATGTTAGGTATCCCAAATTTTTATCCTAAATTGTATTTTAAAAGTGAGGTGTCAAATAAACATTAGGTGTAATAAATAATTTTAAAATTTATATTATTTTATCACTCAATATTTGCTTAACATATCACTTTTGAGATATAAATTAAAATATTTAGCATTACTCTTCTATTAAATCCAACTTTATTTTTTATAAATTTACTATTTTGCCCTCAAAATATAAAAAATATAATAAATAACACCATGTTGGATGTTCTACAAGATAATCATTCATTAAATTAATGTGTTCATTAATAATGAACTTCTTCAATTTTTTTTTAAAAAAATTAATTAATTTTTTATATTAAAAAAAAATTAATTATGAAAAAAGAGTAAATCATTCATAAATCATTTTATAATACTTGATAAATAATACCAATAGACTAGTGATGATGAAAGAAAAATACATTTTTGTTAATTACATATTTAAAAGAAAAATTATTTTGCTGATGAATTCTTTCTTGTTTTTAGATTTGTAAAATTTAGAGTTGAAATTTATACATTAAGTATTATCAAATAATTCTATGAATGATTTACTCTTTTTTATTTTATAATTAACTTATTTTAATATAAAAATATAAAAGTTTTTATTTTAAAAAAAATTGAAGATGTTTATTATTAATTAAAATTTTAATTTAATGAATAATGATCTTGTAAAACATTCCGCATGGTGCCATTTATTATACTATTTATATTTTGAGGGTAAAATAATAAATTTATCAAAACAAAATTAGATTTTATAGAACCATCGTAACAGTACGGAGGTTTTTGGGCATTTTCAAACATCAGAGGAGTTTTTAGTAGTTAAGTCAAAATATAAGAGGGGTAAGTGGCAATCTCCCTGATGAAACCAATGCTTTAAGCATTTATAGATTTTTATTTTCTTTTGGGGAGGTGGCTGGCTGGCTGCATGTCATCTTCAATCCATGATATATCACATGTATACCCCTAACGCTTTCAATAGATTATGATTAAATTATAGGGTTTCACGGAGGAGCCCATTTCGATGCTCTTGGATCCATTGACATTCATCAATCTTTTTACAGCTAACAACTCCCCCCATTTGGTTGACCAAAATGTAAAATTAAGATAGAAAAGTCATTATGGCATTTGCATTATCTGCATCAATGTTTTGACCCTTCGTTTGATCTCAAGAATCTCTATTTTCATTAACAGGAGAATAGAAGATGTCCCCTTCAACTCGCTCTTTATCACATGCAAAAGTATTAACGCAACACTCACAAATCTAACGCTGTTAAAATATCAGAATTCTATATCGTCTGGTTAAATAACATAATTAAGTTAATTTTACTTTAACTAATTTCCATGCATATATTATATATTAACTATAAGAATCACTTCTTGTGACATGCATCAACCATGAGAAATTCATCATCAGTTCATCTTTAATGGGATATGATATTAGATATTCTTTCTTTTTTCATTAAAGAAACTGTATGCATACAGAAAGTAGTTTACTACAGTAGAGCTTTAAGCATATGTAAGAATATTTATCACTTCACGAAATGACGAACAAGAATCGGATTTAACGTTAAAGTTAAAAAGGGGTACTCACTACTGCTGCTACTACTACTTTTGATGGCAAAACGGCAAAAGGGTTTTTGATTTTAGTGCATGGAGATAATGACTCCCCTCTCCCTCTTCCTCTGTCGGTTTTTGAGTCTTTTTATGTCGCTTTAGCTAATTCCATTATATCAACTTATGAGAGAAGCTAATTTAAGGACCTTTGCTTTCTGGGTAACGTTTGGATTGGGATTGGCTTTCAGCTCACTAAAGAATATCCTTATCTTTTTGCTTTCTAGGGTTTGTGTGGCCATTAAACTTTCTCTGGCCATTGCCTTCTATCTATCTATATATATATATTCAAGCAACTAACAAAGTCCTTTTAACTATCATTTGCTTCCCTTCAATTCTCCTCCTACAATTCCAAGTAATCCAATGCATGCTCATGCTAGCTACTGGCTTTAACTTAATTTTCAGTAGGTCTTAGTCACTATAATTTACATTAGGTCTTATACTATCTTTGATCAATTGTCTTTCTTTTTTGTTTTGGTTTGAATGAGCAACCCAATTTCTTTCTCATTCGTATATTATTACATTACATATACTTTGCCTAATTTGATGGTGCTCTTTGCTTTTGATCGAGATTTAGGCCACAGAATGTCGTTAATTGCCGCTGCACTAACTAAATTTTGACACATTAATTAAGGGAATAGCATATAAAGCAAGCACACAACGGCTATTCATTATTCTTATTCTTTTTAATATAGAAAGTAATAGCGGCTATTAATTATTTGCAATCAAATCGATCACATTAAATCTTTTAAAAAAATTATTAAAAACAATTAACCACATTTAATACAAAATCTTGTGGTGCATAAAATGAATTTATATACATGTAAAAAAGAAAGAATTGTAATGAAAATGACTGCATTGCACCAAACGTACACAATTCGACTTTCTTTAATATTGAAAAGTTTAATATTAGATAATTAAATTCACCCATTAAAAGCTAAAGAGAGAGAGAGAGTTTTCAGAAGAAGGAAAAAATAATATGCTAAAGAGAAAAAAAAAACACTCAATAATAATTAATGATATGATAATCACAATATAAATTTAAAAAAAAAGACTTCAACTTTTAATTGTAAATTAAATACGGGAGATGAGTGATGAATTGATGCACCAACTAACGATATAAAGACTAAAGGCCTATAGATATAATAACGTGACTTTGAACCAAATCCACTTTAAAGACAAGACAACTTCAATCAAAATCCACACAATTAATTTGTTCATTATTAGGATGTAATCTTTAAGATATATAAACAATAATAATATCAATATCCCATATGAGTGCTAGTCTTTTTTGCCAAAAAAATAAATCAAGTCACCATATTTGGTCGTCATTTTCCAATTATCCTTTTTTTTATTGTATTTTTCTCTTATGCTTGTCCCTATGTTATCATACATATATATATATATATATATATATATAGGACCCATCTCATTATAGGCCCTCTCCCACCACCACCCCCACCTTATGATATTTATGATAAGAGTATTGGAGTAAAGCTATTTGCTTAAGATATGTACAAAATTGAAAACGTTGGATGATAGTGTTTAAGGTTATTATGTGGTTCCCATGGAATCAGTTTTTGTTTTTGCACAACATATGAAAATGGGGTACGAGAAATCATATTCTTGCATTTATGTATTTAAAGAATTCATCTAGTTTGGTAAAAACTCACTTGTTCATCATCATAAAAATATTGATAAATGTGTTTATGTGAAATTTATGACTGAAGGCTAAATCGTTCAACAATAAAATCATCCTACTCAAGAATAAATTTGGCCCTGAAAGATTGAAAAATCAGTATGTCTTGTCAATGGTGATGTGAATAGTGGTTTAAAGGCGTAAAAAATGTTAACTTTTAAGTAATTCTACTCTGTATTTTGAGCTACTTTCCCGTATAAGTTATCAATAAAAACAGAACTGGCAGCTTTTCAGATGTACCCATATATATTTTAAGGTTTAACCCTGCTTTTCTTCATTGGAATCCAAAGATTAGTAGTGGGGAGAAACTAGTAGCTTCTTCCGACTGAGTGGTGAATAAATATAGATAAATAGAAGAAGAATAAAAAATTTGCTTTTATTTGTTGGGAAGGTGGGTTCTGTTGTTTGGATCAGACATTGACTCATCTCTTCACACACTCTCAAAACATCAGATTGAAACTTACTTTAAGAACAGAACAGAGCAGGGCAGTTAACACAGTTGTCATTTCATTGCATAAACTTGCAGTTGCATTTGCTGCAGGTTAAGCTCTTCGTTTATTCTTCGTAGAAAAAGAAAAAGATTGAAGAAGCAGAAGCTATGCTTATGCAGCAGCAGCAAGAATCGACTCCAGCAACAAAATCAAGTATGTCGATGTCAGCAGCCCCATCTCGTTTCAGAGCCAATTTTAAAGCCAAGGACTCATCACCAAAGCATGGAGCTGGCAATGGTGTGTCTTTATCACCAGAACGGAAAGCAAGAGCAAAATCTGTTTCCCCGGATATAAAGAGCAATGCTAGTGCAAAAAGCAGGAGGTCACTAGCACTCAACAAGCCCAAATCTGCAGGGGAGGCAGTGGGATCTCAGAAAGTTGATGAAGTCAAAATTGTCTTGGGTCGTTCTGTAAACCGCCCAGTTGTTGAGCAATTTGCTAGGCCGAGGAGGCCGAGAGCTGCAGATGCTGGTTCTGGGAAAAATGATGACGGGATGGTGGTGGATAAGAAGAAGAAAGAGTTGGAGGAGAAGCTGATTTTGAGTGAGAATTTGGTTAATGATTTGCAGTCTCAGGTTTTGGCTTTGAAAGTAGAGTTGGATAAAGCACAGGGGTTGAATGCGGAGTTGGAGCAACAGAACAAGAAGCTTTCTCAGGATCTTGTTGCTGCTGAAGCTAAAATTGCTGCTCTTAGCAGCCGTGAACAGGTGAAAATGTGATTGTTGCTTTTGCATAATATACTTTTTGTTCATAGTTAGCCATCAAAAAAAGATATTTTAAAAATATCCCTTTTCTTTTTCTTCCATATAATCACCATATATGTGAGTTCAAATATAAGAATATAAATTCAACCCTTCTAATGAATCAACTATTTCCACACTTCTACAATTTGATATGTAAAAGATTTATATCTGTTTGATCATAGAACAAGCATGCATTTTGTTATGTAATTTTAATGGGAAAATGGAACTTGTAACATTGTAAATTAGTCTTGTAATTAGTATTCTGATATATAAATTCTTATTTCAATCAAGAGGGAGGCAGTTGGAGAGTATCAGAGCCCTAAATTCAAAGACATTCAGAAACTCATTGCTAACAAATTGGAGCAATCAATTGTAAGAAAGGAGGCAATTAATGAGGCAAGTATTAAAACACCACCATCAGCACCAACAATTCCAATTCCAAGAGCAGCTGATCCAGAGAGGAAACCCCCAGCCTATTCCTCAATGCCAGCACCCCCGCCGCCACCGCCACCTCTTCGTCCAACAGCCAGAGCAGCTGCCACTCCAAAGACTCCTTCATTTGTACAACTTTATCGCTCACTGACAAAGCAAGAGGGGAAGAAAGATCCTCCTGGGCCAGAGAGTCACAATAAACCTGCAGTTTTTAGTGCACATAGTAGCATAGTTGGTGAAATTCAAAATCGTTCAGCATATCTCTTGGCTGTAAGCATCTGGACTTCTTGTTAGACATAATTTCTGGATTTGTTTCTGTTGATCTGCCTCATTTCTTGAACCTTGAATTGTTGCAAATTCTAGATAAAAGCAGACGTTGAAACCAAAGGAGATTTTATCAACAGTTTGATCCAGAAAGTACTTGCTGCAGCTTATACAGATATAGAAGATGTCCTAAAGTTTGTGGATTGGCTCGATGGTGAACTTTCTTCTTTGGTAATTTCTAAAACCTTCCAAGTTATTTTATTAACAAATTTTAATGTCGATGGATCGTTGGATAACTCTATATTCTATGACTCGGAGATTATTGAAAAATTGGCCATCCCAAGTCTTGACAGCCATATTCTTAGTCCTGTAAATTTCATCTTTCAAAAACAGGAGTCTCACCAGCCCTGTTTAATAGAATGTTATGTTACAGAAAGGTTATTTAAATTTTAAATAGGCTAGATAATTTCAGGTAAAGAAGTTAAGTTGCTTGATGTATTGATTTTTGGGTTGAGCGCAGAGATGCTTGTGGCTGTATATGCACTGGATTTTATGGGAATTTCATTTAATCTGAAAATTTTGACTGGATTCCTAGCTCTAAAGCACATGTATAGGTTATGTATGTTTTCGATATTGTCTATGGTAAATATGATAAGCCTGAGTTAACTATTGAGCAGTAGCTGACCTATTATTCCTTTTGAAGGAAAATGTTTTTAAGGATCAATTAGGTAGGAGTTCTTGTAGTGCAGAAGGGTGTGGCCTTATTATGTAATTGGTTAGTATGGAAGAATGCTAAATTTTGCCTTGAAATATAAGATATTTGTTTTTTGTCCTGTCTCTCACAGGCTGATGAACGGGCTGTGTTAAAGCATTTCAAATGGCCAGAGAAGAAAGCTGATGCCATGCGAGAAGCTGCTGTTGAATATCGTGACCTTAAACTGTTAGAGAGTGAGATTTCTTCCTATAAGGACGACACTAACATCCCTTGTGGAGCTGCCCTAAAGAAGATGGCTAGCTTACTGGACAGGTAAGTTTGAAATGATAAATGCTTTGAAGGTGATATTGAAGTATACCATGTTAGTTGTCAAAAGTTTGAATATATCTGTCCCTTGTCTCCTTGTGGAAGGTCGGAGAGGAGCATACAAAGATTAATTAAATTGCGAAACTCAGTTATGCATTCTTATCAAGACTGCAAGATTCCAGTTGATTGGATGCTTGATTCAGCAATTGTAAGCAAGGTATTTTTTTTTTTGTTTCTTCAAGCATGACTTCTTCAAGAGTTAATTACAAAAGAAGCACTATATGTTTGCAGATCAATCTACGTATTTGAATCACTGGGGAGCTGCTAGACCCAAGAGTTTTAATAAAAAATGTCTCTTATGTGCCCCCAAAATCTTTCTATACTTTGCCACCCCACCCCCCCGACTTATTGTGTATGATTGCTTGTAATCACTCAATATTGAAAAAGTCCTGTAAAGCAGGATTTCTTCGCATTTGACTTCTTTTAATTTGTTTTTTTGGTGATTACCATTTTACACTATAGCCGGAATGAGGTGAAGAGTTGTTCATAATTTATGCAGATAAAGCAGGCTTCTATGAAGCTCGCCCAGATGTACATGAGGAGAGTGACAAGGGAGCTTGAATTGGTTCATAACTCAGATAGGGAATCAACTCAGGAAGCCTTGCTGCTTCAGGGTGTGCATTTTGCATACAGGGCACACCAGGTAATTTATCTAGTCCAGTTGCCCTCATTTATGATTGATTATAAACTCGTGATATTCAGAATATTTTTACGATATGATGGGTAAGAAAGTGACCATGTTTAGAATGTTTAGAATATCTGCATGGAATTAGGATATTGTAACCAAAATTTGAATCCTTGGCAGTAGGAGTTAATTTCAGTTTGTTCCTGGTGTATGACAATTCTTGTATATCTGCATGGAATTATATATGGTGACTATCAATCTAAATATATGCTCATACAATTTCTTATCATATCAAGTGAATGGTTTTCTCTTTCAATTATCTGCTGTTTGTGTGTTTGCAGTTTGCGGGTGGTCTTGATTCGGAAACATTGTGTGCTTTCGAAGAGATCAGGCAACGTGTTCCACAACACCTTGGAGGGTCTCAAGAACTTTTGGCCGGCATCCCATCATCATGAGAAACCAACATCAGAGATTAATAATCTTTTTAAGTAGAATTTCATAGAGGAAAACAAAAATGTTACTCAGCATTTTACATTTTCCTCTTATTTGTTCGTAGTGAAGTAGTTGTAAAATATATATTTAAAAGCTCAGTAGTGGTGATTAGCAAAAAGCGAATTGGGCAAAGGGATGTATTATATTTAAGGCAGTTTCCTGGAATGGATGTAAATGTAAATGCAAATGCTAATGCAATCAGGTTCTTCACATAGCATAGATAATAGATTCATCTGTTCTTTTGTAATGTAAGCAAACTTATTGAATAAATGTTTTTGCTTTGTCTGTCAAACGTCCACTGTGTAGATATTATGTAAATCATCGGCTCATTGTAAAATGATTACTGTTCACATAATGAATTAGCATGAATTGTAACATTTTGACCTAGCATAGATATTGGCACTTTAGGCTGTTGTAAGCTTTAATTTTAATGTAAATATTGTCTACTTTGAGCACATAACTCATTACGGGTTTGTAATTCAGTATGTTTTAAACACATAATTCTTCATGAGTTTATTCTTTTTGCAACCTAAAATATATTCACATTTTAAAAAACTTACATAATATATAAAGTAATTAGAATCGTCTTAGGTGGGATCTTATATAAAGTTTTTGTATTTCACTTGAAGCAATAAATTAGCATTTGTTTAAACCATCGAATGGTAATAATTTGTATTGCATTTTTTTAATTAAAGGTCTTAAGTTTTAAGTTTGATTCTTCTCTATTCTAAATATAAATAAATAAATAAATAAAACGTTTTATTAATTTTCAGTATAAAATTTTCCGAGGGGGAGAGATCCACCGTTGAGAGATTCAATTCAACATTCAAAAAAGACTGTACTTGGATTGGTCAAACGGAGAGGTGGGTTTTATTATTTATGTTATTTTATTTTTGCTGCAAATATGGAGGGTGAGTCAACACTCAATTCAGTCAAAGCCCATCCCATGCCGCAGCCACACGTTATTAAATAACCGACTGCTTTCCCTCCACGACTAAAAATTACCGACCTTGCCAGTTGGGCATTTGAGTATCCAACGTGGCATCCTACGTGTCCACAACATGGCTTGGACTGAAACCGATAAATTAGCCACAAGAGAATCCAACGGCTCATATTAAAATAAAACGCGTGTCCTGGGGAGGACGAAGTGTGGCAAACTGAAAACGATCACGAGGCGCCGGGTGGTTTATACGAGACCAATCACAGCAACCCACATAAGCTAAAATGTATTCAACCATCTCAATCACTTTGTATAATATAAGAAGCAAAGCTAAAGTAAAAGGAATCTTTGATTTGTTGAGGCGTTCAAGTAAAATCTTTTCATTCATCTGAGGGTGGAAGTTTCAGCAATGGAGGCATTGAAGCAAATCGGATGCATGTCCGGCGCTGGAATGGACACCCAGTACTCGTGTTGGAATGGAAATAGAATCAGTTTTGTGAATAAGGGTCATTTGGAGTGTTATCAAGATGGGTTGGCCAAGATGAAGAAGAAAGAGAAGGTCGGAATTAAGAAGAAGTTGAAATTGTTAAAAGGGTTGTCGAAGGACTTGTCCACTTTTTCTGGGATGGGTTTTGCTGTCAATCAAGATCAAAATTTGCTGTCTGAAGTTCGGGGCAAATTGATCACGGTAAGTTCTATTTATTTATATAATATAGAGAGAGGTGGTTGATTTGATTTGTTTTGATTATAGAGTATTGAAAATTGTTGTTAAAATCACTGTGTAGGAAGCGGCAGAGGTTTTGATGAAACAACTTGTACAGTTAAAAGCAGAGGAGAAGGAATTGAAAAGGAAAAGAAAAGAAGCAAAGGCTAAGACGAAGCTTATGCTTAAAGAAGTTGAAAAACCATCAGCATCAGAATCAAGGGACTGTGGATGTGAAGAGGAGATCATTCAGGTGAACCGATTGATAACTGAGGCTGAGCCTGTGCTTGTGCCACTACTAAGAGAAGAAAATAAAGAGAATGGTGTGTTGGAAGATCGGAGATTGCAAAGTTGTACTAAAGATGGTGGTGGGGTGACAAGGAGAGTAGAGGTGTGTATGGGTAACAAGTGCAAGAAATCAGGAAGTGGAGCGTTGTTGGAGGAATTTCAGAGAGTGATGGGAGCTGAAGGTGATGTAGTTGGGTGCAAGTGTATGGGCAAATGCAGAGATGGTCCAAATGTGAGGTTATTCAATTCTGCTGATCATTATCAACCTACAGCCAATCCTCTTCACATTGGGGTTGCTTTGGAGGATGTGGGTGCTATTGTGGGCAACTTCTTTTCTCCACATAGCAAAGACTTGCGGGGCTTGAGTTTGAACCCTGCCTCCTAGTATCTTTGCACTATTTGGAACTCCGTATTTCACTTTTGATAGTCTAAATGTAAATATATAATCTATGCGCTTGCCTTTCCAATTGATGAAAATGCAGTACAATGATTGTGATATAATATATTTGCCACCAGAGATAATATCAATGGCAGACCCAACGACAAAAAAAGAGGATTTGCAGTATCACCTTTATATAATACTATTACACCGCCTACTGCCTGCGTAATGCACATTATCAGTACTAATCAATGTCCTTGGAACATCAAAATGACAATTTTACATGTGCCTGAACATGTGATGAGATGCTGTAGGTGCATATAAAAAAATACAATAGCATTTTGTAGAGGGTGGGGTTAGTGCTTTTGGTATTTGGGGTTTGACTGATGTTCAACATCCTCCACGCTATTACTATTACAGCGCTTCAAAAAAGCGTCCAGTGTTTTCTGCTTTGCAGGGCTGCTTCTCAGCTCACTGGTTGAAACTTCCAAGGTATTTTCATGCCCATCAAGCATCTGATTGTTCAAAAACTAAAAAGTCAGTTCACCCGCTGACCGGTTGAAATGTTAGTAACAAGGGCATAATTCAGGGACTCCTTGCAAAAATCAGACAGTAAGAGATTACCTGTCCCAAATTTTCTAACTTGCTCTGGACAACATCCCTGAACATAAAAAATTAGATTTGTTGATTAGGTGACCATTATCAATAACATCATAATCAATGCCCAAGTCCTTTTCCATCCATCAGTACCATAGTACAGTTCCAAAATAATACTGTCCAAATATGGCAAATAGCACTGGGCCACTGGCACATACCATATTATGTCATCAACTGTGTCATTTGCCAGAAGGTAGTATATATTTACTGAAGACACCTAAGAACATAAACTACGCTTGTCAGATTAAAAAAAAAAGTTTTCACTCGTATAAAGCATAGGATAGTGAGCAATAGAATATGAATCATATAACATTGGTCTATCAACACAAGCATTAATCAATGATTGTTGTAGCTAGGTGCTACCTGGCCAATCCTATGGACACGATCTTCAGCTTGAATCAGGTCACCTGGGGTCCATGACAACTCCGCAAAAATAACAGAGCTTGCAGCAGTTAATGTTAACCCAACACCTCCAGCTTTGATA
Source organism: Ailanthus altissimus (assembly GCA_946807835.1). NCBI lineage: Eukaryota > Viridiplantae > Streptophyta > Magnoliopsida > Sapindales > Simaroubaceae > Ailanthus > Ailanthus altissimus. The sequence continues at coordinate 26,414,939 of OX327703.1, read as the reverse complement.
GATAGCTGCACAATGAAATTTGAAAACAAACATTTCAGCAAATCAATTATATTTCCAATTTATGACAGAATATTTTTCAAGGTAAATAGATCGAATTTTCACACCACTGCTGCCTTGACATCATCTTTTTCCTGAAAATCATTGACCAAAGCTTGCCTTGAAGCTGCAGGAGTACCACCATCAATCCGAATGCAACGCACTTTCTTCTTCTGGAAAGTTGGTAAGAAAATTTTACAAGGATGGATCTATATTGATAAAGTTTCAATACATTTAAGGGGTCTTACAAGAAAAAAATGATGTATTGAATCAAGCATTTGCTGATGGTGTGCAAATATTAGAAACTTGCAGCCTGCCTGCAACAATTATCACATATGAAGGTCAACAAATTAACACACAAGTGCAAACTAAATTCACAAAGAAAGAAAAAGTACATGGATGTGGAAAATGAGGATGTTACCCAACCCCCAAATATAGTAAACATGTAATGACTTGATGCAAATATGCAAAGTTACTGTAAAGGTAACATTAACTGAGGCATCATTCAACACCATTAGACCAAGGTCAACACTTAAATAGTCTTAAGATAGAGCTCAATTTGATTCTTCCTAGATGTTTAATACCCATCTTGGATTTACAGTAAATAGGAAGTATCCATTCTATTATTTTTTTTCTATAATTACCACAGGATTCAATACTGTTGACGTCAACTTATGGATATACGACACTTCTGAATTTGGCAGCCTAAAACTAGCATTAGGGAATAAAGCCAGGAAAGGACTATATTGTATGCCTATCACCACAGTCCGATCTTATCTTCTATACCAAAACAAATCATCATAAAGAGTTGCTATTACATAGGTGTATGTTATGCACTAAAACAATGAGGAAGATATACTGACAAAAGCAAAAAGGAGAAAATACCTCAATGATGGTTTCCAGATAATCTAGAACTGCTGGGATCTTGGCTTCAGCAGAATCGGTGTATATCTGGAGTTCAGTACACAGTTGCAAAATAAGGGGAAAAGTTGGATTGCGTAAGAGCGTTAGCAAAGAAAGTGAAAACTGAAAGTAAAAATATGAAATTCCGATATCTTGAACTGTCATGTAGGAGCAGGAAATTATAGCACATAGCACTGAATTAAGAAAAGTCATATTGGCCAACAGCAATGACCATCACTCTAGACATTTTTTTGGCCAAATAAATTCTAAGTCATGGGCATAAGATACAAAAATACCTTATTAATAAGATTTTTCTCAGTGAACTTCAGTGATTGAACCTCCTCTTCTGATTTGCAGGCCTTAATTTTGCCTTTTACCACTTCCAACTACAAAACACAAAAGATTGATGTTAGCTGTGATTCTTTCACCCTTCAGTTATCTTTCTGTAAGGAAATTTCTAAAAGGAACCTAAATGATACAGATCAATACCAAGCACACTTTCACAATAAAACGCAATCAAAATAAAACACAGCAAGCATGATGGTAAATCAAAAAACTATAAATTAGGAAACAAAATGTTTTTTTTTTTTTTTTTGCCCTTATCACGACTGATCCCAAATATAAACCAAGTCTCCCCAATATAGGTGTCATAAGGATTCAATTGCAAGAGTTCTTGTACACTTATACCAAGTAAACTACTTGGTAGCCACAATGGCACATCTCTAAGTTTTAAAGTTGTTTGCTGAATTTTTGGGTACTCTAGAATAATCAAAGATGCTCAACTTGCTTCACATTCAAACAAACCCATAATATGCTACCATGAGACTGAAATATAAACCCCAGAGATTCCAAAGATACATCCAAATTCACTACCCATATCATTTATTTCGTAAGATTACACTAATATCTAGATATAGTTGCACAAATAAGAAACTGATGGTCGATGATTCTCAACTTTCTATAAGATTTCTATCAAATTCACCAGAGGCCATCCGCTAGAAGATGAACTACTAAAGAACTAACTTACCTCACGAAATAAAGCATTTATTGGTTTCATATCCTTCTCAGCCAAGTCCAGGAAGACCTGAGAATCAATTAAAAATTAATTTCCTTCATTTCAAAACTAAGTAATGGTGTCTACATCACTGGTCATGTCATACTATCATTAATGAGCATAAATAGATAAACATATCTACCTGCTGCCTACGCTTCACAGGAAGCTCAGTAAGGACATCCTTTTTAAGTCTGCGGATCATCATGGTTGCTTTCATCAAATTGTGCAATTCTTCATGGTTACTTGCACCTTGATACATTCCAAATATTCCCTTGAGATTGATATCAAAGAAAACAACAATTAGTCATTACTGAATATGGGAACCAGAATAGTGAAGAGAAAGCAGGTTTTTCCAACCAAATAAAAAATTGTGACTTACGCCTTTGCAATATCGGTTACCATACTCATGAACATTTTTATATACATCAGGATACAAGGCTTCCAGCTGTCAGTGTACACAATTTCCACAACATGATTACGATGTAGTTACAAAATAATTTAGACATTGACAAGCTATGATTTCTAAACTTGCATCAACATGTACCTGCTTGAATAGCTCAATAGGTCGGGATAAAGCAGGAGTTCCACTTAGCAGAATTGCATATTGAGCTTTCTGTAATTATGAACATTCTATATGTGTGAGAGAGGGAGAGAAAGATCACTTTCTGAACATCTCACTGAATTGCTGACAAGAAAAATTTTCAAGACGAGTAAGTAAATCTTGTAGTATAATGAAAGGCTAGTATGTCATTGCCCAACATTTTTTTTCCTTTATGCTTCTTTGTGATCAGATCAGTCTAATTTATTTCAACAGGATGATTTAGGTAATTACTGTAAATTTGATAACAAGTACTGATATTTAACAGAACTTCTAACCACAAATGTCCATATGCGCAGCCATTTCCCACATTTTGGAAACTGCATTTATTTTGAGTATGATTGCAGCAGCAGTCTATAGATACTTATGGTGAATATATCTTACAGCAACTTAAAATCTACAATATATATAAGTGAACATAGTCCAAGTACAAACTAAGCAGATGAAAATAGTAAGTTAAGATTTGTCATGAGAGAGAGAGAGAGAGAGAGAGAGAGACCTTTATAATTGGAAGGGTGGCAGTAGTCCTCTTTGCTTGAGCATTTTTAAGAAAATGTGATTCATCAGCAATCACAACCTGAAGAAAGGTACATGATTTTGAGATGCATACAAGCACCATAAGGAGCTCCATGAGCAAGTTACAGTCATAGAAACACACATGAGAGAAATTACCAGGTGCAATTAATTCACTAAAAGGTCCAAGTTAGGAGACAGAACATGTGATAAGTCGAAAGAACCTTTACAACATAAATCCATAACATGCAAATGCAGAATTAAATATTTTCATTTCTTAAGAAAATTATAAAAATAATAACCGGCTGGAGAAAAAAAATTGTTTTCATCTTTTCCTTGTATGGCTGGTCATCAACCTCAAGTGTCCTCATTTTGACTGCATGCAATTTTTCAACATGTCTTACAAACATAGAGCTCTTGTGGCAGTAAGTAAATTCCATATAAACTTCTTATTGAAATTTCCCACTTTCTTGATAGGTAGACTAAAATCACATAAATCTAGGAGTAAGTTTCTAGACTTCCACCAGCAATCAATTTTTTCTTGATTCTTTGGATAACCCCCTCCCTCTCCAACCTCTCTGAGGGTAGGCAATCAAAAATAGGAAGCTAAACAATAGAGCAAAGTAAATTCAGCAAAACAGTTGTACTTACCTTAAAGTCAGATGACATTAGTATATTCTGCAACTTAGGGACCACATCGTAGGAGATGATGTTAAATAAGCCATCAAGATGAATAGTGCTCTTGGTATTTGAGGACACAATAGTAAACCCGTTTCTATTTGAACCACCCGATTGAGGTAAAACAACCTGTTAAGAAAACTTGTCAGGAACAGAAATAAGTATCAGACCAACAAAATCAAAAACTTAAGTTTCTGAAAAAGGTATAAAAACGATGAGACTGCTCAAATTCAAGCTACAATTACAAAAACAGAAACCAACAAGTAAAAAAAAACAGTAAATACAGATCATAGCTCACATACAACTATATCCGCTGAAGGGATATTTAGCCATTGTTGGATCATCTGCAATAGAGCAAACAATAATGAATTTCAGATAAAATTAGCATTGGTAAAAAACAAGAAACAACGTTTAAAGATGATAAAGCACTTACTGAAGCCCAATGCAAACGTAAGGATGATGGTGTAAGTATAAGAATAGGCCAAAAGTCACGAACACATGTGGTCACAGCAATAGCCTGCACAAAGCATAAGAATTTGATAAGCATGCTTAAAACAAGTCATTGTGTGAAGCAAGTAAAGCATACTCATGAGAAAAAGCTATATAGCTTCACATATATGGCATCAAAAGAATTGAAATAGTTCAAATAAACAATCATTTTGCCTGTAAGGTCTTTCCAAGTCCCATTTCGTCTGCTAGGAGCGCACGCCCCCCATGCTGCAACACAAACCTGGAAAAAGAAAATGAAGATGCTTGATAGAGTATAAGAAAAGGCCATTGAAATATGAGCAACACAAAAATTTAATAACTCTAATATTTTCAACTAACTCAACGTTTGACACATGACATTGATCTGAGGAGCAAACATCTGCATAAGTACTACGTACCTAACACCATCCCGCTGAAATGGAAGAAGCTTTGATTCAATATCACTAGGTATCTGGTCGTATTTGTCTTGTGGCGATTATAATTTACAAAGTAAAACATAAGAATAAACTCAAAGGCAGTTACGTTGATGTATCCATCACAGTCTTAGAAATAGAAAAAAATTGTTCATGAATCAGCATTTACCTCGAAGATCTGGAGTGGCAGAGGCAACAGCAATAGCACGCTGAACCAAGGAATCTAAGTTCTCTACCTGAAGTATCTTATAATGGATAATCAGTTTTCATTGATCATATACCATAAATGCCATGCAGAAATTATATAATATTGTGAACAGATTGAATAATCATAAAGAGATAAAAATGCACAAGTCACCACCTCAACTTTATAGCCAGATATTTCACTCAGAACTTTTTCAGCTGATGATAAAGAAGAAACCGGGAACATCCATAATCTGCAGGTAATATTACATCATGCTAAGACTCAGTGCTCATTAAAGTTCCAGCAAGTGTGCGAGAGAGACAACCATGCTTGCACGTGCATAGAACATTTATCAGTTTAGCAATAGAATATGAAGATGACCTTTCTTTTGCATTCCATGTGGCTTTAGGGATCTTCCGAAAAGCATCTACTAACACCTAGATAAAAAAGAATGTGCATAATGCATTAACAAAATCGGACTTGCTGTAGGCATATGGACATTCTTCCAGAGAATAGAAGGTATACCGAGTCATAAGTAAATTTTGCGGCAACATTTCCACTTGAATGAAGAATAAATTTGACGAAGGGCCTAGATAGTTGTTCCTTCCAAACATCACCTGACCCAGCACAAAACAACAGCAACATACAGACAGGAGACATTAGTCAGCCAGAAAATCCATAACGCAGAACAAGGCGACTCATGGGTAATAACAGAAGTGAATCAACAAAATAGAAAATGTGACAATGAAACAAGAAGGCATTGAATAAGACGAGCAAGAGTGATATTGAGAAAGGAAGAAACCAACCAGGATTCACTTTAGGAGCGACTGATGTAGGTAATGTTCTGGAACATGGTGGCAAACCTTCTACCTGAATTACAACATAAAAAGAAAGATACTTGACAAAGCTACTCCTGGCTCTATAAGCAATGAAAGGAAAATGATGACGCAAAAGCAAACATTCAAATACTACAAAGGGAATTCAAACTAAATAAGAGAAAGACAAAAGATAGCAAGTAGCATTGATGTTTACACAGTTAGTAACTATTGCCCAGAAGTATTTTCGCAAAAACAGTACTAAAAAAAAGAACCCACTTCAGAAAATGAAATTTTGATGATAAAAATAAAGAATTGGGGAAAGTGCAGAAGAGCAAGAGAGATAGAATCTTGAAAAAAAAAACGGAAAGGTAGAGAGCTTTAACCGTGTTTGAATTCTGATTATGGTGGAAAGAAGTATTGCAAGTTGCAGTTGAAGTTGAAGAAGAAGAAGAAGAAGAAGAACAGTTGTTGTAGCGTTGAGCAATCTGGTGAAGAGCATCTCTCTCAAGGGAATCCAATTCTTCCGCGCTTAACTCCCATTCATCATCGACTTCTTCCATTTTATTTGTCTCTGCCCAACGCCCCGAGCTTCTTAGGCTTTTTGTCTATTTTGCATTTACGATCTTGATTTTGAATTGATAATAATGCAAATGCCTCTTCCTCTTCGTTATGTTTGTTTTCAGTTCCGGAACGAGGAGTAAAGTTGGGGTACTTTTAAACTCAAGTCTGAAAAACTACAGAGCCATTTTAAAAATTGATTTTGCAGTTGTTTTGTTTGGACTTCGGAATTAGTTGTCTTTGGACTTTAAATTTATGAGCCTGGGCTCAGGATTATCGAGGCCCATACATTACCACTTGTCACTTGAATGCTATTCTGATTTCTGAAGCTGAATTTATAAAATAAAATAAAAAAGAAATGAAACGGATTTATGATGATGGTGATTATTGTCCTGTTGTACAGTATATATTCTAGAGCCAGAGAGGGAGTTTAGAACTGCACGCATTTATCTCCCATTAGCAAGTACTTGAAGGGATTTATCGTCCTCTTGCTTGCCTTTTGATGTTTTGTCAAAACAAGTTCCTTCTCCTACGCCAATGACATCCTATTCCTACTCATTTTACATAAGCTTTTCTACAATTTTTATAATATATATGTCCTCTCTGACCCGGGAAATTGCGCGGTGGTTTCGTGGGCAGAAGACGATTGAGTTATATTCATGGGTGCGGACAAGTAGAAAAAGTAGCCAACAGTGTCTGTGTCTCTTACACTTTCACTCATACAACACAACGCTAGCTGATCATTACTGCAAACATAAAAAGGTAGCTTAATTTAGCTTGCTGGCCATGCATGCTATTATTTGCTATCACTTACTTTGTGAGCTTTAATTAATGCCTCTCTCTTTGTCTGACCAAACCTCCCTCAGGCCTCAACTAGTACTCAGGTAACAACTCTCCAACTACTACTCAGTGGACGGTTCCCGTGATCATCATCATCATTCATTATGAGATTAAGATATGTTTGGTTATTGGCATGCCATAACATTATATGCATGCCCATGTCCATGCAGAAACATCACCAGTATTCTTTTTTTTTTTTTGGGCATAATGTCAGCTAAGAAATGAAAAGCTTCATAGTTTTTGTGCATGCATATCTAAAAATCAATACAAAAGTGATCCATTTCCTATTGCAACTTTCTTGTAATAATGATTTCAATTTAGTGTTTACTAACAAGTTTGGTAGCACGTTTCTGCTAAAACAATTAATTTTATTCTTTGGTGTTCAATCAGAAAACTGGTTAACAATGGAGATAATCAAGTTTCTTCCTGCTGCAATAATATGTATGTGGGCTTGGCCATGCACCTTAGCTTTTAATTTTATGCCTTCTTCTGATCATGGCTTAGTGAGAATTGAACTAAAGAAGGGCCAGTTGGACCTTAACAGTATAAATGCTGCAAGTATGTTCACTAGAACAGAGGGTAATGTTAATTTGAATGACCCAAAAGCCAATATAGTATATCTAAAGAATTATCTTGATGCCCAATATTATGGAGAGATTGGTATTGGTTCACCTCTACAAAGCTTCAATGTTGTCTTTGATACCGGCAGCTCCAATCTTTGGGTCCCATCTTCCAAATGCCTTTTATCCGTATGTCTTCTGATGATGAATATATATTGTCTTTTATTTTTTCTTTCATTCGATGTAACTATACTATAAAGAATCATTACATGCAGATACCTTGCTATTTCCATTCGAAGTACAGGGCAAGGCTTTCCAGTACCTACACCAAGATTGGTAATTTTACCCCTTGCATCACTTGTGACAAATTCTTCAATCTGTTAAGTAGCTTTCACTTTGGTTATATGAGTATCAGCTTGCTTGTAGCTGAGTTTGTGAACAGAAATAACTAGAAATGGTCTCGTGTGTTTACATTTCAGGAAAACATTGTAAAATTCATTATGGCTCTGGATCCATTTCAGGCTACTTCAGCCAAGATCATATCAAAGTTGGGGACATTATCGTCAAAGATCAAGTGAGCTTGTTTCTTCTTGTAAGATTTTGTGCTTCAAATGAGATTTGTGATTCCAATGCAGTGATGTTATGGGCTTCCATCCTTCAGGAGTTCATCGAGGTCACAAAGGAAGGAGTTTTAACATTCCCAGTTGCACATTTTGATGGGATTCTTGGACTTGGGTTTCAGGATATCTCTGTTGGGCAAGCCACACCACTGTGGTATATTTTTGAATGACAGTACCACTGATTGTTACTTTGGCACTATATTTGTACTATACAAGAAGGATGTGTTTCCCTTTGGCTTATTCTTAATCCTTTCTGCATGGGTCATATATTTTAGTGCTTTGTCTACAGGGATAATATGGTGCAACAAGGTCATGTTAGCCAGAAAATTTTCTCTCTGTGGCTCAATCGAGATCCAAACTCGAAAGTAGGAGGTGAGATTGTCTTTGGAGGGTTTGATTGGAAGCATTTCAGGGGTGATCATACCTATGTTCCGGTTGCTGAAAAAGGTTACTGGCAGGTCTGTTAGAAGTAGTAAAGTTTTCGAATTTTGTTCAACTTCTTATGAAAAAAATGAAATCTGGCTTCAATTTTTCTCCTTTTCAGATAGAGGTGGGAGATATTCTTATTGCAAACAGTTCAACAGGTGATTCCATCTTAGAGCCCCCATTCAAGTCCATCATTACTGAATTTCTATGTTAAGACATGTTTTTAGAAGTTCACATGAAGTCTAAGATAAACTTAATAGGCTTTCTGCGAATCAAACTTGAAATTATGAAAGATAGGTCTGGAACAATTTCAAGTTACTTCTGGATTTTCACTGTTACTCACCCTCTCAATCAGTTTAGTTTCACTTAATGATTATACATTTGTCTATAGTTCATATTTTCTATGAAGGGAAACTTGCAATTCATCCACTATCATTCTTGTTTAGTCCTAAGCAATTCAATCTATTCTATCCAATCCTCACAAGTATAATCAGAAACTAAAAGCTTTTGTTCAAAATACTCAGGACTGTGCAAGGATGGTTGTGCTGCCATTGTGGACTCAGGAACATCAGTACTTGCTGGTCCAACTGTATTGACTTGTAACTTGAGAGTTCTTGAAGCTTCAACTTGAGTTGACTCATACTATTCTGTGTCCTCTCAGATTTTTATGCTATATTTGCTAACTTCTTTCCAGACTGTAGTTGCTCAAATCAACCATGCTATTGGAGCAGAAGGAATTGTGAGCTTGAAATGTAAAGATGTTGTTTTTAAGTATGGAAATTTGATATGGGAATTCCTAGTATCTGGGGTTGGTTCTTTTTTTATCAAAACTTTCTATGCCATCCATCTTAATGACTTCTATTTACCTTCATAACACCTTCAGTAATTTACTTTCCCTCTCTGCAGGTACAACCCGACATAATTTGTGTTGATTTTGGACTCTGTGTATATAATGGATCTCAGCATATGAGGTAAATTATTTCTTTCTTTCCAATTTGGTTTCTTCATTTCCAATCCTCTTGACGAAAACCATATTTGGTTCCATGCAGCACTGTTATTGAAACAGTGGTAGAAAATAAAACTAGCAATAATTCATCTGTGGACAAGAGTGCACTATGCACGTTCTGCGAGATGGTTGTTTTCGGGATCCAAATGCAGCTTAAACAACAGAAGACCAAGGAAACAGTATTCAAATATGTGAATGAGGTACTTTTTCTTAATTATACCACTTTTGTTTAAATGAATGATAAAATGTGCTGTCTAAGGCTAAAACTTCTCTTCCTCTTTCTTTCATAATATTTATTTGCTTGTTAAAGCTTTGTGAGGTACTTCCGAACCCCAAGGGAAAATCATTTATTAACTGCGATGATATTGCAAGCATGCCATATGTTTCATTCACCATTGGAAACAAATCCTTTTCCCTCTCTCCAGAACAGGTTTGTATTCTGTCATTCTCAATATCTTCAGTATTTATGCATCAGTAAGATTATTAGAGCAATAAACTGGTTTCGTTTCTCTTGCTAAAATAATTTAGTTTTAATTAGAATTTCTTGTGTGTTTGGTCTTTCAGTATATTCTTAAAATTGAAGAAGGCTGCTCAACTATATGTGTGAGTGGGTTCATAGCATTGGATGTGCCTCCCCCCCAAGGTCCCCTTTGGTAGGTCGTGATTAAATTTATATGGCAAGAACTGTTCATCAATCTATACAACTTAGAGCTATATGCATATGCTTAATTTATATCAAAATGTGCATCCAACTAACAGCGTGTCAGATTTGAGGATAAATATATGAATTTTGTAACGGCAATGATGCCTCATCGTGTATTTTCAAGCAGGGTTCTTGGAGATATGTTCTTGGGGGCATACCACACAGTTTTCGACTTTGGTAATCTACAGATTGGATTTGCGAAAGCTGCATATTAGCTCAAAACTCAATCCTACTCTCTGGAGATCAGTTGGGTGCCAAACCAGAATAATGGTATCATATTGTAAACAAAAGATGTAAGAGGTCGTTGTTGCTAACAACACCAACACACATTAGGGCCTCTTGCATAATAATTATGATACTATTATGCAGATAAGATGTTTTGTCATTTAATAATATGCAACAACTTTGCAATGTTAGCTCAAATGCAGATACATATTATTAGTTTGTTACTCTTATGGGGCCAACAACCACAAAAAATATGACTTGCACCAGCCGGGAATCGAACCCGGGTCTGTACCGTGGCAGGGTACTATTCTACCACTAGACCACTGGTGCTTTTGCAATAAATGCCTGGTATTGTAATTAATGTCTAGTAGCAGTACAAACTGTTCACCGCTACTACCGAAAACTTGTGACGCTATGGCTATCACCAAAGCCCTCTTTCTCATTTGCTTGGTAACTTTTAAAAAACCGGTTTAGCTCAGAGTAGATGGTTCGAATTGATTGGTTAGCATTTTTCTTTCATTGGGGTATGAAATCTTTATCCCCTCCAAAAGCATGCAACAGAGAGCCATTCACCTCACTCTCATGTCAGCTTACTTAACAGGAACACTCGGCTAGATTTGACTACGACTTGGTATAAGCAAATATGATCATGTTGGCAGTAAAATCATAGAGTAAAGCAGAGAAATGACCCGTCTTTAATAAGATCAAAGATAAACTCCATTGTCTTCGCAATAGAGCATATATCAACAATTTGCAATAGAGCATATATCAGCAATTTTGTTTGTCAGAGACCATATCAACATTCCATGCTTGATCGTCTATAACCAATTATTAAACAATTGCACTAATGTTTTTCAGAATGGAAGAATGTCGGTTACACCCAGTAAAGGAGGAACAGGAGGAATCAATACATCTTAAACTTTTCCTTTGTGTTCTCAAAGACCTTTTCTGCAATGACGGCTCCATTGCCATCTGCTCTTTTGATCTCCAGGTGAGCCTTCTGATAGAACCCAGTTCCCCTTAATGCATCTGCAATAAAATCATCAAACCCAATTGCGATGGCTGCTTCAGCCTTGGCTCCATAAACCAACCTCTGTTTCACATCAAAGTATTATAACACGTTATGCTCAACATCAGAATTCAAAGGAAAAGAGAAAAAGAGATGAAAAAGGAGCAGAGTAGTTTGACCTTGATTCGGGAAAGGTGGATAGCCCCAAAGCACATGGGGCAAGGCTCACAGGAAGCATATATTTCACAGTCTGAAAGCTCAATCTTATTCAATTTTTTGCATGCCTGGTGAAGATATATCATCACAAAAAAGTGAGCATTCTGCATGTATGCTAGAGGAAACAAAAATGGTGAAGATTATGCAGTTGAAAGAGGCATTGATGAGCAAAGACTGAGCATGATTAGATTTGTAATATAAATATCAATTAAGGCAATAGTGTGGTACAGGAATTGCCCAAAATGTGCATGACCAGATCCATAGGGTCAGAGTCAGAAAGACTTTTAGAGAGGTGAGTAGAATGTTTATTCTTGTTATCTTCAGTGTAGCTATATATCTGACTATCAGTAAATCAGGGGTGTGAGGCCACAATTTCTGGTGTCATCAAACACAAACTCTCTTAAGTTCTTCACAACATTGCAATTTATTCCTCTCAGTCTCACAATCAGATGCCAAAATAGCCAGACATTATATCATGTATGAATTCTAATGGTAGTAACTGTAACAGTTAAACTATCAAATTAATCATTGAATAGAAGTTGTTTCTGTATAATAGTTCAAATACAAAATCATCTTCCAATTGAAATCCCAAGACACCAGCAAACATGGTTTCCTAGTTAACTTCATAAACATTTGGGACAAAAAATTTTGATGTCAAGCACTAATTCATGGTTAAAAGTAGATAAAGAAATCTACACAGACTTTCATGCGTTCTTTGTCAAACTAAATTGTTCGACTTGAAGATTGAAAATACTTCAAAAATGATAAATATGAAAGTCAAGTGAGAAAGTTTTATCTTAATCTAACCTCTCTGATTGCTGTCACCTCGGCATGAGCAGTAGGATCTGTGCGATTCAAAACCATGTTGTGACTACTCACAATAACAACATCATTGCGTACAACAACAGCACCAAAAGGACCTCCATCTCCACAGTCAACCCCTTTATATGCTTCTTCAACTGCTTGAGATAAGAATTTGTGGTCTCTATCCTGTACAGCTGGTTAAGGAACACCAAACAGAATATAACAAATAATTCTGATGACCTCAAAGTTTTTGGAATCAGGATTATTCCAAAACAAATGATGGATGATGTGGGCAAAGGTAATTTACCTTCCTGATGACCAGCAAATGCAGAAGCCACTGAAATGGTTCCATCCTTTGTTTCCAACACTGAAATCATTAAGCAGAAAAGAAGGTTAAGTTTTGGGCATATTCAAGTTAACAAAACCCAACTAACAAGGTTTTAATTCCAACTAAATTGGATTGGCCATATAAATCATTCAACAGCACCCAATTCAGTTTGTTCAAAACGAACAACAAATTTGACAAATGCAGCTAACAAAAAATCTAAAGATTCCACTCTCATTCCGGGGTTAGGCTGATCCACTTAACCTATTTGATTTTGATTTGGGTCATATTAAGTTTAGACAAAAGATTAGTGGAACGAATGCTTTGGAATATTCCATTCTTGTAGCAGCCACCGCCTCGGATCCTGCTCCTCTGCAATTTCCGGCCCCATATCTGACAGTTAAACAGACACAACATACTTGTACAGAGAGAGATTTTATACGAGTCTGAGTTAACAACTAAGGTATCAATGATCATATCAGCTTCAACAGAAGTTAGCAATCACAATATATACGCATACATGCAAAATACTGAACCATAACCATAATCAAAGCCGGGATTAACAAACTAAATGATCTCGAAATTCAATTGTACATAAAACAAAACTGGACAAGACCCCCAAAAAAAAATTTTAAAAGAAAAACAGTAAAGAGATTAAAAAAAATTGGAAATCTGATTGGACCCCATCACAAAATCGGGAAGGCAAATAGGGACAACAAATCAACAAGAAAGTTTCATACTTTTTTTCAGACATAATCTAAAAAGAATATATTATATATATATATATATGGAGAGATAGAGAGATAAATTTACCATTAGCTTCCTCCATGTTGATGTTGATATCGATGTGACCCCCCAAGAGTATTGGAAATAAAATCAAAAACTAAGTTGAACAAACCAAAATATACAGAGGAGCGTGTGTGAACAGTGAATTATGATGTGGTAATGGGAATGAGGGAATCGGGATGAGTTCTACTGCTATTGCTAATAAATAATAAATAAATGGAAAGGAAATCTTAAAAATAAAAGCAGGAAGAGAAAGTTCTCGTCCACATCCACAGGCCACGGATGAGAATATTATAACATTGTTCACATGCATATACTCCTGAAAAAAAGTTAAATGCTGTGCTGACACAAACCCAATTCCTTCTTCCTTCCGATTCCAATTTTCTATTTGACTGAAAAAAATATTTGCAATGCTTTTTTTGGCTTTTGGGTTTTAAACAAAAAAAAAAAGAATAATAATAGGGTAACGTAATCAAATACTCAAATAGAAGATAAGACCAAAACTTTTCTAAAGAAATTACAGAATAGATACCCTAAATAAAAATTGGAGATTTGAATGCAGGTAAGGGACTCGTCAAGAAGTTCAAATTATATTTATTATAACTTTTTTTTATTTTTCTTTCTTTTTTCTTAATAAAATATATTAGGTATACGATCCCGTCGTGTTTTAACGTGCATATTATATCTTAATATTAATAAGATAGGGAGAGTGTTATAAATAAATAATATAAATGATAAAAGTTAAAAGCAATTCAAATATTAAGACAATTTTTTTAAAATATTAAAAAAATATTTTTTTTAATAAAAAAATATTTTTTTAAACTAATGAGTTTTGAATTTATTTTATCGTAAGAATTAGCACTTTTAATTTTATCTGATTAGATTTGAGGCTTTAATTTTATTGAAAATTTCTTTTGTTGTAATGGTTGCAAACACTTATAAAACACTGAAATTATTGTTAAGACCTTGTCAAGATTGTGGGTGCAAAAGAAAACGAACTTAAAGAATAAAATAGAATGATTCAATACTAAAAAATGTCTCTCCTCTTGTGTGTAATTTTCTTACCTTTCATAGCATCGGCCTTTTTGGAATATCCTTTGTGCTTATGCTTATCTTTGCCATTGTTTGTGGTTGATTAAGTAATTTCTTTGAGTTTTAGGTAAGTCTTGATTATTTTGAGTAATCTTCTGATCTTGTGGTGAGACTTGGGGGATTCTTTTCAAAAAGCACTACAAATCTTATTCTTTTATGACTTTTATCTCTTAAATAATGTTGGTTTCCTTTTTAAGTTTTATCCTAAATTAGATTTTCTTTTCGAGTTGTTGGCTTCTATTTGACTTGTCACTATGTAATGCGTGGCCTTATTTAGTCCTGTTGTGTGAGAGCAATTTTGATAATTCTGTCGAGCAGGTCTTATTTTATAATGTGCTTTATAACAACTACCTTGAGTCTCACTTTGGTAGGTCAAGCGAGTGGCTATGTGGCGATGCTTAATTATGAAATGAGTTGTTCGGCCCGCGGACCTACTCGGCTTCTGAGTAGGTCTAACACTTTATCCGATTTGATATCCTTGTATTTTGTCAGTCTTGGTCATGCAAATGCTTCAGAGTTCTGATCAGTGCGGTCACGAATGGTTTGTATTTAGGCGATGCTTTCGAGTTCTAATCAGTGTGGTCACGAATGGTACAGGGTTGGTATTTAGAAGGTTCGAATTAGTCTGAATTGAGCGACCGAGCAAGTTTTATGCTTTGAGAGCTACTTAAGGCCTGGCTTGCCATGCCTTGGTGACTCATTTCTTACTGGATACTTGGGCCTTCTATCTCTTTGGACACTTGGGTTGGCTCATCAATAGGTTATTCTGAAGGCCTTTTAGGCTTTTAAAAGCAGGGCCGTTATGAAGATTTTTAGAGGAAAATAAGGATTCACTAGTTTCTAATTTTGATTTATTCAAAACTAAAAACTCTATTGTTGTATCTCACCTACTTGGATTCTTAAAAGCTTCTTTGGACCCATTCGGATTTCTCTATTTGAAATTACTTTTTGTTTATCTCAAGGTGTTGAATAATGAGCAAGACTGAGCAGACTCGTTTCTTTTTTTTAATGATCGCACTAGTATTGGCAATGGTGTGTTGTATACTAAGCTGCTTGGTTTATTTTCCTTGTTGTTGCCATTTGGGTTATGATGCCGAACAGGTTACTTTTATATTTTTTGAGATTTTTCTCACACTCTGATTATTTGTCAAGTCATGATGATAAAGATTTGAAACGTTAGCCTTGATATGTATGAAAAGACGTCCTAGGCGTGGGAACTGACCTCAACCATTGATTCTTTTTTGATTATATGGCCAGGGGTAATTGAAGCTTGAACATTACTTCTTTACTGTTTTTAGGTGACATTTAGGTGATTGTAAGGATCTGGTCTGTTTAATTTTTAAATTTAAACAGTTTAGATTAAAAATTTTAGGGAGATGTGTATTAAATGCTCTGTGAATTTGAGGCGTTGCATTGCTCTATCGAATAGACGTCTTTTAGGTTTCCCTGATGATCTCATCTATTCTTTTTATCTGAATGGTTATGATCTTTTACCCATAGCTATAAAAGCCTTCCTTTCAATCTAATTTTTCTTTTGTTTCATTTGCTTTCTCTCTCAAGCTTCTAACTTCTCTACGTGGACATTTTCTAGCATTCTTGGATTCATCTTCTTTGTTTATTCTTGTGCTTCTAGATTTTTCTAATACCTGCACTTCTTTTTGGTAAGTTTATTCTTTCATATTCTCTTACACTATTTATTATGTGTGTATAAGAAATTTTTGTATCTTGTCGTGTTTTTCTTTTTTCTAGTATTTTCATGACTTCCCTTTATGTGCGCATTTTTTACTCATTTTCATTATTCTTTCTCTTTTTTTTAGGTGTTATTGCCCTTCCTTGCCCTCTATGTCTCCATTTAGATTTTAGAAAAAGATGGCTTATGAAAGAAAAAAAACTTAGATTTAGGGTTTCCCACCATTAACATGACAAATGAGGAAGAATAGAAAATTAGCCCCGATGTCCCACTGGTCAGAAGGGCTAGTGGGGCTGGTGGGAATGAGGGGGCATTTACCTTAACTAGTCACGTGCCCTCATCTTCCCTTGCTATAGTTACTGAGGCTGATACGGTCTCTATCATGGGTAAGGACTTAGAAGCTGATCTTGAGGACTCTGCTCAGGACTTAATAGAAGATGTAAAGGTTGTAGAATTTAAGCTAAATGTAAAATATCATATGTCCAGTTTGAATCAAGCTGATATGGAATCCATCAAGTTTACATATAACATTCCCAAGTTTATCACTCTTAGGTTGCCTTCCCCATATGATTTTTTGAGCAGCTCTATAGATGGCGAAGTGGCCGTTCATGCAGAGTTTCTTAGATTGGGCCTTAGTCTTTTTACGCAACCTTATTTTGCTAGGATGCTGGATCACCTAAGAGTATCTCTTTTCTAATTAGGCCCCAACTCTTTGAGGATTTTAGCGGGTCTGTTCGTCCTTTAAGCAACAAGGTTGTCATTTCCCCCATTACTAGGAGCTGCGCCATTTATGCCATTTTAAGAGCAATGTCACGAGCCAGAGGGGTTTTTGTTATCTTTTATTTCATGGTCTTTAGAACCCTATTCCTGATTGTCCATCCTCTGTTAAGGACTAAAAGTGAGAATGATTCTTTGCTGGAGGTGAATGAGATCAAGTAGTTTCAAGAGAAGAGAAGGGAACTAGGTATTCCCTACAAAATTTTCTCTAGCCATAGGTTTCTTTTATTCCATTTGTATTTTTTTTTTCTTTTTTCCACATTTCCTTCTAACGTTTTGTAAATTTTAATGACCTGGGCTACTGATTTTGAGGTTTTAAAGACAAGAGATGCTCAGATTATGGCCGCTCTTGCCCATATTTATCCTGTTCATGACCTTTTTTCCTATGCCAGTCTTATTCAATCAGGCTTGGTCTCCTTCATTCATACGGAACCTTGGGTTCGTAATGAGTATAGCTCTTTTAACTTTGCTTATTTCATTTTTTTGTTCTTTGTTAACTTGAGACTTATGCTAGAATTTTTGAATAAAGAGGTAGTGAGAAAAAGAAGATGAGTCGCCCAGATGGCTTCGGTTCATTTTCTGGATGTCGCAGTACTATTAACCCCAATAATGTTATAGGGCTTTTGTTTAGCCTTGACAGAAGGGGCTACAGCATAGGCTCTATTTGCAGATGTAGACCGATTAACTAAGCAAGTAGGGGTCGATTAAGTACTCAAAGAGAAAGAGTTCCAATCCCTCCAGCTTAAGGTTGGGTGTAAATACTGGCTAGATCCTAGGAGATGGAACAAATAGTCACCCTGCGCCTTTCTCGAGTGTAAGGTCATTCTTCTTAAGTGCTGGGTAGAGGGCGAAGTTCTCCGACTTGGTCTTTAATGCAGACACCCCCAGCTGCCTGGCTTGTGGGGGCATCGAGTTCAAAGGGCAGGAAGGAGCCCTTGGTAGGGGAAAAGTCTTCTCAACTGGTCTCTTTATCTGTTCTGGTCCTAGAAATGAGGGAAGATAGGGACTTTTCACTGCCCGTGATGAGAGAGATGTAAAGATACCTGAACCTGACCTGAGCAGGTCAAGCTTCTTCTTTAGACTATTACATTGGGTTTCACGCTACTGTGGGGTTCCACTTGGACTGATTAGCAAGTGAGTAGGGGTTGATTAAGCTCTCAAAGAGGAAGAGTTCTAAGCCCTCCAGCTTAGGTTGGGCATAAATATTGGCTAGATCCCAATAGAGGGAACAAATAGTCACTCCGTGCCCTTCTTGAACGTAAGGTCATTCTTCTCAAGTGCTGGGTAGGGGGCGTGATTCTCCAGCTTGGTGTTTAATGCATACACCCCTAACTGCCTGGCTTTGCGGGGGCATTGAGTTCAAAGGGTAGAGATGAGCCTCTGGTAGGGGAAAGGTCTTCTGTACTGGTCTCTCCATCTGTTCTGGTACTAAAAATGAGGAAAGACCTAGGCTTCTTACTGCCCGTGATGAAAGAGATGTAGAGATACCTAAACCTGACTTGGGTAAGTCAAGCTTCTTCTTTGGACCCTATTATTGGGTTCTACGCTGCTGTGGGGTTTGCCATGGATGTAAATTTTCTTTCTCTATATTATTATGATGTACCATTATTTTTTGAATTCTAACTCTTTTCATTCTTCAAAACATATATAGTTTTTCTCAGTTTCGGACCGAGATTTTAGAAATGGTGACTCAGTCCCACCGAGCTGAGGAGAGCTTAGTATAGGTGAGGCAAGAGGCTGTACAGGCAATTAGAGAGGCTGATTAGGAGAGAAGGCAGGCACAGGAGCTGGCTGCTCATTTCAAAGGCTTGGAGATCGATCTGGTTGAGGCAGAGAGCAAGGTTTCCAAGCTGGAGTGCCATAAAATGTTGGCTAAACAGGAACTAGAAAACTTTTTAGCAATGGGGTGCTGCTAAGCTGATGAATCAAAATGATGAATTGAAGAGATTACTTATAGCAGTACAACGAAAGAAGGAGTTGGTTGAGTAGATTAGGAATAGTTAGGCAGCCCAACTTGAAGATCAGCAAAAATTTTAGTCCGTTAGTCACGATGAAGGTTTTTGTCAAGGCGGAGTGGAATGCTTCCAAATGTCGATCGATCTCTTTGAAGAAAATCATTATGAGATCGACCTTCAATAGATGTGGGACTTAGCCACTTGAGGGCAATCCTTGGAAGAAGAGACTTCCCAAGCTCAGTAAATTATTGAGG
Source organism: Ailanthus altissimus (assembly GCA_946807835.1). Taxonomy (NCBI): domain Eukaryota; kingdom Viridiplantae; phylum Streptophyta; class Magnoliopsida; order Sapindales; family Simaroubaceae; genus Ailanthus; species Ailanthus altissimus. The sequence goes on along the minus strand of OX327703.1, from coordinate 26,395,407 downwards.
TGGTTAACCTTGCTCTTGTTGATGCTGTTACTACTGAGGTAGTTGCTCCTTTTAGTGAGAATCAAACAACTGCTCCTCTTGGTGAGAACCAGTCAATTGCTCTTACTCTAGCTGACTAAGTTCAAGCTTTATTTAATGCCACTCTTCTCAACCCTCGGGATCAGTTGAAGCTGTTCTTGTCACGCCCCAAACCCAAAAGATCCGACACATGACATCACTTACATTCATTCAATAATACTTAAACATTCATTTTAATTTCTTTCAGAATTATAGCAATTGAATTATGACTGGGACAATTAGTAAACCGGAGATACGCAGAGTTTTCTCAGAGATTAACACTCTACTACGTCACCAATAGCAACTTTGTTACCGGAAGCCCAGAATATATTCATTGCAAATTCTTACTTAAAATCAATCCATTACTACACTTGGTGAAACTTAAACTAAATCCAACCACACAATAAAATAATACATAGGTATTTATTCACTAGGGACAAATCAAATATCTTATCCCACGTGTCCCCAAATAAAACACTTAGCAACCTAACAACTTAGGGAACCCAAGGAACAGCAGAAGCCTTGCCAAATCCGCTATGTACACATGTACCTTATTTACCTGAAATCACCATAAACTATAATGAGTATAAAACTCAGTAAGCATACTAGTTTTTCATATATCAAATACAAATACATATATGTACACAATGCATGTGTATGATATGCTGTGATCAATCAAAATCATAATCTTATCAAATCACATATCATGTAAGCGCTTACACATTCTTTCAAAACACATAATAGGAATACCATCACTCAACTACTACTTAGTAGGACTTACATATCACATATCACATAATGAGCCAAATGTCACTCGTAGGTGACATACCGTATGAGAGGAATAGTACAAGTGAGGTCTTTAAATCACACATATATAACGCTTATGCCCGAAGGTAAAAGCCAAACCCTCACCCTGATCATCGATGAGTCCTCTTACGTGTACCAATACGCCACCACACGAATGTGATGACTCACACTTCCTTTAGGTACCAATAGGATCCTCCCTACATACGGAACACATAACATATACCAATCCCGAAGGAAAGGCCACACATAAAGGCTCCACAAATCACATAAAATGCCTACTAAGTTAACAGTGAGTTCAAGTACCCTCAAATCACAAAATATTTCTCATGGACATATTACACTTCAAAAGCTTTCTTTGTTAAACGCATCTTATTTTGGAAAGCTCACTTTCAAAAACACATGTATGTCCATGCTCAATGTCAATGCTCACATTCATAAACATATATTCACATTTCATATCAAAATATACTTTGACATATCATAAACATATTCTTAACCCCATTTACAAAATCATACAAAACAATAATTATGTTTATTGTGATTCCAGTAGTAAGTCTAGTATACTTACCTCTTAACACTTTCAGCTACAAAGCTTAAATCTCCTTAACCTATCAATGGAGATTAATCCTTTCATAAGCCTCACAATTCACACAAAATACTTTAAATAGCTTACAAAAATTATACACAATGCATTTATCACATCAAATTGGTCTAAATATTTGGTTTCTCAAAACCTGTCATTCTGACCACTTACACTTAACAAAAATTTCTAATACATCAAATGATGTCCAATTACTCCGAAATCAGAATATATCATTCTTGACTCATATATACTTCTTATATATGAATATTATATCAAAATTCCTACACAATCCATTCCATACACACCATCGAATCCAAACTACAAACCTGACAGGATCAAGATACTTACTGAACAGTATTTAATCTCCCAATTTTATAAAATCATATACTAACTCAAAAATTATAAAACTACCACATAATTACTCTTAACACATATCTCAGTCCATGATAAATATTTCACTTCTAAATCACTGCCAAAAGTATTTTAAAACTATTTTATTCTATAACTTTAAAAATCTGTTAATCAAATATTGCAATGAGCTGATACACTTTAGAAATTCATAACACTTCAACCACATTGATATAAATTCTCAATTCCGAGTATATCATATTAGACATATAAAATTATCATATTCCAGAAATTTGTAATTTTTGAAGATCATTCAGTAGGACAAACATTGTTCGTCACTGTATTATACTGTTCACATAGGAAATTTCCAGAATTTCAGGGTCAGTTTGGTAAATTCACAAAAAATTCAATTTCTGGAATTTTGAATCGATTCAAAGTCTCAGATGATACTAAACATGTTTAATTTCATATAATAAAAATTCAAAATCAGAATCGAATCACAACAATTTATAAAATTCTTGGATCAAGAGACTATCAAGCAAAAATTTTACAATCCATCATGATTTATCAAACTATCTTATAGATCATCATCAATTCTCAAAATATCATACGAAATACACATCAAATCCTCAATTATACATATTTCCAGAAATCAAAACTTAAAGAAATTAACATAATTAACACCAATAAATTGAGAAATAGTTGTGATATACCTCTTAAAATTCAAATTTCCAATTTCTTCTTCTTTTTCTTCTCCTTCTTCTCTTTCTCTCCCCTCTTTTCTCTCTTCTCTCTCTCTAAAAGAGGTAGATCGACCAAAATGAGAGAATTAGGGTTTTAAAAGTGTATTTTTATACTAAGTGGCTAATTTTTGGTATTTACGAATTTACCCCCAAAACTTTCAAAGTATTACAATTTGGTCCCTAAAATAAATCTAAAGTCTTGCAATTAAACCCAATGCTAATAGTATCACCTTAACCTATACAAACACTACTAATAACAATATATAAATCAAGTATCACCAACATACAAATAAAATACGTATATTTATACATATATAAATATTTATTCTTACCAGTCGTGGATACTGGTTACTACAGTTCTTGATGGTGCTCCTCAAGTTATCCCTCCTCTAGTTTATGTAGATTTAGGAGGTGCCACAATGGTCGACTTAAAGTCTATTGATACCGCTCTGACTGCTTGAGCCAATGCGCTTTATTTCTTTTGTTTATGTACTGGACTTCTGTAATTTTTCATTATAATCAATACAAGTTTAATTATCACATTCTTGCCTTTGTCTTGAAATTTTGTAGACTTGTCATTTTAAAACTTGAAATATGTGTCTTGGTTAATATTAATGCAGACATGTTCTTTCATAATAATACTTGAAAACTTAGAATAAATTTATGTAAATAAGCAAGAGGATCAATACTGTAGTAACTGGTATCCACAACCGGTAAGAATAAATATGTATATATATATATACGTATTTTATTTATATGTGGGTGATACTTGATTTATGTATTGTTATTAGTAGTGTTTGTATAGGTTAAGGACATACTATTAGCATTGGGTTTATTTGCAAGACTTTAAGTTTATTTTAGGGACCAAATTATAATAATTTAAAAGTTTTGGGGCAAATTTGTAAATACCAAAAATTAAAATACACTTTTGAAACCCTAATTCTCTCATTTTGGTCAAGCTACCTCTTTTAGAGTGAGAGAAGAGAGAAATAGAGGGGAGAGAAAGAGAAGAAGAAGAAGAAATTAGAATTTTGAATTTTAAGAGGTATATCACAACTATTTCTCAATTTATTGGTGTTAATTAAGTTAATTCCTTTAAGTTTTAATTTCTGGAAATATGTATAATTGAGGATTTGATGTGTATTTTGTAAGATATTGTGAGAATTGATGATGATCTATGTAGATAGCTTGATAAATCATGATGAATTGCAGAATTTTTGTTTGATAGTCTCTCTTGATCCAAACATTTTATAAATTGTTGTGATTCGATTCTGGTATTGAATTTTGATATATGAAATTATACATGTTTATAATCATTTGAGACTTTGAATCAATTGAAAATTTCAGAAATTGAATTTGTAGTGAATTTACCAAAATGACCTTGAAATTCTGAAAATTTCTTATGTGAACAGTATGATACAGTATCAAATAATTTATGATCTGCTTAATGATCTTAAAAAATTACGAATTTATGGAATATGATAATTTTATATGTCTAATATGATATACTCAAAATTGAGAATTTAGATCAATGTGGTTAAATTGTTATGATTTTCTAAAGAGTGTTAGCTCATTACAGTATTTGATTAACAGATTTTCAAATCTATAGAATAAAATAGTTTTAAAATACTTTTGGTAGTGATTTTGAAGTGAAACATTTATCATGGGTTGAGATATGTGTCAATAGTATTTAGGTGATAGTTTTATAATTTTTGAGTTAGTATATGATTTTATAAAATTAGGAGATTGAATACTGTTCAGTAAATATCTTGATCCCGCCAGAATAATAGTTTGAATTTGATAGTGTTCATGAAATGGAATGTGTAGGAATTATAATATAATATTCATATATAAGAAATATATATGAGTCAAGAATGATATATTTTGATTTTTGGGTAATTGGACATCATTTGATGTATTAGAAAATTTTGTTAAGTGTAAGTGGTCAGAATGACAGGTTTTGAGAAACCAAGTATTTAGACTAATTTGATGTGATAAATGCATTGTGCATAATTTTGTAAGCTATTTAAAGTATTTCGTATTAATTGTGAAGCTTATGAAAGGATTAATCTCCATTGATAGGTTAAGGAGATTTAAGCCTTGTAGCTAAAAGTGTTAAAAGGTAAGTATACTAGACTTTTTACTGAAATCACAATAAGCATAGTAATTGTCTATATATGATTTTGTAATTGTGCTTAGAAATATGTTTATGTTATGCCAAAGTGTATTTGATATAAAATGTAAAAGACATATGTTTATGAATGTGAGCATTGAAATTGAGCATGGACATACATGTGTTTTTGAAAGTAAGATTTTAAAATGAAATGTGTTTAACAAAGAAAGTTTTGAAAGTGTAATATGTCAATGAGAAACATTTTATGTTTTGAGGATGCTTAAACTCACTGTTGACTTAATAGGCATCTTATGTGATTTGTGTGGCATTTCCTTCGGAATTGGTATATGTTATGTGTTCCGTATGTAGGGAGGATCCTATTGATACCTAAAGGAAGATTGAGTCATCACATTCGTGTGGTGGCGTATTGGTGCATGTGAGAGAACTCATCGATGATCAGGGTGAGGGTTTGGCTCTTACCTTTGGGCTTGAGTATTATATATGTGTAATTTAAACCTCACTTGTACTATTCCTCTCATATGGTATATCACCTACGAGTGACATTTGGCTCATTATGTGATGTGATGTGTAAGTCCTACTAAGTAGTAGTTGAGTGATAGTATTCCTATTATATATTTTGAAAGAATGTGTAAGCGCTTACCTGATATGTGATTTGATAAGATTATGATTTTGATTTATCACAGCATATCATACACATGCATTATGTACATATATGTATTTGTATTTTGATATATGAAAAACTAGTATGTTTACTGAGTTTTATACTCATTATAGTTTATGGTGATTTTAGGTAATAAGGTACATGTGTGCTTAACGGATTTGGCAAGGCTTCTACTGTTCCTTAGGTTCCTTAAGTTGCTAGGTTGCTGAGTGTTTCATTTGGGGACACGTGGGATAAGATATTTGATTTGTCCTTATTGAATAAATACTTATGTATTATTTTATTGTGTGTGGTTAAATTTAGTTTAAGTTTCACCAAGTGTGGTTATGGATTGATTTTAAGTAAGAATTTGCAATAAATATATTTTGGGCTTCCGGTAACAAAGTTACTACTGGTGACGTAGTAGAGTGTTAATCTCTGAGAAAACTCTACGTATCTCCGGTTTACTAATTGTCCCAATCATAATTTAATTGCTATAATTCTGAAAGAAATTAAAATGAATGTTTAAATATCATTGAATGAGTGTAAGTTATATCATGTATCAGATCTTTTGGGTCTGAAGCGTGACAAATACCCTTCAGATGACGTGCCTGATTTGCTAAAACTGAACAAAGTGGTGCTTGAGTAGCACCAAATAATAATTCTAAGTGAGTGTATATAAAATTCAACCGAGCAATAAAGGAACAATAATATTACGAATGCGAGATTAGGTGGCTTAAATAAATATCAACGCAAAGTTATATGGAGTGATGTCTAGACAGATCTGCAGATATCTTTATAATAAACTGGTATTTTGAATTGTTTTAATGGTAATATCTGATCGTTCTATGTAGCGTATCTCTACATATCCCCTTTTTGGGTGCTGGAGGTTCATAGGGTTCTCTTCTGAGAGTGTTACCTCGTCTAGTAGTTCGTAGGTAACCTTATCAGTGTCGTTCCCCTACAAAGTGTTATTTTTCAATATCTTCTCAGTCGTATTTTTGTAGAGTTCTTCTCTGAGAATGTTTCCCAGTTCAGTAGTCTATGGGTAACCACATTAGTGCCGCCCTTATACGAAGTATACGTTGCACATCTGTAAGGTTCTCCTCTGATAGTGTTACCCTGTCCAATGGTCTGTGGGTAATCACATGAGTGCCGTCGCTCTATGGAGTGTTATTCTTCAATATCTTTTTAGTCATATTTTCGAAGGGTTCTTCTCTGAAAGCATTACCCGGTTCGGTGGTCTGTAGGTAACCTCATGTGTGCCGCCTCTTTACGAAGTATATACTGCACGTCTGTAAGGTTCTTCTCTAAGAGAGTTACCTTGTCCGGTGGTCCATGGGTAACCTTATGAGTGTCGCCTCTTTATGGAGTGTTATTCTTCAATATCTTCAGTCGTATCTTCGTAAGGTTCTCCTCTGAAAATGTTACCTGGTCCAGTGGTCTGTGGGTAACCTCATAAGTGTCGTCCACCTATAAAGTATATACTATATGTCCGTAGGGTTCTCCTATGAAAGCATTACCCTGTCCGGTGGTCTATGGGTAACCTCACGAGTGCCATCCCCGTACAGAGTTTTATTCTTCAATATATTCTAAGTCTTATCTTCGTAAGGTTCTCCTCTGAGAGTGTTGCTCAGTCCGGTGGTCTGTGTGTAGCTTCATGAGTGCCGCCTCCTACTAAGTATTTGCTGCACGTCCATAGGATTCTCCTCTGAGAGCATTACCCTGTTCAGTGGTCTATGGATAATCTCATTAGTGCTACCCCCCTGCAGAGTGTTATTCTTCAATATCTTCAGTCGTATCTTCGTAAGGTTCTTCTATGAGAGCATTACTCGGTCTGGTGGTTTATGGGTAACCTCATGAATGTTGCCCCTTACAAAGTATACGTTGTACGTCTGTAAGGTTCTTCTTTGAGAGCTTTACCCTCTCCGGTGGTCTGTAGGTAACCTCATGAGTAGCGCCCTATTTATGCTTAAAATATAATGCGTCAATCGCAGCATAGATTGAGGTGTTGATCCCATGAGAAAGCTTTTAGGAAAATAGGTTAGTGAAATAAAAATATTAAAACAGTAATAAATGAAAAAATTAACTAATTAATTTATATGGATGAGATAAAATTGTATATGAATTAAGAGAGAAGTCTTATGATGATGTAAGTAAAGCTTTAAGAATTACTATTCTACTTCATAAATCTATTCTATATTTTGATTCAATGTTTATAACTCAATTAAAAATTTTACATCTCAAACAATCAATCAGAAGATATGTAAAATATGGCACATTTGGTTATACATGTATTTAATATAACTATACTCTTTGCAAATATTATCACAAAGCATGTTTATCTATACAAGTTATCTAAATCAACAATATATTATTTTAACAATATTGTAGTAAAAGATTAACTTGTAAAATAATGTAATCAATAACAATTATAATTCAACAAAGAATCACATAAAAAAAGCATAACTAAAAATATATGAAACATGAGAATTATAACATCCGAAATATAAAAAAATAATAGATAAGAGTTTAGACACAAGCAAATTTACAAACATTTGTAACTCTTGACAAAAAATCACAGTTTAGAAATAAATTTATTACACATACAAGTTCATCTCTAATATTGCCAATAACTCTAACCTAGCTTACAATGTATGTTAAAGAGAAAATATATGAGAGAATTGTAAAGTATTAAAAAAATATCGATTAGTTTTCTAAGGGTGTCATTATATAGGCAATGATTAGAAACATATTTAGTGTAACTTCGATCTTTAATAATTTAGGCCACCCACTCATTCACCTAATCACTGTACATTTTTTACAATATAAATTATTGATGTACCCATTTTGATCGACATAAAAGTTGTAGTATTTTGTCTCTTTTTTTTCATAGCCATAAGTTTATGCAATTTGGATGAGAATTCAATGAGATATGGACAAAATATTAAAGATACGTCAGATTTCAGCCAACAATCCTTTTATCAATTTACAATACAATTTAACTTATGATAATGACTGTTTTAGACTTTACTATCAATATAAGAGTTGTTGATAATTGAGTTAGTATTTCTTAACTTTAAGAATCATACTGAGTGGGTAGGTATTTTGTGAAATACGGTTTAAATACTTGAGGTGGGTCAAGCTAAGCAGAAGTTGTAATTCGGTTTTGTTGTATCCCAAATTTGATCTATAAAATGTTGGATTTGACTTTTTAACTGTTCTTCAAATTTGTGTAAGATTGAGTTATGTTACTTTTGGTTTAAAAAAAAAATTATTTCGATTTTTACATTGAAAGTTACGTCTATTATATTAAACCTGTGCAAATAATATTCATTAATCATAATTTAAGGATAATACTTTATTTCAAATTTAAAAATGTTAAAATTAGTGATATTAAATGTTGACCGAATTTCTTAATAAATATGTATTTTATTGTGCCTATCATAGGTCCCAATCAGCTTATTACTAATCTCTAACAATTCAAACGTAAATAGAATATGCAAAATTGCCTAAGCATTTCAAATAAAAAAATCAATTTTAAATCATTATTGTTATCATGGTTTGTTCAATCATAACTTTTAAAATTATGTATGTGCGAACTAAACCGTAACCTTCTTACTATAAACTACAATATATATATATATATATATATAGTCTTAATACTTTCTCTAAGTAAAAATTACAATTCTATATCCTCACAAATATATAATTATTTAAAAAATTAAGACTTCTCTCGTAAAGTTGAAAAAAAGTTAACATTTGTATTATAAAATATTGCTGTGTGAAGTATGTTTAATATTATTTTATTAAAAATCTTATTAATAAAACTTTAATGAAATAAAACATAATAAAAAAAAAGAATATCTTAAAATATTGTGATTCTTTAGATTAAATGATTATTTTAAAATAATATTTATTAATTTAATAGTTTATTGAGTCAGCTATACTAATATTCTAAACTGAATTTTCAAATATGACATTAGTAAAAATTTAATAAATATATCCATAAAATTGTCAAAGAACGCTTATTAAAATTTGTTTAATATTAATCTTTCTACTTTGGTAAGTCTTGAGTCTAAGAAAATTTAAAAAAAATATAATTTGTTATATTTATTATATTCGCGTCCAACTTAACCAATCCAACACTAGTTTTTTCGTATTTGTTTAACCATCAGCCGCTGCTCCGCCTTCGTCCGCCCACTCCCCCTCCTTCATCCTGTATTTGAGTAAATACTTTGCACTGCCGGATCCACCGCGGGTAGCGGCGGTGGTTATGTTTGTTGGGTGGCAATGAAATTGGTGGAGATTACAGAAACAGATGATTTTATAAGATGAGTTTGTGATAGTTTGATGTTTTTGATGAGACAATTTAGGTTTGCGTTTAAAGACTTTGAGTTGTAAACAAGTTATTGGGCGAGCGTCGCGAGCCGATGGAGATGGAGTCAGAAAGATGAAGAAGAACAACAGTATGATTTCTGAACAAGAGAAGACGGGTTGGACTTGGGAATTAGGTTTTGAGTCTTTAGACATTTACTTTGTAATTTTTTTTTAATTATTTGGATTTAAAAATAAATAAATACAATCTAAAAGGAGAAGAATTGAGACTTTAGTGGTGAAATCCTGAACGAGGAGAAGACAGAAGGGATGTCTTAAACGGTGACGTCTTGTAAGAGAGAATATATATTATTTTATTTTAATATTAATTTATTATTTAAATATTAAAATAAATTTATTACTCTTATCTCATTAATTTTGACAAAAAAATTTCGAACGGTTGAACGTCGATGATATTTTTTTATACATTTGAATATTATTAATGAAATTTAAAATTTGTGAATATTTTTATAATTAAATTTTATTTTAAAAGTAGTTACGATAATAACTCAAATAATAATAATTAAGAGACATAATTTTTAATATATAATAATAAAAAAAATATAACCTTTTATATTTTAATAATTTTGAGAATGTATAATTTTTTATATTTTAGTTATAATTAAGAATAAGAGGCATGGTCTTACATATGTCGATAATAATAAAAAAATATAATTTTTATAATTTTGATAATAATTATAAAGTATGATATTTTATATGAATAAGTAATTAAAATAAAAAAAAACTTTGATATATATATTTTAATTTAAAATTATAATGCCAAACTTTAAATTTTTTATTAATGAAATCAATTATTAAAATTTTAAATTTTAACTTATTATTTTGTTTTACAACTCGAAGCTTGTAGATGTAATATTCAAATTTAAAAAAATAAAAATAGGCATAATATCAAATATTATAAATATAAACACAAGATCTAAATAAATAACAATCATAAAGTACACTCATAACTGTAAGAATAATAACATGACACACAATAAATATAAGTATAATGAAAATAAAAATTACATATACATAAAATAAAATAATTCAAGAATTTAACATAAAATTTAAAAATTTAACCTATCAACAAATGATAACGTGTTATAAATAAGTAATATAAAATAAAATTTAAAGGCAATATTAGAGCACTTCTAAAATATATATTTTGATTATGTAAAATTTTCGATATATATATATGTTATTTTAAATCAAATACATCCTATATTATTATAAATACATTTCAATCTATTTTTTTTTTGGGCACAATGCCCAGTACATGTTTCACTGCCTATGACTGCCCGCGATAAAACGATGTCGTTATAGTTTCGTTAGAATACAAAATTTCAGTTAGTCAGGTTGTTGGAGCGTTTTGGAGAAACCATGTGGAGGGGGTGTTGTCTGAGTGATTCGCAACCAAGACCATTACCATTACCAAGGCCAGTACCAGTATCAGTATCTCCGGCCTTCAAACCCAACCTTTGCTCCGTTTCAATTTCACCGGTTCCAACGGTTCGAAGGACAAGAAGAAAAAGAAGAAGGACCGGATCATCAATTTCATATTCAAACTCCAATGATGCCCTTATTACTACCCTCAGCCGCCCGCAATCTTCATCCTCATCGCTCCGCCTAGTATCTTCTTCATCAGCTGCGACCACGCCCGTCGTCAAAAACCCTCCTGAATTGGCCCTTCTCTCTCTTCTCTTCGTCCTCTCCACTGTAATTTCCTAATTAGATATGCAATCCTTGCCTCTATTAACATTCATCAATTTCACTTTTCTTTTTGGTTTTTTCGCCTTGCAGGCAATTGGAACAATAAGTTAATTTTATCCATTTCTTTTAATTATTTCTATGCAATTCAATTTCCATTTCCAAGCTTTTATGCGAAATTCCTTTCCAGGCTTTCAAGAAATTGGGTGTCTCAGTAGACAAATTGTCGGAGATAGTTTCTGAAGAGGCAACTCTCTGGATTGGAGATTAACGAATTGATTCAACAACTCAGCAATCTCAGGTATTGGTATTCAATTTCTTTTTTTGACCTTTAAATTTCAGTGGCCGTCTTCTTTTTCTTTTTTTGCAACTTGGAACTTACAATTCGTGATTAATTTCTATATTTTGTGAAGGCAAAAGATTTCCGGTAATCAGAATCCCGGTTCTTCAGCTAGCAGGAATTATCCCATCATTGATTAACTCAAATTCAATTCACTGGGTTGGTTGGGAGATGTTTATGGTTTTTAGTTTTCTATATTGTGAATGTTTTGTTATATGTCATTTAGCAATATCTATTTGCTTGCTTATGCTCTACATATATTCCTTTAAATAGCATGTACTTTGTGTTAAAACGATCAAACAATCACCCAAGCAGCAATAAAATTTTGTAGTCAGGCTGTGCTTGATTTGCAATTTTGAGAATTACAATTGTGTTTTCCAAACTAGGAGACTGGGAATTCTTTTGAGGAAAGTGTGCCTGTGTTGGCCACTAGGGCAGGTGATATAACCCCCTTGAGTGTGTTGTGATGATTGCTGCTTCATCTCTGATCCCTTGAACATACTGGGATGTGTTGTTTTAGTTTCTTAAGTTAGTTGGGGTGTTAAGACATCAGGAGCATTATTGTACTCATCACAGACTAGTTAAATAAGCGCATCAAGTGTGCAATTCTGCATCAACTTTCACTGAGTGAGTAGGTTCTAAACTATGAATGATAGCAAAATTAGTTCTTCAAGTGTCAAAGGTGGGAAGTAGGAGTTGGTAGGTGCACTTGGTTCCAGTTCTATTCATTAGCTATATATAAACACAATTAACTGCTTTTTGATTTTTAGCTAGAGTCCTGACCTTCATTATTACAAATAATGGAGAATGCAGATGGAATTGTGGTTGTGATTGTGGAAGAGTGGTTCTGGAAAGAGTTGACCCATAATGTGAGGCTTGTGGTTGTACTGAAAATATTTAGCAAAACTGGTGGTGATAAGCATTGACCAAATATGCTGTCTTCTATTCTTCAATACATTACCAACACAAAACAAAAATAGCTGAATTCATGTAACTACGATAGCATTTGGCAAGTCAGGCTTGTGAAGAGTATTACAAAAACAGTCTGCATTCTAAGTGATTGGCATATTATATGCCACAATAATGTACTTAAGTCAATTTTAGACCTTTTTGTCTCTGTGGTATTATTTTGGTGAAGATTAATAGGTGATTGGGCATTTTAAACTGCTATGAGTATGAAAAAGAAAGAGAAGAGGAATCACAATTTGGCATACTTCTTGAGATTGTCTCCGGCTTCTTTGGCATGATCTGGTATAGGCATGTTGGTTAAGAGAGTAACTGTAGATGATGATACCAAGGATTTGATGTCTGAGTTTGAAGGATCAATTTTCCAGAGTCGAACTTCCCATACCTTACGCCAAGTTAAGACTATAAATCTGAATTCAGATAGTAAAAAAGATAAAAGAAGAAGAAGAAAGAAAGAATTGAATTGAGTACCTGAATGGTCTTTCCAAGATTGATGGGAATGGCAACAGCATAGATAAGGTCGCCTAGATCAGCGCGCTTCACATGATTGATGCTAAGTTGGATACCGGCCACTCTTTGAAAACCGGAAGCCATGTGGGCCCCTATGCTGGCGAGTGCCTCAGCAATCAGGGCTGATACCCCGCCGTGTAACACCTTGAATGGCTGTCACCCACACCATCCATATGCTATTATGTTATGTTATCATCCAATAAAACTAGAACTGGAAATGAAAAGGATTTACCTGACAGGACTTTTCAGTTACGCGAAGGTGGCCGGTGATTCTACGAGGGGACAATTCGTCGATCTCAAACCCAACAGAGTGCAACGGCGCATCCAGTGATTCCGCTTTCTTCTTCCCGTTATTATTGTTATTGTTATTATTATCTGATGATGATGATGATTGCTCCATCAAATTTTTTTTCTTCGTTTCTTCCAATACCCACACACAAACACGCTCAGTCAGTCGATATCATATGCTGTGCCTTCTTTTTTTTTTCTCCAAAATGAAATGACTACTAAACGAATGAATGGCTGGTTTCGTGAGGAATATGATAACGATAACGATGATGATGATGATGATGGTGGTGGTGGTAGGAGGATCCTTTTTTTTGGCTTTTGATTGAAAGGGTCGGGTAGGTGGGAGAAGCGAATGTCTTAGACTTGAGCCGGCCGATAGCTGCTATTAGCTAATGTGCCTTGCGACTTCGCTCACCACCCTCCATTCCTAGCTAGCTGGTTCCCACATCAACCTCGTCCTTACGTTATCTGAATAAAAATTGGAATTTATGATGTTCTCAACAACCAATTTTTATTTACAAATCAAACTCCGTTGCATTTGGAATTATGGATGTTAATTTATTATTATTCTTTTTTTTTAAAAAAGGAATTTTGGACGTTGAAAATGATAAATGTTAGTTTGGTACTCGCCCAACCACAAGGTTAGGTTAGGTTAGGTTGGGCGTGTCAACCTTATCGAGGAATCTTTATTTATTTTGAAGGAGAGGAATCTTTATTTTTAAAAGGAATTAATTATGAGTATGACCCCCCCGATTTTAATAGTGTGTGTTTGACTTCGAGCCATATCATTAAGAATAAAGATTAGTTTATTAAATAACGTTATTTACTCATTTAAATTTGCTTAATTTTTATTGGACCTTTTTATCATATTTGGCTCATCACTCATGGGCTCCATTTAGCACGCATACCCAATAATTCAAGGAATCTCACATCTTATGTTATGTGACAATTTTTTTATTTATTAAAATTGAAGATCCAAATTTTACGGACTTTCATATAAAATTAAAACTTCGTCTTATTCTAAAATTATTTGTCATGAGTTGTGCCCTTTTTGTTAATCTAAAAAATTTATACTAACTTTTTAGATGATTAAGATTTTTGAGATGCATTATAAAAGTTTTATTTTAAATTGGATTTTTATAAATATTATTCTTTTTGAAGTATGAATTTTTTTTTTAATATTTAAGAGAGGTTTATAGTCTTAAAGATCAGCCAGCCTAACGTAAAAAGAAAAATTGAGTGTGACTATTCACCATCACCGCTCCTCTTAGTCGATTTACATATTGAGCCTCTCGCTATCAAATCTATGTCTATATTTTTACTCTTTATGATTTTTTAGAAATATCATGGACTGTCACATTAAGCTCATGTCCATCGTACAATACCCAGTCAAGTATGCTCTGTCTATATTCTCTCAAATAGAGGTACCAGTATTTTAGTATTCTTTGAAATCGGGCAATGGCCTTTTGTATGACTTCATGGATGATAACTCCAGCCTTTTGTTGCTCAGCTAAGCACTATGCTTGGAACTCGAAAATGCGATTAACTCATGATGAGGGTTGACGTCATCGAGAGTTAGCTAGTATTTTTTCTCTATGTTGTCTGGTCGCAATGATTGGGCTCGTCTTCGCAAAGGAGTTTTTGCCTCGTCCATGAAGGAGTCTGGTTCATGAACTTCTGTTTGTGGTCTTGATGCCTGTGGGTCTGAGGGTGTGGTGTTCATGTATTGGGGTGAAATCAGGGAGGTCGTTGACTCAGAGATAGATTCAGGTTCTGAGGCTGTTTGTGGTGTTGACGTCTTGGTGAAGGTAAATAATTGATTCCTGATGGCTGAAGGAAAAATGAATGTCATAGGGTTCGGGTTCCGATAAAATTCTGGGGGTGGGGTTGGTAAGGTTTTAAAGATGGGTTCTGTAATTGTGTCCAAGGTTGAGGCCGTGAATGTAGTGGATGGCTCAGAGGCATACTTCTTCTTTTTGTCATTCTTTTTTGGGATAAGTGTAGAACTGTCACCAAAGATGGAAGGAGGCTTGGTACATGGTAGAGGTTGTGATGCCTTGGGCAGGATGTCTACTGGCCACCACAGCTGGAAGATGTCTTGTTCGAGGCTTCGTAGTTGCGTTTTCAAATGATTGATTTTCTTTTCCTGCTCTTGAAAGGGGAGATCGTGTTGAACCAGATCTAGCACGTGTTCGTGCAGCATTTTAATTTCAAGTTTGAGTTTGTCTATCAACATATGGTGGGTCGTGAAGCCATTGTCAATTTTGGCTTCTATCATTGTCTGTGATTCTTCAATTATTTTAAGAGCATTATTTTGGGCTACAGTATTCTGTGACTGCTAGTTGAGAATTGCATTCGTAGGACTTGTCTGTTCAAAATTGTCGTTTGCCTGTCTAGTGTTTGGTTGTTTTACTTTTTATTGCTGGACAGTGTTCTCTTCAAGGTTGTGTTGGGGGGTTAAGGGAGAAAAGTCTGTAGGCGAGAACATACAGATTTGTGGAATAGGTTTTAAGGGATTTGGGATTTGAGGTTTCAGTTTGCATGTTGGTGGTTGTATGTTCTTTCTGTGTGGTTTACAGTTTAGAAGAGGGTTGTGATGTGAGGCAGAGTATGTGACATTATAATCAAAATTTTCAGACGGCTGTCCTAGGAGTCCGACATCTGGATCGCCATTATGATATCTTTTCTCGAGTGTTAGAAAATGATTAATAACAGTTAAAAAAAGACTTTTGTTAGATAACAATTTTGTTCATTTCTTTTTATACACAGAGAGAATGATTTAGTGAGCTATATAGTTTATTATATAGTGAATTTTTGAACACTGTGGTAAAATTCTGTAACATATTATAAATTGTGCAAAAATTATAAAAAATTATGAATTTATTAGACAATAACATGTGATAGTATTGCTTACTATATAATGAACTACATAACCCACTAAATCATATATATTTATATAATTTTGTTCTAATAGATTATATAACTAATTATATAATTTGAACATATGAGATATATTGTTGCGGATATCAAGTCATGCACTTCAATTTGACACCCCTATGGCATCAACTAAGCCACAACCTTGATACCCCTTTTACTCTATGCATAGCGGAAAACCATACCATAAGAAAGAACATATAAGATTAACACACCAATAAAAATAAAGAAAACAAACCAATCAACAAAACACAAGATATACGTGGTTCAGCCAAAAATTGCCTACGTCTACAGAGAATCCATGATCCAACTTCTTACTATTAAAATAGATTACTAAGTATCTTCTTACATCATCAATGATCCTACAAGACCCCTTAGTATCTCCCATAGGGACCTCTAAATATCTACCATTGATCACTATGACTCCCTAAGACCTCTTAGTATCTCCTCATAAGAGATTTTTATAAGAAACACAAGAATAACCCGGGCATCTAAGCCAAAAAGATCTATGGTGTTTCTCTTTTATTCACTCAAAGAACCTAAAGAAGAAAACACCCCCAAAGGTTACACCCTAGTGCACCACGCACTTAGTGCCTACCTAGCTCCTCTATTATCTCTTATGGTTACATCTTGAAACCTTAGATGCTTAATCTTAAACAAGAGTTTACAAGTATTTATATATGATATATTTTGTGCCTACTAACCCTATTCCTTATTGGAGTAAGAGTCTACTTATTTTAGAAGTCCAAAACTTCCCAAAACTTGAAATCTCGAACCAAAACGAACTTTTCCACGCATTCTGGCGCCGCGGCGCTGGCCCTTCTCTCATTCATTGCCACGACGCTGTGCTTCTGTGTTGAGCACCACGACGCTCAGCCATGGGCGCCACGGCACTGGTTAGCTCCCTGCAATTTCTTCGTTTCCTTTGCATCTTCGAGTCCCGTTTCACTTCCCCCTTCGTGTCCCACACGTCTTAGACTTCTCCATACGTGTTCCACACATTTTAGACTTCTTGTGACTCTCCACTTTGGTATTCATCTCAATTCTTGTCCAACCAAGATTGTTGAATCACTAATTTTCTAACCTATATAATTATATTTTTATAAAGAGAGTTTTATTTTAGTTGATTATGTAAATCACCATAAAGTAAGTACTTGAACATGTGATAAAATTTTATAGCACATTGTGAATTATGTAGAAATTGTGAATTATGCAGAAATTGTGAATTATCTAAACAATATACGTGGCAATGTTTCTCACTATATAATGACCTACGTGGCTTACTAAATTATTGTTCTATACATATATAAAATAATTTTATTATAATTAATAAAAAAAAGTTACAGTTGTTGATTATCGTTCTCGCGTTGTTGACAATATTGGTTAGGATATATCCATTCATTAAAGACATCATTGACCTCAAAATTTTACAATTTATAAATAATAGTGTTGGTCTAGCCATATAAGGGATGGAGAAGACAAAAATGGAACAGTTAAAGGTAATTGCCATTATCGCACTACCTTCCAATAGGGTACGTGGAGTGCATTACCCCCTCCATCAGCTAGATCGCTAAGTGGCAACTATAATGATGGTGATAGTACATCTCCAAGTGTTACCATTTAACGATAATGTTATAATGGCTGCTATTCTTCTTTTCACTTTTAGCACTCTTCCCACGCTCTGCTAATAAAAATAACTCAACCGTCGTGTAAATCACAAATCTATATAAAAGTTTGAGTTTGGTGATATCAATACGAGTTAATTCGAGCACAGTCATTGTTGATGTCACCGATGGCCCGTTACTCACTTTTTTTAAATTTTATTTTATTTAATTATGTTCATTTTTTATTAAAATAAAAAATAAGTGAATATATTATGTGTTATTAAATATAAGTAAATTTTATTTAAATGTGTAAATAAGTCATTTAACTATTATAAGAGTATAAATCTGAATTAACAAAAACCATTTTTTTAGTAAATAGTCACATTCTTTAAACTTTAGAGGTTCAAATATTATTTTTTACTCATCGTTTTCTTCACCAAAGGTAGGTAATAATTCAAAATAAAAAAGTCACTGAATTAGGTATAATTATGTATGGAAATTTAAAGAAACAGTACTTTAATTTAGTTTAGAGAGACAACAACTAGACGTCTGTTCATACATGGAGGATTACCTAAATTTTTATTTTCTAAATTTATTTATGCATTCTACAATAAGTTGACACATTACAAAATTTGCTTCACAATATTTCATTAATATTTGTATTAATACTATTATTGGTCGACCTAGATCGTATCGGGGCCGCAATAGATACAGGGAGATTGTTCTTCTGATTAAGTTTCAAAAGAAGATGATAAAATAAATTGTCACTACACCAACAAAATGTTATAATAGTGATGATTTAAGAGCCGAAAAGATAGATATGATTCCATAAATATGGCATGATTAAGAGAAACTTCTACTAGATAATAAAAATTAAAAACCTTATGCATCATGCATGGCCGTGGCTACTGCCAAACTCTGGTTTTGATCTTTTAAAAAAAAAAATTAATTATGTGCCTAGAAAAGTTAGACAGCTTGAATGCACTGCTGGGAAAGAAGGGCCGTGGGGACTTTCTTCGAAATCCCTTCCTTGGTTACTTAACAGCCAATGCCATCCCCCCATTAAAGCAACTTAATTTCAACACTCTACGTGTATATATATATATGTTATAGCTTTATTTTTTGCTTAGCTTTTGTGAATTGAATTTTCTTTCTTTATGATCAGCTTTTGCTTTTCGAAAACAAATTCCCAAGTACAAAGGGCAACACTCAACAGCTACTTAGCGGTGCAGCCCCCACTACCAATCATATATATAATGGTTCGTATATATGTTAATATATATGGAATAAAGAGTACCGGTTGCAAGCTGTAGTCCTCTTCGTTTGTTCAAAAGAAATGAAAAGAGATTTCTTCAAATCTTATGTTATGCTGCATGCACATATTACAATATATAGCTGCTGCTATGGCCGATCCTTAATTATTATATCAAACACTTTATCTCTTAGATTCATTATCCTTCATCACTAAGTAAAAGTTTACACATATTTCATGCATAACACAACCACACCAAGAAGAAGAACCTCTAGTACTAAAACAAGTATGCTTTGCTTTCTTAACTATATACGAGTGTAATTAATTAAGGATATACAAGACTTGAGTCATAAGATATTAACAATTAATTAATGTAATTAAGCTGCAATTTCTTTACAGGCCATACATGTTACTGCATTATATTTGTAGTAAATGATTCGATCTCAAATTATAATAACTCACCTCCACTCCTTACCTTCTAAGAACAAAAAGAAAGCAAAACAATGGCCTAACCCTAGCTCACACAGAGAGAAAAGGAGAGAAAGGACTAAAGGAAAAAGATTCATATTATAATGTATTGTTATTATTTACTGGGAGTACAAAAAGCAATCTAGTTCCGTAGGCATTATTTTAACGAGTTAGAGGGGGGGATCTTTTGAGCTTAGGGCAAAGGAAAATGAGTAGCAGGCACCAGGCAGCAGCTAGTTAGAAAAAGTAATGGCGTTACTATTCCACTAAAGTGAAACTCTATTTGGGTCAATTCAAAAGTAGAGGACCATAACACTTATGCCTTTTCTCCAAGTTATACAACCATGTTATTAATTCTCAACGGGTCTTATCAATGAATCTTGACCGTCCAATTATTGTAAAAATGCCTCCCGCCAGCCAGTAGTGCTCGGTGCAGGTGATTCCTTGGCTTAGCTTCCCCTATAAATATACCCAGATATTTCACGCTAGTTTGCATACTGAAAGTAAGCGACTACTGCACTCCCCTACCCATCATATCAAGCCCTCCAATAACATACACGCACCTTAGTTTAGTTGTTAAGAAAGCAAGAGTGTAATATGGTAGGATACAGAAGACAAAGGAAGTCATCTTTTTGCTTCTCAATCTTCAGCATATTCAAGGGCTGCTGCTCGAACGGAGGGGATGACATGAGTGAGGATGGGTATTACGTGAGGAGGATATGTCCAAGTGATGAAGATGGCAGATTCTCAATCGCTGAACCGGGTATTGACCGCAAAGCTTCAGCTTTCATTGCCAGATTCTATGAAAGTCGTGTCTCCGTTGCGCTTTAATAATAATTAAGCTGCTGCTGCTGCTTCAATTATTATCATATATTTTCCCTATTCTTCCACTCCTTTTGTTATGTTCCTCTCTTTCTTGTAATTGAGCTGATGTGACCAGAATTCCGAAATTGTAGGCTGTTATAATAATGAGATCAATAATTAATGTAAAATTAGTTCTTTCACATATATTTATTTACATTCTATTGTTGGCTTTCTTGATCATTCTCTTAGTTCTAGCAGCTATGGTAAGTTCTTCAAGGAAATTAAAATCTGCTTGGTGTAAATTGTAATGTTGAACAAGAAAATGCATGGCCCAAATGTTAAATTACAGGCTAGTTCAATGATTAGCTAGCTAGGCTAGCTGACCATATGTACTCTTTGATGTTGCTCCACAATATAGCTCCTACTGCCATTTAATTTTTTGATCTCTTTACATAGCAGACTTAATACAGTTATAGTGTGTAAGAGAGACGGTCGAAAAACGAAGAGATTACAGAGCATGCATGTAGGGCAAAGTGTAAGACACGACAGCCAAAGCATCACTAACAACAGGCTGTTAATGGTTTCCTTTTCTTTTCTGAAAAGAAAATGATTGCCGTACATATGATGTACGTTTGTACATAACCCTAGTTTCCTTTGGCATTTTTCTGGATCACGTCTTTCCCAATTTGGGCATCATATTTCATTTTCTAATTACTCTCTGCACACAAAATCAAGAAATTTTTTGAGAGCATTCTCTACTGCCTATATATGTTTCCATGAATTTTCATGAATATATACATAGCACTGACGATTTATTATCAATGGAATAAGTGATCGATATGAAATTACTTGCATTTATATATATATATATATATATATCATATATTATGTGTAATTAGTTTTCGTTTGTACAAACTGAAACTTACTTATCACGAACAGTACTCTCAAAGCATGGAGAATGGGTATCAAAATCACCATTTTGTAAACTATTTGGCAATTATTGATTAATATGGAGAAGATTCCATGCATGATATCATTGTACGAGAGAATTTGCTCGTCAATCTTGTTCGCGAATAAGCATTGATAAGCAAGATAGGATCCTTGAAAGTTACTTGTTCGTTTCACGTAATTAATTTGTTCGAGTGCCAGCTACATGAATTAATTCCGTATTCCACTTCCTGGTGTGTATTATACGTACCTATCCATAAATATACATATGAATACTCCACACTATACATACTATCATACTTACATATATTATCATATTTGGTATATGTTTAGATGAAGAGAAAGTTTAGAGAACTCCCTTAATTAGATGAATATTTATCAATAATTGCGTGAGTCATAAACCACTGAAGCTTTGGGAAGTAATAGGGTGTGGTGTTTAGCAGATTCCAAAATTATGTCATTAGCTAATTGAGAAGGAATAATAACAGTGAAAAGGGTTTGTTATCACAGGGATTAGAATGGTAAAAGGAACCCAATGCTTATTGGTATCCAACTCATGGCTATAGCTAGCCCAGACTAATTAAGCAAATTAAATTAACACCCTTTCAAAGTGACCCTAATTAGAAAGATAAGGACTATATATACATTGTGGTGAAAGATGCATCACTCAAGCTTAATTGAGAAGGTAGAACCCCCCTTTCTCTCTCTTTCTCTCTCTCTCTCTCTATATATATATATATATTTATTTATTTATTTATGAACTCATCAATTTAAGCTAAGGTTTCTCTTACTCATATATATAAGACTTAAGTGAAACTATCAATGTCACTAAGCATATGCCAGGCTAAAAGTAACTCTTTTGTTTAAGGTTCTGTGCTTTTTGTGTAGCTACTTGGAAGGAGGTCCATTAGATTAGAACGTAAATCAAACTTTTTTTCCTTCACTCATTAGGTACCTAATTTTAGTCCTTTCTTGGTGGGTTCTTCTTCATTTGCGCCCAACAACATGTATCTTTTTTACTTTATAAATTTTATCCGGCCAACAAATTTCACTGCACGGCCATTCACCTAACTCACTTTCCTTATTCATCGGTTGCTATAAAGAAAATAAAAAAAAAAACTAAACTCTACCTGAAAATTATATATAGTAAATTGTGAATGTCAAATGGTCTGTACATAAGGTTAACTTTCTTTTTAACACAAATAGTTGAATTTATTGATAAAAGAAGCTGATGGTACACTTCATATAAAAGTCCTTTGTTACTTTTAAATTTTAGAAGTTGCATCAAGTTTATATATAAAGTAGTGTTAGATTTACAAAATTAAATTTATATATATATAATAGTTTTAATTAAAAGAAACAGGAAAAAAAACTAATTTCGTTATTAATTTAATTGATATATATCAACTTAATTTATTTATTTATAAATACTTGATTAGTCCTTGTAAAGATGAAAATGCTTATAATTTAGGGATGAAAATGACCAAAAAAAAAAGAAGTAATAAAGTCCTTAAAAGGATTAGCTGTGTATTTATAAAAAAAATAAAAATTAAGTTTGATATATACCAATTAAACTAAAGAAGAAACTGATATTTTTCCAAAAAAATAATATATGTAAAATGTATTAGTATATATTCCCTCTCTCAAGATTTTTTAATCTGTGTATTCTTTTTCAATTGTTGAAAAAAAATCCTTCCATCGTGATGAAATTGAATGAGTTCTAATAAAGATCGATGTTAAACAAACTTAGAGGACTTGTATGTTTATAGTTATTTAGGAATCTTTAATTTACAGGCGCTGATAATATTCTCTAGCACTACTAATTAATTTAATTTGGCTTGAGAGGCTTGAGGTCACGAGAGAGCCAATGCCCAAACCCAATAGTCATCGGTCAAGGCATATTAATTAAATTACATTAACTATAAACAATCTCTGAAGATTCTTCAATTGAATCCAGTCTAATTAAGTTTCAAAAACCCTTCCAAGAGTTGAAGAGAATTCAGTCAAGTGACCTTTCTAGCTAGTTTCTATTCCATGTCTCCAAAAGAACATCGAATCGACACGACCATCTTAAATCTTAATGTGTGGCATGTTTCTCGTGGCATATAATTTATACACATCACTATCATCTTTACAAATTAATTAGTTCTCCACAGTGGGGATATAGAGTTAGGATATATATAGAAAATGAGTAAAGGCCTATATCCAAATTGGCTGATGATAATCAATCTTATCACTTGTAGCTTTTGCCAAAAGATTCCAACTTAATTGGCTAATGATGATCATAAGATTAATTAAGTAATTAGTAATGAATAATTAATACACATAAATTACTGCTATCACATATAACACAAACAATTGCTTTGAACCTCTTAACAAGCTGAGCATGGGTTGGCTGAGCCCCCCAAGGTCTCACATTCTCACCTGGGTTCGACCCCCCCTCCCCCCCAAGTGGTGCGGAAATGCTAAAAAATATTGTAATCCCCTCATTCAAAAAAAAAAAAAAAAAACCTCTTAACAAGCTAGTCTTTTCAAGTGTGAAAGTTGTCTCATAGTGGATTTATTAGTTGGGACACACTAATATTGTTAAAAGATTCTTGCCTAATGCCTACTACTTCACTTAGAGATTATTATGGGCTTAATCATCTGCTAGTAGATAGAATATGCACATTATTTGGAGGAATTAAATTCTGTGTGTGTATGTATGTATATATAATATAATAATTTTTGAATGTAGATTCTTATGAAAAAATCTTTAAAAAAAAAAACTTATTTTAATGATAAATCTATTTTATTTAAAAGTGAGTACGGTTTGGTTTGATTTATTTTTTGTTAGAACAGAACCAGACTAGTTATATTTGTTTTTGTTAAAAAGAGGGACAAAAAAATCGAATGTGGTAGAGAAAACCAAACCGGTTTCTTCTAATTCGGTTTGGTTTTATTTTTTCGGTCTTGAGTTCAAGATGTGAGCTTTTTTGAGGATTTTTTTTTTAAATTTTAAATTGTAAACTTTTTAATTTCTTTGTCAAAAAAAATTTATTGGGTTATTTTTAGACATAATTCTTGAGCATATTTTATATTAACATAATTATAATTTACTTAATTTGAGAGAAATACAAAATTTTTATTTTATTAATAATATACTAATTTCTTACGATATCTATAAAAATAAATTTTTTTTATTTAATAAAAATAAAAATATTCATCAAAATAAAATTATCCATAAAAATAAAAAACCAACTAAAAAAATTATCCATAAAAATAAAAAACCAACTAAAAAAATTATCCACAAAAATAAAGTTTAGTTTTTTTTCAATTTTGTTATCATTTAAGAAAAATCGACTAGTTTAATTGGTTTTGGTTTGATTTTTTATAAATAATAATCGACTGAATTTTTTTAATAAAATAATTTAATTGAATCGACAGATTTAATTTGGTTCAATTTTTATTTTATTTTATTTGTCCATTCTTAATTTATTTAGTATTTTTTTTTTGTTTTGGTGTATTCTTTCACAATTATATATGATGATAATTTTAAGAGAACTTTTGCCATTAATTGAGCCATAGCAATTCTTTTTTTTTTTTGTTTCACATTTTACTATTCTTTTTGTCATCGCTCTTGTTTATAAACGGGGTTGACGTTTTATTTAGCTGGAGAATAATTTGCCTGTTGTGCTATTTATCGAGGAACTCTTTTCCAAAACAATTGAAGCTTTCCTCAATATATAGATTTGCTTAGTAGTCTTTTTAGCTTGTTGTGTCTAATTTTCCTACCACCCTTTTTTTTTTTTGTTGCACATGTACTCTTATTATTTCTTTTAATAATTTGCCTCATTTTATGAGGCTTTATGAAAGAAAAAAAAAATATAACAACATTAATTAATAGAGTCAAGTTGGAGATTATAAACAAAGAATTATTGAATTTAACTTGTTGATTCATTGTGTTTAAGCAAATTGTAAGAAATTTAATTAAAAATTATTATAATATAATTTGGAGAATAAGTCAGGTGCTTTGAATACGTAGAAAAATAAGACGAACGCAAAAGAAGACGATTGAAGAAAGTGTAACAGTCCAGGGCTGGGCGCTGCAGCGCTAAGAAGTTAGCGTTGGGGCATTGGTAGGGGAAAACTGTTTTCCATTTTATTTAGTTTCCTAATTATTTTAAGTCTCCCAAAAATGACTTTCACAAGTTTAGGGTTAACTTAAGTTGTCATAAAGATTATAA
Source organism: Ailanthus altissimus (assembly GCA_946807835.1). Classification (NCBI taxonomy): domain Eukaryota; kingdom Viridiplantae; phylum Streptophyta; class Magnoliopsida; order Sapindales; family Simaroubaceae; genus Ailanthus; species Ailanthus altissimus. The sequence continues at coordinate 26,369,668 of OX327703.1, read as the reverse complement.
AATGGCTCTTTTTTTTTACTTATAAACATATTTTAGTGATCTGAGTGATAATCACAACAATATTAGTTATTTGTGAGCTTTGTAAGAAAAATCTCTTGTTTACAAGAGAGAATTGTGTTATTTGTGAAGTCATGAGTTCTTTATTGTAAAAAGGCATACTTTGTAAATTTCTTGTGATTCAACAATAAGAGAGTATGATCTTGATCCGTCATGGATGTAGGCAAGTTGTCGAACCATGTAAAATCAGTGTATTTTTTTCTTCTACTTTCTTTCTCTAGGTTTCTTAATTGCTTGGTTGTTGCATTATATACTTTAGAATTTATTATTTGTTTTGTTACTTTCGCTTTAACAAATTGGTATCAGAACTTGGTTTTAAGCAAACATGGCCACACCCAAGTATGAGGTAGAGAAATTCAATGAGACGAATGATTTCAATCTGTGAAAGATGAAAATTAAGACGTTGTTGGTGAACCAATGTTTAGGTTCGGCATTAGAGGAGACTATAACTCCATCTAGTGAAGAAGAGAAGACGCTAAAGTCATCTAAGTCTGAAATAGAAAGAACTGACATTCAAGAAAGAGCTCACAGTATAATTATTCTATCATTAAGCAATAAAGTACTAAGAAAATTAATAGGTAAGACGACAGCAATTGGTCTTTAGAAGAAACTTAACTTTCTTTATATGAAGAAGTCGTTGGCCAATGCATATAAAGAAGAAGCTGTATTAGTTATCTATATTAGAGGGGATGCCGATGAAAGATTATATAAATACCTTCAATAAGATCATTATTGATCTTGAATCTATCAACATAAAGATAGAGGATGAAGATAAGACAATCATCCTGCTGAGTTCACTTCTTAAGAGTTATGAAAGCTTTGTTAATATATTACTCTACGGTAGAGAGAGTTTAATGATGAACGATGTGAAATCATCATTAAACTCAAAGCTATTGGGAAAGTAGATTGAAAGCAATGTAGAAAGTTTATTTGTAATGGGAAGGTCCTCATATAGAGATGGAAGAAAAAAAAGGCTCAAGGTTAAAGTCTAGGACTCCTAGGAAGTGCTATTGCTGCAAGAAAGAGTGGTACTTTATAAAAGACTGTTCGAAGAAGAAAGTACAAGATAAGAAGAAAGTACAAGATAAGAAGAAAGCGGATGCTGCGTTTGCCTATGATGATAGCTACAACATCATAAAGACTCTAGTCGCTACTGATGGTAAGAGTACTGAACAATGAGTTCTTAATTTTGGTTGTACTTTTCACATGTGCCCATAAAAATCTTGGTTTATAAATTTTTAACCCATTAGTAATAGTGAAGTGTTAATGGATAATGACGTTACTTGTCAGATGATAAGAATTAGTAGTATTCAACTTAAGTTGCATGATATGCGCGTAAAAGAGTTGATAGAAGTTAGATATATTCATAACCTCAAGAGGAACTTAATCTCAATAGGGACTTTATATTAGAATGGGTATTTCATCAAGATCGATGAAGGGATTTTAAAAGTATTAAAGAGTTCTATAGTGGTAATGAAAGGTGAGAAACATAAGAGCGTTTACGTGTTAAAATGAGAGGTTGTAAGTGGTTCTACATTATTCTTTATAGATGATGAGAATATGCAAACCAAGTTGTGGAATCTTAGACTAACACACTTAGGTGAGAGAAACCCGAAGGAGTTATTTAATAAAAAGGAATTTTGTGAGATAGGTTCTAACCATTGGATTTTTATGAGCATTATGTGCTTAAAAAAGTACATAGAGTGAGGTTTAGTACTGACGAGCATAAGACTAAAGGAACTTCTGACTACATACACTTGAATCTTTGGGGACCAACTTAGAAAGCTACTCATGGTGGGGCTAGATATTTTCTTAGCTTTATTGATGACTATTCGAGAAATTTTTGGGTCTATGTGTTGAAGAGTAAGGATCAAATACTTGATACGTTCAAGATTTAGGCTCTTGTTGAGAATCAAAATGGCAAAAGGGTTAAGAGGCTAAGAACTAACAATGGCCTTCAATTTTGCAATAAAGAGTTTAATAAATTTTGTGCCAAGCATGGGATAGCAAGACATAGAACTATGAGATTAACACTACAGCAAAATAGCATAGTTGACCATACTTAAAATGGTTAAATGCATGGTTACCAATGTAAAGATGTCCAAGGTATTATGGGGAGAAACTGTGGTAACTACAGCTTATTTGATTAATAGAAATCCTTCATCAATGATAAACTTCAAGATATTAGAAGAGAAATGGTCTGGCCCTCTTAAGTATAACCACTTCAAAATTTTTGATTGCTCTACCTTTGTTCATATTAAGGAAGGAAAATTATAACTTAGAGCTATCAAAGGGGTATTCATTTAGTATCCCGAAGATGTGAAAGGATACAAGGTATGGTGTATAAAGTTGACACCACCAAAAAGTATCATAAGTTGTGACATGACGTTCGATGAGACGACAATGTTAAAAGCCTCTTAAGAAGATGAGAAAGAAGAACCTGTGTCTAAGGAAGACTCAACACCCAAGTCAATAAATATTGAAATAAAGCCTGAGTATAGATCTAACATACTTCCAGATTAGCATTTCAATAAGAGAATCCTTGAAGATGAGTCAAGAACACCGGCGAGTTCCTTTAAGTCCACCTAAAGGAAGACTAGGACTCTTGAGATGGAACTTAAAGAGTACTAGCTAGCTAGAAATATACTAAGGAGAACGATTAACCCGCCAATTAGATATACAAAAGCTAAATTAGTTGCTCATGCTTTTAACTCTACTTACATTCTTGAATTTGATGAGCCTAGAACATATATAAAAGAAGATATTAGTTCTCTTAGGAAGAATAATACCTAGAAGTTAGTGGAGCAATCTTAAAAGAAACTAGTAGGGTGCAAGTGGGTGTATAAGGTTAAGGAGGGGATACCGGGGGTATAACTTACAAGATTCGAGGCCAGGCTAGTTGCACAAAATTTTACTTAAAGAGATGGAGTTGACTTTCATAAAATATTCTCTCCAGTCATCAAGTACACATTCATTAGGGTTTTGTTAGCCATGCCTACAAACCTTAACTTACATCTAAAGTAGATGAATGTAAAGACATTTTTTCTATATGGAGAGCTTGAAGAGGCAATTTACATAGCATAACCGCAAGGGTTTGTACAGCCTGAAAAAGAGGAGCATGCTTGTTTACTGAAGAAGTCATTATATGGGTTAAAGTAATCACATAGACAGTAGTATAAGAGATTTGATGAATTTATGATGGTTTGTGAATTTAATAAGAGCAAGTATGATGAATGCGTATACTTTAAAATCTTGTGCAGTGGGATGATGTATTTACTTCTGTACATTAATGATATGTTAATCATATGTAGAAATATGGAAACAATACAGAAACTCAAGAAGTAGTTGAGTGGTGAGTTTGAGATGAAAGATTTGAGAGCAACAAAGAAGATATTGGGTATAGATGAAAAAAAGGATGTTATTTTTCGGTCATAACAATCATATATACTCAAGATCCTAGAGAGGTTTGGTATGTCCAATGCAAAGGTTGTCTTTACTTTTTTAGCCATGCATTTCAAACTTTCAGCAGTAAAATCACCGACATCCAAATAGGAGAAATTGCAGATGAGTAAAGTACCATATGAAAACTCTGTGGGAAGCATCATATATGCAATAGATTACATAAGACCAGACATAATTATTGGAATTTGTGCTCATGTGCCATCACAATTTTGTATGAATATTGTATTTTTATACTTTATGCAATAAATAAATATTTTATTAAATCGTTAATTATTTTTATAAAGTATGATGCTTACAACATTTCGAACAAAGATCTGAGAATATATTAACAATGATATAGTTGCAAAAAAAAACAAAGTAAAATGTTGCTAGGAAACATCATTGTGTAAGTATATTCTCGAATTATAAGTTCCTGATCTATTCCACTGACGCATGGTCTATCGAATGGAATTGATTAATATAGATCAGTGTATATCTATATCTGAATTATTCAGATGGTTAATCTTTACAAATCATGAACTTAGTTGAAGCTCGTATAGATATATAGGTATTCAGTAAGAACTGGATAAGGAACAAGACTCAATGAAGACCTCTAATGAATATCCCATAAAATCGTCAATTGAGAGTCTTCTTGAGTTAAGTAAAACTTGTGATCCATTGACCTGAGTACCACAATGGGCTTATAAGTGATCTATTATACTTTGATTCTATACATGTTAGAGACTTTTCATAGTCTGACCACTAGGTGTCGCTGGGTATGGTCCAATGTTCATGGAGTTCGAAAAGTGTAAATATGGGATCCGTCAGCTCATATTGGTGAGTTAACTATCCAGATGCTCTAAGATTATATTTCAGAAAGTCTTATGGCCATAAACATTAATCTCGGAAAAGAGTTTCTTATGGATAAATAATATCACAAAGAAGGTTGTTGATATTTTTTTATCAGAATACAAATTGAAGAGATATATTTATAGTTGAGCAATAGGAGACTTGTCGGTGTTGATATATGTCTCCGCTCTTGCATGATATTAATGATAGAGGGATTGTACGAATATAGACTTCAACTTGTATAGTTCAACGCGCCATTTTGTATTATCTATAACGTGTGGGGGGGGGGCATTAGTTATGGACTTACGAAAATATTCCGTGAGACAAAATAGATGTGAACTTAGGGAGTCTTACTATATGAAGTGTACTTGTTGAGCACGTGGGTAGTGTACCGGATATAATTGCTCAATCTGAGAAGTTTTCAAAAAATATAAATTTATTTCAAGATTTCTCGGGGAGTAGTTAAGGTTTAAATGTTAAACTTAAGAAATTGCCAAGTGAGACTTAACACTTTTATGTACCTAATGTATGCCTCAAATTGTGTTAATAATTTGTATTAGTACTAAATTAGACATTGGTGGATATAACTACTATTTAAATAAAATAATTGTTGTTTTACTTAAATTAATACAATCAACTATTTATTTATTTCAGAGTCTCTCGGGGAGTAGTTAAGGTTTAAGTGTTAAACTTAAAATTGTGCCAAGTGAAATTTGACACTTTTATCTACCTAGTGTGTGTCTCAACTAATAATTTGCTGAGTACTAAATAAGGGTATTGGTGGATATAGTTACCATTTATATAAATAATTATTATTTTATTTAAATTAAAATAATCGACTATTTATTTATTTAAAATTTTTAAAAGAGTAATTAAAGTTTAAGTGTTAAATTTAAAATTATGTTAAGTGAGATTTAACACTTTTATTTATCTAGTGTATACTTTAAATTATGTCAGTAATTTATATGGATACTAATTTAAGTATTAATAAATAAAATTATTTTAAAAAAATAAAAAATAATAATAATTATTTTATATTTACAATTCGGTAATATATATAAATTATCAAATGAATTTATTTATTTAATTTATTATAATTTAACCATTTATCATATTTTCATTCTATAAAATAAAAGTAATATAAAGTTGTTACATTTATATTGGTTAAAGCAATTAAAAACGAATCAAATTGAGTTTAATTCAAATTTGCTGGCAGTAAGTGGTGGCAACAATTTATGTTGCAAAGCCACTAATTGCTTGTTAAATAAGCCAGCAAAGCAAACAGCGTACTTAGTAAAAATTGGAGCAACTGTTGGCCATTTTCAAGCCTTGTCGTTCTTGGATAATTGTCAACTAAGTATTTTATGATTGGTTAAATAATAGGGAATGATTGCCTATAAATATGTATGTTGGCCGAGGGTTCAAGATGAAGAAAATTGAATTGCTTTTAGTTTAATATTTTTTTTAGTTAAGTGTTAATTCATATAACAAAAGTAATAAAATATTTCGAAAGATAGAAATAAAAATAAGAATCATATTTTTGAAAAGAAAGGCTATTAATCTAGTTTGAGAAAGTTTATCACGTCTTCAATTAGAATTATTCAAACACACTTTGAAAGTGAGTTCTCTAATCTAATTTTATTAATGTAATGAGATTATTTTAATGTGTATTAATTTCATTGTATTACATATGTGATATGTTATTATTAAATTATTTAAAATACACACATTTACCTATAGCACGACGCACACATATACAACACCCAACAATAACACAGGCTGTGAGTGTGATAAGTATATACATAGCAAATTTAGAAAATGATCATTGGCTTGCAGTGTAATGGATATTAAGAAATTTGAAAAGAACGTCGGATTATGGATTGATGTATAAAAGAGTTAAAGACAATAGTATAATGGTAAGAGGTTACGTTGACTCTGATTATACAGGTGATCTAGACAGAAGAAGATCGTTGACAAATTACGTATTCACCGTATTTAGGTATAGTGTGTGTTGGAGATTAATTTTATAATATATGGTTGCACTATTTACCACAAAGGCAGAGTACATAGCTGTTAGAGAAGCTATTAAGGAGACCGTGTGGTTGAAAGGCATATGTGCTGAGGTAATGGCTACTAAAGATGTGAACACCAGTGTATATTGTGATAACCAGAGTGTCATACGCCTAAGCAAGTATCGAGTGTTTCATGAGAGGTTTAAACACATTGATATACGACTCTATTACATTCGAGAGATTGTCCAAAGTGATGAAGTTAGTCTAATAAAGATAGCGTCGTCTAAAAATCTTACTGATATGTTGACTAAGCTACTGTTCTTGGTTAAGTTCATTATATATAATGACTTAACTGGAGTCACTATTGTGTGAAAGTGACCGAAGATGAGGATATAAGAGATCGAGAATACTTTGTGAATGATTTTAATTTAAGGAGAGAATTTATGAGAAAGTTTATTAAAAATCATTGTAATATAATTTAGGGACAAGTTAAGTGCGTTGGATGTACAGAAGTAAGATGAATGTGAAAGGAGGCGATCAGAGAATGTGTAACAGCCTAGGGCTGGGCATCAGGATGCCAAGATTCAACGTCACGGTGCTCATAAACCAAGACTACAGTGTTACGCTAGGCATGATACAAGCTAATGCCACGGTGCTAGGAAGTCAGTGCCGCGGCACTAGTGCGGAAAAATTGTTTCCCGTTTAGTTTTGTCTCCTAATTATTTCAGGTCTCCCTAAAATAACTTCCACACGTTTATGGTAACCTAGATTGTCCTAAAACTTATAAAATGGACCTTCTTTTGACTTGTAAACATATCTTAGTGATAATTACAACAATTTTAGTTATTTGTGAGTTTTATGATAGAAACTCCTATTTTACAAGAGAGAATTGTATTTTATATGAAGTCTTGAGTTCTTTCTTGTAAAAAGACATACTTTGTAAATGTCTTATGATTCAACAATAAGAGAGTGCAATCTTAATCTGCCGTAAACATAAACAAGTTACGAAACCATGTATATTTTATGTGTATATATTTTTTTTTTTACTTTCTTTTTCTAATTTTCTCAATTACTTAATTGCTATGTTATATATTTTGAGATTTATTACTTGTTTTATTATTTTCGCTTCAACACAAACCAATCCGATCTCTCATCTATCTTAACACTATAACAAATTTAACTTTTACCATAATCTTTCAATTTGGGTTCGATCTTATAACTTGAGCTTGAATTATGTGTTAGTAAACTCAACTTTTAGATCGATGGATTGGCAAATTGATGTGAACCAGATTACAAGGCAAATAAAGGCAAGCATTTTGAAGAAAGAGTGGGCAAGTAGGGGGCCGGGCTTATACAACTTTAAGGGACAAGAAGCACATTGTGTGGACAGCTTTCAGCTCAATTATTTGAGAAGAAAAATAGCAGGACGAGGCTTGTTAATTTATTTGCTTTCTGGAGTACGTAGTAGTTAGCCGTGAAGTCCGTATAATTCTTTTGCACTTGCAATCGCACTTCACTTCACTTGTAATTCAAATCATGTATATGTATCTTTAAATTTGTCATCCTGTGCATGCATGGATGTTGTCCCATGCATTTATTCAATTCCTAGTTGCTACTTCAACATCAACCGCAAACGATTGATTACAATCACTACATCTACAAATTCACTGCTTATTTCTTTTGTGTGAGTAAAAATTTTCTGGTGAAAGAGGAAATAAATCAACCTCCATATAAGAGAAATAATCAATGCTCATGCACCATCAACTTAAGTATTGGAAGCCTATAGCTAATAGAATCATAATGTGAACCAAAGGTGACCCAACTTGGCAGGTTTGCAAATTAAACTAACATATAAATTTCGTCCGTACTTGATCAACCAATAAATGAAGCTGCATATCTTGAAATAATGGAAAACCAGAAAAAAGAAAAGGAGAACAAAAGAATAAAAAGATTAAAGAAAAGGAGGACGATTAAAAAGAAATAAATGAAACAATTTTACACATACATGCATACATATATATATATATATATATATCTATATATATATAATTATTCTACCTCCATTGATGCTTCTTCCCCGTGGTGCAATAATGCATTTATATATATAGCTAGTTTATTAATCAGAAACAAATAATCCATCTGCATGTGAAAACCACTCACATATTTCTTCATATACTCATTACATACATATGAATTTATAAAGATGGTTAAAAACATTTCCGATCAATTCTGAGTTTGATATCATGTGGATGGTAATAATTTTTTTTTATATATAAACAAAGTATCTATGTGGATTGTGGAGACACAAATAATTTAAACAAGCAGGATAATAAGGGGGGATGCACTGTTGCATTTGTATTTACATTTTCCTGGATGACTACATTACTCGAGATGTGTTTGTCTGCAGCATCATGCACTTGATTTGTGATGTGTTTGGATAAAATTTGCTTTTTTGGTAAAGTTAAAGTTAATTAATTAATGTTTAGCTTTAATTTTAATTGGATTACCCTTTTAAAATTATTGTAGACTTGTAGTTTAGGAGTTCAAGGAAAGCAAACCTTGAATACCAGATCCCTTTCCCATAATGTTAGCAATGTGAACCCTCTTATTTATTTATTTGATGATATTGTAATAATAAGAATAATAATATGTTTCTTGGAAGTAAGTGAATTGTTAATGTGCAATTGTCAACCCAATGGTTTACAATCAACGGCACCGTCCATCATAGCTTATCATCAGATTAAGGGTCAAAATGCTGACAGTTAGTTTTTTGACTATGTCTCATATAATTACTGATATAAATAATTGACAGGGAATTTTCTTCTTCTTCAGGGACAATATATTTATATAAATAATAAAGATAAAGAGCGTCTCTCGATACATATAGAAATAGAACATGATTTGGTCCACATCTGGCACATTTGTGTTGATCCTCCATCTTCTTCTTAACAAGAATCACATGTGAATACACATGCCAATTTTCTGTGATAAAACAGGTCTGTTTCTGCCCATCAGTCCATGAGCAATTCATTACAAGTCATGGCCCATAATCTCATATGCAGGGTTTTTACTCATCACCAGCAACCATTAATTTGCTTTGATGATCAAGAGCTCGAGGTCAACAATGGATATATCCATCCACGGAGATATAAATTACATCACATGAAGCATCAGTCAAGTAATTTTAATTTAGATAACTAATGCATGTAAGGAAAGACATAGGACACAAGGCATAGGACAAAGCTATCTGAAAATCTTTGTTTTTGAAACAAAAGTACTGTCTGATGATGATGATGATGATCATTGAGAATTGAGAAATGAGATAGCTTGTTAACGTTTGAAGGGTAAAACATAAATTTAGCAAGTAAATGTATAATGGATATATAAGTCCAAGAGATTTTATTTATGTAGTGTAAGATAACATCATCTCATTATCAACGTGCATGGAATATGGCAAGGTACAGGGATAAAGGAAAGGACCAGACCACCAATGGGCGATGACCTTGCTTATTGGTGAAAAGGAAAGGTGTTTAACTTATTATTATTGGCGTTTATATTTTTAGGACGAGACATTGAAGAAAGTAAAGGCATTCACGTGTAGGGTTCTGTTTGGGAGCGTGCCCCATGTGCTTTGGTACAGTGTAGTCGGCCAAAGGGGCAAAGACCCCCTTTCCTCCATTTGCCATTTGAGATAAGAAAAATAAAAAAATAGAGTGAGTGATGTTCCTCTTCGCTCATCTCACGGATCTTGCTTGCCCATGCCCCCACCCCCTCTCTCTCCCCCCTTATCTTCCTATATATTTACACCCATCTTCTTCAAAGCAAAGCTTAGAGACAAACAAGACGACTACTCTTAGTCACTTGCTGTAATACACTTTGCCCAAATCCATTCGTTTCATTCCATTTCATTCATTCAATACTTTGTACAAAAACAAATATGACTTCTTGGAAGAAAACCATCACATCCCCATTTAGAAAAGCTTGCACTTTCTTCAACCAGCAGCAACCAGCTTCAAGGGATCAGAAGAAGTCCCACCAAGGTACGTATTTATCATAGACACTTCACAATCAAATTATCATATTCTTATTAATATATGTGAGTTATAAATTTGTGCTGGGTTCTAATATTTGTGATATACATGTATTTGTATGCAGAGCAATACGAGAACCGTGTGATGGATCTGCATGGTGAAGTGATGGCATGTGCTTACGAAGATGTTCAAGTAATGTGGTCAATTCTCGACAAGTCCAAGTCTGATGCCTGCAACGTTACCTCTTGATATATAATTTTTATGCCACCACCACCTATCTTTCACATTTTTAAAATTTATGCCTCTCATGGGTCACTCGCTATCTTATAATATAAAATTATATATGTACCAGCAGCCATGTTTGAGCATGCATGGTAATTGGTATGTATAAGTTGTAGATATGTGATATCTCTGTCAGTTCATTTTGTTGAAGCAGTGGCAAAATTAGATACAACCCCCCCAAAAAAATGGAAGAATTAGGAGCTGGGAAGGCAGAATTTTTAGGTTTGCCCGGCCTTAAGTTCAGTGGTGGTGGCAGTTGAAGTCCCTGTAGCTTTTTGTTATTATTATTTTTTTGCTTCTTGCTGAGTCAAGATGTCATTTTTATGTAGGGAATCCCCGTGATGAATGAAAAAAGCACGGCGAGATTTTGAATGGAAGTTTTAGATTTGTTCAAAGAAGCTTCTTACTTGTCTAAATGATGAGTTTGTGTGTTTTGTTGGTGACTTCGATTGACGAAATTGGCTTTACAATCAAATTGATAGGACGTGTATGACAACAACAAAAAGAAGAAGTTTTGAACGTGAGTTTGTGGTGACAAAAAGTGATTATTTTTCAGGTCACGAATTCTCCTTCGAAAGTGGAACTGGTGGATCAGATCAGAATGCATATCCGTAGGTCCATCTACATCTCTTTGTATAATAAAATAGGGTCAAAATTTAAGATGACTGGATTGGATTGGATTGGCTTAAATGATAACAAAGGTAATTTGTTTTATATATTGTAGTAACTTGCCCCCACCCAATCCACCATCTCCATTATCATCCACAACCATAATTGCATAAACTTGCAGATGTTCGCACCTCCATGCTGAATTGAATTAACTCTGCCTTCAAGTCATTCTAATTCATATGCTTACTCCCCTGTTGTCTCAACATTTTTTAAAAAGTGCTTTATTAATCATAACCTCAACGTCTGAAAATCACTTCTACAGTCAAATCTTGTTAACGTCAAAGAGCTTTTTGGAAATTTTAAGCAGAGAAATAAACGGGTAAGATAAAAAACAATAAGGATGTAATGTAAAGGTTCATTGCCCTTTCCTTTACAAGATGAATGACATGCCCAAACACCTAACCAGTAATTTACTTACTTGACAACCAGTTAATCGATACATACAAGTTTAAAATCTGTCAGATAGAGGGATGAGCAACGCACATCTATGAGTAATGAGTTGGCGAATATTTAACACAGAACTTGTTAAACAAAATGGAATCAAAGGCTTTCCTCATCTCACGGCACATCACATGTGGGTGATAAGCATTTTCTTTTGATATTTCCTTGGAATATATTAGTGATAACTCTTCTCTTTTCATCAAGTGCACATTGGTAAGGGCTGACAAAACTATGTTAGACATCTTCTCAATATGCTTACGAATGACTTGAGCGAGGTATTTTCATATCGACTCGCAACTAGAGATGGATGGACACAAAGTCACTCCCAAATTAGGTTATTTTATCATCATCTATCTTTTCGAGAACCGTACGATTTTAAATGTGTTGCACGCTAAATAACCTAAAAAACACTACACAAAGAAGAAAGTAAAGAGATGCACACAAGGTATTTAAAAAAAATACTCTATTATAATTAAAAGAGATTATAAACTAAAATATCTTTTGACAACTAAAAATGTCCTTATATACTATTAGCCTAATACAATCAACTATTAAAATTTAAATAATATAAAATTATATATACAAAATAAGATAACATTTCAAATAATATTTCAAAAAACCATCATTTATCCAATAAAATATTTCTCTGCCAAATGAAAAGTATGCCCATTATAAATCAAGGGGCTTAGCCCAAATCTCACAGATTTGTTAGAAATTTCAAATTAAAAATTATTCCATCTGCCCACATTCACGCACAAGTATTTTAAAAAATATTTAAAAACACTTGAAGCATGACATTAAACACAACACTAATAATGGCTAAAAAATTGCTTGACTTGTAACAATATAACATCATCTCAAACTATTCCCCCAAGTAAATATGAAGCTTACAATTTGAAGTTCCTCTTAAAAGTGAGAACGTCATTATTGCCACAAGCATGCTGAAACCATTCAGGCAAAGAACAGCGTATAATTTGGTCAAATGCAGCAAACCGGATTGTATAATTTGTCTAACAGCAGTAACAATTCTGCTGTTCCATATGCTTCACCCTGTTGGTCTCATTATTGGAAACTACAGTTTGATGGAAGTTGGAACCAACCCCATTTGTATCATTCATTCTAAAAGTGCTTCTAGCTATGAAATCACACCCATGATATAGATCGCCACTAATGGTTCAAATTAACGCATACTCTTACTCCAGGGTTAAGAATTTTCCAACCCAAACACAAAACATGAAGTTGGCCATCTCAATGTCTAGAAATCTATTTTGAGATGGACTGGCCATTTCAAAGATTAGCCCCATAGTCTCCAAGGCTAAGACTTCTACTAGCAATGAGATGGCAGTTTCCTAAGCAAACCCAAATCCTAGCATCCAATGTTTCAGACATTCTACCTACTGTTCGAATTTAAAATGAAAGGTAAAAACCCATGCAGAGACTATCTACTAAAGTTGCCAAATACATTACACTTTCTTTCCAGAAACAAATATACACCTTTTCTACTTTCAGTTCAACGAGTGTTTTTCTCTTCTCTTGCTTCGAGAGCATCCACTTCCTCACTTGATAAAATATCGACAATTGGTTCATATACATCCCACTCCTTTCTTTTCCTGGAGCAATTTGTATTCAACACAAATTGGTATCATAATATTTAAAAAAAGATTATGAAAACCATATAAAAAGGATAGGTATAATGTGAAGGAAAATGCATTACATAGAAAGAGTATAAACCACAAAGATACACCTATTAAATAGAGAATGGAAATTTCAAGATCAAGAAATGATGTTTCTCATTTAGAAATTCTTAAATGGCAAAAACTTAATTAAAATAAAAATTTAAGTATATCATTTAACAATAATTGTGAAGTATTGACCCTTAAGTTTGGTGGGCTTAAGCACGGTGACTCTTTGTCTCCTTTGCATTTTCTTATTCTCATTGAAGCTTTTTCTATGTTAGTATCAGAACCTACCAAAGATCCCCTGATGCACCACTTAGTTAGGGATTGATGTGAGGCAGAAGGGAGATGTAATATTTTGTTTTTTTGTGAGACATGCAGTTTTCTTTTCTAGACATGCTCCTCTAGTATACTTCCGATGTGAATTGAGATGTCCCTATTGTCCAACAAATTTGGATTTTGGTTAAACGTAGAAAAGCAACAATGCAACATCTTTTATGGTGCAGCTTTAGTAAAGCTTTTGTTATGAAGAATCTTGTCGCCTTGCTTTGATTAAACTATGCAACAATAACGCAGCCAAATATTTATGGGTCATAATTCTAGTGTAAATGCAAAGAAGGTTTACTTTCAAGTAGAACAATTGTGACATTAACTATCACCATACAATTATACTTTGTAAAATATTCATGCTTAAGAAAACAAGTAAATTCCAACTAAACTTGGTAGAACATGAGCATTCATACCTAACGACGCTAGAATTGTATCTGAATAACTTCATCAAGTCCAATGCATTGCCACCTGCTTTACTGAGGGACAGTATAATTGGGTAAGAGACACACAGAGTATGAGGCTTGAGATTGTGCTAAACGGAATTATAACATCACATTGTCAAACAACTTTTCTTTTGAGATACAAAACAACGGCAAAAGTAAATAAAACAGGTCCGTGAAAACAAACCTGGCCAAGGCATGCTCTGCTGCCCGCCGTCCCTTCTTGCTAATTTTTAATTCTCTAGCTGAAGCTACACTCTGAATTGCAATCTAGAACATGAAATACCCAAACCAATGTAATTTAATGCCATATATACGCAAAAAAAATACAATTTATGATGAAGTAAAATCACATGATTGCTCAACGAGATAGGAGAATAATCACAACCTCATAAAGTTGTTCCCTGATTGCAAAGGCAACTGCAGGCTGCAAAGAACAAACAAAATTTTATCTCAGGTATCAGTAAATTCTCGAACCCCTGGAAGAAAAAATGAGTTTACAATCCCAAGATTTAAAGAAGGGATATGTAATAACTTGATCCCTTTTTCTTCATCTTCTTTTATAACATGCAGGAAAAAGAATAATCAGTGTACTATCATATACGCCAATTAGACCTCAGCAATTGACAGAAAATAGTATAGTATAGAACTAAAAGAGCAGCTCTCATCTTTCATAATTTTTATACAAGAGACAAGATATTGATGTATAAACATACCCCAACTTCAGGGTCTTCAATGGCCATATCTTTGCAGAAGGTTCTAGCAAAGTCTTCAGGATCACTCTGGTAATTGTTCAAGTCCTGAAACGCAAACACAAAAATGAACAAACATACGATATACAAATTACTTACAATCAAACAATGCCACAACAACAGCAATTGCCCCATCTTACTCTTACCCACAAAAACTGATCCTTGATAAGAGTATGATTGACTCGAAGATCGAGCTTGATGGGAACAATTTTCTCAGCAGTGTACATGTCTTGCCCCTCATATGATCTAAACTCAGTAAGCTGGGACTGATAAAATCACATAATTTACAAAAATAAATAAAATGCATCAGTGGAGAGGAATTAACCTATTAAAAACTAAATATATATAAATGATCTAATGGGCTACGTAGCTTATTATAAGGAGAGCTCTTAGACACGTGTTAAAATTTTGTAATACATCGTAAATTATGTAAAAATTGTAAATTGATTAAACAGTATCACGTGACAGTATTAGGTACAGTGAGCTATATAGTCCACTGGATCATTTTTATGTCTATATATATAACAGTATTACCTGAATGGATTGAGCAATCTGAGTAATGAATTGAGGAGGAAGTTTCAAGTCTTTGACAGTCCGCTTGGCGAACACCACCACTTCCGAATCAGGATCTTTTCGATTTTAATTATAATTAATAAAAGTATGACGAATTTAAAAATACTCGCGAGAAAAGAAATTTCAATATTTTTTTATTTACACGGAATTGGAATAATAAAAGTTACCAGAAGGGTTCCAAGTAAAAGCGTCTTTAAATCGCTGTCCTTCCGTCTCTATGTCCAATCGAATTGGCACCAAGTTGTCCGATGTTGGCCTTTTTCTCCGTAATTAATTAGTCGTATTCCAATATATATTTATAAAATAAAAAAAGAAGCAGAAGAAGAAGAAGAAGAAGAAACTTACATTCTGAACTTGACGGGGGCTTTTGAAGACGACGTCGCCGGAAGTTTCATTTGTAACCGTAACGTAAGAGCCGGACGGAGAGTACCCAAAACTGAGGTGGCCGATGGGAAAACTCGCCGAAACCTCTCCGTTACTCAAAAGTAGCCCTGGCCCACTCACTTACTTACTCCCATACATATACCCACTTAAAGCCTGGCTCGGTTTACTCTTCCATGTAGGCCCATCTCAATATTCTGGGCTATGGCCCAGTTAATATTATATATTAAGCATGGTTATTTGAACACAATATGAGACTGATAGATGTCTGACCTTACTCATCAATCACCACAAACTATTAAGGTATGTTAATGAAAAGATTATTATTATTATTATTTAATTTTGAATAGATTTGAATTTAATTGAAATCCTTTTAAATTTGAATTTATGTGTTTGAATGATATACATATAGAGAGAGAGAAGAGAAAGAGATGACTGTTATATAAAAAATAAAATTAATTATATTTCTATACTGTAAAAATAGATTAATTAATTAAACAAGGGCAATTTTGAGTGTTATAATTTATATAAATCAATCGTCATTTAAACTTTAGTGTTTAGTCAATTTTTCATTTTTTTTCTTCTTAATTTCGTTTCGACATAAATTATTTAATTTCAGTGTTCAAATTAAGAAAACAAATATTTTAAAACATTTTTATTGGTTGAAATTAAGTCGTATTTAAAGTTTAAACACGAAAACAAACAACTCCTAGTAACACTGCACTTCAAATTAATTAAATAGGATTTCATCTCATAATTTAAGCAACTAAACTTTATGTGAAAGCATTTTCACGAATGTCGACTTCTGTCTTATCTTTTCTTTGGTTTTTCAATGATTCCGTAGAAACGATTTTATTTGCAAATTGATCTTATCTATTTTATTTTTAACTCAATTTTAATAAAAATAATAATTACTTTATTAAGAATATTCATTTATGCAAACAATTTTTTTTTTATTACATAAAATATAAATTACACCCTCTTTATTATTGTGTGACCGAATTTGAGTCTCAAACTTCTTAATTTCATTATTTTGCTATTTAAAATTGTAATGACTCACTTTTACGTAATATGATATTGTTCGTTTTGAGATTAAACTTGCACTGTTATTTACAATCTCAAAAATTTTAAATTTTAAGTGTTATAATTTATTCTCTTAGGGGACACATAATTAACTTATGTGAGCTACACTTTAAGGATCGCACAGCGCATGTGCGCTATTTATAACTTAGACTACGAGCTCATTAGCCCACACACAATGTTAGGTTTAACTCTAATACTATTTATAACGACCTCGCTTCTACACAGTATGATATTATCTGCTTTGATTCTAAGCCCGCACAGTTTTATTATTGAGTCTCTCTAAAAAATCTCATACTAATTGAGAAAGAATTTTACAAATATAACTCATAAACTTTATCTAATCAACTGATGTGAGATTTTGGCACATAATCCTCCTCTCATCTATTTTAGTTCTATTATTTATAGTCTAAAAAATCTTAAACTCAAGTGTTACAAGACTCACATAATTAGAAACACAATCTCTTATATAATGTACTTTTTTTTTATAAGAACACAGTCTCTTAAAGATAATTCTATGTATTTTTTTTATACAAGTATTTTAATAGTGGATGACAATGAATTTAAAGACTCCGTAATATTAAATGTAAACTCTTTTAAAGTTGAACCATTATATTCCTATTTCATAAATGTTTACATGCTTTTCTCTAAACTTTGTTAAAATTGGACTCCTTATATGAGGTTCCCTTATGCCATCATCGTATGTCATAAAAGTCTAAGAAAAATTAGTTCAAACTTTGTTTTTTTTAGAAAGATTATAAATTTAACTTGTTAACTCAAGAAAATAAAAATTTCGTGGTTAACAATTTAGTGCCATCAATAAAAAATAAACAAAAGACCATATTTTGAAGATGCACAACCACCACCAATCTTACCACGAAGACTTGGGAATTGATAAAATTTAACAACAATAATAAAGATAACAAAAACTTGGGGGGCTCTTTAATTATAGTTGTGGAATTTGTGATCCAAAATTATGTTTATGATGTTGGTAATGTTTGGAATAAAATCAAGAATATGTCAGAATTATTTTGGAGCCGGAAGCATGTGTGGAAGAGGTGGAATTCTAATGGAACAGTTGAAAATTGCAGAAGAAAACATGAAAAAAATTTCCAGGTGTGAGCGCCGCAGCATTGAAAGCGCTGGCGGAAGCATTGGTTCCAGTATGTCAATGCCGCGGCTCTGCACTGTTCACTGTTCACAATCTGAAAATTCTGAATTTAGGCTTTTCCTTTCTCATTTTTTTAGATATTTTAGACTTCATATAAATACCCCATTATGCTTAGGGTTATGAGGGATGAGAAACACTTTCAAAACTCTTTACAAAACCTTAGAGCTCCAAAATTCAATTGTATCATTCTTTGATCTTGTAAGATCAATTCTCTTGTAATCAAACAAAGAATAAGAGAGACTTGGATCCTTGATCCACTGTGGACGTAAGCAATTTGCTGAACCACGTATTTTGTGTCTTGGTATGGTATATTTTTACTTTTCTTTATTGTCAATACTTAACTCTACAATTTAGCTTGTTGTTTTTGTTTGGATTGTTTTAAACTACTTCATTACTTGTATTCTCTACGTATTCCGCTGCGTGTTAATCTCTACAATAGTCTAAGAAAGTCACAAAAGAGTACGTGAAAAGACTCGACAACCGATGTGAAAATCTAAATATGCAGAAACACTTTGAGAAGAACCTAATGGACGCCACAAAATACCAAATAATACTCTTTAACTCATTGCTTAACGAATTTCTTATTTTTGCATTCATCACTATATTGACTACTTACAAGTGTTCAATTTTGTTAGATTAGTCCACACAAGAATAATTATATTCTCTTTTAGGAATATTGGTATTATTGCCTCAGAAGGAACGATTAAAGAACTAAAAAATATGAGGTAAAATTTTTATGAGTCCTTTGATTAAAAGAGCTAAAAGGTGCTGGATAAAAGTTTTATTAACTTTTTAATTAATAAAAAGGCCGAGAAATATAGGATAAGACCTTATGACCCCTTTAATCAAAATAGTCAAAGAGTATAAAATAAAATCTTTATAATCTCTTTAATCAACAAAAAGAGTTAAGGAGTATCGATTAAGGTCTCTATAACCCTTCTATTGATCAAAGAACCAAAAAGAATGGGCATAAATCTCCATTTATGTCTCCAAAGTGTGCCACTAGTAATAAATTTCTATTTTCCATGTATAATTAATTAGTTTCGATGTCTTTCCTGTGTATTTAAATTATTGTAAATATTTGAATCTCTTAGTGGTTGGGATGACCTTGTATCTCAGGAAAATAATCTTTTTTTTTTTAAAAAAAAAAAACCCATATCAGCTTAGTCGTGCTTCGCAATATCACTACACTCTCTTTGAAAATCGCAAAGAATGTCTTGCCTCCTCAATCCCCATTGTCTTGTATTATATTTTCACTTGACAGTGCTGAAATTTTCTTTTAGAAATAATCATTAAAACGCGTCCGCATGATGATGACTAAATTAAAGCTATATAATATAATTAACTTGAGAAAAGGAAAAATATGAGATGTATGTGTCGTCTGATCATCAAAGTCATGCATTCATTATCATGATTACAAGGACTAATTTAATTAAGGCAAGAAATATTAATCCCTGTTGTGTTATGCATGTCACCATTATGCATGGGGTGGCCGCATGGATAGGAGGTCTTTTTTTGTATTTTGCCTTACTTTTTATTTTAAGTTTTATTTTTTACCTTATTTTTTTAAAAATTTAATAGAACGGGAACGAAGAATCTTTATATGAAAAATGTCTTTCTTATCTTTACTTTCATTTCCATCTTTTTTTTTTAATAATATTTTAATAATTTAAATTTAAAAATAATTTAATTTTGAATTAAAAATTATGAAAGAATTGAACACAGGATCAAAAATACAATAAAATAACAAAAAAAGTGCAAAACAAAAAATAGAAAAGAAAATACTATTCACACAAGGTATTGTTCATACAGGGGAATTGTTTACACAGCTACTGTTTTGTGGATACTGTTCACACGACATTGATTATTTGAAAAAGTCTTATTTTGGTTTTAATTGTATGTTTAAGTTAGTTTTGAACTTTCCTTTTATGTGAACTTTTATTTCAAAAAAAAATAAGATTTATAAGAAATTTGTAAACATTATATAAATCCTTGTAATTTATCAGAATTATCAATGCATCAATAAAAGAAAAAATAGAGGATTGAAATAGTTCTAAAGCGCTGGGCATAAACGTAGAATAATACCATGGTGTGTTTGAGTACTAGGTGTATAGCATAAGAAAATATTGAGTAAATCTTTTAAGAATTTCTTTATTATTGTATTCCTTACATTTCTCTTTTAAGGGTCTCTATGAGTATAAAAGAACGGATGAAATGGACGTAGATCGTATTCTTGTGATTGTTTTCTTTATTTTTTGGTTGATTTTTATTTATTATTATTTTTACTTGTGAGAGAAAACTTCCACAAAGCGCATAGGATTTTAAGGTACTAAATACTGAGTCAATAAGTATTAAAGCGCATAAGAATCCTTAAGAAATTAGTATCAGAGCTGTAACTAAAATGATGCCTAAGTGGTGTCTGATTGGAGAGTCTAACCTGATATCTCAACAATATTAAATATTAATTTACATTCACAAATTTTAATTTATATTATAATTTTATGAAAAATCAAACTAATAAATTAGAATAATATAACAATATCTTTCAATAATATGAATAGTAATTAGTAAATAAATTTTTAAATAAGTAACAAATAAAATAAAAAAATTTAAATAATATTGTAGTTCTAATATCATTGATTTTTTTATTAATTACTTCATATTTTTATTTAAATCAACAACCGCCCAACTTAAATTTTTTTTTTTTTTTGTTGTTGTTTACAATAAAAAAAAAGAAATAGAATTTAAAAGTTATTATATTTTTTTTGTTTTATTAATATAAAAATTATTATTAAAAGCATGTCTTAGTTAAACATAAATTATAAAATAAATATTAATAAATTATTTAATATATAAATATATATTAAAAAATTATATTTAATATATTCATAAAAATTAAAACAGCAGAGACAAAGAAACTTAATCTCATCCCGACTCATTGGGAGAATAGTTTTACCTTATTCCTTACCTCATTTTCATAAAAAAAAATTCATTCTTGCCTCATTTAAAGTAGAGCCCACAAGCCCATTTCTACGAGGCATTTACCATGCTCAATCCTGCATCCATTTTTCTTTTGAGAAAAAAGAAAAAAAAACACCGTGTGAAAGAAAAAAAAATACTGAATAAAATTGTAGATATAAAATTGCATATAATAATTATATCATCTTGGTAAACACAAAATTGCAATAATTCATTAGTAAATAATTATACATCTCATTGGTGTAAATGTAATGTAAGGACTGTACATTCTAATTCTTCTTTTTAATTTGACACGTGTATATATATTTGACAAATGTGTAACGAAGAAGACATGATGCTGCAATTGCAGATGGGATCGATCGATGATGAATTCATATATATGTAATCCTATTTAGCTAGCTAGCTAGCACCTGTCTGCTCTTGCAATCTTCAATCTTCTTACAGTGGTCAAGAACATCCTGTTTATTAAACCCAAAAGTACAAGATAATTATTGATTAAACACAAAATTAAAAGGGAAATCTGAAAAGCTAATTAATAGAATTCAATTAGGTTAAGATGCATGGCATGGAATGGAATGGAATGGATGGAAGCTAACTTACTCCCAAGGTACATCTCCAACCATCATCCAATCTCCTTCTTTGTCTTCATAAGTTAAGACATGGTGTTTGTGAACAGAATTATGAACACGATCAGTATCATCAGGGCCTGTACATGTACAATTGATCAATATATATATATATATATATGTGTGTGTGTGTGTGTGTGTATCAGATTAGGTGATGATGATCACTTAGTTGGGTTTCGAGAAGCTAAAAATGATTCTACTCACTGAGAATGGGGGTTCCAAACATACGGCGAAGAGTTGTTACGAGAGCAATGTAGCCATCATGGGCAAAGAGATCCAGTTTTCTACCAATTGGAATGCCTTCCATGTACACCTTCACAAATAAAGAGGCATGCCTCTGCCTCTGGTGTTGCTGCTGGTAATTAACTCCAGCTTTCTCTGCAAGTGTGCTTCTCAGAAGTGATTTGATAGGCGGCCAGTCTATTCTTTGCTCCCTAAATAATATAAATAATCACCGCATAATTAATAAGATAAATATATGAGAAAAGGGGGAGAATATATACTCAGTTATGTTGGAAAGAAACTGATAAAATATGATATATTCCAATTTCAAGTTTAAGATATATACTTTGAACCAAAAAAGGGATAGGTTTAGTATTAGGACACACGCCAACATCGTCAAAATCTGAATTACACATAAAACTGTCGTTACGTCAATGATTCTGGAGGGATCAAGGAAGAGAAACAGAAAAGGGGAGATTGGAATGAGCTAGGTAAGTCTACGGCTGGGGTAGTACCTACTGATGAATATTAACCGAGTTGTTTAAGGATGTATGAACATATATGAATATAGAAGAACAATATTAATGAGGCAAAAGAATCAATGATCGTACGCTATTGGGCATCTGATTCTGTTAAAAAGGAAAATGAGAAGATGGAGAATAAGACAAAGAAGAAGAAAATGGTTGGGCGTTATATATATATATATATAGTATGTAAAATTACAAAAATATGTACCTTTGGGTTGAAGTGGAAGAGACGTCAATGTTGATGTTGTTGTTGGAGGTTGTTGGTGAGATGCTGAGACCCAGTTTTAGATCGGTGCTCAAATCTCTTTTATTCTTGTTTGTAAGACCTATAGAAGAAGATGAAGAAGATGCTGCAGCAGCAGAAGAAGAAGAAGAGAGAAAGGCCGGAGGGTGGTTACTGCTATCTATTGAAGATGAACATGAATGGGCGGCGTGGGCTGCTCCATGATCTCTTCCCATTTCATCCGTGACTGACTCTCAAAGAGAATAGAATAGCAAAGAGCCAAAGACAAGGAGTGAGAACGCCGCCACCTGAGGCTTAGGCAATTTATATAACTTAACACACAATCAAGAAAGAAAAAAAAGAACCAACAGGCAAGGCAAAGGGCAAGCAAAAATAAGTTGAAGTTCAACAACAGAAGACCCATCAAGTGGGTTTGATTTGTCCAGATAGTGGCCGACATGTCCACGCGGCTTTACTAGGTGGCTTTTCTCTCTCTCCATTTCTGGAAACCCATTTCATACAGACAAATTGATTCAACCGGGCAACTGGCTCCCCCTATCGTCAATATATAAAGAAAATTAATGAATATTAACTAAAAATATTCTCAGTCAAAGGCCCTGAAGAGTGTATGCAATGAGATATATGACACGTAACAAGCGCATGTGGCAGTGAGTGCCACGTGTCAATCCGGTATAAGGGTAGGGTTTGCTTATTTTCTGCCTTGTCCTTTTTCATACGACCACTGGGAGTCCAAATTCTTTCCCTTTTATTTATTTATTTTCTTGGCTCAATAATTATTTCCTTTAAAACTTGGGAATAAAGAGATGGGGTACTGCAGTTACTGTCTTGCCTAAAGTAATTAAGATGATATTAATGATGAATTTAATAACAATACAGTGAGGCAGGCGCTAGCTAAGAGCGAGTGTTAATAAATTATTATGTTAATTCAATGGACAGGTGGAATGAAGCCATCAGCTAACCAGATTTAGAAAACTCGATATAATGATAGGTTGTCGAGGCTTATGCGGTATACCAAGACACGTCTTGTCCAATGAATCACACTTGGCATGAAACTTGATGCAGATATTTCATCTCAAATTGTCCTGATATGGTAATTAAGTCATTAACATAACTCTCCCAATAAACCAACTACCTGGTATTAATTAATTATATTCCAATGGGTAGCTTAGCTTAGCTTAGCTTAGCAGCATCTCAGAATTAAGAAGCAATTTCTTAAGAGGGGCAAACATATCTAACCCTTCATTACACCAATTTCTGCCCCGAATCGGAAATCAATAATTATTTCATTCAATTTTGTTTGGTGAATTAATTAGTAGGTGAAACAGTTGCTTTGCCATGTTTCCTTTTATGGCTTTTATACAAACAGCTTAACTGTTAGCTGCTGATTTGTGATGACATTACTTGCATATTTCCACTTTCGTAATTGGTAAAAAAGATGGATCATTGAAAGAAACACAGTCATTATAACCCTAGCTTGCTTTTAGGCACATCAATCATGGCGCCCAAAGACAACAGTCTTGATCATAACTTGAACTTCCATTCCATCAGTTTCGTTCGTGTTTCCATTATAATAACGATCACGTAACATATATATTTAAATTATGTTGAAGCTCTGAAACTTCTGTAAAACTCAAAATGCATAGAGCATGCATATGTATAGGGCCAAGCCAAACTAACCAAAATATAATGAAAAGGGCAGGGATCACCTTTTTCCTTTTTCTCTTTTTAAAAAAATAATAATAAACATAGGAAATATAAAAAGAGCAAAGGAAAAATAAACAAAAGAAGAAAAAAGAGGATATTATAAGATAGATAAAGAAGCTAGGGAGTGGAGACAAAAAAAAAGAAGAAGCAAACGTTACAGTGGATAATCTCCTCCTCTTTGGACAGCAGACAAGCTTCCTTTATATTTTTGGCTATGGTATTTCCATCTTTTTGGTTCTCCTTATTTCTCATGCAAATTCAAGCTTTATTGTAGTTTAAAAAGACTAATCTAAAGCTTAATGATCTTTCTCAACTGATGTTCCATTTGATTCTGATTCAACTTAAGCAAATTGTAGACCATCTGCCTTTTGATTTGTAGCATAATTAAGCTTTCCATAGAGTCGGTTAATATATGTGTGTGTGTGTGTGTGTGTGTCCCCAACCTAGCTATATGTGAACTTAATTAAATGAGATTATGTACCCATAATGATGGATTAATTGAATATCGCAAAGTTTCAACTTTAATGAGTATTGCTTTTCAACCACCTCTCAGGCAAAAGAACAGAACAAATAAGCTGATTAAGGATCAATCATCATATCTAGTCTGCAATGTTTTGAAACAAACACAGTAATAATACATCTCACGTGAGAACTTCGATTGAACTTTTTGTTTATAATAATTATATATAATCGTTATAATTCTCTCTCTCTCTCTCTCTCTCTCTCTCTATATATATATATATATACATGTAGATACATGGATTGTTTATTGAATCTATTTTTTTTTTCTTTTGGAATTTGCTTAACAAATTAACGCCTTTGTTTTTTTTTATCTTGACCATAAAGGACCATTCATCATGATTATATTGAAATACAAATCTAGCTAATAGAGCTATGAAAGTAAATGCATATATATTGTGGAAAGAAAAGGAGATGAGCCAGCTAGGTGGGTCTAAGTAATACTAGCCAAAAAAAGAAAAAGAGAAATTAAGGGTTTGAAATTGCTCATGCTAGGTAGGTAAGTAGCTACTAATTAGAGTAGTACAAGGAAAAGAAAATAAGAAGAGAGGGGGGGGGGGGGGGGTGGGGGGGGGGGGGGGGGGGGGGACGGACAACAGATGGACAGATGGTTTTGAAACTTGGGATTTAGAGAAAGGGAAGTGTCGTCCCAATTAAAAAGCAGTTGGGGGTTAGATGGGATTAATTTGTTTTTTTAAAAAAAAAAATTTAATTAGTTTTGAAATAATAATCTAACTACAAGGAGGTTTTAGTAATAAAGAGAGTACATGAGACCATCAACTTTAGGAGACATGCAATCAACTAAATTCCCCCACACTGCCACACATATACAACCACAAACCCTAATATTCCCCACGAGCTAGCATAGCACGGGCAAAAGTTGCAGTCGCTGAGCTGGAATAGATTTTATTTATTAAATATTGATATTGAAATTCATTTAGGCGATGGATTCACAAATTTATAATATCTGATTGTGTCTGCAAAATAGAATCATGATAAGTATGTAATTCCAAAAAGAAATATAACTAGGAAAAATTAGGAAATGCTTGGTCCAGAAGAAAGGTTTTGAGATGGGGGTAGTGGTGGATCACAAACAAGGGTAAAAGAAAAGGTTGTTGTTCCTTGTTCCCCCAATGTTGCTTCTTTCTCTTGCTTCAACGACTTTTCTTTTCTTTTTTTTAAAATAAATTGATCAATCCCACTTTGTGTACAATTTAAGCATATCTACTTTGATCTTCTTCTTCTTCTTCTTCTACTTTTACCATATATATATCCAAATTAAAGCTAGAGAAGAAGACATTGAAAGATGAATAAAGGTGGGCATGTCAAGAGAAAGGCAGGCCTCGTGCGAGGAGCCATAGCTAAACACTAACCTTGATAAACTCCCAACATTTATCCATCTAATTTATTTTAATTAGACTTACTGCCCCTACATAACACATTTCATATCTCCTTTCTCTTTGTCACTAGCCTTGCTTTGCCATTTTCACTATTTATGAATCCAATAAAGTCTGGTCCCTAGAGGCTAGACCAGATATGTTTATAACTTGTGTAATAAGAAGAGGCTTATTTCTTTTTCTTTTTCTTTTTCTTTTTCTAACTTTATATATTCTCTTGCAATTGATTCATCGAGCTGTCATCATCAGTCAAATTATATACATATTACAAATTTACGTACGCATTTGATTTCCCCACGTAACGTTAAGCTTGTGTGTGTATAATTAGGGTTAGCTAATGGGAGTGGGGGCATGATCCCAATTCCAGGCATGCCTTGCCTGTTCCACACTTTTCCATTTTCTCATTGCGTAAGGAGACTTTCAGGTAATTTTGTCGATTTGAAACCCACCACTCCCTACAAACTTACCAATATCATTTAATCATCCACATGCACAATATTGGTTTACATAGAAAAATTATAATGCTTCCAATTTTCACTTGTTCACTAGGGGGGGAACCATCCGGAGATTCTCTTCAGATTTGCTTTCCTTTTTTCTACATTAAATTCCTTCTTCATTATCCATAGCCAATTGGAATTGGGTCCTTCCATCACCGCTATTCAACTATACACAAATATCTATGCCATCAACATAATTCGAGAGATCTTAACTTTCATCAGAGTTTGAGTAATGGTGGAATTGGAAAATTACTTCTCTTATCCTTTGAGATATATATATATATATATAGAGAGAGAGGTTATTGTATTCTTATTTTTTTTAAAAGGAGTAATACTAAATATCTTAAATTATATTTTATATAATGTAAAATTATTATTATATGAATAATAAAATTTCACAGTTTTAAAATAATTTATTACAATGTCTCCCCTTCTATTTAATGAATGTCATGATACATATTATATTACTACATTATTTGAGATGAAAATTTGTGTTAATAAATTTAAAATATTTAACATTATTCATTTTAAATAATTAATGTTTAATGGTGTTTTTAAAAAAGAGGTGCATAAGGTTTTGTATTTTTTAATAAGGGTTAATATAGAGTTTTACTTATTCTTATATCGGAGATATTATCCAGAGTGGAGTTATTTAACCTCCACTTTTTATCTTATTAAATTCTATTTTTAATATAAATTATTAAAATGCACTTACTTATAATAGCTAGTGATTAATGAGTTAGCAGTGCATCCTAAAGTTATAGGTTTGATTCTCCTATTCTCTGATGTCACAAAAAAATTATTAAAATAATAAATAAACTTTTTAAAGTTATAGATTTGATTCTCATATTCTCCAATGTCAAAAAAAATTATTAAAATAATAAATTTATTTAAAACTTCTCAATATATTAAATTTAAGTTTAAAATTATCTATGTCATTGTTTATCATTTTCTAATGGTTTCTTTATACTTTCAATTTTTCTCTTTATTATCTTTTGTTAGGAGCTTTGAGTTTATAAAATATTACTATAAAATTTAAGTATTCAACTCAAAATTAAGTGAAAGATTATTAAGTGAAATAACCCTCCTATTTATAAACCTAAACATCAATCCTTTTTTTTAACCAACATGGAATACTAACTCACTTAACATCTCTATAATAAAAAAAAAAACCTTCTTTCAATATCTCTTTTATATATCAAGCAACAATATTATTTATTTAAAACTTCTCAATATATTAAATTTAAATTTAAAATTGTCTATGTCATTGTTTATCATTTTCTAATGGTTTCTTTATACTCTCAATTTTTCTCTTTATTATCTTTTGTTAGGAGCTTTGAGTTTATAAAATATTACTATAAAATTTAAGTATTCAACTCAAAATTAAGTGAAAGATTATTAAGTGAAATGACTCTCCTATTTATAAACCCAAACATCAATCCTTTTTTTTAACCAACATGGAATACTAACTCACTTAACATCTCTATAATAAAAAAAAAAATCTTCTTTCAATATCTCTTTTATATATCAAGCAACAATATTATCTATTAAAATCAAAGCAGTTTTTCGTGTTTACAAAGGTTTGATGGGAGATTAATTGGATAAATTTACTAAAGAGTTGAATAGAAAATTCTTCAAGCAGAGAATATTGAAGTTTATTATTACTAATAAATATACTTCATAAGAATATCCTTTTTGTAGAAGTGGTAGAGAGACAGTTTAACATTTATTTTTTTAATATAGCTCCTCTAGTGGTATCTAGTGCAAGGTCCTTATGGTTTGTTAATTCAATCGCTGCCTATACAGATGATGATGTGATATCTCTTTTTTTTGTAAAAAAATTTAAAGGCAAATCTATTCTCAGTAAGATCAGAAGAATATTCTTTTGTGCTACAATCTATTTCATTTGAGGGGAGTTAAATCAGGTGGTGTTCCATCATAAAAATCTTTCTACTACTGATGTCTTTTATAATATTAGAGATATTGTCTGAATTAGATGCTTAAGTGTTGTAAATGACCGAGGGGTAGATCACATTGCAGCTAAGTGGTGAATGTCACTAAATCTTCAAATGGGGTTGTAATGTCTTTGTTTATTGTACTTTAATTTTACTCTTTGTAATGTTTGTTAGATTTAGCAATAATATCAATCATTATTTACAAATATATATATATATATATATATATACTTAAAAGAGAATGTGAATTTATTTTCGTTCTTAAATTTTACTTTATTCAAGAAAATTGACTTCAGTAATGTTGCTGAAGAGGATAGATTTTGAACAATAAACTGTCGAGTATAATATTAAGTTAAAATGGAGATTGTTTCTTTTTTCTTTTTAATTTTTAATTTTTAAAGTTTACAAAATCACTTGATGGTAGAATCCGACCATGTCTTCAAAATTTTAGATAGATTTTGTTAAATTGTGGATTATCATATTTGATACTCATTTATTGAATAAAATGTAATAAATTGGACTTTAAAGGAATTCTTTGTGCTTATACTAAAATGGAGATTATTAAAAAAAATAAAGTCTACAAAATCACTAAATGACATAATCCAATCGAGTCATTCTATAAATTCAAGATAAATCATGCAAAATTATGGATCATCATGTTTCATACTTATTTCTTAACTAAAATGTAGTAAATTAAATAGTAAAATTTTTATGGTGCTTCTACTTACAACGTTTAATGTAATAAGGCAATGCCTCGATAAAACTACATATATGCATATTATAGTTTATGTTGTGACTAATTATATATATATATATCTATTTTAGAACATACATAGATATATACATGCCACACACACATACACACACACACACACACATATATATATATATATATAGAGAGAGAGAGAGAGAGAGAGAGAGAGTTTTGTTCTAGTGAATTGCATAGCTTACTGTAAGATGAACATCTAAGCACGTAATAAGATTTTGTAGCACATTGTGAATTGTGCATAAGTTGTGGATTAATTAGATAATGCCTTATGATAGTATTGTTTCCATATAATAAGTTATATAGTCCACTAATCATTTTCTTATATGTATGTGTGTGCCTATATATATATATATATTGTTAGGGAAAAATTATGGTGACAATTAGACTGCTCCCATTGGGGTTTTTAAGCTTAACATATTTAGAAAGCCACTCAGCCTAAATTGAGATCTAACTATTAGACTTAATACGATCTCAAACCCATTAACCTTCACAATTGGGCCTGTACGTGAAGCCCACCAAAATAGGACCCATGTATCACTTATGTTACCATTTAATCCTACAATTAGAGGACACATCATCGTGGCTAAGTCACCTGTCATGTTATCATCGGGCCTCACAACTAATGCATACATCAGCAAATCCTAGTCTCCTTCCACATCATCATCGAGCCTATCCAATGTTTAGTTAGAAAGCACATAATATTACAACTAGGCGCAAGGATAAGGTTTTGATTGGAAAAATCCTAAAGAGACCATTACCAAGTTGCTATGTTAGTAAGTGACAGGCCTCTATCTCTTTGCTGACAGAAGAATAAGGTTTATTTGGGGTTGGTGAGCTTAATCAGTACTGTATCTCTTGAAACTCATGAGACAACACCTACAGTTCACTTAATTCCAATATTGATCCTTTTCAAAAGTTTCAAGAGATAACACTTACAGCTCACTTAATTCCAATATTGATCCTCTTCAAAAGTAGTCAATTCGAGGTTACTTAGCATTCTAAGTCTTAAGGGGCATAATTACCCAAATACCACTAATTGTATTGTTTCTTTAAAATAATCATGTAGATCATGTGTCACCAGGTGTCACCCATGAATAAAATTCTCCAAGCTAGCTGTTTCTACACTCATGACTTATCTTCTATGTTGAATTTGAGAAAGATAAGTTTTGGAACTAAGAACAAACACATCAATAAGAAAACACTTTCTCTATTCCTTTTCATATTCTCTGTAGAGTAAAAACTTTAGGGAACATCTTGGCCACTGAGCCACTATCTAACTTGAGCATTGGAGGGTCATTGTTGGCCACCCTACTAATGTCCGCTCCTGATCTAGTGTTTTCCCTGCTCTATATTTTACTAGTTCTTAACAAGTTCTTTTACTCAGTACTAGTTCTAATATCACCCAACACTTGGACCAATGCCTATTTTTGGCCTCTCTAGGTTTAGCAACTCAAATTTTCCCTTACTCAATATACTATTGACTATTTGAGGCAGCCTCGGTGGGCCGAGCTAGCTTTAGCCTTAAATAGACACACACACACACACACAATGATTCAGTGGGCTATGTAGCTCACTATATGGTGAGCATTTAAATATGTGATTGAATTATGTAAAAATTATGGATTAACCGATAGTATCACATGACATTGCTTACTATATAGTGAGCTTCGTAGCTCACTAAATTAATTCTAACTATTCAAAAATATTTTTGTTGACCTGAAAATTCAGATGACTCTTTAGTTAACGAGTTGAATTTGTATTCTTGAAGAAACGAAATGCACCATTACTATTCTTTGCTTAGATCTATAAAATTGTGTGCAACAAAATAAAATGTGATTATGATTTAATTAGTGGGGATTCTGGCTAAAATCCTTCGATGATTAAGTCAACCTAAAAATAAAAGAAATCTCAAGTTAAAAAATAAAATTATGAGAGTAGAGATCCAAAATCTATTTTCTTTGTCTGTGGAGACACTATTTTATAGGCTTTGTTGAATATCTCCTTTATGAAGATATATAATTTTATTTTGATTTAATTTCATAATTTATGACTTCTTAATTTTAAGAATAATTCCCATTAATTTTTACAGATTTAGGGTAATAATATTTCTTTTAATGAGATTAGATTTTTTTTTTTAAATAGATGAGAGCCCTTTTTAAGATTTAGAATTGGAAATTTTTTGAATTTGACCATGATTTTTAATTATTAAAGTATTTTGACCAAAGTCTACATTTTTTTCTTAATCAAATAGACAGCACTTTTTTCATTTTATCCTTGTGTTATATAATTTGTAAAAATATATATTTTTATTTTATTATAATTAATTAATTTAATAAATAAATGTAATCAATAATTTATTTTTATAAAAATAATCAAAAGTATTTTATAATAATAATTATATTTTAAAAAAAAAATTAAAGCAACTAATGCGCGCCAGTTGACGGTTTGTCTTTTTTGTTTTTTGGTTATTTATATTATAAATTAATTTTAAAAATAATTAAAACAAAAGGAAACAAAAAAAGTGAATATTTCCCTAAATTCTAAGAATTTGCTAATTAAATTAATTATTTTATTTAATTGAATATTAAATAATTAAAATTTTAAATTAATTTTAAAAAAAAGTAAACCAAGCTGATGCGAATCAGCTTGGTTTACTTTTTTTCTTCTTTTTTTGGTTATAAATTAATTAAAATAACTAATTACAAATTTTGGTAAAAAAATAATTTTTTTTTAAAATTTGAAAATTAAAAATTAAATAATTTTAAAATAATTATTTTTAATTTAAATAATTTAAAATTAATAATATAATAATATTTTTTAAATTATAACAATATTTTTTAAATTATATCAATATTATTATAATTTATATAAAAGACGAAAGAACAAATTTTATTTTTTAATTAATTTTTAACTTTTTTAATTAAAAACTCTATAAAATAAAAAAATTTCTTTTGTTATTTATATAAATTATAATAATATTTCTATAATTTAAAAAATATTATTATAATTGAAAATTTTTATTATATTATTAATTTTAAATAATTTAAATAAAAAATTTATTTTTTAAAATATTTTAAATTATTTCATTTTTCATTTTCAAAATTTTTTAAATAAATTTTTTTTTTTAAATTTTAATTAATTATTTAATTAATTTATAAAAAATAAAAGTAAACCAAGCTGATGCGCGAGCATCTTGGTTTACTTTTTTATTTATAAATGAATTTAAAAAATTAATTAATTAAGTAATTTAAATAATTATTTTAATAAATAATTTTTTAGAATTTAGAAAATTTTTTACTTTTTTATTGTTTTAATTAAATTTTAATTAAAAAAACAAAAAAAAATGCAAAGTGCTAACTGACGCGCACATGTCAATTGATTTACATGCGTCAGTTTCTTTAAAATTTTTGTAAAATAATTTTTTATGTAAATAATTAATTTTGATTATTATTTATAAAAATAAATTATTGATTAAATTAATTAATTATAATAAATTAAAAATATGTATTTTATAAATTATATAAATAAGAGTAAAGTAGAAAAGTTAATAAAGAATTGTAATTTTTAACTTTGGTCAAAATACTTTAATAATTAAAAATTATGGTCAAATTAAAAAATTTCTCAAAAAGAAATAAAAGTAAAAAAGGAAATTCTTCTCTTCTCTGGGTATTTCTTTTCTTTTCTGGTTTTCCTTTTCACTTTCCTTTCCTTCTTTTTACTTAAATTGCCACTGTTTCTCTTGGCAATTCATTTATATAAAGCTGTAGCCGCCCACGAGACCACCAACAGAAAGCCAACACTGCCTGCATGCCAAAGTGCACGCATCCTTTCATTTCATCAACCAATCTACTCACTTTTTTTTTTTTTATAATTTTCATCAAACCACTTTAATCACCAAACTAAAGTAATTATTTAGGGGCACGTATATTAATATTACACTATAAATATTTGAAATTTTTTTATAAATAATCTTCATAATTTATTATTATTATTTTTAACTAAATTTAAAATAATTATTTTTTATTAGCTACAATTTTTATTTATAGGCAATTTTATTCTAAAATCAAAAACATAAATTTTTTCTCATTTTTTTTTACCGAATCAAGAATCATATTGATGAATAGACATTTTTGAAGTTGTTATTGTGTTGATCGAGTGTTACTGAATATATTTATCACTTCAAATTAAAAAAATAGCCAAAATTTGTAAGTTTTTCTAAATTTTTTTAAAAATTTTAATATTTGTTAAAAATTAAATAAAAATTACATTTAAAGTTAGAAATAAGTGTTATTGATGAATTAAATGTGAAAAATGAGTTAGAATGGTGTAAAAGATGTTGAACTCCAACCAAAAATATGATTTTGAGTGTGTTTAGTTAAAACCAGACAACAGCCAGTGCAGCTGCTGTTAGGTTTCGCGCATCTCAGAGCCATCTCGGGTCTGAAATTTACCCCGAGATGATGCAATTATTATTTATTTTGGAGGAAAGTGAGAGAGTTCTAGTGATGGGGAAGAAAGTTACGTTGATTATAGTAATTTTGGGATTTCGATTTCAAAAGATATTAAATTTAAAAATCTTTTAAATACAGTATGTTATACCTTGGGAGTCAACAATGTGAACTATAAGGTGACTTTGAAAATCAAAATTGAAGTAACGAGGTATAAGTTAAAACCTATTGAGATTAGAAACGACAGTGATATTCGATTCTTTTTTAGTGCCAACAGAAGATTGTACTGTCCTTTATGTGTAACAGTCGATCCTAGAGCTCTTGTTAATAAAGATGATGTATAGCCCCTTAATCAAAACCCACAATCGATTCATACTCATTTTATGTCAGCTAGCGGTAGAAACCAAGTGAGCCATACATCTCCATCAATTCCAATAGTGGTTCCCTTAAACACAACGAATAAGTATCACAATGTTTCTCCTATATCGTTCAATGAAGACCCAACCTATATACATTACGCTTATGATGACATTAGAAATGTTGGGGATGTGGAAGGGGATTATGATGATGTTAAAAATGTTGATAATTTAGAAGTGGATGGTTTAGCAAAAGGCGGACGTTGTTATGTTTTAACAAGCTCCCTAAATGTTGAAGCTAAAAGAATAGATTTTTGTGAAACTGAAAAACCCTTTGCGTTTATGCCTCCAATACCACCATCAGACTTGGGCACATCAAATAAGATATCGAGTAGTGAAATTGGCGATGTGTTTGTAGAAAAGTTATTTGATAGTAAAGACGAACTTCACCAGGTTATTAGTATGCTAGCACTTAAGGGTAATTGGAGCTTTAAAGTCTCAAGCTCAACAAAAGATCATTTTGAGGTAAAATGTGACGATGATAGATGCCGATGGAGATTACATGTGATGTCAACAAATGCAAGGAAATATTTTATTATACGCAAAATTGATTTAAATCATTTGTGCCAATTAGATTGATTGCGTAATGGTCATCGACAAATAAAGTCTCGAATTATTGGCAAATTCATAAAAAAATTTGCATATGTGAGTCGGCTTTATAAACTGAAGGAAATCCAAGCAGACATATATGAGAAGTTTGGTGTGGAGATAATTTACCCTACTGCTTGGCGATCTAAGGAACATGCATTGGTGTTGATACGTGGTACTTCAAATACTTCATATAAATTACTTCTTGCATACTGTCATATATTGTAACAACAGAACCCAATAGAGCTTTTAGTATGCTAGTACTTCACCAGGTTATTAGTATGCTAACACTTAAGGGTAATTGGAGCTTTATAATCTTAAGGTCGAAAAAAGATCATTTTGAGGTAAAATGTAACGATGATAGATGCCGATGGAGATTACGTGCGATGTCGAAAAATGCAAGGAAATATTTTGTTGTACGCAGAATTGATTCAAATCACTTATGCCAATTAGATTGATTGCGCAATGGTCATTGACAAACAAAGTCTCAGATTATTAGCAAATTCATAAAAAATAAGTTTGCATCTGTGAGTTAGCTTTATAAACTGAAGAAAATCCAAGTAGACATATATGAGGAGTTTGGTGTAGAGATAATTTACCCTATTGCTTGGCGATTTAAGGAGCATGCATTGGTGTTGATACGTGGTACTCCAAAGGTTTCATATAAATTACTTTCTGCATACTATCATATATTGGAACAACAGAACTCAAGTACAGTCACACATTTAAAGATTGACGATTAAAAGCACTTTAAATACTTTTTCATGGCGTTTGGACCATGTATGAGAGGGTTCCAGTCTTCCATTCAACCGGTTATTGCAATTGATATTACATTTTTTAAAAGTAGATACTTTGGAACAATGTTTGTAGCTGTTTGTAAGAATGGAAACAATAAAAAAATTTCACTTGCATAGGGTATTGCTAACTCTAAAAATGATGCTTCATAGATGTGGTTTTTGGTAAAACTCTGAGGAGTAATTGGTGATCTTAAGAACCTTGTATTTATATCTGATTGACATGCTAGTGTCGAGAAGGCCATTAGAGAGGTATTTCTTAATATATATCATGAGGTATGCTTCCATCACTTGAAGGTATTTCTTAATATATATCATGGGGTATGCTTCCATCACTTGAAGGTAATTTGGTCGCACGATATAAGATATCGCCGGAGATAATAAAAGGAGGGAGATATTTGACTTCCTATTTCATTGCTGCCAAGGCATATCGCGTAGCTGACTTTAAAAGGGAAATTAATAAGATGTGATAAATGAAACTGGAGGCAACAAGATACTTGAAAAATGAGGTTAGTTTTTCAAAATGGGCTCGATTAATGGGAGCATTCAGAAGATATGACATTATGACCACCAACATTACAGAGAGTATTAACGTTATTGCAAAGGAAGCACGTGGCATGACAGTAACTATCTTAATTGAGTAGATTAGAGAGTTAATGCAAAGATGGTTTGTTGAGAGACGTGAGACTGTAGAAAATATGTTAAACTTCTTGACAAATTATGCCCATGAGAAGATTTGAAGGCACAATGATGATTTCACTCGTATGACAGTGCATGCAATAGATCAATCTCGCTTTGTCGTTAAGGACGCAAAAAGAAATAGAATAATGGATATCCCGGCAAAGTCATATAGTTGTTGAAAGTTTGATCTGCGGCAGCTACCGTGTGCTCATGCACTTGCAATATGCAGGCAGGTCAGATTTCAATACCAAACTCTTTATTCGCGATATTACACGACTGAGTCTTTATTGTGTACATACAGTGAACCAGTAAATTCGGTTGGTCATCCATTAGATTGGATTATTCCAGAGGATTTGAGAGATGCTGACATCCAGCCTCCTATAATACACCGGTAATTAGAAAGACATCGAAAGAATCGAATTCTATCACAAAGTGAGGCTCCCACGAAGAATGTATACAGCCGCTGTAAGCAGCATAGACATAATTGACAAACTTGTCGAAACCCAGTTGCATTATATGACAGTTGATATATTCTTTATGAGTTATATTTCTATTTTTAAGTCATGTAATTATGAGCCTTATTTGACTAGTTAATTGTATTTTGTTACCATTATATTTAATTGACTCGTTTGTTATGTTTATTTTTTTTCAATTGTCGTTAATAATGCATGTATTTACTAATTATACATTTACCATTATATGTATAAAATACATAAAAAAAAACTTTATAAACATACAAACATTTAATTTTTCTTTACTATTTTTTTCTACCTTTTCATAAATCAATCGCCATTTTGGTCTTAAAAAATGATCCATGATTAGGACCAAAATTTAGGGGATGACACGACATCAAAAACTCTATAAACATAAACCCCACAATCCTCATTATTTATTGTCTGTTGTGGCACTCTCTTTTTAATCTAACTGCATGAAAAGAGGTTAAGTCAAGTGTAATTTGTCGTTACTCATAAAATTTACAACCATCTAGGTAGTGGGATAACAACTTAAATAATGGCACGACATGATTTTCAATCGTGCCATCGGCAAATCCTTTCATGCTAGAGTCATAGATCACTATTTACTGATACCAAATGTCACCTCAGCCGTAACCCAATGCTATTGATTGTAGTTGACAGGAATATAAACCTACATAAAATTCAAATAAGTCTCACAAATAGTACTACAAGTTATAAACAAAAATAACTCTCATATAACAAATATTATATTTTACCTTGTTAACCTCAATCCACATCCGTGCATCGAGTAAATCTTTTTTCGCGCCTTGGGCATATATTATCACTTCATCACTCCATACAATGCTAGAAATGTCATTTTTGTGTTCCTTATAAATGAGTCAAAAAGTCTTCTAAAAATACGGGGCCATTGAATAATCAATAAAGATTAAATAAAAAAAATGTAATTAATTTAATTCAATACTTACAAAAAAATACGAATCCACATAAGCGGACAATTGTGACAATGCATTAGTGTAATAGTTTTGCCTAAGCTAGATCACCTTCAAATACTCATTAATATGCTACATTAACAAATAATTAAAATTATAAATTATTTAATATATTTCAACACATATGATTACCGTCAAGTCAATGTGTAAATTTAAATAAATAAAATAAATTTTATTTACAAAGTCATCCAACCAACTGTGTAGCAATTCCCGAAACCATGCGGGGTTAGTGTCAAGGCCAAGTAAGATGACTACACCCTCATCCTTATCCATCCAGGCCTGAAACTCAACTAAGATGACTGAGTCTATCTATTGCAATGAATTCATGTTTGTTTGCGGTTGTACTTCAATTTTAATTTTCTTATTCTCATGTATCTTTTGTGAAAATAGATTTGTATATGAGGTGTGCAAATATCATGCAGTCCTATACGGTCTTCTATACTGACTCACTCTTTTATGCAGGGCAGGTAAGATCTCAACACTTACAAGACTGTCAATCAGTGGCTGGGGCAGTTGATAGGGGTGTAAAAGCACTAGTATAATTTGTACCAAACTTTTCGTATTTGCTCCAAATCATAAATATTTTACTATTTAATTATATTTTTTTATTATAAATAGATGCATGGCGGAAAATGTGACGTATATGAATAAACGGAAGGAGAATCGAACGTAAAACAAAGAGTTACGCTCAAAATATGAAAGGGGTACCAGAGTTGGGCGCTGCAACTTCCAGCGACTGAGCACCGCGACACCCAAGTCAGTAGCTAAGCGCTGCGGTGCCCACAACCCAGCACCGTGGTGCCTATGCGATATATAAAAGCCCATCTTAACTCTCATATTTCAACTTGGATTTGAAGCTCCTCGCCCTTAGGGTTTCTCATACCAACAAAAATACTCTTTTGAGGTCAAATACACAGACTTTGGAGAGACAAAAATGAAGAGATAGAATTCACAACACAAAATCAAATATTAAAGTCAAGATTGAGAGAGAAACAACCCAAGACATATTGTTGATTAGTTTTTCTTCTATTTTTTTATTATTATGTTCTTGTTCTTGTTGTTCTTTATGGATTAGTTGGATATTTTTAGTTTTGTGATGAGCTAAACTTATTATTCTAGAGTTAGATTATGTGAACCTAGTATGTAGTTGAATTTCATTGATTCTTAGTTTATGAACTTAATTATTATATTTGATTCATTCTATTTTGTGTTTATTACTTTCATTATATCTGGCAAATATTATGAATGATTGGGAAACCATGATGAACTTGACAAAGGGATTCATGTGTTTAGCTTAGGATAGTTTGATGCATGATCATAGGGTAACAACTATGAGTTTCATTTAGGATAGACATATACCTAGGTGGCATGTATGGTATAATTTAGACTTGATCTTAATGAATTACATGCTGATTTGATTACCATATACATATAAGTGATTGTTAAAATGTGTAATATAGTCACTTGACCATCGACAAAGGCTTGTGATGAGATTAATGTCTAAGCCAATAATTTATATTAAAGGATGAACTAAATGGTTAATGAATCCAATGAAATACTAGGGGATGAGTCTATACCCTAGATTATTATCCTTTGGTGAATTTATATCTCTTGTTGTTTGCTATTTAGGTTTAGTTTAATTTAATAGAATTAGGTTAATAAATTCAATTTCAGATTTTGATTTTTCTGAATAAAAGTTAAGTAGATATAATTTTAGTAATTGATTGAAGAATTAGATCACGTAGTTCCTGTAGGATCAATATTTGGACTTAAAATCTATATTACTTGATACGATAGCGTGCACTTGTGTTTAGCTGCTATAGCATCAATCAGCAGTATGTCATGACCAGTGGCCGAGGTCTGAAAACCATATTGACAACCTGCCAGCGTGTTTCTCCAAACTAACAAATATGTATATATTAAAATAAATCAAACTGCAATTAAGGTAAGGAAAAATTATTGCGATTTTAAATTTATTTTTCTTACCATATTATGGCTTTCGTTAGGTTGGAATGAGCATGACTGCCTAAAGTACATCATCATCTGCTGCATCTATTGTGTAAGATCGGTTCGGAGTTGATACATTTGTAAAAATTTCATTCCTATCCTTGTCTATTCTTTGCAGAATTGCAACTTAGTACGCTCAAATCTCTTAATCATCTCCTTCCGCAGTTGCTTAATTTGATGTGTAACGCCATAGTCTACAGATGTACTGTATTCAGACAAGAAACATAACCATAATTAATGACTTATTTAGAAATATACAAAAATTTCTCTTTAGTTAATCGCCTAAATAAGTAATATACCGTTGCTCCTGGCATTGGTGCTGACATTTATGAATTTGCCCATTCATATCTATCCCCCTCCACATTCATATCATCATTGGTAGGGTCACTGAAATGGACATAAGCCCTCAGGCACTTGCTCTTGCTCCGAGTGTAATCATATATATTTGGTAAGTCCTCAGTATAGCTTCCGCTTGAAATGCCTACATGTTTAACCATTTGCACAACTGCCTTTTTCTTTTCGTGATTTTTTTGTACTAATTTACGATGTACCAAAAAAACCTACAAATATAAAATTAAGTTATGCTTAATATAAAATAAAAGTTATAAACATATATTTTTCATTAATATCAACACATACCAAATTCTTCCATAATATTGTTTTCTTAACGTCATCGAACTATGGAGTCCATCGAGTCGTCCAATTCAAAATACGAGGGAAGTAATCATGATAGTGAATACTAAAAACCTCTCTACACACTGGGATTGCCTCGAAAATTCATATATAATATAATTATTTTTAAAATATAAGTTTGGTGTATACAAAAAAAAATAAATAATTAAGATTAAAAAGTTAAGTATAAGAAAATTATGACGTACCAAAAATACGTGCGAAAATTCATACATGTTGTAACTCTCAAACTTACTTTGTGCAAACTCTTTCGTATTTATTTTCTCAAGTTTTTGAAATGTGGCATTCTTAAGTGAGTTATGAAGTACGGTCCATGTAATATTACCTCATGGATACTTATTAAACTTATTAAGGTCGTCTACTAAACATAGTATAAAATTTTGAATTCCACTACGTTCATCGCATGGGATCAAAATACAATATACAAAATAAACTCAATTTTACTGCATCTTCATCGTTCATATTCTTCAACTATTAGTATTACAATAATCATGAGATTACAATTATCGAAGCAATTAGTTATTGACAATTACAGCTATTGATGGTTACAGTATTACAATAATTCAAGCAATTAGTTATTGACAGTTGTAGTATTAAAATTATCTAGGCAATTAGTTATTGACAATTATAGTATTATAATTATCAAGTAATTAGTTATTGACAATTATAAATAATTATTATAATTTTTATTTCTCTAATTATTAGAAGGCAGTTACAAAGTTGTAATATTATAATTATTCAAACAATTAGTTATTGACAGTTGTAGTATTACAACTATCTAAGTAATTATTATAATTTTTATTGCTTTGGTTGTTGGAAGACAGTTACATAGTTGCAATTATTGATAATTTTAATATTACAATTATCAAAATAATCTTTATAATTTTCATTTCTCCACTAGACCATTACAGAGTTGTAATTATTGACAATTGTAGTACTATAATTATCCAAGTAATTAATATAATTCTTTGAGCTATACAATTTATAATGTAATACTTGTTTCAAAAATTAAAAAAATAGCTTCACTCTATTATCAATTACATGATATAATAAAATTAGGCTAATGTTGGAAGATAAGATTGGTTTATATTATCAATGAGAAAAAGATTGAATTAGATTATATTATTTATAGGACGTGTTTTGTTTGGTCTAGTGATGGATAGAACTATTGATATCACAATCCTATGTTTGGCATAAATTAAGATTGGACCGTAAAATAATATTATTTTATTATTATGCACATTTAAGTCATTTGCAAATATTCTTTAAAAGTATAAATTGTAATGAAATTTTGAACAAAAAAAAATACTTTTTAAATGATTTTGTTATAATAAGTGAATTTTTTTTGTAAAGAAATAAAAAAAATCAAATAACAAAGTGTAGCTTTTTTAATACAACACTCTACAACATAATGATATTTAAATAAATTATTATAATATTATTTCAAAATATATAACATCGTAAATATATATATAAATTTATCCAATATAATGCAATCCATTTTTAAAAAGAAAAAAAAATGAATTTGTAGAAAAAAATTATGTAGCTTTGTGCTGAGAAGAAGGGAGTTGTTTGCGAGTGTTAATTAGAGTTTTGGCCGAAATAATAATGTTACGCATTTTAAATTATATCTCAATTGCATCTTACATAATAACGTGTCAAGTAATTATTAGGTGATGAAATAAAATAATGGATAATTTTGAAGTTTATATAATTCTGTCACCTAATAATTTTTTAAAAGATCATTATTTAAAAAAGGGAAAAAAATATTTGGACTCCCGTATTATAGTAAAAGTGATAGTTTACTCACTCTATTTTTAAAATTACTCATTTTCAATTTTTTTTTAAATAATTTTTTATTTTAAATTTGACGAAATTACTCTTTTTTAAAAACTTTTTTCTTGTTACTAATTAGTATTATTGATAACTTTGACTTTTATTTAATTTAAAAAAATTAGTAATTTTATTAAATTTAATAACAAAAATTATAAAAAATGAGAAATTTTAAAAATAAAATAAATAAATTATTACTTTAATTATAACACGAAGTCAAAATATCTTTTACTCTTTAAAATATAATTTGAGATATATAATATAAACTTTAACTAAAATATTGGTCGTAGTAGTTAAAGTCATTTTTTTTTTCTTTTTGAATTAAGGGAGTCGTTAGAAATTTAAAGACAATAAATGTTGTTGTCTAATCCAGTTGGCCTTATCCCATAGATGATTATAGATATATAATCTGGTTACTTTTGGATTAAAATTTGATCTGGATTGTTAAACCAAATCCAAATGACAATTGCCAGATATGAGATTGCTCCTTTTATTCCAAAATTCAGTTCTATCCCATGGTTTTAATCCAGGCTCCAAAACATAGCCTTAGATTGGAGCAGTGGGTATTATAGCTCTGTTCACTTCTTATATGGACTAAGCCGATGTAACACGTTTTGTTTGGGACATCTAATCTAATGGCCCAACCCCCCATCTCCAATCTGATCCAAGTTGTATGCCATTGCTACCAGGTTTACACAATTTTTGATAGAAAATCAAACTAAACTCAATTGGTTAAGCTATTTCCCTGGTTGAAGATTTGATAAAGTATGCACTAGAAATGCTGCAGCATCCTGGCAGAAAAAAAAAAAAAATGCCAGTAATGTACTGCAAGATGCGTTTGTCTTGGGCATCTTAATTTTATGCACAGATGCAGCCGTTAACCAAAATGAATATGAAGCACCAGCTAAAAAAATGTTTTATGTAATCTGCATTGCTTTTTGGGCCTTGTAATGCATGCCACTTGGTAAGCTTTCAAGCCACTGCTATAATAAAATATGAACTAGAAGAAGTTGTGTTCATTCCATAACTTGATAAACCAATAACTTCGACGTGAGAGAGCTCTTAAGA
This sequence comes from Ailanthus altissimus, assembly GCA_946807835.1. NCBI lineage: Eukaryota > Viridiplantae > Streptophyta > Magnoliopsida > Sapindales > Simaroubaceae > Ailanthus > Ailanthus altissimus. The sequence continues at coordinate 26,326,054 of OX327703.1, read as the reverse complement.
AACACAATCAAAAACCAACAGGAGAAAACTAATATTTCTGTTAATTGGGTAACCTGCGTTATCATCAAATGTAAATTACATAGGATAAAAAATCACTTAATAAAACTGAAAGCAAATCAATACATTGTCATTTCAATTGAACATTAACACATTCACTCGCTAGAACTAGACAACAACCAATACAGGAATTGCATGTAGTTAATATAAAAGAAAACCCAAAAAAAAAAAAATCCAAATCCTCACATAAAACGAAGTGGATGGTCATTACCTTGTATGAACAGAAAAACAAATACACCATTACCTAACCCCACAATCAGCATAACAAATAACAACATCAATGCTACATTTCTTCTCTTCACATTTACTTGGCTTTTGCATCACCTTTTGTTTCAGACTGGAGGGTTTTCGAGCTTGGAGATTTCCCAATGATAGCCTTTTTCACCTTCCCGAATGAATGTTTTACTTTTGATATTATGTTCCCTGACGATTTATGTGCAGGTTTAACTGAAACCTCATTAGTAGGAAGGTCCCGAGATGCTTTTGTGGCATCACCTTCTCTGGAGAGCTCTTTGGTCGGGGGATTAGATTTCATCTCATCAACAACTTCTTTTGTACTCTCCAAATTTGTGTCAGCTTTCTTGGTCTCCTCTGCCTTGACATCCAACTGAGATTCCTTGACATCATCTGTGGGTTCAGCCTTGTCGGAGGCAGCATTGCTTTCGTTAACCTTCTTCCCAGCATCTTTATCATTGTTTGTCTCAATCGATGAGGGTAAATTCTCTCTTCCATTCTCCTCCTTTTGCTTCCCCACCTCCACATCTCTGGAACCCTGCTCTCCCTCCAAAGATTTTTCTGCTACTTCAGCAACAATACAAGGAACACTAACATCGCCAACTTTGATGCTCTCACTTTGAATTAGTTCTTCAGTTTTTTCATTCTTCTGTTCACTCTCTTCATCAGTTTTGACATTCTTTTCTTCCTTAAACTCTGCAACCTTTCCTGTCACCGTGGTCTCATTTTTCAACAACCCTTCAGTTCCATCAGTCGCGCTTGCATCCCTATTTTTATCCTCATCAACTTGAGCCTCCTCATTGGAGGCTGAAGAGCTTTGAATTCCAGCAGCTTCTTCAGGGGCAGCAATCATTTTTTCTTCCTCAAGGGGTATGCTACCCTCAGACTCAGCAGGTTTTGTCCCTTCATCTTTCTCTATTTTACCCTCCACGTTTTCTTGAACCTTGGCCTCAACTTTTTCTGCAACCTCTTCAACAAATTTTTGTTGCTCTTTTGGTTTATCCTCCACTTCATCAACTATTTCTGCTTTTTCTACTGCCTTAGACTCAACTATGGCAACTTCATCAGGTTGTTCTGTTGTTTCTGGTCCTAAGTCACTGGGAGAAGAAACGTCCAAATGCTCTACAGGTTGACCAACCGCTTCATTTGATGAAACGCGCTCAACATTATCAGTTTCTGTCTTCTCCCCTGTCTTTTCTTTGACTGCTTCGATTTCTGCATTGTCCTCTGGTTCATTTTCATCAGTTTCCTTAGCCGATTTATCCTCTTTACCTTCATTTTCAACCTTTTTAGTTGCCGTTATCTCCATTTGTACATTTTCTACTGCTGGTTTATTCTCTTGTACATTTTCAGCTGCTGGTTTGTCTTCTGGTAAATTTTGTGCTGCTTCAACATCTGGTTTATCAGCTTGTACATTTTCACCTTCTGTTTCCACGTCTTGTACATTTCCAACTGTTTCAATTGCTGGTTTTTCGGCCGGTAAATTTTCAGCTGCTGGTTTCTCCTCTTGCACATTTTCAACTGCTGGTTTCTCCTCTTGTACATTTTCATCTGCTGGTTTCACATCTTGTACATCTTTTACTGTTTCAATTGCTGTCTTTTTCTCTGGCGAAATTTCAGCTGCTTCAACTGCTGTTTTCTCCTCTTGTACACTTTCATCTGCTGGTTTCGCATCTAGTACATCTTTTACTGTTTCAATTGCTGTCTTTTTCTCTGGCGAAATTTCAGCTGCTTCAACTGCTGTTTTCTCCTCTTGTACATTTTCATCTGCTGGTTTCGCATCTTGTACATTTTCTGCTTCAACTGCCGTTTTCTCCTCTTTTATCTTTTCAACTTGTTCAATTTCTGGCTTCTCCTTCGTTAAATGTTCAACTGGTTCAACAGTAGGTTTCTTCTCTTGTACAACTGCTTCAGTTTCTGGTTCTTTCTCTGGTAAATTTTGAACTAGTTCAACCGGCGGTTTCTCCTCTGCTACTTCTATATTAACTGCTTCAGCTGCTGGTATTTCCTTGGACGTTTCAATTGCCTTATTTTCGTCTGATAAATCCTCAGCTATTTCACTTGCTGGCTTCTCTGAGGGTTCTTGTTCGACAGTGTTACTTATAGATTCCAAAATAGTAGATGCTTCAGGTTCTGAAACAGAAATATCTGTATCTTTTATATCAACTTCAACAGGAACATCTGGAGAAGAGTTGCTGTCGATTTTTTCAGCCTCAGCAACCACAGGAAGTTCAGTGTTTTTGTCATCCAATGTTTCTTCTGACTTAGGCTCTTCTCTTTCATCATCCTCTGGAGGAGCAATGTCTATATCCTCCTGTTTGCTTGTTTGAGTTTCTTCATTAACCTTCTTTTCCACGGGCTGCAAGAAATCAAAATCGTATACAGCTCCAAATCAATATCACTTAAGAAGGCAATCATTTTCCAATTGATGGTAGAAAAATGCTTACTAAATTGCAAGTCATTTGCACTAAAAAAAATTATTAGTTTACACTCAATATAAAGTTTAAATTAATAAATAAAAGTCAATATTAATATTAAAAATAAGTCTTTAACAATTTTTTAGAATTACAAGTCATTTATACTAAAAAACTTATTAGTTTACCACTCAATCCTTTAAGTTGATAGGTGAAGACCCAATATTATTATTAAAAATAAGTCTTTAATAATTTTCCTCACGTGAAATGTGAAAACAAAGATACGGAGTTCGAACTTAAGACCTTAACTCTAATACTTTTTTAATTTATCACTTAACTCAAAAGTTTAAATTGATAGGTGAAGGCCAAATATTAGTATTAATATTAAAAAAAGTCTTTAACAAAAATAAATAAATAAAATCTATTTTTTAAAGGAAAAATGCCATGTGGATGAATTCTTTTCACAAATTGAAGCTCAGAAACCTGTCATCTGAAAGGATCATTTTTCTTAAATTGGAAAATGCTTAGAAAAATATGTGCTTGTGCTAATTGATAAGATTGCTATTGTTTTTGTAATAAAAATGTTGACTGTCATTTGTCTGGAATGAGGAACAAGAAAGACATAAACAAGAGCAACAGATGCAAAACCAAACTTGTGAATCCAATATTTCACAAGGAAACAGGGAGCTGATGAAAAGCTAGAATTTTGCTTTCTGCAGTATGAACTCCAATAACTCAAGATTTTGCCGATGTTGCCATCTCCACAATTAAGTGCTATTGATAAAGCAACTACATATAGCCTTAGAATGGAATCTTGTTGTAGATATATAAGCAGGTGGAAGTGAAATTAAAATGGGGTCAGAAGTAGTGCACCTAAGCCAATGTGGCAGTGTCGGATATAAGTGTAAAAATATGACCAGAAACACCTATATAATAAACTTGGCATGCGGGAGTTTTTCTATCTAAGATAATTAGATTTGAAAACTTTCTAGCCAAGAAGATGACCCTTATTGGATACTTTGCCATAGTTAAAATAAACTAAGAATTCAAATACATAACTATCTATAGTGACGTATACATGCAACCCAATACCTCCAATACAGTTCTAAAGCAAAATATCATATATATATATATATATATATATATATATATATATATAGACAGAGCAGTATTAAGAAAAATTCTGTAATGCAAGACAAAGGGGTTCTTGGCGAAAAAATACAAAAGAAGCCACTCCAAGACTGAAACTGCCAACTTTACTTAAAGAACCGCTATGTGAGTATGTAATATTGCAAGATCCTAAGTGGGGAGACTAATTTAAGAATCTATATGATGATCTCTGGTTTCTTTATCAAGCAATACATGTTCAAGTGTATAACTATTAATAATCGGATAAGAATTAACTTACCTCGTGATCAGCAGGAGTTACAACAGTTTGAGAATCTGAAGAAGCCATGGAGGGATATGGAATCAAAGAATCAATGAAAAGTAAATTATAATGGTAGTCTTCTCTTCTCTTCTCCTCTCTGCACTTGTACAGTTTCAGTAAGTGGAGATTTTTAAATTTTGAGCAAAAAGGAAACTGATCGGTGGAGCTAAAGAAAAGGAAAAGAGCTAGTCCCCACTAAATATAGAGAAAAAAAAAGGAGTGAAGATAGGTGGTCACAATGAGCTGGTATTGTTATGGGGTTATTGGGTTTATGGTTGGCTGTATTTTTTCCCATTTTTATTCTCTTTTGACAACTCATTTTCCCTCTCGGTAACATTTAACTAATTCTTCCTTATCTATTGCGTCCATATTCTTATTCATACTGTGCTATATGCTTCCTCTTTCCTTTCATTTTGATTTTAATTATTAGAAAACAACCATTTTTATATATAGTAGGTATGTCGAATGACATATGCTACAATTATTGAAATTTTGTTTTTGAAATTTTTTTTACACGAAGCCACAGTAGCATGACAGTGATGATAAGGCTTGCATTACCAGTTCTGAACTTCTATACTAGGAATATTAAGTATTTATTCAGATTTTTTTCTTTAATTTATTTTTTTAATTATTTTACCAACACATATATTCAGATTTAATTAGTGATCCCTTGATTTTCGGAAATTATAAGCGTACAAGAAGAGACCCCATTTTTCAATTTCCTAGCTAATTTTAATCAATTCATATCTATCTAACATCATAACTTGCTGTTACCTTTAATTTAATTTTTTTTTTTGTTTTTATAAAACCCTAGGTGCCAAAACAGCAGTAAAGGGTTGTTTCATTAGAAAGAAATAAAAAGGGACCCCAAAATGTTAAATGAATGTCGCAGCCTCTCCAAACAAACAATTATAAATTATTATTAAGTAGCAAAATAAACACAAACATGACATGAGACTGAGAGTTGATGATGATGAGACGACACATGATTTGCTATCTTCCCATCGAGTCTCTCCATTTCTGCATTGCTTGGTAAAATTGTTAATGCTCCCATTTCTAAATTCGAATACACTTGAGATATAAAATGCCATTTGAATACAACAATTATCATAAACTCTGTTAACTATACGTACTCTTTTCAAACAACCAGCAATAATATTCTTAGCATTGGCATGTATATCTGTTGCGTCGATCTTGATTGGCTTGCCAGCGAATAAACAGACCAGGAGGTTTAAAAATTATGCTGGCAATATTCCGGTAAAACTGTTATACTGAACAAGTTTGTCTAAATAAAATACTAACTCGGAGTCCGCAATATAATATTTAAATGCCCCATCATGGACACTGCAACAACATATAAACTAAAGGAAAAATGAGTTGTAACTTGTAAGCTTTGAGCTAAATGAGTTGTAAATTGTAAGCTAGCTAGCTAGCTTTGTTGACCTGGAGCACGAATAGAGGTGGATGGTGATGGATTGAGTGATGTTCAAACGCTCAAAAGAACCCAACCACGTTATGTCTGACCCAGCTGGGCATGTGAGAGTTCAGCTTTACAAGACAAGAGAGAACCCATTTCTTTATATGCATATATATTTTCTTTCTGGTGCAACTGCAAGGGAAGTACAAACCTAGTTTAATTTAGAGTAAGAAAACAGATCAATGGAGCTTCTCGATTCATCAAAAAGTGGCTAATAAGAGAGTCATGTTAAGAATTAGAATTCACTTTGCGGGCGAGATAGGTAGCTATGGGAATCATATTCAATGAGCAAAAGTAATAATTTCAAGACCTACTTCAAATGAAATTATTGATAATGAATGCAATATACATAGATGTATTGTATGTGTGAGTGATTTGTGAAGTCAGTTTCAGCCAGTTCACAATGTCTATCTGATTCTGATCAATTAGTAGCAGTAGCTAGTTGTGGCCAGGCCTTGCTGCTATCCACACTTTTGGAACCTAACTTGCTCGCGGGGTCCAATTCCGAACAGAAAAAGAAGCTGGCCATATCTCATCAATATCAACGGCTAGGATCCTGTGGGTTGAACCCATAACACGTTTCCAATTGCATGCTTTGCCTTTAGCGTTATTGGCAGAATCGACGCGTCACTCTCCCCTATCTTTCTTTGTCGCTATTTCATAATTCCCCATGCCACTCAAGACCCTTTTATTTTTAGGCAAAATTTTATCATACATACTATTTTTTTAAAAAAAAATTACCTTTTACTTCTTTTATAAGTTTTCAATAAGAAAAATGATTCTAAATTATAACCAATTACCTTTTTAAAAAAGATTAATGAGTAATTTTAAAGGAACTAAAAAAAAAGTAGTACATGTGAAAAATATCTAAGAGGGTAATAGTAGTTTTCTCTTTATTTGATTAATTTATTGGGTGATCAACTCTTATTATTTCAAAAAATACTATTACATATTTTAAATTTGTATTTCAAATCGTATTTTAAATGATAATATATTAAGTAATTATAGACAACCAAAACACACGTTTTAGCTAATTCTCTAGCCCCACCAATTATTTTCCCCCAAATTAATGTAAGATTATAATTTAAAAATACTAAAATTAAAAGCCTTAATTCTTGGCCTAACTCCTTCAAATTTAGTCACCACCTACACTCCATTTTACCATAACCCCAGTAACCTTGCTAATCGCACCACTTGCCGCCGTCGAATGAATTGAAGCACATCACCGCCTGTTTGTTGTTGCTACAATCACTTTGTGACCTAAATGTCGCACCACCCGTTTCTTGTTGCTGCCACAGCCACCTTCTGCCATAAAGTTTACTGATATACTATGTTAAAGTTAGATTGATTTATCCGTTCTATTTAACAGATTGGGTTCAGCTTGATTCTTCTTTAAAAAATCGATTGGCAACTAATCAGTTAAGTTCAAGGTTAATTTTGAACCGAAATGATCTTGAACAGACAATGTCTAAGCATACGATAACCTATGTTTTTCATCTCAAGTAATGTGACATGTATCAGTTAAATAAAATATATATATATATATATAATGGATTATATAAGAAATTACAAAATTTTACCAACCAATTGATGCACGACACATCATTTAGAATGAGAAAAATTTAAAATATTAAATTAGGAAGTGTAGTACTATTTATTTAAAGAATAGTGCTAAACTTACAAAGTTAGAATATATATTTTGTATCCTAACTTATGTCTCTGACTATTATTTGTCAAGTAGTTGTTAATTTTTTAATTTTCAATAATACAATGATTATACAACACCAATCAACAATAAATATATCAAATATTTTGGGATGTAAAATATATACCTCAATTATGTAAATATTATTATTTATTTCAAATAAATATGGTTATGATAATTTACGATTAATAATATTACACCATTCTTTCTATCATTTAATAATATTTTAACACATCACTTGAGAAGTAATGTAAAATATTAAAATACCACTTAAGAAGTAGTTATATACGGGCAATGTTTGCTTTTTCTTAATTTACTTAGTTTCTTGATCTTAATAAATACTCTTTTTTTTTTTTAACATAAGAAAGAGGGGATTCAAATTTGGACCATTTGAATAGAGGAAAGTGTTTGTAAATTCTTTACCACTTGATCTTATTGTAAGTGATTAATAATAATTGTTCTTATAATTGGATTTTAATATAATTTTTATTTCGAAAAGGGGAAAAGACGGGTGGTGCCATTATTTATCCCGGCGTTGTGCCATTCTGCCTTTTCTGTCTAAGGCATAATCAACTTATAAAGTTTAATTATTTATTTATTTATTTATTTATTTATTTTGTCTAGTTACATGATATGTGTGCTAAAATACGTACAAGCTATAGATCATGTAAATGCTTATATTAAACTAAAACATGATCTAAATGTACATTATAACTTAACGGTATATAAAATTAAATGCAGAAAATAAAAGAAATAAATTTTTAACCTTCGATCATTGATGTTTGATTGCTCTGTAGCGTTTTTAGTTCTTTTAATCCTTTTGTGATCTCTAATAATAATGTGTTAAAGGGTAAAAAAGATATACACAAACACAAACTTAAGGAACTTAACACTATTTTTTCATCACTTTATAAATATCTTCTCATCATATATGTTCATATTTATTAATGGTTAATTACCACAAAAGGTTTAAAAGAACTATTTATGTTCATATAGTTCAGATATGAGAACGTGGCCAACAACGTAAACATAAATGGCAACGAAAGAGAAAATATTTATATATATATATGTGTGTGTGTTAACGCTATTCCCTCGCAAATTAATGTTCTTTGACAAATAATTCCTGCTTGGTGATATCAAATATTTCAACATGACATTTGATGAAACCGTGATCCCTTTTAGATTTCGAATCCGAAAATAAGAAAATATTATAATAATTATTGTCGTCATCTCTTTCATTATCCAACAGTAGTGCTTACATAGATATAATTAAGAATTATTTTTCCTTAATTTTTTAAAAATTTATTTTAGATTTCACTTATTTTAAATTTAAATTTGGAACTTAATAGATTCAAGATTAAATAGAAGGGTTTTAAACACAAGCTACCATGAGTTAAAAAGGAGATTTCTCAGAACACAATCTATTATTTAAGATTAATTGTGGTATAAGTGTCTACATAGTTTATTATATTATGAGTATTTAAATATAAATCAAAATTTTATAGTAAATTATGAATTGTGTAGGTGCCGTGAATTTTGCAAACATAGTAAATTTATGAATTAATTAAATAGTGTCACATGCCCACAATATATTGTGAACTGGACAAGACGCAAGACAAAGCAAAAGTTGAGAAATGAATTCATAGTTTTGACAAAGTTTGTAAGTTAGTTGAGGCGAGAGTCGCGGCCACCCATGCATCAACGTGTTCCTCCTTCAACCAAACCCTTGCATTTTTTTCCAAATGCAGAAGTTAACACATCATCTCACCCTCGTCTCTCGCTAAGTAAGAAAAAAAAAACGAGGCTCAAGACTGTAATCTGAAACTTATATACTCCATCAATTCATTCGTGTAAATAACCTGATCAGTTCAGGCAAGACAGAGTGAGACCGAACGAACGAGAACTCCATGGTCTCTAATTACGAGCAGCAGCAACAGCTTCACGTCGAGGTTGAGGTTGAGGTTGAGGTTGAGGTTAGCTCTTCTTCACGGGGAACCAACAATAACAATAGCAATTCCTCAACTCTTTCTCTCATTTCTCACAAGAGAAACAAACTGGGTTGGTTCTCCTGCTCTAAGCTAATTCTTTTTTCATATACATTTGGTTTGTGTAGTGATTTCCCTAATATTGGTTTGGTGGGTCAATGTGTATATGTTTTCAGAAGATAGCGATGAAGATTTATTTACTGTTCCAGACGTGGAAACTCAACAACCCATGGATTCAATGATCACTGATAACGGCACTCAAAGCAGCAATCCAGAGATTCAAAACCAGAAGCGTCGCCGGGGACGTAACCCTGTCGATAAGGAACACAGAAGGCTCAAGAGGTACCTACGTACATTGCCTGCTTCTTATTTTATATATATATATATACACACACACACACACACAATAAATCAATGAAATTGTGTGTTAGGCATGTATTTTATATTGAAGATTTATTAAATAAATTAGTAATTGTAATTGACAGCTCACAGAAATTATCTTATTCTTCATGAAATTTTCTTCGATTTACTGAAAAAACACCGTCCTCTTAAAAAAAAAAAGTACTCTTATATTTAAGTATTTGCTCTAAAAACAAGTGCTGAGTGAGAGTACTTTAAATAAGAGTCTTTATACTTTTTTTCTTGTTATTTTCTATCGGTATTTGATAACTCAAAACTTGATGAGCTAATGGCTAATTAATTGTGCCTATTTATAGAGCCATGGTTCAAATTATATTTGGACTGTAAATAATAGGATTTTAATGCGATCAGTTTGTATTTCATTTGGTTTTCACTAATCATAATATAAGATGTAGTAAAATTATACAAGATTATTCTCTCTTAATGCAAAGACTCCTTGAACATGTAGAACAATAATAATTGTATCATAATTCAAATAAAACAATCATTCTAATTATCCATATTTTGTCAATCCTTATTTAATCCGTTTTTGGGATGAATGACTAAGCAAGTTGGGTCATACCTTATTTGTTACTGGTTTTCTTTTAATTTGGACTGTGCAATAAACCTTTAAGCTATAAAACATTAATTGAGCACAATTTTATTTAACATTCGGTTCAGTGTTATTACCTAAATGGAGCCAGCTGTTAGACTTATTTTATAATACGTTTAACAATAATAAATATAAATACAACTGTCATTATATGAGTGGATGATTATACTATTTTCATTAAGAAGGCGAGCCAGCTCCAGTATCATCTTATTGAATTCTCAAATTAACATTCTCCTCACTTTAATATCAATTGGTATTGACCAGGGGCTAACCCTTAAATTCTGGGACTTGTGCTTAATTTGTGCATAACTATAAATGAAAGGGATGACACTTTGAACACAATGGAAATTGTTACAAGTCCAGGTTGCTAAGGAACAGGGTCTCTGCACAACAAGCCCGAGAAAGGAAGAAGGTTTACGTTAATGACCTGGAACTGCGAGCCAAGGAATTGCACGACGTAAATTCTAAATTAGAGGAGAAGATTTCTACTTTGATCAATGAAAACACCATGCTTCGGAAGGTGAGTGAGCTCATAATCATTTTTTGCTTCGTTAATATTGACAAAAACAGATATGAATTACAAAACAAAGAATAGGCTCTAGCTTGTGGACTCACTGAAATCATTGTTTACCAGATTCTTATGAACACAAGGCCAAAAGTTGATGAAAGTAATGAGCAAAAGCAGGATCGGTTGAGTAAGAGCTGACAAATTATAACTTTTTACGTTTGAATCTACCTTTGGGGTTAGTATTGAAACAATGTTAGAAACCCTTTTAGCTTATGAAAATGTAAATGCCGGCCTTCCTAATTACATCAATCATGTGATTTACTATTTGATTGAAGACTTGAGAAATTTATTGCCAGCCATGTAAGCATAAAGCTACTTTGATTTTTTTTTTTTTTTATCACTAATGCCAATTTGTAGTATATTGTTGATACCCTTATGGCTTTATTTTCTTCTTCTTCTTCGTTTGATGTATCCGTATAACTCGCCCTTGTTATACCAAATTACATCAGTTCTGTGCAAGCACAGCTTAAAGATTTTCTGAGTAATCAGTCGAATCAATACATTGACCTGTGAAAAATTGTGATGGCATTCGGATCCATATGCATGAATATAAACTACCTATGAAAGCTGAATTATGCAGTAGATAAAAGTAGAAGAAACTAATGTAGGCAATAGCTCACTTGGCTCAGGAATGGTGCCTGCTCTTCTGTTAATTAGATAAAAACATAATTTATCTAATATAATATTAACAAGCAGGTCGAAGAGCTATTTTTGTTTGTAGGCAATAGCTTACTTTTTCCTTCCTTAACAATTAAATGCCATCAAATACATTACAGAAATTTGCACAAAAGATCTCAACCTACAGACACCACATGGCATGTTGAATGAGTTTCATGACCAAAATAAGAAAAGGCATTGAATAAGCATTTTTTTATCACTATCAGTATTTCCCCGCATCATCTTATTCTTCATAATTGATAAGCAACATGATTTTTAAAGAGAAGAAAATCCCAAGAATTAAAAAATGATACCATTATCATCTTCCTCTGAACACGAGATTGTGGCAGGTTTGGTCACAAGGGTATGGACAATCAATAGCCTTAATGTCCACTCGATCAAAGTACCATTCACCAACAGACTCTGCAATTCTCTGCAGGTTGATAATGTATAAGAATTAGACAAGCTTTATCCCATATAAATCATATTTTTCCCGTGTGTATCAAAATATTGCAAAAGGCAGCAAAGTTCTTCATTTGATTGTTTCTTAACAGCAGGTTGAACCATGAACTAGTGACAGAGAACAGAAGTAGTTGTCGCAAAAATGAGAGTCTAAAATACTTCATACAGTGCACAAGACACTAAGCTGATAGATGGTGATTTACATTTCTTTTAAACAAACATCCATGATCTACCATCAAATATACAATTTTTTTCCTTTCACATCATAACAATGGCAAAATCAAAATCGTTTTAGTCAAACATGCTGTGTAATATAGCTGCAACTCAAGGTACTGTGATGATTTTAAGCTTGATGGCAACTGAAATTAGGTACTCCAGATGATATATATCAGAGTTATTACTCAATATCAGATTGAGAATGACATGACATATACAAGAGAGCCATATAATGAACATTCAAAAAAGATATTCATTGAAAGATCAAACTATATTCCCCTAAGATTAAATATCTAACTTTGATAGTGTTGGAGCTGGTGCTCACGTGCCATTCCAATATTGTATGAATATTAATTTTTAATATTTATACAATAAACATTTCGAATAAAGATTGTTAATATCATATTAATATGGTATAATGCTTGTAACATTAGAGACATTGTTTGATCTGAAAGAGTTCAGATCTGGTCTAAAGGAGTTTAGATCAGAACTAATAGTTAGCAAAGCTGAGAGTTATAAATGCTAAAAGTTAGCACTGTTAAGAGTTAGCAGGTTATAAGAGTCAGCGAGGTCTAAAGAGTTAGAACCTTGTCTATAATGGGACAAAGACCTGAGAGTATACTTGTAATGATATAGTTGCAAAGAGTTGCAATAGGTGTTAAGAAATATCATTATGTAAGTATGTCTCAAAGATAATGTTCCTGATCTATAATCACTAATGCGGGTCTATCGGTGATTCACTATATATAGATTAGTGTATGTCTATATCTGACTGGTTCAGATGGTTGTTCTTAGCTGACCATGAGCTTAGAGCTTGTATAGGCATGCGGGTATCCAGTCAGGACTGGATACTGAACAGACTTATGAGGACCCCAATAGATATCCTATGACACCGTCAAAGGAAGGTCCTCTCGAGTTGAGTAGTATTCGTGGTCCTTTGACCTGAGCGCCACGGTGGTCTTGTGAGTGATCCATCATGCTTTGGTTCCACATATGTCAGAGACCTTTCATGGTCTGACCGCTATGTGTCGCTGGGTATGGTCCGATGCTCATGGAGTCCGGTGTGCGTAGATACGGGATCCGTCAGCTTACGTAGGTAAGTTGTATATCCGATGCTCCGAGATTGTATTTCATAAAGTCTTGTGGCCACAAGCATAAACCCGGGAAAAGAGTTTCCCATAGGGTTAAACAATATAGCAAAAGTGTTTGCGTATATTGTTTATAGAGATACGAATCTGGAGATAAGTTTATGGATGAGCAAATGGGGATTTGACGGTGCTGATCTATATCCCCGCACATCTAGGATATAAATGATGGAAGGATTATACGTGTACGTTATGACCTCAACTTGTATGGTCTGACACGCTGATTTGTAATATTCGTAACGTGTGCGTGGGGCATCGATTACGGATTAATGGAACAGTTCCATTTGACAAATCGGGTGTAGACCTAGAGAGTCCCAATATGAAATGTACTCTTTGAGCACTTGGGCAGTGTACCGTATTGAATTGTTCAATACAGTATAATTCAGCAATTACTAAGGTTACGTTAACTAAAGTATGTGGTTAAATTGGTGGGACCCACTTTAGGTTAACTTGGTAACCGAGTAAGGATATAATAGTAATTTCACTTTATGATTATTTAATTGTTAAATAATTAAAATAAATATTTATTTATTTAATTGTTAAATAAATTAATTTAACATAACTAAGGTTAAAAGTTAACCAAGTGGTTAAGTTAAGTTAACCTTACTTAAAGGTTAAGTAAAGGTTAACCTAACCATGGTTAAGTTAGTTAACTATGGTTAAATTAATTAAATATTTATTAACTTAAAGGTTAAGTTAAAATAATCTAACTAAGGTTAAATGTTAACTAAGGTTAGGTTAAGCCAAATGAAATGCAAATGAAATTCAAATTAGTTTGGAATTAATTCATTTGTATATAAAGTGAAATGAAATTGAAATTCAAAATTGATTTAGTTTTTTAGGTTTTGCATTTTGGGAGCCAATTCAATTTGAGAAATTGAAATTGTTTGTTTTGTGTTTTAAGTGTTAGAACAACAAAACAAATTGAATTAATGGTTACTAAATGTAATAACTAAAAACAAGATTTGTTTTATTTATTCAAGAGTTGAATAAAAGGAAAAACAAATTTAATTAAGTTAAATGGTTTAACTTTGAAAAATGTTTAAGTGTTAAACACAAAAGCTGGATTAAGATGCTGCCATTCTAGACAATCAAACCCACCCTTGTTGATTGCTAGAATTGATCAAAGATTCATTTCATGGTGGACTTCAAAGAAAATTAATCCAAAGGCTTCATTGGTGATATTTCTCAATCTCGAATTTCAGTTTAATCAAATGTTATTTTCTGTGTTCATTGTATTCAATCTTCCGCTGTGCACATGTATGTATGAGATATGTATATTGTTTGTATGATGAACACAACCCACATGCAAGAACCTTAAGTAAATTCGCCCAACCCCATAACCCAACAGATAGTTGGATTATGTCATTCCAATAGCAATGAGCTGGTAATGCTATAATAACCTATAGAATAGGAAGCTCTAAATATAATTATTTGCAGGTGAATCCTCAACTTTGTTTACAAGAACAATGAAATAACTTAGGAGATTAGAACTACTAGATAATTTCTACTGAACATGCTGAATATAATTAAGGAAAGGGTAAAGGACATTTGGACCTCGTGTTATAGTGAAAGTGACAGTTTACTCACCCTGTTTTTAAAATTACACATTTTCACAATTTTTTGCTGTTAAAAATATTGAATTACCCATTTTTTAAAACTTTTTCTTATTGCCAATTGATATTATTGATAACTTTCATTTTCATTCAATTAAAAAAAATTAGTAATTCCATCAAACTAACAAAAAAAAAAGGGTGAAAATGAGTAATTTTAAAAACAAAGTGAGTAAACTGTTATTTTCACTATAACATGAGGGTCCAAATGTCCTTTTCCCTTAAGGAAATAATAAGTTACACCATACATGCCTTGTTTGCGTGGAGAATTAGGAGCAAACCATGTATCCTGTCTCTCGGTCTGGCAATGAGCAAAGCATGAATTAATAAAGATTCCATTTTTCTTGTGCTTTGATAAGCCTTTAACAGCATTAAGCATTTGGTTTCGGAAACCTGCTTCAGATGTGAGAGAGAATGCAAATAGATGTTATGATTACAATTATCCAGTAACTTGAAGGATTTAATCCAGTGAAACCACCTCTGGAAACAAAATAGAGAAAAATATCAGATGAAATCACCTTGAAGAAAACGAATTTGGAATGTTGAGCAATGAGCATAATTGTTTCTGCAATCATGCCAATTTCCATGGGGATCAGCCGATGGTGGAGCTAGACTGGCCTGAATCTGATTAAAAGGTGAAGTCAGATAGATTACTATATCATTTGAGCACTTAAGATCTCACCGCATTTACAGCACATTTGGTCACCATGAAACATGAAATTTCATGCTACAGTCTTGCCCGCCCTTGTAACAGGGATCCTTTGTTCAACAAATAAACTTCTATGAGCAGTTTGAAGACTACAATTAATGGACTTGACCATCTGAAAGCCATTGTTAGCTTGTATTTTCGAATTATTTGATACACAGCTAGAAAATCAATACTGCTCTTCAACAAAATCCCTGGAAACCTTCACATAATTTTTGGGGCAGATTGAAAAAGGAATGTACTTTTTTGTGTGGGGTGAAGATATGGGGCTTACCTGCCATGTATCATAAGCTGCATTGAGAAGAAAAAGCGGGGTCCTTATACTGGCAATCAAACGTTGAGGGAAAATACACTGAGAATCAAAGGAAACTATATATCAAGTGCAAGAAATGGGAGGCAACATGTATTTCAGTTATGTCTATACTATCTATGAATTTGTCTTGTAATTAATATAAAGAAAAGTTTTACCAAAATTGAATTGAGGCGCTTTGTGCAGCTCCGTGGCAAGTTCTGCACTCCCTACAACATAGATGTGTGATATTTTTTAGAACCATGTTGACGTGTGCAACAACAGAGGAAAGCTTAGATGATATTAGGTGAATTGAAACAAAAAACTTTCTTATCTAGTCATATACTTTAGGGAAGAAATATACTGCATAAAAATGGTAGCACTACTAAACATAAGGACTAAACTATAAGGCAGATATCAATTAGTAATTCTAATAAGAAAATATGCAACTTTTTCAACATCTGGACAAACTAAACAAGTTTTTTTTGAGTAATTTGGGAGATCAACTGATGGTCCATGAGAACTAAGATGGATCTCTAAGATGGTCAGCAGCACATGATTGAAAGTTCCAGCACAAGAAGATGTTTCTCCAAGAGAATGAGGATCAGACAAATATATTTATGGGTCTCCTGAGCAAATTATTAAATGCAGATTGTGCAAATTACTGAATGCTCAACACAGTTCAATAATTGATCCATGGAGAAGTTTTAATATTAGGCAAATCACCAAAGTATCTTTAGATCCAGTTAACCTAGTTAAAGTAGATGACATATAATAGATGCACTATTTGATAACTTGGATCACAACCTTTTAGTTTATCCATTAAAACTAGTAATCAGCATTAAGAGAAAGTTAAAAGAAATAAGAAGCACCTGTAGGCTAACCAAGCCACCAAACATGCTTCTTGCAGTGCGCCCACCTGATACGTCAATTCTGCAATAACACACAAGAACCAACAGCATCCCTAAGTATCAAACTAATTGCAAGAAATCAAAGAGATTATAGATTATCAGTGTAAGTGTTTACGCATCAAGGAATAATCCACCATCACTGAGGCACTTGACTCTGGTAGTCCGACGAAATAATGCACGGAATTCATCACAGTGCAGTATTGATGCCAGACCTCCAGCAGAACATCCAGCGAGAAGAGCCTAGAGGACCCAAAAGCCTAATAAATGTCAATACCAAAGTCTAGAGGCATAGTAGATTTTTGAATCATGTAACATACCTGATTAGCATACTGCATTCCCTTTGACATCAAAGCTTCCATTGCTACTGACCAGATCCTTTGTCCTCTGAAGTACAGTTGTGCCTATGGAGCAAGGATGAAATCACTATTCATTCAGGCAGAAGCCAGGCAAGTTGGTTCCTTGTAAATGTCCACTTGAGTGAAAAAACATAATTTAGTAGAACTCAAACTAACAAACATTGAAGACTTCATTTCACAAACTAACTATTTTTTCTTCAAGATGTTGTCCAACAAGAGGATACATTCATAAGAGAGAAAATTACTGAATGAAGAAATGAGTGTTTAGGCACCAATTGAGAATAAGACGAGGAAAATTTATTCAAGCTGATGTAGGCATCTGAAACAAAGATCTGTCGATGCATCATTTAGTTGTGCATAATTACATCAAATTAAGTGCACCAATTATGAACATGGGCCCCAAAAGATGACAACAAAGGCAGCAAGAGCCTTGGAATTTAGCAGACCTTTGGTTCCAGATTGAGCACAATGGCAAAAAGATTTACTGGCCAATTTGGTCTGATTGGATTAAGACTGAGTTTAGTTGAGTTGTACTACTACAAAATCATGCTATGAAGAACTGTTCTGCACCAGAAAAGCTCATTTGTAGATAATAATTAATTACTTGTATACTTAAAGAAATGCCCCATATGTATATAATAATTAAATTACTTGTATACTCGGAGAAATAAATAAAGAAAAAGCCAGAGACAATATTAGATCGTACTCTCATTTTTAAAATTCTCTGAGCGCATACTTAGTTTGAATCAAATTGTTAAAAACGAAATAAAAAAAAGGCCAAAATTTCACAACAATATGACCCTCTTTATTATTCACAGTATTGATTTCTCAAATTAGGCCTTAAAATGAAGTATCGAGGTCAGCTTTCTCTGGTATATATTAAAACTTAAAAAGAAGCACACAAATATATATTTCCACTACCTCATTTTGACTGTCTCCACTGAAAGATGCACCATCACAATAACGAATCTTTACTCTGTTCCACTTAAAAAAATCTGCAGATATTATGATTCCATCCACCAAATAAGTACCATGTAGAACAACTTCTTATGGACATACATCAATTCAGCATGTAGTTAGAGGTATAACCAGGATTTTCTTGTGCTTTGTTGCTTAATATCCCAGTAAATGGTATGTACTTTTCCATATATGTTGATGAACCACGACGTGTTTTCTTACGATAAACACAATTTCTAATTGTATTACACCATCCTCCTCCCTGTCATTGGAATGTTATACTAAGTCAAACTCATCAATTGTACATGGCACCATCTAACAGACAGAACATTAGAAACATGAAGTAGTTGAATGACTGAAAAAGCTTTGGTGACAAGAAAAATACTTCATCCTTAAACTTTGGTTTGTCTAAAACTCAACTTTTTTCGGTAGGGGTATTAGAATATCCAATGCTGATTTTGAAACAAATAACCATTATCGATTGTAATAATAGCTTCTGCAACTAAGAGTCAATGGTACTTTGATGAAGTCCCAACTCAGTATGGAAGGTTCTCTGCTTGGACTGGGCAAACTGCCTTTAAGAGTGAACCAATAATGCTAGAACATAGATGCAGAAAAGGATATCGCAAATGTTTTTTTTTATTTGTCTAATTGCCAAATTAGATGCTGCTCATTTACTTGGAAGATGGTTTTATTAGCAAAATTTAATTCTAAATTCAAGTTATTCTTGTATGCATGCCTTTGATTATGCGATGAGAATTTACAGACTTATTTGCCCTTGAATATTGAATCTTCACAGACAACAGCTGCATTAACAAGGAGAGTGCATGCTATTAACTTGTCTATAAACCGAAATTATTTTTGACACCTAGGAATTTGAAATTTTACTCTGGAAGTTGGAAGATGATAATTATGGTAATATCTTGTAACAACCTAGAAACCAGAGTGTATGCCAAAGAGTTTGGATGGGTACACATAGACATACCTCCAACATAATTAGCCAACTGCGTGCACCCGAGCCATAACCTCGGTGGAGATGATACCCTGGCAGTGATCCGTCCAGACAAACTAAAGACCAGAAATATTATCAAAATAAGATATCTGTTAACTAGTAGAAAACCCAAAAAAGGAAAGAAATATTTCCACTAATTGGTTGTTCCTAACATGTCAGAATTCGGAACTTACAGTAAATATATTGTTCAATTAAGAACAATGGTTAAAAAAAAAAAAAGAAGAAGAAGAATCTCTGGAGTTATGCATAGAAGATGGCAATTTTGGTAATTCAACAGAGAAGGCAGAGACTACCTGCTCCTTGAGAAGCTGCTCCATGGATAAGTGTAAGAGGCACCATTAAGGGTGTAGTACCAGAGATCCCATACTCATACTCATTCTCGTACTCGTACATTGTGGCATTCAAGTCGTGGAAGCCATACACAACCGCCCATTGCCATTGGCACAGTAACAAACCCATTATCCCATACCCCCACATTAACTTGATGAACGCTGGTGAGGTCCTGCTATTACTTGCATTTGCATTACTACACTCCATACCTCACTTTGCTTCTGTAGCTATATTATGCAATCAGAAAAGAGAAGTGATCAGGTTGGCTACAGTTTACTTACGGCGAATGAACAAGCAATCAAAAAAAATGCAAAAGATAATTTGAAAGATAATGCAGGCAGGCAGTCAGCTCAGCTAAGCTAGTTAAAAGAATTGATGAGGCTTGAATAATGTAAAGGTGGGGTCTTTGTTTCTGAATGGTTCAGAACAATTACATCTCCCAAGATGCTGGCGGGGACCCATACTCAAGTGGGAAATCCCACCGACACTACCGCTGAACAGAGGGATACCACCTGTTTTATTTATGCCATTATTTCTCTCTGATATCATATCCATAGAAGAAGAAGAAGAAGAGAATGATTTCTCATTTGCTTTTGCCTCATATAATATTATAATCATAATGCATTTGTTATGTACTGTAATATCCCATCACCTCGTTTTAAGGTAAAGAGTATTGCATGTCCCCGTAATTATAGTAAGTAAAAAATTCTTTATACGGTAATTATTATATTTTTATAGATTATAATCTGATGTTTGGTTGGGTTAATTTGTAAGGTTTTAAAGCTATTTTATTAGAATTAAATTGTAATATTTTAAAAAAGTTAAAGGGTTAGAGGATAATAAAATTAGCCTAAAATTATAAATACACTTTTTTTCCTAACCCGAAGAAAACGTACAGAAAAGAGAATAGAAGGAGAGAAAGAAGAAGAGGAGATTGAACGAAGAATTGGTATTTTAAAGATGTTTTTAGGATTATAATATTTATTTCCTAATACTTTTTCTAATCTTGAGTTTATTATATGATTTTTGTTTAATTTTAATTTTCAAAAATTTAGTAAATTAAGAATTGATTATGGTTTAATTGAGAATAATTATATAAATAAGAGATGAATTATGAATGATATGTAAGTTTTGTTTACAATAATCTCTTGGTTTGAAAATTTTATAAAATTTTGTAATTTGATTTTGATTTTGATATTTAAAAATATTAAATTATACATGTTTTGTGATTATGTAGAACTTTAAATTGTTGACAAATTTTATAAATTTAATTTTTAGTTACTTTTAAAAAATAACTATGAAATTTTGAGAATGCTTTGTTTTGCAATATGACAAAATGACGAATTGAATTTATCAAATAATTTTATATAGCTATGGTTTTATGAAAAATGTTATTGTTAGATATCTAGTATAACATATTCAAATTTCATAATTTTACTTATCATTTTTTTAATTATTATAATTTTTTAAAATATATTGCTTTAGTACTAGAATGTGTTGGCAAATTTTAAAATATTTGAAATAAAATTTAATTTAAGATACTTTCTTAATGAATTTAGAATTGGATGATTTATTATGAATTATTTTCAGTGTCATGATTAATTTGAAGGTAGTTTCATAGTTTTTGAATAAGTATGTGATTTTAAAAAATTAAGAGACTGAGAATTGCTCACTAAATATTCATCTTCTATTAGATTAATGGTTCAAATTTAAGAGTGATTATAACTTGAATTTTGAAGGGTATAAATTCTGATTTCCTTCATTTGATAATTAATTATATCTTGAAAATGGTATATTTTGTTTTGATAGTAAGTACACATTATTTGATGCATAAGAAAAATAGATAGAATAATAGTGATTGAAATTGAAAGGTTTTGAAAAAATTTAAACTTTAAAATATAACCTAAATTTATATTTATATTTCTTTTTAAATTTAAATTATTAATTATTATCATTTAGAATCGTAAATGAAATTAAAATTCACTTAAAGCTCGTAAGTCCGAATCCCTCATTATGAAATAAATATTTTGCATTGAATTAGATAAATGTAAATAGAATTTTGTGAGTAGAATAATATGTTTATCTTATTTTATTTTATGCCTATTTACGTTTTTCAAAAGGATAAGAAATTCTTTATTTACAGTTATTACATGTCAATGATTATTTATATGATATAGTTTATGTTGGTGAATTCCAAAATTTTAAAGAAATTATTTCAGTTCTCTATTTAAATTAATAAACTTTTAATTATTTATTATCAAGTTATGTTGCTGACTCTTGTTTAACCGTAATTATCATTACTTTTAAAAGAGTTATTTTCATTTTAGCTTCACGTAATAATTAAAAAAAATTATTTGATATTATTTTCTTTACTTTTAAAGCGAATAATTATATTTATAATCTTAATAGTGTTATATTTATAATGAATTAAATGTTGTTTTGAAAGTTAAGTTGTAGTAATATCTATTTTAATATTAGCTACTGTTTTAGTTAAATTATAATTTTGTAAATTGATTATAGAGATTTTATTTCAATTATTAATTTTTAAATTACTTAGCATGTACCTCTTTTCTATTCAATTATAGATTTAGATACAAGTATTTAAGATCCGTTTAGACACAAAGAAACTTTTGGATTGTGTGTTTAAATGATTAGCCATTTGAAGTCATAGCTCTGCACATGTATACACAACTAATTTGAATATTTTATATACTTGTGTGATGTAGTGCCAACAGGTGTAAGATCAACTTATTATTTTGCTTTACGTACATGTTAATGGTTACATCGGGTATATAACTAACTAATTTTTTAGGTATTTGTGTTGGGTGCATTTTAACTCAATAATTTATTAACAAATAAATTAGAATTTTATAAATTTTTAACTACATAGATAAATGAGCAATATTTAATATTTTTAGCTACATAATTTTTTTTTAGATATTGCATTTGTAAATTTTAGAGTACTTAAACTTACTACATTATCGTAGATAGTTAACAATGTATAAAATGAGAATAAAAATTTTAAAATATATATATATCTACTTACAAAGTTTGTATTTACCTTATTTTCCTTATTTTTTATTTTTAGCTTACTATGTTTTCAAATAAACAATATTAAATTTTATAAAATTGGTCGCAGAATGCTGTGCTGTAAGAATTTTTATTTTCTTTCTTTTGTTAGATACTTATTGGAGACATTTATATTTATGTTTAGTTAAGATAATTTAATGTTATTGATTTTCTTGTCACAAGTTGAATTTCTTTTTGTTATATTTTTGTTGAAAATTTTAAAATTGAATAAATTTTAGTAAATTAATTTTACTCAAATTAACAATGGCTAAAATTACAATCCTTTTTTATTTTTTTTTTAAAAAAAAAGAAGACAAGATCGGATCGTTTCATGTACAACTTCAACTTCAACCTTTCAACCCCAGTTGCTTTCCTAAGCTATTTCCCTCTCTTTCAACCTTCGGATTTCGATAAACCCACATGAGAAGTTGGTTTTTACTACAAACAGAAAGTCTTAAATACATAAAAAAAATTTACATTACATAACAAATTTAATAAACCCAATAAAATTCATTATTTATTTTGAAAAATATCAGATAAATTGGTGATTACTGTAAATAAAAATACACGTCATAATATTTTCAGATGTTTGTACCATCTTCAATGTATTATAGACCCTTTTCTATTTCACTTTGTTGGACGTCGAGGTGGAAATTGTAATAAGGAACTTCTCTTTTTCTGACTTCACCATTTATGTGTGTTTAGATTAATTCTAAGTTATGTGAAACATATATCATACAAAAATAATGCGATATTTTACATTTTGAAGTTGGAGTTACAACACGCATAGCATGAATTATCTCTCTTTTTTTTTATTACATATATATAGTGTTAAATGTACATATAATTGGAGTCTTTAAAGTTGTGTTCATGCTCAGTCGTATTTTGTCATATTTAAAAAGATTAACATACTACTGCTTAAATAATTCAGTAATAAGAAATTTGTGTTTGAATCCCCTTCTCTATATAAAAAAATATAAAATTTCATGATTTCATAGAATTCACCTCCAAAGGGGACTTGTCAAATGAACTCAAAGCGGAAAGATTGATGGGTTTCTCTCTTAAGAAAGTCCAATAATGCAAGAAAAATATACTTTACACTTAACAATTCAACTAATTATCTTTCCTTAATCATGACAATTAATTTTATTTATAGGGATTGCCCGACTCTCCGATTCGTTATTACGTAGACTTGACTGATTGTGTTTAGCGAACATACAATAACTGAGATAACATAAAGGTGCTAATATGGTGAATATTTAGTTTAGTTTTCCTCTCTTTGCCTCTCAGCTCCTTTTACTTGGCTAAGAGAATAATCGTCTTGCTGCTGCTTAGATACAAAGCTTAAGTTTGTAGGGAAAGATTCGTTCATGCGAGCAGGGCCTGCTTTTAGCATCGTTTGTTCATCAGCTGGAAGCGAAACATCTTTCTTATACTTGTACCAATGAGCCCAAAAGAGATAGTTGCCAAAGTTAAGCACACTGACAATTGCCAAGAACCAGTAGAATAGCTCTAGATGGTTCTCGTTCAAGTCAAGGCCTTCAAGCCACCCTCTCTTGCTCTTTGTGTACTTAGCAGTCACCGAGTTAATGACCTCAACGAACACTGAGCTCAAATAATAGCCAATGGATAGAGAGAGCCAAGAAAATGAAGTTGAGAGAGACCTCATGCCAACGGGAGCCTCACTGTAGAAGAACTCCATCAGCCCAACAAGGGTGAACATGTCTGCAATTCCAAAGATTGCATAATGAAATGAAAGCCAAAAGAGGCTTATCTGGTGATTGTGGCGTACGAATTCATGCTTTCTCTTCACTTCTACAACCCCTGCTATAGTCATGGAAATGGCAGCCAGGACAAGCCCAACCCCCACCCTCTGGAGATGAGTTATGCCATTTGGGTGGCCAGTGATTTTCCGAAAAATGGGAACAAATGCAAATTCATAAACAGGGATAAGCATGGACATAAACACCAAAGGAATTACAGGAATAGAGGCTGATGGGACGTGGAAACCGCCGAGACTCGTATCCATAATGGTTCCTTGTTGGACAGAAAAGGTTTGGAACTGGGCTAAGCATGTGTTCATCAGGGTTGTGCTCAGCAGGATGGGCATCATCCTTGTCAGGATTTTCACTTCTTCCACCTGTGTCACTGTACAAACTCTCCATCTTCCTGTTATTGTGTCTTTAGGGAGAACTGCTGCTTTGTCGAGGAATCTGGCCAAACAAATGTTGAACTTGATCAGTTATGTCCAAAACTGCTGCTTAAGCAATTGATGTTTGGACAACTAAACTTTCTTTTGAGTCTACAAGGAAAGTGGATATAATTTACCATTTTATTTACATATGAAAGACGTTGCTTTAGGCATGTTTCAATAACAAAGGTCAAAAAATTGCTTCAAGAAACTTGCCTGAATTGGCTGCTGTGGGGAATCAGCTCTCCACTTGCAGTAGATTCATGATCGCGTATTTCATATAATTCATCCGAGTTCTGTGGCAGTTTTATCCTCCAGTTCTTTACACTGACCACCAAGACCTGCAACAATGATCTCAGTTAAGACTTTTATCAAGTCAAGTAGCTTGTTAATTGAGTAGGAGGACAAACCTCTAGGACCCTCAACAGTGGACTTTCTCCTGGAACTCGAACTCGATAAAAAGGCTTTCCTAATGTAATAAAGACAAGGCCAAGAAAAGAGCAACACATGGAAATGATGAAACCTATATCCCATCCGACTTTTGTGCTTGCATACACTACAAATGTGACCCCAATAGAAGCCCCAATAGTAATACTCATCAAAAACCAATTGAAGAAGCTGGCAATGTATTTGCGTTCATCTGGGTCCTTGTGATCAAATTGATCAGCGCCTAAAGCCGGAACCGATCCTCTGATCCCACCTCCTCCAAGTCCCACCAAGCATATCGAAGCATAGAACAAGAGAGCTTTATTACCGTGCACACAGGTTGTCTTCCCGCAGGGCTCAGGTTGCAGTTTAGGAAAATGGGATTGGATAACGAGCAACAAATATCCCTGATCAGTATCAAGACATTCCAAATTATGTAACACTACACTTGTGCAAAAGTCAAGATGTCAATAAATTAAATATATGTCAAATTTTGAGAAAAGGTGGAGAGATAAATGCTTGTTACTGCTGTGAAAAGTAGAATTTACCAGCAACTCAATTGTACCAAAGAGTAGACAAGTATTTAAGCGATTCATATAAGTATCAGAAATGAACCCTCCAAGCAGTGTCAGCAGGAATGTAGTACCCAAGAAGTTTGTAGTAGTTGTTGCCGAACCAGAGAGATCGTAGTGCATGATGAACAAGAAATATAAAACCAGGCTTGCCATGTTGGCCACAAAGCCTATGTTATCCAGTCCCATCATTGCTGTTATTATGCACTAAAAGCATCAGCTATCAACAATACAAAAATCCTAAACTGCACGTAAAACCTGAGGGTTGCCTTAATGGGGTGCACTGAATAACTTACCAAAGATGAAATAGGTGGCCTTAAATCCACCTTCTCTCGTACTCTTCATATGTTGGTTAAATAAATCTTTGACACCAGCTTTGATATTATTCAACCCCTACAAATTAATATAACCTACATAAGAAATTGTTTCAACATACTTGCCATACATAACTTGTGACTATGTGTGTGTACGCGAGAGCAAATGCATGTATTCTACATGCTCAACATATATGTAAAGGTATACATATTGATTCCTCTGCAAGATCAAGTGAATCAACAATTGAGCAAGCAGATGATTACCATGGCTGATATACTTCATTAACACTAAGGCATGCACGAGAGATGGAAAGAGATGATCAGCTAATTGATGGGAGAAAGCTGCGTGTTTATATATATATATATATATACACACACACACACACAAATATACGATGTAGGGAAATGGTATGAGATCATAAGATGTGATTCCACCCTCCAATTTTTTAGAAACATACAAATACAATCTTTTACGGGTACCAATAGGAGCACAAGCCGAGTGACCGGCCTCGAGAGCTCCATCAAATAATTAATTATCACCATCAACAACATCATGAAACAACGATATGTGTGTTTCCCAGTTAATTAAATACATATAGTATGATGGATTTTGACTGTGAAAGTTAGAAATGCAGGCATTAGTAATTGGATCATAAAACACCCCACTTTACAAAGAAAAGTATAACCAACAGAGAACAAACAATAGGCCACTACTTTTGTTTGTTTTCTTGTTTTTTTTTTTAAAAAAAATTTATGAAGAAGCTTAGACTTATAAAATTAAAATAGAAGGTTGTATTCTATTTTGCATAAACTTCTTGCTTTCATTGAAAGTGATCAAATAGCAGGCATTCCCTTGAGACAACTAATATGCAACCTATTCATATGTTTAGAAGAAAATTTATCAAAATTTATTTTAGAATTATCAAATAGATTTATAATTTGCATAAACTTCTTTTACATTTTTTTTACATATTCGGTTATATTAATTTTTCACAAAAATTTTTTTCTTTTTTTTTGTTTGCTTAAGGAATTGCTTTAATTTGCTTAAGAAAAAATCATCTCAACACACATAAATTATATATATAAAAGAAAGAAATTTTTTAATAATTTACTTGAGCAAAATTCCATCATATATATATATATTTATAATCTTACAATAATCTATTAATATTTATAATTAAAAGTCTATCGAGATATATAATAATTATGAATGATAAAATTACTCGTAAATCTGTTAAAATATAACATTATTGAGAATGATTTGATAAAATTTAAAGTAAATTTAGTATAAAAAAATTAAAACCTTTAACAGATTTAAGATAAGTATAAATTCGATAACAAAATTTGTAGATAGAGTATTTGCAAATATTTATATATTTTAATATTTTTAAAAGAAAAATAAAAAAAAATTCACGCGTTTGTGTCTATGTAGGACAGTGGGTGGGAGTGGAGTGACAGTGGATGTGGGACTGTTATTGTCCTTTTGACAAAAAGAAAAATAAAATTAACCAAATGAAAAAAAAAAAAGGCAAAACGTTAGAACTAGAACTAGAAGAGCTAGAAATAATCATTATTTTCATGAAAGAAGCCGTCATTGGTTATTTGTGTAAGTAGAAGAAGATCCTTGTGGTGTTTCCTGCTCTTTTATAAATAGTCTGTACTTTTATACTTCTCTAATAACAAGTTCAACGAGTAAGTTAATATTTATCATAATTAGAAATGTTGTGAATAATGGTATAAATATATCAATTTCTTAGTTTCAATCTGTTTCGTAATTAAGGAGATAGAATGTTGTGATTTGGTTCTTGGTATTTGTTGTCTTACAGAAAAGTGAATATCAGTCGTCTGTTTGCTCCTTTTGGATTATGTTTTTTTCTCTGGGCGTATTTGTTAAAAGTGTGAGCCAAATTCTCAATTTTCCTCACTTCCATTCATGGTTGGTGTTCAAAGTAAATTAAGCTTGCTATTTGAAAAGAGCTACTCCTTTGCTGCTAATGGCAAATAATTTGCCATTTACAGTTTATGTGTATGTTCAAGATGTTGATTAATCTATTTTGATCTGGCAGAAACTCTGGTGCATTCTTTGCTTGAACCATGTGATGATGCATGCAGACTTCACATTCCCCGTAAAATTTAAGCTCCAAGAGCATACAGTTTATGTTCGATGCTTCAAAGATTTTTTTGGAGAGAGTTGCCAGTCTCTTTGACATCATTATATCTTTAAAGAAGCATAAACATGATTTTCAGGTTTTAAATTTTAGAATTTTCTTTTAAGGAAGTCTTTAATTGAGTTTAAATCAATAATTTAATTTTAATTACTATATTTTATAGATCTTCATTAAATTAAGGTTATGATTTATTTTTATTTATTATATTAATTTAAAATTCATAAATAATTCATTGTAAGTTTGATAATTAAACATACCTATTAGAGTAGATTTAATAATAAAATTCTAACCTTAACAACAAATTTAAAAAGAATATGTCATCTCATTTTTAAAGCGTATGTGAATTTAAGAATATCTATCTTAAATCTGGTCGGCTGTTATTCATAATAATAATAATAATAATAATATCCGTTGACATCTTATATGTTTTTAAATGCAGATATTAAAAGAATCATTGTTAGATTTTAATTAAAAATAAATTCAGCAATAAATTTTTATAACTTCCATATTTTAAAATTATGTGAATATTCGCACTTAAAAATTATTTGTCTTGATTATACAATACGCCAAAGCTAATAATTTGGCGTCTTGCGGCGTATAAGATTCTGGGTGCCAAATGCGAAGATACTTCTTTTACACAAGTCTGGAATTGGAGGCTGAGAAGGAAAGATGCCTCCTTCTCAAACAAATACATACACAGTTTTCATTTTTGGCTTTTTTTTTTCTTTATCAATATATTTCCTCACACCCAGCCGCCCCACCAATAAACAATGACAAGAATCAATTGCATTGCATGCCCCTCATTTGATAATGCCGACTCAGAAATCAATTTTTTATAAACGCAATCTGATTTTAATTACTTTTAATTCTTTTGTTTAATTGATTTTGTTAGTTTAGTGTTTATACATAATCTGAATGTAGCACTTAAATTTGTACAATAGGATGGACAAATTTTCACTGCTTCACTAATTAATATAACACAAATTACTTCTAACCAAAAACTGAATACCCAATTACAAACAAAGTTCTAACCAAAATTGAATTATTATCAATCTTTAATTGTCATGTTGACGACTTTCAACCCTGTTCAAGCTAACCATTCTGGGAGAATAAAAAAAAAAAACTAAAAGCCAACTAATAACAAAAATTAAAGATGTTCAATACATCAACTAATGACTGCACATGTCATCAAATATTTAAAAATGATTTTAACTAAATGTAAAAAGTAATGAAATGAACAATCAGATTAATTTCGAATTAATCAATCGTGGTGATGCCGTATGGAGCCACTGCCACCATTTTTATTGCGACCAACATAGTAAAGCCAAGCCAAACAAATTAGGACGTCAGTGAGAATCAGACCGACCACATCAAAAACAAACTTGGGAGCAAATAAGCCCCACACCTGCAAGAAAGATAAAAAAAAAAAAAAAACAGCAGTTCATCAATGGTTGTCAAAATTGAAAGGTAGCTAGGAAAATTAAATGTATGGAATGACAAAAAGAACACCATTACCATTAGATGCCGTCTTTGTATGGTGACACAAATTATGGTGGCTATGACTGTGGAGGCAGTTATAAGCCCGTACATCAAATACATCTAACCATTTTTCGTAAGAAAAAGAGAAAATAAAAAAAAGATTAGTTAGACAAGTCAACAAGAAGATCATCCACACGTAGATGGACATTATCAAAAAATTATTAGAAGATACAACATTCGGCTGATAAACTTACTTGGAATAACTGCACGATAAGAAGTCTTCTATCCTGGTCATTCTGACCCGACAACTGTTTGCACGCAACCAGAAATGGAAGTCCAACTATCGGAATGATTATAGAAAACCCAAAGGTATCAAGTGCGAGAAGGATTGCTTGTCTAACAAGGATGAACTCATCAAACCTGAAAGAAACACAGGCCAAAGTGTGGCACGGCATCACTTGTGGGGAATTCGTGCACTAATGAAACTATATGCTCTAATAAAAGAAAAAATTAAAACTGTGATGCGAGTTTGATGCTAATCCATTGAGATATAGTAATGTACTAGCTAGCCCTCCTATGTATGATGGAATGGATACAAATATTGAAGACTCACCCAATAAATGCAGCACCATACCGGAGTCCATCAAAAGCACACCTGAAGAGAAAATTGTTACAGATTATGGATCATATGAACACATAGATGACTAAAGCTTTCTTGAATTAATTACATCATTAAAGATTTTCCTTGTACTTCTAGAATAAAACTAGAATATGAATATATAATGCTCCATACTCCATCAGCTTAAGCTTTAACAGTAACCAGTTAAGTTTGAAAAAAGAATAGCAGTAGAAATCAAATCCACAAGCAAAGATTGACCCAAGTAACAAGCATTTTACCAGTGACCAGTGGAGAAGAAAAGACACGTGCCGAAGAGGCTCCATTGTGTCACAGAAAGTGGGTCGAAAGTTATAATTCCGACCATTTTATCTTTGGGACCCTGTTCTATGTTTGCCAACCTCATTATGCAATAACCTGTCAGGGGAAACATATATCAAATCATTTTAGAAGGAGTGCACAATTATGATATTTGTGGAATCTAACCACCATAGAAGTATGATGAATATTTTTTAAGTCAATTAAGAAAAAACAAAATCAAAAGGAACACCAAAGAAGCATAGAAGACAATATCTTCCAAAAGATGTGATAAATATAAAGATAATAGCACATATATAATACAAAAATGGGAAAGTTACCTCCAAGTATGGATGCTAAAGCAACCAAGGGCCCCTGCTTTCCAGATAGAAGAATGATTGTTGAAGTACAGGCAGAAAAAAGGGCAACAGTCTTAATGAGCAAATGCTTTCTGCTATCTAGACCTCTGTTTTTATGAAACAGATGAGCAAATGCCAGTAACAAAAGTTGTCCAAGTCCGATAGCATATATTATTCTTGGAATGCAATTTCTTCCAATTCCTTGTAGTATCATAATTGAACTCAATAGATCACTTTCTAATGCCCAATGCACGGGTATGAGGATAAAACATAAAATAGTACCCAAGACAACATACTTCCAAATACCGCAACTAGAACTGCTACAAATGGTAATGTAAAGCAAGTACGCCAAAGAAATAAGAGCTAAAATTGGTATTATTTCAGCCATGTATATCCACACAGGATGACCTGAGTCAATTTCAACCATCCACGAAGAATGGGTACTCATAAATAAAGAAGTTGCAGCCTGCTTTGACAGCCCAACTTCTATAGTAAAACGTAGAATGGTAATCAACAAAAGAAAGAAGATGGCCTGCAAAGAAGATGCATTTTTCAGTTCTAAATGGCTAACTGTCACTGTCACTGTCACTATCACTAAATTATAATATATATATATATATATATATAGAGAGAGAGAGAGAGAGAGAGAGAGAGCACTGAACAGGTGAGTGATGTTGCTCACCATATGGTTTGACTTTAGTTGAAAGTTAATTTTTAACTAAAGTCAAACACTGCCTTTCTTTAAAGTCATGCATCATAAGGTGAGCAACTTCGTCCACTAGATCAAAATCTTATATATTATATAATAGAAGAAAGTTCATTTGTAACTTATCAGAGTAAGCTCAAAGGCTATAGATACCTACTTCCTTTAGCATCTTCTCTCTCTTAATTGAATAACGTAATTTGAACATGGCAGTTGTAGCTAAAAGAAAATTTGCCACCTTCCCTTCTTCCACTGATTTCAAGGTTTAGAAACAAGTATATATTAAAATGAAAAGAATCAGTCAAAAAACTAGAAAGTGCATTCACAGGAACAGGAGAAGTCAGACAGCACTTACAAATATAACTATTTGACAGGAAGCTGCACGCACGGATCACCACTATAAACAAAGCAAAAATTAACTTTACAGATATCTCAGATTCTCCAAATGCAAGAAGAGAAACACCATCTGCATTATTTGCTGTCCCAATGGCAAGGAAATGGATTAATAGGGAGATCAATATAATCACAAAACCAATTCCCATCATCTCCAAGTTAAATTCAGTCCATTTTGACCGTGCTAGCTCAGAAACACTCAGTAGAAAATTAATATAAGCATCAATTTTCCTTTTAAGGGAAGGCATTAATGATGAATTATTGCTCTCCTCTTTATGTGACAACAAATTCTCAGAACATGTCAAATTCCCTTCTGCTTGAGCATACATATCTAATATGTGCACCAAGTCTTCAGAGGAAAATCCAATGACAGATGAAGCCGAATAGACATCAATATATCTTTTTACCTACACCAGTAATGTATATGGTGAGAAACAAAAAGAGTACCAAAAAAGAACTCAAATCAGAAGCTGCAGCTGTTAATGTTATAAACTCTCAAGGGTGCTTAAAGTCACTAGACACCTGTAGCCTATCCATTTTAGAAAATACATCTCACTTTCTGCAAAGTTACTTGATGGACCTTCTATTCCTTTTTTTTAAAAAAAAAATTATTTACTTATTTATTTTCAATAACTTCTCAATAGAAAACAAAGCATCTCTCTCTAAGATAAATGACCAGCCTTGTACACATTCTCAAGTGTCCATGACAAGATTGCCACTTTAAAACTGAAAAATGCAAATAAAAGAGTATATGAGGAACTGATTCTTCATTTTGTTGAACAAATTTGCCTTGAAAAGTATGAAGAAATTGCGAAGTTTACTTTCAGTAATCAAGAACAATAATAAAAGTTCATTTTAGCAATTGATTAACTGTAGAAAAAGATGGACAATGCTGTGGTGTTCAATTTTTTTTCTATAGTGACTCAACTATATCCGATTCTACAAGGTTTAAATGTTCTGGCCTGCAAAGATAGCGATTACATAGACACAAGTTCAAGATCCAAAACATTGGTCATTAATCATCTCTTGACCTATCTAGAAAATCAGAATAGGAGATATACCTGCCAAGAATTGATGCAGAGTACATTGCAATAGTTCTGCATCCATTCTTCCTCCTTTAGATTTGGGTGATTTTCCACATTGGTGCTCTCAAGATTCCATGTACCAGCACCTAGAGCATATAGCTCGGGACTAACATGCCCAATACTGAAAAGAAATTAACTTGAAGAGTGTCATTTCTGATTAAAAATTTCTGGATCGACTTGAAAGCAAATTAACGAGACACTAGTACAGTGACCGGCTAAAAGTCAATGACAAAATTGTAGCCAAATATCTATATGGTTGTTTTTTCCCCTTTGGGGGACTGGGGAGTGGCTGGGTGTGAGTGGGGTGGTGGGAAGGGAAATCAACAAATAATCATAAGAATATGGGAGTTAAAATAGCAGTATCTACATCAGAAGTCCCAAAAATTGTAAGAAATTTATTCAAAAAATTTATTTAGTAGAACAAGCTTAACCTTCATAAGATAATACCTTACTTCCAGTAGAATTAAGTATCAAAGAATCCTTATAAGATCTTTCAGAACTGAACTACTGTGTCCGGGTCATAGGAAAATTTCATCTTTTCTTTTCAAAGTTCTAGGGCCTTCTTGCAAGTCTCAAAAATTCAACTCTATTATTAACAAATATCAAGACAAAATTTTATTTTCCTTAAGTCTTGAAAGAATAGGACCTACTTGACGAAAGTTAGTAGTTTGAATAAAAAGAATCAGCGTGAATTCGATGCGCATAAGCTCTCTCAAGAAAAGAAAATATATTAGCTCCATAATGAAAAAATGATCAATGTCAGTTTGTAGACATCCTCTTATACAGAAATCTTAAGGCTACATGCAATAGTTTTCCACCAAGATTGTTGACTTGCCTACAACATATTACAGAGGGCTAAATGAGAAAGTAAGTCTATTTATGAAGTTCATTATAAAATTGTATGCCATTTCAGCAAAAATAATAACTATAACCATGTTGATTGGATGCTTACACTGCACCTTCCAAAAGGAAAGGGGACACCAAGCAAGGCTGACACCGTCACTGCAAAATCAAGCTGTAGAAATATTCAACTCAATACATGTCATAAGAGAAAAAAACCACTTAAATCAAATGATGAGAAACCCAATTATGACACCAAGAAAAAGAAATAATTATTCTAACCTGTTGAATGGAGCTGATGCATGTATTTTTCTGATCCTGAGATTGGAGGAAGAAAAAACATAATTGATACTAAATTAGTACACTGAAGAGATCTCTAAGACAACCTTCTGTGAAGGGATCTCTAAGACATAAAAATGCTGCAAGCATATATGCACTCATGGGAGAGAAAATACCAAATCTATTTCGCAATATGAAGAATCAAATTCAGATGGTATGGAAGATGGAGGCTTTTTAAAACTCATTGCAAAAATAGATGTTTCAACCTGCAACATGCATTTCAAGTTAGCATGACTAAGGAATTAGATAATTAACTATCCCATTCGAAAAAAATTATTTGACAATACACCTCTTCGGCACTCCCTCCACCATGATCACCGTTAAGAGTTTGCCCATGGTCGCCCATCACAAGAAGTAAAGTATTCTCATGTAAGCCACCTGGTTGGGACTGGCTATCCAATACTTCAATTACTTTCTGCACAGAAAGAAGTAGTCAGTTCATAAACATAGATAGAGGAGGTAAAAAGAAAATCTTTTCCACAAATCTCTATGCAACAAGAGAGAAAACAGAAAAGGTAAGCGGACATATTGTTTTTATGCGCCTGAAGAAAATCTTTTCCACAAATCTCTTCACAAAGAGAAAATAAGAGAAGAGCAACTACTTCTTGCAGCTGATATTGAAGCAAAATATGTTGCTATGTAAGAACCACTGATCAATTTACAAACAAACACAAGAGTGAAAATGCATAGAAGCAAAATGCAAGTTAAAAATATTGTGTAACTCAGAAATATATGTTCCCCAGAAACTTACTTCCAAAACGGCATTGTACTGCTCCAACTTTTCTATCATTGGAACGGAATCAACACCAAGAATATGTCCAGCATGATCCTGAACAAATATAACATAAAAATTAGTCTCTCCAATACAAGCTGTAGAATTGCATTAAGGAAAGATATGTTCCCCATGTTAAACCTTTGATAACTTGATGCATGTGGTCAGAAATATAAAATAGGAAAAATTCCATTATCCGGTAAGACCGAAGAGAAAATGGAGAAGGTGAAAGGAGCAGAAAGAAATGCCAGAACAAGGCCATATTTGCTTTTGAAGCAAACTAAACTGGCACGGCTTGCAGTTCCTGAGGGATTAGTCTTTATTCTACTCCAAACACCATTAGAGCCAAGATTTCTTAAGGAAGAAATCTGGAAAAAAAACCTTTGCTCAGTAGCTTTAGCTATTTCTGGAGGAAACTGATATCTATTATTTTGAACTCTGATTTTTCGTTATGCCCTCTTTTATAGAACTAGATTATACTCTTTATTGTCATTTACCGCTTCTAGGGTGACTCTTCAATTTCTAGACTTCACCACTAGGAATTACACAAAATAAGTTTAACTCTTGACTCTACAAAACTTTCACCCTAGACTTTTGACTATTCATTTATTAATAATAATGCCTGCATCAGCTTTCAATAAGAACAAGCTAGACCTACAAATTATTTTGGATACCAACTTCTGCTTTCTGTGCATTTCATAATGATATATTCCTCCAGTCCAGAATTCGTAAAATAACCAAAATATTTGTAATACACTACAGAAAAGATTCTCAAATGCTAAATAAGAGTTAGCAATTCAGGTATTTCAACCTTAACTTTGCAATGGCTTTCTTGGTATTTTTCTATATATAAAAATTCTTATTGGTCTAGCTTATGCCAATAAGCTTCTAAATGTTGCAGTGTAAAATGCAACCAAAGATGTCTTACAAATAAAGCATGTTTACCACACCAAGAAAATGTGCAATAAGAACATCCCAATCTTCTTCGTACAAAGATGGCAATAGATGCTCAATGCATCCATTATCTACCTGAAATAGAAATGTCATCAAAATCTGGCAGAAATAGAAGGTTAATAAAGTTGAATGCATATAGAAACCTCACATAGCCTACCGTATGAAGATCTTTAACATTGAAAGATGGGTAAGGATATGATTTTTTGAAATGATGAGGAAATAATTGCACCCATGTGTCATCCCCCATCATCACTACTCGCTTTCCATTTGAAGCCAACTGCAAGTGAGTCATAGGTTAGATTGATTCACACAAAAATAAGAAGTGATAAAGCATGCATAAACATTAAACGTAATATAAAAAAAAGTTCATAAGGTTTACCAAAAATGAAAAATGACTTGAATAAAAAAGATCAGGAACCACACCTGGTGTATCAAGTTATCTTCAAGAATAGCTGGAGCGCCAAAACTATTCCCAACATCAATAAAGGTGGGCAGCCCACCAGTTGTCAAGCCCTAAAGACGTTAAGAGGAGATGAAAACATGTCAAAGACTCGTAGTTTGGAAGAAAATAACAGTAATATGAAACATGTACATCCTTGAGAAGTGAAGATAAAAGAAACTAACAACATCCTAGAATAAGAGCAGAAATGACCTTTAGACGTTGCAAACTAGTAGTAGGTGGATCAGCAATGGCTTTGAAGATACGGGCAGACGTATTGTGAGTAGATGCCAGCTTCTGAAGCACTTTTAATTTATCCATCCAAGGCTTTGTTTCTGAAAATTTTACTTGTGATTTCAAGGTTGAGTAACACACCAAAATAAGAAAAAAAAAAAGCACACACAAAATTTAGGATACAGGATACCAACCTTTGAAAAAGGTACTGGGAGCTACGAAATCGAATCTGAAGAGTAAGCAAGAAACAGGAACAATTATCAGATTGAAACCAAGAAATAAAGAAATAAAACGAGACACTCTAGATCAGAACGAGTACCTGAGGGCATCGAGAACAATAACGACGAGACGATCAACAGCAGGTCTGGTCCAACAAGGCGTATTCGATTGATTTTGATTGGGGGTGACGCAAGGGGATTCGAAAACATCAGAGCAATTGCTGTAATACGGAAGCTCGGTTCGAGTTAACAAAAACCCTCGGGTGAATATCAGTATGCCCACTATGTGTAACACTGTCAACACCGCCATTATCCCCCATTTCTGTCTCCAAAAACTCCCCACCCCCATTGTTTCTCTTTCTTTTTATCTTCTACTCTGTGACCAAGTCT
Organism: Ailanthus altissimus; assembly: GCA_946807835.1. Lineage (NCBI taxonomy): Eukaryota > Viridiplantae > Streptophyta > Magnoliopsida > Sapindales > Simaroubaceae > Ailanthus > Ailanthus altissimus. The sequence goes on along the minus strand of OX327703.1, from coordinate 26,288,661 downwards.
CAAGATTCAGTGAAGTCACCCCAGCAGGCACCGCGTTTTCATTCAATTTCAATTTTTGTTTTTCAGATTTCGTTTTTCTTTTCTTTTTATTTTTTATTTTTTATTTTTTTCAGAGAAAGAGTAGCAAATGGAAGAGAAACAGCAAGGTTAACACCAGAGAGAGCTTTCCTTTTACGACGCGTGTCAACATTTGGACATTAAAGGGTAAAAGAATAATTTCAGAAAACTCTGTTGAAACGGACAAACGGGCTCTTAACATCAGGGTAGGTAAGTGCTTATTAATTGATTTTTACTATGTAATTGAAATTTTGCTAAACCGTAAGGGAGGCAAGAGATAATCCCCAACAATTACTCTGCATCACTAAAATGCATCAAATTAATTTGATATTATTTTATTATTATCGTGGAATTTATTTTAACAATGACAAAAAAAAAAACAGAATCAAATAAAAGATTCACCTAAATTTATATTTATATATTATTTTTAAAAATAACAAATTTATAATTACGTGTTGGTGTAGTACATCTACGTGCAATATTATTAGTTTTCAACACACAAAAATTAATTTTTAAAAAAAAGGTGATAAGAACTCTTTTGAAAGTCGAGGCAAATTTTATAATAATAAAATATTAATATATTATAAATTTATTATATTTAATATAGCAAAATTATTTGTCTCAATAATAACATACATATATACATAAATATATAAAATATATTAATTTATATAGTTACATGTGTCGTAGATCAATTTTAAAATGTGAAAATATATTACATTGTACGAATTCTTATGATAAATTTAATAAAATAAATAAATAAAAATAAAAAAATAGTGAGCTTGTAACTCACTAAATAAATATTATCTAAAAATATTATATAATATATATTTAATATCAATAATAGCTCGTTACTCGTAATATAGTAATCATTGAAGGAATCCATTTCTTATTAGAAAATTAGGTTTAATATTAAACTTTATTTGAAATTAATCTTTCGCCCTAATATCTTTTTACAGCGAAAATATATGATTGCAAGCAAATATAATATTAAAAATATAAAAGCAAATCAAATAACAATTCAACACAACTAATTTACGTGGTTCGTCAAAAATTTATGTCCATTGTGGATCAAAGGATCCTAATATCTCTTATTATCTCTTCTAAAAAAATTTATAAGGAAAAACAAATAAAAAAACTCTCAAATAAATCTATGTGGTGTACCTTCATTCTTTCAAGAATAATAAACACCCAACAATGGTTGTACCATAATGCCTGCAAATACTTAATATTTACCTAATTCTTTAATCTCTTATAGTCTCTCTTTTAATACTTGATAACCATATAAAGGATTTACAATGATTTATATAGTGAGTAAAATATTTCTAAAAATTCTAAACCTAATTAAAATAAGAGTACAAGCATTTAGGAGTTTGAAACTCCTTCAAAGAAGTTAAATTCGAGCCAAAAATGGATTTCCCCTATACTGGACGCCGCGGCACAGCTACAAGCTGGTCCGGCACTGCATGACCAGCGTTAAGGTGTTGGATTTTCTGCCTCCGACGCCCTGGTGCTACAATCTAGAGGTGTTCCTCGCGTTTTTTTCCGCCTCTTTGTTGCTTCCAAATATAGTTTTTGCTCCTCTTTTGTGCATCCAATATGTACTTGACTTTATAATAATTCTTTTCTTGGTATTCATCTCAATTATTGTCCATACAAGATTGTTGAATCACCAATTTCTAACCAACTATTCATTGATTCAAAATCTTTCTATAAGAAGGCTTATGGATCTATCAACACAAATGTTTCATCACCTAGAGCTGAGTCTAGTTAAGTCTTCGCCTAGCCTTAACTTATCTCAGGCATGTGACTTTGGTCTCCAAAGGTATGAGTGCTCCTTTCATAAGGTATAGATGCGACATACTCTCATTTAACCCTCATCACTTCAGTGAGTATATTTTGAATGTCACCTCATAGTCTGCATTACCCCAACACCTAGTGTTTGAGGCCATCCTCAGCCATCCTTTTAAGTACATAGAGCCATCTATTGTGTTTATCACATTCTAATCTTATAAATTCTTTTACTACCTTTAACTTTTTCTTATTCGTTCTAACCAAATATCCTTCTTTATCGAGTTTCTCTAGAAATATCAAGCTCATCCTTAAATTAGAAATGTGTCTTGTAAGTCTCTTGGTTTTTCACCTTGTATCCTTAGAACTATATCACTAACTCTTACGTACTCACAAATTATGTCATTCTTCATTAGAGCTTTATCCTTAATGGCTTTATAGTTGGTAAATAATAATCTATCGGGACACATATAGACACTACACTTAGAATCTAGTATCCACTTGTCAATGTACTTTCCCTTTAAGGCTACTAATGAGTCTACAACTTCGATATCATCCTCAAGACTTCCAATTGTAGTACTCTTATCCATTTCTTTTACTTTAGAATAATCCCTTATATAGTGTATTTCCTTGTTATAAAGAAAACACTTATTTTATCTTTTTTTTGGTTGGTTGTTCTTCTTTCTTTTTACAACCAAAGTTGTTGCACTATCAGTTTCATATCTCTATCCTAATCTTTTGAATTCAATAATGCTTTGACATCATTCATTATAAGAATCTCCCTCTCATACAATAGTGTATCAATAAAGTTCTTATAGCTTGACGGTAACGAACTTAAGAGGATAATATATTTGTCTTCATCCTCCATTTTGATGCCTAAAGTCTCAAGACTTATGATGACTTTGTTAAAGGCATCAATATGATCTCTTAATGAAGATCCCTCAAATGTAAACAGCTAGTGCGGCTTATTCTTCACATGTAAATAATTAGCCAAAGACTTTCTCATATACAAGGTGTCGAGTTTCTTTCATAGACCTAAAACTATCTCATTTCCATCTACCTCCCTTAATTCTTCATCACTCAATGCTAGTATTATGGTGTTGTGTGCTCTTTTCTGAATGGTATCCCAATCTATCTCTCCAAGCTTTAAGATTTTCTTTTCTTTGTTAGTTAATAATAGGGTTTCCTTGACTAATAGAGTCTGTAACTTTTTCTTTCATAGATTGAAGTATTTAATCCCATTGAATTTCTCTATATCTTATTTGACGGTTGTCATGGTTTAAACATCTTCTTACTATATTATTGAACTAAGCTTTGATATCAGTATATTGAAAGAAACCCTTTCTTCTTAGGAATTTATGTTTAACATCAAACATTAATTAACACCAACATTTAGCCTTAATATCCTTTTGCAGTAGAAATATATGATTGTAAGTAATATAATATTAAAAATATGAAAGCAAATCAAATAAGATATAATATAACTAATTTACATGGTTCGATAAAAGTCTACGTCTACAGTGAATCAAAGGATCCTAGCCACTCTTATTAACTATTTTAGAGAATTTTACAATGAAAAATAAATAAAGAACTTTCAAATGAATCTATGTTGCGTACCTTCTTTCTTTCAAGAACAATAAATACCTAACAATGGTTGCACTTTAATGCCCAAAAATAAATTTTTTTGACATTGGGCGCCATGGCACTACTGCGAGCTAGTCCAAGGCTGCGGCGTTGGAGATGCTGCCTTTGGTGTTACGGCCTAGAGGTTCTCCTTACATTTTCTTCACCTTTTTTCGCTTCCAAATTCTGGTTTTGCTCCTTCTTTGTGCGTCCAACGAATACTTAATTTTATGATGACTTTCTTCTTAATGTTTATCTTAATTCTTACCTATACAAAATTGTTGAATCACCAATTTTAAATAACAATAAATAATACTACGTACAATGTACATGTATAAAAATATAATAAAAAAGACACAAAACAATGTATTGAGAAATTATATAACTTATCCTAAAAATCTAGAAGCAAACTGTCGTGAATTATATGCTAAAATTGAATATACATAATGCACAATTGAAAATATAATATATACTGCATAGATATAAAAAACTATCAAACTTGTATACGAAAAAAACTGGTCTAACATAGCAAAAGAACTCACGTAGAGGTAGAGTATGGGAAACTAAACTAGTCTAACGCATGCGAAGAGTAAACAATATTAGTCTAACGCACGCGCAGAACAAACTATACTAAAAGGGATGGTTTAAAAACTATTATTATATAATATTGTGGAAGTAAAATTATTCTAAACTAAATATTTTTGTATTTAACGTAATTATAAACTATATTATAATGAAATATGAAAATATTTCTAAATATAAATAAGGAAAAATTGCATTTTAGTCTATAATTTTATAGGTATATATCAATTTAGTCTTTCATATTCTAAAAATACCTCGTTAATCTCTATTGTTAGAAGGATTCTACTAAATGGGTTCTTTTAAGAGGTAAAAGAGTATTATTATTATTTTTTAAATAAAATTGTCAAAATATAAGTTTGAAAAGTCAAATCGTTAAAAAAGACAAATTGATTAATTACATAATGAATAAAAAAACAAAATAAAAATTAAAAAATAATATAATAACATATGTCATAATATAATAAGTTAATGATGATACATGTCATCATGTAATTAGTTTTTTTTTTTTGAGATATTTTCTACATCTATGGGGAGGGGGGAATCGAACTCCTGACCTTGTCAGGGGGAGATGCACTTACAATGGGAGCTGTTGCCAATTTGGCCAGCCCCCATGTGCGTCATCATGTAATTAGTTAATATTTTTAAAAATAAATTAATAAATATATTTTTTGAATGAATAAATATTTTTAAAAATAAATTAATAAATATATATTTTGAATGAATAAATATTTTTAAAAATAAATTAATAAATATATATTTTTAATAAAAAGACACATGTCATAATATGATTAATTATAAATGACAGTGTCATTATGTTTAATAAAATGAAATTGTTAAACTTCGTTAAATATGATATTTGTACATAAAAAATAGATGAAAGCAAAAAAAAAGAATTGAATAAAATAATAAAATAATAAAATAATAAAAAAAGAGAAAAAAATAATATATTATTATTGTGGAGTCTATTAATTATTAATTAATTTTTAAAAATAAAACATTTACACCTTAACTTAATTTAAACCTTTGAAAAAAATGATATCATGACTAAAAAATTATGTAAAAAAAAAAGGTGCCATGAATTCTTTTCCCTTATGTATACACTCATGAAAAGCATATTATTTTTAAGTTGAGTTTAAATTTTAGAAATTATCAATTAATGATATAATTTTTAAATTATAAAATAATAAAATATATTAAAAAAATAAAACACGTTACATATATACTAAAACATAGATATTTTGATATTATAAATTATTACTTATTAAATTACCAAATATAAATTTAATTACTCAAAACTTAGTTTTAGTAACATTTCCTTAATTTCTTTTCTATTTTTCTTTAATTCTCTCTTTCTTTTCTCTCCTTTTTTTTTTTTTCTCTTTTTATCCTTTTTTTTCACCCTTTTTTTATCTCAAAATTTTCCTTTCACTTTATTTCCCTTCCTCTCGCATTTCTTTTTTACCCTTATTTTTCTTAACAGTTTTCGGTTTGTGCACGAAGAATAGGAAGCAATTGCAATTTCATTTGTATAATCTAGTTGGCTGTCCTTTCAACCCAATCCCAACGAATTCCTTCACTAACAAGTTTACTTTATGTTAAATTAATCATTAAATTACACGTGTCATGTACTTCACTGTTAAGTAAAACTTTTCTGTTAAATTGATCATTGAATTACAATTGTCCTTTAATTTCTCATATCTTGAGCAAGAGTATTACAAACAAGCTCACTTCACTTCACTTCTCTTCTGATTCTGTATTTAGAACAGAGAAACCATGAGCTAGTCCTCCTAAAATCTGTTCCTTATCGCGAGCTTCAGAATTTCAAATGTATGATTGGGAAGCGAGGGCCTAGTTTCTAGCAGATCCCGCTTGTTTATATAAAAGGCAGCATCGCAATCTCTCTCTGTCGCACTGATCACATAATTTTTACACATAAAACTCTCTCCCTCTCTCCTCTCTCCTCTCCTCCCATCTTCATTTCAGCAAACACTTTTCAAACCAGATACAGGGACAGGATGGACGGTAAGTTTTTGTTTTTATATATATATATAACTCTTTCTGATTACTCGGATTTTCTTTATTTGTCTGTCGATTGAATTCCCTTTGTCCAAAAAGCTTGGAATCATCTAACATTGTTCGGTTCTATTTCTAGCAATTGTTTGAGCATAATTATAAAAATATATATATATATACGTAGAATGAGGTAAGATAGGGTTTTTTTTGGTTTTGGTTCCGACCAGAATCGAATTAATTAATTTTAAAAAATTGAAATTAATCGATTAAAATATATAGAATCGAACCGATCTGATTCTCACTTAACTCATCAAATTTATTTATTTATTTTTTTAAAATTTATATATAACAAATGTAACCAAAACTTTCGGTTACATTACGAATGATTTTCTTTCTTTTCATACTTTGATCGTTTGATCTTAAAATATATTTGCAGGACATTTATTTATTAAGTATATACTACTTTTTTTTAAAAGAAAAATTTTGGTAATTTTTTAATTTGTGAAGTATTAACTTGGTCTTTTTCTATTTAGTTTTTTCTTTTGGACACCCCATTTTATTGTAATATATAATATTAATTTGATGTGAGTTGTGCTCTTTGCTCTGGTCAATTCTCTAAATTTTTAAGTAATTTTAATTTTAATTTTTAACATAACTTTTAAACTTTTTTAAAATAGAAGAATTTTATATTTTTTTTTTATAAAAAACACCCAAGTCATTTTTATAAAATCATCAATAAAAAAATAAAATATTTATTTTTATCATGAAAATATACAAAGTGTTCGTTTTGCTTTTCATGTAATTTTTTTAAAAAAAGTTGTCGACAATATTTTTTAAGTGCACACCTTTTATAAATTTATTTATTTTTTTTGTTTTATAAGTTACTTGGTGATTTTATAAATTCTTCTTCATATTTCAAAATAATTAAAAGTTATTATTTTTTATGGTTATCTTCCTCATAACTTGAATTTTATGTTTCTTGTCAAAAATAGTGTAACAATGACCTTCAAAGTGAGCAGCACGTTTATGTTCTACGAGCTGTCTAACATTAAATAAGTTTTTTTTTAAATTTAAAACAAATAATAGATTACGAATGTATTTGATTCCAACCCTAATCGTGCATTTATCAAAGTATCATTATCTATATTTACTTGTAAGTTAATTAAAATATTCATATTTAATAAAATATCTTAATTACTAATTATATGATTATTACAATTACTATTAAAGAAAAAAATATGTTTTTTTTTTCTATTCAAAGATACTTTGGTAAGAAAAAATAAATTCTCCTTACCTTCTTTTTCTTTTACAACACTCGCTTGTTAATTATTTTTTTGAAACTTTAATCTTTTTCATTTTGTAGGTGTTTAAATTTTTTGTAATTAAAATATTAAAATTTTCTCTTATTCTCTAGATGAATTATATTTTTTACAAATATTTTATATTTGTTGTGATTGAGATGTTTCTTAATCATTAAACTTTTCACTTTCTCTTTCTTGCTTCCTCTTCCATTATTTCCTCTTCTTTGTTTACATCTTTTAATAGAATTTTCTTAATTGACATTAAATTAAAACAAACTCTCAAATTTAAATAGATTTTTCAAAGCTTCACATCTATTTTCTTTTCAAAAAATTTTAAAGAACTCAACTTTTGTATTGTCAAAAAAAATGATAATTTGTTTCTTATATCATAGAGACAGTTGAATCAAATTTTTTAAGTAAACTATTTCAATGTTTCCAGCATATATTTTTATTTGATTCACAAGTTCTATAAATTTATTTAACATTATTGCATGATTTTATTTTCTTTTAATCTTATATTTTCAAAATCACTTATAAAATTTTGAAGTTTAGAAATTTGAACCTTTAAATTCTCTTTGATTTGAGCATATTATATGCCTCATTTACTGTTTTTTCACTAATTATCCTTGGAAAGATATGCCTTGTTGAATCTCCCAAAGAGCTGAGCATCTTTTTATTGATTTTTTTAAAAGAAAATTCTCTTTTATATTTTTGTCAAATTTTCTTTGAATTTTTTTTTGTTGAATTAAAATTTTTAATTCCTTTTTATATAAAATCCTATAAATTAAGAGAGAAATTTTTTTTTAATCTTTACACACTAAAAGTCATAATTTTCTCTATTAAATATAGATACATAAAAATTGTGAAATACTATATTTAATGAATTTGTTCTTTCTATGACAAGCCTTTTTACAGTAATTCTCTTATTTGATTTCTAACTTTGATATCAATTTATGTTGATTGTTTGAGAATAATCATAAAAAAAAATGTAAAATGAAGGAACACACTTTTTTTTTAAAATTTCTTTAAACTTCTATTTTGAACAACATGAAATATTCATATAAATAAATGCTTTTAATTTATCTAAGTAAAATTATAAATCCTAACTAAACTGTTACATAACAAAAAAACTACAACTCATAATTTTAATTATAATCAAATCACATTAATTAAGATTTGTTCATTTGCATGTAGGTGATGATTCATTTAAGAACTTTATATTTGGTTGCCCAAGTCCAAGAGCTCCAACATCCACGAGTACCGAGTCTTCTAGTGCCACCACTACCACTACTCCATTTGGATTGACGGCATTTGGTTCGTCTTCAAATGCTCCCTTTGAATCCACCCATAGCAGTTCTAGTCTGTTCACTACTAGTCAACCTGCGATATTTGCACCTGCATCCAGTTCAGGTTTTAGTTTTGGAGGCACCATCCACAAAGCATCCTCATCCTCATTGTTTACTAGTAGCACAACTCCTCCTACTACATTTGGCTGTGGCTTTTTCATGCCAAATGCCAACAACAATAGTAGACCAGCATATGCATCTACTTCCAGTTCAGATTTTAGTTTTCTTGGAGGCACCATCAACCAAGCATCCTCATCCTCATCGTCATTGTTTGGTAGTAGCACAACTCCTACTACATTTGACTGTGGCTTTATTATGCCAAATGCCAACAACAATAGTAGACCAGCATATGCATCTACTTCCAGTTCAGATTTTAGTTTTCTTGGAGGCACCATCAACCAAGCATCCTCATCCTCATTGTTTAGTACTAGCTCGTCCTCATCGTCATTGTTTGGTAGTAGCACAACTCCTACTACATTTGACTGTGGCTTTATTATGCCAAATGCCAACAACAATAGTAGACCAGCATATGCATCTACTTCCAGTTCAGATTTTAGTTTTCTTGGAGGCACCATCAACCAAGCATCCTCATCCTCATTGTTTAGTACTAGCTCGTCCTCATCGTCATTGTTTGGTAGTAGCACAACTCCTACTACATTTGACTGTGGCTTTATTATGCCAAATGCCAACAACAAGAGTAGACCAGCATATGCATCTACTTCCAGTTCAGATTTTAGTTTTCTTGGAGGCACCATCAACCAAGCATCCTCATCCTCATTGTTTAGTACTAGCTCGTCCTCATCGTCATTGTTTGGTAGTAGCACAACTCCTACTACATTTGACTGTGGCTTTATTATGCCAAATGCCAACAACAATAGTAGACCCGCATATGCACCTGCTTCCAATTCTATCTCCAAGTTGTCAACCACTACTACTGCAACTGTCCCTAGTTTGGGTTTTTCAAGCACCCCGTCATTTTGTTTCGCAAATATGCCATCATTATTCCCAGTTAATTACAAGCCTGCAGCTTCCTCTTCTCTTTTTTCTCCTCCAAGCACCCCCCTGGAAGTAGGAGAAAGGACTAGCCTTCCCTTCTTTAATGTGCCGACATCAATCCCCACTCTATACGTTTGCAAAACGTGTGGAAGTAAATCTTTTAAAGAACAGCACTGCGGAAGTAAAGGGGCTGTCTACACCCCAACCCCCGAAGATGATATTAATGAGATGATATCAATATCAGCTATGCCCATCTTTGAAGGCAAAAGTGCCGACGAATTGAGATGCGAAGACTACCAATCGCAAGGTTATCTTTCCTTTCTTTCTCCTCTGCATGTTTGTTTGAATTAATTTCCATTCATAAGAATAATGTATGCTAGCTCCCCACCATCATTTAGTTCACTGACTTACTTTTGTGATTGTTGGTTTAATTCATATACTTTCTGGCATAACTCCAATATCGTCTGCTCCAGCCAATGAGTCAGCTTCATTTGGTCATTTTTACCTCTGTCATGCAAATTTGTGTTTTGAGTCAATTTCGGTTTATATTGACGATGTAGATTCCATCATTCTGTTAGTTCTTGTAATCGTGGTTTAGATAACATTTTCAGGGAAAACACAAGTACCGGTTGCTCCAGCCAATGAATCATCTACTTTTGGTCAGACGCAGCTAGTAGCTCTTCCAGTTTTCATGCTTGCCCAATTCCAGTTTTTGTGGCTTTAATGTCCATCCCTGATATTTAGCTTTGCCACTTGTTATTGGACCTTTCTTTTAAGTTTTATCTTGTGAGGTTAATGATTTCTTGATATGTTGTTACCTAAACTTTCGACTATTGAGGATAAATGATTTCTAACTTGTGACATTAGTCATTTGTGGATCTTATGTTATTACAACTCCTGCCCTTGAGATTTATAGTTATCGCTATGTTCTTATTTATTAGAACAACCAGTTGGGAAAAGATTCTAACACTTCCTTTCAGCCATTTGTAATTGCATCAGTTTTAAAATATTTGAGGCCGTTATAGCAGGGCAGCATCACCTTGTCTGCCTCTCCCCTGGAAACAAATTTCATGAGCAGATACATGAAAATGTTTGCAAAAGCAAATTCTTAGAGGAATGCCTGAAATGACCAATGGAATCAGAAAGAAAATACACAACAAATGACAAACTTTCTTAACATACTACAACAATCGGAATCTTCTTTTAAGAAGTATCACTCAACAAAACCATTGCTGTACAGTGGGGTGAAGAACTGCAGGAACTTTTACAATGCGCAGATACGATAGCTCTTAGTGGCGGACAGTTGAAGAATATTCCAGACCATCTCACAGCAGCTCGCTTAAATTTCCTGGACTCGGAATCTTCTTTACGAAGTAGGACTCCACAAAACCATAGCGGACACTCTGATTATTTAGGTTCATCACAAAGAATATTTTCCTCCATGGATGCACATCCTAAGATGGAGCCACATGAGAACCTGCACATGGGTCTGGTTTCTTTCCATTTCAGTGGGACATTTGAAGGGTCACAAACTCTCACCAGACTCAACCTCCTGATGTCAAACCTCCCCCCTCTCGATCCTTCCCACCTGAGAGCTGTCCCCCCAAGAACATACAACTTGCTTTTTAGGGCAGCAAAACCATAACCAAAAGTCTCCAATGGGCGGCAGTGGTCAGGAAAAATGACTGAAGGAACCAAACCTATATTATACCACTCTCCTTTATCAGTATCCCTGGTTTTAATCAAGCTTTCACCTGAATCCACAACAGTATATACTCGACCATCCTCCATTGTTTGAACTGCAAATTGCATTGCCCTCGAGAAAGGCCAGGTCTCCTCCACTGTGAACCATGTGCCATCTAATGGATCGAAAACTACAGATGTATTCTTTTCTGCCAAGCCTACCTGGTCACCAAGAAAATGAAATTTGCCTTTAAACGATAAGCCTAAACAGTCCATCTGCTGGTAGGGCATTGGTGGTAGTTCTTCCCATCTGCAACTTATGCTATGTTACAAATACGGGAAAGCATATTCCGAAGCAAACATGACATCTAATTAATGTTACAAATCAAACGAGGTGATTGTAAAGCAATAAATGAAATAATCATCACAAATATAGTTAACTGCAGAAATGATATCAGAATGCTGTCACATAAGATTAAGCAGGCAAGAGCAGAATGATATTGTAAATCACTCTGCCAAGCAAAAATTCTTTTTTTAATTTTATAAAATAGACGATTAAAATATAGAACTCCTCTAAGAAAAAATGGTTGAAAACCAAATGAAATAGTCAGTGTCCCAATAATTTAATTTCGCCAAATTGAGAAAAGGAGTAACGTGACTTGATTTGAAAAGAATCAACCTTAGAAGCATTTGAGGCAAAAACCAAATAAATAAGTCATTAAGAAAAGCAGGAAGTGGACACTCGTAAGGGTAATCAATGAGTCAATCACTAAGTTCTTAAATATTGAACCTCGTATTATGAAATAAAAACTTAATAATAGATAGAAACAGTCCAAAAAAGATTAAAAAAAAGTTTATACTTCATAGCTGAAGCAATTGATTAAGAAAAAAATAAAAATAAAATTTCTAGTGATTGGATGACAATGCCATCACATATCATGAGGGGTCAGGAAAATTTCCCCAAGTCTTTTATGTTACTGCTTAGGTCATACCATAAAAATCAGTCGAGATCTTTTGTTATTCAGTTACCTCATTGTCAAGGCAAAAATGTAAACCTACCAACTAGTTAATTGAAACAAATTGAATATCATTAATGAATTATGGAGACAGAACTAGAGGGGCCTAAACCCAAAATGACTGTTGTAGTTGTAAGTAGAGGCATACTTGTTGGTTAGTGGATCATAAACCTCAGCAAGAGAAAGCCCCCTGGTAGATGACGAGTTGCGTCCCCCAGCAACATAAACCTTGCCATTGATAACAGTGCATGCAAAGTGAGATCGTGGTATTTGCATACTAGCTACAGCAGTCCACTGTTTCTTGAATGGATCAAACTGAAAGACCTCATTGGTTACTATGGGCTTTTGATGGGAAAGTGCAGAACCCTGTGGTGCATAGGACCCTCCAATCACCAGGAGGCTATTACCAACACAAACACATGAAAATCCAGAGTGTTGCCAATCATCATGGCCTCTCAAAATCTTTGGAAGCGGGTGCCACCTATCAGCATCAGGATCATAAGCAATCCACTGGTTGTTAGAGCGTTCAGTCAGAACAAACAACCAGTTATCAGTCCATCCTTGTTTAACTTTATAGTTTGCAAAGTCAGAGCTACAAACCAAGTCTCTCCATCTCTTTGAGACAGTTTGAAGTAATCCATGGTACCCATGGGACAACTTGGCCAAACACCTCAAAGCCAAATCATCTGGCAGCCCTGGAATAAGAGGTTGTTGCACAGATTCCCTAAGAGCAAACACAATATATATTTTAGAAATTAACCAAAAAATAAAAAAACATAGAGCCATGATAGGGTGTTTTTCTTGATGTTTGCCATAAAAGTTGCATTTTACACCAGATTTATGGATAAGAGTGTAAATTCATCCATAGAAAATAGTGTTGTTAATCTAGAAATTTTTACAGTCATAAATAAATAATAAAGGAGATTTCAAACACAGTTATTAGAAAATCAAAAGACAATAGCTTACATGAATTGAGGATCTTGATATTAATCAGCTTCTCCGATGTGGAACCAGCAAAACCGACCAATAATCACATCAACTCCGGTGGAATCGAATCATGGACCGAGGAACTAAAATTTAGAAAAAGAAGATCTCACCATTTGCGAGTCTCCTCCAAACTGAACCAAAATGAATAAAACGACACCATTTTGTTTTATTTAATTAAAGGCCTTTTCTTTTTATGTAAATTTCCTTTTTTAATTTTTTTTTTATAATTTAAGATAAATTGACGTGGGACCCGCAGCAACGAACTGAAACTCAATAAAGGAGAGGAAGCATCTGGAATTTGTGCTTTCCTTTATTTGATATAAATCAAAATGCGTTTCTTGAGCAGCAAGAGTTGTATGCGTCTCTTAGATATAATCTGCTCTGCGTGGACTGAGCTGAGCAAAAGATAAAGAAATCATAAAAGATGGAGAGAGGAGGAAGAAGGTTATCTCGGGGAATGTTGCCGCTGCTAGCTATTCACGCATTTAACGAGTATTATTGGCTGCCGTGGAAACCGCCGGTCACGGCCGCTCTTTTCGCCACCAACACTCTCATCTATCTCCGACCTGCCTTCCTTCGTCCTCTTATTCCTCCTATCGATCAAGTCTGGTTCAATCCCTATCTCATCCTTAAGGTCATTTCCAATTCTCTCATCTCTCATTATTTATTGTTTATATATTTGTTCAATAATTCCACCCAGTTGTCTTGCTGTTAGCTATTTAGCTTTTAATTAAAACAAGTTCGTTTGTTCAAACACTAATATTTTCATTGTTCAAACAATTAATTAATCTGATATTAATGTTGGTGGGATCTTCCATGAGGTTTATTAGAGGACGCTTGGGGTTTGCTTAAGTATCGTTTTTTTTTTTTCAATTTCTTTTCTTGATGGGGTTGTTTTTTTCATCTTCCTTCGTACGTCTTTTTTTTTTCCTTTAATAAATTTTTATCCTTTACCAGAAAAAAATATGTTCATGATATGATATGATCATCTAATTCATGTCATGGGGCAAGTTTCTTTTGATAAATTTGACAGCTTATATTTTCTGCATTTAATGATTCTTCTTGCATCTTCAGTGCCTTTAGAGTAAGAAAATGCTGAGGCAGTTACTATACATTTGCATATTAAAATTCCAACTCGAAATTGAACCTGAAAAGACTCCATGGATCCAGATATTTGATTCATAAACATACCAATTATTGATGACTTGTATGATCGGGAATAGAATTTTTATCAAATTCTTATATTTTTGCATCTCTTGAGTTCCTCAAATTAAACAATAATAAAGTTTATTATATTTATGTAGAAATAGAATGTTGGGGTTGATACGTTGATTTATATATCATTGATCTGCCTTTTTTTGAACAGCACAAGGACCTCAAACGTTTCTTCTTGTCAGCATTCTATCATGTAAATGAACCTCACTTGTTCTACAATATGACATCACTCTTATGGAAGGGGATTCAATTGGAAACTTCAATGGGAAGCACTGAATTTGCTTCTATGGTCGTCACACTACTTGGCATGTCACAGGGTATCACGCTGATGCTATCCAAATCCCTTCTACACTTCTTTGATTATGAGAGGTCTTATTACTCTGAGTATGCTGTTGGGTTTTCTGGTGTCCTCTTTGCCATGAAAGTTGTTCTCAATTCTCAGTCGGAGAACTATACTAATGTACATGGACTAATGGTACCGGCAAAATATGCTGCTTGGGCAGAGTTGATTATTATCCAGATGTTAGTGCCCGGTGTCTCTTTTCTTGGTCACCTTGGTGGTATACTTGCTGGGATTATATATTTGAAGTTGAAGGGTGGATATTCGGGTTCAGACCCACTGACTACAATCATTAGATGTGCCACTGGTGTATTGAGGTGGCCCGTGAGGTTTGTACAGTACCTCTTTCGGCGGCCGAGGATTTATGGTCAGGGAACTGTTGGTGGCAGTCGCACCAGAAGAACATCACCTGGCATATGGAGATGCCAAGCATGTACATATGATAATTCTGGGTGGTTAAGCATTTGTGAGATGTGTGGAACAAGTCGAAGTGGCAATGAATGGTCACCTGATCGGCGAACACGTGATTCTACTCTTCTTCACTTGGATGAGTTGCGCAGACGAAGAGTTGAAAGATTTGGTTCGTAGTTAATCTCTGTTGATTCAATGTACTGACTAGTATAGCTGTGACTCAGCAACATTCACAGAACATATATGATTGGAGTAAGGACTGCAAATAATGTGCTGGGAAGCAAGATTTGTGAATCTGGTTTCTTTCATCCTTGGCGATTCTCAACTTACCACCAATGGTACCCTCCAGACATTATGAGATTGACTTGTGTTCTGCAGAAGTAAAGAGATCTACCATGTTGGCATCATAATTTGGCCAACTTATCTCTGCTATCATTTGTTATGTGCTTTAGAGATAGTAAATAGGAAACTCTGAGAGTGCGAGCAGAAATGGCAGTGGAATGAACTCAGTTGGTTCAGGTCTGCAGACTGTAGTTATCAGGCAGTTAAATTAGTTGCTGCAGTTATCTGATTATCTTGAACAATGTCGAAATAAATCAAATATAAGCCATAGATTAGTTCAATTCTTTTGAAGTATGTAACAGCTAAATAACAGTTTATGGTAATCCGTCAGCGAACATGAAGTGTATCAAGTTCAATTTTTCCGGCTTATTATTGTTATTGAATTCTTCTTCCCTTTTCCATTTAGTTGAAATTTGAACTCTGTGAACAGATGGAAAACAATTAATCTCTTGACTTCTTAAAGAGAGAACGGATTTGCAAAAACACAAATAATTGCTGTAAAGGGCAAAACAAAGTTGTTTTCCAATTCGTACGAGTGGCTTTCTCCGGTTCTCAACGAGAATTCATTAGAAGCTAAAGTCCAGTGGTATGATCATAGTGAGAAGAACGAGCTTAACAAGTAACAACACATTAACCAATCACTTCATTTCTTCTCACTTTACCCCTTCAAAGGGGAGGCAATAATAGTGTAGCACCGAGACCCAACAATTAAATATGCATCATTCACTTTTTCACTTTTACGAATTTATTTAGAGTTTTATAGAAGCGTTCTTCACATAAGATGCCTCTTAATTAAAATTACCCAAATCTTATAAATTACCCCAAATTCATCTCAACGAAAGAATGTTGGATGTTACAAATAGTAAATCTTTTCACCCATGGTGTGATAACAAGGTTTGGTTGGAACTAGTTTTTTTTTTTTTTTTTTTAATAGAAATTTTTTTGTAAGAATATATCGATGGCATAAATGTAAATCAACGAGGGCGTCTAATTATCTTATCCCATTGTGGAAGTAGAACATTGCGCATGCGCAGAAGTAATAAGAGCGAAAAATATAATTTCCCAGTTATTATTTATTTCTCTTTCTGAAAGCAGATTAGAATCATAGTCGTAGTATTAGAGAAATGTTGGCAAAAGCTCCCGCTCTTTCTCTTCCGCTTGCATCTGCTCCTCCGTTGATGAACAAACGTCTTCTCTCAGTGGGGCGACCCAGAGTAGTTTTGGTTAGAGGTGGTGGTTATAGTCGGAGGCCCTTGGAAACTGCAGGTGCTTATCAGCTTATCGACGAGGAGACTGGCGAGAAATTGATTGTATGGGGTGGAACTGACGATGACCCTCTTCGCTCTCCCCTTCCTCCCAAGCACCTTCTCCTCTCTTCCAATTGGGACTCCCCTCACCAATCTCCTCAACCTCAACTCACTACTCCAGGTTCTCTATCACTCTTTACTTTTCTCTCACTTCTTATTACTGCAATTAATCACTTTTTTTTTTTTTTTCATAATCTCAGCTTATTTAATCATATACCTCCAATAAAAGCTACTTGGTTCCCTACTTGATGTCCTGTAACACTATCTCATATTATTTCAATGTTTTGCTTAATGTTATATACAAGCTAGTGAACAGCTTTGCGATACAAGTATCTTTTATCTTCTTGAAACTTGTACCACTAAAGCTTTAACACGCACTCGATATTCGTTGACAGTTGCTAGAAAGAATTATTCTCCAATGCCATCCAAAAAGGGATTAACTGCGAGCTTTTCAAGATTGAAAGCTCAGAGAGTAAAAGCTCTTGTCAATAAGCGTGATTCCGTGGGAAAGAAGATGGTAAATGCCCGCGAACAAGAGGGAAGACTTTCAACTGCTCCGGAGATCAGAGAAATTAAACGAATTACTGGGACAGGAGAGGACATGGACGAATATGATGCACCTCAAAACTCAGACTATCATATTACACCCAATAAACCTCAAAATTCTGACACCGCCAGAAGAGATGGAGGAGGGGTTTCAGTTCCTACAGCTTCTGCTGCTTACTTGAAACGATGGGGTAATGAAAGGTCAATTCATAACCATAAATCTGAATCAATTGACCTCCGAAAGCAGCGACACAAATTTTCCAGTGATAAAGACTTTTTTAGTCGAAAATCATTTAAGGAATTGGGATGCAGTGATTATATGATTGAATCCTTGAAACGGCAAAATTTCCTACGTCCTTCACGGATTCAGGTATGTTGATTAGTATCCCCTGATGACCACTAGATAAAAGAGTGATAATGAAAAAGGTTGACCCAAATTCAATTATCATATGATTGACCTGTAAATGTACTTAGTTGGCATGATTACTTGTATTACTGTTCCATATCTGTCTTTGTTCTGCTACCATTCATGTCATTTGTTTTGTTACTACTCATCTCTGGTTAAGTGCAAGGAAACTTGAATTTCTTTTTAAAATTTGTTTTGGCCATGTTGCAATTTTACTTTCAGGTCATACTATGTTGATATTTTTCATTCTATTTTTTTGGGTAAACCTTTTGTCCACCATGGCATACTTGCCAGTGCTTTTATTACATATTCTTGCTTTGCATTAAACTAGATATTTTACCGGAATTATTTTTCTGTATGGTGTATTTTATTGTTTGGGTCTTAACATGTTGACAACTTATTTTGGGGGAATGTGATATCTAGCTGGTACATTGGACTATGAAGTTTGTTCTGTGTCAACTTCAAGAACAGTGTGCCCAAAAATTAGGTTTTTTTCTTAAAAAGTTTCTTTTTCTCAATGAAATATAAGATAAGTCATGTACATTATAAACTTGACATGTTACATAGCCAAAAAGTTACTGGTTTGTGAAGTAGTTAGGTCCATGTCAAACTTCTTGGACGATTGCAGGCCTTGTCATTTCGAACTGTTGTTGAGGGAAAGAGCTGTATTTTAGCTGATCAGAGTGGCTCAGGGAAAACATTGGCGTATCTTTTACCTGTGATTCAGCGTCTTAGGCAAGAAGAACTTGAAGGACTTACCAAATCCTTATCAAGAAATCCTAGAGTAGTCATCATAGTACCAACTGCTGAATTGGCTTCTCAGGTGAGTTGTTTTCCAGTGCAGCTCCGTCCCTACTGCAGTATCTTGTCTTATTTTTGGCTTCCTTAGCTCATTGTTTCTGAGACAACAGGTCACTTAGCTTACAGCTTATTCTCAATTCTTTGATTTGTATGACTATTAGTCTGTGAAAATGTTACATGTGCTTATCAATTTATTGTCATGCCACCACCTATATGCAAACAAACAACTCATCCTTTTTAAGTTTCCATCAGTCTTGTGAAGTTCAAAACTGCTGTATGGTGATGTAAAACTTAAGTATTTATTTTAATACTTCAACTTCATCTGCCTTAGACTCTTCCTTTTATATGGCACTTGTAGGAAAATTTAATAAGTCACATAAATTTAGTAACATAGGTTGACATAATCAATCTTTCTAGTGCTGCTAGGGTGAAAGATGATGAGAAAAACACTATGGTATGTGGTTGAAAAGGCAAGTATGCGTATTGATTGGCAGAGTCACCCTAGAAAGAGCAAAATTGTTTACTGGAAGCTGTCAAGCTGTCCCAAGATGACAACGGGGAGAGGCTTTGTTGAGTAGGTCTTTCAACATGGTAGATTTTCTTACATAATGGGCCAACACTTGGGCAGACCTTTGATGATGAGTTCTGAGGTGTTATGGCTGTCCCTAAATACACTTATACCAAGATGCAGATAACCATCTTTGCTTTCTCGTGAAGATATCTTAAGTCTATCTATTCATTATGTCAATAAAGATTCTTCCCCTTTATATTAGTTCAAGATTCCTATTTGTTTGTTCAGATCATGTTTTGCTTTTATTTTATGAAACTTCCATTTTCATTCAAATTTTTTTGTTGTTTTTATCTTCTCTCTGATTTCGCCAATCTCAGCATCCGTAAAATGGGGAAGAATATCATACGTGTAGGATGATTTTGTTTTTTTTAATATTTTTTCTGTAGGCACCTGTATTTAGGGCAGTACAAAATTTCAAGCAATATAGAATTACTAACGGAATAGAAACCTAAGATGCAGAAGGATAAGTATGTGGCGTACCATAAACAAATTGAAAATTTTGGTCTTATTGACATCCTTTTCAATGGCAGTGTTGTTATTGGTTAATGTTGGTGTAACTTTGCAGGTTTTGCGTAATTGCCGATCAATGTCCAAATTTGGAGTTCCGTTCCGGTCTATGGTTGTGACAGGTGGTTTTCGACAGAGGACTCAATTAGAAAATCTACAACAAGGTGTTGATGTTTTGATTGCCACACCTGGTCGTTTCATGTTCTTAATTAAAGAAGGCATCTTGCATTTGACAAGTCTGAGATGGTAATCGAGCTTCCTTGAACATTCTATCACTTTTCATCTCATATTTAGGCATAAATAACAATATAAAAATTGAAGTGGCCTCTGATCTTAATTTTGAGTCATATATGTCATTTATCTGTGCCTTTTTTTGTTTCCCCCTTCCTTTTTCTTCTGTTTTATCTGTTGTAAATGTAAAGCATGTAGCAGTATGATCCTCACTTCAGTTATGCTGCATTGATACTGAACACAAGTTGAGAGAAGTAATTTTTTCTTTATATTATTTCTCACTAGAGTTACTAGTATTTATAGGGCCACAAATACAACTTATAATAGAAAAGAAAAGAAAACTTAAAACAATTAGGAAATGCTAAAATTACAAGGTAAGCAACTCTTACTAGTTTGTTTCCCTAAATTGGAAGACCAAATCTATGTTGGACTAAAACTCCTACTTTTCCACATATACAATCATCCTTAGGGACAAAATTTTGATTCAGTTGTGAATTATTAAATAGTGGTCTTGACTGTCTTAATGTAGCTTCATTAACATGACACAAAATTTTCAAGATATTCTACCAGAACTAATATCAATTTCAACTTTCTGTTGCAGTGTTGTATTGGATGAAGTAGATATACTGTTTAATGATGAGGATTTTGAAGTAGCACTGCAATGTCTGATCAATTCTTCACTTGTCACCACACAATATCTATTTGCAACTGCAACTTTACCGGTAGATATATATAACAAGCTAGTTGAAGTTTTTCCTGATTGTAAAGTAATCATGGGACCTGGCATGCACCGTATAAGTCCAGGTCTTGAAGAGGTTAGTTTCCAGTGTTATCTTTTGTCTTCATCATTTGTTTCCTCATTCATGTTTATTAATATGTTAATTAGAACGTGAAGAATTTAGTTTATATCAGCTATAGTATGCAAGTAGCTTAATGAGGCTTTTATATTAAGATTCATAGTTCAACTTGTGCAAGGATGTAATCAAGAGCATATGTGTTTGTGTGCTCCCACCAGTTTAATCATATGATGTTATGTTTCCTGGAGCCTGGAACAGTTACTGAGAAAACACTTCCACTGCTCCTGAAAGTGGAAAGATGATTCTTTCATCGATAATACATTGAGAATGGCAGTGACTATTCAGTTTGATTAAGATTCAGGGTGTGGATTATGCACAAATCAAAAGCACTTTTTTATAAATATTTAAAATATATACATGTTGAAGACATTTTGAAGTCAAGAATGTGCATGAAAATTAACTACTAGTTTGCATGTCTAGATTCTTGTAGATTGCAGTGGAGATCATGAAACAGAAAAAACCCCAGAAACAGCTTTTCTCAACAAGAAATCTGCTCTTCTGAAGCTCATTGAGAAAAGTCCAGTTTCCAAGACGATTGTTTTCTGTAACAAGGTATGTATCAGTTATAATTGTAAAAGACAATCTAGATTTTTATCTGTAATAAGGTTTGTTTCAGCTTTAATTCTAAAGACCTCAGATGGTATTTCTTTTGTTAATAGATTGTTGTGACTTCCAATTTGCAGATTGAGACATGCAGAAAAGTTGAGAATATATTGAAACGTTTTGATAGAAGGGGAACTTGTGTGTGTGTTCTGCCATTTCATGCTGCTCTTGAACAGGAGTCGAGGCTAGCAAATATGAAGGAGTTCACTAGTACACAGTCTAAAGAAAAATCTTTATTTTTGGTTTGCACTGACAGGTATTGTTGTTAATGTAATTTCTAATCATTTTCTGAGTTATTCGCATATAATCAATGTGGTCTAGTTAATTCTTGGTCTGTATCAGGAAATCATGACATAATAAAACACTTTTTCTGTTTCTTGTGGCAGAGCATCTCGTGGTATTGACTTTGCTGGTGTGGATCATGTCATACTCTTTGACTTTCCGCGCGACCCTAGTGAATATGTGCGCCGTGTTGGAAGAACTGCCAGAGGTGCTGGAGGAAAGGGCAAGGCTTACATATTTGTTGTTGGCAAGCAAGTTTCTCTTGCACAAAAGATAATGGAAAGAAATCGCAAGGGCCATCCCCTGCATGATGTGCCATCAGCTTTTGAGCTGATGGGTTGAAAATAGCATTGAGGGATGAGAAGCTAATAACTAATGCAAATGACGGCTCGCATGTCAACCACGTGGAAAGAAGACTACAGAAATAATGCAAACGAGGCTCACTCATTGCATGATGTGGTGATTGGCTTAGAGCTGATGGGCGGGAAATGAATGAAGCAGCTAATAACAGCTAACTATGGGCTAATTTTGCCCGAAAATGAGAATTTTGTTTACCTTACAATCCAAACAGAATTCTGAAGGGAGCAAATAAGTATTTGAAGGTTGAAGGTAGCAAAATGACACTCAAATGAAGTTGCTAACCATTTTGAGCTACATCAATGCGGCTATGTATTCTCATAAATGATGAATCTTTAAATTAGGTTGTTGATTAATCGCATTGCAAAGACTTTTTACTCAAGTCTGTATATCTTCTTCCAAGCATCCCATTCCTAGAGATTTGTGTGGAGGAAGTTACCTGTAAAGATGTGTGTGTGTATACCAAAACCGAGCATATGCATAATGCCTCGTATAAAAGTTTTAACAAAAAAATTACTATGATTATATACTATAATTTAATGCGTATCTTATTGCAAATAACATATAATTTTTAAAAGATCTTCGAAAGATAACAAAAAAGGGCACTTCTAGTAGCACTGTGATTGGTCGCGGGATTGGGTTAATGCACAGCAAGAATACGGGATTTGTGGTAAAAGAAGAGTAAATACTAAATACAGGGCGGGGGGAAATTTCGCCCCAGCGCAGGCCTGGTGAAGTTGGTAAATTCCAGGGAGGATAAATTACTGGATAAGGGTGTCAAAGCAAAACTTTGCCTAATCCATTAGAAACGCAGGTGAGAGTCGGAAATGGCAGCAACTACTACTAGTTCACTTTGGATGCTTAATCAGAGTACGTTTTTAGGATCATGCCAACATCTTTCGGGTTCAAAGTTGGTGGCAATCACTACAAGAACCAGGCCGATACCATCTCTTGTCATCGTTGAAGCGAAAGCCAGAACCAGAAGGGAGGACCGCACTGCCCGCCATTCTCGTATCAGGAAGAAGGTTTCTTTTCTTTCTCTCTTTCTTTCCTACATTATTAATTCGATAATTATGTTCTGGGTAGTGGGTTTGTTTCCTCTTCACTTAGTTGCATTCTCAGCATATCGGTAATTTAATGATACTTAACGATACATTTCATTTGTTTAGTTGTAAAATTGTATTCTAGGACATGGTGCTCAAGCTTTCACGGTTGAGCATAATGGCTTATCTTGTATTCCCTCCCCTTAAACATGAATTTCTGTAAGCTTTGTTTTCTGGATTCTGTCTTCATCTTGTATTCTGTTGAAAGGATCTTGTATTAGATCACATTATACAATGTACTTTACTGGGTCATTATGTGGAGATCATAACTTGTTTGTATAGCAGTAGATTCGTTGGGTTTCTATATGGGCCAATTTTCTTTTATGTGATGCTAGCTGAGATAGTAGAAAGCCACCAGCTTTGGGGGAGACTTTGAAGGAGGAAGGAAGGTGAAATGACAGTGATATTGTTTTTGCAGATTTTGGGTCATCCCTTAATTGAAAAGAGAACCTGAAATTTTAGCATACTCAACTTTAAGTCATTCTAAAGTTTGGCATGGCATATCATCAGCTATGATTGGCATGACCAGTGCCTAGAAATATATGTGATAAGACATGGGCAAACCATTCTCCCTTTGAAGGTTAGGGAGGGAAGTGCTCCTGTCTAACCCAGCAGAGGATTATGCTTAGATGTTATGTCAAGACCTCTTTACTATCCCCAAACATCATGACTTATAGCTAGGTAGCAAACCGCAATCCACTGCCCTGAACCAGGTGGATGGAGTCAGCAACTCTTCTCTTAAAAAGCATCAAGCCTCTGGGGTGACTCCTTGAGTCCTGCTCTGGTACAGGTGAATAATTGAGATGCAAAAGCCATTTCGCTAATTATGAATTCTTGGGCTCTCTCCATGTTGGCACACTTTCCATTGACATGCATGCACCATTTCACATTAACTGCTCTAAGGCTTAGCTGCAAGCATTTATTGATTCTCTATTGATGGGATTCATTCTCCTTTGTTGTTAGAGTATACTACCTATACGAACTTCTTATACAAATTATCTCATGCAAACTGATATGGCACATTTATATCACTGCCACGTGGTGCACATCATTTGTTCTTATATATTTCATTGACTTTTTGTGATTTCACTTTTTCACTCATTTATGCTGCTTCAGTTGTATGGGATAGTTTGTATTAGAAGTTTGTATGTCTGGTATTATTCTTACTATTATATGTTTTCTTCAAAATGATATTTGTTAGCTTTGATTTATGATTATGCACCACATGTCTAATACTATAATGAATTTCTTATTTTCTCAGGTTGAAGGAACGCCAGATAGGCCAAGGCTGTGTGTCTTCCGCTCCAACAAGCATCTCTATGTCCAGGTGATTGATGATACTAAGATGCACACACTTGCTTCAGCTTCAACGATGCAGAAACCCATCTCTGAGGGGTTTGACTACAGTTCTGGTCCCACCATTGTAAGTTCACAGATATATGTTAGGGGTCATCCTACTCCAATGTAGTTGCTACCTGACTTTCATATTTATCCATATGCTTATCACTGTGTCAGAGGTCTGTTAACAAAATGATAAATAGTAATGCCTTTTTGCCTTTTGATAATTATCTGAAAGTGTATGGATGCCCTTATTTTTGTTTTATAGATCTATTGAAATCTGATTTCTTTGGTATGCTGTCCCTGTTTTCTTCTTCATACTTAGAATCTGTAGGCTAGTTCCCCAGTCATTCTACTTCCTGTGTCTTCAATGATCTGCTTGATGGGGGTTAACTGCAAAAAGCTAGATAAAAGGCACTTTTCGGAACACCCAACTCTGATTCCTCCACTTTATGATGTCTCATTTATATTTTGGTTTAACTACCTTGAGTGGTAAATTTGATGTGATAATTTAGTTCCTGACCTGTGAAGCATTTGGCTTCAGGAAGTTGCAAAGAGGGTGGGTGAAGCCATTGCAAAGTCTTGTTTAGAGAAAGGGATCACCAAAGTGGCTTTTGACCGAGGTGGGTACCCATACCACGGACGGGTAGAAGCCCTTGCTGATGCAGCTCGGGAGCACGGCCTTCAATTCTAAGAACTTGTACTCTGTTATTCAATCTTTTGAAGTCCATTTCCATGTTCTATTCTTTTAAACTTTATGCTGGAAGAAAGCATGTGTAAACAAAATACAATTTTCAGCACCTGATGGGAAAGTTTTGCAGCTCTTTTGTGACTTGCCATAATCGGACTGCACATTGTCTATGGAATTAAATCTTCTCTCATACGGCCAAGTGAGGGGAAGACATATACATCCTCGGTCTTTTGGAATTGGGTTGAGGAATGTGAAGATTTAAGGGTCGACCTTTTTATAGTGATTATTAAAATGATGTTTATCAATTATTTATGAATGTCACTATTATTGTACCTTAGGGAATTAGGGAAAGAAGAGAGATGCTTTGGTGCAAAGTGAGGTTAATTGATTAAGATCGCTGGAAAGATATGATTGTGAGAAATATAATAAGTAAAACTGAAAGAACCGGAAACAAAGCTGGAATAAATTAAAGGTACTCTTTCCTTTAAGTTGTTTATGTGACCTTGCAAATAATCAATTTATCAAATTCTTGGAATCTGATTCAAAACTCGATCCAACGATTCAAGTAATCCTGAAACGAAATTTCATTGTTTCAAACAAGTGAAGATCAAGACTCCTACTCTTAAATATATAGATATTTTAGTTAATTGAAGGTACAGAATTTAGTTATTGTGTTTGAAAGTAATAAAGGGTATAGTTATTGAAAGACCGAAATGCAACATCTGCATTATTTGGGCACAAAGTTTCAACGCACTCGCACCTTAAGTAACGAACAACGAGTAGAACTGGTACTAATCATCACTTAGGCCAATGATAAATATATTCCCAAAATCCGTTCGCCCATTGAAGCCATACATGCCTTCTGCTGATATGAGCCATAAGCATTGAGTCTCCCATCAAACAAAGTCCCTGTGGAAGTCATAGGCATCAAAGTGGTAGTGCTGTACGTTTTCCCAGGCCATGTCACAGTAAAATAGTGTGGTTACCACTGCATTGACGGAGAAGTCCCAACCAAATTCACTTCCATCAGCCACATCCTGTAGGCCCAGATCGTTGTCTTTGGATTGGCAATGGAGGGTCATGTTTTTCCATTGCCTAATTTATTCATGATGCTTGCGTGCAACTTCTGAGAAAGAACCACCTGGTAACATTGCAGGTTGACTACCAGAAGAAGCATGATCGCATTTCGAATATTTTTAGTTGAAGAAGAAAACATGCCGCTTAGCCCCTAAACTTTGTGTCCTTATTAAAATTAAGAGTATTACTAGCTTGATGAAATTGGAGATATTTCATTTGAAATCAAAGAATTTACAATTACATAGCAATGAAGCATTCTCTATTTTTTTCTTGCTTATCTTTTGTTTTATATGATGGTTGATTGATTGATGATTGGGGAGGTCCTATTGTGTTGGTGGTGACAAAGCTGTAAAAAGCCATTTATATCCGGCGCCGATTGATAAAAAAGAAAATAGTTAAAAATTAAATTTTGATCATTCGTACGTATGTACATATTAATACGTGTCAAAAAATTATTAAAAACTTAAATAAATTTAGTTTAAGTGAGAATTCTTATTCTAAAAAAAATCTTATAAGGTTCAAGTTTCTTTTTATATTTGTTTTTGTTGATTTATTTAATGCAACGCATTGATTTCATAGTCTTCAAGATCATTGATTTTCTCTCCTTTTTTATTTTATCTCTGTCTCTTTTTTAATGATTACCAAATACATTTTTTTTAAAAAAAAAATTAATAATAAATTTTCACCTAATATTTTAAATTAAATAATTTCTTAGATAATGAGCGTTATTGTTCTACATTGTTGTTCATCTTATTTGTTGTTATTAATCGAAAATAAGAAATATTTTATTTGATCTTTAGGTGATTTGTATGAAGATCACAAATGTGCAATTTTAATTGAAAAACAAATTTTATTCTAATTTTAGAGCAATACTACTCTTTTTCAATTAAGTCCTTTTAAGAGTTCTACTGATAAGCTGATAAATCTATCTTGAAGTAGCATGCTAGGCTTCATATATTCAAATCATTAAGTCTCATTTCTCATGCTATTTAGACATTACAAACTATTTATTAAAATTTTTAAAATCGAATCTCTTTCACATAAAACCTCAGGTGTCAATTTTAACATTAATACTATATATATATATATATATATAATGCCACGATAATATATCATGATGAGATATCCCAAGTTAATATTTTAATTTTTTATCGTAAATAATGTCAATAATTTATTAAACAATAAATTTTAAAATACTTAAACATATTTTTAGCCATCTAATAAATAAATGATTGACAAATCGCTTTTGCTAAAAATAAAATTGATATAAATTAACTTAAGACATGTAATGTTTGTTTTATGACTCTGATAAATCACTGCATGTTCATTTGTTGAATTGTCTGTTTTAAAAGAAATAACATGTCTTGTCTCTTCAATGCACATATTTTATGGTGTGTTGATTTTTTTTAATTTGGAAGAAAGAAAAAGTTCAATTAAAGCATTATATATATATATATATATGACATAGCATATATATTGCAGATATTAAGTCATATTTTTGAGTTGATATTTTTATAACATCAATTAAACTACAGTTCTGATAATTTTTTAAAATTATATGCATAACGAAAATCATAACTTACATAATAAATAAAAACATATAGGATTAATACATTAATAAAGATAAAAGAAAACAAATCAGGTGATAAAACATAATATACACGCGGTTCGGACCATAAATGTTTACATTTACGGAAGATTTATGATCCAACTTCTTTTATTGATATAAATCACTAAATATCTTAATACATCATTAATAATCTTATAATACTCAAAGTATTTCTCATAGATCATCCTAATATCTCCTATAGAGATCTCTAAGTATCTACCATTAATCATAACTCATATAATAAGTAAAAACACATATGATCAACACATCAATAAAGATAAAAGAAAACAAATCAAGTAATAAAACATAAGATACACGCGGTTCGGGCCATAAATGTTTACATTTACAGAGGATTTATGATCCAACTTTTTTTATTGATATAAATCACTAAATATCTTATTACATCATTAATGATACTATAATACTCAAAGTATCTCTCATAGATCATCATAATATCTCATATTGATATCTCTAAGTATCTACCATTAATCATTATGACTTCTTTAAGACTTCTTAGTATCTCCTCATAAGATATTTTTATAAAAAATATAAGAATAGCTCGAGCATCTAAATTAAAAGGATTTATGATATTTTTTTTGTTCACTCATAAACTAAAATAAAAAATATAAGAATAGCTCGAGCATCTAAATTAAAAGGATTTATGATATTTCTTTTGTTCACTCATAAACTAAAATAAAACACTCATATTTTTTATTCACTTATAAAAAATATAAGAATAGCTCGAGTATCTAAATTAAAAGGATTTATGATATTTTTTTTGTTCATTCATAAACTAAAATAAAACACTCTCAAAAGGTTATGCTCTAGTGTACCATACACGTAGTACCTATCTAACTCATTTATTCTCTTCTCTTATACTTTCAATGCATACTTGATTTTATAATGACTCTTCTCTTACTATTTTTCACAATTTTTACCTATATAAAATTATTGAATCACCGATTTTCAACAATATAAAATTACTCAATTTACTTTTTCTTTCATTCATATCCTATTTTATTCAAAACCTTTGATTTGTAGAGTTTTATTTATAACAATATTAAAATTTTATAATGTGTTCGTGCATGGCATAATTGGACAATTTGCTCTCCAATATCATGCACATCCAATACGCAAATTGTGAAAGGAAAGTCTCTGGATTATGGCGAAAAAGAGAAGAGAGTTTAGTATTCCTCTTCCGAAATCATTTAGCGGATCTTCGGTGTGTGAAAACTGCGTTAATTAGCGTTACAAATTGTTGATGAGTTAATCAAAAGATTAAGTAAATTAATCGAAGTTGAACTTCACTATTATATTTATCACTTTAGTATCTTATCCTTGGGTAGAAAATAAAATGGTTTCAGGAATCAGGACATCGCTTCTCAATCATATTCTCTTTAATATCTTTTAATGTTTATCAATTAAATTACAGATAAAATGATTTTAGAACAAATACTCACTTATTATCTATTTTATAATTAGTACTTTTAGTAATTACAGTAGTTGTGATTAAACCCATTCTTATTTTGGTGAAGGATTTGATTTTTGTTAATTTGTCTTTTTTTTTTTTTTTTGTATATGGTCAAAATACCAATAAAGTATTAAGTTAAGGTATTTTAATTCAACAAAAGGACATTTTGTTTAAGTTCTATAGTATAAGGTGATGCATGCTATGCTTAATGGTATCTCTTTTCCTAACTTAATTAGTGTAACATGAGTTAGATTGATTTTACATTGTAGGATCTTATCTTTAATTCGATAAGGAAATATTGGGTTTAAATATATTGTGCCTTGCCCATGAAAGGTTGGAAGAATAGTCAGGCCAGGATTTGCTCAATAAGATTTAGGGTTGCATTCACTATAGACATCTGGGCACGTAAGTTCAAACTGTGCTTTAATTAAATTGTGCCTTGAGTTTTCGCCTGGATCAGTCATCCAAATAGTTTGCATTATCTTGGCTGTCGTATTATGTGTCGCTATCATCAAAACAAACTAAGAATTTAACCAACAACTATATATAGGGGGAGCACAACTGCGTGCTGCATTGCTTACCTCATGTGTTTATAATTTTTACCAATAAAAGATTCAGTTTGCTTATCTCCTTAACATAATGCAGATAATTTTCATTATGTTTCTATAATTAGATGTAGTCGATCGTTTGTGAATCAAGCTGTAAGATAATAAGGTAAAAAATTAGTCTTGTGCTAGGTGATATATATAAAGAATTATGTTATCTGATATATGTAGAAAAGGGTCTTGATCTCAACGTGATTTTCACCGGCTTGCTCTTTCTTCAGGATGGCAACCCACAATCCTACAATTGGTGCTTGTCCAGCACCAATGAAAGCAACATCTAATGGAGCCTTCCAAGGTGAAAATCCGTTGGATTTCGCACTTCCCTTGGTGATATTACAGATATGTGTGGTCGTTGCTTTTACAAGGGCCCTTGCTTTCCTTCTTAAACCTCTCAGACAACCACGAGTCATTGCTGAGATCATTGTAAGTCTTTTTCATGTTAGTTTCTTATGTCTTAATTTCACCCGATCTTCCCATTTTATCTTTTCTTTATCGTTGTGAAAAAAAGAACGATGATAAAATCTTTTTTTTTTGTTTTTAAAAAAGTTTATTGGAAGAGTTTGATATTCAAACCTGCATGTGAATCACAAGTAAGATCGGTTTTCTTATTCATATATACAGAATGTTAACATGTATATGTTACACGGCTTCAGGGTGGAATACTGCTTGGACCGTCAGCTTTGGGAAGAAGCGAGAAATTTCTGCACACACTTTTCCCGAAAAAGAGCATGACTGTCTTGGAAACCCTGGCCAACATAGGCCTCCTCTTCTTCTTGTTTCTCGTGGGTCTTGAGCTTGACATCAAAGCCATACGTCGTACGGGTAAGAAGTCCTTAGGGATAGCCCTTGCTGGGATTACCCTCCCTTTTGTTCTCGGCATTGGTACCTCATTCGTTCTTCGTCTCACAGTATTAAAGAGAGCCAATGAAGGGCCTTTACTTATTTTCATGGGTGTCTCCCTATCCATCACCGCTTTTCCAGTCTTGGCTCGTATATTAGCCGAGCTTAAACTTCTCACAACAGATTTGGGTCGCATTGCAATGTCCGCAGCTGCCGTCAATGACGTTGCTGCTTGGATACTCCTTGCACTTGCTATTGCTCTTAGTGGCACTGGTTCTTCTCTTGTCTCACTGTGGGTCTTGCTCTCTGGTGCTGCTTTTGTGGCATTTTCCATTTTTGCTATAAGACCTGCGCTAGCATTGATGGCTCGTCGCTGCCTTGAAGGTGAGCCGGTGAAAGAGCTCTACATATGCATCACATTGTCAATAGTTTTAGTTGCAAGTTTTGCCACAGATACCATTGGCATACATGCTCTATTTGGGGCTTTTGTGGTGGGCATAATAATACCCAAGGAGGGTCCTTTCGCGGGGGTGATAATAGAAAAGATTGAGGATCTGGTGTCAGGGCTTTTCCTGCCTCTCTACTTTGCCGCAAGTGGGCTGAAGACGAATGTTGCAACAATAAGCGGAGCGCTGTCTTGGGGCTTGCTAGTACTTGTTATATTCACTGCTTGCTTTGGAAAGATTCTTGGGACACTGGGTATGGCTATGTTGTATAAGGTTCCTTTCAAGGAAGCCTTGGCACTTGGATTCCTTATGAACACCAAAGGCTTGGTGGAGCTTATTGTGCTAAATATTGGCAAGGACCGCAAGGTATCTTATGAATGTCTTGTTCATCTGTCTTCTGTAACTTATATTAGCTACTTTATTTTTTAAGCTATGAGCATGAGCAATCATTTGATAATGGCGTTCTTGTTTTTTGTCGCAGGTATTGAACGATCAGGCTTTTGCAATCTTAGTTTTGATGGCACTGTTCACAACCTTCATCACCACTCCCATTGTGATGGCCATTTATAAACCGGCCAGAAAGGGTGCACCTTACAAGCACAGAACGATTCAGCGGAAAGACCGGGATACAGAGCTCCGAATCCTGGCTTGCTTTCATAGCACAAGTAACATCCCTTCAATAATCAATCTCGTAGAGTCATCAAGGGGTACAGGAAAGCGTGGGCGTCTCTGCTTGTATGCTATGCATATGATGGAACTTTCAGAGCGATCATCAGCAATTGCGATGGTTCATAAAGCACGCAAAAATGGTCTCCCTTTCTGGGACATGAAACGTGATGGCAAAGATCACATGGTGATTGCGTTTGAGGCCTATCAGCAACTAAGAAGCGTTTCCGTGCGCCCGATGACGGCCATCTCTGCTCTCAATAGCATTCACGAGGACATTTGCACAAGTGCACACCAAAAACGAGCTGCAATGATTCTGATGCCTTTCCACAAGCACCAGAGGCTAGATGGGGCTATGGAGTCGCTAGGACACTCTTTCCATCTTGTGAACAAGCGTGTACTCGGCCACGCTCCATGCTCCGTAGGGATACTTGTGGACCGTGGCCTCGGAGGCACCACTCAAGTGTCGGCCAGTGAGGTCTCCTACACGGTGGTGGTGCCTTTCTTTGGTGGGGCTGATGACTGCGAGGCACTTGCTTATGGAATGAGAATGGCTGAGCACCCTGGAATCAAGCTCACAGTCGTAAAGTTTGCGGCTCCACCAGGGATGTCGTTGACGTTCGGTAGCAAAACCACACCCACCACCACCGGGAACAATGAGAAATTATACCAACACGATGCCTTCTTCTCCGAGTTTATCAGTGCTAGCAAGAATGAAGATTCAATCACGTATAATGAAAGGATGGTACAGAGCAAGGAAGATATCACGGGGGTATTGAAATCAATGAATAAGTGCAATCTCTTTTTGGTGGGAAGAATGCCCCCTATTGCGCCGCCCTTGATGGACAAAAGTGACTGCTCTGACCTAGGGCCCGTCGGATGCTTCTTAGCATCGTCCGATTTCTCAACCACTGCATCTGTTGTGGTTGTACAACAATACAACCCAGCATTAAACCTTCACCCGCTCGTGGAGGAGGAATTGAATAATGATGCAAACGAGGTGCCAGATACGCCAGTTGCGGAAGCAGTATAATTTATTTGCTTAGCTATATGTATTCTCCCTGTACATACACATGTATCGTGTGGCGAATTTCCAATTTCAAATCGCCTTTCAATTTAACATTAATGGCGCAAATGAGCTGGTAAAACAGTATAAGAGCTAGAACTACTTCAATTGGTTACCCCTGTACTTCTCTGGATATACACAAGGTGTATATTTAATTTAATTTTTTTCTTTTTAAAAAAAATGCGTGGTCGGGCTTTTTTTTTTTGTTGTCAAATTCTATCATTTTGGGCTCGAAAACCCAAAAAAGAAGCTCTAGAAAGGGAAATCTGCCGACGGCCCTCAAGGTCATGATGTTAGAACTATAGTATTACTGGGTTCTTGAAATGCCAAGGATCACTCTATACAACTTCAGGTCTAGGGCGGATCGAGAAAAGAAAAACATTCCCAAATGAGACTTAAATCGGGTTCATGTCCTGAACTGATTTAGAACGGTTTGGGGCTCGGGACCAATTTGGTACAAGGGCCTCATTTTTTGGGCGGATTGGGTTAGTTGGCCCATATTCTTAATTGGTTCCTTCCTTTTTTGTTTGAATGTTTTAGCCCATAAGTTAAGAATAGAGTTGGATTAAAATTTTTAGGATGGTTTCGGCCCCTTTTCTTATTATTTTTATGTTTCGGACTTTTTTAAAGACAATTTTTATATTATTTTATAGTTTTTATTGATTTCTTTATGACAAATTTGTTTGGACTTTTATGTTGGATTTTTTTTGTTTGACCTATTTGAGATTTATAAAAAAAATTTGTTAAAATTTTAATTTATAATTATTTCATTAATTATGTTGTACAATAGAAGTATGAGATCAAGTAAAAAGTTTATTAATTTGAATAGTATAATCTTCATTCTTAATGAGATAATTAAATATAATATATTATTTTAACAACTAATTAAATTAAAAATACAAAAATAATAAATTAAACAAATAACTGGGCCAAATAAAAAAAACACCTAGAAAAACATATATTTATATTCATTAACATTCATTTTCAAATACTATGTGTATGTACATCTTAATAAATATTTTAAAAAATTAGGTAAAACCTCTCCTAAAAATTAGGACATTTTTACATAAATAAATTATAATATACTTATAAAAAAAACTATAATATTTTAATATAATTTTTAAATATTTATTTTTAATTTCTAAGTTGTCGCCATCAAATCACCATTCACCAAAATAATCCAATATTCCATTTAATTTTTAATTTTTCAATAAATCTTGACACTTTTAATTCACAATACCGAGTCACAAACTATAAGTCCATATGGACCATAACCATAACATTAACAAATAATAAATAAAATACTGCACATCCACAATACTTAAGTAAACATATTAAGTTCAAAAGTTAAAAATTTATGTAAATTAAATATAAAATCTTCAACTGAAATCCAAAGTTGCAATCTACATATTTTGAAAAACTTGCAATCTCACCATTAAAGATCTCTCTCTCTCACACACACACACACTATATATATTTATATATATCACAATATTGCATGTATAAAGGATATTCTTATTTAATTCTTTTAACCCATCAGTCATAATTAAATTCAAAATGTGAGCACAATAATGCACATGCATAAACTTACCATTCAACCCTCTTTTCAATTCTTTAAATTCATTTTCAAATAATTGATAGCAATATCATTGACATTAACATTATCAGTGGTTATAGTAAATACTTTTCTTTATGCCTCAATCCACCAAGCAAGATTCAAGCTACTATAATTTCATTTTATGGTTTGAAATAGAAGAAAATTTAAAATTCTCTTATGCAACTTTTAATCACGATCTATGAAGTGGGCAATTATTACTATGTAGCTGTAATTATGAATGAAAGTTCAAAAATCTATTGTTAAGCTCACTAATTGCCATGTCTTACCAACTAAACTCTCTAACATAGCTTTTTCTTCAACAAACAACTAAAATACATAATTGGTTATGGTTCCACTTGATAAGATATCAAAGCCCATCATTATCTATAAAATTAAATAGCAATTCATATGTAACCATCATTTTTACAATTGCTTGTCAACATACATCTTAACTCCATCCATTTGGCACAACATTATTTTCCTTACTCTTTCTTTCTTTGATAAGTTCTTTACCAAAAATCATTCGGTGATCATTAACCAATATACTTTGGTACTTTTTACATCTCCATAAGTGTTTCCTCCTAGTAGCATTTCAAACTAAATTGCATGCATATAAATTCTTATAATAATGGCACTTCGTTTTATCTTTCGTGGTTTTACATCAGGTGAAGTGTAACTACGCCTTCAATCTTAATATTTATGACACATATTTTCTCTTTCTAAGATTAGGATGTAGAGACAAGGTTATTTTTCGGCACTACTTTCCTTATCCACATGAGATTACATGTTTATATTATTTTTTAAATTTGAATCTAAATTTATTTACAAAATAAAATAAAATCAATATCCATATCAATGATGGTAAGATTCAAAGAGTTAAATAAAGATTTACATAGTCATATATATATATATATATATATATGTAAAGAATGACAAATGATTGTCATCAACATCATTCTGTCAAAGGGGGAAAAGGCCAATGTTGATATGCTATTATTGTTAGGATTTAAATTTGGCTGAAGGGCATAACTTAAGTCATTAAACTTTTAAAGAATAAATGATGGAGATGATATGTTAGCTATTAAATTATAATTTATGTAAATGATATGCTAGGTATTAAATTAAAGACAAACAATGAAACGATAAAACTGAAATATTTTGTCTAATTCTTGGTGATTTGAGACAATGAAATGGAAACACATTAAAGTAGTAAGCATTAAAAGTTCTCAACTTTTTTTTTTGTAGGCAATGTAATGTCCATATCCCACAATTACACACTATTTTCACTTTATATACACTCATTACTCAGTGCTCATAAACTCAAATACCAAAGTCATAAATTAATAATATTTCATCAACAACATAATTTGTCAACCATAACAAAAAAAAAATTATCATTCGTAATTTATTTCTAATTAAAAAAATAATACATTTAATTGCCAAGAAAGGGCAATAAGCTGTAAGCATACCTTGCCGTTGGTGGTGGTAGCTAGCTTGGTGGTGATTGATAACTATAATGAAGGAGATTGCTGCAGGCACTATAGTAGCGGCCGTGCATACATGGAGGCAGCAGTGGTGAGAGACAAGGCTGAGAGAAATTAGAACAAAGACGAGTCAAAAGTGATTGATGACTGGACGTCAGATAGTGGTGGCGTGGCGGTGGTGTTGTGTTGATTGTTGATTGCTGAGTGACAAGTAAGAGACTGTGGTTTTGCCTGTTCTGTGAGTGTAATGGCCGATGAGTGTGACTGAGAATTGAGATATGAATGAGAGTGAGTGCGAGTTTGAGAGAGCCGAAAAGAGAGAATTGAATTTGCAATTTCAGATTTTTATCTTAGATGCAAAACGACGCCCTTTTGTATGCTATCAAAACATTGCCATTTTGAATCAATTTTTTTATTATATATTTTAGATTTCGGGTCGTTCTCTGTTCAATTCAAGAATCAGCTAGGAACTTAAAGAATTGATATAGTCCCCTACAAAGGATCCAATTGGTCCCGAATTGAGGACTTGATCTAAACCGAGGAACTTAAAAGAATTGATATAGTCCCCTACAAAGGATCCAATTGGTCTCGAATTGAGGACTTGATTTAAACTAATCCAAAATTTTTGGGTAGGGACACTTAGGTTAATTCAGATCAAGTTTTTTTGTTCAATCTTATGTCACGGGTTGAACGTTTGTCATTGATTCAAAAAATTAGTCTGTTAGGTAATACTGCATACCCACCCTTATAAATCTAAAATTCATTCAATTTCTATTTGATGCAGGACGTGACATTTAAGTTGCATAATTGTATGTTATGCAAATTCGGTTAGATTATATCATTTTAGGTTTAAAAAAACCCGAGGTCACGAAATTAAGCAAAACAATATACTATTAGATTGTCTTGAAATTCTAAGGGTCGCATGCCTGCGTTATTGTTAATTTTTGATCAAATTCCATTCTTTTGGGCTTGAAAACTCTAAAAAAGCTCGAGACATAGAATTTTGCCTGTGATCCCTGAAATCATAGTGTTAGAAATTAGGCAAATAATGGACTGTTGGACTTGTTTAGAAATTCTAAAGGTCGCACACTTGTGTGGTTGGCAAATTTTGACAAAATTCCATTGTTTTTTGCCTAAAAAACTAAAAAAAAAGGGGCCTTAGATAAGGATTTTGCCAGCAATCCCTGAGGTTATGGTATTAGAATTAGACAAATAGTATACTATTGGACTTGTTTTGAAATTCAAAGGGTTGCATGCTTGTGTGGTCGGTAATTTTGCCAAATTCCATCATTGTGGGCTAAAACATCCCATAAAAAACTCGACAGGGGAATCTGCCAACAACCCTCGAGGTGATGATATCAGAATTAGGTGAATAATATAATGTATATATATATATATATATATATATACTAATTTAATGGATGATAGAGTTCGATCACTAAGTGAGTTTCAAGACACCTTTTGATATTATATATAATTATTTGTTATTGTTGAAACAGCACTAATATATTACAAAATATTTATATATATCTAAAAATTCACCAAATAATGAGTTTTATTGTCTATTACATTAGTTATATATATATGAAAAAAATGAAAGGAATGAATTAATTTAACTCGTCTCCTTTTTATGTGTTCACCATTTATTAATACTTCTAAGAAAGAAAGAAAAAATTAGTGAGCAAATTTTTTAATATGTTCTGTAAAAAGGGGAAAAGAAAGAGACAAGAAGAAAAAAGAAAGATATAGAAAAAATTAGAAAAAAAAAATAATAAAGTGAAATAGAAAAAATAAAAAAGTTAATTAATTTTTTTTAAAATTAAAATACATGCAAGATTATCTTTTTGTCCTTTAAATATAACCTTTAACTTTGATTGAGGTAAAGATATAAGTTTTGATTCTTTTTGAAATTATAGGAAATAATGATTTTTTTTATGATTACATTATATATATGATTATTACGAATTATATGTGGTTTGTCTATCTTTTTATGTGTTTTGTGTCGATTATCAATCACAATATTTTAATGTTTATCAAATAAGAAAAAAATCTTATCCATATATAATTTAAATAAATTTCGTTGAATTTGAAAAATAAAAGACACGAGAAATTAAATAGCTTCACTCACCCATGAAACTATGTTTAGTTACCCATGCAAAATATTTTGCGGTTTTTTTTTCAAATAAAATTTTATTATATTTATTTTTAATTAAAAATTTAGTACATTTATTTAATTTTTTTTAAATAAAAGGAGTGTTACTATTATTTGTCAATAGCTTTCACTGACCCATCAAACTAATATAATTCCCGTGGAACAACGCAACCACGAGATCAACGTGCGATTGACCACAAGAAAGTTTGGGAAAGCCCACAATGGCATGCAAGGCCTGAGGGAAGCAGCTAACTCGGAAAGCTCAGCAATGGTATTTTTAATTGGCTGTAAAATTTGACTTTAACAGATGAAATTCTGCCGTAAATTACTCTTAGGCCAAAATATTAAAATAAACTTGTAGCCTTGATTATTTATTATACATATAAAAATAATTCTTTGCTTTAAAATGCAAGACGCAGAAACATCACTATCTAGACCTTTTTTTTTTTTTTTTCTTTCGTGTTTACATATTTCTATATATATATATATATATAAATATATATTTTTATCTTTTTTAAATTTTATTTTCAAATCTTTATTAGTAATAGAATAATACCACACGTTTCAAATTTATATTTTAAATAATAATATATTAAATAATTATTTATTATAATATATATTTTTAAAATTCACATAATTTAACTATCTAATAATTACTTAAATATATAATATTATTCTTAATAATATACTTTTCAAAGGGTAACGTTATCTTCGTAGAATGCATGTCATGTGAACTTGCTCCTCGTGCTGCCTATATACATAAGGAAAATTTTCATTGTTGACCAAGTTTGGAGGAAATTTTTTTTTACATCAATCAAAATTTTTGAACTTTAGTAATCAAACATATAATACTTTTTTTGTTTTGCCTTATTTGTATAATTTGTATAAATAAATATTTTTAATTTATTATAATTAATTGATTTAATAAATAAATTTAATTAAAATTTTATTTTTATGAAAAATAATCAAAATTAATTATTTATATACAAAATTATGTTATAAAAATAATTATAATAAAAAAAAACAAAATTTAAAGTAACACGCGTGGTATTTTGCCTAAACCCCTAAATGGGAAAAGTATTATGTTTGGTTACTAAAATTAAGAAAAAATTATTTTAATCAAATAAAATAAATTAGTTGTTTAAAAAATTAAATTTGAATAAAAAATTACAAATTTAATTAGTTTTAAATAATTAATTAAATTAATTTAAAAAATAACAAATTTAATTTAATTAGGGTTTAGATAGACA
This sequence comes from Ailanthus altissimus, assembly GCA_946807835.1. Lineage (NCBI taxonomy): Eukaryota > Viridiplantae > Streptophyta > Magnoliopsida > Sapindales > Simaroubaceae > Ailanthus > Ailanthus altissimus. The sequence continues at coordinate 26,249,095 of OX327703.1, read as the reverse complement.
TGCTCAGGTTTCAGGATTTAGAATTTAAAAAAATATTAATGAATTTTTTTTAAAAACAAATATGTTATTTTATTTTTTATAAAATATATTAATATTAATATAATTTTAAAAAATATTTTTATAAGTAAAAACAAGGGAAATTTAAGCTATACGCGTGCATCAGCTATTTTTCTTTGTTTTTTTTTCTTTTTTGTATAAATTATAATAATATTTATATAATTTTAAAAACTATTATTATAATTAAAAAATATAATATAAAATATTGAATATAAATATATAAAATATAAAATAAAAAACTAATAAAAATTAAAAAAATTTAAAATACCATATGACACTATGAAAACAAGCTAATACTCAAGTGTGCATCAGCTTGACAAGCGCTTTGTTACGTTCACATTAGGGTGCATATTAGCTTGACAGCGTGTTAAGGGTGTGCTTTGTTATTTTTTATTTAAATTTAATTTTTTAAATAATTAATATATTTTATTTGATTAAATTTTTTAAGTTTTAATTAATTGAATAGATAAAGAAAAAAAATTTAATTTATATTTTTAATTAATTTATAACTAAAAAAATAAAAGAGGCAAAGTGCTAATCCCCATGTTAGTTGCTTTAATATTTTTTTAAAAGAATTATAATTATTTTATAATTTAATTTTTATATGTAAATAATTAATTTTGATTATTTTTTATAAAAATAAATTTTTTATTTTTGCTTAAATTTGTTTATTAAATTAATTAATTATAATAAATTAAAAATATATATTTTTACAAATTATACAAATAAGAGCAAAATCAGAAAAATATTATATCTTTAATTACTAAATTTACAAATTTTGACTGAAGTCAAAAAAAAAAAATTTCACCCAAAACTTGGTCATCAGTGAAAATTTCTCAATAATAATTCATCAAAGCTATACGCTCTTGAACTCACGTACGACATATCATTTTCCACAATCATTTTCACTTGGACAAACGCCGCTGCTTGTTGTACGAGGAAGACCAAATTAATATGGAAAAAATGCGCAGAACAAGGCCAGTGAAGGTGAATAGCATAAACATGCACATAGCGGAACAAGGCCAAGGTCCAGTGATTCTCCTCATTCACGGCTTTCTGGATTTGTGGTACTCCTGGCGCCACCATATCACTGGCTTGGTTTCCCTCGGCTACCGGTCGAGCCGTTGCTCCCGATTTATGCGGCTATGGGGACACAGATGAGCCGGCTCTAGTAACTAGCTACACATTTTTTCATGTGGTTCATTACCTCATCGGACTGCTCGACATCGTGGTTGGCGATCAGGAGAAGGTGTTCGTGGTGGGACATGATTGTGTTGCGCAATTGCATATTACTTGCGCTTGTTTAGAACCCGAGAAAAGATATAAAAGAAAAAAATAAATAATAAATATAATAAAGAAAATTAAAATTTTTTAAAAATTATATTGTTATTATTAATATGTGTATTGCAATGTTAAGAAATAATTTTTATATAATTTTTAAGTTAATATAAATAAAAAAATATAAATACATAAAAAAAAATTAAATATAACTTATTAATTATAGAATATATATATAATAGGAGATTAATATATTAATTTTTTATATTTTTAACATCCTCCCTCAAACTTAAGTAGAGGATTGAGTTTGAAAAAGAATATATTTTTATTATAATAGTGGGCATTGAAAAAATCAATCACTTGCGGATGCTGACGCGTTAAATAAAATTTGAAATCAACCGTTGCGGTTGCAAATGCGTTGCCAACCATTGCGAGTGCAAATGTGTTGACAGAGAAACAGAAAATCAACTGTTGTGAGTGCAAGTGCGTTGTAAACCACTGTAAGTACAAACTCGTTGATAGAGAAAAATTAACTACTGCGAACTGTGAGTGCAAGTGTGTAAGAAATTGCAAAAACCAAAAAAGAAAAAAAAACTCATAAAGATAAGAAATCACTAAATAACCCAAAACTTAGATAAACTACAAACTGTCCATATAACTTTGAAAAGTTTGTAAAAAGACACCCATTACAAATTGGATCACCGATATTTCAAAAGGAGGCCTGGACTGATAGATCCAGCGGAAGGGAGTTGAATGGAGCCGGTGGTGAGAAACCACTCGTTAAAAAATGACAGAGATCTAAGGTGGACGGTGGCGAATGGTAGCTCTGTTTAAAGGTACGTGGGGACACGTGTGGCTTCGGATCGACAAGATTTTGATGCAGTTAGAATCTTTGGTTGATTCTGAGTGCAGTCGTCTGGGCGGTGCACGTTAACGGGCCAAAAATCAGTCAGAATCCAAGGCGAATAGTAACGGCATCGAAAAGTTTGGTCGGCGCATGAAGAAGCGTGCGGCGGCGGTGAAGCTTGATTCCAGTAGGATTTAACCGGCCAACAACGTCTAAACTTTTTAGGCTGGGCGGTGTTGATTATGGCGAATTCCGGCAAACTTCCGGTGGCATTCTAGTGAAACTCCGATGAGTTCCTAAGAGTTTTCGAAAAATAATTATGACAAGTTCTACTAAACAACAAGACAGTGAAAAAATCAAACCTTAAACTTTGATACCATGTGAGAAAAGATAAAAAAATAAAAGAAAAAAGATAACATAAATAATAAAGAGAAATTAAAAATCTTTAAGAACTACATTATTGCTGTTATTGTGTATTACAATGTTATAGAGATAGCCTTTATATAGACTTTAAATTAACATAAATAAAGAAATATAAATACATAAAAGGAAATCAAATATAACCTATTAATTATAAAATATATATAGTAGGAGATTAATATATTAATTTCCTATATTCTTAACACATCGGATGAAAGCTTTGGTCACCATGAGTTATCCGTTTAGTCCAAGAAATTCGAATTTGAAGATAATGGAGGGTTTGAGGGTTGCCTGATACGGGTTCATTGAGACTGCATGCATGGGAAGATATCCAGGCTTACCAAGAAGGCACGTATGCAGCGTTAGTTGAGAAATATTGCAATTGAACAACAATTAGAATGCCTACTGCAGTTGCTATTACTTTTAGTTTATGTGTTAGTGGATATAACTTACTTTAGACATGTGTTTTATCTTTATATAGTAGATGTAACTTACAGTATTGAAACTATTTAAAATCCAGAACATAGATTAATGGGAGATATGAAAAATTGCAAATAAACTTCGTCTTCTTTGATCTTCTATTTCTTTATTCTATAAAATAATACATACCACTGTCTACGGTGACGATTTATCGGTCTGCATATTTCAGGTTAATTTTTTTAGATTACAAAATATTTTGATTGAAATGCTTATAGATGCATGACTGTGAATTATTTTTCGGACGTAAATATCTTACCCGAGTAACAAACGGATTGATTTTGTCAAATTATATTACAAGAGCCTGAAGAGATACAAGCTGAGTTTGTTGCACAAAGAATTGTTAACATACAACACTCCAAGTCTACTTTTCTTTCCCTCTTGGTTGTTAGAAGAAGATATTAAATATTACACTAGCAAATATGAGAAAAAAGGTTTCACTGGACCAACTAAACATTACAAAAATATAGACCGATATGTTAATAATAACCTTGTAATATATCCGGTGCAATTTTGACTGAAACCCTTTTAATCATTAGAGTAGAAAGAAAGAGCTAAGAAAAGAAAGGAAGACAAGGGGAAGCACCCAAGTTATAGGAGGCTTGGGCGTTGCGGCATCGGTTAAGAGCACCACAACACTCAGGATGAGCACCGCGGCTCTCAACCCTGGGGTTGTGACACTTTAAATAGGCACTTACACTTTCTAATGAATGTGATATTTCAAAAAGGTGTTGTGTCTCCCCAGAGAGATACTTAAATTCTATAAATACGATAGGCACACTTGATTCAAATAAATTAACTTCTCTTCTCAATCTTTGATCACATTTTTCTTTTATCAATAACTTTCCAAGAGTTTATACTTATAGCCCAAAGAGGTTGTATTTGGTGTGCACTATCATAAGTTATTGAATTCTAGATCTATCATACCTCTTAACCCAAGTGCACCTTATTTATTATCAATTGTGGGGGGAAGTAATAGTTTAAAGAGGTGCTAAGCAAGCAGTGACTTTATTATTTCTCGTTGTATCCTTGTATTCATATTTCCCATAGAGCACACATTTTTACCAACATGCAATTTGACAGCTTTATCAGTCTTGTTTTCTTTGGTAAGTTTTTTAAGGAACTAAGAACTTACGGCACTGTGGACCAGAGCTAAACTAGAGGTGCCGACTAAGTTCATTGAGGAAAACATAGACACAATCTATCATATAATAGGGAGCAAGGAATATATATATATATATATATATATTCGAGTACGTTTAAGAATGACGTTCCCATAAAGATTTAAATAAAAAGAAAAATATTGTATTTTATTCTTATTGATAAATGTATTAATATATATAGAGTTTCCAGTAAACTATAAAAAAAATCTAAAAGAAAAATAAAACTAATCTGACTTAAGAAGTCAAATACTATTAAGATATGAATTTATCTAGAAAGGAATACAAATCAATTAAAACTAAATAATAAAATTAAAATAGGTCAATTTAAACTAAATAACTTGTTGGAATTGGTGAATTAAAATTATATTTGCTTATGATTGTAAGTTAGAATCCAAGAGGATTTTACACGAATTCGAGTACTCATCGAACGTACGAGATATGGAGAGTCGAAAGCGAGGAGGACGCGAAAGCACAAGTGTAGACATTCTTAAGAGTGAACATCGTGGCGTTGGCTTGTAAGTGCCGTAGTGCTGAAGTTAGAACCCTTAATACTGCAACGCTGAAAATGCAATGCCACTGCATTAGTCTAAGATCGCACTAGTATCGCATGCCCAATTATGAAAAATCTATGTTTTTAGTTCGGATCAACTTATTTGAGTGAGATTTAGACTCTTATTCTAACTCGAAATAGGATTTCTAGGGACATTTTAAACACTATATAAACTCTTGTAACCCTTTAAAATTGAAGAAGCATTAGGAAACTCCAAGAGAGAGAATAGAGAGCTAAACAGCCTTAAGTGTTGAATGCGCAAGAGAGTGTCATAAAAATGCTTGAGGATCTAAATGATCAAGAAAACACTGATAGATCATTGAGAGTTCATCTATTAGTTGTATTCATTGATTATCTAACTTTATCAGTTATTTTCATATATGCTGAGGTGGAAATCTGTATTTTCATATATGCTGAGGTGGAAATCTGTGCTTACGTGGAGTCAAAGCTACAATGAAGTCAATGTCTTTTAATTAAATTAAAATATTTTTTAAGTTAAATTTATCTAAATTTTTTAATGATCTTTTAATACATATTAGAAGTAAAAGAATTTTTTAAATTGAATCAAGAAATAAAATTTGTATTCGGTACGTGGATAAACGATCTACCTATATTATATTATTCAATTCTTAACATTATATTATTCAATTCTTAACGATGAATCGATTTGATAACTTAAATATTGTTATTCATTATATTAATCCCATTTGCTATCATTGAAATGTAATTCATCCCGTTGAATTTACAAAGGAAAGATTTATCATCTCTATAGGATTAAGTGACTAAATTCTGAATTATTGTAAAGTAAAAAAAATGAAACAAAAAAGACGGAAAATAAATATTCTTGCATTTATTGTTACTGAACTATTCATTTTAGTTTTTACTGTTTTTTTGTTTATAATATACGTAAAAATAATTAGTCAAAGTGATATAAAGATTTATTATTTAATTAATTTTTTTTTATCAATTATCAGATTCTAATCCCTTTTATTTAGCTTAATTAACACACATTTTAAACAGTTGATTAACTAAAATCTCTTCGTTTCAAGAACTTTGCTAACAAAAAGTCCACTGGTATTTGATGTTGAATGGTCCCCAATTAGAAATAATATTTGCAAGACCAATTTCTAAAATGGGATTAATTATCTATTTCATTGCCAAACAAATGACTTTGGAAATTAAATTTACTGTTTTATTTTTTCTGGCTGGAATAGCAGTCAGCTTCCTTCTGTTGAGCAAATTAAATTTTTTAACAATCAATTCAGAAATAGAATCAGATTTTGCCTTTTGTAGTAAGTGGAGATGGGACATTTGATCATCTTTTATTTCTAATGTTTTATCGATATCCATCATCGACCAGCCCAATTGCTTTCGTTAAACTAATCTAGCAATTACTGTCAGAAATTATTCTCTGAGAGAAAAAGAAATTGTGAAGAGGAAAAATGATAGATTATCAGAAATGTCTTTTTTATATTTTATGGTAATGTAAACCAATGTCCCGTCAAAAGCGAGGTTATAGTTCACCAACAAGTGAAAAAACAAACTAATGAAAGTCAGAATTGCCATAAATAAACCAAATGAACTTATATTTTGTGGTAGACCAAAAAAAAATATTTGTTCAAGAAAAAAGACTCGTAATTATCACGGATTGAAGGTTTATTATTAATTTAAAAAATTAATCTTTTAAGTAGTATTGTTTATCTATTTATATATATTTAAAATATATTTAATTTTTATTTAATGTAAAATGTGATATTAATAATAAAAATATATATAATTATTAAATTCGATTAAGAACAAATTAAATGACCTAATGATAAAAAGAGTTTGAACCCGTTTACGAAAAATTAAAATGGAAGTTTTCAGTACATTTTTTTTATTAAAATGAAAGTTTTAAGTTCGATTGTCTTTTCCTTAAATTAAAAAAAACAACAAATCAAACCAAAGCAACACACGAGGAATATAAAATCAAAACTAGGCACAAATTGAAGGAAAGAAAATAAAACACAACAAAGAATTTATAGAGTTTAACTAAATTGGGCTTATATTTACGAGTGTAACTAATTCACAAATTTTTTTAAAAATAAAATCAAAAAAATAACGAAAAAGAGCAAAAACAAAATAAAGAAAATAAAACACAACAAATAAATTATGCGGTTCAACTAAATTAACTTGATTTACGTGATTCGGCTAAATTAACTTTATAATTAGCTCACGAAACAAAAGACGAGTTCGAAATCCTCTCTCTCAATTCTCTCTAATATTCTACTCGAAATTCTCTCTCTCATTTCTCTCAATTGCAGGGGAAGAAATAGTTTAAGAATAATACTAAATACACAGTGACTTTATTATTTCTCGTTGTACCATTGTATTCATATTTCCCAAACAGTGTTAGATGATTGATAGATCTTTGAGAGTTCATTTATTGATTGAATTCTAAAATTAAGACAAACATTATAGTGATAGTTTACTCACTATATTTTAAAAATTAACCATTTACACTCCTCCGCATTTAACTTTTTTCTATTAAAATAGATAGAAAATAAGGGCAATGTAGTTTTTTTTTTTACTTAAAAGGATAGTGGCACAATTTAAAGGGTACTGACCAACATTGCGGTCGTTTGACTGCTTCGGACTGGCGTTGACCATCGATTATCGACCACTGATTGATGTTAACTGGCGACTGATGGTAAAAATGATCAAAATTGACATCATCAAACTTAAAATTTTATGATCTATGTAATGATGAAATTTTTTTCATCAACAAAGTACTATAAAAGTGCCAAAAATAAGAAAATATAGTGAGAGATGGCGACTACCATTGTTGCAGTCGAACTGTGGTACATCTATGGTGGTGGGCGTGAACCACCACTATTCACCATCAAACAATAGGGTAGTGGTGTGCATTGTCTCCATCATTAAATAGATCAGTCGCACGATCCGTTCAATGGTGGGAGTAGTGCACGCCACCGCCCTTTCATTTAATAGCGAATGGCGGACACTCCACCATATTCTCCCCACTTTTTGTATCTCTAGAGTGCTTATTTGATGAAAAAAAATTTCACCACCATGTAGATCATGAAATTTTGAGTTCGATGATATCAATTGTGATAATTTTTTACCATCAGTCATCAGTCAATGTTGGTCAATGGCTAGTAATCGATGATCAGTGCCAGTCCAATGCTAATAAACACCGGTCAATAATCGATCAATGTCAGTCAGCGTTCAATTAATACTAGTCAACAATTAATCAATAATATTATAGTAAGTTTATATTTTTCATCTATTTTAACAAAAAAAGTTAACAAAAAAGTTGTAAAAAGATAATTTTTAAAACATTGTGAGTAAACTATCACTTTCTCCGTAACTGAAAGATCCAAATATTCTTTACCATATATATATATATATATTCCAGACCACAAGCCATCACTCTTCCTTTCCTTTTCCCTATCGTTATTTTTTTTTTAAGCTAATTGATCATTTACTAATTAGCTAAAATTTATAATGTCAACAAATAAAAAAACTTATAAATTACAATAGACACTGTTTTTTTTATGAACAATGACCAGAAAGTGCTCAATATTAGTTGGATCTAAAGTAGGTGATGGTAGCAAGTTAGAGCTAACGGTTTGTACTGAGAATTAATGGTTCAGTTAGAAATATAAAAGGAGTGCAGCAAAAAGTTTGGCATATAAACTTAGTGACCGGAGCATTAAAAGTGGTTATAATCAATTAACAAAGGACATCTAACGGTAAAGAGTTGATTGAATGGGAGTAGTTAGATGTAACTCACTGTGAAAGATGACTTAGTTGAAGGCGATGGGCTGCTGTTGTCTCTTTCTGCGGCATTTCCAGCAGTAAATAAACAACGACAATGTTGGATTTTGATTTTAGGTGTTTGGAGAGTCTAATGGCGGTATCTATTGGTGAGAAAAGTGGCTAGAAAAATGCCAATATGTGGTGACAATGACGACTATTTATGGCCAGGGTTTGCAAAATTTTGTTAAAAAACTAACAATGCTATAATTTTTTCCAGTCATCTCCGGAATTATTTTTATGACACATTGCCAATATGGAAGTGGTGTTCAACCTAAAAATAGACGCTGAAATTAACTTAATCTACTTTGAAATATGTTAGAAATTAGTGATAAGTTTTAATTTAGAGTTAGAGACTAATGAAAAATTAATAAAAAGTCTAGTAAGTGAAAGTTATATTATGAAGGACCAAAATAAAAAGTTAAAAGTAAAAAACTGTTTATGTAGCGAGTACTATTTATGCAGCAATTTATAGGTATTTTTCATTTTAACTCAATTGACTTTTTAAAGTCGAATTTGGACTTATATAAGTAAAGAATTTTATTCCAACAAGATTTAGGGTTTCTATGATTGTATTAACACTATATAAACCCTTGTAAGTCTTTGTAATTGATCAATTATCACAACACAAATACACAAGAGAAAAATCTTAAATTACAAAAAAGATTAATTGTAAGTGCAATTAAGTGTTAGTTCTTTGTGAGCTTTTATATTTTTGTAAAAGGCATAATTTGTGATTGCATTATGATTTATTAATAAAGAAGTGAGATCTAGATCTATCATAGACGTAGGTAAGTTGTCAAACTACGTAAATACTTGTGTTCTTTCTTCTACCTTTCTCTCTCTAAATTGCTTTTAAATTTACTTGTTGATTTGCCATATTGTTTGCTTGATACGCTTCCGCTTCAACAAACTAGTATCAAAGTTTTGTTCTAAGCAGTAATGATCACACCCTAGTATGAAATAGAGAAATTCAATAGGACGAATAATGTCAATCTGTAGAAGATTAAGGTGACAGCATGACTGGTGAGCCAACGGTTAAGCTTAGCTCTAGAGGAGACTACAACTTCATTTAGTAAAGAAGAAAGGCACCAGAGTCATCAAAAGCTGAAGCAGAGAAGAAAGAAATTCAGGAAATGGCTCATAGCATAATCATTTTATCATTAAAGGATGAAGTTTTGATAGAAGTTGTAAATGAAAATACAACTATTGGTCTTTGGAAGAAGTTATTTTCTCTTTATATGAGATTGACCAACCATTTACATATAAATAATAAGCCTTATCAATTGTCCATGTCTGAGGGGACGCCGATAAAAGACCATATCAATGCTTTCAACAAGTTCATCATTGATCTTGAGGCTATCAACATGAAGATAGAAGATGAGGATAAAGCGATCATCCTACTGAGTTCTCTTCCCCTAGCTATGAATACTTTGTTGATACGTTGCTTTATAGTAGAAAGAGTTTAACCATGAGTGATATGAAATTATCATTAAACTCAAAGCAATTAGAAAGAAAAATAAAGGCTAACGCAAAAGGTTTATCCACAAGAGGAAGAGCCTAACATAGAGATGAAAAAATAATAAGCCTTATCAATTGTCCATGTCTGAGGGGACGCCGATAAAAGACCATATCAATGCTTTCAACAAGTTCATCATTGATCTTGAGGCTATCAACATAAAGATAGAAGATGAGGATAAAGCGATTATCCTACTGAGTTCTCTTCCCCTAGCTATGAATACTTTGTTGATACGTTGCTTTATAGTAGAAAGAGTTTAACCATGAGTGATATGAAATCATCATTAAACTCAAAGCAATTAGAAAGAAAAATAAAGGCTAACGCAAAAGGTTTATCCACAAGAGGAAGAGCCTCACATAGAGATGAAAAAATAATAAGCCTTATCAATTGTCTATGTCTGAGGGGACGCCGATAAAAGACCATATCAATGCTTTCAACAAGTTCATCATTGATCTTGAGGCTATCAACATGAAGATAGAAGATGAGGATAAAGCGATCATCCTACTGAGTTCTTTTCCTCTAACTATGAATACTTTGTTGATACGTTGCTTTATAGTAGAAAGAGTTTAACCATGAGTGATATGAAATCATCATTAAACTCAAAGCAAATAGAAAAAAAAAATAAAGGCTAATGCAAAAGGTTTATCTACAAGAGGAAGAGCCTCACATAGAGATGAAAAAAGAATGGCTCGAGATCAAAGTCTATAAGTGCTCTTAGGAAGTGCTATTACTGTAAGAAAGAGAGACACTTCATAAAGGACTGTCTAGAGAAGAAAGCATAAGATAAGAAGAGAAAGGTGGATGGTACCCTAGCTTATGATGATAGTTATGACAACACAATACTCTAGTTGCTTCTAAGGGTAAGATTATTGACCAATGGGTTTTAAATTATAGTTGTATGTTTCATATGTGTCCCAATAAATCATAGTTTATCAATTTCTAGCCTATTAGTGGAGAAAAAAATGTTAATGGGTAATGATATAACATATTAGGTGATGAGAATTGATAGCATTAGACTTAAGTTGAATGATGAGAGAGTGAGAGAGTTAGTAGAAATTAGGTATATTCATGAGAGGGGTTATGAGAATGTTGAGAGGTTTCATGGCTGTGATGAGAGGTGAAAAACACAAATAAGTATATGTGCTGAAGAGAGAGGTAGTGAGTAGTTTTGCATCATTCTCTACTACTAATGAGAATATGCAAACAAAATTATGGCATCTAAAGTTAGAACACATAGGTGAGAGGAATCTAAAAGAGTTATTTAGTCTAAAGGCATTTGGTGAGAATAATTTTCAGCCACTGGAGTTTTATGAGCATTGTATGTTAGGTAAAGCACATAAAGTGAGGTTTAATACTGAATAGCACAAAACCAAAGGGACTCTTGAGTGCATACACTAAAGTCTTTGGGAACTAGCACAACTAGTCACCTATGACGAGGCTAGATATTTTCTCATATTCATTTATGATTATTCAAAGAAGTTGTGGGTCTATGTATTAAAGAGTAGGTGCATGATATATTCAAAACATGAAATGCCCTTGTTGAGAATCAAATTAGCAATAAGATTAAGAGGCTAAGAACTGATAATAGCCTCAAGTACTGCAACAGAGAGTTTGATGAGTTTTCTACTAAGCATGAGATTACAAGGTATGAAACTTTGAAATCAACACCGCAGCAGAATGGTTTAGCAAAGATGATGAATAAAATATTGCTTGAAAGGGTTAGAAGCATATTGATTAATACGAAGATGTCTAAGACATTTTAGGGTGAGGCTGTAATGATAGCAACATATTTGATCAACAGAAGTTCCTTATCCACAATAGACTTCAAGATCCCTAGAAGAGAAGTAGTCTAGAAGCCATCTTGAATATAATCACCTTAGGATATTGGGTTGCCCATTTTTCATGCATGTGAAACAAGGCAAATTAGATATTAGAGCTATGAAAGGGATATTCATAGGGTATTCCAAATGTGTGAAAGGATACAAGATGTAGTATAAAGAGTTGACACCACCAAGAAGTATCGTTAGTAGAGATGTGATGTACTATGAGACGATAATGGTGAAAGAGCCCTACGAAGTTGAGAAAAAAGAATCTATATCCAAGGAAGTTTCAGCACTTAAAACAGTTGAAGTTAAAGTGGACCCTAAGAGTAAATTTGATATGCCCAAAGATCAACACTTCAATAAGGCATCATTGAAGCTGAGCAAAAGACACCGATAAGTTCCTTCAAGTCTATCTAAGTAAGACTAGAACTTTTGAGATGGAACTTGAAGTGTACCAACTAACTAAAGATAGGCTAAAGAGCATGATAAATATACCAATCATGTATGCTAAAGTAAATTTAGTTGGTCATACATTTTAATTTTACTTATACTCTTGAGTATGAAGAGCCTAAGTCATATAGTAGGGCTATAAAGAGTGAGAATAATGATAAATAGCAGCAGACCATAGAAGAAGAAATTAGTTCTCTTATAAAGAACAATAACTTGATGTTGATGGATATACCTCAAAAGAAACTAGTTGAGTGCAAGTGGGTGTATAAGGTTAAGGAGGAGATATAGAGAGTAGAGCCTATGAGATTTAAGGTTAGACTTACAGTATAAGGTTTTACTCAAAGAGATGGGATAAACGTTTATGAGATTTTCTCTCCAATCAACAAACATACATCTATTATGATTCTGTTAGTCATATGTACAAATCTTGACTTCTATATAGAGTAGATAGATATAAAGATAACTTTTCTACATGAAAAGTTTGAAGAGAAGATATACATGTCATAGCCATAAAAGTTTGTAGAACATGGCATGGAGGAGTATGCTTACCTATTGAAAAAGTCATTATACGGGTTGAAGTAATCTCTTAGGCAGTGGTATAGGAGATTTGATGATTTTATGTTAACTTGTGGGTTTAATAGAAACAAGTATGACAATTGTGTATACTTTAAAAGTTTAAGTAGTGGGATGAGTATGTATTTACTTCTGTATATGGGTGATATGCTGATTGCATATAAAGATATAGAAGAGATAAGAAATAAAAGAAGCAATTAAGTGGCGAGTTTGAGATAAAGGATTTGGGAGCAACAAAATGGATTTTTGGAATGGATATTGTGAGAAAAAGAAGACACATTATCTTTTTATCACAACAAAGATATATACTCAATATCATATAGAAGTTTGGTATGTCCAGTGCAAAATTATTTTCACACCCTTGACCATGCATTTCAAACTTTCAGTAGCACAGTCGCCAAAATTCGAACAAAACCAAAAATATCACAAGCAGTAAGTGTCGTGAGTAGATATATGTCGAATCTGAAAAAAAAGTCACTGACTTGTAGTAAAGTAGATATTGAGATATCTCAAGAGAATGTTAGATCATAGTTTGTTGTATAAAAGGGTTGAGAATAAAGGTAAAATGATTAAAGGATACGTCGACTCATATTATATAAGAAATCTCGATAGAAGAAGATCTTGGATTTGTTACGTATGCATAGTATTTGGGTATAGTGTGTGTTGGAGGTCGATTTTATAGCACGTGGTAGCACTATCAACTACGAAGGCGGAGTATATAGTTATAGGTGAAGCTATTAGAGAGGCCATATGGTTAAAAAGAATTTACACAGAAGTAATGGCTACTGAAGATGCCAACACTAGTGTGTATTGTGATAGATAGAGTGTCATACATCTAAGCAAATATTAAACATTTTACGAGAAGTCTAAACACATTATTATACGGATCTATTTAATTAAAGAAATTATTCAAAGTGGCGAGATTAGTCTAACAAAGATTGCATCATCTGAAAACTCTGCTAGTATGTTGACTAAGTCACTGCTCTCGGTTAAGTTCATCCTATGCAAGGATATAATTGAAGTCACTACTATGTGAAGGTGGTCGAAGATGCAGAGATGAAAGATCTTGAAAGCTTTAAGGATGATTTTAAATTAATGAGGGGTTTATTGAAAATTGGTGATTCAAAATTAATAATGAGTTTTGATTTTGAGTTGGAGATTAATGAAGAGTCAGTAAGAAGACTAATATATGAAGGTCGTGCTAGGAATGAACAAAATAAAAAGTTAAAAATAAATAACTGTTCACACGGCACTGTTTATGTAGTTACTGTTCACACGGCAACTTATATGTATTTCCTATTTTAGCTCAATAATAAGAAAGACTATTATTCCAATTAAGTTTAGAATTCGTAGGGTTAGTATTAATACTATATAAACCATTGTAACTCCTTATAATTGATCAATTATCACAACACAAATACACAAGAGAAAAATTCTTGATTATAAGAAAAATCAATTGTGAGTTTAATTGAGTGTTAGTTATTTGTGAACTTTTATATTCTTGTAAAAGATATACTTTGTGAATGTCTTGTGATTATTAATAAAAAAGTGAGATTTAGATCTGCCGTAAATATAGACAAATTATCCTAAATACTTGTGTTCTTTCTTTTACATTTCTCTCTTTAAATTGCTTTTCAATTTGCTTCTTGTTGTGCCATATTATTTATTTAATATACTTCTATTTTAACAGATATCATATAAAAGCTGGCCAAAAAAAATTCTTAAAAATTACTTTTTTTTTTCATAAAAAATTTGTAAAACAATATTTACGTATTGGTAAAGACTATACATGAAATAGGATCATAATTAAAGGGATTGATTACATAATAATTAGGGCTGATATGCTAATTGTCCCTAACTCTTTAAATAACATGATTAATTATACAAAATTGCCATGACACGCTTTAATTATTTCCTTGTCAATATCAAAAGCTCTTATATTTTATATAGGGTTATTATCATGAATTTTTTTTGAAATAAAGTATAATTATAAAAATATTTAAGAGTTTCAAAAATTGATATTAATATCTAAAAGTTTTAAAAATATCAATGATGCTTTTCTTTTAGAGAATTTTTTATTAATCTTAACAAGAGGAGGGCATTAAAATTATTTTATATTATAGATTAAAAAAATTTAAAATATATTAATTTAAAATGACACGTATTGCAATAAAAATAAAATAAATGAATAATAAATATTAACAATAAAAAATTAAAAAAATAAAATTAATTTTAAAATAATTTCTTTATAAAAGAAAAATTCCAACTGGCCGCCAAAACTAACAATCAAATTTGCCCCCCGGTACTCAGCAGTCAAATGGGCGGCATGCCTAGGAAGCATCTAACTTGGAGGGCTTAGAATACTTGACGATGGAATCAATGTTTTTTTTATTTGACTTGACAGTAGTATTTTTAATTGGTTGTAAACTTTGACTTTAGCAAATGAATTCTGCAGTAAATTATATTTAAAGAAACTTCGAGCCCTATAAGAATAACAACATCTAGTCTCTTCATTCACAACTAGAGAAGCCAAAAGCCAGTACGTGTTATGCGAAAAAGAACAAAACATGGAAGCAATACAGCACAGAATAGTGAACGTGAATGGCCTGAACATGCACGTAGCAGAACAAGGCCAAGGTCCAGTCATTCTCTTCATTCACGGATTCCCGGATTTATGGTACTCCTGGCGCCACCAAATCAGTGGTTTGGCTTCTCTAGGCTACCGTGCAGTGGCTCCCGATTTACGTGGTTATGGGGACACGGACGAGCCGGTTCCGGTGACTAGTTACACGTACCTTCACGTGGTTGGTGACCTTATCGGACTCCTCGACGTTGTGGCAGCCGATCAGGAGAAGGTGTTCGTTGTAGGACATGATTGGGGTGCGAATTTTGCATATTGCTTGGGTTTGTTTAGACCCGATAGGGTGAAAGCTTTGGTCACTTTGAGTTGTCCGTTTAGTCACAGAGATCCGAATTTGAAGCCAATAGAGACTATGAGGGCTGCCTTTGGTGACGATTTATCCCTCTGCAGATTTCAGGTTCTTTGTGGTTTTAATATTACAATATATATATATATATATGTATATATTGTCTAAAATGCTTATAGATGCTTGGCTCATGGGAATCATTTGATTTTTCCTGCCATAGGTATTTTGTTCAACTTAACAAACTGATTGCTTTTATCATATTACATTGCTAGGAACCTGGAGAGATAGAAGCTGAGTTTGCTCAGATTGGTACGGAGACAGTGCTCAAGGAATTGTTAACGTACAACACACCAGGTCCACTTTTCTTACCCAAGGGTAAGGGATTTGGGCATCCTCCAGATGCTCAAATAACTTTGCCCTCTTGGTTGTCAGAAGAAGATATTAAATATTACACCAGCAAATATGAGAAGAAAGGCTTTTCTGGACCAGCTAAATATTACAGAAATATAGACCGGTATGATAACAACTACCTTGTAATATATCTGAGTGCATTGTTAAATTCGCCAGATCGTCTTCGTCTTTCTATATGTGGCTAATAATTGGTCAGTTGAATTTTAGTGTAGGTTTTGTGGTCGCAATTTGAAAAGCATTTCAAACTTGCAATTGTTTCCTTCTCCGTTTTTTTTTTTTCAGGAACTGGGAACTGACATCACCATGGACAGGAGCTAAAGTAAAGGTGCCGACTAAGTTCATCGTGGGGGATATGGACATCGCCTATCATATGCTAGGGAGCAAGGAATACATACACTCTGGTGGGTTCAAGAATAATGTTCCATTGTTGGAGGAACCTGTTATAATGGAAGGAGTTGGCCACTTCCTCAATCAAGAAAGGCCTGAGGAGTTCAATAAGCACATATATGACTTCTTCCAGAAGTTTTGATTTGCTCTCAGATCTCCAGTAGTAGGTCATTTTACTGATTAAACATAAAGTGGATGCTTCTTTTTTTTATTTCGTGTGCTTAAAGAGGATGGTTGTCTCTGCTCCTGCCCGCGGCTTTTGTAATAAATTTGTTGGGATCTTTCTGTGGCTGTACTTGTACTTTTGTTTTATAATTAAAATAATTAAGCTAGTGGCTTAAGCTTTGCAACTCGGTTTTTTTTTTGAATGTTGGTAACACGATCAGATCCGTAGAGAGCACTTGAGCTTTGCAACCCTTGTTTGTTTTTTTTTTTTATTAACAACCCTTGTTTGTTTGTTTTATTAACAACCCTTGTTTGTTAATAAACCAAATTTTACTTCTTAATTTCCACAATTTTCTGATCAACTTCGTGGGATCATTTGTGTTCAATTATATATATATATATATATATATAAATATATATATATAAATATATATATATATATTTATATATAAGCATAAATTTCAGTTATGTTGCTTTACATGGGAAGGATCTAACTCCTCCTTAATTTTATACAATTTTATAATTGATGGATTGTTACTATTCTTGTACCATTAAGGGACCAACATAAAAAAAGTATAATTCTTTTTTCCAATTAAGAGTTGAATATATGTAGTTTTGAAATTGTTATTATCGAATACATTTTTAAGTTTTTTTTTAATCTAGAAATATTAGTTTACCTTTAAAAAATTTAAGTAAATTAAACAAAGCGTGCAAGAAAATTCTGTAGTTTTGTATGTCACAAGAAAACTCGAGCAATTCTTTATTTCTGGGCAACAGTCCTGATGTGGGTGTTGAGGTGAAATACAATTATTGAAGAGTAAAACTAGAAGTAGATAATGGCATGCAAGGGAAGCAGCTAACTTGGAGAGCTACACATTTGAGATTAGGCCAATGACAATTAAGTCCATGCTATTTTTATTTGGCAGCAAATTTTGACTTTTAACAGATGGATTAGGCTTTAAATTATTTTGGCCGAAAATATTAAAAGAAATTTGGGCCTTGTTTACTCTTAAAGAAATTTACCAGTTTACTTGCTAGTAAAATCTATATTTATCATCTTCTTTTTTAGTAAAATTTGTATTTATCACCTGCTTCTTGTCATTAAATTAGTGTCATTAAGTTACTACTTTTATAGTACTTTTATCATTTTACCGCCACAAACAGATTGATTTTGTTGTTGTCAAATTAGGAGTTAAAATGTTTATAAGAAAAATATTTAAATCATAAAAATAATTAAATAAATTAAATAAACTATTTGTTCCTCTGAATTTAAGAAAGTGATAATATTTTAAAAGCAATTCTAACCTTAAAAAAGAATCTATCTCTACAATTTTGAGATAAATTCTAATTAAAAATATATTAAAGAATTAAAATTTTAAAAAAATTCTACAACTAAATATAACAACTATATATAAAAAAAAAAAGGAAGGCTAAGCAACGAAGAGATGATATTCTTTTACTTCTTTTCCTTCTATTGATTTATGATGTAAATGGTTATAATTTGTATAATATGAGTGAATTCATCAAACTCAATAAAATGGGTGTAATCTTACATCGAATTAAACTATTATAATTTTGTATCTTGTTGTGTATTTATAAATTTTTTTGTATTAATCTCAATCTCGTTATAAAAACTAAAAAATCTAACTTGTTACCTCTAAAACGTCTAAATTTTGGGGTTAATAATTTAGCATTGTCTATAAAAAAATGACACAAAAAAAAGCTACGGAGATTAATAATTTAAAGATAAATTTTAATCTCAATTAAATTGATAATTTTTATGTTTTTATCTTGTAGTGGGTCTTTAATTTTTTTATATGCTTTAATTCTAATCTTTTAATTTCTTTTTTGAATTGATTTTGTGGTAGAGTTTAGTACTATATTATATTGCTTTACAGAAATAATCCTTTGGTCATCATATGAAGCAACCGACAACCAAGCAAATTTTTAATGACCTAAATCTAAGTAATGTTGTAGTAACTAGTATCCACAATCTATAAGAATATGTATTTATATATATATATATATAAATATACATATTTTATTTATATGTAGGTGATATTTGATTTATGTATTGTTATTAGTAGTATTTGTATAGGTTAAGGATATATTATTAGTATCGGGCTTATTTGCAAGACTTTAGATTTATTTAGAGACCAATTGTAATACTTTGAAAGTTTTATAGGCAAATTCATAAATATAAAAAATTAGCCTCTTAGTATAAAAATACACTTTTGAAACCCTAATTTACTCATTTTTGGGTCGAGCTATCCCTTTAGAGAAAGAGAAGAAGAAGAAGAAAGTGAAAATTTGAATTTTAAGAGGTATATTACAACTATTTTTCAATTTATTGATGTTAATTAAGTTAATTCCTTTAAGTTTTGATTTCTGAAAATATGTATAATTTAGGATTTGATGTGTATTTTGTAAGATATTGTGAGAATTGATGATGATTTACGTAGATAGTTTGATAAATCATGATGAATTGTATAATTTTTACTTGATAGTTTATTGATTCAGGAATTTTATAAATTTTTGTGATTCGATTCTGATTTTTAATTTTGAGTATATGAAATTAGATATGTTTAGAATTATCTGAGACTTTGAATCGATTGAAAATTTCAGAAATTGAATTTTTAGTGAATTTACCAAAATGACCCTGAAATTCTAAAAATTTACTGTGTTAACAGTATGATACAGTGACAAATAATTTTTGATCTGCTTAATGATCTTCAAAAATTACAAATTTATGAAATATGATAATTTTATATGTCTAATATGATATACTTGGAATTGAGAATTTAGATCAATGTGGTTAAATTGTTATGATTTTCTAAAGAGTGTTAGCTCATTACAGTATTTGATTAACAGATTTTAAAGCTATGGAATAAAATAGTTTTAAAATACTTTTGGCAGGGATTTTGAAGTGAAATATTTATCATGGATTGAAATATGTATCAAGAGTAATTCTGTGGTAGTAGTATAATTTTTAAGTTAGTATCTGATTTTATAAAATTATAAGACTGAATACTATTCAATAAATATTTTGATCCCGCCAGAATAATAGTTTAGATTTGATGGTGTTTATGAAATGAAATGTGTAGGAATTATGATATAATATTCTTATATAAGAAAGATATATGAGTGAAGAAAGATATATTCTGATTTTGGAGTAATTGGACATCATTTGATATATAAGAAAATTTTGTTAAGTGTAAGTGGTCAGAATGACAGATTTTGAGAAATTAAGTAATTAGACTAATTCGATGTGATAAGTGCAATATGTATAATTTGTAAGCTATTTAAAGTCTTTTGTGTGAACTTTGAGGCTTATAAAAGGATTAATCTCCATTGATAGGTTAAGGAGAATTAAGCCTTGTACCTGAAAGTGTTAAGAGATAAGTATATTAGACTTTTACGTAAATCACAATAAGCATAGTAATTGTCTATGTATGATTTTGTAAATATGCTTAGAAATATGTTTATGTTATGTCAAAGTATATTTGATATGAAATGTGGAAGAAATATGTTTATGAATATGAGCATTAACATTGAGCATGGATATACATGTGTTTATGAAAGTGAGCTTTCAAAATGAAATATATTTAACAAAGAAAGCTTTTGAAGTGGAAAATGTCCATGAAATACATTTTGTATTTTGAGGATGCTTGAACTCATTATTTACTTAGTAGGCACCTTATGTTATTTGTGGAGCCTTTATGTGTGGCCTTTCCTTCGGGATTGGTATATGTTATACATTTCGTATGGTACCAATAGGATCCTTTCTACATACGGAACGCATAACTTATACCAATCCCGAAGAAAATGTCACACATAAAGGCTCCACAAATAACATAAGGTGCCTACTAAGTAAATAATGAGTTCAAGTATCCTCAAAACACAAAACGTATCTTATGGACATTTTCCACTTCAAAAGCTTTCTTTGTTAAATATATTTCATTTTGAAAGCTCACTTTTATAAACACATGTATGTCCATGCTCAATGTCAATGCTCATATTCATAAACATATTTCTTTCACATTTCATATCAAATATACTTTGGCATAACATAAACACATTTCTAAGTACATTTACAAAATCATACATAGACAATTACTATACTTATTGTGATTTTAGTAAAAGTCTAGTATACTTACCTCTTAGCACTTTCGGATACAAGGCTTAATTCTCCAAAACCTATCAATAAAGATTAATTCTTTTATAAGCCTTAAAGTTCACACAAAATACTTTAAATAGCTTACAAATTATACATATTGCACTTATCACATCGAATTAATCTAATTACTTGGTTTCTCAAAACCTGTCATTCTGACCACTTACACTTAACAAAATTTTCTTATACATCAAATGATGTCCAATTACTCTAAAATTATAATATATCTTTCTTCACTCATACATCCTTCGTATATATGAATATTATATCATAATTCTTACACAATCCATTTCATAAACACCATCAAATCCAAACTATTAACCTGATAGGATCAAGATATTTACTGAACAGTATTCAGTCTTATAATTTTATAAAATCAGATACTAACTGAAAAATGACACTAGTACCACGGAATTACTCTTGACACATATCTCAATTCAGGATAAATATTTCATTTCAAAATCACTGTCAAAAGTATTTTAAAACTATTTTATTCTATAACTTTAAAAATATGTTAATCAAATACTAGAATGAGTTGATACATTTTAGAAAATTATAACAATTTAACCATATTTTTGAGTATATCATATTAGACATATAAAATTATCATATTACATAAATTCGTAATTTTTGAAGATCATTCAGCAGATAAAAAATTATTTGTTACTATATCATATTGTTAACACAGAAAATTTTCATAATTTTAAGGTCATTTTGGTAAATTCATTACAAAATCAATTTATGAAATTTTCAATCGATTAAAAGTCTCAAATGATTCTAAACATGTCTAATTTCATATACTCAAAATTCAAAACTAGAATCAAAGTACAACAATTTATAAAATTTTCGGATCTAGAAACTATCAAGTATAAATGCTGCAATTCATCATAATTTATCAAACTATCTACATAAATTATCATCAATTCTCATAATATCTTACAAAATTCACATCAAATCCTCAATTGTACATATTTCAGAAATCAAAATTTAAAGGAATTAACACCAACAAACTAAGAAAAGATTATAATATACCTCTTAAAGCTTAAATTCTAACTTTTTTTTTTTCTTCTTCTCTTTCTCTCCCATTTCTTTCTCTCTTTTCTCACTCTAAAAGAGGTGGCTCTACCAAAATGAGTGAATTAGGGTTTCAAATGTGCATTTTTATACTAAAAGGCTAATTTTTAGTATTTACGAATTAACCCGTAAAACTTTCAAAGTATTATAATTTAGTCCCTAAAATAAATCTAAAGTCTTGCAAATAAATTCAATACTAATAGTAGGTCCTTAATCTATAAAAATACTATTAATAACAATATATAAATCAAGTATCACCCACATACAAATAAAATATGTATATTTATATATATAAATATTTATTCTTACCAGTTATGGATAAGTAGTTACTACAATTTCTCTTTATAAATATAAATATTTCTCTTTAATCTATTGATTACAAACAAATTAATAGCTCATCTTCATTGACTTTTTTTTTCATTATTTGTAACCTTCAAATGGTCATAAACTATCCATAAAAAAATAAATTAATTAAAAGCGCATAATTCTTCTATAAAAAAAAAATATACTACTACGCTTAAGTTAGTGTTCATAAAAAAGAATGGATGCTTGTTTATAGAAGAGTATTTGCACGTACAAGTAAGGTAATAATATTTCTTGTATATATTGTAATCACCTATAAATGAGTTGAATGAATTATGAGCAAATATTCATGTATATTTATAATGTATGAGTTCAAATATTTTTTAAAGTATACATGCCTAAATCTAGAACTTAATTAATATTCATTACATTATTTATTAGTGATATCTAGCAGTGCTTAAGAGAGATTTTATTTCAAGAATTTTGTTGCTTAATAAAAATAAAAAATAAAAAAGCAAATAAAAGTAGAAATCATAATTTAATTCGTTACCAACTTCTTGTAAAGCCTCTTACGTGTTTATTAAAATTCTTATGTTGTTTGTGTTGGATGTGGTGTTTCAATTTTAAACCATATTAGGTGCGTGCATGTGTGTGTGTCCATTATTTATTAATACATATATATGAAACTCATACATTATATACGTAGTGGAAACTAAAAATTTAATTTCCTAAACAATAAACATAATAAATTTTGAGTCTCATTACAATAATGAAATTAAATTAAAGATTGAGAATTCACCTTGTAAATCTTTGAAATAGATTAAGTTAGTTTCTCTTGAAATGAACCTATTGGCAATTCTAGCAATCGACAAAAGTGGGCTTGAATAACTAAAATAACAACTTTAATTCTAGCACTGATTTAACATTTAAACTCCAAAATTAACTATTAATTTCTAGTTTAACACTTAAACTATAGGCAATTTGTTTCACCAGTGATCAACTTTTGAACAATTAAAATAAATGTTTATGTTACTTTAAACAATGAATTTATTTTTGATTATTAAATACTTGAATTTCAAAAACAAAATTCAAAGCTTCTATAGTAACCTTCTATAGAAGAAGATGAATAGAATAAGAACAACATTTGTTCTTTTTTTTTTGAACTTTTGCTTTCTTGTTTTTGACACTTAAAAATAAATGTAAAACATAATTCTCATCTCACTTCTCTTGTGATTTGGCCGGCTACTTTTGTAACAAAAAGCCATGATTTTTGTTTCAATTTCACATATATGTAACAAGTGAGAATTAACTCTTTAATTTGATTTAACCATAATTATTTTTAACTTAAGTTTGATTTAACTTAACTTAACTCAAGTTAACATTTAACTTAAGTTAACATTTAACTTAAGTTAAGTTAAATTTATTTGTCAAACAAGTAAATAATAAATATTCAATTAACCTAATTCAAGTTAATATTTAACTAAAGTTTGGTTAACTTACTTTTCTACCAAGTAAATAATTAAATAATTAATTAACATAACCTTAGTTAGCAATTAACTTAGATTAAGTTAAAATTATCTAATCATTAAATATCTTTTTAACCTAACTATATAGTTAACTCTTAATCATACTTAAGTTAAATATTTATTTAACATTTAAATAAATAAATGTCTTGATTATTTAACAATTAAATAACCAAATATGTGAAATTACCTTAAGCTCTTACTTGGTTATTAAGTTAACTTATAGTAGGTTCCACCTAACCAAACACTTGAGTCAACTTAACTGAGGGCTCACTATAGGCCATATGTCAATATTTAATTGATCAAGAATAATTATTAACTAATTAATATACTTAATACTTAAGTCTTGACATGCGCACAACTCGAGGGTTCCTGAAACAAATATTTGGTTTTGTTAAAAATTACTAGATTGAACAATTCAATTCGGTATGCTACTCCAATGCACAACGAGTATACTTCATATTGTGAGACTCTTTAGGTCTACGCCTTATTCGTCAAATAAAACTATTTCATAAGTTTGTGATCGATGCCCCACGCACATGTCACAAATATTACAAATTAACGTGTTATACCATACAAGCTGAGGTCAAAGCGTATACGTATAGTCCTTCCATCACTTATATCTTAGAAGAGTAGAGATATAGATTATAATCATCAAATCTCTATGCGTTCAATCATGAACTTATCTTTAGATTTGTATTTCTGTAAAATAATATCTGCAAACTCTTTTGTGATATTATTTAATCTCATGAAAAAAATCTTTTTTGAGGTATCTGTTTTTGGCCAAAATACTTTCTAAAATATAATTCTAGGAGCATCATGATATACAACGCACCCATATGAGCTAACAGATCTTATATCTATGCACACAGGACTCCATGAGCATCGGACCATACCCAACAGTCAGACCATGAAAGGTCTCTGACATGCGTGGAATTAAAGCATGGTGGATCACTCACAAGCCCACTGTGGCGCTCAAGTTAAAGGACCATGAATACTACTCAACTCGAAAGACCCTCTATTGACGGCTTTATGAGATGTCTATTGGAGGTCCTCATAAGTCTGTTCAGTACTTAGTCCTGACTGAATACTTGTATGTTTATACAAAATCTAAGCTCATAGTTAGCTAAGAACAACCATCTGTACTCTATAGATATAAATATATACTTATCTATATAAAAGGGATTCACCGACAAATTTGTACCGATGAAAATAGATCAGAAACTTTGTATTTGATAATATACTTGTAAAATGACATTTCGTAGCACCTATTGTAACTATTTACAATATGTCATTGCCATATATCCTCAGGTCTTTATCTCATTACAAATAATGTTCTAACTCCTTAAAATTCACTGATTATTATAATCTGCTAACTCCTTAACATTTATAATTGTCAATACGCTAACTCTTAAGGCAGATCTAAATTCATTTAAATCAGATCTGATCATACAATATTTATAATGTTACAAGCAATATACCATATATATTTTTTAATATTAATAATTTTATTCAAAATATTATTATATAAATATTAAACAATTAATATTAATACAATATTAGAATAACATATATGCACTAACTCTAACAATTCGATTGAATTACCTATTTTGATGGGCTTTAGATTTAATTTGGGCCTTTAAATCACATGAGATTATCCATTCCATAGACCTAGTTTGCTTCCTTGACTAAAGACATAGGTTGCTTCCTTTGAAAGTGAGGAACACATTATAAAGGCGCGGGCTATTGAGTCGTTTAAGTAACAAGACCAACAAATGCCCCCCTAATAAATAAAGTAATGTGTCTTATAGACAAGAAGCTTATGGAATATTCTTCTTTGCTTTACAATCAACTGTCTTTAATTTAAATTTCCATTTTTTTCAAACATTGTTGCTCTAGACAAGACTCTTCTAATCTCGGTGACACTTCCACCTTTACAAGTGAATGCATGGGTGGTTACATTTTTTAAGAATAAAAACCCAACAGCCCCTTTCCTTCTTTATTTTCAATTCTAATTTCAAAATACCCTAAGACTCAATTTCATCTTTATCTCTGGAATTCTTTCTTTAAAAATTTCATTTACCCAGAAAAAGATCATAGAAAATAGTGAGACGTCTCAACTCCTTCTCTAAAGAGGAATTAAAGTATGAGTTCCACATTCCAAAGGGTGTCTAAATCCGCGCTCTCCCCATCGGTGGCCCTCACTAGGAACCAAAAATTGTAAAACCTAGAGAATGACCTTTAATCTTGGAGCATCTCCTTTGCTTCCAATTCCTTATTCCACCCATTATGCTCGAAATTTTACATGTGACCAGCCTTTCTTATTTCCAAATTCACCTTAATATATTTCACCTCCTTTAAGACATTATCATCTTAAACCACATGATACGCCCACCTTATAGCCTTACATTGTACAATGTCTTCCTAACTCCCCTTAATCTAAGCATTATAGTAGGCACTTCGTCCTTCGATACCAGATACTTACAAAACTGCATTTTTGTTTTGCAACTTTATATCTCTAGATGTTCTATTCTCGCAGAAGGATGGCCAAAGGTGAGAAGAGGCTATTTGATAATTTTAAAGACAAAAATGCTAGCTTCAAAAAGAGCACACAGTGGTAATAAGCCAAGAGTGGAAGAGGCTAGGTTACCCTTATAAAATAAACACTTCATTTGGGAACTACAATTGGACGACCAACCTCACTTTCCCTTTCATCTTATGGAGGAAATGAGTTTTAAGAAAATGTTTCTTGAAGGAGGCAATCTCCCACAAGCACTTATATAGCCCTGAGTTGTTATTAAGATATGCTCAATTTCAGAAGGTATGTCATCTTCTCTATGCTCTCTCTGAGAAGAACGGAGTATGTAATTTGACTCCCCCTGATCTGAGCATTGTAGGGAGCACTCCATTCTTCAATACTATATACTTCTAGAACCACATTTCGTTTTGTGACATCATGCCTTCAAACGTTTGGTATTCGCAAAGGGATGACCAAGATGGTGAGAACATCTTTGCACCTTATACTTATAAGGGATTTTTTCCCAACATTAGTGAGTTCAAAAAAAATAATTTCCTTTTGTTGATATTTTTAACAGTTTCTGATTCATTGTACTTATGCAGCTATAGCCCTAGAAGTTGTTCGGATTTCAGTGGAAGTGAGATTTTAGACGTTGTTTTTATATGCTTCCTTATGTTCTGATAACTTTCCTGGTACAGGTGAAAGATCTATAAATGATTATGATGCCTCTGAACTGATCTCTCAAGATTCAAAGATTCAAAAAATTAGTATTGCTTCTACCTTATTCATGATTTTAGGTTCGAATCGATCTGTTGATCCATCCATCAGACTGTCGACTATCAATCCTCCTTCTATTTTAGCTTATTCTTCCCAGGCACAACCTGTTACAATTGATGCTCGAACTCCGTCGCCTATTAGATTTAGTTCTACGATTCTTGTTATGGAGGTAGTATTTCCTCCAAGCACTTCCGCTTGTGAGAAAAAGGGTAACTCTACTTTTGTTAGTTCTTTATTTTATTTTATTTATTATTTAGGTAAGGTCTGAATTTGTCCCTTATTATTTTGCAGATATCCAAACTTTCTTGAAAGATCTTTTGAAAGTCGTGTTGGGCTTCATATGGTAAGGGATAAGAAAACTGAAAACCTTAAAAATGAAGAAAATTGGGTCTAAGACTATACTTGAGAGCACGAAGGCTTCTCCTACCTCTAAAATAAAAAGAGTTGTGCCCTGTTTTGAGGTTCTAGACTCTGGAGTTGTGTTAGAGACAATTAGAGAGCCAAGTCTTAAAGTTTTGAGTTCAAAGATGGTTCCACCAGTTGCATCAAGGGACATTTCTCACATCGTTCCTAAGATGTAATCTTTCAATCCTCCTTCAAAATATTTTTTTCCTCCTAGTAAGTGTTTCTTGTGGCTTTTATTTTTCTTTTTCTAACATATACTGACTCTTTTAGTGTCATGTCCTCTTCTAGATCATCATGTTAAAATCGGTCTTGCTAATCATTCTCAGAATTCTAGTTTAGATCTTTGAACCCCTCTATAACAACGAGCCTTTCTCTCAGCTCCTAGTTTTTTTTTCCTTGATTCTTTAAGCTTTTTCAAGATTTTTGCCAAGACATCAGCCATTAAATTCGGCATCTCTCTGTTCATCATGGTCTTTTAAATAGTAATTAGATCCTCCCTCATCATTTCCTCTTCTTGCTCTGATCGAATCAGTTGATTGTATTTTGGTCTAACCATCGTCATCTCCTGCCTTGAATTTCACTTAGATGTGATTGTTTTAAAGTAAAACGATTCCTGTGGATGGCGCCACTATAGTCTCTCAACTCGAGTGCACCTTCGGCCCAAGGACTTAAAAGTCTTATCCCTCCACTCCTCCTAGCTTAATACCTTCTCATGTACTTAAAAAAGACAATCTATCGCTGAAGTTAATAATGGAAGAAGAAATTTTGTAAAGATAAATTGTGGGTAAAGTATTTGGTTAGAAGGAAAAAACTTAATAGAACAACAATAGTAATTCGAATTAAGAATATTCTAGAGTTATGATAAGAGTGTGTGATTTCGTGTCTGACCAGAGGGAAACTTTTTTTTTATAAGAGGATAATTAGAAGAAAAATCATTGGCTTCCTCTTAATTATCCTTTATCGTTGGATGGGTGTGCCTGCTTCCTCACATTGGATCAAATGCGTTCTTTAGAAAATTAGTTTGAGCTGTTTGAAAATAGAGTTGCATATAGTCAATTCCACCTTAGAGATCTTAGGGGGAGGGCGGACCTTCTGCAGTATGCTATTAGGTGGGTGCACTTACTTGTCCTCAAATCAACCACATCTTTCAAAATTTGTTACGATTGTGATAGGATGTGGTCATTCCTATTTTGGAAACATTATTTATTTGAGGGAGAGATTTTTGGCGTTGTGGTCCATTTGAAATCTTTGCTCCTGAATTTTATTTTTCTGCTAAGCTTTGGACGGATGGCAATAGACTAGTTGAGCCATCCGAATTAGAGTTTAATAGTAGGATATCAATTGAGATATAATTTTTACATTATAATTTTATAAGAGTAGGATTGCTCATTTGTAAGTTTTAACGCATTAATTATATAACTTAATACATCAAGGAATTGAACAAATTTTATTTGCTCATGCAACAGTTGCTACTACAGACTTTAACAAAATGCAGATATTGGTATCCCTAGGAGAGAAGGACTCGATCATTTGATGCATTTTGAACACTGATGCATAGGAGAGAAGGACTCGATGCATTTGATGCATTTTGCTCCAAACCTCTAGAGTTGCTTTATATTAAGCATAACGAGTTTGCTTCTAGATATGTTTGCATGCTTCTTCTATTGGTAGCTGGCACATGGTGCCAGCAATTAAGTTATGGTGCTAAACTCTCCCTATAAATGGGAGAGTTTAGCAATTCATTGTGATTCATTCCAAAATTCAATTTGTTGGAGAGTTTGTGTATTCTTTGAGTGATTTGAGAGAATTGGGTGTATTGGAAATTTGGGTTGTAAGGTTAAAACACTACAATACTTGTATTCTCCATTTTTAATAGTAAGAGATTCTTCTGTCTTTGCCCGTGGACGTAGGCTAAAAGTCGAACCACGTAAACTCTTGTGTTTGGTCTTATTTTTATTTTTATTATTTTTTCTCAATTTTGCTTTAGCTGTGACCCTGCATCACCCATCAATTTCTTAAAAAGTGGTATCAGAGCTTCTGGTTGAAGAATGTCACTATTTACGTATACAGTTACTATTTATATATACAGTTACTGTTCATACGTACGAGTACTGTTCATACGTACATATACTATTCACATGAAACAGTGGAAGCTGATCCTAGCAGAAAGCAGTCCGTGGTGAAAAGCAATGACTGCAAAATACGATGTTGAGAAGTTCAATGGAGGTAATTTTACATTGTAAAAAATAAAAATAAAGGAGATTTTAAGAAAAAATAAGTGCTTAGAAGCAATTGATGAAAGCCCCGCTAGTATCACTGATGATATCAAGTGGAATGAGATTGACAGTAATGCAATTGCTGATATGCATCTAGCACTTGCTAATAATGTGCTATCTAGTGTGGCGAAAAAGAAGACAGCAAAAGAGATCTGGGATACTCCCATAAAATTGTATGAGGCCAAATCTTTGCACAACAAGATCTTCTTAAAAAAGAGATCGTATACTCTTTGAATGATAGAATCCACTTCAGTGACAGAGCACATCAACACATTAAATACTCTATTTTCCCAACTCACTTCCTTGGGACATAAAATAAAGGCAAGTGAACGTTTGGAGATTTTACTTTAAAGCCTACCAGATTCGTATGATCAACTCATCATCAACTTGACAAATAATATCCTAACGGACTTCTTAGTCTTCGATGATGTTACAGCTGCTGTACTAGGAGAAGAACGAAGACGAAAAAATAAAAAAGACAAATAGGAATATTCGCAGCAAGCAGAAGCTTTGACAATGATGAGAGGTAGATCAACAAAACGTGGCCCCTGTGGAAATAACAATTATGGTAGACCAAAATTCAGAAGTAAGAAGAACGTCATGCTACCATTATGGCAAGAAAGGCCATCTGAAGAAGGATTGCTAGGGATTGAAGAAAAGTGCAGAGGACAAACTGCAAGAGAATATTGCAAGCACCTCAGATGATGGTGAAATTTTATACAGCGAAGCAGCAACAGTTGTTGAAAGCAGAAAACGGTTCTCTGATGTATAGCTCATAGATTCTGGAGCTACATGGCACATGACCTTTAAAAGAGAATGGTTCCATCAATATGAATCTACCTCTGGAGGATCTGTATATATGGGGAACGATCATGCTTTAGAAATCGCTGGAATAGGATCCATCAAGATGAAGATGTATGATGGTACTGTTTATATTATCCAGGAGGTGCGACATGTGAAAGGCCTCAAGAAGAATCTTTTGTCATTGGGGCAATTAGATAACACTGGGTGTAAGACCCAAATTGAAAATAGGACAATAAAAATTCTCAAAGGCGCGCTTGTAGTAATGAAGGCAGAAAAGGTTGCTACGAATTTGTACATGCTTAATGGAGAAACACTGCAGGAAGGAGATGCATCTGTTGCATCAACTAGTTCAGTAGAAGAGTCAACGATAATGTGGCATCGCAAACTGGGCCATATGTCGGAACGAGGTTTGAAGATTCTCTCTGATCAAAATTTACTTCCTAGGCTCAAATCGGTTCATTTACCTTTCTGTGAGCACTGTGTCACAAATAAGTAGCATAAATTAAAGTTCAGCATATTCAGTTCTAGAATTGATTCACTCTGATGTTTGGCAAGCACCTGTGATGTCCTTAGGGGGAGTGAGATATTTTGTATCATTCATAGATGATTACTCCAGGAGATGTTGGGTGTATCTAATTAAGAAGAAGTCATATGTGTTTGAAGCTTTCAGAATATTCAGAGCGTGGATAAAACTTGAATCAGAAAAGAAGATCAAGTGTTTAAGGACAGATAATGGAGGAGAATATACTGGTGAGGATTTTATTGCATTCTGTCAACAAGAAGGCATCAAGCGGCAATTCAGCACAGCTCACACGCCTCAATAGAATAGAGTAGCAGAGTGGATGAACAAAACCTTGTTGGAGAGAATAAGAGCTATGTTGAGAACTGCAGGTTTAGCTAAGGCATTTTGAGTAGAAGCAGTCAAAACCGCATGTTATGTGGTAAATCGATCACCATCAACAGCAATCAAGTTGAAGACACAGATGAAGATGTGGACTGGGAAACCAGTTGATTATTCTCGCCTTCATACATTTGGAAGTCCTGTGTACGTGATGTATAATCCCCAAGAAACAACGAAGCTGGATCCAAAATCCAGAAAATGCCTTTTCTTGATATATGCTGATGGAGTCAATGGGTATCGCTTGTGGGATCCCACTACCCACAAGGTCGTCATCAGTAGAGATATGATATTTGTAGAAGATAAACTGCAAAGGAATGGTAAAGATGATAGCACAGTGAAGAAAAATTCAGAGACTACAATGGTACAAATGGAAAATAATTAAGTATAAGAAGATTCAGATTCTTCTGAAGCAGCACTAGAGCATAAAGAACAAGAACCAGTAGAGTCTGAGGCTACAGATGATTTTCAATCAACTCGTGAGAGACGACCACCATCATGGCACTCAGAGTATGTCATGAAGGCTCATGTTGCATACTGCCTTTTAACAGAGGATGGAGAGACAACAACTTTCTAAGAGGCTTCTAAAAGTCAAGATGTTTTTTTATGGATGACAGCAATGCAAGAAGAAATTGAAGCTTTGCATAAAAATAAAACATGGGAGCTGGTTGCACTACCACGAGGAAGAAAAGCCATTGGTAACAAATGGGTCTACAAGATCAAACGGGGTGGCAATGACCAAGTAGAGCGGTATCGTGCGAGATTAGTGGTGAAATGTTATGCTCAGAAAGAAGGTATTGACTTTAATGAGATATTTTTTCCTGTGGTTCGACTCACGACAGTTAGAATAGTCCTGGCAATGTGTGCTACATTTGACTTACATCCAGAGCAGCTAGATGTGAAGACAGCTTTTCTTCATAGAGATCTTGAAGAAGAAATTTATATGCTCCAACTAGAAGGTTTTAAAGAAGAAGGAAAAGAGAACTTGGTTTACAAGTTGAACAAATCTCTGTACGGTCTCAAACAGGCGCTGAGGTGTTGGTACAAGAGATTTGATTCCTATATCATCAGCCTTGGATACAACAGACTTAGTTCAGACCATTGTACATACTGCAAAAGGTTTGAAGATGATAATGATTTCATTATTTTACTGTTGTACGTGGATGACATGTTGGTGGCAGGCCCCAACAAAGATCGAGTCCAAGAATTGAAGGCACAGTTGGCTAGGGAATTTGATATGAAGGACTTCGGACCAGCAAACAAGATTCTAGGGATGCAAATTCACCGAGACAGAAATAACATGAAGATTTGGCTTTCTCAGAAGAACTACTTAAAGAAAATCTTGTGGCATTTCAACATACAAGATTGTAAGCCAATTAGTACCCAACTCCCTGTTAATTTCAAGTTATCCTCTAAGATGTGTCATAGCAAAGAAGCAGAGAAGAAGGAGATATCTTAAGTACCGTATGCATCAGCAGTGAAAAGTTTAATGTTCGCTATAATTTGTACCAGACCAGATATTACACAAGCAGTGGGAGTAGTTAGTGGATATATGGCGAATCCTGGTAGAGAGCATTCGGGTTGTGTTAGGAGGATCCTTAGATACATTAAGGGTACCTCAGATGTTGCTTTATACTACGGAGGATCAGATTTTATTGTTAAGGGTTATGTGGATTCAGATTTTGCAGGAGACCTTGATAAAAAAAAATTCACGACTGGCTATGTGTTTAAACTTGCAGGATGAGCTGTAAGCTGGGTTTCAAAACTGTAAACTGTTGTGGCATTATCTACTACAGAAGCAGAATACATGGCAGCTACACAAGCTTGCAAGGAAGCAATTTGGATACAAAGATTACTGGAGGAGCTCGGGCACAAGTAAGAGAAAATTCAATTATTTTGTGACAGTCAGAGTGCCTTGCACATTGTAAGGAATTCAACTTTTTATTCAAGAACGAAGCACATAGGTGTTCAATATCACTTCGTTCGTGAAGTGGTAAAAGATGGAAATGTGGATATGAAAAAAATTCATACAAATAATAACCTAGCAGATGTGTTGATCCAGCCCATAAATACCAACAAGTTTGTATGGTGTAAATCCTTGCATGGCCTAGCAAACACGTAGGCAACATGGCTTTGGCGAAGAAGAAAGAATAGTGTAGAGACTTGATTGATTCTTAATCAAATCTCCAAGTTGGAGAATTGTTAGTAGCTGGCACCGTGTGCCAGCTACATAATTGCTGGCACACGGTGCCAGCAATTAAGTTATGGTGGACAGCTATTTCTTGGCTGTCCACCATGCTAAACTCTCCCTAAAAGGGAGAGTTTAGCAATTCATTATGATTCATTTCAAAATTCAATTTGTTAGAGATTTTGTGTATTCTTTGAGTGATTTGAGAGAATTGAGTGTATTAAAATTTTGGGTTGTAAGGTTAAAACACTACAATACTTGTATTTTTCATTTTTAATAGTAAGAGATTCTTCTATCTTTCTTCGTGAATATAAACTAAAAATTAAACTACGTAAATTTGTGTATTTAATCTTATTTTTACTTTTATTTTTATTATTTTTTTTCAATTTCATTTTAACTGTAATAATGTATCACTCCTCAATTTCCTAACATCTTTCTCGAGCCTGCACATTTGTTATATCGAATTTAATGAGATGTTCATGCTCTTGTGTGTTTGTAATAAA
Organism: Ailanthus altissimus; assembly: GCA_946807835.1. Lineage (NCBI taxonomy): Eukaryota > Viridiplantae > Streptophyta > Magnoliopsida > Sapindales > Simaroubaceae > Ailanthus > Ailanthus altissimus. Next base: position 26,214,789 of record OX327703.1, on the reverse strand, counting down.
TAATAAATTAGCCTACTATGTATATGGTTGATAAACCTAATATTTATTGATTCTGTGCTTTTTCAAATTTTATTATCAATTACCTTTTTTTTTCGTACAATCAGAAAACTTAAGGATTAAACTTTTATTGTTTTTCACATATGCCATTATGTCAAAGTGTTTTAATCTCTCGGAAACTTATCATGGATGGTTCAAGGATAATGAGCAGAACATATGTTTTAAAAAACTTTATTAACTATTTACTGACCATATAAAGGGTGATTCTCGTAACGAAGAAAATTGAAAATTAAAAAATTAAAGAATAAAATTATATTTTTAAATAGTATTTTATATTTTTTTTATTTTAAATAATATAAATAATAATTTTAAATTTTATATTATTTTATTATTTAATATTTTAAAAAAGTTTTATTTTTATTTTTATTTAAAAATTATAACATTACTCAAAATCAAAACTATCACACTAAAGGCGAGTTAGTCGAGCCACGGCCCAGAGGTATCAGTGCGAACTACCGTTCATCCTTAACGAAGATAATACTTTTTAAACCTCCTAATAATTGTAGCGATCTCCGTATTGATAGATTAAATTCAAGCTTTATCTTGCAATGGAAAAAAAAGTATATAAACAAATAAATAAAGGAAAAACATGTCAAATGTGCACAGATATCCGTCACGCTCTTATGACTTACAGTAAAACTCGTAAAATTCTTGTCGCTTAGCACTAGTGCGGATTTAACTAGCTCGACAGAAAAACAAAAAGCAAAGAGAAAAACACAAACAAACAATATTCTGTCGCTCGTTTTGTCCTTACGTCCTTAGGACATGCCGCCATTGGCCTGCTGTCTTTTCATTTGCAGACTACTCAGCAATGTACGCCAGACCAGGAAGATAAACGAGAAAGACCCATTACCCACACAAAAGAGTTTTTTGGCTCCCTTTTGCGGGCAGAAACATGGAGAACATACAACACAGAATAGTGAATGTGAACGGCATAAACATGCACGTGGCAGAGAAAGGCCAAGGTCCGGTGATTCTCTTCATTCACGGCTTTCCTGAGCTGTGGTACTCCTGGCGCCACCAGATCACAGCTTTGGCTTCGCTCGGATACCGAGCAGTCGCTCCGGACTTACGTGGGTATGGGGACACTGACGCACCGGCTCCGGTGACCAGCTACACGTGTTTCCACGTGGTTGGTGACCTCATTGGACTCATCGATGTTGTGGCTGCCGATCAGGAGAAGGTGTATGTAGTGGGACATGATTGGGGTGCGCTTATTGCCTGGTACTTGTGTCTATTCAGACCAGATAGAGTCAAAGCTTTGGTCAACTTAAGTGTTCCGTTTACTCCTTGGAATCCGAACAGAAAGATACTTGAGGGTTTGAAGGCTTACTATGGTGACGATTATTACATCTGCAGATTTCAGGTAGCTTTTCATTCATTTAGATAACAGAGTTTGGATACCGTTGGAACATCTTATGTGATCTGTGTTTAATTCAATGAAAAGAAAATAATACTTTGGAAGTATTTTAATTTTTTTTAAAAAAATTAAAATTGCTTCGCAATTAAATGTTTTTAGACTAAAAAAAAAGACTCACAGTGTTTATTTTTTAAAAAAAATTCATTTAATTGCTATTGTTAGTATTATATGTTTAATGTTCAATCAAACGATAGAATTTCTTGTTATTATCTGCGGTAAAATGTTTGATATTTGAGTTAATGATTTTGTAAATAATCAGAAAAGAATTTTCTTTTTATCTCAATAGTGTTAAAAGAAAAATGTAATACCTCTTTTTGGTTGCCTAGAAAACTTTTTTTTTTATTTAAAAAAAGATGTAATACCTAAAAACCAAATATGCTGTCTGTACCCAAATTTCAAAATGTGAAACAAATTTTATAAATTACGATTATTTTTTATCTTTTGGAAAAAAATTATGAATTTTAATTGATTTATTTGATATTTATTATTTTAGTTTGATTTATTTTACTAGACTTTTCGTATTTTAGTAATATTTGATTATTTTAGTTAAATTAGAATTTTGAGGTTACGGTTCTTATTTTATCCTCTTTAGTATTTTTTTTTTTTAATGAGATAGTTATGCCAGATTTCGTTTCTTAAATATTGAATTAAAACGGCATTTAATCGTTTGAATTAGAGCGGCATTTAATCTCATCCGATAGAATGATAACTTACCTTTTATTCCTCCACATATATGAAAAATCTTGAGAGAATGAGAGGAATAATAAATGAATACATATTAGAGAGGAGAACCTAATGAGTCTTCCCCTCGTAAGAATCATAAAACCATTAAACGTAGTAAGACGAAACCGAAACTCTTATAATGTAAATATATGTGTACATGGCTTTGTTAACTTGGGGAAAATCATGAAATTATGAATATAGATCAGCTCCAAAATGACGAATTTCTTTATGCATGATACTGAAGGAACCTGGAGAAATAGAAGCTGAGTTTGCCAACATTGGTACTGAGACAGTTATAAAGGAATTCTTGACATACCGCACTCCAGGTCCAATTATATTACCAAAAGGTAAAGGATTTGGACATCCACCAGATGCTCAAATAACTTTTCCCTCTTGGCTATCTGAGGAAGATGTTAAGTATTACACCAGTAAATTTGAGAAGAAAGGCTTTACCGGAGGAGTCAACTATTACAGAAATGTAGACCTGTATGTGAACTACCTTCTTATATGCATATTTGACTTGTGTCATTACCAATGTCAACATAGTGCATACGATTACTCATGTTTCTGTTTTCTTTTATTTATTGCAGGAACCGTGACCTCACAGCACCGTGGATTGGGAGTCAAATAAAGATCCCGGTTAAGTTCATTGTTGGGGATCTTGACCTGGTCTACTATATGCCAGGAACCAAGGAGTACGTACACAAAGGTGGGTTCAAGAAGGATGTTCCATTGTTAGAGGAAGTCATTATAATGGAAGGTGTTGGCCACTTCATTAACCAAGAAAAACCCGATGAGATCAATAAGCACATATACGACTTCTTCCAGAAGTTCTGATTTAATTTTCAGATCTCTAGAGTTGTTGTATATTAAGCATTTGCTGATATATTCAGCTTGTGTGTTACCATATTTCTTCTTATGTCTGCACTACTGTTATAATCAATTTGCTGGGATGTTCATGTTATCATAAATTAAGCAGCTAAAAGGCGATTGCTTGTACTAAATTAACTGGTTGATAATAAACCAAATAGTTGCATACTTTTTCCAATTTTTTTATCAACCTCCTAGAATGTTTTTTGCATACAGTGAGATCAATTCAGGCTTAGACTTTCAGTCTTATATACATATTATGCACATATGCCATTGTGTCGCAAGTATTTTAAATCTCTCGAAACTGACCATTGATTGGTTTGGGAGAATAAGCCAGAACATATATTTTTGGAAACATTATTAGGTACTCTATAACCATAATACAAGGGTGATTCTGAGTCTAAAATAAACTGCAACTCAAAAGATCAAAATTACGAGGTGTTTCCATCAAAGCAATTCAGACAGTCAAGACACATGCATCAGTGCCAAATGCAGTCATTCCTTAATGAAAATACTAATTTAAATATGTCGCATTTTTTTATAATTAATGTAGTAACCATTTATTCACAACCGATAAAAATAAATATTTATCTATATATATATAAATATTTATATTTTATTTATATGTGGATGGTACTTGATTTATATATTGTTATTAGTACTGTTAGTATAGATTAAGGACTTACTGTTAATATTGGGTTTATTTACAAGACTTTAAATTTATTTTAGGAACCAAATTGTAATACTTTGAAAGTTTCAAAGGCTAATTTGTAAATACTAAAAATTAGCTTCTTAGTATAAAAAAACACATTTGTAACTCTAATTCACTCATTTTGGTCGAATCACCTTTTTTAGAGTGAGAAAAGAGAGAAAGAGAAGAGGAAGAAGAAAAAGAAGAAAAAATTTAGAATTTAAGCTTTAAAAAGTATATTATAACTCTTTCTTAATTTCTTAGTGTTAATTTAGTTAATTTTTTTAAGTTTTAATTTTTGAAAATATGAAAAATTGGAGATTTGATGTGAATTTTATAAGATATATTGAGAATTGATGATGATTTTGTAAATAACTTGATAAATCATGATGAATTATGGAATTTCTACTTGATAGTCTTTTGATCCGGGAATTTTATAAATTGTTATTCTCTGATTCTGATTTTGGCTTTTAAAAATATAAAATTAGACAGGTTTAGAATCATTTGAGACTTTGAATCTATTAAAAATTTTAGAAATTGAATTTGTAGTGAATTTACCAAAATGACACTGAAATTCTAAAAATTTTCTATATTAACAGTATAATACAGTGACAAATAATTTTTTAACTGCTGAATAATCTTAAAAAATTATGAATTTCTATAATATGATAAGTTTATATGTCTAATATGTTATATTCAAAATTGAGAATTTATATCAATGTAGTTAAATTGTTATGAGTTTCTAAAGTGTATTAGTCCATTGTAGTATTTGATTAATAAATTTTTGAACGGTGTGAAATAAAATACTTTTAAAACAGGTGGACTCTTACTCCAATAAGAATTAGGGTTAATAGGCATGAAATAACCCTTATATAAACCCTTGTAAATCTTTTAATTGAGATTAAATATTAATAGAGACTGATGCGATATTTCTATATCTTATAATTAAGCGCAAGTATACGCTATCGTAACAAGTAATAAATGGACTTATAAAGTCGGATGTCGAACCCACAAGGATAATTTTTATTTTCTACCAAGTACTAAAATTATATATTTCTTATAATTATTCAGAAAAATCAAATCTTAATTTTGCAATAAATTTGAATAAAATAAAAGTGCAGAAAATAAATGATACAACTTAAATAAAATAAGAAAATAGCAATATAGAGAAAGCCTAGGGTTAATTACTATCCTTCAATATGATTTCTAAAGATTAATCCTTTTAATATTCTCAATTCTTATTTTTGGTCAAAACACTAATGTATTCACAAGCCTCTTCCAATGTCATGCAAGTATATCCTAATTTACCAAATACCTATATTCATATGGTACTTGTAATAAATAAAGATTCATTAAGAATAAGTTTTATTGACCATACATGCCAATTAGGTATATTGTTATCCTAATTCGAAACTTGCATATGCAACATTAAATGTTACTCTACAATCATGCATCAAATTATCTAGGTATAAATACAATGATGCCTCTTCCGAGTTTATCAAAGTATTACTAAAACAATCACAATATTGATCAGATATAACGAAGCATTAAGAACAAATAATTTGAATAATAAAGAATTGAGTTCAAATAAATATTAAAAAGATCCAATAATTAAGCTCACATATTGAGTTCAAGTAATAACCCTAGAAAATAAATTTAGCTCATGATAACAAGAGAATTATGATTGAAAAATAAAATAAACATGATACAACCAAAAGCAAACCAATATAGACGTCAATTCGCAGTTGGTTGATACGCCAAAGATTCGCTAATAATCTCTTGCTTCCTTGAATTGCCCTTGCTTCTCTCTCTAAAAATTACTCTTCTTCAATATGTTGTGACTCTAAGATCCCTAAGTTGTGTCTCTATTAGATCTGAAACAAGTGGCCTTTATATAGAGATTGATTAGAATCTTGGAGTAGTATTTCTTTTAGGATTAGGAAAATCGCACTGTTCACCGGTGCCGCGATCACTGTTCATCGCTGGAGCGACATCACTGTTGGCGCGGTACTGTTTACGAAACACTGTTCACGTATTACTGTTCACATTTGCGGTTTACTGTAGCATTCTATATTTTTCCTTTTTCTTTCTTAGATTTTCATTTTCGATTGATCCATTGACTCCAAACCTGTAAAATAGTAATTAAACATATAAAATATATAATATTCTTATTAAAATAAGTAATTAATTAAGTTAAGGGAATAAAAATAATAAATATAATTTACGCTTATCAGAGACTCTAAGAGAGAGAAGAACTAAGTAAATACTAAGTGCTTATGTGTATTATGGTGAAACTATTATTTGGGTGTTCATTATTTGTGAGAGAGTAAAAGTACACTAAACATTAAACCTTTTGAGAGTTCATCATTGGGTTTTCCTTGTAAATTCTCTAGGGAGTTAATAAGAGATGTTAAGATCTTTGAATCCACCGTGGACGTAGGCAATTGGCTGAACCACATAAATAATTGTGTTGTGCTCTTTATTATTTACTTTGAATTCTTGTTATTTTTATTTGATATCTAAGTTATTTTGCTGCGCAAAAAGGTTAGGGTTCAGGATTGAATTTGATTAGGGTTCTTTGCTTTAACTTAATCTCACAAGTATAAGGGCAATTTTTCCAACAAATTGATATCAAAGTTAAGATTTGATAATACACATCAAAAGTATTGAAACCATGACTACAATCAAGTAAGAAATAAAAAAATTCAATGGGATGTATGACTTTGATTTTTGGAGAAAGAAAGTTATGGCTCTACTAGTGAAGAAATGACTAAACTTAGCCTTAAAAGAAGCCAATTCTTCAATTAGTTAAGAGACGACAACTTCAAAGTTCGAATAAAAATATTATGACACAATTTAGAAAAAATTTCACAATATCATAATTTTAATGTTAAATGGCGAAATATTAAAAGAAGTTGGCGATAGAGAAACCATTTTAAAGCTATAAAACAGACTTAAAAGTATTATAAACGAAGAAGTCTATGTGCTTTGTCAAATTTTATTATCAACCTTCTAGAATTTTATTAATCTTATTGCTTCTGATAATTATTCCTAAATCAACGAGTATGGTTGATAAACGTAATACTTACTGTTTATATACTTTCCCAAATTTTATTATCAACCTTCTAGAATTTTTTTGCGTATAATCAGAAAAATTATGGATTAAGCTGTTATTGTTTTTCACGTATTATGCACCTATGCCATATCTCTCGGAATAGTTCAGGGAGGATGAGCAGAACATAATTTTTTTAAAAAAAAAAAAACTTTATTAGGTATTTAATGACCATATACAAGGGTGATTCTGATTCTGATTCTGAAGCAAACTGAAAACTACGAGGTGTTTCCGCTAAAAGCAAGTTAGTCAAGCCACAGGTATAAGTGCAAACTACCGTTCATCCTTAATAATAAATTTAAAACCTCCTAATTAAATTCAAGCTTTATCTTCCAACGGAAAAGAAAAATATAAACAAATAAATGAAGAAAAAACACGTGCACTAATATCCGGCCACACTCTTATCACTAACCGTAAAACTCATATAAAGTTTAATGTTTTACGGGTTAAAGATTGTAAAATTTTTGTGAAAATGGAATGCCATGCCGCCCTGGGCCTACTGTCCTTTTCATTTACACGGCACGGGACCAAGAAGATAAACAAGAAAGATCTGTTACCCAAACAAAGTTTCTTTTTTCTTTTGTGGGCATAAACATGGAGAACGTACAACACAGAATAGTGAATGTGAACGGCATAAACATGCACGTGGCAGAGAAAGGCCAAGGTCCGGTGATTCTCTTCATTCACGGCTTTCCTGAGCTGTGGTACTCCTGGCGCCGCCAGATCACAGCTTTGGCTTCGCTCGGATACCGAGCTGTGGCTCCGGACTTACGTGGGTATGGGGACACTGACGCACCGACTCCGGTGACGAGCTACACGTGTTTCCACGTGGTTGGTGACCTCATTGGACTCATCGATGTTGTGGCTGCCGATCAGGAGAAGGTGTATGTAGTGGGACATGATTGGGGTGCGCTTTTTGCCTGGCACTTGTGTCTATTCAGACCAGATAGAGTCAAAGCTTTGGTCAACTTAAGTGTTCCGTTTAATCCTAGGAATCCGAACAGAAAGATACTTGAGGGTTTGAAGGCTTACTATGGTGACGATTATTACATCTGCAGATTTCAGGTAGCTTTTCATTCATTTAGATTAAGAGAGTTTGGATACCGTCGGAACATTTTATGTGTTTTATGTGATCTGCGTTTAATTCAATGAAAAGAAAACAGTATTTTGGAAGTATTTTAATTTTTTTTTAAAAATAAAATTGCTTCGCAATTATATGTTTTTAGACTAAAAAAAAAAAGACAGTTTTTTTTTTTAAAAAAAAAATTCATTTAATTGCTATTGTTCGTATTATATGTTTAATGTTCAATCATACGATAAATTTTCTTGTTATTATCTGCGGTAAAATGTTTGATATTTGAGTTAATGATTTTGTATACACGACTATGCCAACTTGTAAAATCATAAAATTATGAATATAGAGCTCCACAATGACGAATTTCTTTATGCATCATAATGTAGGAACCTGGAGAGATAGAAGTTGAGTTTGCCAACATTGGTACTGAGACAGTTGTCAAGGAATTCTTGACATACCGCAGTCCTGGTCCACTTATATTACCTAAAGGTAAAGGATTTGGGCATCCCCCAGACGCTCAAATAACTTTGCCCTCTTGGTTGTCTGAGGAAGATGTTAAGTATTATACCAATAAATTTGAGAAGAAAGGCTTTACTGGAGGAGTCAACTATTACAGAAATTTTGACCTGTATGTTAGCTACCTTCTTATCTGCATATTTAACTTGTGTCATTACTAATGTTAATATGGTGCATACGATTACTCTTGTTTCCATTTTCTTTTCTTTATCGCAGGAACCATGAACTCGCAGCACCGTGGACTGGGAGTCAAATAAAGATCCCGGTTAAGTTCATTGTTGGGGATCTTGACCTGGTCTACCATCTGCCAGGAACCAAGGAGTACATTCACAAAGGTGGCTTCAAGAAGGATGTTCCATTGTTAGAGGAAGTCATTATAATGGAAGGAGTTGGCCACTTCATTAACCAAGAAAAACCCGACGAGATCAATAAGCACATATATGACTTCTTCCAGAAGTTCTGATTTAAGTTTCAGATCTCTAGGGTTGCTGTGTATTAAGCATTTGCTGATATATTCAGCTTGTGTGTTTGCATATTTCCTCTTGTGTCTACACTACTATTATAATCGATTTGCTGGGATGTTCATGTTATAATAAACTAAGCTAAATGGCGATTGCTTGTACTAAATTAATTGGTTGATAATAAACCAAATAGTTACATACTTTTTCTTTGTTTTCTTTTTTTTTTTTTAATCAACCTCTTAGGATATTTTTTGCATACAGTGACATTAATTCAGGCGTAAACTTTCAGTCTAATATACATATTATGCACATATGCTATTGTGTCTTGGGTATTTTAAATCTGTCGAAACTGATCATGGATTGGTGTGGGAGAATGAGCAAGAACACATATTTTTGAAAACATTATTAGGTAACTCTACAACAATAATACTAATTTTTTTTTTTGAACTTCCTAACAAATGAAGTGTTTTCCATAATTAAATTACTCCCCGTTCTTTACAACTTTCCCCCTGAAAAGCACAGGAATTGTCAAGTATGACACCTTGCTTTAAATTTACTGCACACTCACCACTAATAACCTCCAAGTAGACTAATAAAGTTATACTAGCTTCCACTGTATAAATACGACTTTCTTTAAAGATGATCTATATTTTTACAATTCAGAATGTGAAATTAGAATTGCAAAATTCAAATCCAACCTATCAAATTCGAAGACCAAACCAAATCAAACTAAACCAAACTAAATCAAATTAAACTAAACTAATTCAATCTGATTCGATCCTAATACTTAAAATCTAGTTCTATTTGGTTTCATGTGAGAAATTTTTTCGATCTTGTTCAATTTTAAAGAAAATGAACCAACCTTGTCACTCTTATCTTTGAGCTCTAGAAAGTTTTCTACTTCGTTATGTTTTTCTCTTGGTGATATCATGGACTTCAAAAATAGAAACTAAGAGTTGACTTATTTAAAGTTTTTGAACTCACAAAATTTCACAACACAAATAATTTTCTTACACACAATTCTTTCAATGAGTAGTATTAAACATTACAAAATTTGTAAATTTATATCTTAATCTGACACTAATTAATGATTATTATATATTAAATAATTATTAATATTTTAATTTTAATTAATATAATAATTATACAATATCAATCAACAATAAAAATATCACATAAAGATAGCAGTACTTATCTTTGCACGTGGGACCATGTTAGCAATACTTAAAGATAAGAAATCTTAGTTTAATGACTATGATTAGTGCCACTGTTTTCCTGGTAGGTCTTTATTTGAACTCAAAGTCTTTCTTCCCGTTAGAAATAATAATTAAGCAGAAAGCAGCCGCCCACCCTCTTTATTTACCCCTATTTAATCAGCAACACAAAAACGTAATAGAAAGTAAATGAGATGAACCATTACTTAAAGCAGCGTTTTGTCAGACCAAAAGCATGAAGAATATAACAACACATAATTGTTAACGTGAATGGCAAAATCATGCATGTAGTTGAGAAAGGCCAAGGTCTTGTAATTCTCTTCATCCATGGCTTTCCTAATCTTATGGTATTCCTAGCGCTGCCATCTCTTAAGTAATATTGCCTACTAGTTCGTATATTTTTAAAATCTACCCAATTTTTCTTCTAATGTGAGAGATGACAAGTTTTCTCACACAATCACGAGACACCAAATCACAACTTTACCTTTCTTTAGCTATTGAGCAGTATGTCACAGGTCGGATGCTTTCTAATAACTCAAAAAATTAGTATGTTAAGTAATACTACATATTCACTTATATGATCCAAAAGGCTCATGAGATCTTTAAGCATATATATGACTTCTTCCATAAGTTCTAATTGATCTCATATCTCAAGTAGTTGTTTTTACTGGTAAAGCATGCATTATTGTGTAACTTCTTCATAACATAAACCAAATAATTGTTTGAGCAAAGTGTGTACTCTAGCAACTTGTTCTGTAATAATCAAACAATGGCTATACAGTTGTTGTTTGGCACGAAAACCTCAAAAATTCAACATTATGAGAAGGTATTTCCAACAGATGCAAATTATTCAAGCCAACATACATTAGTAATGAGTAATCATATATTAAAAAGCTTTCCACTGCTAAAATTGAATATATTCAAGAACGGCATCTTCCATGCCTATACTGATAACTGTTCAAAAAGCTCATACATAGAATACTTCATTCCCTTTACATTGACAATGTTTGAAACAGTATCTTCTTCAATGTAAAATCTTAATTGCAGCAGCAGGATAGACATCATAGAGCCCTAAGCTCAAACACTATGTCTTTAGTGTTTTTTCATATCATAATCTAAGATAAATGCCATTGCAGCAGCACCTCCAGAGATAAATATATATATATATATATTTTTGGTAAGTAAAAATTTATATAAATACTAAATCCAGCAGGTATTACAAAGTAAAGATTCAATAAAAGAGAGAAAGTAAGACAATACAACCCATAGACGGTTAACTACATTTACCAACCAGCTGCAATGTGGTCAATCCCTTGGCCATTGACAGCACTTATACATCTAATCCAAATAACATCCTTAATCTTTTGGTAAACTTCGCTTGTAGAAGGAGTTTTCTATTGGAAGACCTTCAGATTCCGTTCTCTCCAAATAAAGTAGATTGTAGCACAGAACGATACTCTTTTGATCTTACTGAGGGTAGATTTGCCTTTAAATTTTTTTGCAAATGAAGGAGATCACTCATTGCCATCTGTTCGGGCACTGATTGAGTTGATACGCCCTTAGTACTTTGTGCCAAATTTCACTACAAAAGTTGCATTAGAAGAATAAGTGTGTAATTGTTTCCTTGTCATTACCACAAAGGGGGCAATCATCTGATGGGATAACCCCTTATTTTTTAAGTCTCTCTCTGGTAGATAATCTGTTCTTCAAAGCTAACCAAGTAACGAAGCTATGTCTAGGTATATGTTGCGTTCCCCATATCAGTTTACACCATCCCACCTTAGCCTCATTATTTTTAAGATATCTCCAAGTACTCACAATAGAAAAATTTGCATTGGAACTTGCGGTGAATGAAATTCTATCGTCTCTTTTAGAAATTGAAATATTTTTGTGGAGATAGTCTCATACCTAAGAAGTGTACTCGTCCAAAGGGTCAGGAAGGTTCCAATGACCATGCTGCCATAGTTCATTAACCTTTGCATCCCGAGGAATATCCGCATCGGAGATTTCTATGTGAGGGAATTTATTAACTATTGATTCTCCACCCAGCCATAGATCCCACCAAAATTGGAAGAACTTGCCGTTGCCCAATTCATATGAGAACAATTGTTTTATCTGACTTCTCAATCCTAGGATCTTCCTTCAAGTCCAACTACCATTCATTGGCTTTGTGATACCCCAAAACTAAGTCTCTGCAGTTTGTTATCAGTTACCTATTTTGCCCACAATGAGGCTTTTACAACAACCAGCTCTTAGATGTGTTTAGTGACTGCCGTTGAATTCCACAAGCTTATAGATTTAATGCCAAGACCTCCTTCTTTTTTACCTTTGCATACCTCATTCCAACCCATTAAACCTCTCTTCCCCTGCTGGTTACTTCCATGCCATAAGAAATTACGGCATTTGCTTTCAATTTCTTTGGTGACTGACTTAGGCAGGGTGAACATAGAACTCCAGTAGACATACATGCTCATTATGACTTATTTTATTAATTGCAAACGCCCCACATAACTCAGATATTTCACAGTCCAGCTTGAGATTCTAGCAGATATCCTATTAATAAGCTCCTGACAGTGGTCTTTCTTCAGTCCTCCAGAGATTAAGGGGATACTTAAGTATTTGATAGGCAAAGTACCTTGTTGGAACTAAGTCACTTAAAGGATTGTCTCCTTGGTAGGTTGAGGCACATTCCCAAAGAAGATGAAGCTCTTGCCAGCGTTTAGGTGCAGCCCTGAGACCATTGAGAAATCATCAAGCACTTCCTTAAAGTGGCCCACTGACCTGACATACCCATTAGAGAACAATAATAGGTCATCTGCGAACATCAAGTGGTTTAGTTTCAGCCTGTTACACCCCTTGTGATATATAAATTGGTTCTGAGGAATACAACTTAGGCTCCTACTGAGATATTCTATGGCCACAACAAAAAGCAAAGGGGACATGAGATCCCCCTGCCTCAAACCTTTCTTCCCCGGGAAAAAGCCTTTTAATCTGCCATTTACCATAACTGAGTACGTGCTTGTTCTGACACACTTCATGATGATGTTGATAAAGTGATAAGGAAAATTCAGCCCCATCAATACCTCTTCTAAGAAATCCCAGGATACTGAATCATAAGCTTTGCGGAGGTCTATTTTAAGAGCATACCTTAGGCTCCTGCTGTTGCGATCATAACCCCTCACAAGCTCATGAGCTAGTAAAACATTATCTGATATATGCCTATTTGGAATAAATGCTAATTGACTAGGGCTGACCAGGTAGCTCACCGCTCTCCTCAGTCTGCATGTTATTATTTTGGTGATACATTTGTAGAGGACAGTACAACATGTAATCGGTCTATAGTTCCCCAAGCTATGAGGATTATGAACCTTAGGCACAAGGGTAATGGCAGTGGCATTTATGGGGTTGTAGAACTGACCTGAGGAGAAGAAATGTTACACAGCTGTAGTGACCTCCCTTCCAATTATGTGCCAGTATTTTTGAAAGAAGTAACTATTATAACCATCCGGTCTTGGGGCTTTATCATCATTGATGCTGAAGATAACACTTCTAACTTCTTGTTCTGTGACAGGGGCATTCAACATGTCTCTATCATCTACCTTCAATTTAGGGCCTGCGTCCATGATTCTCTTTTGTACGGACGCCCTATGAGAGATGGGGGTACCCAACAAATCTTTGTAGTATCGAACAATGACTTCTTTCACAACCTTGGGGTCTTCAACAATTTCCCCATTTGGGTTTTTAATCCAGAGATAAATATTATAACAGTGGTTGCAAGCAATAGAAGCAAGTTATTCATACCAACAAGCATTGACTATAAGGAATCATAAATACTGAAACTTTCTGTTGTTAAAACTAATTTTGCTCAACAACTAAATCTTCCATGCATAAGAACTGCTTCATAAGCTCACACATTGAGTTTGAAAGTGTTATTAGAAACATAATAAATGTACTTTCCTTGAAAATCCTTGATTCCAGTAAAATATTCCCCCCAAGCATATGTACTTAATGGTTAACTTACAGGTTGATGCTTCACCTCCAAGGATTGGCGCCCTGCCTAGACATCATAGAGCCCTAAGCTCAAACACTTCCTGCCCTTCGATGTTTTTCAATATCAAAGTGTAAATTCAGTAGGCCTGTAATGCCAATTGTTATCTTTTAACCTGCTTTAACAGGGCCAACACCTTGTAGAGTGCCTACACAAACAGAATTAACAATAAATTAAATAAAAACATTAATCTTCTTAAGGACTTAGCAGAACCTAGTGGGGATGGCAGTGGTACCACAAACATACAAGGATGTGGCCTCAATTTACTTGAAGATTATTGCAAATAGACAATATTAAATTATTTGAGTAAACAAAGAAAATAAAGCAAACATTACCTCATAAAGATCATTTACACAAAATAAAAAATTCCTAATAAATACCATTAATATGTCCCCTTGCTATGGTCATGTATCACCCAGTAGGCACACAAGGAATGACACTTTATGATTAGTTCTGAGTCAAGCACAACGACCTTTTAAGAATCATAGCAAAAATTTAGCTACTACAATCATGCATTTCAATAAGCAAAAGACGCCCATGTATCAGATATTAACATAAACATGATTATTCTGTAGTAATGCAGAAACAAGATTCATTAAAGATTGCACTATCAACTGATATGCTAACTTCATTAAAAGAAATTATGTTTCCTTGGAATAACAAAAAACTTTAACATAAGAAGCACTCGAAAGAGAACCTAAATACCTGTTAATATGACGTCTCCTTCAAAAAGTGTCATAATTGAACTTATGTGGCTAATGATATGTGGAATCTTAAAAATCATATCCTTGGTGGAGCCCTTCTGTCCAATCTCTCCAGCTACCTGGGCAACACATTTGAATTTCCTCCAGTCATTTAAAACCAAACTTAAAGCATAAACAGTAGATATTAAGAAACAAATAAGTACGAAGTAATTAATATAGAACCTTTAACCATAGTTCCAAATTTTCGGAGTCAGGCACTGCTGACTTTGGCAACTGCCACATAATTTTACAAGTGTCAAAAATTGAGTATGATTAATAAATATATGCTAAAATAAACTTCATAGAAGAGCATGCAGTAGATTATCAAGGTTTTCATAATCCTCCTCTCCGCCACTCCCGCCAGTTGAAAAAATGAGTATGCTTTATTATTTGTTCACAGACAGGCCCATACATCTAATGATTCAAAATTAAACTTTCAATATTGGGCTTCAAAACCAATTGGGGCATAATACAATTTAATCAGACACAAACATCAAAGTAATTCTTTTGACTTCTTACAACAGAGCTAATTAGTGTGAATGTGTCCTGCCCTTTCGCCACAGTCCATGGAAGACCTGCAGACTGACATACAGTACAAAAGATAAATGAGAGAAACAGATAAAATTGGTAAAAGATTAAACATTGATTAAATGTAAAACCATCCGCCAATGTCACGAATTTCCATCTGGATTTTTTGAGAAACATCTCATAGATCAGCCATCCCTACCCATTGCAATCATCTGGAAATTCATACCTTGAAAAGATTTCAAAGAATAGAGAAGCTGAAATTTTTTTCTAAAAAGTTTATCCAAACAAGATTGAACCGAGAAACAAAGAACAAGAGAGAAAGAGAATGTGAAGTTTCTTACTTTTATTTAAAGACTTGAATGAATATATATTACAAAGACGTGTCCCTTTTATATCTACAAGATCTAGTCATTTAGATCCCTTAAGATATTTTCAGTTTTGGCGAAAAACTCTAACAAACTTTCAACAGCATAGTAAACTCTCAACAATTTGTGCAAATTGATATCTGGCTCACTTTTCCTCTGACGTGGCAGCAGCAGTAGCTTCTCCCTTTTTATCCCCTCTCAAGCACACTTGTCTAGTGTAGACAATGAGCTTGGATCTCAGCATTTGAAATCGAGTAATAGGCAGAGCTTTTGTAAAAATATCAACGATATGTAAAACAGAATACACATAGCGAATGTCCAAGTCACTAGCAAGTACTTTATCCCTTACAAAATGTATTTTAACTTCTATATGTTTTGTTTTAGGATTAGCTACCAAAGATGCAACTCCTTGATTGTCACACCACATAATGGGAGAACAAAAAAGTTAAAGATGAAGCTCATTGAATAAGGACTACAACTATTTCTGTAGCAACTTAAGCCAGAGCTCTATTCTCAGACTCTGTGTTGGACCTAGCAACTACCATTTGCTTCTTGGAGCTCCAAGAAATTAAATTGCTAGCAAAAAATACACAATATCCTCTATAAGATCTTTGGTCCTCAGAGTCACTTGCCTAATCAGCATCTATGAAAGTAACATATTTATGAGTATCTCCTAGTATGAGTAGCAGACCATGATTTATAGTCCCTTACAAGCATCTGAGAAGTCTTTTACAGCACTGCTAGTGTATGGTTAAAAGAGCAGAGAGGAATTGACTCAATTTATAGACTACAAACGAGATTTCTAGTTTTGTCAAGGTTATATATTGAAGTGCTCCAATTACACTCTTGTATAAAGTAGCATCAACAAAGAGCTTATTACCTGTTTTTGTTAACTTCAAACCAGAACTCATTGGTGTAAGACATTGTGTTGCATCTACCATATTTGTTTTTTTTTTATAAGTAAATCAGTGATGTATTTTGCTTGACAGAGATGTAAACCATTGCTCTTTTTGTAATTTTAATCCCAAGAAAGTATCGGATATCACCAAGCTCTTTTAGAGCAAATTCTTTATAAAGCTTGCTGATAACTGATTGAATAGCCAAAGAGTCAGCTCCAATGACTATTATGCCATCAATATACACTAATAAAATAAGAGAACTATCTCCCTGAAACTGCACAAAAATAGAAGAGTTAGATTTAGTGTTAGAAAAACCCTATTTTAAGAGTGCTACCTTAAAATTTTCATAACAAGTTCTAAGAGCTTATTTCAAGCCATACAAGGCTTTTTGAAGTTTACAAACTTGTGGGACCTGTCCATTTATCACAAACCCTTCAGGCTGGGTCATATACACAGTCTTAGTAATTTCTCCATTCAAAAAGGCATTGTTAACATCAATTTACTTTAATGTCCACCCATGTGACACAGCTAAGCTAAAGACTACTCGAATGGTGCTTGCCTTCACGATTAAACTAAACATTTTTGAGAAATCAACTCCTGCAGTTTAGTGGTAGCGATTGGCTACAAGTCTTGCCTTGTACTTGGAGATATTGCCATCAGGGTTCTTTTTTACTTTAAAAACCCACTTACTTCCAACAACCTTGAAATTAGGCTAATAAGGAACCAATGTCCAGGTTTTATTATTAATGAAAGCCTGATATTCTTCTAACATAGCTCTTTGCCAATAAGGAACTTGTAGTGCTTCTGCCACTATTCCTGGTGTATCTTCTTCTGTTGTGGCAAGCAGTGTTTTTGGTTTAAAAATCCCATGTTTTGATCTTGTAACCATAGGATGGAGATTCTTAGCAATGGTATTTCTTGCATTAGGTGTTGTCTTTGGTGAGTGTGTAAGTTGGTTTGTGTTTGGTAGTACAGAAGATAGTGTGTGAGTTATTGTAGTTGGTGATTGAATGTTTTGAGGTGAGGAAAATGATTGTACATGATTTCTAGATGTGTTAGAGAAATCTTTTGTAGCAGAAGTTTGTGCTACATTAGGGTGCGTATAAGTTCTTCTAAGACTTAAAGATTATTGAGGATAGAATTGAGTAACATTATAGAAAGGAAGTGAAGACATTGTGTTTTCAGATGTATTTCTCAATGGAAATGAATTCAATGTCATGAATGATTTATCTGTAAGGAAAAGAAAATCTTCTTCATTAAAATCAATATGTCTGGCAATATATACTGTTCCTTTTTCATTTTGATACTTATATCCTTTATGTTGATGATTGTAGCCTAAGAAAACACATTTTTCAATGTGAAAGTTCAATTTGTGTTTTGAATAAGGTCTAAGGAAGGGATAGCAACAACAGCCCAAAACTTTCATAAAGCTATAATCTGGTTTTTGTTTGAAAACTAATTCAAAAGGTGATATATGTTTTAATATAGCAATGGGTATTCTGTTAATGAGAAATACTGAGGTTGAGAAAGCCTCCCACCAATAGTGAAGAGGCATATGACTTTGTACTAATAAAATAAGGCCTGTTTCAATTAGGTGTCTATGTTTTCTTTTTACTCTCTCATTTTAGTGATGTGTATAAGGACAAGATAGTCTATGAGATATACCTGATTCATTTAAGTAATTGTTGAAGGCTTTGAATTCACCACCACCATCTGACTATATCATCTTGATTTTCTTGTTAAGGAGTCTTTCTATATGATTTTGGAAATGTTTGAATGTGGACAAGGCTTTTAAATTTTGTTTCAAAGGATAAATCCAAGTGAATCGACTAAAGTCATCAACATAACTGATATAATATCTAAATCCATCACCAGAAAATATGTGAGCAAGACCCCATACATCTGTGTGAATGATCTCCAATGGTTATGGTGTTTTAGTTTCAATGAATTTGAAATGTAATTTATGACTTTTGCCAAGTTGACATGCTGTACAAAATGAGATTTTATTGTTTACAGAAGCTTGTATATTACAAGTTTTCAGAATCTGCCTCAATACATTAATACTTGGGTGGCCAAATCTTCTGTGACAGACATTTGTTTGCTTCAGACTTATGCTAAACAAAAGTATTTCATAGCTGATCTTTTCAGCCTTAACATCTAGGACTGAATTATTTATTTTACAATCAATAAATAAGGACACTAAAGGAAAATGACTCGATTATGTATTTGTTCTAACTGTATTAGTAGAAAGACTTGAACTGGAATTAGGAAATAGCTGATACAACCCATGTTTAGTAATGCCTTTGAGTAGAGTTCTCCTCTTCACATCCTTGATCATACAAATTTTGGGTAAATTCAACGGTTAACTTTGAATTAAGGGTAAGCTTAAATATGCTAATCAAAATTTTAGTTATTTTTGGAACATGCAAGACATTTCTAAGTTTTAAAGTATATGTTTGTGAGTTATGGACTTTGAGTAAACAATCACCAATATGCAAGATTTGTAATTTGTAACCATTTCCTACAACAATATTTTCTATACTTGTATATTTCCTACCTGTAGCCAAATTGTTGATATTATTAGTCACATAATTTGTTGCACCGCTATTCAAATACCAGTTTAAATCATCTTCTTCCTCTTCAATTGGTTCAGCAATATAGGCTGCTGGTTGATTTTCCCAAAACTCATCATTAGCTTGTTGTGCTTGTGGTAATACTAGTGCATAATCTTCTTTAAATCTATGCCAGCATTTCATGGCACTATATCCTGGCTTGAGACAAATCTAACACACTATCTTTGTGATGTTTTTGCCTCTACCTCTACTGAACTGTCTTCTTTTACCTCTGCCTTGAACATTCTGAGAATTCTGATTCATTACATTTCTTGATCCCTTTATAACCCCAAAAACAGGTCTGTTGTTAAAACTTAATGACAGGACCCGACTCGAGCCCTCCTCGAGAATCGAGGCAAATCCTGCGATGACATGTGACTAACATACTCTTTACTCATACATATGATACAATGAGACTACATGCCTTAACAAAACGTGTACACATGTACTCCAATATACAAAAATATATATGAATGCACAGACTGAGACACTTATGCAGTTATGTCGTTGGCTAACCTTAAAATGTGATGACTATATCACACTGCACAAATTCCTGTGACAACCTATGAAAAATAGGAAAAATGGTGAGCTTATGACTCAGTGAGTGGACATAGTCTGAAAATATTATATACTTTATATGTATTGTATGTGTATAAATCTGTAAGATAAAATAATCATGAAACTGTATACTGAATAGTCAATAAACTTGTATTAAAATATAAGTTGTCATAAAAATCTGTGCTAAAATTAAAATCATGACATAATATTGGGGATCTGAAAATCTGAAAGCGCAAACTATCATAAAATCTATTATCAAGCTGAATATATGTAACATAGATCTGGAAACAAGTACTACATATATACTGAAAGTCACACCAAACTTGTACCCGAGAAAAAACTGGTTTAACCTGACGGAGTAATTCACGCACAGGCAAAGCAGGGAATCTAAGCTGGTCTAAACCAGCAGAATGTTACACCGTTCGGGTACAGCAAACTAAACTGGTCTAACACATGCGCAAAGTAACTACACTAAAGGAGAGGGTACGCATGTGGTGATTCAAAAACTATTACTATATAATATCATGAAAGCATAATTATTCTAAAATAAATATTTCCGTACTGAATATAATCATAAATTATACTATAATAAATTCTAAAACCTTTCTGAATATACTAAATAGCATAAATATTTATCTATCTAAAAATAAATCATAACTAAATCTGATAACGTGTAATTAAATCATAATTGTTATATTAAAAATATATAAAATATTATATAGCTATCCACTCACAAAAGTATGTTAATCCTAAACTGGGTCTAGATTCTGAGATCTATCTGCTATCGGTACACTTTCTATATCATAGGGTGTAAAAATACATCATTAGCACCGATATATATTATGAATATTATAATATAAATATTATAATATCATAAAACTATTACCCACTAAATCACTGGGTATAAATCTAATTACCCAAACTAATTTCTTGAAATTTTTTATTTTTTTCTTCTTCTGAATTCCTTTTTTTTCTTTCTTCCTGCTTTTCTTTTCTCCCCCTTTTTTTTTCCTTTTTCTCTTTTCCTTTCTCTCGATTTTCTCTTCTTTCCTTTTTTTTTTCTTTCTTTTCTTCTTCTCTCTTTTCTCTTTTCCGTTTTTCTTTTGCTTCTTCTTTTTTTGTTTCTATTTGCTTCGTTTCTTCTTCTGTTTCAATTCATTCTTCTTAAATGAAGAAAACAAAACTATTATATATATATATATAATGGCCACCGCTTAATATAATATATATTCTTTTTTATTCTTTTTTTTTTTGCTTATTCACACCAAACATACACGTTGTTATACACGTGTATGACATCTGATCTGAACTTCTATTTGTTACCAGCATTAGTTATATTTGTTGTCATATGACTACTGTTTGTCAACTCAATTCTTCCTTCCTGACTTATAAGAATTGAATATATTTCATCCAATGACAACTCCTCAAGTCTTATTGACACAAATAATACAACCGAAACATATTCAAATCCAAGACCTGCAAGCAAGTATGAGATAAGATCTTGATCTATCACTAGTTTCCCTACCATTGCTAGGCTATCAGCTAAGTTTTTTACTTTCATGAAATATTCATTCATGGTAAGATTGCCTTTTCTAGTCGTTTGAAGTTGTGATCTAATTTGAGTTAGCCTTGCCAGTGATTGACTTCCAAACATTTGTTCTAGATGCCTCCAAACTTCAAAAGAAGTTTTGCATTGTATCACTAAGCTAAGCACTGATTCTGTCATTGATACAAATAACCAACTCAAAAGTAATGAGTCCTGCTTCTTCCATTGTTGGTATAACGGATTCTGATCTTGCATAGGATCTCAACCTTCTTCAATTCCACAAATAAGCAAAGTTGGACATTTTCTTTCTCTGATCAGCACATCTTTAAGATCATTTCCACGTGCACAGGCTAAAATTTGAGACTTCTATAACAAGAAGTTATTGCAATCAAGTTTGATTGTATTAGAGAAGTTAAAATTACTACTCAAACTTATTGACAAATTATTCATTTGTGAGTGGAGATTTGAAACGAATGATCTATAGTGTTTGATGAACCAACCATTGGGTCTAATACTATAAAAAGATTTCAAAGAATCTTGAGAGAAACCAAAAAAAATTTCTAGAAAGTTTATCCAAATAAGATTGAACAAAGAACAAGAGAGAAAGAGAATGTGAAGTTTCTTTCTTTTATTAAAAGACTTGAATGAATATATATTACATAGACGTGTCCCTTTTATATGTACAAGATCTAGTCATTTAGATCCCTTAAGATATTTTCAGTTTTGACGGAAAACTCTAACAAACTTTCAACATCATAACAAACTCTCAACTAACAACTCTTATTTGTGCAAATTGATATCTGGCTCACCTTTCTTCTGACATGGAAGCAACAGTAGCTTCTCCCTTTCACGCAGAAGATTGGATTTCTCTTGCAGTCATATCAAGCGCCAGAGCATAACCTAAATCATCCAAAAAAAATCACTATTCAAAACTTAGAATCTAAATAAAAATAGAAACTCTAAGACAAAGTGCTAAATGGATCTGTCAAGTGCCGTCAAGCACATAGTGCCTATTTTTTACCGTCCAAAAGATAATTTAAGTGGAAAAGAAGAGAAATTAACCAAAGAAAATTAATTTTGAGCAAATATTAATAATAAATGTTTAAAAGAAAACCTCCAACATAATCCATGGCAATGGTTTCAGGAACATCTTGAGCTTTCTGTCCGACCACGACTGGTCCCTCCATTTTCTAAGTAAGACGATGTCGGTTTCAGAAATAAAACTGGCTCCTGGTGATGACCATAAACATTTCTCATCATAAATATTATTACATAATTGTGAAGTAATAATAAATTTCAAATGGAATATTACCTTAGACACAGCATTGCCAAGTTCCTTAGCGTGAGCCGCATAGTTACGGCCGACGGCGACGATCTTGGTGCCTACTTGGAGGAGCTTTTGTAAGCCTGATGATGCAGTCACCATAACATCGTGAATCTAATTGACCAAAGAAAAATGCAGTCTTTTTTCTTAATCAACGTTGAAGTCCATTAACACATAAAACCCATATACTCTGATGACATGTCAGTTAATCAGTATCCGATCGACGACAAGTCGGTCGAGGTAGTAACTTTTGGGTTCCTAAATTTTTACATTTACTGACATAAGATCATAGTTTGTCCGCCCCAACGTACTGAATTACCAATTTAGACTTTGTTGACTTACGTTTTCAATTTCAATTGCTTTGGTAGGCGTGTCGTGGACCTATTTGATAATAATAGAAAAACTATTTCTTGACTTTAAAATTTTGTAAGAAATAAGAGCTCCGTTTGTTAGTATCCCCAATGGACTGGAAATAACGCTGAATACGAGACCGACATGTCTTGCGTTAGATACTGACTGACAGATTCCGTTAAAAGGTGCCGACGAGTCGTCCAAAGTCTGCCGCCAATTTATTCCCGTCTGTGCCATAGAGTAACGAATCAAACTGTAGCTAAAAGCTACTTAAGCCGCATTATAAAGATCCTTGAAAAATTGTCAAAAGTGTGCTTGTAATTAACTTCAAACAACACAGTATTCCAAGTTTACATTGTAAAAGAAAATTTCAAGTTCACACAAATGTTTTAAGCTGCTTCAATCTGCCACTTTTCAATAGCGAGCGGCACGGGATCAGAAGCTTGAGATGAGTGACTCGTGTCCTTAACAAATTCCTCACTTTCAGGGCCTCGGCGGGAGCTGAAAATATAGACCAAACGGGATATTAATAAAGCAGAGTATAGTGAAGCTAATAGGCTCAAAACATCTCGTAATGCAAGTGAAAATTGATCGTGTCAGCATTGAAAGTTGGAAGAGTTATTTCCTGCAAAGGGGTTTGAATAGTGTTACCGCTGGCGAAAGTTTGAAGGTTGACCAGTGAGCATGAAAGTGGTTGAACAACAGCCAGTGAAATGTGTTGTATCATCCTCCGGTGAATGTGTTTTTATCTGTAGATGAATAAGCCCAAGAGGCCAAGATAGGTAATATGAAGAGAATTATAAATTACAAGGAAATGTGGAAACGGAAATTTAGGGGATGCTTACAGTGTGCTTTTGGGAACTTTGGACTCGGGATGGCTCAGAGTTCCCGCGGCTTCTTCTCTCATTCACAAGAAGAATTGCACATTTGCATGTGAAGAAAAGAAGCAGCACTCCGAGAGAAAGCACCATAAAGAATTCAATGACTACGGCTGATCCGAGAGCTGTTCCAAAGGAAAAGTTGAGGCAAGGTTAGTAATTACAAAAATCCAGCAAAAATGGCGATTTTTTTTTCTGGGATTCAGGAACATTTATGAATCTTTAAAGTGGATAGTAGTGTAAAGTAGAATGATATTGATTTGAAAGTGCAACAAAACAGATGGGGCATCTTACAATAATAAAAATCCCTTACTATGAGCCAAGAATGAACTCATTGGTCTTCTTCTGATCAAATTTACAGTAGCCTGAGCAAATAAAGGCATTGAGATTCTCTCAGAACAATCAGGACAATAACCATAGTGTCCAAGATCGTTTAATTTGACTGTCAAAACATCATGCCTTCCTCCCTGTAAAAGGAACGGAATCTTTTCAGAAGTGAAAGCATGCACTGACGTGCTCCACCATGGCTTTTTTAAACTTCTTATTTTCAATGGTTGCTCCAAGATCATTTAGATTTTCTTTGTAGTGCCGCATGATTCTGTTCTCTAAGGTGTTTATGGCGGTGGCTAAGATGCTGTTAAGTCATTAACAATCATGTATTTCATCAGCTTCCAGATTATGCTACTTAAAGATCAAATGACTGATTGAGGTTTTCAAGCTAACAGATGTTTTTCATGCGAGTGCAAACTACAGATTAGCAGAGCAGATTGTGTCAGCAACACTAGCCTGAAAGGAATTTATCAATGAACATGCGAGCCCATTAATATCTTCTCAAAATTCAAAGCTGAAAAATCTTACTTGATAAAAGAGTTGTTCCATAATACTGTTGCAGTCATTAAGTGTTCCTCGGAACCTAACTCCACTGGCTCTGACCATGAAATGTTTTGAGATTGTAACATATGTCTGAAGAGGTTGCCATTGGTAACTAGTCTTCAGCTTCAGTTCAGTTGAATTGATAAGCTCAGCTGGCAGACTGGTTACAAGTAATCCATCATTAACTTCCACAGAAAATGTGACTAAAAAGCGAGATGCACCACCTGAGACATAACCCACCGGCAGAATGTAAAGCCTCAAAGAGTAATTCACAGTTGTATGAGTCTAGTGAAGTATGAGGCCGTAAACAGTTAACATAAGTAGTGTAAAGAAAATGACATGAATTAACTGAAAAATGTTCTGAAACATACCCGGATAGTTAAAAGCATCTGGATCCCCAATGGAGTAATTGAACTTGTCTATTCTTCTATCAAATATCTGTGACTCTTCTCCATCACTCTTCAAAACAATATATTCAGGGACTTGAATAAATGGAGGATCATTAACAGGGTCCACAAAAACTGGAACGGCCATATCATTTTTCCCATTCATGTTTCTGGCAGAGACACGAATGCTATCTTCACCATAAAAATTGTCATTTCTGATTCAAGGGAATGAAAAATCAAGTCATCTTGAAAAAATGGACACCTTTGCAGAGCCAGAAAATATAGACATGGATGCAAAAGAAAGCTATCAATTATCATCAAACCATAGGAGATGTAATCCAGGGGAAATACCCGAGATATTGAATTGATTGAAGAGCCAAATTGATTACTTCCACACTGCCTTCTAAGATCAATTCCTTCATGTCTCCCTCCCCATACCTTACAGAAAGTCCAGTCCACATTGGTTGCCAAAATTGCATTGGCATTGCAGACAAGACCAGAGTCCCAGAACGTGCACTGAGAGTGACAGAGATGTTCACCATCATTTCTGAATATCTGATCTCAAACCCAGGGAAGCCACTATAAAGAGAAAGAACTGTAAAGATAAGAAAGCAAGCATCCTGGATAAACCTCAAGACTTTTGAGCAAAACAACAAAATGTAGGGAATAGTAGTATCTTACCCAAATCTGGGACTTATCACGTCTTCAGTTGCTTGCAACTTACTTGGAACGGAAACAAACTGTGGTGGGATACTGAGGACAGAAATGTTCACAGCAGCAGTAGCTTGATTGCCATTGACATCAGCGATTGTATACGAAAAAGAATCATTCCCAATATAATCTTTAAAAGGGGTATATCTGAAAATTCGTCCATATTGCAGAAGTGAACCATGACCGGGCTGAAAAAAGAATATATAAATACATAGTATGTTAGTTTCCAATCAAACTCTTCTCCAGAATAACTTTCTGATTTTGTGCATGCCATAATATTTATGCATGAGAAGTGGTCATAACCATTTGACATCCTAAAATATTCTTACTTTTGAGAATTCAACAATGCTTGGATCATTGCCTGCGAAGTAGTCGTTAGCTAAGGTATCAAAAGCAACTGACTCATCCTCCCAAACAGACACTGTGTCATCATAGGCTTTTGGGAAATATAGACCTGAAGACATTGAAAGAAATAAATCCCAACACAAAAATGCTTAGTCTTGCTTACAGAATTGACGAGGAGTAAAAATCTAGAGCACCCATCATACAGAAAAGACTTGATAACTTACTACTGTACACATTAACTAGAAAAGGGCAGGGTGAGAAATGCGTGCCATCAAATGAGACACACATCTCGTAGGTGCCAACATCCATAGCAAGATAGTGCCCACTGTATGACCCATTATTATTATCCACAAACATCCAGCTTGTAAAGCCAGACCTGTTCATTGAATTAATCTCTAGTGTCAGCCTGAATTGTTGTGACAGGACGGGATTAGAGTATGAATCCAAGAGCTGCACCACTATTTCCTGCTTAATCAACTTTGGCACCTTAGGAGTAAACTTCACTACTCCTGAAAGAGATATATTGACATCACCTGTTGAAGTGACAAATTCATTCATGGTAAAGGAAGTGAGGAAAACTGAGTCCATTTCTAATATTCCCAATGCCGAAGCTTAATTGAAAAGCAAAAGGAACAGAAGACAGCATGAATCATGTGGAGTGAGTACCTGCTTTGACTTCTTTTGTGAATGGTTGACCACCATTCAATGCAATATTTCCACAGAGCACAAGAATTTTATAAATTCCACTCTTTTCAGGAGTATAACTAACATCAAAAGCACTGGCCTGATCTTTCAAGTTACCGAAAAACTGGATACAAAAACGTACTTGAAAATCTGAAAGGTGACTGCTTAAATATATGCATATATATAAATCTTTTTCTTACAGTGTCAGTTGATGGTGCAGGAGCACTTCCTATCTGGTCAATAGTACCATTATCCGTATCTACAGAAGATCCGCTCCCTATTTAAGATATGCATGCTTCTCTATAAAAGCAATGACTAGAAGTATTTGATACAAAGAAAACAACTGGCTTGTGAGAGCATTTGCTTACCATTGTAGATCTGTATAGGAAATATGCTTGGCCGTACAGAATAGGAATCAAGTTCCCTTACTATTTGCACTTGGAGCCTTTCTACTTCAACTGGAGATGGATAGCGAAAAATGTCATTCAAATAAACTGAGAAATCAGCAATTTCCCCAGCTACAGAATCATTTAAACCAGAACCATTAACGATGCTGCTTGATCCATTGCAATAACCTATTCAAATAAAGACATAAGATAAACACTTCGTTGAAGAAAACAATATGATCATATAATACATCTACATCATCATTAAATTTAAGACAAAGCTCCCAACCTATATGGATATATGACAGAAGCACAAAATATTTGAAATAAACCATTATTATATAAGCAAAGCCAAACTAAGTATCCAAAATATTGGACTTGTATCCATGTGAAGAAACTTAAACTATTAATATTGTTAATGGCACTATTTGTCACCAGGAACTAGATAAAAATTTGTATACGAATATACATGATGGTAATGAAATCAAAGAAGGCACAGACTCTACTATCAGAAAACAAAAAAAAAAAATCTAAAATAGGACTAGTTGCAATATTAAACAGACCTACAAAGACAGTGTAAGTATATGGCATGTTGGAAATGCTTTTGTTATGCTTCATATCAGATATTGTGAGTAAGAATTTCCCTGATTCCTCTATTGTGAAAGAAAATAACTGAATTCCCGGAACCACTTCTTCAAATTGCAAATCTGCTATAGGTATAGACAAATTTGTCTCTATCTCGACAACATCAGCATCAAATGCATAAAATCCAGGAACAAGGTTCCCATATTGATCTTGCTGGTATATGAATACTTCCATCTTGGAAAAAATCTGCCAAGCAGCCACTTCATATTTCCATTTGGCCACACAATTGGAAACATCTAAAGGTCCTGATAAAGGCCAAATCAACACTTTACCATTAGTAGAAAAAGATCAATTAGTAATGCAAGTATGATAAATCCAGTAGAAAAGGTTCAACTTTCTCGAAGAACATTTCCATTATCATTCTTGAAACTACCTTTGCACCAGTAAACTAACATGAGAAATGAATGATAACACAAGCACACAATTTATTGACTCATACCACAATCAAACATGATCAATGCTAAAACGTCAGAAGTGATAGGCATAATTGAATCAACAGAAGAATTAGGAAAACCAACTCTCTATGAAAGATGATTCATATCACATATGTTATGGACTAATTATACAAGCTAGAGAACATCACCTGGATTGACCTTGAATGGTAGTGGAGAGCCATTCAAGGTCTGATTTCCGCCTTCTACATGCAACAAAAGATTTCCGGCTGTATTCACAATGAACCCTATGATGATATAACCAGCTTCATTCCAACCCATGTATGTAGTGTTCGGCACACTTAGGATGGAACCATTTGCAACTGAAACATACACCGTAAAGTTAAAAGAACTTAGTTCTTCAATTGTTGAAGTAATATTGTTCCCAAATGCATCTTTAGGAAGTATCAGAATTGTAGCTTTCGCTCCTGCTTCAAACTCATTGAAGAGACCCATCCATGAAGCCACACTGACTGATGGATGTATTCGCCCTTCAACCAAAAAAATACAAAGCATGTTTAACACATTTTTTTTAAAACAATGCAAAACAACATAAAAAAAAAACCTCGAAAGCTAAAATTAATAAAAAGTGAAATTTCTTTAAGACTGGATTTTATGTTGTGATGATACAAAGCAATATTTAAAAGTTCAACATCGAAGAAGTGATACTTATTGCTCCAGACCACTTCTATGTTTAATTAAATCTTTTAATCTATCATAAACATAATAGCCTAAATATGAAGAAAAAAAAATTATCAATGAAATCAAAAACCCAGTTGATGACTGAAAAAACAAAACAAAATGCCTAATTCAAATCTGAAAAGTAGACATACCTGGTTCAACTTTGAAATGGAGAGAAGAATCAAACACTTTAAGAGGGTCGTCATTGATAATCACATTAAACAAGCCTACTGTGATTGGCACGAACAAAATTCTCCAGTTGTTAGTATCTTCTCCAGTTTCTAGCAGAACCCCAGATATAAAAGAACTATTTCCCACCTTGCCATTTACTGTGAATGTAGGGTTAAAAGCACTTTTTTCAAGTGAAGCATTTCCTTTGCTGTCAAAAATTCCAAGTACTTTTATCTTTATAGTTGCAGTATCGCCAGCTTGGAATGTGTTTTTGTCATCCAACCAACTGAAAGCAAACTTGGGCACCGAAGGATTACCTGCTAAAATTAAGCTGTGTTACGTAGGCCCAATAAAGCCACTAAAAGAAATCGACTTCAAAAATTTGGAAAGTACTTGCTAGTTCAGCAACAGTGGCCGAGAAGAATGCGGAAGCTAATACTGAAATGACGATGAAGAAATGGGCTTGGAGAGCCATGATTGAGACAGAACGAAGAGCTTTAAGTTTTAAGGTGGAACAAGCAATCAGTTATTGTACTTCAGAAGAAGTGGATCATCTAATTTATCAAAAGTAGTTTAGTTGAGAGGGATGTAGCCGTTGGATTTTTGGAGCGGTTGCTGACGGTTTAAAACAGTTAATTTAAAAAAAAAATAAATTATTTCAACTCACAATTAAATTTTAAATCACTCATAATAAGAATAAGAATAATAACTAAACTTTTTACTCTCTATCCAAACTCAAACCTCTAACCTAAGCGAGGGATGCACAAATTTATGCCGCTGAAGTAAACAATTGGATGCTTTAAAATTTGATTGTGACTTGTAATATGTGATTTACAATTTAATTGATGACAGTCATTGTAATTTGTAATTGATAAATGTATTTAAAAAAAGAAATTCTTTATCTCTTTTCAATTCAAGCATTAATTCATTTTCCTTTAAAATGAATATCTTTTTTCACGATAAAATACAGATTTCAGTGTTTTAATTTTAAACGCCTAATTGGTGGCATATGGATTGAATTATCAAAAATTTCAAATGTATGACTTTATTGGTAACATCTTTCATCCTTTTTTTATAATAAAATTGTCAGGGATTTTAGCATCCATTTTAAAAAATTTAAATGCTTTGCAAAAAATTTTACTTACAAAAAATATTAAAAATTAAAAAAAAACATACAAATAAAGATATTAACAATCACACATATAAGACATAAAAATTTACATGATTTAATAATAAATATCTACGTAAATTATGAAATTCTAACTTCTTTATTACTTAATTTACAAAAAAACTCTCATATCATAAAACCTTTCATAAGAGACTTTAAAAAATATCTAATAGTCAAAGCTTCTTAAGGGTTTATACAACACTATCTCTCACACTAAGCTTTCTATTCTTTCTTTTGTTAACGCTTCTTTTATGCTTAGACAATCTAATAACTTAAAAAAAAAAAAGGTTTATATATGCTTCCAAATGTCCATAAAAATTATACTTTTAGTTAGAATAAAAATTCATGCGTATAAGAAATTCAAATCTACTTAAAATACAAATTCGAACTTAGAAAGGGAAATTTGACTGTGCGGCACCATGGACTAGAACCGCGACGTCCAAGTGCTACCCAAGCTGGTACTGCAGCCTCAAAGCATGCACGTTGCCCTTTGTTGGTGTCAATTAAACTGGGTGTAAGCATGTGGTATTTGTGTCCATTATACATATATACATATCCAATACATACATATACGCAGCGAAAAGCTTAAAAGCAAATAATGAACATAGTCTAAAAATATATTAATCACATTAATATATATATATATATTGGATTGAGAATTTTTACCTATGTAACTTTTGAATAAAAGCTATTAAAGTTCGCCTGAGATGTAAATCGTTTACAGTTCTATTAAGTATTAATTAATTAGGTGGGTTTGATTATCTAGAATAGTAACTCAAAATTCAACAAAAACTTAACACTTAAACCCTAGATTTTTATTTGTTTTACCCTTGATTAAAACTTGATCAATAAAACAAATATGGTAATATGTTTAATGGCCAAACTATATTAGAGAAGATGATGAATAGTAAACTCAATATTTGAATTTAAAATAAAAGAAACAATTTCTTTTCTTTTGCCTCCCTCAAATGGCTAGTCATGTAACACCTTAAGTAAATCTTACATCGATAAGGTACGGGAGGGATGCTGAGTTTATAAAAAGTGACTCACACCTTAATTGGCAAGACGTATTTTAGGTGAAGGACGCTTGCGTGAAGCCCAAGAATAAAATCGTATAGGCTTGGGCCCAAAGCAAACAATATCTTGCCAGGTCTAAGTTGGATCATGACATATGGTATCAGAGCCACTCCCGGTGTCCTCTTGGGCGGTGGTGGGGCAAACCTCAGTAAGGACGCTGAGTCCCTAAGGGAGGGTGTATGTAACACCCTAGGCAAATTTCACATCGCCAAGGCACGGGAGAGATGCTGGATTTATAAGAAGTGACCCACACCTTAATTAGTAATACGAGTTTTGGATGAAGGACGTTTGCGTGAAACCCAAGAACAAAACCTTGTAGGCTTGGGCTCAAAGTAGATAATATCTTGTTAAAGCAAATTCTACATCGCCAAGGCACGAGAGAGATGTTGGGTTTATAAGGGGTGACTCACACCTTAATTGGCAAGACGCGTTTTGGGTGAATAACGCTTACATGAAGCCCAAGAACAAAACCGTACGGGCTTAGGCCCAAAGCGGACAATATCTTGTCAGGTCTGAGTTGGGTCATGACAGATGGTATCAGAGTCACTCCTAGTGTCCTCTTAGGCGGTAGTGGGGCAAACCTCAGCGATGATGCTAAGTCTCTAAGGGGGTGTATGTAACACCCTAGGTAAAGCCCACATCGCCAAGGCACGGGAGAGATGCTGAGTTTATAAGGGGCAATTGAAACGACCCAACCTCTCCTATGGTTAGGCATATTCTTAACTCTTATCATAATTAACTTGAGTAAAATTCAAGTGTAGTTAAATTTATTCAATCATAAAATTTTATCGGAAAAAGGAAAACTAAATTATAACCAAAAAGTATTTCTACGAGTGATAAGAAAATTG
The DNA here is from genome assembly GCA_946807835.1 of Ailanthus altissimus. Taxonomy (NCBI): domain Eukaryota; kingdom Viridiplantae; phylum Streptophyta; class Magnoliopsida; order Sapindales; family Simaroubaceae; genus Ailanthus; species Ailanthus altissimus. Next base: position 26,182,392 of record OX327703.1, on the reverse strand, counting down.
AGAACATAAAATTTTCATCCATAAACACAAATACCAAAATATCTCTACTAAATTCTAATAAGAGAAAGAAATTAAAAAATCTTTTGCAGCACTTTGTGACTAACCTTAGAAAATCTAATACGCCCTATCTAAAACGCAACAACCTGAAGAGAAAAATTTTAAAAAAAGAGGGTGAGCATAAAATTTTATGAGTAGACACATATTTATTCAAAATATGTTTCTTATGTTATACTATGTTAAATATAATAATAATATCGTAAAAGAAAAATTTGTTTAGAACATACTAAATTCATATGTAATATTTAACAAAATATTTTTACACCTGAGAAAAAAAAAACTTTTAAATTTTTCATCTTTCTATAAAATAACTTGGCTGAATTTCTGATTTAAATATTATACTAGTAGCTGAAAAAGACACCTAACAAGTACCCAAGAAAAATAGCTGGTCATACACCCGGTGCAACTATTGACACACAGGCAGAGCAAAATGGATAAGTTGGTCATACACGTGGTGGCATTACATTGCACATGCAGAGCAAAAATACTAACTGGTCGTACACGTATGTGCAGAACTATACCCCAAAGGGCTAAACGTTTAAACACACGGCCCAAAACCTTTGTGTGTGCCTGAACGGGTCCTCAAGACCTGTATTTGAATTTGTAACTGAATAAAGAATGGTATGCTAGGTGATTAAAATCTAATAACTAAAATAAGAACTACATAATCACTTTGTAACTAAAATGTATTTACCAATTATTTAGGCTAAATAAAAGAAATAAATCTAAAAAAATTCTAAAGCAACTAATTGTTCAAGTAAAGAATACTAGAAAAATATTTAATAACGAATTCGTATGTAATAACAGCATCTCTTGAAAATATTTTAAAACATATCTCTTAAATTTATATCTAGTATAAATTTTGAATTTAATTAAAAGTAAGAAATTTTTTTAAAAAATCATATTTACTTGCAAGGAAATTAAGTTTAATTTTTAAGAACACATTATAAACTAAAAAAAAACTATCTTTTATATAAATATTTCTTCGATATAATTATGAATCCTAATTTAAATAAAATAATTACCAACATCCCACTAACTTATAAAATTATATAATATGCAAAAATGTTTATTACTGTTTGATACTTTAAAATAATAAGGTTAAAATAATTTGTTTAAAATAATAAAAATTATTTATTAATCAAATTTAATATATACAGCTATTGCTTTATTGCAGTAGAGTAAGATGTAATAATTAAACCGGTATTGCTAATATCAAGTAAATGAAATCAAATACAAAACAAACTTTTTTAGCCAATTAGTAGAAAACTTAAAGCACTGCCGCTCGAGGAAAAGGAATATCCATTAAAAGAAAAATTCAACTACCAAAATGTATAATTCTCTTTTGATCTAATGCCAATAATGACCCTTAAAAGAAAAAAAATATAAAAAAATAGCTCCAAAGAACTAGAAAAGAAACACACATCTATAAGAATTTCAAAAAAAGAAATTTATTTGAAATATAACTAAACTTTCCAAACTAGATATGCATACTCTCATTAACTTTAAAATATATATATATATATATATATATATATATAACAAGTCATGAATTAGTATCATATATAATTATTACTTCTACAACCACTAAAAATCTTGACATGATCTTCCTTCTTTTCTTTATAAAATTTTAATATAATAATAAATGCCTATTAATTAAACATGTAGTAAAATGACAAGACTATAATGGAATTGCGTTGAAACATAAATGGATAAAAAAAAATATTAATTCAACTGAAATGAAAATTATATATCTGTAAATATCAAACTTAATTAATTAATTAATGTACTCAATATTTAATGAATCAATCTTGGTTTCCTCCAAATTCTTTGTTTTACCTAGTATTTTCTTCTCCTCCTATAATGTGAAAAAAAATGAGAACTAACAAACTAAAACTTAATTTTAAATAAAATTATGAATTTATTCCTACCACGAACACTTCTCACTACTTTCAAAAATCATGTTTCCAAGTACTTTTAACTCTCAATTGTCTTATTTTAATATTTATTTAAAATACACATTTTCTTAGTTTTTTTTTCATACATATCTCTTTTTATTAATAGTTATCATTTTTTTTATACAAACGTAAGGGTGACCCACATCTTAATTGGCAAGATGCATTTTAGGTGAATGACGTTTGCATAAAGTCTAAAAACAAAACTGTGCGGGCTTAGGCCCAAAGCGAACAATATCTTGCCAGGTCTGGGTTGGGTTATGACAGATGGTATCAGAGTCACTCCCGTGTCCTCTTGGGCGGTGGTGGGGTAAACTTCGGCGAGGACGTTGAGTCCCTAAGGGGCGTATATGTAACACCCTATGCAAATCCCACATCGCCAAGGCACAGGAGAGATGCTGGGTTTATAAGGGGTGATCCATCCCAGACCTGGCAAGATATTGTCTGCTGTGGGCCCAAGCCCGCACGATTTTGTTCTTGGACTTCACGCAAGCGTCCTTTACCCAAAACGTGTCTCGTCAATTAAGGTGTGGGTCACCCTTTATAAACTCAAAATCTCTCACGTGCCTTGGCGATGTGGGATTTACCTGGAGTGTTATATACACCCCCCTTCCCCTTAAGGACTCAGCGTCCTCGCTGAGGTTTGCCTTACCATCGCCCAAGAGGACACCGACAGTGGCTCTGATACCATCTGTCATGACTCAACCTAGACTTGGCAAAATATTGTCTGCTTTGGGCCCAAGCCCGCACGATTTTGTTCTTGAGCTTCACGCAAGTGTCCTTCATCCAAAACGCATCTCGCCAATTAAGGTGTGGGTCACCTCTTATAAACTCGGCATCTCTCTCGTACTTTAGCGATGTGAAATTTGTCTAAGGTGTTACAGGCCAAGTTAAAGCATCCAAAGCCCAATTTTTTTTGTTTCAATTTCACATGTAAATATCATTAACCTTTAATGAAACTAAATCATAGTTAACTCTTAACTTAGATTTAGTCTAATCTAACTAAAGTTAACTCTTGACTAGTTAAGTTAATAAACTTGTCCAACAAGCATATAATAATTAAATATATAATTAACTTAACATTAGTTAACTATTTAATCAAAGTTAAATTATTAATTATTTAGATTAAATAAATAAATATCTCATATTTATTAATTAAATAATTAATATGTAAAATTACCCTCGAATCTTTTACTTAGTCACTAAGTTAACTCTTGAACGGGTCTCACCTAACCACACACTTGAGTAAACTTAATCAAAAGTTCACTATAAGTTATGTGTCGTTAATTAATTGATCAATAATAATTGTTAACTAATTAATGTACTTACTCTTAAGTAGTGACACGTGCGCATTCTAATAGTTCCTGAAATAATTATTCGATTCTACTAAATTTTATTGAATTGAACCATTCAATCTGGTATGCTGCCCCATTGTACAATAAGTACACTTTATATTGCGAGACTCTCTAAGTTCATGTCTGATTTGTCAAATGGAGCTATTCCATAAGTCCATGATTGATGCTCTACACATACATCACGTATATTACAAATCAGTACGTTAGACAATACAAGTTGAGGTCATAGCACATACATAAAGTCATTCCGTCAATTATATCCTAGATGTACGGGACATATATCAATACCGTCAAATCCTCATAAGCTCATCCAAGAACTTATCTCCAAATTCGTATCTCAATGACCAATATATGCAAACACATTTACTATATTGTTCAACCCTATGAAAAATTCATTTCCCGAGTTTATTGCTTATAGTCATAAGACTTTCTGAGATATAATCTCGAAGCATTGGATATATAAACTCCCTATGTGAGCTAATGGATCTCATATCTACATACACCGGATTTTATGAGCATCGGAATATACCCAATGATATACGCCATGAAAGGTCTCTGACGTCCGTGAAACTTAAGTATGGTAGATCACTCATAAGCCCACTGTGGTGCTCAAGTCAAAGGACTATAAATACTACTTAACTCGATAAGACCTTCTATTGACGACTTACATAAGATGTCTATTGATATCCTCATGGATTTGTTTGGTATTTAGTCCTTACTGAATACTTGTATGCCTATACGAGCTTTAAGCTCTTGGTCAGCTAGGAACAACCATATGTGTCTTATAGATACACACATACACTGACTATATAAATGGAATTCGCCGATAAATCTGCATCGGTGAAAATAAATCAGGAACATAATATTTGAGAACATACTTGCATAATAACATTTCCTAACACCTTATTACAACTCTCGCAACTATGTCATTATTTGAAACAACCCAACCTCTCCTATGGTTAGGCGCGTTCTTAACTCTTATCACAGTTAATTTGAGTAAAATTCAGTGTACCAAAATTTTATTCAATTATAAAATTCCCTCAAAAGAAAGAAAAAACAAAAATATAACTAAAAGTTATTCTACGAGTGATAAAAAAATTGAGCACATGAAATTATCATCCATAAACACAAATATCAAAATATCTCTACTAAGTTCTAATAAGAGAAAGGAATTAAAAAGTCTTTTGCAGCACTTCGTGGCCGACTTTAGGAAATCTAATACGTCTTATCTGAAACGCAACAACTTGGAGAGAAAAAAATTAGAAAAAAATGGTGAGCATAAAACTCTATGAGTAAACACATATTTATTCAAAATATATTTCTTATATTATACTATGTTAACTATAATAATATATCGTAAAAGAAAAACTCGTTTAGAACATACTAAATCTATATGTAGTATTTAACAAAATATTTTTACACGTGAGAAAAACTTTTAAATTTTTTCATCTTTCTGTAAAATAATTTGATTGAATTTCTAATTTAAATATTATACTAGTAGTTGAAAAAGACACCCAACAAGTACCTAAAGAAAATATTTGGTCATACACCCAGTGCAATAATTAATACACAGGCAGAGCAAAAGAGATATGCTGGTCATACACCTAGCAGTATTACATCGCATAGACAGAGCAAAAATACTAACTGGTCGTACATGCATGCGCAGAGCTATGTTCTCAAAGGGCTAAGCGTTCAAACACACGGCTCAAAGCCTATGTGTGTACCTGAAAGAATCCCCAAGACCTGTATCTGAATAGGAAATGATACATACTAGGTGATTAAAATCTAATAACTGAAATAAGAACTAAATAATGACTTTGTAACTAAAATTTATTAACCAATTATTTATGCTAAATAAAAGAAAGAAATCTAAAAAAAAAATTCTAAAGCAACTAATCGTTCAAGTAAAGAATACTAGAAAATCATTTAATAACAAATTCTCGTGTATGTATATAATAACAGTAGCTCTTGAAAATATTTTAAAACATATCTCTTAAATTAATATCTAGTAAAAAATTTGGATTTAATTAAAAGTAAGAAAATTTTTAAAAATCATATTTACTTGCAAGGAATAAATCTTACGCAACTTGGTTTCGCATGAAATTAAGTTTAATTTTTAAGAACACATTATAAACTATAAAAAATCTATTTTTTACGTAAATATTTCTTCTATATAATTAAGAATCTTAATTTAAATAAAATAATTACTAACATCCCACTAAGTTGTAAAAATTTGTAATATGCAAAAATGTTTATCACTGTTTGATATTTAAAATAATAAGGTTAAAATAATTTGTTTAAAATAATAAAAACTATTTATTAATCAAACTTAATATATACAGTTATTGCTTTGTAGCAGTAGAGTAAGATATGATAATTAAACCGGCATGGCTAATATTAAGTAAATGAAATCAAATATAAAATAAATTGTTTTAGCCAATCAGTAAAAAAAACGTGAAGCACTGCCACTCAAAGAAAAGAAATATCCATTAGAAGAAAAAATCAACTACCGAAATATATAATCTCTTTTGATCTAATGCCAATAATGACCCTTAAAAAAAATAGAAAATAATTTCAAGGAACTGGAAAAGAAACATACAACTATAATAATTTCAAAAAAAGAAATTTATTTGAAATATAACTAAACCTTCCAAACCATATATGCATACTCTCATTAACTTTAAAAAAAATATAACAAGTCATGAATTGGTATCATATATAATCATTACTTCTACGGCCACTAAAAATCTTGACGTGATCTTCCTTCTTTTCTTTTCAAAATTTAAATAATAATAAATGCCTATTAATTAAACATGTAGTAAAATGACAAAACTATAATGGAATTGCGTTGAAACATAAACTGATAAACTTTTTTTTAACTCAACTGAAATGAAAATTATATATTTGTAAATATTAAATTTAATTAATTAGTTAATCCACTCACAATTTGATGAATCAATCTTGGTTTTCTCCAAAATTCTTTTTTTCATCTAACGTTTCTTTTCTCTCCTATAATGTGAAAAATAAAATAAATAAAATAAATAAATGAGAACTCTCAAATTAAAAACTAACCTTTAATAAAATTATCGTTATATAAATTTATTCCTACTACGAATTTATTCCTACCACGAGCATCTCTCACTCCCTCTAAAATCACGTCTCAAAATGCTTTAATTTTCAATTGTCTTTATTTAATAACCACTTTAAATATATATTTTCTTAATTTTTCTCCCACACACGTCTCTTTTTATTAATAGTTATTTCTTTTTATGTAAATATAATCTCTCAAAACATTATATACTTTAGAATTTCAAAGTTTATCACATCTCCTTATCCTTAAATAAAGTTTGGATAATTTTCTTATAACTTTTTTTTATTGTCCCGTAAAAACGGGTGTTACATTACTAGTATACTTTTGGTATTTATCTCATTACAGATAAGACTCTAACTTCTTAGATTTTACTAATTCTTATAATCTGCTAACTTTTAACAGTTATATTTCTTAGTGTTACTAACTCTTAACTCTGATATAAACTCCTTTAGAGTTTTAACTTTTAGTAGTTATACACTTTAGATCAGATCTGAACTCCTTTAGATCATATAATGTCTGTAGCATTACAAGTATTGTACCATATAATTAATATAATTAATAATTTAATAAAATATATATTGTATAAATATCAAATATTCATATAAACAGAGATGACACATAAGCATAAACCCTAACACCTATTTCGTGCTCTGAGCCCTTACTCACTTTCAGCTCTCTATTTTGCTCCAAGTCTCACCCATCCAAAGCATTCTCGACCTCATGTTGACTTTTTATTGATATTCAACTCAAAATCAAACTTAAATATGATTTTAAATAACAAATTTTAACAAACTCCCTCCATAATTCAAAATCTCTTTAAAAGCTTCTAGAATCCATCTACGTAAATGCTAAATTACTTACCGTTAACTCTAATTACGTGTTTGCCAAAACTTAACTCCACTAAAGCTCATGATTTTGATCTCCAAAGATTTAAATATATCATCTTGATAACCTTTATATTATGATCCTTAATGTCACTCCTGACTCAATCACAATACCTCGATAGCCGAAACTCATCTTTGCCAACAGCACCTTTGCCATACATTCTTCAACCCTCATCACTCCGGTAAGCTAATTTTCAATGTTGTCTCTTACCCTAAATTCCCTCAACAACCTATGTTGAGCCATTCACATCACTCTCATCTACCACATATAGTTTATTATGCTTCTCACCCTTCACTATTACTATAAACCCTTTCATTATTTTCAGTATTCCTTTTTCTATTTTGAATTAAGATCCAACTTGATCTAGCACACCTAAGAATATCAAGTTCCTCTTACTACTAAGAACATGTCTTGTACCAAATAACTCCCTAACTTTCTCATCATGCATCATTATCCTTATATTACCAATCCCTATGACTTAATAAGTCATATCATTACTCATTAGTAATTTATCACCCCTAATGGATATATAATTGGTAAATAAGAATTTGTCAGGATACATAAGAAAACTACAGCTAAAATCCAATATCTACTTACCAGCATATTTCTCATCAAAAGTTATCAAAGACTCTACAACTCCATAGACATCCTCACAGACTATTGCAGTGTCTCCACCAATCTTTACCCTTTTTGGGGACAATCCTCAATCAAGTGCCTTCTTTTTTGTAATGATAACACTTATTAGATTTTTCATTTAACTGATTATTCTTCTCATCTTTATACCTAACCCTTCTCTTGTAATCAATCATGCTGCACTACTGGACTCTAATCTTTACTCAATTTTTTTGAGTTCAACGAGGCTTTAACATCAGTCGTCATTAAAGTCTCTCTACCGTACATGAGTATATATGCTTATAACTCAAAGGTAGAGAATACAATAAGATAATTGTCTTATTTTCATCTTCTATCTTGATATCAATCATCTCAAAATCTATGATAATTTTATTGAAGGTATCAATATGGTTTTTGATTAAAGTTCCTTCAACTATAAACAACTGATACAATTTCTTCTTGACATACAGATGATTCATCAAAGACTTTATCATATATAATTCATTATGTTTCTTCTAAAGACCAATTTTAGTCTTCTCTCCAGTCATCTCACTCAAAACTTCATTACTCAATGGCAGAACAATGGTATTAAAAGCTCTCTTTCAAATGGTTTCACAATCAGATTCGGATCTAGATGTAGCAGATTTCTTCTCTTTGTTGGTTGTTATTTAAGTCTCTTTAAAGGCTAAATCTAACCCTTGTCTCACTAGTAGAGTCATAACAATCATCTTCCACATATTGAAATCATTCCACCTATTGAACTTCTCAACTGCATATTTGTGAGTAGCCATGGTCGACAATCTATACTCTTGACACTTTGTTGGAGTTTTTAGCGTGCACTCTAAAAACTTAAGCACTTTGCAGAAGTCTTTACTCACAAATAACCAAGAATTAGGAAAGATCACATACACAAAGAGACTAATAATGTCACACACAAAACACAAAAAATTTACGTAATTTAACTACAAATGCCTACATTCATAATAGACCATGGGATCTTAGCTTCTTTATTACATAATTCACAAAAAACTCTCAAACTATGAAGATCATTCATAAGAGATTATAAGGAATACTCAATAGCCGGAGTTTCCTAAAAATTATACAGTACTCTCTTGCATATTAAGCATTCAAGCGTTAACTAAACTCAATATTCTCTCTTTTATTAATACTTCTTTTATGCTTGCAATCTAATATGTTTATAAAGATTTTTATAGACTTTAAAACATCTATATAAGCTCTGTTTCAAGTTGGAAGAAGAGTCTATGCACGTAGGATATTCAAATCCTACTTAAAAGCGCAAATCCAAACTTAAAAAAGAAAATATGGCGCTACAGCGCCATGGACTAAAGTCGTGGCCTCGAACCAACATCGCAACACCACCACACTTGGGCCGCAGCACCCAATGTTGCCTAAGCTGACGTCACGGCCCTAAGGCCTACACATTGCCCCTTTTACACTCTTAACCTCTCCTCACTTCCAACTCTCTATTTTGCTTTAAATCTCGTCCATCTAATACTTTTTCGATCTCGTCTCAGCTCTTCATTAATTTTCAACTCACAATTAAATTTAAACCTTTTTTACGCTCTTAACCCCTTGCTTCCGACTCTCTATTTTGTTCCAAATCTCGTACATTTAATGCCTTTTCAACCTTGTGTCAACTCTTTATTAATATTCAACTCACAATCAAATTTAAACATTATTTTAAATCATCAATTTTAACAAAAATGTATGAATCAACTTACCATTGTCAGATTACCAAGATTTAAAAGTTAAATGCCCTCCTTAAAATTAAAATGTAAATCTAAAACATGATTAAAAAGATTCCCCATAATGAATCACATTCTGTAGCGGTACATGACTCAACTGTTTAATTCATGTAGTGTTGTAAGCTATTTGCAAAAGATTAGTCACAGACATGGGTGACTTCTTGGTAATAGAATATCATCAGCATTTCATTCAGATTTTGCCTGATATGCAACAGCTTTTATTTTTGGTACAATTGAGTAATTGACAGTATTGAAAAGAGGATGCAGTTGAACATTGCCTGTCAAGACCAAATCATCTCATGTGCAACATAAGCAACTCTGGGCTTTCGATAAACTGTTTCCACTCGTTGCAAAATCTTGCGACAGTTGCTCCATCCAAAACTCTATGATCCGCACCTATATTTACCTGAAAACAAAAATACCATCTCAGCAATGGACAAATTAAATCTAGAATCAATAAATATAAACATGGCAATCAGAACACAACAATACACTGTGATATCAGATTTAAGGTTATTCATACCATCAAGCAATAATTATAGCTAAATGGGCTTCTACGGTGGATCAATATCATCAAACTTGATAACCTTTGTGACACTACAATTTCACCCCTCTTGATCAACACACATCAATAAGGATATAATAAATGGAAAAGCGGATTGTAGCTTACAGTCATAGTTGATACAGGGTAGACATTTCCATCGTCTGCAAACTGTGGAACTTTCTGAATTCGGCCCATGGCAATGATTGCAACTTCAGGCAAGTTGAGAAGCGGTGCACCAAACTTTCCACCAATTGCTCCAATATTGCTTAGAGTTATTGTTCCACCAGAAATATCCACTGGACTAAGCTTGTTATCCCTTGCTAATTGTTGTAACCTTGACAGTTCCTTTGTTATCTGAATACAAAGAATATGTTTCAAATGAAGAGCACATGTTGACAACATTCAGTCAAGAGATAATCAAATAATTTTGCTTGAGGCATAAACTAAAAAGAATGAGACTGAGAGTGAGGAAGAAGCTCTAATCCTAATCATAATTAAACCATTGAAATATAAGCAATGCATAAACCAACAGCAAGTTGCAAAATCCAAACATTTAAAAATCCAATCCAAGTCCATGTATAACATTTCAATATCCCTTACTTGGACCAAGCAACATGTCTGTAATGGCGTTTTCAAGCACAGAACGTAAGTTATAAGACAAAGTGTTCAATGATAAGCAGGTGTAAAACTCAGCTATACCCTAATTGCTGACCACAAACAATTGAATTAGACACTGTTGAAAATTTTAATACTTTATATATTAAAAATAAACCATTTTTGGATGCCAAAATTTTTAGCGTAATCACCATTTTATATGTATCACAGCACTTGTTTGGAAATAAAATTATAAAAATTCTGGAGGAAAAATATGGCTTTATCTATATTTTGGTTCAACACCAAGTTTAAGAAAGGTAACCATATTCCTCGTGTTCTCAGGACCCAAAAAGAGGGTAAAAAAATGTGGCAGGAAGATAAACACAAGTAAGAACATAAATATAAGAAACAAACATTAACAACCCTAAACAACAGTGAACTTTCAAACAAAGCTCGTATTCTTTCATTTTCTACAAAATTCTTCCAAATGAAACAAAGAAGCAAAGCAAGATATCAATGTGAGACTACTAATCGTGGAAACGAATTATTTTCCAATAAATAAGTGAAAATAAAAAAGATTATATAGATAAAAGTTATATATAACTAACCTCCAAGATGGAAAGGGACTGGACATTCTTTACATTTGGTACAACCAGACCATATGGAGTAGCCATAGCAACTCCAATATTGTGGGAACCTGTCATAATGAAAAATAATTATGTCCAGAATATGTAATAGGAAAGAAAGAGTACATATTAAAGAAAATTCACAAAAAAAAATTTAAAAACTGGTCTTGGAGTCTACATTCACTCTGTACGCGCTGCATGTAAGTGTCAGAAGAAATCATCCATGTCAATATGCACTCATTTATTTTACCTCAATGCGACTTCAAAAATTATTGGATTCCACAATTGACCTCAATTTTTATTTTTCACTACCATTTGGAAATCATGTCAATTTTTAATTCCAAGTAAACTGAACACAATAATTTGCTTTGCATAAGACACCCAAAGATTCTTGCAGTAATCAGCTACATCTGAATAGATATTATAAAATTAGTTTGCTGCCAGGAAATAGCACAGCTGCACTGATACATAAGATTTTCTTTCATCAGAACTGTCAAATTTGGTAGTTTCAAGCGAATAAAACCATCACATGGATAATTGAAAGATAACATATTGCTACATCAACCACATAGAACAAAATTATAAATCTCGGAGAATAGACACTTCAATGTAAAGATGCACAATCTGTAAACATGGAATGAAAAATGAAATTTAAGAAAAGCAAACATGTCATGAACTCGTGCTCAGTATAAAATGATGACATTAGCAAACATGCCATGAAGCATAAAGAAAGTGATCTTGTAAATAACCATACATGTGCTTAACTGAATATAAAGGGCATGGCAGTAACAATACTTAGCAGAATTAGATCTACTAACCTTTAATGATAACCTCAAGTGACTTTTCATTGAAGCAGCTATTCACGAAGGGATATTTGCTCAAGGCCATTGAAAGTGACTTTATCAATGATGGAAGGAAAGTATGCTTAATGTTTGGATCAGAATTATAGTTTTGAAATGATGCTTTAAGATTTACAAGTGCATCACAATTTATCTCTTCTACATAATGAAAATGTGGAACTTTTGCGACCATGGACATTGTTTTGACCATTGTTCTCTGAAATCCCCTAAAGAAACAAACATAATTAACTCTTTGTTAAACATCATTCCAAAATGGTTAGGATACTAACAAACATATTCTTTATCACTTCCTTAAATTACAAATAGAAAACATTAAGACCATGGATTATATATCTTTTCCATAGACAGGATATTCCAAATTAGATGAACTGCTTTAGAATATCATGACAATTTTGCCACAAAACAATCTATAAGTTAACTGGCCATTTACTAGAATCTAGAAAAATAAGCCTAAAGAAAGGAATCTTGATCACATATCTGTCCAGTATTACCTCAAGGGAACTGTCTTATCATCAGGTTGCCATTTAACTTCAGCAAATGCATGCAAGTCACTCTCATCTTCTTCCAAAAGCTGCTCCCTAGAGCCACTTACAGTGGCAGATGAACCTTCAATGGCTCCTTTCTGAACAGCATAGCTAAGAATATCTTCTTTTAATACTCTCCCATCTTTACCACTTCCATGGATATCATTTAAGTGTATTCCATATTGCTTAGCAAGATGCCGGACAGCAGGTGTTGATAGAACTCCACCTCTCATATCTTTATCCAGTTCAGAACCATGCAAGTTTATGTTCTCCGAACCTGGTGGCTTCACACTTTCCAAAACATCAGAAGTCACTGTTGGAATCAAAGAATCCTCAACAACCATCTTCAGAAGAGTTTCTCCGACCTGCAATTCAATTTTATTGAGACTTCGAAATATAAATCGCATTTTAGATGTAATTTGACAGTGGATAAGATAAGAAATTTCATCCAAGCATATGTTGAGCTTCATTGTCCATTATTAGAAAAGCAGAAACTTTTCCAGAAATTTAAACTGGTAACAATGTGACCATGAATATCAGTTTTGTTCCCTGTACAACTACTATCAGGTTCTGAAAGTTCCTATCTACTTGAGTCCCTGCTGCAACTGAAATTCAGTGAAACCTTTCAGCTACTTGAAATGTCATACATTTTTGCTACTCAATTGTCATTTGTACTAGGTGAGAAAGCAATTCTGCTATTCACTATAATCTTCCTAGTAACTTAATGTGGTTAAAACAGATTTTCAAATGAGTTCATGGACTCAAATGTTTCCTAAATAAAGATTTCCCATCCTAAGGTCACAGGTTCCCTCTTTAACATCCAGATATCTCACCCTGACTAACTAAATTGTTCAAAGTAAATACATAGGGAACATCTTAGCAAATCATTATATAACTTTCTAACATGATCATCACTCACAACTAAAGATTAATTTCTGCACAACCCCACCTAACCCCCAAAAAACAAATTTGAGGAAGCAAGAAGACCCACCTTTACGATCTCTCCAGGACTATGGAGAATCTGGGCAACTTTTCCTTTATAACGACTTGTTATTTCAATAGTTGCTTTGTCACTCTGAACTTCACATAGTGGCTGAAACTCTTCAACTTTATCCCCCTACCAGTTTTGTCATATGAACATTTATATGGAACTCCAAACACAAAATGAATGTTAGACATATAAGTTGTACAAAAAAACAATGATACACAAATCTCTACTCACCTCTTGTACAAACCATTTGAGAAGTTCACACTCAGCAATCCCTTCACCAGTTTGCGCTAAAGGTACATCAACCATTGCACTTGCCAGAGAATCAGCCAAAGCATGAGTTGAATAGTAACATCTACTAACCATATAGGGCATCCACAACTACAACATATATAAAAAAGGATAACAATAATAATATACAAGAAAACATCAATTCACTGATGTAACAATGTCGTCTCCTAATGAAGTTCTACACTATTTTGCCATAAAACCACCTTGCCACGCCAACATGCTTAATAAAAAAAGGCTAATCAGCATACTCCCAAACCCGTAGAATGAAACTGGCAATAGATAATCAGTTGAACAATATATAACAGAATAACTCGTTTCAGTGGTTCCTCAATCAACCATAGGACAGTAGTATGTCAAAATTGAAACACAATGTTAACAACTAGTTAGGGCTCTCAGTTTCTGGAATTACTTCACCATATTTAACAAAAAAGACAGCCTACTAATAATGGTTACTTTAACCACAGTGGTCCAACGTTGTTCATAATTTCATCTACCAAACACCAAAGAGTCCTATCAAGACGGATTCCAAAAGAGTGAATGAACAAATAATCCTTTAATTGCTGCGTGTATGAAGATGCAGTTTCGTGTGCACTATTGTATATTGATTCAAGAGCCCAAAGCTAATGACCAATGATCAAATCATTCAACTTTACTAAATGTATTGTATAACCTAATGTGTTAAAATTCTCTCTTTCTCTTACATCATTTACAGTTTATGAGAATCCTATCAATCCTTCTGTGTTAAACAATTATAACATTTCTGATCATAGAGCCAAAATTTTAATTCAACCTTAGGATACAATTCAAATTTCATTCACAACACTAATAAATTGGCGACGAATTGGTAATTTTATATCAACTAACAATCTAACTACAGAGTAGAAAAACAGAATTAGTGAAAAGCATCAAAAAGTAAAGCATTAACGTATTGAGAGGCGCGAAAAGATAATCAAACTAACTCAGCTCAATTGAATTAAGTTACCGAAACTCACGTAGTAATTTACATTAACAGAAGAAAAGGACGACGCAGCGTGGCTGGAGAAAACCCGTAGAGGTGAAGACTCTTGCACCGGCGACGGAGACCGAGCTGTGTACGGACAAAGCAATCTCCTGGCGAAGCTCCAGCTCGCAGTCGCAGGCCTCTTCTGCCAAATCCTTGCACCGATCATCATCATCATTGCGCGGAGAACGAAACGGTGAATGTTATTGCCGTTTTTGGATTTTGTTTCAAGAAGAGAAAAATGAAAGAGCTGCTTTGGAGACTATTAGCATTTAAATTCAATCTTCTTTACAAATGAATTTTTCCTTTTTTTTTCCTGATACAAGTAATATGTATCAAATTTTTATTCTAATAGTTCCAACTATAAACAATGTTATATTTTTTAAATAATATTTCAAATTTTTATTTTAAATAAATATTAAATAATATAATTTTTAAAATTATTAAATTATTTTATAATTTAATAATTATTTAATATATTATTTAAAATAAATAAATTTAAAATACTAATTAAAAAATATAGTATTATTCTTACTAATTTTTGTGAAATTGGCTGCTCATGAGCTGGCGGGATTGAGCGTGTACTAAAAACTCATCCTACTTCCTTTTACAAGTTATCAAAGAAATGATCACTTCACTTTCTTCGAAAAAGACAACATTGTAAAAAAAAAAAAATTGATGACGTGGAGAGGAATTGGCAAAAGATTTTCTTAATCCATCTCATTGAGTTCCGTGATCCATGTTCCATGTTAACAGTCATTGCAGATGCATTAAACGGCCCACAGCGAGAAATAAATGGCCCATGATTGTGGATTGTCATTTAAAACAACGGGCCGGCTGCTAATAGCAGCCCAGACATAATTATTAATATTCTTGTATAAATCAAAAGATTTCTTTTATTTAGGTGGATCGATGCACCACATCATTCGCACGCAAATTTATTAAAAAATAAAATTTATATATTAAGTTATTATCACATTATTTATTTTATTAATTTTATTTATCTTTTCAACTTCGTTAGTATGAGTTTGCATAATTAGTTTATGCATATAGTGTTATTATTTAGAAAATTCTTTTACAATTGCATTTATTTTAAAATAGTTCAATCATATTAAAAAGAGTTAAGAACATTTTTATCCCATATATAAATTTATATATTAAGTTATTATCACATTATTTATTTTATTTATCTTTTCAACTTTGTTAGTTTGAGTTTGCATAATTAGTTTATGCATATAGTGTTATTATTTAGAAAATTCTTTTACAATTGCATTTATTTTAAAATAGTTTAATTATATTAAAAAGAGATAAGAACATTTTTGTTCCATAAGTTTAACTTAATTTTTTATTTTATCCTACAAATTTTAAAAAATTTAATTTTATTATATTCCGTTAATTTTAATATTGGAGAGGTAAAATAATCACTCAACACAATTTTATTCACGTATCAACCACTGATTTATCATTTAAATAATAAAATAAAATAAATAAATAAAAAAATAGTAGCCACCGTTATCGTCAGTAACCGACCGATGACCAATTGTAATTCGACTCAAAATTAATATTATTATACTCAAAATTTTGTGTTTTACGTAATGGTATGATTTTTTTTATCAACGGAGTACCGTAAAATGTGTCAAAAGTAAAAAAAAAATTGTAAGAGGTGGCGACCACCACCGTTCACCGTCGAATGGGATGACGGTGGCGTGCACCACCCCTACCTTTGGACAAATCGATCCCCAATCTGTCTAATAGTGGGGGCGGTGCATGCCACCGCCTCACTGTTCGACGGTGAATGGTGGTGGCCATGGCCTACCACCACGGGCTGGCGGTCGCGCGTCAAACGGTGGGGTGGTAGTAAGCACCGCCCTACTGTTGGACAGATCGACCCTCGATTTGTCCAATGGTGGGGGCGGTGCATGCCATCGCCCCGCCATTCGATGTGCGACCGGCGGTGGCCGTCACCTTCTCCTATTTTCGATCTATTTTTTGGCCATCTTCTTGTTTTATTTTTATAAAAATGATTTCACCATTGTGTAGATATAAAAATTAAAATCTAATAACATAAATTTTGCCTATTTTCATTACCAGAATTCGATAATTAGTGGTGGTTGGCGACAGTAGTCGCTAGTTTTGATAGTTCACTTTTATTTATTTAAATTATTTTTTAATTATAAAATAAAATTTTAATAAATATTAAATTTTAAAGCTATTAAAACATGTCACATGTTGTTTTATTTTTAATAGCCAATTAATAACTGACACGTGTACATTGTATAATATATTCACATCATCATTTTTAATTAATATAATAACTGAAGATAAATTTGTCAATGTACAATTAAAAGAGATTTTTAATTAAATTTAACGGAATCTCACTAACGAATTATGACAAAATTAAATTTTTTAAAATTTGTAGAATAAAATTAAGAATTAGGTCAAACTCATAGAACAAAAATATCCTTATCCCTATTAAAAATGTTAAAACATGTTAATGAAAGTATAAAATGATTTAAGAATGACACTTCACAAGGAGGGTGAATTGGATATTTAAAAAATAATGCGCTTAATAATAATATAAATAAATTAAAATATAAGTAAATGTAGTAAATAAAAAGTGAGAAAAGAGAAAGTTAACACCGGATGTTTACATGATTCAGCCCTTATCCCGGCTTATGTCCACGCCTTGAAGTTAACCGCACTTAAGGATTTCACTAGTTCAGTTTATCTTTCAAGACTATTTGATTAACTTTTTAAGTATTAATCAAACCTTTACAAATTGGCTTTTTTAGGTACCAATCACACTTTGATTAATTTTTCAAGTACTAATCAAGTCCTCACAGTATGTTGGTTTACCGGGTACCAATTAGACCCTTACAAATATTAACTTTGGGTTCAATTAAAAATTTATAATTTAAACTCTCTTAAAGAATAGATAGAACAATTTTAATACAAATATAAGTATTTCTTTTTTTCTCAAATAATATGAAGATTATACAATACTTTTCTTATTGTTATTGAGCTTGAATGGAGTTTGTAATTATAGAGATAAAGAAATTAGTCATTTTTCATTATTGCTATAATTCTACTACAGTGCCTCAACTGTTACAATCTTTAACACAATAATTAACCGTTACACAATAATTTAACCGTTATAAAACAGTATTGTTATTATAGGATTATAGTACAATATGTGCTACAGTACTAAAATTTTAAACTTTTGTATTTTAATTTATTTTTTTATAGTTTTCAAAACTTTAATCTATAAATATTTATTTTTTTATTATTTAAAATTATCAAAATTTTCTAAATCGTCTAACCCCACAATTAAAAATTTTAAAGTGCACCGTAAGTTATTTATTATTGAACGGCAACTGCAATTGCTCTTATTTCTTCTTATATTTTTAACCCAACAGTTAAAAATTTTAAAGTGCACTGTAAGTTATTTATTATTGAACGGCAACTGCAATTGCTCTTATTTCTTATTTATTGATTATTGATGACAAACTTTTACTGTATTTATGACAAAACAACTTTACATATAAAATATTTCTTTCTAAAATTTGACCTTAACTTTAGAATGAAGTATCTCTACTTTTATTCTGCACCATAATTTATTATATACCATTGGATTTTTTTCTTTCATTAATATAATATTTTGGCTTCATTAACTTTTTTAATATATATATATATATAAAATCATATAAATTTAATATCTACATATATAACCACAATTTGCTATGCCTAGATTTGACCTTAAATTATGCTTAAAAGTTTGATTCGATAATTAAAGTGATCCACTTTAATCATCGAAGATAATGAAGTTGATTTTTAATTTAGTGCTCCTTTTAATAAAATCACGATCAGGTTTGATACGAGAAATCTTCCTTTCTTTTCAACCCAATACTACTGAATAGTTAGTAAATTTAGAATTAATACGGAAAGCTATAAGCCAATTGGTCAACGCAATTTTATTATGCATTGCTTTGTTTTAAGGGAAAAGACCCTAAATAGCCCTTTTTTTAGGCTGAAAAAAAATTTAGCCTCTTTATTTCCTTTTAAGCTTTCATAGCCCATAACTTTAGAAATGGACAACAATACCCTTAAAATCTATTTTGCCCTAAATTCTCAAGTTAGCTAATTTCTCTAAACACTTGCAAGACAATCCGCGGCAATTTCTCCCATATCACTTGAAGTAATTTTTGTCCTCAAATCGCCTCTCAATGTATATCGCGGCATCGGGTATTTTCTAATTAGGTATTTTTGATCTTTTGAGCGGCATGGGTATAATATATCACGCCGGTGGGTATATATCGCGGCAAAGTAATATAAATCAATCGCCTCGCCGCAATAGAGCGTTGGGGGTGATGGATTGTCCCAACGCGATTTGAAGCAATCGCGTCGATGTGATGAATTTTTTAACAGCGTTGGTGACTTTTTTTGTAACGCACCAACTTGATTTTTTTAATTTTATTTATTGTATGTCTAAATTAAATTATTAAGTGATTATTTTTTTATTGTATATTTAAATTGTATGTGTAATTTATTTTTGTTATATTTAATTTGTATGTGTATTGTTATATGTGTAATATATTATTAAGTGGTTATTCTTAATTATGCCCTATTTTCATATATGTTTAAATTGTAAGTTTAATTTATTTGATTAATTTGTATCTCTTTAATTAATATCATGTTGTGCTTGAATTATAAAATTAATTAATTAATTTTTTTTTCACAATGACCTTTTAAATTTTGAAAAATTAAAAGTTTCAATCACAACCTACTCGCAGATATTGACAATTGATATGATAATAAAAAAAAAGTTGATGGCTTGTCAAGCTAAAATTCTCGTAACAGTAATATTATATTGATCTAAATTAACTCCAATTTTATTACATATAAATTTGTAAAATTATTGATAAACCACATTGATAGGAACTTTAATATTCAAAAGTGGATCAGCATTCATGCCACTTGCATGAAAAAAATAATTAGACTAGGGTTAAAAGAATATTAAATTACGGAATAAAAAAATTAAGTCTCTAAATAAGAAATAATCGCATGGGGCGATTGAAATTATTGCGTTGTGTGCAATAATAACAATCATGTGGCGCGATTAAAATTATTGCATAGTGCGATTGTTTCAATCACGTTGTGCGATGGTATTCATCACACGATGCGATGATAATGGTCTCAATGTGAGATGATTTTTATCATGCCCAGTTCTTTGGGTGCGATCAGATTGCTTCGTCGGTTGCATTTACTCGCTTAATCGCTCAATTTATTTTTCTATTTTTTCTTGATTAAACTAAATATTTTAATATATGTAAAATAAATTTAAATAATATATATATATATATCTCACCTTCTTGAATGATTTATGTCAATTAGTTTTCGTGTTTTGTTTTTTAAATAATATTTTACAGTTCATTGTGTGAATATCAAAGAATAGTAGTGAAGAAAGCAGTTGTCAAAAACAAAACATTATAATGAACGAATTGGGAAGATGAACTTATATTTAATGGACGGGTATTGCTGTCCATTTTTTAAGTTATGGGCTATAAAAGCTTAAAAGAAATAGAGGGGCTAAATTTTTTTTCAGCTAAAAAAAAGGCTATTCAGGTTCATTTCCCTTGTTTTAATAGATGAAACATAATCCAGAGATGATGGCATGCTCAATCACTATTGAAATTTAAAAATAAACAAAAAAAATTTTTTTTAAAAAACATATATTATATATTATATTTGCCTAAATTATTGGGAGGTTATATGTTCCTGTTGGATTTGGAACTGAAATGACTAACCATTAATCGAGTTTGAATTATTCCCTTGCTATAAAAAAGATCCAAAGGGAATAGACCAAATGGGAATGAGTATGTCTCTTCTCATTGTGGCCAATCTGGCTGTCTTCATTTGGATTACTTGAGCTCAATTATGGTAATAATGCAATTAGTGAAAACTTAAACCAAAATAATAAAAAAAACGACATGATCCAGAGAGCTCTAATAGATTGTGGGTGTGAGTTAATGACCTTTAATTTTTGGAACAAACATTTTTCTCATCAGAAGAAAGCAATAATCTTCTAATGACTCAATCATAGTGAAGACATTTGGACCCATTAAAATCGATTTCACGCCAATTAATTATGGAATTAGAAAATGATCTCCAATGATGAGATTGTTCCATCTCTTTACCCCCAATATAAAACCTATAGATATTACAGTAATATTGAATATGTTATGATTCCATAGAGGATCAAACTTTGTGAAAGCATTGGTGCTATTTATTAAGCACCCATGCAACATAATCTATGCTCAATCCCCAAAGTATATGGTCAAAAGTTCAATGCCACACACACTAATTATTTGCAATAACGTGCACAATATCTAGTTGATGGCAATGGAGATTCTCTCCACTATGATTTGCAAATTGTACAGGGATATATATCCTAAATCATAGTGTATAAAATAAGGGAAAGCATGTTGACTAAGAAGAAGAAAAGGAAATTAGTCCTGTATCTAGTCAGAAATGTCAAACTCATGACCCCCCCACCGAGGATTATTACCCTAAGATGCACTAAATCTCTTTATGCAGCTTAAATTTTGACTTGCATGCATTTAGGGCAGATCAATTTCCATTGTTCTTTAAACAGCTTTTAATATTATTTTTTTAGTTTATTCTTTCATATATATATATATATATTCATATCTTGCTTTTCAGTAATCAAAAAGAGGCCATGCAATGCAAGCAACCAATATGCATATTAAAAAAAAAAAAAAGTGGGACATGCAAGAAGGGCATATTATCATCAAATGTCAACATTGGCATGGTGCAAGTTGGGAGAGTACTTGGCTATTTGCTTAAGCAACAATACTGAGATGCTGAGATAATGAGATCTGTTACATGATTGGTTATAAGTGATATCTCTTTTGCCTATGAAACCATCAAGAAAATTCAACTTTCAAGTGCTGATTTGATGGGAAAATATCAGTACTCTTTGTCACACATTGCGGGGAAAATGAGAAAGCTGTTCGTTTGTTCGAGATCTTGCATACAAATTACAATGCCTGATGACACTTTGGGGCCAAAGACATGTACAGCAATAGTAAGTCATCAGTAATTAACATATTAAAATTAACCTCAACCTCCAAAACCCATCAGAGATTTACTGTTAAGATGCTTAATTTATTATATATACGTACGCCAATATTGTTTTAGTTTTTCTCCCTAATTATTAACAGCCTCTTTGATGATGTTTGTTGAAATGGTGTTATTGGGTTTATAGGAAGGTATAAAATCCCATCTTAGACACGACAGATAAAGTGATTTGAAATGCAATTGTGTCCACGATAAGAGATTATCGAAAGTGGGTGTAATAATTGCTGATAAAGATTAATTGATTCCTTTAGTCATTTGGTATAACTAAATGCACATGCATGGTTTCATATGAGTGTGACAAAGAATATAATTTTCATACTTAGTCTTGATTTTTTATTTCATTTAATTGGCATAGATACTCATGCATTTAGAGACAGAGAGAGAGAGAGACTTGAACAGATCAAAATGGAGAAACAATAGGATGCTTTAATTTTCAATACAAGAAAGGTAGTGGTAAAGCTTTGACAAAGATCATAAACATTTAATTAATTGTCTAAAAATTGAATCTAAGACTCTAGCTAGAAGTATTAAAGTCTTAAAGGGACTGCATATTTTTTTAAATGAGCAACCATAGAGAAATAATAACAGCTTCCGTTCTGCTTTCTTACCCAAATCCATTAGTGCCTTAATTAGCTGTTTTCACTAAGAATTACAAATTCAATGACTAATTAGAACAAGGGATCTCCTATAAATGACGAGTAAAAAATCTTTTTAGTAACCTAGATATCCACACATTTTAAAATACGAACATCTAATTTTTTAATAATAACGTTGACATTTCAAATTGTGAACATTTGCACTGGAGAGCAATTGCAATACATATTAATTTTTTATGCAAAAATAAAAATAAGGCAGTGTGTGTAGTACAAAGTAAAAGAGAGAGAAGGGATTGTTATTCTTGGATCAAATTAAGCTAACAAAGAAAATATTTAAAAAATGATATAGAGGGGAAGCTGGATGTAGTAGCTTTAATAGACAAGGTGCGTGCTACAATGGAAAACGTGGAAGGTTTTAGGTCCAATTGTTTTGGATGCATCGAAAGATACTTGGAATAAACATGTGAAAAAAAGAAAAATAAGAAAAACTCTTGCTTCCAACACAAACTAAAATTTAACTCTGTTTGTGATGTGGACATAGAACCATAATCCTCTGATTTGTTCATTTCATTTTCATATATATATATATATATATATGTATATATATAGCTTGGCCCTAGTGACAATGAACATTGAAAAGGTGACCCGATACCAACAATTAATGGAAGGGTGTTAATTATCAAGATCCCACGAGAATTAATCTTAATAAACTCTAATATCTTTCTAATACTCTCTTCCTTGCTATTTGTGGTTGCAAAAACACTGCCGAGTGTAAGCAAAATCTATAATCATAAGAGTAATGTTAGACAATTTAAATTATATCTCAAATTGTATTTTAAAAATAATGTATCAAATAATTATTATGTGATAAAATTGTATAAATTTTAAAATTACTTATATCATTTTATCACTTAATAATTGTTTGACACATCATTTTTTACAAGACAATTTAAAATGCCTAGCATTAATCTAATCATAAACTCTTCCTTATTTTTGGTTATACTCTTTTTTTTATTAAATAGAAATTATATGTATTAATTAAACAATCATTAAAACTGTTCGTAGACATAACATGCATTTAAAGGAATAAAACATCATACTTTCAAAAATAAGGAAGACTTTCTCATGCATTTGTGTGTATGTGTTGTCATTGAAATATGATCAACCTTAATTAATTAAAACCTAAATCGACAAAACCCAACAATAATATCTAATACTGTACTCTAACATACAAGATGTGTTTTAGCTATTAAATATGTCACTATATTGAAATACCACTAATTACATCATCAACTAGATAATTAATTAATAATTTAAAACAATATATATGTACTTAAACTCTATGATGAGGACATGCAGAATCAACACTTGTGAACATGATAAATACACCAAAAAGGATGGCAAAGCCATTAATTGCTTGTGTCAATTCGTTAGAAGAAACTCTTCATGAGTTAATACAATAGTAAAGGATATATAGTCACCATTTTCCTCACGTGAAGATAGATTGTTTCGGGTAATATAACACTCGAGCATTGATACCATTTTCCTCACGTGAAGATAGATTGTTTCGGGTAATATAACACTCGAGCATTGATATTTTCCAAAAAGAAAGTGGATATGTTCTAATTTTTTTGGGCAAAATGACAAAATATGACTAGAACAGTAGGGGGTTGGCAGCCCTCTTTCAGTATTATCACAATTCACACGGTTAAATTACGGTTTATCTGCATATTTTGTTACATGCCAATTAATTGCACATCACTTTTCACAAAAAAATAAAAAAATAAAAAAATAATATATATATATATACACACACACACGCATCACATATATTTAGGAGCTTTTTATATCTGGATAAGCAAAGACACGTAAAAATCTCAAACCCCACCTCCTTTCACCCTTATAAAAATCTTCTCTGACATTTCATTGTATAACTTTTGCTCTCTCTTTCTCTTTACTCCTGAGTGTGAGTTTCGCCACCATCAAACTCCATATACAATTTCCCATACATAGCTCTAAAACTCAAGGAAACAAGAAGCAAAGGGAAATAATGATGGCCGCAGCAGAAAAATCTCAAAAGCATCCCACAATGCCAGAGGTAGATAATCTCAAACACACTCGTATTATAAGCACTTTCTTTCTTCTGTATTTCCCCTTCATTTATCTTACTATTTCTTTTCCCTAGGTGGTGGAGGAGCTAAAGAAAATAACAGACATAGGTTTCCCAATAGGGGCCATGAGCTTGGTGAATTATCTCAAAAACATGATTTTAGTTGTTTGCATGGGAAGACTTGGGAGCCTTGAGCTTGCAGGCGGTGCTTTAGCCATCGGCTTCACCAACATCACCGGCTACTCGGTCTTATCTGGGCTGGCCATGGGGATGGAACCGCTTTGCGGGCAGGGCTTTGGTTCAAGAAATCTATCATTAGTATCACTCACTTTACGAAGAACAATTCTTATGTTACTTCTTGCTTCGCTACTTATCGGCTTGTTATGGTTTAAACTTGAACCTCTCATGCTTAGTCTCCATCAAAACCCTGATATAACAAGAGTTGCTAGCCTTTATTGTCGCTATGCAATCCCTGACCTTGTCGCTAATAGCCTTCTTCATCCTTTACGTATCTATTTGCGTAGTAAAGGCACTACATGGCCATTGATGTGGTGCACCTTAATCTCAATTACTTTTCACATACCCATCACCATTCTTTTAACTTTCACTCTTTCTCTTGGAGTCCCCGGAATTGCTATTTCCAACTTCATCTCCAATTTTAACACCCTCTTCTTGCTTCTATGCTACATGTTTTGTACTCGTGCCCGCGAGGAACCATTATCGACACCATTAACATCTAAAACACTGCAGCCACTTTCTTTAACAACTTCAGGAGAGGAATGGAGAATTCTACTTCAACTCGCCATACCAAGTTGTATAGGTGTTTGTTTAGAGTGGTGGTGGTACGAATTCATGACAATTTTATCTGGGTATTTATTGAACCCTCGAGTGGCTCTAGCAACATCAGCACTAGTTATACAAACAACATCTCTAATGTACACATTGCCGATGTCTCTTAGCGCAGCCGTATCAACCCGAGTAGGAAACGAGCTCGGGGCCGGCCGGCCGGACAAAGCGCGTTTGGCCACGGTGGTGGCCATAGGATTAG
The DNA here is from genome assembly GCA_946807835.1 of Ailanthus altissimus. NCBI lineage: Eukaryota > Viridiplantae > Streptophyta > Magnoliopsida > Sapindales > Simaroubaceae > Ailanthus > Ailanthus altissimus. The sequence continues at coordinate 26,156,332 of OX327703.1, read as the reverse complement.
CTCTATTAGGCTCAGTATTTGGGTTGTTAGGGACAACTCTTGGGAGAGAAGCATGGGGAAGAGTTTTTACAAAAGATGTTGAAGTACTAGAGCTTACAAAGACTGTTTTACCCATTATAGGATTATGTGAGCTAGCAAATTGTCCACAAACCACAAGTTGTGGGATTCTTAGAGGAAGCGCCAGGCCAGGTATTGGGGCAACTATCAACTTTTACTCATTTTATCTGGTGGGTGCGCCATTGGCAATAGTTTTAGCCTTTGTTTGGAAACTTGGCTTTGTGGGTCTTTGCTATGGGCTTCTTGGTGCTCAAATCGCATGTGTAGTGTCAATTTTGACTGTAGTTTTCAAGACTGATTGGGAAAGAGAGTCATTAAAAGCCGGAAACTTGATGGGCAAAAGTGATCATATTTTTGCATTGGCACATGCAGACCACACAGTCAAATGTGAAGAAGGACTTGTTGGCTTTCTTAAAGAAGTTGATATTGAAAAGTGAAAATAGAGACTTCCATTGTGAGGAGCGCAAAGATATACTACAAGATACGGCATTAACAGGACAAATTCAAACGACTCTTTTTTTTTTTATCTTTCATTATAATTATTATTTTCCAACTCATTTAATGCCGTGTTGGTTTTGTCTTTTCTTATATATATTGTCCCTTTGCTATTCTCTACACACAACTTGTCACCTTCGTCGATTCAACGTTAGATAGTGAAATACACATACTTTTCCCTTTTTTCCCAAAACGTTGCATCGTGAGGTCATTTGTGTATCATTAATGTAAACATATTGTTGTAATAGCACGATCGAATTTATTAGCTTATTGGTACATTAATGTACACTTCTTCCACATGTAGTCATATGTATATGTCATACGATTTTAGCTCATAACAATTAAAAAAAAAAAAGTCTATTTGATCGAATCCACTTGACACTTTACTTGTGAAATTGCTCAACACTAACATTTTTCACATGTTTTTGATACACATGTAGATGCATATGTGTGGGAAGGTTTAAACATGTGCCCAGCACATGCAGTCAGGCACACACGTGGAATTTCCATTTTTATCAAGAATAGCTTGAACCTTATTCTCCAATGCTTCGAAAATGGAAATTGAAGAAACATTATCTCATGCCATGATTCGGCCCCCCACATTATGGCGTATAAAGCAGACCTGAGCTTCGCGTACGTAAATTAGGCAAATGAAATAACTATTGATATTGTGGCTTTCAATTTCCCTGTACCTAACTTATGGCAGCTCAGACGTTTGAAAGGCTGCGTTTCTTCGTTTCTGTTGGTCTTGTAACAACTTACTATAAGATCATTAGCATTGTAAGCGGTGTGTCTCTATCGAGGAAAAACCCTAATCAATGCCTCTTCTCTTTTTCGCATAATTTGAATATCATTGTATCATATGATCTCGACTCGAGGTCCAAAATTTATACTTCTGTTCATGATTCAACAATGCATACGAAGTTGGTCCATACACTCATCATTGTTCAAACTTCAGTGAGAAATTCAATTGTCGAAATTAAACAGCGATATCTGACCAACTCCCTTACCTTACCCCACCTCCCATTTTCTCTTTTGTTTTCTACTCCTAGTCCCTAGAGTATCATCATGTGTACTCTTTTGTATTATGCTATTGACACGGACGATGGATCATGCGAATTACTTGGTCCAATCTAATTAAATTTCTCTGACAAATGATCACGATAATGAAATTGTGCTATCAAGTCCTATGGGGCCTGTATACAACTAAGACAAAGGACATCATTCATTAGACTCATAAAATATGACTGAAATTACTTCGATTACAGATAAATTACAAGGACGATAGGACTTGCAATTTTTCTGTTTAGCAGTTCTGTAATCTAAACACATTAGTTAGAGAGGACCTTTATAAGGAGTCATTTTTTAGTACAAACATTCGTACATTTAAAAAAAAAAAAAGTCACTTAGAAATATTTGGTTTTCATTAGATGTGGTTGTATCTTATACAAATGATACAACTTTCAATACATCTATATATGGTTTTCATTAGATGTGATCACATTTAACAGTAAATTCAATCCTAATCATTACTCAAACATTTCCGAGAGAACTTACAGCAGCTTTTTGTTTTTCATAACTTCTATTCTTTTATAGATCATAAATTAAATATTTCCACTGAAATGTTATGTTCTCAAGTCGGCTGCAACAGAAACAAAGAAAGGAAACAACGCGGAAAGAAAAAAAACAGATTAAATTAGATCCATATGAACAGGATTGCAGATCACAAGTTACTGTCAAAAACAACCAGAAGCAAGCTCACGTTTCAGAACTTGCCAAACTACCATGTCCACGCTCGAGTCTAGCTAAGAATTGAACCATATAAACTTGTCACATCATAGAGATAACGTGATAGTGTTTCCCTTATGGTAACAAATGGACCACCATATTCGCTAATCAAAATTTTATGATTGCATGTTCATGACGTAGTGTGCATGACTTTCGAAAGTGATAGTTTATACTTCAAAGTATTATATATAACGCTGCAAAGCAAAGAGATGGCACAAGTTTACTTATTAGTAAAACGTACTCTTTAGCAATCGAATTTTTTCAAATTATAAGAGTCACCGAATCAGTAAAGGAGATTGTTAGGGTTTTTATGTGCTCTAACACTATTTTGTTGGTAGTTAGTGGATTAAATTAAATTTATTTAAAAAAGACTTAAATTACCTTATTTGAGTGAAATTAATAGTAATTTACATTATTAAAGGTAGAGTTCAAGTTGTATAAGAATTATGAATATAAATTTAATAAAGAATTAGATATCACTAATATATATAAAGAGACTAGAGGCTCCATAAAAAAAAATTATGAAAGAGAAACTATATGAGGAATCGCATAGAAAATATTTAGAGTATTCTTATATTTTATGTTACGAGATTATAGTAAATTATTTTTTTCATCCGTGATAGTCCAAATTAGGGTAAACTATGTTAAATTTATTGTATTCTTTGTGTAATTTATTATTCTTCATATTTGGTGTACTTCTACTATATTTTCTTAACAAGTTATAAGAGTTAAAATACTAACAAGTGATATCAAAGTCAAGTCAAAGATATCAAAGTTAATATTAGAGCCAAGTCGAAACCAAGAGCCAAAGATGAGCAAAGTTGAAGATTCTGATTATATCAAAGCCAACATATATCTTAAGGGTGGAGAAAGCAAAGACAAATTTTCAAGAAATAAAATCAAGTTTTAAGTATATCTTCATCAAGAAAAAAGAGACAAAGAGTAAAGTTTAATATCGGTAGGAGTAGTGTCCATGTAGGAGTAAAAAAAAAACTCTTGATTTTGGTTAGTAGAGCACCCAAAAAGTATTTGGAAGTTGTCCCGATAATTAAAAATCTCAATTGAGCTACAAAAAATCAATAAATCTAGCAAGTTGCTAGGTTAAAGAAAAAAAAAAGAGTAAAGACAATGAGTGCATGTGAAAAAAAAAAGTTTGCCTACAGAAGTAATTGGTAGATTGATTCTCAAGAAAAGTCTTAAGTGAGTATGATACATAATTTTTACAATATGAAAAATTATAGTTTAACTTAAGGGAGGCCAAAAAAAAAAATTAAATCAGACATGGTCTATTGAAGATATATAAAGGTTTGGTTTAAGAGAGGTAATATTGAATTAAACCAAACTTATTTAGGAAATGCTTAAATTACTTTTTTATTTAAATAGGATTAGAAGATTCTTTAATTTGTAGCTTTCTTGTACGATTTACCTTATTAAAGGTAGAGTTCAAGTAGTATAAGGATTATGAATATAAGTTCAACAAAGAATTAGATATCACACAATATATAAAAAGGATAGATGATAAATGAAAAAATTATGAGAGAGAAATTATATGAAGAGTCACTAAAAAATAATTAAAGTACTCTTGTATTTTATATTATGATATTATAATAAATTATTCTTTCATCTGTGGATGTTGCCCAAATTAGGATGAACTACATTAAACTTTTTATATTCTTTGTGTGATATAATATTCTTCATGTTTGATGTACTTCTACCATATTTTCTAAATAAGTTATAAGAGCTAAATATTAACAATAGTTTAACACCCTAAATGCGTGTGAAAGATTTTGTTCACAAGTAAAATAAGAATAAAAAAGATCGCACAAAATAAAATAAAGACAACAATCATACACAAGGTAAAAGAAATTTACATAACTCGATAACAAATGCTTATGTTTATGATGGATCATGAGATCCCAACTTCTTTATTATTCAATTCACAAAGAACTCTCACAAGATATTATAAGGAATACTCAATAGCTATAGTTCCCTAAATGGTCTATCAGCACTCTCTTATACATTCAGTACTCAAGCACTCTTTATATGGCACTCTCTCGTGCACTTAATGCTCAAACCTTCTTTGAGCTTTTTATTCTCTATCTCGTTAATGCAAGATTATCTAATGAGTTTACAATGGTTTATATAGGTTCTAAATTTTTTTTTAAAGTCCTATTTTTTGTTGGAATAGAAATCTACGTATAAGAGAAGTCCAAATCGACTCAAACTTATTAAATCAACTTAAAACAAGATTTTTTTCAAAACTTGGCGCCATTATGACCAACATGTGAGCATTGAGTGCTCAAGCCTCGAGAAGTTCTCCTCGTGTATTTTGCACTCCTTGCATTCAGTTCCCTATTTTCATTTTTTTCTCGTACGTCTAACGTATATTTAATCTCGTGTTAACTCCTTATTAGTTTTCGACTCAAAATCTCTCTCATATTCAATTTTAAATCATTAAATTCTAATAAAAATTATTTAGTATAATTATAACTTTTCAAAAATGATTATCTTCTATTAGAAAGTTCTTGCTAGCGGTAATAGTTGATTTTGTGTCGAAAGGATGATATGAACTAACCTTTTAATATATATTTGTTTACTTTTGAAAGAGAGAGGTTTATTGATCTCTCTCGTACGCCCTTTAATTGGGGAATGTCAAAGGTTTTAAAATTGAACTTAAACCCTAATTGTTTTCAGACTGTTTAGGTCGATATATTTGGCTTTATAGTAAAAAAAAAGTCAAACGTGTCTCGTCAACTAGAAATGTCTGGGGTTTGAACTTATTACCATTTTACATACACACATATCTATTTTCACCTTTTCCCTGCTACCTTATCAACCAGTTGGAGGTCTCTAGAGCCCTGGCACTGCTCATTTACTCTATAATATGTTGGAATCTTTTTGGCATACAGCATACTGATCACTATGAAACTTGCAAAACGACTACAATGCGCCCGGAATCCGATACAACGACTCAAAACAGCCAAGAAAACAATACCCACCTATGATTCAAAGCAGTTTCCTGTAAACACCCTTATTTCAACTGTTAGGAAAGTTTTGCTTCTTTTGTTATTTCTTTTGGCAAGCCAATATCCATGGAACAAGAGGAATTTATTAAATTTTGAAAATTGTACACTATGCCAACCAGTTTTACCCCTCAAAATATGTATGAACTAAGAAACTAAAATTAAAAAAGAAGGCAAAAAAACAAGAAAAATGCTTGCGAAAGTATACAACCAAAAGTTGGCTTAAAATTATGTGAATACATAAACTTTATATACTCTGATTGGGATTAAAAAAAAAATCCCTTCATCTCCAATTGACAATATATCATATACTTTCTAACTTTTACCATTGCATTTGCATCCGTATGGAGGCACATACCAGTCAAGTTGAGGTCCTTTTTGCTTCAACAGAAAAATATAAAAGGAGGTTGAGGTTCCTTTCCTCTATTGATTTATGTAAAAAGATGTTTTAGGCTAGTTAAAGATGGTAGGCTATATACGACCAAAGTGTGTAACAACACCTTTGCTGCGGCCTCAGGGCAGAAAGGCCATCAACGCTTGGCTCTGCCCCTGAATTAGCCTTGATGTTAGCTCTATGTATAGTATCTAGCACTAGGAAGCTGCAAATTTGGCCCTCCGAGGAATCAATTTGATCCCCTTTCGACAAGAAAATAACACTGGTCATTTTGATTAAAACTAATTCACGATGAGAAGTGTTTTACAAATATCTCTAGATGGGTAATTAAACATCACATTACATTGACCTAAAATGATGTAATAGATGTCACTAAGTCTTCATCTCACTCTTACATACAATGGGATTGAAGATTTGATGACACTTCATGAATGGAACTGGTGCCCAAGCTTCGTGTTTTACAAATATCTCTAGATGGGTAATTAAACATCAAATTACATTGACCTAAAATGATGTAATAATGTCACTAAGTCTTCATCTCACTCTTACATACAATGGGATTGAAGATTTGATGACACTTCATGAATGGAACTGGTGCCCAAGCTTCGTGTTTTACAAATATCTCTAGATGGGTAATTAAACATCAAATTACATTGACCTAAAATGATGTAATAATGTCACTAAGTCTTCATCTCACTCTTACATACAATGGGATTGAAGATTTGATGACACTTCATGAATGGAACTGGTGCCCAAGCTTCGTGTGTTGAAATATGAAGGGGATATATTTACTAGGGATTACGTTCTTTCCCTTAATGCAATTCAGAAGCTTCGGGTTTTCGGCCTGGAAAGCCCATTTGAAGAGTCCAGCCATGACATGCAAATCACAATCTCAGAGGCTTTGATTCCATGAAGAAATCTGCAAAAATTTTCAGACCCAATAGAACGTACGCATCATTGGGCTTCGGTTCTTTGAGGTTGGCACTCGGCACCCATCAAATTTCCATCTTTGCCAAGAATGATGGGATTAAAATGAAAAAGGAATCTTATTGTAGGAGAAGGATCACAAGGTGAAGCAGCTGGCAAAACTGTGATATTTACGAACACAAAGTAAGACAAAAACAAAACTTTTTTACAAAAATGACTGTGGATTTTCATAATGGAGATATTTTAGCAACCCTACAAGACTGGACAATAATGGAGGAAGAATAGGTGTAAACATCAAGTAATGGTATTCTTTTTCCAAAGTTGAATTATCATTGTGTTAACTTATTATTTATTCATTTAAAACAATTTAATAAATTCCTTCTAAAATTTCCATCAACATCCAATCATGTTATCATGATATTCTTTTTTTCCCTGGTGCAAAACTTTTTGTTCATCGACCATTCTTCAATTTCTTTCTAATATTACACACGTAACACGGTTGGAAGCCCATTATTTTAGAATCATGGCCCCGTCTTCCTCATAGATGACAATTTACTTCATTCCATCTAAAAAATTTTCTTTTCTTTTCTTTTCTTTTCTAGAGGAAAAAAGTAAATTTTAATTAATGTGTGAAAGGCAATTTTGAACGTTGTTGTTTATTTTCTTTGTTCTTTATCTATTCAAATATTGGTTGTCTTTTTGTTATAATTTTTCAAATTTATTTTCTATTGTATGCCTGAAAAAGAGAGCCAATGGTGACAGACAGCAAATAGTAAAGGCACCTGGGCCTGAGAGATTTTGTTTCTTTAGTATGGGGACCAAGACCCACTATCATAATTCATTCATTATTCACCGAATACAGTCGATCACTTTAAATTTTATATATGGTACATAATAGTAATCCAAAAAAAATTAGCGGCTATGTAGAAATTAGAGATGAAATTTGGCTCGGATTTAAACCCAAATGTGAACAAATTTAGAAATTTAGCTTAAAAAATTCGGGATTTTTTCAGATTTAGATCCCATTTTTTTAGAAAATTTAGATCTTGATCGAATTTGAATTTTTACTAGAACTTGAAAACCCATTCTAAATCTTTTTTTTTAATTCTTAAATTAATTCTTAAAATTTTTAATCTTTAATATATATTAATCTAATAATTATTTTATGAATTAAATACTTAAAAAGCTTAAATTTAATCTAAAAGATTGAAACAAGTTAAAAATTTAAATTTAAATTTTTAATAATTATAAGAGGACAAAAATTAATAAAAATTAAAATATATTAAATTGTGAATATTAATTATACAATACAAATTTTATAATTTAAAAATTACTTTATAAAATAAATACTCAAAATTTTAAATTTTATCTAAAAAAATTGTAAAAAATAAATGGGGTTCAAATTATAATTAGTGTTCTTTCTGAGTCAGGATCAAACTCTTCTTTTGAGCATGAAAAAATATGGATTCAGTTCTATTTTAATTGATAGAGTCAATAGAATAGAGTTCCTTGTCTATAACTCTAAAAAATATGACTTGAATCCAAGTCGGTTTGGCTCATATGTAAATTTGAATCTAGGCCAATTTGAAAAAATTAAGGTTAAACTTAAGTCTTAAGTTCATCTAAAAAATTTAAATTTAAGTTAAGTAAAACTATGATCTAGTTTGAATTTTGTCATCCATAATTATAATATTATCATGTAATATTATTTAATCAATTTATAACATACTACGAAATTTTAATACATATCTAAGTGTTCGCTATATAATAAGTTATATAATTCACTGAAATAAAAATTATATTATATATGTGTGTTTGTGTGTGTGCAAGAATGTGAATATACAATATAATAGAAAGTAAAATATTTCACTTTCTTCGGTGGTTATGTATCATTCAAATCTTTATTTGACTCAGTTCTTTTGCTTTGAATATTTTTTTAACGATCCAAATTTTTTATCTTAAATAAATCTTTGTGGTTTTGTTCTCTTTTATTTTATATTAATTTCTTTTATATCTTTATGGTTTTGTTCTCTTTTTTTTTTTCAATTTTTATTAGTTTAATTTGATAGTTATCTTGTCTTGAAAGATTGACTTTTATAAACAATTTAGTATAATACTAATTAAAAGAATCGATGTTCATGGTGGAGGATAATTTGTAAAAGCAATAAAACTCTCTGATGGAACTATAATATTTTGTGTGCGTACCATTCGGTAGTGAAGTTTTTCTTTGCGTCGTTACCTTTGTACCAAAACAAAAATATTTCTCGGACACATATGGTTATATTTGATATTTCTAATCATTTATTATGGAATTTTACTTTTATAATTTTCGATTTAGATTGTTTTTATTTCAAATAGAATTAGTATTTATGCTTCAAAAGAGAGAAAATATTCATTTCAAGAAAGAAGATAAAAATAAATTATTTTGTGCACTTCTCATTAGTCTAATAGGGATGGCAATAAAGCGAAGCAGAAGCTAGAAGGCTTTTTTCGTATCTTGTTTTAGTTTTTATTTTAAGTCTTATTTTCCACTCTATTTTTTCAAAAATTTAACAAGGTGGGAATAGTGAATCCCCCCTTGTGAAGAATACATTCTTCATCTCTGTCCTATTTTCTTATCTTATATTTATTAATATAAATTTATATTCATAAATTTTAACAATATAAAATTTTAATTTATATTATAATTAAAAAATATCAACCTAATAAATTGGAATAATATAACAATATCTTTCAACAATATAAATAGTAATTGATAAATGAATTTTTAAATATTTAAAAAATAAAAAATATAACAATTTAAATAATATTCTAATACCTAACATAATTAATTTTTATGTTAATTGTTTCATATTCTTATTAAAATCAATGTCGCCAAACCCAAAATAAAAAATTATTGTTTACAATAAAAAGTAAATTTTAGATTTTTTTATTATATAATTTTTATTTTTATTAATAAAAATATATTATTAAAATATGTGATAGTTTTATTATTATATTATAATCATATGTCTTAGTTAAATAAGTAATGAGGCTTAATTCTAATCTTATTTTATTAATAATTTAAAAAATAATTTTTTCTTTCAACTATTTTATTTTTATAAAAAATAAATTTCACTCCCTTCTTTTATTTAGAGTGAAGCCTGCAAGTTCTATCACTGCAGGGCATTTTGCCATTCTTATAATTTAGTGATTAAAAGCCGCATGTAATTATTATGGGATTGGTTCTTAGTAAATATTAAGTAAAAGTTAAAAAAAATTATTTTTAAATAATATTGTGTGAGTTGTGTTATCTATTTATGAAAGCATTTATTCTAATATATTTTATATTAATATATATTTTTATAATTTTATTATCAGCGAGATTCCAGCCCCTTTTTCCTACTGAATCAAGTGACACTCGTTATAAAAAATATTATTTTTATATTAATTACAAAGTGAATGAGGATGACACAACACAAAGCATTAGCATTAGCATTAATAAATAATAATTATTATTATTATAAAGTTGTATTAGTATTATGTTTATGTTCGAAATTCGACTGATATAGCTCACGAGTATTCAAAAAGATATTCTCACATAATTTATTCCTTTAAGAGAAATCAGATCCCCATATAACACAGTAAAATAATAATAATTTCAAAATTTTATTTCAAATAAATAATTATTGAATGAAAAAAATAATATAATTAATAATTTTAAAAATTATATAAATTTATAACTCAATAATTAATTTGACACATTAATTTAAAATAGAAATTTTTAATATTATTTAAAAATAATTAATTACTTTTGAAAATAGTCTTGCCTACACGGCTACAACCTAATCACATATACATCTACACCACTTTTTTAAGTCCGTTCCCGGATCCGAATCTTAAAGTCCCTTTTTAGTTTCAACGCAAGTATTTTTATATAAAATTCTATATGCCTAGTCACAATCACATAAGCACTTTTCTTATTTTTTTTATCTTCTGTTGAAGAAATTGATGATTATATACAATTGATGACTTTAACTTAAAGGAGAATCGTTTAATAATTAGAGAAATCACTAATTACCCTCTTTTAAATTCTTAATCATTAAAAAAAATAAACTCTATTGTTTTATATTACATCATATATATATATATATATATGGTTATTAATATGATTCATTTTTATAACTAATTTAAAAATTATTGAGAGAAAATTAGGTAACACTTAATCGATTCACAAAAAATTCAACTTAGCCTTCAAGCTCAACTTCTTCTATGAATAATCTAATCTAAAACAAACTATCTCAATGAATTAAGTACAAGCCTAAACACTTGTGCCTTCGTAACTCAACCTATCAAAGTCATCAAGTAGGATCTACGCCAAGACACCTATCACCACTTATTATCGCTATCAAATGACATATTATTGTAGACAAGTCACCCATCATATCATCATCGAGCTCAACAATAGATATACATATCAGCAAAGTTTAAACTTTGTCACATTACTATCAGGTCCCATCAATGATTCAATTGAAAACCACATCAGTCGATGATTGGACCAGCGGATAAGGTGTAATAACGAAAACCTCTAAAGAGCTAATGGCAAGCTTAAACGTTAGCATGTGCGAGGTCCTTATTTTCTACTGACACAAGGATTAGAGCTATCTAAAATTGTTGAGATTATTCAATACTGGATTTGTTGAGCTTACGAAGACAAAGTTTGCAGCCCACTTAGTACTCCAAACTAATCACTTGACAAAGCTAGTCACTCCAAAAAGCATACAATAAAAAGATACCTAGTACTCGAAACATCAAAGGGCAAAATTACCCACATGCCTTTATTTGAGCCAATTCTCTAAAATGTCCCTCATGAAATGAACAGATATCTAATTGAATGTCACCCTTGAGGCATAATCTCCAAGTTAGCTAATTTCTCACTCAATAACTCATTTACACTATAAATGCCTCACTTTCTCCAAGAGAAATAAGAATAAATTAAAGAATTTATTACTCCACTTTTTCATGTTCACCAATTCTCTTTTCTTTATCTTTATTTTTATATTAGGGTTTGCTCTACGACCTTACTTGAAAACCTCCAACTATTAGATAAATCACGAATAATTATCATTTATCTTTACTAAAAAAATATCCATCAAAGCACAAGAAATTACCTCCATAAATCAGAAGAAAATAAGAATATATTACATCCTAACTTATGAGTGACAATATTCTTATTGCAACTCATGTCTTATAACATCTTTATATAGTGAATTTCGGTGATGAACTTTACATGTTGATGTAGGCCTTAAGGTCGAACCACATAAATTTTTGTGTTAATTCTTTTTGTGTTGTATTTTCTTATTAGTTGTAGTAATATTGAGTTATGAGCATAATCAGAATAAGCTTTAATGAGTCCTACTTATTATAATCACTCTTGGATAGCTCCACAACCTTAGTTCTTATTTGAACCATCTATTAACCATCCTATGAACCCTAAGTTTTCTCAACCTCCGAAACATGTTTTAGGCTCTTCCATACTGAACTCTGTACCATCTGAATACCTTATTTTGCCATAAATACGACATCGGTAACATTTTATAACCTAATTGAGCTATATTATCCCTATAAATAGTTCTCTACGCACTGTCTTATGATCTCATCAAACTCTTGCTAAATTGTTGCTCCCCCTTAATAAACAATTTCTTACTAAATTTGACCAAAAAAATGTTCAGTGTCTTTTTCTTTAATAATATAAAATAATATTTTTTTAAAACAAATTAAATTAAATTTAACATGAACAACATGTAAATATCATAAAAATTATTATATGATAGAGTCTAATGATATTTTTATTATACTTTCAATTTTTTTTATAATACGAGTTACTTTTTTTTTTTTGCTTATTAATTCTAATTTTTTTTTTATAGTTTAATTTTAAAATAAAAGCAACACGAGTTGAGATATCATGTAACTAAAAATTTAGAGTAGTACTAAATTTATAAAGTTACGATATATATACTTTGTATTATAATTGATTTGTCATTAATTAATAATTTTTATTTATCAAATAATTTTTATTAATATAATAATTATATTAAACATCACCATATTAATTATAAAATATGAAATATGTATTCTAATTTTGTAAGTGTAATATTATTAAAAGTTTTAAAATATATAATAAAAAAAAAAAATTGGAAGGGCTCCGCATAATAGCCTTTTTGTATTTTCAAATAAATTTTAAAAAAATGGAATTACGGGATTCGGAACTCGTGACCAAACAAACAACTAGTCCAGTAATAACAGTGTAGCACGTGGCATCAATTTTAATGGTCAGCCATGCAAATTGCAACCATGACCATCCATCAAATTGGTCAATCACACACCAGACCCACGATAATTATCTTTTTAGTTTTTCAAATTCTACACCTCCACCTCATCTTTTATTGTTTTTTATTCTTATAATTAATTACAGGATTTATTAATAATCATATGGATTGTAAATCGACTTCTTAGTAGAGTTTTTCAATTTTCTTTTTATGATAAATTCTAAATTTCTTATTACATGTCGATCATAACTTATAATGCATAGCCAAATATTTAAAATGAACAACGTAAAATTAAATACGATTAATAAAAAAGTTAAAACGCGGCTCGTTACTATAAAGTTTATTTATAATAGTCTTAAATTTGCTTTTGTATTATTTAAATAAAGATAGTTATAATAAATTAGAGAGTAACACTATATTTTTTAAATATTATTTTAAAATTTTTATATTAAATATAGTATCAATTAATTACTAAGAGGACATCTTTCATTCAACAAGTAAGAATTAAATTAGAAGCAAAGACTTGAATGTTAAGCAATTTACCTCATAAGAGTTCATTTCATTTTCTCTCTCTTGTAAATGAAAGTACACAAAAATATTAAGAGATAATATAGAGTTTAACACACAACAAAATATGTAGAATCATACAAATATGTAAGTAGAGTAGACAAGCTAACTAAGAACAATTTAATTACAAAAAGTTAAGTAATATAATAAAAAAATATAAAAATATAACATTTTAAGACACAAAATTACGTGATTTAGTAATGTGTTTATGTTTACAGTGAATCAAATATTTAAGTCTGTCTTATTTATATTTAATTATAAAATAATTAATTTTAAAAAATCAAATAATAATATAATTCAAATTCAAAGCTCTAAAATTTGTTGCACAATATTTTTTAAAATACTTTTAAGTTCTTATTTTTAACTCCAAGTATAATAGGATATTTTTATTAAATCCAAATAAGCTTCAATAAGAAAATATCTCAAAATTGGAGGGGCACCAGAATTTTGTGCCAGCATCGCAGTGCTACTACTGAGGCATTTTCCCCTGTTTCTTCTATTGGAATTTCTATCCATCTGCACATGCTTCTAACTCCTAACTTGACATCAACTTATTTCTAAATTTATTTTAAACATTACAATTACAAAATAAGTGATTTTGAATCACAAATTTTTCGGATAATAACTAACCGCTTTAATTTTAATATCAACCCAATGCCAATACTGCAGGCTTTTGCTTAATTCTTGTCCAAATCCCAAAAATCTCAGCTCGACTTAAGTAGTTAATAGTCACAAATCTCAATGGCAAATCGTACAAACTTTTGTCTCATCTCTCTTCGTATATATTTGCAATAAAAACAATTAATTAACGATGGATAGGAGAAGGATTATTAATTTGCTGAAGAGGTGGCGCCCGGATTTATAGTTTTATACTATGAACATGAATCTTTATGAAAGGTGAAGAAGCAACTTCTGCTGTGGAATCGACACATCCCCCTGCTACATAATTGTACCTCCTGGCAAAATCACAGTACGCGTTTGCTTCTGTTCTTTTTATACGAGTAAATACTTTTAACGTTCAACAATGCATATCCAATCTCTTTCATCACTTGCTCGCAGCTTACCAATACATCAACTTGCTCGCGTATGAACAAGAAACCCACTTGCTTCATTTCGTCCAACAGCTTTCGCTCTTTTATTGGTGGAGTGCAGCAGCTACATTTGCTCAGTAGTAAATGGAGTTGTTTTTCTGATTCACGACGCACCAAAAAGCAAAACCCTTATCTCTGCTGGCCCCCTTGGTGTAAGTTGGTGGCGAAAATTGAACCAATTATTCATTTGGAATTTCATTATAATTTGAAAGCACTAAAACAAATGAACTAATTATTCATTTGGAATAAAGATAAATTATGAAATTTATTGAAAACAAAAAAAAAATTATTATAAATAATGTCAAATTCTTCTATGCCATCAAATGAGCTGTTAATAAAACAAATGTTATATTAAAAAAATTATTTTTAAATGAAAAGGTATTGATAATTTTGTTGGAAGTTATTTTTTATAATTAACATAATTATCAATACTTTTTATTTTTTTTAATTAATTTAATAATAATTAAAAAATGAGAAGATGTTTATAATGAATTTTAAAAAAACTCATTTTTGTACGTTTATTTTAATTAAATAATATTTAAAATATTTTACACTTATTATTATTTATAACTTCTTAATACTAAAATTTATTTAATTTAGAATTAACAGTTCATTTTATTAATATATATATATATATATTAGTCTTTATAAAATATTCTGTAAACTTTAATTTAGTCTAGTAGTACAAATGAATGATTTTATATCTGAGGTCAACGGGTTTAATTCATTTTAAACTTTCTTTTTTTCTTTAATTTATTTAAGGGCAAAATTATCAAGTTATATATTATCAAGAATAAAATTATCAATTCATCAAAAAAATTAAAAATAACAAAATAGTGATAACGAAACAGTGAACAATGATAACAGTATAGAGGTTTTGGTATTTTTTAAAATTATAGAAAAAATAAGTAGATATTAACTGAAACCACTGATGGGTGTTGTGTGCGTGTGTATCTTACAACGAGTGAATGTATGTATTTTAAATAATTTAAATATAACATATTTTATATGTAATATTGCACAACGAAATAAATATACACACATCACAATCTCATTACTCTAATAAAATTAGGAGACTCACACATATCACAATTTTAATTGAGAACGTGGTAAATTTTTTCAAATTAAAATAATAACTTTTATTTTATTTATAAATATTAAAACAACTCTTACTTTTAAATCATCTCTCAAACTTTAACAACCTAATAAATTTCTAACTCTTAATACATTAAACGCATTCAAAAATTCACTTCTAAACTCTTGCACTGCTCAATTGAATTCGGCCACTTTATATAAGATTTGTTGCCAATTGATTTAACCAATCAAAAATGGCATTAAGATAAACAAAACATGAATAATGCTTAGTCATTTGTGATTGGCAACTTGTGGAGAAATTGGTGGCATTGTAATTGCTAATGCCTTGAAAGAATGCCACCTATTTGATAAAAAGATTGAATCAAATTCAATCTCATCAATTTTGCCTTTAGCCAATAAAAATGTAACAAATTTGTATTTGCTTTCATTTCATCCAATGAAATAAAGAAACAAATGGCCGATTCATATAATTCAAATGAAACAATTCATTTAATTAAATATAATAGTGAAATAATAAATTTATTTATAAATTTATAAATTAATATTTATATAATTTATTGGCATAATTTAAAATATACATTAACTAAATAAAAATGTCAAGTCTTAATTAGTACAATATTAAATTTAACACTTAAAACTTAACTATTTTTTTGAAAATCCTAAAATAAATTAAATAACCGATTAGTTTAATTTAAATAAAATAATAATTATTTCATTTAAATAGTAGCTATATCCATAAATATCAAATTTAGTATCCATATAAATTATTGATATTATTTGAGGTATATATTAGGTAGATAAAAGTGTCAAGTCTTACTTGACACAATTTTATATTTAACAATTAAATATTAACTATTCTCCGAGAGACCCTGAAGTAAATTAAATATTTTTCTAAAAAATTTTCAGATCGAACAATTCGATTTAGTGTGTTATCCTCGTGCTCAACGATGCACTTTATATAGTGAGACTCCTTAGGTTCACACTCATTTTGTCTCACGAAATATTTTCGTGAGTCATAACTTATATTTCACACACACACGTTATGGATAATATAAAAATAATGAGTTGAACCATATAAGTTGAGGTTACTCCATATTCGTACGATCCCTCCATCATATATGTCCTATAAGAGCGGAGAGATAGATCAAGACTGTTAAGTCCCCTATTGCTTAACTATAAACTTATTTATTCGATTCGTATTTTAATAAATAATATCCATAAACTCCTTTGCCATATTTTTTATACTACACAAAACTCTTTTCCTGAGTTTAATGTTTATGACCATAAGACTTCTTAAAATACAACCTTAGAGCATCTGGATATTTAATCACTGATATGAGCTGATGGATCCCGTATCTACACACAGAGGACTCTATAAGCATCAAACCATATCCACCAACACCTAGCAGTCAGACCATTAAAGGTCTCTGACATATGTAGAACTTAAATATGGTAGATCATTCACAAGCCCACTGTAGTGCTCATGTTAAAGGATCACGAATACTACTCAACTCGAGAAGACCTTCTATTGACGATTTTAGAGGATACCTATTGGAGGTCTTTATTGAGTCTTATTCAATATCCAGTCCTCACTGAATACTTGTATGATAAACTTTCACTAAGCTCATAGTCTACTAAAATTAACCATCTAAACGATTCAAATATAAATATACACTTATCTATATTAATTGGTTCCACTCGACAGACCGTACATCGTTAGAAATAGATTAAGAACATAAAATTCGAGAACATATTTACACAATAACTTTTCCTAACAACGCTTACAACTATATCATTGTAAGTATATTCTCAAGTCTTTATCTCATTTCAAACAACGTTCTAACTCTTCAGACTTGCTCTAAACACTTCAAATTAATATAATGTTCGAAATGTCACAAGCATCTTACCTTATAAGAAATAATTAACGATTTAATGAAATATTCATTTATTGCATTAGTATAAAAATACTATATTTATACAAAATTTGAAATGACACGTGAACACAAATCTTAACAATTTCGAGGTCAAAGGGTTGCTTTCCCAACTTAATACTTTAGGTATTATAACTTATTATTTTATCACTCAATTTAAAATTTTAAGCTAATAAATAAAAATTTAATATTAATATTAAATACAAGTCTTAACAAATTGTATTAAACTAAAATTTTTAACCATCCCACATGTTGGAATCATTTAAATAATATTTTTATATAATTATATTGATAATTGACCTTGCAATTCAATTATTTTACATGATAACCATCGTAATTGTAGAACGCTGAGAGGCGGAATCAGAATTTAAAGTGAAGGAAGCATTAGAGGTTAAAGTTAAAAATTATATTCATTAAAGTTTAATTATTATATTAAAATTTTAGTATTAAACTTAAAATTTTAAAATAGACAAATTACAAAAATACATATTTTAAAGAATAAAAATAAAAAAAATTTATTATTAAATTTTTAAAAAATATAGAACTTGGGGGCCATGCCCCATAAGCTCCTTCTTAAGTCTACTATTGAGCATGCCCATTGAACATGTTATGACTGTGAATGCGCTTTACTTAGGTGACCACTCAAATTTGAAATAAAATATAGAGTAAAAATTAATGTTTCCTTAACGAAATTTTTTATCCCATCTAAATTTTTAATGAAAAAAAAAAAAAGACAACAATAGCATAAACGGGAGTCATAAATAGATGTGTATAAATTTGAGTGTATGGAATTTTTTTATGTGTTTGTATTATAACATTTAATAAATTAAGAATTCGTTTTAACATGGAAGTGTTGATGTAATATTTTAAGAATATAGCTTATTTAATAAATAATGCCACTAGTTTATACTAAATGGCAAGAAATTATCGTTAAGCAGATTAATTAAATTAAGCACGAAAATGTAAGCCCCACGGGATAAAGTCGTGTAAGTTTCGCATTTTCTTTGTAGATGTGTTTGCTTAATTGCTTATAACTTGCAGACAAATGTGGTGTGTGTTTTGATAGGTTGACAAGCAGCAGTGGATTGGAGAATAAAAATATCTTTGCATTGACCCTCTAATATTTAAGCATCGAGTTGAGTGTGCGAGTTGCCTAACTTCATTAGTTATATATGATAAAATCATTACAGTTTGCATGAAGATAAAGATCTCTCTCTCTCTCTCTCTCTATATATATATATATATATATATATATAACAACTATTAGCCTAGCTATTTGGCTTCTAAGTTAAAGGACGGCTTTATATATATAATCAAATTATAATTTAGACAAAGTTATATAAAAAAAATTAATAGTGATCGATCTGCAGAATCAATTACTTTTAAATATGTTGTATCGGGAAGATAAATAAAATAATTATTTTCATTTGATTTGGGTAACAATGAATTTTTTTATTTTTGGTGAGATTTATGATTGAGTGGGAAATTAATAGTTAATATATTTTTGTATATTGATATTTTTGATGTGAATATTTTACGAAATGCTAAGATTAATGATTTATAGTAGCATGGTTATTGGAACATCTTTAATCCTTTGGACGAGTATATTGCTTAGGTATGTGATTATCTCCGTAAAAAAATTTCAATTTCTGAAAGAGATGATAGAATTTCATGGACAGCAAACTCTAATGTTATATTCTGAGTACTTGGAGGTGTTTTAAGAATAATGATACTAAGGTGGGACGATAGAAATTGATATGGAGAATGCAACATATTTATAAACACAATTTCGTTATTTGGTTGGCTTTGAAGAACATATTATTTATTAGGGAGAGACTCAAAAAATAGAGACTTATTCCATCAGATGACTACCCCCTTTGTGGTAGTAATAGAGAGACAATTCCACACTTATTTTTTCAATACAGCTTTTGTAGTAAAATATGACACAAAGTACTTAGGGCGTGTCAATTCAATCAATGCCCGGACAGATGGCAACGAGTGATATTCTTTCTTTGTAAAAAATTTAAAGGCAAATCTATTCTCAACAAGATCAGAAAAGTATCGTTCTGTGCTACAAATCTATTTTATTTGGAGAAAGCGAAATTTGATTGTCTTCCAACAGAAAACTCACTCTACTAGCGATGTCTATCAAAATATTAAAAATGCTGTTTGGATTATATGTATAAGTACTATCAATGACTAAGAGATAAATCACACAGCTGGTTGGTAAATGTATTTAGATTTCTATGAGTTGTAATATTTTAATTTTTCTCATTTGATTATTCTCTTTGTAATATATACTGGATTTAGTATATATATCAAGTATTTATTTATCAAAAAAAAAAACTAATATGATTTAAAAGTTTAAGTATTAAGTTCAAACTCTTATATTTTCGTTTTTAGTTAATTTATTAATTCCTCATATCTTACATTTAAATCTACGTATCATTTCTTAATTCCTCGTACCTTAAACTTATTTCTTAATTCAGACTTTAAATTTAAATTCATGTTTTATTTCTTAATTTCTCAATCCTTAAACTTATTTCTTAGTTTTTTATATCTTAAATTTAGATTCATGTTTTATACGAGGGGTAATATATTTTTTTATTCCTCAAACTTCCTTAATTTCTCATACTTTTAAACTTGAATTCATGTTTCATTTCTTAATTCTTTAAACCTCAACATTATTTTCTGATTCTTCAAACTTTAAACTTATATTTTAATTTCTTAGACTTTAAATTTTGATCTACGTTTCATTTCTTGATTCTTCAGACCTTAAATTTATTTGTTTGTTCTTAAAATTTTAAATTTAGATTCATGTTTCATATGATGGGTGATGTATTTATTAATTCCTCGTACTTTCTTAATTTCTTGATTCTTTTGGCCTTGAACTTGAATTTATGTTTCATTTCTTGATTCATTAGACCTTAAATTTATTTCTTGATTCTTTACATTTTAATTTAGATTCATGTTTCACATGAGAAGTGATGTTAAAATTTGTCTTTAATATAATAATTAATATTGAATTTTTATTTAATAATTTAAACTTTATTTTTAATATTAATATTAAGCAATCGCGTAATAATTTAAATTTTTTGATTAGATGTTAAACTAATAATGTAGATATGTATTTAATTTAATAAACATGAAAAAGCTACACTTTTAAAACTAAATTAATCATTAATACGCCACATACCTATCTCTTTGGTACATATTTGAAAGATTTTTATCTTACTATATTATATTTATAGTCATAATTCATAAACACAACTTTAGGCATACACTTGATGCTATGAACATCACTCAAGGGGGACATACATACGTTTATTCAAAGTAATTTATTATTTATAAAGTGTTTGCATGATAAAACAAATTGAATAATCAATAAATAAATCATAAAGCGATGAATTACTACACATGGATTAATGATTATTAAACGATTTGATAGGGTTCCTCCTAGGAGAATCTAACATTAATCTATTAAAGCAAAATAAGCTTATGAATGGAGATCAACAAGACATTAACCCAAATAAAAAATTCCTAGTCTCTCGCACAAATTAATAATATAATCAACCCCTATAAAATATAAACAAACAAACAAATAAATAAATAAATACCCACGAGAGTTCAGTTCACAAACTACTTAAATTAGGCATGTATTAATAAGAAGGCAATTTTACTGGATAATGTTTTGCAAATGCACAACGTACAAGGTTTCTGGATAAACATTCTAATTCTAATTTTTCTCTAAATACTTATTCTCTTGTTTAAAAAGAAAAAGAAAAATTGGTTTTAGCAAATTGAAATTAACTGATTAAATATTAATACTTTCGTTATTAATTTGTATTAATATTTACAATTAGAAAGAAAGTGTTATATATCTAAAATCTTTTTGATATTAAGCTATAATATTAAAAGCGGAATCAAAATTTAAAATAAAAAAATTAAATGTTAATGTTAAAAATTATATTAAATTAAAATTTAATTATAATAAGGCCTTAATGTGAGACTTAAAATTTTGAGAATTAAATTATAAAAATATTTATTTTAAAAAATAAAAATTATAAAAATTTATTATTAAATTTTTTTAAAAAAATAGAGGTTTAAGGGGCTATAATCAATCCTTCTACACCACTAAAGAAGCTGTATATGATCAATATTACAGTGTTATAAATTAATACAAATATTAAACTTTCACAACTAAAAAATATAAACAATTCCTACAATCATAAAAAAAATAAACAATCTTTTAAATAAGTGATAGAACTTTGACGTGACTGAACTTAACAGTTTAACGATCGAAATATTGATACTATTGGATAACAGAGTCGGCCATCATGAGCTATTTTTTAACAGTGTGATTCCATGCAAACGCTATGCTCTCAAAAACAAAAATGAAAATAAAAATATATTTAAAAAAAAAGAAAAAAAAAAGGGAGGCCGTGTTTGGTACTCGCTTGAGACTGCAACTGGGTTCTCCAACAAATATTCCCACCATGAAAATGGTAGACTGGAAATTCAAGAGAAATATTAACTTAAGTGAATCAGAAAAAGAAAAAAAAGAAAAAAGAAAATAGAAAATGAAATGGAAACTAAAAAAGTTAAGCGGGGTTACGTGGCAGTTAACAAGCACTAGAAGTCAAATCGTTGGCTACGCTAATTGTCCTTATTACTGCTCCTTTATAGTTGCGTGGGACCCACTCTTTCCCCTCTTTCAGTACAATCTCATTCTATTTATTTTGCTCACAATTTCATAAGCCCAAAGCCACCGTTAACACCACCACTACCACCACCATTACTGGAGGGGAAAAAAAAAAGAAGAAAAACGAAGAAGAAGAAAAGTAGAGAATGAGATAATGGTGGGGTTAAGTATAGTATTGGAGAACCAGAAGATTAATGGTGGTTTTAACAAGAAAAGCCCTCAAGTCATCAACAAGGCCACTATGATTATCAACCACAAGCCCTCGTTTTCTAATTCTCACTCAACTTTCCCGGTTCCAACTTTTCTTCAGCATTGCTTCCTCTGTAAACAGACCCTTTTGCCTGGCAAAGACATCTATATGTACAAGTAAGCAAAGCAACTTCTGTTTTTGTTATTCTAAGTTTGCAGATCTTTGTTTATAATAGCTTATAAGAAGCGTTTTTAAGCCACACCCAGTTATTATTATTATTATTATTATTATTTTGCATGGCCTTTGTGTTTTTATGCTAAAGGTTTGATTTTGATGGTCATTTTTGCATGTTTTTGCAGAGGGGATAGAGGTTTTTGTAGCGTGGAGTGCAGGTGCAGGCAAATATTTATGGACGAGGAAGAGAGTTTAAAGAAAGAGAACTGTTCATTGGCCGCCATGAAACCAAGCACTGCTGCTTCTGCATCTGCATCTGCTTCTGCTTCTACTTCTCGTAACCGCAAAGCAACCACCAGAAACCGAGCGGGTGGTTTCGTCTACTGAGAACCTAAACCGGGAAAAGAAAATGGTTAATTTCAACTGTATCCCGGTTTTACCCTTGCCTAATTTTTGTAATGACTATGATGTACCATGTAAGCTATCGTTTTTGCTTTTTGGTGTTGAAGCAAACAAGCCATTTTAAACTTTTTTAGCCCCGCGTATCTCTAACTCTAAGGGATCCCCTGGTTTGAATTGTTTTCCCGTTTTCTGGAAACGTACTGGTTTTTTTTTTTTTGTTGAAGGGCATTTACGGTACTCTCTATTTTATATTTTCATGTTCTTAAATCTTAAACGTGATTAAATTACTTAAATAATTTCAGTTTAGTTTTTGGGTTCTGAGATTTTAAGAGTTTTAAGGCTCATGAGAGTTATCGTTTTCTTGAAACAAGCAAAGGGACATGGTGTGGCGTTGCTTATTTTGTTACCAAATGACAAAAGTCACTGAACTGGATGCGCATTTTAGTGGAATCGTATAGGGAATGTCTAGATTACGCACTGAGGGGACACTGGTTGGTTTAGTGGAGAATATTTCTTTTTTCCGAGAAGAAACTGTGTTAATCTTTTTTAATTACAAGTATGGATCTTTAAGTTTGCAAATTTCACAAAAAGGCCCCTTGATTTGTCAGTTTGTTTTATTCAATGAACAAGGTGGCAAGCGTTTGCATGGCTGTATGTTCGTCTGCTTGCAGGGAATAGGAATACTGTAAGAGAGTGAATTTTGGGTAAAATATGTATACAAATTTGGAAAGGTAGATGGGTTCTTGAATGAGACAACTGAGCACTAATAATCAAGCAAATCAAGAGCTAGGTTTTTGTTTTTGGGGACTTCTGATGATCACTGATGAGAGTATCCAGAAATTTAATGAAGTATGATTAGTGGATAATATAGGGGTTATCACTTGTCACCATTTGGCCACTTTTCCATGCTAGTTAGCTTTTCTTAACAAATTTCCTTTAGTCTTAAATTTTTATATTTTTAAAAAACTTAAAAAGTTTTATGCGTGTAAGAAAAAAAACTCAATAATTCAATTATTAACTTTTTATTATAATATATTAAAGCTCGAGAATATTGTTTATTGCAGAAATTCATTCTTTAACACCGTTTATATTTAAAAGTTAGTCTTATTATTGATTATACTCGTTAAAATTTTTATGCATTTTAATATCTTTTGATTTTGTATTTAATATTATAAAATTTTATGTGATTTACAAAATATTTTACTTACAATAAAATTAAGAATAAATAAGATCAATCACACAATAAATATAACAATCAATCACATAAGATACAAAAATATACTTTATTTGACAACAAACGTTTATAATCATAATAAATCACTAAATTCTTACTTATTTTATATACAAAGAATTATCACAAGAGAAATAAAAAAATACAATAATAGACAAGTTATTAAAAAATTTACTTAGTGCTTTCTTATACTTATGCTCAACGCTCAAGCACTTTATGACACCGTTTTGCACTTATGTCTAGTGTCAAAGCTACCATAACTCTTTATTCTCTTTTGTTGTTGCATTAACAATTCTAATGAATTATAAGAGGTTTATATAGTATTACGAAATTCTTATAAATCATATTTATAATTAGAATAAAAATTCACGTACTTAAGAAGTTCAAAATCGACTTAAACACGCAATTAGAACTAAAATAATTTTTTTTTTCAAAACAAGTAACATTACAGTGTTAATACAAATTTCTAACCAATGCTACAGGGTTCCAATACCATCACAACAGCGTTAGAATTTTTAGAATTGTTATTGCGACATTAAGTAGTCAATGTTGCAACGTTCACATCTAAGAATATCTCCACTTATGTTTTCATACCTCTACTCATATTTAACTTCCTATTTAGTACCTCTTTTTATCATAATTATTACATTCTTCATTAAGTATCGACTATTCTTTAATCTTCAATTTAAAATTAAATTTAATTAGTTGAAAATCAAATTCATAACTTTAATTTTTAACAGTATCAACATATTTTTATAAGACCTTTTAAGATGACACAAGAGATTTAGCCACTAGAATTCTGCTCATATTCTAAGATTTGAGTTCAACATTTGTAATGAAAAAATGGATGGACTCTTCCACGAAGGAACTATGATGGAATGACTCTGAAGTGAGAATAAAAAAATAACTCACATTACATGGAGTAATGTTTGATAAATGAGAGTAAGTAGTAGGCTACAAAGGGTGATGCTAGCGTTGCTCTTGCAATTATGATAAGTTATTGTATCATCATGGTGGTAGGTCGAGAAAAGATGTGCATGATATCGATGATGGGATTTGAAAATACTTGGCAAGTAATACAAACAAGCAAACAGAAAGAAAGTTCCAAGGTGCTGCCAGCCCAAATAAAGGCCGAAAAAGGGGGGAAAATAAAATAAAATGGGCATGCAAAATTTTCTGGTCAAAAATAAAAATCATCCCATCTGGTAAAAAATAAAGAAAAAAGTGGAGGTTGGGTAGGCAACCCAAAACATTGAATAATTCTTCCGTTGAGCGAAAGAAAAAGGTTAAGAATTAGGACAAGAGAACCTTTTAACTTTTTTCTATGTGCCCATCTCACGCCATGTTTTTAAAGTTGGAACCCTAGAAAGAGCAGAGCATTTGTGTAAACGTATCAGCCCCGTACAAATTCAGAATAAATAGGGCTTGCCACTTAAATGTCTTTATGCATCACTACAGTCCACAAATAAAGGAACAGTTAGGTCCCTTTGCTTGTCAGCATTTTGGGGAAGAGAATGCCATTTTGCCACTTGGAGTTGGTGCCCAAGAACACTTTCTAATGGCCACATATTTTCAGGACTTGAATTTTTACACTTGGAATATGAAAATGGCAAGTGGGTAGAAGGTTTGAGATGGAGCATCGTCACAGGTTAAATGATTCTTGAACTTGAATCAAATTTTGTGGGTGAAGACTCGTGTATTTAACTTAGATGTTGTGTTTGTGCCACCACGGTGGCCAATGCTTAGAGACGGGGCAGCTGTTTCGGGTACTTCGCTTGTGGCTTTAGAATTGAATCCTTCTGTTTGCCTATGCAAATTTTAGAACATATTTAAAGAAATGCAGTTGACAACAATTGGAAACCAAGCAAGGAAAGTTGAATTAGAGTAAAATGGTTTATAGTTTCCCCTGCGGCCTTACAAGCGAAGAAGTGCCATCGAGATTCTTCTGGTTGCTAAGGCAAACACAAGGTCCACAATGCCCCGAAACTGATTTGTATTTATGTGCAGTGCAGCAGTCGAGATTCTTTGTTTCTTTGTTTGTGCAGTGATAAATTTCAAAAGAAATCGCTTCTTCACTCTTCAGGTTTTAGAGAAAAATGCATGCATATTCATCTTGTAAACTTCAACATTCTTGTAATCCAACATAAATATAAATGCGTTGTAGATAAACTATTTGGATTTGGGTAACACACAAGTTATATTACAAGTACTATTATAAGTTTATAACCCCAACAAACAGAAGCAAGGGCAATCTTATGCCTACTTCGTACATTAGAAAGCAGGCATGAAAAGGCCAACATAAGTTCAATACGTCGAGACTCTGAAACAAAACAAACCATGAAGTTCGATTTCAATTCAGAAAATAGTTACAATTACCAAGGAAAATACAGTAAAACTATTTAGTTAAAGACTGCAATGCACATCCATTTTAAGTTTCAAAAGAATTCAAATATACAACTCAGGCACAAGAACCTTCATGTTGAGGTTTCACTTGCCAGCAGGTATCAGTTACTACATACAGACCCCAAGTATAGCATGATGAATATAAACTCATAATCCGCCATCTTTCTTAACAGTACTGTCATTACTAACCAGATTTGAATAGCAAAACTGCTCTCTGATCCAAGTAGAAATAAACAAAGTGGTTTGTTTCGTGAGTCACGTAAGAACCTGTGAAGAGAACAATAAAAAGATGTCAGTCCAAACTCTTAATAAGTCAACAAAATTGGGAATCAGCTAGTATTATAAGTCACCTAAATGGAATAAGCTAAAAAGAGGTGGGAATGTTTTAAAATTCGAGATCACTTGGACAGCAAATCAAAGCCTGTATCTACAAGTCTGACAGCTGAACATCGGGAAACGAAAATGATGGCAGATATCCTTCGAGTATTGCTGGACATGCATCACACAACCTTGAACAAGCAAGGTAACACACTAACAACGGAACATGTTGTGATTATGAACAGAATAAAATTGAAACTAAACTAGAAGGACCATTCTATCTAAAATCAAGTGGAAGAATGAAGGATCCCAAATCCCAACCAAAAGTGTCGATATTTACTTCTCAAAATGGCAACCAAAAAGTATGACCAAGGAAAGGATGAAAGTCAAGCTTTTGATGATGTTTTCCTACCTTTATCAATGTTTTATTTGTTCAGTAAAGCATATTAATAGCACAACAGTTTTACAACTATAACCAAATAACCCCTGTAAGTGAAGTATCCCCTTAACTCTTGAACATGAAACAATGAATTTAGAATTATTTTTCCTGTTCTGCGTCAAAAAGTTTATTTTTCCTAAAATAGCCTTCTTGTTCAAGTAGGCTTTATGTTACTTTTAGAAGTAGATTTATTTTGATTTTATTTCCTGTTTTATTTAGGGTTTGGCCACTAGAAAAGAGCCTTGTGTTTTAGTTTTATAGAGGAAGATGGTTTGACGAATTAAATAAGTTATGATTTCTCCCCTTTCTTTAATATTAATTTGTTTGACTATCTGTCCTACATCACTTTTATGCTTCAAGAACAAGGAAAAAGAAAATTAGGAGTTAGGTAAGCAAAAATACAAGTTAAATTAGAGAAGATGACATTAAGATAAACTAAGCCTGTCCTTAAGCTAGATAGATTCAGAGATGGGGCCAGGGAGCAAACACATTCCAAACTGACTGGTTGGAATATAGGCTGCTCTAACAAAATCCAGAAATCAGGCAGTTGCATAGCTTAGGCAGTGCAAATAACAAATCTCTCTCCCATATGGCCATAGTCTTTTATCTATTGCATGCCATTGCAATAGAAAATCGTGATTTTTAAACTGAAGTTTCCTACTTTAACCACCATGGCACACCAATTGAACTGACTGCAATGTATCCAATCAAAAAACATGCATACCAAGCAGGCAGACCTTTTTTTTCTGAGATAGATTCTCAATTCCTAATTTCTTTGATAAAGAAAATAGAAGAAAGAATAGAAGAAAGAAAGGGCGGGTAGGGGATAGAAATCTACTCTCTCATCTATGTACATAAGTGGGAGAAAAAATAAAACTCCCTGGCCAAACTCCTTACCTTGTGTCCCTTTCATTAACTGAGGTGAAAGGCGAAAATTGTACAAACCTGTTATTTTAGGTAGGTTTAAGTATGATAAGAATAATATTCTACAAGAAGCAATTTTCAAGCTGACCAATTTACTATCTATTGACTAATCTTTTATATTGGAATGTGTGAAAAGTCAAAATATTTGACAATTCCTCATTGTGGGATGAATCAAGATAATTTTGAATCAGAGCTTTACATTTTTTGGTCATCCATTGCTTATCCCAAAAATGGATCAAATTTCAAAGTTGTGATGGAGGATAAATATTCATATAGCTTAACTTTAACAAAGGTGACACCATAATTTGAAAACTAAGCATAAATAATATGACTGAAAAGACTCATCCCGCAAGGGTAGATCTCGACTACTATCTTATAAATATTCAGTATAGTCTCACTACATTAAGAATTCTACCAAAATTTCAATAATTTTTCCCTATTTTTGGACATTCTCAAACTTGCAATTTAAAAAAAATTTAACACAAAGCAACTACTAAACTTTCATTTCTCATCCACAATATGCAACCAACATGATCAAATGAAAATACATCTATAAATCATTCACAACATATTTTAAGTATATAGGACAATGTTAACAACATTATGATATCAAATACCCAAAATAGCAAAACATATGTCCAAAGTCCAAAAGTTTAATACAATAAGTTACTATAGGCCAAAAACTAACAAAGAAAATCCATAAGTCCCACATACCTCACAAAACAACCTAGAGCTCAACCACGTGACCCGTGTTAACTAATTACTGAGTCGAGGAAGTCTACAATCTCTTAAGAGGAAAAAAAGTGAAGAAGGGTGAATTTTCACAAACCTAGTGAGTGAAATAGTTTTAAATAAATAAGAAACATAATAAAGAAAACAAATTAATAATAATAATAATTAAAATAAACTTTTATACGATGGTTACCAATTTTAACATATATGATATAAGTATTCCAAAATCTCATGAAAATCATCAACTTTCATTTTAGGGATATTATCATGAATACCCTTGAGGTAAGCCCTAATTTTAGTAACTAGTTTGCAAAATATGCAATAATACCCAGCCGTTGGAGAATATTTCGTGAGAGTTAACAGAATTTGTGTCAAATCACGTAAAAAGTTTAAATTGCCCTTTTAGACATTAAAAAGTGATGAAATGACTATTTTAACCTTGCATAACATACAAAAAAATTTATTTCATCAATAATAAAAAAACTAACTTTTTATTCTTTAAATATTAAAATATATTTAATAAAAAATATATATTTATACAAGAACAAACTTTTTTTTATATAATGAACTGTTTTTATTTTTTTTTTAAATCATTAATATTAATAATTATTTAAAAATTATCATCTATAAAAAAATAATTATATATTAACAAAATTCAGATTAGATCAGATAATTTTTTACTGTAAAAAAATTCAGATTAGATTCTACCATGGCATTTCACTGAACAAATTCTTCGCAACATCAATTCCCCCATTTTCACATACCTAGTGATAAAATAATTCCAAGAAACCAAATCCTTATCATCCATTACATCAAAAACTCTTTACACAAATCAATCTCTCCACATTTAGTATACATACTAACCAAACTACTTAACACAAACTTATCTAACCTAAACCCAAGCATTGACACTAACCCATAATTTGTTCCCCAAAATGGACTAAAAACACTTCAACCTCCTCTCATCTCTCCAACACTTAGTCCCGAACCTCGTCTCCTCCTTCGATTTCTCTCTCAATCCTATCTCCAACTTTAATCACCGCAAGAACTCGTCAATAGTCTCATGCTCTCTCCCGCGCGAGGAGGAAGGAGCGACGGTGGCAATGAAGTTTGTTGCTAACGAGAGCGGGAGCGGGAGTCTGATGGTAGTTGTGACGACGACTTGATGTCGGCGGAGAAAAAGGCATTGAGAGAGCTAAGTAGTGAGATCAATGCCATTGTGTAGGTGGATATGGCATTGAGTATAGCTCAAGAAACAGTAGTTTGATGATGATGAAAAAGAAAAAATTGCCACCGTTGAATCTAAAAAGAAAAAGAAGAAATGGTGGTATTAATATTTTAGTGAAGAAGAAAGAATGGTCGCGGCATCCGGAAGAAAAAGAAGAAATGAAAAGTCACTAGATGATGATGATGAAAATAAAAGAGAGGAGTACATGTGGAGCCACGTTGTCAACAAGAGAGAAGGGGGACATGTGATCTTTTAATATTTTAATATATTTTAAGAAGTCGTAATTTAATATTATAATATATTTTGTGAAAGGGGGAACATCGTTACCAAGAGAGAGATGGACATGTATGGCCCTTTTAGCACGGGTTTTAATTTAATTTGATACATGTTGAAAAAAGTTAGACAGATTTAAAATGACATAACTACCTTTTTCTCAGTTATTTTTAATGGAAGATTCCCTAACGGCTGGGCATTACTGCGTATTTTGCAAACTAGTGGGTATTACTGAAATTAAGTCTTATCTCAAGGGTATTAATAATAATTACCCTTCAATTTATTCATGCTAAAGATAAAAGTTTTGCAAAATCTAATGATCTCGTAAATGATTTTCATAAATTGGTTCATGTGTAATATATGTCATGAAAATTAAATATTTTTCTAAAATTTTACACTAAACTAGTACCCAGGGAAACCCCGTCGTACCCGAAATATTCCTCAAGCAAAACATTAGACGTACACATAACTTATTGATCATATCCTCGTCTTACGCATGCACAGAGCAAAAATCCCGAAGAGCAAAACCTCATACACATGGCCCAAAACCTCATTGCGTGTACAGATTAGTCTCGTAGACTTTAATCTCATCTATAAGTCTAAAGGAGGGAAAACACCGCTTAAAGGTTTGAAAACCACTTCTATTTTTTACAAATATAAATTCGCAGAACATGATCATATCATATTTGATACTCTTTAATTCATAAACTATGTAAATTCATTTTTACTGATATAAAGTGAGGTATAATCTCAATTACAAATGTTTTGAGACAAAACTATGATACATATTTTTTTCAATAATGTAAAATAAACATCTAAATATAATATGACATAGTCTAAGATAACTAATCATTAAGAAAATATATCCATTTTCTAAAAAAAGAATTTAACATGCTTCAATGCACTTCTATAAAATAATGAGTGAAATAAATTAAATGTTTCGTATACAAAATAAAATAATACTTATAAATCTAAATCTCGCTCACAAAAGTGATGCCTCTAATCAAAAACGCGTTCTCGAGACATCACGTACAGGAACCCTTCTAATTAAGAGAAAATACACCATTGCTCAACGGAATGAAAATTAGTACTCAAATTGATATTTCTAAACAAAATATTATTGAACAAAATAGTATCACACTGAGTTATTCATGTACCAACTCGTGAAGTCAATGCAGGTTTTGCGTCTCGAGGTCCAAATTATTTTGTTAACCTCCTACGGTCCTAAAATAAAGAAAAATAATTAGGTAATGATATAATGAAATTCGACATTATGCCCAAATAAAAAAGTTTAAGGTTTTCCAAAATCTAAATCTCTCTTTTTTCCATGAAAATCCAACACCTCAACAAATATATATAGTTAAATCTTTTAATTAAAGTGATGATCATGTTCCCATAAGCTTGAACACTTTTCCTCGCACTAGTTTTCTCTCTCTAAAACCCTTACCATCTAAGTTCCTCTCTAAATGAAAAGATTCCAACACTTTAGGATTCTAAATCATCTTTAAAACATCACCCATAACGTGGTCTTAGCTTACCACGCTTTCCAAAGTGAAGAACACCCTTCCAAGGAGAGATCCATAGAATACTCTGTCTCCAAAATTAAATTCATGATCTCTTCTACACTTGTCAACATAACACTTCTGTTTATCTTTAGCTACTTTTATTTTCTCCCGTAGAATCTATATTTTTTCATTAGCATCTTGCACTAATTCTGGACCCAATAATATCCTTTCGCTCACTTCATCCCAACAGATTGGAATTCTACATTTCTTACCATACAAAGCCTCATATGATACCATTTCAATACTAACTATTATTATAAGCAAACTCTTTGAGAGGCAAGTAAGTGTCCTAACTACCTTTAAACTCCATAATGCAAGCTCGTAGCATACCTTCCAAGGTTTGTATAAGACGCTTTGACTATCCATCTGTCTGAGGGTGAAAAACAGTACTAAATTTAACCTTGTGCCTAATAACTTCTGCAAGCTGAGCCAGAATTTAGATAGAAAACAAGGATCTCAATTTGATATTATGGACAAGGGTGCTCTATGAAGATGTACTATCTCACCCACATAAATACTAGCTAACCTATTAAATGAATAAGTAGCTTTGATAAGCAAGAAATGATCGGATTTCGTGAGTCGGTCGACAATCACTCATACACTGTCAAACCCCTTTGTATACGTGAAAGCCTTGCTACAAAGTCCAAAGTAATATGCTTCCATCTCCACTCAGGAATATGAAATGCTGGGAAAGTCTTGCAAGGCTTCTAATGCTGAGCTTTGATCTGCTGACAAACTAAACACTGAGAAACAAATTCAACAATCTCTCTCTTTATACCTTGCCACCAATAATGTTATCTCAAGGTATGGTACATTCTTCCTGTTCTCCTTTTTCAAATCTTCTATATTAGGTATACAAAGTCCACTATCTATAGTTAGGGTCCCATTATCTTTCACCATGAATTCGACTCACAAATACACTAAGTCTATATTGAAATGGACCATGCCTTAAAAAAAAAAAAAGAAATGGATTGTCAAATTTTTTTTAGGTTTCAAAATAAAACAAAAAAAAATTAAAGCTCACTTGTTAAAGCCCAAACTAAATCGTTTCTTTCTTTAAATTGCCAAATGAATAGAAATAAAAATTTTTAAAAAAAAGGAAAGAAAGGAGAAAGGGAAACTATAGGCCGGGAGAGAAGGAGGCAAGAAAAGGAAAGGTTCAAAGTAAATTTTATGGGAAACCTTTATTTATGAAAAAATTTGAATTATTTTAGTGCAAATGGCTTATGAGTGATGTTTCAAAGATGATTTGGAACCCTAAAATGTTGGAATCTTTTCAATTATAAAAGAACTTATATGTTAAGGGTTTTAGAGAAAAGCTAGTGCAAGGAAGAGTGTTCAAGCTTATAAGAGCAAGGTCATCACTCCAACCAAAGGGTTTAACTATATATATTTGTTAAGGTGTTGAATTTTTAAAAGAGAATGATTTGAGTTTTGGAAAACCATAACCCTTTTGATTTGGGCTAATGTCAAATTTCATTAAATCATTAGCCTAATTTTTTATTCGGTTGTTATCATGAATACCCTCGAGGTATGGTTTAATTCTAGTAATATCTACTAGTTTGCAGAATATGCAATAATGTCTAGTTGTTAAGGAATCTTCTGTTAAAGATAATCGAGGAAAATGTGGTTATGTCATTTTAATTTTGTCTTGACTTTTTTCAATATATGTCAAATCAAATTAAAACACATGCCAAAAGGGCCCACATGTCCCCCATTCTTTTGCTAACATGTCCCCTTTTCTCAAAATATACTAAAATATTAAAATTCCACGTCCCCCTCTCTTGCTGACAACATGACCCCACATGTCCTCCTCTCTCTTTTTTATATTATCATCATCACGTGACTTCTCATTTCTTTTTTGAGTAATGCTAAGCATCTCAAATTTTTATCCCAAATTGTATCCCAAAATTGATGTGTCAAGCAAATATTGAGTGTAATAAATGATTTTAGAATTTACATTATTTTATCACCCAATGTTTACTTGACACCACTTTTTGGGATATAATATAGGACACAATTTGTGATGCCTAGCATTACTCTTCTTTTTCTTTCCAGATGCAACGGCCATTTTTTCTTCACTTAAATATTAATATCGTCATTTCTTCTTTTTCTTTCTAGATGCAGTGTCAGCCATTTTTTCCTCTTCATCATCATCACGTTGTCGTTTCTTCAGCTATATTCCTCAACGCCGTCTCTGCCGCGACAACGGTACCGGCCTCGCCTCCTAGCTCTCTCAATACCTTCTTCTCCGCCAATCTTTAAGTTTCCGTCACGACCGCCATCGGACTCCCACTCCCGCTCTCATCAGCAACAAACTTCACCATTGCCACCGCTCTTTCCTCCTCGTGCGCGGAGAGAGCTTAAGAGGTTCTTGCAGTGATTGAAATTAGAGATGAGATTGAGAGAAACATCGAGGGAGGAGAGGAGGTTCGAAACTAGGTTTTGAAAAGAGGATAAGAGGTCTAACTAGTTTCTGTTTTCTGTCCATTTTTGTGGAACAAATTCTGGATTAGTGTTGAAGCTTGGGTTTAGGTTAGATAAGTTTATGTTAAGTAGTTTGGCTAGTACGTATGCTAAATGTAGAGAGATTGATTTGTGTAGAGAGGTTTTAATGTAATGAATGATAAGATTTTTTATTCTTGGAATTGTTTCATTGCAAGGTATGTGAAAAATGGGGATTGATGTTGCAAAGAATTTGTTAAGTGAAATGCCATGGTAGAATCCAATCTGAAATGAATTTTTTTACAGTAAAAAATTATCTGATTTGAATTTTGTTAATATATAATTATTTTTTATAGATGATAATTATTAATATTAATGATTTGAAGAAAAAAAATTAAAACTTTTCATTAAAATTATATATAAAAAAATGTTTGTTCCTATATAAATATGTTTTTTTATTATATATGTATTAAATATATTCTAATATTTAAAGAATAAAAAGTTAAATTTTTTAGGGTAATTATTATAGGTCCCCCTGAGATATGGTTTAAAATCAACACTAACCCTCACATTTTGAAAATAACCTTCAATGCCCCTACTGTTAATAGAATCTGTTAAATTGGATAGAATATATCAACAGCACCCAAAAATGTCCATTATACCCTTGAAAAACTAAATTTGACATTCACATTTAAAAATAAAACATTAATAGAAATCAACTTTTATGATAAAAGTGGTCACACAATGTTGACTTTTTTAAAACACAATGTTGGCTTTTAGTATTTCTCTAAACTTAAAAAAAAGAAATGTGAAAAAACAAAAGCCCATTGATAGATATCCAAATTTGGCATTGATGATTAAAAATAAAATATTTATTAAAAGACATCGTTTACTGAGCATAAGCATTCACCATTGTCATTCATTCTCTAAAGCAGCAACCTAACAAAAATAATAATTAAATGTTGGAGGAATCGCCATTCTCCCCGTAAGATTAGGTTTAAGCGGAGAAACCTAACCAAGTTCAACATTGAACCTTAACTTTTTTACGCAGCGAAATAACCAAAATGTCAAACAAAACTAGAAAGAATGTAAAGCAGATAAATAAGAACACAACACAATCACTTACATGGTTCGGTCAATTGCCTACGTCCACGATGGATTTAAGGATCTTAACCTCTCTTATTAACTCTTCTAGAAAATTTACAAGAAAACACAATGAAGAACCCTTAAAAGGATCCAATTTTTAGTGTACTCTTACTCCCCCACGAACAATAAACACCCAAACAATGGTTGCACTCTAGCACACACAAGCACTTAATGTCTGTCTAGTTCTTTCCTCTTTTAGAGTCTCTCTTAATGTTTAATTTCAGACTAAAGGATTTACAATGGTTTAAATAGGGGTTATTTCGTGCCAACTAACCCTAATTCTAATTGGAATAAGAGTTCGCGTGTTTTAGAAATCTAAAACTTTTCAAAACTCAAAAAACCCGAGCCAAAACGAACTTCCCCGCTTCTGGCGCTGGGTGGCCAGTGCTGCTGTGCTGGCACGAAATCAACCCAGCATCGCAACACTGCGGCCTGGTCATGCAATCCTCACATTTCTTGCCTCCTTTCACGTCTCCAAGTCTCGTTTTGCTTCTTCCTTCGTGTCCCACTCGTTCTAGACTTCTTGTGACTCTCCTATTTGATATTCTTCACAATTTTTGCTCAAACAAAATTGTTGAATCATCAAATCTCCAATATAAAATAACAAAGAGACAATTCTGCAATTTGAATCACCCAAAGAGTAAGTGAGTTTTTCTAACTCTTATTCACTCTAATCCATAAAAGCATATCATTTTGAAAAAGAAGCAATGTCATCATCAATTGAGTAAACCAAAATCTCAAGAGAATATCAAGTTTGAATTATTGTCTTGTCTTTTTAACTTTTTTGGGACAATTTTTTGACAAAAAATATCATTAAAATGGATTGCATGTATATTGACTAAGGTTCTCTTATTTATTTATTTTTTTATGATTTGGAGTATTTTTAATTTTTTATATGGGTTTCAATTTTTTTACTCAAATCTGACATGTTGACGTATTTGTTTTTTTAGATTCATGTGTTTCGTATGTTACTCTTCTTTTTGACTAAATTCTTGTGTATGTTGGATCTGTAATTGCATCACCCCCATTTTTTTCTTAGACTATTAATCCTTGATTGAGATTTTCTGCAATATATATTTAGCATTGATGTTATCGCTTCAGCCTTCGAGTATTTTTAATTTCTGATATGGGTTTCATTTTTTTTACTCAAATCTGAAATATTGATGTTTTATTTTAGTTGTGTTTCTGATAGAATATTGTTGTGTATATATGTGTTTGATTCCTATCTGAACACTGTTTGAATGAACAGGATGAGGGATTTTGAAATCAAAGTTCAAGTATTTGGTGAAGTATATAGGTTTCAAAATATTGACCCAGAAAAATATAGTGGGATTGTATTGTTACATGAACTTACGAAGAAGATACTGAAAAGAATGGTTGACCCTAATGAGAAGTTTAGGATAGTTGTCCATTTACCTTGGTGTGATGGTTTCTTAAATATAAAGGATGACTGTGATATTGAGTTAATGTTTGAGCTTCACAATTCCATGGGATATTACACTATAAATATGATTGTGGAGCATAAGCCTGCACATGTAGAACACTTGCCACTGTTGGTAACCTCAGATCATCAACCAAACCTTGAGCTTGAACTTCAACCTGAACCAGAGGTTGTACCTGAACCCTATATATCTAAACCATACGCACCTAAGTATGTGGACTTGAATAGCCATATCAATGAAACACAAATGCAGTCATGCACAACTCATATAACCCACCCTACACCAAACAATTCTCCTACCACCCAGCCAACACTTGCTAAAAGTTACAGGCCTATAAATAGTAACTTATATGCACATGGTGTGAGTATGGAAGTGTCATGACCCAATCTAGACCTGATAAGATATTGTCCGCTTTGGGCCCAAACCCGCACAGTTTTGTTCCTAGACTTCATGCAAGCGTCCTTCACCCAAAATGCGTCTTATCAATTAAAGTGTGGGTCACCCCTTATAAACCCAACATCTCTTCCGTGCCTTGGCGATGTGGGATTTGTCTAGGATGTTACATAATATCTGTCATGACCCAACCCAGACCTGATAAGATATTGTTCGCTTTGGGCCCAAGCCCGCACGGTTTTGTTCTTAGGCTTCACGTAAGCGTCTTTCACCCAAAACGCGTCTTGCCAATTAAGGTGTGGGTCACCCCTTATAAACCCAACATCTCTCCCGTGCCTTGGCGATGTGGAATTTGCCTAAGGTGTTACATACACCCCCCTTTAGGGACTCGGCGTCCTCGCTGAGGTTTGCCCCACCACAGCCCAAGAGGACATCGGGAGTGGCTTTGATACCATCTGTCATGACCCAACCTAGACCTGGCAAAATATTGTCCACTTTGGGCTCAAGCCCGGACGATTTTGTTCCTGGGCTCCAAGCAAGCATCCTTCACCCAAAGCGCGTCTTGCCAATTAAGGTGTAGGTCACTCCTTATAAACCCAACATCTCTCCCATGCCTTGGCGATGTGGGATTTGCCTAGGGTATTACAGGAAGAATATGGGGCAGATGAGTGCTTTTATTGGTCTGATAATGATAATGTCAAGGAGCAAAATGAAAGTTTAAGAAGAGAAGGGGTTCAAAGTAGAGTACCCGATCAGTTTGACGACTACGAGTCAAATGATGATGATTTCTTAGGTATTTGGTTCGGAAGATGAGGGACCAGTACACAAGTTAGCTAATAAACTTGAAGGAAAACTATTTAAGTACAAAGCAGGGGAACCGATTAAATTTGAAGTAGACCATGTGTTTGAGACTATTGACACTCTCGAGGGAAACAATTTCAAGGTATATAATTCATCAGGGATTCACACCTTCAACGATTAAAAGTGACCCCACAAGAGTTGCTGTTGGTTGTGCATGGAGTGACTATCCATGTAGATTACATGCCTCTATCTAACTTGGTAGTTTAGCGTTCAAAATTACAACATTAAGAGGGCCACATATCTGCCCTAAAGGTACAAAAAATGTTGAGGCAAAATCGCTATAGATTGGTAAGGAATTTGAATCTTTACTAAAGGCAATACCTAATGTAAAGGTAAATGTCTTTGAAGCGGAGTTGAGGAGCAATTATGGTGTTACTATGAATAAGCAGAGGCTTTATAGAGCTAAGCAAAGAGCAAAAGATAATTTAAATATGGCACATAAAGAGTGTTATGCCTACTTGCACATGTATGCCAATACGGTAAGGAAAACAAATCTCGGTGCCCTTGTAGAATTCAAACTTATGAGAATGAATATGAGCTAATTGTTCCAAATAGGAATGAAGTGCAGGACAATCCAATATTTAAGAGGACATTTATAGCTTTTCCAGCACAACAAATTGGGTTTAATACTGGGTGTATACCTTTTATAGAAATAGATGGTTATCATGTAAAAGGTCCTTGTGGGGGGAATCCTTCTCTTTGCAATTGGTTTAAATGCCACAATGGAATTTTTCCTTCGGTGGTGTGTGTTTGTGAGATTGAAAATGGGGATACTTGGAGATTTTTCATGCATAAATTGTTACAATCAATTGGCAAGCATGAAAATAGGGTTGTCACTTTTATAAGTGATAGACAGAAGGGTATTCTAGGGGCAATTGAAGAGATGTGGTCTAATGCTTTAATAAGAAATTGTTTATTTTAATTATTATTATTAATTTGTTTTATTTATTATGTTTCTTATTTATTTAATACTATTCCATACACTGGGTTTATGAAAACTCACCCCTTTCATTTTTTTCCCTCTCAGGAGATTGTAGACTTCCTCAACTCAGTATCTAGTTGAGATGGGTTACGTGGTGATGCTCTAGGTTGTTTTGTGAGCCAAGTGGACTCATAGATTTTCTTTGTCATTTTTTGGCCTATAGTAACTTACTTTGGATATGTATTTTGCCATTTTGGGCATTTGATATCATAATGTTGTTAACATTGTCCTAGATACTTAAAATATGTTAATGAATGATTTGTAGATGTATTTTCATTTGATTATGTTGGTTGCATATTGTGGATGAGAAATGGAAAGTTTAGAATTATAGTTGCTTGTGTTAAATTTATAGAAATGTTCATATTTTAAGTTGCAAGTTTGAAAATATCCAAAAAACAGGAGAAACTCTTCCAAAATTTCGGTAAAATTCCTACTATAGTGAGACTATATTGAATATCTATAAGATAGTAGTCAAAATCCACCTTAAAGTTTATAGGCAAACTGTGGGATGGATCGTTTTAGTTGGTATCAGAGCTAAGTTCGTGACGTGGTATGTAGAATAGCTGACCCTCGCGAGGACACTAGGTCCTAGAGAAAGGGAGATTGCCACATCCCTCATCGCTTATAAAGATGAGTCTGGGATAGCTTATAAGGCTTGGCTTCCTTTAACTAAGTAGACGCATTTTAGGTAAAGGACCCTTGCATGAAGTCCAAAGCGAACAATATCTACTTATTTGTTGGGCCCGGGTGTTACAATGACTACAATTCTTCAAATATATGTTACCAGTATAATCCAAAAGTATGGACGTATACCTATTCATCATCTCACACATCTGTGTTTTTTTATAGTATCATTCCAAGCAAAGTATCTAAAACTAAAGGCTCATAGATTCAGACCTCAAAGAATGCACTTTGACAAAATATCATTGCCACAACTCTCCACTTGTTATTAATCAAATCACACGTTTATGTGATAGGTAACAAAATATCACCATAAAATTCATTGCTACTTCTTGTCTTTTTATAGTATCATCCCAAGCAAAGTATCTAAAACTAAAGGCTCATAGATTCAGACCAAAAAAAATGCACTTCGACAAAATATCATTGCCACAACTCTCCACTTATTATTAATCAAATCACACGTTTATTTGATAGGTAACAAAATATCACCATAAAATTCATTGCTATGTTGTTTCTATAAAGCAAATCAACTTCAACTCTAGGTACAATCGGCTTCAAAGAGTAAGATGGAAAGAGATGGGAGAGTAGGGTGAGGATAAGTAGATTCAACTGCAGGTATCTGAGTGGAATTGACAGTACCTAATTTTGTTTTGTCCTTAATAATATGAAATTCTGAAAGTGATGAAGTTGAATTACCAAAGCTTTAATAATTCCTCATTGATTGACTCGGATTCTAGTCTACTAGTGGGATCAATTTTGAATCATGGAACTTTTTCAATGATGCCGGATGTTAAAGTTGTTAACCTCACCCAACAATCCATAAAACCAAATAACCTAAGATCTAATTTATCCATTCAAAATAAGACATGGCTACACAACACCTGGACTCGTCTGTAATAACTGTAGCTTCGTCTCTAAAATTCACCAAGATCGAGCCTAATTTAAATGCATCTAGAACATATGAGGTCTCAATCTTACTTCATCCTGCCAATTAATGCATAAATGGAGAACTACTATCTTTACATTATGTAACAGAAACCAAAAGGGCTAAAATGTATAAGAATCACATGTAAGACGACATCAAACCCATCAAAATATGAAATGGAAAACCAAATTTGCAGTATCTAAGCCACCAACTAAACAAATAATTAACCTAGATCTATCCCATTTTAACTATATTATGAAACTAGAAGAACAAAATTTCCCCTAAAATCTTTTCACTAACAGATATATTATCAAATCTGAACAAATCCAAAATAAGAAAACAGAATTCACCAAATAAAAATATTAAAAAAAACAAAAACAGAAAGTAAAAGAAGAGGAAAAAGGGGTTACCAAAATTGCTGCCGACGATGCAGTGCCAAGTAGGTCCGTGCTTCTTATCAAATTCCTTCTTTATTCGCTCAGCTACATCTTTCTCTACACTGTTCTTCTCAAATGCCTACTCAAAAAACATTAAAATCGAAATACCCCACCAACAACCCCAATTAAAAAAAAAATCAAGTGAAATCATGGAAACAGAAGCTCAGGAAATGAAAATAAATAAATAAAGAGAGAGAGCTTATAAAGAGATAGGAAAATAACTGCAATGGCGATATCAACGGCCTCCTTCTGCATGCCCTCTTTCATGTCGGCGCTCTTGATGACGACTCTTTTTCCGGATTGGGACACCCCTAGAGTGGTGGGCTTCCGGTCATCGGAGTTGGGTTTGACGACCAGAGCTCCGGTGACGCTCCTCTTCGTGTCTTCACTCATGGTGTTTGTTTCTTTTTTGCTTATCAAAATGAAACTGTTTCTTCTTCTTTCTCTTTTGTGTCTTCTTTACAAATTTCTTTGGTTCTGGTATAACGAGCAGAAACACAATACAAAAAGAACTGTATCTCTCTCTCAATCAAAGGTCACTTTTTTCTTTTTTTTTTAATTTTCGAGTTTCTTTCTTTTACTGCTGGTCTGTCGCTACTCTCTCTTTGTTGACTGGACAGCTTGTGAATTGTGAGTGAACAGTGAACTTTCACTCTCTAACTGAATACAATGAATCTCCAAACGTCGTCGTTTCTCCGCCTACTGTCTCAGTGAAGTTAATTAATATATTTAAAGTTAAAGTTTGTCTTTAAAAAAAAAAAAAAAGTAAAAAGTTTGACACACCCTCTAGTAAGAGCATATATCGTTTTCAACAGAATTAATGCCTTGAAGCATCAATGTGTATGGCCAGAACAACATTTGCGTTGAAGCATCAATTATTTGCTTCCTTTCCACGCTTGCTTTGATTCTTGAGTATTATTGTTTATAGTTGTTGCCTTGTTGTTGCCCATTTAAAAAATTAAAAATACTATTCAATGCTGATAGGAACAGCAATCGAAAGCCACTTTGTACAAACAAGAATATCATCCCACTTCCTAGTGAAAGACAAAGACATGCTCACACTTCATCATCAAAGTCCTGCACCACTCTACTTCTCTTCAATGTTTTGGCAATCCAAGGAGCATTTTCATTTTCATTTCCACCATCATATTCAGAATCCTCAGCAGCCACAGGACTATTAGAGTTAGACATAGGTGTTAAAACCTTTTCTGATTCATTTCCATTGTCATCTTTTATTAGAGTCTTCACCTGATCCATCTCCAGCTGCAGCAGCATCATTGTTATGGTTAGCTTCATGGTTTGAAGTATTAGCATCTACTTCCCTCATAGGGTCCAAAATTTTGAATTCGCGAGCAGTGCTATGCTTGGCATGCCTCAACAGATTGACTTTGCTCACCTTGCTGAGTTGGATCAGATATTTCTCGTAATCTTCTACCTGGAAGATCAGGTCCAGGATGCATTTATTCTCCCTTTTAATCTTGTTGATCATACCTTTACTACTAGCATTTTCTTGTTGAGCCTGCAAGATAGCGTAATGCAAATGATTAACAAGCAACATTTGTAAAACAACAATATGCAAGATGCTAATGTGATTATTCTATAGGGTATTATAAAAAAAAAAACAATGCCGAGATGCATAGAAGTTCACAACCTTTGCATCTCTGCCACGAAGTATATAGAGTAACTGTGAGCTACTTGCAAGTTAGCTCTACAAGCTTCTGGAACTGAAGACTAGGCCAAAGCTGCTTGCAACCTTTGGGAGCAATTCTAAGCTTCAAGATCTGAGCTAAATGCTTGTAAAGCCTGGTAGCCAATCTGAGAAAATGCTCTGCTTGAGTGTCTGCATATTTTAAAGTCAAATAAAAATGCATGTACTCAGAAATTACAACAGATGGAAAAGATTCATTGGTTTATGGAAAACTACGGGCTCACCCTTGAGGCTCGTCAAAACAAAAGAAGATAGCACTTTTACCAGTGCCCCAGTCCTTGAGTAATGGTTTTCTTCGAATCTTAGTCC
This sequence comes from Ailanthus altissimus, assembly GCA_946807835.1. NCBI lineage: Eukaryota > Viridiplantae > Streptophyta > Magnoliopsida > Sapindales > Simaroubaceae > Ailanthus > Ailanthus altissimus. The sequence continues at coordinate 26,112,746 of OX327703.1, read as the reverse complement.
TGAAAGGTGTTCTCGCTCCTGATTAATATGAATGCTATTTTGAGCAACAAGAGAGAGTGTCTTCATTTTTATAATGGCCCAATCCATATCAACAATGACAGCTTCAATTAATTGCAGTATACAGGACGTAATAGCAGTATTTGTTGATTGATTTATAAGGGGGTCTAATTCAGACACCTCTAATGAATCGCTCCTCTCCAATCCAGTAACCTTTAGCAGCTCCACAAACATAGCTTGATCCACAAATAGATCATTTGGAGATGAACTTCAACAGATGGCAAGTTTAACCACACTTTTGGCAACATTGGTGTTTGTTATGCTATTGCTTTTGCAGAAACCTACGGCCCACGTTCCATGAGCATTCTTCCATTTGCAAGGCAATTTATTCCCGATCATCAACGTGATATCACAATGAATTTGAAAAAAAAAATGTTGAAAAATTAGTGATTCAACAATTTTGGTTGGATAAAAATTGTGATGAATACTAAAATGAAGAGTTACAAGAAGTCTAAAATGTGTAGGACGCGTATGGAGAACTCTAGGACGTCTGGGACATGAAGGGGAAAGCGAAACGAGACTCAATGACGTGAAGGAAGCAAGAAAACACGGATAGGTATACAGGGCTCAGCGCGGCGGTGCCAATGGCTGAGCGCCACGGCGCCCAGGACAGCAACCCAGCGCTGCAGTGCTGGACGCGATTTTGGCCAGCGCTGCAGCGCCTAGGGACGAGCGCTGCAGCGCCAGAACGCATGAAAAAGTCTGTTTTGGTTTGGGATTTCTAGTTTTAGAAAATTTTGGACTTCCAAAACAAGTGGACTCTTACTCCAACAATGAATAAGATTAGTAGGCATGAAATACACCCTATATAAACACTTGTAAACCCTTGATTTCAAATTAACCATTAAGAGAGACTCTAAGAGAGTGGAAGAACTGGGTAGACACTAAATGCTTGTGTGTGCTAGGGTGGAACCGTTGTTTGGGTGATCATTGTTCGTGGTAGAGCAAGGGTTCACTAAACGTTTAGGTCCTTTTGAGGGTTCTTTATTGGATTTTCCTTGTAAAATCTTTAGGGAGTTATAATAAGAGAGGCTAGGATCCTTGGATCCACCGTGGACGTAGGCAATTGGTTGAACCACGTAAGATTGTGTTGTGCTCTTTTATTTTCTGCTTTGGATTCTTGTTGTGTTTGCTTGATTGACAGGTTATTCCACTGCGTAAGGAGGTTAGGGTTCTAGGCTGAATCTTGGGTTCTTCGCTTCAACATAACCTTGAGAGGGAGAAGGGCGTTTCCTCCATCAACAAACTGGTATCAGAGCTAGAGATTCGATAATACACACTTGAGGTATTTAAACTATGGCTACAATCAAGCAAGAAATAGAGAAGTTCAATGGGATGAATGACTTCAATCTTTGGAGGAAGAAAGTTAGGGCTCTACTAGTGAAGAAAGGGCTAGACTCAGCTTTGGAGGAAGCCAGTTACTCAACTAGCGATGAGGCGATAACCTCAAAGTCCAGGCATAAAGATTGGGAAACGATTCAGAACGATAACCTCAAAGTCTAGGCATAAAGATTGGGAAACGATTCAGAAAAAAAGCTCACAGTACCTTATTCTTGGCATTGAATGACGAAGTATTAAGGGAAGTTGGTGATGAAAAAATCATTTTTGGGCTATGAAAGAGACTCGAAGTATTGTACATAAAGAAGTCTCTTGTAAATAGACTTCTTGTGAAAAATAGATTACATGAGCTGACAATGCACGAGGGAACTTCATTGAGAGCTCACATTGACGAGTTCAACAAGATCATCATAAGTCTTGAGCAATTGAGCATTAAGACTGAGGATGAAGACAAGGCCATTATCCTATTAAGTTCGTTGTCGAAGAGCTATGAGAGCTTTGTGGATACACTGCTGTATAAAAAAGAGTCTTTAACGATGAATGACGTCAAGGCATCATTGAACTCAAAAGAATTGACAAAGAGATCTGAGTTCGAGAGTGGAGCAGCTTTGCTTGCACAAGGAAAAAAGAGCAACCAATTAAGGAGAAGATCCAAGATGTGTTTCCTTTATAATAAGGAAGGACACTTTGTGAAGGATTATCCGAAATCAAAAGGCCAAGGAGGGTAGGCTGTAATTGGTACTGAGGAACATACTGAAGTTATAGACACATTGGTAGCCTCAAGGGGAAAGTACGCTGGCAAATGGATACTAGATTTTGGGTGCAGCGTCCATATGTGTCCCGACAGATCGATGTTTACCAACTATAAAGCCAAGAGAGGTAAAGTTTTAATGGGGAATGACATGACTTGTGAGATCATGGGAGTTGGTGACATAAGGCTGAGGATGCAAGGTGGAGAAACTAGGAAATTACATAGTGTAAGGCATGTTCTTAAAGTGGGGAGGAACTTGATATCCCTAGGCAAGCTCGATGAGGAAAGGTATTCGGTTAAAGCGGAAAAAGGAAAACTAAGGGTAGAGAAAGAACCTATAGGGTTTGAGGGTGAGAAACACAATGAGGGGCTCTATGTGCTTATTGGGATGACCATGAGTGGCCCAACATGAGGTGTTGGGGTAATGCAGACCACTAGGCGACATCCAAACCGTGTTCACCGAGGTGATGAGGGTCGGAAAGGAGTACAACGCATCCATACCCTATACAAGGTGCACGAATGCCTTTGGAGGCCGAAGTCACTAGCCTGGGAAAAGTTAAGTCTTGGTGGAGACTTAATTGGACTCAATTCTAAGTGATAGAGTATTAGTGTGGATCGGATCTCGAAGCCTTCTTATTTGAAAGATTTTGAATCAAGGAATGGTTTGTTGAAAAATTGGTGATTCAACAATTTTAGTTGGATAAGAATTAAGATAAATACCAAAGTAAATAGTTACAAAAAGTCTAGAACGTGTGGGACGCGTACGGAGAAGGTATTAATGATTTACCTCAACTGATTTACCTTTAACTTCACGGAAAATTGAAAGTCCAAGGAGCTCAGAGATTAGTGGCCGCAAAAGTTTCTCAATGAACAACTCTTTGCTTCTCACATGTTGATCATCAATCCTAGAGGCTTCTTTACTTTCATAATCCAAATCATATTCAAGCTTGGAGACTGACAACAATCTTCAAGCAAGCCAGTCAACAGTGAGTTCTGCAAATTAACTGTAATCTATTCTCGTTAGCAAATCAATGCTAGATGGAGATGTTCTTTTTTATCTTCGACACCTTTTCTTCCTTTACTTTCCTTTTTCTTCTGATCCATTGTAGACATTGGCCTAGATTTTAGATAAAAAAAAAAAAACTAATTTCACCAATGGGGGCCAATATCTTAATTTTCCCATAAATCAACATCTTCAATGATCTTCCTTACCGAAAACAGGGGAAATTTTTATTTGACAAAGGGCGGCATCCAAGACAAAAGAAACAATCTTAGACCATTTTAATGTCCTTGCCGAGGTTGACCACTCAAACATTCAATGTAGTAAAGTTTCAGAGTTTGCAGTAGCTGAAAGATGCTTGAAGATGCCAGGAAAGGAATCCGTTCTTGAGCGCCTTTGGTGTTGCATGAATCAGGAATATTTGGTGTCTCATGAGCAGCAGCCCGTACATTCACTCTTCTACTAGCATTACTCAGTCTTGTGGTACAAGATTGTCTTTCTAGTGAGTCATGAAGATCAACAAACTTAATTACTTCCTTTTCAAGATCCCCTTTCTCTGCGTCTGTTGCTTTTCCCAACTCACTTGTCTGATCTGACATGAAGAAAACAGAAATTAGTCTAAGTTAAGATTCAGTCCAACAAAACTACAAGGAGTTATGAGTATGTGATCTTCTAGAAATGAAATCCATAAAACCCATAGGACTTGTCATGATTGTCGTTTCACATTGCTTAACATTTTACAAAACAAATATTCCCATGGCAAGAAAAGTTCAGAAACAATAAGGTGGAAATTTTTACAAACCTTCCAAATTTCCATTTCTTAGAAATTTCTGGATCTTCAGTAAAGCGAAAATGATTCACCAGATCTTCCCTTCTGCAGTTTGTTGGGAAATTGAGGGATGATGCAGGGTCGCAGCTAAAGCGAAATTGAGAAAAATAATGAAAATAAAAATAAGACAAAGACAAGTTTACGTGGTTCGGCTTTTAGCCTACGTCCACGGGCGAAGACAGAAGAATCTCTTACTATTAGAAATGGAGAATACAAGTATTGTAGTGTTTTAGCCTTACAACCCAAAACCCCAATACACCCAATTCTCTCAAATCACTCAAAAACTCTCTCAAAGCTTTAGAAACTCTCTCTAAATTGCAATGGAAAATACATTGCTAAACTCTCCCTTTTATAGGGAGAATTGAGCAAGTGGACAGCCATTTCTTGGCTGTCCATCATTGCAAATTTGCTGGCACCGTGTGCCAGCTGCTGACAATTCTCCCACTTGGAGAGTTGATTGAAAATCAATCAAGTCTCCACATCATTCTTTCTTCTTCGCCAAAGCCATGTTGCCTACGTGTCTGCTAGGCCATGCAAGGATCTGCACCATACAAATTTGTTGGTATTGGTGGGCTTGGTCAACACATCTGCTAGGTTATCATCTGTATGAATTTTTTTCATATCCACACTTCCATCTTCTACCACTTCACGAACAAAGTGATATTGAACACCTATGTGCTTCGTTCTTGAATGAAAAGCTGGATTCCTTGCAATGTGCAAGGCACTCTGACTGTCACAAAACAATTCAACTTTCTCTTGCTTGTGCCCGAGCTCCTCCAGTAATCTTTGTATCCAAATTGCTTCCTTGCAAGCTTGTGTAGCTGCCATGTATTCTGCTTCTGTAGTAGATAATGCCACAACAGTTTGCAGTTTCGAAACCCAGCTTACAGCTCCTTCTGCAAGTTTAAACACATAGCCAGTAGTGGATTTTCTTTTATCAAGATCTCCTGCAAAATCTGAATCCACATAGCCCTTAACAATAAAATCTGATCCTCCGTAACATAAAGCAACATCTGAGGTACCCTTAATGTATCTAAGGATCCTCCTGACACAACCCCAATGCTCTCTACCAGGATTCGCCATGTATCTACTAACTGCTCCCACTGCTTGTGCAATGTCTGGTCTGGTACAAATCATAGCGAACATTAAACTTCCCACTGCTGATGCATACGGTACTCGAGACATCTCATTCCTCTCTGCTTCTTTGCTAGGACACATCTTAGAGGATAACTTGAAATTAACAGGGAGTGGGGTACTAATTGGCTTACAATCTTGCATGTTGAAGCGCCACAAGATTTTCTTTAAGTAGTTCTTCTGAGAAAGCCAAATCTTCCTGTTATTTCTGTCTCGGTGAATTTGCATCCCTAGAATCTTGTTTGCTGGTCCCAAGTCCTTCATATCAAATTCCCTAGCCAACTGTGCCTTTAATTCTTGGACTCGATCTTTGTTGGGGCCTGCCACCAACATGTCATCCACGTACAACAGTAAAATAATGAAATCATTATCATCTTCAAACCTTTTGTAGTATGTACAATGGTCTGAACTAAGTCTGTTGTATCCAAGGCTGATGATATAGGAATCAAATCTCTTGTACCAACACCTCGGCGCCTGTTTGAGACCGTACAGAGATTTGTTCAACCTGCAAACCAAGTTCTCTTTTCCTTCTTCTTTAAAACCTTCTGGTTGGAGCATATAAATTTCTTCTTCAAGTTCTCCATGAAGAAAAGCTGTCTTCACATCTAGCTGTTCTAGATGTAAGTCAAATGTAGCACACATTGCCAAGACTATTCTGACTGTCGTGAGTCGAACCACAGGGGAAAATATCTCATTAAAGTCAATACCTTCTTTCTGAGCATAACCTTTCACCACCAATCTCGCACGATACCGCTCTACTTGGTCATTGCCATCCCGTTTGATCTTGTAGACCCATTTGTTTCCAATGGCTTTTCTTCCACGTGGCAGTGCAACCAGCTCCCATGTTTTGTTCTTATGCAAAGCTTCAATCTCTTCTTGCATTGCTGTCATCCATAGAGAAACTTCTTGACTTTTAGAAGCCTCCTGGAAAGTTGTTGGCTCTCCATCCTCTGTTAGAAGGCAGTATGCAACATGAGCCTCCATGACATACTCCGAGTGCCACGCTGGTGGTCGTCTCTCACGAGTTGATCGACGATCATCTGTAGCCTCAGACTCTGCTGGTTCTTGTTCTTCGTGCCCTGGTGCTGCTTCAGGAGAATCTGAATCTTCTTGTACTTGATTATTTTCCATTTGTACCATTGTAGTATCTGGATTTTCCTTCACTGTGCTATCATCTTTATCATTCCTTTGCAGTTTATCTTCTGCAAATATCACATCTCTGCTGATGACGACCTTGTGGGTAGTGGGATCCCACAGGCGATACCCTTTGACTCCATCAGCATATCCCAAGAAAAGGCATTTTCTGGATTTTGGATCCAGCTTCGTTGTTTCTTGGGGATTATACATCACGTACACAGGACTTCCAAATGTATGAAGGTGAGAATAATCAACTGGTTTTCCAGTCCACATCTCCATCGGTGTCTTCAACTCGATTGCTGTTGATGGTGACCGATTTACCACATAACAGGCGGTTTTGACTGCTTCTGCCCAAAATGTCTTGGCTAAACCTGCAGTTCTCAACATAGCTCTTGTTCTCTCCAACAAGGTTCTGTTCATCCGCTCTGCTACTCCATTCTGCTGAGGCGTGTAAGCTGTGCTGAATTGCCGCTTGATGCCTTCTTGTTGACAGAATGCAATAAAATCCTCACCAGTATATTCTCCTCCATTATCTGTCCTTAAACACTTGATCTTCTTTTCTGATTCAAGTTCTACACGCGCTCTGAATATTTTGAAAGCTTCAAACACATATGACTTCTTCTTGATTGGATACACCCAACATCTCCTGGAGTAATCATCTATGAATGACACAAAATATCTCGCTCCTCCTAAGGACATCATCGGTGCTTGCCAAACATCAGAGTGGATCAATTCTAGAATTTCTTTACTTCTAGAACTGGATGTGCTGAACTTTAATCTGTGCTGCTTACTTGTGACACAGTGCTCACAGAAAGGTAAATGAACCGATTTGAGCCCAGGAAGTAAATTTTGATCAGAGAGAATCTTCAAACCTCGTTCTGACATATGGCCCAGTTTGCGATGCCACATTATCGTTGACTCTTCTGCTGAACTAGTTGATGCAACAGATGCATCTCCTTCCTGCAGTGTTTCTCCATTAAGCATGTACAAATTTGCAGCAACCTTTTCTGCCTTCATTACTACAAGCACGCCTTTGAGAATTTTCATTATCCCATTTTCAATTTGGGTCTTACACCCAGTGTTATCTAATTGTCCCAATGACAAAAGATTCTTCTTGAGGCCTTTCACATGTCGCACCTCCTGGATAATACGAACAGTACCATCGTACATCTTCATCTTGATGGATCCTACTCCAGCAATTTCTAAAGCATGATCGTCCCCCATATATACAGATCCTCCAGAGATAGGTTCATATTGATGGAACCATTCTCTTTTAGAGGTCATGTGCCATGTAGCTCCAGAATCCATGAGCCATACATCAGAGAACCGTTTTCTGCTTTCAACAACTGTTGCTGCCTCGCTGTATAAAATTTCACCATCATCTGAGGTGCTTGCAATATTCCCTTGCGGTTTGTCCTCTACACTTTTCTTCAATCCCCAACAATCCTTCTTCAGATGGCCTTTCTTGCCACAATGGTAGCACTTGACGTTCTTCTTACTTCTGGATTTTGGTCTACCATGATTTTGACTCCCACTGGGGCCACGTTCTGTTGATCTACCTCTCATCATTGTCAAAGCTTCTGCTTGCTGCGAACATTCCTGTTTGTCTTCTTTATTTTTCCGTCTTCGTTCTTCTCCCAGTACAGCAGCTGTAACATCATCGAAGACTAAGAAGTCCGATAGGATATTATTCGTCAAGTTGATGATGAGTTGATCATACGAATCTGGTAGGCTTTGAAGTAGAATCTCTGCACGTTCACCTGCCTCTATTTTATGCCCCAAGGAAGTGAGTTGGGAAAATAGAGTATTTAATGTGTTGATGTGCTCCGTCACTGAAGTGGATTCTGTCATTCGAAGAGTGTACAATCTCCTTTTTAAGAAGATCTTGTTGTGCAGAGATTTAGCCTCATACAATTTAATGAGAGTATCCCAGATCTCTTTTGCTGTCTTCTTTTCCGCTACACTAGATAGCACGTTATCAGCAAGTGCTAGATGCAGATCAGCAACTGCATTACCGTCAATCTCATTCCACTTGATATCATCAGTGATACCAGCGGGCCTTTCATCAATCGCTTCTAAGCACTTATTTTTTCTTAAAATCGCCTTTATTTTCATTTTCCACAATGTAAAATTACCTCCATTGAACTTCTCAACTTCGTACTTTGCCGCCATTACTTTTCACCACGAACTACTTCTGCTAGGATCGGCTCCCACTGTTTCACGTGAATAGTAACCGTACGTATGAACAGTAACTGTATACGTGAATAGTGACCTCCTTCAACCAGAAGCTCTGATACCACTTGTTGGGAAATTGAGGGATGATGCAGGGTCGCAGCTAAAGCGAAATTGAGAAAAATAATGAAAATAAAAATAAGACAAAGACAAGTTTACGTGGTTCGGCTTTTAGCCTACGTCCACGGGCGAAGACAGAAGAATCTCTTACTATTAGAAATGGAGAATACAAGTATTGTAGTGTTTTAGCCTTACAACCCAAAACCCCAATACACTCAATTCTCTCAAATCACTCAAAAACTCTCTCAAAGCTTTAGAAACTCTCTCTAAATTGCAATGGAAAATACATTGCTAAACTCTCCCTTTTATAGGGAGAATTGAGCAAGTGGACAGCCATTTCTTGGCTGTCCATCATTGCAAATTTGCTGGCACCGTGTGCCAGCTGCTGACACAGTTTTCATACTTGTGATATGAGTGAGACCTCACATATAATCATCCTTTTCCTTTTCCTTTTCTATTCAACCTATCATTGTAAAATGCACAACTTTATGCACTGGGAATAACACTACCTCATTCTCTTGTGAAAGGGAGAAACCAAAACAAGTCCACGAAGAGTCTTAAGCGAAAAAATTTCCCGTGTGGCTAAAGGATTAAAATCAAAGATACACAAAATATAAGACAATCCAAAGGCTCATCAATAAAAGCTGTTCCATTTTCTAATTTAACACAACGGCTGATCCCAAGTTGAACATCTGGATCCTGCCAAAAAAAGTGCTATGATGTCAATATAGAATTTGGTCACTTGTATACACATTAACCAATATGGAATATGCATGTCAAGTAAGACTACTTGGAGTTTTGATACCATATGAGTTGATAAAGTAGATATACTTTATATAACTAAAATTTAATGTGTGGAGTTCAAGCATGAACTTGAAATGAGGTACCATGAGCAATGAATACTTACCTCTTTGAAAAAACAGAGGAAGTGAGGCAAGAGAAAATCAGTTGACGGGTCCTCCAGTTGACGGGTCCACCAAGACGAGCTTCACAAGCCCTTGATACAAAACTTCCTTGACTTTTGCCTAAAAACAGCAATCCAACGGCTTTAGAAGATGGTTCAAGAGCAACAGATTGAAATACATGATTGACAAATAAGAACCTGCTGATAAAGACATCTTTGCTCCAAGGCACTCAGCTCTTGAAAGAGACTTCCTCTGCTGCTGAGAAGTATCTCTTGCTGGCTGCAACTTGCTTGGCTAGATGAATCTTGAAGAAAAAACGAGCTATCTGTCTTAGATTGCTTTTCTGACAGTATGAGATCAATGATGGCATTTGTTGCTGCAAGACAAACAGTATCCTCAGGTCTAAACATGGCCTTACGCACGACCAAAATGGTACAATCCTGCATCATTAAGTGAACAAGTAGAACAATGCCGGTAAAAACAACCTAACCAAAGTACTTAAAAGTATTTAATGGAGAAGAAAAAATTGACACCTAAAACGAAGATAAATTTAAATTGTCATGGATCACTGGATCTGCAACCAGATAGATATTCGTGAACATTATGTGAAGTTGGCAGAATTGCTCAATTTATAAAAATAAAAATAAGTAATTTAAATTATAAAAAAAAAAAAAGGCACTTCTATCTTTTCCGTGTTCTTCTGACTAATACAATCCTTTTGCAGGGAAAATAAACTACTAAGTATCGAATGCTCAATTATAGATCACTAACAGCTCTGACAGGTGTGATCATCTTTCTTTATAACTCTAAACAGGAGAAGATATCTACCTGAAGATCACGACTGAACTTGATGAGAGGCAAAAAGTGCAGCAAAAAAGATAAGTGGCAACCTTGCCATGCATGTAAGTGAGATAATCCAACAATTCTTTCAGTCAAGAAACATGTTGCAACATCAGGTAAGGATAACTTCGAACCAGATTGCCTATCAATCTGCACATCAAATATTAATACCACCCATGGCCATAAATTAAACAGGAAGTTAACAATTAAGGAAGATGTTATTACCTTATTACTGACATACTCTGTTCTGGCCTTAAAGAGAGGATGCGAAACTTACATTGCTCGATAATCTGCAACATATTAACGAAATCAGTCTTACTGCAATAGCAACCTTACATAAGAATGATTAAACACAAAACGACTTCTAAATCAGACAAAAGATGGGGAGATTATAATTCACATCATGTTGGTACACCACTAAAACAGACATTTTTAAATGCAATTTTTATATTGCTTCACCAATGTTTTTCCAACAATGACTAGGCACAATATGCTCCCTTCCATAGTTGCTCTCATTTACGTAATGACCAATCGATGAGCATTTAAATTTAGACCTAAAACATCTCATATATTTGTATTTAGAAGAGACAGTAAGAATATGTCCAAAGGATAGACATCAAGCAAAATGATATTACAGCTCTTAAGACAGTCTTCTCCACTACTTTGACACTCTGCAGATACTCTTCCTTGATATCACTGGGTAGCCACATGCAATCTCTGAAAGCGAACCAATAAATTGTGGACAAATTAGCATTATCTAAACCAGGAACAAGATAAACTACATATCACATGCGCTGCATTCTAACTTCTAAACCATGACCTCTTAATGAGTTAACAAGGTTAAAAGGATATGAATTAACAAATTTGGTAAGATATTGAAACTGCCACTATTAACACCATATACATCAAATTAAGGTCATAGATTGAAGTCCTAAATGCCCTTATGTTTTAGTAATAGCATAAACTAAGAAAGAAAAACTAGCCGACCAACTATTAACAAATTCTAAATCTTAGTAAAACATATTGCAAATCAATTGGCATAATTAATGTGTGAGAATATTAATTAAAAATTATTGGAATATAATTTAGAGAGCAAGTTAAGTGCATAAAGTATGTAAGGATCAAAGATAGACGCGAAAGAATGTAAAAGAGAAAGGTAAGGTGCCCAAGTGTGGACGCCCAGGCGGGCGGCCTAGCGCGATAACAATTTTCCATTTTGATACTTACCTATTTCGTCTCCCACTTACTTCAAGACTTCCTAATACGACTCTTACACATTTAGGGTAAACTTAGGACATCCTAAAGCCTATATAAAGGCTTTCTATTGGCTTGTAAACAAATCTCTGTGATAACCTAAGAAATTTTTGTAATTAAGCATTCTTTGTGATTCTTAGTAAGAGAAAATTCTTAGATTGCGAGAGAGAGTTTTTCCTTTGTGAGTCTTTCTTGTAAAATGCATACTTTGTGAGTGCCTTGTGATTCAATAAGAAGAGTGGATGATCTTGATCCGCCATGAACATAGGCAAGTTACAGAAACCACGTAATTTTTTGTATGTTCTTCTTCTTCCTTTCTCTCTTTAATTCCTTGATTGCTTATTCTGTACTATTTGCTTGGGTGATATTGTTTGTGTGTGTGCTTCCGCTTCAACAAACTGGTATCAGAGTCAGGTTCCAAAGCAGATATAGCCACACTCAAGTATGAGGTAGAGAAATTCAACAGTACGAATGACTTCAATATGTGGAAGATGAAGGTTAAGGCATTGTTGGTGAGCCAACGGTTAGGCTCAGTATTAGAAGAGACTGTAGCTCCATTTAGTGAAGAAGAAAAAATGCCAGAGTCATCTAAAGCTAAAGTAGAAAGAAGAGACATTCAAGAAAGAACTCAGCACAATCGTTCTATCATTGAGCGATGAAGTACTGAGGGAAGTAGCAGGTGAGACAACTGCGATTGGTCTTTGAAAAAAGCTTGACTCCCTTTATATGCGAAAATCATTGGCCAATAGATTGCATATAAAGAAATAGCAATATCAATTGTCTATGTCAGAGGGGATGCCGATGAAAGATCATATAGACTCCTTCAATAAGATCATTTTTTATCTTGAGTCTATCAATATCAAGATAGAATATGAAGATAGAGCAATTATCCTGCTAAGTTCACTCCCTAAGAGTTATAAGAGCTTTTTTGATACGCTACTCTACGACAAAGAGAGTTTAACGATGAGCGATGTGAAATCATCATTAAACTCAAAATTATTAAGAAAGCAGATCGAGGGCAATGCAGAAAGTCTATTTGTAAGAGAAATGCCCTCATATAGAAATGGAAGAAAAAATAGCTCAAGGTCGAAGTTTAGGACTCCTAGAAAGTGGCATTGCTGCAAGAAAGATGGGCACTTCATAAAGGACTGTCTTGAGAATAAAGCACAAGACAAAAAGAAAGTGGATGTTGCGCTTGCTTATAATGATAGCTATGACAGTGCAGAGACACTCGTCACTATTGATGGTAAGAATGCTAAATAATGGGTTCTTTATTTTAGTTTTACTTTTCACATGTGCCCACACAAGTCTTGGTTTGTAAATTTTTAGGTTATTAGTGGTGGTAAGGTATTAATAGGTAATGATGTTGTATGTCAGATGATGGGAATGGTAGCGTTAAACTTATATTGCATAATGGGCGAGTGAGAGAGTTGACAGATGTTAGGTATGTTCTTGACTTCAAAAGGAACTTGATCTCATTAGGGACTTTAGACCAGAATGGATGTGTTATCAGATCAACGAAGAGATTTTGAGAGTGTTGAAGGGTTCCATGGTGGTAATAAGAGGAGAGAAGCACAAAGGTGTTTATATGCTTAAGGGTGAAGTTGTTAGTGGTTCTGCATTATTCTCTGTAGATAATGAGAGTATGCAAACCAAGTTATGGCATCTTAGATGAGGATAAGTTCTAGCCCTTTGAGTTTTGTGGGCATTGTGTGCTTGAGAAAGCACATAGGGTGAGGTTTAGTACTGGCAAGCACAAAACTAAGGGGATTCTTGACTACATACACTCGAATATTTGGGGACCAGCTCAGACAGCTACTCGTAGATGTGCCAGGTATTTTCTCAGTTTGATTAATGACTATTTAATGAAGTTGTGGGTCTATGTGTTGAAGAGCAATGATTAAGCGTTTGTATGTTCAAGACTTGGAAGACTCTTGTTGAGAATCAAACTGCCAAAAAAGTGAAGAGGTTGAGAACTGACAATGACCTCGAGTTTTGCAATAAAGAGTTTGATGAATTTTGTGTCAAGCATGGGATTGCAAGGCATAGAACGGTAAGATCAACACCACAACAGATTGGCGTAACTGAGAGGATGAATAAGACCTTACTTGAAATAGTTAGATGCATACTTACTAATGCAAAGATGTCCAATATATTTTAGGGAGAAGCTGTAATGATTGCAGCTTATTTGATTAATTGAAGTCTCTCATCAGCAATTGACTTCAAAACGCTAGAAGAAAAATGGTCTGGCAATCCTCTTAAGTATGACCACCTTAGAATATTTGGTTATCCTGCCTTTGTACATGTTAAGTATGGAAAGTTAGAATCTAGAGCTATCAAAGGGGTATTCATTAGATATCCTGAAGAAGTGAAAGGATACAAGATGTGGTGTAAAGACTTAACACCACAAAGGAGTATCATAAGTCGTGACGTGATGTTCGATGAGATGACCATGCAGAAAGCCTCCTAAGAATATGAGAAAGAAAAACCTGTGCCCAAGAAAAACTCAGCACCTGAGTCAATAGAAATTGAAGTGGAACCTAAGAGTAGATCTGATATGCCCCCAGATCAGCACTTCAACAAAAAGATCCTTGAAGATAAACGAAAAACATCGGCGAGTTCCTCAAAGTCTACCCAAAAAAAGACTATGACTCATGTGATGAAACTTGAAGAGTATCAATTAACCAGAGACAGGCTAAGGAGAACAATTAACCCACCAGTCAGGTATGCACAAGAAGATTTAGTTATTCATGCCTTTAATTCTGCTTACAATCTTGAGTATGATGAGCCTAGACATATGGTATGTCCAACGCAAAGGCTGTCTCTACTCCCTTAGCCATGCATTTCAGACTTTCAGCAGCACAGTCGCCGACATCCGAAGAGGCTGTAGATGAGTAAAGTATTTATGCAAGCGTTGTGGGGAGCATCATGTATGCAATAGTTTACACAAGACCAGACATAACACAGATTGTGAGTGTGGTGAGTAGATACATGACAAATCTGGATAAGGATCACTGGCTTGCAGTGAAGTAAATTTTGAGATATTTCAATGAGACGTCAAATTACGGGTTGATGTATAAGAGGGATAAGAATAGCAATGAAATGGTAAGATGATACGTAGACTCAGATTATGCATATGATATAGACAAAAGAATATCGTTGACAAGCTACGTATTCACAGTGTTTGGGTGTAGTGTGCGTTAAAGATCAGTTTTATAACATGTAGTTGCACTATCTAACACAAAGGTGGAGTACATAGCTGTTGGTGAAGCTATTAAAAAGGTTGTGTGGTTGAAAGGCATATGTACGAGGGTATTGGCTAGTGAAGATATAAACACTGGTGTATACACCTAAGCAAGCATTAACACGAGAAAGTCAAAACACATTAATGTGCAGCTCCATTACATTCGAAAATTTATCCAAAGTGGTAAAGTTAGTCTAACGAAGATAGCGTCGTCTAAAAATCCTGCTGACATGTTGACTAAGCCATTGCTCTCGGTTAAGTTCATCCTATGCAAGGACTTAACCGGAGTCACTATTTTGTAAGGGTGATGGAATATGCGGAGAAGAGAGATCAAGTTAATTTTGTGGATGATTTTGAATTAATGAGAGGATTTATAAGAATGTTGATTGAAAATCATCGGGATATAATTTGGAGAGTAAGCCAAGTATGTAGGGTACGCGAAAGGAGGCGAAAGACAAAAAGGCAGTGCCCCAAACAGAACCTGAGCGCCACAACGCTAAGAGCCCAACGCCCAGGTGGGCAGCTCAGCACTGCAACGATGAGGGCTAGGGGCCTCGGCGTCTAGCGTAAGAAAGTGTTTCTCATTTTGTTGCGTCTTATTTTGTCTTCCCCTTACTTCAAAACTCCCTAATACGACTCTCACACGTTTATGAAAAACCTATGACGTTTTAAAACCTATATAAAGGCTCTCTATTAGCTTGTAATCATATTTTGGTGAAATTAAAGTTAAATCTTTGTGATCAAACATACTTTGTGATTCTTAGTGAAAGAAAATTTATAAATTGTAAGAGAGTTTTTTTTTTTTGTGAGTCTTTCTTATAAAATGCATACTTTGTGAGTGCCTTATAATTCAATAATAAAAGTAAGTGATCTTAATACACTATAGACATAGATAAGTTACAGAATCACGTAAATTTTTATGTGTTCTTCTTCTATCTTTCTCTCTCTTTAATTCCTTAATTGCTTGTTTTTTTATTATTTACTGGGGTGACATTACTTTTTTGTATACTGCTACTTCAACAGTATTATTTAAGAGATTGTTTGCTAGGAGTTAGTAAAAAAAGTACTTAAAATGAAAAAAAAAGTTGTATTGAATCAATTAGTTTAGTTTGATATTAGAATATAAAAGTTATTTGATCAATTTGTTTATTTTAATTTCTAAATAAATTTAGGTTGGTTCGGTTTTACTTAAAACAAAAAAAAACCTAAACTCAATCGCTTAAATAAAATTTTATACAAGTTTTTTAAATAATTTGTTTAGTGAACTTTAATTTTTATAATTTATTTGGTTTATAGACTTTAATTGATTTAATGTTTAAATTTTTTATAATTTTAATATTTTTCTAACATGTTTAGTTTACAAAATTTTATTAATTTAATGCTTAAAATTGACTGATGTTTTATTTATTTTGATAAACTTTAATTTTAATAGTTCTCAAATTTATTTAATTCACAAAATTTTAATTAATTTAGTGTATAAAGTTGACAGGTACTTTTTTCTTACTTTTATTTTTTTCATAAATTTTGTATGTTACATAAACAAATTTTGTTTTTTAAAAAATATTTAGAAACTGAAAAGAATGGAATCATTTTGGTATGGTTTAATTCTTATAAATGATTAGATTGAATTTAATTTTAAAAATAAAAATATTGAATTTTTTTATTTAAAAAATTACCAAACCAAACCTACCACATCCACATCTATTGTTTACCTTTTCTGCTTAAATGTGAATTTAATTTTAACATTTAAAAAAATTTAATCTTAGTTCATATTGGATTCAAGATGTTTAATAGGGTTTTTGGAAGAAAAAAAAATGAAATTAGCCGGTTTTACAATTTTATAGAGACATTATTAATAAAGTTTTTTTTCTGAAAAAAAGAAGAAAATTTTAGGAAATATTATTAATTTTTTAAATAAGATGCAAGTCACCAATAAAATAAGACTAATATATATAAACATAACAAGAAAAACCTTATATTTATGTGTCAGAATCAAACTATTAGCATTTTATGAAAAGAATTTACTCTTCTTAAATAATGAGTCAAATTATCACTTGACAATAAAAATAATGTAATTAATAATTTTAAAAATTATATTATTTTATTATTTAATATATTAATATGAAATAACAAAATTAAAATGTGATTAAAAAGTGTAAAATTATTTATTTTCTATTATTAAAATAGAGTTGTGCCATATTTGCATTAACAAATAATGTTGAATATTTTAAATTATATCTTAAATTGTATTGTAAAAAATAATATGCCAAATAAATATTGAGAAGTGAAATAGTATAAATTTTAAAATTATTTATTATACTTAATATTTATTTGATACATCACTTTTTAAAATACAATTTAAAATACTTAACATTACTCTTACATTAACAACCTAATAATGAGATATTGCACATTTAACTCTATTCTAATTAAAAAAAGTTGGTTCAAAATTTAAATCCCTCTTCTTATTTAGAAATTAAAATTAATTAATTAATTTTAAATACCTTGAGTTTAGTTTTTTTGTTTTAAGTAAAACCGAACCAACTTAAATTTATTTATGAGAGAGAAAGGATGAGATGATCATGACCGGAGATGGACTTTGATGCTGACAAATTTCACACATTACGATGTGTATTTAAAATAAATTTTAAATAAATTTTAAATAAATTTAGGGTGGTTCAGTTTTACTTAAAACAAAAAAACTAAACTCAAGGTATTTAAAATTAATTAATTTATTTTAATTTCTAAATAAGAAGAGGGATTTAAATTTTAAACAGACTTTTTTTATTATAATAGGGTTAAATATGTAATATTTTATTATTGGGTTGTTAATGCAAGAGTAATGTTAGGTATTTTAAATTATATTTTAAAAAGTGATGTATCAAATAAAAATTAAGTATAATAAATAATTTTAAAATTTACACTATTTCACTTCTTAATATTTATTTGACATATTACTTTTTATAATATAATTTAAGATATAATTTAAAATATTTAATATTATTCGTTAATGTAAATATGGCACAACTCTATTTTAATAATAAAAAATAAATAATTTTACACTTTTTAATAATATTTTAAAATTTTTTTCCATATTAATATATTAAATAATAAATAATATAATTTTTAAAATTATTAATTACATTATTTTTATCGTCAAGTCATAATTTGACTCATTATTTAAGATGAGTGAATTCTTTTTGTATAATGTTAACAGTTTAATTCTGACACATAAATATACGGTTATATATATTAGTCTTATTTTATTGGTGACTTGTCATATAGCGACATCTTATTTTAAAAATTAATATATTTCTTGAAATTTTCTTCTATTTTTAAGAAAAAAAATCTTTATCAATGATGTCTCTATAAAATTGTAAAACCAACTAATTTCATTTTTTTTTCCAAAAAGCCTATTAAACATCTTGAATCCAATATGAAATAAGATTAATTTTTTTTAAAAGTTAAAATTAAATTCACATTTAAGCAGAATGTGTAAACAATAGGTGTGGATGTGGTAGGTTTGGTATGGTAATTTTTTAAATAAAAATTTTAAGATTTTTATTTTTAAAATTAAATTCAATCTAATCATTTATAAGAATTAAATCATACCAAAATGATTTTATTATTTTCAGTTTCTAAATATCCCTCCTAAAAACCTCTTTCTTCAAGCTCGGGGGCTTAAAAGATAAAATTTAAGACAGACCCAAGAATAATAGTCAATTGGCCTAAATCCGATAACAACAAAATTAGTTTGGATGCAAAGAATCTAGTCGACTAAATAATAAAACTTATTCGGCATATGCTGACTCTACTGTGATTACAGTCGAGCAGGTACCGATCCGGGGTCGACCAACACAAACCTCACTTGAACCAAAAACAGCGGCGGAGACGAACCTGAAGAATATACTTGACATATCAAAAGTGATGTCTGACAGGGGGTATGAACGGAGACAAAAAAATTTGTAAAAAAATATTCGGCGTATGTCAGGTGGCAGTACGAAAGCATCTAGCGTATGTCAGAAGTACAATAAAAAATATTCGGAGTAAGACAAAAATACTGCAGTAAAAAGTCCAAAAAAGTCCCTAAAAGACCATCACTATGTAAGAAAAAAGAGAAAACATGACACAAAATGATGAAAAATTTCCAAAAAAGATAAAAAGAGAGGAAGATTTTTATTTTCGAACTTATCATATTTTTCATATTGAGAGAACAAAAATTCATTTTTCTAACTTACGTATCGAAGCGTTTTTATCAAAATTCATCTCGGTGAGACCCCCTTTGAGCTTGTATACTGTTTTTACATGTCCCTCTCTATAGTTTGTGAAAGATTGAAATTTCAAACTCGTAATCACTGATTCAATCCAAACGAAGCCTAAAATTCAATTCTCCTTTCAACAAATTGAAGATTCCCTGATCTAAAAAACTATTTCTTCGAATTAACACTAAATATTTATTAAAAAAAAATTATTGCTTTAACAACCTAATAATAAAATATTGCACATTTAACTCTATTCTAATAAAAAAAAATCGGTTCAAAATTTAAATCCCCCTTCTTTATATATATACTTCACTAAAGAAAGACTCATGTTCAAATCTCCTCCTCCATATAAAAAAACATTTGTGCTAAATATAATTAGGTTTTAATATCCCAAGATATCGAACAATTATATGTGAAATGAACGAGTCCCTTCCCTTTCTGTGCTTTTCTCCTCCAATTCACCTTTGTTCTCATCTTCCTTTTCCTTCCAATTTTCCCGGGAAACAAACAAGTCAGTCCATTTATTAGAATGAATGATAAAATCTTAAGAGGATAACATCGTAATGTGTGAACTTTGTCGGCATCAGAGTCCATCTCCGATCATGATCATCTCATCCTTTCTCTCCCATGGGAATATTCATGTACCTGCTTCCTCAATATTTACCTAAACTAGTACCAATCAATGCACGCCACGCAGAATTAGGTGGTCTCTAATAATTTCATATAAAATAACAAAATATCATATCGTTACGTGGCTTGCGTTTCCGAAACACGATCAAGAAATTGAGAACTTCGAGAAAAATATTATATTTAATACAACGTTCAGCGTCTTCGTTGACTCGCGATCACAATGCGTGGGAAACACTGCCCAATTGCCAGCCTTTTAGGTTTGTGGTACGAAAAGGAATTTTTGTTTTTAATAATTATTGTTTTACATTTCTTTAACATAAAAATGGGAAATTTTGAAATTTCGATTAAAATA
Organism: Ailanthus altissimus; assembly: GCA_946807835.1. Classification (NCBI taxonomy): domain Eukaryota; kingdom Viridiplantae; phylum Streptophyta; class Magnoliopsida; order Sapindales; family Simaroubaceae; genus Ailanthus; species Ailanthus altissimus. The sequence goes on along the minus strand of OX327703.1, from coordinate 26,092,721 downwards.
AAGGTAATGATATATTATCAATCATTTATTATTGGGCTGTTAGTATAAATATTTATTATTTTAAGGTTTTAATAACTATAATTACAATAATTTTTTGATAATATTTGTATCAAGTAGTCTTTTGTTTCCTTTTTATTTTGTAAAATACAAATAAAATTCCTCATTTTTGTGTGAAAAAACACTTACTCAGCGAAATCTTATTTTAATCAATTAATACAAAAAAGAAATATAAATTAATAGGGTGACTAGTTATTGATTTATATATATATATATATATATATAATTTTCAACTTATGAATGGTAGAATTTGTTTGACTTAGATGTCACTTACTTCAAATGGTAAATTTTTTAAGTTGAAATAATATATATAATTTAGTTTATAGTGAGTAACATTAATTTTAAAATTATTTATTACGTTATTTATTATTTAATAATTATTTTAAATAAAAATTTTAAAATATTATTTAAAATTATTTTAAATAAAAATTTTAAAATATTATTTAAAATTATAATATTATTATATTTATATTTATTAGTTTTTTAAAAATAAAAAAATATATTAAACTAGGGGATTGGTAAGACAAATAAATGGGTCAAATTTTACTACCAATTTTTTAAAAATAAATGTCATTACAAACATAAGTTAAAAATCACAATAACACAAAATATTATCAGTCTTCCAACCTTTATCTTCAAACAGAAAATAAACCCACCTCGTAAATTTTTTTTAAAAAAAGCCCTTCCTACAACATTGTATTATTGTGAAGGTTATGAAGGATTGGCGCGTGTCGTTACTTCCCTCCACCGGGAGTGAGCTTAACCATTCCTCATCCAAAACTATCTAATTCGAGATCAGCTTATGAAGTCTCTCCAACGTCACTGTGGCCAATTACACACGACACCTTCAATCAAACAAACCCATTTCCCATTTTCGGATCATTACAAATTTCCAACACTTCGATCCATCCTTCAACATTTCCAACTGAAGCGAAACCAAACAAAGTCGGAGAGAAAAAATCAAAATCAAAATCAATATTCAATTGCAAAAAAGAAACCGATGGCTACAGGCGCCAAGGGAAGAACGACTCTGGAGGTCGGAGCTGATGGAATTGCTCTCATCACCCTCGTCAACCCTCCCGTCAATTCTCTCTCCTTTGATGGTACCTCCTTTTCCTTTTTTTAATTTTTTTTTAAACATTTAATTACGTGCTTGAATTTCAGATCTCTTTTTTATTATTATTCTTGATTCTTTTATTGATTTACTATAGAGTTTTTGTTTTGTGTGTATAAACTTATTCCCATTTGTCCTTATACCTTAGCTTGCTGATAATGATTTCATTTGATAATAGCGACAATTTTGGTTGAGGCTGCAACCATGTATTTGATCTTTGATTGAAATTTGCTGAACTTACATATGGAGGAAAAAAAGAAAGAAAAATCGAACTGTATTTTAGATGATTGATTAGAATTGAATCCCATATGGGCTTTTAAAAGATTTCTCAAACCTATTTGTATTCCTGCAATTTTTCTTTTATTTTTTTAAGCAACTACTAGTCCCTTGAATCACGTGGACTGGATTTTCGAGAATCGCGGGAACTAATATTTCTGAATGAACTTTGTATTTCTAGTAATTGCAATAAATTATGTAACTCATCTCTTTCTCTTTATTCAGTCTTAATCAGCTTGAAAGAGAACTATGACCAAGCCTTGCGGAGAGATGATGTCAAGGCAATTGTTGTTACAGGTGGGTAGTAACAATACAACTCTTCTGAAGACATTATGCTATGATATCAATATTTCTCTAGAATTGCAGATGAATGTGATGTGAACCTGATATGTTATGTAATGGAGCAGGTGCCAAGGGTAAATTTTCTGGTGGCTTTGATATTACAGCATTTGAAGGAGTTCAAAACGGAAAACGTATGTTTTTTTTTTTGGGGTATTACACTTTCTATTTTGGTAATGCACCACACGAGCTTCAATAATGTCTCCTTTACTTTTTCAGAGGAGGGACCGCAGGCTGGTAATGTATCCATAGACATTCTAACTGACACTATTGAAGGTACCCACCATATTGTCATATTTATCTCATTGGTTGAAGATTCTGTGCTGAAGTTATTCTCCACTAGATTAGCTACTTAATATTTAATTTTCCAGCTGCAAGAAAACCTTCTGTTGCTGCCATTGACGGGCTTGCCTTGGGTGGAGGATTGGAGCTTGCGATGGTATGTGTCAATTAATCTTTTGGACTAGTGTTCTTCTGCTTATTTTTGTCAGATAATTTAGTGTTTTTGGTCTGTCAGGCCTGTCATGCCAGGATATCAACCCCTTATGCACAATTAGGCCTTCCTGAACTTCGACTTGGAATTATTCCTGGATTTGGAGGTATGACCCTTTGATTTGGATGGGATAATTATGTTGTTTTGCGTCTTTGTTTGTGAGATGAATTAAACCAGATCTTGCTTAAAGTTCAGAAGAATAATTATGTTCCTGTCGAGGTTTGTTGGGTAGTTTGGGAGAATGATGAGGAATGGTGGAGTGGGTGGGGCTCTTGTAGACAAGTGTGGCTGTCAGGAATTTGAAGAGATTGTGGGGCTGTTTTGAAATTAAAGGGTTTACTGATGTGGTGAATATTTCATTAATTGGTCCAAAATGACGCAGATTTATGAGAAGAACTGGGTTTCAGCTTGAAGGTTTTCATTTCAATTTTTTTTTTGGTTGTAGAGTTCAATTGAATTCTGCTCTACAAGCTTTAACCTTCAATGCAATGTTTAAGTCAGTCATTAAATGGATGTGTGGAAGGTGAATTAGGGTAGTAATTTTGTAAGTAATGAGAGATACTGGTTCTTTATTCTTTGTCAACAAAAGAAATAGATGTCGCAAATACCCACTGGTTTGGGAATAAAGCTTAGTTAAGTAATATTTTGTATAATTTTGACAACAGAGGCATTGCTGTGTTCATGTGAGCCAAATGCTACTAAATACATGCATATGCCCGCACATAATGGCAGTTGGTGCTTTGATCAGGCATAAGTAATTTTCACTGCTTTTATAGAGCTTTCTTGCCATGTGTATTGATTTTAAAGATCCACTGTGATACTTTTTTTTTCTGGGATCAATAACTAAAACTAGCATGCACTAGAATCTAGCAATTAATGAATGATTGATGTCTACAGTTGAAAAATGAGGTTCTTCAGACAATCTAATCTGCTGCGGGAGTTGTAATCAAGAGCCAATATTCATGATATAAGTTTTGTTGTCATTGGGTTTGGATCAACAACAATGCCCACTGAACCATGATGGATACATTATCTGTAAACTTATGAATAACGACCTCATAAAATAGTTGCCCAAGATCATTTACAAAGTTATTAAGTGATCTATAGTTGTATGTTGTCGAAATATGATGGGTAATCTGAAAAATTATGAATGGGGTCTCTTAAACAGATCTTTTACGAAGTTATTCAGTGATCTATAAGGGTATGATGTTGAATATTATTTTTTTGGCATTGTTTAATGCTGCTTAATAATCACTGTTTTCCCTTGCCATTATCATTCTCATGCTTCTGAATTGGCTCAGGAACACAGCGACTTCCACGTCTTGTTGGTCTCACAAAGTCCCTTGAAATGATATTGGTATGTTTGCGCTAATTTTTCCCTTGGTTGAATTTATTTTATTTTATTTGATGGATATTTCAACGTGCTTGCTGTAAAACTTTCAATTAACCTATCTGTTTTTGTCTCTCTCTTTCCCCTGCATCTGAATAGCAATCAAAACAAGTTAAAGGGGAGGAAGGTCTTGCTTTGGGTCTTGTGGATGCTGTTGTTGCACCTGATCAGCTGGTAAACACTGCACGTCAGTGGGCCTTGGATATCTTGGATCGCCGAAGACCATGGGTTGCTACTCTTTATAAAACTGACAAGATAGAGCCCCTTGGGGAGGCAAGGGAAATTTTCAAGTTTGCAAGGGCTCAGGTCAGGAAGCAGGCTCCAAACGTTAACCACCCGATAGTTTGCATTGATGCTATTGAAGAGGGTATTGTGTCCGGTCCACGAGCTGGACTTTTTAAGGTCCTTGTCTATTTTAAATGCTTCTGCTTCCGAAGTTATAGCTAATGTGCAATGTCTGACGACAAGTTTTGTATTGGCAGGAAGCTGAAGTTTTCCAAGCACTTGTACATTCTGATACCTGCAAAAGCTTGATCCACATCTTCTTTGCTCAACGTGGAACCTCAAAGGTTTAAATGAGTCTTTACTGCTTTGAATTTATGTTGTTCATTAGTAATAAATCTCTATTATATTCAAGTTGCAATATCGTTTCAGGCTAACTGGTTTGACTGTTGATGGCTTAACCTTTTAACTATTCTAACACTGTTGATCTTTTACCAATTGATAGGTTCCTGGGGTAACTGATCTTGGTTTGAAACCAAGGCGTGTGAACAGGGTTGCGATTCTTGGAGGAGGATTGATGGGCTCTGGAATAGCTACTGCATTAATTCTTAGTAATTATCCTGTTATCCTGAAAGAAGTAAACGACAAGTTCCTGCAGGCTGGGATAGATAGAGTCAGAGGTGAGGCGGCCTTTTGTTATTCTCATATTTTGCTGTCATATCCCCAATTTTCATTTGATACTTCTTGAAAGTCATATGTTTGTAGAATAATATTTCTTTCATTTTCCTCCTGTTCAGTAAATCTGCAAAGCCGTGTTAAGAAGGGCAAAATGACTCAAGAAAAGTTTGGAAAAACCATGTCACTTCTAAGGGGAGTTTTGGACTACGAAAGTTTTAAAGATGTGGACATGGTCATAGAGGTAGTTCAAAATGCATTTGGTTTATCTTCCTTTTGTTGTTTATCTCCAAAAGTTTAAGTGATCTGTCATTATCATATCTTCTTGATGCTTTGGAACAGGCTGTTATTGAAAATGTTTCTTTGAAGCAACAAATTTTTACTGATCTTGAAAAATATTGTCCACCACATTGCATCCTTGCTTCTAACACTTCCACAATTGACTTGAACTTGATTGGTGAGAGGACCAAGTCCAAAGACCGGATTATTGGCGCCCATTTCTTTAGGTAATATCCAGTGTAAAGTTGTTATTCTTCTCTTCTCTGCCTTCATATTGTGACTGACCAGTTTACTTGCACTTTTGATACAGTCCGGCTCATGTCATGCCACTGCTGGAAATTGTTCGTACCAATCATACTTCTCCCCAAGTAATTGTGGACTTGCTAGATGTTGGGAAAAAGATCAAAAAGACACCAGTTGTGGTTGGTAACTGCACAGGCTTTGCTGTCAACAGGGTGTTCTTTCCTTATACACAGGCTGCTATCTTGCTTGTCGAGCATGGTACAGACCCCTATCTGATTGATAGGGCAATTACCAAATTTGGAATGCCTATGGGTCCATTCAGGTATGTATTCTGTATGCAATATGTGATTAGTAATTTTGATTTCACTGCTAAGTTTAAAAAGTATGATATCACCTTGAACGGGCTTCATATCTCATACAATTTTATGCAGATTGGTTGACCTTGTTGGTTTTGGGGTGGGAGTTGCAACAGGCATGCAATTTGTTGAAAATTTCCCTGAGCGAACCTATAAATCTATGCTTCTCTCAATTATGCAAGAGGATAAGAGAGCAGGTAGACATTCAGTTGCTGAACTCTGGTAGCTGGCAATTTACCTCTTTATGAACTTCTGTTTAATTTCTGAGCAGATAACAAAGTGTCTATTATGAACTTCTAGGTGAAATTACTCGCAAAGGGTTCTATCTGTATGATGATAAACGGAAAGCTAGCCCAGATCCTGAAGTAAAGAAATACATCGAGAAGGCTCGGAGCATCTCTGGTGTTTCCATTGACCCTAAGGTGTCTCTCTCTTTCTATTTATTGCCGTATATAACTTTGTAGCACCAGTGGGCTGTAGTTGTATCTAATAGTACAGCATTAACTACAAAATATTGAAATCACAAAAAGCCAAAAGTTTGTGACTATATCTACTGTGCAACTCCCTCTCACACATTTTGTGGGACTGAATTTTGGATGCAGTTTGTTAAACTATCAGAGAAGGACATTGTGGAGATGATATTCTTCCCAGTGGTGAATGAGGCCTGTCGAGTCTTTGCCGAAGGTATTGTAGTCAAAGCAGCAGACCTAGACATAGCTTCTGTTATGGGCATGGGCTTTCCACCTTACAGGTGTGTAATCTTTTCCTCATGGTAGGTCGTTTTTCCTCCTGAAGTCCTTTTCTTGCTTTAATAAAATGCTGCTATTTTGATCAGGGGAGGAATTATGTTCTGGGCTGACTTGCTCGGATCTAAGTACATTTATTCCAGATTGGATGAATGGTCAAGGTTGTATGGAGAATTTTTCAAGCCTTGTGCTTTCTTGGTTGAAAGAGCTGCCAAGGGAGCTCCTCTGGTGAGAAATTTGAAACTGTTATATTTAAACATTCATTAGAATATGAATTATGAGTTGGCTTAGCCACCCACTTGGAATAGGCATATTATAACATGAAATGAACTACTTTGATTGCCACCCATCTCTCATGCAATGAATCAGGATCATCTGCTGGCCCCACTTAGGACACAAAATCTTAGAGAATAGCCAACTCAATGCATTTTAGCCACTTGATTATTTTGTACTCTTTTCCGCTGATTTTCAGCAAAATCGAGTGGCTGAGATCGTACTATTTGGTTCCATTTAGACATGTAGTTGATTTTAATAGGGCCCATGAGCTCTGTTATCCTAGTCATGATGTTATATGTCTCAGGTTTTTATTACACCCGGACTTGTGCTTAGGTCAATTACCTGATAACAGTGAACTCATTTTGGCAGCACCCTGATAATGTTTCTGTTCAATTTGCAGAGTGCTCAAGTGGAACAAGCCAAATCTAGATTATAAGCTGGATTGTGCAGTAGCTCGTTTCAGATGTTTCTTTCTTGTTTGCTGCCATCTTATATTACTTCCCCAGGTCTGATGGCTCTTCAGGACCCAAAATAATGTATAAGAATAATAAACTGAGTATGTCAAAAATGTGAAGCAAATCACTTGGAAGAACAGTTTAAACATTTCACAAGTTAGTTAAGTTTTATAGGCAGTGTAATGGCAAAGTTATGTTATCATTATTCTAGTTTCAATAAATATTTAATTTCTTTTTCCCCTTTATTTTATTTTACTTGTTTGGAAAGTTATTTGCAGCAGTTAATTAAATTTCAATAACGTGTAATACCGAGTATTTCTAAGTCAAAATGTTATCTGTAATCTGTTCCTTGCCCATTACTCTCTCTAATATTGAAATAGAATCATCTCTTGATTGGACTTGGTAGTTTAAGAAGATTTTATAATGATATGTAAATCAGTTATTATAATACATGATTAAGGTATTTAAAATCTCTTATTAATAATCAATTACAAATCTAATCTACTCTGAAATGAGAACACGGACAATTACAAAGAGTAGTGGCAGGAGTGGTTTGGTAACACTAAGAGTTCTTTAATTTACCACCCGACTTTTGTAATATTTGTTCTTTACTTAGTGCTGGCAAGGGCCAGGTTTGGACGGCAATCCCTATCTCATATTTGAGTAGTTCGAAAATTTTTACGTCTTCGAAATAAATAATTGAGATGAAAATTCTTTAAATAGGATTGGGTCTCTACAAATATTTTATACTCAAATTTACTTATTTTTTATATTTTAAAAATATTTTTTAAAATTATAATAATACACTTTAATTAAAATAATAATAATAATTTAAAGTTTCAAGTCGGGTTCGGAGTTGATAACTCATCTCGTGCCCGCCCTAAATATAGTTTAGAGGAATAACTCATCTACATATTCATTTTAAAGCACAAAAATTTATAAAATCTCTTCTAATTTATTCTTCATTTTAGTCTAGGCTTCAATTCTATAAAAAATTTGTTAAGCCTATTTTTGACACGAAGAAAAGAATATTTGAACTTGAGATCTTTATTAGAGTGAAAATAAATGTTTTGTCGGTCCTTTCTATTGGACTATTAATACAAGTATGTTTATGATATTTATTTAAATGTCTGTTATTGGGTGTTTAATTAAATTAATTAAATAAATAAAAACAAATTTATATCCTTAATCCTTTTCGATCAAGCTATGAAAAGGGTGGCTAGTAAACAATTTAGAGGGTACAACATCGCTCAATTATTTTGACAATTGATAATTAATATCTCTAGACATGTCCTTATGGTTGATAATAATCTGCCTCATGTTAAATATATGAACTGAATCTTATGGGTAAAGTTTTTGAAGGATAACACGAACAAGGGTTCTAGAAACCAAATGCAACCCATATAAACAAAACAACAACTCTAAAGAATTGGATAGATATTTCATATTTGCAAAAGTTTGATGGAATCTGAACAGAATAATTCTCAGCCGACAAAATAATAAAATATATTTAAAGTAATTAAAACTCAGTGCAGTTTATATTGTGATTGTGATTAGGTTAAGAATTCCAATGCACCAAAAAAAGAAGAAAAAAAAACAAAAGGAACAGTTCAAGCATTTAAAAAAATAATAATGTGAAAATTAGTAACATATTAATTAAATTAAGGATGAAACTAATATTTTTTTTAATAATTATAATGTGTCATGAATCACGTTGATGAGACAAGATGCCCATGAATTGCAGTAGTCGATATTACCTCTTTGTTAATTAGATTTCTTTTGGCAATTTGGCTATAAAAAAGACAGTAACATTTCGATTACTTAAAAGACATGATAAAGCAATTTTATGAGTACATATCAGCTTCCAAAAAAAAAATGAGAGACATATAAAAAGCAATTTTATGAATTTTGCGGTCAATCATTTGACACTTGAATATGCCAATTAGTTGACCATTTCAAACTTTTATATATATATATATATATATATATATCGATATTCAATATCAAAGTAATCGAAATGAGTACAGATTAAATTTATTATAATACAACTTAAAAATTAAGATATAAGAAAGGCCAATTTATTTTCAATAATTACTAAAAAAAAATTCATTATATATTGGGTACTATAAAATACTAAATTTTGGGTGTACTTTGAATGAATTTGTGCAGAGGTTTTGTTGTAATTTTTTTTTATTAATAATGTTTGTAAAATTTTTTTAGGTGAGGTAGTATTTTTTTTTATAAAATAATTTTTTTTTTATGAAATTAAATTTTTTTTATGTGAGGATCAAATTTTTTTATTTGTAATAAGAATAGATATTTTTTTTGGAAGAAGTCTGAAATTTGATAATATCTTCATTATTGAAAAAGAAAGTTCAAACAAATCATAAAAATTTTATTTTTTGTATATAAAATGTTTCGATAATTATTTGATATATATCAATAGATTTATTATGTAATATTATAAAAAAAATTATAATATCATATTTAAAAAAAAGATTAGAGAGAAATTGAAAGAAGAAGGAAAATGAGATTGACTCGTCGATCAATAAAAAGAGATTATATTTTTATTTTTGCTGCATTTAATTTCTACTTAAGAATTTAGAATAATGATGATATAGTTGGTATACATATAAGTGTAATCTTATGCAGCAACTAAATCATGGAGAAGCTGATCAACACCAACCCTAACTAAAAATTTCTGAAAGTAGGTTCGCTTGGTTTGACAATTTTTTTTTTATAAATTTTTTCTCTGTTTTCAAAAGTCAAATAATAAGAGAATTTATATATACATATATATATATCAAATTTATAGAAAAAAAAATCCTTTCCACTTCGACACATCTCTTTAAATTCTAAAAAAATATCAAACTTGAAAAGCTTAATAAGAAAATTTTACAATGGTGATAATTGGTAGTAATAATTATGATCAGCATCTGCAATTATCTGATTTTCTTTTTCTTTTTGTCTTTTCTGTCCCTTCAAATGATAAAAGAGTTGGAGGAATTGTATTAATATATCTGCTTGAATGGATCAACTTGCACTAATTAGTAACAAAGTGGCAAGACTTTCAAATAATATTTTTAATTGATCAAGTTTATGAATAATGTTATATATTTAAATAATAATATATTAAATAATTATTAAGTGATGAAATAATATAATAAATAATTTTAAAATTTATATAATTTTATCATTTAATAATTACTTAACACATTATTATTTTAAAATATAACTTAAAATATATAATATTAATTACTCAAAATTTATTGAGTAGACAAAAAAAAAAAATTCTCCATTAACACTCACATGCAGCAAGCATAATTTGCATCATGCCCTCCACCACTTTTTGCTTTAATATCTGAGGAGCAGGTGAATACATACAACATCATAAAAAGCAACAATATATAAATTCATAAATTAATTCCATCACATGGGCAAATATTTAAACATTTGAGAGCTATATATAACCTAACACTCAAAGCATAAGAAAGTTATATTATTATTATTATTATCTCTCTCTTATTTTGTATTTTCAAGCTCTTTTTATCCCATCTCCCACTTCTTCATCTTCCCAATACATATCCTAATATCATTTCTACACAAATCTCCATCCCTTTTTCTTAAACATGGCAGACTTGAGTTTATTTGTGGGAGTCATAGGTGAGAAAATTTTTCCATCTTAATTTACAGAATGTTATTTGGATAAGTTTGGCAATTTTGGTTATAAACATACATCAAGCTGAGAAAATAAATATTTCACATGCTTTATGTCTTTTTCTTGTTGCAGGCAATATTATCTCAGTGCTTATGTTTCTTGCTCCAGTGTAAGTACTTAATTTCAACCTTCTAGCTAGTTCCTTGAGAGGAGAGACAGATTAATCAAATGGAACAAATTCTATATCTGTTTTTGTACATATTTGTGCCATAAAAATCTACCTATATATATGCAAATCTTATAGTGCTAAAGATTGAATTTTGTGAATTGAATGCAGTGGAACATTTTGGCGAATTATAGAGCATCGATCAACTGAAGATTTTCAAAGCCTTCCCTATATTTGCACCTTGTTGAACTCATCCTTGTGGACTTACTATGGAATCACAAAACCTGGAGGATACCTCGTTGCCACTGTCAATGGTTTTGGCATTCTAGTAGAAGCTGTTTATGTGACCTTGTTTCTCATCTATGCCCCAACAAGAACGATCCGGGTACACATATATATATATAGAGAGAGAGAGTTATAATCATCGCTCGTCGCTCATCACACTACTCTTGTTAAATTTCTGTTATTAATTAATGTCATTAACAATTTCACTGAAATCTATCTAACTTTGATTAATATCAGGGGAAAACTGCTGCTCTTGTGGGCATTTTAGATGTGGGTTTTCTTGCAGCAGCAATTCTTGTTACCCTTTTAGCATTGCAAGGAGAGGCACGCATTGATGCCATTGGCTTCATGTGTGCTGGCCTCAATATCATTATGTATGCATCGCCTTTATCTGCCATGGTAATCAAATACTCTAAAAACAAAACTTCATCATCATCTATATGATATTTGTGATTTTGTTTCGTCATCAAGATTTTGTTTTAATTTCTTACAAGAAACATTGATTTTCTCCTACCCGATAAGTTCGATAATATTTTAAGTTTGTAGGGTTGGTGATTGATAAGTCATCAGTTTATTTTATTAATTTTCTTTGTTTTCTCATGATGAAAAGAAGCTTGGATTTTCATATATACGAGCTTGATATTCTTCTGATGTTATTAACCAAATAATAAACATATATGATATTTATTCTTTATCCGTTTTTATTTACCAATTTTCTGATCTAGCCTGCCTGTTTATATGACTTCACAGAAATAGATCTTTTCTCTATGTTAGAAATAAAATATTCCTATTCTTCTTCTTCTTATTATAACCTGAGCCCTCCACTAATTATTTAATAGTGTTAGAAAACAACCCTTCACGTACTCTTCGGGCCAACTTGCTATATATATATATATATGTTATTATTATTATTATAACATAACCAGGCTCTTGGCAGCCATTAATGACGGAGTAGTAATTCTTCTGATAATGATAAGCACAAACCCACATAGACTAGGCCTTTTTTTATTTTAGTAAACCCACAGCACAAACCTTGTCTATCTTCATTAACAGGGTGGCATTCTGAACCTTATTCCCCATGTTAACAGCTTTTCCAGAAAACTACATTGCCGCTCTGATGTCGGTGGCCCTCAACCATCACCTTTACCCTGCGAATCTCTACCACTCAAATATATATATATATATAATGCACATTATTGTCCGGTTTTCTACTAATTACCTATTATTATTATGAATTTTTTCATTTTATTTATTTATTTTTGTTTGGTCTGTGTTCTTTTTGTGGTTTACAGAAAACAGTGGTGACTACAAAGAGTGTGGAGTACATGCCGTTTATGCTATCATTTTTCCTGTTCTTGAATGGTGGAATTTGGGCATTCTATGCTTTGCTCGTTCGTGATATTTTCCTTGGCGTGAGTTCTTCCATCTTCACTTCTTTCACCTTTTTTTTTAATTATTATTTTAAAATTTTCTTTGTTGTTTAGTGGGTGAACTTGACTGGAAATTAATTATGGGCCCGTTTAGTCGGAGAGTCATCAACATTATTGACTTCTTTCCTTCTTATATTTCATGTGAACACGTTTTAAACGTGTTAATAAATAATTGCTACACTTCCTCCATCACTGGTGTCTGGGTTCTCTCTCTCGGGTCCATGCCCATGCGACCAATTCATCATTATCCTCTCACCAGCACCAAGGGACCAACATATTTCCATTTATCTCCTTATACACCATGAGTATTCAATATTAAAATTAATAAATACTTTACCTCTTAATTTTCATCATAATATTTTTTTTATTTTAAGTGATATGTAAGTATTTATGGAAACATAAAGTAAGATTAAAAAAATGAGTGTAAAATTGACATACGGTAATAAAGCAGCCGTATCTAGACTGATGGTAACGGGGTTGCATTTCGTGGTATAGGTACCAAATGGGACAGGATTTTTACTGGGAACAGCTCAGCTCGTGCTCTACGGAATCTACAGAAATGCCAAGCCATCGAAGAATGTTTTGAACGGATTGGAAGAAGGAACACAACGCCAATCCCTTATCTCGTCCTTGCGTTAACTGCATGGAATTGAAAATGATCAGGAGCAAAGAAACTCTAGAATTGTACCCCGAAGCAACAGATGAAGAAGAACAACAATTTATAGCTCTGCTAGAGTGAATAATCCTTATAATCTAATATTTTCTAAACGCAAGATCTGGGAGATTTGATGATTCGGTGTTCTTTTTCCAGGTTCACATATACTAGCAAATTATTTGAAGAACAAATAATGAAGAGGTGAAATAGAATTTAGCTTTTGTAAATGATTTCCATTTTTTGGTGTGTGGAAACCAAAGCCACCAATATTGGCTGGCTGTTTCAAGAGTGCTGAAGTTTAAATTTGAGAGTGTCAAAAAGTAAGAAGTGTGTATCATTTTTATTATTCAGTATTCAGTAGCTAGATAATTGTTTAGAGCTGAGAGGCTTGTTTGCAAATTGCAATATTCTGTATACAATTTTCCCAGTTCACATCTCAGTGTATCTTCTTGTTACCTTTGGGATTCGATTAGTCGAAGCTAATCATTCTTGATGCGATGTAGCTGGTAAGCGGTGAACTACTCAGCTTTTGAATATTAAGTAAGAATATGTTCTTCTACGTTGAACGCAGACGAAGTCCCTGCAGCAGTTGCATAGATTCATAAAGCACCGATTCTGCTTGCTAAGAATATATATGTTCAGTCTCTAAGATCAGTGCAAGTAGGCTTGGTACCTTGAAGGGCATTATTTGCTGTCAGTGACGATCATTAATATCAGTCCATGGCAAAATCTGAGCTCTCTAGGATCAGCACGCTCACTAATTGGATACTCGAGTGATCTTCGGTTCATCATCATTTGATCCAGAATTAATGCAAGCAACCAAAATCATCAAGTGATCTTTGAATACTAGGTTCTTTAACTTGGCTCTATATCACTTGCAATGGGAAATATCAAAAAATGCTGCATAGCGGAAATACCTTTTTTTTTCTCCTTTGTGTTATTAGAATGAGATGGTCCAACACAAACAATTATGGCAAAACACAATATCACAAACCACAATTAATCACAACAAGAGGCTTATTTTTTATGTGAAAAATTAGATTAGGAGAAACTATGTAATTGTAGTCCAATTTTAACTTCTATTATGTGATAATAATGAAATGATAACTATATCCTCTTTAAAATTATACTAAAAACTCATCCATAACCTCAAAACATAAATTTTAGCTCAACAACATCAATATTTATCACAAGTGAAATTATCTCAAAGAGACACTAAGTACTAATAAAAGCTTATATGAATATTTAGGACGATGTTGAGAGCTTAACTTCATAATTTAAACAAAAATAGAATTTGAATTACTCTCAAACCGTCGAGCCAAAGATCATATCCCTAAACTCCAATTTCAATTTCGTTCTTTTTTGGCCGACCATCATTTTCATCTCTTTATTATTTTGGCTAATTTCAATTCAAACCCTACTTGTACATTTGACATACATTCAACATCTTTCGTCTTTTTCTTAATTGAAAGGCAATTGGGCTTTATTTACTTTTGAGCCGAACCTCATAAGATGTGACTCAACCCAATAACTTGTTAGCATTTTTAGTTTTAATACCAAAAGCCAAAATTACTAATAAATATCGGAGTCAATTTTTTTTTTTTTAAAAAAAAACTTCGTTATATTAGAGCCAAGATAAAAAAGTTTAATCAAATTAAAAAAGCTTATTCGAAGACAAGTTGAAGAAGCCTAATCATATTAGAGCGAAGTTAAAGAAATATGGTAATATATTCAGACCTAACACTTTATTATGTGATGCAACTCTTTATCTCGGACGCCACCTAGAGTTATTCTCATTCAGTCGGCTGTTTCACTTGCTCACAGCCACAACAAATGCTTGCTTATTTCTATCTTTGGAGTCCGAAGTTTCGATTTAGTAGTTTGCAGTGTGAAAGTATACGAATTTGCATGAGCAGCCAGCAACGTGCAAGCAAGAACAACATAAGACCGCTCATCATCAGATTCCTAACACGATTATCCCTTAAGGGCGGGGCTAATCTCAACTGTTGCACTAACTTGGAGGCAGGTTTTGTTGGCCCAATCAAGGAATGAGTTTTATTAAATAATTTTTAGGACTAACACAAAAACAGAAGGTCCAAAGGGGGAAAACCAGCACATAAAATTATAAAAAAACAGTATTCTCCTCTGGGGCTCAAGAATGAAAGGGCTTGGGCTCCTCTCTCTTTGACCCCCCCCCCCCCCCCCCCCCCCAATTACATGTATTCATTATTAGAGCTAAATCACTAGTCTATAATTTTTTGTTCACCTCTAAATAAATAATCAATAGCCTATAAGCATTAGCTGGATGAGAGCTGCCCTTTCTGTTTCTCATACCAACGTTCATGCTCGGCTGGCCATTGCAAATAAATTAGACATCGATATATCAAATATTTATTAACATGGTCGGGTCGGGTCGTGTGATTGTTCCCCAAAAGTCTACAGTTCAGGGTTCTCCTAAGCTTAGATCTTGTCTTTATCTGGTTCATAAACTGCCCTTCAACTCAACATAATCACGATTGCATGAAAATTGGCACAATATTATAATCATCAGATCCACGATAACGGTTCAATTTTCTAATTTCAACTTCGACATTTCTGGGTTGAGCGACTAACCAATTCACACTCGTCGAAAAAAAAAACATATGCATTGTCAGCCCAGTTGCAACGTAAATTGACATCAGGTCCATCAGCATGCATACTTAAAAGAAATAAATAATGTCTTTTATTTTGTAATTCAACATTCGCATGATCGGATCAGCATACTTAGCAAAGATTCAGTTCTTCAAAAATTCGGATCCTTTAATGCAAATTTGGATTTTTGGAGACATTATGCACTCCATAAGTATTATCATTTCAAATTATATATAACATATATTTAAGAACCAACATTTTGCTCTGTTTAGATAATAATCTTCATCGGAGCTTCTCTATCTACCCCTCTCTTTAGAATCATCAAAGCCTTCACTTATTTGCTCTGTTTTCGTCGGAGAGAAAAACCCTTGAACTTTTTTTTTTTTTATGTTTCTTTTTCCTCATTTTTTATTGTATTTCTCTTCATGAGAAAAATAAATTCAAAGTTGCTCTCTCTAGTGGTAGTGATGAGTTTTCTCATTTTCTATTTATTTTTTCTGCTTTTTTGTTGCTTTTTCTTTCACGGGGGGGAATAATTTTTATCTAACATGAGCTTTCTTTTTACTTATGGTGGATTTTCTCCAATTAAACTTTGTTCTTATGTGGGTTTTGCTATTTGTTGATATTTTATGGTGGCCACTTTTCGGATTTGTGATTTTATAGTCTAAATTTATAAAATATTTGGCATTAGAGTATTTTCTGCAGATCCTCTATTACTGTACCAAAAAGAAGATCCGAAAATGATGGCGGAAGGTCAGAGAAAGAACAGTGAAAATATTTCTATTGAGCTTGATTAATCATTGTGCACCAGATTTGTTAATATAGATTGCTTTGAATAACACTACCAGCACACAGAAAATTCATCCCTGAAGTTCAACAATATCTCATCGCTCTTTTAAGAATGTATTATTTGTGAATCTCATTCTAGTTGTTTTATTGGGCAGTGAAATATACTGTGATATAAAATGTATGTCAAAATTGCTCTTTTAATTGCAGAGCCTATTATTTGGACGGAGGCTACACGATTTCAGACTCTTTGTATTGACTGATTTGTAGAATGAAATTTTGTTTAAAAGAAAAAATACATTTAGATTGGAAATTTTCATATAGAGATAAATTTGAGGGAGTTTTAACTTTTCTATACAAACAAATTATTTTAAACGAAATATTATTCTACTATTATCTGCTATAGTAAATAGTATCCGTTGTAATAAAAAGTTTTGCTACAGTTTTTTTGTTTATTTAAAATTAAGATTTTTATTTGTTTATTAAAATTATGTTTATTTTATTTATTTATATTATTTATTAATTATTTAATCATATTATTATAAAATTTAAATAAATATTAATTATTTAATGTAGTTAAATTCAAATAAATAATATAACTTCAATTTAAATAAATACAAATATAATTTTTAATAAGTAATATAAATTAATTATATTATATATAATTAAATATTTATTAAAATTAAATATTATTTATATAATTATAAATAAAATAATTTAACAAATTAAAAAAATTTAAGAATGGACAAATTGCCCACCACTTATACCGCGCCCATATTTGAGCACGATAGGTTTTATCGAGTCCAAAGTAGGGCGTGATATGTTTTTAACGAGCTCAAATATAAGTGCGATAGATTTTATCATACTCATACTTAAGCGTGATATATTTTTAACACGAGATATATTTTTATCACGTCTATATTGTACCCATTAATCGCGTCTATATCTGAGAGAGATATGTGTTTATCATGATAAGTTTTATTATATATATTAATTTATTTTATCTCAATATTTTTATTTATTTTTATTTTATTATATATGGTGTGATTAATTTATATTATTTTTAAATATATTTATTTTTTATTTTTTTAATTATTAATAAATATAATTTTAACAAAAAAATACAAAATAAGTTTGTATTTGTTTATGAAAATTAATTTTTTAATTATTTAATTTAATTTAACTACATTAAATAATTATATTATTTATGTAAATTTTGTAATAATATGATTAAAATAAATATATAAATATTATAAAATAAATATAAGCTTAATAAAAAAATATTTATTTTTAAATAAAAAAGTTATTATAGCGAGATATTATTATTATAGTAATATGATTTACTGTAGTAAATACTGTTTAAATAATATAAATATGTTTTTATGATTTACTAAATTTTTAGTTAAAAATTTAAAAAATTAAAATGGTAGATAAAATAGTTAAGTCCCTCAATTTTAATTATTTTCAAAAATTTCTAATTGTAGATAGAAACCCGAGAAAAGTTGCAAAAAAATCCTCGGTTGGGTTTCTTAGAATATCAAAATTCAAAGCCATTGGATTTGGATTTGATCAAAATGACAACGAGGCATGAAAGCGATACAAGCTAAGCTATAATGAATCGACGGTTATGATCAATGGCAACTGTAGAAATAAGTTGAATTTTTCATCTATCTGATGATGTAAAAGGGACAGACCGGGGGGAAGCAGACGAGACGATCAACTAAAATCCAATGGATGGGGGACACAAGATAACTGTGAGGACTCTCTCTAATCATGTGGCCTTAGATTATCTCTTGCGGTAATTACTACAGACGATTGTGCCCCACCTCATCAATTTCCATTAAAATAACGAAAAAGTCCACGTAGCTTCACGGGGTGTCGCATGGGACAAATTTTTTGACAGTCTCTATGTGATTGTAGATCCAACGGCTGAGACAACAGGATCAAATGTAGCAAGATAAGATCCGTATCTTTTGTTCCATCAGAGGGCTAATTTTCTTTTTTTTTTCCTCCTGAATTATTGGAAAACGCAAAAAAAAGAGAAAATTATAAAAAAATGAACTTTAACGGTCTATTGATGCGATATAACATATAGGTCCATACGTATTCATATTTTTTCATATAAGGACTAAGTTGGTCCATTCGAATCAATTAGGTCACTAACGTATATTTGAATGACTGAGATACTCCTTAATGTTGAACTACACTACATGCTCTAACATAATTCAATATTATAGCGGTAATTTAGTTCTATGGGTTAGGCGCTTATTTGATGTAAAAGACAAACTTTATCCTTATTTGAAAAATATAAAAATTTTGGGACTCAAAATGCACAATTAAAAATATTTTTTCAACTCATTTTTCTTTTTTTGGTTTTCAAGTTCTTTTTAATTGTTTCAATTTTTTTTGTTATATATTTCAATTTTTTGTTACAATTATAAGACTTTTAGAATACAACATCTAGATCAGAACATACACGAAAAAAAGTAAAAATATTCAATAGAAAAATTTGAAAACAAATAATATTAAAAATTAAAACAATTTTACCATACAATCACTCCTTAAAGTGGTACTCTTTGTTTCATACATTGTCTTTTGAACATAAATATTATATCATTGACAAACATTAAGATATTACATCTAAGAATTTCTAATGTTATAATAAAAAAATTACTAAAATAAAATATTTTAATACACATTGACGCTCGATGGTATGGTGATTATCTTCGTTTCGTATAGTTAAATATTGTGTGTTTGACATAAATGTAAAAAATAAAATAAATAAATAACCGTATCTAAGTTTTTCACATAAATAACACTCTAGAAGTACGTGGATAAAAGATGTTATAAGCAAGTATTCGTGCTAAAAGTAAAATGGTAATAATTGTCAATATATTTATTTCTACTTCAACAAAGATTCCAAATTCAAATCTTCTCTTTCATATTATAAAAAAATGTTATAAAAAATTTTACCCCAAACGCAACGAAGCAAAAAATATATATTTTAAAGAAACACTTTCACGCGGAACATGAAAGATTATATTCTTCAGAGAGCAGTAACCTTGTTACATTAATATAAATTATATTATTAAACTCAATGGAATTTCACCATGGGAAATCTCGACGAGGAGAAAGAACGAGTCTAAGAACAAGCAAATATATATATATAAAATCAGTGACTTTTAGAAAAGTAAATAAATAAAATCAGTGGGCTGCTTGAAAACTGGAAAAAAAAGTCATAAAACAAGGATAATTATAAATTGTCGTCACATTATGATATATCGTTTTAGAAATTTCATTGACAGCAACGGATGGATTAAAGAAGATGATGATGAGAATTGAGATGAGATGAGGTTCAGTCAAACAAAACATCAGCGGGCGGGGTCCCTCAATCAAGCATTTTAGGCAACCAGGTGCAGGAGTTGTGGCTCCACAAGTTTTTTGGAGCAGACTCGACAGTAATAACAATAATAATAATAATAATAATAGAAACTCAAATTATCAGTGCACTTTCTTCTTCTTCTTCTTTTTCTTTTCTTTCCTGTGGACCAAAAATAGAGAAAATACCATTGGATTTGGTTGAATTTATTATGAAGAAAAAAAATGGATTGGTGTAACGAGACTACACAGATGTGGCTCCAGGTCAAATTCTGTAATAATGGGTACGTTCTTCATCATCTCTGATGAAGGAGAGTTATATACATGTATATATAAAAGGAAAAGATAAATTAAATTAGCTAACTTGTAGCTTCAACCTAAAATCTTGACATTGAAAGTTTCACCAACTATTTTTTAATCTCTTGGGAGTAATAATTTTCTCTCATTAAACCCATTTTCTAGCTCACTAGGTCGAGTCAGTAGTAGCAAATGCGTATAATAATTATAAAAAAAGCCCTTGAATAGAGTACACGTAGCGTTTAGAACAAGGAGCCTTACATAAGAATAATAGTATTATAATGAAAAAAAGATTTTGATCTAGTGGCAGAAGGGAAGCAAGGAATCTAATGCAGAAGCAGGAAGCAGGAAGCTTTTCTTCTTCTCATTCTAACATGGAAATTGATGATAAAAATAGAAATAAAACAAAGCAATAATCAATTAACAGCAAACTCATCGGAAGGGGCTGGGCTTAAGCTAGCTAGCTTTTAAAAAGGACAGTCGTGTGTGTAGATTCTTGTGGTGTCTGTGCTTTTGCTCGAGGGCAAGAATGCAAGATAAGTCTGAAAATTTTAGGGTTTTTGCTTGTCTTGTTATGTGTATAAAATATATAAATATATTTCATTACCCTTCTTTTGAAGAAAAAAATTCATTGGGTTAAGTCAGTGATCCACGTGCTTCTGGGGACTCTCTCCTCTCTTCAATGAGTCCCCTGCTCCCATTACTTCAATAACTTCAATGCCATTGCCATATTATTAATAATTTTCATTTTTCTAAAAAAATTTATTTTTCACTCAATTGCACTCTCTGACGATATGTTCCCCTTGTTTTGTTTGCATCTTCTCTTTTCTCTATCTGTCTTTGTCTATCACTCTCTCTCACACGCACACACACAAAAGAGAAAAGCAAAACAAACCAAAAGCTAGCATTCATATTAGGGTAATGATCAGAAAAAAAGATTTATAGTTAAGGTAGCTAGCAACTTCTTGGAGAGTTGGAGTTGAAAGAAGCAATCAAAAGATTATTATTTTTTCATTTCTTTTGTAATATACGTTCAATGATGGAAGGGATCAAAGGAGAAGGAAAAGTTGGTGTTGGTGATCATCAAATAATTCAAGCAGCAGCAGCAGCTGCTGCAGCTGAGGATATGGGAGATGGCATGCAATGCAGTGACCATCCTTACAGAAACAACCCAGGTGGGATCTGTGCTTTTTGCCTTCAAGAGAAGCTTGGCAAGTTAGTCTCTTCTTCTTTTCCTTTGCCTATTCGTGGCTCTTCCTCTTCTTCTTCTTCTCCTTCTTTTAGATCTGATATTGGTGCTGGTGGCGGTGGCGGTGGTGTTACTGGTAGTGTTTCTTCTTCTGCTTCTCTTTCTCTTTCTCTTTCTCTTTCATCAGTTCGTCCCACATCGACGAGAAGTGCTAGAAATGATAATGGCAGTGCCAACAGCGATCGTCTTTATCAAGAATATTATACTAGACGGACCCGGATTCCGTTTCTGTTGGCGAAGAAGAAGAAGAAGATCATGGTGGCATCGTCGGATCGTGCGGCTGATATTGTTTTTAAGAGAAGCAAGTCCACTGCTACTCCAAGGAGAGGCCATTTCTTGGATGCTACTGATGATGCTAAGGACTTCAGCCCAAGAAAACGAGGAGGGTTTTGGTCATTTCTTTACCACTCTTCAAGGTCAAACAGTGCAAAGAAAATGGACAAGATCACAACTTTGACGGCAGCCACAACAACAACAGCATCAGCAGCAAATGGGGCAAATGGTTCTCACGTGAAGTCAAGGGAGAGGTGTTTGGGGACTTCCTTGTCCAAAAAAAGTGCTGATATTGTGATAGAGGAAGACGATAGTCCCAACAGTCAAGCCACTGGCTCAGCAGCTTCATCTTTTGAGCGCAAGGTGTCAAGATCCAGATCTGTTGGCTGTGGGAGCAGGAGCTTCTCAGGTGACTTCTTTGAGAGAATCTCAACTGGACTTGGGGACTGCACTCTTAGGAGAGTTGAGTCTCAAAGAGAAGGCAAGCCAAAGGTCAATGCTGCGTCTTCTCACATGAAGGAAAGAGTCAAATGTGGTGGCATTTTTGGTGGGTTTATCATGACCTCATCATCATCTTCTTCATCCTCCTCGTCTTATTGGGTTTCATCATCTGCTGATGATCATGTCAATGGGAAATCAACAGCTGGGCCACTTGCTCATGGCAGAAGCAAGAGCTGGGGTTGGGCTTTTGCTAGCCCCATGAGAGCTTTTGGCAAGCCATCATCTAAGGATGGCAAAAGGGATCATATCATCAGAGAAGCTGCCAATAAGAACACTACTCCAAATTTGAATGCCATTCCATCATTGCTGGCTGTGAGAGGCTAAAGAATCGTATAAACAAAATTTGGGGTCATTTTGGTATACAATATTACATTTAGATATAATTGTATTACATGTTTAATTCTCTCAGTGTTTATGTTCAATTTCTTGTTCTTAATTAAGTTCATAATCAGTACTAGTGCAATGCTTTCTCTTTCTTCTATTTTTTCCTTTGTAATTGTTTTCCCTTTTCTGAAAATTGTTATGTTCTAGAGATCAGCTAGAGCCAGAGCCATGCACTTGATGATTACAACCCAGATGAATTTTTGTGCGGGTGGCATGAACTGGATAGTGCTACTGTTGAAGGACAAGAAATGTTGACTATTAAGTATTGTCATGTATTCTCTCATTTGTTGTGATTTGCTGGGGGGTTTTGTGATGATTTATCTGTATTCTTTAATCTTTTCTAGTCTTTATTTGTAAGTTGTACCTTGGATGTTTATGCCAAAGAAATGTGCTTAGTTTTCTAATATTTTTCTCACAACCAATTCTTAAATTTCACCTAGCACATGCCCACACATGTTTGTTGGTTTTGGACATGTTGTAATTTCAAGCCAAGATTTGTTCTAGACTTCTAGTGTGAAAATTGAGATTAGAAAAAAACTGCCATCACATGTTTGGTGCAGCTAAGAACACCTAGATTAGAGCATGAGGGCTCAGCCCTCATATCCCCACCTGGTTCTAATTCCCCCTGCCCTCATGTAAGAATATATATATATATATGTCATCCCTTTAAAAAAAAACACCTAGATTAGAAAAACTTCTCTAGAATTTGTAATTTTCTTGGCAAATATGGTCAAACATCTGAGATTCTAGGTCCCTGTCTTTAGTATATAAGTGTTTCTTTAGGATAGAAATGTTGTGTAGTTTTGAAGCCACTGTAAAATAGAAATAGTGGATAATTAGCTATACTCTCAAAGTAAGGTTTAATATTTAAAATATTTATTAATTTTAAAAATAGACATCAATGTTTAACTAACTATTAACACTTAAAATCAACACTTTAACAGTTAAAAACTTAAAATATTTATTTTATTCTTAATTTAAATAATTTTTATTTTTTTTACACTTCATCCTTAATTTCTAAAAAAATAATTATAAAATAAATTAACAAAAATTATATTCAAATTAAAAAGAAAAAAATCATCAATATTATCTCAATAAAATTTTATCCACATTAAAGAGGAAAAAAAAATCAACGTCATTTCAAAAATAAATCATAAACACCATCCCAACATAAAGAAAAAAAATCAATATCATCAACATTATCTTAGTGTCTAAAAAAAATCATCAACATCATCTCAATCATTCTAATCATCAAAATGAATTCATAAAATGAAATTAAAGAAAAAAAAATTACATTAAAATAAAAAAACGAAAGTCAACAACAAAAGCAGGCCTGCTGTAGCAGTGCAGCCAGCCAAGTCGTGCGCCACCACGCGAGCCCACTACAGCGGCCAAGCTAAGCTGACGTGCGGCCAAGAGAGTGGAGAGAGAAAAGAGAGGAGAAGAGAGAAAGGAGATTTTACGGGAAGAAAAAAAAATGATTTTTTAAATTAGAGTTTTTCTATTTTTATTATTTTCATGGTTATTTTTATTTTATTGTCTTTAAATTAATTGTTACATTAACTTTAATATCCATTAATTATTAAAGCTAATAAAATATTTTCTAATAATTGAACATTAATATTTATTTTTAAAACTCCATTGATATTTTAAATATTAAACCTTATTTTGAGAGTACCGCTGAAATTATTCCTAAACATTATTAGTTTCCCAAAACACAACAAAAATATTAGATATCAAACGACCCCTAGTTGACGGATACAGAGACTATAAATGATTTACCACTTACCCATCTGTGGGTATTTATCTGTATTTATGCAGATCCAGTAAACTTATTTCAACCTTGTAATTCAATATAAGATTTTTCTGTCAGTGAATATAGAAGTTGTCAGTCAAATCTAAATGTTAAAATCTGCACTAATTTACTCCCACTATTGATTTGATTATGGGTAGTACTTAACAATGATTGGAATTTCTCAGCACAAACCAATCTAATAATTTCTTATGTAATCACAATCTTTACATCAACTATGTATAAAGTTTTTTCTTTAAAAACCAAATCTCCATATTTGGGGAAGTAAGAATCAGGCTACTTGCTACTTTCTTTTTCTTAACTTGAAGGAAAATAATCTCCAAATTTGAAGGGTAAGAAGATAATATATAATGATAAGGACAGACATAAAGAGTAAGGAGTAAGAGAAGTACACAAAGACACAAAGGCAAAGGCAAAGGCAAGGGCAAAGAGACATGAGAAAAGCTGCTTCCACAGGGGCACACACACACACTGTTATTTGGACCCATTTTGAAAATTTATTTTATTTTATTTTTTGAAGCTGCACTTTTTAATCCATAATCATTGTTCCCCTTAGCCCCTTAGATTTTCCTTCTTCTTTTATTTGACACTTCCCTCTCTCCCTAATTCTAACCCTTTTATGTGAAAAAGATACTTGAGCTTAGATTTGCATGGCCTTGGGAATGGGCAAATGTCCCTTTTGGCCTTAGACCTTTTCCAACCAAAAAGGCTTTTTGTTCCCCATTTGCTAATTTCCTTCTTTCAAACTTCCGAGTAATTTGCACTTCCGTGTTTATTCTAGCAGTAACTATTTCTTCTAAGTGCATTTCTTTGACTTAGAAGTCGGGGTCCCGACGGATTGTAGAACAATGTAATAATTCTTTCTTATATAATGAAAGTGGAGATTGATATTCGAGCATGCATCAATGTAAAAATAAAATATTATTCTAATTAATTGAAGTTTAAACGCGTATCAATATAAAAATAAAGTATTATTTCAGTTATAATAAAGTCTATTTATTATACTAATAGATGTAATATATTATATCTATCTTTATCAATCCATTGATATTTTATCAAATTATTAAGAGATATATTTTTATTTTTCATAAAAACACTTTTATAGAAATTATGTGATTTTATTTTTTTATATATAGAAATAGAGTTTTAATTTAGTGTGAGCAGCATTATCTATCATGCTATATTATATAGTGAGCAACTAAACTTTTAGCACGATTTTATAACACATTTTTAATAGTGTTGAAATTGTAAATTAATCTACAAATTCAAGTGGTGGTAGTATTATTCGTGAACGTCTATTAAATATTTTATTATTATTTATAATAATTTATTTGACTGAATATTGCGTTTTTGCTTCCTTGCTATATTTCTACGTCACTATAAAAAATAAAAAATAAAAACTAGGGAGGATGGAAAGCTTAATTAAAGCTCGATTCAAAGTGAAGGAAATAAATTTTAACTAAGACAACTTGGTAAGGACATAGAGGATGTAAACTACTTTTTTTTTTTATAAAAATTTTATGGCCAAATTGAACAATTCCTTTAAATGAGTTTGATACTTCATGGGACAGACTTTACTATATAGTCTACAATTTATGATAGGGACAGCTAATTCAATAAGTAAAGTCAATTTAATGTAATTGGCATGAAAATTTATTACATACATAATACACATGGCACTTGTCAGTTGACCATTTATTTTGTTGGTTGACCTTTTTTTTAATAAACAAATTCAAGCACTCATCTTAAATTTAAATTTTAAATAATTATAATATTACAGCATAAATATCAATTAATGATAATATAATCAACTATCTCAAACAATTAACAAATTAAAACAAACCTCCAAATAATTCTCTACAATTCTCTCTACAATTAAAATGATTAATTTTTTTTTATATAAGTATTACATCTTAAATTTTAATATTAAATAATTACATTATTACGATCTAAATATTAATTAATAATAATACAATCAACTAAACAATACTCTTAGTCAATTCGGGAGATTAAAATTGGCCTTTAAACAACTAACCCTCTCAAACAATTAAAAGAATTTTTTTTTAATACAAGTATTACATCTTAAATATCAATCTTAAATAATAACAACATTACAATCCCAATATCAATTAATGATAATATAATCAACTAAACAACACTCTTAATCAACTGGAGAGAGTAAAACTGGCCTTTAGACAACCCAATAAATTAGAGATATTAAAAATAGCATCCAAATAACCTTAGCCCCCAATCAACTGGAGAGACTAAAACTAGCATCTAAACAATCTTCTCAAATAACTTAAGGGATTGAAACTAGCATTCCAACAACTAAATGAATTAAAATTGCTATGAACTCTGCCAATATTCAAACTCTTAACTTAGATTATGAGGTACACGATTTATTGCTGAAAAAAAATTTTAGTGCGTTGGTTGATCTTTTTAAATCAGCTTATAATTATCATACAATTTGTTACTTATTTTTTTATAAATACACTTCATTCAATCAAATACAAAATCATACAAAGCATATTCAAATATCAATTTATTAGATTTAACCGTTCAAAAGAAATTTAAAAAATTAATTAAATTTAAGTGGATTATAACTGAAAATAAGGGCACGAGCCAAATACAACAAGAACTTGAGTTAAGAGTGACTACGTGTCTATTTGATTGGGCTTCTCTACTGATTAAAAGAGTTATTTTAATGTCAAAAACTCTTTTTAATTTTTTTTTTATGACGTTTGGTTACAATTAAAGAAGAATTTTTGAAGATTAAAAAAAAAATTATTTTGCCTCTACTTACAAAAACTCAAATTTTAGACTTTTGAGAATAGAGTTTTTCGAGTTTTTTTTTTGTGTAATGTCACATATACCATGATAATATTTTCTTATATTTCTATAGTGTACCTTTAATAAAAATAAACTCTACTCAACTAATATATTTTTAATAATTTTTTTTTAAAAGTCTCTATATCTCCGTATGTTTACAACCATCGTATTTTCACAAGAATTTATCAAAATATTTTGTTAATTATTTTATTTTTTAAATATAAAGAAATATTATTTTATTTTACTATGTATTAATTTTACTTAATTCTTGTATATTAAAAAATTAAATTTGAGAAAATACACAATAAATTTAAACTTATATATTAAGTTTAGAGTTTGAATATAAGTTTTAATAAGTGTATTTTTTTTTATAATTAAATAACATACAAGCACTTATAACAATGTATAAATAAACAATTTAATACTTTAAAAAAGTTTTTTTTTATAATTGATAATTAAATAATTTAGTACTTCAATTTTTTTAATTGATAATCAAATGATTAATGATTTTAAAAAATACATTTAAAAAATTTAACTATACGAAGCCTTACAAATGTAACAACTCAATACATTTTTTTGTTTTATTTGAAAAGATATAAGGCAATTGGTGAAGACAATTATGTAAAATTTAAATAAAACAAAATTATTTAAGCAAAATTAAAATTTTAAATGGATGAATTGTCTGTGTAATATTCGTCAGAGATTCCCTATGATTTAAGTGTTTGATTCGAATATAAATGATAACTTATGTAAAATTTTATTAATACATTTATTTATTTTATCATTGGGGGGGCTTGAGTCCCCACTAGGTTGGGTCCAAATGTGCAATAGACATTTAGAAAGATCCATACGAATAAATCAAGGCTTAAAATAAATAATTAAGAACTGCACACACAAAAAGAAAAGTATAATTTAGTTTTAATTTTTAATTTTGGTTTCTTTCAATAAGGCAAAAATTGGTGGGTGTCCTCTAGTTTATGTGAATGAGAAAATTGACATGACATTAAGCTTATCTTTTGTGTGGGTGGGCAAAGAAGTTAAGACTCTTATGTATGTGTTATTATATGTGATAATCAACATCATTATCATTTTGGGTTCCTGATTTGATTTGGGACATCAACATTGGCCCCATCCATCATCTTCCACATGCTTTGATTCATTGATCCTTCTTAAAAACTCTGAAACTGATAGGGACATCATTATTTCGATGTGATTCTCAACATTTTACTTTTCACACACCACATTTGTTGAACTCGATTGTTCTTTAATAATTTTCCATAGAATTCGGCACAAGTCTAATTTTTAGAAGGATAAAGGGGCTTGAGATTTTAGCCTATAAGAAAAGCCTCTTTGGTTACAACCGTTTTTTAAGAGGTTGATCACATGATTTCTTTAAAATATCAATTATATAAGTTTTTTTTAGAAATTAATCACATAAATTTTTAAGAGGCCTGTCATATAAATATTTCGAAAAGGTTGACCATGTAAATTTTTTAAGAGATTTATATGTAAGTTTTTTGAAAAGGTCTATCATATAAACTTTTTAAAAAAGCTAATTACATAAGTCTTTCAAGAGGGCGGTTACTAAAAGTTTATTAAAAATTAAAATATATATATATATAATGAACTGGGCTTATCCTAAAAGATTTTAAAATCTCAAAATTTTTAATATAAATTCTACTATTATAATCTCAAAATGAGTAATAAGTAATAAAGTAAAAAGTCTGCTTTAATTATAAAAGAATTTTACAACTTAATACAACAATGCCTAAAAGATAAGTATAAACAATGAAGAAAGAGATACTAGGAGCAACCTTTTACATATGGAGGCTCATGCAAAAGAAAATATTAAGGCTTAATTACTAAAAGCTATACATGTAATTGTTATGTTTCTATATGTTATTACTGCAAAAATATTCTTCGACAATACATTTGAATGAGCTAATTACCAATGGTAAAATATATGTACATTTACATTAAATTAAACTATTATAATTCTGTTTATATTATTTTATGATCTTAATTTTAGATATTTAAACACTTAATAAATATCAAAGAGCAATTATCTTAACTCAGTTATTTGAGAGATCTAATTATAGTTTATAATATAAGATTAACTTGTAAGCACAAAATCTCCAAAATTTCAAGATCCACATTAGTATTATTCATTTACATATGGCTAAAGTTCACATCAGAGACTAATAAAAGTTTAGGTTGGGCCAAAGTTGAAGCCTAAACGAATCGTGCAATACAAGAAACTGGCCCGACCAGACAAGATCTACCGTGATTTGACCCAATCTTGGACCGGCCCCGACCATGTTGGCTCATAAATTTACTAAAATCGACTCTTTCTTTTATTAACAAGAATCGCCTAAATTTATTGCCAGGCCGTGCGCACATGCGATGTGATGTGATCCAAAGCGCAGTACATTCCCTACATATTTTCCTCTCCGTAATATTGCCCTGCTAATTAAATTTCATCGTTAATTACCCATTGAAAGAGGGTATGCATTTCTGTCATGATCTGTTAGATAAAGTGCAAATTGATTGGAGAACAAATAATAGGAAAAAGAAAAAAAAAAACAGGCAGCAGCTATGTATTTTGAAGCAGCCACAGCCTATATATAATACCAAAAAAAGTGAGTAAGAAATTCTCATTTTGTTTTGTGTGTAAAATCACTCTTTACCCGTGGGTAGTAAAAGAAAAGAGGCATTTTCCTCTTTTCATTCCGGTAATAGCATGAGTTGAGTTCATTTCATCGGTTATGCCCTGCCGTTTTGTTTACTAGCACCTGATTTCAAATTCAAGACCCAGCGTGTCTTGTTCATTTAGATAGTTATTGTTTTTATGTTTTTGCTTTTTTAAGTGTCACAGACTGATTTTTTAAATTCGTACAATTTTAGACATTTTTTAAGCGTTAAACAACTTACAAAATTCAATTAATTAAAAAAAGAGATGAACAAAAAGCACACTAAATATTTGAAAGAATGATCTGAAGTTCTAATTTATATAACATACAATACACTAAATATCCTCTTAATAATAATGTCATGCTAAATGTTTGAATTTTTATTAAAAAAATATTTAGGGTGTGACACAAGGTATAAAGAGCAAGGGTGTATATGGGATTTTGAAATCGGTTTTGAGTGCAAATTCTTTTTCATCTTGGTTCGTGAATCTTCATAAAATTTGTAAGGACTGAAAGGGTGTTCTTCTATCGAGAGCTCGTAATAATTTAGTAATCAACTTCTTGGTAGAGCTCTAAGTCAACGTAAGCTCTGTTTTGATCCATCCATTACAATCCTTGTGTTATTGTGTGTGTTTGTTGATCATTTTGTTGTGGATTAATTGAATTTTGGGCTAGAATTAGCTGTAAGAGAAATAAGTGAAAACTATTTGCACTCACACGGGCTCGTTAGAAGCATATAGGGTCATTCTTAATATGAATTACTAACTATATTTTATATATATATTTATATATTTATCTATGTGTATTTATGTGTTGGGCCATGAATAAGCGCATCGACCCCGTACTACAGTACCTCTTTTAATTAAAAAGTAGGCTCGAATCAATTGCGTAAATGAATATTTAATTAGACTAGGCACCCGACCTACTGATTTATGATGCTTAGAAACAAATCATGTAAGGCATAAAGAAATGAGAAGGATTAACATTATTATTTTATTTAAATTTAGATTATATAATTCATGATTTTGCAGGATTTTTTTTAATGAAATAGTTAAATCTCGCTTAAATTCTTCTCCTGTTCTATTAATTATCTCCGATCTTGATCTCTAATTAAAATTTGTATTAAACTATATTATGTACGTTCATACAAAATTTAAGTATGATTTAAATTTATAAATTATAAACAAGGTCGATTTATTTGATGTTGATCGTTGAATTTTTTATTAGCATTGATTGATTTGAGTTTTGAACATTTGAGTAACATTTTCTGCTTATCTTTAAAGCATTTTGTATAAAAAAAATTAATGACTTAAATATCAGAATATTTTTTTAACCAAAAGACGCAAAAGAAAAAGACTGTTTATCCGGAAATTAAAGTAGTTTCAGGAGCAAGAATGTGAATTCGTGAAGTTCTAACTTTATTGCTTTCAATGTGTAATTAGAAAATTCCCATGAGATTAAAATAAGTAAATCATTTAATTCAAACAACAGAGAGTAGTCAAATTTTGCTTCTGTAAATACCCAAAGCCAGCCGGCAGCTGCTGTGAATGACCGACCACAGAACGCTTCATAATAATTCTATTCTATTCTAATCAATCCTAGTTCGGCCTGACTTTGTGGTTCAACAGCAACTCTCGGAGCTCTGCTGGATCAATCTCGACCGCACAATTCTGGGGCCTATAGTACCCAGTGATGGGATCTGGGGCCCAGGCATTAGAGGCGCCAGAATCCTCTTTCATCGCAGCCCTCGCTTCAGTTTTCTCCATGATACCTGCCCTAGACCCTCCCCTACCGAAGCTAGCCGGTACAGACCCCGATGATGCAGCAGCAGCATAGCCTCTTCTGTCGTCAACCACGCAAATCATTATATTGTAGACAAAGATATTCGAAAAAGTGCACAAGATAAATATTTTATGTTATGAAAAAAAGGAAAGTAAACATGTAAACAATATTGTTACATGTTCACACGATGATTAAGAGTAAAGTAGAAATGATCGAGCTTAAGCTAGCTTGACCTACAAGTGAAGCAATGTGTATAAAGGTTCATCGGGCATGTAAAAAGGAACATATTTGTGCAAACCCAGGTTTCAAATGCATCGGTTAAAGCATTTCTAATTATTCTATGGGTAGTATTCTTGTTAATACAAACATAAGCGCTTTCGACATAAGCAATCCTGAAATTATGTACACTAATGCTGTATGTGATTTAGTGAAAATGTTTCAATAACACAGTGATGGTCATTCAGCTAGAGCCAAGAGCTGCTTTTTTTTTTTTGGGAAGTATAACGAAAAGTAATGATTCATTTTGGAGCTGAATTCCCTCTTTTTGATATGAGAGAAAGGGGCCAAGTTAGAATACATAGAGACGTAGTGGAAGTCATCAAGCCATGTTAAGATCAGACTTCACATAACATAAAACAAGAGACATGATCAAAATTTTGATTCTTGAGAGAGAAAACACAAGGGAACAAGAAAAAGAAAATCGAAAAAGAGAGAAGAGGGGGTGTTGAAAACTGACCTTGTAATAGAGAGGGAGAGACCATCGGCAACAGAAGCAACAAGAAGCTTAGCTTTCAAAAGAGAGCGAGCCATAGTCACTTAAAAATCTTTATTCGGAATTTATATGTATAGAGAGAGAGAGAGAGAGCTACTGCAGAAGATGATGTTCTCAAGGAAGAAAACTCCTACAGTAGCTCAAGCTAAACTAGCGGCTCGCTTTCCTCTCTGTACGTGTTTGAAGAATATAGAGTTTAGGGTTTGTGCTGTTTATATAGAGCGAGTGAAGTGAAGTGAACTCAGAAGAGAAGAGGCGACTTGTTGGGTTGGGCCTTTCAGGAAAACAAAAAGAAAATGAAAAAGAAAAGATCTTGCCTTTGTTATTTCAATCACATATCTCTTAGGACTAGACACGTGTTTCTAGTTCGGTCGCCTCGAATCTGATATATATACAAAACATAGTTGTCTTTGCATCAGTGAATTTAGTTCAATGAAAGTCATATACGAGTCATCAAAACTAGAAGATAGTGGTTGAGGAAATTAAGAAAAATAGGGCAGGAGTTGTAAGTGGGTTGGCGTGGCTTTCGATGGAGTTGATGTAACGGAGACCATCGGCATTTGATTTTGATGTGCGCTAAAACCCTATAAATGGAGGGTCGAGCATTGTTGCGTCGGTTATCTTCTAAGTGGTATTTCACTATTTACTATCATTTTAGCACCACCCCACCAACTATTGCTAACGTGACTACTGACTAGGACGGTGGGCGTAAAGCTCGGCTTTATCCATCCAATCACGGATCAACACGAAACCCATGATCCACGGCCTCCTTCGCCTCACTAATTAAGGTTCATTTTTAAGGCATCAGCATCATCATCAAGCAATTTTTGGTTAATGTGATCCGAGTCATCTGCAATAATTGACGCCTCAAATCCTTCCATTATTAGCTTTAATTTCGGGGAAGGGAGTAAAGAGTTGGGCTTTTTATTATTATTATTATTATTATTATTTTAAAAGCTTAGGTTTGTCAATTACCTGTACAGAAATTAAATATTTGTCATACTCAAATATTAATTACGCCAAAGAGTTGAACAAATGTTTTATCTGGAAGTTAAAAACAGCTCTAGCAGAATCTTTATTGTTTGATAGTTTTTAAGGGGGTCATATAGTGGACCTTGTTCAGATAAAACACGGAGTGGATATTTATTCTTCTAAATTCTAATGCTCTGCTTAAGTTGAAGGCACGAAACGGAATCCTTCAGGAATGACATTAGCAACCGTAAAGAAGCCGAGAAGAGCATTTCCGGTGAAGTGTAAAGGCGAAATCAAGCTACCCATCGACGGCAGCTCGGCGTTGCATTCGGCCAGCGGCGTGTTAACCACTAAGTAGCAGTTGTTCAGCACTGAAGTGAGCACAAATTCTACTGGGTTCAGCACGATTGAAAATTCTCCATGTCCATCGGTCATTGTACTTGAAACACCACTTCCACCGCACTGCAATTGCATCTCAGCATCTACAACAAAGACACAATATGCGACATTTTAATTCCATAAATTGCTTGAGTTGTTGCAAAATGAAAATGTCATAATGAGTAAGTTGGAAGTTTGCATTAGCGGTCTCTATCGCAATGTGGCTAATAACTTACTTGGGAAAACTGGGGTTGCTGAGCCATATGCACCCATATTGCCATTGGAAGTGCAATAGATAGTACCCTGAATACGGATTAAATCGGAAAGGATTATCAGCCCAAGTTGTGCTTTAGCAACGAGAGCTGCCAATGCGACAATCAAAATGGTAACGAAGATAAGTGACTTCAACTTCGAGGCCATAGTTCCAATGATGGTGGCAAAGTAATTGCAAAGTTCTGCATGGTTTCTATATATTTATAGGAAATTGGAGAGGCCAAGTGGCAGCGGATTATTAAGAATCAATTGGAATTAATTATTATTTCAGGATTTAATATGTCATGAAGCTTGAGATGACCATCCGCGCCCGCCATTTTCATGGCCTATGATCAGCGGCCTGCAAAACACGTCTCTTTAAAAATTATGAGATTAGCTAAGCTCCGTAAGTTGTACGTGTCTTTTAGTTCGTTCGTCCTGCATGTATGGCCATTACATGAAGCAACTTTTGTCATTTGGTTAATGTGATCCGAGTCATCTCAACTCAAAAACCAAACCTCATAAGATCAGCTTATTCTCTGTTTAACTCCAACTGAAATGGAGTTATGGACACTTCTCGTGAAGCTTAGTTGGCCCAACTAATTGAAACAAGAGAGCAAATGTTTAGCCTTTTTCAATCCAATTTTTTTAAAAATGGGTCAAGTCTTATGATTTACATTCTTCAGTAATATCTACTTTCTAAAAGGTCTTAAAAAGATTGACATCACTAAAAAAATGTTCTGAAGAATTGCAAGTGGGTGGGTGGACCTAAAACGAAAACTTGGCTGTTCGAAGATTTTTATAACAAATATTATCAGTCATTACTTAAAAAAGTTATTGATTGGTCCAAGCTCTACCCCAAGCTAGCCTCGTTCATTCAACAGTCGTTGTCTCGTACAAGTGGAGGTTGCTGCTGCATGCGCATTTGAAGTGGAGCACATCATATACAACAACGAGAATGAGAATAATATGTGATGTGTAGTTTTCGTGATAAGTGGATTTGCATTTGAAACTCAACAAATGTAACATAGCAAGTGTTAATATGCTTAGCAAAAACTTACCTACAGATGCAAATGACTAAAAACGAAAATGAAGAAAGAAAGTCTATCTCTACACCACACAGTTGGTTCTTTTGTACAAGAGAACATGTTTTGAGGAATTGAATTAACTAGTACTACTATCAGGCTCTTAATCATTTGGGATGCAACCAGTGCATGTATGTGCATCTAGCTAGGCTATAGCATTTCAATGGGAATCTCTTATCATTAAGGATCTTAACCTTTTCAAAAGTTGCAGGCATTGTTCAGGTAAAACTGTAATACTGTATGTAGTATATAAGGTCGTGCTCCTTAAGATGAAACTTGGATGTTGTGTATTCGCTCGCTATATATGCATTTAGATTGTAGTATTTTAAAGCTAATATTTAATAATGATCAACCTATTTTGCATTTAAGGTTAGAACTAATGTTCTATTATTAATGATAACATTTTAGCTTGATTCATTATTACACTAGTTTCGTTTTGTGTAGTAGATATGTATTATTAGCACATTATTATCTGGGTAAAGAAAAGCTATTTCTAGGGTAGTTATGTTTTAAAGTTTCTTTTTAAAAAAAAATTGGTAGAAGAGGAATATATATTACAATTGGAAAATGGAAACAGCAACTTAAACTTTAGTGCTTAACAGGACTTGCAGAAGCAATTTACAACAGAATGCAAATACATATTAGTAATTGGTCATATAAGGGACCTTATTCATATCATCTAAAACAGAAGAGAACTTGTTCCTCTAATGCTCGAATTGAAATCCTGCTGCAATGACATTTGCAACGTTCAAGAGTCCGAGAAGAGTGTTTCCAATGAACTGTAGAGATGAAATCAAATGACCCACAGCCGGCAGCTTGGCGTTGCAGTTGGCGAGGGGCGTGTTAACCACTAAACTGCAGTTGGTCAGAAGTGAAGAGAGCACATATTGTAGAGGATCCAGCACCATTGAAAATATTCCAGAACCATTGGTTGTTGCACTTGAAACAACACTCCCATCGCACTGCAACTTCACCAGAGCATCTGAAAAGAAGATATTATTACGTAGCATTTTTATAAGAGTTGGGCATTCAATCCTTACAAGTAAGTCAAAAAAATAGTACCTATTTTGTTATTAGCAATACTAAAGGATTCAGTCTGTGTATATAAATTACAAGTTATTTATATGGATAATTTAACTTACTTGGGAAAACTGGGGTTGCTGTGCCATTGACACCCATGTTGCCATTGGCAGTGCAAAAAACTGTCCCCTGAATACGGATTAAGCCAAGAAGGCCGCTAATCAGCCCAAGTTGTGCTTCAGCCACAGGAGCTGTCATTGCAGCAATCAAAACTGAAACAAAGAGAAGTGATTTCAAGGCCATGGCTCAAACGATGAGTAATAGCAAGAGGTCAGTGTCGGTGTGTTTCTAAACCGTGACTTGACTTGCAAAGTTGCTGTAAATCGTATCCTATTTATAGGAAATTGAGAGGGCAAGTTGCAGCAAATTACAAAGACTTATTTGGACCGTAAGTCCAGAACGGCAATAAATTTTGCTTGTCTTGAGTTCTTGGAATCAGGATCTAAGTTTGTCACGAAGCTTGAACTGACCATGCGCACCATCTTGGTGGGGAGAACCTATGAGCTAATAAGACTTTCCCTAAGCTTCATTAGCATTACTCTTTGTCTCTAATATGAGAAAGCCTTTTTGCCAACGAGGAGAGTTATCTGGACTCAATATGGCTACATTGCTGTACCTATATCAAATTCGGATTTAGATGATCGTCCATGCTTGAGGTAAATCTTAGATTGGTCCCTGCTCAAAGCCATTGACTAGCCTTTTTGCAATGATTCCTTGCACTTGCCACATGAATTTGGTTCCGGGCATTAAAGCGTATGATATGCAGAAGGTGACATGAACGTGTAGCAGCCATGGATTTGAGGAGTAGGTTTGTGTTTCTAAGAAGATAATGATGTAGAAATGAACCTCAGCACTAAAATAGATGAATCATTTAAAAAGTCATCAATCTATTAAAACCCAAAATAAGTGAAGATAAATAACTTAATTTTTTTTTTGGTAAGTAAAAATTTATATAAATGCTAAATTTAGCAGGTATTACAAAGCAAACTCAATAAAAGAAAAAGAAAGATAGTACAATTCATAGAGGTTAACTACCGTTACCACCCAGCTGCAAAGTGGTCAATCCCTTGGCCATTTACAGTACTTATACATTTAAGCCAAGTAACATCCTTAATCTTTTGGTAGACTTCGCTTGTAGAAGGAGTTTTCTGTTGGAAGACCTTCAGATTCCGTTCTCTCCAAATAAAGTAGATTGTAGCGCAGAACGATACTCTTCTGATCTTACTGAGGGTAGATTTGCCTTTAGATTTTCTGCAAAAGAAGGAGATTACTCGTTGCCATCTGTTTGGGCACTGATTGAGTTGGCACGCCCTTAGTACCTTGTGCCAAATTTCACTACAAAAGTTGCATTGGAAAAATAAGTGTGTGATTGTTTCCTTGTCATTACCACAAAGAGGGCAATCATCTGATGGAATAACCCCCCATTTTTTAAGTCTCTCTTTGGTAGATAATCTGTTTTTCAAAGCTAACCAAGCAATGAAGCTGTGACTAGGTATATGTTGTGTTCCCCATATCAGTTTACACCATCCCACCTTAGCCTCATTATTCTTAAGACATCTCCAAGTACTTGCAACAGAAAACTTTGCATTGGAATTAGCGGTGAATGAGATTCTATCTTCCCTTTCAGAAATTGAAACATTTTTGCGAAGATAGTCCCATACCTGAGAAGTGTACTCGTCCAACGAGTCAGGAAGGTTCCAATGACCATGCTGCCATAGGTCATTAACCTTAGCATCCCGAGGAATATCCGCATCGGAGATTTCTATGTGTGGAAATTTATTAACTATTGATTCTCCACCCAGCCATGGATCCCACCAAAATTGGAAGGACTTGCCGTTTCCCAATTCATAGGAGAACAATTGTTTTATCTGACTTCTCAACCCCAGAATCTTCCTCCAAGTCCAACTACCATCCATTGGCTTTGTGATACCCCAAAAGCTTAGCCTCCGCAGTTTGTTATCAGTTACCCATTTTGCCCACAATGAAGCTTTCACAGCAACCAGCTCCCAGATGTGTTTAGTGATTGCCGCTGAATTCCACAAGCTTATAGATTTAATACTAAGGCCTCCTTCATTTTTACCTTTACATACCTCATTCCAGCCCACTAAACCTTTCTTCCCCTGCTGGTTACTTCCATGCCATAAGAAATTACGACATTTGCTTTCAATTTCTTTGGTGACTGATTTAGGCAGGATGAACATAGAACTCCAGTATACATGCATGCTCATTATGACTGATTTTATTAATTGCAACCGCCCCGCATAACTCAGATATTTCACAGTCCAGCTTGAGATTCTAGCAGATATCCTATTAATAAGCTCCTGACAGTGGACTCTCTTTAGTGCCCCAAAGATTAAGAGGATCCCTAAGTATTTGATAGGCAACGCACCTTGCTGGAACTTAGTCACTTGAAGGATTGTCTCCTTGGTAGGTTGAGGCACATTCCCAAAGAAGATGAAGCTCTTGCCAGCGTTTAGGTGCAGCCCAGAGACCATTGAGAAATCATCAAGCACTTGCTTAAAGTGGCCTACTGACCTGACATCCCCACTAGAGAACAATAATAAGTCATCTGCGAACATCAAGTGGTTTAGTTTCAGCCTGTTGCACCCCTTGTGATATATAAACTGGTTCTGAGGAATACAACTTAAGCTCCTACTAAGATATTCCATGGCCGCAACAAAAAGCAAAGGGGACATGGGATCCCCCTGCCTCAAACCTTTCTTCCCCGGAAAAAAGCCTTCTAATCTACCATTTACCATGACTGAGTACGTGCTTGTTCTGACACACTTCATGATGATGTTGATAAAGTGATAAGGGAAATTCAGCCCCATTAATACCTCTTCTAAGAAATCCCAGGATACCGAATCGTAGGCTTTGCGGAGATCAATTTTAAGAGCACACCTAGGGCTCCCGCTGTTGCGCTCATAACCCCTCATGAGCTCATGAGCTAGTAAAACATTATCTGATATCTGCCTGTTAGGAATAAATGCTGATTGACTAGAGCTAACCAGGTAGCTCACCACTCTTCTCAGTCTGCATGTTATTATTTTGGTGATGCATTTGTAGAGGACAGTACAACATGCAATTGGTCTATAGTCCCCCAAGCAATGAGGATTATGAACCTTAGGCACAAGGGTAATGGCCGTGGCATTTATGGGGTTGTAGAACTGACCTGAGGAGAAAAAATGTTGCACAGCTGCAGTAACCTCCTTTCCTATTATGTGCCAGCATTTTTGAAAGAAGTAACTGTTATAACCATCCGGTCCTGGGGCTTTATCACCATTGATGCTGAAGATAGCACTTCTGACTTCTTGTTCTGTGACAGGGGCATTCAACATGTCTCTATCATCTTCCTTCAGTTTAGGGCCCGCGTCCATGATTCTCTTTTGTATGGACGCCCTATAGGAGATGGGGTACCCAACAAATCTTTGTAGTATCGGACAATGGCTTCTTTCACAACCTTAAGGTCTTCAACAATTTCCCCATTGGGGTTTTCAATTGTAATGATTCTATTCCGAGCTCTTCTCTGCTTAACTGACTTATGAAAGTAGCTGGTGTTTGAATCCCCCATTTGAATCCATCTGATTCTGGATTTTTGTCTGACAATGCTTTCTTCAGCATAAATAAGATTTCTTAAATGTTGATAAATGCTCCTTTCCTCATCTTGAAGGGTTTGGTTGAATGGGTCATGGATCATATTACTCTGCAATGAGGCCAACATCAGTTTGTAGTCTTCAATCTTTTGCTGGATGTCCGAGAAAAAGACCTTGTTAAGCTCTTTTAGCTTGGGTTTTAAAAGCTTTAGTTTGAACCATACCTTGGCCATTGGGGAGCCTTGACAATCATGCTGCCACTCTCGCTCGACTGTGGGAAGAAAATCACTGTGAGTACACCAGGCGTTAAAGAACTTGAAAGGGACCTTCCCAATATATGATGCTCTCGAGATGGAGACCACGAGCGGAGAGTGATCTGAAATGCCCGCAGGGAGAACTTCACACTCAGAAAAATCCAATGCATCCAGCCAATTACCATTAACAAATGCCCAATCAATTTTTCTCCAAATTCGTTGTCCACCTATTTGATTGTTACACCAGGTGTAGCGACATCCATGGTTCTTTAACTCGAATAACTCTAGTCTCGATATCCAATTTTTGAACTGATCTACCATGTTATCATTAACCCATTGACCCCCAATTCTGTCATTGTTGCTGAGTACATTGTTGAAGTCTCCTTGGATTAACCACAGTGTAGTGCTGGGAGCCAAATCATCCCTAAGGTCCTTCCACAGGTTCTCTCTCTCCATAATAGCAGAGGCACCATAAACCAGAGTCCAGTAGAACATAATACCATCAATACTCACTCTACTATGCATGAATTGCTGGTGCTTTTGTAAGATCGTGACATTGCATCTAGCTGGATTAAAGGCGATCCATATTCTTCCCATATCTAGGCACTCAGAATTATTTTCTAGTTTCCACTCCCTTAGTGCCAACTTCTTCCAAATGGTATCTAGATTAGACAGTTTTACTTTTGTTTCTAGCAATCCCAAAATACATAATCGACATGATTTAATCAGAGCCCGTACCTCTGATTGTTTGCAGGGGTCATGGAGACCCCGAATATTCCAGCTTGCGATCATTGTCCCCTATATGGGGATTTAGAGTTCCTCTTGGCACGTCGACCCTTCCCTATAATTCCCACATCATGTGTCAGAGTAATAGTCTTCCTTAGGTTGAATCTGTCAATTCCCTGGATTACCTCTGGTCCCCCGCTTCCGGGCATTTGTTTTGTTGCCTTATCTGTATGGCCATGCGCCTCATTCCCCTCTGTTGTCTGTGTCTCCCCTTCTGTTTTACTTAGGTTTAACTGTTTTGGTTCTTGCATTTCAGGGTGTCTAATAGGTACTTCAGTTTCACCTTGATTATTCTGAATCTTCTCTTTTGCTTTCCACACTTGTTTCGTCCCTGTTAAGCAGTCTTTCCCCTCATGACCAACCCTTTTGCAATTAGTGCACACGGAAGGCTTCTATTCATAAGTCACCTCCTGCCTAACCATATTACCTTCTTCGTCTTCTAAAGTAATCATGGAAGGGAAATCACCCTCCACATCCATATCCACCAGGACCCTCGCAAATGCCAGCCTTGTTCTGTTTAAAGTACATTGATCGCTAAATTTAGGGGATCCCAGCGAGCTAGCGATACGACTCAACAGAGGGGGGCTCCAGAATTCCCACGGTAGTCCTGGGAATTGCACCCAAATAGGCAAAGTTCTGATACTGGCTACATCCATAACCATTCTGGGTTTCCAAGCTTTGAGGATCAAGGGACGTTTATCAAAGGTCAGTGGACCATCCTGGAGAGCTTTTTGTTGCCCATATTCATTTTCAAAGTTAAACAGAAACACCCCATCCTTAATGGAGTGAATCGAAACAAGGCCAAATTGCCTCCACCGACGCATTATAAAAGCTTGGAGAGGTTGAAATTGAGGACACAATCCATACACACACCCAATTAATGCATGTTGCCACCTTTTCTCTTCTTCTTTGAGTTCATTACTATTGAATTTCACAATTTTCTTACCGTTGGAAATTGTCGGGGGAACAAATTGTAGTTCACTGCCATGGCTTCGAGATCGGTTGTCAGCAAATAAAGATACCCAGGGCCTGTTGGACTGTACGCCCTTCCTGCCCTCGCAATCAGCATCTGTAGCACCCGCGGGTACTGTAGCAGCAGCGGGCACTGTAGCAGACACAGACACTGTAGCAGACGCGCCCATTATAGCAGCAGCAGCTGTCGTCGCACCGAAGCCCGACCCACGAACAGCCGGCGCCGGGAGACTGTTGCCGACGGTCATCACCGCGGGACGCCCGTAGCTCCTGCAACTGGCCGCATTGTCATCCGTAGACCCTGGAGCCACAGGAGGAGCCCCGACGGACAGCCCAGAGGCCGCAGAGACCGGGGCCAAGGAGGCCAAGCCAGCCTCAGTACGACCGCCATTCACGAGCGCCGGGGCGGCCCATGTAGACGCTCCAATCGCAGGGGGGCCAGGAGCCTTCGTACCAGCACTCCGGGAGCCGGCAGAGAACGACGCAACCCCCTGTGCAGAGACCATGACAGCACCTGCATGAGAACCGTCGGACCCGGCCGACGCACCTGCAGCAGCTCCACTGCACAGAGGGTCACCAGACCAGCCCGTAGGCAGCTCAGACACGGCTGCCTGAGCTTCCCCAAGCCCGGGAGCAGCATTCGGGGGAGCAGCCGCGAGGGACGCCAGTAGAGGAGCGGCAGCAGAAGGAGCGGAAGCTGATGGAGTAGCGGCAGGAGCAGTTGGAGCAGCAGCAAACTGGTTGCTGCCTTCATTCAATAGAACACTTGGCTGGGTAGAGCGATCCCGGACACAGCGAGCGGACGGAGACAGCGGCGTTTTGCTCGATTTTTTCTTCCCCATGGGATACGGCGTAGGTTAGCCCTGTGCGCCGAGAGAAAAAACCCTATACGCCACGTCACTTGGTCACTTTCTTTTTTCTCGGACCTTTGTTTTCAGCATTAGCGATAAATAACTTAATTAGTGCTTTATTCGCATTACTTTCGCCATTGTCATTAGACAGGTCTTTGCCTGAGTAGCTCTCGTCCAAACTAGCACTTGCTCTGTACTTCCCAATCGGCAATGACTCTAGGCCTTCTTCGTCACCATCCCACAAATCTGGAAGTGGATGTACGTATAAATCTTCATCCATAATTTAAAGTTCTGCGAAAGAGTCATGCAGATTTATTGGAGAAGAGAATAGTAGTAGTACATAACCCAAATCATTTTTTCCCAAGGCATGATTTCAATCGTGTACCAGTATTTCTTCTTTAGGTTAGACATTAGGATGAGTGATGGCGTCATAGAAGAATTCAAATAAGGTAAAACAAAATTTTAGTGAGTTTATATTTGAATTGTATTTATATTTGAACTCAAAATTCAAATTTGTGTTCAATTCATTTTCCAAACGAATTAGATTAAATTTGAATATACGCATCAAATATGATGCGTATATTCAAATTTAATTTCCTTTCTATTTGAGGAAGTAATTAACTTAAATTTAAAAATAAATTATTAACAATACTTTATACATATTTTATTTAAAAAAAAATACACAATCCAAGTAAAATAAATTTAAGCACATCCCCAAAAAAAAATTCTACAAATTAACTCCCTTAATAATATGCAATAAATCCATGCCAAAGTAATTAATTAAAACAATTCAATTCATCTAAAATTTATTTAAATAGCAAAATAAAAAATCCATTCGCGTATTAAATTTATATATATATATATATATTAATTTTAAGTTTTGTAAATATTTATTTTTATTATCACATAATTTATAAATTGTATAATTTTTTAAATTCCAATTTTATACAAATTCTGAAATTTGATAATGTAAACAATAAATAGAATGCTCAAATCTTAATTCAATTAGTTTAATCATTTGTAAATTTATATTCGATTCATTTACTATTCAAATGGATTTTTCTATGCATATTTACTAAATTCAAATCGAATAAGCAAATCGCATGAGACAAGTCCCCGAGTCAATTCTGACTAGGGTATAGGTTTATATCTGGATCAAATAAATTTATGTGAAATTAGAAGCAGAATTTTAGATATGAATTTTATATTTGTCGCCCAAAAAACAATGACAACGAGAACAATAGATATATTAAAGCAATGAATAGAGTTCTAACAAAGACTTCGGCTGATTCACAGGTATTCCATCCACTTAAGATTCTAACATCCTGAAATGGTATTGCTGGCAAGAGCCTCGAGTGCTGCTAATGAATTCCCTCTTTCAAATGAGAGGACCAGACATTAAGACATGCAATCGTAGAATGAGCCACAATTTATTCACGCGAACGTTCAAGATGTAAAGGCTCTGAATAGAGATTGGGGCATTGTATCAAAGGGCAAACTAAAGGTGGCTGGTGAGTGAGGATGTATACTAGGCAAAATTTGACAACACAATTATCTCCAGGATTGCCACTTTCCGGGGAAAGCTGATACAAGATTGACCATAATTTGCGACAAGATAAACTTTCAGGGAAGCCAATGTACATTACCAAGTTCAAGCGATATACTGAAAGCATCAAGACTATTGAAGAAGAAACACCTAGAGTTTGAGGGGTCAAGAAATGTTTTAAGTCTCTAACATGAATTTTCTTAAAGATTGGGAAATGCCTCATCTTCTTCCACTTGGCTTCAACTCAGCTACAAAGAAACCGAAGAAACAAGATGGAGGCATTTGGTCTTGAAAATACAGGGAACTGGTTCCAAACATAAATAGCAGTACGGAAATGTGAAT
Organism: Ailanthus altissimus; assembly: GCA_946807835.1. NCBI lineage: Eukaryota > Viridiplantae > Streptophyta > Magnoliopsida > Sapindales > Simaroubaceae > Ailanthus > Ailanthus altissimus. The sequence goes on along the minus strand of OX327703.1, from coordinate 26,048,110 downwards.
ACATGTTGATCCATAAGTAGCAACTGCATTGATGAACAGACTTAAGTTTCTAACTCATACCCCAGTCAATAATCACTTGCATGCTCGGTCTAAGCTACTAAGATAAGTTTATAACCAACACAAATTTGAACTTTCAGACAATAACCTGGTACAAGATTGACCATAATTTGCGACAAGATAAAACTTTCAGGGAAGCCAGCTTACATTACCAAGTTCAAGCGATATACTGAAAGCATCAAGACTATGGAAGAAAGAAACACCTAGTGTTTGCAGGGACAAGGAATGTTTGAAGCCTCTAACATGAATTTTCTAAAAGATTTGGAAATACCTCATCTTCTTCCATTTGGCTTCGACTCGGCTACAAAGAAGCCCAAGAAGAAACGGAGGCATTCGGTCATGAAAATACAGAGGAGTGGTTGCAAATGCAGATACCAGTATAGAAATGTGAATACATGTTGATCTGTAAGTAGCAATTGCATGGATGAACAAAGTCTAACTCACACCCCAGCCAATAACCAGTTGCATGGTCGGTCTGAGCTACTAAGATAAGTTTATAACCAACAAAAATTGCACATCAATAAGATAATACAGGGCAACATTCTCATTCCACATATGACAACAAACTAACAAATGAAGTTCAATATTTCAACCTAGCATTATAATTCGGCAAACAAAAAGACATTCACTTCAAAAACCAAAACTTTATATTGTCAACTTCCAATAGAAACAAAAACAGCAACCCTAACCAAACCATAGAGATATTGATACGAGAACAAATGAGACAGAAACAAAAACTCTTGACCCAGAGTTTTACTCTTCCTCCTCGCCCTCATTGTCAGCAATGTTGAAGTATCTCAATTCATAAACATTACGATCCTGGTTGGATGCAATCACACGAAGCCAATCCCTCACATTGTGCTTCTTCAGATACTTCTTTGTCAAGTACTTGAGGTACCTACAACAGCCCAAACCAAACAATTGCTTAAACATTTATTTATTTATTTTCTTTTAATTTTGTCTATTAAGACAAATCACTACAAAATATAATCAACGGCGCATAAATGATTATTTATTTATTATCGCAATTAAAAGAAATACTTCATTCTTTACAATCTATTTACTGCAAAACTATATTTTTTCCAAAAAAACAAAGACAGCGTTTGGCTATTTGAAAGCACTTTTAATGTAGTACCTTTTTGAGAAGTTGGAGTCAGAGGTGACAATGATGTTGGACTTCTCACGTGTGACGGTAACGGTGTCGCCGAGAGCGCCGGCTTTGCCGCCAACTTTGATGCGCTCTTGGAGAAACTTTTCGAGTGAGGCGATGTCCATGATCTTATCGTTGACCGGCTTTGTACAGTCGATGATGAACTCTGCTCCCTTCTTCTTACCCTTGGCACCGCCGGCCGCTCTGCTTCCTCCTCTGCTCATTTTCACCTACACACTCCTTTGATTGATGCTCTGCAGAAATTGGAAAATAAAAATTCATATTTAAATAATCGAACTAAGAGAGAAACGAGGGAAGGTGAGGAGAATGAGGACCTGCGTGATTGATGGGGTTTAGGTGCCGCCGCTGAAATGGGAGAGTCGTGAGGGTAGGGTTAGGGTTTTATATGTAGCGAGTGATTGTGTTTGGGAACCAGGATAAATAAATGGGCCGAGACCCATAAACTTGGTAATTCTGACGTGAATTTGGGCCCGATTTTAAATTGGTCCAATAGAGACTCCCAAGTGGATTTTATTAGCTCGAAAAACGTCCTTTTAGTCTTTTAGAGTGCCAGAAAATGTTTTTAAATGAAATAGAAACATATTTCTATTTTACGCATTTAGCCAAAATAGATTAGATAGGTGGTTAAAGAAAATATTTAAAATACTTTCACGTGCTTCTCATACTGGTTTACAATTAAAATTACCGGTACGAAAATAAAAAATTTTTAATCCAAAAAACCAATTCTCTAACAAATTTAACTTAATGCAACATCATTAAAAAATGATTAGACAGTCTTTGCCCGGGTCTTCAAAAGTTGATTCTTTTCAACGTTTTTATCAAATGATATTCAAAACTTTTCTTCCGTTTGTGTTAAAACAAAAAGTGTGTTTCAAGGTTCCCTCCTGTTTTGAGAATCAAAATGTTTTTAAACAATAAACGGACAATGATACATTGTGGTTGTTCACAGATCAACGAGACCGCCAAATAACAATTCTCCCAATAAATCCAAAACTGGAATTAGTACGAGGCATTATCGATAGGGAGAAAAAAAAAAAGAAAAGAAAACACAAAAACATCACAGAATAAATTCCCAACAACCAATGTTTTCTTCTCCATCTAACAAAAATTGTTCCAAGCAATTGTCTGCCTTCCCACATCTCACTGCTACTCTCACCGTTTTACTCGTTTTCCTTCTTACTTCTGATTTACCGGATTTACTGTAATGGGGGGCTGCCAGGGACATCAAGGGTTGTTCCAGCTTGAATCTGGCCCCACCCAATAAGACGCCAGTGCTTCTCAACTCGCCGACTTAGTGCAATCTTTTCGCCCTTACTGGTGCAAACTGGAGATGTAAGCTGCAGTTTTGCCAAATCATTCTTTACTGCAATAACCCTAGCACCAGTTGACATGGAACCTATGTTCAACATTAGAATTTCTCCTTTAGCAAGTTTTGAGACCTTTCCCTGCTTCTCTGAGCCCTTTGTCCTCACACCCAAAAGCCGGCGCAACAGAAAGAAGTTCACCTGCAATTGGGCACCACAATATTGAGCATCAATGAACTCTCGACACCATTAGATCTTTCTTCACTGAGCACAAATTCCTATTGAGTTCTATCTTTTACCAATGACATAATTATCCCACTTAGTTGTTAGCATTTAGCAAAAGCACACAAATACAGATACCGATCATAATCAATTCAAAGATTCCTGATGGCTCGGCTTCTTACCTCAAGCTCAACAAAAACTTCAGGGAGTGACCCAACCTCCCCAAGAACCTGACCCACCAATCTATCAGCACGTGTTAAAGTAGGGTCCATGGTTGTACCAACCCCAATGAGACCTCCTGGCACTGCAAATTGTAGCTCATTTTGCTCAGCATACAATGAAACGATTCTAGAATATATAGGTGTGCATTTGATGTTGCCACTCTCGTCTTTGACAACAATACCGGGACGAACCTCAATAAATTGGTTTACCCTCAACACTCCCTGCAGAGAACAAATTACCAACCACAATATGAATTAGAACTAAACTGAAGTTGGTCAACACCTACAAAACTAACCAAAATGTAAACACACAAACCAAAGCTAATTAATTTGGTTCCTCGTTTGAGGAAAAAGGTCAACTGGAAATCATCAATCATGTATAGAAACCAACCGAAGTAAATTAGTTAAGAGTTCCTGGTTTAGCAAAATTTATGTATTGGCTTGCTATTTAAGATAAAATTATAATCACAAACATTACAGTTCACAATCAAGTCTCTTCAGCCTAACAAGAAGCATGGTTGGTATGTAGAATGATGCAAGAAACTGACTTGTGAAATAGAAGCATTACCCTAAGGATACTTCCACCAGCCACACCACCTCTTATCTCATCAACCTCATACCCAGGCTTATTGACATCAAAAGACCGAATTACAATCATATTTGGTGGAGCAACAAAGTTCCTCTCTGGAATGGGAATTTTTTTCACAATATATTCACATACAACATCAATATTGTACTTGAGTTGTGCAGAAATCGGCACCACTGGTGCACCATCAGCAACAGTTCCCTGATAGAAGAGAATTTCAGCAAAAAATTCAGCAACACGAATTTATCTTTGAACATGTGAAACATTGCACCAATAAATGATATACTTGGTTTCATGTACAAACTAAAATTAAGGAAATATTAATTCAACAAGAATGGTCTAACAACAATTAACCTCAATAAATTTCTTAATTGCTTCATGTTGGTTGATGGCTACATTTTCCTGAATGAGATCAACTTTGTTCTGAAGAATTATGATATGTTGGAGGCGCATGATCTCAATAGCAGCCAGGTGCTCAGAAGTTTGTGGTTGGGGACAGCTTTCATTGGCAGCAATGAGAAGTAATGCTCCATCCATAATCGCTGCTCCATTAAGCATTGTAGCCATGAGAATATCATGACCCTAGGCAAAGAAAGAAGAAGAAAGCTTCCTAATCAGCATAAATCAACTCATAGATTAAAACACATAACAAAAGGGCTATGCATCTAATAATAAGTGAAAAGGATACCAGGTAAGTCAAGTTCTCTACTTAATGTCCAAGACTATATTTGCACTTCAAATGAGAATAAAAGATGGCATGGTCCAAGTCAGCTCAAGAATATCTCCACCTTACAAACCAAGGCAAATTTTCCATTCAATTATCAAATTACTGTAAATATTCCCAAGGCAACTTCCAGTAATTGACCAGACCAAAAGACGAGGTTGATCAAGACAAACTATAATGTTGACTAGCTCTTTTGTTTTTGAAGAAAAACACAACAGGCAGCCCCAAGAAACCATCCAAATGTGTCAAACATACACTACAAAATAAACATATCTAACACATCATTCAAATCCTAGTCCTAACCATATATTATATACATCAAACATCATCTTCTACGTACCGGGCAATCTACAAAAGAGACGTGTCTTAGCAATTTCATCCTGCAGTTCTCAAACCCAGGCATGTCACACATAGGATTATCTTCCTTTCCACTTCCATATGCCCTGCGAGAAAAAAATGGAGAAACAAATATTAAATATTTCACATATTAACATGAAAAGCCAGAAAACAAAGAAGACAATATGCCACCTACTTATAGCACATTGGCCGAGGACACCGATCATCTTCACATTTGTATATCTTTGCATTTGCATATCCAAGCTTGATAGTAATGTTACGTTCTAACTCATTTTTAAAACGAACAGTCTATAGATAAAAGACAAAAAAAAGGAAAACCATTAGATTAAGCAAGCAAACAACTCGCCACAAAAATTAAGGGAATAAGAAATCAATTCTCTTCCTATTTACTGCCTAAGTCTTCTACAATTAAAGCCACTTAGTTACTGCCTAAGTCTTCTACAATTAAAGCCACTTAGTTTGCTTATGTGTATGGTGTGTATAAATCTGTGGCAGGCTAGAGCCTGCAATGAACTTCAAAGTGCAAACAATCCTTTAAATGAAAATAAGGATAAAGTCCACTTCCAAATGTTTAACTTAACATAATTTGTCTTTCTCTTAAATGGGAGGCAGTAACCTAAGACATTCTTTTCAGCTGCAATCTAATAATTAACCAGTACTGTGGAAATGGTCTAATGATACATTAACTCAACAAATCACTATATTAGAGAATACAACATATATTCAGCACGACGCTCAAAGGAAAGTTTCAAGCACTAAGAATAAAGAAGCCAGTAACCTGAACACCAGATATTGCCTTCACAACAGTTGATTTACCATGTGCCACATGACCAATAGTGCCTGAAATAATAAATCCAACCACCAATCATCAATTTCAAATCTTAAACAAAACCGAAGAAAGATCAACAAGAAGAAATTCATTATAGTAAACACCTGGGGCTATTGATACATACAGAAGGCAATCTAAGGATTTGACGGGCATAAAAGAACATTACCGATGTTTATAGTAGCTTGACGAGAAATGACTTCGGGAGAGAGAGGATGCAACTTCGTTACATCCAGTTTACTCAAGTCTTGTTCCATCAAACCTTTTCGCGACATCTTGGCTGTTCTTAAAAACCACTCTTCTAATTATTTGGTGCTGCTACTTGTAATGTTCTCAACCTCGAACAACTGTACGGCCAAGAAATTAATCAAATAAAAGAAAGAAAGAAAAAACAAGCCAAGAATCGCAACTAGATTCACAGAAACCCTAAATTCAACAATAAAATAACACAAACAAGAACTTAAAAAAAAATTTAAAAAAATTTAAAAAAATTATGCGTAAAATTATCGAGAAAAAGAGTTGAATCAGAGAGTGAGAAATTAAGATCCGAATGAGAAAGAAACAACGTACCTGATTTAATATGCTCAGTGAGTGAATGAGTGAGGGAGCCGACCGAAAAACTAAAGAGGGTTTAACGCAATTGTAGAGAGAGGGGTGTCAAAGAGAAGTTAGGTTTTAGGGATTTTTGTGATCTTCAACTTGCGATGATGCTAGTGAGGGTAACTAAGTAATTTTACTCAAAGGGCCATTTTTATTTGGGCTAATTCATGGGCTTAACTGTAGTTGCACGGGCCTTCTTGGATAGCTTTTCTTTATCATAGTGCTATCTAGCACCCGCAATATTTCTTATCGGACCCCAAATTCTGTGTGTATAAATAATGAAAAATTTGTTTTATAAATATGTTTTAAAAAATTAAAAGATGGAGCCAATAAGCAGCTCTGAATTTCTTTTTCTAATTTTTCTTTTTTTTTAAATTTTTTTTCTTTTTTTAATACGAGGAGAGGAAGGATTTAAATTCATATAACTTTTTATATTAGAGATAAAGGTGTATGCCAATTTTATAGCACTCGGCTATAATAGCTTATGCCTTAATTTTTTACTTTTGAAAAAATATATATTTTTATATATGTAATTATAAATAATATCATGTTTATATAGTTGAGATATAAAATTTATTTCTAATTGATGTGATATTTAATGTGTCAATTATTAATTGATATTATATTAATAAAAATAAAAAATTAATAATTACTTGACAAATAATAGTCAATTATTAATGACATATTAGTTGAAATACAAAATTTATTTTTCAACTATAAAAATATAATACTACTAATATATTATTTAATAAAATGAGCATAACACATTAAAAATACACAAAAGTATTTAAATATTCTCTAAAATGAAAAATTGAAAAGAGTCTCTTATTTTTTTGGTGAAATGCCATTTTGATCATTGATTTTATGGATATGTATAAACTTAATCCTCACTTCTTCAATATATATTATGTATAAAATCAAAGACTAAGATAAATAGGAAAGGATCTACATCACAAAAAGGGATTGCTAAATCTCTCTGGGGATAGTTTCCTTGTTCCATAGCAGAAGGATTGTTTCACCAGCTGCCAACTTATTTCAACAGGGAGGTGATAGAGAAACAAATTAATAGCTAATAACTCTCAAACAAGATTTCTCTTACTCTATCTTAATGTTTACAAATCAATATATAAAAAATATTTTCAGTAGTATCCCACAAAATCAACAATATGGGAATTTAAGCAGACACCAGTGAGGAAGTACTGGTGCTACCTTCGCGCTGATCTCCAAAAATACGGTGCCGGAAATTGGCAACCATGAGAGGAAGCCCCTCGCGGAGAGTCACAGTTGGCTCCCAGCCAAGAAGCTGTTTAGCCTTTGTAATGTCTGGCTTCCTCTTGTGTGGATCGTCCTCTGTGTTTGGCCTAAACTCTATCTTTGCGTTTGGGTCTATTATCTCTTGCACAATCTGCAAGAGATATAAGACATAAATTTCAGATACGTTTAATACAATTTACTCGCAGATTATGAAATATACCAGCTTAATTAATTGAAAACTTACCTCAGCTAGTTCGAGCATGGTGAATTCACCAGGATTGCCAAGATTAAAGGGACCGACATGATCACCTTCCATAAGCCGCAGTAGACCTTCAACCTGTTAGATTTTGCAAACACAAGAAAGTAGTTACAGTACTATTTCTCAAGTTTCACGTGACCACGTACTGAGAAGCGTGCTTATAATCTAGAGGACATGACGGGCCAGAAACCTACCCCACATTTTTAAACTGCTAGCCCGGCCCCTTCCTCCTCTCACAGCAACACAGACAAGTAAATAGTTTCATGCATTTACAGCCTCTTTTTCTTGTTCTGAGTTTGCATTTACTGACTTATTATATCCTCATTCCTCATACAATAAAGTTATTCAAATTTGGGCTTTTACCGACAAAAGGGTGGAGGATAACTAGTAAAGTTCTAATTAAATCCAATTTTTTTGCACTAGTCTTTATGATTGGATAATAATGTGTGCATATTTAGTCTATTTTAGTGGTGAGAGTTTCAAACTCTACACATGTTTTCAGGAGTAAACTTTTCTTTTTCTTTTTTTAGTAACTGATTTTTTTTTCTATAAAAGTAAATTTTTGGGCTAATGAACTTGATCTAGACAAGTTCTATAGGAATACATAAATATCCAGGCTAAATTATAAGTGGGTTTGATTTAAACTTGCTATATAAGATTAGCTATTGGTCCTAATAAATTTGTACCTATAATATGTAAACTTTTTTAACCCCCCCAAAAGAAAATCCAAATATTACTAGTGGGAAAGATATACGCGGTACATTTTGCCACATTCAAGATTTGCGTTGATTAATAATGTAATGCTTTGAGACTCGTGAGTCGTTAGCTTTAACAAACTTAACCTTTCTAATAAAAGATACTGATAATTGCACAGTTTTAACTTTGTTGGCAGCTCTTTAAGCACGTCACCAACAATAGTTCTACATTACGCGGCACTGGAAGATGACACCAGTCACATCGCACAGTCGCCAAATAATTGCAGGATTCATTTATGCTCTTGCTCTTTAATAACACATAGCAAACGAAACAACCCTCATTTCACGAGTAACCAACAATGACCGCAATTACATTCGATATTTGCCAAAGATTTAATTCATATCTACATAGAGATATGAGATCCAGATCATTTTGTGACATACATTTATTTCTACGTTATAATTTATATGATTGAGCATATTCTAGATGGAACTAAATATTTACTAAAAAGCAAGCGATCAAAATGGACGAGGTTATGAAAATTACCAGGTCTGAAACGTATTGGAAGCTCCTCGTTTGTTTCCCATCGCCATAAACAGTCAATGGCTCCTTCCTCAGTGCCTGCACAATTATCACGTCACATTGAAACATGCATGGCTAGTGGGTAGCTTCATGCGTATTATCATCCTAAATAATGGGAAGATTTTTAAGTTAAGACAAGCAAATTGGAAGGGGGAATTACTCACTTGGGCAACGAAATTACTAACCACACGACCATCATCAATGCACATTCGCGGTCCATACGTGTTAAAAATCCTAGCAATCCTCACCTGCAATACAAAAAAAAATGTTGTTAAATAATTCAACATGATAAATTGATAATTCAAATTCTATCTACTAATAAATATAATTAATGCAAACCTCAAGTCCAACTCCTCTGTGATAGTCCATTGTCAAGGTCTCCGCCGTGCGCTTCCCCTCGTCATAACAGCTCCTTACACCTGCCGATGAAAGGTCAATCAAACGAACGACAGACGACAGAGATAATGAAATGATTCAAATCAAACAGTAGAGAGTTACCCACCGATGGGATTGACATTGCCCCAGTAGGTCTCGGCTTGAGGATGCTGTAAAGGATCACCGTACACTTCGCTGGTGCTGGTTAACAAGAACCGTGCCCCGATTCTTTTAGCTAGCCCTAGCATGTTGAGTGTCCCCGCCACATTTGTCTTGTGCACCCACCACCAAAGCCATTAACAGTCAAGGACGTTAAACAAAAACAACTCTCAAGACAATGAAGAAATATTCAAATAAGATCTTATGGTGTGTAATTTTAATAAATTCATAAGCCACCTACCAAGTTAAAATTAATCAAAACATATAAATAAAGATGTTCATGCAATGTTTTTGGTGATATAAAAGCAGAAGGATATGATGGTTTTGACGGGATTGAACTTGTAATGAACGGGAGAGGCGGGGCAAGCCAGATGGTAGATCTGATCAACCTCCAATAGAATCGGCTCGACGACGTCGTGTCGAATGAGCTCGAAGCGAGGGTTACCAAAATGGTGGAACAAGTTATCTTTCTTCCCGGTGAAAAAATTATCAATGACGATCACGCTATCGCCTCTCTCCATCAGACGGTCCACGAGGTGGCTCCCTACGAACCCGGCCCCACCCGTGACCAGAACCCTCAGGTTCTTTCCTTTTAGACCTAATAGCAATTTGCCACCCACATTTAGGTGATGAGCCTCGTAGAGGACGCGGCGGCGAGTCAGGTGATGAGTTGATTCGGACGTGAGAGAAACAGGGTCAATGGTTTGACGGTGACGTGGCGGTGGCGGAGGTGATATGGGGAATCTGTTGAAAAAGAGAGCTGACATGGCGATTCCAATGAAGAGAAAGATGAGTCGCTGAGAACGGAGCATGTACTGAACTGGGTTTGTAGACTTGTTATTGTTAATAGATTTCAAAGGGTTTGACGATGAATCATCAGCAACATGTTCTTGTTTTTGGTTTCTGTGAATCAATTCATGAGACCCCATTTTCTGTCTCTCTCGAAAAAAATTTGAAAGCGAAAGTGTTTTAACGTTTGTAAATTAGGGGATTAAGGAAGAAGTAAAGATGGTTGTTGAGAAAGAAACAGAGTTATGAGGAGAGAGAGCATTTGTTTTGCAGTGGCCGGTAACATTAGAATAAGTGTTCATGCATGAAATTTCGCCGCTTAATTATCAAGCCCTTTTATGGCGAGCGTGGTTGATGCTGCTCTTATGATTTCGGCATTTATGGTGCCAACTTATATGCCATTAGTATTTTGCTTTGCTTTTATTATTCTGAGATTTGATTTTGTTTTGCTTTACGTACTCTAAAGAGAGAAGAAAAAAGAAAAAAGAAAAAAGAAAAAAGAAAAAAAGGACGTGGCGTGAAAATTATAAGCAGAGTATATTTCGGTGTTAAATTGTTTACCCTTCTCAATTCTCATTGTTTTACTTTCGAAGAAAATATATGATTATTGTTATTTGTCGTACCATTTGGCTAGATACCGATATAAGAGGTATGGATAGCATTGCTTCTTCTCTGTCTATGAATCAATTGAAACTCCTGGTCAGCGCCCAAATTTGGTAGTCATTAATACTGCTTATTAAAACAACTGTGAAGTGGAAATTATAATGTGATCATGGAGTAGTTGAAACCATACAAAATTGGGAGGAATAAAAAGGGGGGGCCGGGGGACAAGAAATGACCATGGTAAGTGAAATAATAATAACACTGAAAGATATGTGCAGTAGTTACTTTGTAGTTGCCACGAAGACTGCACATTGTCAAGAACCGAAGGGAGGAAAAAGAAAAGGTAGGTGAAAAATCACGTTCTTTAGCCTGAACCGTCGAGGGTGGCAATGATAATGCCTACTTGACTGCAGGGTTAAATCCATGAGTGCACTAATACTAGGGCGTCGGTTGCGAACCGACTTGCTATATTGTCTCGGAAGGAAAGGTGTTTCTGCCAGTGGATTTATGGGTAATCTAAATCTTCCTTTGCTTGATAATCACAAAGTATTTTAAGCACTATGAAGAACATGGGAAAACATTTGATGCTCACAAAGTATTGTGTTAAGAAAACTTGACAAATAAGTTTCCACTCAAGGCCAGCCCCAACCAATTTCAGGTGAAACAGCAATACTTTCTGCCGACTTAAAAAGAATTGAACAGTTTGCCCAAGTCGGTAGCCTATCAACACAACTCATTATTAACTAATCAAATTTCATATGACCTTAATATAATCCACCCAGACTTTTGGTTATTTTGTTATAGGCATCATTTTTTTTTTCTGCCAAAATCCATCTGCAGCAAAACTGTGAAGAATCGGTCTAATCAAGTTTTTAAAAAATTAATCAGTCTGTATTGAAGTGGTGTGCCCACATTACAGAGCTAGGTTAATTTTACATAATTACCAAAACATTGAGAAACAGTATGATACATCACCAATCGAAGCAGCAGGACAACAGGTAGATGACACTACCATCGCCGGATATCTTTCGGAGGCTTAAAGTTGAGGGGATGAGTTTCTGGGGTGGCAGTTTCATCTTCCTTCCACATTTTGATCGTCTTATCAGCTTCGCATGTAACAAGCCTTGAACCAGTAACATCATAGGAGAGAGCATATATACCAGCTTCACTATCCAATGAACCTGGAACAGAAAATCATTCTGCGTAAACCTCCTCTGAGTCTCAAATCAGGCTGACCACCAAAAGAAAAATAAATAAGTAAATAAATGAACTACGGTGGATTCAATATATACCAGGCTGTACAATCGTTTGGGCTTGCTGGAAATTGTGACCACTCTTCCAATCCCAGAACCACAAACTCCCATTGTCACCTTCAGTCACATAAAAGCAAATGATAAGAAACAATAAATAAATAAATATATTCCAATCCAAGAGAAACAAAGTTATAAGCAAATCCAAAATGTAGCAAGTACACACCTCCTGTAGCCAAAACACCGTCCTCATTGACAGCCATTGCATTAATTATAGTTTTCTGCTGAGAGCTGCTCAAAAGAACAAAGAGTTTATATATCAAGTTAATTATACTTGCTGAACAAAATAAAATAATTCTACGGTATAAAAGAAACATGAGGTCTTTGAAACAATGCAGCATAATACACATACATCAGTACAAAATGCTCTTACTTCATTCATTAGTAATATAAATTCAAACCAGGTGTCTAAAAGAAAGATTTATACAACTAATGTCAACGTCAAAACTTACAGCATGTTGTGTAAAAACTCTCCCTTTGGAAGGCTAAATTTCTTAATATTTTCAGCAGACGCAGATGCAAAGCAATGCCTGGAATAACATAGAGAAAATATTAAAAGAAAAGAAAATGAATATATCCCATATCATTTAAGAAAGTACGACATGGTCAATCGTAGCTCCAATATTTCCTCAAAAGTAACTGATAACATGTCTGAGAACTTACTCTGTAGGATGCAATGCCATTGCTCGCACAGATTTCTTATGGTGTGTGAGAGTTAACATCGTTTTCCCTACAAGACAGAAAGAATTGATTTGTTAATTTTCTTATCTAAGAAAAGAGGGGAGGTAATTACAAATATATTACCATATCTAAGATCCCAGAACTTAATGGTTGAGTCATGGGAGCCAGTAACAACTTGTGGATCCTGGAAGAGAGAGAAACAGAGTTCAGTTTAACTAACATATCTTGTTATTGATAGTCATATGACTCATCATAAATAGAATAGATTACATAACAAGAGTACTCTATGTTCTCCCTTTTGTAATATAAGACACATTGCAATCATGTTGTCCGCAAACTCCTGTTGTCAATTTCATGATCAATCAACATTTCATCCTTTTTGGACACTGCCATGTCAAATATTTTTAGGTCTCTTATCTTATTTGATTACACAAAGCAGAGGGTTTCAGTTATACTCAATCTAACATTTCACAATCTCTAGCATGTGCGTGCAAGTGCCTCTAAAACATCAGTTAAGCTACATAAACCAATACAAATCTCGACAAAGAAACAAAAGAAAGAGAAGTAACATGAATACAAAAATAAACCCCAGAATTTATTTAAGAGACATAAGCCAGCACTTATGTTAGATCATTGCATTCCCCCGTTTTTCTAATTAAAAAAGGGGGAAAAAACTGTAAGACATGCACTCTACACAACAGCTAGAACAACTGAAAAGAAAACAATCCATACAGTAGGTCGAGTGAAAACTGAGCAGACTGTATTATCATGTCCAGAGAGTGCAAAAATTTGCATCTTTGTACGAATATCCCATACCTGAAAATTTGTTATAACATCAAAAGATTAAATTCATTTTTCATATACCCTAGGAAAAAACTATGTAATGAATTTTGTGAGCACCAAATGGCACCCACAATAATACTACAGAAAAAAAAAATAGTAGAATAATGTAATTCATTACCCGACAAACAGAATCACGTCCTCCAGTAAGTAATATGTCAATGGTGGGATGAAGACCCAAGCAGTAGACACCACTTAGATGGCCATGATAAGACCGAATAACCTGCACAGAATTATAAATTTCAACATTAAAATACTTCAATATAGCATAGAAAAGTTAATTTAATATGTATATCTCTAGTTCTAACCTTATTTTGTTCAAGGTCCCAGCATTTAACTTGTTTGTCATCACCAGCAGAGAACATGTAAGTATGGTTCTTGCTGACAGCAAGGCCTGCAAACAGAAAAGAAAAAATGTCCTTAGATTTTCAACCCATGGTCAAAACAATCATTGCAGAAGCATTTAAGTTCATAGCAATTCATGTCAGTGATAATAACTAATAGAAACTAACCTCGTACTTGTTCAATATGTCCAGTTAGCGTGAGCTTCAGCGTTCCTTTTGCAACATCCCAAATCTGGCCAACCAAAACAGAGAGGAAATGTTATTCCAGTCTGCTACACTGGGTATACTAAGATGAGACAATATTGAGTTTCAAAACTCCAAAAATTCTCAATATAACTATGATTTTGAACCAGCAATGGCTGAAATTACTCATCTAGTCTTATATGCAAACACATTACTCTGACTAACCAAGGAATTAGTCTCCATTTTCACCAAAAACGGAGAAAGACAAGATAATTATCAGAGTATCTGGTGCATGAGAGAATGGAAACAGAAAACACCAATCTACTAACAACTACAACACTCGGGTAAGTTGTACAAACCAGTTAAACAATCTGAATATTCCTAACACCACATGATTGCACAAACTCATGGAAGCCAACAGGAGCATCATAGACTTTCAAAAGTTATACATGAGAGTGTGGATTAAAGCCTACCTTAATTGTGCGATCTGCAGAACCAGTGCCAAACCATGTATTACTTGGATCAAATGCAATGGATCTTACCCACCCCAAATGGCCACTAATGACCTACCAAAAAACATAAAAAATCAACTTAAGCAATAAAAATTGTCATGCTGGCAAGTGATTGATATACAACAAAGAAAAGAATAAACCAATTCTTACCCTGTAGCACTTCCATGGAGGACGCCATACAGGACGAGGCCATTTGCTTGGGATTCTTTCCATTATCGCGGTGGTTGAATAATTCCTATGGGAAAGCGGGGAAAAACCATTTACGTTAAAAATTGCTTAATTATCCAGGAACAGAGTCAACATGCCAAGTTGTAACAAATATATCAACCACTGTATTGTTTCTATTGCTCTTATGTAATAATAATAATAGAGGGAAAAGAAACAAAACAAAGGAGAAAATAAGAACCTTTCGGATGATGCAGAAGTAGAAACAATTGCATTGCTTTTGCCTGAAGGACCAACATTGCTCCTGCCAAAAAACATAAAATTGATAAGAACTAAGGGTAAAATCATCTTGAAGACAATCAGATAGTAATAGAGACCCATTCATTGTATTTACAAAACATAACCCCCCCTAAAGCAAATCAAATGGCTAGAAAGATGATTGAGGGAATTTGATCACAAAGAGCCAAGCAAATATGCCCACAAAGAGTGTCAGCAAACAACTTAGTGAAGAGAAGTAGCACTGAAAGAGAATACTCACGGGCCCTTTGGTTGCAAAGACGGACCAAGGACCAAAGCATTCTGAGCCCCTGCTTTCTGTTGATCCCCAGAACCCTCTGGCCCTGAAATATAATAAACACAATATTCCAAACAGCATGTCAAACATCCCCGCAGATAACACTCAATACAAACTAATTTTTACCGAAACAATACACAGGAACTTTCTTGTTCTATCAAAATAAAACCATACCTGGTAGAGCAAGGACGTTGGAAGATTGATTCCCATGATCTGTTGCCGTTGAAATACCTTGGTGTGCCGGTTGATTTGTACTTCTAATACAGCCATACTCAAGATTTATCTATAAATTAAACAAAACAAATTCAACTTTTAAGCTACAATACAATCACATTGTGTAACCAAATATTAGCAACAAGCTAAAAAAACCTATCTAAATATTTCAAATTTCTATAATAATAAGCATAATCAATTGTAATGAAGTAGCTGTATAAGCAAAAGAAATTAAACTAACCTTGTGGCTGATGCGAATTTTTTTACTGCACGACCAAAAAAAACAAAAAGAGTTAGTTCCAACGCGTTTTATGAAGACGACATCAGAAACTGTTTGAAAGACGAAACGAAAAATAAAAAATTAGAGTTTAGAAGTGAATGGTGAGACCTCTCGGGATCGGGAGGAGCTAAGCGGCCGTGTGTGGGGCTAAAGAGATCGAGAGCTCGCTTTAGGGATTTGAGGCTGAGTTTCTTCAGTGATTGTGGCTCCACGGACTCCAACTCCATGGTTGGTCCCGGAATCTGCTCCTCTTCTTCTTGTTAGTAGTCTCTGTTAGGGCTTGAGAGTTGAAGAGAGCTGCACAAAGAAACAGAGAGACAGGGACAAAGAGTGAACCCGGTCCGTCCGGCTCAAAGTTTCTCCCTTTATACGGTTTTTGTATTTTCCCTAATACGACTTGGTTTCTACAACGTACGGTCAAAAGGCGGTGCCGCATAACAACGGCTGAACTAAAATTACCGAATTGGGCTTTTTTTTAGACAAAGGACATTTTTATCACAGATTTTCATGAATATGGCTTAATTTCCAACTTTATTCTAGTTATATTAGAATTTTTAATTTTGTTTCAGTACATTAATTTGCTGTTTGTTTAAACTATGAAATGACAAAATTTGAATTCAATATAAAAATTTAAATTGAACTGAAAAAGTGACATATAAATTGACTAGTAATATATAATTAACCACAGTCTTAAAGTAAAATATAAAAAAGACACGTGATGATAGGATTAAATTTTATTCTTCTTTTTTTTTTTTATCAGAATTTCTCAATTACCAAATGTAAAACATTTCATTTTTCGTATATCAATCATTATTTATTTTTCTTTCTTTCTCTTCTCACTTTTCTCTCTCTATTTTATTATCTTAATATTTTTCTTTTTTTTTTGCATCTTTTCTCATAATTTTTCCCTAACAAAATTCAAGCTCAATCTTCATCCTCAACCCGGATCCAATTCGGCTCCCCCTTAATTCTTGCCCCAACTTTTCCTTGACTAAGATTCTTCTCTCTTTATGTTTTTCTCTTAAAAAAATTGATAAACTTTTCAAAATTAATTCGTATCTGGCCGGTTCCTCTGTGGTGAATAGGCATAGATTGAGTATTAAAGACATGCACAATATGAGTGCTCCGTTTGTCAGCTTCTTATTGAGATTGAAACAGTGTCATATAAATTAAATTGCAACATTGAATATGAAAATTTGCTCGGAAAAAAAGAAGTTTTAGAAATTAAAAACGCCGTGTTAGTTTACTATTTTTCGACTTAAAATCGTTGTTTGTTGTAGAGAATGATAATCATCTTCAGAACAACTTTTTGATTTTGGTGGAGTTTCCTGGACTGCCGACTCTTTTTTTTTTTTTTCTATTTATGTCGAGCTCGAAGATGATCCTTTTTTCTCATCATTTTGCTCATCGAAAATAAATTGTTTCATGTATTTTGCTCATTGAAAATAAATAGTTGTGGTTGATAATCTTAAAGAGTGGGTTGGTGACGTGGCATAGTAGGGTTTTTTCTCTCGGCGCACAGAACTAACCTACGCCGTATCCATGAGGAAGAAAAAATCGAACAAAATGCTGCCGTCTCCGTCCGCTCGCGGTCCCCGGAATCGCTCGCCTAGCGAGCAAGTGAACGATGGTAGCGCCCAGCTTGCTGCCGATCCTCCTTCTGCAGCCGTTCCTCCTACTGCTGCTGCTCCTCCCTCTGCTGCCTATCCTCCGCCGGCGTCCCACGCGGCTGCTCCCCCGAACGCTGCTTCCGGGTGTGGGGAACCTCTGGCAGCCTTGTCCGAGTTGCCTTCGGGGTGTTCTGGTGATCCTCTGCGCTGTGGAGCTGCTGCAGGTGCGTCGGCCGGGTCCGACGGGTCTCCTGCGGAGGCTGCCGAAGTTCATGCACAGGGGGTTGTGCTGTGCTCTGCCGGCTCCCGGGGTGCTGGAACGAAGGCTCCTGGCCCCCCTACGAATGGAGGTTCTTCCAGGGCCGCACCGGCGCTCGGGAATGGCGGTCGCGCTCCGGCTGGCTTGGCCACCATGGTTCCTGCCTCCGCGGATTCTGGGCTGTCCGTCGGGGCTCCTCCGGTGGCTCCAGGAAGTGCGGCCATGCGCAGGAGCAACGGGCTTCCCGCGGTGTTGGCTGTCGGCATGGGTCCGGCACCGGCTGTTTGTGGGGCGGGCTACAGGGCGACGTCCGCTGCTGCTGCTGCTACATTGGGCGCTGTTGCTACAGTACCCGTGAGTGCTACAGTACCCGCTGTTGCTACAGTACCCGCGGGTGCTACAATGGCAGATTGCGAGGGCAGAAAGGGCGTACAATCCAACAGGGCTTGGGTATCTTTATTTGCTGACAACCGTACTCGAAGCCATGGCAGTGAACTACAATTTGTCCCCCCGACAATCTCAAATGGTAAGAAAATTGTGAAATTCAATAGTAATGAACTCAAAGAAGAAGAGAAAAGGTGGCAGCATGCATTAATTGGGTGTGTGTATGGATTGTGCCCCCAATTTCAACCTCTCCAAGCTTTTATAACGCGCCGTTGGAGGCAATTTGGCCTTATCTCGATTCACTCCATCAAAGATGGGGTGTTTCTGTTTAACTTTGAGAATGAATATGGGCAACAAAAAGCTCTTGAGGATGGTCCACTGACCTTTGATAAACGCCCTTTGATACTCAAAGCTTGGAAACCCCGAATGGTAATGGATGTGGCAAGTATCAGAACTTTACCTATTTGGGTACAATTCCCAGGATTACCGTGGGAATTCTGGAGCCCCTCGCTATTGAGTCGTATCGCCAGCTCGTTGGGATCCCCTAAATTTAGCGACCAATGTACTTTGAACAGAACAAGGCTGGCATTTGCGAGGGTCCTGGTGGATATGGATGTGGAGGGTGATTTCTCTTCCATGATTACATTAGAGGACGAAGAGGGTAATATGGTTAGGCAGGAGGTGACTTATGAGTGGAAGCCATCAGTATGCTCTAAATGTAAACGGGTTGGTCATGATGGGAAAGACTGCTTGACAGGGATAAAACAAGTGTGGAAAGCAAAAGGGAATGATCAGAATAATCAAAGAGAAACTGAAGTACCTATTGGCCACCCGGAGAAGCCAGAACCAAAAGAGTTAAATCTAAGTAAAACAGAAGGGGAGATACAGACGCCAGAGGGAAATGAGGCGCATGGCCACACAGATAAGGCAATAAAACAAATGCCAGGAACCGGGGGAACAGAGGAGATCCAGGTAATGGACAGATTTAACCTAAGGAAGACTATTACTCTGACACATGATGTGGGAATTATAAGGAAGGGTCGACGTGCCAAAAGGAACTCTAAATCCCCACATAGGGGACAATGATCGCAAGCTGGAACATTCGGGGTCTCCATGACCCCTGCAAACAATCAGAGGTACGGGCTCTGATTAAATCTTGTCGATTATGTATTTTGGGATTGTTAGAAACAAAAGTGAAACTGTCTAATCTAGATACCATTTGGAAGAAGTTGGCATTACGAGAGTGGAAACTAGATAATAATTCTGAGTGCCTAGACATGGGAAGAATATGGATCACCTTTAATCCGGCTAAATGCAATGTCACGATCTTACAAAAACACCAACAATTCATACATAGTAGAGTGATTATTGATGGTATGATGTTTTACTGGACTCTGGTTTATGGTGCCTCTGCTAGTATTGAGAGAGAGAACCTGTGGAAGGACCTTAGGGAGGATTTGTCTCCCAACACTATACCGTGGTTAATCCAAGGAGACTTCAACAATGTACTCAGCAACAATGACAGAATTGGTGGTCAATGGGTTAATGATAACATGGTAGAACAGTTCAAAAACTGGATATCGAGACTAGAGTTATTCGAGTTAAAGAACCATGGTTGTCACTACACTTGGTGTAACAATCAAACAGGTGGACAACGAATTTGGAGGAAAATTGACTAGGCATTTGTTAATGGAAAGTGGCTGGATGCATTGGAGTTTTCTGAGTGTGAAGTTCTTCCAGCGGGCATTTCAGATCACTCTCCTCTCGTGGTCTCCATTTCTAGAGCTTCATATATTGGGAAGGTTCCTTTCAAGTTCTTCAACGCCTGGTGTAATCACAGTGATTTTCTTCCCACAGTCGAGAGAGAGTGGCAGCATGATTGTCATGGTCCCCCAATGGCCAAGGTATGGTTTAAACTAAAGCTATTGAAGCCCAAGCTAAAAGAGCTTAATAAGGTCTTCTTCTCGGACATCCAGCAAAAGATTGAAGATTACAAACTGATGTTGGCCTCATTACAGAGTAGTCTGATCTATGACCCATTCAACCAAACCCTTCAAGATGAGGAAAGGGGCATTTACCAACATTTAAGGAATCTTATTTATGCTGAAGAAAGCATTGTCAGACAAAAATCCAGAATCAGATGGATTCAAATGGGGGATTCAAACACCAGCTACTTTCATAAGTCAGTTAAGCAAAGAAGAGCTCGGAATAGAATCATTTCGATTGAAAACCCAAACGGAGAAATTGTTGAAGACCCCACGGTTGTGAAAGAAGCCATTGTCCGATACTACAAAGATTTGTTGGGTACCCCCACCTCCCATAGGACGTCCATACAAAAGAGAATTATGGACGCGGGCCCTAAATTGAAGGTTGATGATAGAGACATGTTGAATGCCCCTGTCACAGAACAAGAAGTCAGAAGTGCTATCTTCAGCATCAATGGTGATAAAGCCCCTGGACCGGATGGCTATAACAGTTGCTTCTTTCAAAAATGCTGGCACATAATAGGAAGGGAGGTCACTGCAGCTGTGCAACATTTCTTCTCCTCAGGTCAGTTCTACAACCCCATAAATGCCACTGCCATTACCCTTGTGCCTAAGGTTCATA
Source organism: Ailanthus altissimus (assembly GCA_946807835.1). Taxonomy (NCBI): domain Eukaryota; kingdom Viridiplantae; phylum Streptophyta; class Magnoliopsida; order Sapindales; family Simaroubaceae; genus Ailanthus; species Ailanthus altissimus. The sequence continues at coordinate 26,027,363 of OX327703.1, read as the reverse complement.
ATCCTCATAGCTTGGGGGACTATAGACCAATTGCATGTTGTACCGTCCTCTACAAATGTATTACCAAAATTATAACATGCAGACTGAGGAGAGTGGTGAGCTACTTGGTCAGCCCTAGTCAATCAACATTTATCCATAATAGGAAGATATCAGATAATGTCTTACTAGCTCATGAGCTTGTGAGGGGTTATGATCGCAACAGTGGGAGTCCAAGGTGTGCTCTTAAAATAGATCTCCGCAAAGCTTATGATTCAGTATCTTGGGATTTCCTAGAAGAGGTATTGATGGGTCTGAATTTCCCTTATCACTTTATCAACATCATCATGAATTGTGTCAGAACAAGCACGTACTCAGTTATGGTAAATGGCAGACTAGAAGGCTTTTTCCCGGGGAAGAAAGGTTTGAGGCAGGGGGATCCCATGTCCCCTTTGCTTTTTGTTATGGCCATGGAATACCTCAGTAGGAGCCTAAGTTGTATTCCTCAAAACCAGTTTATATATCACAAAGGGTGTAACAGGCTGAAACTAAACCACTTGATGTTCGCAGATGACCTATTGTTGTTCTCTAATGGGGATGTCAAGTCCGTGGGCTTCTTTAAACAAGCACTTGATGATTTCTCAATGGTCTCAGGGTTGCACCTAAACGCTGGTAAGAGTTTCATCTTCTTTGGGAATGTGCCTCAACCTACCAAGGAGACAATCCTTCAAGTGACTCAGTTCCAGCAAGGTGTTTTGCCTATCAAATACTTAGGTATCCCCGTAATCTCTGGAGGACTGAAGAAAGACCACTGTCAGGAGCTCATTAATAGGATCTCTGCAAGAATCTCAAGCTGGACTGTGAAATATCTGAGCTATGCGGGGCGGTTGCAATTAATAAAATCAGTCATAATGAGCATGCATGTCTACTGGAGTTCTATGTTCACCCTGCCTAAGTCGGTCACCAAAGAAATTGAAAGCAAATGTCGTAATTTCTTATGGCATGGAAGTAACCAGCAGGGGAAGAGAGGTTTAGTGGGCTGGAATGAGGTATGCAAAGATAAAATTGAGGGGGGTCTTGGCATTAAATCTATAAGCTTGTGGAATTCAGCGGCAGTTACTAAACACATCTGGGAGCTGGTTGCTGTGAAAGCCTCATTGTGGGCAAAATGGGTAATTGATAACAAACTGCGGAGACTAAGTTTTTGGGGCATCACAAAGCCAATGGATGGTAGCTGGACTTGGAGGAAGATGCTGGGATTGAGAAGTCAGATAAAACAATTGTTCTCCTATGAACTGGGCAACGGCAAGTCCTTTCAATTTTGGTGGGATCCATGGCTGGGTGGAGAATCAATAGTTAATAAATTTCCCCACATACAAATCTCCGATGCGGATATTCCTCGGGGTGCAAAGGTTAATGAACTATGGCAGCATGGTCATTGGAACCTTCCTGACCCTTTGGACGAGTACACTTCTCAGGTATGGGACTATCTCCGTAAAAATATTTCAATTTCGGAAAGAGAAGATAGAATTTCATTCACCGCAAGTCCCAATGCAAAGTTTTCCATTGTGAGTACTTGGAGATATCTTAAGAACAATGAGGCTAAGGTGGGATGGAGTAAACTGATATGGGGAACGCAACATATACCTAGACACAGCTTCGTTACTTGGTTAGCTTTGAAGAACAGATTATCTACCAGAGAGAGACTTAAAAAATGGGGGGTTATCCCATCAGATGATTGCCCCCTTTGTGGTAATGATAAGGAAACAATCACACACTTATTCTTCCAATGCAACTTTTGTAGTGAAATTTGGCACAAAGTACTAAGGGCGTGTCAACTCAATCAGTGCCCGAACAGATGGCAACGAGTAATCTCCTTCATGTGCAGGAAATCTAAAGGCAAATCCACTCTCAGTAAGATTAGAAGAGTATCGTTCTGCGCTACAATCTACTTTATTTGGAGAGAACGGAATTTGAAGGTCTTCCAACAGAAAACTCCTTCTACAAGCGAAGTCTACCAAAAAATTAAAGATGTTATTTGGATTAGATGTATAAGTGCTGTAAATGACCAAGGGATTGACCACATTGCAGTTGGTTGGTAATTGTAATTAACTGTCTGGAATTGTATTGTTTTACTTTCTCTCTTTTATTGAATCTTTACTCTGTAATACCAGCGGAATTTAGTATTTATATAAACACTTTTATTTACCAAAAAAAAAAAAAATAGTTGTGGTTCTAAATCCAGAAGCAACAATAACTTCTTTAATGCCGTTTGGAATTTTATGTATTTTTTTTATTTGAGTGACGATGGAGCTTATAGGAAATAGCAGCATTGCTCATCGTGTTTATTTAACCAATCGAGCCATCAAATTTGGGGAGAAAAGCCCATCATTACGCCTATCCTGTAACTCTTGCAACATTGCACTTGATTTCTTTTTTTTTTTTCACTCTTTTACTTTGGACAGTCAACATTTGTCCCGTTATTAAAGGTTGACCATGATCCATATTTATTTTGACGATTTTATTTTTTTTAGCGCCAAGAGTAAAGTGCCAAAGTTGAATTGAGGGGAGAATTGTATCAACTGGGCATCGCTCAAAGCTCAAGCTGCCATGGGTTATTTATGTTTATGGTTAAAGAAAATAGATTAAATTCACGAGAATTTTAGGAGAATTTGAGGGGACAATGAGATTATAGATAAAGAGTGTGAAAAAAAGAAAACAAAACAAAAGAAGAGAAAAAATTAATATAATTTTTTATATTAATTAAAATTAATAAATTTGTTAATGTGTACTGCCACTTTAATCGTCTAACTTAACAATTAAGGATAAAAATGTTATCGTACAACAAAATTATCTTTTTTGTCAAAATAAACTGCAGTAAGCTAACGGATGCCAGAGCAATGTGATAATCTCTCATTATACAATTAGGATAACTATTATACAGAATGGCATTCTTTCACAGTAGCATTACTATTTGCATTCAACAATGTATAAATAAAAATGTACATGGTGATGTGATTCCATTTCCAGCACACAAATGCTTCTTTTCTCCCTGCACTTGCTGCTTATTCAGTATTCACAACTCCATTGACAATTTTTTTCAATTCTGTTTCTTCTTAAAGTGGGATCCAGCCCTGTTGTTTATCGGAATAAGAAGATTAAAGCCAAACCCATCAACAAACTTTAGACAAATTCAGAAAAATAATAAGCTTTTATGGACAAACCTTGATAAGCCCTGTCTCTGTACCACATAAAACAATGTCGTTGGCAGTGAGGAGACTTGTTATTTTGCTTCCTGCTGATATTATTCCAACTTTCTGTTGTGTACCTCTCAGCCAAATCTGATTAAACATTGCACAATCCAGAGTCAGAAAAAGAGCCATCATTGATCAAGTCACATTCCACATCTTAAGCTCTATAACTATGAATGACATTTCTTGTTGAGAAGTTGGGCTAAGTACCTGAAGGGAGCTTGAGGAAGAGCTGCAATTTAAGTATATGAAGTCTTCAGCTATTCCCATTGCTTGTATGCTTGTTCCTTTTGTTGGAACTACAGATATTTGAGGCTCGCTATGTCTTCTCCATTCCTGTAATGTTTCCTTTGATCAATGGCTAGTTCTTTTGCAACATGTCTACATAAAGAGTTGTATTACAGGTACCTTAATATTCGATCCCTCTACTATTGAACTTGCACTGTACAGCCAGTCTTTGTATACAACAACGTAATTGATGGGATTGGTTTGCAGCCTCCAACTTTTAGCTGATGCTTTAATCTCTCGCTCCATGTTGTTTGCCATTGATAACTCCTGAAATGTTTTATACATCAGCTATGCATGGTCTCCATTGACGTTTAAGTTTCTGCGAAACAAGACCTTTAAGACCAAACCTGTATGCTTGAGTCCATGCAGCCTATGTAAATCCTTCCTTGAACAACACTCATGCACTTCGCGCCTTTACTCCTGCAGATATCTTTCAAGGTTCTTGATGAATCAATTACCTGGAGAAAAAAGAACTTCCAAGATAAATAACTTTGCCGCAAATTCTCAAAGAATCACTTTCATAAGCACAACCATCACATATTCACACACAGAGCGTCGTTAGTTTCGTTTCTCAATGTTACCGATTACCTTCATTCTGTGGCCTTGTGTAATGGCAAATATAATTTTGCCGTAGCTATCTAACTTTTGAATAGGCTCTTTAGTTTCTATAACTTCAACAAGCTCCAATTTCCTTTGCATCATTTGCCAAACCTGTAAAAGGAAGATCAATTTCAAAATAGATACATGGTGATAATTCTACTTCCCTATATTGTGAATGAAAGAAAGTAGTCTTTGTAATGGTGGAACTTAACATACCTTGATGGATTTATCGTCAGATCCACTCAAAAGGCTCTCCCCTCGTTCAAACAGAGAGAAACACGTCACTGCCTTTGTATGCTCCTTAACATCGCATACAAGTATGGCTGATTGCTTGTTGACATCCCACACCTATACAATGAATGACCCATAAATCATAATTTTGGTTTCCTCAACAACAAAAATTTTTTATTTCATTTTTGATTGCCAGATGAGCAATGAGCCTATCCTACTTATTGCTAGCTTTTGAACTATTTCCTTGATGTATGCTTCGTTTTTAGTCTACAACAGAAATATGAATGATATTTTATTACCTTAATTGAACCATCTGAGTATCCACTATGAAGCAGTCCCTTGTAGTAGATGAGAGCAGTTACAGCTCCGCTGCATTTGTGACTCGCCTCCAGAATTTGTGTATGAACGCAAGAAATACGCTGCTCGTACCATAATAAAGATATGGGTAAGAAAATGAACGGCATTTGCCACTACATGGTCTGGTGAATAGTATAATTATTTACCTTAAGAAATTTTAAGCTTCAAAAACTGAGAAAGAAAACAAATGCATATGAAGTTTGTACCATACTAACCGAAATATTGGGTAGATAATAGTCAGCTACTTTATGTAATTCCTCTGCCATCCAGGTTACATTTGAAAGGCGTCTCAATGATTCTCGCACTCCTTCTGATGACTGAATCACTTTTTGCATTCCTGTGCAAAGAATGTACGTCAGAATTTGGTTGATCAATTTGTATTCTCAACTATTATGTTACTTGTGATCTTGTAAAGTTCTATTGGAGTAACTTGTTTTTAACTTGAATACTCAAAATACCCTTTTCATAAGGGTGTTACCTTTGCCAGAAGCATAGTTATAGATGCAGAGACAAGCTAGAAGTCTTTCATCCAGCTCCAATCCAGGATGCAAAAATTGCTCAACTCCATCGAGTAAGATTTTACATGCAGAATGTCTATTTGGACTTTTTGCAATTTCACAACTAAGCCATGCAACTGTGGTGAGAGAGTCCCGAGAAACTGTCCTTATCTTACTCTTTAGTCCCTTCTCTAGAGAATGGAAGGCAGGTTTCCCAATTTCAATGATGCTTTTAGCAATCTTGCTGCTCCACGAGTCTATTCCTGTATCCTGCCAGTTCATGCTGTTATTGCATTTTATAATTGCCACAAAAAGCAATGATGGGTAAAAAAATCTTTCACCAAAAGACTGATACCTGCAGGCTCTGATCCAACCAGTCGAAGTTTTTTATCATGTTCTGTCGACACAATGAATTCAAACCCGCCTTCTTTACCAACCAAGCTACTGTATATGGCTCTCCTGTCCAAGAAAAAGTTCCACCAATGTTTGATAGAATGAATGAAGATAGTAGTTGTGTGTTAGAGTTTTCTTCATCTGACACTGATTTGAGGAGGACCTGCATTGCCTCTTGTCTTAACACACTCTTACCAGATGAGTTTTCCTGCATATATTTATTGCTTGTTTTGTATCAGTTGAAGCATTCTCTAGTAATTTCACAATCAATTTTATTCCTTTTGAATCATTAATATGAAGTCATTTTCACTCTGAGCCATTTAGTGAAAAAACCCATAGGATCTCATCTGAAAAATTGGCTATCACAATTAAGAAAAACTTACCAATAAATCTAACTGAAGCAATAAATTTGCTGCCAAAAGTTTGTAATCTGGTTGCAATTGTTGAAGAGAAAGCTTTAACATGTTCAAAAGATTGATGCTTCCTTCTTTATGTATCCGCTGTAATAGCACTGTGGCTGATGATCTTAAGAAAACAATAATTAAATATCAATAGACCTTCTTAAAAATCAAAATATTGTTGTTAACTTGGTACGAACTTCCTTCCAATGTTCATAGAATTAAATTAAATGCATGTTAGACCTTCCCTAAAACATGAATGGAAGTAGATCCATGGCTCATGCTAGCTCACAAGAAAGAGTGTAGTTACAATTCTCATACCGTGGTATACGAAGGATCTCATGAAAAAATTCAAGTGCTATGACAATGGCACGTTTCTCATTACTCTGTAGGAGGCAGACCAATGGAGCAACAGCAGTGAACTGAGATAGAAATTTTCTGCTTTGTCCATCAAACTGCATACATTTTACCATAATTGTGGTCAACGAGATTAGTTTTTCCATATTTTGATGTCTTGCAACATCTAGGAGGCCATAGAGGACCTGCGGAGAATTTATTGCTGCCAAATGCATGTTGTTTGTAGCATAGTCAAATGCAGTTACTAGTACTTCAATAATCATCATTGATGCAGCAGGTGGAGTCAGCTGAAGTGATTCTGGCTTGCCCTTGTAGACTTTTGAATTGCATATAATCTCCAGCAATGTTGGTAAGAGTTCTAAAGCCTTTATTTCTTTAGGAGAAGGCTTTATCAAGTAGATAAGAATAGCTGCTTCATGCACATTTCTTTTGAGAGCACTTGCCAAGTCACTTAACCTTAAGCCCTTCTTCTTGAGGTCTTCAATGATTGATTCGTTGGCTGAAATAATAGTTGTTAGCATAGACACTGATGCCCTTATTACTGTTTCCTCTTTGGAAGTTGAAATTGCTGATAGCAGTTGTTCAAGAATCACATCCTTTAGCATGGTGTATTTTATTCCTGTTTTACTATTCAACATTTCATAAATGGTTGTAACTTCTATAACATAATCTTTCTCACATCTCCTTATTTCTCCTGAGAAACATAAACTAGAAATTGCTTTCTCAATTATATCCAACAATTCATTCTTGGAATCCTTTCCCCTATGTAAATCTTCTTCATAGAATTTCTTCCTGCCAGATGAATTCAGCCTTTTCCTTTCAAAACTTTTTTCGTGGTCCATCTGGGTAAACCTACTACTCTGCACAGATGTAGATGCTATGTGTTCAGAGAGCCGGACTTGACGCGGCTGTAATGACCTTTGAGTTGTACTGCCTTCTGTATGGCAAGAGTTAGTTGACATCTTGTCTCTCAGTTCCAAAATGGATAAATTAAAATTACTACTAGAACTTAAGAATCTTTTGGAAAAATTCTTAGTTATGTTCACTTCATATGATTCTTTCTGCACTGGACATTGAGCTTGTAGCATAGTAATTGTTCCACACTCTGGGCCTGACGAGGAGCAATAAGCCTGCAGCTTCCTGCCCAGGTCAATACAATTAAAGTTACAGAAATTAGTAAATTTACAATACTAATTTGTCCATTAGAGAGTTAGCTAATAAATTGCAACTGTGATTGTGAACTTAACTGATCAAAAGTTTCTGGTTGTGGATCATCTGCACTTGTTCTTTCATTTTCTATTAAGCTTTTAACTATCTCCTTGTTTGCCTGAATTCGCAAAGAAATGAATAAGCAATGTTCAGTCACTAAATTACATAAAGAGAAAGCAGAAGAAACAGATAAGCACATTGTTTAAGTACTAAATCCATGGCAAATGGACTTTCCAACAAGTACCTCTAAGTCACTTTCTTCTTCAAAATCAGTAGAGCATGAATCAAGCGAAGTTGACTTGTCTGACTGTGATTCTTGCAGCATATCATGAAGGCATTTGACACTTGAATTTCTTCTAGGCCCTGCAATGTGAAGTGGTAATCTCGGAACTTGATCCAAATGTTTGACAACTTTACAATACTCTTCAATTTCCGGAACCTCTCTGCAAGCCTTAGGTTCATCTTCTATGCCATCAGTCATATGTTCCAGAGGATCAAGTGGATGCACCTTTGCATACTGCATTAATTTTCATTGTATCATACAATAAAATCAATTTGTAAATGTAAACTGTGTTTTATCTTATGAGTTAACATATGATACAAAACAAATTATCTGCTGTAAGATATGATAAGTGGTGAATCTAATTGATAGCGTAAAAGAGTACTGGAGAAGAAAAAATGAAGTGAATGCTTACATACATTATTATAGCTTTGCAATTTCTTTCCATGCTCAATTGACCTGAAAGTTTCAGTGCCACTGCTGGTCGTGCTCGGTATCTCATGCCTGTTCACACATACTGAAAGCTCATCAGATCTTGCAGGAGCATTTAGAGTCGGAACTAATTTGCTTGGACATGAAGACATTAACCAGGTTTCCTTAAACAACCAATAAATGAAGACAAAGTAATGAAGGGCTATTATCATCAAAATCTTTAAATGCGAGCTAGTACAGGAAAATTTTGCATGCATTGATACCCAAGTCTAGTGGAAATCAGAAAATTATCCATTCTGCTAAAAAAACCCTTTGTTTGCAAAAAAAATATTCCACATTTCAAATAAACTAATTTTCTAGTGCTTTAAAATGTTAAGTTGCAGCCATTCAGTTGAATCAGAATCCAGATATTTCCCGCAAGAATTAAGATGATCATCAACAGAAAACTTACATATGATATTGAGCTTCTTCTCCGGGGGATGAAATCTCTCGGTATCCACAGTGCCACTGAGGAGTCTCTTTGTATATCAGGACCTGATAATACATTAACCAATGTTTGTATTTCCTTGCCATCTGCCTCATTGCTTCACTAACATTTGTCTCACCAGAATCTACAAGATAAGAAGATTCCAGTGTCTTCCTTCCACTCATTTCTTGAAATTTAGACAAGGCAAATGAAGGAAAAAGACTCTCACAAAGTTCTGGTGCAAATTCTGCTTCAACAAGTCTTGGAAAAACTGATAATGCTTGGAGAAAATGCAGTGCCACTTGCAACTCATCCTCTTGGAGTTTCTTGATAACAGATAGATAGAAGTAAGAGCAAGAAACCAAATAACGATTTGGAATTCCAGCTGTGACTTCATGCTCATCAAGCAATGCCGGTAACTGTAGCATTCTCTCAGAATTGCTTAACCTAGAAGCTTTCTCTTCAGGCCATTCTGTTTGAATTGCAGCTTCAATGCTATCTATACCCCAGAAAAGATTTGATAGCACCGATTGCTCTGAGAATTCAAAGAACTCCTGCCTTTGAATATTTAGCTTGGCGATGCATCTCAATTTCAAGCGATGCCAGCTTTCAATATTTGTAATGAATCCGAGAATATACCGATTGATTGAAATGACAAGTAGCCTTATGAATTCAATGTCTGGCTTCTCATGATCTTGATACAAAGCTGATGAAGAAGATATGCAAGCCATGGAATTGAAAGACTTATTAGCTTCATAAGGAAGAAGAGTAATAATCTACAGCAGATAAGAAAAAGAGAATGATATATAATCAACGCTTGGAACAAATTCCCGTGACTGTTCCAGCCAAATTCCAAACTTGATTGTTGTCCTTCTATTGCCATCGCTACTACAGACAAAAATTTTGACCGTTGCTTCCGTTTTTAGAGGGAAAGAGAAGAAAGAAAACAAACCATGCTGCATTCATCTTCACATGGGGCTTTATCATATCACTAGCCGAATTTTTTGTTTGTTTCTTTTTCTTTTATGCCCACTATTATTAAGGAAATAAGAAGCTACGGTTCTACTTCCATATGTTTCAATAGCTTTAGGAAAACGTTTTATAATTGGGGAGCTCTCTTGTACTGATAAGAGATTACATTCAAAAATCTATGTTTTAGCTTTTTCTTCTTTTTTAACTTGTCAATTATTTTCCCTTATAAGACAAGAATCTAGTCATCTACCAGCATGATTATTCAATCATGGGGCATTTGCTTCACGAGGGTACCTTGAAATCTGGCAGAAAGTTCCTTAAACATTATATTATAATATAAAGAGTAAGTTGTTGTAGTAAATATTTTCTTCATAATTTATTACTAGGTTTAAGGTCTTATAAAGTACTTATAAGAAAGATTAAATTTAATTTTTTCACAGTTATAAAATTGGTCTTGTGTTATAAATATAATTCCCTTGGCTTGAGCTAACATGCAGGCAAAGTAAGATAGTTGCTGAAAATGTTATTGTCAACGAAAATCAAAGAAATGAAGAGCGGCACGTCGTCCAAGGCAATTGGTAAGGCCAGTTTGTGGGGATTGGCTTGATACATAAAGTAAAGCATGATTAGTGGCATTACAAGTGTCTATCAATTAGCATCTTTTCATTTCCTAATAATCATTAACTACCCATGCCATGATAATCTCTGTTATCAATATCTCAGTAATTTGACACGTTAAAAGCTATCTTTTTATCGTTTATTAACTTACTTTTGCTAATTTTATTTTGTGTTTAGAATCCATCAAGGTCACTACTATGACTTCACTCTTAGAATTAGCGTTTGTTAATCATCATTTTTCGTTCTTTGCTTCATTTTGTTTAATGATTTTTTGCTAGTAAGTTCTTTAAGTAAAGTAAATATCAAATTATGTATTAAGAGTAAATTAAATGTAAAATAATATGTCGATTAATGTTGATGATTGATTGTTTGTGAATATGTAGAATTGAATTTTTTTCTTAATTTTTTGTTTTTGCTTTTCTTTTATTTTGAAAAATAAACATATAAAATTTTATTACCCTTATTTTCCTCCTTTTTGAAATGGTTAAACTCTAAATTAAATTTGGTAAAAGAAATTTTTTTACACCCTCTTCGTAAGTGGTTGATGGAGGGTGTTCGTCAACTACTTATGGATGGCACATTTAATCAACCCAAATAGCCCTAAAAAAATATATGGAAGTCAGTTTCATTAAAAGAAATTAGTTCCATCTGAAAAAAAATCAGTTTTGATAAAATAGGAAGGGGGACATTCAAAGAAGTCCATTCCGATATAACAAACAGGAAAAAGATTGCAAAGAGAGTAGAGTGAAAAAGAAAAAGGTTGCAAAAAAAAATAATAGAGTGAAGAGAAAAAAGGTTGCACGAAGAGAGTCAAGTGAAATTTTAATAAAATGTCTAAAATTACTGTCTACGATAGACAAAGTGCAAAGCCGACTTAACTGGTCACCAATCTTCATAATAATAAGTTGCCTAAACACTAAACAATGTTGGATCTTATAAGATCACATTGACTGTCATCATTTCTGTGCAGTAAGAATACTGCCACTGCATAATAGGCCGAGGCAATTCCCTTTGCAGAAGGCAAAGACATATAGAGACAGCATATCATTCACATCACTGCTATTTCCAATAAAATACTTGAGCAAATTTATTAGTTACTGCGAAGTTGCATATTGACTTTGTCAGAAGAACCTTCATCTGAAATAGCAGGACTATGCCATAAATTTGAGTGTTAAAATTTACAATTACCAATCACTCAGATTCCATTTATGTTTCAGCTTGAGCTTGAGCTTGAGCTTGTTGGTTGGTTCTCAAGGTGAAGTCTTACATATTTAGATGTGGGTCTGGGTCCAGTTGAGCTAAAGGTGGAGATGTGGTGATGCTCTTCTCTATGCTTTTTGTTTGGTATGTTGGAGGCCAATTATGATAGCATTTTCGAGGTGTCAAGAAAGTGACTAACACTTCAATGCAGCGCCATATCAGATTCACAATTCACAATAACGTTTGCTTTTCCCCATCATTGGGAAAATAACAGTATCACAAGCCGTTGTTGGTCTTGTGAACTTATTATGAAGAGATCTTTACTTGACAAAATAATGCAAATTGATGAAATAATTGAATGATCAACGTTGATACATGTTGATAATAATGCATTGAGTGGGTCCCTGATGCAGACAGATTCGACTGCTGTCAGTCACGGGTTCCAAACTCTTTAGTTCCCATGATAAATAAGTAGATTGATTGGCTATTTCAAGTTTCAACGTTGGATCAAAGATCACATGCAAATCAAAGAAAAGAAATTATCCTCATATTTATATACAAATACAATGTATAACCAACATTGGCCCACGTCCATGACCTTCTTAAGAAGTAAACAAATCTTACTCATAACATGGCGTAAACCATGCCATCAATTCAATTCTATTCTGCAATTTCTAGGTTTGTCCAAATTCAACTTTAATTTTGTATTATTTATACTCCTCATTCATTCTTTCATTCTTTCTTTCTTTCTTTTATTACATTAAATAATGTTGAGATAGAATTCTTGAGACTACTAATAATATATTATTGGTTGTGTTATATTGCAATGATGTGGCAAGCTGTAAAAACGAATTATCTTTTCTAATCAATAGATTTTAGCTCGTTCGTTTCATTTGAGTTCAAAAATAAGGTTTACTATGTCTCTAAAGAGCTTTATAGTACAAGGGACCAATGTTGTGAATTTGTCTAAATAATTTTGAATTTGAAGCCTTTTAATCAAATAAATCTTAAGACATATTATAGGAATCAAGTTACATAATAAATAATGAAGAAACATAATCAAAAAGGGTATGAGGACATTATTATAAGTGATTTGATTTGATTTAGTGTTTATTTTATGTTTGAAACAAGGTTAGGGTTTCAAGTTGTATGAAACCTTATTTTAAAATTTTGATAAAACTTGCCTCTTAAATCCTTTTAGTATTGAGATATGACTAGAATTGAATAAAAATATTAGAAAGAGAGACAAAATAATGTCTTTTTGAGTGGAAGAAAGGGTTTTAGAGTTAGGATTTTGTATTTAATTAAAAGTCTTTAGTTTGTTTCTAATCCTAATTTTTGTAAAATATTAATTATTTTATGAGTTTTATCCCAGCAGAAAGAGAAAAACAAAATTTACAAATAAAAACTAAGTTTTAGTATTAAAAAAAACTAATAGGTAGCTAATTAGCCTTTAATTTTAAAATGACTTTAAAAACCAAAAAATATTTTATTGAATTTGTATTTCTACATTAGTCTAGTCGCATGCATGACTTTTTTAGTAAGTTTCCTCCTAAGTAGGCTTTAATCCAAGGTCTCACTATGTTTTACTATGTTTTGAGTTTTATTTAATACAATTTTATACTCAACAAAATATGACCTTTAACTCAGGCCTTTTTGTTAATTTGCGTACAACAACAAATAAAAAGCCAAACCTCTTTCTACTGGTTGTAACTTGTGAGCAGATTTCAACATTAAATCATTTGTTATAACCCTGGGGAGTTTACGAGTTAAAGCAAGTGACACCCACAAATTTTACCATCCTCTTCTTCTGTTCTATCTCTTGGTGTTCTTTATTTTCTATGCTCTATGTATTATCACAAAATCAGGGAAAAGAAATAAAAAAAAAAGACAATATTTTTTGGGCCTCCAACTTGGCCCATTTCCTCTTTTGAGAAGTTTGATGGGTTTGCAAAATGTGTTGTGCAGATCAGACTAGTAACTGACTTGGCTTTTTTAGATCAGCCCACTTGGGCTCTAATATGTCTTAAGCAACATAACAATGAACCTGAAATCTCTAAATACTAATGGAAACTGAAGTTGAATGTTTGCTTAATAATATATAAACTGTTTTCCAATGGTTGATATGATATGTTTATCAATAATCTTAATGGTTAGCTATTATTTATGATAGAAAAATGATTAGTTGCAAGATTCTCATTGACTAATAAAAAAAATTGTTCTGCATTCATAGCCTTAATTAAATGAATATGCTTACATCAAAGTCATATTCATGTCTGCTTCGATCCTCCACTCACTAATAGTTTGAACCATATTAGGTTTATTCTCTACGTAACACGAGTGTCTCGATGGTACAAGTTCGAAAAAAATGCATAGCAGCCCCAAATTTTTAATTAAATAATTTAACAATGCATATCTAATTAGTTTGATGCTTTTTTTTTTTTTTGGTCTTAGCCCACACGGGTTATTCACATCACTACTTCATACAATTCAAAGCACCTATGTCGAGATTTATTCCATGTGAATTTCCATGCTTTCTACATATTCCACTTTCAAAAGTGGAATAAGCTGCTGCAATCAAATACTGTTGGCCTTCCTTGCTCCTTCTGTTAATTGAAACTTCCCATGGAGTCGTTGTTGCTGCTCGGCAAATGGGTTTACGTGATTCTGAATATACTCCAACTCACTTAAACTTTTTTCGTTCTGCATTAAGAGGAAGGCAAAGGGTTTTATCGTGCGTGAATGATCCTAATGCTTGTTTGGATCGTGAGAAAAATCTATGGGGCGGAAGCACCTGTTGCTTTCAACAGTTATGCAAAGATATACTGAGAGATTCAAATCACTGCGGGGATTGCGGTAGTGTTTGTGCTTATGGGCTCATTTGCTGTGATGGGAAGTGCGTTGATGTTCAGAACGATCCTCAGCATTGTGGCTCTTGCTTTGAGCAGTGCCCTGGAGAAAATAGATGTGTCTATGCAATGTGTGATTATGGTGGGTGATTTGATCGATAAACTTGGTAAAAATGTAAGTTCATTCTGGCACGAATTCTGCGTCAGGTTTTGTTTCTGTAACCTGATGGTGGCAGTGATTATTGGAAAAATATGACTAAACAACCTGTATTTTCTCTTTTTTACTTGTACATCTGTTTCTGGGTTTATATTATTTGTTTCTGGTGTTCAAAATCTAACAATGTACAAGTCATTCTATCAAAAGACTTTCTGATCCTTATTACTTAGACATGGTTTTTAACGTCCAAGTTAAAATTACTATAAGTATTATATATGACTGTGACAATGCAATAACACTAACGTAATCTTCATTGATAAGCTCTAAGTCTTAGCTTAATAAATGTAAAGGTGTTAAATAATATATTAAATGAATTATCGACATATGGGTTTGTCAATGGTGACTGTGCACACGTAAGCTATGGAAAATGACTACCATAGATTAGTTTAACTACCCCAGTTTATTATAATGCCTTTGTGGGAGTACTCATAGACCATGATCTAATGCCTGGTTTTCATTTTTAATCTTGGTCAACCAATCAACAATGGCAAGTGGTTTGTTTAAAACCCTAATTTTTCAGACACTGTCAGTGATTTTCATGTTCTCTTCTTTCAATTTTACTTCATCATGATCTTATCTTTAGCATGTAATAATATTTCAGTTTATAAAATGAATATGATTACAACTATCAGTAGCATTGCAATATGAAATTGAAGGGAGCTGTATTACTGTTGATCAGCCATATCACTAAATAATTATAAAATTATTATGAGAATATTGATTGAAAATTATTAAAATATAATTTAGAGAGTAAGTCAAACACGTAAGATGTGTAAAGATCAAAGACAAACGTGAAAGATAAAAGGGACGGTACTCAGGCGTGGACGCCGCGACGCTGGGTGGTCAACGCCGCGGCACCCAGACGGGCGCACCAGCACCGCGGCGGTGAACGCTGCGGATTTGGGCGCAGGAATTTGTTTTCTGATTTGAGACTTATTTCATCTCCCACTTGCTTCAAGACTCCCTACGACGACTCCCGCATGTATAGGGTAAATCTAAGACGTCCTAAAGCCTATATAAATACTGTTAATTGGCTTGTAAACACATCTTTGTGATCAAGAAAGAGATCTAAGTGATCAAATAAGAAAGCTTTGTGGTTCTTTGATAAAGAAAATCCCTAAAGTGCAAGAGAGAGTTTTTTTTTTTTGTGATCTTTCTTGTAAAATGCATACTTTGTGAGTGCCTTGTGATTCATAATAAGAAAATAGTGTGATCTTGATCTGCCGTGGACGTAGGCAAGTTACCGAACTACGTAATTCTTTGTATGTTATTTTTCTACCATTTCTCTCTCTTTATTTTCTTAATAACTTGTTCTGCATATATTGCTTGGGTGATTTTGCTTATTTGTGTGCTTCCGCTTCAACAAATTGGTATCAGAGCTTGATTTTCTAAGCAGACATAACCACACCCAAGTATGAGGTAGAGAAATTCAACGGTACGAATGACTTCAATTTATGGAAGATGAAAGTTAAGACGTTGTTGGTGAGCGAAAGGTTAGGCTCGGCATTAGAGGAGACTGAGCTCTATCTAGTGATGAAGATAAGACGTTAGAGTTATTTAAAACAGAAGCAGAAAGAATAGACATTCAAAAAAGAGCCCATAGCACAATAGTTCCATCATTGAGCGATGAAGTACTAAAGGAAATAGCAGGTGAAACGACGACAATAGCTCTTTGGAAGAAGCTTGACTCTCTTTATATGCAGAAATTGTTGGCCAACAGATTGCATATAAAGAAAAAATTGTATCAGCTGTCCATGTTAGAGGGGACGCCGATGAAATATCATATAGACGTCTTTCATAAGATTATCCTTGATCTTGAGTTTATCAACATCAAGATAGAAGATGAAGATAAAGCAATTATCCTGTCGAGTTCATTCTCCAAGAGTTATAAGAGTTTTGTTGATACATTACTCTACGACAGATAGAATTTAAAGATGAGTGATGTAAAATCATCATTAAACTCAAAGTTATTAGGGAGCAGATCGAGGGCAATGCAAAAAGTTTATCTGTAAGAGGAAGGCCCTCATATAGAGATGGAAGGAAAATTGCTCAAGATCGAAGTCTATGACTCTTAGGAAGTGCTATTGCTACAAGAAAGAATGGCACTTCATAAAGGATTGTCCTGAGAACATAGCACAAGACAAGAAGAAAGCGGATGCTGTGCTTGCCTATGATGATAGCTATGACAGCGTAGAGACACTCATCGCTACTGATGGTAAGAACACTGAACAATGGGTTCTTGATTCTGGTTGTACTTTTCACATGTGCTCGCATAAGTCTTGGTTTGTAAATTTCCAGTACATTAATGGTGGTAAGGTCTTTATAGGTAATGACGTTGCATGTCAAATGATGAGAATTGGTAGTGTTAAGTTTAGGCTGCATGATGAGCGAGTGAGAGACTGAAAGTTTAGGCTGTATTATGACAGTGTAGAGACACTCATCGCTACTGATGGTAAGAACACTGAACAATGGGTTCTTGATTCTGGTTGTACTTTTCACATGTGCCCGCATAAGTCTTGGTTTGTAAATTTCCAGTCCATTAATGGTGGTAAGGTCTTTATAGGTAATGACGTTGTATGTCAAATGATGAGAATTGGTAGTGTTAAGTTTAGACTGCATGATGAGCGAGTGAGAGAGTTAATAGATGTTAAATATATTCCTGACTTAAAGAGAAACTTGATCTCACTAAGGACTTTAGACTAGAATAGGTGTTTCATTAAAATCGACAGAGGGGATTTGAGAGTATTGAAGGGTTCTATGGTGGTGATAAGATGAGAGAAACACAAAGGCTTTTATATGCTTAAGGGTGAAGTCGTTAATAGCTCTGCACTATTCTCTGTAGATGACGAGAGTATGCAAATCAAGTTATGGCATCTTAGACTAGCACACTTAAGCGAGAGAAACCTGAATGAATTATTTAGTCAAAAAGGGTTTTGTGAGGATAAGTTCTAGCCCTTAGAGTTTTATGAGCATTGTGTGCTTGGGAAAGCACATAAGGTAAGGTTTAGTACCGGTGAGTACAAGACTAAGGGGACTCTTGACTACATACACTTGGATCTTTGAGAACCAACTCAGACAGCTACTCGTGGTGGTGCTAGGTATTTTCTCAATTTAATTGATGACTATTCAAGGAAGCTGTGGGTCTATGTGTTGAAGAGTAACGATCAAGTGTTTGAAGTATTCAAGACTTAGAAGGCTCTTGTTGAGAATCAGATTAGCAAAAGGGTGACGAGATTGAGAACTAACAACGACCCGAATTTTGCAATAGAGAGTTTAATGGGTTTTGTGCCAAGCATGAGATTGTAAGGCATAGAACGGTGAAATCAACACCACAGCAGAATGACGTAGCTGAGAGGATGAATATAACCTTACTTGAAAGGGTTAAATGCATGCTTACCAATGCAAAGATGTTCACGACATTTTGGAAAAAAGCTGTAGTGACGGCAGCTTACTTGATTAATAGAAGTCCCCCCTCAGTAATTGACTTCAAGACGCCAGAAGAGAAATGGTCTGGCAATCCTCCGAAGTATAACCACCTCAGAATATTTGGCTGTCCTGCCTTTGTACATGTTAAAGAGGAAAAGTTGGAACCTAGAGCTATCAAAAGGGTATTCATAGGATATCCCGAATAAGTGAAAGGATACAAGATGTGGTGTAAAGACTTAACACCACAAATGAGTATCATAAGTCATGACGTAACATTCGATGAGACGACGATGTTAAAAACCTCTCAATAAGATGAGAAAAAAGAACCTGTGTCCAAGGAAGACTC
This sequence comes from Ailanthus altissimus, assembly GCA_946807835.1. Taxonomy (NCBI): domain Eukaryota; kingdom Viridiplantae; phylum Streptophyta; class Magnoliopsida; order Sapindales; family Simaroubaceae; genus Ailanthus; species Ailanthus altissimus. Next base: position 26,009,000 of record OX327703.1, on the reverse strand, counting down.
AGCACCCGAGTCAATAGAAGTTGAAGTGGAGGCTAAAAGTGGATCTGATATGCCCTCAGATCATCACTTTAACAATGAAATCCTTAAAGAAGAATCAAGAATACCGGCGAGTTCCTCCAAGTCCACCTAAAGAAAGACTATGACTCATGAGATGGAACTTGAAAAGTACCAGCTAGCCAGAGACAGGCTAAGGAAAATGATTAACCCACCAGTCAGGTAAACACAAGCAGATCTAGTTACTCATACTTTTAATTATGCTTACACTCTTGAGTATGATGAGCCTAAGACATATGGTAAGGCTATGAAGAGTGAAAACAATAAAGAATGACAACAGGTCATGGAAGAAGAGATTAGTTCTCTTAGGAATAACAATACCTGAAAGTTGGTGGAGAGACCTCAAAAGAAACTAGTTGGGTGTAAATAGGTGTATAAAGTGAATGAGGGGATACCGGGGATAGAGCCTACAAGATTCAAAGCTAGGTTAGTTGCATAAGATTTTACTCAAAGCGAGGGATTTAATTTTTATGAGATATTCTCTCCAATCGTCAAGCACACATCTATTAGGATTTTGTTAGTCATGTGTGCAAACCTTGATTTACATCTATAACAGATAGATATAAAGACAGTTTTTCTACATGAAGAGCTTGAAGAAACGATATACATGACATAGTCGCAAGGGTTTGAGGATCCCGGGAAAGAAGATTATGCTTGTTTGCTAAGGAAGTCATTATACGGATTAAAGTAATCACCTAGACAGTAGTATAGGAGATTTGATGAGTTTATAATGACTTGTGGTCTTAGTAGGAGCAAGTATGATAGATGCGTGTACTTCAATAATATAAGTTGTGGAATTATGTATTTACTTCTATACGTCAATAAAATGTAGATCGCATGTAAGAACATAGAAGAAATACAAAAGCTCAAAAAGCAGTTGAGTGGCGAGATTGAAATGAAGGATTTAAGAGCAGCAAAGAGAATTTTGGGTATGGATATTGTGAGAGAAAAAAGAGATGTTATCTTCTTGTCCCAACAGCGATATATACTCAAATTCTAGAGAAGTTTGGTATGTCCAACACGAAGGCTGTCTCTACTCCTTTGGCCATGCATTTTAGACTTTCAGCAGCACAATTGCTGACATCCGAAGAGGAGAAACTGCAAATGAGTAAAATACCATATGCAAGCAATGTAAGGAGCATCATATATGTAATAATTTGCACAATACTGGACATAACACAAGCTGTGGGTGTAGTGAATAGATATATGGCAAATCCGAGTAAGGATCACTGGCTTGCAGTAAAGTGAATTCTGAGATATCTCAAGAGAACGTCAAGTCACGGGTTGATGTATAAAAGGGATGAGGACAACAGTGAAATGGTAAGAAGGTACGTAGACTCAAATTATGCAGGTGATTTAGACAAGAGAAGATCGTTGACGAGCTACGTATTCACAGTGTTTGGGTGTAGTGTATGTTGGAGATCAGTTCTACAACATATGGTCGCACTCTCTACCACAGAGGTGGAGTACATAACTGTTGGTAAAACTATTAAGGAGGTCGTGTGGTTAAAAGGCATATACGCAGAGGTATTGGCTAGTGAAGATGTAAATACCGGTGTATATTGTAACACCTAGAGTGTCATACACCTAAGCAAGCATCAAGTGTTCCAAGAGAGGTCGAAACACATTGATGTGAAGCTCCATTACATTCGAGAGATTGTCTAAAGTGGTGAAGTTAGTTTAACGAAGATAGCGTCATCTAAAAACCCTATTGATATGTTAACTAAACTACTACCCTCGGTTAAGTTCATTCTATACAAGGACTTAACAGGAGTCACTACTTTGTGAGGGTGACCGAAGATGCAGAAATGAGATATTAAGTTACTTTTATGGATGATTTTGAATCAATAAGGGGATTTGTGAGAATATTGATTGAAAATCATCGGGATATGATTTGGAGAGCAAGTTAAGTGCGTAGGGTGCACAAGAATCGAAGACGGACGCAAAAGAAAGGAAAAGACAAAGGGGACGGAGCCCAGGCATAGGCGCTGCAGTAACCAGGGCTGGGCACTGCAGCGTCCAAAATAGCACCTGAGTGTCGCAGTGCCCAGGCGGGCGCACCAGCACCGCGTTAGTGAGCGCCTTGGCGCTGGGCGTGGGAATTTATTTTTCGATTTGAGACTTCCTTATTTCGTCTCTCACTTACTTCATGACTCCTTACTACGACTCTCACACGTATAGAGTAAACCTATGGCGTCCTAAAACCTATATAAAAGCTGTTAATTGACTTGTAAACACATTTTTGTAATCAATGAAGAGATCTAAGTGATCAAGTAATAAATTTTTATAGTTCTTTGTAAGAAAAAATCTCTAAAGTGTAAAAGAGAGTTTTCTTTATGATCTTTTTTGTAAAATACATATTTTGTGAATGTCTTATGATTTATAATAAGAAAAAAGTGTGATTTTGATCCACCGTGAATGTAGGTAAATTGTCAAATTACGTAATTTTTTGTGTGTTTTTTTATTATTATTATTTTCTTTTTATTTTTTAATAACTTATTTTGTATATATTATTTAAATAATTTTATTTATTTACGTATTTTCGCTCCAACAATTATATATTTCAAGTTTTATATTCTAAAACCTGTAAAGAACTTGTGCATATATATATCGAGATTAAACTAAATTGACATAATCATTGGTGCATTACTGAAAATTATACCCACTTTATAAAGTAAAGATTACATCATAATATTTCATAAAACATGAACAAAAGTTCGTGATCTACATCATGTGGTGGGATCCGATCACTTTATTACCATTAGTTTAGTCTGACCCCAAAGCCATTGCATCTCCATTCTCCAGCACTGTTCTTGATAAATAGCAAAAAATAGCAAAATCACTGAGTGCAGGCTCCCACATGCCATTATATCTCAAGTCAAAATTCTCCTAGTTATAATGGCATTGTTGACAAAAGCTTTCCAGCTTTTGTCATTCGGTTCACTTTCGCTATACATATACAACAACAATTTGCCACTGCGTCCACATTAGATCTCCATCATTTATTTATATGTTTGCCATGGCAACAGTTTCACGGGAGCCTTGTTTGAACAGTATAAAATTCTGTAATGTGTGTAATTTTGGGAGTTGATCAATCGAAGATCGTTATGATACGAAATTTAATTAATACGACCGATATAAGAACATGAAATGATGGGAAGAATTTGGTAATATTAGCCCATCACATCGCGAAACTGCTAGTAACCGGACAAGGCTAAAAAGCTTTTGTAGAGGGTGAGTTGAAGGAGTCCAGCAATTATGCCTCTACGATGAAACTCAAATGTTGGATGTGCAGTACTTGAGGGTTTTCATATTTTGATACTTTTATCTTTGCACAAAATATTCTGCTATTGTCATGAATAACGCAATGATTAGTCTTATTGCGTGGAGTTGTTGTCCACGTTGATTAAGAGTGAAAAGTTAATAAAGTTTATAAGAAAAAGGATCTAATAAATTAGTCATTTGATTAGAAATTTAAATATTAAAATTAATTCTCTAAAAATCATATCAAAATTAGATTTTAGGGTTTAAAAAAAAAGCTATGAGATCAAAACAAAAGATAGATGAACTCAACGTATCAAAAGAAAAAGTTGTTATTTTTCACCATAAAATATTTTGTTTATATGGGATTATTGAATTATTAACTTACAATAGTTAATAATAGAAAAATTATAAGATTTAGAATAATGTTACACTTTTTAATTTTTAGATTTTAAATAAAATGTCAAGTAACTATTAAATAAAAAAATTGGATAATGTATAATTATAAAAATTATAAAAAATAACTATTTAATAATTACTTCACACTTTATTTAAGATTTAATATTAAGATGTATAGCGTTGTTATAAATTTATAAAAAAAAATTATTATTCTATTTAATAGATTAATCTTTTGAATTAGATACATGAACCCTAACCCTACTCCTTTAACATATTATTTATTATATAATAAATTGATTATAAGATTTATTGTAATAAACCCACTTGTAACTTAGTTCATTCATTTCTAGTTTAAAAAAGGAGGTTCTTGTAGTGATTAGTCTTATTACTTTACTCATTTTTCTCTCCCTTTTTTTTGTCAATAAATGTATAATGTTTAGTCTAATTTATTATTATAAACTCTCTCTCTCTCTCTCTCTCTCTCTCTCAATTCTCACTGAAAAAAAAAATTATTCTCATTTATACGTAGAGAGACTCAAACTTTTACCATTTAATCGAAGGAAGCAAATGTGCACTTTATCATTTGGTCATAGTGAACTTGTGCTGTAAATTTCAATCTGATTAGTACTAAATTTGATATTGTATTATCCATTTATTACTTATGTTTCATTAAAAATGAGAGAGAAAGAAAAGAAAACATATTGTCTAGCTTGAAGATAATATGAAATCATTTCTTTCTTTAAAATGGTTAAATGTGTGACACATAATAATTCATGCTACATTTGAAATTCCACTCAGTGCCGTCTTCCATTTATTGGGTTTTATTATTTTTTATATTATTCACATGTTAATAATGTAATATAATTTATTATAAATAGAGAGATAATTTAAGTAATAAACTATCTTTTATTAAATTTTATAAATATTTATCAGTTATGAGTTTATTATTTATAGAGACTCAATATTAATTAATTACTATTAATGAAGATAATAATTAATTTAATATATAAATTTTGTTTATAAGGTTGTGGTTATTAAATTAAATCATTTTAAACGTAGTGTTTTATTTTTTTATTTTTTTACATAAATTTAATTATACAATACTATTAAACTCTTTTTAGAGATTTGACTGTATAAAATTATTGAAATCTTATGTTTCCGTTAAAAGTTATTAATTTTCACATTCTAATTATTATAATTTTTTTAAAAGTTTTAATATATAATCTAATAATTTGGTACGATAAATCTACAATTATATTAGGTGGTGAGTATCAATCGTGTTAATAATTATGTTTAACACGACAGACCATCGCTGTAATACGCGAGATAGAAACAGGCCAGCAGCAAACATGAAATGACCTCGAAGCCTTCTTTCGAATATATTAACAAAAAAAATAAATAAATCTATTAAATACTCTTGAAAGTGATCCTTCACTCTTGCTTCTAATTCTGGGATTTCATAAAGTCAAAAAAAATTTCTGTTTCTGTTTCTGCGTCTGTGTATTACTATTACACTTAAAGTTTGTATCAGTACTAACTCTGTGTATATATATATATATATATATTTTTTTAAAAGGCAGCCCATATTAAAGTAAACTATTAGAAAAATGCACGAACTGTATGAACTAAAACCACACGAAAGTTCATATGAAATACCCATGTCCTTTGCTTCTACTGTATAAAATACGAACACCGTGTCACTTTTGAATATTGATAACCCTAAACCCAAAGAGTAAAAAAAGTATTTCATTTTCCTTTGGCAACCGCGTCCCATCCACCTCATATTTTAAGCTCACCAATACCCTTCGCATTCTTCTCACACAAAAGTCTAAAACAAGAACGCAAACAGAGAGAAAACAGAAACAACCCTCCCGAAAGGCAAAAGCAAAGGCATCATTCAGATAACACAAACTCATCAAAACCTCGCTAAGCAAAAGCAAAAGCAATGATAGAAGACAGGCCACACGGCGGTCCGCCTCACGGGATCTTACTAGCAGTGGTGGTGGGCATAGTGGTGCTGGTTCCGTTCATTCTCGGTGACTCAGGCGAGGCCATAACCGAGTTCATAGCAGAGCTCTTGAGCCCAGTAGGGCTTCTTCTGCTACCCATTATCTTGTTACTCACAATCCAGTTCCTCTCATCCGATCGCGGCTCGTTTGTGTCCAGCATTTTCTCTACTGGAGAGCCTGACTCCATTCATAGGATTAGTGGGTCGCCTGTTGGTGTGGCGCTTTTGCTCATTTTGATCTTGTTCTTGCTTTACAATCGCGTATCGATCTTTGGTGGCGATGATGATTCTGGCGATTGATTAGTTTGTTCAGATGGTGCGTGGATCTGTGTCTTTTTATTTATTTTTTTTCTGGTTTATTTTCTGTCTTTTTCTTTTTATGTATTTAGTTTTTGATACAGTGAAGTGCTTACGTAGTAGAAGTTCATTGTATGAACATGGTTGTTTGGTTAGGGTTGATATGTTATTTACGTAAATACCCAGTTGGTGACCTTTGAATGGTGTTGTAATGAGGATATTCAGGTCATTCGAGACTGAATTTCCAATACTTAATGACAGAACTACCCTTGATATCATTCTTCAGTTTCCATTTTTGTCATGACATTCAGGGTATAATTGTCCTTCTGAACTTTTATGAAGTGAAAAACTGAAAATGTGTTTTAGCAATAGATCTGGACATCTGGTGGTTGGTAACCGGAGCCACCGTCGGTGCCCGCCGGCTGTTTTAAGAGGGGTGGCTTTCTTTTTGTCGTTTGTTGGGGGTTTCTTTTTATCTTATTTTTATTGTATTGGCTCGTCTTTGAATCTTGGAATGATTTATTTGCAACTGGCACGTGGGCACGTGGGCATACTCCTATTTTCATGTTTCTCACAATTAATTTATGAATGATCGCCGCGGGGGGGGGGGGGGGGGGGGGGGGGGGGGTAGGGGGCGAAAATTTTTACGGCCAAAGCATAGAATGCAGAGCTTAGTGTCAAGCTCCAAATATTTTTAAACAATGACTCGAATATTTAGCTCTAAATATTTTTAAACAATGACTCGAATATTTGGCACGCGATAGAACCATCAAGGGAGTACTTAGTCTATTTTGGGTTAAATGGATTAAAGTTTCTAGAAGGCTCAATGTATTTAGGTTAAAGCCACTTACATATGATAGGTGGGGGAATAATTTAGAAAAGACATATTCCTTGGGATATATTTTTAATAGTTGGCATCTTTAGAATATTTTTTAGCATATTCTCTTATTTAAATGTGGACCATTGGATTAAAGTTAATCTTAACCGTCTATTGTATATAGCTTTAGCTATAAATAGGTGGTGTTCTCATTTGAGAAACCATCCTCCAAATTGTAGAAATATTCATAGCTTATAATTGTATAGCTTTGTAATCTCTCTTTAGTAATAAAATACGAGAGCATTTTCTCAAACACTTGGTGTACTTCTTTTTCATCTTTTTTTTTTGTTATTGGAGTCTTGTAGGCTGCTTAGTACTAGCAAGTGTTTAAGGCCGCACGGTTTTGAGAAATCGGGTCGTGACAAGTGATATCAGAGCGGGTTCAAAGAAGATGGTGAAGGAAGTTGCTGGTTCATTCAAGGTTACTGAAGGGAAGGGTAGAGACCCCAAAGCTAGGAAACATGGGAGTATTTCGCCAGAAAAGTTCGTTGATCCGAACCATGATCTAAGGGACATGGTTATGAAGCTCGGTGGTGCTGTGAGCAAGGCGACGGACCGCCTTGGGGAGTTGGAAGAGCAAGTCCAGAATGTCGAGGTAGGCCTCGATACTCAAGGGGACGAGTTGCGCTCCCTCATCGAAAGCTCCATTGACGAGCATGCTATCAAGCAACGGGACTGGATCAAGGCTTTTCAGGAGAAGATCTACAACACCATGGACAAGGTTCAAGCCCAAGTAAAAGAGCTACGAAAAGGGTTTGATGATGTCAAGGAGGATGTAGTGTTGTGCAAGCAAGTGGTCGCTAATGGCGTAGCTACTCAAACTGCGGTGGCTGCACCAAGGGTCGAGACCCCTAAACCGAAGAAGTTTAGCGGCAGACGGGATGCCAAGGAGCTTGACAACTTCTTTTGGCAAATGGAGAGGTATTTCGGCGCTATGGGCGTGCGGGACGAACACAAGGTAAGTACCGCAACTTTATACCTTTTCGATCATGCAATTCTGTGGTGGCGTAGGAAAAGCGAGGAGATTCGCAAGGGTACCTGCACCATAGACACATGGGAAGAATTGTAACGGGAGTTAAAGCGCCAATTCTATCCGGAGAATGTGGCGCACGACGCTCGCAAGCGGTTGAAGGAGTTGAAACAAACAAAGTCCATTGGGGAGTACGTAGAGGAGTACTCTTTGTTGATGCTGCAAATCCGCAACATGACCGAGGAGGACTTGTTCAATTTCCTGGACAGGTTACAATCCTGGGCTGCCAATGAGTTGAAGCGGCGTAGAGTGCAGAATATATCCGACGCCCTTACAATGGCGGAGACGCTCATGGATTACCGCAAGAGGGATTCGGGAAAGTCCAAAAATTCTAAACCCAATCACAGCAAGGTTGGCGAAGCCAAGGAGTTTCAACCTCCGGAGAACAAGAAGGTGAAAGGCAAACCGCCCAAATGGAAGGAGTAGAAACGCAACGGCCATAGAGGTAATGGCCCAAAGTCTAACTGTTTCCTTTGTGATGGGGATCATTGGGTGAAGGACTGTCCGAAAAAGAAGGTTTTCAATACAATGTATGAGGCACAATACGAGGGTGAACAGAGCCGCATGGGTTGTATGCAACTGTTCTATTCCCTCAAAGCCAAGCGGCGTGCAGACGCGCCAACGGGGACGGCGCTCATGTACATTGAAGCCTATGTCAATTGCATCAAGACTCAAGTGTTAGTTGATACGGGGGCTACGCACAACTTCATTAAGCGTGCGAAAGCGGAACGCTTAGGCCTTTATGTAGAGAAATGAGAGGGATACCTCAAATCTGTGAATGCAAGAGCCAAGCCGCTGGATGGGGTGGTTCGTGGAGCTGAAATCCACATTGGCAAATGGCACGGTGAGGTAAATTTCTCAGTAGCACCTCTCGATGATTTTGATGTGGTGCTAGGTATGGAGTTCTTACGGCAGTACAATGTGGTGTTACTTCCTCAACACAACTATATGTGCATTTTGGAAGGAGGGCCTCGAATGATACCGACGGTAGACATGCCTAAGGGTGGGCGATCCAAGCCAAACGTCAAGGTCCTTTCCGCAATGCAACTAAGGGTAGATGTTGGGCGCAAAGGAGGGTTACATTCAGCCTCAACAACGGGGGTGGATGATGCGGCAAATGGGGGCAAGGATGAAATACCGAAGGTTGTTGCAGAAGTGCTCGGGGAGCACAATGGGGTCAAGCCTACTGCCATACCGGAAGAACCGCCTTCAAGAGATGTAATTGAGGGCAAGTTAGAGCTTGAGATTACGCTTCCAACTATTGGGTTGACGCCTCCATCGGAGATGGGAGAGTTGCAGGGGTAGCTCGAGGAGTTGTTGGATGCGGGTGTCATCCAAAAGTCTAAGGTTTCACATGATGTGCAGTTTCAGCACAAGGAGTGGGTCGAAGACAAGCAGCGGCGTGTCAAGCATAGTGCGGGGGACTTGGTGATGGAGACGATACTTCCACCACAACGCAAGTCAGCACGCCCACTTCACAAGGGCCTTGATCGTGGGGACGAGGGGCCAAGGTTGATTGCCAAGAGAGTTGGCAACGTCTCGCATAAGGTGGAGTTACCTTCGAGACAGCGGCAGTGGCGACATCAGGTGCATTCCGCAAGCTGTTGGGAGCAATACCGTGGAGGTACGGGAGATGCAGAATTTGGGCCACACAATCGGGAACCTTTGGGGATTTCCACATGCCACGACAAATGTGAGCAACTTAAGACAAGTCTTGAGTACTTTGTCGAGTGGAAAGGGTTACCGGATGGGAGAGCACGCTTGGGACACGAGAACGCACAGCCAGAGTTTGCAGAACGGGGTGTGCAAGTTCCAGCGAAGACGCGACGAGGGCGTCGCGTGAATTTGGTGGGGGAGAATGTCACGCCCCAAATATTCTCAAGCAATGACTCGAACATTTGGCGCGCGACAGGACCAACAAGGGAGTACTTAGTCCATTTTGGGTTAAATGGGCTAGAGTTTCTAGAAGGCTCAATGAATTTGGGTTAAAGCCACTTGCATGTGGTAGGTGGGGGAATAATTTAGAAAAGGCATATTCCTTAGGATATACTTTGGGTAGTTGACATCTTTGAAATATTCCTTAGCATATTCTCCTCTTTAGATGTAGACCATTGGATTAGAGTTAATCCTAGCCGTCCATTGTATATAGCTTTAGCTATAAATAGGTGGTGTTCTCATTTGAGAAACCATCCTTCAAATTGTAGAAATACTCATTGTATAGCTTTGTAATCTCTCTTTAGTAATAAAATACGAGAGCATTCTCTCAAACACTTGGTGTGCTTCTTTTTCATCTCTTTCTTTGGTTATTGGGGTCTTGTAGGCTGCTTAGCACTAGTAAGTGTCTAAGGCCGCACGGTTTTGAAAAATCGGGTCGTGACATTAGGCAAGGGATATTAACACTGTCACCCCCTAAGATTTATACAAATTATATTTTAACGATAATTTTGACCTTAATTACACTATCATCGCTTTTTTACTTAATTTAAAAAGAAAATACTCTTTTTCTTTTAAATATATTTTAGTGATTGAAGCGACAAAAAATATAATAATTGAAAACTAAAATAAAAAAAATAATAATGTTATTAAAATTAAAATTATTATTAAAATATAATTTATATAAACCTCAAGGGTGATGGTGTTAATACCCCGTTTGGGCAAACACCAAAACTCTTACCAGGTTCAAAGGACTAGCTTCAGTAAGCAAACATTGAAGTAACTGACATGTGGGCGCAGAAGTAGAAGCTCCTCCTCCCGACAAGAAGATGCAGGAATCCAGGCGTGGCCATTGACACATGTCGGTAAATAAACTTTTACTTTTTTTAGGCTTTTGAGAAATTGGGGATGGGATTAGAGCAATTTTTTGGGCAAAGAATGGGGGACTTCGCATCCTAAGTCCTGCCCGTTACATCTATCGGGCAGTCAATAATTGGGCCACAACCTCCTTGCATTAGCGTCTACGATTCATTTACAAAAATTAGGGATGATGAGAGATCTTAAAAACCATACAAATTGCAGCATTCATTAGAGACAACATCCTTCACCAATTAACATCTTTGGATCTTACAGTTTTGATAAGAAACATAAGAGTAGCTCAATGAACATGCATATTTTTGTAAGTGATCAAGGGAAATCTAATATCCACAAAAATCTACAGCATTCCATCACCAAATGAAATGTTGAACTCTCATTATTTTATGTAACCATATTCAGCCTCCTAGGCATAGAACAAAGAAGCTGTATACAGGCTGCACACTGTGTATTCATCCTTTTACCAAAACGGAGGTGTAACGTGGTGATGAAAATGGGTGGTTTGAAAAACCTGATTACTACCTTGGCAACTGTTGAAAACAAATCCGCCATGAAGGGACCACTTCGGCAAGGGGGGGGTGTGGCCTACGAGTCTTTTCGGGATGAAAAGCAACTGCTCGGCCTGGTACATCTTTGGAACTCAACCCCACAATTTGTCTTATCCAATAACCACTATTCTTGGGTCCAGGCTCATCATTCATAGTCTGTCATTTGGCCTTTCCCAGATTCTACACCAATACTCTGTTCAATTCAAGAAACAATAAGTGTTGAATAAGCTTTCAACACCATGTCAACAGAAAAAGACATCTACAGAGACACATGTGGGCCAAAATCCTGCTGAAAATAGTGCAATACAACTTGGTCTGACATAAAACACTGCAGCAAGCAAAACTTACCTTGAAGTCAATAAGCTTTATGAGAGCTATGACCTACTAGATATGATTGAGTACGTTGAAGTAAATTACAGAAAGTCCCCATTAGCAAATAATTGCCTTGTTACAGCTCGGTCTTTCTGCCAAAATTATCTTAAGTTCAGCTACATCTTTTTCTGCCGGAATCGAATCCGCAGAGGAAATCAATTACAAAGCTCATTCGGCCACTTCACGAAGTCTTGCATGAATGGTTAGGGTTGCAACAGTGGCCGAAGTTAAAGACCGACAGGCGAATTGGTGTCAATATATAAAAGCCTTTTGAAGTTTAAAATCCACCCAAAAAAACAGAGGCCAATGGTTGAAATTTAAAAACACTTATTTTGTCTATAACTAGTATGGTTAAATTTTTTATCATTTGATTATAAATTAATTTTTTTTTTAAATATTAAAATTTTTAATTATACATTGTTAAAAATATTTTTTTATTATTAAATTATTAAAAAACACTTAATAAATTTTATATTCAAAATTTAAATAATTTAATATTTTTTATATATAAATTTAAGTTTATCATGTATTTTCTCATATTAAATTTCTTAAAGCACAAAAATTAAGTAAAAAATGAATACATAGTAATCAATAAATTAATATAATTATATTTTGTACAAATATTTAAAATAATTTAATACTTTTTTATTTAAAAAATAAAATAATCAATAATTTTTTTTGATACTTTTTGTAAAAATATAATAGTTATAAAGATATAGAGAATTAAAATTATGATAATTTTAAAAAAAAATATTAAAAATATATTAGTTGAATAAGATTTATTTTTATTAAGAGTATAATATAAAAATAAAAAAATTTATTAGAATATATATGACATTATACATAAAAAAAAAGCTTAAAAAATTCAACTCTAAAATATTTTTAAATTTAAACTTTTAAAAATAAAAGTAAAATAATTTTTTATTTTTTTTTTAATTATAACCAAACGCCATTAAAAAAATTTTTAAAAAAAATTAATTTAAAAAAAATTCTTTTAACAAATTGAGAAACTTAAGCAAACAGACACTATAACTAAAAGAGAATACCAGGTATTGCATCACACTTCATTTCTAACTAAATGAACACCTCCGTGGACTTCTTACACAAAAACATGACTATTGTAATACATGAGTATGGATAACTAGAAGAGGAAATTGCCCTCAGAATTAGGACTGGATGGATGAAATAGATAGTGAATATGGAGCTCAGTATTAGTTCTTCCCTTTCAACTTTCAGCAGGGGTTTCCTGGTTATCCACACTTTTATCATTTCATCAGGCTATAAAAAAATTGAGAGATCCGAAATTGATTTTGACCTTGAAGAACACATAAAAGTGGCAGCATGATACGAGATGACAAAAGTTGCATAACATAGGTTCAATTAGGTGCATCAAAAAAGAAACTCCATGAAAGAAGAAGAATACTGAAATAACACAGGTTCAAGCAGCAAGAACAGACATGATATCTTATGATTCAATATAGAAAGTAAATGGAGAAAGCAAAGTGCAAAAAAAAATCCAATCTGAAGTAGGCTTTCATCAGTGAAGTAGTGAAAAAGCATTCCTAAAATTGTGTTTATGTGACTCTGCATATCTTCATATGCATAATTGCACAACTAAGAAGATAAATTTGTACAGTGATTTTTACAGAGAATTAGAGGAACATATCACATCGGTCAAACAGAAAGGACAATAATAAGGATGTGAAAACAACAATCCTAGATATTCCTTGGATAGAAATAGTCATTCAACCAAGAAGATACATACATGGTAATACAAGGTGACACTAAAGCCAATCAAGGTCTGTGTATGAATAACACGCTAAACCATACAACATAATATTTGATCCAGTGACAATCCTCTTCTTGTTTTAACACCCCTATGATGATTAGAACATGGAAATCACTAGCATTTGCAATAACTAAGCAAAGCAAGTTTGTGAACCTTTGTCAGCTAGCATGATCTGCATCACAACTATACTTGTGTAAATAAACCATTCACCACCTGAATTTATTGCTAAATAGGTAGGTTCACCCAACAGCCACTTTTTCTAATTCATGAAAATTTTCCAAGTGTTGTATAACCCGTTAACTCTAAAAGGCACGGCACCATAGAAGAGTTCATATTCCAGCACAGAAGGCACGGGAAATGCTAGCACATTGAATTTGAATGGCAAAACACCTAAGACAAGCATACAATCTAAACATCATTACTATAAACAAAATAAGCAATTTCGCTTTCTTGCTTTTCCAAGATTTTTTAGTTTACGGCAGTGAGGAATTGGCAGATTCTTACTCCAGTGACGCTTCTGGAGCTCTACATGGCAATAACCCCATGTCAAATTTCTGAAATCCTTAAATCACATTGTCCTCAATAACACCACAAGCAGAACTACCATGAAGAAATTTCTCATCAAACGTTGATGATTTGACATAAAATTCCACTTCATGTTTCTCAGTTGTCTTAGGAACCTGATAATGAAAATTATTGTGCAAGGAGTAGTCCAGCTCAGAAACAGGCGGGTAAGCAATGAAGAATATAAACAAAAGTGCCAGCATCTGCATAAGTGGCACAAGATCAAGTCCTCCTCCATGAAACCCTTCCCTCCGTTGGGTTCCCATCCCTCTAGTCCTGTAAATACCAGTTCTTTGAAACATATCTTGCTCGAAGAATGACCTGAATATCTCATCAGGATCAAGATCATTATCAAAGAAGTCATGCTGAGGTCTCCACCTCCTATGCCTAACATTATACCGTTGGTTATATTCCAAATCATCGACCAAACAAACATCATCATACTGCCTTCTTGACTCCATCATTACTCGAGCACTTGAATGCCTTGCTCACTTTCTTAAATGCTCCTCCGAACCCCAGCCTTATTCTTATCCGGGTGAACTTTCAACGACAGTTTCCTGTACGCCTTCTTAATATCCTCAACCCGAACAACTCTTTTCCATTCAACGCGCGTTCTTTATTGTCAGATGCAATCACTTCTTCAGCAAAATGGAGACATCTTAAAGCCTCGTCTTGTTACCATCCATAATTTATCTGAACACTCACTCAAGAAAAAAATAAATAAATAACTCCGCATTTTTCAATTTCTTTTTCATTATTATAATTACTATCAAGATTATTTTATTTTTAAAATATAATTTTATCACAAAAAAAAAGATGTTGAAGCAGAAGCACACAAACAAGTTAAACAATTCACTCAAGTAATATAATAATACAGAGTAAGTTATTAAGAAATAAAAAAGAGGAAGGGTAGAAGAAGAACACACAAAGAATTACGTGGTTCGGCAACTTGCCTACGTCCACAACGGATCAAGATCACACTTTTCTCTTATTATGAATCACAAGGCAACCACAAAGTATGCCTATTACAAGAAAGATCACAAAGAAAACTCTCTCTTTCTCTCACAAAGAACCATTAAGAATAATCACTAAGATTATTGTTGATCACCAAGATCTCTCTAAGATCACAAAGATCTCACTAACTTGATCACAAAGGTTGTCAAGATCACTAAATTGTGTTTACAAGCCAATTGATAGCCTTTATATAGGCCTTGGGACGTCCTAGGTATTTCCTATACGTGTGGGAGTCGTATTAGGGAGTCCTAGAGCAAGTGAAAGACGAAATTAGAAAGTTTCCTAATTTCGGGATACTATTCCCGCGTCCAGCGCTGGCGCGCTGGGATCTCGTCACTCTAGCGCTGGCGCGCTTCTGCTAAGTGCTGCGGCGCTGAGTGTTCTGTTCTGGCGCCGCGGCGCTGGTCGCGTGGTGTGCCTTCTTATTTTTTGCCTCCTTTCACGTCTGTCTTCGATCCGTGTGCACCCTACATACTTGGCTTGATCCCCAAATCATATTCTAATGATTTTTAATCAATATTCTCACAAATCCCCTCCTTGATTCAAAATCATTCACAAAGTAAATCGATCTCTCATTTCCGCATCTTCGGTCACCCTTACAAAGTAGTGACTCCGGTTAAGTCTTTATATAGGACGAACTTAACCGAGGGCAGTGGCTTAGTCAACATATCAGCAGGGTTTTTAGATGACGTTATCTTTGTCAGACTAACTTTACCACTTTGGACAATCTCACGAATGTAATGGAGCCTCACATCAATGTGTTTCGACCTCTCATGGAACACTTGATGCTTGCTTAGGTGTATGGCACTCTGGCTGTCATAGTATACACCGGTGTTTACATCTTTATGAGCCAATATCTCCGCGCATATGCCTTTTAACCACACGGCCTCCTTTATAGTTTCACCAACAGCTATGTACTCTGTCTCTGTGGTAGAAAGTGCAACTACATGTTGTAGAACTGATCTCCAACACACACTACACCCAAACACTGTGAATACGTAGCCCGTCAACGATCTTCTCTTGTCAAGATCACCTGCATAATCTGAGTCTACGTACCCTCTTACCATTTCATTGCTGTCCTCGTCCCTCTTATACACTAACCCGTGATTCGACATTCCCTTGAGATATCTCAGAATCCACTTTACTGCAAGCCAGTGATCTTTACCCGGATTCGCCATGTATCTACTCACCACACTCATAGCCTGTGCTATGTCTAGTCTTGTGCAAACCATTGCATACATGATGCTCCCCACAGCGCTTGCATACGGTACTTTGCTCATCTGCAGTTTCTCATCCTCGGATGTCAGCGACTGTACTGCTGACAGTCTGAAATGCATGGCCAAAGGAGTAGAGACAGCCTTCGCGTTTGACATACTGAACTTCTCCAGAATTTTGACTATATATCGCTGTTGGGATAAGATGATAACATCTATTCTTTCCCTTACAATGTCCATACCCAAAATTCTCTTCGTTGCTCCCAAATCCTTCATTTCAAACTCGCCACTTAACTGCTTCTTGAGCTTTTGTATTTCTTCCATATTCTTGCATGCGATCAACATATCATCGACGTATAGAAGCAAATACATCATCCCACAACTCATGTTCTTGAAGTACACGCATCCATCATACTTGCTCCTATTAAAGCCACAAGCCATCATAAACTCATCAAATCTCTTATACCACTGTCTAGGTGATTGCTTTAACCCGTATAATGACTTCTTTAGCAAACAAGCATGATCTTCTTTACCGGGCTCCTCGAACCCTTGCGACTATGCCATATATATTGTTTCTTCAAGCTCTCCATGTAGAAAAGCTGTCTTTACATCAATTTGCTCTAGATGTAAATCAAGGTTTGCACACATAGCTAACAAAATTCTAATAGATGTGTGCTTGACAACTGGAGAGAATATCTCATGAAAATCGACTCCCTCTCTCTGAGTAAAACCTTGTGCTACTAACCTAGCCTTAAATCTCGTAGGCTCAATCCCCGGTATCCCCTTCTTCACCTTATACACCCACTTGCACCTGACTAGCTTCTTTTGAGGTCTCTCCACCAATTTCCAGGTATTGTTCTTCCTAAGAGAACAAATTTCTTCTTCCATAGCCTGCTGCCATTCTTTTTTGTTTTCACTCTTCATAGCCTCACCATATGTCCTAGGCTCATCATACTCAAGAGTGTAAGCAGAATTAAAAGCATGAGCAACTAAGTCTGCTTGTGCATACCTGACTAGTGGGTTAATCGTTCTCCTTAGCCTGTCTCTAGTAAGCTGGTACTCTTCAAGTTCCAACTCAGGAGTTCTAGTCTTCTTTTTGGTGGACTTGGAGGAACACGCCGGTGTTCTTGGTTTATCTTCAAGGATTTCCTTGTTGAAGTGTTGATCTGGGGGCATATCAGATCTGTTTTCAGGCGTTACTTCAACTTCTATTGACTCGGGTGCTGAGTTTTCCTTGGTCACAGGTTCTTCTTTCTCATCTACTTGGGAGGTTTTCAACATTGTCATCTCATCGGACGTCACATCACGGCTTATGATACTCCTTGGTGGTGTTAAGTCTTTACACCACACCTTGTATTCTTTTACTCCTTCGGGATATCCTATGAATACCCCTTTGATAGCTCTAGGCTCCAACTTCCCCTCCTTAACATGTACAAAGGCAGGGCAACCAAATATTCTAAAATGGTCATACTTTGGAGGATTGTCAGACCATTTCTCTTCTGGCGTCTTGAAGTCAATTGATGAGGAGGGACTTCTGTTTATCAAGTAAGCAGCAGTCACTACAGCTTCTCCCCATAATGTCTTAAACATCTTCGCATTGGTAAGCATACATCTAACCCTTTCAAGTAGGGTTCTGTTCATCCTCTCAGCTACCCCATTCTGCTGCGGTGTTGATCTTACTGTTCTGTGCCTTGCAATCCCATGCTTGGCACAAAACCCATCAAACTCTCTGTTGCAAAACTCGAAGCCGTTGTCAGTTCTCAACCTCTTCACTCTTTTTCCAGTTTGATTCTCAACAAGAGCCTTCCAAGTCTTGAACACATCAAATACTTGATCCTTACTCTTCAACACATAGACCCACAGCTTCCTTGAATAGTCATCAATCAAGCTGAGAAAATATCTAGCACCACCACGAGTAGCTGTCTGAGCTGGTCCCCAAAGATCCGAGTGTATGTAGTCAAGAGTCCCCTTAGTCTTATGCTCGCCAGTACTGAACCTCACTCTATGTGCTTTCCCTAGCACACAATACTCACAAAACTCCAAGGGCTGGAACTTATCCTCACCAAACGCCTTTTGACTATATAACTCCTTTAGGTTTCTCTCGCCTAAGTGTGCCAGTCTAAGATGCCATAACTTGGTTTGCATACTCTCATCATCTATAGAGAATAGTGCAGAATCACTCACGACTTCACCCTTAAGCACATAAACACCTTTGTGCTTCTCTCCTCTCATCACCACCATGGAACCTCTCAAAACTCTTAAAATCCCTCCGTCGATTCTGATGGAACACCCATTCTGGTCTAAAGTCCCTAGTGAGACAAGCTTCTCTTCAAGTCAGGAACATACCTAACATCTGTCAACTCTCTTACTCGCCCATCATGCAGCCTAAGCTTAACACTACCAATTCCCATCATCTGACATGCAACGTCATTACCCATTAAGACCTTACCACCACTAATAGGCTGGAAATTTGTAAACCAAGATTTGTGCGGGCACATGTGAAAAGTACAACCAGAATCTAAAACCCATTGTTCAGAGTTTATAACATTAGTAGCGACGAGTGTCTCTGCGCTGTCATAGCTATCATCATAGGCAAGCGCAGCATCCGCTTTCTTCTTGTCATGTGCTTTCTTCTCAGGACAGTCCTTTATGAAGTGCCCCTCTTTCTTGCAGCAATAGCACTTCCTAGGAGTCCTAGACTTTAACCTTGAGCCTTTTTTCTTCCCATCTCTATATGAGGGCCTTCCTCTTACAGATAAACTTTCTGCATTGCCCTCAGCCTGCTTTCCTAATAACTTTGAGTTTAATGATGATTTCACATCACTCATCGTTAAACTCTCTCTACCGTAGAGTAGCGTATCAACAAAACTCTCATAGCTCTTGGGGAGTAAACTCAACAGAATAATTACTCTATCTTCATCTTCTATCTTGATGTTGATAGACTCAAGATCAAGGATGATCTTATTGAAGGCGTCTATATGATCTTTCATCGGCATCCCCTCTGACATGGACAGCTGATATAGCTTCTTCTTTATATGTTGTCACGCCCCAGACCCAAAAGATCTGACACACGACATCACTTACATTCATTCAATAATACTTAAGCATTTATTTTAATTTCTTTCAGAATTATAGCAATTGAATTATGACTGGGACAATTAGTAAACCGGAGATACGCAGAGTTTTCTCAAAGATTAACACTCTACTACGTCACCAGTAGCAACTTTGTTACCGGAAGCCCAGAATATATTCATTGCAAATTCTTACTTAAAATCAATCCATTACTACACTTGGTGAAACTTAAACTAAATCCAACCACACAATAAAATAATACATAGGTATTTATTCACTAGGGACAAATCAAATATCTTATCCCACGTGTCCCCAAATAAAACACTTAGCAACCTAACAACTTAGGGAACCCAAGGAACAGCAGAAGCCTTGCCAAATCCGCTATGCACACATGTACCTTATTTACCTGAAATCACCATAAACTATAATAAGTATAAAACTCAGTAAGCATACTAGTTTTTCATATATCAAATACAAATACATATATGTACACGATGCATATGTATGATATGCTGTGATCAATCAAAATCATAATCTTATCAAATCACATATCATGTAAGCGCTTACACATTCTTTCAAAACACATAATAGGAATACCATTACTCGCCTACTACTTAGTAGGACTTACATATCACATATCATATAATGAGCCAAATGTCACTCGTAGGTGACATACCGTATGAGAGGAATAGTACAAGTGAGGTCTTTAAATCACACATATATAACGCTTATGCCCGAAGGTAAAAGCCAAACCCTCACCCTGATCATCGGTGAGTCCTCTCACATATACCAATACGCCACCACACGAATGTGATGACTCACACTTCCTTTAGGTACCAATAGGATCCTCCCTACATACGGAACACATAACATATAGCAATCCCGAAGGAAAGGCCACACATAAAGGCTCCACAAATCACATAAAATGCCTACTAAGTTAACAGTGAGTTCAAGTACCCTCAAATCACAAAATATTTCTCATGGACATATTACACTTCAAAAGCTTTCTTTGTTAAACGCATCTTATTTTGGAAAGCTCACTTTCAAAAACACATGTATGTCCATACTCAATGTAAATGCTCACATTCATAAACATATATTCACATTTCATATCAAAATATACTTTGACATATCATAAACATATTCTTAACACCATTTACAAAATCATACAAAACAATTATTATGTTTATTGTGATTCCAGTAGTAAGTCTAGTATACTTACCTCTTAACACTTTCAGCTACAAGGCTTAAATCTCCTTAACCTATCAATGGAGATTAATCCTTTCATAAGCCTCACAATTCACACAAAATACTTTAAATAGCTTACAAAATTATACACAATGCATTTATCACATCAAATTGGTCTAAATATTTGGTTTCTCAAAACCTGTCATTCTGACCACTTATATTTGGTCTAAAAACGCATCTTATTTTAGAAAGCTCACTTTCAAAAACACATGTATGTCCATACTCAATGTCAATGCTCACATTCAGAAACATATATTCACATTTCATATCAAAATATACTTTGACATATCATAAACATATTCTTAACCCCATTTACAAAATCATACAAAACAATTATTATGTTTATTGTTATTCCAGTAGTAAGTCTAGTATACTTACCTCTTAACACTTTCAGCTACAAGGCTTAAATCTCCTTAACCTATCAATGGAGATTAATCCTTTCATAAGCCTCACAATTCACACAAAATACTTTAAATAGCTTACAAAATTATACACAATGCATTTATCACATCAAATTGGTCTAAATATTTGGTTTCTCAAAACCTGTCATTCTGACCACTTACACTTAACAAAAATTTCTAATACATCAAATGATATCCAATTACTCCAAAATCAGAATATACCATTCTTGACTCATATATCCTTCTTATATATGAATATTATATCAAATTTCCTACACAATCCATTCCATACACACCATCGAATCCAAACTACAAACCTGACAGGATCAAGATACTTACTGAACAGTATTCAATCTCCTAATTTTATAAAATCATATACTAACTCAAAAATTATAAAACTACCATATAATTACTCTTAACACATATTTCAGTCCATGATAAATATTTCACTTCCAAATCACTGCCAAAAGTATTTTAAAACTATTTTATTCTATAACTTTAAAAATCTGTTAATCAAATATTGCAATGAGCTGATACACTTTAGAAATTCATAACACTTCAACCACATTGATCTAAATTCTCAATTCCGAGTATATCATATTAGACATATAAACTTATCATATTCCACAAATTCATAATTTTTTAAGATCATTCAGTAGGAAAAAAATTATTTTTCACTGTACTATACTATTTACACAAGAAATTTCCAGAATTTCAGGGTCATTTTGGTAAATTCACTATAAATTCAATTTCTAGAATTTTCAATCGATTCAAAGTCTCAGATGATCCTTAACATGTCTAATTTCATATACTCAAAATTCAAAACCAGAATCGAATCACAACAATTTATAAAATTCCTAGATCAAGAGGTTATCCAGCAGAAATTCCATAATTCATCATGATTTATCAAACTATCTTATAGATCATCATCAATTCTCATATGATCTTACGAAATACACAACAAATCCTCAATTATACATATTTTCAGAAATCAAAACTTAAAGGAATTAACTTAATTAATACCAATAAATTGAGAAATACGTATGATATACCTCTTGAAATTCAAAATTCCAATTTCTTCTTCTTTTTCTTCTTCTTCTCCTCTTTCTCTCTCCTCTATTTCTCTCTTCTCTCTCTTAAAATGGGTAGCTCGACCTAAAAATGGTAAATTAGGGTTTAAAAGTGTATTTTTATACTAAGAGGCTAATTTTTGGTATTTACGAATTTGCCCCCAAAACTTTCAAAGTATAACAATTTGGTCCCTAAAATAAATCTAAAGTCATACAAATAAACCCAATACTAATCGTATATCCTTAACCTATAAAATATTACTAATAACAATATATAATTCAAGTATCACCAACATACAAATAAAATACGTATATTTATACATATATAAATACTTATTCTTACCAGTCGTGGATACTGGTTACTACATATGTAGTCTGTTGGCCAACGATTTTCTCATATAAAGAGAGTCAAGCTTCTTCCAAAGATCTATTGCCGTCGTCTCACCTGCTACTTACCTTAGTACTTCATCGCTCAATGACAGAACGATTGTGATATGAGCTCTTTCTTGAATGTCCCTTCTTTCTGCTTCTGCTCTAGATGACTCTGACGTCTTCTCTTCATCACTAGATGGAGCTGTAGTCTCATCTAATGCCGAACCAAGTCTTTGGCTCACCAACAACGCCTTAACCTTCATCTTCCACAGATTGAAGTCATTCGTACCGTTGAATTTCTCTATCTCATACTTGGGTGTGGCCATGTTTGCTTAGAACCAAAGCTCTGATACCAGTTTGTTGAAGCAGAAGCACACAAACAAGCTAAACAATTCACCCAAGTAATATAATAATGCAGAGCAAGTTATTAAGAAATAAAAGAGAGAAATGGTAGAAGAAGAACACACAAAGAATTACATGGTTCGGCAACTTGCCTACGTCCACGGCGGATCAAGATCACACTATTTTCTTATTATAAATCACAAGGCAACCACAAAGTATGCCTATTACAAGAAAGATCACAAAGAAAACTCTCTCTTTCTCTCTAGGAATTTTCTCTCACAAAGAACCACTAAGAATAATCACTAAAATTATTGTTGATCACCAAGATCTCTCTAAGATCACAAAGATCTCACTAACTTGATCACAAAAGTTGTCAAGATCACTAAGTTGTGTTTACAAGCCAATTGATAGTCTTTATATAGGTCTTGGGACGTCCTAAGTGTTCCCTATATGTGTGGGAGTCGTATTAGGGAGTCCTAGAGCAAGTGGGAGACGAAATTAGGAAGTTTCCTAATTTTGGGATACTGTTCCCGCGTCCAGCGCTGGCGCGCTTCTGTTGAGCGCTGTGGCGCTGAGTGTTCTATTCTGGCACCGCGACGCCTACTCCTAGTGGCCACGGCGCTGGTCGCATGGTACATCTTCTCATTTTTCGCCTCCTTTCGTATCCGTCTTCGATCCGTGTGCACCCTACACACTTGACTTGATCCCCAAATCATATTCCAATAATTTTTAATCAATATACTCACAAAAAAAATTATATTAAATGGGTGAACGAATAATAAGATATACCCATGCCATCTTAACACTCCCAATTATTGTTTTTGAATTTTGTTTTACCTAAATAAACGTATCATCCCAAAAGAGGGAAAAAGAAATTCTTAAGAGAAAAATAATATTCTCTTTTTTAAAATGAAATATCTTTCTCCATTCTAACCTGCCGGACTAATTATTTATAAATTTAACTTTTTAGGTAAAAAAAAATCCAAAACTGTTTATCATAATTATTGATGAATCAAATGTCCCATATTTTCTACATAGATAAAGTTTCCAGATTTTACAATAATTTAATCATATACTTTTATTTCCAAATACAATGACCTAAATACATTATACGAGTTTCTATAGAATTTTACAGAAACGAGAGAATCAAAGTTTGTGAGTTGTGCCCAGATAAAAAATGCATGAAGACATCAATTCTCATCATCCGAATCAAAAGACTTTCTACTTCTCAAAGATTCCAGTACATGTAATGGCCGATCATTTCGAGCAGTGCTTCCTCCCTGTGCAGTTTTAAGTTTAGGCACGCTCATGGAATTAAGTGGTGGTGTGTTTGTGTGAACTTCTTTAAGAACAGACCGAGCAGTGGCTGCTGCAGCTGCATCTGTCTTGGCTGATTCATACTTCTGCATATCGTAAATGAGTTCTTTTTGAAGCTGCTTATCAGCAACCAATATGTCATCAATCTCGTTTTTGTAGTCTTTGAGGAGAATTCTCAAGCATTCCATTAGGGAGCCTGTAAGGGGACTGTTCTTGCTCTCTAGTAGTCTTTTCAGTTCTATGAAGATGGGGATGGTGTTTTGGATGAGACCTTTTCTGACTGCTTGTGTTATAGCTCTTCCTTTAGCAGCAATTGCTGATGCTCCCGTTTCTCCACCTTCTTCTTCCATTTCTGCAGTGTCAGATGCTGATCCTCGGGTGGAGGTAATCCGAATCTCTTTGCAGGCAAGAATTCGGAAAGCATCCTGCTCCCAAATAAAATGAATGTTGATTTACATTCCATTACATAACATGTCTATACTTGGTTAATAAATATGCTTAGGATTAGTACCTGCAGAACAGACTGTCCAGTAATATCGTCTATATTGAGCATGCCATCCGAGGCTGATGCAAGTATCTCTGCGCATAACTTTGCAAAAGTAGCTAAAAGGTGCTCTGGAGCCATTTGCTTCAGCAAAGAAACATATATGTGCATTCTTTTAGACCTGGACTTTTCATCATTTCCCCTGAAAAGGACAATATATGCAAGGTAATGAATCTGTGCCTCAGTGATAGAGCTCTTCTTGTTGCAGAAAATAAAGACATCTACCTTATGGAGAACAATTGACGCTCCGTTTGGGAACCCTTGGAATCATTGTGACCACTATGAACATGGCAATCATTCAGGACAAAAATAGCTTCCACGAAACTGTTGTAAGCTAGAAGTGGAGCCTTGGCTGCCATTACATTATGCACAATGATAGAGCTCAGAAAAATACACCAACTATTTCTACGACAAAGCTAATATGAAGTTGAGAAAGCTTTCTAACCTTTTAAAATATTCCCAAACAGAAAATCAGCAAGTTGTCTTATCTTTTCTGATTCATCGACCAACGACAAAAGAAAACGAAGGAAGAGTACTCCTCTCCATTTCACGTAGTCCCTCTGAACAGGAAAATTATATAACAATGAGAACAGTTTTCTGTCTGCTTATTTATTTTGAAAAGGAAAAGTTACAGTAATATCTCAACTGAAACACAGAAACAGAAGTATACCTGTAACAATCGTGAGAGCAGAATAAATGTCTGCCTTCTTACTAGTTCACATGGATCACGGAGACAAATAGTGATCTTTGCCATGTAACTGTCAAGTTCAAGAATCATTAATCAGAATAGCACAGTTACTGGAAACTAGCTTTTTTCTTTTGAAAAAGTATAATCTCTTCTCAACAGTTTGAATAATAACAGTACAATTCTTTTCTATTAACTCTACATTCCTCACCAATCAACCAGAGCAGTATAGCGAACACAAAAATCTGCCATCATTATTATAAGATTGTTGCGAAGTGCTGCATAGTCACTTTTTTCAAGCTCCTACAAGAACAAGTGCATAGTAAGCATTTTGAAATCTAAAGCTGTTTTCAGACAAGATATATCTAGGGATGTTAGGTAACAAGATTTGGGGGAAATGCCTAGGAAGAAAAACAAGGGATGGGCTTGGAAGCATGCATGTTGAAGAGAAAAGCAAGAATATTGGCAGAAAATAACTCTGGAATCTTATATCTTGATCATTTATACTCCCTATGTTAGAGCTTTTGCACTGAAGTTAGGTTAAATAAGCCTAAAAGGGAATTGAGTATAAAATGAGAAATTTCACGAGCACAGAAAAAAGATTTTCACTGATGAAACATGAATGAACACTTGAGATAAAGAAAAATGAAGAAAAGTTGTGCATAATTTGTGGTTCCAGAAAATAAAAGCATCATGTTAACAAACTGTTTGTGAGGATCATCTAACCCTAGAGCAGATGCAATGATAAAACGATGGACAAACCTGCACAAACAGGGGAATGTATCTCT
This sequence comes from Ailanthus altissimus, assembly GCA_946807835.1. Taxonomy (NCBI): domain Eukaryota; kingdom Viridiplantae; phylum Streptophyta; class Magnoliopsida; order Sapindales; family Simaroubaceae; genus Ailanthus; species Ailanthus altissimus. The sequence goes on along the minus strand of OX327703.1, from coordinate 25,982,926 downwards.
TTGCAAGTTTCCCATCTGCTAGGCATAACTTCCCCATTGTCAGCCATGCTTGAATATACAATGAAGGAGCACTATGCTTCAGAGAAACTGTAGGCCCCGGTAATTTATTCAATTTTGGATCAGAATTTCCTGATGTTATGATGGTGTGCAATAATGGGGTAATGGAGCTCATATCAGCAGTGGGACAGACAATAACCAAAGACCCAACAGTATAAACTGCAGTGACTGCTTCTGCCAACGATCTTTCTGGTCTCTTGCCCTTTCTACCACTTCTAGGTGGTGTAAAGAAACTACTCCCTTTATTGGCTTCTGAATTTTCCGAAATGTACTTTTCTAAAATTTGCGAAGCTTTGGAGAGAATCTGTTGTACCCATTTCAGTACAAGCGTTTCAGCCTCCTCAGGATCAAAAGCCTTGCGTTTACACAATGTTCTAAGTGCTTTTACATGAGCATTAACCTGCCATCAAAAAATTCAAATTATACATCATTAAAATAAACAAACTAAGCAAAGGAAGAAAACAAGATATCACAATAACTAGGCTGGCCACATATATTGCGCTTGCCCATTGAGCTCTTTCTGGGACCATATTGTTGTTGGATCCTTTTATCTGTCTAAATAGTTTATAAGCCAGATTCAGACAAAATTAGCCTTGAAGTTTCATTTAGACCTTTTAATCTCCATGAATGCAGCTTAGGAAAACTTAAACTAGGATTGTGACTGTCAAGCCATACTAATAGCTATATATAATATAACCCCCCCCAAAAAAAACTAATAGGAAATAAAACAGGAGAAGCACAGCTATTATCAGTATAGTAGACAAAGTACTAAATGATAAATACCTCTGTTGAATGCATGTTGAATTCTATAATCCGCTTAAGCAAGTTATGAGCCAAATCAGCGGCAGGTTCAGGGGGCAGCTCCACAGAAACATTGGAGATTGTTTGAAGGAGGAAAACACGATCCCCAGCCCATGAAACAGAATTTGATGCAGTATCCTCATGTCCTGGTGCAAGTGGGCTACTAAAGCCGCCATGTGATCCATACTTGTCAAGGAGCTGCCAATGGCGATGAAGGAATTCCCAATCCACTGCTTTTGGAAGGTATGCTGACACCTCTGACAGAAGAAGCCAAGTGCCGGGTGGGGCTGTCCACTTCTTGATCGGCATGTGATTACTCAACCAGATAGCTTCAGATGATCTTATAATATCCTGAAGTGCAATTGCAATTTTGGGCTTCAGTCTTTTCTTCTTCCCCAGGCTGGTGCAGATTTTCTTCACCCAAGGTGTCACCTCTCCATTACAGATCTCTTTCAATAGAGACAAAACCCCTTCAGGCAACAACTCAACCTCCCTTTCTAAACCTTTTGCTTTCATACTTGAGTCATGGAGAATAGACTCAGCAGTTCCAGCTCTAGATATCCGGTCCAAGACCAGCTCCAGGAACAAGTTCTCACATTCTTCTTGAATGCTAGACTCATTGTCTGTTATTAAACGGGGAACAGAATGTAGCCACTCAGCAGCCAGAGTTTCATCTGAAAATGTTCTGAAGGCCTACAAAGTCAACAAAGATCTAAAATGAGATATAGAAATGCATGTTGGAAGACATGAGAAAGGAAAGGAAACTTTTTAGCAATAGACAAACACAGAAACTAATCCAGAAGACTTTTCAAAGCCAGATCCTCACAATACCAATCACAAAATCCATTTCATGCATAAAATATGGTCAATTAACCAACAAACAAAACCATTTATTACAAATAACATCTGGTAGTTGCTTCAAAACAAATAATATTGATCGATTTAACTAACTCTTAAAGGTTGAATAATTGAAAAATGAGGCATTGTGGACTTATATGATTGGGATAGGGTGCTGAATATGATAACATCAATAAAGAAAACACATCTAAATTGTAAGATAATATTTAATATGTACTCCTGTAGAAGACCATGATTTGGTCAAAGACTTCCACACACCATTGTCTTAAAACTTATGTAAACAAGAGGGGGTTTGTACAAGGCATCATAAACCATTCAAGATCATATATTACCTTCCTATTGAGCTACAAAGCAAAAGTTGGACAAGGGAACTTAACATGAAGCTAAGCAGTAGACTAACCTCTGAAAGAGCAGAAATGGCCACTTTTCTAATGCTAACAAGTGAATCTGAACAAGACATGCCAATTGTCTTGAGCAAATCTCCATCAATAGAACCGTCAAAAAGACCCGTCAACTTGCTAACTAGAAGAAGTGCAGCCTTCCTAACCATCGCCTTCTCATCTATACATCTTTTCCTTAAAAGAACATTCATTTCACCTTCTCCAAACCCCAACATTTGCTTCAAAACCACCCTATTCCTGCCATTACTCGACAAAATGCCTGCCAATTGTGCCAAATTTGACAAAGCTCGAGCTCGAATCACAGCACTAGAATCCGAACAACGCTGAATCAAAGCCTCCAAACAACTCAACCCCCAAGAATCACTAGCCTTACAACTCAACTTCGCTCCCAATGGATCTCTCAACGATGTCATCAGCATTAATATGAGATCAACCCCTAATAATCTAAGATTAGCCTTTCCTCGTGTCATCTTAATTGTATATTCAACAAACCCCATTTGATCCTCAAACTCCATTGCTTTAACAATCTCCATTATTGCCTCCACAGCCAATCCCCTGGGCTCAGCCTTCTCTGGCGCCTTGTTCACTAAGTACCTAGGCAAATTCACAACCGCCTTTTTAACCCCGTCGCTCTCTTTCACTGCACCCATCATCTTATTCATCAAAAACCCCATAGCAAAGGTCCTCGCTTGAGATTTCCCCGTCAAAATCAACGGTGTTAACGACTTCAACACCTCAGCTGCAGTACTTGCCAGGTCACCATGCTCGCTCCTCAACAACTTAATCAAAATCCTCGAACATAAATCATTTAATCTATTACAACTACCCAAATAACCTCCAAATTGAAGGGACAAAACCGGAATTTCAGCAACCGTCTGAATCAAAGACTTCAAACTATCAGGAAACCTGTTCAAATAAATCAAACCCGTAACAGATTCCAATTTTTCAAGAACCAAAAACAAACTCTTCGAATCAAATTCACTCTCGTCCTCGCCAACCTCCTCCGAAACATAATTCCTCACAATATTATTCTTCGACCGCCGGCCCTGCCCCGCACCCTTCCTCTTGCGATTACCTCTCGAGTGGGACACAGCGCTATCGGACACATGTCTCAAATTCTTGAGCGAGCGGCGAATAGAACGTAGAAGAGAGAGAAATGCCATGGGCGTGAAGAGCGTGAAGACGGGGGAGTTCGGAGAGAGGAGGAGAGAGAGGTAGAGTTTGGAAGCCAGGAGCGAGAGATTGATGGGGCCAGTGTCCATGGCCGATGAAATTGGAGGTACGAGAGACGATAAAGAGAGGTTATTGGAGGAGAGTTGGTCGGAGATTTGAAGAATGAGTTGTGGGTCATTTGCGTTTGTGTCCAAGAGGGATTCGAGGTCGAGGAGAGTGGAGCGAGAGATTGGATTTGCAGTGGGTTGGTTGTTGTGAACTGGGATTAGGGTTTCTTCGAGGTCTTTGATGATTCTTGATATAATTGCTTCTTCTTCTTCCATTGGTTATGCCGGCCTCTGTTTGTCCGAGTGAATGTGGCGACTGGCGAATGCCTTCGTTTTCCTCTTCTTCAAAAAAGTGGTTTTGAATTTTGGGAATTCCCGCCCAAACAGTATTTTTCAGGACCTAAAATTAAAAATGTCCTAATAATTTAAAAAAAGGCGGGGCGAATAACACCTAGATCCTTAAGTTATTATATATTTAAAATAATAACATAGTTTTTCAATTAGTGTCAGATAGGTCCTTTGTCAACGTTCTTATGGTATTGAATTTTGACCATGAACTCGAAAAAAACTCAACACTAGAGGGTGTATCAGTCATTTCAATAAGGCTTATGGACCTATTTAATACAAATTGACAAAATATGTTTAGAGCTTTGATGAGTTCTGAAATTATTATATTATCTACCTATGTTTTAGTCAAATAGTTTAATGACACCAAATTTAATGTAATGATTTTTTTAAAATAAAAAAATAATATTATACTTTTTTAAATGATATTTCAAATTTTTTATACTAAATAATATATTAATTAAATATTAAATTATAAAATAAGATAATTGGTGATTTTAAAAATTATGTTATTTTATTATTCATTAATTATTTAACACATCAATTTTAATAAAAAAATTTAAAAAAATAGCATTACTCATAAAAAAATTAATAATAATAATCAAGAAGAATATTGAATCTCCCAGCAGAGTATGAGCACTCACTAATCTCTGGTTAAATTCAACTCATTATAGTAGCAAACTTCTAGTCTCAGGCAGGCAGCAAGTTTGCCAAAAATGCTAAAAAAGAAAAACAATGCTATTCAAGACAGAATAAAAAATCTTTATGCTCAAAGACATTATATTATGCATAAACAAAATTCATCACTGAGCCAAAAATGGCAACAGATAAAGTTTCCGGTTCTCTAGGGACCAATCTCAAACTACAGGCCCTCATAATATCAAGCAATGTTTGCAGCTGCTTTTCAATTATTTGAGCAAATATACCTGTGGTTTCAGTTATTAGATGATAAATATTGGTTTTTTCTGAGATTTTTAAATACAAGCTTACACCACAGGATGTTCAGCCAAAGCTGCCATGATGTGCCAGGCTCCTAATCCCGCGGAGCCCGAAACGGACCCATGTCATCTGGTAAAAATTGTAAAGTTTGAACTCTTTCCTCAACATGAGGATGAACACGAGTTGCTGCCTGTGGGTTGTTCCCGGTGGATAAGCCCAAGCTCAAGAAATGACCAACATGACCCGCTTCTTGTGGGTTGTTCTGAATGTTTGAATTGAAGAAAGGCACACCATGGACAGTTTGTTGCGGTGGTGGTGATGATGGTACTTGCCCTGCTGGATGCCAACCCTCCCAACAATTGGATCTGCTCCTGCTAGATAACATTAAAGTATGGACTGCCAGTGGTTTTGTTCTACTTGGTGGTTAAATTGCATACACTGAAGAATATTATAAACTGATTCACTTCTGTCACTATCAGAAGAATCAATTGAATAAACAACAGAACTATAACCATCAAGATTATAAAGATCAGGTGAATGCAAGGATGGCTTTAAAACATGTGATGAGGCATTAAAGGAGAGGCATATTGCAGATTTCACAAACTATTATGGAGTTTTTCAATATTATTATGGACCTCCTAGAGATTTTCGAAACATGACTTATCAAAGTTAAGAGTAAAAAACCCGATGCGAGTTATAACTGAAGCAGTTAAATATTCATCATTAGATATCTTCAACTAATATTAATATCAGGGCAAATCAGTCTGGTATATAAATGGAAGTAGGTATCAGTTCCTAGCACCGGAAACTCAGTGGATCTGAGAGTAAATCAGAAAATATCAAAGGCAGTTTACCAGGCAATTCTTAATCTATTGAAACTTACCCGGGTTGAGGAATTACCCTGTGAGCAACAGACCCAAAATTTGGCAGACCACCAGCATCACATCGGGGAGCTCTTGATGGGACCAAAGTATGATTGGGACCAATAACATGGCTACACACGGGAGTGGTTACAGCTGGATGGACTGGATTGTGCCCATGAAAGACAACTGGAGAAGTAGAAATCCCAGTCACCATGGATGGGCCATAGAGGTGACCATCACCAGTGAAATTGGGTGGTAGTTCAGTTAAATCCTGAACTGAACCAACAAAAAGAAATGCAGAGTATCATAACAAGTCAACCATCCATTATCATAATCACCAAAAGAGTAACAAAGAAAAAGATCCAAACAACTTACGTCCCAGTAATGGAAACTCCATAGCCCTGCAAAATTCAAGAAGAAAGATTGAGACGAAGGAGCCATAACTGTGGTGGTATAAGAGGTCCAAGAATCGGGCACCAGTGAGTCACATATGACAGAGTATGCTTACCGTCCACAACCATGGCACAAGTGATTTCCATGATGTTGCTGAAACATCTGTAAACAGAATGACACCATGAAAAACTAAATCCCAATTATTAGTCATGTGCACAGGCAAATACAACATCAAACCCAAATATTACACCAAGGTTTTGACACATCTTCACTATCAATCACATAACCTGCAAGAACCGGCAGGTATAAACTTCCAATATAAATAAGCACATAACTACCATGCTTGTGAGTGCACATGCCCCAAAGTTTGAGAGATCAAGAAAGAGAAAGGGGGAAGAGACCCTTATATGTTGTCAAAGAAAGGAGCATATCTTCTCAAATATATATAGCAGATCTATGAAAGTTACATATGGTGGACAGAAGCATTTTGATACCTATAGAAGAATGAAGGAAATATTAAAACCGCATTAATTAGTGAGCTATTAACTTTAATTTATAAACTAAGCTTTTTGGGCGATAAACTCCATAGTGATCACATAATGCACTTTTCATAAAAAAAATATATCTTTAATCAGGAGCATTAATAGCACCGAACAAAAAAAATTGATGATAAACCTTTCATCAATGTTAAAGAATGCAAGATCAATAAAAAAAGAGATAAAATAACTCTTTTCGAAAGTTTAACGATTGCATTTAACTCATATTAAGACTTCATTGAGTTGAATCTCTAGACATTTAATGAAAATCAACATAACTTTGTATATGCATACTTAGATGAGATCACACTAAAAGGCAAATGTTTTATATGCACGGAAACTCATTGAGTTTGTGCTTTCTCTGCACAAACTTTTCTTGACAACGATATGTCCTAAACACTTTGTTCTGTATAACAAACATAATAGTATGAAACAACATTGTGAATTGCTCTCGTGAGCATCATCAGCCATCATATGGCGAATGCTTGTGCAAGTGACTCAACCACTCGGTGCCTAGTAAATGAAGTTTAAGAATTAGATTAACAATGCAATGTCAAACAATGGTATTGCTCACTACAGCAAGAGATAAGTTACCCATTAAATCAATCCTCTTGTAGCAAATAGGCACATGATGCCAAAGAGAAAACTAGGTCTATGTGAAAGGTGGAGGCTTACTCGTTGCAGAAGTCTTTTTTAACATTAGTGATAGAAACTCATATTGATATGATATTTCATTCAACAAAAATGAAATCAAAGACAAGAAACAAGTACTAGTTGAGCTCAATGTTAGAAGAAATCTCTTCAACATTAACAACGCATGCTTGAACTAGAGCTAGATTCTTGTTCAACGATATTAACATAATGATTTCTGAACTTCACAATTCAATAAATCACAAACGGTTTGTTGATCTCCATTTCTCAAAAATTAGGTAAGCATTTGCCATCCTTGAAGTTCTTAAAAGATTTATTTCCTTAAGAACTTGCTAAATGGATCAACACCACCAAATCTTTTTTATAGGGATAAGATCAAATTGACTTGTCACGAGTTTTGCCTATCCAAAGAAATCCATAATCAAGTTACTACTATCCTCAGCTATAGAAAGAATATTGTAGTTATAATTAACTTTAGTACATGCGAGGTACCCGAGGGAGAAAATAAAAAAACTACCATTCTATTAATATCTTATGTTTAATGACCCAAAACACGTGTTAATTCTCCTTTACAAGATAATACGATATACTGCATTTTAATTTTTTGTGATAAAATTTCTACCATCATAATCTTAAGGTTATAACCGTCTGACTAATTTACAATCTAGATATCATGATTTATGACTTAAAAAGGTCCAACTGATAGTCCGTCTACTTTCCTCAAATTCAAAATATCATTAGGCTTCCATCATGCAATCCAAAAACTTTGTTACTTTTATAACTCGCTTTCCATAATACTTCCCGTGATATGCAGAGATATCCATTTATAGTGCCTTGTTGCCAAACAAGCATCAAATAGTGCACGAGACATGTCAAGAAACACCATCACCAAGCCAAGATTACATCGTATCAGCTTATGCTAGCTAAGTCAAGAGTAAGATTCAGCTTGTGAACCTTGAAGAGCACGGCTTGATTCTTGGTCATTCTAGCTCATGAACTATCAATACAGTTTATTTTGCCAACAGCCTTCGGTGACAAGCACGTAGATGTATCTTATCAATTCATTTAAACATTAAATAAGTTGGGTTTGTGTGCATCTTCTTAGTACATAACCATTTCATGTTGTTTCATAGTAACGTAATCTTTTCCAACAGATGTATAACCATGTAGAACATACTTTGGAAAAGATATGATGAAGTGTTAAAACACCACAACGTGTATTCAAACAATTTGTGGTATCAAGGAAAAATTAGAATTTTTTTAGATTTGAGCAACTTTGATAGGGAAATTTCAAATGTCTTCCCTTCACACGTCTTATCTGTTGAATCTAGCACAACTCTCTTTGATTTAGTTACAGTGTGGTTCAGCCATCAAGTTCTTTCTATTAGATCATCAATAATACTTACAAATCAATGAGATTTCCTCCTATATAGCCCTGATCTAACTATCCAAGCTGACACAGAGACTATCTTTAAATCATTGAAAATTATTCAATTAAACAAAACACAGTGTCTTAATCTATCTGTGAGCAGTGAATAAAACGTAACTTTCTTTCGATACAAAAAGATCCAAGAAATACCCTCAATCAGTTAAAGAAGTATAATCTCCAACTGATCGTGTGACTTATTACATCCTTAAAGGAAACTTTAAACAGGAAACTGAAAGAACATTTATGGATCCAAATAAGTTTTGGGTGCAAATACTGCATCCACATGTCCTAACTGATTTATTGCATCCAATGTAGGAAAGTTAACATAGGAAATTACTAAATTACAATCACAACTTAGAATTTATAAGCAACATAAAGGGATACTGGAACAGAATAATATATATAAATCAATAAAGCCCTGGCTGTTACCATTTCATCAGGATTTCTTTCATCCTCGTCAGATTCCTCATTTATGTCAAACCGCCGCCATACACCATTTTCAATTTCTCGACAATTAGGGCATTGCATGATACCCGTTACATTAAATGCAGAGCCAATGCAATCTGAAAATAGAACACATAACTTTAGAAAGAATAATACATTCCAGATAGAAGCTATAGTAATTGATACAGGCAGAAGTTACAACAGTTCAAACTTTATAAGGAAAAGTACAAAGCATACAGCCTAATTCAATTGAAATCACGAAGGTGTAGAATGCTGCTTAGCATACTCAATAACTAATTGACAGCCATAAAGATATAATTCCATCATAACGTTGTTCAATTTTTAGAGCAGGCATTTCATCAAATGCCTTACACAAAAAAGCAAACTTAAACAGCCATTAACACTCAAAATTAAAATCAATCGCTTCGTGTTTATTGATCAACAATTCCTTAGCTCATACAAGTTCAGCACTCAAAGATCACCACAACCAAAAGTATATAAATTCAAAAAAGAAAAAAAAAAAAGACAACAAGGTTTCAGTATTACAAATCAAAAACATGCATAACAGCTCTCAATCCAACTCTCTATCGACCATAAATATGTACCTTTATAAATATTTTATCATCAATTGAGACAAAATTATCGTCCTTAAATAAACACTGATTATTTTTAAATTGCGGGTCAGAAATCAATCCCTGATCAGGGTTAAATCATAGTTTTTCAACAATCATCATCGTAAGGACTCAAAAATCAGTACATAATAAAGATATCAAACAAATTTCTTGCACTGTTACACAGACAGGCAGACAAAATGATACGAATTTATACACAATTTCCATGAATTAACCCAGATTACTTGAATTTCAATACATACAAGTCCTCACACAACCGTCATCAGCTGTGAACTACGTAAACAAATATATATCTGCTTGTAATAACATGCATATGTCTTTGCTTACCAAGATGAAACAAGTGAGAGCACTGGAGCCTGACAACGGTACGGCCACAAGTATCAGACACTTCTTCCCAGCAAATTGAGCAGAGGATAGCCGAAGAAGAAGACGATGATTCTGCGGCTTGCGCCATATCAACAAAAAAACAGTACTCTCTTTTTCTTGAACTGAGACCAAACAGTGATGAAAACTGAAAAAAACCAAAACATAAATAAACAGTTTACTTATATAGTGGCTGATGTGGCCCTGAACGAATGCTGATTTTCTCAGCCTCGTGCGAGCGTGTCTGACTTGGGGGGGGTGGCGCTCGTTCACTTCTTCTATAACTGGCATTTGCCCAAACTTGGCAAGTCGCAAAAAATTTCATTTATAGTTTCTCAGACGGTTTGGACTTGTTACGGTCGGGTCCATGGATTGGAAACTTTTACCCAATATATAATCAACACGTGTTTCTTCTTTGGTTTTTTGTTCTGGTTGGATTTTACCTGAATTCCCGCGTCTAAGGGTATTGACATAATTAGGCATAATTGGGAGCATAAATTCTGATTTATTAAAATCTTCTCCGTAATTTTAATCACCTCAAAAAAATTTGTCCCTATTGCATTGTCACTAGAAGCCTTATTTTTGCAATGTATTTCCTCACTAAAAGCAAAATCTTCTCTGTATTCTTAATCACTTGCCTTAACTTTCAAAGTTGTAAATGAGCGAATCTGCCTAAAAAAATAGTTGTAAATATTAATAATTAATCCAAGTCGTAATAATTTAAGTTGGAAGCATTTATGGTTGAATTATAATGAAATCAAACTAAATATTAATTGTTTACGGCTTAGATGCCAGTACATTAATCTTAACAAAAGAGGGGAAAATAAACATATTATAATAAGGCGTAAATTGGAATAATTGATTTTTTTAATTTATATGAAGTGTATTTGATTTTGGTATTTTTAATATTAATTGAGAGGTATGATTACTATTATGTTGTGGTTAAAACTATTGTTTTCTTTGAAGATTTCAGCTCAAGCCCAAATATCAAGAAGACTCAAGATACTTTTATCTTTTTTTTTTTTACTTTTCATGATAGATTGGCAACTCATGAACTCCGAATTTGAATATCTCGAGACACCCACGACAAGATCTCTTTTTGCTTACATCCCAAACTCTTGCTTACCATCAAGTGGGAAGCTCTAATAATAAATAAGAGAGTCTTTGAGATTTACTTATTGCCCTTGACTCCAAAGTTCTCGGCATCTTCTTTAGCAAGCTAACTTTAGTCGAACTAATCGCTCGTGACTCTCAAAGTACAAGAGATGTACACATTAATTGATAATCAAAGACTTACCATTATCCTTAAGGATCTTGAAGTCAAATTTTTGATAAATCCAACTCATACAATTACAATATTAGCCAATCAACCTTATCCCCAATAACCTCATACTTGAGATCTTTAGTATAAATTCAATTTTTATGAACTTAGGAGTTTAAATGAGGAATGTACATAGTTTACATAGTTATTCTAATTATAATGAAATTCTATAACATGTGTATAAAAAAGAACGAGGTTAATAGTAGTTATTTTCTTTTTTTTTTCATTTTCAACTTTGATATAATCTAATATTATTTGTGATTACAGGAGACTTATGTAGTTCGATGCATATAAAATGATTAGTCTAATCTAACTTCGACCCAACCCATTAATAAATCTAATAATTATTTTTTTTTAAACATAAATTTAATTCATTAGCATAAAATAACCCAAAATATAAGGTCAACGAGTACTATTTTTGTTTTTTTTCAAAAATAAAATAAAATCTTCACTTCAAAAATAATAAAAAAATGTGCATATATTGTCATCTAACTAATTCAATGAGGCGTGTGCTTCTTTGTATTTACATTTTATCATTATAAATGTAATTAAAAATTATTGAGAGTCTACAATAAATGTTTTTCATATATTTGTTTGCTCCAAAATTTACAAGTTCCGTAATATATGTATTCAAGATTTTTTATTTTATTTTATAAAAAAAAATCATTATAATTTTCTTCGCTTATTATAATCAGTTGATATTTTATGTAATATAGTTATTTTAATGATTCAATAAGTTTTTAAATAATTTTAATAAAAGAGAATGATAGCTACTAATCGATTTACACGGGAAAGTAGATCAAATGAACCTTATTTCAATCCTCTTTTTTTTTTTTTTTAACATCATTGATATTTTTAAATTATATCGGTTAGTCTTTGTCATCCAATCACCATTAAGTGAGAACTGGTAAGGGGCTTTTCTTAATTTGCCCTTAATGTGATAGTTGATTAAACATTAGCATCAATTTAAGAATAAAAAACAAAAATTGATATAAAATATTGTATTGAATTACAGTAATACTCGTATGAATATATTGAATTAACAAAATTAACTTAAAATAGTGGGTCGAGTTACAAATTGCCATTACAAAACCGCTTCCCACGCTGTCCTCCTATCTCCACCTCGCCAACGACTCTTCAAACAGATGTCTCTCTATCGCGTTTGTTGCCACTCCTGCCGAATCCCGCGGCGAGATTGCATGGGCCGTCAATCTGACGGCAATGGGATTGTTTGTTAACTTGTACAATTGTACTACAATTGTCAAATAATTAAAATTTTTTAAACTGTCTACAATAATTGAAGAAAATGAAATATTCTCTGAATTTATTTTAAAGATTTAAACTCTACTTAGGTCAGAGATGCACATATATTGTTACTGATGTAATACTATTAATTGTAATTTTAATTTTAGTATTAAGTAGAGATGTTTTAAAAAAAATAAGGTAAATAATATATAAATCTTCAAAATTTAACGAAAAAAATTGAAATATTTTTAAATTTTTAAAAAACTCTTAAAGATTAATGTTAGACAACAGAAACCAGTTGAATTAACTGTCAAAAAGGTAAATTCATATTTTGACTATTAAATGAGTTAAAAGTGTTAGAGTTAGTGTTTACGTGTCATTATTATATTATATGAATATTAGTTATTTAATATTTATATAATAAATATTTTGAATAAATTGTTAATATTAAACACACATGGTAACGTTACAGATATTGTATGATATGAAAGAATTTAGATATAGTCTAAAGAATTTTAGATCAATGTTAAGAGTTAGTAATGTTGAGAGTTATAAATACTTTGAGTTAGCGGGTTATAAGAGTCAGTGATATTTAAAGAGTTAGAGCTTTATCTGTAACGGAATAAATGGCTGATAATATACTAGTAATGACATAATTGTAAAGAGTTACAATATGTGCTAAGAAATGTCATTATGCAGGTATGTTCTTAAACGATATGTTTCTGATTTATTTTAATTGATATTGGTCGGTTGGTGAATCCCTTGTATATATATCAATGTATATTTATATCTGTAGAGTACAGATTGGTGTTCTTAATTGATTATAAGCTTTGAGCTCGTATAGGCATGCGAGTATTCAGTTAGGATTGGACATATCTGCACACATCAAATTCTATGAGTATCAAACCATACCCAGTGACACACAACGGTTAGACCATGAAAGGTTATTGACGTTCATGAAATTTAAGTATAGTGGATCACTCATAAGCCCAACGTGACGCTTGGGTCAAAGCAGCATGAATACTACTCAACTTGAGAAGATTTATCATTGACTGCTACATAGGATATTTATTAGAATTATCAATTAAGAAGTTTGTGAATATTATTTTATAAAAATACAAATCAACAGATAAGTTCGCGGTTGAGCACATTGAATTTTGACGGTTATAATCTGTATCTCTGCTTTTTCATGATATATGTGACGAAATGATTATACATATGCGTTTTAATCATAAGTTGTATGGTTTAAGGCACTGATTTGTAATATTTGTAACGTGTGCATGGGGCATTGATCATAGACTCATGGAATAATTTTATTTAACGAATTGAGTGTGGACCTAGAAAGTCCCGTAATATGAAGTGTACTCATTGTGCACCAGGGCAGTGTGCTGGATTGAATTGTTCAATCTAGTAAATTCCAGCAATACCAAATATTTGTTTCCTGAACCTCAGGATGCGCGCGTGTTAATACTTAAGTGTTAAGTATATTAATTAGTTAATAATTGTTATTCACCAGTCAAATAATGACACGTGGCGCATAATAACTTTTTGATCAAATTTATTCAAGTTATGGTTAGGTAGGATCTACTTTAAGTTAATTTGGTAATCAAGTAAGTGCTTAATGATAATTTCACTTAATTAATTATTTAATTATTAAATAATTAAAATATTTATTTATTTAAAAATTAAATAGATATTTAACTTAATTATGATTAAAAAGATATTTATAATACTTAAGTGTTAAATAATATTTAACTTAATCTAAATTAATTATTAATTAGAGTTAAATTAATTTAGATATTTGTAATTATTTAAAGATTAAGTAATCTATTAATTTAACAAAAGTTAATTATAACTCATCAGTTAATTCTTTTTAATAAGTAAGTTTTGTTTTTTAATAGTTAAATAATGAAAATTTATAATAAGTGATATGAAATAAAAGTAAAAAGTGGTTGTTTCAACAGAAGTGTGGCCGGTCATTTCATTTCGATAGAGAAGGAAAATTGTTTTCATTTTGCTGCTAAGAAATGGAGTTTGGCCACTAAAAAAAAAAAACAAAAAGACAAGTTTTATTTTTCAAAAGTTGAGTTGATTAGTGAAACTAACAATTTTCTTGTTCTCAAATTGGCCAACTATTGAAAAGGTAATAAAAGAAATTATTTTGTTTATACAAGAGTTGTATTAATAAAAATAATTTCTATTATTTTGAAACAAATATATATTAGTTAGAGTGTTTAACTAATATCTATAGTTTAAATAGTTAAATTAATGGTTAATAGTTAACTAAAATATTTAAGTGTTAAACACATTGTTAAATTAAAAATTATTATTCTAACTAATCAAGTTCATATTTATTAATTGCTAAAATTACTAATGAGTTCATTTCAAATGGAACTTAAGCTTAATTTGTTTCAAAAGCTTGTGAGGTAAATTCTCAATCAATTTGATTTCATTAATGTAATGAGAAAAAAAAAATTGTGTTAATTGCTTGAGAAAATTAGTGGTTAATAGTTAACTAAAATATTTAAGTGTTAAATACACTGTTAAATTAAAAATTATTATTCTAGTCAGTCAAACTCCTATTTATTAATTGCTATAATTATTAACGAGTTCATTTCAGATGGAACTCAAGCTTAATTTGTTTCAAAAGATTGTGAGGTAAATTCTCAATCAATTTGATTTCATTAATGTAATGAGAAAAAAAATTTATTGCGTTAATTGTTTGAGAAAATTAGATTTTCAACTTCCGCTACATATATGTTTATGTATGAAATACATGGATTACATGTATACGTATATTTTCATGTGATAAACACGCACTATATGCACACACCTTTAGTTCCAGTCATCACCCAACAAAAAGTACCAAAATACTTATTAAATAAAAGGACAAATAATGAACGCAATGGGTCTTAAACTCATGACCTTTAGGTGAAAAGGTGCCACCTTAATTATTAGGATACATTATTTTATTAACATTTTATAATGAACGGCATTTGACCGTTAGTTGCATTTTTTGGAGATGCTCTGATGATTAAAATGATTGAATTTTACATAATTTGACTCAATTTTTTATTATCTACATAATAGTGGAGTTATTTATTTATTTATTTATTTTTACAAAAAGGACCAGAAGATAGTAAAAAATTGTGGTGAGAGACGATGACCACTGACATTCACTGCCAAACAAGGGGTGCTAAGTTGCACTGCCTCCATCTATGGATGGATTGGCCACCGATCTATCTACAAGTTGAGGCGGTGCAAGTCATTGCCCCCCGTTTGACAGGGAACGGTTGTAACCACCACTTCTCCCCACCTTTTTGGCCATCTTTTGTTTTTTTTAAATTAAAAATAATTATAACACTGTGTAAATTAGAAAAAATAGAGTTCAGTGATATAATTGATATTTTTTAATGTCCACCATTGTTGAAAAACGACGGTCAATGGCCAGCCAGTTGCCGTTTTTCCACGATAGTAGGCAATTAATTAAAATATTTTTTTAATTTTAATTTAATTTTAAATATAAATAAATTACAATTTCACACGTGTTACATATAAACCAACTATATGATCAAATGGTATTTTAGTATTTTATTCATTTTTCACTAATTGACCGTTAATTTAAACAGTTTCTATTATGTGATAGAGACTTTTATAGTTTTTTTGAACTTTAAAAGTTTTTTAGTCTATTTCGCTAAATTTTGAAGATTTAGTTATTCTTTATCCTAAAAAATAAGATAATTTTAAAATTTTGTTGATGTGTATTTAAAAGTAGAGTGGGGTGTTTGAAATGTCATCACCAGCCATTGATTAAAGAGGTTTCTTTATAGTGCATTCAGCTTAGCCCATACAAGAACCCAAAACTACAATCCTAGTCCTACACTCACTTGTAAGCCCAGCCCGTTGTGAAAAGTCAAACCGAACACAAAAAAGGATTCCTCAGTAATTCAAGGCAAATCAAAGTCCCGATTCAGTAATTTCATAGTTGCTTGATATTTCCCGACTCTTCACCGAAACCCTCGCGGCCTATATATACACATTGTCTGTTCTCACTCAAACCCTCTTGCTCTCGCATTGCTGCGTCTCTTTTCAACCGCTCGTTAGATTTTCGTATTCTGCTCGATCTCCGTGAGAGAGACTAGCAGTCATGTTGGTTTATCAGGATCTCCTCTCCAGTAAGTAAATTTTTATGACGCCTTTATATTCACACCCCTTCCGATTTGTTAGCTTACTTCTGTGGTCTTGACTCGACCTTGACTGTAAATTCTATAAATTCTTTAGGGTTTCAATTTGACTAGATCTATAAGATAATTATGCTTTACTCGTTATTTTTCTAAGTTCGTTACGGTTCGGATCTATTTAGCTTGCGAGTTTAAAGTGTGTTGTATGTTGTTGAGATCCGATTTATCGGAGCCGGTTTAATAACCGTTTGATAATTAATTGCTTGATGGATCCATCTAGATATTAATACTTGTCGACGGTTTATTTGTTGTTTTGGATGATTGATTTACTGTTTATGAGCTGATATGCATTGTAGTTGATTGGTTGTGTATGTTATTGTTTAAAGTCAAGTTAACGCTTTCTATTTAATGCAAAAGTAAAGGGTTTTTTTTGGGTTTATTCATCTTTTGTGATTGAAAATATTTTTTTTTTGTGGTGTTTGATAGGTTTGGAAATTGAATATAATATGCATGTGAATTCCAATTCAAGGAGCTTGTATTTTTGTATTGTTGACTTGAATTGGAAATTTGAATGGGAGTCATGTAGTTGACTTGTATTGTTGTTGTATATTATTCAGGTGACGAGCTTCTCTCGGACTCATTTCCATACAAGGAAATCCAGAATGGTGCCCTATGGGAAGTTGAGGGAAAGGTTACTCCCTCTCTCTTATTCTTATGAATTGTTTTGCCATTTACTGAATTGGGTACTTTTTTTTGTAATAATTCTTATTGAAAGTTCATTGGTTTCTATTTTTTTTATTGTTATTTCTGCAGTGGGTTGTTCAAGGAGCAATTGATGTAGACATTGGTGCAAATCCTTCTGCCGAAGGAGCTGATGACGATGAGGGTGTTGATGACCAAGCTACTAAGGTGGTCGACATTGTTGACACTTTCAGGCTCCAGGTTGGTTGCTTACTGTTTGTAAATGGTCTTGAGTTGTGCTAGTGTTTTTTGTTAAACAGGAAATGACTGTTGTATGCGTGATGCATGCAGGAGCAACCTCCTTTTGACAAGAAGCAGTTTGTTACTTGGGTGAAGAGATACATCAAGAACTTAACTCCCAAGCTGGAAGGAAAGGAGCAAGAGGAGTTTAAGAAGAACATCGAGGGAGCAACCAAGTTCTTACTCTCCAAGCTCAGTGACCTTCAATTGTAAGTGCTATGTTGTGTATACAATTTTCCGTATAGACTAATTTATAAAATCCAAAGCATTTCATTGACATTCTCTTGAATGCACATTACTCTCTCAGCTTTGTTGGGGAGAGCATGCATGATGATGGATCTTTGGTCTTTGCTTACTACAAGGAGGGTGCCACCGACCCAACATTTTTGTATTTTGCCCATGGTTTGAAGGAGGTGAAGTGCTAAAAGAGTGGGTACAGCTGGCTTTGAAGAGCAAGTGCTTGCTGTATTTCTAATTTTAATTATTGTGCGTCGTGGTCCTTTTATGTATCTTTGTATTGGTTGGATTTGAGACCTATGTGTTGGGTTAGTTGTTTCTTTCCATATAAACAAATTTATTGGGTTTTATGCTTTGATTAAATGGGCAAATAACCTAATTTTGTTTCTTGATATCTTGAAAGTTGGTCTTGTGAAATGAAGAAAAGAAATTAGGAGAATAGAGAATCTAATGCTATTTTCACTGAAGAGACTTTCTGTTAACAAAGAGAAGAAACATTCTACGAGCTGAATAGAGGTTTTCTTAATGAAAACGTGAGAAAATAATTAGAGAACTTCTCTGTGACGGAGGAGTACCTCTTTCATTTCATTGATTATTCATGGAAGATGTGAGAGGGAAACTTTTCAATGAACAACCTCAGTTTTGATATTTAAGAAAGTGGTTTCCCACTCGCACAAATAGGATTAAAGAATAGAATCTGATTCTTGCTGACAGATTTTAGTAGACGCTTTCCATGCATTGACCATCTTTCTATAGGAGCGTCAGCCGGCGAATATTCGGACATTTATGCGGCAAGGCAAGTGTTGCTGAACCATACGAACACGAAGAAACGTTGCAAATCCAACTAATCAAACTAAAAGCTAAGAATTATTACAATATTGCACGGGACTAAATAAACATGCGGAATCGAATACGAAAACAACAAAATAACGAGATGCGATTCGTGGGCTTTATTGTTGGCTTATAACTGCAAGATTTAGAAATGGCTTATTAGTGCTTCGATGAAGATGACTTGGGCTTCTTCACTATCATGATCGTGCAGGAACAGTGGTGAGCGCAGTAGTCACCTACGCTGCCCAGAACAGCCCTGCAAATGAGTTTGGATTTCATGAAATTGCAATCAGAAGAAAATTGAAAAGTAAAAAGACTTAAATTTATGTAAAATTCAAGCAAAATACTGGAAGAGTTGTTTCTCTTCGCGACCTTCTTGTGGCAGTGGCAGTGGCAGTGGCAGTGGCAGTGGCAATGGCAATGACAATGACAATAAAACTGGCGTATATGGCGAATATTTTTGTTTACCTTTTTACAGCTCCATAACCATGACTTCCCATGACCAACATGGCTGGATGAAATTTTTCTACAGCATCAATCATAACATTCCGGGGATCACCCTCCATTACCTCCACTGGCACATCATTTACCTGCGTCCAATGAACATTAATTTTAATTTCCATATATATCTTCTGCATCACAGAATTCATCTTGGCACATGTGAACGATAATCATGCAGTAAGTAGTTTCAAGAATTGCCAGGTGGGTTTAAGAAAAACCGAGTTGTTTCAATTTGATAATTATGATTGTTACCGATTTGTTTCTGCATATTTCCTTGCCCGTTTGGATGACCTTTTCTGCTACCCTCTTCGAATCTTTCTCCACGAGTGCCGTAAGATGAGGAGATTCTGATTTGTTAATTAAGACATGAGAATATGTTCAAACAAACAGCCAATCTCATAAAACATTCGTAAAAACAACAGAAGATTTAGTCAACAGAAGGAAAAATGTGATACCCGGTCCGGCTAAGTTAAGAAGAACAGGAGGATTTGGACGAGCATGAATGAGCATGAGCTTGAAAGGATGTTTTGGAGCAAAAGGGGTGAAGAAATGCTGAAGCGCCCACTCTAATGCATGGTAGCTGTGGCTACTATCGTCTATAGCCACCATCATCAATGGCTTCCCTGCCTCCCCCATTATTATTACTACTACTCAAAATTAAGATCAATCAGTAAACACGCTATCTTTCTTCTTCTATAAATCTCTCCTTTCAGGTCTTTATATGAATGAAAACGAAAACTAAATCACATACAAGCTAGTTCAGTTATTAAACAAGTGATGTTTTTTTTTTTATTATGGTCACGAGATGAGAGACACCCTTTTTATAGACTATATTGATATTTGTTACTCGTTGGAATCAAATTTAAGGTGATGATGATGAGTTTTTGTTAGTAGTGGTGATGGAACTTTTATTCGACGGTGGTGATTTCAGATTGTGTGTGTTCTATCCTGGAGAGCATTGGATTTGGATGTATTGTATAGCATCTTTTAAAGCTTCTCCTTGTTTATTGATCGACTCTTGCGAAACTGCCGTGAAATTTTTCCGGCCCTTTGACTCGGTTTATGAAACGGACCGTTTTAAATAAATATTTGTTATTGCGAATCCCTGATTAATTATCATATCCCTTACAAGAAAAGCAATCTTATCCCTTAAAAAAAATTATGTTAATAGTTTAATAATAAAGATTAATAGTACATTTTTTTATTTTAATAAAAATCTCGAATTCAAATTTATTAAAAAAATTATTATTAATTCGTTAATTGATTGGTCTCTCATTTATTGCCAACTTTCAACTCCATGTAAAATTTTTATATATGTGAAAAATAAAGACCCATATATATATTGTTTGTGTTAAGCAAAATTGTTTTAATTGTTTATTGGATCTATTACTGTTCATGGTATTTTACTTTACTGTTATTGCTTACATTTTAATTCAATTCATGAAAAAGCGATCAATTTTAATTTTATTATTTTGATTGATTATGTTGAATTCATATACTGAAAAAATAGCCCTAATATATTTAGGCAACAAATTATACACGTTTTTCTTTTCTTCACAATATAATAATTGTCCTATTGAAGTTGAATTAGATTTGAGTAGAAATGCTTAACGAAATGGAATTTTTTTTAATGTATAATTACTTGTATTAATAGTAAAATTTACAATATTCATATTAATTATAATATTTATCAAATCATTAAATTCCTAATACTTGTATTCATTATTAACCAACTTTTTAAGAAGGAATTTTAGTCGGATTCGAACCCAACAACTTAACTATCAAATATTTGACCAACTAGACGGTTGGCAATTATATTAATTTTTGAATGACCCATAACAAACAAATTTTACCTCCCTTCTCTTACCGTATCTAAACCAAATTGGTGAGTGGAAATCATTAGTCAACATAGGAGAAATCACTAATCACACAACACCTACATAATCCATTTGATTAATGACTTGCTGCCTCATCTAATAATGTCATTAAAAATCTCCCAATATTGGGCCCATTTCAAAAGGAGCCGATTAAAATTTCCATTATAATGACCAAATATGAGTTGGATTTGGATTTGCAACTAGCAGAAACGAAACGATGCAAGAGCTAATTTTGATCAACCAAAGAGATTAATAACTTTAATTCAAAACAAGAATTAGGGATCGACTGTTAATAGCCGTTGGATCTCATCTCATCATCACACGCTTCGGGTTAAAGCAAAAGGCTTTATTTCAAAAAGAAGTGTACTCCAAGATACTATAGGTTATAACATTGGCCACATTGACCAAAAGATGGGCCCATTTTTGAGATCCACCAACATGATTCTTCTTCACATGGCCCACTCCGACCATGACAACACACCCTAAAATACCCACTTTTTTTTTTCCAAATAAAAAAATTGTTTATTTTGTTTATTATTATTGTTATTTTTTAGACAATTTATTTGTTTTTTAACTTTATTTTTCTTCATTTGCTGCCTAAGCTCCAACAAAGCTTGGAGGCCCAGGAAACTGATAAAATAACAAGATAAAAAGAAAGTCTTTTAAGGAAATTTTTATATGCAAATATCAGAAAAAGGTCATACAAAAATACAGCTTTTTTTTTAAATAAGAAAAAGATATAAATTAGTGTCAGAAAATAGATATAAATTTTAATAATTTAAAAATTTTTATTGGTATTTTATTAAATAATGTTTCGTCTATTTTAATAAAAGAATATCATGTAAATTTCTAGATTAAAAAAAAAATGTAAATCTTCTTATTAAAATAAATAAAAATCGTTATCTAATAAAAAGGTTGATGAATTTTTTTCAATTATTAGGGTATTTATACTTTTTTAACTTTTTTTTATATGACATTGTTTTTATCATTACTTTGACAAATAATCTATTTTTTTAAAGATAAATATAAGTATATATATTATGCCATTGGTTTTGACACATATTACATTTGAACCAAGCATGCCAACATTTGTTGTGGGACATATTAAACTGAGATACCCTTTTGGGTATATTGACAATAGACACTTAAATTAATTGTCATATTACATTTGTGTATATGAAATCTCAGTTTCGGTTTGGACATCACAAGTGTCTGTCATGCCATTATTTACTAAGATTAGGACCATTAACGATGTCAGATTTTACAAAGATTTTAATATTCACAACATTTTAATTCATTATTCATTTGTCTATTTTTAAAAAAATAATAATTTGAGCTTGTATAATGTAAATCTTTTACATATGGGTAGAAAAAATAAATTAAAATTTTGAAAATTTATTATTTTTTAAAAATAGTATTATTATTATTATTATAAAACAATTTAGAGTTGATCGGGATACTTGATGATGTACTGACACATTAAAACTTGTTTGAAAACAACAATATAAAAATTATTAAGACAACAAAATATTAACATAAAATTTATTTAATTAATAATACCCTAATTCAAGACAACTTGTTTACGATGGATTTAGTTTTAAAATATTTTTTATTACTACTATTTTATATCAAAATTTATATAAAATACATGTTAGTGAATGTTAAAACATGGGAAAAAAAAAATTAAACTTTAGGTAATTTTAAAAATTTCATTAACATTCTGCTAGATAACAATTTTATTTTATTTTAATCTAAAAAAAAATTTATATCTTTTTTTAAAATGCTAGAATTCAGATGTAATTTTTTTTGTTAAAAAAAACTGAAATTATTACTTAATAAAAATATTAATAAATCTTTTAAAATTATTAAAACCTACATATTTATTTTTTAAAACGTTAAGGTCAAAAATGTATTTTTTCTCTTAAAACAGCAAATGAACAAATTTATATGAATTATTCTCGAATAAAGAATGATGATGATGATTATTCATTAAATAATTTCGGAAAGTAAAAGATCTACACAAAATCAAGGGCGCAACAGTCATTCAAGAAATTCAAAATAGCCGTTCAATAATTTTAAAAATACAAAATCTACCCAATTAAAATGAATTATTATATCTCCGGCTAACCAAAGTAAGTTTATAATCAAACCTCCTCTCCTCTCCTCTCCTCTCTCTCGCATGTAGCCTTCTGCTATAATCATCATCATCCATTGCTCCTCCCGTTTCTGAAAACAGAAGAAATTTTAAAACAAAAAGGAAATTTCAAAATTAGGGTTTTGCTTTGGCTTTTAATTTTCTCCCGTTCAGATCTGATCATAGATTTAATTTCACCCCATTTTCAACTCAGATCTCATTCTACAATTCAATTAGGTACCTCTTTATCACTATTGCGCGTAAAGCTCTTTTTACATTTTTGCTCGAAATACGGAAAATTCTGAACGAATTTGTTTTTGTGTGAATGTTAGGTTAATTTCATAGTTTGTGGGTTCAAATCGTTTCGCGTTCTTCTTTGAATTCGGGTTTTCTCCTCCTTGTAAGTATCGTGATGATGATGATATTATTATGGGTATATTTAATTTCAAAGGCTTTTTTTTGTAATTTTCATTTTTTTAGTTATTTATTTATTTTTGGGTGGATGAAGTGTTGGCGTTTAACAGATCTTGAAAATTGGCTCCGCAAAGGCGGTCGCAGCGCCACACGGGTGGCCAGATGCAGCAGAGCAATACTGCTGCTGCGGCAGCGCTGTACGATCACGCCGGTGGGTCTATGCATAACAATGCGGGTCCCACGACTGATGCCGGCGACGCGGTCATGGCGCGGTGGCTCCAGTCCGCTGGATTGCAGCATCTGGCCTCTCCCTTGGCTTCTACAGGCATTGATCAACGCCTACTCCCCAATCTCCTCATGCAGGTATCGTATTTCTTGCATTATATAATAATCCCATATACTTTTTGATGAAAGTTGAATATTGGATTTTTTTTCCCACTGTGAGATCAAGGATTTTGATTTTCTTGTTTATTGCGTGAATTTAGACGAAGCTTGCATATAATTTGTTTGGGTTTTTAAACCCACCTGGGGATTCTGATGTCTTGGAAACAAAAGGAATTTGGATAAGTACAATGGTATTTGTGCGTGATTACAAATTACGTTTGTTGGCTTGTGTTTTATTCATCTTGGTTTTGTTACTGACCTATGTACCTGTATGGGTTTGCACTTCATGAGATGACAAGGCATTTTTTGATATTGTTAAAGGGTTATGGGGCACAATCTGCAGAAGAGAAGCAGAGGCTTTTCAAATTGATGAGAAACCTCAACTTCAATGGGGAATCTGGGTCTGAGCCATACACGCCAACTGCCCAAACTTTAGAGGTGAGTGCATCAGATGGGTTTTATTCTCCAGAGTTTAGAGGGGATTTTGGAGCTGGGCTTTTGGATCTTCATGCTATGGATGATACTGAGCTTTTATCTGAGGTACGGTTCTTTATAGGAAACCTTATCTACTCGCAGGATACTTTTACATTGGTTTATTATTTACATTTGAGTTTTTCCTGGTGCAAGAAGTGCTGCAGTATTAAGTTTGTGTTGTCTTATTTCCAAAGGATTAAAATGAATTATGCTTGTGTGACTAGGTGTATAAATTTGGATTCCTTATTTTTCCCTTTATGTTTTCATCTAGTGTGACAAGTTCATTTTTATCCTTGTTGCAGCATGTTATCTCAGAACCATTTGAGCCATCACCACTCATTCCTGGTGTTCCCAAAGGGTTTGAAAATGATTTCAACTCAACAACTGGCCGGCAGCAAAAAGAGCAAACTGATGCAGATGTCTCAGCTCCATTTCCTACAAATGAGAAAGAGAGCAATGCTAGAGAAAATAATGTGGCTAAAATTAAAGTTGTGGTATGTTGGCTATACTAGCAGTGGGCTTCTTTCTTTCTCTCTGTGTTTACATGTGCATGGTAGACTCATTCTGTCATGTCTTAGGTACGTAAAAGACCTTTAAACAAGAAGGAGCTCTCACGGAAGGAGGAAGATATTGTAACTGTGTGTGCGAATTCCGTAACCGTCCATGAACCTAAACTGAAGGTTTGTTTCTGGCTGCGATAAGTTCTGATTTTCTTTAAAGTTCTCCTAGATGAATCAGTGGGATATCATTAATGCTAGTCTGGTATTGGCTTCTTTCTTCTTCCTTTCTGTGTACAGTTAAAAGGCCTATTTTTGTTTTTAATGTGATAGGTGGACTTGACTGCATATGTGGAGAAGCATGAATTCTGTTTTGATGCTGTTCTGGACGAACATGTTACCAATGATGAGGTAACTTTATTCTTTTTTTTATTTTTCTTATGAACTAGAAATTGGAGTGGAAATTTGCGGGCTAGCTGCTGATTATTACAAACTTTGAGAAATCATAAATTGTGTTCTAATCCTCCTTCAATGCTGATGAGGTCAGTTGTAAATGTTCTCAGCTCTATTTTGTTTTGTGAAAGTGTGTAGGTGTAGATCATGCTTGAAGTTATTCTCTTTGGTTGTTAACTTGTTAGATTAAAGGCTTGATTACTTAACGTTCTTGCTCAACCAGGTATATCGGGAGACTGTGGAGCCAATTATTCCAACCATTTTTCAGCGAACAAAAGCTACATGTTTTGCATATGGGCAAACAGGTGTGCAGGATTCTGATATTCTCTTATCACTGCATAGTAATTATGTTAAAATGTGTGTATATGTTGAGACCTTGTGTGTCTTTGGGTGTTGGAAATTGGGTTTCTCCTGGACAATATCTAGAGTTTCTGTTTGTGGAGAGGTTGAAGCTCTTGCTCCTTCCCTTTCTTTTATTTTTGCAATCTCTATATGGTTTTATTTCTAATATTTCTGGTTTATTTCCCTTTAGTATTGCTAGATTTATGTAAACAAACATTGGAAACTCTATAATGCATCAAAACACTGTAATATGCTGGAAAATGTCTGATTTTCCTTGTTGTCTCCATTTATTTGTAACGCCTGCTGGCTGTTCCAGAAGCCAAGCAAATATTTATTTGCATTTGGAAAACTGAAATACTAATATGGTTTTAACTACAGGTAGTGGTAAGACATTCACAATGAAACCATTACCCATCAGAGCAGCAGAAGATCTTGTTAGATTATTGCATCAACCTGTCTATCGTAATCAGCGATTCAAATTGTGGCTTAGCTACTTTGAGATATATGGTGGAAAACTCTTTGATCTTCTCAGTGACAGAAGGTGAGGATCTTATTACCTTTTTTCACACCCGCAGTTTCTCTTAGTTGTTTATATGTGCTTTTAAAACCTGAATATTTTGCATTAGATAAAATCCTTGATGGAGGTAAGTGAATTTGAAATTTCCTGGATCCAACAACCTAGCAGCGTCATCTTTTCTGTATCAAGCATGTCTTATTTATGATACTTATGATACCTTAGTGCTGTTCATTTATATGTACTTAGGTTAGCATGTATTTATGCGTATATGTATCTATATGTGTGGATGTTGATGGGTGCAAAACTGCACACGTCACTGAAAGGCTTGCTTCATTTTTCCCAAAATAGGAAACTCTGCATGAGAGAAGATGGGCGACAACAAGTTTGCATTGTTGGGCTGCAAGAATTCGAAGTTTCAGATGTACAAATTGTAAAGGAATTTATTGAGAAGGGAAATGCTGCAAGAAGTACCGGATCTACCGGTGCTAATGAGGAATCATCTAGGTCGCATGCTATTTTACAACTTGCTGTTAAAAGGCACAGTGAAGTAAAAGAATCCAGGCGGAACAATGATGGAAATGAGTCTAAAGGGAAGGTTATTGGAAAAATTTCTTTCATTGATCTTGCTGGTAGTGAAAGAGGTGCAGACACCACTGATAATGACCGTCAAACTAGGTGAGTTTTTGTGCATTATCACTAACTTCTCTTCCTTCAACACGTGGCTTTTGAGCTTTAATCTCAAAAGTGGTTAAAGATGAGTAATTTTAGTGCTTAGTGCCATACATTCTTAACGCTAGTGAAATCAGGTTCACGTGGTTGTAATTGGCACTCCCTATGTTTGACCTATACGTGATCCTTAAAATTTGAAGTTGCATAATGCCTATTTCTGTGGCTTTTGTACATTAACTTTCAGGCCTTTTCTTAAGCTGTTTCTGGTGTTGCATTCTCTCTCTCTCCTAAGGGGGGAAGATAGGGGGTTTTGGGACTACTGTTGCATTTCATGATACTAGCTGTTTGGTTTATTGCCAGGATTGAGGGTGCAGAAATTAATAAGAGCCTCTTGGCTCTTAAGGAGTGCATTCGCGCTCTCGACAATGACCAGATCCATATCCCATTTCGTGGGAGCAAGCTTACAGAAGTTCTCCGTGACTCCTTTGTTGGCAACTCAAAGACTGTTATGATTTCTTGCATTTCACCAAACGCAGGATCGTGTGAACATACACTCAATACTTTGAGATATGCCGATAGGTAATCCTTGCTCATACTTTGAGTTCCTGCAGAATATACTATATAGTAGCAGCAAGGTATTTGTCTTTGTAGATGATTAAGAAATTGTTATATACATGAGCAGGGTTAAAAGTCTCTCCAAAAGTGGGAACATGAAAAAGGATCAAGGTGTAAATTCATTACCGCCTCTTAGTAAAGATTCCTCATCAGCATCTTCCATGCCTGTTTCTGCTGATGTGGAGGATGTCTATGAGCCACAAGAGGTGAAAATGGTGGATATGGGTAGAAGAGTTGTAGAAAAAGAAACTTTTTCTTACAACCGTACCGTTGATTATGAAAAACAACAATCAAGCTTTTCATCTGGTTTCAATGGAAGAGAGGAAAGTGGGTTGGCTTCAGGTTCAATGGACAGGGAGAGCTTTGGAATTAATAATTCTTATGGTGGTTCGACAAGTCAAAAAATGTACCCTTCGTATCCCCAAAATTCTCTTGATACAGAAGAGAAAGTGCAGAAAGTATCACCACCACGTAGAAAAGCATCCAGGGATACTGAAAAACCAGAAAAGTTGGGGAACTGGCTGAAAAAAGATGATGGTGGGTCAGATTCATCCATCACTAAACAGAATACGAGCAGTTACAAAATAAGTAATACTGGATCTAGACAACATGAGGCTGAACGATCATCAGATGGGAATATTAATGCTCTACTTGAGGTTGGTCATCTACACTGCAATGATCATTACTTACATGTGTTATAGTTCTATTTGGCGTTGTCTTTCTTGCAGCCTATCGAGTTCTTATGCATTTGAACTGTTGTAGGAGGAAGAGGCCTTAATTGCAGCTCATAGAAAAGAAATTGAGGATACAATGGAGATTGTCCGTGAAGTAAGTGGGATTTACATCTTTTTACAGATTAACTACACAACTATATGTTGAGTTGCTTAAATATTAGTATGACATTTTTTCAGTTAGGTGTCATTTGATGAAATCAGCATTCATGTTGTTTCTGGGGTGTTCTTGTATTTCCTTTCATCTAAATCATGTTTGCTGTCTGTGTATCAGGAAATGAAACTATTGGCAGAAGTGGACCAACCGGGCAGCCTCATTGACAACTATGTGACCCAATTGAGTTTCGTGCTTTCACGCAAAGCAGCAGGTCTAGTTAGCCTTCAGGCTCGCCTTGCCAGGTTCCAGCATCGTCTGAAAGAACAAGAGATACTTAGTCGGAAGAGAGTTCCTCGTTAGGCAACATTTTGTTTTCTCTGCTTCACTGATTGCTGTCTTGTAATTCTTCTTTCTTTTATTATTTTTCCATATGGTTGTCATTGTACAATAGTTTTTTGTTTATTTCCCCGTTGAGATGATCAATGGTACCTATTCTAAATTCTTATTTACTTTTCATGTTGGTCTTGGTAGTCAAAGACCGGGCAGCTGCTTCTTGTGAGGGAGGAACAAAGGCATTCCAGGGAGGAAACTATTTCCAGGGGACTAATGTTTTTCACATATGGGATGGCTTATACAACAGTGACAAAGACTCCTGTTCGATGCTTGGTGATGGGTGAGTTGTCGAGTGTATCTTTAAATGTGTTCTTGCCTGAGGTTTAATGGGTTTGTGGCTATTGGATGTCGGTGACTGGGAAATGGTGTAGGAAAGTAATGAAGGGAAGTATAAAAAAGATGAAATAGATGTTTACATTTTTTGCTGTACTCTTGAAAATACCTTTTGCTTTCTCAACTCAAATGCATAGTGTATACATCAAATGCATAGTGAATTTATAGTGAGCATTATATACAGTGGTTAAAGTTCGCTATCTATGACTTTTGGGCATCACTAAATATCATATTCCAGAAATTAATTGTAAAGCTTAAACCGTTAGATGTGATAGATCGTGTGCTGTTTTAAGTGAAAGTGGCATTATTTAGATCTTGCAAGAATTTAGTCCCTAATAGTTCCAATCTGTTGCATCATTGGTTGAAGAAAATACCAAGTCTGGTTAATTTTGGGTTACCAAGAAAGCATGCTTGAAGTTGAACAGCCATTCTTGGGCTCACCTTCTCAAACAGTTACGGCAGCTCAAACTCCGGCTCAGAATCCAACTAAAATCTATATAAATCAGGCACTCTTTTAAAAAGTAACCGAGACTGACTGTTTTAATCAATCACTGATCATCTCATAATTTACAGATGAGAAAGCAAATACAATAAGACAATCCAATAATTCTCATTCCTCCAAAAGTAATCAATTGCTTCCAATGGAAAAGAAATGACTGATAAGCAAAGCAGAAAGGACTTAGAAAAGGGGGAAAATGGGGGACATGGAAAAGAACCAAAACACGCCCGTTGTTTCTACGAACACAAAACCCAACACTTCAAATATGAAGTTTCAAAATCTTTCTCACAACTCTAGCTCGCATATAGACAGTATACATCACTCATAGCTACTGCCTAGTGTGAGATATCGCACTTTGATCTGACTCATCTTAGCGGGATAATCTTTGACCAATCGAAACCAAAACTTACGCCTGGCCACCTTGGCAAACCTCAACAAAAAGCATATGTATGCTCCCAAATTCTGCTTTCTGCTACATTGTGAACAGAAATTCCGTGCCGTTCAGCAGATTATATAACCATATTTCTCATATGAAGATCTGCTATCTGATAACTGGTGAATGCTAATTGGGTGTACAGCAAGTTAGTAAATTGGTAGATTCACATGTTTAATCAATCAGCTCTCAATCTGAGGATTTCCTTTGCTGTCCTCACTCGGAAGTAGGGCATATGGCTCTA
Source organism: Ailanthus altissimus (assembly GCA_946807835.1). Taxonomy (NCBI): domain Eukaryota; kingdom Viridiplantae; phylum Streptophyta; class Magnoliopsida; order Sapindales; family Simaroubaceae; genus Ailanthus; species Ailanthus altissimus. The sequence continues at coordinate 25,952,591 of OX327703.1, read as the reverse complement.
CAAGAAAAAGAAAGACAAATGTTAAACAGATGAAATGTTGAAATTCGGTCAATAGAACAATGAATGTGCCATGCAAGTTTTTACAAATGATATAAGCAGGAGTAAGACAACCATTCAGTGATTATGAAAAACTGTCTCCAAAGGGCTCATTGAATAAAATGAACATAAACAGATTGTAAGATAATTTATTTTTCCCTAGAAATATATTATAGCATATGGAGGTCATTTTTTCTTTTTAAAACAAATCCCGACAATTAATGCTTCTGGTGACATGGGTCAAAACCTACAACACAGGAGAGTTTAAAAATGAAATATTTCAACATAAAAAAGATTTTAAGAATTTTTTTTTTTAAAATACATATTTCTTGCATGAGAACCAAGTTTCCAGTATCTAACCTGGTCAAAACAAAGCCCTAGACCTCTGCTATCAAAGTCAATATATTTGAGCATAAACATGCCACAGTCGAACCTGTCAAGTGTTAGAAAAAGGAAAGAGAAAAAAAAGCAATCAGAAAAATGTCAATCATTAGACAGAAACCTGCAGAAACAACTTGAAACTAGAGCTATACAGCACTTGAAGAGGTCCAAATAAAAATCACATAAAGACTTTTTTTTTTTAATAAGAGGAAAAAAGATATATATATATATATATATTGATACCCAGAACTCCCTTGACCTTTCTATGTTAACATAGAAACTTATATTAAAAATAAAGATATACAAATAAGAAAGGAACTCCTTTAAGACAGCTCATATATAAAACTAAAGCTTCATGCAGAATAAATCAAGATATGAGGTAGATATCTGATCCCTGAACCCGGCTCATACTAATAAACTTACTCACATTTAACATTTTTGTTGGCTTCAACAGTTGTTCATAAACTCGAATATTTGACCAATATTGGAGCAGATAATTTACTAGTAACTACTGTCAAATAGCCGCAAACGATAAAAAATACACACCCATTCTCCTGTGCAGGAAGGTCTTCAACAAATTCTTGTTCCCAAGCACTTATGTCAATATCTTTCCCAGATTTGTCCCTCACTTCTTCAACAAAATATCTAGCCTGGAAAACACAAATCACAAACATTAGCCAAATTTTCAGCAGCAAAAAGACCACATGCATATCCTCTGCACGAGTATTTATTTATTATCTTTATGGGGTTGGGAATGGACGCAAATAGCTTGACCTACCAGTCTATAACCCTTTTATCAGCTACAAAAAAGCTCACAGTGCTACAAGAGTTGCAAATCTTAAACTTGTTTTTAAAAAATGTTTGTCTTCACTATAATAGATTATAACCATTAAAGCGCAAGCTACACTTGTAAAAAGATGATAACTGAGAGTTGCCCACCTTCCTGAAAGTAAAGTTCTAATGCAGGTTTCTAAATTCTTGATGCACACAGTGCCACACCATAACAAGGACTGCACTTGATTCTAACATACTTCCAGGCACTTCTGCACTTCATTTCCTATTCCCAGTATTACCTTATACCTTAGTTTCCTAAATCTTCAAAGTTGTTAACATAATAGACGACAACTAATAACTTCCTTATCATGAATTAACCAGGCCATTGGTACCGCTTGAAGATGTTCCTAGCAACTTAGTTTTGTAGACAGAAAAATATTGATATCAATTAAAATCTTTGGATGAGATTAAGCCAACATCTAATTAGTGTCAAAATAAGAATTATACAGATACTATGAAATACCCAGAAATGGCACCTTGGATAAGGCATCTCACACCTAAAACAATAAGAAAAAGAAGACTCACTTTCCTATGGCAGAAGCTGTAGAATCCTTTGACTAATTAACCGCATGAATATCAAAATATAAACTTAAATGAGTACAAGAAGAAAATTACTAAATAGTACCAGGTCACTCAGCACTCTCTCATCCCTTCCTCTGAGTGAATCAAGATACTGAAACTTCTTATCCTTCCTATTAATAATTGCCAAGCACCAATGTATCTGCTGGTGGATTGGGACAAATATCTGAGCCAGAAAAGAAGAATCAATTTAGAGATCGTGTGATAATCAATCTGGCAAAGAATATAATAGAGAAAAGTACAGTTAACAAAAACCTTACTTTGTCACACTCATTGAGACTGTATCCCAACTTTCTAGCAGAAGTCCATCTTCTCACAGCTCTGAAATCATAGCCCTTTCCACTGACTAACTGGACATCAATATCAAATAGAAAAATATAACATAAATACTAACATCAGAAAATGAGGAGCACAATTATTGCAGGAGGGGAATCAGATGCGATTAGTTAATTAAAGTTAAAGAAAACAGAATTTTGAGTGCTACCCATAGACAACAAAACCCATCATTTACATGAACGTGAAAATTAAAAAATGATAAAGCAAACAGTCTCATCAGAATTTGTGACAAATTAATGCAAAAGAAAATTATAATTCCACGCTTTTTCCGCCTATTGCCATCTGAAAACTAAAACCCTAAAACAAATCATAAAAAGTTGACAAGTATTAAAAGTAGCAATACTCATTGTTTGCTTATTGACCAGTGATTTTAGAAAGAAAAAAAAAGCGCCAAAAATGATATCTTTGATGCTTAAGGCAAACAACAGTATCCAAATATTCATAATCTTTTAATGCCTAAAAGCTCTTCTCTTCTCCTTTTCAGAAAACAATAAATAATGCTCAGAAAAGCAAAAACAAAAAGATATATGTGAGCTATAATAAGATTAAGTTTGGCAGGATCCAAAAAATGGTGAGAGAATAAGTGACCAACCTTCTTGTAGAAAAATGTGTTAAAGAAATGGCATTTCAAAAACTTTTGTGGTTCTCTCTCTTCCCTTTCTTTAAGCAACCCAAGATAAACATTTATGACCTACAACAAGGAACAGATATACATATGAAAGATCACTTTGGAAAAAATATTAGCAAATCATATTCATGAAAAGATTAGGCAAAATAACCCTAAAAGGCATACCTCATCATTCAACCATGCCCCTGGTCTAAGGCACTGCAGAATTTGTCCTGTAATGTCGATACCTGTCCCTGAATGAATTACCAAAACTGCCCTCCTACAAGTGGAAGCCCCAAGAGTGTTATAGTTCCAACAATCACCATTTAAATACCAAACATTATATCCATCGGATCATACCGATTAGCAGCAAATGCACGCTCAACCTCAGCCTCTTCCGCTTCTCTAAGAGGGATAAATGGTTCACGAGGTACTTCCTGAATAAATTAAAGACAGTTTCAATAACAGATAACAAGGGAGCACTCCTCGGTAGCATTTCAGAAAAGAATGTTTCGATTTTACTCCAAAGAGGTTAAAAGTTCTCAAAATGGGCAAACAAAAACCAACACACAAATAGTATGTCAGATTTCAAAATACATAGCAAACAAAACAAACTCACCTCTATTGGTTCCTCCTCTGATTTCTTCACAGGCCACAATTGCTTAAGTGAAGCCCTACGCTTCTCATTCAATTCAATCTCAAACCCTATTGCCTGCAATCTAGACCCCCTCTTCTGCACATTCTCTAACAGCTTCTTATATACCTCAACACCCCCCTCTCCAATCAACGACAATGAATCAATCATCTTCTCCACATTCTCAACTCTTAAAACATCACCGTTATTCGTATAAGTAACCACAGAAGACGATGAAGGCTGCATGTTATTGTTATAATTTCTCTCCTCCACAGCTTTCCCATCAATTTCTCTAAAATCAATCACAAGTTTCTCATTCTTATCACTCTCTGGCGATCTTTGATCAAATACAATAGACATCCCTTCTCTGCCATCTTCAATAACCTCAACTTCTTCTACACTCGAATCATCAGAAACTATCTCTTTCTTCTCTTGCTCACTATCAACATCAACCACTTCCTTATCTTCTATAACATACCTAAACGCCCCAACAGCGCTTCTCTTCACCTTATCCAAGTGATAACTCAACATATTCCCCATACCATAACCTAACTTTTGACTTTCATGATACCCGCTCGCGTGTTTTGAGCCTGAATCTTGGTTAGACTTATTGGCGAACCCGAATTTAAGTGTTCTACAAGGAGCATGAACTTCTCTTTTTAAAGGAGGTTTGGCTTCTGGGTATCTAGAGATTCTCGAAACAGTGCTATTTGATGAAATTAGGATTTGGTTTTGATTTTGCTGCATGTAATTAAACCTGGGTCGTTTGGATAAGTGAATATTTTGATTAGGGCTTTGGTAATTAAAGTTTAAGTACTCGTCTCCGCGCTTACGATTGCTCGTTAAAGCACCCATCGATTGATTCTCAGACTGTAAAACCCTAAAAACTTCAAATCCATTTACAAAAACACATGTTGAAGGCAAAATAACTTAAAATTAAAATTAGGGTTTCGAGAAGAAACAGAAGTAAAGAGACGCCAAAATATAAAAATGTGGGCTGGTTAAACCCTATATGTGATGATTAAACAATTTCTGTATTAGATCTAAAATCAACCAAAAATCAGAAATAGAGAGAACTAAAGAAACAAACCGTAATTGGTATTTGAAATTAAAAAGCAAGAATGTGAAAACAAAAGGAAAATGAAATGCCAAAACAGATAGATAGTTTGGGAATTAACAGGATATGTTGTTGGGGTTTTGGGATATAATTTTTTTTTATTTGAATAAAATTGGCAGCTTAATTAATATGTATTTTGCTATATTTTTTAATAAATAGTTTTTTTTTCGCGGCACAGACTTGAAGAATGAAGTGAAAAAAAGAAAAAAGAAAATGAAAATTGCAAGTGGATTGTTTTGTTTTTCTGACGTGGGCCCGATGGGGAGACATGAGCGGTTGACAGACGTCGGACAAGAAACCTGGTGGTAACAAATAACAGCACTACTATTATGCACTATGATTGTATCTTGATTGTAACCCTTCTTTATAAAAGGTTTGTGTTTGGTGCAGATTTATGATCGATAGTAATTGTTCTCCTAAAATAATTTTGTGTGATTTTTTTTATTTTTTATATGAATTATTTTGTTAATGAAAAATTTAATTTTTTTTATGTTTTATTTTAACGTATTTAATATATGAGAAATTATTGAATTTATGATAAAAATATTATAAATATTGAGATTGTATGTAATTGAATAGAGAATTTTTTTTTTAAGATTTTCGAATCAATTGTGTTACTTCTATTATAATTACATTAAGGCATTGTTGGTTGTCACCTCCTATAGAGTTTATAAAGATTAATTTTAATGTAGCGGTAAATATTTTACGTGGTGTTACAAATTTTAATTTTATGACACATAATCATTTAAGGGTTGTGTGGTTAATTGAAATTGTAAAGTATGATGATATATTTTTTATTCTAATTATTGAAACGATGGTTATTCTTAAAGGTATAGTAGTTATTTAAACTTTCAATGTTGATTCTATTATTATTAAATCGGATGTATAACAAGTAGTGAATGATATTTTATCTAATAAAATGTCTCATTCTAAAATAGGTTATATTTTTAAAGAGATTTACGAGAATATCTGAATTCTTTTACTTGTTTTAAGATGCTCTTTACTTTTAAAAATGTAAATATAATAACTCATAATTAAATTAAATTAGTGTTTAACTTTGAGTCATCTTACACTTAAAAAAATTATATTCTAATAAAATTTGATAATCTTATTTTTAAAAATTCTCATTTTTATAATTAAATTTTGTTGAATGAAAATTATTTAAAACTAAAAAAAATAACAGCACTGAGGTGGTACGTACAAGGTTACCTTACTGCATTTTTTTCTAATATTTTCGTCTATTTTTCCAAAAATTCAACTATTATTTTCAAGCAATTTAATCGCGAATTTCTCTCAATGTTATAGTACTTGTACTATTAGTGTCAATTAGTTCTTCTGAAAGTAAGAAGAAAATTAATATCAGTGATAAATTGCTTTTTTAAATTTGTTACCATTGTATAACTTTATATAAATTGAAGAAAATAGTTTAATTTTGCACTTAATTTTAAGAGTGGACATAAATTCAGTTAAATTAAAAAATAAATCAAATCGAAATAAAAATTTTAGTTCAATTTGATTCTAATTTAATTTTATTTATTTGAAATTAATTAATTTAATTTTATAAAATTGATTGATCGATTTGAACCGAAAAAAATTCATGCCTACTTACTTTTAATCAATAAAAATAAAAAATAAAATATTTATATTATTATTAATCGAGTACAACCATTTGAATTTGAGTTAAAAAAAAAGATAAAGTTGATTTTCAGGTGGAGAAAATTTTTCATTCCATCTAATATTTTTTTAAAAAATATAGTATTATAAATCGCCTGCAATCATTTGAGTTGGAATAAAAATAAAGGTAAAGTCGATATTTATTGGAGGAAAATTTTCATTCCATCTATATATATATATATATATATATTTTGCCATCGGTCTCAATTAAAAAAAGTGAAATGTGATATGTGTTTACGTTGCCATAGACGTCAATCAAATAGATTGAACTAATTTATTATTAAAAAAAAAATCAATTGAAAAAACTTGTCATTTCACCGAGAGTTTGAAGCCAATAAAGAAGACTTTTGCGAACCAACAGTCCCAACAACTGCAGCAAGCTCCCCTTTCTAGATCTCTATATTGAGATTATTCAAAAACTCCTCAACGCCTTCATCATCCCATGAATAATTCCCATCTTTCACCTCTACAGCAATGCTACTACTATACCCTTCTTCTCTCTCCTTTAGAATTTCCTCTGCTTCCCCACTTTTCATGAAATTCTCCAATCTCTCAGGGAGATCGTTGCTCATGACATTTAGATAAGAGACTGTGGGAAGCCACGGATTGGCTCCTGTAGGATTTTAAATAACAGTTGTTTCTGTAAACACTGTCCTGCATCAAGAGTGAGGCCTAAGAAAGCTGCAACTGCAAATGTAAGAGCCGATATTGCAACGGGAGCGCTGAAGAGCACAGCCATATTGCACGACGATGAATACAAAGACTTGCCAATCCAGCTATACTCTCATTCTCGAAAAGATTGAATTCTGTTACCAAAGTGTTCCTCCCATGCTTGAAACTTGATCACACGCATGTTATTGAGCATCTCGTTAGTAGCTTTCATCCTCGAATCATGGTTTCTCATCACGTGGTACTGCAAGCACTGAGACACTTAGCTAGACATAGAAGAGGGCCAAAGCAGCAGCAACCTGTAATGGCATCAGCCATGTGGAATGCAGCAGCAACATCATATCAGAGAGCTGCTGGACATCGACAGCCTTGTAATTGACAATTTATCCAACTCCATGAACCTGCCTAGAGGAACTTGATAATCTGAGTCCCTTCTTTTACAAAGAGGTAATGAGGCTAGATCGCATGAGCATCCCTAGTTTTCGACACTGGAAGTTGAAGTGGTGAGAGCTGAGGACTTCAATTGTTTTTGCAACTAGGAGTGTCAACAACAAATATACCCTTCATATGGGGATGTTCCCTTCCCAGAGATGAGATCAACAAAGCTTTGAATGAGAATTGGGCCAACATACATTACTGTCAGCAAAGCAACGTCTTTCGAGAAACAAAGTGGCAATGTCTTTCTAAATGGGTGCTTAGATTTTTCGGGCCAATTCAACTCAAAAAGCTCAGACATTCTTTCAGCTTGATCATCTGGTGGAAGTGTTGGTATTTCATCAGCCTTGGGAGGGGTCCTGTATCCCTTGTTCACTCAGAGCCATACAGTTCTAGAAAATAAAGAAGCTGAAGCATATCCACTGACATTTGCATCTTAGAAACCAACCCATTCCATTGGTTTTCTGAGTTTACACCCGATTCAGATTCTCCAATCACACTTATCTGGGAAAATCCTCGCACGACGACAATACAAAGAAAAGCAGATATTGGAAGGCTAACCAAGAAGAATATATTATCTATTCTCAAACCAGGGTCCATGCTGACTTCATTCACATATGTTAAACGAGAGATAGCTGTAGCAGAAAGTAAACACATCATATCAAAACTCAGTACCCAGTAAATTCTAAGAGACATGGGATGAGTAGCAGCTTCAGATTTTCTTTCATGTGCAATCACAGCAAGAATGACTTCTTGGCTGATTGCTTGAACTAGGTGAAACATAGGGTCTGCTATCTTCCCTGCTGAGTGGATGCTTTGAGTGAACGTTATGACAGAGAACTACATAAGCTATTTCCAATATTGTTATTGCAATTAGAGAGAGATTGGCCGAAATGTGATTGTCTGTTTCCAAGAAGAGGCCTATTTATTTCGGAGCTGGTATTGTCATTAGAACGGAATGTAGAAAAGAATTTTTTTTGGTTGAATACACTATGAGAGTGAACAAGAAAGAAGATCCGTTGACGACAAGGATATGTTGAAAAATAAACTTAATTATGGGTCAAAATTATTTGGGTTCATAGTCCATATTTGACCCATGCCTAAATTAGGGTTTTCGGAATTAACATTATTTAGAATAATCTTTTATTTTGTGTTAAAATATATAATAAAATAAAATTGGTGTTAGATGATAGTTGTTTAATAGAAAATATAATTTATGAGTTAATTTGGAGTTAGAGTCTAGAACTCTCATTCTACCATTATATAAAAAGGGTAAGTTCTTGTATTTTGTATTAAGCCAAAAATTTGAGAATTTAATAAGAGTTGTTCTTTGCAAATCCTCTACTATCTTTTAATTCATTCTCTTCTTAAAATCTTCTAAACACAAAATTCATCTTTCAAAAAATTAATATGAGAGCTAGAAAATTTTCACTTAAATAAAAATGGCAAGTGGGATGGTTCATTTTTTAATTCTTACACTTAGCACGCTTAACTATGAAGCTTGTACCATCAAGATGAAGGCTTTGTTGGGTTCTCAAAAAGCTTGAGAGATTGTAGAGAAAGGTTTTGAGGAGTAACAAGATGCAGCATATTTTTCTCAAGTACAAAAGAAAGCTTTGAATGAAGTAAGAAAGTTCTCTACATCATCTATCAAGCCTTAAATAATGGTGGTTTTGAGAAGGTTGCCAATGTAACTACTACCAAAGAAGAATGAGAGTTACTTTATACTTCCTACAAAGGAGTGGAGAAAGTGAGGGAGAAAGTGAGGAAGATATGTCTTCAAAATCTAAGAGATGAGTTTGAATCTTTACATATGAAAGATTCAGAAACTATTTTTGAATATTTTTTTAGAGTTTTGATAGTAGTTAACTAATTAAAAGCAAATTGTGAGAGTTTAGATGATACACGTATAGTGAAAAAAAATCTCCGCTCTTTAGATCCAAAATTTGAGCATATTATTGCAACTATTGAAGAGTCTAAAGATTTGGAGAGCATGAGCATTGAAGAACTCATGGGAGCCATGCAAGCCTATGGAGAAAGGCAAAAGAAGAAAAAGGAATCTTTAGAGCAAGTTCTTCAAACAAGGCTTAATTTGAAGGAGAAAAATAAAGGCACCAAGAATGAGAGAAGCCAACCTGGAAGAGATCGTGGTAAAGGCTTAGGAAGAAGAGGTTTCAAGGTAACAAATGGAGAAGAAGAAGACAAGTTTCATTTCTTACAAGAGTACATGGGAGATGAAATAATTCAAGGCAAAGATATAATCTTTCTCATGTTAAATGTTACAATTGCCAAAGTTTGGGCATTATGCTTCAAATTTCAAGGCCACTAAAAATGTTAAAGAGAAAGCAAATTTTGTAGAAAACAAATATCAACATGGCCGATGACTTGGATGAAAGAAAGAGTGCTACGGGGTTTGTGTTTTTCATGAGAAATACAACTTGTAATTAGAGTTCAAAGAAACAACCAATTATTACACTTTCAACGTGTGAAGCAGAGTATGTCATTGCAACTTTATGTGTTTGTCATGCAATTTGGCGTAGAAACTTGATGAAAGAGCTTTATATGCCATAGAGGAAGCAACACAGATTTATGTTGATAACAAGTTAGCAATTGCATTAGCTAAAAATTCTGTGTTCTATGACTGAAGCAAGCACATTGATATTAGATATTATTTTCTTAGAGAGAACATGGAGAAGAAGGAGGTACAACTAATGTACGCTAAGTCTCAAAACCAAGTTGCTGATATCATTATCAAGCCATTTAAGCACGAACTCTTTGTCAAAATGAGAACTTTACTTGGCATGGTAAAAACAAGTTTAAGGGAGTGTTGAAAAATAAACTTAATTATGGTCCAAAATTATTTGGGTTCATCACTTTGAGCCCATATTACCCATGTCCAAATCAAGATTTTTAGAATTAACATTCTCTAGAATAATATTCTATTTTGTGTGTCAAAATATTTAATTAAATAAGATTAGTGTGAAATGGTAGTTGTTTGATAGAATAAGTAATTTATGAGTTAGTTTAGAGTTAGAGTTTAGAACCCTCCCTCCACCACTACATAAAAGTGTAAGTTCTTGCATTTTGTATCATACAAAAAATTTGAAAATTCAATAAAAAATTTTCTCTATAAATCCTCTCTTATCCTTCAATTTCTTCTCTTTCTAAAATTTTTTAAACACGAAACTCCACTTTTGACAGGATATAAGAAAATGAATCTCAACCACGGGATAGCAAAAATAAAAGGAGTTGAATTGTCGGGGGATTGAATCACAAAGCTTGAACAAGTAAGGCATGTCAGCCATGATGCCGATGGGTGCATTATTGAAGACAGAAGAATCACAACTTGATCAAGCTAGCTTGCTTTTTGTATGTTAGCCCTTCTTCAACCTGCCAAGAAGAGAATTACAATGTTTATATAAACATTATAATATTATATGCATAGAGATATACAAAGAACATAGTACTTAAGGAACTTTGCTATAAGATACGTTGAGTGCAAGAGTAAGAACAGAAGAAAACTCCTATGTGCTTCACACAAGCAACTAGTAAAAGAAAGCTAGCAAGTGCATAAAGAAGACGCAACAACCTCTCAGTAGTTAGTTGCATGAAGGACCTTACTTCAATGAAGCTCCGTTATAACATTTCGAAGAAAATGTTAAAGCATATAGTTGAACAATTTAAAGATTAAACGCGAGGGGTTTTTTCAACTAACACATTGACAAAGTGCATTTCCCAAAATGAGACAGGCACATTCAAAGCCCGTATCTCAACAAAAGCCACGTGCCTGGTTTTTGTTACTGATATCATACTGAGAAAGTCAAAAGGAAGCAAAGCAAATACTAATGAAAAATGCAAATGAAGACAACTGAAACGATACAATGTCAGGCTTCAACAAAAGAAATATATATATATAATTGAACTAGGAGGCGATAAAATTCACTAGTAAGTTTTTAAACAGGTATCAGTATTTGTAACACATTAATACTATTTTAACAATAATAAACAGTATCAAATAGTATCTTGTAACTTGTTAAATTATATATATATATATATATATATATAGATATCACCACCAGTTGCAAAAATATGGCAGGGACCAAAAAATCAAAAGCTATGATAAATAGGAAAGTGAACTTATTTATTTAAAGTCGCGTTCTGTCTTGTTTAATGGCTATAGGAATAGGATACACTTAAAAACTATTGTTATGTATAACCTGGAAATCCACGGCCTGAACAGTGAGCCTGAGGCAGGTCTCTTTTTGAGCTCATTTATAAATACGATAATACCAATAAAATTAAAGATTAAGCTGTAAGGCAGAGACAATTTAGCAGCAACAAGGGCAGTTTCGATAAATATGTAATTTGTAATATCTGGACACCAATTAGCCTCCTCAAAAAATATGGAGTCAACATAATAGTAGAACCGAGAGCCTGGTGTGTCGAAATCCTGCAAAGCTAGATTTTTATGATAAAATTGATTGGTGCAATAATTATAATAGTACTACATTTAGAAATTTGGAAAATAAATTCTTGCATTTTAACTGATGTGACAAATTACTCAGCTAGTTGTTATTGTTAGTCAATATAATTTGGTGGGTATCAAGAGAGGCATGGGAGCTTATGCAACATATTATTCATGGTTTGTTGGTGATTGTACGCCAATGGCATGACTGAAGTTTTTTCTCACAACTCACAAGCAAAAGTAACTGAACTGTATGTTACTTCACAAGCGGAAGTAACATATCATCCGCACCAAGTACTAGTTTTTAATTATAATTTAAAATAAAATTTTAAATTAAAATATTTAAAATGCTTGCCGGAGAAAATGCGTTTTTTTTTTTTAAATTTTTGGAGAAAAAACAATTTACAAATTTGCAACTTTGTATTTGTAACTTTGCATTTGCAAATTTGTCGGTACACGGTACCAATAAATTTGTAATTGTGGACAGTTTTATTAAGGCTGTCTATTTGTTAAACTCTCCTTATAAAAGGGAGAGTTTAACAATGTATTTTTTATTAAAAAGTTGAGAGAATTTAAAAAGTTTGTGAGAATTTTTTTGAGTGATTTGAGAGAATTGAGTGTATTAGAGTTTTGGGTTGTAAGGCTAAAACACTATAATACTTGTATTCTCCATTTTTAATAGTAAGAGATTCTTCTGTCTTCGCCCGTGGACGTAAGATAAAAGCCGAACCACGTAATCTTGTGTTTTGGTTTATTTTCATTTTTATTATTTTTCTCAATTTTGCTTTAGCTGTGACCTTGCATCACCCTCAATTTCTTAACAAGTTGTATCAGAGCTTCTGGTTAAAGGATGTCACTATTCACGTATACAATTACTATTCATACATACGGTTACTGTTCATACGTATGGTTACTATTCATATGAAACAGTGGGAGCCGATACTAGCAGAAAGCAGTTCGTAGTGAAAAGCAATAGCGGCAAAATACGAAATTGAGAAGTTCAATAGAGATAATTTTACATTGTGAAAAATGAAAAATAAAGGCAATTTTAAGGAAAAACAAGTGCTTAGAAGCAATTGATGAAAGGCCCGCTGGTATCACTGATGATATCAAGTGGAATGAGATTGACGGTAATGCAGTTGCTGATCTGCATCTAGCACTTGCTGATAACGTGCTATCCAGTGTGGCAGAAAAGAAGACAGCAAAAGAGATCTGGGAGACTCTCATTAAATTGTATGAGGCTAAATCTCTGCACAACAAAATCTTCTTAAAAAGGAGATTGTACACTCTTCGAATGGTAGAATCCACTTCAGTGATGGAGCACATCAACACATTAAATACTCTATTTTTTCAACTCACTTTCTTGGGGCATAAAATAGAGGCAAGTGAACGTACGGAGATTTTACTTCAAAGCCTACCAGATTCGTATGATCAACTCATCATCAACTTGACGAATAATATCCTAACGGACTTCTTAGTCTTTAATGATGTTACAGCTGCTGTATTGGGAGAAGAACGAAGACGGAAAAATAAAAAAGACAAACAAGAATGTTCGCAACAAGCAGAAGCTTTGACAATGATGAGAGGTAGATCAACAGAACGTGGCCCCAGTGGAAGTCAAAATCATGGTAGACCAAAATTTAGAAGTAAGAAGAACGTCAAATGCTACCATTGTGGCAAGAAAGACCATCTGACGAAGGATTGTTGGGGATTGAAGAAAAGTGTAGAGGACAAACCTCAAGGGAATATTGCAAGCACCTCAGATGATGGTGAAATTTTATACAGCGAGGCAACAACAGTTGTTGAAAGCAGAAAACGGTTCTCTGATGTATGGCTCATGGATTCTGGAGCTACATGGCACATGACCTCTAAAAGAGAATGGTTCCATCAATATGAACCTACCTCTGGAGGATCTGTATATATGGGGAACGATCATGCTTTGAAAATCGCTGGAATAAGATCCATCAAGATGAAGATGTATGATGGTACTGTTCGTATTATCCAGGAGGTGCGACATGTGAAAGGCCTCAAGAAGAATCTTTTGTCTTGGGACAATTAGATAACACTGGGTGTAAGACCCAAATTGAAAATGGGATAATGAAAATTCTCAAAGGCACGCTTGTAGTAATGAAGGCAGAAAAGGTTGCTGCAAATTTGTACATGCTTAATGGAGAAACACTGCAGGAAGAAGATGCATCTGTTGCATCAACTAGTTCAGTAGAAGAGTCAACGATAATGTGGCATCGCAAACTGGGCCATATGTCGGAACGAGGTTTGAAAATTCTCTCTGATCAAAATTTACTTCCTGGGCTCAAATCGGTTCATTTACCTTTCTGTGAGCACTGTGTCACAAGTAAGCAGCACAGATTAAAAAGTTCAGCACATCCAGTTCTAGAAGTAAAGAAATTCTAGAATTGATTCACTCTGATGTTTGGTAAGCACCGGTGATGTCCTTAGGAGGAACAAGATATTTTGTATCATTTATAGATGATTACTCCAGGAGATGTTGAGTGTATCCAATCAAGAAGAAGTCATATGTGTTTGAAGCTTTCAGAATATTCAGAGCGCGTGTAGAACTTGAATCAGAAAAGAAGATCAAGTGTTTAAGGACAGATAATGGAGGAGAATATACTGGTGAGGATTTTATTGCATTCTGTCAACAAGAAGGCATCAAGCGGCAATTCAGCACAGCTTACACGCCTCAGCAGAATGAAGTAGCAGAGCGGATGAACAAAACCTTGTTGGAGAGAACAAGAGCTATGTTGAGAACTGTAGGTTTAGCCAAAGCATTTTGGGCAGAAGTAGTCAAAACCGCCTGTTATGTGGTAAATCGGTCACCATCAACAGCAATCGAGTTGAAGACACCGATGGAGATGTGGACTGGAAAACCAGTTGATTATTCTCGCCTTCATACATTTGGAAGTCCTGTGTATGTGATGTATAATCCCTAAGAAACAACAAAGCTGAATCCAAAATCCAGAAAATGCCTTTTCATGGGATATGCTGATGGAGTCAAGGGGTATCGCATGTGGGATCCCACTACCCACAAGGTCGTCATCAGCAGAGATGTGATATTTGTAGAAGATAAACTGCAAAAGAATGATAAAGATGATAACACAGTGAAGGAAAATCCAGAGACTACAATAGTACAAATGGAAAATAATCAAGTATAAGAAGATTCAGATTCTTCTGAAGCAGCACCAAAGCATAAAGAACAAGAACCAGTAGAGTCTGAGGCTACAGATGATCGTAGATCAACTCGTGAGAGACGACCACCATCATGGCACTCGGAGTATGTCATGGAGGCTCATGTTGCATACTGCCTTCTAACAGAGGATGGAGAGCCAACAACTTTCCAGGAGGCTTCTAAAAGTCAAGATGTTTCTCTATGGATGATAGCAATGCAAGAAGAGATTGAAGCCTTGCATAAGAACAAAATATGAGAGTTGGTTGCACTACCACGTGGAAGAAAAGCCATTGGTAACAAATGGGTCTACAAGATCAAACGGGATGGCAATGACCAAGTGGAGCGGTATCGTGCGAGATTGGTGGTGAAAGGTTATGCTCAGAAAGAAGGTATTGACTTTAATGAGATATTTTTCCCTGTGGTTCGACTCACGACAATCAGAATAGTTCTGGCAATGTGTGCTATATTTGACTTACATTTAGAGCAGCTAGGTGTGAAGACAGCTTTTTCTTTATGGAGAACTTGAAGAAGAAATTTATATGCTCCAACCAGAAGGTTTTAAAGAAGAAGGAAAAGAGAACTTGGTTTGCAGGTTGAACAAATCTCTGTACGGTCTCAAACAGGCGCCGAGGTGTTGGTACAAGAGATTTGATTCCTATATCATCAGCCTTGGATACAACAGACTTAGTTCAGACCATTGTACATACTACAAAAGGTTTGAAGATGATAATGATTTCATTATTTTACTGTTGTACGTGGATGACATGTTGGTGGCAGGCCCCAACAAAGATCGAGTCCAAGAATTGAAGGCACAGTTGGCTAGGGAATTTGATATGAAGGACTTGGGACCAGCAAACAAGATTCTAGGGATGCAAATTCACTGAGACAGAAATAACAGGAAGATTTGGCTTTCTCAGAAGAACTACTTAAAGAAAATCTTGTGGCGCTTCAACATGCAAGATTGTAAGCCAATCAGTACCCCACTCCTTGTTAATTTCAAGTTATCCTCTAATATATGTCCTAGCAAAGAAGCAGAGAGAAAGAAGATGTCTCGAGTACCGTATGCATCAGCAGTGGAAAGTTTAATGTTCGCTATGATTTGTACTAGACCAGACATTGCACAAGCAGTGGGACCAGTCAGTAGATACATGGCGAATCCTGGTAGAGAGCATTGGGGTTGTGTCAGGAGGATCCTTAGATACATTAAGGGTACCTCAGATGTTGCTTTATGTTACGAAGGATCAAATTTTATTGTTAAGGGCTATGTGGATTCAGATTTTGCAGGAGACATTGATAAAAGAAAATCCACTACTGGCTATGTGTTTAAACTTGCAGGAGGAGCTATAAGCTGGGTTTCGAAACTGCAAACTGTTGTGGCATTATCTACTACAGAAGCAGAATACATAGCAGTTACACAAGCTTGCAAGAAAGCAATTTGGATACAAAGATTACTGGAGGAGCTCGGGCACAAGTAAGAGAAAGTTGAATTGTTTTGTGATAGTCAGAGTGCCTTGCACATTGCAAGGAATCCAGCTTTTCATTCAAGAACGAAGCACATAGGTGTTCAATATCACTTTGTTCGTGAAGTGGTAGAAGATAGAAGTGTGGATATAAAAAAAATTCATACAGATGATAACCTTAAAGACGTGATGACCAAGCCCATCAATACCAACAAGTTTGTATGGTGTAGATCCTTGCATGGCCTAGCAGACACGTAGACAACATGACTTTGGCGAAGAAGAAAGAATGGTGTGGAGACTTGATTGATTTTCAATCAAATCTCCAAGTGGGAGAATTGTCAGGGTGCCAGCTGCAAATTTGTAACTTTGCATTTGCAAATTTGCTGGCACATGGTACCAGCAAATTTGCAATTGTGGACAGCCTTATTAAGGCTGTCCACTTGCTCAACTCTCCCTATAAAAGGGAGAGTTTAGCAATGTATTTTTCATTGAAAATTTGAGAGAGTTTGAAAAGTTTGTGAGTTTTTTTGAGTGATTTGAGAGAATTGGGTGTATTGGGGATTTGAGTTGTAAGGCTAAAACACTATAATACTTGTATTCTCCATTTCTAATAGTAAGAGATTCTTCTGTCTTCGTCCGTGGACGTAGGCTAAAAGCCGAACCACGTAATCTTGTGTTTTGATTTATTTTTATTTTTATTATTTTTCTCAATTTCCTAACAGTTCCTAGAGTAGAGACAAAACCTGAGATCCAACTAAATCAATCGAGTCCACCTGGGTCTATGTGAAAGAATAAGTGATATGAATGGTGAACAACAGTAAAGGAACAGAGCATTCATAGATGCACACCAGCTCAAGTAATATGTAACAGAAGATAGGGGTTGTATAACCATAGATCACAATGCTGTTGATATGTAGAGTAAAAGTTCTTAGAAAGTTGTTATGAGTTGGTTATGATTTGTTACAGAGTATTCTATATTCTAGACTGTTCCAACAGGTCTATAAATATTGAAGGACCGTGCACTATTAATTGAGGAGGGAAAAAGTTTCAGAAAAGGAAGAAGATCTCACGTTATACTACTACTCTCTGCTTTATTTTTCTTTGGAAAATAATTTTCTGTTTGGCTAGATTCTCCTGGAAAATCTTACCATCAACTGCACTGTGATCAATTCAACATTTCTTTCTTGGTATCAGAGCATATGGCAAGTTTCTCAAACATAAACCATTCTCAAGTTTCTCAAACATAAACCATTCTCAAACTTCAAATCTCAACACTCAAATGAATTCGTTAACCATAAATCAGCCAAACAACTTCAGTTTCTCAAATCCGGTAAAATTATATTGCAATAACTTCCTCCTTTGAAAATCACAGATCTTAGCCTATGCCAGAGGGAATGAAGTAGAAGATCTACTGACAGGTGAAAGAAAATGTCCAAACAAGTATATTTTTAATCTTGGAGTTGATTCAGATTCAGCATCAACATTGAATCCTCAGTATCAGTTATGGATGAAGCAAGATTCCTTGATGATGAGCTTGTTGTTCTCAACAATGACAGAATCAGTCCTCAGCTCAGTAATACAATGCAAATCATCAGGTGACATTTGGAAACATTTTGATCGTATGTTTGGTAGTCAATCTTTGGCAAGGTTGACACAACTTAGATCTCAACTGCAGACCATTAGAAAAGGAAATATCAGAATGAATGAGTATTATCTAAAGGTTAAAAGCATTGCTGATAGTCTGGCTATAGTTGGAAAGCCAATTCCAGAGCAGGATTTGATTACATACCTATTAGCAGGTCTTGGATCAGAATATGATCCAGAGGCCTTATTTATCTCAGTCAGATCTGATGAACCAACTCTAGGGAAAATATACTCGATTTTGCTCAGTCAGGAAGGAAGAATAGAGTTGTCCAACAATAGTGACAATCATCATATGTCTGCTAATCTGGTGAATGCAAGTGGTAAAAATAGGTACAAAGGAAGTTTTGATAACAATGCTGGTTTTTATCGTAGTAAGAATACAAATGGAAATTTAAATCAAAACTCTCAATATGCTCAATGGAGTTTTAAAGGCAAAGGAAGAGGGAAGCAATTTTATGGCAATCAAGTAAAGAATAGCTCCAAAGGAGTATGTCAAATCTACTTTAAACTTGGACATGTTGCATTGAAGTGTTGGCATCGGTTCAAAAAAGATTATGAACCATCTCCACAGCAGATACAAGCTATGGCACAAGAAATGACACAAGCACAAGTACAACTAGCAGCATACATGGCAGAACCTATGGCAGAAGCAAATGATATGAATTGGTACATGGATAGTGGTGCTACTAACCAAGTAACTAATCATCTCAGCGACATATCAACAAGCAGTGAGTACAAATGTAAGAAAACTATCATTGTTGGTAATGGAAATAAATTGAATATATTGCATATTGGTGATTGTTGCCTGCAAACTCAAAATTCCAGTTCCTTGATTCTAAAAAATGTACTTTATATCCATAACATGACAAAAAACCTTATAAGCATCTCTAAGCTTACCAATGACAGTGGTCTAACAGTGGAATTTAATGAAAATTTATGTCTTGTTAAGGATATGAAGAGGAGAGTTCTACTCAGAGGCACTGCTAAACAAGGACTGTATCAGCTCAATATTCCTTCTAAATCTGATTCTTACATCTCTTCTGGAAGTCATAAAATTTTTCTGAGTCAATATCCTATGGTATCTCTGTTTGCTGACTGTAATATAAATAAGTCAGTGCTGAAAAAGCCTGATAGAGTCAGCTCGGTATCTAGTAATTCTTGTATAAACCTGAATCAAATAGATTTTCTTCATAGGAGGTTTGGTCATCCCAATATGGATGTATTATAGCATATTGCAAGTCATTGTAAGATACACACTTTAATAAATGGAAACAAAACTCTTTTTTTTTGCACGGCTTGTTAATTAGGAAAGAATCACAGATTACATTTTGGAGTGTCAGAAACCAAAACAATACACCCTTTAGAGGTAGTTCATTCTGATGTATGGAGTCCTGCACCATTCATTTCGAGGAATGGATTCAGATACTATGTGAGTTATGTATATGACTTTACAAGATTCACTTGGATATACCCCTTAAAATAAAAATCAGAGGTCATACAAACATTTCAACACTTCTTTACACATACAGAAAGACTTCTAAACCAGAAAATTAAAATCATACAATTAGACTATGGAGGGGAATATAGAGTATTCATAAATTTCTTAAACCAGAAAGGCATTCATCATAGACTTTCCTGCCCATACACTCACCACCAAAATGGGAGAGTTGAGAGAAAACATAGACACCTTGTAGAAACAGGACTAACTTTGTTAGCTCAAAGCAACATGCCCTTGAAATTTTGGTGGGAAGCATTCTCTACAACATTTTTTCTCATAAATAAAATGCCCCGAGGAGTTCTAAAGTTCAAATCACCATTTCAGCTCCTTTTTAACCAAACACCAGACTATGAGATCATGATAGCATTTGGTTGTGCTTGCTATCCTATTTTGAGATCTTACTCTAAACACAAATTCAAATTTCACACAGAAAAGTGTGTGTTTATAAGGTATAGCTCACAACATAAGGGATATAAATGCTTAAGTGAAAAAGGAAGAGTCTATGTGGCTAGACATGTCAACTTCAATGAGAATGAATTTTCTTTCTCTACTGATAAAAAGTTTTTCATTCATGATGTAGACCCTAAGTCCAAAAACACATGTAGTTTTGCTTGTCCCTTTCATAACATATCTCTTCCATTCACAAAAATATCTTCTAGTTATAGTGAAGCTGACACAAGTTTTGGTAGAACATGTGCATCTAGTGATAGACCACTTGTCCATGAGAACAACAATGTCACCACATCAAGTTTCACAACTTCAACACAGCTCACCCATAGATACAACAGAAAACACAATGGTTTCACCCCAGTCCTTACTTCAAACACAAAATACACAGCCACAAACTATACCAGAAAATCTACCTCTAACACCTACATCTTTAATAGCAGCAACACCAAATGTAAAAGACAAATGCATGGCTAATATTCATCCAATGATCACTAGATCAAAAGATGGAATATATAAGCCTAAAATACTCCTTGCCAGCACTGCAGAAGATAGTCAGTATACTCCATCTACAGCAGCTGAAGCTCTGCAGATACCACATTGGAAAAAGGCAATGGTTGAGGAGTTTAATGCACTTCAAAATAACAATACATAGGGTCTAGTCCCTTGCAAATTAGAATACAAAGTGGTTGGCAACAGGTGGATTTTTAAAATAAAAAAGAAATCCTGATGGGATCATATCTAGATACAAAGCTAGATTGGTTGCTAAAGGGTATCATCAAACCTCTGGAATAGATTTCACTGACACTTTCAGTCTAGTTGTCAAGGCCAGCACTATCAGAATAATACTCAGTCTAGCACTGACAAATGGTTGGGAATTGAAGCAACTTGATGTTAATAATGCATTTTTGAATGAAGACTTAACTGAGACAGTTTTTATGCACTAGCCAGAGGGCTTTGTTCAGCTTGGAAAATCAAACTTTATTTGCAGGTTAAAGAGAGCTTTATATGGGTTGAAACAAGCTCCAAGAGCCTGGTATGACAAACTTAAAACAACAATACTGAAATGAGGTTTCATCAACACAAAATCTGATACTTCAGTTTTTGTTAAAAGTCAAGATGGGATGGTGGTTCTTATTTTGGTATATGCTGATGATATTATAGTTACAGGGAATGATGGTGCTACGATCAAAAGAATAATTAGTCAGCTTAGCCAAGATTTTGCCTTAAAGGAACTAGGAGACTTAAGCTATTTCGTGGGCATAGAGATAGTCAGAGCAAAATCAGTAATGCACTTGTCACAAACCAAGTATGTGACTGATCTTCTCAGAAAAACCAATATGGGGGAAGCAAAGAATTGTTCAACACCAATGAGCTTAGGTTTAAAGCTTACCAAAGATGGTGACAAACCATTCCCAGATAGTACTTTGTATAGAAGTCTAATAGGTGCCTTTCAATATTTGACTCTGACCAGATCAGAGATATCTTTTGTTGTCAATAAACTCAGTCAGTTTCTATCTTCTCCAACCATACAACACTGGCAATGCTACAAAAGGATACTTCGATATCTACAGGGCACAAATGAGCATGGATTGGTATATACACCTGGAAATTCAGTGAATCTAGTGGCATTCTCAGATGCTGACTGGGCTTGTGATACTGATGACAGGAAATCCTATGGTGGATTTTGTGTATATTGCAGGAAATCTTGTTTCATGGAGCTCTAAGAAACAAAGGGTGGTATCTAGGTCCAGTACTGAGTCAGAATATAGAGCATTAGCTTAAGTAGCAGCTGAACTCACATGGATACAATCTCTTTTGACAGAATTAACAATCAAGACTCATTCACTGCCTATTGTTTGGTGTGATAATCAAGGGGCAACATCACTTGCTGCTAATCCTGTCTTTCACACTCGCACTAAACACATAGAAGTGGATGTCCATTTCATTCGAGATAAAGTTCTCAACAAATAACTTGATATCAGATATGTTCCTACTGAATTTCAAGTTGCAGATATTTTCACAAAGGCATTGCCCATAACCAGGTTTCATTACTTACAAACCAAGCTCAACGTCTTTCCAAGACAGTTGAGCTTAAGGGGGGAGAAAGAATAAGTGATATGAATGGTGAACAACAGCAAAGGAACAGAGCATTCATAGATACCAGCTCAGCACACCAGCTCAAGACTATTGCCAGCTCAAGTAGTATGTAACAGATGATAGGGGCTGCATGACCATAGATCACAATGCTGTTGATATGTAGAGTAAAAGTTCTTAGAAAGTTGTTATGAGTTGGTTATGATTTGTTACAGAGTATTCTATATTCTAGACTGTTCCAATAGGTCTATAAATATTGAAGGACCGTACACTATTAATTGAGGGGGGAAAGGGTTTCAATAAAGGAAGAAGATCTCAGGTTATACTACTACTCTCTGCTTTATTTTTCTTTGGAAAATAATTTTCTGTTTGGCTAGACTCTCTTGGAAAATCTTACCATCAACTGCACTGTGATCAATTCCACATTTCTTCTCTATGGGGCCATTGTTTGATGTTTTACCGAGCAGAATAGACAAAGTCGTTATGTTTTAATTCTACATAAGTGGCTTCATTTTGATTGGAATATGTACCTATAATATAAAAAGGACAAATCCTTAAGAAGTTTAAATCTATAATCTTTTACTTCTCTGAATTCTACCCAGCGTAAAATATAGTTGTTTCTTCTTTTTCTTGGTTTTTCTTTCCTCCATTTTCGTCAACGTTCTTTTCCATCTCTTCATTTTCTGTTTCGATTTCAATCCGTTAAAAGTAAAAAAATTATAATGAAATTTCTCACCTCTTTTTAAGTTTTAATCTAAAACGGTGAGAATTAAACAATCGTTACCATAAAATAAAATGTTTCAGTTGGGCTCACTTCATATTCTTTCATTAGTTCAGTCTAAAAAATAATTAGACTAATATTTTATTAAAAATAATTCTACATTCATAAATTCTTATACAAACTATTTAATACAAATATATAATACTTTACATTATTTTCTATTAATTAATTTATTTTTAATCTTCGCTTATCTATCACTTTTATATCACATTAATTTGTATAATAAGAATTTGTACTATGTTATCGGCTTCGTTTGAGGTGAAAACTAAATGCATTTTCTTTAACTCTCTTTCAATCGAAGACAATGCTAGAATATGAATAGATCGAACGCATGGAGCTCACTACTGGCGATGCGACACTGGAAAATTTCCCCTATGAATTTCTTTCCAGGATTTCCATAAATGAGCCCAACTTGTAATTTGGAGCCGCTTGTATTGAATAATTTTGGGGAACATTAGAAAGGGACGACGAGGAAGAAACCGTCATAATTCTACAACACTGTAACACTACGAGTGGGGGTGGGTGGACTCTCATCACGTTACATAAAAGTAACAAGGTACCATTAAAACACATCGATAATAAAAGAAAAGAAGAAAAGGAGATGAAATTTCTTAATAAGCACAGCGTAACAGAAGAAGCTTTTTGGAAGTGGTATCACAATGAATATCTTCTATTTTGTCAACTTTACTTCACAGGAGATGAGGCTATAAACAAACTTGCATGTAGAAGCACAATATTAGTTAAATTATCACTAAAGTTTTGCATTAAATAAGGGCTGTGAGGTTATGGTTTCCAAGATCATCCTTACCAAAGCACCTAGGTTGGGGCAAAAGGAGCGAATTATTTCTGTGCACATCTGAAACATGAAAAAACAAAATACCAACTTAGCTTGGTTGGATATTCAATTTATCACAATGAGTTCGGCAACAAAAGAGTTGGGTAAATAAAATTACCTTGTATCAATTCACACGAGCTGCACGACAGCAGCTATTCTTAAGGTCCCATTTTGGAGAAGATCAGCAAGCTCGTCAAACAACAAAGCCGTACGCCAGCCCCATCCCTTTGGAGCTTTTGGTAAAAGTGTTCCCCGCTGTTTGAAGCTCCCAAATACCATGACTTCTCTCTTTGATGGGCATATCAACTAATAACAGTCATAAAAAACAAACAGTGACAACATATGAACTTTGGTCATATGAACTTTCTCTTATTCTCTTATTGAACTTATTTTGGAAAGGATAAGAGTATTACCTGATAACGAGCAGTAACCTTTTCACGAGAATCCACGTACATATGAACCTGAAAAGAGTAACTCAATAATATCAACGGGTGACTTTAGGAAACTTTGAGGCAACTGTAATAATAGAAAGGTGAGGGGAAACACAAATAATCCTGCTTCAGTTCGTCAAGATTAAGACTGACCTTTCTAAAAGAATCAGCAATCTCTGCTTTCCGACGGTGAAGAAACAATCCTGAAATTAATGATTAATCTCTAGTGATCCTGGTCCACAGAATAAATTGTTTTTAAGGAAAATATCTCCATGAATAAGATTATTACCAAGAGTTCGGCGCCCTTGAGGATCTTCATCATTAAAAGCCTGCACACTTACCTGAAAATTCAAATGGAGCATGTAAATCCAATTTCTACCAGAAATGGGAAATTAGGAAGGAAAAGCTCACAAAATTTGAATCTTATATGAAAAGAATGACTCTAGATATTTGGATACCTTCCACAAAGAACCTGCATAAAAGTATTCGTGAGAGTGCTTAACTTGGCCATCACTGAGCCTGTGGACTTCCTCAAATTCAACCCTGCAGAATCAGCAGACTGATCATAACATAAAACTACATTGTTACGTGTATTGTTGGTTACACAAGGAAAAAAAAAATTACCCAAAACGGAAGGGAGGGAAGTGACTCAAAGGTGTTTTCATATCCAATGATATGGAAGAACCATTTGCATTCTCCCACTCAATTCCAACAGCATGCTCTGGTGAATCTAGTATCTGCACAGAAAGACCACTAGTACTTGGCCCTGAAATAGAAGTTCCAGACAATCTGCCTTGCAGATCTGCCTCGTACGCCCTCTCTGGTTGCTCTCCGTGAACATTAGTGGTGTCATTCCCTCCTTGGCTTAACCCAACAATAGCTGTCAACCCATCTCCAGATAGGTCTCCATTGTGGTCAGTTCTAGCTTCCGTATCATCATTGGCTGGAGATTGCTGACAATTTCTGTTGCCCATGCCAAAGGGCACGCGTGAAAAGACAAACCGTGTGGGAGGCCCAGCAGCTGCTGGCACAAATGTAGTTCCCCGTCCAATACCAGCGAGCCCATCAATTGGACCCCTAATATGAACTCTTACAGGCCTAAACAAGCCATTTCCTTCACCTTGAGAAGACTCAGCAACATATATATTTCCAATGTTGCCAGGTGAATTATTCTGCTCATGCTCATGCATATAATAACCACTAACATTAACTCCATGTGAAAATCCAAAAGGTTGCCTGCAAGTGCAGGCCAAACTAGTGTGGCAGCAATTTTTGCATGTGTCAGCAGCAATTTCTTGCACCCTCTGGCTCAAAAGCATCTAAATCATAACCATACAATAGAAAGATTAGCAACGTCATATAAGAAAACATGAACATACATATATAAACAATGTGCAAACTTGCAGTAGAAAGAAAAGAAGACCTGTAGCCACTCAGCCAGGTCCTATAGGGTGATTTTCAAGACTGAAGCAAGGCATTGTGGTTCAAGGATGAAAATTGACAAGGATCAGTGACTTCTAACTCTAAAGGCCAAAAACTGGTGATGAACAACTGGATTATGTGAAAGATTCAGGATCCTTGCTCCCCTTTGTCGAAGTACCCATTGTATATAATAAACATACAATCTAAACATTCAGTAACAAACCTGCAGCCAAAGACCATCGTTGACAGCTTTGCAAGGAAATTCCAATTCTTCAAGCTGCTTTCTCACATTTAAAAGTGCCTCAAAAGACATGTTGCAGTATAAAAGAGAGCCACATTCAAATATATTGACAAAAGCATCATAGTCCTCACCACTCACCCCAGAGTTCCCTGTAGCATTACCTTTTACCTGTCTTCTGTTCACAACCCTGCCACCCCACGAAAGAGCAGACATGCCACATCTTTCCCAATCATTCATCATGCAGGAAGAGTCCAATGAAGAACAATGCTTTGATGGGTCGCTTGTAAACCAACCATTGTTATTTAAAAGGTAGCATGGGCTATCTTCAGATGGTCCCTCCATAGACGTACTACTGGCCCCCAGTCCACCAGTTCCAACCCCAATTGCCATTTCACTACAAGAACAAGAAGCCCTATTTCTATCTGTATCCGAATATGAACTACACAAAGATGAAGACTGATTCATATTGCAGGGATAGACTGGCTCCAATTTTGTCCGATTGTATACAGCTTGTTGCATCTGTTGCTTTGAATCTGAAACCCCTGTTTGTAAGTCAACCACACAGTCTGCAAGCTCAACCAAAAGAGTTTGAGCCTTATTCTGGCCCTCTAGGTCACCTGTTAAATTTAAGTATCCTAGTTCAGATTCCAACCTCTTGTTCATGCAGCTATTGGTCAATTTTTTTTCCTTTGTTTTACAAGAATCAGAACAGATACCTGCTCCTGCCTTCGAACTAGAACTTCCTTGCTCAAAATGTTCTTTCTTACAAAATGCACCTTTTGCGAGTAACGCATACAAAGCCAGTTCAAACCTTTTAATTTGAAAACATATAAAAAGCATTTTAAGCCAGTTCGTAAATTTCAAGCTTTGAACCACAAAACTATTTTAGTGCCTGCTCCATATCTCTTACCGTTTTTCTTCAGTAGGTACCCACAGTTCATCTGAGGTCAGCAATGCATGCAAAGTTTGAGATGAAAGTTTCGGAAGCACCTACATGGTGGGAAATAATCAATGATATGATGATTCGAACCATAACATCGAAATTGAAATCACATAAAAGCCTCTGCCATAGTACACAAGAAGCTTTATCTTTAATGAAGTTGACCAAACAAAAATCATTCAAATCAAATTGTTAAGGACCAAGCCATGCAGCTAAAGGAAAACACATATAACAAGGACATCAAAAAATGGACACAAGATGCAAAAGCAAATAGTAACATCCAGAACCATTACCTCTTTCAATTCCACAGCACCACTTTGACAAAGGTAGCCCCAACAAGCATTCCTCACACGTTCTCCATGTATGCCGTAGTCTTGATTCTCGGCAAATACCTGAAATTACAACTAGACAAACTTTCAGCTAATAAAATAGCAGGTACCATACAGCTATAAAGGTAACAAAAATCATTTTCCACCTGATAGGATAAAAAATTCGAAGTCCACAGCTCAGATATAATAAAATCTGTGCATATTGCACATAAATCCTGCACCAAAAACATCATTAAGTAATCTTAAACAGGCACAAACACAATCAAAATACAAAATTAAATACAATGATAGTATAAAACCTGAAGGTCAAGAAAGGAAGCAGCAGCTAACACTCGAAATGCGTTAGTATCATTAAGCTTTGGATGATGGCCATATAAATATGCCAAAGCCATTGCAATTGCCTCTCCATTCACATTCTTATCATCCACGTGCAAGGTCACCACTGGAGCACTCGCTTCTTTCCACGGATGATGCAACATGTTCCTGCCAGTCCCAATTATACAATTTCTTTAACAAAAAAAACAAACACACAAAAGCGCACCCAAAAAAAAAAACATTTTCTTGTGTATCAAACCTACTGAAAATGGCAATTAGGTAATTATGAATACCTAAAATAAGAGCTGCGAGAGAGGATTAAGCGGTGGAGGTGGTAGGTGGATCCCATGGCGTGGACGACGATATCGGAGAAGGAGCCATTATTGAAGCCCTCCATCTGGATGTGATCGCAGAGAGCCGTTAGATTACAGTCGAGTGCACGTAATTCGCCGGTGCTACGGTCGTTATCAGAGTGCTGCGGGGGTGGAATCGTCATTTTCACTTGCTGCTGGTGTGGACCGTGTAATCGGGGTTTGCCGAAGTGCGGCTCCATGAATATACGGCTCCGGTTTATGAGGTTAGTTTTGAGTTAGTTACAGCGAGAGAAACGAGATCGGAGAAGGCGTTCTTTTCGTTTGTGAAAGTGAAAGAGCTCGCTGTGTAGATTGGCAAAATGTGTACTGATGAGTGTGTGTTGTTGTGACTTGTGACGGACGAGAATAAAACGCTGCGTTTGAGGAACCGAAAAATGAAAAAGACGATCAGTTTAGGTGGACCATACAGTATTAAAAAACCGCGACGAGTCAATTCAAGAATGACACAATATGGTTACGGGTATTTTGGACTTTTTATATGAAAGCTTGTTCCACAATTCAAAATAGTTATAAGGAGATTCTACTTTTCATTAAAGATTCTGTTGGTGGCTTATCTAACGAAATTTTCCTAGAATCTCAGATAAACCCTGATTCTGCAAAAACTATCTGTAATCTCTCTTTAAGATCAGTGAATCTTCTCAATTGTGTAAAATTACTTCAAATATTTATAAAATTTTGATTTTTCTTATGTGATTCCGTGTTCGAGAACCGGATTGTGTGAATTTTTTTTGGCTTTTCAGTGAAATGAGTTGCCGTATTCATTGATGATTAATGCGGCAATTGATTCATCATCAGAAGCTCTGCTGAGTTTTCTCTTTCTTGTTTTTGCTCCTCGTGGTGCGGTGGATGAAAATTTTCTTCTTTTTCCACATTATCTTAGCAACCAAAGGAGCAGAGTAGGAAAGCAATGATTAAATGATCATTCAGCATTAATGAAAGAGACAAAAATAATATTTACCTCCAAGAATACGTTTTGTTTGGCTCCAGAAGTGCCGAAACCTAAAAGTTTACCTCATAGATGTAAGGTTTGCTTTAATAGATATTTTTTTTTAAGAAAAAAAATTCCTTTTTTGTGATAAACCATATGAAGATAGGATTTGTCATTTTTATTTATTGTTAATGATCGAATTATGCATGACGCCAATTAGCCACCATGTAATTTTTCACCCTTTTTCAAATCTTGCTGCGTGTGCTATATATGAGTTAATTTTTATCCCTATGCATGCAGGTATTATTGGTGAGACGCTTGCTGTATGTTTTCACTTATTGTGTCTAACTTCTTGTACAGATTCGGAAGACAAAGGGCAGGCTAGCAATTTAAACATGTTCAAATGAAGATGCTGTTAAGAAACTCAGGTAACCATGACTTCTGATTCTGAAAGTGGCTCTCTTATATATCTTTGAATGGTTTGAACTATAATTTGTAGCTGGTTTTTTATGTTTGCAGGAATAAAATTTCACATTCATTCAAGCCGCTATCAAATTTTTCGTATATCTAAAAATTTATCATCCTTGTCTGACGGGTCTTCTTTTAAGTCAGATGTGAAAGCTGTTTCCTTCGGCGATGGGACTAATCAAGAAAATTCAAGATTGAATGAATGGGCAAGAAAAAGTGTCGATGATGTTTATAATATTTTGCAGAGTGGTCCATGGGGACCTGCTCTTGAGAATGCTTTATCCTCAATTGATGGAATACCTCAACCAGAAATAGTTGTTGGAGTGTTGAGGATGCTGAAGGATGTCAATTTATCGATAAATTATTTTAGGTGGGTTGAGAGGAAAACAGACCAAGCACATCATCCGGAAGCATACAATTCACTTCTTATGGTGATGGCTAGGTGCAAAAGGTTTGATTTACTAGAAGAGATTCTGGGAGAAATGAGTCTTGCGGGATTTGGTCCGTGCAATAACACATGTATTGAGTTAGTTGTAAGTTGTGTCAAGTCAAGGAAGCTGAGAGAAGGCTTTGATGTTATACAAACCATGAGGAAATTCAAATTCCGGCCTGCTTTTTCGGCTTACACAACTTTGATCGGTGCTCTGTCTGCAGTTCATGAATCTGATCTCATGCTCACTCTCTTTCAACAAATGCAGGAGTTAGGTTATGAAGTAAGTGTTCATCTGTTTACTACTCTCATTCGTGTCTTTGCCAGGGAGGGCCGGGTTGATGCTGCTCTCTCCCTGTTGGATGAGATGAAGAACAATGCTTTTCATGGTGATGTAGTTCTTTATAATGTCTGTATAGACTGCTTTGGTAAAGTGGGCAATGTGGATATGGCCTGGAAATTCTTCCATGAGATGAAAGTACAAGGTGTAGCTCCTGATGATGTAACTTATACTAGTATGATAGGGGTTCTCTGCAAATCTAACAGACTGGAGGAAGCTGTGGAAATGTTTGAGCAAATGGACCACAACAGGGCAGTCCCATGTGCTTATGCTTATAATACCATGATTATGGGTTATGGCTCATCTGGGAAGTTTGATGAAGCATACAGTTTACTTGACAGGCAAAGAGGAAAGGGGTGCATACCGAGTGTGATAGCATATAATTCCCTTCTTACTTGCCTTGGGAAGAAGGGGAGACTAACGGAAGCAATGAATATCTTTGAGGAGATGAAGAATGATGCAATGCCAAATATGACAACCTATAATGTTCTTATCGACATGCTTTGCAAGGCTGGAAATCTTGCAGATGCTCTGAAGGTTCGGGATTCCATGAAACAAGCTGGCTTGTTTCCCAATGTAATGACTGTTAACATAATGGTTGATAGACTGTGTAAAGCTCAAAAACTAGATGAAGCTTGTTTTATATTTGAAGAAATGGATCATAAAATTTGCACCCCGGATAATGTAACTTTTTGTTCACTTATAGATGGATTAGGAAAGAATGGTAGAGTGGATGATGCATACAGGCTCTATGAAAAGATGTTGGACTCTGATCAGATTCCAAATGCTGTTGTCTATACATCCCTAATAAGGAACTTCTTCAGGCATGGCAGGAAGGAGGATGGTCACAAAATATACAAGGAAATGGTTCAAAGGGGCTGTCCTCCTGATTTAATGCTCCTTAATACCTACATGGATTGTGTTTTCAAAGCTGGAGAAACAGAGAAAGGCAGGGCTTTGTTTGAGGAAATAAAAGCTCAGGGATTTGTTCCAGATGTGCAGAGCTATTCTATACTAATTCATGGTCTTGTGAAAGCGGGTTTTTCCCATGAAACCGACCAGTTGTTCTATGCGATGAAGAAGCAAAGCTCTTCTCTAGACACACGTGCTTACAACACGGTTATTGATGGATACTGCAAGTCAGGTAAGGTGAACAAAGCTTACCAGCTACTGGAGGAAATGAAGACAAAAGGTCACCAACCAACCATTGTGACCTATGGTTCACTCATTGATGGGCTTGCCAAAATTGACAGGCTAGATGAAGCATACATGCTTTTTGAAGAAGCAAAATCAAATGGAATAGAGTTGAATGTTGTTATTTATAGCAGTCTTATTGATGGTTTCGGGAAAGTTGGTAGAATTGATGAAGCATATCTGATCATGGAAGAGTTGATGCAGAAGGGTTTGACACCTAATGTTTACACATGGAATTGCTTGCTTGATGCCCTGGTGAAAGCAGAGGAAATTAATGAAGCCCTTATCTGCTTTCAGTCCATAAAAGACTTGAAATGCACTCCCAACCAAGTAACTTACTGCATTATCATAAATGGTCTTTGTAGGGTTAGAAAATTCAACAAGGCCTTTGTGTTTTGGCAAGAGATGCAAAAGCAAGGGTTGAAGCCAAATACCATCACCTACACAACCATGATCTCAGGCCTTGCAAAGGCTGGGAATATCATGGAGGCCAATGGGCTTTTTGAGAGGTTTAAGGCAAATGGTGGTATTCCTGATTCTGCGTGTTATAACACAATGATAGAAGGGTTAAGTAATGCAAATAGAGCAATGGATGCATATGCACTTTTTGAGGAAACCCGACGGAAAGGTTTGAACATTCATACCAAGACCTGTGTTGTTCTCCTAGATGCACTGCATAAAGCTGAATGTCTTGAGCAGGCAGCTATCGTGGGGGCTGTCTTGAGAGAAACTGCAAAGTCTCAACATGCTGCAAAATCTTGGTAACATGAATTTTTAATTAGTTTAGGAGGGACTAATTGGTGTGATGTAATGGGCAAATGCCTGTACCTAAGGAATTTTCTTATCTTGCTGATATGCAATGCATTGAAGACTGAAGTTTTGCTCATGAAATTCTTCATCTCATCAATTGCTTAATGGGAGTTAACCCCCAGCAGAGGTATTTCCTTATCTTACTGGTAATGTAGTTTGCAAATGTAGAATTTATAAATTGAATTTGCATATAAAATATACTTCATTTGTTATGGACATTGAACACAAATCTCCTTGATAATTAACAGTTCATTAGGCATTGAATATAGGCTAGTAGATAGTTAATACAGATATGAATATCTGCCTAGGCTAGTAGTTGTAAACATGCGAACGTGTATAGACTGTAAATTTTCCTAATATAGCATGAAAGAGAAATTTAAAGAAGACATGAAGAGGGGGCTAGGAGGTATGAGATAACAGTACTAGCTTGGAAAATGAAAAGCCCAACTTTAGTCCTGCATCCATGGTTCTCCTGCAAATGGCAAGTGACCTTTTGATTTCTCCGAACATGATATAAAGTTTATATTTAGATTTTGAAGATTCATAATGGAAAAATGTGTTATCTGTTTATCCTTGCTAATATTTTCTCGAAGATGCAGGATAATTGTATTGAGTTAATGCTCTATTGATGCAGGCTTCAGACATGCAAGTCAAACATATAATGCGTTTGTAATGCTGAAATATTTTGGAGAATCCAAACATTGTGAGTTTGATTCCTTTAATCGGTTGGTCCTGCACCCCAGTGCTTGTTAAATTATGCTCCTGCAATTATTATTTCAGTAAGTGGAGGGGAACGTCTCAGACTCCTCTTTTTGGGTAGTTTGCCTCTTTTCAGTGACACCAATGATGCTATAAGCAAATTCCTTTTGTGTAATCCCATGACCATTATGAGGTATTTATCAGTTGAATGCTTCTCTAGGATAATTTTAATTGACAAGGACCATCTTATTCTGTATCATCTTTTTATCATTCATTGTATTATCGGGAAGGTAATAACCCCAGAACAGAAGTAGTTAGATTTCAAAGAGAAGGATTTATTTGAAATCTATGTTTTGTTTTGTTTTTAATATGTTGTGATGGAGATTTCAGTTGACTGATTTTGTAAACCTTAGCAATTAATATCATCTGAATTTTAAACTTTTGGCTTGGTATCTTTTTGGAAAATTAGGGGTTTCTGAAACTAAGAATCTCTAATCGATTTAAGAAGATCTGTTGCATGAAAAGCTTTAGAACAATGAAGGGGCCAAGCGGCACATCCAAGACCTCTAATAGCATTTTGGTAAAAGTGATAATATATTTTAAAGTAATTTTTTAATATTTTTTATTCTAAATAATACTTCAATAATCATTAGATTATAAAATAATATAATAAATAATTTTATAAGTACAAAAAATTAACATGAATGTTTGACACACTCTTTGTGATGGAAAATTATTATGCTATTACCTAGTGTTACAGACTTTTTTTAAATCATGCAATTTTAAACATATTGTATAGTAAATAATTTTAAAAATACCACAAAAAAATAAAAAAGAAATGTACACCAAATATTTAAAAAAAATCTTTTTTATTATGACTAAGAAATTACAAGCTATTAGATAGATTGTACAATTGAGATTCACTCCCTTTAAACGAACGAATGGTGTATATATAAGATGGGATAATTGTTGAAGATGATGATTACGTATCATTTCAATATGGTATGAATATTAATAGTTTAATATTTATATAATAAACATTTTAAATAAAATCGTTAATATTAAATATATATGGTGCTAAACTTGTTGTGTTTCAGATATTATATAATTTGAAAAAAATTTAGATCTAATTTAAAGAAGTTTAAATCAGCGCTAAAAGTTAACAATGTTAAGAGTTAAAAACGTTAAAAGTTAGTGATGTTAAGAGTTAACAATTCTAAGAATTAACAAATTTTAACAGTTAAAGTCTTATTTGAAATGGGACAACGACCTAATAATATTTAAAAAAAATCTTTTTTATTATGACTAAGAAATTACAAGCTATTAGATAGATTGTACAATTGAGATTCACTCCCTTTAAACGAACGAATGGTGTATATATAAGATGGGATAATTGTTGAAGATGATGATTACGTATCATTTCAATATGGTATGAATATTAATAGTTTAATATTTATATAATAAACATTTTAAATAAAATCGTTAATATTAAATATATATGGTGCTAAACTTGTTGTGTTTCAGATATTATATAATTTGAAAAAAATTTAGATCTAATTTAAAGAAGTTTAAATCAGCGCTAAAAGTTAACAATGTTAAGAGTTAAAAACGTTAAAAGTTAGTGATGTTAAGAGTTAACAATTCTAAGAATTAACAAATTTTAACAGTTAAAGTCTTATTTGAAATGGGACAACGACCTAATAATATTTAGTAATGACATAGTTGTAAAGAATTGTAAATAGTGTTAAGAAATATTATTATGCAGTATATTCTCAAACACTTCATTCCTAATCTATATTTACCTATGCGTGTCAATCGGTAAACCCTTCCAGATCAGTGTATGTTTATATTTGAATTGTCCAAATAGTTAGTCTTAACAAATCATGAATTTAATAGAAGTTCATATAAGTATACATGTATTTAGTAAATATTAGATACTGAACAGACTCACGAGGATCTTCAATAGACATCTTATAAAGCCGTCAATGGAAGATATTCTTAAGTTGAATAGTATTTGTGGTCTTTTAACCCGAGTGTGCCACAGCGTACTTATGAATGATTCACCATGTTTTGATTTTACGCATGTTGGAGTTCTTTCATGGTCTACCAGCTGAGTATCACTAGATATAGTCTGATGCTCATAGAATCTGGTGTGCGTAGACGTCAACTCATATGAGTGAGTTATATATCCTAATACTCCAATATTGTATTTTAAGAAGTTTTGTAGTCATAAGCATAAATTCAAGAAAAAAGTTTTCTATAAGGTTAAACAGCATCGTAAATATATTTTCGGATATTGTTTATAGAAATACAAATCTTGAAACAAGTTCATGGTCAAACATATAGAGTTTTGACGGTGATGATTTATACATCTACTTTTTCATGATATGAGTAACGGAAGGACTATACGTGTATGTTTTAATCTCAATTTGTATGGTTCAACGCACTGTTTTATAATGTTTGTAACGTGTGTGTGAGTCATTATTCACAGACTTATAAAGGAGTTCAATATGACAAAATGGGCGTAAACCTAAAGAGTCTCACAATATAAAGTATACTTATTGAGTATTGAAGTAGCAAACTTGGTCAAAGAGTTCAATTCGAGAAGATTGTGGATGAACTTGATTTTGGTACCCCTCGAATTAGACTTATATTAAAGTCTAATTATTAGAATTTAACATATTACTATGTCTTAAAAGGATAAGTTTAAAATAGTTCTTAGACAAGTGTTGAACAATTATTATCTATTTAATTATTTTAAGAATGTTTAATGGTTAAATATTAATGTAAGATTTTGACAAGTATAGAATAATTGTTATAGACTTAATTATTTTATTAAAGGTTATTGGATAAGCTTTGAAACAAATTTTTGGACACTTGTCTTTTTTGTAATGTTCTTAATTATTTTAATGAAACGTATTATATAAGTTATGTTTATGAAAAATGATATTTGTTAAACGTGTTATTATTATAATCAAGACTTAAAAGTTAAATTTTGACTAAATGCTTGACAACTGTCAACTTGTGCTTAAAATAATTAAAAGACTTAAAGAGATATTAATAAAAGCTTAGAATTGATTAGCGATTTTAAGGGAATAAGACAAAAATAATTTTTATTTTTTATCCTTCATATAAAAATGGTAGACCACATATGTGAAAGATAGACAAAAAGAATTTTTGTCTTTCATCTTTGGCAATAGACCTATTCGACCAATTTTGGAGAGGTGAAAAAACATGAGTTGCATTTTTCTTCTTAAAATATATTTGGCCAAATGATGAAGTTCCAAAAGGTAGAGTTAAAGTTTATAAAATCCTACTAATAAAAGTTATTATTCTAAATCTTTAATTACACTTGTTATTGGAGACTAAATTTATTTAAGAGAACATTTTAAGATGAGACTTTAAAACCCAAATTTGAAAAACAATCCTAAAGCTTCTAAAGTAATTTTTTGATCTTATTATTATAATAAGAATTAATTTAAGTGTGTATTTTATTAAATAAAAATTTAAATTTATATTACAGTGTGTCTATTTATATGTATGACATGCATTATATACATTTAATGAACACCATTCACCTTAAGTATCTATTAATATAGCACAACATCAATAACATTTCGAAGAATATTTTAATATGTTATCACATATTTTATGTGATTAGATCTTTTATCTATCCGATGTTTATACTATTACATATTTATTAATTCGATGTCATTAAATCTTTTAAAATTTTGGGTCCGCAAATTATTCTATTAACACACATAATCTTTAAAAAAAATTATCACGTATTAAATATTTAAAAGATACTTGAAAACACTTAAAACAATAACACTTAAAAGTGTCGGATTATTGTTGTAATAATTGGGCAACGGCTTTGGACAAATCAAAAGTCATAAATGATTAATATCATAAATGGGAGTTAAATCCATGGCTCCTTTGTTTAGAAAATCAGTTAGCATTCTTAATAGTTCATTAAGCATTTGTTGAAATAGTTGCTCAATGACCATGCTTAAAATACATTGAAAGGCATAATTTGAATCCAAGTTATCGAATTTTGAAGGCACGGATCTTGGCTCACGGACTTGGATGTTACTACGCATCGCACTGCACTTGATAAACATTGACATGACAAGTCATTTATTATGTAAATTGTAGAAATGAATAGTCGCTTTCTAATAAATATTTAAGTATCAAATTCTTTTCACTCGAATGGTTGAGGTTTGAAACGCCAATGCGGTTATGGGAGAACGAAGTATGCACTTTGTTGCGGATGTCATGCCACGTGTCCTAAGAATTTCGGGGTATTAACATTATTTCATGGCAGTTTTAGTTTAATTATATTATCAGCTCTCCCCTCTACCCCCACCCTCTTTGCTTAATTAAAAATATGAAAATATCCTCATAATTATGTTATTAAATGATTAAAATATGCTTAAAAAGTGAGGTCATTTTTGTCTTTTTAATTAACTAAGAAAGTGACAGTATAATTAAATTAAAATCGTCATCAAAGTGTAATTTATGCCAATGTTAGAGGGTGACAATGTTAATATTTTAAGAATTTTAAACTTATGACGAGTCAAATTTTTTAAGTACGAACGACTTTTCTTTTAGAGTATTAATACTGTCATCCCCCTCCCTCTCGGGAATTTTATATAAATTATACTATAATTGTAATTTTAAGAATAAATAAATTATTCTTAAAAGGTGAGGTTATTTCCGTCTTTTTAATTAACTAAGAAGGTGACAATGTAATTAACTAAAACCATTATCAAAATGTAATTTATGTCAATATTAGAGGATGATAGTGTTAATATCCCAAAAATTTCAAACTTGAGGCAGATATTTGAACGGCTTTCCTTTTAGGGTATTAACATTATCACACCCCAAATTTTATATAAATTATATTTTAGTGGCAATTTAAGTTTTAAGATTTGTTTGGTTGAACTTTACAAATAAAGCTTTTAGAAGTAGAGTTTTTAAGGAAAAATCATTGATCATTTGGTTATCAATTAAAAAAATTATTTTGAAGTATTAGATTGTTTAGTTAAACATTATTAAAAGTGTTTATCTATTGTTAAATTATTAAAAAAATAATTAATAAAATTTATATTCAAATTCTAAATAATTCAATATTTTTTATATATAAGTGTAAATTTATTGTGTATTTTTTCAAAATTTAATTTCTTAAAATACAATAATTAAGTAAAATTAATACATAGTAATCAACAAATCAATATATATTATTATATTTAGTATAAAATTAAAAAAATAATACTTCTTTTTGTTTAAAAAACAAAATAATCAATAAATTACCAATAATTTTCATATATAAGTTTAAATTTATTGTGTATTTTCTCAAAATTTAAAATTTTTAAATACAATAATCAAATAAAATTAATACATAGTAATCAATAAATCAAAATAAATATTATATTTGGTACAAAATTGAAAATAAAATAATACTTATTTTTGTTTTAAAATAAAATAATCAATGAAAAATTTTGGTAGATTCTTATAAAAATACGATGGTTGTAGAAATATAAAATTTTAAATATATGATATTTTAAAGAAATATTAAAAATATATTAGTTGAATAGAATTTATTTTTATTAAGGATATATTATGAAAATAAGAAAATATTATTAGAGTATATGTGATATTATACACATATTAAAAAATTCAAAAAGTTCTATTTTTAAAAGTCTAAAATTTGAACTTATGTAAGTAGGGGTAAAATAATTTTTTAATCTTCAAATACTATTTTTAAATTATAACCAAACATTATCAAAATATTTAAAAATAACTTTTAACATCAAAAAAAAAAATTTTGACTAGTAAAGAAACCTAATTAAACAAACACTTAATTATGTTATCACTCCCTCTACTTAATTTTAAAATAAAAATATTCTCATTCTTTAAAAATATTTTAGTTATTTACGTTATAAAAGAATATAACACTGAAAATATTTTTGTCTTTCAAATTAAATAGAGGGAATGATAATAAAATTAAAATTAAAGTTACTATTAAAATGTAATATATATAAACCTCGGGGGATAACTGTGTTAATACCTCTTCACTTGGGAGACATATGACCGTTACTCAGAAAGGTCCAACGGCTCTTTATAACTTTTGCTTTCAAATTTAAAATTTAAAGAATGCAAATAAATAGGAAACTTTAAACTTAATACTTTCTTTATTTGCATCAAAAGTCCCTTATATCAAATCAACCTCTTCAAAAAAATTCTACTCTTCCTATCTTCCTTGCTCGAGAAATGGCGTTGAGACCCATTGATAATGCTCTCCCAACAACTACACCTGAGAGACTCAAGAAGCAAGTAAAAGTTTCAGTTCCAGTCCAAAAACAGCCTGATTTCGGCGTAAATGATGAAAACAAGGCTCCATTTCCACAACCAGCAGATGCCACAATTGATTATATAACCTCTGAGAACCTCAAAGCCATACCTGACCCTGAGTCCGAGATCCAAGTAAGTTTGTGTCTCTCTTTTTCCACATGGGTTTATTGTTTTTTTCTTGGGCTTTTTTTTTTTTTTTTTTGAGATTTTAGGTCAAACCCAGTTCCAGTTTCAATCAATGTTTCTGATTTGGATACCTTGTATAATTTCAGAGCTTAATTGAAGGGTTAGATTCAAAGGTTTGGACGAAGGTTTGTGAATCACTTAACATTGCTAGGCGATTTGCACTGCATCACTCCTCTCTTATGGAACCTAACGTGTAAGAAAAGTTTTCTTGGATTGATTTTGTGCGAGTCCTGTTGTGTGTGTGATATGTTGTGATATTGACACCCGCATGTGTTTATTTTGTGAATCAGGGAAAAGGTGATGGTAGTGGTGGTAAAGGCTATGAAGAACCCTAGAAGTGCTCTGTGCAAGACCTCTATTATGGCTTCTTCTGACATTTTCAAGGCTTATGGTGACAAATTACTCGATTCCACAAATTCTGATGCATTTGATGACTTGGTATATGCCCAAATTCTCCTATTTTTGGCACTTCAAATAATGCTTTCCAACTTGATATGTTCTCTGATATGATACAACTAGTTTAGTCACCCCACTTCTTATGTGACTGGTTTAATTTGCTATGGTTCACAGCTATTCCAGCTGTTGCTGAAAGCTTCTCAAGACAAGAAATTTGTGTGTGAAGAAGCAGATAGGACACTTAATTCTATGGTGGATTTCATCACTCCTCTGCCCTTGCTCCATAAGCTGAAGGCATATGTAAAACACACCAACCATAGAGTCAGGGCCAAAACTGCCATCTCCATCTCCAAATCTGTCTCCAAGATGGTAACATTACTCTAATAGCATGTAGCTAGTATCTCTATTGTGTTGCTAATATTTGCAGTTTAGCAACTAACAACAAAATGATCAATAATTTCAGGGGCTTGAAGGAATGAAAGAGCTTGGGTTGGTGTCACTGGTTCAAATGGCAGCGGAATTGTTGAATGATAGACTGCCTGAAGCAAGAGAAGCAGCAAGAAGTACGGTGATATCGATATACAATGCATTTACAGAAAATGAAGAGCAGAAGCAGGAGGCTTGGCAGAGCTTCTGCCAATTTAGTTTGCCACCCATTGATGCTCAGTCCATGGTCAAAATTATCACTTCACAGTAGAGTGCTGGGCGGTGCCAAGGGTAGCGGCAGGAGTTAAGAGCAGTTCTTCATTCTTCATGTCTTAATGAAGAAAATGTTAAAAAGTTTCTTTTCATATAGATCTGTATTTTTCATGATTATTATTGTAGTTAAGCGATAATTTTGAAATAATGTGGTTTTCTGCTTCCTCTCTAATTTTTTTGAAAATGCAGGAAAATCATCACAAATTGATTATTATATCTCAAATGATTTTTTTCTGTTTCTTTTTTTTGGTTCTTTCCTTGCATTAAACTAAATAACTCAAATAATATTTTGTAACTGAATGCCAGGCTTGACATAATTATCAATCCTGTTAAGAATTATGAAAGAAAATGCTTTATCAACTAAATATACACTCAAATTTGAAAACAAAATTGGTAACTGAATCACTGCTAATTTTCCCAACTACAAATCTGCCTAGACTGTTTACAAAATTGTCTGTAGTTTTCTACAGCTTCATTGACGCCTTCAAACCAGAGATGTGAGACCAGAAAATGTCTCAGGTTGAAAAGAACTGGGACCTAATATATATTTACTTGTGACTTTCTCGCGCACACTTTGCCTTCCATGAAAATTAAGTTACCTTTGTCATGGAGGCACTATGATTTTGTTCAACCAAAGGAGTGCAAAGAGTTCTTGATGCAGCAAAAGGTTGCCCAGCATAAAGCTTCAGCTGACCGTTCTTAACAAGAATCACCTTCCTAGTACTTGATTTCACTGCTTCAAGGACTTCCTGCAAAAAGTTTCCAAGTTATTTCAGTGCACCAAGTACCTCTCCCTCCAAACAAGAGAACAATTAAGTAAACATGCTTTTTTTTGAACCCTTTGGATAGCAAGCGCCTGAACTCCATATACTTGCTTCCATCATAAGTTTTCCCAAGGGTTCACTGATTACTCATGTCAAGCGGACAGAAAACTTTGGTGTTTTCAGAAATTAAGTTAGAATGCTTACTTTTACTGGCAGAGGAACGATGTTGGCACTGAAATCGCGTAGATCTTCAAAAAACGATTCAAGTAGAAAACAGAAGTTGTTGGCATCACTGCGATCCTCAAAAGCAACAGTATAGGAAGGCTCACCTTGTTCCGGCCCCTCTGAAGCAACTTTTAATGCAAACAGACCTCCTGATCCTTCATGTTCCAAATCTCTCCTCATGAGAATAGCCTGGAAATGATAAAATATCAACCCAATACTTAGAGGACTTTAAAAGATGCTTTTCTTAGACACAGAAATATGTTGTACAAATGAAGCATGTATCAATGGAATGCACCAAAATTACAAAGGACATGCACAACAGAATCAGCTAAAACCAAAGTTTGAGAATTAGCAAACATATGTATCTCTTGCCTGTAGAAAAGTGGTTGGTGCAGAAGCCAAAAAGAGATACTGTAGTTATAGTGCTTGCTCCTGATATAGACATTTTTTTTCTTTTTCCTTTTCTTGAAAGGACTTGTGATATAGACTTGATACAAAGGTTAATCCTAAGTTAGAAATATAGAAGGATACTTTTTGAAGAGTGAGATTGAGATGATTTACATGACAGGCGTTTTGAAATTAAAAAAGGAAAATGAGGACATTCTTATTAGATGGACAAAAAGTAAAGCCCAATATTGCCAACACATCTCCATAAGATGATATTGAAGGGATAGCAAAGAACTTATGGTCTTGAATACCATCAACGGGTATTTAACTGTTCACACAAAGAGCAAAAGATACAAATAAAGCAGTAGGCTTTGATTTATTTGTGCACATATTCATATCTTCATCTTTCTCCGTCAAACCTGAATGAAAATTATTGATCATATCTAAACATATGCTATTGATTATTGCCTTACACTGTAAAAAGTTCACAAGTTTCAATAACTTACTAGAACATAAGAAAGCTTTGACCACCAGAAATCAGGTTCAGTATCTGACTTATTAGCTCTGGCTATTTTGGCTGATAGCTTGCCTTGCAATATCCTGTGTTATGAACTGCCACCACCCAACATATCATCTTTATTGGATTTCACAATAGTTTCCTGCCTTTCTTTCTTGAAGTTCTGAAAATTTTGTGTCTCCAAGGAATTCGTAACTTTAACCGATCTTCCTTGACTATTCTCCCCAGTAGTACCTACAAATATGACAAAAAACCAGGATAGTATATGATATCAACAAAAGTGTTTTGGGAATCAACTGATGGTGCAACTAACACAATTAAACATTTGCACAGAAGTTTTGAAAATCTTCAACATGGCAATCTCTCTTCCTCCTATTCTCCCAGTTTTGTTTCCACCTCCTCATTCCCATTAAAAATCCAAATAAATCAAACTCAATTATTTGGTCAAAACAACAACTGATATATCAAGGAATCCAGATATATGAAGCAATAGATTAATAACCAAAATTCAAAAAACAAGACAATGTGATTAAAATAATAAAGTAAATAACAAAACTAGCGATAACAAATCTCCCACAGATAAGACTCTTAGAAGCATTACCAAACCTCTTATCACTGTCCCTGACTCCTATTTCCTTGGGCATTTTCTCTAAGTTCTCCGCATCATTTTGCAAGCAATTTGCATTTACACTGGATGCTTCACTCCCATTCTTCTCCATTCCCACCAACCTAAAATTGCTTTCCGTCAAATCACCATTTGCACCAGTTAACCCACTCTTCCTTTTCTCATTCACACCACAACCCTCTGAACTCGAAAACCCCTTTGCATCACTTCTTGAACTCGCAGAAGGGCTTTGAAACTTAAAATTATTCTTAAATATTAGCATCTTGTCCACTTCTTTTTCACCCTCACCTTCGCCATCCTCAAATTCATCCAAACGCTTTATATGCGACCCCCGTAATTTCCCTTTTTTGGTATTCAACTTCTTCCCCAACTTAACCAATCCCAAACCAATCTCGTTTTCAATTCCATTTTTACCCTTAGAAATCATATTTTCACCATCAATGCCACCCTCCTCTCCACCATCTCTCAGTTCCCTTCCTTCAATCTCTCGTGCTTCTCTTGCCATTGCCCTGATTTCATTTACTTTATCTTCCAATTCAGTTTCATCCAAATAAACCAAATTTTTTTTATTCACCAAAATGTTTCCTTTATATCCTCCATTAATACCCTTACCCCAAACATTCATATTCTTATTTTTCTCCTCAGAATCAGCATTCCATAGCACCCAAACAGTACAAATTGTTTGTACCACAAAAACCGCAACTAAACCCAGCCCAATTTTTAACACGGACTTCGCAGAGAATTTACCAAAAGTGCCACTGTATTCTCCAGCAACACCCTCGGTTTGCGAAGCGTGAATTTCGTCGGCTTCATCAACGACAGGCACAATCCCCTCAATTTCGTCAACTAAGGGCTCGTGGTCATAAACGGCGCCATCTTCAGGCGGGGGTTTGATTTACGGGGTCTATTTTGAGGGGTTTAGTTAGGGTTTTAAGGATTTTGGGTCGCAGGTAGTTTTTTCGCTTGGTGAGCTTTCTCTGTAAGAGTGGAGTGTAGATGGAAGATGAAAGGAGTGGCTTAAGTAATTTCGGTGGTGGTGGTGGCGGTGGCGTTAGTGAGTGAGGTTACGAGGGAGGAGGCAGAGTGCCTAAACTACTGCGGGGTTTTCGATAAGGTAAAATCACTGTAACTGTGTCGTCCAGAAGTTCAAATTCAGGGGTAGTCAGTTGGGTTTTTTTCAAA
The DNA here is from genome assembly GCA_946807835.1 of Ailanthus altissimus. Classification (NCBI taxonomy): domain Eukaryota; kingdom Viridiplantae; phylum Streptophyta; class Magnoliopsida; order Sapindales; family Simaroubaceae; genus Ailanthus; species Ailanthus altissimus. The sequence continues at coordinate 25,908,619 of OX327703.1, read as the reverse complement.
ATACAAATAGAGCGATCTGAAATAGAATTTTAAAAGTATAACTTTTAAAAAAAAATATTATTCTTTTAATTGTAAATTAATTTTTTTAAGTAATAAATTTTGATTATTTGTTGTTAAAAGTATTTATTTATTATTAAAATATTAAAAAATACTTAATATAACAATCAATTAATATAAAATTTTAAAATAAAATAAAATACTACAAAGCTTTGACCAAAAAATATAATAAAATCTTATAAAAATATGATAATTACAAGGTTATTAAAATAAATAAAATGTTAAAAGCATATATAGTTAATAGGATTTTTTATTAAATGTATGCTATGAAATTAAAAAAATATTATTAAAATATATGTGTCAATATTTAAATATAAAGTATAACTTTTTAAAATACACTTAATAAAACTTAAAATGCACAAATACACACAAACACAAAGAGTTCAAAGAGCTCTACATTTGTAAACTCAAATTTTAAACTTTTAAAAGTAGAGTAAGAAAAAATCATTAATTAGTTAGTTATAAATTTAAAAAAAAATTACAAAAAAAACTCTTTTTAAATATTATATCATTTTTGTTATATAATGAATATTTGAAATTACACATTTAATAAAAAATTTATATTATTTTTTATATTACTAATGTTATTAACCTCTATAATTTAAGCAAGTTTATAATATTATACTTAATTAACTTTTAACTATTTTGTAGTAGGTTCGGTAAAATAGGTATAACTTTTTACTTATGAATTCAATTAGAGTGATTCTTGATTCTGTGAATAGTTGATTCAATGGGCTATAATATCAAAAGAAATTTGTAATTCGAGCATTTAAATGTGAAAAAATGGCCAAAAATAAAATTAATTTGCAATACAGGCCCAATTCGAACAGTCATCAGTATTTGGCCCATAATTAGAGAAATACATATCTAATACATATAAGATAATTCAATTTAGAAATATAAGATAATTGTCTACAATTTTGATTTTTGAGTGAAAGCTAATTCGGACCACATCTGTAGTAACCAGTATCCACGACTGGTAAGAATAAGTATTTATATATGTATAAATATACGTATTTTATTTGTATGTTGGTGATACTTGAATTATATATTGTTATTAGTAATGTTTTTATAGGTTAAGGATATACGATTAGTATTGAGTTTATTTGTATGACTTTTTAGATTTATTTTAGGAACCAAATTGTTATACTTTGAAAGTTTTGGGGATAAATTTATAAATACTAAAAATTAGCCTCTTAGTATAAAAATACACTTTTGAACCCTAATTTACTATTTTTAGGTCGAGCTACCCATTTTAAGAGAGAGAATAGAGAAATAGAGGAGAGAGAAAGAGAAGAAGAAGAAGAAATTGGAATTTTGGATCTTTAGAGGTATATCACAACTAATTATTAATTTATTGGTGTTAATTAAGTTAATTTCTTTAAGTTTTGATTTCTAGAAATATGTATAATTGAGGATTTGATGATGATCTATAAGATAGCTTGATAAATCATGATGAATTGTGGAATTTCTGCTTGATAGTCTCTTGATCCAGGAATTTTATAAATTTTTGTAATTCGATTCTGGTTTTGAATTTTGAGTATATGAAATTAGACAAGTTTAGGATCATCTGAGACTTTGAATCGATTCAAAATTATGGAAATTGAATTTGTTGTGAATTTACCAAAATGACCCTGAAATTCTGGAAATTTCCTGTGTAAACAGTATAATACAGTGGAAAATAATTTTTGACTTACTGAATGATCTTTAAAAATTACAAATTTATGGAATATGATAAGTTTATATGTCTAATGTGATATACTCAGAAATGAGAATTTAGATCAATGTGGTTGAAGTGTTATGATTTTCTAAAGTGTATCAGCTCATTGCAGTATTTGATTAACAGATTTTTAAAGCTATGGAATAAAATAGTTTTAAAATACTTTTGGCAGTGATTTGGAAGTGAAATATTTATCATGGACTGAGATATGCGTTAAGAGTAATTATGTGGTAGTTTTATAATTTTTGAGTTAGTATATGATTTTATAAAATTAGGAGATTGAATACTGTTCAGTAAGTATCTTGATCCTGTCAGGTTTGTAGTTTGGATTCGATGGTGTGTATGGAATGGATTGTGTAGGAAATTTGATATAATATTCATATATAAGAAGGATGTATGAGTCAGGAATGGTATATTCTGATTTTGCAGTAATTGGACATCATTTGATGTATTAGAAATTTTTGTTAAGTGTAAGTGGTCAGAATGACAGGTTTTGAGAAACCAAATATTTAGACCAATTTGATGTGATAAATGCATTGTGTATAATTTTGTAAGCTATTTAAAGTATTTTGTGTGAATTGTGAGGTTTATGAAAGGATTAATCTCTATTGATAGGTTAAGGAGATTTAAGCCTTGTAGCTGAAAGTGTTAAGAGGTAAGTATACTAGACTTTTTACTGGAATCACAATAAACATAGTAAATGTTATGAGTGATTTTGTAAATGTGGTTAAGAATATGTTTATGTTATGTCAAAGTATATTTTGATATGAAATGTGAATATATGTTTATGAATATGAGCATTGACATTGAGCATGGACATACATGTGTTTTTTGAAAGTGAGCTTTCAAAATAAGATATGTTTAACAAAGAAAGCTTTTGAAGTGTAATATGTCCATGCGAAATATTTTGTGTTTTGAGGGTACTTGAACTCACTCTTAGTAGGCATTTTATGTGATTTGTGGAGCCTTTATGTGTGGCCTTTCCTTCGGTATTGGTATATGTTATGTGTTCCGTATGTAGGGAGGATCCTATTGGTACCTAAAGGAAGAGTGAGTCATCACATTCGTATGGTGGCGTATTGGTACATGTGAGAGGACTCACCGATGATCAGGGTGAGGGTTTGGCTTTTACCTTCGGGCATGAGCATTATATATGTGTGATTTAAAGGCCTCACTTGTACTATTCCTCTCATACGGTATGTCACCTACTAGTGACATTTGGCTCATTATGTGATATGTGATATGTAAGTCATACTAAGTAGTAGTTGAGTGATGGTATTCCTATTATGTGTTTTGAAAGAATGTGTAAGCGCTTACATGATATGTGATTTGATAAGATTATGATTTTGATTGATCACAGCATATCATACATATGCATTGTGTACATATATGTATTTGTATTTGATATATGAAAAACTAGTATGCTTACTGAGTTTTATACTCATTATAGTTTATGGTGATTTCAGGTAAATAAGGTGCATGTGTGCTTAGCGGATTTGGCAAGGCTTCTGCTGTTTCTTGGGTTCCTTAAGTTGCTAGGTTACCGAGTGTTTCATTTGGGGACACGTGGGATATGATATTTGATTTGTCCCTATTGAATAAATACTTATGTATTATTTCATTGTGTGTGGATTGGATTTGGTTTAAGTTTTATAAAGTGTGGTTATTGGATGATTTTAAGTAAGAATTTGCAATTGATATATTCTGGGCTCCCGGTAACAAAGTTGCTACTGGTGACGTAGTATAGTGTTAATCTCTGAGAAAACTCTGCGTATCTCCGGTTTAATAATTGTCCCAGTCATAATTCAATTGCTATAATTCTGAAAGAAATTGAAATGAATGTTTAAATATTGTCAAGAGAAGTTTATATTTATATGTTAGGTTATGGTTGATTTTAGTGTTGAACTTACTAGCAACTTGCTAAGGATTCCTGTGTTGAATGAAAGTTGAAATTTTTTGTGTAATATTATTTATGAGTGCACATGCAGTGAATGAATGTAAGTGATGTCGTGTGTCGGATCTTTTGGGTCTGGGGCGTGACAGCTTTTAGTGGTATCAGAGCTAAGATATGATTTTGTAGACTTTATGTGTCTAGTCAAGGGAACCCAGCCGATGCCAAATCTTTAAGATTGTATGTGTGCTTATTTATATATATTGATTTATTTGATATCTTACTTACTTATCTTTGTGATTTTGAAAAGATGGGGCGTAATCCAAGAATTACTAGAAGTGCTAATACTGTGAATGAGAATACTTCAGGAGAAAACCCTGCTACCATCCAAAATATTGTTCAAGCAGTGAATAATGTGCTTCAACAACAACGACCCAAAGCAGACCATAATGGTAAATTCCATGTTATTGAGCAATTCAGAAAATTGCAACCACCATCATTTAAAGGCTCAAAAGACCCGCTGGTTGCTGAGGAGTGGATCCGTGAGTTGGAAAAGATATTCAGCCTCCTCGAATGTTCAGATTCACATAAAGTAAGTTGTGCCACTTACATGCTTAAGGAGGGAGCCAGTCATTGGTGGGAGATGACCATGCAGACACTGAATATTGATAAGAACAAGATAACATGGGAAAGATTCAAGGAAGTATTTAATGAAAAATACTTTCCCCAATCCCTAAGAGATGAGAAAGAGGCAGAATTTATCCACCTTACTCAAGGCAAAATGTCAGTAACAGAATATGAGAGGAAGTTTGAGGAGTTGTCTAGGTTTTCTCCCCACTTAGTAGACACAGAAGCACGTAAGGCCAAGAGGTTTCAGATGGGTCTTAAACCAGAAGTGAGAAGGTTACTCTCTGTCCTTGATCTACAGACTTACAGTGCAGTATTACAGAGGGCTGAAATATTAGCAATGGATGAAGAATTGGCAGCACCATCTGAGTCCAAACATATGGGTTATCATCGATCAGAAAAGAGACCTTGGGTTAAAAATAATCAGAAAAAGTTTGACAGGTGGAAAGGAAAGAAGAGGCAGAGGAATGATGACATTGAAAAGAAGGATTTCCCATTATGCGATACATGTGGGAAACAACATGGAGGGGTGTGTTTTAGGAAGAGTGGAGCTTGTTTTAAGTGTGGAAAGACTGGTCATTTTATTCAGAATTGTCCAGAGATGAAGAATGATCAGGGAGGATTTAAAAAAGATCAGAAAGCTCAAGCAAGAGTCTATGCTCTTACCAGAAAAGAAGCAGATGATTCACCTTCTGTGGTGACAGGTACAATTTCCATATCTGGCCAGCATGGTTTAGCTCTTTTTGATTCGGGTTCTACCCATTCATTTGTGTCCCATGCATTTGTTAGTAATATGGGGGTTATGCCAGAACCTTTGGGTGTAGATTTATGTGTTGCAACTCCTTCTGGAGATTTGATGTGTGCTACAAATGTGGTAAAATCATGTAAAATTGAAATAGGAGATAAGGTGCTACAAGCAGATTTGATTATCTTGAATATGTATGATTTTGATGTTATATTTGGCATGGATTGGTTGTCTATGTACCATGCTAATGTTAAATGCTTTGAGAAAGAAGTTGTTTTCCAACCACCCGGGGAGCCTGAGTTTAGTTTTATTGGTTCTAAGTTATGCTCTTTGCCAAAAGTAATATCTGCTTTACAAGCTTAGAAAAGTCTTAAGAAGGGTTGTCAGTGTTTCTTAGCGACTGTAGTGGATACAAAAAAAGAAGAAATGAAAATCCAAGATGCTTCAGGGGTGAATGAGTTTATAGATGTATTCCCTGAAGATTTACCTGAAGTTCCACCAGATCGAGAGATTGAATTCACTATAGAACTTCTGCTAGGAACCAGTCCTATATCTAAAACACCTTATCGTATGCCACCAGTAGAGCTTAAAGAGTTGAAGGAACAGCTACATGAATTGCTTGAGAAGGGGTTTATTCGCCCGAGTGTTTCACCTTGGGGTGCTCCAGTTCTTTTTGTTAAGAAGAAAGATGGTTCAATGAGATTATGTATTGACTATCGAGAGTTGAACCGTGTGACTGTAAAGAATAAATATCCACTTCCAAGAATCGATGATTTATTCGATCAATTGCAAGGAGCTTGTGTATTCTCAAAAATTGATCTTCGTTCTGGCTATCATCAATTAAAGATCAAGAAAGAAGACATTTCAAAGACTGCATTTCGTACCAGATATAGGCATTATGAGTTTATTGTTATGTCATTTGGGTTGACAAATGCACCTGCTGCCTTTATGGATCTAATGAATAGAGTATTCAAGGATTATTTGGATAGGTTTGTTATTGTGTTTATTGATGACATCCTAGTGTACTCTAAGAGTAAAGGAGAACATGAAGAACACTTAAGAAAAGTCCTACAAGTGTTACGAGAGAAGCAGCTTTATGCAAAATTCAAGAAATGTGAATTCTGGCTAGATCGAATGGTATTTTTGGGACATGTTGTTTCCTCAAAGGGAATTTCAGTGGATCCAAGCAAAATTGAAGCAGTGGTGAATTGGTCCAGACTAACTAATGTGGGGGAAATTCGAAGTTTTCTTGGGCTGGCAGGATATTATAGACGGTTTGTTGAAGGATTCTCTAAGATAGCTTCACCTTTAACTCAATTGACAAGAAAGAATGTCAAGTTTCAGTGGTCAGAAGAATGTGAGAAAAGTTTTCAAGAACTCAAGCATCGGTTAGTATCTGCTCCCATACTAACTATCCCTTCTGCTTCTGCTGGATTTGTGATTTATAGTGATGCTTCCAAGAAAGGGCTTGGGTGTGTATTAATGCAGGATGGAAAGGTAGTGGCATATGCCTCACGACAACTAAAGACTTATGAGAAGAATTACCCTACTCATGACTTGGAGTTGGCTGCAGTAGTTTTTGCTCTTAAAATTTGGAGGCATTATCTTTATGGAGAAAGGTGTGAAATTTACACAGATCACAAAAGTCTTAAATACTTCTTTACTCAAAAGGAGTTAAATATGAGGCAACGTCGATGGTTGGAACTAGTCAAAGATTATGACTGTGTGATTAACTACCATCCGGGAAAAGCTAATGTTGTAGCAGATGCTTTGAGTAGAAAATCTTCAGGACAGATGGCAGCACTTTTGACTACTCAAAAGCAAATTTTGTTGGATTTAGAAAAGCTTGGCATTGAAGTGGTAAGATCTAATGATAGGGCTTATGTTGCAAGTATGTCCATTCAGCCTACCCTAATTAAGAGAATTAAGGAAGCACAAGGTAATGATGTGCATCTGAAGAAAATTATGGAAGAAATTTCATTGGGTAAAAGGCCTAACTTTGCTATTTTTGATGATGGAGCTCTACATTTTGAAGGTAGACTTTGTGTGCCTAATAATGATGAGTTGAAAAATGAGATCTTGGTTGAAGCTCATAGTTCACCATATACTGTCCATCCGGGAGGTACCAAGATGTATCGAGACCTACAAGCTGTTTATTGGTGGGTTAATATGAAAAGAGAGATTGCAAAATTTATAGAGCAATGTTTGACATGTCAGGGCAGAACATCAGAGACCATCTGGGTTATTGAAACCTTTATTGGTACCGGAATGGAAATGGGAGCACATAGCCATGGATTTTGTAGTTGGGTTGCCAAGTACACAAAAGGGCTACAATGCCATATGGGTGATTATTGATAGGCTAACAAAATCAGCACATTTTATTCCAATATGCACCACTTATTCCATGAATAGGTATGCCCAATTATATGTTGATGAAATTGTGAGGCTTCATGGAGTACCTGTGTCAATTGTATCTGATAGAGATCCCTGATTTACTTCAATATTTTGGAAGAGCCTACATAATGCCATGGGCACAAAGTTGAACTTCAGTACTGCATTCCACCCACAGACTGATGGTCAATCTGAAAGGACCATTCAAATTCTAGAAGATATGTTGAGGGCATGTGTGTTAGACTTTAAAGGTAGTTGGGACAAACACCTTTCATTAGTGAAGTTTGCATACAACAATAGTTATCAATCGACTATTGGTATGGCCCCATATGAAGCTTTGTATGGAAGAAAATGTAGATCTCCTGTGCATTGGGATGAAGTTGGAGAAAGGAAAATTTTAGGGCCAGAGATTGTCCAGCAAACTTGTGAGGTCATAGAGAAGATAAAAAAAAGAATGAAAGTGGCTCAGAGTAGACAGAAAAGCTATGCAGACAATAGAAGAAAAGATCTAGAATTTAAGGTGGGTGAAAAAGTATTTCTTAAGGTTGCTCCAATGAAAGGAGTCATGAGATTTGGCAAGAAAGGAAAGTTGAGTCTAAGATTCATTGGTCCATTTGAAATCCTTGAAAGGATAGGTGATGTGGCTTATAGACTTGCCCTTCCTCCATCATTATCAGGAGTTCATAATGTGTTCCATGTGTCCATGTTGCGAAAATATGTTTCAAACTCCTCACATGTGTTAAGCTATGAGCCACTTCAACTTAGGGATAATCTCACTTATGAAGAAGTGCCCATTAGGATTTTGGACAATAAGGAGCAAATTCTTCGTACTAAGAAGATTGATTTGGTAAAGGTTTTATGGAGAAACCATACAGTTGAAGAGGCAACCTGGGAACGAGAAGAGGAAATGAGATCTAAGTATCCTCATCTATTTGCTTAAGTTATGAATTTCGAGGACGAAATTCTTATAAGGAGGGGAGAATTGTAGTAACCAGTATCCACGACTGGTAAGAATAAGTATTTATATATGTATAAATATACGTATTTTATTTGTATGTTGGTGATACTTGAATTATATATTGTTATTAGTAATGTTTTTATAGGTTAAGGATATACGATTAATATTGAGTTTATTTGTATGACTTTTTAGATTTATTTTAGGAACCAAATTGTTATACTTTGAAAGTTTTGGGGGCAAATTTGTAAATACCAAAAATTAGCCTCTTAGTATAAAAATACACTTTTGAACCCTAATTTACCATTTTTAGGTCGAGCTACCCATTTTAAGAGAGAGAAGAGAGAAATAGAGGAGAGAGAAAGAGAAGAAGAAGAAGAAAAAGAAGAAGAAATTGGAATTTTAGATCTTTAGAGGTATATCACAACTAATTATTAATTTATTGGTGTTAATTAAGTTAATTTCTTTAAGTTTTGATTTCTAGAAATATGTATAATTGAGGATTTGATGATGATCTATAAGATAGCTTGATAAATCATGATGAATTGTGGAATTTCTGCTTGATAGTCTCTTGATCCAGGAATTTTATAAATTTTTGTAATTCGATTCTGGTTTTGAATTTTGAGTATATGAAATTAGACAAGTTTAGGATCATCTGAGACTTTGAATCGATTCAAAATTATGGAAATTGAATTTGTTGTGAATTTACCAAAATGACCCTGAAATTCTGGAAATTTCCTGTGTAAACAGTATAATACAGTGGAAAATAATTTTTGACCTACTGAATGATCTTTAAAAATTACAAATTTATGGAATATGATAATTTTATATGTCTAATGTGATATACTCAGAAATGAGAATTTAGATCAATGTGGTTGAAGTGTTATGATTTTCTAAAGTGTATCAGCTCATTGCAGTATTTGATTAACAGATTTTTAAAGCTATGGAATAAAATAGTTTTAAAATACTTTTGGCAGTGATTTGGAAGTGAAATATTTATCATGGACTGAGATATGCGTTAAGAGTAATTATGTGGTAGTTTTATAATTTTTGAGTTAGTATATGATTTTATAAAATTAGGAGATTGAATACTGTTCAGTAAGTATCTTGATCCTGTCAGGTTTGTAGTTTGGATTCGATGGTGTGTATGGAATAGATTGTGTAGGAAATTTGATATAATATTCATATATAAGAAGGATGTATGAGTCAGGAATGGTATATTCTGATTTTGGAGTAATTGGACATCATTTGATGTATTAGAAATTTTTGTTAAGTGTAAGTGGTCAGAATGACAGGTTTTGAGAAACCAAATATTTAGACCAATTTGATGTGATAAATGCATTGTGTATAATTTTGTAAGCTATTTAAAGTATTTTGTGTGAATTGTGAGGTTTATGAAAGGATTAATCTCCATTGATAGGTTAAGGAGATTTAAGCCTTGTAGCTGAAAGTGTTAAGAGGTAAGTATACTAGACTTTTTACTGGAATCACAATAAACATAGTAAATGTTATGAGTGATTTTGTAAATGTGGTTAAGAATATGTTTATGTTATGTCAAAGTATATTTTGATATGAAATGTGAATATATGTTTATGAATATGAGCATTGACATTGAGCATGGACATACATGTGTTTTTTGAAAGTGAGCTTTCAAAATAAGATATGTTTAACAAAGAAAGCTTTTGAAGTGTAATATGTCCATGCGAAATATTTTGTGTTTTGAGGGTACTTGAACTCACTGTTGACTTAGTAGGCATTTTATGTGATTTGTGGAGCCTTTATGTGTGGCCTTTCCTTCGGTATTGGTATATGTTATGTGTTCCGTATGTAGGGAGGATCCTATTGGTACCTAAAGGAAGAGTGAGTCATCACATTCGTGTGGTGGCGTATTGGTACATGTGAGAGGACTCACCGATGATCAGGGTGAGGGTTTGGCTTTTACCTTCGGGCATGAGCATTATATATGTGTGATTTAAAGGCCTCACTTGTACTATTCCTCTCATACGGTATGTCACCTACTAGTGACATTTGGCTCATTATGTGATATGTGATATGTAAGTCATACTAAGTAGTAGTTGAGTGATGGTATTCCTATTATGTGTTTTGAAAGAATGTGTAAGCGCTTACATGATATGTGATTTGATAAGATTATGATTTTGATTGATCACAGCATATCATACATATGCATTGTGTACATATATGTATTTGTATTTGATATATGAAAAACTAGTATGCTTACTGAGTTTTATACTCATTATAGTTTATGGTGATTTCAGGTAAATAAGGTGCATGTGTGCTTAGCGGATTTGGCAAGGCTTCTGCTGTTTCTTGGGTTCCTTAAGTTGCTAGGTTACCGAGTGTTTCATTTGGGGACACGTGGGATATGATATTTGATTTGTCCCTATTGAATAAATACTTATGTATTATTTCATTGTGTGTGGATTGGATTTGGTTTAAGTTTTATAAAGTGTGGTTATTGGATGATTTTAAGTAAGAATTTGCAATTGATATATTCTGGGCTCCCGGTAACAAAGTTGCTACTGGTGACGTAGTATAGTGTTAATCTCTGAGAAAACTCTGCGTATCTCCGGTTTAATAATTGTCCCAGTCATAATTCAATTGCTATAATTCTGAAAGAAATTGAAATGAATGTTTAAATATTGTCAAGAGAAGTTTATATTTATATGTTAGGTTATGGTTGATTTTAGTGTTGAACTTACTAGCAACTTGCTAAGGATTCCTGTGTTGAATGAAAGTTGAAATTTTTTGTGTAATATTATTTATGAGTGCACATGCAGTGAATGAATGTAAGTGATGTCGTGTGTCGGATCTTTTGGGTCTGGGGCGTGACAACATCAATTCTAAATTGGACGATTAAGTAGGTGCATTAATGATAATCAATATAAAATAGTTGTCACCCTTATTAACTTTTATCATCTAAGTGGTTCTCTTTTCATTTGTTTATGTTCATCTGTGTTTTTTTTATAAATAAGTTGTGTGTTTATACTCAGAGCATATAATTAGAGAGTTATATTTTAGTTAAAAATACTTATTTTTTATATTATCTCTTTGTAGTATTATTTCTTTTATTTACTATTATAAAATTCATGTTATCTCTTCTTCCATCTCTTTCCTTTAATATTGTTATGTCTAAGTAATTTTTATTTTACTAAAACGAAATGGTGAAACTCTTGGTAAGGTAATAAGAAAATCACCAACTCTTATTTTAAAATTTAATGTTTTATTCTTAAGTTAAACAATTTTATATATAATGTATTTATTTTATTTTGCAATATTAATTTTTTTTTTTTGCAAAGTAGTATATTTTGATTTATTATAGACAATTTTTATAGTTTGCACAATGAATTCTCGAAACAATTTATAAAATTTGGCGTAAATATCATTTATTGTAAAATGAAAATTTTGATTTATTGTAAACAACTGTAAAGATTGGTATAATAAATACTTGAACCCGTTTATAAGATGTGGTGTATAATAATTAAAATAAATAAATATAAGTTAATATATAAATGATGGTGAATCTTAATTATTATATCTTCCGATTGGAATTTTATTTGTGTGATGATTCTAATTGAATTATAAAAATAGTTAAATATATTATTATTTCATATGCCAAGAGTGAATCCTTCTAATCTTGTCATTCATTTTAATTGGTTATTTAAATTATTATTTACAAATGTCTTATATTACTTTATTTGTCTTTCAAATATTTATAGTTTGTAAATTTTAATTCCACTTTCTTGTGAATTGACCTTGTTCTTACCTAATTAATTATTACTTTGACAATTTTGCATTTGAGAATAAACTCTTGTACTCTGGACTTGTCATTATATATTATTAAAAAAAGTGCTTATCTGTTATTAAATTATAAAAATATGACTTTTAATAAAACTTATATTTAAATTCTAATCAATTTTAATTTGTTTTAATTCATTATTTTTTTATAATTTAAATTTAATATATTATTTTATAATTTAAATAACTTAATTATCCTTTTAACTTTAGTGTATAATAGATTTAACTCTAAACACATAAAAGAATCTCATCTATTTATTGTATTTGAATATATGCATAATTTTATCCATTTATTTAATATAATCTAATTAAATAAAATATTTTTAATACGATTATTATAAATAGGGATGGGGACATTTTTAATATTTTGTTAAAAGAAGTTTATTAGTATAATATTTAATATTTATATCTTATTATATTTCATTTTCAAACAAATAAAATTTTTATTACTTAATTAAATAACATTTAATAAAATTATTATTAGCAAAATCAATTTTCAATTATGAAACGCTTAACGCTTGGGTCAAGCACTTATGAAGTTGTTGAGAATTTCTACAACTTTCTTTTTATTCACGTATTTTTTAATCTCGTACGTTGTATTGCACTTAAATAACACTTCTGCATTCACCATTTACAAAAAAATATTATGAAAAATATTATTTATTTTATATTATAAACAAATTATGCACGTAGGAAATAAAAAGAATATACTTTTACTTAATTTGAATTTATGATATACGATGTATTTGATTATGAAGAAAATGATTGATATATAATATTTTTGAGAGGATTTATTATTATTATTTTTTTAGTGTCGAGATTATGGGTATAGAAGATTTGATTTCAAAGAGCGTTGTGTTATGGAGTTTCTATTAATAAAATAAATGAAATTAATATAATAGAGATGGTATAATTTTTCCACGCATTCTATCTTTAACTAATAAAATAAAAAAAATTTAAAATTGCAACTAAATAAACTACATCCCAACAGCTCTTTTTTTTTTTAATTACGACTATGAAAATTTAAAATCAAAAATTTAAGTAATAAGTATGATTGATTGGGTTTTTTTTTTTACATTTTTTAATGACATTTGGTTGTGATTGGAGAGAAAATTTTAGATTATAAGTATTTATTTGGTTGAGCTTCTTTATAAGTAGAAATAACTTTTTTAATGTTAAATTTTTTTTGAACAAAATTTTATGGTGTTTAGTTGCAATTAAAAAATAATTTTTGAAAAAAAAATTATTTTACCTCTATTTTAAAATTTTGGGTCTTTAAAAATAGAATTTTTTTTAATTTTTGATTTATTTATTTATATAATCGCATACGTACTCTAATAATATTTTCTTATTTTTATAATGTATTTTTAGTACAAATAAACTATATTTAACTCATATATTTTTAATATTTTATTAAAAGTCATCATATCTGTATATCTCTACAACCATCATACTTTTATAAAAATCTATCAAAAACTTTCGTTGATTATTTTATTTTTTAAATAAAAAAAAATTTATTTTATTTTTAATTTTCGTACAAAATATAATAATTTATATTAATTCGTTAATTCGTATGTATTAATTTTACTTGATTATTGTGTTTTAAAAAATTTATTTAAAAAAAATACTTGATAAATTTAAACTTATATATCTTAATCAAAAACAATATACAATGTACAGTTATTAATTTCTCAATTTTCTTATATCACAAAGCAAAATGAAGATTTCATAAATTCATTAACATGCACCAATATATTTGCATGGCCCATGGGATTGTTTATGTAAGTAATTCTTGGTAAAAAAAAAGAAGTAAAATTATGGTTATAGATATAAACTAATAGTAATGTTTAGCGTTATATAAACATTCTTCTCAATTAAGTCTATGGTTGGTGCTTACTCTCCAATTACTAATAGTTGAATATTCAGTGTTGTATTTTATAGTTGTGACGACTATATTATTGAGTTAAATTACTTCAGTGTTATTCATATACTTAATAAGCAATCTTTTTTCATAAAATTGAGGATAATATTATCACTTTGTTTTTTTTTCTTTTACTACAAGATATGAAGAATTTGTCGTGCAATTTCGTTCGCCGGAGTGGAAATATGGTGGCTTATTTTCTAACCATGTATGCAGTGAGTAATTGTGTTTATGATGCATTGTTACATTTCATGCCATACCTATATTCTTGAGCTAATGTATCTATTCTGACTTTGTAAATTAATAATACTCATTCTTTTTTTTTTTTACAAAAAAAACCTCTTAATTATTATTGAAACATCAAATTTAAATACCCTTCCAAATCAATTTTTATTTTTTCTTTAAAAAAGAGAAACAGTTAGTATAAGGCATGCAGTGTAAAAATTAAAATATTAAAGAGTGTTTTCAATTCTCACTAACGCAGTTTGATACTTTCAGAGTTTGCTTTGCCATCAACATTAAGGACCATTCTTGAATTGATTACAACTCAAGTAAACAAGATTTTACGTGTCATAGGAAAATATGGTGATCGTGTAAATCTTGATCAGACGGCTGAATTTTTATCATCATAATCAGTGGTATATGTCAGATAAAATGGCGGTACAAGAAGCCCGACTTTGGTTTCTATTCAATGTTGATGTCCCAGTCAAGTTCCTGCGTTTTGAGTTTTGAAATCCCACATTGATTAGACAAGAGGGTGAGGGAAGGCCAGTGAGGTATAAAAGCGGAGCCGAAACGCTTGCAAAAGCATACCTTTCTCGGCCTTTTGGCTAAGATCAAGTGTAGTATCTGTTCTTATCAGTTTAATATCTGATACGTGGGCCATTGGCTCACATGATATTAAATTAATTTTTTTAGGGGGAGGGCTCACTACGGTAGCTTGCTGCCGGGGCTCTCGCGTGTCGCCCTTGCGTTGCACTATTGCACGGGCCTGGCGCACCCCACCAATTCTAGTTTAATAGTTTCCAGAAGCAATTTAAAGCGTCTCTTTATCGTCCTTCAAAGGAATCCAATATGTTTCTGGAAGCGTTACAAATTTTCAAATTAAAATTTAATAAAATGTAGGAATTTACTGATTCGTTGAAAATGAACATCATGTTAAATGACTTATTATACAATTTTGTTGGAGTAAAGTTATTGTTTATAAAGTTGAGTTGTAATATTTTTGTTGATGTATTATTAACTAATTATTTTATAAACATATTGCATTGTAAATTTCAAATAATTATAATAAACATAACTGCTTCAAAATTTAAAAAAGTTAATAATTATTACAACTGTTAAAATAAATAATTATCTCATAATAATTAATAATTAGAGGAATGAAAATTATTTTAATTGAAGAAATAAAAATTAGTTGGTTTTGATTGTCTCTTAATAATTAGAGGAATAAATTTTTTTTAACTTCGTTCGAACTCTTGCAAATGTCAATTGCAAGTTGCAACTAGATAATTACCTATTGAACATAACAATTAAAAAAATAAAAACTCTCTCAAATAGATATTTGTCTTTCAATAATTAAAGAAATAAAAATCTTTTAATTTAAGTTAGGTTTGAATTTAGTTAAATGATGCATAAGATTTATTATAATATTTTTTAATATTATAATTATACAATATTAATCAGTATAAATTCACTGAATGTTGCATTAATTAAGATATAAAATTTATATTTTAAATTTGTAAGTTTAATATTATTATTTTTGTTATTATTGTGGATTGTTTTGTTGGATATAATTGGAGAAAATATATGCCTCTACTTTTTTTTTTTGTTTTTAGTGAGTATTTTATTTGTTGGATATTATTGCTAAGAGAAAATATACGGCTCCTCTTTCTCTCTCCCTATATATATTTTAAACAAAATGAAAATACATATGCACTTTTTTGTTAAAATTCGTTTGAAAGTATTTTTTTTTGAAGTTTCTTTTTTATTTGAAAGACCCATTGGAAAATTTTCTATTGGCATTAAAATAGAATTGAAAAACAAAACAATATGTACATTGGAAAAACTTGTAGTTGGCATTATTTATTGAGATTATTTTAACAATATTAATAATTAAATTATTTATGGTTATTAAATTAATACTTAAATATCATCATCCTTAATTTTCTGACTTAATTTAAGAATCTAAATTATTTTTAATATTATAAGATATATATATATATCCATTTTATTCTCCGGACAACAAAGGATACAAGTGTCTCGTGCTAACAGAAACAGCCGAACACCGGAGACACCGACTCTAGCCTCAAAAACCCCATCGCAATTCACAACACAACCTTTTTGTTTCTACTTGGTGTGTGGCTCCCTCTTTTGCCACGCCAACCTTCTGTTACGACCAACAGTCTTCTAACTCGCTCTTAACCGCAAAACCTAAAAAAAATAAAAATTTTAAAAAAAATTTGACAAAACCCTAGGACACCATCCATCGTTTGCCAAAGACCAAACTGCTCACCTTTTTGTTTTGGTCACTTAGGTATATCGTATCTGTACGTGTTGGCAAATACAAAAAAACAAGAACTCAACTCTAATGGACTTAAACTCAAAGCCTCGTGTCTCGCTTTACACAGTACAAGCGGTCCAGCCTAAGAGCAGCACTCTTTCCAGCTCACCATTTTCAGGGTCTTTTCTTATCCGTGCTCCTCTCACTATTGATGATGATGACGACGACGACAATGATAGTTTCATCTCGGAACCCAACGCTGATAGAATGGCTGTTGTTGTCAGTGACAGTGGATATGGTAGTTATAGTAGTCTAAGTAGTGGTGGTAGCGAGGAAGGGTTTGTAAGTGGTGAGGAGTTTGAGACTGCCTCAGAGAGGCCGTTTGTGGCTGTCCCAGATGAGGAGATTCTGGAGGAGAGTGATGGTTTTGTAGATAAGTTCAAATTTTCTAGGCCTTCTGTGGCAGTCCCAGATGAGGAGATTGTTGAAGAGAGTGGTGGTTTTGTTGATAAGTATGAATTTTCTAGGCCTTTTGTGGCTGTCTCAGATGAGGAGATTGTGGAAGAGAGTGGTGGTTTTCTTGATAAGTATGAATTTTCTAGGCCTTTTGTGGCTGTACCAGATGGGGAATTCTCTGAAAAGTCCGTAGTAGATAATGAAGGGAGTAGCATCGGAGATGTATATGATGGCCCTGTTGTTGATTTAGGTCTGATTGAGAATGTAAATATTAAGCCAATTGCTCAGTTGTCATTAGATGATGATGGTTTTGAATTTGATGAGTTGTCTGGTGGCGAGGAGAGGATGGGGAGTGAAGTAGAAGATGCTTTTTCATCGGTGGTTAAGGTTCCTACTTTTGGGAGAGTTGATAGTGCACCTAAGATTAAGGTGATGGATATTGAAGGAGGAGAGGACGAGTTATTATCTGATCCGCTGTCCCCTGAGAAGTTTGCTGATGGTTTGGTTTCAAGTAAATTTTTTGGAGTTGGGAATGTAGATTTGGGTACTTCAGCAGAGGCAATTTTGATTAGCAATTCTGAGAATGACACGGTGTCAGATGAACTGGTTGAAGATATGGGTAATGGTTCTACACCAAAGGCTCAAAGCAAGTCTTTTGTGGACAGGAAAGAAGATGTTTCTAAGTTTGGAAAGAATTTTGTTGAACAAGGGCCAGCACTTCAAAACTTTGTACAAGAGAAGATCGAATCAAATGATGAGGATGGATACAAGACAGAAGAAGATAATGCAGGATTAGCTTTTGTACCTGTAGTGAACCACCTTAAAGAATTGAAAGTTGAAGAGGCTGGAGCAGGTGCAGAAGAACCATCTGATTGCCAAAATAATCAATGCAGCAGTTTTGATGACGGTGGAAGTTTTTCTCTTGATCGAGACAGTGACCAGGATAGCTTGGAGATTAGTACTGAGCTTGAAATTGATTTGGGAGTTAATTTGTATGATCCATTGGCCATCATCTCAGGTGAATCCATAGATGGTGCTATGAATGAAAAGAAAATTCATAATGTGGATTCTAATTTTTCAGAACCAAATCCATCTCTGCGAAGTGGTGATTTACACGCAACAATTGAGGGTGACGGATTGGAAGATGCTGAGTCAAGCTCTTCCAGATGCCTTAAATTTGTAAATAGTTCAACTCTGGATCTCAAAGCAGAATCAGAAGCAGAAGATGATACAGAAAGAATAGGAAGAAGACAAAAAGGTATACTTTCTGATGAAGATGGTGATGAATCAATCTTCGGAAGCTCTGGAACTACGAAGAAGATGATGCATGGCTTGGAGGAAAGATTTGCTTCCTCTTCTCTTGTGGCGTCAGAGAATTCTGAAGATCATTCATGTGGAATTGATGGACAGTTTGTCACGGACTCAGATGACAAGCTGGACGCTGTTAGGGATGGTGAAGAAAATGAGTTATTTGATTCTGCTGCAGAGGTTGCTCTTTTGAAATCTGCAAATAGTGCTGCATCAGGTGGTGGTGACCTCACAATTACCTCTGCTAATGATTCTCGAGCATTAGCTCTTGAGTGCTCCGATGGCTCAGGTTTCGTATTCCCTTCTTCAAGATCAATTCTACCACAAAATGTGGATGGGGATGCTTCCCTGGCCAACCTCAGTGAAGAAGAAAGGAGGAGGATTGAGAAGAATCAACTCCTAAGAGTGAAATTCTTGAGACTTGTGCAGAGGTTAGGCCGTGCTTATGATGATTCCATGGTTGTGCAAGTATTATACAGGTTGGCCCTAGCTTTCGGGAATCATTCCAGTCAAGCTTTCAGCATTGTAACAGCCAAGAGGATAGCTGCACAGCATGAAGAAGAAAATAAAGATGATTTAGACTTCTCTTTGAATATTCTGGTACTTGGGAAAACTGGGGTGGGAAAAAGTGCAACCATTAATTCTATTTTCTGTGAGGAGAAGGGAAGTATTGATGCATTTGAACCCGCCACTACCTCTGTGAAAGTGATTGCCGGAACAATACATGGGGTGAAGACTAGAATCCTTGACACACCTGGTCTCAAATCTCCTGTGATGGGACAAAATGTCAATGGGAAAATATTAACATCCATAAAGAAGTCCATGAAGAAGTTCCCGCCAGATGTTGTCCTCTATGTTGATCGACTAGACATCCATACTGGAGATTATAATGATTTGCCTCTGTTGAGGTCACTTACTAATTCTCTCGGTTCATCAATTTGGCAAAATGCCATCGTGTGTTTGACACATGCTGCTTCTGATCCCCCAGATGGGTCATCTGGATTACCCCTAAGCTATGAGTCGTTTGTTGCTCAACAGGCCCATGTTATTCAGCAAAGTATCAGCTTAGCAATTGATGATCTGCGTCTGATGAACCCTACTATGATGCATCCGGTGTCTCTTGTTGAGAATCATCAGTCCTGTCAAAAAATCCAGACTGGAGAAAGTGTGCTTCCCAATGGACAGAGTTGGAGACCCCAACTATTACTGATGTGTTTCTCCTTGAAAATATTATCTGAGGCGAATTCGGTGTCGAAACCTCAAGATCCTTTCACCCATAAGAAGTTTTCTGCCTTCCGTCGTTCTGCACCTCTATCCTACTTCTTGTCATCATTGTTGCAGTCTCGTACTCATCCAAAACTCTCAGCTGATCATGGCGAGGATGATGTTGACTCCGACATTGAGTTGGGCGATTCATCAGATTCTGAACAAGATGAGGATGAATATGACGAGCTTCCACCTTTCAAGCCTCTAAAGAAATCTCAGGTTGCTAAGCTCAGCAAGGAGCAAAGAAAAGCCTACTTTGAGGAATATGATTATCGGGTCAAGCTCCTTCAAAAGAAACAGTGGAAAGAGCAGGTTAAGAGTTTGAGGGAGATAAAGAAGAAGGGCGATCAGAATAATATTGATTACCAGAGGGAAGATGAGGACCCTGAAGATGAGAGTCCGGCAACTGTACCAGTTACGTTACCTGACTTTGTTCTACCACCTTCCTTTGATGGAGACAATCCAGCATACAGGTACCGATTATTGGAGCCCACATCTCAGCTTCTTGTGTGGCCTGTCTTGGACTCACACAGCTGGGACCATGATTGTGGGTATGATGGTGTCAGCCTGGAAGGAAATTTTGCTCTTGCTGGTCAATTTCCAGGTGCTTTCGCTGTTCAAATAACAAAGGATAAAAAGGAGTTCAACATCCACTTAGATTCCTCAATATCAGCAAAGCACAGGGAGAATGGATCAACCATGGCAGGACTTGACTTTCAGACTGTTGGAAGACAGCTGGCCTACGCTCTCAGAGGCGAAACTAAATTCAGAAACTTCAAAATAAACAAAACATCTGCAGGACTATCAATTACTTTATTCGGTGAAAATGTGGCAACTGGGCTTAAACTCGAGGATCAGATTGCAGTTGGAAAGCGCCTGGTTTTAGCAGGAAATGCTGGAGCTGTGCAGTCTCGCGGTGACACAGCATATGGGGCCAACCTGGAACTGCGCCTCAAGGATAAAGATTTTCCCATAGGGGACAATTCCAGTTTGGGTCTGTCTATGGTGAGTTGGAGAGGTAATTTAAATCTGATGGCCAATCTACAGTCTCAATTCACCATGGGATGGAGCTCGAAACTGGCAGTTCGCGTTGGATTGAACAACAAGCGAAGTGGGCAAATCACCGTGAAATTAAGCAGCTCAGAGCAATTACAAATGGCTCTAATTGGTGTTCTTCCAATTGCCATCTCCATCTTTAGGAGTATTTGTCCAGGCTCTGGTGGAACAAACACACAATACTAGTTGTAGTTTCGTTATAAATTATGATGATGTTCTATTTGAAGAATATTTCTAATTTATTCCACTGAGTCAATGAGATGGAACTTATAAATATTCAATTTTGTACATTTCATGATCTTTTATCAAGCAAATTCAAACGAATTGATTTTTGATCCCACTGAATTTTTCTGAAGCTAGTTACATTTCATAATCTTTTCCAACTGAATAGATTCATTATCTATCTCCCGACTTTTTTGTGTATGCAAAGCATAAAATATGTATCGCCTTCCGAAATTTAAAGTTCATTTCCAAAACTAGATCAATCAAAGAATTGATTCTGAAAATATTCCCAGCAAATATATTTTCTTTAATTCTCTTAATACTAACTTGTTATTTCAATTATTAATATTTTTTTTATAACCTTTTGAATGTTTAATATTTACCCTCTTGATGAGGCAGGCACCGGTACAAAAGAAAAAAAAAAACAAAATCTAAAAGGCTGTGAGGCTTTTGGTTCAATTATCCACATAATATTTCCCTCTCGTACACTCGCAGTTGCAGAAAATGAACGAACAAGCTCTGTAGTTAATGAAAAAGCGCCAAATAAAATAGAGAATATGTCGTTCATTTTGAAGTCATTCGCTGCAAATTCCTCTGTATCGACTCCTAGAGAAGCTACAATTGCCATGATGCAAACCTCTTCGTATAGAGTACGTATTAATACACTCACATATACGTGTATTTTCAGCTGTATTTGAATTTGAACTTATTCTTTCTCTGTTTTTTTCTTTTTTAATGATTTGCGTTTTGCATTAAGCGTCGTTTCTTTTTCGTTTTTCCTCTTTCCGGTTTCTCTGTAACCAAACAGAGGATTTAATTTTTTTTAATAACTTAGTTCTGTACTTCTGTTGAATTTTGGATAAGTAAACATGTATGTTTACTAGAATCATATATTTTTTTTTTATTAAGTTTCGCATTTTGAGCTTTGAAGTTTATATGCTTAATTATTAGGAATTTTGCTTTTGCTGCATTAGTTGCTCGATAAATTGTCTGAGCGAGAATGAGTTGAGTTGTTTTAATATATCGATCATGAGGAGCTCAGCCACGTGTTAATTTTTTTGCATTTAGAAGTGCTGATTGGAGTTCAAATGGTGCTGATTAATTATGTTAATGTACAGGTTTTGTCTCAAAGAACTTGCTCATCTTTTAGAAAAAAGGCTTCTGTTAACTTATTTTGTTTTGGAAGAAGCTCATCCACTAAAGTTTTATCTTTCTTAAATGTGACGCGCCATTCAACATGTTCTGGCAATGAGTTCTGTTCTTCGTCCAAACAAAGATCTCGAGGACCTGTTATGGCTGCTAAGAAAGCAGCTGAAGGTGTGTATTCTGTAATGTCTTTTATTATTGATGAAGAAACTATCACATTGTAGTAATGTCTTTTATTATTGATGAAGAAACTATCACATTGTAAATATGTGGTGTTTATGGAGTTATTTAATGACAACATTTTTCAAGGATTTTTTTGGTTCATGAAAAGTTATTTTTGTGTTGTCTGTTACTGTTCAGGGCAAAAGCAAGAAGAAGGAAGGTACAAGCACACAGTTGATTTTTGCCCAAAACAACATTTGGAATGAGAGCAAATGCATTAGTTAGAGAACCTGAACTTCAGAAATTATGGGATGACCATCAGGTGTTCCAGCGAGTTGCTGATAAAAATGATGGTGCAAGTATCATTGCTATCATTGTGCTCCTGTTCTATGTTTATGAACTTACTAGCTGACCTTTATTTACTTGTTCAGGGAACTTTTGTTCTTCATGATGGTCCTCCATATGCCAATGGTGATCTGCACATGGGTCATGCTCTAAATAAGATATTGAAAGATATAATCAACCATTACAAGGTATTTTTCCTTCCACACCTCAGATATTATTTTTCCTTATGCATTTAAATGAATGCAATTTTGATTAATATTTCTCATCTTTCAAATGAAATGTTAAAAAGGTAAGGCCTAGTTCCAAGACATTAATATTAAAGCAAAGATAAATGAATTCATGCTTATGTGCTCATTGAATTCTAAGTCCATGTATCTATAGTACTGACTCATTTGATGAATTTATAAATTGGCAAGTACCCTATTCTTGTAATAGTACTATATCTGGAGCCAACAGTACGGTTTAGGTTCAGCTTTTATGTTCAGAAATTTTTTGTATCTGTATGTGATATATCTGTAATTGAGATTACTACCCACCCACATTGTAATACATCTGATCCTATATTTTCATTTTAACTATGATCCATGAATATAATTGAATCTTGATGCACATTTGCTTTAAATCTCCTCCATCTTTTTATTTACATTTTTAATTGATAATCAAATGTTATTCACTGTTTTTTTTTGCTCTTGCTCTTTTTCTTTGGACAGCTTCTCCAGAATTACAAAGTTCATTATGTGCCTGGTTGGGATTGTCATGGCCTGCCAATTGAGTTGAAAGGCAAGCATCTTTCTGATTGTTGGCTTTGTTGTTGGCATGTTTTCTAATGTACTTGGGCTCACGTGCAACCTAATTGACCCTTTTCTCAATGCTAATTGCATGGGAGGATGCAAACAGAAATCTGACCTTGGGATTGTGTTTTTGGTTAGTGAAATTTGGAATAGGAAAAATAAGTGTCATAAAATTTGGAATATAATGCTGATGGTCAAGCTATACATGATAATAGTGGATGTTGTGATTTTATTGTTCTCAAAAACGCTCTATTGACCATCATTTATTTCTTTTAATCACTGGCGTGATGGGGAAATTTCACCCTTTTAAATTTATTGATTACCAACCTATTTCAGTTGGGTAAGTATCAAAATTGAATATATCAATTACTGACCATTATGTATTTTTTTAACCGTTTACATGGTGCAAGCATTTTCACTCTTTGGAAAGTATTGATTACTGAGCCAATTTCTATTGGGTAAATAAAAGTTTTTACTGTTGGAATTGCACAAAGTGAGAAGTTCTGAGAACAAATCTTAAAGGATTTGACTATCATTTTGAATTATATCAGTGCTGCAGTCACTGGATCAAGAGGCCAAAAAGGATCTCACACCATCAAAGCTAAGAGCAAAGGCGGCCAAATTTGCCAAAGCAACGGTCAAATCTCAGATGGCATCCTTTAAGGTGATATGCCAAGTTTAGTTGCTCGGAGTTGATTGATTATACTTTTTACCTATATCATCAATTCAATAATCTTCAAATATGGCTGCTGTAGTCATTCAAGATTTTATATGATAATATGGTAGTATTTTTGTTTTTCTGGCAGTTGATAAGTTGACATGTAATTAACAGATATTGATCTAGCAAATACTTGAACTTTAAGTTTTAATATTTGCAGCGGTATGGAGTATGGGCGGACTGGAATAATCCTTATCTGACTCTCGATCCTGAATATGAAGCTGCCCAGGTATCTGGTATTGCTTTTCTCTATAGTACTTTGCTGAGTGCTTGAGCCAAAGTTTCACTCTTAACCCTGAATCTTTTCTATTTTTATTTAAAGTTAGATTATCGCGCTAGTGACTACCTCCCTAGTGAAAGTGACATGTACCTTACACTAGTTATATATACGTGCCTTGACTGTCTTTAAATTGCTGCCATTTGGTACAATAAATCAAAAGATGTATTTCCCTGTTTTTCATTTAATGCATAATAGGTAACTGGTAAACTAATCTAAGAAACTGTTTCTTGATCATCATATTATCTGCTAGATTGAAATGTTTGGCCAGATGGTCCTTCAAGGGTATATCTATAGGGGCAAGAAACCAGTTCATTGGAATCCTTCATCACGCACTGCTCTTGCAGAGGCTGAATTGGAGGTAATGAAGTGTCCTTACTGTGCTTTTCTTTCCCAGCTTCTACTGATCCTATTTTGATAGATTGTATTTATATGTTTATTTGAGTTCTACTTTGCCATTTAAGCCTTACTACTCACCCCCCGTATTTTTTTTTGCAAGGCTGTTTTATGACTAAACTTTTGCTTCCATTTCTTTAAAGAATGTTATTGCCAAACCCTTTTTGTACGTGTCTTTTTCAATGCAGTATCCCGAGGGACATGTTTCAAGAAGCATTTATGCCATTTTCAAGATGGTGAGTGCACCTTCAAGTACCCATGATTTATTTAAAGAATTCCTTCCAAATTTGTGCTTGGGCATATGGACAACAACTCCCTGGACTGTACCAGCCAATGCTGGGAAGTCTTCACATACTTTCACTTTCCATGTCGTTGTTATGGGAATATATATATATATATATATATATATATAGGTATCACGATTGGTTATGCTTATTTGTTTACGGATTTTAACAGTTATTTTAATGGTCAAAACTTTGCCTGTTCCCTTTTTTATGCAACTCTTGAGTTATCTCAATACGGCTTTGCTCTTGAGTTTTCTTCAGTGCAGGTGATAGAAAAATCTTGTTGTCCCCAACCTTCATTGGGTTATAACATTTTTTCTTTAGTGATTTCACCATCTGAAGGGTGAGAACTATACTGTAGGGAAAGATTATCCTGTCCTGCAGAATCTTTTAGTCCTAAAGACTTGTGCTATTCTGTTTTCTTTTGAACATGTGGTACTCTAGTTGCTTTTGACATTGAGGTGCTTAAGTAATCTATTGAATTGATGCCACCTTGACAAAAGAGAGAATGTATTATTTGCAATTGTAAGAAAATATACAAACTGCCTCTCATATTTTGTTTTTAAGTACCCATTTTTGACAGGCTATGCAATAATCTCTCCTTTTTTACCCTTTTCTTTTCTTCTTTATCTCAGCTGTTGCAGTTAATGCCAAGCTACAATACGCTGTTGTTGAGGTACAATCCTTATTAGAAAGTGATTCTGTGGCCTCTGCAAACAAAAAAAGGAGGCTTGGAAATGTTCTTAAGGAACAAAAGAAGCTTTTCGTTATTGTTGCATCTGACCTTGTGACAACACTTGAGGCAAAATGGGGTACAAAGCTCTTTGTGAAGAAAACATTAATGGGTTCAGATCTTGAAAACTGCAGGTTTGAATTCAAATTGAAATATGTATACATGCATGGAATTCATTAGGCATTAATCATTTACCTTGGTTACGTAATTCATCCTTCTTACTTCAAATAAATAACTTAATATCAATTCATAATCTCATGAGGATGAACTGGAAACATTTTTATATTTCTGAAATCTAGTCTTCATTGGTTTCAGGTATGTTCACTCTATGCATAACAGGGAATGCCCAGTTGTGATTGGAGGAGATTATATTACAACAGAATCAAGAACAGGACTGGTGCATACAGCTCCTGGTCATGGTCAGGAGGATTATGCGACTGGCCTTAAATATGGACTGCCTATACTGTGTCCTGTAGATGATGATGGAAAGTTTACTGAGGAGGCTGGACAGTTCAGTGGGCTTCATGTGCTTGGAGATGGTAATGTTGCTATTGTGAAATAATTGGATGAACAAATGTCCATTCTCATGGAAGAGTCATATGGTAAGTTAATATTCTTTTCCTTTAAAATACAAATAGTTGGTTATTGAAAGCCTCCACTCTTCAGAAAGTACTCCAGCTACTTACTAAGAAATGTACCCATGTGAGTCGGCATATGAAGCTCTTGTGTCTTCTCTCTTATGCAGAGCACAAATACCCATATGATTGGCGAACTAAAAAGCCTACAATATTTAGGGCAACTGAGCAATGGTTTGCATCGGTGGAAGGGTTTCGCCAGGCTGCTATGGATGCGATTGGTCAAATAAAATGGATCCCACCTCAGGTATCAATGTTTAACTGCATTGAAAGTATTCTAGCCTTGAATATTTGGCCTTTTCTGAGCCTTGAATCTTTAGTGGTAGTATCGTAATCTTACAAAATTCAGTTAGACCGTTTTTGAGATTTAACTCTGGCTTTATTTTCATTTGTGAGAACCTAATATTTCTATAGCTTTGCTTAATTTAAAAAAGTCAAGCTGAATTTCTTCTGTATTTTTAAGTACAATTTTACATGAATCATGAAGGTAGTTTGAATCCTTTTCTCGCTGTGTTCGTAAGGATTTATTCTGCAAAAACCTTCAAGTCAGAATAATGTCATTTTCTATGTTGTTTAGTCCCCTGTTGCTTACATTTTCTAGCCAGTGAGTACAAACTCTGTTGATAGCTCTATATTGACATGTTATGGGTCTGAATTTATCTGTATTTGCGTTGTAAATTTGCACAAATGGTGTCAGATATCTATTGGTGTTTTCTTGTTACTGTATATATTTATCACAACTGTTGGCATGACTATTGTTCAGGCTGTAAACAGAATTTCTGCAATGACTTCTAGCCGTTCTGATTGGTGCATATCAAGGCAAAGAACATGGGGTGTTCCCATTCCAGTCTTTTATTATGTTGAGTCGAAGGAACCTCTTATGAATGAGGATACCATTAATCATATCAAGTGTAAGAGTGTCCTACAATATTTTGCTTTCCATTAAGTTGTATACTGCTCAGTTTTCCTGCTGAGGATCAAGTTATTATTTTTAGAAAACTTACCCTTGTCAGGTGGGTTTATTTTATTATTATTATTATTATCTTTTTTTAGCTTTACCAGTCTGCATCCTGCTTTTGGCTTCCTTCACTTCTCTTTATACTTCTATGGCTTATCCCACTTTTTTCTTTTTGTGGGATTATTAAAGTTATGGCTTTGTATTGGATTTTTGTGCTTCTGATTATTTATTTTGGCAGCTATAATATCCCAAAGGGGCAGTGATGCCTGGTGGTACATGTCAGTGGAGGATCTCCTTCCTGCCAAATATCGTGATAAAGCATCAGAATATGAAAAGGGGACTGATACAATGGATGTCTGGTTTGACTCAGGTATTGTAGTGCAAACATTGTTTACATGTGAACTTACTCAATAACAAACTTGCAGTGCCTGATTCCAACAATCTTTGTTGCATGTCACTGTGTATCTCAGTGTTTCATATCACAATCTCTATGATCCTTCTTCTTGATGTGTGGAGAGGGTTGTGCCCCCTGTTTTGTTTCTTATAATTCAATGTAACTATCTCAGTGACATTTTTTTCCACAATCTGAGGTTCCGATGAATAATGGAAGGTCTCACCAATCCATCCTTAAGTTGGTTTTTCACTTTACTTCTTTAGAAAAGGGAGTAGTAGATTAGTTTCTGAATTAAAGAGGCACTCTTTCTTTGCTGATCAGCATCAAGGGGTTGCACTGTATAATTGTGTCATTTGTAGGTCTGAGTTTAATCAAGACTAACATAACTAACTAGTAAGCACCCTTCTATCTCAATTGTCTAGAAATAATGTATTCCATTTTTGATTGGCCAATCAATCTAGAATCTCAGCAGCCATGGTTGTGAATAGATCAATTGTTGGGTGAAAGAAGGTTATATGTTGCAGATTAAATTTTTTTTAATTATTTTACTCGATAATAATGCAACAGTTACTTATATGATGTATTACGAGCTGTATTGTTGCATAGCTGCTTTACTTTTTTGTCAGACATATTCTTTCCCATTTTTTTCTAGCCATGGCTATTCCATGAGTAAATATTGTCTTCTTATTCTGCATGGATGGTGCATACTGGCTTCTGTATTGGAACTCTGTTGTTGCAGTTTAAAAAATGCTCATCAAGGTAGTTCATCTTACATATTGCTTTACTAGGAGTTTGGCCATCTTAGTAGCTCATTCTATTTCAGGTTCTTCTTGGGCTGCTGTTTTGAGGAAAAGAAATGGCCTAAGTTTTCCTGCAGACTTGTACCTGGAAGGTACAGATCAGCATCGTGGATGGTTCCAGAGTTCGTTATTAACAAGTATTGCAACTAAAGGTAATGAATATCTTTTGACCATATTACAAGAGGTTTTTGAGATGAAACATTTCTGACAGTATGTAGTTTATCCTATCCTTTTTCACTATTTTGATAAGATTGCTGCTCTTTGCCAAAATTATTGATTATAAAGCTTTTGGCAGTTTTAAATCATCAATAGTTTTCATGTGCATTTTCTAGGGAAATGCTAATGACAAACTGTTTTGTTGGTTCAATCACCCAATTTGCTAAATTGGTTTTAGTTCCTGTGGTGATTGTCCTCTATGCAGTTGCACAAGTCAATATCTTGATTTTCCCACTTGTCCAAATGCTCTTAGCATTCTTATTCCAGAACTTTCTTGTTGACATTTTTGAGTCCAACAATAGAAGGCTTTTATTGGAAAAACAAAAAAAAAATTCAATAATTTAAATACATTATTTATTGTCTTAATATGTTACCTTCAGTATCAACAAGGATTTTTTGTACAGGACAGGGTTAGAGTGATTGCTTTGCTGTCAAAAATTTGCAATTATTGAGATATAAATAGCTTTGAAGTCACCTAAGGATTAAAATAATGTTTACTGTGTTGTAGTTCTATTAATTTCCTCTTGTTGTAATGAGGAAGAGGAGTTTGAAATGCACTGGGAATGTTTGAATTTTGGATGCTGAATTGCTAGTCATCCCATTTGTGGCAGGTTATCTTCCTTCCCATGCATCATAAACCCCTATGGATCGACATTTATAATTTTTTTTTTTTGTGCAGGGAAGCCTCCATATACCAGTGTTATAATGCACGGATTTGTATTAGATGAGAGAAGTTCTAAGATGAGCAAGTCGTTGGGTAATGTTGTAGATCCACAAATGGTGATTGAGGGAGGGAAAAACCAAAAGGTTAGCCATTGGTGCATCTTGATTCAGTTCTTTTTGTTTTTCCCTTTTTGGTCGGTGCATCATTAATGTTCATCTCCCATGGCAGGAAGCACCTGGCTATGGAGCTGATGTTTTGCGACTCTGGGTTTCCAGTGTAGATTATACAGGTGATGTAATGATCGGTCCTCAGGTCCTCCGTCAAATGTCTGACATATACAGGGAGCTGCGAGGAACACTGAGATACCTTTTGGCCAATCTACATGATTGGAGAGTATGTTCAAGTTCTTTGGTGATAGGAGTTTTAGATCATTTCTAGAGTTGACCAAAATCTTTACATGTCCAGAGCCGTTGCTGCACTGTTGTTCTATTCTCCTGTTACATTGTCAATTCGTTCTATCTCCATGCTAACAACATTGCTGCACTCTTCCTCCATAATCTGCGAAGCTTATTCTGTATTCTACACAGTTGTCTTTTTATAGCATGTCACTTGAAACTGTTTCTTACTTCACACACTGCAGTTTGTACATCAACAGAAATTATTTGAAGTTTCATTTATCTCATTTCTTATACATACAATTGTGTGCTTGGCAGGTTGATAATTCTGTTTCATATGATGTTCTTCCCATGATTGATCAGTATGCTCTATTTCAGCTTGAAAATGTTGTAAAGAACATAAGAGAGAGCTATGAAAACTATCAGTTCTTCAAAATCTTCCAGGTATGTTTTCTTATGCTAGGATATTGGGTATAATCCTTTTACTATTCATGTGGATGAGATATTGGCAGGAGACTTCTAAAAGCTGGCATTAAGGGAAATATACAGTTACATAAAATCCTCTTTCTGTTCCCTGAAATTTGAAGGTGAACTTTTTTGTCTTTCAGATTATACAACGGTTTGTGATTGTTGATTTGTCAAATTTTTATTTCGACGTCACCAAAGATCGCCTTGATGTTGGGTAATTCTTTCTCTTTTGTCATTTATATGTACGGCAATTGGTTTTCTTAATATGTTTCCCTATGATCGACAAGTTCTGTGCAAGTGGATATACCCCATTCCCATTATTACCTCTTGTATTATATGATGTCTCCGAGATTGTAAAATGTTATAACCTCCGAAGTCCTTGAAACATTTTGCGCAAAAAAGTACTCAAAAAGTTGTCTTGATACATATAAAATATGTGTAATTTCAAGAAAGAAAAAGTAAAATATGATGGTTGCTAAATTTCACGAAAAAATCTTATTAATCTTTTTAAGGTCGTGTTTTCAATAAAACTAACAGTTTTACAGCTAGAGTTTATTTGTGAAATATGTGATCAGTCTGAATTCTTACTCGTGGCCTATGTGTTTGGTGTTATTTCTTGGTGATAGTACATGATCTTGCAGCCAAAGGACGCACAGCCTGTTCACCTTTTGCAAATTTTTTTCAGGAATATATTTATTTCCTGTTTCTTGTAGAAAATGAAGTAGCTTTAGGCATTGTAATCTTTCTCTTGCTGAGATGATCATTTTCAGGGGCACTACGAGCTTTACAAGGAGAAGTTGTCAAACAGTTCTTTCTGCACATCTTCTTTCCATTGTGAGGGTAATCGCTCCCATACTGCCTCATTTGGCTGAAGATGCGTGGCAAAACCTCGCCTTTCACCATATCCTTGAAGATGGTTCTATTGCTGAATTTGTTTTCGAATCAAAATGGCCTGTCGTGAACGAAAAATGGCTTGCCTTTCCTGCTGAAGAAGTTGACTTCTGGGGAAGAATTCTCGAGGTAATTCTGGTTTTAACCTATTTATATAGAACTAACTTGAGGGATTTTATGCTTCTTGCTTCAATTTCTCATAAGAAGTTTCAGTTTACTTTTGTTTGCTTTAAGGTAAATAGTTGTCTCAATTACAAAGGAATTTTCTACTATTGAGTTTGGATATATTTAACTTTTCTTTGATTTGTGCCATGAGTACTAAACAATTCAAAATTAAAATTTGGTTTGATGATAAATTCTGTTTCCTAATATCTGATTATCTTGTGAAATTAAATCA
Organism: Ailanthus altissimus; assembly: GCA_946807835.1. Classification (NCBI taxonomy): domain Eukaryota; kingdom Viridiplantae; phylum Streptophyta; class Magnoliopsida; order Sapindales; family Simaroubaceae; genus Ailanthus; species Ailanthus altissimus. Next base: position 25,877,015 of record OX327703.1, on the reverse strand, counting down.
AATATAAAATGACTACCAAAATGTTTTGTCTAAGTGCATATTACAAAGTGGACTTTTAATGCATCTTGATACATTTCTGGAAAATTCTTTCTAGACTTCAGATAATTATGTGATTGATTTGTCAGGAATTTTTCTAATTGTGATGTCTTGTATATTAGTAATGTAAATATATGTGAAATAAATGCTTAAAGATCTAACCGTTACTAACTAAATTCCCTTTATAAAAGGAGTGTTGAAAACTCTTTGGACGGATATTACAGTTACTAAATATTGTTTTTTGATTATCTTTCTGAACATGGTTTCATTTGTTATTTCAACCATTTTGACCAGTTGAGAACAGAGGTGAATAAAGTTCTGGAGGTTGCTAGGACAGGGAAGCTGATTGGTTCCAGTTTGGAGGCAAAAGTTTATCTGTATACACCTGATGCTAGCCTGGCTTCTAGATTAAATGACGTGTACAGCCAAGGACAATGCAGACAAATTGCAGCGCATATTCATAGCATCTCAGGTATGCACAATTCTTATGTCACTTTTATTCTCTATTTACCAAGTTGCTCACCTCTTAGTTCCATAATCAAATGATGCTGGTGATTGATCGCTTTATGCCCATAAAGCCTGCAATTCCGAGAAACTTATTAGTTTGAACAAGTTCTTTCTATTGGCCAAACTTAAAACCTTATGCAGCAGCGAATAATTTAAACTTTTCTGTTATTTATATGGAATAGTGTAAATGATTATTGTATGTCTATGGCCACTGATTGCCCAACTGATGAACCCCGAGACACCTAAAAATTATGAGTTTGAAGCCCCCCCGTGTTTCATATTATGACGGAGGACTCTTCTAGCCTCAAAGGTTTTCGAATAACCATTAATTATATTTTACATTTGATTCATGGTATCTCGTTTTGCACCTTGAGTTTTGTCAGTAGCTTCATAGCAAGCATATTTGTCATGGTGGTGAATGGTGATAGCCACCTGACTTCATTTCTCCCTAGGATAGCACTAAAATATTTCTAAAATTCATCTTGGAATTTAAACTTTAAAAACATAATAACAAAAGGCTTGTGGTGGAGAACTTGTATTGTTTTTTTTTTTTTTGAATTATTATTAATGTAATATCATTGAAATAAATTAATAATATTATATCGTAAAATTTCTGATATAAAATTAAAAAATTATTAAAATATTATACAGTAATTAAATAAGTTTATAATTTGTTCAAACCTAAACTCTCTTATAAAGTAATTAAATAAGTTTATAATTTGTTCAAACCTAAACTCTCTTATAAAGAGATACAATAATCCTTCAACGAAAACTATCTCAAAAGGGATCACTTCTTTGTTTAGGATAAAAAAATTTAATCTCACACAAAAAAAAAATTACCTCACATTAAAAAAAATCAAAATTCAAAACCTCGCTAAAGAAGACAAATTACAAGAATACCGTCACACAACTCAAACATCTTATATATTTCAAAACTATCCTATTAATCCAAAATTACAACCACAAATAATCAACAAATGCCTCAATATTTTTCGGTGGCTATAAGAGGACAAGGGTCGTTGGAGAAAGCTTTTTACCGGATTTGGGTATAGAGCAGCTGCTGGTGAGCTTGGCGCGCTCGATTGGCAGTCACTACTCTCCCACAGTAGTCGGCAGCGGCAAAGATGGGCATCAGGAACCTAAAACAGGCTGACTTGAGGGTGGCGCTGGTCTGAGCTCACTCTAGGGTACGATTGGTTTGCATCTGGAACCAACTATAACGGAGGCCAATCCAGGGTCGTCGTGCTCAGGTGGATCCGGCGGCCAAAGCAGTCGTATAAGAAGACGGTCAGGCTGAGACATGTATTAGAGACCCTGGCGGACTTGGCGTGGGTTGAGCAGCCTCAGCAGTGGCCAGAGATCACTTGGATCGGCCTCACCGACTGGATAAACATAACAGCTCTAGACTTAGACCTACACAGAGAGATAATACGAAAAGTAAAACTATTAAAGCAATTAAATGAGAAAAACAGTAAAACAGCTCAAGCCCCTTCTTCGGTGGAGGGGAAAGTGGTTGTCTCTAGGTGCTTGAGTCGGCTAGGGTTAGAAAGTTGAGAGAAAAGTTTATGCCAACATGTAGACTCAAGCACTTGTATTGTTAAAATTAAGGCTTTGGCTCCTTATATTTTGGTATTTTGTAATTAAAAATTGAAATCTCTCCTCCCATCTGTCTATCAAAAAAATAGATATGCACAGGAATGCTTTCATTGGAGGGGAATTGCTTCAATGTATACAACTTTGACAAGTCAGAAATCATTTCTGTGGGAAGCAGCGAAGATTGATTGAACCATTCTGACATATATTTATTTGAAATGACAATTGTGCAGGTAGAGGTGCTCCCATCCATGGACAGTGAACTGATTGAGAAAAGTCCTTACTCTGGAGAGTATCTCGTCCAAGGGAAAGATAGGGTTTGGATCGGCGCGTCAAGCGGGGAGGGTTCCAAATGCGAAAGATGTTGGAACTACTCGACGAAGGTTGGATCACCCCACGCTTTGCAGTCGTTGTTATGATGTTGTTGCTACTCAACCTCTTCCTTCTATGGCAGCTGTAAGCTGAGACTTGAAATGCAGAGGAGTTGACACTGCAACTGTTTTTCTAAGTCCTGCCAATGATGGATTTGATTGGATTTTGCCAAACATTCTTTGATTTTAATGGATTTGTTGGTCGAATGCCCAAGCTCCGGCACCATACATAAAATTGATTTTGAAAGTTTGCGTGGTTCATCTGAGAGCCAAGGCGACAAATATGTCAAACATGCAGGATCTAAACGGAATCAGAAACAAGCCACAAAGTCAAATGTTAAGCTTCAGAAATCATGATATTATTTCTTCCATTATCATTCTGTGGCTATAATTTATCTTGTATTTTCATTGTTATTTTCTTTTAAAAGCGGCAATATACCTGCAGATTAATTACACAAACTCATCTATACAAAACAATATCGTATATAGTTGAACGAGCAAAAGTTAAGTAAAAAATTAAAGTTGATATTGCATCACTATTCTCATTTATTACATTAATTTTTTTGTTATTATTTATTTAGCAATACTATGCACATCAGTTTATTTTGTATGTCATGTATTATTTTAACCTCATTTATTATATTATTTTTTTTAATTACTATTTATCTAATAGTGGATATCAATTTGTATAGTTAATGTGTATTTTTAACATTTTTTTTTTCTTTATTTAACCTATCAGGCAGGATAAGCAATAGGTTTCATCTGCAATATCTGTTAATAGAAAGTAAATAATAAGATAATATTGGAAGCTGAGGATTTTAGGACTTATTCCCTTTGTTATGGAAGACACCCAAGCAAAATCCAACGTGAGTAACTAATCCTGGGTTATTTAAACGACTGAACTCTATATGATTATTTGAACTGGCGAAGTCATCACATAATCATACAGGATTCACATCGACCACTCAAAACAATAAATTGTTAAATTATATTGGTCTAATATACAGGAATCAAGACGAATATTGATGGAGCGACCAGGAGATCTGCTGCAGAAACCTTGAAACTACAAACATGCGATCTTGTTAAAAGAAAATTTTATCCAATTCAAGACGTACATGAATATCTTATTGAAGAAGCTGAGGGCCTGCATTTCGAGATGCTTGCTGCAATAACTCAGGTTCCTCTAAATCCTCAGCATGACTTTGTATATCCTGATTCATGGGTAAAACAAATTACTACTCTTGACATGAAGAGTTATAATGGCAAAAATGCTACTATGTAACGCATCCCGCAATTTTCAACTACGAATGAAACAGGGTAGAAACATACTGCTACAAGGTGCCTACTACGAAATCAACACATCATGGAAAGACAAAATGTGGTGATGAAACTGAATAATACCTGAGGATGAATTAGCTGATGTGGCTGCTGATCATGAGCCAATGCATAGGGTTGTGGTTGAGACATTCTGTAATATGGTTCTTTAAGATCAAGTTTGCATGATGATGTCTGAAGTATTCCTCCTTGTTCGGCACCAGGACCCCACATTTTAGCTAAATTAAGTTGATTATAACTTGTTATATGAAGCCCAGAAGACAAGTTACAGACACTAATGAAATAAAAGACAAGAACCAACCTGATAATGTTAGATATATGGTGTAACTCTGAGCATTGTGTGCAACCATGCGGAGTTGGCCTGTTATTTCTTGTCCTGCCATCACATACAGTGGCTGATTGAGAATGCAGCGTAATTGGTACCAGTGGGTAGTAGGCGCACCAGGGGCAGTGGTAAGCCACCTTTGTACAGCACTGCTGATTGAAACAGTTTAAGAGAAAGTTAAATAAGATGGAACCCGCAATCACAAGATAAATAAAATGAGACAGCGAACAACTCTTTTGCTTATGCAGTTCTACTGATTGATCAAATGCAGAAGCATTACCTCCCATTAAATAATACGTCAAACCAGCAAGCCAACCCATGTACTCTAGTGCCTACAGAGGATATGAATTTCAATGGAATAACAATTTCATACAAGTCCTCTTCCTGCAAAATTCAGTAAAGAAAAAGGTTGTAACAAGTTGCATTGTATTCACCAACAAGCATCAAAAACAGTCAAATTGCAGTAGAGGTGTTTGGTTGCTTCATAAAGCATGCCACTAAAGGAATGGATATGCTATAACACCACAAGACCTTGAATGAAGGCTTAACTAATACCTTAGTTTTAGTGAAGTCTATCACATGAGAAATTGCAGGGGCCACTAATAATCTTGGATCAAAAGCATCTACAACAGGCTACATCAAATGTTGAGATGGACATCATTAGTTAGAATTTAGTAATATAATACATTAATTAACAAAAATAAGAAAACAAAAGTAACACCGACTCTTAATGGAATACAGAGGATCCCAACAGTCGATGAAATGTTATCCAAAGTTTCTAGTTTTTGGACATTTGGACTCAACCAAGAGGACCAAAATCATTGGAAAGATGTGACCTGATGAGAAATACGGAAGGGATGTGAGGAGAAAATGTCAAGGTCAACTGAGCTTCAAGTACCGTTAGAGTTTAAAGTCTACTTAGACTTCCCAAACACAATAATTCCACGAAGTTGAAAACAACATAGAAAGATGCAAATGAAATAGACCTGAGAAAAGTATCCCTGGAATGCACATCCATACAAGGGTGTCAAATCAACCCCATAATAATTTTGTTGCTGCCAAAATAGAGCCTGTAACAGTTTTTGTAAAAAAAATAATATATCAATTTTAGGTTAATAACAGTGAGAGATGGAAAACAAGATAAATGCATACAACTATAATTTAAGCCAAATACATACCTTATTTGCAATTTCAACAAACAAATATTCATCACTGAAGGGAGCCATATGAATCCTACAAAAACAAAGAAAGCATATATAGATATCTTAAATCAAATGACAACGCAAAAATCCAGATAACATGAGAAAAGGCGACATATACAGAAGGACCAATCAACATAGCAAGTACTGGATAGCTGTACGGAGCATAATGAGATATATTACAACATTGTAACAAGTTGAAAAACAAAGTATAGAATGCCTAGTGCAAAACTCATGAGCTTGAGAATTTCTGCTAGCTTTACATTTACAATGCCAACATTGTAACAAGTGAAGACATAGTATGCATTCTAATGCTAATTTATGGGAATGTAGATCCCAAAACTTAATAGCAACAATATAATGGCAAAGAAAAGAGAAATTTGAAAATTATCATAACACATAGGTACGACTAATTCAAAAAAGCTCCTATCAGAAAAAGAGTAATTCAAAAAAGCAGCAGATGGCGTCATTTAACTGCAATAAAGAGATTGACTAGAACAGAAATGTAAATATCAAAACCAAGCAGCTATATTGAAAATATAATGAGTTCATCGATATAGAAATCAACAGAGCTGATGGTAAATAACTCATTTTTATATAACAATTAGAGTGATTTTTAAGAAAAGTAAACAGTAGAAGCAAACACTTGAAATGAAAATTCTATTACAGCACTCTTGCATACAAATCACATTAACACATCCAGATGAAGATATATTATAAGCACAACTGAATTTTCAATTTTGAAATTCTTTTGGATTGTATGAGACAAAGCTCCAATCATAATATATATGAATAATAATCTTTCACAATCCAAATCAAACAACTATTTCAAGAATTCCCCTATTTGTATTCTAAAAGGAAGGGAATATGAAAAATAGGAATTTTATTCAATACAAGTTTTTCCGAAATTTTCTTTGCTGAACCAACTCTTACCAGATTTATATATGGACACTGAGGAAGAACGAGGAGCACCTGAACCCTTTTTACTTTTTATTAACGTGGGATCGTGATCAAAATATTTGCTAGTTAAGTGCAATGACATTCAAGATCCAACTAAAATTAGGGGGGAAAGGAGGGTGAAATTTACCTTCCAACTGTAGGAAACATTTTCCCATTTGGGACAAGAAATCGATCTCTAGCAATCACATATGATTCCAACATTCTTTCATTGACTAATAAGGTGCCTACAAGCCACACCCAAAAGCAAATAAGAAAACAAAAAGACTTTCTTCAAAGTACACAAAACAACAAACTCTTGAAATGCTATACTAACTCCATAAATCTCTAAAGTGTTCACACTTTCTGACCAACCAAAACTCACCATCACCAAATAAAACTTTGACCGTGGCTGATTTTCAAAGACTAAGAAAGTTAAACACAAGTTTTTTTATCATACGGCAGCATGCAAAAGCAATCATGATATATATACTTACCCATAGGTTCAGAGATCAGAATATCTGCTTTCTCAGGAAGTTCAACTTCTTCAACTTTACCCTTGATTACCTATTACATAGCATAATGCCTGAACAAAATAAGACGGCAGGCCAACAAGGACATCTATAGAAAGTTCAATGACATGAGAAAATCTCACAGTTATTCGTTGCCCCAGTGATGGGTTTCCTGCAATAAGTTTGCGAGCATATTCTGCCATTTCAGATGCTTCCACAGCATAAACATGTTTTGCACCAGCCTAGTTAGGGGATCCACAGGCAAGATGCAAAATTAAACATTCGTTATAAGTTATAATTATAACAAGCTTTATTCCTTAAAGACCTAAGTGTACCTGTGCAGCAAATAATGACAAAATACCGCTACCAGCACCAACATCAACAACTACACGACCAGTAAAATCTACACGATTCTCAATAACTGCAGCATAATAGGTTCCTGAAATAAAAAGCTAATAAATAATTAGCAAATAGCAAAAATTACTAGCCTGGACTCTTCTATAATATGCAATTTACTCGTATTAACTTAATAAATTCGGTGCCAAATATGAAATGCGTAATTTAGTCAGGCTTCTCAACAAAAATCCAAAATTAATTATTTAACGCATGATGAAGGGCGAAACAATTTTACAGGTCCATGATATAACCTGTCCTCACGTAATCCTGCAACATATTCTGCTGATGTAGCAGTTGTCCATAGTAATGGAAGTACATTTTAGCAGAAGCTGGCTCTACTTTATCATCAAACTTGCTCTTTCCAGAATCTGAAACCTCTCCATTTGGTAAATGTGTTACTGGAAGGGAGAAAACAAAAATAAATGGATGTGAGGATAGATAAACAGCTAAACACGCCACCACAGGTAGAAGTAAAACCAACAAGATGAAGAACCCAAATGAAAGGGTAGCAAAAATGTGAGTACAATCACACATAGCAATCTTTATTAAATGGTGATATTGTACCCAGCCCTGTTCCTCCTCACTTTTCTTTCGGGAAAGATTTGGACAGATATCTGTACCCAATTTCAACACCATTGCATAAAAATGAGAAGATCAGACTACAACTACCCTAAAGAGAAGCTTATGCCTGGATAACCAATCAGTTGACTTCAAGCTACCTGAAAATATAGAGTATAGACTATTAAGGAGACTTGGGTTGCGGAAAGGAGAGTTTCCTTGCCATTTTCTATTGCTTAAAATGTTACTATAAGACAAAGATAATAATGTATACTTAAGGAAACCAGATATCAAGCAGTATTCTTCCTCTTTTCTTCTGGCCTTCAAAGTAACTGTTATGAATGTTACATTCTTGTTAAACGTTCAAAAATGACTTAAAAGTACATGGAAAAGCATTTTCTCTAAGTGGATGGGGAGGAAAATGTTAATGCATTAAATTCTTAAGTGACTGCGTGCATGGTGCAGACAAAAGGTATATAGAGAGATCATAAGCATTATACGTGAAACTATGACGAAATTAACTATGAGTAACTAGCGCCAAATAAATTATAGCCTAAAAGAACCACCACCACCAAAGAGAGAGAAAGAGAGAAAAAAAAAGGTGAAGAAACAAGACAAACAGAGTGTCCTGTGTTTGAGTTTACATGATATAGCAGTGAACTTTTAATTAAAAAAATGATAAGCAGATATCCAAAGCAGCACCTTGAACATTAGCTTCATTCTTCCATTGCTCAAATGCACAATGGAAGGCCCTGCTCTGTTCCTCATCTCTAAATTGGATAGTGACTCCCCTTGAATATGATTTCTGGTTCAATTGTGATACAGTTAAAAAAGATGAAACAGCTAGAACTACATTCAACGTCATAGAACCATGCTGTATGTTTCACGACCAACCATTATGCTAATACTTAAACATAACAGTTGATAAAAGTATTATGGCAGCTTCATAATATGCCACCTCAGATCTTCAGAGGGCATAAATTTAATATGTACCAGAATTATATCTGAAATAAAGGTGCAAAGAAACGAAGTGCCCGCAAAGTATCAAATATTTAAAAAGAAACAGAAAACAAAAATAAAACCTTGCTTACCTCTTTATTGGTATCAGAATCTTCAGATATGCAAATTGATTGAACAGGTCCTAATTTGAATAACTGAATAACAAAAATCCCCGGAAAATCATGTCAATTATAATCTTTGAAGTTGTTGCTGGTCATAGGTTTGAAATCTAATTCATATATTCAATGATCTTCAGAAACTCCACAAAACAAAATACAATAGTGCACATCTATCTCCGTTTAGTCAACAAGAATGTGAGAAACAACAGGAGTTCATTGACTTGACCATTGAAACAAAAGAACAAAACAAAAGACTACTCTATTTTACATACTTTGCTAAAACAAGTCCTTTTACTTCAGCACTCTGCTTTGACAGTCCAAAATAAGAATTAATTTACAAAAAGAAAATGTCATCAACTTGAAAAGCTGTAAACGTTATCAAAGAAATGCAGTCCCCCTGCTTGTGTTTGGTTCAGAAGAAAATGTAAAAAAAGAAAGCTAAAAATTCCTTCTGTTCTCCAAAAAAAAAATAATAATAAAGATCCCCTGCTTTTTGATGTTTTTCTTCACTTCCAAAGCATCCAAAATACACATATAATCACCCAAATAACTAGTCCCTAGACAAAAGCAAGTAATCAAAAGAAAACAAACAAACAAACACCAACCTGAACAGTTGTAAGATCGACATTATAACCATCAATGGCCTCCGATTCTTTGTAAAACCAAAGCTGCGCGGCGACTCCGTCACCAGCGCTGAACCGCGCAAAAACCGGCGAAGATTGCGGCAATGAAGAAGACGAAGAAAAAGACGGAGAAAGCTCCGCCACCGAAGTCAAAGCGAAGTCTTGGTGTTGTTCTTGTTTGTGCTTTTGCTCCATTATCGTCAGTTCTCAAAACCTCTAAATTTCTTAATTTTAATTTTAAATTTTTTCTTGTAAATATTTTTCAGCAATTATTTATGTGTTTATTTATAGGTATGTGTTTAGTTTCTCTGGGAGTGAGTGAGAATTAGGGTTTCATTCTGGGGAGTCAGCTACACAAGCGCGAGAGTTAAAGCGAATCAATTGGCATAAAGAGAAGAGCCGCCAAAGAGGAAAGCATAAAGCCGTGCTTTGTTGCATTTATAGCGTGATGCTCCTGCTCAAGTGTCGATTGTGTTAGTGTCAAAATATTTCACTGAAAGCGGAGCTTTGGGGGTTCCGCTTTTAAAATCAATATGGACCGTTTGATTAACACAATGTAAAACGATTACACTTAGATTTTATTATTATAGCATAGGATTACAGCTACAGCTTCTTTCTTCTTATTTTATTATTTTTCCTTTTTTTTTTCTTTTTTCTTAATTAGATAACTATAATTTGGATGTGATGTTTAAAATCAAAAGTCATGTGGATAATGGTAAGATTTTTAGTGAGAATCGAGCAATATAAAACCATGAAAACGTTTTAGACATTTTTTTTCTATTTTTGGTCATCGAATTTTTAACATTTGATTCAAATATAATTTAAAAAAAAAAAAAAAGCTGATTACATATTTAGATAATTCTTTTGCTTTTTCTTATCTACTTGTTCAAGTTCAGAAACGAGTAAGCAAGTACAAATAGGGTCAGAGACAAAGAGTTGAGTTGAGTTGAGTTTGAACTTGAGATGCATGGTAATTGGCTACCAGAATTATGCCACACATGCAGTAAACATGGTTTAAGTTTAACCACTAATACCAAAAGTACTCCTTTAGTTATTTACAGTTTCTTTTTTTTATTTCCCTTTTGGGTAATCTTAACGGAATTTACGAGTACATAACGGCTGAGCAGAAATTGGGTGTAGGCTTTCCCATAACCGAAGAGGTAAGCAGCTTAAAAATTGATAAATAAACGATTCAGACGGCTGGAAAGAGTAATGACAATACTTATTACTATGATAACCTTAGGGTGCGCCAACCATGCTACATGTTTTAGAACAGCTAGCGGTGTTGGCAATTACAATGGCATTTTGGCCCACATTTGTCTACAGATTTTTTTAGAGCACTCTCAACACTTTTCTTCAGCCTCAACTGCATCAAGTTAATCACTTTTCAGATCTCTTTCACTTCATTAGCAGAGTTCCTGATCTCCAGTTAAGCCGGAGGCCCGTAACCGGTTTTGGGATTTCATTAGCCACTTGACAACTGGGGAATTGAAACAATTATTTCGGCCCGTAATGAGAGAATACAAGGCAAACTTTCTAGTACTTCGTGTTGGTAGTTGGCACTGTATATCGGCTACATAATTGTTGGAGCAACAAGATTATAATAGACAGTCATGCTAAACTCTTTTTATAAATAAGAGAGTTTAACAATTCATTAGAATTTATTTTAAAATTCAATTTGTTAGAGAGTTTGTATATTCATTGAGTGATTTGAGAGAATTTGGTGTATTGAAATTTTGAGTTGTAAGGATAAAGCATTACAATACTTGTATTCTTCATTTTTAATAGTAAAAAATTCTTTTATCTTCGCCCGTTGACGTAAGCAAAAACCTGAACTACGTAAACTCTTGTGTTTTGTCTTATTTTTGTTTCATTATTTTTCTCAATTTTGCTTTAGTTGCGACCTTACATCACCCCTCAATTTCCTAACAAGTGGTATCAGAGCTTCTGATTGAAAGATGTCACTATTTTATGTATACAGTCACTGTTCATACGTATGGGTACTGTTTATACGTACGGGTACTGTTCATACGTACGGGTACTATTTACGTGAAACAGTGGGAGCCAATCCTAGCAAAAAGTAGTTCGTGGTGAAAAATAATGACAGCAAAATACGAAGTTGAGAAGTTCAATAGAAGTAATTTTACATTGTGAAAAATGAAAATAAAAGCGATTTTAAGAAAAAAAACAAGTGCTTAAAAGCAATTGATGAAAGACCCGTTGGTATCACTAATGATATCAAGTGGAATGAGATTGATAGTTATGCAGTTGCTGATCTGCATCTAGCACGTGCTGATAATGTGTTATCTAGTGTGGCGAAAAAGAAGACAGCAAAAGAGATCTGGGATACTCTCATAAAATTGTATGAGGTCAAATCTTTGCACAACAAGATCTTCTTAAAAAAGAGATTGTATACTCTTCGAATGGCAGAATCCACTTCAGTGACAGAGCACACAACACGTTAAATACTCTATTTTCCCAACTCACTTCTTTGGGGCATAAAATAGAGGCAGGTGAACGTGCGGAGATATTACTTCAAAGCCTACCAGATTCGTATAATCAACTCATCATCAACTTGACGAATAATATCCTAACAGACTTCTTAGTCTTCGATGATGTTACAGCTGCTATACTGGGAGAATAACGAAGACGAAAAAATAAAGAAGACAAACATGAATGTTTGCAGTAAGAAGAAGCTTTGACAATGATGAGAGGTAAATCAACAGAACGTGGCCCTAGTGGGAGTCAAAATCATGGTAGACCAAAATTCAGAAGTAAGAAAAACGTCAAGTACTACTATTGTGGCAAGAAATGCCATCTGAAAAATGATTGCTGGGGATTGAAGAAAAGTGCAGAGGACAAACCGCAAGGGAATATTGCAAGCACCTCAGATGATGGTGAAATTTTATACAGCGATGCAGCAACAGTTGTTGAAAGTAGAAAACGATTCTCTGATGTATGGTTCATAGATTTTGGAGCTACATGGCACATGACCTCTAAGAAAGAATGGTTCCATCAATATGAACCTACCTCTGGAGGATCTGTGTATATAGGGAACGATCATGCTTTGGAAATCGCTGGAATAGGTTCCATCACAATGAAGATGTACGATGGCATTGTTTGTATTATCCAGAAGGTGCGAAATGTGAAAGGCCTTAAAAAGAATCTTTTGTCAAGATAACACTGGGTGTAAGACCCAAATTGAAAATTGGACAATGAAAATTCTCAAAGGCGCGCTTGTAGTAATGAAGGCAGAAAATGTTGTTGCAAATTTGTACATGTTTAATGGAGAAACACTGCAGGAAGGAGATGCATTTGTTGCATCAACTAGTTCAGTAGAAGAGTCAACGATAATGTGGCATCACAAACTGGTCCATATGTCGGAACGAGGTTTGAAGATTCTCTTTGATCAAAATTTACTTCCTGGGCTCAAATCGGTTCATTTACCTTTCTGTGAGCACTGTGTCACAAGTAAGTAGCACAGATTAAAGTTCATCATATCCAGTTCTAGAAGTAAAGAAATTATAGAATTGATCCACTCTGATGTTTGACAAGCACCGGTGATGTCCTTAGGAGGAGCGAGATATTTTGTATCATTCGTAGATGATTACTCCAGAAGATGTTGGGTGTATCCAATCAAGAAGAAGTCATATGTGTTTGAAGCTTTCGAAATATTCAGAGCGCAGGTAGAACTTGAATCAGAAAAGAAGATCAAGTGTTTAAGGACAGATAATGGAGGAGAATATACTGGTGAGGATTTTATTGCATTCTGTCAACAAGAAGGCATCAAGCGGCAATTCAGCACAGCTTACACGCCTCAGCAGAATGGAGTAGCAGAGCGGATGAACAGAACCTTGTTGGAGAAAACAAGAGCTATGTTGAGAACTGCAGGTTTAGCCAAGCCATTTTGGGCTGAAGCAGTCAAAACCGCTTGTTATGTGGTAAATTGGTCACCATCAACAGCAATCGAGTTGAAGACACCGATAGAGATGTGGACTGAAAAACTAGTTGATTATTCTCACCTTCATACATTTGGAAGTCCTGTGTACCTTCATACATTATTTTCACCTTCATCCCCAAGAAACAACAAAGCTGGATCCAAAATCCAGAAAATGCCTTTTCTTGGGATATGCTGATGGAGTTAAAGGGTATCACCTGTGGGATCCCACTACCCACAAGGTCGTCATCAACAGAGATGTGATATTTGCAGAAGATAAACTGCAAAGGAATGATAAAGATGATAGCACAGTGAAAGAAAATTCAGAGACTACAACAGTACAAATGAAAAATAATCAAGTACAAGAAGATTCAGATTCTTCTGAAGCAGCACCAGAGCATGAAGAACAAGTACCAGTAGAGTCTGGGGCTACAGATGATCGTCGATCAACTCGTGAGAGACGACCACCATTATGGCACTCAGAGTATGTCATGGAGGCTCATGTTGCATACTGCCTTCTAACAGAGGATGGAGAGCCAACAACTTTCCAAAAGGCTTCTAAAAGTCAAGATGTTTCTCTATGGATGACAGCAATGCAAGAAGAAATTGAAGCCTTGCATAAGAACAAAACATGGGAGCTGGTTGCACTACCACGTGGAAGAAAAGCCATTGGTAACAAATAGGTCTACAAGATCAAACGAGATGGCAATGACCAAGTGGAGCGGTATCGTGCGAGATTGGTGGTGAAAGGTTATTCTCAGAAAGAAGGTATTGACTTTAATGAGATATTTTTCCCTATGGTTTGACTCACGACAGTCAGAATAGTCATAGCAATGTGTGCTACATTTAACTTACATCTAGAGTAGCTAGATGTGAAGATAGCTTTTCTTCATGGAGATCTTGAAGAAGAAATTTATATACTCCAACCAGAAGGTTTTAAAGAAGAAGAAAAAGAGAACTTGGTTTGTAGGTTGAACAAATCTCTGTACGGTCTCAAACAGGCGCTGAGGTGTTGGTAAAAGAGATTTGATTCCTATATCATCAGCCTTGGATACAACAGACTTAGTTCAGACCATTATACATACTACAAAAGGTTTGAAGATGATAATAATTTCATTATTTTGCTGTTGTACGTAGATGACATGTTGGTGGCAGGCCCCAACAAAGATCGAGTCTAAGAATTGAAGGCACAATTAGCTAGAAAATTTGATATGAATGACTTGGGACCAACAAACAAGATTCTAAGGATGTAAATTCACCGAGATAGAAATAACAAGAAGATTTGGCTTTCTCAGAGAATTACTTAAAGAAAATCTTGTGGCGCTTCAACATGCAAGATTGTAAGCCAATTAGTACCCCACTCCCTGTTAATTTCAAGTTATCTTCTAAGATGTGTCCTAGCAAAGACGCAGAGAGGAAGGAGATGTCTCGAGTACTGTATGCATCAGCAGTGGGAAGTTTAATGTTCGCTATGATTTGTACCAGACCAGACATTGCACAAAGCAGTGAGAGCAGTTAGTAGATACATGGCAAATCCTAGTAGAGAGCATTGGGGTTGTGTTAGGAGGATCCTTAGATACATTAAGGGTACCTCAGATGTTGCTTTATGTTACGGAGGATAAGATTTTATTGTTAAGGGCTATGTGGATTCAGATTTTGCAGGAGACTTTGATAAAAGAAAATCCACTACTGGCTATGTGTTTAAACTTGCAGGAGGAGCTGTAAGCTGGGTTTCGAAACTGCAAATTGTTGTAGCATTATCTATTACAGAAGCAGAATACATGGCAGCTACACAAGCTTGCAAGGAAGCAATTTGAATACAAAGATTACTGGAGGAGCTCGGGCACAAGCAAGAGAAAGTTGAATTATTTTGTGATAGTCAGAGTGCTTTGCACATTGAAGGAATCCAACTTTTCATTCAAGAACGAAGCACATAGGTGTTCAATATCACTTTGTTTGTGAAGTGGTAGAAGATGAAAGTGTGGATATGAAAAAAATTCATACAGATGATAACCTTGCAGATGTGATGACCAAGCCCATCAATACCAACAAGTTTGTATGGTGTAGATCTTTGCATGACCTAGCAGACACGTAGGCAACATGACTTTAGCAAAGAAGAAAGAATAGTGTGGAGACATGATTCACTTTGTTTGTGAAGTGGTAGAAGATGAAAGTATGGATATGAAAAAAATTCATACAGATGATAACCTTGCAGATGTGATGACCAAGCCCATCAATACCAACAAGTTTGTATGGTGTAGATCTTTGCATGACCTAGCAGACACGTAGGCAACATGACTTTAGCAAAGAAGAAAGAATAGTGTGGAGACATGATTGATTCTCAATCAAATCTCCAAGTGGGAGAATTGTTGGTAGCTGGCACCGTGTGCCAGCTACATAATTGCTGGCACACGGTGCCAGCAACAAGGTTATGGTGGACAGTAATTGGCCGTCCACCATCCCTATAAATGAGAGAGTTTAGCAATTCATTAGGATTTATTCCAAAATTTAATTTGTTAGAGAGTTTGTGTATTTTTTGAGTGATTTGAGAGAATTGGGTGTATTAGAATTTTGAATTGTAAAACTAAAATACTACCATACTTGTATTCTCCATTTCTAATAATAAAAAATTCTTCTGTATTTATTTATAAACATAAACTAAAAACCAAACCACATAAATTTTTATATTTTATTTTATTTTTATTTTTATTATTTTTTTTAATTTTACTTTAATTACGATCTTGCATCACCATAATTTTTTAACATTTCAAACTTTTTAGATTAAAATGAGTGGACACTGAACTAGTTTAAGACTCCCGTTGAGTAAATGATTGGTAGCCCAGGCCTCTCCGTTTCAGGTTTGTGGGCGGTACTTTTGCGATCTCTCAAAAGCCACCAGTCATGTCGAAAGTTAATAATGGTCATTGGCTATACAGTAGAACCTGCAGTGATGAATGATCATCTCCCATAGATGTTTACTGGTACTTGTGGTCATCTCGCAAAAGACACTACTCATGTCAAAAGTCAATTATGGTCATTGAAGCTATACAGTTAGGATGTCTGATGAATATCACCTCCCATAGACTACTACAATAATAACTGTTTGTCGGTTTGTCCCATATTGCCAAAGCTCCATTTACAAACAAGAGGTCCTAGTAATTTGTTTCTAAGATGACAGTGCAATCCATTGCTTTAGCTGCCCTAAAAGAACTAAAATGGTCTCGTGTTGCCTGAAATATCAAGTCATAATGGCAAGCAGCACCAATTTGTACTTGGAGAAGTCGTGTTACAGTTTTCAACAAGGCACCACACCATGCACAAGCAGCCCTCGAGTGAGGCTCTTCGATTAGATGGTTACTAGCTAGGCTATTATATCAAACCTCCGTATTACTTCTTAAGTTCCGTGTTTCAATAATAATCATATGTAAGGATCCAGCAGACTACCAAGAGTGAGGATTCTCACTTATTAAACAGCTGAAACCGCCACTTTACCTCACTTCACTAATGCCAATTCATTCGTCCTCCTTGAACCAGCATATCTGGATAAGATAAGGTTTTCTAGTTCCTTAGACCCTGGTTACTTATTAATAGTCTTTGTAACAAGAATAGTCATATTCATTTTCTCATTTCCTTTCATTGCCCCAGACGCATTGCACCTCCATTTAATATATAACCACATACTGATCTATGGTTTAAGCCAGCAGATTATCAACCAATTCAATGAATCAGGGGCATTATCATGATTCCAACAAACAACCAGGAAGATGCATTTCTCCAAATTTTAGTTAGCATCTAACTAATACAAATCTTGTGCAAAAGAAAAACTTATGTCCTGGGTCAATAACACATACTGTGTAACTGCGGCATTACACCACTAATCTTCCAAATAGGAACTTATAAAATCAAGACTCAAGCTGCAACATACAAGTTCTGCAGTAAGAAGACAATGAGCGGGACTATAATTTCATTCAAAAATCAATATAATCTTAAAAAGTGATTACAATATCCAGTGCTACTCCAAGCCATTTCAGCTATGACATGCAAATTGACATGTAAAAAAAGAACAAAAAAAACAGTAGCAAGTGCATGGTACATTACTATATCGAGTTCAAGCTAATTAATCAGATCCACAAGCAACAACTACGAAGATGCCGCTAACTTTTAACAGCTTTAAATGCCGGGTGAAGCAATCCAAGCTCATCCTTCATCTGAAGTGGATGGCTAGTCTCATTTCTAACTCTCTTAACTTTCTTACTAGCAAGTGACTTATGTGTAAATCCATACATGTTCAAAATTTGATTGTCCCCAAAATTAAAAGCACGATCCATCTGTTTCAAGCACCTCTCCACTGAATAATCCCCAAACTTTCCACAAGGCTTGCAACCCACAAAGTGAGTCACGAGCGGCCACCTATGATCACCGAGGCCTGGATGATAATTCTCAATCATCTCCTCATATCGATCCACCAATATTCCCCAATACCCGTGCAAATAATAAGCACTCTCTAAATACACCTTATCAGCCCACTTATCCCTTTGAGTAATCAACAAATACACCATTGCAGACTGATCATCAGCTTCAAAAACCGGCCTACCTTTAAGCTCTCTAGTCAAAATCTTCCCTGCATCATCTCTAATCTTCCCTTTAGGACCCATTGGCGCCCACGCATCGAGAAGATCAAGCGCCCATTGCGAATTCCTCAACAAGAAACTCCCAGTATTCAATCCAATCCAATTCTTCTGATCGTAAACCATCTCGTTCCACCCGTGCATTACCAAATTGTGATCCTTATACCTTTCCCAAGGCACTTCAAATGCCATATCTGTGAACATAGCATCACTATCCATCCACCACAAGAACTCTATTTCAGGGTGTGACAATAGTAATTTCCTTATCAACGGAAGCTTCGCCCAGAAGCCGGCCATCTCAGCATCGAGCAGCGCCATGTTGTAAAATATCTCAATTCCATGAATTCGGCAGTAATCGATCTTGTTCTTTATCGATTTTAGCAAGTAGTGATCGCCAACCGGGTTCTCGCACGGTTTAGGCGAAGAACCGGTCACGAGGAGGACACGTGGCTTGTTCGGTCCGAGGAAGTTAGGGAAACCCGGGTTTTTTTCCAGCCACTCGGCTCGCTGGTCGTCCCAATCCGATATTTTCGGGCCGAGAGAGTAGGGCTTTTTTGGATCCGGCTTTTTGTCTTCGCCTTCATCGACGAAGATCTTAGACACGTCGAATTTCCCGTAATTATTGATACTCTCTTCGGCGCCGTTGTCGGTTGTGGTGGCGGCAGTGGTGGTTTGGACTTCTTCGAGGACGCGGTGGGGCTCCACCCGCTTGCGGTGTGCGTAGAAGCGTTCGCGGATGTCGTTGAAGTCTTTCTCGGGAGTCCCGAACTTTCCGGCGCCGATTGTGCCACGTAGGACGATAACCGTCATGAAGAGGCAGAGGAGGGTGACTTTTCCGTGGCGAATGGCCCTCTGGATCTGCCGGACTCGCTGAGTCCCCAAGCACCGCTCCAGCATCTTGACTCGGCCGAGTCGAACAGGACAGTGTGTTACAAACACAACAGCTCACACTCACAGAACTTAATTAACGATTTGATAAAGAGAGAGGGCGAGTTTCAGGATCTGAAAATGAAAGGGTAATAACTAACAAGTCATTGTAAAGGTGAATGAAAGGGCAGCATTGTAAATAGTCGGAAAATTTGAGGGTAAATGAGATTCAGGAAAGTCGGTGGAGGGTGGCGAAGAAGAAACGAGGATTCAGAGAGCTGGAAAAATGGAAAGAAAATTTTGTTGTCTTTGTATTTGTTCCGACAATTGTTATATTTTTTGGAAATTTTTTATTTCGTTTTTTTTTTAAGTAATTTTCTGGGCCCTTGCACGTAGTCACGGTGATGGATTTATTTGATTGTGTCATCGATGTTGGTTTCTGTAGGTGGGACCCAACTGCTTAAGATCATGTGGCGTTGGCTGGCATCCTCAAGTCTTGGTAGATCCGGCGCTCGAAGCTATTGCTTACTACACAGTAATTGCTTCTGGGATAATAACATTTGTACCCCTAATCTTTTATGTTTTTCTCAAATAAATATATATTTTATAATTACTGTCTCTTACATCCTTAATTCTTTTTTTTTTTATAAATAATTTTATACCTTGATTTTTTACCATCATAATGTTAGATTATGCAAGTAAAACTAAAGAGCAAATAAGGGACCATTTAATATGAATAAATAAATTATGTCCTCACTTTAAAATTATAAAAATTTAAACATTCTAAGTATTATATTTATATCAAATGTATGTTACTACCCAATTACTTCTAAGTTCATTCAATAATTAAAAATTTTATTAACCGAGATACGTGCTTATTATAATTATAATTCTCTCTTAAGTTGAGTTTATTTAAGTTTTTAAAATTTTGGTGACACTTGTTGTATATTAAATATAAATTATTAAAATTTATTATTTAACAATTTTTATTTTAACAACTATCAATCACATGTTAGTGAGCATGACGGCTCAACCTAGTTGGTTAAACTTTTCTAAGACTCATATCCCTATTTAAGTTCGAACTCTCCATTCTCTCAAGTAGTGCGAAAAATAAATATATATTATAATATCCTTCAAAAAAAAAAAATCAATCACATGCTAGTGTTTATTTAAGTTAGAAAATGATTTAGATTATGATTATGATTGTTAATTATATGATTTTTAAGATATAAAAAATTGTTTTTTAATACAAAATCGTATTTTATGTTTTTATGAATTAATTTGTGCTAATTAAGGTGTCTTTGATTGTATTAAGTAATAAAGCAATGCATGTTATGATTGCTACATTTTTCCAATAAAAGTAAAATCGATAATGGATGCATAAATTTGACAGTTGAACATTACAGTCAATGGGCAGTGGATCTTTGTGTGATCCGAAAAAAAAAAATTGTGATGGAAATAAAGGTGAATTAATGAATTCACATAACAGGCAACTTTTGTCGGTTGCAATGAAAATAAACCGAAAATATGGGCGATATTATTTATTAAAGTGCCTATTACTTTTTTTAGCTACTTAAATATTTTAAGTTCGAATCTCTTATTCCCATATCAAAAAAATGTTTTCTAAAAAAGAATTAAAAAATTAATATAAATTTTATTAACGAACATACTTGTAATTTGGTTAATTAATGTGATTTAATCTCTCTTTATTAGTATTATATTACAAAACAAATATCTTTTTAACTTAAATCAAAGTATGTAATTCAATCATAAAGATTTAAAATGAGCAAATAATATGTAATTTTTAATAAGTAATATTACATGTACAAACTATCTCATACAAACTAATGTGACATGTAAGTATTGGACTATATAATTAATTTTAATTTATTTAACTAATTTTTATATTTTATCCAACTAATGCTTACATACCATATTATTTTGTATAAAAAATGTATATATAGTGTTACTCTCTTAAAAATTATTGTTATTAATAACAAATTAAATAAATTATATCACTACTTAGTCTTACTAATTCTTACTCGTTCACCTCCTCCATCGTCAGATTGAATGCAATCAACATATAAAAATCTGTGCTAATTATTATAACACTTCATCTCACCGACTAAATGCTACTCTGTCAATAAATTTTTTGTAATCAACTACTAATAACTTGTGTCAAGTATTTTATATTTTAAAAATTGGTTAATGAATTTTGCGACAATGTAAGAAATACAAATTAATGGGAGTTAATATTATTCGCGACATAGTTCAAGCAATCATTACAGTATAGTATTTTTGTAATTATTTGAATTTAAATAAGATTTAAAAATAAAAAATTGAGTATTTTAATCACGAAATTTAAATTTCATTATAGCTTAAATTTCATGTTATAATGAAATGATAATTTACTCATCATATTTTTTAAATTATTTATTTTTATTTTTTTAGTATTATTTTGTTAAATTTAATAAAATTATCTTTCTTTTTTAAACTTTATTTTATTGCTAATTTGTATTATTAATAATTTTTACTTTTATTTAATTTTAAAAACTAAATAATTTTATCAAATTTAATAAAATTAAAGAATTTAAAAAATAAAATGAATAAAACGTTATTTTCACTATATCATAAAAGTCTAACTGTCTTTTATAAAAAAAAAAAAAAAAAAGGGAGACGTAGACACGGGGAGAAAGTAAAGCGCAAGGAAAAAGATACAGACTACAGAAAAAGAAGTTGTGAGAAGTGAGAACCAGCTAATGGCCAGTTGCCACTTGACGTGTTGCGTAAAATTTTGCGTGGATTCGCATCACATGCTGGGAGGGTATTATCACAGAATGGTAATATTACATTCATTTTTCGTTACATGTTAAATAATTATTTGACAATATAAAAAATTTAAAATATTATTTAAAAATTTAAACATTATTTATCATAATAATTATACATTTTTTAATTTTTAACTTTTTTATTTTAAATAATTATTAAATAATAAAATATATGTAATAAATAATTTTAAAAATTGTGTTGTTTAATAATTATTTAACATATTAATTTAAATTACAAAAAAATTAAAAATATTATGTGACGGTAACGAATATCGCCGCGGCTCATCACACGTTTTGGCGTCAAGATCAACAGACTCGGCATAATCTTCAAAGAGAGGCTAGGGTCTTGACTGTTTATCAGAGCCTGCCACGTGGCAATCACTTCGTAATTAGATTGGAAAACTTTCTTAATTTATTCAACAAATCTTCGTTGGTGTGAATGCTTGAAAAAGAAGAACGACAATTAAACACCTCAAATTTGGTCAAAGAGATATATCAAATTGTAAAATTAGTTTAGATATAATATTACAAATTTTTAACCATTTAAATAAATAAAATTCAGTAATAAAAGGAGGTCTCCTTTAATAGTTTTGAAATTATATGAATGTAAATATCATTTTTTTTGACCAAATCTTAGGATCTAATTATCATTTTCCAATTTCAAAATCCATTAAATCTAAAAAATAAGAAAATAATACATATAATCTTCGAATTTAAAAATATATGCAACATTATTTAGAAATAAATATTTAAGTTGTACTCTAATAAAATTTTGACATATATTGAATAATCGACGACAATAATTACAATTTATTATTATTATTATCAAATTCACACTTAAAAGGTAAGAAAAAAAAACACTCTAGTCCTTTTCTTTAACCTCGAGACTTCTTTAAGAATATAATTTTAATTAAGTTCTAATGTGGCACAACTCATATTTCAATGCTTAAAGAGAACAATATTTACTTTTATTAATAGAGAGAGAATCAAATCCCAACTCATTTATAAAGAATTAAACTGTCTACTAAGATAGAGAAATGAAGGTGGCCTTTTCAACAAATTTACGATTCATTTAGTTGAAAGAAGGGTTTTGCTTGTTCAATAACACTGAGTATAAGAAGGTGATGAATTTTATCTTTCTTAAAAAAAAAAAACGAAAAATACAAAAAGAATGGTATATAATTAGAATAGAGTAATCTTAAGTATTCCAAAATTTTATCATAAATTGTATCTTAGTAGTGACGAGTTAAGTAAATATTGAATGTAATAAATAATTTAAATTTTATACTATTTCATCACTTAATGTTTATCTAACACATCACTTTTATAATATAATTTAAAATAAAATTTTAAAATACCTAACATTACTATATTCTAATTCGACCAGTCCATATATACTATTTTTTTCAAGTAAAATTAAGTTGAAGATTCTTAAGAACAATGAATTTATTAATTGGGGATTTAAGAGACCTCGATGCTATAAGAATATGTAATATTATATCTACATATTGACACAATTTATAGGATTATTCTACAATGTTGAGAAGGTTTTAATAGTATTAATGTGAGATTGTTTATATTTGCTAAATTAATAGTTGAATACCATCACCTTTAATTCTCTTATTTGATCTAATGAAGCAAATTATTTTTGGTAATATACTATAACTTTAATTTCAATATCATAAAATGACCTGAATTTGTATCTCAACTTGTATTTGATAATGATATAATACAATTATCATGTAATGATGTTATTATAAATTTCAATAAATATTGATATATAGCATTTTATAATTGATGATATTCATGATGGGTGCAATACAATTAACATGTTAATAACAAGATTGTTGAGTGAAATGCTATTTCATACTGGTTATAAAATAGTTGATACTTAAATTTTTAAGTATAATAGTTACTTCTCTTAATAGTATATATATATTTTTTGGGTTTAACACATAACTCATAAACTTCTCATTTATAAGTTAAAAGCCTATACATTTTCAGACGAAATGAGCTAATATTGAGTCTCCACTAGTCGATGTTTCATTCAAAGAAAATTGTTGAGTGAATTGATATTTCATATTAATTTAAAAATAACTAATACTTGCATTTATAAATATGATAGTTATTTCATCTAATAAGCTAATATTTTGTGTGAGATACTTTAATCGTAAGCTTCTCCTTTAGGCCCAAAACTCTTAACAAAAATAAATAAATATTAATATATAATATTTCAAGATTGGTGATATAGTAGTTGAGATTGAAACTTTGCAAGTCTAGTAAATAGTATTACTCCATAAAAAAACATGAAAAAATTATGAGAGAAATACATTAATAAGGAATTAAAGGGTATCTCATCCCATCCCATTTTCTTTTTTTCGGGAAGGGCCAATAAATTTTTTATAGGAAATATCTAGTGCGATACAATCTCGTAAAAGTTTCACAAATTAAAGAAATGAAAATGAATCAAGAATAATAAAAGAGAAAATAATAATAATAACAATAATAATCACAGCAAAAACATAATAATACTACATATATTATCGTATATGTTGAATGAGTTATCACATCCACTTAAAAAACAAAAATATTAACAATTGATCCCCTTCATTAACCACTACACTAATTCGACCATTAAAAGCATATTTCTCTTTATTGATGTACAAAGAAAATATTTTGTTGCTAATGAACGAAATATCGAAGAATTGACCATAATCATACACGACACTAATTCATTTCAGTTTTCAAAGATACGTAAGCTTATAATTAACCACAGTGAAAAACCCCATCCAAGCCAAACAAGGCTTAACAAGATCCTTAGCGAAGGGGTTCACTTTCTTAAAGCTCTTGTAGCATGCAACGAGAGTCCCAAAATGCACTACGTACGACGCCAGCCCCAGCCATGCAGCGCCAATCACGAGCACGAGAGGGTCCCAGACGACGCTCAAAGAAACACCGGCAATGTACAAGGGCAACGAATCGGATTGTGTATGAAACACGCCGTCGGCCCACACGAGCCACGCGGCTAGGCTCATGAGGAACGATGTGCCCATAGAGGCTAAGTGTATGAACCACAAGGGAGGGAACCAAAAGGGCTTGGCCAGGGCTCCGTACTTATTGCCCGAGCCGAACAGACAGATTATGGCTAGGGTCAGAATCATAGGGACTGTGATGGAGAGCTAACGAACGAAAGGCGCGTTTGGTGCTGATCTTTTTGCTCTCTTGTTTGGTTTTGGTGGCGACGGTAGTGGGATTGGTTTGATGATCGTGAGCTATGTGACGGAGGTTGAGAGTTTTGGAAGCCATTGAAATGACTAATGAGAAATTGTTGTGTGTTTGTGGGAGGTGGTGAAGATTGGAGAATTATTAAATTGTAAACTCAATGGGAGGATTACGAGGGAGAAATGAATGTTTTGGAGTAATTATAGGTTTCTTTTTCCTTAAATGAAATCTATCCCTCTATAGGTTCATACAATAAATGCTACATTATTTTAAATGCATTTTTAATTTTTTTTTGTATATGTAATATTATTTTTTATTAAATTAATATTAAAGAAATAAACTATTCTTCTTAATTTCATCATAATATATGATACAATAATGCAATTTTATTT
Organism: Ailanthus altissimus; assembly: GCA_946807835.1. Lineage (NCBI taxonomy): Eukaryota > Viridiplantae > Streptophyta > Magnoliopsida > Sapindales > Simaroubaceae > Ailanthus > Ailanthus altissimus. The sequence continues at coordinate 25,851,632 of OX327703.1, read as the reverse complement.
TAACAAATTTTTTAAAAAAAATTTAACAACATTATTTTGATAAGTATTTTTTTTGTTCGCGATGAAAATTATATACACTTGCTTTAATAACTTAAAAGTAAAGACTTATAATGCGTTATTCTTTTATTAAAATATAAATTTTGAGTTCAAATCTCCACTCTTATCCCATATATATATAAAAAAAAAAACAGCATTCACGTTCATGTATAATATTTAACAATTCCATAAATGACAAAGCAAAGCAAAAACGTTACATAAATCAAAATAATTACGCTCCAACTCATTAAATTGCCATTGATGATTTATTTAACCTAGTTTACCGGAATTACCCTGACACTTATCACATATTCTCATGGGTTCCAACTGGAATACGGGGTAATTTAGTAATTTAATTTCCGCGAACTTTATATTTTCATTTTTCACAATCCTCGGACTGGAACAAAGTTAGGGAAGTCTCGAACTCAAAGCTTTATCGAGCAAGAAACTCGAGAGATGGTAAATTATTTCATATCAAAAGATTACGGATCCCTATAAGATTTCTTCTTATTTTCTATTTTTAATATTTCTCTTCATGCATTTTATTATTTTCTGTCAACTTTTTGTCGTTGAAGATTCAATTGAGGTTTTAGGTTTTCACATTTCCTGTGTCAATTATTTCATATTTATAAAGATTGCCGGCCAAAGTTAAGAGATAATGTGGACTTTACTGGTTTGATTTAGACATTATAGTTCATTTAGATGTTTAGTTCTTTTTATTATTATTGTTACTTACATTATTGGATTTTCTGTTTGGTTGGCGAGAAAATTGAAGAGCAGAGATGTGAAATCCTAACATTTGATTTTGGAACCCTAGGGTAATTGAAATTAAACTATTACTGTAAAGATTCAATTAAAATGGAGTAGAATTTTTGTTTTCTGGGTAAGTAGATAAAAAAGATTAGTTAGTGTGATTGTTCTTTTGCTGTGGTTGAGCGTAGGTTGACTAGACAAGGTTAAACTATAGCTATGAACTGAAATTTTAAACACTTGCTGCGGTTGATTGAAATTCACTATGTCAATGGGAAACTCTGCATGAGCTATGTTGAAGTTGACACTTTGTGAAGGAAATGGTTCAAGTCGCATGACAATCTGTGAAGTAGTAATTTTGGGTGTCTATCTTCTTATTCATTGCTTGGTGTAATTAGCAATGGTCTTTTTATCTCAGAAAATAAAAGTAATGATGATCTTTTTACACAGAAGGCTGACTTTCGTGTTTTCCTATTTAAACTTTTGGAGCTCCTTGGGTTAGATACCCATAAACCATTCTGTGGAATTCCTAGATAGTTTACTACAAAGTAGCAAATGTTACATTTTAGGAGTCCTCAATTCTTGATAACTTCCTGTAAATAGAAGTGTAGCTGAAGTTCTTCCTCGTTTTTGAAGGATCTTACTCAGAGTGCTTAACTAGAGTGGATTTGGGATTTAAACACACAAGTAGCTGGATGAATGGCTAGCTAATAAAGGAAACATTACTTTGATTCTACATATTTGGACCTTTTATGGATGTTTCGAGTTCAGCTGACTTCATTCATGGTTGAAGTCAGTGTAGCTATGGTAATGGTGCTGTTGTATTTGTGACCTGGGATGAATTATTGCCATCATATTGTGGGAATGGGGTTTTTGGATTGGAATGAGTAATTTGGAGTTGCCGTTTTGTCAGCATTAATGTTGTATGAACCAGCTGTTTGATCAGTCTTACTATAGACCTTTAGTATCATTGATGCTCCTGAGAATTCTTTCACTTGGTCACGAGGGCCTAAATTTTGTAAAATAAACATTTATTGATTTTTATTTGAATTCCTTTATATTTGTCAGGATTCAGAAGATCCGAAACAGAGTACTGCAGATATGACAGCTTTTGTGAGTTCCTACTCTTTATTTAATTTATTTATTTAACTCCCTTTGAAAATGCCTGCTTATCATCCAGTCTCATCTCAGATAATTATAGACTGTGTTCTTAACCCTTATCGTTGTAAGGACGAGTTAATAAGCAGATTGATGACTGAGACTTCATGTTTGAGCAGTTATACAGTAAACGATATTTTACTAATAGCAATTAAGCATCTTTGAGCAGCAAAATCCTTTTTGGCTGGAATATTGGACTATTACCTCATAAATTCATGGTTAGACTCCACTTATCTGTACAATGGGCTTCCTTGCCATAGATAATTAGATATTCCATCGTTTGAGCTTCGCATCTGAAACACTTTTTTTTTTCCACTATTGGGCCCATGATCAGTGTCCACAAGTGGGAACAAGATAGAGGATGGTGTTAGTTCCCATTTATGCATTAAAGAAAAGTGGAACTGCCATTTTTATGTTTGGTATTCTGGCTAGAATTTTATCCTTTCTTTGACATTTTGCAATGTCAGAATAATGTTATTGAAATGATTGTGCTTGGATCTTTAGCTGAATCCTTTTAAATGCCTTCTTTGCAGGTCCAAAATCTTCTTCAGCAGATGGTAAGTCTTACGTGCACTATTTAAGAGTGTGTTTGAAATGCTAAATCTATTGTGAGATGTTGATTGTTTGTTGCATTATTTCATTTGCAGCAATCCAGGTTCCAGACGATGTCTGAGTCCATCATTACGAAGAATATCCTTCTCTTGTTCACCCATTAGCATATTACTTAATTGTCTTTATACAATAATCTCATTTCTTGTCATTATAATTATGTCACTTATCGGGAAGTACTTCGTTGTCTTAGCAACATGAAATTATTTCATGTGTCCATTTTGAAAGGAGTCTAAATTGTTTTTTGTGGCATCTTGCATGAATTGGATCTTGTGTAACAATTTAAGTATCTCTTGAATTGACCTCAATAACATAGTAGAAATGACCCTCTCTTTATTTTTTTGTGGTTTGGGTGGTGGACAAAGCTGATAACACTGTTTTGTAAGGTTTGGAATTTTATCCCATTACTGTGCCATGGTGCTGTGGAAAGGTTGATCTTTAATGCCAGACTCATTCCTTAAGTTGCTAGCTGAAACATAGTAGACAGATTAATTCTGTGGGCTGTATCTGTGGTTGCATGGTGTAAAATGTTCATACCTGATGGCCTGAGTTTTTTGATTTCCTTGACTACGAGCACTTGATGAGATGGGCGGCAGGATAGATGAGTTGGAGCAGAGCATCAATGACCTCAGATCCGAGATGGGCATAGAGGGTTCAGCATCTCCATCACTTCCTTCCAAATCAAATGACGATCCAAAGGCAGCCAATGATTCAGCTTAAAGATTTGTGACATCACACTATGTCAGTTTGTTACTATACTACTTTAGCAGTGCCATATTCTTATTAATTTTCATCTGTGATTGGAATTAAACTGATATCTCAACTTTGAAAGTGGATGATTATGCCAGAGATCTGTGTAATCAAGGCTACATTTGATTCTCATTTCTTATTAAAACATTTTCCACCTCTCATATGACTTCTTAAATAGCCAGTCTGTATTAGTTTCATTAAAAACTTAAAATTGGGAATGCCAGTCTGGTTTATAATTTGTTTTAACGTGTGATTTGCATAACATGTGGTGGCACCTGAGAAGGTATTATTACATTTACATATTATTGAATCGAATTTGACAGTACCCATCAGTCATCATGCTTGTGCCACCAATGAGCTATTTAATTGAGCAAATGCATTATTATATCATATAGATTGTATTATTATTATTATTATTATTATTTTATTCTTTTTTTTTTAAAAAAAGAAAGAAATAAACAAAAGTAGAAAGCATAGAAAGAGAAGATCTAAGGAATTGAATTAAATTGTGGCCCTCCACTCGGTAGGGGTGCTGATGTAAAGATTTTTTTTAAAAAAAATTATTTTGAGAGAGAGATTCTTTAAATTGTTAATAATGCTAATATGACAAGGACATGAGGTGTGTGTGTGTTAACAGTGTTTTGATTTGGAGTGGGGCTTATAATGAATTTTAGATCCGCGTTCACTGAATTTGAAAATTTTGAAGTCTGTTAACGAGATGCTAAGTGCATATACGTTTCGCTTTCTTCTTTCTTCGAGAAACAGAACAACCAGAACAAGATTCAGAAAGATACAGTTTTCATCTAAACGTTTGCCAGAGAGGAAATGTATGGGCCGGGCATCGGTTGGCTGGCTGTCAATGTCTGTTAGCCAACGATCCAGCAGGTTCAATCACCTCACTGTTTAAAACATTATTGAATTAAAAAAAAAATGATTTTGTTTTTTAAAATTAATCTGATTAATCCATTTAAAATTTTTTAATTTAAAAACTATGAATTGAAAATCTTACTTTGGAATGTGGCAATGAAAACAAAGCTGTAATCGCGTGGGTATGGTTGGAAAACATTCAGACTCTAGAAATTAGCCGTTTCACACACTAAATTCATTGATTTATTTATTTGGTGCATTTATTTTAAAAATAAATAAATAAATAAATTAGGTGGACCCTTTTTTTTTGAATTTTTAGGTGGGCCCTTAATTTGATAAAACAACATTTCTTGTCTGAAATCTGACAAGGGAAAAATGAAAACCACAAATCTCATAACCACCGCTCTCCCCACAAGATCGTGCTAGAGAAACTTGAATAAAAAATCAATACAACTTTTGGAACAAAGCTAGACCCACTGAGAAATATCAGAAATTCCACAATAATTAAGAATTTAATTAAAAGAAAGCTAAATATAATCAATATTTATTTGATATTATTGAACAACAAAACGGCAAATCAATATAATTACATTAGATTACCTTATTCCAACCTCCCCTTTTATATGTATTTTATATAAAAACGACGACGTTACAATCGACCACATATAATTAAACAAATTAATTTCGGATAATAAACTAAATAACTAAAAATCGAAATACTGAAAAACGAAAAGAAAAATTAACGCCTGCAACGAGTAATGGCATTGCACCCGCGAGAGTAGGGGTTGGCCTGACCTCCAGCTCGGCAATTGTAGTACGAGGTGCCACGTCGCGAGCATGGCACAGTGTTCCTCCTCAGCGCACCGTAGCTGATGTACCTCCCCGTCGCTAAAATGCGCCGGCTGATCTCAGTGTCCATCGCGAACTCCAAATCGAAGTCCTCGTTGTCGCCGACTGTCATACACTCGGCGATGGATCCACGGCACTCCGAATTCACCGGGATGAAGGGCAGCTGGTGGCCTCCATCAACGAAATGGACGGCTGAGGATGACGAGGCCGCCACGTGGACGGCAAGGATTACGGAAGAAAGAACGAGTAAGAAACCGCCGAATTTTGAGGCTCTCATATTTGGGCTTTCGGAAAATTTTCTTCTTTTTGTGTGTGTGTGTGTGTGTGTTTTTTTTTTTGTGTTGAAGAATGGGCAGTGTTTGAGATTATAAGTGATGGCTCGTAACAAAAAGCCACTGGGTTGTTGTTATATTTACGAGATTGCCACTTAACTTTAATGTGACTTTCGCTTTGCTTGTAATTTAAGAATATCAATTGCTGCAATGACAGCCACTAAATACTAATCAAAGCTTTTGACTAAATAGAGTTAGCATTTAAATTTGTGGGTTATTTATTTTATTTTTACTCTTTTGATGGGTATTAAATTGTAAAACTGAAAGAAAAATGGTTAGTGTGATGTGGGTGTGAAAATAAATAAAGTATATGATAATGCCAGTTAGTGGACAACTACTGGTGACAAAGAACTTAACTAATGAGGGTGGAGAAATTTCTCTAACAAAATCATGTGAGTGCAATAAGTTTTTTTTTTTTTTTGGTCTTGGTGGTGTATTGATAGCTACTCAATTGGATCAAATTGGTCGTTTTAGCCATCAATTGTTGACACTTGATTGCTAGAATTTCTGCGCGTTTTATGGCATGATGTAGCTTGATACAAAATATTTACATTGCCAACAACAAAAATTAAGAGAAAAAAAATTAAAGATTACAATTTCATTTTTTAGAAAAAGATAAAAGAAAAGGGGAATAAGTGATAATATATATATATATATAATAAGTAGTGTAATTAAGTCCTAATCTGCCAACTAAGCTTGTAGCCGCGTGGTTGTTTATTTTCTTTCAATTGATAATATATAAAATTAAAGATTATTCATATGAATATATCATATTAATTTATTATGTATAGATAATAAGATTCAATTGATACATAACCCATTTTAATAAATTTATTGAAGGGTTTTATTGACGTATATCTTCGACTCTTTGCTAGAAAATTATAAACAAGAAAAAAGCAAAGAATGTAGAAGCCATTAGCTAAAGAGCTATTCCATCCCCAAAGACGATGAAAAATGTAGTCAAACCACCTCCCTCAAGTGCTGCGTACAATAAGTAGCTTTCGGGTTTTATTCATTACTCTTGTATAGGTGAATTTGGTTTGTTCAATTCTTAAATAAAAAGAAAAAAAAAAGAAAAGAAAAAGAAGAATGAATTGAGAATGAATTGGAAGATTGGCGTAGTATCTTCATTAATCGGAAAGAATTTGTCTTCACTAGTGTTGTTCGAAAAACAAAAACAAAAGGGTTGTATTATATTATTGAGAGAGTTATTTATTTTCCTCTATTTAATATTATATAAAATTATAATATTGCACTACTGTAATTATTTTAACTTTAACATATAATACTTACATCTTTTTTTTTTTTATAAAAAAAGTCACAAACTCTAATTTTAATTTAAATTCACCTCGGGTATAAAGCCAATTTTATTTTCACTCTCATATACGTATATAAATTATTTTATATTTTATTCCTCCTTTGTGGTTATAAGGTATTGAGAGACTTGTCTTTTTTGTTTTAAAAAAAGTAATTAAGACACGAAATATTATTTATCATCCTTTTAATTTGAAAGTGTAAACTACTTTTGTAGTGAAAAAAAATGTATAATATGAATAAAACTTCATTAGAGATTGAGGAGAAAATGAAAATGTAAAATGTGATAAGAGAAAGTTATATTTGATGTAAAAATGTCAAAATTGACCCCAAAAAGGTCATATATGACATGAATATATTATATTGATGAAATTTGTTAAATTTGAAGAGAGAAAAAAAATGACGAAAAATGAACGACATTTTATTAGAAAAACTATTTAAAAAAAAAGAGACAAGACACTAAACACAAAAAGGTATAAAAATGTGAAAGTGGTAAGATGAAATAAGAAACAATAAAAAATAGAAAAAAAAAAATTCTTGCTATGTAAGCATAAGTAAAGGGATTTTAAATGTGAGTAAAGTGCAAAATGTAACTATAGGTAAAGGGAACCGAATAAAACTCAAATAATTTCAATTTGATTAAAGATTTGAGAAGTTTTTTAAAATAGTTGATACATTAAATACGAGCTAAAATATTCAAATGTAATGCAAAAATGTAAAATGATACCAATAACATTATATTTAATGTGGCACTTACATAAATGACTTAGTGATAAATAGTTTATAGTGCATTATTCATTAAGTAGAGATTCTCTCTCACCCAAATAAAAAATATTATATTGGATGTGAAAATGTTAAATTTAATATAAAAATATAAAATTTTATGAGAAAATGGTAAATTAGATGTAAAAGAAGAAGTATTTGATAAAAATAAATAAATTTGACAAGAAAAATATTAAATTTTGATGTAAAAGAAGAAATATTTGATTAAAAAATTATTATATTTGACAAGAAAAAAAATTATATTTGACATAACGCAAATTTTTATGAGAAAATATTAAATTAGATGTAAAAAAAGAAGTATTTGATAAAAAATATATAAAATTTGACCAAAAAAAATTATATTTGACATAAAATTTAATGTGAAAACATATATTTTGACGGGAAAACATCAAATTATATTTAAAAAAAGTCATTTAGCATAAAAATAGTTAATTGATGATAAATTCGTAAAATGTAATACGAAAATAATAAAATTTGAGAGAACTTAAAACTACGACGTTAAACACAAAGAGCGAGAAATGTGATTGAAAAAACAGATAAGACGTAAAAATTAATTGAATAAATTTATTTATACATGTAAATGTCTTTTTTTTAAAAAAAAAAACAGAAGAAAAATCATGAGGATTTCTCTTTTACCGAATTAAATATTAGCCGGATAGAAGTGAGATGGGTTGGGTTGGAATCGGGCTAACCTACATTCAAAGCAAAATATTTAAGTTGTCAACCCAATTCAATTGCGGGCAACACGGGGGAATAGAATTTTTAAAATTAGGAATCCTAAAATTTAAATTTCAATTTAGATTTGAGATTTGTCGAATTTGAAAATTTTATATAAATTTAAAAAATAAAAGATAAAGCTTAAGTTTCAAGTCGTATTTTTAAGATTTGATAAAAACCTGCGTTTAGTTTAAATTTAAATTATTTTATTAAAAAGAGAGATTTAAAAAAACTCACTATCTTTTAAAATTCAATTCGAATCAAATTAAATTTTTAAATTTTTTCAAACTTAATCGAAATTAAATTGTTATTTTTAATTAAAATAAAAAATGTATATGAAAATTTGCACATATAGAAGTTTGTCAAAATAGTAAAATATTTTTATAAATACATTTTTTTATTGTAGTCAGAAGTTCGAACCCTTCTTTTATAGTTGTAAAAATATTTAAAAAAAAAAAATTAAAACGGACATCAAATGTTATTTTCCCAATCCTCAGGGGTTGAGATTGTTAATACCCCGATATTATCCCGAGCCCAAACTGGCTACCAGAAACCAACATCATCTGTTCTTGGTGTTGGTGCTGGTACCCGTACCCGTAGTTTTTTCACTAGCACCCTGTTTTTTCTCACCTCCTTTCAGTTTTATTTTCCTTTTCACTTAGCTGTTAGGAAAAAGGATGGCCTCTCTTGGAACTTGCAACATCTTTTGCAAATTTGGTGCTGAATCTTTTCATGGTGTTTCAGCTCTTCCATTTTTGCTACATGCCAGAGGTTAGTTTGAATTGCTTCCTCCTTTCTATTTTGAATAAAAGAAAAATCATTTTCTTTAATTTGATTACTTTCCATTCACATCTAATGTTTCCATTGTTATTCAGAATTAGAGTTACAGGTTATAGCGCGCGACTCTATTAAATTCCATCAGTGAAATTTATTTGAAAACCAACATGAAAAACAAAAAGAAATTCTACCAGTGGGTTATTATCATAAGGTTGTTTATCACTATCGTCAAGCATAATACTACCATTTCACCTGACGAGTGAGACTGACCATGTTGTTGTGCTTGTTGCACTTGCATGCAACTCCTGTTACGTATTTTTGTTTTGCATTATCACTTTTCGAAGTTAATTTAGCTGCTTGAAGGTGTTTGAATGAACCAGTTAGACCTTGCTTCAGTTCTTGGGTTTCTTCCAAGTTTTAGATATTGACTTAATGGACCGTGAAAAGATATTCATTTCAATTTACTTTGTTACCTCGATTCTGTTCTTACCATATGTACTCTTCCTGGTGTGAAAATAGTATAATTTTATTGTTGTTCATATAAATATTCAAATAATATAGAACAAAAAGAAATGTTTTAATGTTGGTATTCTCAGAGGAACCTTTTCTGATTTTAGGTAATATGGATTGCAGTAAATCTAAGAATGAGAATAATTTTTCATTTATATTATAAGAATGCCATTTTCTAATTATGATGCTTTTTGCCATTCAATTTTGTAGGAAGAGTCATTTCAAGAATCTTGAATAGAAAAGAAACTTTCCTTCTTCCTAGGAAAGGATTCAACAAGGTGATGTCAAACAGGGCGAAGTTCACCATCCCCAGAAGTAGTAATGCCCCGAACTCCAACGGCAGTAAAGATGAGTATGACCTCTCTGATCAAGCAAAGGCACGTATGAGCAATGATGACCGAAAGATACATTACATTCTGCTTCTTTCAAAGTCCATGTTTGAAAGCCTTTAGTGAAGACAAAGTTATTACTGGAGGTTTCTAACCCATTGACTCGTTAACTCGTATCTTCTACTTATTCTATGGCAGACCCCTTTTGGGTACACAAGGAAGGATGTTTTATTGATTGGAATTGGAATTACTGCAATTGGCTATGGCCTAAAAAGTGGATTAGAGGTACCCCTAAAACTTTTCTCTTATATTAGCCTTTGAGTAGTCTCGTCTCCCTTACTTTCCCTTTTCTCTTACATGTTGGTTTCTCTTCAGTCATCTAACTTCATTTGTTTTGTGCACTTAGACAACTATGGCAGACAAATTGTCTTGGTTACAAACTGAAAAAGTGCCAGAACTGTTTTTTTTCCCCTTAAATTTAATTAATTAGTTTTATTTTATTATAAGCTATGTCATGTTCACATTATCTTAATCAAATTCCATGCGCACCAAGTTTATGGTGGGGGGGGGGTTGGGTGGGGGGTGGGGTTTGAGTTAGATACTGGGGCAAGAGGGGTTAAGGTTGTGAATAGAAATGCAGTAGGGTCAGCGAGTAGTCTCTTCATCTAAGTGCCTTTTCTTTTATGTTGTGCTGTGCAGTTTGTTGGAGTTGATCCTTTGCAAGCTGGGAATATTGTTGAGGTGATAGTTGTTTTGGGCCTTACACTTGGATGGGTTTCCACATACATCTTTAGAGTCTCAAACAAGGAAATGACATATGCTCAACAATTGCGTGACTATGAAGACAAAGTCATGCAGGTTTAATCATCCACTCTGTTTTCTAGCATAACTTTCAGGATAATTGAAGCTCTTTGCGTATAGAAAATCATGTATATTTCGTTAAAACAGACTAAAAATATGAGGAAGGTAATTGATTCATGTTTGATATTTATACATGTATTCTTGTCGATAATAGGGAAATGATCACTGAAAGAACTTACAGATTGATCCTAGTAAATGTATGGTTCATTGCCTTTTTATATGACCTACTTCTAAAATATATCTTATAAAATCTTACACTGTTTCAAAAAATTATTATGGTCTTGTTTTGGGTCAGTTTTCTTTCCAAGCAGAATCAATCCTTGAGCGAGATAACGATGCTGCTATTTGAAGCTGGAATAGTTGAAACTAATGTTACTGCATTATTTGATATAGTTGCATTATTATGATATGAAATATATGAAAATTTGTCAGCAGCTTGTGCGAGGTTGCACTGCCTATGCTCTTTAGTTAGTCTACTGAAAGTAAAACTCCTTATTTTCCTTTTCTTTGTCCCTAAGAACCAAGATTCGGAATCATTTAACTTTGTTTGAAATTTGAGACTACAAGGATTCATTGATATTGTGAAAACTTTTCAGGAAACCTGTGTCATTGTAAAATTTTAGCCGCATTTCTCTGAACATTAACACGATTAACCCATCTGCATGAGTGCAAAACAAACTAAACCTGTTTCTTTGTCCTCTGATCTCCCTACTATCAGATTGTTTACAGTCTTTCCTTGCGATAATATATGCTTCTGTAACAATTATTTTGGGTTGTAATTGTGGTTGGCAGAAGCGATTAGAGGGCTTGACAGAAGCAGAGCTGGAAGTATTGCTTGAGCAGGTTGAAGAAGAGAAGAGGCGTCTAGCAAGTGGCGATTAAAGTTAATCGAAGCCTTCTTTAAATTAAAAGTTAAAACACACAGTAATGAAAGTAGAAAGTCTGTGTAAATAATATTATACATTTCGAATTTTTTTTGCCTCATTTCTAGGAGAACCCATGTACTAGGCAATTCTATAATCCAATTTATTTTTACTTTTTCCTCTTAGTTGTATTCATGTGATGCTCTGGGAGCAACGTAACCAAAACTCTGTGTTGCCAGTGTACAGCAATTTCATCAAGCGGAAAAAAGAAAAAAGATGTTACAAATAAACAAATAATCTTGGTGAAATATTCTCGGATTGCAACTCAAACAATAACTGGTTCTCTTGACTATAGATTTGCTTGCAGTGCCGAGTCATTGATCCACATCAAATAATTCAATTAAATCAATGATGAGACTTAAGCTCCTTTGAGAACTCTGTGGAGAGAGTATTAGTAGCAATTGTAGCGTAATTCATCATCATTATTTTTTGAAAAATGGCACATACCCCCAAAGAGAAAAAACATAAGAAAAGCAAAAGATTTCCGAGGAACATAAAATTGTTTATATTAGAATTCCTAAGGAAGCGCAGAGCTAATTCTCCTGACTTTTGCATATCAAACTGTTTCTTTGAATGGTAAGTTAAATAAGATTGTATTAAAGCGGAAGTAATAAATTTAAGTTATATAATATAATAATAAATAATTAAAAATAAATGAAAGAAAGAAAAAAAGTAAGAGAAAATATATAAAAATTTACGTAATTTGATAATTTTTCTACGTTAATGACAGATTAAGATCTCAATTTTTTTTATTAATGAATCATAACACACTCACAAAGTATACATTTAATAAATAAAAATTCGAACTTCACAAAAAATACTTTCATTTGCTCTCATAAAAATCTTATAAGTATGAATTTTTTCTATTGTGTTTGTATTGTAATTATTGTGATATATTTATAAACTAATATAGAACCTTTATATAGGTTTTAGATGCCCGAGAAAAATCTTAAAAAATTATAAATTTAGTTGGAATAAGAATCTTTACTTGTAGTAGTCTAAATCTTATTTAAAGAAGTCAATTTAGTTAAAACAGAAAATACATATAAGCTGTCGAGTGAATAATACCTGCGTGAACAGTACCCGTGAACAATACTCACCGCGTGAATAATTTTTTACTTCTGCCTTTTTGTTTTACTAATTTCTAACACATTCTTCGTGTACTAAACTTTTTGCTAATTCTTCATTGGTCTTTAACTCAAAATTAAAACTTATCATTGATTTTGAATCACTAATTTTTAACAAACCCCTCTTTGATTCAAAATCATCATTGAAGCTTCCAAGATCTTTTATCTTCGCATATTTGGTCACCTTTACATAGTAATGACTTTGGTTAAGTCCTGCATAGAACAAATTTAACTAAGAGCAATGGTTTAGTTAATATGTCAACGATTTTTTTTTACGACGCAATTTTTGTTAGACTACTCTCACCACTTTGAACAATTTATTAAATAAAATAGAGCCGTACATTAATGTGTTTAAACCTCTCGTGAAACACTTAATGCTTGCTTAGGTGTATGACACTCTGGCTATCACAATACACACTAATTTTAACGTCTTCAGTAGTTATTACCTCTAAGCATATCTTTTTTAACCATACGACATTCTTAATAGCTTCATCAATAGCTATATACTCCGCATCTGTAGTAGATAGTGCCACTACATACTGTAGAACTGATATCCAGCATACACTACACCCAAACACTATAAATACATAATCCGTTAACGATTTTCTCTTGTCTAGATCACCCGCATAATTTGAGTCCACGTATCCTTTTACCATTTCACTCTCATTCTCAACCATTTTATTCATTAATCCATGATCCGATGTTCTCTTAAGATATATCAAAATTCACTTCACTGCAAGCTAGTGATCCTTACTCAAATTCGTCATGTATTTATTTACCACACTCACAACCTGTGCTATATTCGGTCTCATGCAAACCATCGCATATATGATGTTCCTCATAGCACTCGCATACGGTACTTTATTCATATATAGTTTATCCTCTTCGAATTTTAACGATTGTGCTATAATATCCATACCCAAAATCCTTTTTGTTGCTCTCAAATCATTCGTCTCAAATTCACTACTCAATTGATTTTTTAATTTCTATATCTCTTCCATATCTTTACATGCGATCAATATGTCATCCACACACGGAAGTAAATACATCATCATCCCACTAGTCAAACTCTTAAAGTACATGCATTCGTCATACTTGCTTCTACTAAACCCATAAGTCATCATAAACTCATCAAATCTTCTATACTACTGTCTAGGTGATTGCTTTAACCCATATAATGATTTCTTCAGCAAACAAGCATACTCCTCTTTCCCGAACTCTACAAACCTTTGTGACTGTGACATGTAAATCTTCTCTTTAAGCTCTCAATGCACAAAAGCCGTCTTTAAGCTCTCCAAACTATTATCCATTTGATTGTCATTTTTGGTTGTTGCTGCATTTGTGGAACTACCATTCTATTCTAAATATGTCAATGGTTATGTTATCTAGACCCAAAGTTATTTTACGTGCAAGTTGTTTTCTTGAATTGTCAATTATGAAGTATTTTTCTTGCTAGGTCCTATGTCGAATATAAAGGCACTAATCTACAAAGAGAAATACTGTTGATTTTTTTGATCAATTACATAACCATAAATATTGAACCATACATACGGGAGAGAAAATAAAACACTTGATTTTTCTCCACTACATTAATCACTCTTTCATAACCATTGTACTTATAGTATATAAAAGATTACATATAACACATTATTATCACTTAACACATGAGGTATACACTTCACACCATCATAACTTAGCACATTAGGTAGATACCTCACACCATCATTACAAACACATTAATTAGACACCTCACACCATCATTACATAGTACATTATTAAAGTAAAGAAACACAAAATGATTACACACATTAAATTAGAAAAGTTTCACACGTTAACACTCCTCCTTGAAATTTTTTTTAAAGACTCTTAACTTACTTCTTAGCACATTAAATTTGCGCCTTAATGAGTATGTTAGCCAATTGCTCTTTAGACCTGCAATGCATTAACTGAACATCTTCATTCTTTTTAGCTTATCTTATAGCATGAAATTTTACATTTATATGCTTTGTTCTTCGATGCTGGATAGGATTTTTAACAATTGAAATGGCTCAATTGTTGTCACCATAACACAGTGAGTTCCTTATAATCCAAGTTTATTAGGATCTTTCTAATCCATATACATTGATTTGAAGCTACTGCTACTGCAATATATTTAGCTTCCGCTGAGGATTGAGCAACTACATCTTGTTTTTTGGAGTTCCATGAAAATACTCAATTGCCAAGTGAAAAAACATACTCAAATGTGCTATTAGAATTATCTATGGATTCTGCCCAATCACTATTAATAAAACCTTAAGTTTTCATCACTTATGCAATACCAAATACCAAGGTCTAAAGTACCTTTCAAATACCTCAAGATTATTTTACCAACACCACGATGTGTCAAACTTGGTGAATGCATGAACCTTGAAAGTAAGCTAGTTAAGAACATCAAATCTGGTCTAGTTGCAGTCAAGTAAAGAAGGTTGCCAACCAAACGCCTGTACTGTGCTACATCTGCCTTTGCATCACCATCAAACTTGGAGAGCTTTTCATTTACAGCAAGTGGAGTTGAAATAGGATTACAACTCTCCAATTTGAATTTTTTTTCAGTATATCCTTTGCATACTTTCTCTGTGAGAGAAAGATTTCATCATTGAACTACTGCACTTCTATCCCCAAAAAATATTTCATCTCTCTAAGATTGGTCATTTCAAAAATCTGCAACATACTCTTTTTGGATTTGTTAATTTTATAAATATCATCACCAGTAACCAACAAATCATCCACATATAGTAACATAATAAACTTCTTCTCATTGTTACAAGCTTTTACATAAAGAGTAGGCTCATTTTAGCTCCTTCTAAAATTATTTTGGAGAAATCATTCATCGATTCTGCTGTACCAGGCTCTTGAAGTTTGTTTCAGCCTATACAAGGCTTTATGAAGTCTATAGACTTTATCTTCATAACCTGCAACAATAAAACCATTAGGTTGTTCAACATATATTTCTTCTTGTAGAAACCCATTTAAAAAAAGCTGAATTGACATCCAAATGAAATATCTTTCATCCACATTGAGCTGATAGAACAATAAGTAATATGATAGTTTCATATTTAGCAATTAGGGCAAATGTATCACTATAATCAACTACAGCCATTTAAGAATATCATTTCACAACAAGTTTGGCTTTGTATTTGTGAATAGAGCCATCGGGGTTTAATTTTGTCTTATAAACCCATTTGACACCAATCACATGTTTGTCTTTAGGTCTTGAAGTGAGTTCCTAAGTGCGATTTTTGTTGATTATAGTCAGCTCTCCCTTCATTGTAACATTCCATTCTGTCAGTATCGAAGCTTCTTTAAAACAAGTAAGCTCATTCATTGCAAAGCTACATTTTTCATAAATTTCAACCAATGACTTAGTCTTTAATACTGGAGAGTCAGATTCATCTTCTTAATCCTCAATATCATTTGTAACTTGATTTTGGTTATCAATTATAGTAAGAATGGTTGTCAACTGTGCCGGTATTACACTTATTTGAATTTGATTATTTTTTCAATCCCAATATGCAACCTCATTAACTTGAATGTCTATGCTAATCACAATCTTCTTTGACTTTATGTTGTACATTCTGTAACCCTTAGATTTTGTTGCATAGCCCAAAAAAATTTTAAATTTCCATCTCAGCTTTGTTATTCAATTTGGATCTTTTGACATCTGCATTGTGAGTATAGCAAATTGATCCAAAAGTGTTCAAGTGTTTGGCAATGGGCTTCATTCTTGACCAAGCCTTAATTGGTGTTTTCCCTTGAACAACTTTAGTTGGTAGCCTATTCAAGAGATACATTGCTGTATAGACAGTTTCAGCCCAGAAGCTTTTTGGTAATTTCTTTTCTGCAATCAAACATCTTGCCATCTCCATAACTGTTCTATTCTTTTTTTTTGAAACTTTATTTTGCTTTAGGGTGTAGCTAAAAATCAATTGATGAGTAATTCCTATATCTTCACAAAACTCATTAAATTCATTGGAATTGTATTCTTTTCTATTGTCTGATCTTAACATCTCAATCTTGCAACCACTTTCAGACTCCACCATAGCTCTAAACTTTTTAAAAACATTAAAAGTTTGAGCTTTACTTGATAAAAAATACACTTATGTCATTCTAGTAAGATCAGCAATAAAAAAAGATAAAAAATTTATTCTGGTTTAGAGAGGGAACACTCATAGAGCCACACAAATCAGTATGAACAAGCTCCAACTTGTTCTTTTCCTTTGTAACATTATTTGATGAGAAAGAATTTTTATGCATTTTTTTTAATTGATAGGTATTACATAAATCATTAATACAATTGACTGTGGGCATATCTCTAACCATATCATAGGATTGCAAACACTTCAATGCATTTATGTTGAAATGACCATATCTTTTGTGCCATAATATAGAATCATCATGTTTAGAAATAAGAGCTGAGTGATTCACTTGATTCCATGATACTGAAAAGCTATTATCACACATTTCAATTTTAACAACTTTAGAATCATTTGAATCCAATATAGTGCAGCCATTATTTTTAAATGAAAGTGAATATCTCATTTTTAATAATTGTGCAACATTAAGCAAATTTTGATCCAAATCAGAAATCAACAGTACATCATGAATTAATTTTGGACATTTGCTAGTATAAACAAAGACCGTACCTCTTCATGTAGCCTAAACCATATCTCCATTTTTAAGCTTGACTTTGCTTTTATCAGTTTTGTCTAGAGAAGTGAACAAGTTTAAATATCTCGCTATGTGGCTAGTACAACCAATATCCATGTACCATACATCTTTTGAAGCTGAATAACAAGCTTGAGTAGCCATGAATAAGTAATCTTCGACTTGGGGTTGCTCATCAATGAAGTTGGCCTGTTGTGGTTGAGATTAGTTTGTTTTGCTTGGATCTGTAAAACTTCTCTTTATGTCCCCATTTCTTGCAATAGTTACATTGAATTTGTGGCTTTCTCTTATACCAGTAATTTTTTGACATATGGTTTGTTCTTTTACATGTTGAACAAGGAGGAAATTTATTCTTTATTGTAAATTTAATTGAACTCTCATCCATCTTATCTTTTCCTTTTTGATCATCACCTTCTTTTTTCATAATTTTGCTTCTTTTGATCCCTTTGAAAAAGGTTGCTTCCCTTTATGTCTTGCTTAAAGTGCACCTTCTGTCACATCATCTATTCTTATGAAAATTCTTTGTTCTTGAGCCAGCAATTTACTGATCATCGTAGAAATAGTCAATTTCTTGATGCCACATGACTCTTTAATGGCAAAAATTTTGGCTTCAAAATTTTCAGGCAAGTTAATCAATATTTTTTTCACTACTTTATAATCTTGCACAGCTTCACCATAGAGTCTTATCTAGTTCATCAATGCTTGTAACTTTTAAGAATAATATTTGACAGATTTATTCTTCTTCATTTTCATCATTTCAAACTCTCTTTTGAGATTCAATAATTTGACAGACCTTACTCTTTCACTGCCTGCATTTAATTTTTTTAGCTCATCCCATATCTCTTTAGCAGTTTCAAGATGCATGATGCTTGTAAAAACATCATCTGTCAAGGCTGAGTGATAAGTAACAACTTTATCCCTCTTTAACTTCTACTCCTCATGTTGCTTTATTTGAGCTATTGTGGGATTAGCTCTCAATGTTGGATCTTACTTATCTTGGTCAATAATTTCTCATAAACCCAAGGACTTTAAATATAACTTTATTTTAATAATCATATTTGATAATTTTCTCCAAAAAATTGAGGAACAACCGAACCAATTTTGCTTGCTGAGCTATTTAATCATTCTAGGTATTTAATCACTCACTTACAAGTGTTTGAACTCTCAAAACTCTCAATGATTTTTTTTTCTTAAAGCTCACAGCCATAAGAACAATGCTCCGATACCAATGTTAGTTTTTTTGGATTAATTATACATGCATAAAAATATTAAACCATACATACAGGAGAGAAAACAAAACACTTGATTTTTCTCTACTACATTAATCACTCTTTCATAACTATTGTATTTATAGTACATAAAAGATTTCACACAACACATTATCATTACTTAACACATGAGGTATACACTTTATATCATCATAACTTAGCATATTAGATAAACACCTCACACTATCATTACAAGCACATTAGTTAGACACCTCACACCATCATTACATGCACATTGTTAAAGTAAAGAAATACAAAATGATTACACTCATTAAATTAGAAAAGTTTCCCACGTTAACAAATACAAAGCAAAACAAAAGAACTAGAGCTAGAAGCTAATGCATTAATATCTAGAGGAAGGTTCACTTTGTTTTCCTTGTACAGTGTATCATTCAGTGTTCTCTATGTTTCATTTCTTTCTGAAATTCCTTTCACTATTTGTTTCAGGTTTCTGTAGTTGTATCACCTTATGAAGAAGCTTCTGAGCTGTGTGGTGGCTCCCTTCGTGATTACATTCCTCAGGTCATCATTTGACTACTTAATATATCAACAATTTATCCCTTTCGGCTGTTCTTGCAACGGTTTATATTTGGGGATAACTGGTGTTGGACCACAACCCAGTGAATGTTATTTTTGCAAATCACATACATTTCAGTATCTTCACCTCATTCCAAAACTGGAAAATATGTTACGGATCCTATTTTACACTTGAAGTAAGTTCTGTTTTTATACCTCCTGAGTGCTACTGGTGCCTTGCCTACAGAAAGGTTATGTTTCTTTTTGAACAGCCACGTGTCTCCATTAATGCATAAATTGTAATATCATAAGTTCCAGGGCATTTAAAAGAACCTGAGCTAAATATCGTTATTGTTGATTTACAGAAATGTTAATGGAAGTAATTTATTGCAGATCGATAATGGAAAGCCTCAGAGCATGCTTGCATTGTGTGTGACTATGAGTATGTGAACATTAACAGTGATTAGATTAAAAAACTTTCTCTATATAGAACTGCAATATCTTGTTCCATTTCCTACAGTAGTTTAGTCTTCTTTACACGTTAATGTGTTTGTTTCAGATATGGTATTATAGTTTCTTTAAGAATGATTCATAACCAAATTTTGCCTCTTTTGCAGGGCATCACTCCTCGAATTGTGAAATTAGGGGATATCCCGGTTGCCCTTTTTGTGGTACTCATGTTTCTGGTATTTCCGAGCTCAAAAGAATGAAGGTATAGTATCATTTCGGTTCAACTTCGCGATAATATTTTGATTGATACTTCAGGATTGAGTGTAGCCTTTGGGTCATTCTATGAAACAAATGAAATCCTTCAACGCTAATTCAATTTTTTGCTATTTATGCTTGCTTATACAGAAAGGTAAAAAAATATTGCATTAGAAATCTCAGTTAAGTCTTATTATTTCTTTTATGTGTGTTCACGTATTAATAATAATTATACATTATATATTATTTTAAATAAAGAATAATTTAAATTATTTATTGTGACTACTTTTTATTAGGTTTTAAAGATATGTAATTTGTTATAAACTTATTATGTATAAAAACCTAATATTAGTTGGATTATGAGTGATGAAATTATAATTTAACATAATATATAAAGACTTTTTAGAGTTGTGGTCCTTAAGTTAAATAAAAAATGTAGAGCTCTTCTCTACTTTTCTATCACAGAGAGAATTTCATTGAGCTTATTAAATATACAAAATTTGATTGTAGAAAGTCATTATACTCTTAATTTTTATTCAAATTTTAATTACTATGAATTCCTTAAATATGTTTTTCTCAACACTTATTCTGATAATTTGACATAATAAATCTTAAGTTATATTCATATGAATATGAATGCTAATTAAAGTTATGTCTAACAATCTCATTATTTCTAAAGTATCTTACACCATGGCTTCCAATGCTCCAATGTTCCACTGGCAGGGAGATGGTGGTAAGGGACAAAACAACTACTTTAAAATGGCAAAACATGAAGGAGAAAAAGTCTGCATTATGTAGCTTTTCTTCTATTGTTCTGTTATATTTTATGCCAACATGTTTATATCCATATTAGGCATAAGTGAACTCATCTAGTGGTCTTTAAATCTGGATGGATGTGTATTACTCAGCTTTCTGTGCTGTGTTCTGATTATTGTCCAGGTTTCTCAAATTCGAACAAAGAAGGGAATGACAAAAGTTTTCTACTCTGTTGGATCTTAAGCTGGAATTTGTCTTTTAAATTTCATTAAGATAGAAGTACCCACTCTTAGCAAGGAAAGCAATTTTATGCAACTGTTTGCTCAGATCATTAAGCTCATTTTATGTGAAGTTTACTAGACTCTGTATAATTGATCTACTCTATAATAGTGCTACAAATATTGGTAGATTCTATTATGTTTGTGGTTCTGCAAGTATTATGGTGATTCCCTTAGTTACCTATCACTTTTACATATTTAGCACCGCATATCCACACATATGGTTTTGCTTGCATTGATTTACATGAGCTTCATTGGTATCCAGTGGAAGACAAGTTGAGGGTATTTTGCAGTTTTATTAAATTATATGTATAACTGACAGTGGTCCT
The DNA here is from genome assembly GCA_946807835.1 of Ailanthus altissimus. NCBI lineage: Eukaryota > Viridiplantae > Streptophyta > Magnoliopsida > Sapindales > Simaroubaceae > Ailanthus > Ailanthus altissimus. Next base: position 25,830,384 of record OX327703.1, on the reverse strand, counting down.
AGTAGCCAGATTTTTCTCACAATTTGTTGTATCTACTTCGAAAGGCTTTATAAACCTGTGTAGAGATAATCTTGATTCTTCTTCTGCGTCACTAGATTGAGCTGATTTTGTAACTTCAAAAAATGGTCGATTGATAGCAGACTCCTGACCCTTCACAGGATAACGATGTTTGCGAACTTTTCCTTCTAGGAACTTGGTCACGCCAATTGATTCATGGTTTAAGCATAGAACCAAAACTCAACCGCATATCACCAGTGGCGCCTTGAAGGCACACATGGACATGAGGTCGATATGCTCCGTTGAATGGTAGATAAAGGTACCTTACAAAAACCCCATATTCATTCATATCCAGTGGCACACAACAGAAAATTGGTCATTATCTGCTGTAGATAATCTGAATTCCTCTTTGTTTAATGTCTAATTAGAGCAAGAAAACTGCCAAGTTGAATGATGGAGATGGGTTCAATTGCTCAACATAGTTGCTTTTGAGAAATGCTTCCTGAGATACTAGGATTATACTGCTGTTGTGGTCCGCATATGAACAGCATGCAAAGATTATATATCAGGCTGTAATTTCTTTTGGTGTCTTGATCAATTACTTTCTTGTCCCCACCCATCATATCTCAACTTTGTTTCAAATCAATTTTTTTTTTTAAAAAAACTTTTTTTGAAATTGAAAGGTGGAAATTTTGCAGTCATGTTTATAAAATTAAACCTCCATTAGCAGAAAAAAAAAACCATTAGCTTCAAGGTTGTTTGGTGGGTTTCTTTCCTTATTTTTCTTTTTTGTTCGCAATTGTACTCCGATGACGAGTCCTGGAATATATCCTTTGCGTAAAATTAGCCGAAAGGAACAAGATAGGCTAAGGATGAGGTTATTTTACTAAGTCAAATATCCAAATCTACAACTATTTGTGTTACCAATTTTGCCTCTGCTAAGGAGAAGTTAATTAGGCCAGCTAATATTTGGAATGTTCTCTAAAATTTAATCAACCCATTATGCTGATGTACATTGAAGATAAAAAAAAATAAATAAAAAGAAAACAGCTCATAACACATCAAAAGAGAAAAAAAAAAAAAAAAGGAAAATGCATCAGAGGAAAGGCAGAGTTGGTACTGATTCATGTCAATTTCCTAATTGTTAAGTTGCCAAATTGTCCTTACCATGATAAGATTGTTCTTCTTTTTCTTTTTTCTTTTTTTAAAAAGTAGATAAAATAATCAATATATTAAATAAATGGTGAAAATACAAGAGGCATTATAAAATTTTGAAAATCCTAACAACCCTTATCTGAAATTTTGTTAAACAAGAGCTTTCTAAAATTTTGAGGAGGTAAGGGACAAAAAAATTATAAATGGAATAATAATAATTAAGTCTCTAAACTTTATATATTTTAAATAAATATAACATTTGTTTATTTATATCAAACAAGTCCTTAAATTAGGAAAACCCTTATCTGATTGTGGAAAAAAAGAGAAACCTAATAAATTAAATCGGTTTGAATTAAATTAATTTGTTCAATTCGATTTTTATATTTTTAAAAAACTGTTCGGTTCTTAGTATTAAAATATCGAACGGTCCAATCTAATTCCGGTCCAATTATACATATAACTAGAATTGAATTAAAAAAAATTAGTTTTTTTATAATTATTAATATTGTATAATATAAATATAAAAATTCAAATGCAATTTAACATAAAAACTAGCTTTAGTCCAATTGATTAAGCAAAGATAATATTTCTTATTAAGTCATGAGTTTGAATCTTGATTATATTTTTTTAATTATTATTATTATTTTATAACTTGAATATGACAAACTAGAATGTTTTAATTCAAAATGAGATTCAGCTCAATATATTAAGTGGAGTATCCATTCATAGGTTGCGTGTTTGAATATTGGTTATATTTTTTAATTATTAATATTTTATAATGTGAATATAATAAATTAGAATATATTTTAATTCAAAAATTAACTTCAACACAATTGGTAAAATGGAAGGAAAGCTCTCCTAAGGTCATAAGTTTGAATCACTATCTTTTATATATATATATATATTTAAAATTAAAGATAAATTAAAAATTGAACTAAACTAAATAAAAAAATTGATTTGATCCGATTTGATTTTTGATTTATATTCTATTATTAAGTTTTGTTTTAGAGAAATATAAAAAAATTGTGAACTAATTTAATTTTAATTAAAATCGAACTGAATTAACTCATGTCTACCCCTACCTTTATTAAAAATGTTAAAATACTTTAAAGTTAAGTACTTAAGTTATATATTCTTTCACGGTGACTGTCAAATACTTGGATCATCAAGTATGAACAAAATCACAAATAAAATCAAACATTAAAATTCTTACAGTCAACAAGACACAATTTTTTAAGGTATTTAATTCTTTTTTTTCTGTTCTGTAAAAGGAATATTTTGTCTGATAAGCTCATAAATGTGTTCATGTAGAGTTTTAATTTTAAGTCGAAATTTTTTAAAAATAATTTGGTGCTTTTCTTTTATGTTATGTTAAGTGTGTTAGATAAATTTTATTGACAAATGTATTTAATAAGTTTTATCTTTATGTAAGCCTTATCTCATATGGGGTTAGAGACTTATTTAATACAAGTGGATAAATTATATTCTTATTTGAGATACCCAATTGTTATTATCTAAAAACTTTGGAGATCTAATTAATCATGAGTGCAGCCTTAAAATAAATAAATAAGAAAGAAAAGATTTAGTTGTATTTTATTTACGTTAATCATAAGATGGCGGGCAATAAAATAAAACAAAAAAAAACAAAATAGAAAAATAAAAGCCACGAATGGGGGGCAGTCTCGGAATAACAAAAAAAGAATCGTGTCTGTATACAGACAAATGCATGTCGGAAGTAGTAGTAGAAGAAGCCGATGTTTCGATTTTCAATTTCTAACTTTAGTGGAACTCAATAAACGGCAATACCGGTACTAGGGAATCTGACAAACAAAAGACAAGGGAAAGCCCAAAGAAAAACGAGAGCCAAAGAAATATTATACATTTAAAAAAACAAAAGCAATTCTTCTAAAGTTCTAAATTTAGCATAGATCCTTCTCAGCCATCCATCACTCTCTCTCTTTTTTATTCATACCTCTTTTACGTGAAATTTGATTCTTCACTAACACATCTCTTCTATTCGATCTGCTTGTTTTTGAATCACTGCCTTTTCTTTTTGGTCAAAGCCACACCAATAGTCTTTTCTTGTTCGAAGCAAAAGCAACAGTGAGACCAATATTTATATGGTCACATTTTCGTAGGTTTCTTGTCTTTGTTTGATCTGGGTCGCCTTTGCTTGGGGATTAAACATTAAAAGGTGAGTTGGGTTCTGATTTTTAACTCTGTTTGTTCTGCTTTTTACGTGTGGAGTTAATGGGTATTGTTTCTTTTGCTGTTCTTTTTTCTACTTTGTTGATTTGTTTTTGTTATATTTTGTCGGTTGCTTCTATGGGTGTGTTTGCGTTTTGGAAACATTTTTTCGAATTCTGAAGTTAACTAGGTTTCCGTTTATCGGATGCTCTAACAAAAATATTATGTCACGTATAAGAATGTGTTTCTGTATCTTGAACTATCTGCTCTTCAATCTGTATTCGTTGGCTCATCCAAAATTTTCTCTTTGTTATTTCTTATAGTGTTTGTATCTGGTTTTTTTACTGATCATTTCTTCATCACGGGACAATTCTCTGCACTGTGTTACTACTTGTGCGTCAGTTGTTCTATTTCTATTTCAAAGTACAATTCATGGTCTTGGTAATACAAGTATAATGCATTTTTATTTTCTATTTGCTTCCGATCTTTTTATTTTGATATATGAAGTCTAAATAAGGCTTGTTAATGGATCTGAGTTGCATAGGAGCCAAGACTGTAGTGAATGTGCATGCTTATGCTTTTATCATACTTGTTTTGTCGTCTTTGATGCAAGTTTCATCCATATATTCACGAGCTATAAAGAACTTACTTTGCATGTTGTCAATGTTTATTGTTTGTCATCCTTTGTTGCCTTTTTCTTTATTGATTTGTAGGAGAAAGTTTAATTTCGATCTGGACACACTTAGTTAATTGATATATAGTTTGCTGATAAATTTTTAATTGTGGACTTGAAAGTTGAGTAATTGATATTACATATAGTTGAGGATGACCTTTTAGATGCTAGGAAATTCTGCTTGGATGTTTTCTGAAGTAGAGAATTCAAGCACCATTATCTCCCTTTGTCTCTCCCTTTCATTTGTAATCAGGCTCTGAATGGATTCTCTAGGTGTTCTAATTGGTGGAACCAAAATGCTTAAGAGCTACTTATAGTGGCCTCTAGCTGAAGCTTTTTATTTTGAACCAATCCTTGCAAATGATTCATGGTGTTGTTATGGTCACTTAATTATGCTTATCAGTAGTTTGTGAAGCTCTCTACTGTTTTGTGAATTCTTATACAATTTGTTAGGTTCATATCTGCTAAATTTAATAACAGAGATGATTCTCTGTTTCAGGCATATAATTCAAGGAGACATTATGAGAAATTCTGAAGGAGAACTTAAGGTAAGTTTTGGCTATCAATGTAATGTCCACGAAGGTGGCTCTTGTGAGGTACCCAATGGACATGAAATTGTGCCTGGACTTAAACTCCATAAGACCAGTAGTTTCTCTTGCTTGTCTGGTGCTGCCTTAAGTGCCAATGCTACATTGGCCAACACAAATATCTGCAATGGTTTGATAGCAGCAGAAATACTTCTTAGTTTGGACTCCCCAAATTCATTTCGTAAGGTTCCATCGTCTCCATCTCTGTCAAGGTTGGATATGCTATCATCTTCTCTCCAAAGCAGTATGTCAAACCTAAGTTGCAGTCCATCTTCTCCAAGTGATCTACCTGAATATGATTCTTATTTAGTGAAATCCATGATTGCACCTTCCAGAAGTGAAGGTTTTCTTAATTGTATGGAAGTACAAATGGCAGGTGGAGCTGCTGGAGAAGACAGGGTTCAAGCCGTTTGTTCTGAAGAACATGGGTGGCTCTTTTGTGCTATTTACGATGGCTTCAACGGAAGAGATGCAGCTGATTTTTTGGCTGGTACATTATACGAATATGTCATGTTTGATTGCAATTTATTTGAAGGGGAATCAAAGAGCGATGTCATCAAAACCTCTGACGGTTCAGATTTGGAAGGGCCCCTGCATTATATATTTGAGGATAGCAGTGTCAACCCAGAAGGAAAAGCTCCCTCAAGAAATAGATTTGCCAGTGCAAGTTTGTGTCCCAAATTGGAAATGTCTTGTTCATTTCAGCATGCAGTACTTAACAACCTCCAACGTGCTCTTAGTCAAGCTGAGAATGAATTCTTATACATGATTGAGCAGGAAATGGAGGAACGACCTGATTTAGTTTCTGTAGGATCTTGTGTTTTGGTTGTGCTTCTTCACGGCAATGATTTGTATACACTTAATCTAGGTGACAGTAGGGCTGTTTTAGCAACTTATGATGAAGGCAATGATTTAAGTGGGGACAAAAGGCTGAAAGCTATTCAGCTTACCGAGAGTCACACTGTTGAGAATGAATCTGAAAGAACTATATTACTTTCTGATCATCCTGATGATCCTATGCCCATTGTAGCTGGAAAAGTGAAAGGAAAATTGAAGGTCACTCGTGCTTTTGGAGTTGGTTACTTGAAGAAGGTACATATACAGTATTGTGTCTTACTCCTTATTTCTATTATTTCTTCTAATATCTTTAATGGTTAAACTTTAGTCTAAAAATGTTAGTTATGGTAATGAGCCCATCCACTATAATTTGAACTACAAACAGCTGGATTTACTCATTTACTGTGATTTAATAAGGAAAGGAAATTCTTTCTCATACTCAACTCTTTGAATCTCAGTTCAACTATCTTGGTGGTAAGAAAATGAAGATTATCTCTTAGATTCATATGGTATCTTGACATATAATTAAAGTTTAGTAAATGTTCAGCAATTATAGAGAAAGTGATGAAAAATGTCTCGGCTTACTGTCAATAGAGTTTCTCCTTACCAAGAATACAACTTATTTACTGCTGATTAAATATACTTTCTTCCTTAACAAGCTAAAATATCTTATATTTTTTGTATCTGCAGAAGAAATTGAACGATGCACTAATGGGCATCCTTCGAGTTCGTAACCTCATGAGCCCGCCTTATATTTCCACTCGGCCATCATTGAATGTGCATAGAATCAGGAAATCTGATCACTTTGTTATAGTGGCGAGTGATGGTCTGTTTGACTTCTTCAGCAATGAGGAGGTGGTAGATCTTGTGCATTGTTATATATTAAACAACCCCTCTGGTGATCCAGCAAAGTTTCTACTGGAGCAGCTTGTTGAGAGAGCTGCTGAATGTGCAGGTAACTGCTTGATATCCTAGGGCCTCATCAAGCATTTGTCTCGTGTCATCTCAAATGCATGCAACTTACTTCTTTCAAACTTTTTCTTTGTAGTATGTTTAGACTTACAAAAATTGTGCATTCTAGTGTAATTTGTTAGTTGAGTGATCTTATGCAAAATCTTGGATTAAATCAATCCATGGTTTAAATGTTAACCTGCGTTTATATGGTACATAGTCGTGCTATTTTATGGGAAGTCAATTTTTAATAAATAATTGCATTTCACTCACCATGAAAGCTCTTAAGGGAAAAATCTTATGAGTTACTTGTCACATCAGAATACTGACACAAAGGGTATGTTGAAACAGATGGTGAATAGTCTCATGGCATTAATTCTATCTTTTCAGGTTTCACTATGGAAGAATTGATGAATATTCCAGCTGGTTGGCGAAGAAAATATCATGATGATGTAACTGTAATCGTTATCATCCTTGGAACAAACAACCGCACGTCAAAGGCATCAACTTGCGTGTGAGATGTCGCAATTTGTGTATTCAACAAGTCATCTGGTAATGTTGGCTTTGTAGCTATGGCTTTTAAATTATATACGTAGTTTGATGTCAGCATCTTCTGTTTTCAACCATTTCATGTGTAATAGCCACAACTTTGTAGCTGTGGCCATGATTTTGAAATTGTATATATAGCTGATGCAAAAACTCCTTTTTTTTCCCTCTTTTTTTCCCCCTTGGTTCTTGATCATTACTAGGTCATCGCCATGTAATTTTTGGTACAACTCTCAAAATCCCTTTCTAATAAAGTAAAATGAGCCTTTTGCTTCTTTTTTTTCCCTTCTTTCTTCAAAATGAAAATTCTCCAGTGAAAATGGCCCAAAATAGCTTCATGAATAACATGAATCTGGTTATCGAGAAAATTTCCCATAAAAAATTCAAGAGCACCGAATAGAGTAATTATTTTATTAGGTGAAGTAAATGTGGAATTTTAATTGCTTTCAACTTTTCAAGATTAAGAATCTCTATTTTGTTTTCTTTTTTTATTTTTCTTTTAACTAATGGATTGTCCAAGTCCAACTACCTCATGGGGGCATGGCTTTCATCTTCAATAGGATTTAAAAGGTTTCAGCTTACTTCATCTTTTTAGCTTATTGGCCTTTCGAGCATGCAAAAGTTGAGTTACCATTGGAACTTTGCTCATTATTTAATGATTCGGTCACTTTGTTACAATGGTTTATACGAGTTTTTAGACCCACAATCAAAAGATGGCGTTGCCCCTGCTGGTCTCCACGGCCTCTTGAGTTGTTTGAAGGTTGCTTTTAGGCCATTGACCAATGTATACAGTGCTTGTGGAAATACCCAGTGACTCATGCAACTTCCCTTTTATGATAAACATGACAACCCCTTCAATATAGAAACAAAACACCGAGTTTAAAACGATGTCATTCTCCAAAATCCAAATGGTTGGCCTTAAATGGAAGTGAAACATTGGCAGACCAATACTGGCCCTCGAAAGATTTTTATCAATTTATATACAATTTTACTTCATACTTTAGAAAGGGCCAGTATCAAAATCAGATCATGAACCTTCAATCATATTCATATTGTCTTACATACTTACTGTTTGCCGGTAAGAAGCAAGAAAGCATTAGTAAGTCTCCTATTTTTCTAAATGCTTCATTGAAGATCATATTAAAATACAAAATATTTGGTCTAATGAAAATTGTCTGGCACTTAGATATATACTGAAATTCCCCTTCCTAGCCATTTTCTCGGTTCACAAACACCCAGCATCATCACAAGGAACTGAAATTGCTTGCAACTTGGAAGGCTTTATCTCAAGCAAAGAACTATTGGGAATAAGGTTTAATTTTAGTTAAGACTTGATAAAAACCGCAGATGTAGTAAAAGCTGATCCGATTGAACATCAGAGACAGCGCCGAGGAAACATTGTCACTTAGTGGGGGCCAATTTGTACAAATATGAGTCTATTTTGAATCAAAGGCTTATTCTGAATTTACATGAGACCTAAAGGCTATTTTATGTGTCAATTTAAGAGAAAATATTTGCCCATTGGGGGCTTCTGTCCCCAGACTGATGAAAGACATTAACAATGGAAGCTAAATGTATTTTCAACCTTTTTCCAAAAAAATCAAAGTCAAATACTTGGTTGAGACGCACTTGCGGTTGCAGATGTTCATTTTGATAAGGAAGCTAAGCAGGTTTAAACACGAGCACTCCAGGCTCCATTACTCTAAGATTGTTTTTAAAATTAAAGCTTAAGCCCAACCAAGCATCACCAAAAACTGTGTTGTATGGCAGATATCAAACAAACTTGGAACTGATAGCATCAAGAGTTAACTTCTGAGTCAATGAAGCAAACGTATTATTCTCTGGTACTGGAAAGCAAAGGTCCAGCCGCATTCTTTGGAACCAAATTTTCTCCATTTAATTAAGCAAATAATATATCAACTCTATACTTTTATTTCACAAATGAGAATGCTTATTTATTACAACCAAATTGAAATTGTTAAAAAATCTAAATTGTTATTAGATTTTATTGAAATTATTTCTACTAACTGATGAACAAAAAATTAAAGAGTACGAATCTAATATGAACCAGTAACAAAGGCTAAATTTAACTAAGAATTTTTCAAACTTCAAGTCAAACTCTCATGAGTTCTAACACTCCTTCTTGAGATTTGCCTTGGACATGCCAAGTTCCATCATTAAGAACTCTAGCATTAATTTAGGAAGTGCCTTAATCATTATGTCTGCAAATTATACATCAGTTGAGTAATAATGCAACTTGACAAGTGAATTTTTTTCAGCTTCCTTTATGGAGTGAAATTTTATATTGATGTGCTTGGTCCTACCATGTTAAACAGGATTTTAAGCAGTGGCAATGGCAGACTTGTTGTCACAGTAAAGCTCAGTTGGTGAGCTTTGTTCCTGGCCTAGATCAGTAAGCAGTTTTTTAACTATATTTCTTAATTTGCAGCTGCTGCTAGGGAGATATACTCAGCTTCTGCAGTTGATTGTGCCACTACTTCTTGCTTTCTTATATTCCAGCAAATGACACATGAACCAATTGTAAATACATAACCTAAAGTGATCTTCATGTCATCAACACTTCCTGCCCAATCACTGTCAGCATAGCCATATAGCTTAACTCCTCTTGTCTTTAAATACTATATGCCAAGATTTGTTGTACCTCTAACATACTTCAGCACCCTCTTTGCAACTCCCATGTGAACATTGCTGTCAAGTACAACAGGCTGCCTACCAAGCTTCTATATGCAGAGGGTTCCTCAAGTTTCTCACCATCATTCTTTGAAATCTTCTCGTTTTGTGCCAGCGAAGTTACTACTTCTTTGCATGATTCCAATTTGAATTTCTTGAGAATATCAACAGCATATTTTCTCTGTAAAATGAAGATACCCAAGATGTATTGGTATATTTTCATTCCAAGGAAGTAGTTTATGATGCCAATATTAGACATCTTAAATACATCTTGCATTTCCATTTTGAACTTAGCCTGCAAATGTACATTACTTCCAGTCACTAGCATGTCATCAACATAAAGTGACACTACCAATTGCAAACCATCATCATTTTGTTTCAAATACAAAGTAGTTTCATTTTCACTTCTCCTGAATCTAAGTTGGATCAGATGGGAGTCAATTCTGCTATACCATGCCCTTGGTGCTTGCTTCAAACCATAAAGAGCCTTGTGCAGCTTGTACACTTTGTGTTCATGGCCAGCAACCTCAAAGCCTTCTGGTTGTTGAATATAAATTTTTTCAAGAAGTATACCATTTAAAAAAATTGACTTGACATCTAAATGGTACACTTTCCATCCCATTTGACCAGCAAGTGCAAGTAGCATCTTTATGGTGTTATGTCTGGCTACTAGTGCAAATGTATCACCATAGTCTTGTTGGCGGATCTTAGGCACGTGTGAGTATATACATGTGCAATTGTGTATATTGCCTAACGCATGGAAAACGTGTAAAATTTGTAATAAACATAATAAATACAATTTATTAATCGTATTAATATATTTATAGGATTAGAGAATTCACCTCAACATGTAACGTTGTATATGTATTTTTTTTAAAGTCCGCATAGAGACCAACTCGCGGGCAATTCTAGTCACCAACACGGTGGGCTTGGTGAGCTAGAACAGCATCCCTTTACACAGCACTGAGTTTAACTCTTAAACCTCAAAATGATTAGTATGAATTTTTATTTTTTTCTCCAAAAGGATAAAAAAAATGAAAAATTTGAAGTAATCCACAATTGCTTCAATTGGAAGCATAAAAAAAAAAAAGAAATAATTTCATTTTTTCCTTTCTTTTTTTTTTCTTCTTTCTTTTCTTTCTTTCTCCATTTTCTCTCTCTTCTCTTCTCTCTCGGCCAAAATGGCCGAGAAACACACAGCTCTTCTTTTACATTTCTTTCTCTCTTCACTTTATATATATATATAAATATATATATATAATAAAATAATAATATAATATAATAAGAGAGATATTTTGATTATATAACAATTAAATAATCAAAGTAAAAAATGACCATTTTGCCTCTCATAAATAGTTACCAAGTTTATCTTCTAGTGGGTCTCACCAAATCCCACACTTGTGTAAACTCAACTAAGGATTCACAATACGCTACGTGTCATAATATAATTAGTAAAAAATAATTATTAACTAATTGTTGTATTTAATACTTAAATACAGACACGCACGCATTCCTATGATAATGCTGAATATTAATAGATTAAACAATTTAATTCGGCATAATACTCCAGTTCACAACGAATGCACTGTATTTCGCAGGACTCCCTAGGTCCTACGTGTTAGGATTTGTGCTTACATGTCATCCCATAATGTATAAATATATAGTAATAGTATTTATACAATTATTATTTCTAATAAAATCATTAATATTATTTATTATTAAATGGTAAGATGCTTGTAAAGTTTCAGACATTGTATGATTTGAAGGAGTTCAGATTTGGTCTAAAAGAGTTTAGACCAGGGCTAAAAGTTAGCAACGTTAATAGTTATAAACACTAAGAGTTAGTGGTATTAAGAGTTAGAAGGTTTATAAGAATTAGCGAAATCTAAAGAGTTAGAGTCTTGTCTGGAATGGGACAATGAACTGAGAATATATTAATAATAACATAGCTGCAAGGAGTTGCTGATGGTGCTAGGAAATGTCATTATGCAAGTATGTTCTCAAATAAAATGTTCCTGATCTAATTTCATCGATGCGGGTCTATCGGTGGAACCCATTAATATAGATTAATGTATGTCTCTATTTGGATGGTTCAGATGGTTAGTCTTAGCAAACCATGAGTTTAGTAGGAAACTCGTATAGAGATACAGGTATTCAGTAAGGACTGGATATTGAACAGACTCACGAAGACATCCAATAGACATCTCATAAAGCCATCAATGGAAGGTCTTCCGAGTTGAGTAGTATTTGTGGTGATTTGACCTGAGCTCCACGGTGGGCTTGTGAGTGATCCACCATGCTTTGGTTTCATACATGTCAGAAACTTTTTATGGTCTGACCGCTGGGTGTCGCTAGGTATAGTCCGATGCTCATGGAGTCTGGTGTGCGTAGATATGAGATCCATCAGCTCATATGAGTGGGTTGTATATCCTGATTGTATTTCAGAAAGTCTTGTGGCCGCAAGCATAAACTTCGGAAAAGATATTCCGAAGGTATAAACAATATCACAAAAGTATTTGTGGATATTGTTTAATGAAATATAAATCTAGAGATAAGTTCATAGTTGAGCAAATAAGAGATTTGACGGTGATGATCTATATCTATGCTATTCAATGATATAAATGTTGGAAGGATTATACGAATATATAATAACCTCAACTTGCATGGTCTAACGTGCTAATTTGTAATATCCGTAACGTGTGTGTGGGGCATCGTTCATGGATGTATGGAGGAGTTCCATATGACAAATTAGGTGTGGACCTAGAAAGTCTCACAATATGAAGTGTACTCATTGCGCACTGGGGTAACGGATTGGATTAAATAGTTCGATCCAATAAATTTCAGCAAAATAGAACGATTGTTTCGGGATCCCTTGGATTGTACAATTGTCAAGACTTAATTATTAAGTACATCATTGAATTAATTAGCAAGAGTTGTTAATTAATAGAATGTTGACAAATGAAAAAATTTGTTCATGATTTGATTTTACTTTTTTACCATTTAACTATGGTAGTAAAAATTAGTAAGGTAAAAAGTAATTATTCAAAATTATTTTGAATAATTAAATTTTATATTATTAGATAATATTAATATAAGTTTATCGTGGCATTGTATTTTAATACAATGAGGAGCCTAGATGTTGGCCATTTATTTACCTATAATAATTAAAGTAATTATAATTATTAGGTAAAGATTAATTTAGGTGGCCATTATTTTAGTGCTTGGTTTAATTAATCCAAGTAGGAGACCAACAATAAAATTGGTGGAGCACTTCTTTTTATTTATTCAAAGTGTTGAATAAACAAAATGAATTTTGGTAAAACAATTGAATTTTAATTCATTCAATTGTGAGAGAAGGATTCGACAATGGGAAGAAATGAGGAGAGAATTTTGGTTTTTGTTCATTTTCAAGTGTTGAAAAATGTAGAACTTCTCTTCATCTTCTTCTCTCATTGATGGATTATAACGAACAAAAGCAAATGAAGAAAGAGATTAATAATTGTGATAAAAGTTGTTCACCATAATTAATCTCATGTAGAAATTGTTTCTAAAATTAATATACAAGAGTTGTATATTAAATATTTTTAGTTAATACAAGAGTTGTATAGAAATATTTATCATCTCCATTTACGAAACAAAATTGTATTCAAAAGAGTTTGAATACAAGTTGTTGAAAATTCCAAACACTAAGCTACCATTCTAACTCCTTAATCCCACCAAAAGTTATGGACTAGAATTGTTCAACAATACACTTCAAGGTGAGCTCTTCACGTGAATTGGTGAAAGACTTGAAGATTTTGTAGAACTACCTTTATTAGGTGAGTATTTTACATTCTATTTTTTAGTACAATATTGTTCATCATTTATAATTGTATAATTGTTATACTTATGCATATATGTGATATATGTTGAAATTGTTAAAATGGGTGTATTTGTAACATGCTTCCGTTATATATTGTAATTTTTTAAATTACGTATACACTCATATATCACACACTCGATTCCCAACATTACGCTTGATTTGTCAAATGAAACTATTTCATGAGTCTGTGAGTAATGCCTCATGCACACGTCACAGATATACAAACCAACGTGTTAAACCATACAAGCTGAGGTTACAACGCATACGTATAGTCCTTCCGTCATGATATCCTGGATGTGCAGGGATATAGATTATCACCGTCAAATCCCCTTGTGCTTATCCATGTCTTATATCCAGACTTGTATCTCATTGAACAATATGCGCAAACTCCTTTGCCATATTGTTCCACCTTGGCGGAACTCTTTCCCGGGATGATTGCTTGTGGCCATAAGACTTTCTGAGATATAGTCTCTAAGCATCTGGATATCTAACTCCATATGGGAGCTGACGGATCCCATATCTGTACGCACTGAACTCTATAAGTATCGGACTATACCCAACGACACCCAGCAGTCACACCATGAAAGGTCTGTAACATGCGTGGAACCAAAGTATGGTAGATCACTTACAAGCCTACTGTGGCACTCAGGTCAAAGAACCACGTATACTACTCAACTCGAGAGGACCCTCCGTTGACGACTTATATTGAGTGTCTATCGGAGGCCCTCGTGAGTCTATCCTATATCTAATCCTAACTGGATACCCATATGTCAATACAAGCTCTAAGCTCACAGTCGGCTAGGAATGACCATCTATACACTATAGGTACGACATATGCTGATCTATATATAAAGGTATCCATCGACAGACCCGTATTTGCAGAAATAGATCAGGAAAAATTATTCGAGAACATACTTGCGCAACTTGCATTTTCTAACACCTGATTGCACTCTTGTAACTATGCAGTTACTAGTATATTCCCAAGTCTATGTCTCATTACAGACAAGACTCCAACTCTTAGATCTGCTGAGTATTATAACCAGCTAACACTTAGTTGTGCTAACATTTAGCAATTATATCTCTCAGCGTGGCTTACTATGAGCCCTTATCTAAACTCTTTTAGATCTAATCCAAACTCTTTCAGATCTACAATGTATGTAACGTTACATGCATAATACCATATAAATAGGTATTAGCGATTTAATGGGAATATACACTTGTATAAATACACAAGTATATGTACATTCAGGGATGGCACGTAAGTACTGACCCTAACAAGTCTACTCCAGCAACTTGAACAAAATCCTTCACAACCAATCTAGAATTGTGTTTGAAGATTGAACTATCTGAATTAATTTGGTTTTGAAAACCCATTTCACACTAATTGCCTTCTTAGCTTCAGGTAGTTCTGTCAACATCTAGGTTCCATTTCTTTCAATAGTATCAATTTTAGCTTTCATGGCCTTAATCCATTTTGGAAATCTTGTAGCTTCTGTGTTTTTTGCGGATCTAAGGCACATGTAGGTGTATGCATGTGCAATTATGTCTATTACCTAACGCAGCCGAAGCGTATAAATTTTGCAATAAACAAAATAAATACAATATATTAATCACATTAATAAGGTAGAGAACTTACCATAACATGTAACGTTATACATATATTTTCTCGGAGTCCGCATAGAGACCTACTCGTGTGCAATTCTAGTCACTAACACGGTGGGCTTGATGAGCTAGAACAGCAGCCTGATATTCAGCCACGGATTAACTCTTAATTCCTAAAATGGCCAGGTGTGAGTTTATATCCTTTTCTCCAAAAAAATGAGAAATAGCGAATCTGAAGCAATCTATCATTGCTTCAATTGAAAACACGGAGAAAAATAAAACATTTTCATTTTTTTCTATTTTCATTCTCTTGCCAAAATAGCCAAATTCATCTCATCTCTCTCTCTCTTTCTCTTTATATATATATATATAATATAATAATAATATATTGTATAATATAAATAATATATATAAAATAATATATTATATAATATAAAAATAGAGATATTTGATTATTTAACAATTAAATAATCAAAATGAGAAATAACTATTTTGCCCCTTATGAATAGTTATCAAGTTCACCCCTAATGGGTCCCATCAAATCTCACATTTAGGTAAACTCAACTGAGGGTTTACAATACACTATGTGTCATTATACAATTAGTAAATAACAATTATTAACTAATTGTTGTATTTAACACTTAAATACAGAGACGCACACATTCTTGTGGTAATACTGAATATTGCTGAATTAAACAATTTAATCTGGCATGCTGCCCCAGTGCCCAACGAGTACACTCCATATCGCGGGACTCCTTAGGTCCTACGCCCGATTCGTCAAATGAAACTATTCCATGAGTCCGTGAGCAATGTCCCACGCACACGTTATAGATATACAAATCAGCGCGCTGAAGCATACAAGTTGAGGTTACAACGCATACGTATAGTCCTTCTACCATGATATCCTGGATCTGTGGGGGATATAGATTATCATCGTCAAATCCCCAATGCTCATCCATGTCCTATCTCCAAACTTGTATCTCATTGAACAATATGCGCAAACTCTTTTTTCATATTGTTTGACCATGACGGAACTCTTTCCTGGGATGATTGCTTGTGGCTACAAGACTTTCTGAGATACAGTCTCGAAGCATCTGGATATCAAACTCCATATAAGAGCTGATAGATCCCATATCTGTACACACCGGACTCCATAAGCATCGGACCATACTCAATGACACCCAACGGTCACACCATAAAAGGTCTGTGACATGCATGGAACCAAAGTATGATAGATCACTTACAAGCCCACTGTGGCACTCAAGTCAAAGGACCACGTATACTACTTAACTCGAGAGGACCCTCCGTTGACGACTTACATTGGGTGTTTATCGGAGGCCCTCGTGAGTCTGTCTCATATCCAGTCCTAATTGAATACTCATATGTCAATACGAGCTCCAAGCTCACGGTTGGCTAGGAACGACCATTTATACCCAATAGGTACGACATATGCTGATCTATATTTAAAGGTATCCACCAACAGACCCGCATTGGCAGAAATAGATTAAGGACAATTATTCGAGAACATACTTGCACAACTAGCATTTCTTAGCACCCGATTGTAACTATGCAGTTACTGGTATATTCCCAGGTCTATGTCCTATTACAGACAAAGCTCTAACTCTTGGATTTGCTGAGTACTATAACCAGCTAACACTTAACTGTGCTAACATTTAGCAATTATATGTCTCAGCATGGCTAACTATAAGCCCTTATCTAAACACCTTCAAACCTAATCCGAACTCCTTCAGATCTACAATGTCTGTAACGTTACATGCATAATACCATATAAATGAGTATTAGCGATTTAATAAAAATATACACTTGTATTAATACATAAGTATATGTACATTCAGGGATGACACGTAAGCACCGACCCTAACATGTGTAATATATAGGTTCAGCATATACAAGATTGCACCTCTCATACACATCAGATAATGGCCTTACCTTAAGCACTGACATGTCTGAAGTTGCTTCAATATCAAGTGGATCTTCAATACTTGTACTTGGTTCAAGAATAGATGGAGTGTTTTGACCACATTTATGAACTTCCTTCAAGTCCCAATTTCAGTAGGAATTTTCATCAAAGTACATATCTGTACTTATCATAATTTTCTTTCCACTCAAGCTAAATATTATGTAACCTTTTGATTCTGCCGCATATCCAACAAAGACACATTTCTCAACTCTTTCATCAAGCTTGCCTCTCTTGACAAATGGCACATGAAGGTAGCACAATGAGCCAAACACTTTTAGGTGCTTGACATAAGGTTTTACATCATACCATACTTTTATTGGTGTTTTTCTTTGAACAAATTTAGTCGGTAGCCTGTTAAGTAAATATACTGAAGTGTTGACTGCTTCAGCCCATAAAAACCTTGGTAGCTTCTTTTCAAATAGCAAGCACCTTACCATCTTTATAATAGTTATATTCTTCTTCTCCGAGACTCCATTCTACTTCGGTGAGTATGGAACTGCCAGCTGGTGTACAATCCCAGCTTCTTGACAAAAAAACATTGAACTCTTTTGAGATATACTCACCTCCATTATCAGTTCTAAGCACCTTAACCTTCTAGCCACTTTGAGTTTCAACCATTTTCTTGAAGCTATTGAACACATAGAGCACTTGTGACTTGGTTTTTAGAAAATAAACCCAAGTCATTCTACTGAAATCATTAATAAATAGTGCAAAATACACATTGTTGCTCAATGGGGCTGTGCTCATTGGTTTACAAATATCTGAATGAACTAATTCCAGCTTGTGAGTAGCTATCTTGGTCATATTTTAAGGGAATGGTTGTCGATGCTGCTTCTCTAGCTCACAACTTTCACAAGTTTGAGCATTAACTGTGATTTCAGGTATGTCTTCAACCATACCAGTTTCTTGCATGAACTTCAGTGACTTCAAGTTGAAATGACCATATCTTTTATGCCAAACAACACTCTCATCAATCTTGGCACTAAAGACATGATATTTAACTAAATCAAGCTTTAAATAAAAGCTATTTCCATCCATTTTAATTTTTGCTATCTCTGTTCTATGTACATCAATGATAAAACAAAAAATTTCTTTAAAAGAGACTGCATATTCATTTTTTTAGCATTTATGCAATACTAAAAAGATTTTGATCCAGTTCTGGAATATAAAGAACATTAGTGAGAATTTTTGTACCTCTCTTAGTGCTAATAGCAATTGTCCCTTTACCTTTAGCCTATACAACTTCACCATTTTCCAGCTTGACATTTGGTTGAACTGATCTGTCAATAGAGGTAAGATTGACAGATATTTAGTTATGTGACTGGTGCAACCACTGTCAATGAGCCAAGTATTCAGTTCATGAGAACTGAGTGCTTGTGATGCCATAAATAATTGCTCAGCATCTTTTTGTCTTCTTCAGTCATATTTGCATGTTGTTGTGTTTGCTGCTGAGATTATTTTTTCTTGGCTCTACAATACTTCTCACTGTGGCCAAGTTTATTGCAAAAATTACAAAGAAAAAGAGGTTTATCTTTGTATCAACAATCTTTCTCAGAATGGTTGGTTTTTCAGCAATGAGAGCAAGGTGGAAAATTTTCCTTTCTTGAAGATCCTTCAGCTTTCCCTTTACTGTTATTGAAGGACTTCTTTCCTTACAAGTTTCTAAAATATTTTCCCTTGTGATTTGCTTGAAAAACACCTTCAGTACCTTCATCACCTCTCATTGAGACTTTTTGCTCCTATGCATAAAGCTTGTTACTTAACTCTGCAATTGTGAGACTTTACAAGTCACAAGACTCTTCAATTGCAGATATCTTGGCTTCAAAATTTTGAGGCACTGAAACCATGATCTTTTCTACCACCTTTTGATCTGTAAATGCCTCACTAAGAAGCCTCATTTGGTTTACAACATCCATTAACCTGCCAGAATAATCTTTGATAGATTCGTTGTTTTTTCATCTTCATCAACTCAAACTCTCTCTTCAATGTGAGGAGCCTGATAGTTTTGACTCTGTCACTGCCCTCAAATTCACCTTGGAGTTTATCCCATACCTGTTTAGGTGTTTCCAAGTCCATGATTTTGGTGAAGATGTGGTCTGCAAGGCCTGCATGTAGGCAGGTGATGGCTTTGTCTTTCTTGAGTTTTTCCTCCTCATATGTTTTCATCTGAGCAATTGTGGAATTTGCTCTCAATGGTGGTAGATCGGTTTCAAACATCACAACATTTCACAAACCTTGAGACCTTAAGTTAAACCTCATCTTAACATCCTAAATGTGATAGAATTCACCATTAAACACTGGAATTATAGATGTACTGCTGGAAGTAGACATGTTTGCACCACAGTTGCCTGAAAAAATAAATCACTCAACCTCGCTAGTGTTTGCACTCAAGCTCTAAAAAATCTTTGCTTCACAGCCTGTAGGAAGTTTGCTCTGATACCACTGTTAGAATCTTAAAAGAAATAAATAACTTGAGAGTTAAGAGTTGAGGAAAGGCACATTTTTATTTCACAAATACCTATTTATAAGCTTACAACCAAACTGAAATTGTTAAAAAATTTAAACTGCTATCATATTTTATTGGAACTACTTCTACTAACTAAAGAACAAAAAATTAAAGAGTAAGAATTTGATATAAACCAATAACAAAGACTAAGTCTAACTAAAACTTTTTCAAACTTCAAAGCAAACTCTCAGGAATTATAACAGTCTCAACCCTCTCTAAGCAACCTTGTTCCCTTGTTCTTTTGCCAGTCAAGCACAAGCACGGGCACAGTCAGTATATTATGCAACTACCACTTGCGTAAAGCCGAGAGAAAGAATTTCATTGGAAGAATCAAAGGAGATGTGAACTTGCAATCAGTCATGCGTGGCTTTGTTGTTCAACAAGTCGGTTGATGCTTGATGCCCAATTAGCTTATAGGGCTCTCAAATAATTTCTAGTTTTGCAATTCTGTGAATTTGGTATGGTTTCAACACATTTTAATTTAGCAAAGGTTCTAAGAATTTGATTCTTCTATGTCAAGATCTCTACTAAACAAATAAATAAACAAACAGGAGATCTCTACTAATTGAACAGTTGGGACAATTCAAGCTTTGTCAGCATGAACAGAACAGGCGAGCCTGTAAGAACTTTTGAGCATAACTCGGCAAGAAAATTCAATTCCTTTACATGCAACTGTCTCCAACATCTCCAAGTGGTGGAGGTAATGCCCATTAAGAGTCACAGATTGTCATGGAATTAATTAGGGTTCGCAAGATGGGCTGCCCCAATTTTGTAATCTGGGCTTAAACGTATTTAATTTTCAATTAAATTATACCGGTAATTCAGTTAAAAACAACCTACAAAAATAATCCACTTGATAAATTTAATAGTGTTAGTTCTGGATGAACTGTAAGTGACCAATGTCACCCACAAAATCAAAATCTATTCATTTTGGTTGCAAAGATTTGCTGTATGAAACAGACCAAACTAAGCATGTTTAAACGCGACCACTCTATGCTCCATTACTCTTACAGAAAATTCAGATTTCAGATGGACTATGACTCTTAAGTTGGCATTGATTGCAATCAAACTGGTCAACTCAAGTCTGCACTGTGGGTGTGAAAGAGAAAATGTCTCAAGTTCAAAACTACTTTTCTTGAAATTAGAAGCAAAGTTTTCCGTTTTGAAAACATTTTGTACTAAAGATTGTTGCGGAAATTAAATGCTGTTTCTTTCAATTTTCCTCTGGAAGATGGGAGTGAACTCTGCCTGCTTGAATGATCAACTCAGCGATCTACAATTCATCTGCATATTTGTTATCCAAAACAAAAGCAAGTCGTTTTCTATAACTTCAAGGCATGCATAGCAATTTGGTGTGGAAGCCTCAGTTACCAGCATCCAAGTGAGTTGGGGATTCCTTCAATAGAAGCTATTGGTCCATATTCTTTTGCAGCAAAGGGTTTCCATACATATCGCTTACACTGAATATTGAAATTTGAGTTTAGATACTGCTTATTAATGTCTTCAGAGGTCATATTATCAGCACACAAAATCTCCGGTGGCACCATGGATTATTTCATCCTAAAAATGTAGAATTAAGAAGAGATCACACCTGAAACATTCAGAACCAAACTTCTAATGATGCACATGATTTGAGATGATTCTTAACGAGTACTTTATATTATCAAGAAATCCAAGAATTACAAAAGGGAAGGATTGAATCTAAATGAAAACATGCTTAAAATGACAAAAGTGTAGGCAGAAGACAGGTAAGGACCATATCAATGGATTCAGATGAGAGTTCTGTCTGAACAGGTTGGCACAGATTTTAACAAATACAGGTAAGGACCATAAGCTGGATCCATAGAGAGACAATAAATTACTCGGGGCAGAGTAAAAAGATTTGCACTCAGAAATGAAACCCTCTACTTTTCATCTTCCTTAGCATTATCCCTCACAGGGGACGCCAGGACTTCCCTGTCTTTCCCATCTGCCTTGCGATCTTGTCCCTCTTTGGCATCTCCGGAAACATCCTGCAACTGCAGCAGTTCATAAAGCATCATCAATCAAGGGGCTTTTGCTAAGCTCTAGATTAGCTAGGAAGCAAATCAGAAAGCAAACGAGATAACTCACCCCTAAATTTCTGAGACTAGCAGTAACGTCATCCTGTTGCTGCTGGAGAGTGCTCCTCAAATCTTGAAATTCCTAATTTCATTCAGAATTAAGTATTTTTACATCAACCAAATCTCTTCAGCATCAAAATGGGAGGACAAATTTATAAGGGCAACACTCACTGATCGAAGTTGCTCAACTTCTTTACTAAGTGATTGCTTCATTTCGGAAAGCTCCTGCATTATGTGTAACACATCACATCAAGAAAATAACTAAGCTAATAAGCCTAAATCTAAATCGTCAACCCTAACAAATAAATGGGTATCTAACCAAAACAAAGAATTAAATAAATATCAGAAAAGCTGGTTCCGATTTTCATTAGTTTCTCATTAGGGGAACCATGCAAATAAAATTAAGAAATCGTGAAAGAAACTTACATCGCGATAGATCCTGACTTGAGTGTCTAACTTTGATCTCCAGTTTTGCAAATCCTAAACCATTACTCACAAATATCAAATACAAAAACAAAAACAATGAAATAATACTTAATAATAACAATTATTAAAATATAGTGGTTAAATTCACCTGTTTGAGCCCTTGAATTCTATTAAGCAACTCTGCCCTCGATTCATTCAATTCCTAAGAACAACAACAACATACTTTTAGTAACACTGTAGCTATTTAATTCCCATTTTTTTGGTTTCTGACAAATAAAAATATTTTTAAAAATGACAATAAAATGGAGAAACATACCGCAATTTTCGAGCCAACGGGAGTAATATTTTCTTTCTTCTGCAAAAACAAACACGAACCCAATTTCCAATTACTACAAATACAAAAAAAAAAGATCTAAAATTATATAACGAAACAAAGAGACTGTCAGAGTATGAGTGTATATACTGGAGCAAGTGGAGCAGGTACTGGCACAGAGGGAGTCGAATCAGTGTTAGCCATTAGCAGAGAGACTAAGTCGATTTCAAAACTAAATAAATAAGATCTTTCTAGGGTTTAATTAAAGACAGATTTAACTTTTGTCGGGTTCTGAAAGTCTAGTTCTGATCTGAAGATGGAGATGAGGGATACAGCGAACTGTTTGAAGATTGAAGATTGAAGATTTTGAAAAAGAAGAGAGTGGCGTTTGTATTTGGGGTTTAGGGATGCGTTTGGGCGGGGTTTTGGTGTAAATAATCTACGCTTTTCAAATCTCGTCTGAAAATGTATAAACACGTGTTAATTAATGATTGATGATGAAATAATATAATTACGATTTTAAAAATTATATAATTTTACTACATAACAATTATTAAATAGTACTATATTTTTAAAATAATATTTTAAAATTTTTCTTTTTAAATAATAAATTAATATAATTTTTAAAATTATTTATCACATCATTTTACTATTATTTAACATATTACTTAAAATAAAAAATTTTAAAAATATAATATTTCTCGTAATTATTTTACACATAACATTTGAAAATTGTAAAATTGCTCAAATAACAAAATTGGGAATCCAAATCGATCGACGGTGGGGATTGACGTTAGATCACGAGGTGATCATTCATTCAACGTCCCACGAGTGGGGCCCCATACTTGATTATTGAATCTCGTTCGAGGGAGTTTTCGTTGTGATTTGCTTGGATAGTTTTGGGTGTGCATACACACGTGGCTTCATTTTACTCGTTTGAAGCACTAAATTATTTTGGGGAAAATTACAGTAAGATCCTTTTGATTTTCACCTAACTACTGTTGGATCTACGAAGTTCTAAACTATGACAGAAAATTTGAAAATTCAATCTTTTCATAAAAGTAAAATTTAAAACGTTTTTTCATGACCTAAATTCTCATCTAGTTGAAGTTTAAATTTCTTACTATTTAGAGCTCTTTCTTATCATATTTCCTCTATTTCTATTTCTTTTGAGATTTATTCTTTTACATTTTATTTTATTTCTCGTTATTTTTTTTATGTTTTATTGTCTTCTCTTTCTTATTATTTTTGAGATCTTTCTTACTATTAAAGTAATAAGAAGTGATAAGAAATTAACATAAAACAATAAGAAATGACAAAAAAAATTTGAGAAAGTAATAAGATGCAAAGTTAAAAATAATAATAAAGCAACATAAATGTTTTAAAAAAAATTGGGATCAAGATTGATAAAAAAAAAAGCAATGAAAATTCAGTGACTTTTTTTGATTATTTTCTATCACTTTATTGTTACTTCAGAGATTTTTTATTATTATTTTCACAAATTTTCTCATTAATTTAATGGTCTTTTCTTAATTAATTTTCTCCTTTAGTTTCTCTCACTTTGTGGTTACCTTCTTATCACTTATTGTCATTTAATGTTTTTTTCAAAAAAATTTGTCATTTCTCACTTTTTAAATAATATTTGTCATCACTTTTATATATATATATATTGTGATTTTCTTATCACTCTCTTATTAATTTAACTTTGAGGTGTGGACAAAATTTATAATTACAATATTAAATTAATAGATAAAATTGTTCTATATTTCGGTTATTGGTAGTAAAAAAAAAATTATTTAATAAAATAAATACAGTTTAAAGTAGATTGTCTTGTTTATAATTATATATATACGGATAGAATATTATCTCAATTCTTCGTTATAATAGATCTTAAATTGATTGACTGTAATTTTTTTTATTATCCTCAATTTTCAAACTCAATGCTTATGGACATGTAGATATTTTCTTAATCTAAAATCACTAATTTTCAAATTTGAGATAATGGTAATGATCAAAATCTTTTTTCATATTAAAATATGTAAAAAGAATTTTTTTAGATATAGTTATTGTAATTTTTTACTACTCCATATTTCATATATATATATATATATATATAAATCTCACTTATGTATTTTGAATTAGATTAGGATTAGAAAATTGTGATTTGAGCTAATAGAGGGACTACAATACCTATAAACTTTATAATTTCAATTTAAAAGGCCTAATTTTTATTATCTTCTAATACACCAATTATTATAAGTTAACTTTAAGCTATTCTACTAAAAATCAAGTGGTAGTAACCCATGTTATTAAATAAAAGTTTATTTAATTAAATTTGGCTTAGTATTTATACTAATAATAACTACTTAATTGACCATCTAATTAATGTTTATAATTAAAGTTAGGTTATGAAAAAAAATATCTTACCTCTTTAATTACTTATTTGCCCATAAGTTACTGAATGCTCTAGTGATTACTTTTAATATGTATATATTTGTAAATAAATTTATAAATAAATATTATTATTCAATAAATAATTTATTGAATAAACTATGACCACAAATTCTGATGATTAAGTATTGTAAACATTTTAAGTGGACATTAATTATTAGATTATATCTTATAAATATATGTTCATACGACCCATAAAATTATATCTCAAAACTATTTAGGTTTTGACCGTTTATATAGATCTCATTTCGTGATAACTCAAAATATATAATGCATGAATATATACTAGTTTTTTTACTCAAAGTCTCTACTTCAATTATTAAGGCAAATCATTTACTATAAGAAACAAAAAAAATTACAATCTTACATAATAAAATATTATTTTTTATTAATAATTGTGAATTAAATTTAATTTATAAAAAAAAGTGTGATTTATACTCTTTTATATTAGTCCATGCACAATACATAAATCACATACTTAATATATATGAGTTCATTAAATAAATTTTATTAATTTAATAAAATATTATTATATATATTTTAAAAATATAAAATAACATAAAATATCTAACATTTATCTCTAAAAATCTCTCATGATAATTATAATAAGTTTATAAAAGTTACTTACTGAAAACGGGGATTAAAATTAGCTCATTTTTTTTAATCACCAGTTCACCACTCGAAAAGTCGAAATCGATCCGCGAATCATCCCCTCTAATTAAATCGGATCCAGTTGGATGGGCCTAAAAAGACCGCCCAATAAAGTACATGAGCCCAATTATCTAGCCCAGGAGGACAAGGCCCATTCACATATCTATGAACTATGAAATCTTATTTATTTATTTTGAGAAAATTGACCCTTTCTGCTCAACGTAATTATTTATAGTCTTGACCCCAATTTCCCTTTTATAGCGCCACAAGTAATTGCCGGTCCAAATGGTCCACCTAAAATCATTTAATTATTTCCACTTGATTTATTATTAAATTGATTAATCGCCGCCAAAGGCGAAAGCAGAATCTCCGTTTTAACGAAGCCTTTCGCTCTCCTGTCTCTCTCTTATTCTTAGCTTTGCTTCATCAAATTCAAGTTAGTCCTTTTCATTTTCATGTTATTACATTTACATTTAAAAAGAAATTTCCAATACAAATGAAAGAATATACCAACCTTTACAATGTCTAATTTTGCCAAGTCAGATTCCAATAAATCCAAGTCAAAACGCGTCGTTTCACTTATGTGATGAAGCTTATTATTACTTTTATTTTTTAATTGAGAAGAAAATAAAGCTTATTATAAAACTAAAAAATTCAAAAAAAAAAAAATATTCTTTCTTCCGACCAAAGTAAAAATATAAAAAAAAAAACCAAATCAAAAAAGCCTAATGTTAAAAAAAAAAAAATGCCTTGAAAAGCAATTGACGTAAAACCAGACCAATCTCCTTTTTTGTTTGATCGTGTCCCCTCTCTCACTCTCTCTCTCTAAACCGAGTTGAGTTGAGACCTGACTTGGTTAGCAAACTCAGATGAGTCAGGAATCGTTCATATACAGCTTCGTGGCACGAGGCACGGTGATCTTGGCCGAGTACACCGAGTTCACTGGCAACTTCCCGGCGATTGCAGCTCAGTGCCTGCAGAGACTCCCATCTTCTAACAACAAGTTCACTTACAACTGCGACCACCACACTTTCAACTTCCTCGTTGAAGATGGTTACGGTAAATTTCTGACAACTCCCTCATTTCTTCATTATTAGTGTAGTTTTTTAGTAACGTTAAAAGTTGAATCGTAGCTTAAAGTAGTTGGATCTAATGTGAACATAGCTATAAAGACTCTTCTTCTTACTTGAAATGAAATTTCACAGCCTGAAGTTCTCTGTTTGCATTATGTATCAGCTATATTATTTAGAATTTA
Organism: Ailanthus altissimus; assembly: GCA_946807835.1. Lineage (NCBI taxonomy): Eukaryota > Viridiplantae > Streptophyta > Magnoliopsida > Sapindales > Simaroubaceae > Ailanthus > Ailanthus altissimus. The sequence continues at coordinate 25,803,611 of OX327703.1, read as the reverse complement.
TGAGTGAGTTGGGGGTTGATTTTAATTTTTAAACTAAGACAATGAGTAAAGACGCCATCTTCTTCGTGGCTTATATTGGAAGTTCATTTCCGGTGATTGCATTTAGGAATAGAAAATTTTATATTGTAGAGAAATCCAGGTTTTGTGTATGTATTTGTTTAGTTTTAGGTTGGTGGAAGATGGGTTTAGATCGTTATTGTTAGTTTTTCATTTTTCTTTTGACTGTTATTTGAACTTTGAAGAGATGCTTATGCCGTGATGTGATGGTTGTATGTCAATTCATGCCGTGTCAAGAAATACATGTGCAGTTTTGACATTTACAGGCCATTAGGGATTTAGGACAGCTATATGGTTCATCTATATAGGGTACAAGACATTGAACATTTTGCAGTGACCCGAATATCCCTTCACTCTGGTTATAACTGACATGTTGCCTGGTAATTTTTGAGTGGCTTGTTAATTAGTTTAATTAATTGCCAATAAATTTCAAAAAGTAAAGTAAATAAATGATTTCAGACAGAACCGAGTGAAGCAAATAAGCTTATGTCATTGATTATTGAAAAATTACAATGGTTACTCTTGTATTTATAGTGCTCAAACGCCTGTTATTGCCTAACTTTTACAAATACAAAGTTGCTACCTAAAAGAACAAATAAGCTGGTGCCATTTTACAAGCCAATGAAAATTTTCCAATTGAAGCCACCAATCAAGTTACATGAGCCATATTACTTAAGTCCTTTAAAATTGCTGCTAATGAGATGAGTTAGCAAGAAAGGAATTTGGAGAGGACAGGGGGGCTAAGTGGTGGAGAATACACTTGTCTCACAACATTCCTTGGATATCCACCAGTATATAATTGCATTTAACCTTTGGTAAAGAATACCTTGTGGGATGAAAATAGAAGCAAAATAAATGCAATTTATAGTGAATCATTAAAGTGGCGAGGGATGTGTGCTCGTGTATTTTAATTGGTAGCTTTGATTGGCAATGCTTTATTGGCTTGTACAATGGTACCATTTTATTTGTTTTTCAGGTGGCAACTTACTATGTGTAAATTAAAGCACCCGATGTTGAGCACTATAAATACATGAGTAAGTAGTAACTGGTGTAATTTTTCAATGATCGCTAACAGATGCTTATTTGCTCCATCTTGATTCTTTCTCTATGCATTTATCTTTTCACTTATTTACTTTACTTTCTTTACACTGTCTACTGCCAATCAATGTTGCCATAAGCCATTAGTTTTGATTTAGTGGTGTCTAAACTAATGCACTCTCTGTCATTTGAAGTGGGAAATTTTTATTTCCTTAAAGCTGTTGACAATGTGCTTTCTACAATTGGCAGCTTATTGTGTTGTTGCTAAAGAATCTGTTAGCAAGCAAATCTCCATTGCTTTTTTGGAACGTCTAAGAGCAGACTTTAAGAAAAGATATGGGGGTGGTAAAGCAGATACTGCTACGGCCAAAAGTCTCAACAAGGAGTTTGGGTATGTTAATGGTGATAACTGTCAAATATTTAAGTTAATTTCTCCCTAAATTTATGAAAAATTTATAGTTAAATGTTAATATACAAGTCCTAATTTACAGGCCAATTATGAAAGAGCACATGAAGTATATCATTGAGCATGCTGAGGAGATTGAAAAGCTAATAAAAGTGAAGGCTCAAGTTTCAGAAGTCAAAAGCATAATGTTGGAGAATATTGACAAGGTAAATTAACTACTAAGAAAATGTGATCAAGTACTGCTGATATTTTTCACTTTTGTACATAAAACCTTTTATATTTAGCATCTTCATTCATGCACATACATTTCTCCTGAGATACTATGAGGTGCTTTAATTTTTTGATAAAAGTATTACTGCTGTATTGAGTGTAATTCTTTTACATTTTGTTTCAAGCATTTTGTCTCAAGGCGTTTTAATTAGTGATGTCGCTGGAGTTCATACTTCTTGTGGCAAGTTTGCACCTAGTACTGCTGGTTCCTGGCTGCACAAGTGAATAGATTTTAAGAATTTTATTTTGACAGATCAAAATTCTCTAGGACTTGGTTTTTGTAGCCGGGTCAGAATGGAGTCTACATTTTTCTGTGGATGCTTAAAGAGGAAGATGTGTTGTTTGTCTATATAATTATGATGGCAGTGAACATTTTTTAGATTCTCTGTCACATAGATGCTGTCAGTGTAGACAACCAAGAAATGACAGAGACCTTAAATCATGTCCCCCTGTTTGGGGTTTTAAATATGTGCTTATATTTGTTCTGTAGTTGTTTTATGGATTAGCTACATTATCATGCTTGTTTTCATTATTGCATCCTTGTAGCTCACCTGGATATGGTGAAATAACTGATAAATCATGAAAAGAAGTAAGTGCTTTGCTTGTTCATTTGATTTCTTCTATGCCTTTTAGGCTATGGACAGAGGGGAAAACATTAAGAATCTTTCTGACAAGACCGAGAATCTGCGGGATCAGGTAGGTTTATTTCAACAAAGATAAAACTGCTACACTTTAACTCTTATTTGTCTCGTGCACACACCCGAAACTTTCTTTGTTGCATTTTCAGGCTCAGGCATACAGAAAAGCTGGAACACAACTCCGACGGAAGATGTGGTATCAAAATATGAAGATAAAGTTGGTTGTTCTAGGAATCTTGTTAATCCTAGTCCTGATTATTTGGCTTTCTATTTGCCATGGATTCAATTGCACTAATTAATTCTTTATTGCATAGAAACGATATATAACTGAGCTTCTTCAACGGCTTCTGTTCATCAGGGAAGTTTTCGTCTGATCAAAATGTTATTATGCCCTCTTCGCAAGTTGATCTATGAGGGATTCCAGAGCTGCATTGGAATTGAGAGAGAGAGATCTGTATCATGTGTTGTTCTAGTTCTTGTCAAATAACAGACTTCTTGTTAAATTTTAATTTTTTGTTTCTGAAATTTTCTTATAGTTATAAAATTTTATAAACAAGACATTGGTGCAATGCCGAATTATGCCCTTTTATATAGCAATAAGAATCCATGAAATTGTATAAATACCCTTAAAGGAAGTTCTCTATGGTACCATATCTGCTATCTACTGAAAATGGTTTTCAAATTTTATAGTGAATCCAATTTTTTATTTTTTTTCATTTAGCCATAAATACATGCCTGATCCCATTAGTTTTGTAGTAATAGATTGTGCTAATCCTATGTTTTGTGTTATTTTGTAATATTTTTTCAATTTATTAATGCAGAAAATTGGTGGTTAGAGTTTAATAGACAACCATTTTACTGGCCAATTTCCCAATGGCTTTTATCATCGGATATGCCGAAGAGATTGAAAAGCTAGTAAAAGTTGGGGCACGACGTTCAGCTGTTCAAATCATAATGTTTAAAGAGAAACTTGGCAGGTTAAATGAACTTCATGCAGAAATGTCACTTTCTTTTCTTTTCTCTTCGCTGTTAATTTTGTTGCTTATAGCATTTTATTGATTCAAGCATATGATTTTCAGGGTCTTGTGTACAGTTTGCATAAGTGCTTTGATTCATGGGTCTTGTGTGCAGTTTGCATATTTGCATCGATACATTTACAGGGCTAATAAAAAACTAAAAACGAATCTGTCAACCGGCTTACCAATCTATTCTAAGTATCAATGAATTCCACGGGCCCAAATCTCTGATCCATAAAGCAAATTGTGATACAACAACCTCCTCGCTATATGATTAATAGATCAATCTTTAGTTCTTTACAACGATACCAATTATAAATCATTTATTACTCGATATTAAGCATGAAATTCTATACATTTGGGTTGGGTCTATAATATCTTTATTGTTGAGATTTTTATGCCAAAGTTTTTACCTATAAATATTTAAGAATTACAAATATCAAATAGATAAAATAATTAATCACATATAAGATATTTAAGAATTTATGTGGTTCGATAAATTATTTACGTTCATAATAGATCAAAAAAATTTAATTTCTTTTATTATTCAATGATTATCAACGAACTATTTAATAATCACAAGGATCGAATGAGATTATAAGAAATATTCAATAGATCGAACTTTTAAAAGATTTATACAACATTCCCTTATGAACTCAATACTCAAGTGTTTTCTAAATTCTATATTCTCTCTCTTACTTTTACACTCTCTAGATGTTTGCCACCCTAATAATATTATAAAAGTTTTATATAGGCTCTAAAACTTTTTTAGAAACCCTGTATCAAGTTGAAATATAAATCTATGTGAATATAGAGTACAAAATTGAATTGGGAAAGGCAAAACAACATTAAAAGGGGAGAGTGGCACTGTGGCGCCATGGGACGTTGTTGATGTGTTACTGCGGCCTTAGGTTGACGCCGCAATACCACTTAGGCTAGGTTGCAGCGCCCAACCACTACTAGGTCGGCATTGTGGCATCAAGGCTTGAAAATGCGTCCTTTGTGTGTTTTGAGCCCCACTTTTCTTTTGATTCTCCATTTCACCTCAAATCTTGCTCGATCATTGCGTTTTCAATCTCATATTATCTCCTCATTGGTCTTCGACTCAAAATCATACTCAAACACATTTTTGAATTACTAATTTTTAACAAAACACTTCTTAATTCAAAATCACTAAGAAGTTTCTCGAAATATATCCATTCCACATCACATGCTTAATTATTTAGTGGTGATCCCAATTAATTTTTTAGCAAAACTTAACTCCACTAAAAATCGAACTTAGGCCTTCAAAGATTTAATTGTATACCCTTTAGGATAGCTTTAGTATTATGATCTCCTGTGTTAATTTTGACTCCACGATCATAATACCCCGTAACTGAAACTTATCTATATTAACAACACCCTTATATGATTTTTTAAAACCTTTTTCATTTCGGTGAGTTAGTCTTCAATGCTGCCTCTTAGTTTGCATCCCCTCAATAACACATGTTGGACTACTCACATCATTCCTATCCAACACATACAACTCATTGTGTTTTTCACCATTCATTACTATCATAGACCATTTCATTACTTTCAATATTTCTTTTTCTGTCTTAAATGAACATCCTACTTGATCTTATATACTCAAGGATACCAAGTTTCTCTTAACATCAGAAATATATCCTACACGTAGGATTTCCTCATGTACAAATTATCAAGTTTTTTTCAAAGACCAATTATAATCTTCTCTCCAACAACCTCTCTCGGTACTTTATCACTCAACGATTTTACAATTGTACTATAGGCTCACTTTTGAATGGTTTAACAACCAATGTCAGATCTAGATACCCTAGGCTTCTTCTCATCATCAATTATGTTAAGAGTCTCCTCAAGGGCCGAATCAAACCATTGACTCACAAGTAAAACTATTATCTTTACATTCCACAAATTAAAATTATTCTGCCTATTGAACTTCTAAACTTCATACTTGTTAAATATTATAATCGAATAGCCTTAGTTCTAATACCAATTCATTAGAATTTTCACACAAAAATCTTCACTTACAAGTATTCTAGAATTACAAAGATCACACACGATGAATAAAGAAAATAATCAATCACATACAAGGCACATAAGAATTTATGTGGTTCGATAAAATTACTTATGTTTATGATGGATCAAAGAATCTTAGTTTTTTTTTATTACTTAGTAAGTACTAAAAAACGATTTAATGATCACAAGGATCACATAAGAGATTATAAAAAATACTCAATAGATTGAGCTCTCTAAGGATTTATACAACACTCTTTTATACTCAATACTCAAGTGCCATATAAGCTCTTTATTCTCTCTCTTGCTTTTGCTCTCTTGATGCTTACTACCATAATGGAATTACAAGGGTTTATATAGACTCCAAAACATCCTTAAAAATCTTATATTGAGTTGGAATAAAAGTCCATGTGCGAAAGAGTTCAAAATTAATTTGGAAAAGGCAAAACAAGACTAAAACAAAAAATTGGCGATGTGGCACCCAGCCATTGCCAGGCCGGCGCCCCAACCTAACTCTCTAGGGGTCGTGGCCCTAATGCCTAGAGATGCGTCCTTCATATGTTCCAAACCTCTCTTTACTTTCGGTTCTATATTTCTCTCTAAATCTTGTCTATACATCGTGTTCTTGACCTTATGTCGTCTCTTCATTAGTCTTCGACTTAGAATTATACTTTAAATCATTAATTTTCAACATTCATAAATGGTAGCATGAAGTTGGTATGATAAAATTTTTAGAATTTTGATTGTGAACCAATATGGATTAAAAAAAAATCTAAATGATATTTTTAAAGAGTACATTTGCCTCAAGTAAAAGGTAAATCTCGTTTCAAATTCTTTATATATATATATTTTTTGAAAACAAAATGCATGACCTCTAAACTAGATGTCCTAATGACAGCATGATTATATAATACACTCATTAATTATCTTCGTATTGCTCGATCTTCTAATGAGAATCCAAGATAAAAAGCTTTTGATATATCAAGAGTATCATCACTTTCAAATATTCTGCCCATAGATTGTGCTAATTATTATATATTAATTTACTCAAAAAGAGGCCTTAGGAAAACTTATCAAACTTAATTAATGTCAATCTTCATGCTTACATAAGGTAAAACGACTGCCCGACGTAAGTTTTACGAGTTGTAATCTTGCTTTTTAATTTGGTTTTGATTATAACACATATTTATCTTGCCATTTTCAAAGGATTATACCTCTTAATTTGTTAAATGTAAGGGAATTGATCCTACATTCCAAGTGTTTAATACTTTATTCTTGCAATCAATGTAAATGGCCTAACTCCATTCTTTTTTAAACAAAGTTAGGCATAATCCTAACAATACAGATAACCAAAATATCATTTTTATTAGCTTTAAACATATTCCCCAGCTTATAGCAAAATTCTCTTCTTTTTTCCCTAGAAGAAAAATTCTTTTTGATCTGTGGCCAAGCACCATTGTGAATTACTCAACCTTTAATGTACCCAATGGTTTTTTCTTCTGATTATTTAACTAGTTTATGGAGAATAAATTCACATACACTAGAGAAGGTCCATACGTAATTTAATGTAAAGATACCCAAGTATGTGATTAAGATGGGTATTTATTTGTTGAAAAAAAAAACTTTAAGACAGAATTTTTCTCTTCGATTGCTAATCATCATTGAGTCTGTCATTAGCCCTTTTTGCATAGTGGTGTACAGTTTGCTTGTTCTAATGGTGAGAGCTCAAGGCATCATGTCCTCTCTAGTCCCACTTAATAGATATAATTAATTAAATATATTAATTAATTAGAGTTTATTATCATTTCAATATATAAATTACATATTTTTAATGTACTCTCAATTTTAATTAACTTTTGAAAATGAAATAATTAATCATCTTAATCATCCTTTGATCTCTACCGTCCACGATGGACAACATGTTTTTCCATCCTAATTAACTAGAGTTTGTCCAACAATAGCTTCATTAACACAAGAGCTATTGATTAATATATCCACCAAAAGTATATATTAGGTACATTGCCTGTCTTATTTGATTACTAATTGTTGTGTCCTATTAGCTACATTAGGTATGTAAATATATATATATTTATGCACAAAGTATATGCTAAAAGAAATGGAAACTTTATAGAAAATCTTTTTCCAACCCAAAAAAATAATAGTCATTAATTAAAAAAATCACAAGAACCCATGTTCTCATGGCATATATAAAACTCTAGATGTTGCTAGAATTTACTATTTAAGAGCAAACCAACATCAACATGTTGCTTTAGTGATTAGGATGGATCTGTGCTTTCTCTTAAAAAGAAGAGGTGTATATAGAAAGGCTAATGCAACATTGGAAAAGGATGATACAAGAATCCTACCATACTTAAATATAGGACTTAGAATTTGGCCTTTTCTTAGGGACAATCACATGGGTTTGTTGTATGTACATGTGATGATTGAGATATATACATAAAGAGCTTTTCGTTTTATCTTGTGAAGCCTTTAAAATTTCAAATGATTCTCACTGTGATACTGGATTAAAGCTAGCTAGCAAGCATATATGTTCATGAGAAAAGGTAATGTTCCCTTTGAATAACTTTATATATAAGAATAAAAACAGTAATTGTATGGGGGAAAAAAAGATTTAGCTGATGTGGCACGTCGAGGAACCTGTAACTACATTGGTGGCTATAAAGAAATGTCGATTTCTGAGTTGGACATAAAATATGGGGTGGAAAATTTTCGTTGGAGCCAACTCATTTTCTCTTCCTGATGTGGGGAAAAAAAGGAAAACAGAAAAGTAGTTTTATTATTCTTTACGTGAGCATTTGTTATTCAGCTTCAAGGAATGTTAACTTCTAGTAAAATCTAGAAAGATCGATGATTAGCATTCTGCGTTGAAATATTAATGGTCTCTTCGAAGTAGAATTAAAATGGATCCATGCTTTTCTTTGAAGCATTAATTGCTTCAACACTATTCGGATCAAAATAATGGCATAAATATGCACCCATAACGTGATTTTGTATCGCCTTGTGAATAGATTAGTTAAAATTATGAACTAACTATATAGCATTTTGTCAATGTTACTCATCATAACTTAAGTAACGATATTTACTAGATCATTTATTTACATAAACCTTGCATTATTTACTGAATTTTGGGAGGAAATAATTATACATATCAGTCAAAATTGCATTATTCTGAGAAGTTATAGTCATCACAATTAGTTCAAAAATTACTTTGAAAATGTGAACAGTATTTGGATATATAAATTGAAGAAGGAAATCAAACAAGTTGGTGATAAAATTCTTTAATATTGTGGTCCAACAACATAAACAAGAATTAAAAGATATATATACATTAGTAATGTTACACTTCTCAAACGATATTTTAAAATTTTCATTTTAATTTGATATGTTAAATAATTATTAAATAATAAAATGATGTAATTTTTAAAATTATTTATTATATTATTTTATTATTTAATAATTATTTGACATATTATTTAAAATAAAAAATTTAAAATATCATTTAAAAAATATAATATTATTTTCTGTACATAGAGAGAGAGAGATGGGTAGATGGAAATTAATAAAGCAAAGAGAAATCCTTATCACGAGGATGGAAGTGCTGGTTTTGGTCGGGAAAGTTCGGATCAAAGGGCCATAAGGCACGAGGATTAGGTTACAAAATCCAAGTGTGGGTTCAGGTTGTGTATCCAAAAGGCATTGCACTTGCAATATATATCAATTTTAGGTTTGGGTTTAGTTGGGTTAAATTGGTGCCAGAATCTAGCATTACTTTTACGGAATTTCAAGCTGTTGTTTGCTTCTCCACAGACATTGCCCATTTTCTTGCTCTATGCCAGCAAGCAGATGCAATGACATAGAAAGTTAGGCATCGATAATATATACGACCAAATGCACATTTCTCAATGCAGAGACTCCAAGAAAATTTTGCCAGAAAAAGTTATGATATATTGCAAGCGTAGATGCTGCTTCTCTAATGTATATACAAAAGTATGTTATACTGAAAAAGTTTGGGCAAATCAAAAAGCTACAAGGAGTACTCTACAGTGTGATAAGAGCTACTTTTCATACAAACCACCTTTTTGTGTGAAGTTTGTATTAAACCCTAAATATTATTACTAGTTATTATTGATCTCAAACTTCTTGGAACCTGAAATCCTAATCCTCTGGGAAAGCACATCAATCAGATGCTATGGCATTGTGCCAAAAAGCATGGTCACATACATCTGACTACAATGGATGGATCCTTTGAGTATATTCATATTTTATATGATCATGTTCATCTTCTAACCAAACAAAGAATTAAAGCATATGTTATTCTTTAAATATACGGCTACATATTGTTTTCTGAGTTAGCTTACGAATGTACATATGTATCAATAGTTATCTAGTTTAAAAGTTCACACGTTTGAAATAAGATTTTAAGTTATATATTATTATTTAATTCAAATACAATATTGTTGTTAAGGGTGATTTCAAAGTCATTAAGAATTTAATAGAAGGCATTTTTGTAATTTTTAGAAGAGGAGCTAAAACTACACGTTTTGATTAAGGGATGAAACGGTAGTGTTTGGAACTTATATACATTTAAGATGTTTGAAACCCTAATTAACATCTTTCATTTTTGGTCATTTTGTTAAAGAGAGTCTAGAGAGTCCTTTGCTGTTTTTTTTATTATATATATATATATATATATCTTGCTGTAATCTGCTAAATCCTTAGTGTTTTGAGAGTGATTTATGACCCTAAGTTATAGTCTTAGTTCAATAGTGTAAGGCTTGACTTCTCTGAACTCGAGTGAATGTAGAGTTTATTTCGAAATCAAATCATTATAATTTTTGTTGTGTTTTAGTGTGAATTGTATGTTTGATTTATATATTATTTCTCGGTAGATTTATATTCTTGTATTGGTTTTACAACAATTGTTTTAAAGTATATATAATATTATAGTTAATTTAATAACAACAATATATAATTAAAATTCTTTTAAAATGTATAAACATTTATACTGAATAAATATATATATATATATGTAGTTAGGGGTAGGTAAAAAAGTGACGAACCGAACTGGACTTAAAAAATTAAATTAAATTGATCAATTTGATTTAATTTTTTTTCTTAATCAATTCGATTCTTAATTTTTTAGTTTAAAATTTTAAAAATTCGGTTCAAACTGAGACATAACCAAAAAATTGAATTTTAAAAAAAAAACCGAAAAAAGTTAAAAAAAAAAATCAAACCTAATTTCGTTCTTCCAAGTAATAGTAAAGTAGTAAAGAATGAGGGCTAGAGAATTGAATAGTCAACAGTTAGGTACAAAGCAGCTAACCCTATACTGTAAAAAAACCACCCACTTCCACTTCCAACAATCTGAATTGTGAAGAGAATGAGAATATATCACTTCCATTTTAATTGGTCCCACCCTAGACTTATTCATTTTTTTTTTTAATTTTCAGGAACCGTTCACAGATTTTGGAAAAAGACATTTTACTCTAATTAATTAACTCTCCATGCACTAAGCAGCAACCCCCTTTCTTCTTATAGAAAAAGCTTATTCCATTACCATTCAATTCTAGTTTCTTTCCCCCTATATTTTCTTTCTCTCTTTTTTCTTTGCTCATTCATGAAAGCATGAACACCGTGCACATGCATGCATTCACACTCGCACAATAATCAAGATTAAAATTTGCCTTTTCTCTTCTTTGATTATAATAACAATTACTCCAAATCACATGTAATAACCAACATCGTCCAATCTTTCTTTCGTATTTATGCCCAAAATACGAATATCGGCAATATTATTAATCCGTAGTGTACACTTCCTTTTTTTAAAAAAAAATATTTCCAAGTCATTTTCGTTTTGCATTCTCTAAAATACGTCTCAATCTAAATATTTTTCTTCAGACAAACAACAAAGATTCCCATAGTGGGGTTAATTAATTAAAGACTAATAGAAAAGAAGAAGAAGAAGAAAAAGAGAGGAAAAAGAAAAACAACCGGATTCCATTCAATCCTGTTATGCCCACATAGGTGATGGTACGTGTGTCCCAAACAATGGTGACCCAAATGTATCCTTCAGAATAAGACCCTCCCCTTATTGGACCCCACTTTAGCTTCACCTAAACCCAAATCCAAACATTCCCATACGCAATTCATATTATTAATTTTATTGCTTCACTTCCAACTATATATATGCCCTATTCTGCCATGGCCAACTCCATCTTCAAAGCTCACAAAGACTTACTTACATACAAGCTTTTTCACCCCATTACCATCAACCCACTTGATCCATTTTCGCCTCAGCTCTCTCAACAAAAATGTCCGGCGTCTGGATTTTCAAGAACGGAGTGGTTCGCTTAGTCGAGAATCCTGGGGCTGAGTCTTTGGACGGCAGCAGGCAGAGCTCCAATACTAGACGCAAAGTGCTTGTTCATGTTCCCACTAACGAAGTTATCACTTCTTATGCTGATCTTGAGCGTAAGCTATCGTCTCTCGGATGGGAGAGATATTATGATGATCCGGATCTTCTGCAATTCCATAAACGCTCCACCGTCCATCTAATCTCTCTCCCTAAAGATTTTAACAGGTTCAAGTCCATGCACATGTACGATATCGTCGTGAAGAATCGTAACGTTTTCGAAGTCCGGGATATGTAGCTATAGCTGGCGCTTGCTGATCATCCGTACTGATATATACACACATATATATATGTCGTGTTTGTGTGTGTTTTAAGTTTTTTGAATTCTTCTTCTCCTTGTTTTTATGATCGTGTCTAACTGGATTTGCTTGGGTTGAACGGGTTCCAATTCAGTAGTATGTTGATTTTTCTTTGTGGGTTTATTTCAAAGTTTAATTACAGTTGAAGCTTGCTCTCTTAGGTTATATATTTAGGGAAGAAGTTATAATTAATGTAGACGAAAGTTTGCTTCACTTCTGTCATGGTTTCTGTATATTATATATTGTGAAATGAAGAAATGGGTTTCTTTTTTGTGTGTTAATTATATTCCGATACTCCTCTTTCAGCTGTTATTAATTTTACACGTACATTTATTAATTAAGAAAAAAAAATGCTCCAATTTCATTGAGGTGACATGGAATTTTTGTCACTCTTATTTGACTAGCTGTCATGGATGAATTGGCTGGTGAGGTGACAAAGTGAGTAAAGGGGCAATGACACGTTATGATATTTTGCTTGTAATTTATGAATAATAGAAACCTATTAATTATTAACATCTTGCAGAATAAAGTGTAGCTTCACTGGCTGTAATATTTTACCTTTTTGCTAAGAATATTTTTTAGTGTTAATGGTGACATACTGATATATATATATATATATATATATATACGAATATTTTTTAGTGTTAATGGTGACATACTGATATACATATATGTGTGTGTGTGGTAAAAAGAGGATTCATTTTCTTTCAAAATAAAAAAGAGGATTCATTCAAGTAGGGGAAGCAAAAGGTTGGATCATGTGAGGGCCACGTGCTTTGGTCTGCAAATGGTTACCAACAACAAGTTGATGCCACATGTTGATATATAACCAAGTGGAAGGGTGTTCATTTATCCAATTCTTGTAGAGAAGAGATTGTGTTTGTGTCTAAAATTTGTTATGGTCACTTGGTCACTTCTCTTTCTATTGCAAATGCATTCAATTTAGAATCCCAAAATTGATTCATATATAAATTGCATAAATTTTTTTTGTTCCTGTCTTGTACATGTCAATCGCTTGGTGAAGGCAAATTATCTACATTCGGGATTCACAAGGAGAATAGGCCAAAATGCCACTTGAGTTATGAGAGGATGAATAAAAGATTTGTCTTCAAGTAGAAATAATGTAGCAACGAAGGTTACCCAAATCAGATAGTTTTTCCAGAAATGAGAAAGGACAAAATATATAACGAGGACAAACCACTAGTAGTCCATGCTCACCAAAGAAGGTGGGTTACCATAAGCTGAAGTTGCCAGCTAGCTAGCTCACAACTCTGCACACTCTCGGACTATTTTCGAAAGATAGATTACAGGAGAGATAATATTATCATGTAGCCAAATCCAACTTACATTACAACAACTTAGAAATATTGTATTTTGAAGATACAACTAATACTTTGTCAGTAGAAGCATTAGTTATTAAGTCATGAAAGTATACGAGTGTTTGATAAACATTACGCATTTTACTATAAACTTTGCTAAGTACTTTAATTTTTGTGTCTCTGAGGTTAAGCCCAAAAAAAAAAACTATACTAATAAACCGACCCTTAATGTATGTATAACAATTGTGTAATGCCTTATAATTAATCTACCATATTATTACTTACAATATGATGCATAATATTACTTTTAATTATGTACGTAGGTAGTGCTATATAATACATGGTATATAATGTAGCCCTATTGCTATAATATCTCACATTATTCATAAAAGGTGGTTCACATATTCAAAATCTACGTTAAATTAACTAGGATTAGGGCATTGCACCATCTATGTAATTTATAGTAGTATAATCTCTGTGATGAAGTGTAACATTACTTCATGATAGAGTGTATATGTTATTGCCCTAAAATCAACTGATAGTCATTTATAAATTGTTCTTTTTGGCACATAAGTTGGCTAAGCGAATCACACTTCAACAATCATCTCCAAATTAGACACGACTACCTAACCCAAGAACTACAATGTAAATTTGATAACAAGTCTCCGTCTTATGTATGATCAAGTACCAGTATGGTATTCTTCTTTTGAATTGAAACAGATAGATATATATCAAACTTTGAACTTAAATTGTAAGGGACCATCGTATTGAATATACGTAGCCGTGCTGCCGTTTTCGAAAACAAAGGCAACCGCGTGGCTAAAACAGGACTTGTTTGTTTATTAATGAAGTTCACCCAGAAAATATAGAAGAGCGTCGGATCTAAAATGGGACACTGCTATATGCAAGTGGATGAATCATGAATGCTCATTCAATTTTGTGATTCGGGGCTTCCTAGATCCCACAATTTCATGCCACGTGTTCAGCTGCAACAAGGACAATTGTCTATCAATCCAGCTAGGCCATGATATCAATCAACGATAACAATAGAAAAGAAGATATCGTTACTGGGGTTCCGCTGCAGAAATTTTGCTATGATGAGTTAATGATGCCAATGAAGACTGACAAATGTTTGAAGAAAATGAAAATATTGATAAAAGAACTTAATTCCAATAGAATTTTAGGTTAAGTAATTTGTATGCTTTAATTCACTCTTGTTCAATTTCGAAGCAAATTAAAGAGCCCCCTATCTTGAGTTGGCAACTGGCAAGCGTCGTAGTCCACTACTTCAATAGCAATATGTAGTTAAAAGGATACAACTCAAAATTTGGATAAAAGAATAACAAGGACAAAAATATAACGTAAGAACCCATTCTTGGTCTTTTAAATTCATGTGCATGTAGAATTCTTCATAGATAACATTGCATGAGCGACCATGCAGGAACACTGGCTTTTTGGCTCCAAAATAATAACATGTGCTGTAAAGGTTAGGATCGCTTAGCCCTATTTTGCTGGAACTTTGCACATGCTGACAAAGAGCAGCAGCAATATTGTAAAGCTATATATAAACTCGTGTGGATAAGGCTCTCTTATCAACACGTGTCTAAATGTTAGAAAGAGAGATCCCATCGTATATATATATGTACACATTCATGGCCAATTGGCCATCCAAGCCCATTCCTCTTTGATGAGCTGCAAATGTACTGTCTATTGAGTAGTCAGTCCCACTTAGAAGATATATATCAAATGATCAATCTCAGAGAAAAAAGCTCGGGTTATGGGCTGCAGAGACAGGCTGAAAAAGAATAGAAAATGGTCGTGGTTATGGAGAAGAGAAAGCTGCAGCTTTGATACTTTTCTCGATCCTACTTATCCACAATGGATATGGGGCAAGAGAGATCCATTTTTGTCTTCTCATAACTTTTATTTGATGGCAGAGCAAGAGCATTTGTCTTGTCATCCCATGCACTGAGGCCGTTTTTTTTTCCTTTGGCCAAACGAAGCATGTACAAAAGGAAGTGACAATAATTTTGTTCTTTCCTTTTGGAAATTAAGCGCTGTCGTTTCATTTGCCATTATATAATGTTTAAGTGACTTAATTATTAATTGATTAGCAATACAATATAAGGTTTTAGAGTTTCAACATTAGAGAGGTTACCCATATTTCTAGAAACATGAATAGATAAGCCGACTGGCTCATTTTACACAGTCAAAACTCAACACGTATGCAATGACGTTTCTAGCTAGCAAGCAATAAGAGAATTGAAATTCAACTATAAGCCAGCAAATGCCGTAAAGCATTGTAATGCCACAATTATGTATGTACCTTTGGAGACCAAATTAAAGTAGTAGGAATAATTTCATGCCAAACTCTAGCTCCCTCCCAATGTTTCAAATGCCCTGAAAAGTACCTAAAACAACTAAAGAAATAATTTACAAGAAAAAACATACTTCCATAACTATTTTTCTAAAAAGAATGAGGGTGACTATTCCAAGGAAGCATCTTAGAACTTGGCACGATTTCGTTTGGTCTCGGCTGGGCATCTTTATTTTATATATTTTTTGGCTAGCTCAGATTGTTAATAGGTTAGAATTTTGTGGTACGTTTGTGAGCAATTTTCTGCTTTTCAAACTACGTGGAAGGAAGCTAATACAATCTTTTCTGAAATTGATACTTTTTGCAGGCGCCTACCTTAATTTCATGGGACTATACCTACGATCTCACGTTAGGAATAAGAAAAGTTGGTGCATTTGCTTTAGAAGAACAAGAACTTCAAAAGTAATTAACTAACATTTTTTATTGGGGGAATTTTGGTTTGGTCGCCGAGCCATGAATTGCGATGTTTCAAAAGTAATAAACTAACATTTTGATGGGGGAAATTTTGCATCCGACTTTGTGAAAACTTTGGTTTTAATTTCTATGCATGCATGCTCTATCACTATCGTTTTATGCATCCCCAACAAAAGAGAATACTATCATTTTGTGCAAGTCAGAATTGTCATTTTGTGGAGCGGAAATGGGAGGAAGATGATATTTAGAATGATTATGTTGGAATATTAATCCAAATTTATCTAAAAAATACTTAAATTATTTTATTTGAATTAGTTTAAGAAATTTTAAATTAGTAATTTTTTTTATATAAAGTATCTTATTAAAAATAAAATTAAGAATAAAAATTCAATAAAAAAATTAGACATTACTCGCTATATAAAAAAATTAGAGGATCATTGAAAAAATTATAAAAGAGAAAGTATATAAAAATAACATAAAAAAATATTTAAAGTACTCTTATATTTTATTTTATAAAATTATAATAAATTATTCTACATAAATTAAGTGAACCACGGTAAATTTTTTATATTTTTTATATGTTTTATTAACCTTTATGTTTAATGTGTTTCTATTATATTTTTTAAATAAGTTATTATAGTTAAAATATTATTACTATTAACTAAATACAGAAAAAAAAAATGACGACACAGGGAAATAAAATAATTTTTTAAAAAAAGGAACATGTAAGCGGCAGGTAATTTCATGTTGACAACTTTGGGATTGGTAATCATCATATATGGTTATTGCATTTTCCCATTCATTTGTTTGATTTGTATTCTTAAATAGTTTTCATAAGAAGATAAAGCGGAGTTAATGAGAAGTTAAAGATGGGCTAAGTTAAAATGTTTGGTTATATCAGAATCAATATATATTTTAAAGGAAAAAAATAAGCATAAATTTCAGAGAAGAAAATAAAGTTTAATCATATCTTCATTAAAAAAGAGAGAGAGAAAGAGATAAAATGTCAAGTTGCATTTATAAAAGTAGCGCCCATAAAGAAGTTCTAGAGGAAAAAAAACTCTTGATTTGAGTTAATAGAACACTCAAAATTATTTAAAAATAGAATTTATTTTAATAATTAAAAATTTAATTAAACAAATTTAATAAATTATTAGATTAAAATAAAATAAAAGAGGAAGAAGAGACAACGACTGCATATAAAAAAATATTTGCCTACAGAGAAATTATAGGTGAATTAATTCTTATAAAAAAAAAAGAACTTAAATAAGTATGATACATAATTTTTACAGTGAAAAAAACTAAAATTAAGCAAACATAATCTATTAAAAAAATATGAAAATTTAGTTTAAAAAAGATAATATTGAATTAAATTAAATTTATTTAAAAAATATTTAAATTACCTTATTTGAATTGATTTAAGAAATTCTTAACTTAGTAATTTCTTTATAAAATTTACGTTATTAAAAGACAGAGTCTAAGTTATATAAAAATTAAGAATTTAAATTTAATAAAAAATTAAATATCACTCATTATATAAAAGGGCTAGAGAATGAATGAATGAAAAAATTATAAGAAAAAAATTATGTAAGAGATCACATAAAAAATATTTAGAGTATTCTTATATTTTATTTTATAAGATTATGTTTTTTTTTTAGATGTAATCCAATAAAAGTGAACCAAGTTAAATTTTTTATGTAATTTATTAATTTTAATATACTTCTATTCTATTTTTTAAACAAGTTGTCAAAGTTAAAATAGAAACTATTAACTGAATATGAAAGAAGATGATCGGCATAAAAAAACAAAATAATTTATGATTTTAAAAAAAGAAAGGAAAATGCAAATGACAAGAAATTTCATGTTGACAAGTTTGGATTTGGAATATTTCTCCATTCCTTTCTTCGTTTTGTATTCGAAAATAGTTTTCGCTAAGTTTATATTATAAATTTGTAATTTATGTTTTTCTTTTATTCATTTCAAGTACGTTAAAAGCGTTCAGCTCATCTAGTGTGGTGTAATCATAATACTCTTCCCCGGATGCGCACTTAGATCTTTGATTGGTTTTTTAACGCGCACACCCCGGCTTCGTTCTTTTTCAGAATGAAGACCTCCTTACAATGGGAAAATTTTTGAAATAGCAGACACTCAGACTAAAAAGTTATCAGTAATTTTAACCTCCAAACAAGAAGATACATTTACTTAAAAAATTTCGCTCCCCTCTTCTTGCCCGGAAAGAAATTGACCTATGTTGCCCGAGAAGAAATTGAGCTATACTGTATTCAGAATGTGCATGATTTTATTCATATATTCCCAGTCTCAGTATGTTCCTCCAGATACATCACTGATTAGCCCTGGGCTGTGAAATCCAAACAGCTGCATACCATCAACAATAGTATTTTAGACATGAAATTCATTTTAGTTCTGTTATCTTCTACCATCAGTATCCATTTTTATGCTACTCTTGGATACTTGATGCATCAGCTGTAAATGATAAATCAAAGGATTTAATGGGTTAACAGAGTGGGTTTGATGCGTAAAACAGGAAAAGAAAAAACATTGCCTATTGAAAGTATGAAGAGGAAAGTGAAAATCTAAATGTAGAACTTTCAAGCAGCAGATGGCACAAATTATATTTTACTGAACTCCAAAGGGGAATAGGATATGTTGTGACAGAGATCATAGAAATGTAAATCTTAAACCTAATGTTCAGAAAATGGACCTAGATCTCATGAGAACACATCTCAAGAACATTTTGAAATCAATTTGCAGAGATGATAATAATAATTATTAAAAAAATAAAAAAGTTTGTAGCATGCGTTCAGGGAGATGAGCAGCCTCATGTGGTTGCCAAACATTGCACATTGCAGTAGCAGGCTACTCTCTCATATTTGGTACATCAATGAGAATCTATCAAAATGTAAGGATATATGGCTTGTGTGTTTGACAAGATACACAAACATAGATCGAACTCTTATTACTCTAAAGCTAACCACAAAGAATACCGAAAGGAAAACCAACTTAAACCTAACAACAGCTAACAAAGTAACTTCAAATCCATCTACTCAAAATTCAATATATATTTACAGTCTGCAATCAAATATGAATGGAAAAAAATAAGATGGTCATTAATAGAACCACAAACAGATGGCAAAGAGCCGTATCGTGTAACCAATGCCATGAAGCCACTTCATAGTTTAACTGTCTCATCTTGAAACAACAATGCAGCATAAACAGTGGTTTCCAGTTACTCCCAGCATTAATAATAAATTCACTGCATATCAAAAGCTTAAGCCAACTCGAAACAAGCTCAATTGATGAGCTTGACTTTCATTTCAGTCAAACACATTGCACTCAGATTTACATATCAAGTAAACATTCAAACATAAGAAATATAACAACCACATAACAACTGGTATTAAACTATAACACAACCAAGTTAACTACAATCTGTGAAAACTACAACATTCAAGTAAGAAAATTTCATATAACCGAAAACAAGTAAAATCCACTTAAAAACATACAGAAAACATACAAAACTTTCTGCCAATCCTCAAAAATCTCCACCAAAGAAACACCTCTGAAGCTCTTACAGCTGATATTGATATCAACAAAAATTAAATAAGTTCCATATGTGAATAAACCCGTCCAAATGATAATCCCAACATGCATTTTGACATTGAAATAAAATGATAGTGATAAATCAAATAGAAATCACAATCCAAATCTGAATAATTCAACAAAAACATTTCTACATAATTCAAACTAATATAGCTCAAAAGCCCGCAAACTTCCTCAACAAGAAACTTCAAGCTAACTTCACTATAGCATGCATTCATCAAACCATCTATAACATAACCAAGTTCATTACAAATTTCTTAACAACAAAATTATGAGAATCCCACATAATTAAACCACATAAACAAACCCACTTACAAATTTCCCCAAACAAACACCAACCCATTTCCCAAAACTCCAAAATTTTCTTCAAAGCTCATCCTCCATCCTCAAATACTCCCCAATATCAGCCTGGTGCAGCACCACAATCCCATTGGGGTCAAGCTTCCGACAATCCTGCGTGCTCTTAGCCGCCACGCCAAACCCCAATGGCACATCCGCCATCGAATAAACAACCACCCCATCACCCGGAGCAATGCTGTCGGTGATCCTCCCAAGCCCGCCTTTCAACACGTGGTTCCCGTACAAAAACGACATCTCAGAAGTGGGTTTTATCCACACTTTGTGCCTGGCGTTGGCGGCGATGAGACTCAACGCTTGGACGGTCAAATGAAACTTGCCACTGTGCGTCATCTTGCCAATGCACGTGCCCAGGGAGACCAGGTTGGGCCTGGCGATGTTGGTGGCGCGCTTGACCAAGGACTCGCTGACGTAGTAGACCCGGTTTTTGTGGAGGCGGAAGCAATAGCGGCCCGGAATCGGGTCGGGCCCTTCGTGGGATGGGTTCTCGACTATGTTCTTGAGGTTGTTGCCCGTGAACTTGAAGAGTTTCTCGAAAACCGCCGTCGTTTCGGCCTCGTCGAGTGGGCGCATGTTTGTTATTGATGGATTGTTTTGTTTGTAACTCCCTTCTGTCGACTGCTGGTAGCACTGAGGGTTTGTCTAGGGTTTAAGGAATTTACACTCCTGCAGATTCGTGAGAAAATTAATTTCACATTGTGATTGTTTTTTTTTTTATTCGCTCTGAAAAAAATGTTTTGGGCCTCAAAATCCATTTTAACAGCTTGAGCCCAAGTCCATAGGTCTGTAAAAATGCAAAGTAGCAACCTAATAGTTCATATTAGGGCCGAGGAGGGCCCTGTAAAGGCTTCCCATCACAATGGACTACCTCTACTAGGGTCAAAATGACTGACGGATGTAGAGATTTAACTTTATTGAGAATAATTTATTAAGAATCGAACAAGTTTGGAATAGGTTTAATATATAAAATTTAAATTCGTAATAGGTATCTGTAGATTTTTAATTATTTTTTTTAAATAACCAAATAATATTGTTTTAAATATAAAGTTGTTAAAATGACAACATACAGTTAAAAACCTAAATTTATATCTGAAAATATATTAAATTTTAAAAATATTGAATAGATTTATTAATGTCATAATATTGGACAAAAATTTTATTTTCGAGTTATATTTTATGTATGTGTGTGTTTTTTATACGTAAATGGTATTAGTATTATCATATTTTATAGTAATTCAAACTTAAACTTGCAATATAACATTATTTGAGATATTTTATGAGATTTATTTAAAATTAATATTATGATATTTATTTTTTATTATATTAATTTAAAAATACTTGGATTGATTATTGAAACCACACATAGAATGATAGAAACCAGAAAATTCGGATACATTATCTCTGTTGCATAAGCATTGCATATATGGCAACAAACAACAGCTTGTTTTAGAACTTAAAAATGACCCTTCTCTTCTCCCTGTGACATGAACTTCTTTCTAATTAACCAGGCAGCTTCATGGCATCCAAAACTTTAATAGTTGCAGGCCTTGATGATATATTATTCCACCAAGCACTAACGAGGCACTTGCTTTTGGGGTTCTCATAAAGTAGACAAGATATGGTATGTGATTCATATCAGCCATGGTGTACTAATCACTGGCAAGATATTTGTATTTACTGGACCTTTCTTTATAACATCAAGAACTTTCTCAAGCTTCTCCAATTCAGCTTCTACTATCTTCTCATCAGGAACTAACCCACCTATTGGGTTCAAGATCAGTTGGTGAATGATTGCTCCTGTTGGACTGTGGAATTGGTGTGCCTCTACTTCTATCCACGTCTCTACAGTTGCCGACTCACAACTTGAACCCAGCAGATCAGTGCTAATTTCCTTGTACTAGCATGCTAAATACTTGCAAATGGTTCTTGACTCTGCAAAGTTAATTTTTCAAAGATCAGTACTCTATCCACGTGCTTACAAGCATTTCTTTCATATTAGTTATCTCAATTGAGAGAAAAGATAAAGAAAATACTTCGATATCATGCTAGAAAAAAGATAAATCAGAGTAAAAATAAAAAGAGACAAAAAAAATGAAAAATTACATTTTTATTATATTATATTATATTACAAATATTATAAAATAAGTCTTTATATAAATTTTAGATTAACATAAATAAGAAAACATAAATATATATAAAAAAATAAAATATAATAAATTAATTATAAAATATATATAGTAGAGATTAATCATCTTGATTTCATTATATTTTTAACATCTCCCTCAAACATAAAATAGTAAAAGCTTGAATTTAAAAAAAAATATTATTGATTGTAATTATGCTTGTTGAGATACAACCACTGTTGACAAATGATAACCTTTGTCAGAGAGAAGTAATCATTATTAAAGAGGGGCAATCATTGTCAGCGAGAGACAACCACTATAAAAGATGGGTAATATTGTTGAAGAGTGACAATATTATTGTCGAGTGACAATTGTATTACTAGTGATAATATTTTCAGAGTGATAAGAGCATTGAGAGAGTCAACTACTTACGAGTGCAAACGCATTGAGAGAAACTTAAAAACAACCGTTATGAATGCTAGTGTGTTGTCAACTACTGCGAGTGCAAACGCATTGATAGAGGAACAAAAAAATCAATTGTTACGAGTGCAAATGCAAGTACGTTATCAACCACTGTGAGTACAAATGTGTTGATAAAGAAACAAATAACCATTGTAAGTGCAAGTGTAAGGCATTGAAAGACATCATATTAGAAAAGATAAAGGAATGAATGAAAACTAATGATGAACAGTTGAAATTATATATTTAATAATGGTTTTACATCATTGTTTTGTATTACTAGTATCTTTAACTCTCCCCCAACTTAAGTATGTTTATAATATTGTACATAATTAATTTTTAACTATTTTGTGATAGGTTCAGTAAAATAGGCATAACTTTCTATTTAAAAATTAAATTGGAGTAATTCTTGATCCTATGAAGAGCTGACTCAATGGGCTAATATGTTTTATTTCATAAAGCATTTGAAATTCGAGCATTTAGAGGGTGAAAATAGCACAACTTTCTACTTAAAAATTAAATTTAAGTGATTCTTGATCCTATGAAGAGCTGACTTAATGGGCTAACATGTTTTATTTCATAAAGTATTTGAAATTTGAGCATTTAAAGGGTGAAAATGGCCTAAAACAGAACTGATTTGCAGTACAGGCTCAATCTGAACAGTCATCAGTATTTGGCCCATAACTATAGCAATACGTATCTAATAAGTATGAAACAACTCAATTTGAAAAGATAAAAAACTTATCTACAATTTTGATGTTTTGAGTGATAGCTAATTCGGATCACATTAATTCCAAATTGAATAATCAAGTAGATGTATTAATGATAATCAATGTAAATTATTTGCCATTATTCTTGATTTTTATCATCCAAGTGATTTCCTCTTCATTTGTCTCGATTTATCCATATTTTTCTATAAATAAATAGTGTGTTTATGCCCAAATGATGTAATTAGGGAGTTAGATTTTAGTTCAAAACAATTGTCTTTTATATTATCTTTTTGTAATATTATTTCTTTTGTTTACTATTATAAAGTCATGTTATCTATTCTTCCATTTCTTTTCTTTTTCTTTAGTTTTATTATGTTCAAGTAATTTTCTTTATGCTAAGGTGAAATTGTGAAACTCTTGGTAAAGTAATAAGATATACTTAACTCTTAAGGTAATAAGATATACTTAACTTTTATTTATGAATTTAATATTTCATTCTTAAGTTATGCAAATTTATATATGATGTATTTATTTTATTTGTAATATTAATACACTTTATTCTAAAGTGGTGCCTTTTGATTTATTATAGACAATTTTTATAGTTGATACAATGAATTCTTGAAACTATTTATAAGATTTGGCGTATATACAGTTTCTTGTAAAGTGGGAGTCTTGATTTATTGTAGACAAATATAAATATTTGCATAATAAATACTTGAACCCATTTATAAGATTTGGTGTATAATAATTGAAAGAAATAATTACTAGTTAATATATAAATAGTGATGAACTTTAATTGTTATATCTTTCGATTGGAACTTTTGTTGTCCGAGGATTCTAATTGAATTATAAAAAGAGTTGAATATATTCATATTTCATATGCCAAAAGTGGATCTCCCTAACATTAACTTTTATTTTAATTAGTTAATTGAATTAATATTTGTAAATATCTTATACTGCATTAATTGTCTTTAAAGTATTTATAGTTTATAATTTTAATTTCACTTCTCTATAGATTGACCTCGTTCTCACCGGGTTATTTATTACTTCGACAATCTTGCATTTGAGAATAAACTCCTATATTCTGGACATGTCAGCTAACTCTTAAAAAAAGATTAAAAGGCTTTGAGAATGATCGTAACTTAACTCTAATACCACGTGAGAAAAGATAAGAAAATACTTTCATACTATGTTACAGAAAAGATAAATCAGAGGAAAAATAAAGAGAAACAAAAAAAATATAAAGACTATATCTTTACTATATTGAATTACACTACAAATGCTACAGAATAAACATTTATATAGGCTTTAGGTTAACATAAATAAGGTACATAAATTCATAGAGGGAAATCAAAATATAACATATTAATTATAAAGTATATATGGTAGGGATTAATTATTTTTGTTAGGAGCTTAGCGAACTACACATATCTCCACATTGATATGATATTGTCAACTTTAGGCTTAAATCCTTATGATTTTACTCGTTTTACTCTTGATTCTACCTAAAAGACATTATACTAACGGAGATATAGTTCACTTCTTATATATTTATGATTTTCTCTATTTCTTACCAATGTGTAACTTTGTTTGCTTCCTTAATAATCCTCCCTTCGAATAAATGACCATTAAGCCTCCCCTCAAATGATCTTCTATCCGTCTATCTTCTACACAGAAAGAATTGCTCCTAACATTACTCATCTTCATTTCGTTGAGGTCGCACAATTTATGTGAAATACCAAAGTACCGCACCACTACTTTGAGAGCCTGCTTTATCAAAATAGAGCACCATTACCTTACGTGAAGTCCGGGAGCACACCATCACCTGTTTATAGAGCTTAACTACAGATCTCATTGCAGCTAAACCGCGGCATATTAGGCTCATCACCTTCTCTTTCAGGACCAAAGATTTTCTCCATATAATCTTCTATCCGACTATCTTCTATACAGGAAGACCTTGGTTCATCACCTTCTCGTTCAGCACCAAGGATTTCCTCCGCATGATCTTCTATCCGTCTATCTTTTACACAAGAAGACCTTACTCCTAACATTACTTATCTTTATTGTGTTTAGGTCATATGCCTTATGTGAAAGACCAGAATACTGTACCACTACCTTGAGAGCTTGCTCTATTAGAGTATTGCACTACTACCTTATGTGAAGTCCAGGAGTACACCGCTGCCTGTCCACAGAGCTTAATCACATATCCCATTGCAACTAAATCGAGGCATATTAGACTCACCACCGCCTGTCTATAGAGCTTAAATCAACATCTTCAAATACATGGATCTGCCCAAATGGCTATAAAACAAAACAGAATATAAAACGATCCGCCCCGCAATTTTCTATAAACTTTGGGACGGATCTTGACCGTTATCCTATGGACAATTCAGGGATGCTTACTACACTAGAAATTCTACCGAAATTTCGGCAGAGTTTTCCCTGTTTTATGGACATTCCCAAACCTGCAATTAAAAGAATAACACTTCTATAAACCCAATACTATCAACCAAACTTCCAAACTTCTCATATCTCATCCGCAATTCACCACATCAACATTAATAAAAATTAATACACTTATAACTCATACGTCAACATATTCTCAATATCTAAGATAGAGTTATCAAACTCATGGCATCAAAAGCCCAAAAAAAATATAAATACCATAATACAAATTCATAATCTACAAGATAAATCTGCTAAATTCTTATAGTCTCAAACAAAAAAGAATCCATATATCTTATATGGCTCACAAAAAAAAAAAAAAAAAGCTCCACCACGTGACCCACCCTAACTAGTCACTGAGCTGAGGACACCTACTATCTCCTGAGATGAAAAACAGTTAAGGGGGGGTGAGTTTTCACAAAACTCAGTGAGTGAAATAATTTCAAAATAAAATGAGAAAAAATAAAAATGATGATAATAACAATGATAATAATAAACCTTTAAACCATAAACATCAATCTTAACATAAATAACTTAAATAACTTAAAAGTATCATAAGAATGATCAAATCTCATTTTAATCATGCTATAAATGGAAGTTTTACAAGATATGATGTAATATTATAAATAATTAAGTTTTTAAAACATTATACTAAACTAGTACCTAGGGAGAAATCTCATCGTACCCGGAATATCCCTCGGGCAGAGCATTGGTCGTACTTATATATATATCATCTCAAATTCTCGTCTTATGCATGCGTAGAGCAAACTAGTTCCCAAATAGCAAAGCACCTATACACACAGCCCAAAACCTATATGTGTATATAGACGGGTCCCAAAGGCCTGAATCTCATATCTCTAGCGAATGAGGGAGGGTACTGCCTAGTGGTTTGAAAACTATTTCTATTTTAGCAATTATAAACTCATTAAATTTCATCTCAAGCTTTATACTTAAACAAATAAATTATTTAAACATATTTCTATTAATATAAACAATCTATAATATAAATGCGTTTTTCATAACGTAAAATAAATACTTAATTTAAATATGTCTAAGAATTTAAATTAATAAAATAAAATAGATAATTTAACAAAAAATTAAATACTCATTATGTTTCATAGACTTTATAAATGATGCGTAATAAATGAAGTCTTTAATATGAGAAATAAACTATATATATACATACATACTATAAATCTCACTCACAAAATGTGATGATGTTTATCGGAACGCGTTACCGGGATACGTCACGCTCGAGAACCCTCATAAATGAGATAAAGTGTACTATTATTCATTAATAAGAAAATTAATACCTACATTGACGATTCTAAACAAAATCTATTATACAAAACGATAACATAACGAGTTAATACACTTACCAACTCGTTGGATCGATGCGAACTTTTCGGTATGAGGTCCAACTCGTTCTGTAAATTTTCTACGGGTCCTAAAATGAAGAAAATAATAATTTAAGCCACTAATTTAATGAATTTCGAAATTACCCCCAAAATCAAGGGTTAGGATTTTTCCTAAAACTTAAATCCCTCTTTCATGAAATTATACATTCCAACATAAAATTAACAATAAAAACTTCAAATTAGAGTGCTAATCATGCTCCTAAAAGTTTGGATACTCTTTCTCACACTAACTGTCTCTTTTTAAAATTTTAATTGTCTAACTCTCTCTCTAATTAAGAAAATCCTAATGCTAAGAGATCTAAATTCATGTTACTCATAACCTAATCACTTAAAAACATTCACGAATTAACAAAGGAAGAGAAGAAATTAAAAAGAAAAGTCAAAATAACTTACTTTTGTTTTCTCTCGACAAGAACATTTAGGGAAGAAGGAAAAATTGTGTTTTATTTTTCTTTAATAACTAAAATAAATAAATAAATAAGTTTAGTGGATTTTTGTGGACTTTGGAGGGGGAATGAGCTTAAGGCCTCATCTCATTCTTTTTTTTTCTCTCTTATAAATACAGAATAAATAAAAGATTATGCTAGGAGAGGGAAAGTATAAATACTTCTGACTCATAAATGTAAATGAGTATCAATTAGAGAAGTGATTCTATGGCTCTCAAGTTAAGAAATAAATAAGGTTGTTGCTTATGGGAAAGATTTAGAACATCAACAGGCACAAGCTCATACTCGATGCCTTGCTCTAATAGGCAGAGCAACACGCGTGCGGTGAAGCTGGAATGGGTAATGCCATTCAATGAACTTTGATTGACATTGCTTTAATTTGGCTATAAGCAAGAAAATTTAGCCCAAAGATAGTATAATAACAACAACAAAAAAAGAAGAAGAGGAAGATGGGGATTTTTTGATCTTGAGATGTTGAGTTAAATAGTTACGCAGAAGTTGACAGCTATTGGGAGATTCAATTTATCTGATGATCGCTTCAAAATTTCTCTCTGTTAGTATTCAACTTGAGCCGGCATTCTTGTTACCTAGCTACCGAAAAGGGTACCTTTGGAAAATTTTGCATTTTTTTTTTAATAAATGCTCATGCTGTTATGAATATATCATACGAAATTAGACGTTCTAATATTGAAGGTTTAATCAAATGATATAAGAAATTAGGATGTGGCTCCCATGAACACATTTCCCGGCCTTGTTTTACGGGGGTCTTGAAATCTTGGCTAATAAAGCCTGCCCCCTTTGCTTAATTGTGAGAGGGTCGGCCTCTTATATTTACAAAAAGATTATACAGGAAAAGATTGAAACAACGAACCATTAACAAAGAATCCAGAAGACCCACTGATCGAAAGACGTTTTCTCGACATAATTTCAACTACAATTTCATGTTCCCGTTTTATTCATTAGCGGTGCTAGTCATAATTGACAAATCAAAACTCTTCATTTTTTACTGTTTAGAAACAGTATGTTCTTGAACAGTGAACATTACAAATGGGAAAGTTTTATTTGGTTGAAGAGAAAAGACTGCGTCAGGATTGACCCGATCGATTAATACAGTGAAACTCTTCGTTCATTGTTGTGGTCTTACTTTTTGCTATTTAACGTCCTTTTTTTTGCTGAAGTTATTGCTTAGTTTGTGCAGCAGGTTCTCGTGTAAAAATATATATATATATATATAATTTATTAAATCGTTACTCATATATATATATATTAAAGAGCATTGTTGAAATTGATGTAAACGAAAAATGACTTCTGAAAGATTAAAGAGATTAAAGACTAGAAAGAGATAAGCAAGTAGACAAAAAGAATTAGAATGCAAGGTGTAGCCATGAATGATACATAGGAATTTTAGAATATATCGTTGCTTTTACGCTGCTTTACAAGTTAAGCTGTGAGACTAAAAAGGGATTTGAATAAATGCTTGAGCAAAACCCAACCAATTTACAGCCGTTGAAGGTGCACAAAGCTATATTAGATATGTACAAACAATATTCCATATTTATTCTTATTCTTTAAAAATATAAAAGCATAACATCCCTCAATATAAAATTATATCCCAAAATAAAATTCAGATTAACATGAGTCGAAAACAATTGGGTACTACTTTTTTATAGTTCATGGCCGAAGCCTAATTACTTATATATATATATATAACTAAGAAAGCAAACATCAAATTATGAAAGATAACTGAGAAGTTGTTATATCTATTTTTACATAAAGCCCTAAATAGGGTCAAATTTTTACATGAGTAGAAGGAATGTAACAATAAAATTATTTTATATAGACTAAACTTTTAAATAAATATTTTTATTTTTGTTCATTTATATTAAAGACAAAATTTGGAGCTCAGTTTAACCCACATTTATTCTGTTACTATAATCACCTCGGCACAAACATGATGCAAATGTGTGATGTTCAAGTTAATTTAAGGTGTGACATCGATAGAATATAAACAATAATAATGTTAAAGTTCAAAATTAGTATTCATGCTAACTCGTTTATGTAATTGAGTGCTTGCTTCAATGATAAATTTTTAACTTGTGCATTTCTCTAATCTTAGTTAAGAGTTTAAACTTTGGTAAATATTAGAGTAATATAATTATTTTTTCTTTTTATAAGATCTTTCCTTTTTTGTGTGTGAGATTTTTTTTTTTTTTTTTGCGAGGTTATCTGGTCTCGGTGTATATAAATGTGTAAATGATGAAATATGATCCTGATTAATGTATGATGATGCATAAAAAAAAGCATGCTAACTCATTTACACCATCACCATTTATTTGAGTAATTGTATCATGTTAATGCATTCGTAATACAATGAAAAAAGAACTTTTGCGTTTAACTGTTGCATGAACTTGTATTTATAAATAAGTTAAAAAGAGTGAATCCTTAACAAGTTGTTATATTATTGCGTTTTTCTCACGATATTCTTTTGTCTTTTTTTTTTTCATTTATATAAATGTTTTGATTATTTCATATTGGATTACTTTAATATTCGAAGAATAAGAAATTTTGAATATTCTTTAAGGAGGTTCCATTTTCTTATCCCATGTTTTTTTTTTTTAATTGACAAAGGAAAGATAAAAGAATATTTAGAAGATGAAGAATTATAAAAAGGGACCCGTTGAATGCGTTGCGGCCCTCATTTTTGTGCATACAGTGAAGGAATTTGGGTGAAGTCACAAGCAGAAGAGCAATTTTGGCCCATTTACTCCATTTAATTGATTTTGGAGAAAAAATTTTTAACTCAAAATCTTCTTTTAAATATTAATAATAATAATGCTGCAAGTCTTTTTAAAACCGGCCATTCAAGCAAACGCTAATTTAATTAGACATTTTTTCTTTTTTTCTTATGGGAGCGTCCCATTCACTTAACTTTTGGTAGCTCCGAAATTGAAGTTGGTTTTCTTTTTTCTGTTCAGACCTCTTTTTGCCCAACTCGTTGTCGTGCTTGGTTCTTGTGGGGGAGAATATAATTTTGGGAAAATAGTTGTAAGTATCAATTAAAGTTACTTGATACTTTACCTAGAACACGACAAGCTCATTAAAAATGCAAATTTCTTTATATATAAAACAAAAAAACAAAAGTAAATTCTTCTTTAAAAAAAAAAGTCAGAATAAGAAAGTAACCTATCTCATAAACTCTCGAGAAAAAACAAAAAAAAAAGTCAAAAATCAAAATCACCAACATCATAATCAACAGCATCAGACACAATATCACCGAGCAAAAGCCCACCCAGCATTCCTCCAAGCAACCCAGTTCCAAATCCCATTCCTCCGTTCTTCTTCGGCGGCTTTTGAACCGGCGGATACCCGTATCCTCCCGCCCCCGGATACCCGTATCCTGGCGGTGGAGGCGGAGGATACCCGTAAGCAGGTTGCGGCGGGTACGCACCGTATGGCGCTGCTCCCTGTGGCGGTGGATAAGCGTATCCACCAGGCGGAGGCGGTGGATAAGCGTATCCACTCGGTGGATACGGCTTTGCCGCCGCACCATAAGGCGCAGAACTTGATCCAACTCCCGGCGCTGGATACGCCATAACAGGCTCGCCAGCCTTAACTGTGGGTCTCGCGAAGGGTCCGGCGGCCGCGGCTTCAGTGAACTTGTAAGAAAAGTGTAACTCGCCTTTTGGTTTCCCCGACGGCGTTCGGACTTGATAACTAACAAACTTCATTGACTTTCCATCTCCCGGGGAGTCGAGAAGCTCCTTGATCGGGACGATCACTTCGCCGACTTTTTTATCGCCCAGGATTCCGTCGCTCTTAATCTCAAACACGAGGGTCAAGCGGTTCTGGTGAGCCAGAGACTCGTCGACGGTGAATTTGACGGGAAAATTCCACGTGGGGTTCGATCCACCGGATCGATCAACGTGGGTTTTGGCCTTCTGTTTCTTGTTCATCGACCACTGGTCGCCGCCCGAGATCGAAACGACGACGTATACGTCCATCTTGGAGAGAAAATTCACATCTTTGAGATGCTTTGCGGAGACTATGTTGAGTTCTAAGGTTCTGTAACCCATAACTACTGAGACTAAGACTTTGTGAATATGAAATACAAAGAGAGAGAGATAAATATGAAATACTGAAACTCTGGTGGTCAGGTGTTACGAAATTAAGAGTTGATGAAAGAAATTTCGATGGTGACAAGAAGTTGTTGTTGATTTATATATATAGTCTTTTCGGAGACTTTAGAAATTGCGAGGAAACGACAAAGAGCGCGTGAGCGTGTGGATCGGAAAGTATTTCTTTTGTTTTCTGCACACTGAATTAACCATGGTTAAGTCGATTATTCGTTATTGACAATTTTTTGTTTTCTTATTTTGTTAACCATGGTTAGGGGCTTCTTCTTTACATTATTCTCGAATTCTGTAGAGAAATAGTCTTTGGTTGACAGGATATTTGAACGCCGCTGAAATAACAGAAATCAAAAGTTAAAACTAGCTTTTTTTTTTTTAAGAGAAAGGGCCTACAAGCATAAGAATAAAGTATTCCAAGTCTTTTAGCATTGATTTTTGAGGTAAATGTAAAAATTATTTTATTTAAAAAAAAATTCAACTTTAGATTTGTATTAAATTATTATTATTTAATATCTTTAAACATATGTCTATATTTTAACAAAGCCTTTAAATAGATTAAAGAAAGTACTGGTTAGTTGTTACCTCTCAAATTAAGTTAGCCTGCAAGTTGTGGTTAGGGAAAAAGATTAGCCCGCAAGGCACTTACTGATTTTAATTTATAAGAAATTGTCGTCATCACATCACACGAACAGCATGCGAAAAATACGCGGTAGGGGCTTTGTTATTTTTGTTTGCAACTTATAATTGATTTTTCCCAATCTATCTAGAATTTCTGGGAACTGCAGTGCAGTTATAAAATTCCAAATAGCTAACAAAGGCAGATCATAATTGCAAAATTTTCTTTATGCATCAAATGCAATGCTGTCTCAATTTTCCCCCAGAAAATTCCCAACACCAAATATTATATACTTTTCTTGATTAGTGTTTGTAGTCTTTGCTGCTGCAACTGAAATAACCTAAAACATGGGTTGATAATCCGAATTACTCAATTATGGCTACTACCTAGTTGTGATCTTCAGAGTTTGACAGGCACATATCCTAGTGAGCACTTCAACTGAGACACAATCTCATGGCATCTCAGCAGAAGGTTTAACATTTCAGCAGAGATGTCTATGCCCTGAGTGGTGTTGCTATTTGCCACTGCCTGCTCAACTCCAGTTGTAACATGTGGCGTCTCGTTGGGAACATTGGTAGCCTCATCATTCAGCTTCTTTTTCAAACATGTTATTTGCTGGATGCTTGGGTGCAACGTTTGATGCTGAGGTGCTCTAGATCTTGAGATTGTGGATTCACAGGTGCTCACGGGCTTGACCTGTGGATCTTCATCAGAGGCCTTTCCTACAATCTGCTTGCCTGGTCTGGAGAATTCAGTGGCCGAAGGTTCCAGAGCTCGCAAGTAATATTCTACCTTCGTACTGCCAAATAGTGACCTGTTTTTGATTGCATAACCATAAGCTGCCTCGGCATTGGATTTTAATTTGAATGGAACCTGGCAAGTTGAGGATTTCCAGAGCACGCGAGGAGGAGATTCAAGCTGTCCAAAGCGTGCAAACCTAGCTTTCAGCTCCGAGACAGAGGGCAAAGTTGATTGATAAGGGAATTGTATCACTATCATTGCAGACTCAGTGACCCTTTTTGAAGTGTCAGGCTTCTCATGTGAATATTTCTTTGACTTTGTTGGGACTGTCACATTAATTCTACCATTTCTTTCCAGGGATTTTACAGGTTTAAGTTTGCCAACCTTCTTTTCTTCAGTCAATGGCTTCTGCTCATTCAGTCTTTTTGATTCTTCCATAGACATTTGTTTCCCACAATCAGTAATCATGCCAATTAGTCCAACATTTCCATAATCATTAGATTTGAGCCTTTTCTTGGGTGGTTTTAAAGCAGAAGGGAGTTCCTGAGCAATCCCATTATAAGGACTCTTAGCCTCCGCAATACAGGAAGGTGATTCACTGGATGAAGTTTCAATTGGTTCAGCCTCTGCTGGGACTACAGTCACTTTCTTATAGACAACAGATCTGAATTCCAAGAAGAACTGCAGCATGGTTACAGGGATATTATGCCATGCACTGTGAAATGGAGTAAGAGCAAGACCTGACAGATGACTGAGTAACTGTGGAAGATCGCTATTAACTCTTCTGAAACCAATTATTTTCTCTGCTGGCATGAAATCAGAGGAATAGTTGCAAGCTCCATCAACTGATACTCGTTTTGCATTTTTAAGGTGATTATGCGTAAATTCCAAGCCTGATTTGAAAGTATTTTCTATCTTCTTTTTCTTGTTATTGATCATATGGGTTTCCTCAGAATGTAAGTCCTCTATGTTGTATTTCAAGACCCTTGATTTCTCATCCATACCATCACTACTGGTAACAATAACCTTTGTATATGGCAAAGCATCTGAGAGAGGTGAGTTTCTGCTAACCACCTCCACATTCTCCAAACAGCGACTAATTTTCTCTGCTCTCAAGACTTTTGGCTGCAGTTCTTGAAAATCTTGAGACAGGGTCCAATTTCTCAAGCTATCAGCTTCTCTGTAAACTAAAGTCTTAGTTAAACTAATTTCTTTGAGTAATGACTTCTTCTTTATGGTTCTGGTTTCTTTGCCAGAAAGACCTGTGGCCAGAGTTACGCTCATGCTGCCAAATGTGTGAACTGTCCCACATTCAACAAAAAAGAAACTTGTGACAGGAAGCAAAAGTTTCCAAAGAAGTATATATGATAAAGCATGAAAAGAGTCGAGAGATTAGCATGCCATGTGCTAGTTGAGAAAGTAACATGGATCAGATGCAACTGATATTATATATGATGGGTTGCTAAATTTTGATGCATACTATGGTAGACAAATTTATAATATTTAATTTTAATAAATCATAAAACCACACAATGTGATGAAAGTTACAGCTACTACAACACATAGACCTCCTAAACTTTGGTCTCGTACTTGCTGCTCACAATAACGCTACCGGGTTTCTGGGCAGCTTGTTTTGGAACTCATGGCAACACACAACAATAGAATGCATCAACAAAATTCATTAAATTTAAACATCATCATGAGATATGCCAGCAATCCATAAAACAGCCAGCCAATTTCCCATGTAATGGCAAATGGCAACAATCTCAGGCCATAATGTTCTCTGCACAATAACGGTAGTCAAGCTTGATAGCAACTCGTCTATTCTGTCATCCCATGGATGATTAACTAGTCTACACACACAATATACTTACATTTTAAGAACAAAATTGCAAAACCTCCATGCTAGAGCACAAATATATATAAAGGCTTTTAACAAAAACGAAAAAATGCATGTAAAGCGTTATATCATAAGAACACTAAAGAACAACATCCAGCAACATAACAAGAAAATATAAGAATCAATACCTTCAGAAGGCATTTTCCCCTCCAGATTTGAAGTCTCAATTGAACTCTCACCATGCATTGGCTGTGCTTCACAGGCTTGAACATATATCTCATCAACCTCCTCAAACACAGCCTTTCGATAAGCAAGGACAATAGCACCATTCTTGATCAAATTAATTCTTCTTTCCAAATAACTATGTGGGGTAGCAGCTAACTTCTTTAGAAAACAGAGCATCTCAAAAGGCTGAAACCCATCTCTAGCATTCTTAATTTTCTTCTCTGAGTATACTACACCAGGCTGATACCCACATACATCAACTTCAACAAACCCTTTAACACCTGTTGCCCGAAAATTACAAGTACCCCGACACCGACACAACAGTCCAATAGCAACCCTTCTACAAGCCTCCTCCTCTGCATCTTTTACAGCATTTATAAATTCACTATCATTTGTTTGCTTTAATTTCTCAACATAGTTAGTATCAAATGGTATCAGTTCAAAGGGATCAAACCATCCATAACTATTATCCCCAAAAAATGCAACCAACACGTGGCCATCTCTCTTGGTTTTGCTAACACAAGGCAATGCAAAAGCTTCATGAAAAATTTGCCCCGGCCACCACGGATGTGATTTAACCTTTCCCCATACCATATCCCCTACTTCATACCTACACTCAGATTGCTCCACTGAAAAATTTCCCAAATCATCAATCATTTCCCTACCTCCTTTTGTCAATTTCTCATTCCTTATACTACAAATCATATTAGCTGCATCCATTACAAAAGCATTTCTTCCGGAGAATCAATCTCAATAAAATAGCCTGGATTCTCTAGACCTAGGACAACTGTCTTCAGCTTCAACAACAACATTACCATCTTTACCACCGTAATCAAAACCATAAACCTGGCATCAAATGTGTTTAGCTGCAACAACAAAATTACCATCTTTACCAGTATAATCCAAAACATAAACCCTAGTTTTCTCAGAGCTCATCTAAATATTCAGTCACACAAATGTCAAATCCACACTTCATAGCATAAAGTTCATTATCAAAAACCCAATTCAAGCCATCAATACACTGTTGTGTTGAAACACAACCTAAAAGAGTAGCAAATGATTAATGTAGTAAGCTTCCTTTTTCATGTTCATGGAAGAAAAGATATGACTCAAAACAAAACGGCCATAAGTAAACAGTACCTGTGAACGTGGTCCTTTAAAGTTGAGGTGATCAAATCAATTGGGTCGGAAAATTAGAGATTTTCTTCATTATGTAGCACTAAAATATCAAAATGGTTTGCTGGGTTATCGCTAATAACTGGGATATTATAGAGAGAGAAATGATGTGTTAATAAAGTTGGCAAGTTGGAGAGTGGTGGTGACTACTGACTGGAGAGTACAGTGTTCATGCAGAGACGCAGATGATTGATTGCGTTTGCCCGCAGTGTAAGATCATTGCTAGGAGCGTGTACGCACTCGCCTTCGAGCAAAAGACACGTGTCAAATTGGAATGCGCCTGTCTATTTAAAAAAAAATTTAAATATCAACGTGGCTGTATAATTATAGTATTTAGAAATGACTTTTTTTATGTCATTAAAAAAAATTGGCTTTGATGAACGGATGGGATCCCTCGTTAAAATAAAAAGCAAATCCATGTTTAATCTACGATTCCAAGAGGGTTGATAATTAGATGCAAAATTAGCAAAAGAGAGCATGTATTTGGTCCGCTAGAAAAGAAAGTCTATGATGTTAGCATTTTGATTTGATCTAGTGCTTTAAATTGTCAATATAAATACATATATTGAACCCACCAAAATGCATAATATACTCACCTTTTGGAAAATATATATATTTAATTATTAAAATATTTATAACTTAAACTATTATTATAAACAATAAATTTAATTATCAGAAATAAAAATAATTAAAAACAAGTTACACAACTTATCCCATATGGCCATCAAACGCTCCATTGCTGCTCGAGTTTTCGCCAAACAATGTCGCTGCCATCGTTAAACATCTTCAGCCGCTCAATTCCACGGCAAAAGTGGCCCTTTCGCTTTGTTTCATATTCGATTCCACAGCATACTGCTGTCATTCCTCTACTGTTGGGTAAACTGTCGGAATCTCATTGCCGCGTTGTTATTCGTCAACAGAAGTTGAATATGCTATGTAGTCGTGTAGAGGGGTTAATGTTTTGAGGGTAAAATATTGGTATTCTAAATTTTTTTATTTTAATATAACGTATTAACTAATTATTAAATAATTTAAAATTTTGTATCATTTTCTCACTAAAAATTATATAAAAAATTAAATTATTTAAAAATAAATATTATTTATTATCTTAATAATTTAATTTATAATGTTACATTTGTCGTAATTTTATTACGTCACGTGGTTCTAATATTCAACCATTAAATTTTTAACCTTGAAGCGTGAGACAACTGTCCAAACCTAAACATACACATTTATTTGAATCTATCAACTCACTCAAATTTTGCCTGTGAAAGACAGATGGAACCCAACGTTGACTGTCGTGACTCTTTCCACCTTTTTAGCTGACATCATCTTACTGTGATCGAGCCATTTTTTGATTAATTTCAATCGCCCCCTTTTTAAATTTTTTTTCCGCTACCTTGGCCACAAATAGTCACCGTCCGACCGCCACAAGCTGCTGACTTGCTTCGGCTCGTCTGAAACATGCTCCAGTTTGCATTCTTGGGTCAACTAAAATAAAAGGTACGAATCCTAAATAGTTAAACTAGGTTTTTCAAATTTAAAAAATGAAAAATCATTTCACTTGACTATTCTTGCTGCGTTTGTTTTTGTTAAGACAAATAAAGTCTCACATTGGTTAGAAATTGGGAAGATCGTGGGTTTATAAGGAATGAATCATATCTCCATTATTATGAGGCCTTTTGAATAGAGTTCAAGAGTAAAACTATGAAGGCTTAGGCCCAAAGTGGACAATATCATACCACTGTGGATATATGTGTAGTTTATGAACTCCTTACAATTGATATCAAAGCCATGCCCCGAAGTTAGCAATGTGAAAAAAATATTCGGTGTCGAACGAGAAGGTGGTGAGCCTGGTAAACCTCGGTTTGCGATGGGATCCGTAGTAAGCTCTATGGACAGGTGGTGGTATGCTCTCGAGCATCATGTAAGGCGTGTCCTCTCAACGCAGTGATGTGAGCTTCACGTAAGGCATGTCTGCCAACTCAGTGATAAAGAGTTGACCTAATAGAGCGGGTTCTCGAGATAGAGAGTACTTTGGGCTTCACATAAGGCATACTCCCATAACGCAGTGAAGATAAATAGAAGATGAGTACCTAAAAAAGAGAGTAAAATCTTCCTATATAGAAGATAGACGGATGAAATATTATTTGAGGGAAAGCTTAATAGTCATTTGTTTAAGGGGAGAATTGTTAAGGCAAATAAAGTCCCATATTAACTAAAAATGGGGAGGATTATGAGTTTATAAGGAGTAAATTATATCTCAATTAATACGAGATATTTTAGGTAAAATTTAATAATAAAATCATGAATGCTTAAGTTCAAAATAGACAATATTATATCAATATAAAAATATGTGTAATTTATGAATTTTTTACCGTTTTAAACTCTTGTAATCTATATTCAGTGTATTTATTTTCGCAGAATCGGTATCTTATCTAATTATTCAGTAGCTTAGTAATTTATTAAGGACATGGCTATTTCTTGTATCGGATCCTAAGGTCAAGTATAGTCTTTCAAACATTAACTAATTTAATTTTCTTACTTCTATATAGTTTATGTTTGTTCAAGTTTAATGCATTTTGATTTTGAACAGATTGTGCTGGAAAACTATTAATTTTCATTGCCTGTTTTGTTCTGCTTGCTTAGTCGATTCAAGTTAATTAATTACTTTTTTAATACAAATTTAAAGAAAAAAAAAATGTGAGAATTTTGCTTGCAGTTATGATTTAAGTTGAAAATCAAAAGGAAAACTTATGCAATGTAGTTCAAGATTTAAAATTCTATTATCTTGCAACATTTTTTAGGCTGTGATAATAACTATTGCATCAAATTGGCTTTTTATTACGTAAATAATTACCATTATATTTTATTATGTTACAACTTTGTTTGCTTTTTATTTTTATTTATTTATTTATTTGACATAGAAGAGTGGATGCAGATGAACTGTTAGCCCCTTATTACTAGACTGTTAACACAAATTATTTATTTATTTGTTATTATCATTATTATTATTATTATTAATATTAATGTGCTTGGACGTCAATGAACTGAAACTTTAAGCAAGTAATTGGCAGCTTGTGAAAATGATTTTCGGAAAATGCTTGGGCAGTAAGGGTGGTAATGCAATCCTTTTTTTTTTTCAATTTGTTTAGTGAAGATTTTTCATTCTTTATTTTCTTACAATGGGATAATTGTTTATGTAAATTTATATTATTAAGTATATTTTTTTATATTTATTTATTATATTATAATGTACGGTTTGTAAAATCAATAACACCGGCAAATAAGAATGTATTTTGCATGATTTATATTAATGAACTTAACAATTTTCTTAATCGATTACAAAAATATGTATGATTTCATTAAGTAGGCTTCAACCCATCAAAAACTCATATATGTATACGCATTAACGAGTATCAAATATGGTGCACAAAGGCGAGTGCAGAATGAACCCAAGGCAGCTCGGGCAGCGAGCGAGGGAGAACCGAGAACTCAGAAGTTAGAATATGCAGGCAACAGCAACTCAGCGGCAGAGAGACGACGGAAAAATCAATGGCCAACGACAACCAGACAAGAGACCGAGTTGAAAGCGACTGAGTGAGAGTCTGAGAGATGTGAGAACTGACGAGAACAAAAAAATTATTTCACGGGGCCCTCTCATAACACCCCCTCAACCCCAACCAAAAGAAAACGCGTATTTTCACCACTATTACTATTTTTTTTTTTAAAAAAAATTCTTTCAGTTTTGAATCTCATCTCGGTTCGGTTTGAGACTTTCTCGGAATAGATTAACGGAAATATTTACTAATAGGCCTCTTAAAAAAATCATATTATTTTATAACAAAAAAATTTTGACTAATTTTTATTAGTTAAAAAGGTGCGAAATTATGCTTATTAATAATATAATAAAAAATTTATTATTTGAATCACAAAATTAATAAAAAAATAATTGTCATTGTCTAAATAAATTTGAAAAAAAACAAAATTTTAAATTGAGAACAAACAATTTTGTAAATCAATCTATGAAAAATTTATGATTTATATAATTATTTCTTGCACTTGTTGTTGTTTTGTATATATAATAATAGTAAACGTATTTTGAATTCTTTTTTGTGTTTAGTTTGTAAAAATATAATTATGAATATTTAATGGTATTGTATTATGATGAGAAGAAAGAAGCAATAAAATATCGGTGAGAAAATACGATAAATTGGATTGTGAATGAAAAAAAAGACAATACCTATAATTCTCTGTGCCTCATATGCCAAGTACAAAGAGCTTGCGCACAGTCCCTTATGGCCTTCCCTCACCTCACATGCCTAAAGCGCAAAAAATTTTGTGTTTTATCTTTTTTTTTTGCCCTCAATTTTTTTCGTATATTTTTTAACTAGTCTTTTTATCTTTTAATATTCAAAATATTAGTATCCAAACGCCAAATCTATTAATTTTTAAACTCAAAAATTATTAAAAAAAAAATCATAAATTATGCTTTGAGTAATTATTTTTAGGAAAATTTTAATTAATCTATTATCGGAGAGAGGCAAACTATGCTTCTAATGGAAAAATGATTTGAATTTAAATTTTATAATTATTAAAGATTACATTTTAATTTTATAGCTATAAAAAATAAGAAGTTTAAAATAGAGGCTATTAATGAATATTCTCTTAAATCAAGTTTCTCATTTTCAAATTGAACCGGTCTAAAATTTGATTGACTCAAATTTTCTCGAGTTGATCCGGGTCGAGGTATTTTGTGAACTCTTTGCTTAATAGTGACCTGCCCTAGTTGGTATTAAATTGATGCAGTCATTGGTAGTGAACTACATTGATTTGTATGAATGATAACAGTTGTTATCTTCATTTTCATCAGGGTCATCATCTACTGTGTCGACAGAAAGTTTCCTTGCTCCAGATTCTGAACAATTGATACTCTGTTGGGATAAGAGTGAGTTGTTGGACCTAACGGTGTGTAGGCCTTGAAGATAAGTATTTTGAACACATGTAACTGGTTTATAAAACTATAGAAATTCAACCACCTATTTACATGGGATAATTCATTTGCAATCACATATTAAAAAGATTTTTGATATAAAAATTGCTAGAGAAATGTGAATTATTCTACATAGTGTTCATGTCTTAAATAGTTTTTGATGGGAAAATTATATATGATCCTCTGGTATTTTGAGCATTATACATTTATTTTGATGTTTTATATTATTCAAAAAATTATTTGTTATTATAAAATTTTTGTTAAATTTTAATTTTTATTGTCTTTTTATTAATTTGTCCTTGATGACATTATTTTTTTATTATTTTTTATAAATTATTGTTCTATTTTTTTAAAATAATACTAAAGAGGAAGAGAAGTCAAATTTTAATTTTCAAGGTTTTATATAGGTCGAGTATTTTGTGGTTTGCTAGAGGCCATGCTTGATAGAGCTCAGACATAACTAACAATTTCTCTTCTAGAAATGTTACTTGCATTACATTTATTGTAGGATTATTTATATTTTCAATTTATGCTTTTCTTTTGGAAGATTTTGATTTGCTTTGTGCTCATTAATTATCCGTATAACTCAACACAAATGTATATATTTTTTTGTTGTTAAACTATTCCCTATCTTTTAAATTAATTTTATGAGAATATTGATTAAAAATTATCAGAATATAATTTAAAGAGTAAGTCAAATACGTAAGTTACGTAAGGATCGAAGGCGGACGCGAAATGAGATGAAAGATGGAAGGTGCGTTGCCCAGAACAGAACTTAAGCACCGTGACGCTAAGTGACTAGCGCCGCGGTGCCCAGCGTGAGAAGAAATTTCATGTTTTGTTCCGTTTTATTTCATCTCTTCAATTAGTTTCGTCTCCCCTTTGTTTTGTTTCGTCTTATTATTGTGATTCAATAATAAGAGTGTGTGATCTTAATCCGTCGTGGACGTAGACAAAT
Organism: Ailanthus altissimus; assembly: GCA_946807835.1. Taxonomy (NCBI): domain Eukaryota; kingdom Viridiplantae; phylum Streptophyta; class Magnoliopsida; order Sapindales; family Simaroubaceae; genus Ailanthus; species Ailanthus altissimus. Next base: position 25,761,052 of record OX327703.1, on the reverse strand, counting down.
TGTCGAACCACGTAAATTTCTGTGTGTTCTTCTTTTACCTTTCACTCTTTAATTCCTTAATTGCGTGTTCTGCACTATTTGCTTGGGTGATATTGCTTGATTATGTACTTCCGCTTCAATAAACTGGTATCAAAACTTGGTTCTAACTAAACATGGCCACTTAAGTAGGAGGTATAGAAATTCAACGGTATAAATGATTTCAATCTGTAGAAGATGAAGGTAAAGGTATTGTTGGTGAGTCAATGATTAGGCTCGGCATTAGAGGAGACTGCAGCTCCATTTAGTGAAAGAAAAAGACGTCAGAGTCATCTAAAGTTAAAGCAGAAAGAAGAGACATTCAAGAAAGAGCTCACAACACAATTGTTCTATCATTGAGCGATGAAATACTAACGAAAGTAGCAAGTGAGACGACGACGATTGGTCTTTGGAAGAAGCTTGACTCTTTTTATATGCGAAAATCGTTGACCAACAGATTGCATATAAAGAAGAAGATGTATCAATTGTTCATGTTAGAGGGGACGCCGATGAAAGATAATATAGACGCCTTTAATAAGATCATCCTTGATCTCGAGTCTATCAACATCAAGATAGAAGATGAAGATAAAGCAATTATCTTGTTAAGTTCACTTCCCAATAGTTATGAGAGTTTTGTTGATACGTTACTTTACGGCAGAGAGAGTTTAGGAAAGCAGATCGAAGGCAATGCAGAAATTTCGATCTTAAGCCTTTTTTTTCCTTCCATCTCTATATGGCAGCAGGTTATGGAAGAAGACTCTTAGGAAGTGCTATTGCTGCAAGAAAGATAGGTACTTCATAAAGGACTGTCTTGAGAATAGTGAAAACAAGAAAGAATGACAGCAGGTTATGGAAGAAGAGATTAGTTCTCTTTGAAAGAACAATACCTAGAAGTTAGTGGAGAGACCTTAAAATAAACTAGTTGAGATCAAGTAGGTGTATAAGGTGAATAAGGGGGTACTGGGGATAGAGCCTACGAGATTCAATGCTAGGTTAGTTGCATAAGGTTTTACTCAGAGAGAGAGAGAGTTGACTTTCATGAGATTTTATCTCAAGTTGTCAAGCAATCAATTCGAATTTTATTAGCCATGTGTGCAAACCTTGATTTACATATAGAGAAGATGGATGTAAAGACAACTTTTCTGCATGGAGAGCTTGAAGAGACAATATACACGGCACAACCGTAAGGGTTCGAGGAGCTTAGAAAATAAGATCATGCTTATTTGTTAAAGAAGTCATTATATGGGTTAAAACTGTTAGGGTATGTGCTTACGCGCCATCCCAGTTTGTATGAATATTTAGTTTGTGATATTTATACAATGAATATTTTATTAAATTGCTAATACCTTTTAATGAATGGTAATTAAGCTTGTAACATTATAGACATGATATGATCTGAGTAAGTTCATATTTGATTTAAAGAAGTTTAGACCAGCGCTAAGAGTTAGCAGGTTATAATAGCCAGCAAGTTCTAATTAATTAGAACTTAATCAATAATGTCACAAAGACCTGAGAATCTACTAGTAATGACATAATTGCAAAGAGTTGCAATAGAGACTAAGAAATGTCATTATGGAAGTATCTTCTCAAATAAAGAGTTTCTGATCTACGTTCACCAATGAAGGTCTATCGGTGATACACATAGATTAGTGTATGTCTATATCTGTATTGTACAGATGGTTATTCTTAGTTAACCATGAGCTTGGTTGAAGTTCATATAGACATACAGGTATTCAGTTAGGACTGGATACTGAACAGACTCAAGAGGACCCTAATAGACATCCTATGAAACCGTCAAAGGAAGTTCCTCTCGAGTTGAGTAGTATTTGTGGTCCTTCGACCTGAGCGCCATGGTGAACTTGTGGGAGATCCATCATACTTTGGTTCCACGTATGTCAGAGACCTTTCATGGTCTGACCGCTACGTGTCGCTGGGTATGGTCCGATGCTCATGGAGTTCGGTGTGTGTAGATATGGGATCCGCTAGCTCATATAGATGGGTAGTATATCTGAACTTCGAGATTGTATCTTGTAAAGTCTTATGGCCGTAAGCAATCAACCTGGGAAAGGAGTTTCCTACAGGTTCGAACATTATAGCAAAAGTGTTTGCGTAAATTGTTCATAAAGATACGAATCTGAAGATAATAAAGTAATGGATGAAATTATCGGGATTTGACGGTAATGATCTATATCCCGTTCATCCAGGATATAATGACGGAAGGATTATATGAATATGGAGTAACCTCAACATGTATGGTCTGACGCGCTAATTTGTAATATCCGTAACGTGTGCGTGGAGCATCGTTCACGGACTTGTGAAATAGTTTCATTTGACGAATTGGGTGTGGACCTAGGGAGTCCCAATATAAAATGTACTCTTTGAGCACTTGGGCAGCGTACTGTATTGAATAGTTCAATACAGTAAAATCCAGCAATTTACTAAGGTTACGTTAACTAAAGTATATGGTCAAATGGTGGGACCCACTTTAGGTTAACTCGGTAACCGAGTAAGGACATAATTGTAATTTCACTTGATAATTATTTAATTGTTAAATAATTCAAATAAATATTTATTTATTTAATTGTTGAATAAATAATTTAAGTTTAACTAAGGTTAAGAGTTAACCATTTAGTTAAGTTAGATTAACTATACTTAATGGTTAAGTAAAAGTTAACTTAACTACGGTTAAGTTAGTTAACTATGGTTAAAATATTTAAATATTCTTTTAATGAACTAGAGTTAAGTGTTAACTATAGTTAGAATATTTAAATGTTAGTTTAACCTAATTAAAGTTAAGAGTTAACTATGATTAGGTTAGATTAAATTCAAATTGAAATTAAGTGAAATTAAGTGTTATGAAATGAAATTAAATTCATTTGTATAAATAAAACAAATATAAATTAAATTCATAAGGTTTTTGTTAATTTGATTTTGTAAAATTAGGTCAGCCATTTTACAAATAGATAAAAGAGAAATTGTCTTCTAATTAATGGATTCAAGAGTTGAATTCATTATTTTCTTTTAAGGCTTAAAACTAATTTAGCAAAATAGTTTTTTGATTAATTGATTAAGTGTTAATCAAAAGAAAAAATCAAGAACACAAGTTTAAGTAGTTAAACAACTGCTGGATCAAAAGCTGTCATTCTAGATAATCAAACCCACCATTGTTGATTATTAGAATTGATCAAAGACAACATTTTGGTGGACTTCAACAATCTCCATCCAAAGGCTTCAAGGGTTATTTCTCAATTTCGTTTCTGATTAATATATTATGATTGTGTTTACTGCAATGTTTTAAACTTCCGCTGCTTCATTATATGTATGAGATATGTATAAATTGTGATTAAACACAAAATCCACATGTATACACCTTAAAATGGACAAAATCCAACAAAAACAATCACCTAGACAGTGGTATAAGAGATTTGATGAGTTTATGATAGCTTGTGGCTTTAGTAGGAGTAAGTATAATGGATGTGTGTACTTCAAGAACATAAGTTGTGAGATGATGTATTTGCTTCTATACGTCAATGATATGTTAATCGCATGTAAGAATATGAAAGAAATACAGAAACTCGAGAAGCAGTTGAGTAGCGAGTTTAAGATGAAGAATTTGGGAGCAGTGAAGAGAATAATGGGTATAGATATTGTGAGAAAAATAATAGATGTTATCTTCTTATCCCATTAGCGATATATACTCAAAATTTTAAATAAGTTTGGTATGTTCAATGCAAATGTTGTCTCTACTCCTTTGGCCATGCATTTCAAACTTTCAGCAGCACAGTTGTCGACATCTAAAAAGGAGAAACTGCAGATTAGTAAAGTATCGTATGCAAATGCTGTGGGGAGCATCATGTATGCAATGGTTTGCACAAGACTAGACATAGCACAGGCTGTGAGTGTGGTAAGTAGATACATGGCAAATTCGGGTAAGGATCATTGGCTTGCAGTGAAGTGAATTTTGAAATATCTCAAGAGGACGTCGAATCACGTGTTGATGTATAAGAGAGATGAGGACAACAGTGAAATGGTGAGAGAATACGTATACTTTGAGTATGTAGGTGATCTAAACAAGAGAAGATCATTGACGGGCTACGTATTCACAGTGTTTGGGTATAGTGTATGTTAGAGATTAGTTTTACAACATGTGGTTGCACTATCTACCACAGAGGCGGAGTACATAGTTGTTGGTGAGATTATTAAGGAGGCTGTGTAGTTGAAAAATATATGCGCAGAGGTATTAATTAGTAAAGATGTGAACATCGGTGTATATTGTGATAGTTAGAGTGTCATACACCTAAGCAAGCATCAAATATTCCACGAGAGGTCGAAACACATTGATGTGTGACTCCATTACATTCAAGAGATTATCTAAAGTGGTAAACTTAGTCTAACAGATATAGCGTCATCTAAAAACCCTATTGACATGTTGACTAAGCCATTGCCTTCAGTTAAGTTCATCCTATAAAAGAATTTAACCGGAGTCACTACTTTGTGAGGGTGATCGACGATGCAGAGATGAGAGATCTAATTACTTCGTAGATGATTTTGAATCAATGAGAAATTTTGTGAGAATATTGATTAAAAATCATTGGGATATGATTTGGAGAGAAAGTCAAGTGCGTAAGATACGCGATGATCAAAGACAGACGCAAAATGAGATGAAAGACAGAAGGCGTGGTGCCCAGAACAGAACCTAAGGGCCGCGACGCCAGGTGACTAGCGCCGCGGCTCCCAGGCGAGCGGCCCAACCCCGCAGTGCCCAACGCGAGAAGAAATTTTCTGTTTTGTTTCGTCTCCCCCTTGCTTCAAGACTTCCTAATAAGACTCCCACACGTTTAGGGTAAACTTAGGACTTCCTAAAACCTATATAAAGACTATCTATTAGCTTGTAAACACAATTTTTATGATAATCCAATGAATCATGTGATTAAATATTATTTATGATTATTAATGAGAGAAAAACTATAGATTGTAAGAGAGAGTTTTTTTTGTGATTTTTTTTTTGTAAAATATATATTTTGTGAGTGTCTTATGATTTAATAATAAGAGTGTGTAATCTTGATCCGTCGTAGACGTAGACAAATTGTCAAACTATGTAAATTTTTTATATGTTCTTTTTCTACATTTTATTATTTAATTTATTAATTATTTGTTCTATATTATTTACTTAGGTGATATTATTTAACTATATACTTTTACTTTAATAAATTTAATTAGAGCCCAAAATTAGGGCATATATCCAACTTGATTTCAATTAAATATGGACGCTAACAGGTTTTACATGTTCAACTTCAGTCATTTGCACTTAAAAAATTTATTTAGTGTAAAATAGGAGGTGCTTTTTGATTAAAATTTTCTATAAATACTATTATTTTTACTCGAAGTATTTACTAACCATCCATCTATTTTTATTTTAGATTTAATAAAAAAATTTACTTTACAATAACTGCAATAAATTTAAGTTTCAAATATCTTAATACCAAACAAACTCTTAATGACATCAAATTGACATATTAGCACAAGAATATGCATATGCACAGTGGTGTTCTCAAATAACTTGAATTAATTTAAAAGTTGTTGCAAACTTTGATTGAATTAAAAGCAGCATCAGAATTTAATACGATAAGTAGAGAACGAGGGAAAAAAACCTGTTGTTTATTTACATAATATATTAAATATATATTTTTAGATTTTATGGTATTAAAATTAAATGATATAATTATTATTTTTTAAAAATAATATGTACAATTTTTGAAACATATCATACTTAATTTACATTATTGCAATCATTAAAAATAATACGTATAATTTTAAACATATTTTATTCAAATTAAAAGGCTTTAAACCCATTTTACCTATATTTAAAAGTGTTGATCATATCACATTTAGACTAAAAGACTTTTAATATATTTTATTTGAATTAAAATATTTTTAACACATTTAACTTAAATTAAAATGCTTTGACAAGAGAGAAGAAAATTCAATTGGTCTTGTCATCCATTAAAGCACTCGAACCCAATTTAATCTAAGAAGTATGTTTTAGAGGCAACAATAGTCCAATGCCTAAATAATTATTAAATAATAAAATATATAATGATAATTTTAAATTATTTATTAATTTAATAATTATTTAACATATTAATTTAAAATAAAAAATTTAAGATACTATTAAAAAAGTGTAAGATTTATTAAATAATAAACAATTGAGTGGCATTACACGCACCGTTTATTTTTTCACATAAAATCTTTTCAATTTTTTTTTTTTTGTTTTTATATAGCTGCACTATATTGAACGTTATGGCTTGAGGAGTCTGGCCCCAATATACTCTCGTCAAACTATATAATATATTGCATTTACCTTTATAAATTTTTATTTTGAATTTAAAAACAATTTCTAAATTGATTCCTTACCTCGTTTTAAATTATTGAAATTAATGGTGGAACTACCTCAGGACTGGGGGCCATGCCCCAACTTCATAAATATTTCGAAACAAATATAATGTTATTTTATAATTTTAACTTTGAAGATAAGAATTTTTACTTTTTTAGAATTGAACTTTTATGAGATCTTAATTTTAATATTTGACCTTCAAAATAGAAATTTTGACCTAATATTTATATTTGTTGACTTGTGCCGTTTCCCACTATGTGTTAAGTTTGTCTCGCCAACATTTAAGATTCGTTATTATTTTATTTAAAGAAACGAAAATTAATAATTGGACTCCTCAATTATTGTGAAGGAGAATATATTATTCGTTATGTTTTTAAAAATATTTAAATGCATTTTTTTGTAATTTTTTTTTATTAATTTAGATAAAAATAAGAGTAATATAATTTTTTATTCATAAAAAGCTTATGACAGTTTAATAGGCACCCGCTTAATCAACTGTTGATATATATTAGATTAATTCATCATAAATATTATTATATTTTATATTCTATATAATAGTGAGTTTATTTTTATTGATAGAGTATTTGAAGAGTATTAAAATTAATAAAAAAATAGTGAAATAGTTAAATTTTACTAATATCAAATGCTTATGATATTTTATTAATAAAAATAATATTATCATTATATAAATTATAAATTATAAATTATAAAATTTAAAATTTAAAAATATTTGCAGTGAGATGGTATAATGCCAGTTAATATTAATAACAATTAAAAATATTATAGTAATTACCGCCTATCTTTAGGGGAAAAACTTAACCGAAAGTGTATTTGGACATTTTTAAAAGTGGGATGACTAAAATGTCGTTTTAAAGAAACTTTTGAGAATCCGCTGTCTTTTTCCCAGAGAAATGAGAAAAAAAAGAAAAAGAGGCAAATTGTGACTAAAAGGCACATTGACCGAAATCATTCTGTCGAATAACTGGCAGTCATTTGTTTACTAATTTCTTTCCCTTCAAACCTTTTTTTTTTTGGGTTTCTGTTAACTTCGATACATTTAAAGTCGCCGCCGTGTGTCAATCTGGTTAGGCGGCAAAATCAAATCATATTCAATGGCCGCCGTTCTTCTCTTTCAATATCGTTTCCTCTTCTTCGCTTTGTTCTGGTATCATCTCACCCCTCTCTCTCTCTCTCTCCCTCCCTCTATATATATATATATTTAAAAATCTCTGACTTTACTTTTATTTCCCGATGATAGCGTGAAACCCTAACTTTCCGTTAATTTTTATTTGCGCTGACTTTGATGTGATTGGTATTGTCAGGTTATAGTGTGAGTTGAACGGAGAGAATTTTATCGGTTGATGGAGGAGGAGCCCAGTCAGCTTAAACAAGCGGCCATTAATGCGACTGCAGGCGCCGTTGCCGGTGGAATTTCGCGCACCGTTACTTCGCCTCTTGATGTTATTAAGATTAGATTTCAGGTCTCCAATTCTTATCTTTTTTTGACCTTTCCTTTTTTATTTTAATTTCTAAATAATATGATAAAAATATTTTTAAAAAAAAAAAAACAACGAAAAGCAGTTTAGCAAGCGTGTCTTAGTGTAAAACAATAAAATGTGCTATATTATGGAAAAAAAATAGGAAAACAAATAATGCCATTGATATACATGAAGTATAAGAACTGTACTGAGTAATCTCTGTTATGTAGTTTGTAGTTTTGAAGCCAATTTTGCTGGCTATGAAATGCTTTAAATGCTCGAGTTCACTAATATGGGGTTACTTTCTTTGGCGAACTAGGTTATAGTGTTAGACATTTTAATCATTTTTGTATAGCCAAGTGATGGATTTTGATAACTTGCTTCATCAAGCTCTACTGGATATAGATTGCATTAGAGGAAGAATCTCTTTGGTACTTCTGAGATGCCAGTGGAGAGAAGTTTAAATATTTTGTTTTGTGCTTGCATGGATTGACGGCTTTGGATTTGTAATTTAATTCAAAGATTTTATGTATATGATAGGAATGGGTAATGTTGATGCTGAATAAAATGTATATATGCTTGACAGGTTCAATTGGAGCCTACATCTTCATGGGCGTTGTTAAATGGAAATATTTCTAGGCCATCAAAATATACTGGCGTAGTCCAAGCAACAAAGGATATATTTAGAGAGGAAGGTTTACCGGTATGATTTATTAATCTGCAACAGAGCATTTTTATAATCTCCTCTGGATACAGTTTTCAATTTGTATATTTATATTAATTGTTTTAATTATTAGTATGGATGGATTTCAATAGTTCTCATGCGGATTCTTCAGTAACTTGGTATTAAATTCATAAATGAATCTTCCCTAGTTAATTTTGGTTTGATGAATGATTGTTTTGATTCGTTTTCTTTTGCGCCTAGGTTTCTCTTGTATTTATTTCACTAAGCACTAGGAAAGCAGAATTTTACTGTGTTTGATTAATGACATTATAGCTTGTTCCTCTTCTAGATAACTCATAAACAAGTGAAAATCTGGTATTAGCTTTACTGATGTATAACTCGGTGACCATATAGTTATCTTCATGACTTATGATATGAACTGTTACAGCTGACTTCCGAATTTGCAATAAGCTATTTCATTCTTCTACATCTATCATCTTCAGTCGATAATTTATGACTTCATGGTACTACCTTCAGAAGTATTTCATAGACTTTTTAGTTAAATTTATAAAGATTTTGTTCCTTTTGACATTTAATTCAAGTTAGCAATTTATGACAGGGCTTCTGGCGTGGGAATGCCCCGGCTTTGCTTATGGTTATGCCATACACTGCCATACAATTTACAGTGCTACATAAATTGAAAACGTTAGCTGCCGGTTCTTCTAAGGCAGGTATATGACATCATGTTCTCTTCTTTTTTTTTCCTATAAAAATTACCTGCGAGGTTTAATGTAGTAACTTACAAGTTACTTACGGATATATAGTCTGCTGGTTAATGGCCCCTCCCCCCCTTTCCTTTAATTAACTGCTTATGTTATGTAAGCTTCAGTAATTAGTCTGCAGTAGTTTGATGGGCACTTGTTTATTTCTCAATTTTTTTTGTGGAAATGGTAGCTGGTTTGTCTGGTTATTCTTTATTCTATTCTGATGTTTGATGTGCATAAGCTATCAGTTTTTGGATATTTTTGTGGTTATTGTATTGGATCTTCTGTTTCTGCTGTTGTCACTTTCTTACAAGTTTTGCCTTGTTTTTATATTGTTTTGCAGAAAATCACATTAATTTGAGTCCTTACCTATCTTATGTTAGTGGGGCAATAGCTGGGTGTGCAGCTACTGTTGGATCATATCCATTTGATCTTTTACGAACCATATTAGCATCACAGGGGGAACCTAAGGTACAGTATCTGACTCAATGTGACGGTGTGGCAGCATTTTTAACATTTTAAAAATGATTCATTCAACTGAAGGAAAAACAGAAAATCAAGGGCTGAAGTTAAATGTTTTATAAAAGCAATAATTACCTAATTACCTGGATTTCGATTTTCATAAACCTTGCCTATGAAGGAATATTATACAAGAATGTGTGGAACTCTTATATTGCAGTGTTTCACGGGGCCTAGAGGATGATCCTATTCATGGTGTTTAAGTTTCATCTTCTTCCAAGATCAGTGTGATGCTTTGGCCCCCGATCATGAGCCTGTCATTAACCATTGAGAAGCACACCGTTTTCATGTCTCCAGTCAAATGTTCTTTGATAGCTAATTTGTTGAAGACCCTTCTGAAAACATTTAGTTAGCACAGTTTAACAAGTTAATGGCTATATTTAGGTGTATCCCACAATGAGGTCTGCATTTGTTGATATTGTCAGCACTCGTGGATTCAGAGGATTGTATGCTGGACTGTCACCAACACTGGTGGAGATTATTCCTTATGCTGGCCTGCAATTTGGCACGTATGACACATTCAAGCGCTGGACCATGGTAAGACTTGGTTCTCATTTTTATTAAAATTTTGTCTTAAGAGTTCGGGGATATCTTTCTACAGTGTTACGCTCAGCCAGTGTCCTAAATTTCAAGTGTTTTTAATGATTTGAGCCCAATTTGTACTCCATCTTGTAATTTGAGATGATTTTTAAAGAGTCAAAATGACACAAATTGCTTTATATATTTGCGATGTGTGGTTTGAAAAATATACATTATTTTTCAGTAATCCTTTTGAGTGTGGAACTTCCCTGTAGTAGATGCTAGATGCTTAACACGGTTGTTCCGTAGGTTACCAATTTGGGAGACGGCTTTTTAATAAATGTGTGCTTATAGTGATCCTTGCCAAAATTAATCACAAAATCTGCAAGATTGAGATAAAATAAAAATTGACCATAGAAAATTTGAGCAAATTGAGATATAATTTTTAAGTAATGCTAAGAATATTTTCAGCAGTTAACAGTTATAAATTTGAGCAAAAAGGATTTGCAGGATAACTGCTTCTAAGGAAATTAAGAGTTCTTTTTTTCCTTTCCCACTGATTGTTGGTGGATAATTTTGTTCTTTCAAAAAAACTCTAGCTGATGGTATGGAATTTTATCTTATACTTAAATAATGTTCATTTATTGTTATCTTGTAGGCCTGGAACCAGTTGAGGTCTTCTGCTAGTGGCTCAACTGGTAAAGATGATAATATTTCAAGTTTTCAGCTTATTGTCTGTGGATTAGCAGCCGGAACATGTGCTAAACTCGTCTGTCATCCACTTGATGTAGTCAAGAAACGATTCCAGGTTCGATATCTGAGCTTGCATGAAATCTCTATATAGATCATCCTTGTATTACGTAAATGCCAAGGTAAAGAATTAATTTTAATTTTAGTAGAATTGGTGGTGAACCTATCATTTCATGTTTTAACCGAACCAGTGTTTGTGATTTTCTTGAGCAACAATGTGAAACCATTGCAACATGTTTATATGGTACCATGCCGAAGTGGATGTATAAACCTTCTTGTTTTTGGCTCTTGCAGATTGAAGGGCTACAGAGGCATCCAAAGTATGGTGCTAGAGTTGAGCACCGTGCATACAGAAATATGTTTGATGCAGTACGCCGAATCTTGCAATCAGAAGGTTGGGCTGGTCTTTATAAGGGGATTGTCCCATCAACTGTCAAAGCTGCACCTGCTGGTGCTGTAACATTTGTAGCTTATGAATTCACATCAGATTGGTTAGAGTCCGTTTTGACTTGAATCTAACCTCTTTTTTGTCCTTTTTTTTTTATAATCAATTTGTATCATCTCATTCTTGTTTACTCGGTTCTTAGAAGCCCCTCATATAAGAGGAGGGCAAATCGCTGTTACATTTAATTCCTCATTGTTTACAGGCTGTAATTTTATAGTGTTTTGAGGCCATAATATTTGAGGTTAAAGACTAATAAGTCAATGTGAATAATGCAACAGTTTTGATCTAATATAACAGCAGATGTGCCGGTTATGCAGCTTCTTTTCAATGGAGTATGTTCCAATTTCTGCCTGTAGGCTTCTTGTTTAGAACGTCAAATTAATGACTTTACTAGGCATCCATAAAACAAATAGTGAGAGGGAGATATGTTAATAAGTCAAGGATGTGGATTTTATAGTGACATGGAAGTCTGAAAATTTCCGACGCATATCAGATTATTTTGTCTTTACGAAGATAGTATTTTGGTTGAGATGATGTTTTGTCGACCTGTCTCAATTCCAACATCTTTTCCATGACAGATATTACTGGTTCTTTACAAACCAATATTTGAATTTGAAGCAAGTGGCCGATCAAACATTCAGATTGGTTAATTCGGACAATAGTCAACATGACTCGTGACTTTCTTGACAAGCCTCGCCAAAAGGGAAGAATAAAGAACATATCAGTTTATAATACAAAATTTCCTACAAATTAAGTGACATGCATTGACATACCATAATGTTTGCTCTATACGAATAAAATCAACCGCTTAGCCGACTTATGTAACCTCTTGAAGTCTTCAAACTGTTGATGGCCATGCCTTATTCAGCACAAAATTTAGTTCACAATACAGGAGAAGTCAGTGGTCTTCATCATTCATGGGTAGTTTTTCTGTTTACCGCTGTCTTCCTGAGGCAGTGATGCAAACTGTAAGATCATCTGAACCTGAGCAATGTCAAGTTGGAACTTCTCTGCAATCTGCTTGGCATCCATAGGCCCAGGATGATCATCAGCCTTGCCTTGATGCAGAAGCATGATGTGGCGCAGCTGTGCAACATTTAAGGTTCCTGGAGGAGTAGGTTTTTCTTCATATCTTCCAGAATCTGGTTTTGTATTTCGCAGTTTTGGCAGTGGTCTTCTTTGCCTTTCCACAACAGCTGCCTGCAATAGTCATAGATTTTAATTAAACAAAACACAAAAGATACAATAAATATGACCAAGTGAAAATTATTCATTGAAGGACAAAAGATTTTGTTGTCTAATTGGAGTGTCAAGAAATAAGAAGAATGAAGAAGTTTAAAGACTGTACCACTATGACCCCCCTGAAGGCAGCTCTCACCACTAAAGATATGATGGATCAAAGAAAGCATAGATTCCCCTAATATTTTTTCACTAGTTTGATAATCCTATACCGTTTCATGAGTTGGATAAATAGACATTCAGAAAGAGAATTAGAACAGAAACACCACAGAACATTGTAAGCAGCAGCATCTCATCAATTCCAAAACAACCAGTAAAACCATTTCACATAAAAATCACCATATCAACCTGTTGCAAAGTCGGGAAGAGCAATGTGTTAATGTCTACCTAGTGAACTGGAATAATAATTTACTCCCACAAGATCAATTCTTCTATGCAAAAATACAATGTGCTTAAATTGAATAACTTGAAAAATGAAATCAGCAACTAATTCAAGTTTTACCCATCAAAGTATCTAAAATTGATATAAATTAACAGTTTGTTTCAACATAATCAAATTGTAGATTATATTTCTAAAGACAAAATCACAAGCAGCAAGAAAGTCTCAAAATCTCACCTCACCCATCTCAAGTTTCCCCCCAGGCTTTGCTTTAACTCTTCCCAGCATTTGATTAAGCATAGCATCATATTGAGGGTCTCGTTCTTCAAGCACATTTTCGGCATTAACTGGCGGAGTCCCATCTTCAAAACATCACCCAAAATTATAATACGGATTAGTATTCTCTCGGTAACAGGTGTCGCATTCATTTTGAACTATATATATGGTCTTGAACCATAAATTTTGATAATTAGAAAAAAAAGGAAAAAAGAAAATTGAACTTCAATTTAACAATGTATCAATGTATATTCATTATTGTAATCATTTCTACGCAATTAATTTTACATTGTTTTATTTCAATTGAACTTGAGCTAATTTGTTCATTGTCAGAATATTATCAGGAACCGAACTGAAGCTTACCGGGATCATCGCGACCGTCGAATTGAGCGGCCCTCGGGATCTTCTGCTCATCAGTGGGACCCATACGCGGCCCCAGATCAACGGCTTTCTTCGCTTTCGACGATGAAGAAGAAGACGACGCCGTAATCCTTCCAGTTCCAGATGCTCGACGAAATGCCTGACCCATTTTTTTCTATACTAAATACAATCTCAAAACGAAACCGTAATTGTTGTTGCTTGCTCGGTTGATTCTAAGTTAGAAAATCGGTAATAGTGGCACCGGTTATGTAATAAGATAAACCCTAAGAAGGTTTGGGAACAGGAAATGAACTGGAGAAGAAGAAGAAGAATAAGAAAAATGTGGAGGGCACGCGCCTGGTTTGCTAAAACAGTGAGACTGAGGGTGGAAATTGGGGAGCCACGTAGATGAGTTTAGGGGAAGCCACGTATAGGGCCTTGTGATCGGTTTTATGGTTGGTTTGGCTACAGGTGGGGGATTTTATCATGGTCTTATATATTCATGTTAAAAGTTTCAAACTTTCAATCAACAAACTGATGAAGCCAACCAAATTTTGATGAATGAGCGATGAATTGATTGACCTGAGAAATGGACAAAATAAATAACAATATCAGCAATAACAGTCAACAGAATGTCCAAAAGACCCCTCTATCTTTGTGATATTATTACGACAATTGATTATTCTTGTGGGTTTGTTGGACTTTCCTTTCTTTTATTATATATTATTGAAGTTGTTGGGGGATCGGTCGGCAGTCCTTTGGCTCAAGAATTTCAAATTCTCGTCTCTCTGCTCTTCAAAGTCTCGAGCGTCTCCATTCACTTGAGAAAGTCACTTTATCATTCAAATAAGTTAAATATATATATATATATTCTGACGCCCAAATTAATAAAAGTAGAATTCAAATGTTTAATTAAAGAGAAATTTTGAATTCTAAAGAATATTTTAGAATAATAAAAGAATGTATCATTTTTTATGGGTAAGTAAGAGAGAGAGAATTTCTTTTCTATAAGAGTGGATGTGGATTAAAAATCACGGGCTTTTCCCTCAAATTTCCTTGGCCGTTGGATGAACGTGCTTACTTTCGTGCCATTAGATTAAACGAATCTCTTTAAAAATTTGCTAGAATTGTTCCATGAGATGGGTTCATTCAAGTGCGATCAATCTACTCAAGTGCTCTATCAAAAGAATGAATCCTCTGCGAAGGCGCTTATTTAAACTTTCAAGTTCCATGAGATAGGTGGCATTGAACTGATTAAGCCGTTTGATTTAGAGTCCAAATTACATAAATGTAATAAAACTCCATTCAAGTTTTGATGTAAATGAGATTTGAAATTTAAAACTTTGATCATCTAAAAATTACATCAATTTAATTAGTATCTAAAGTAATTTAAAACATCACATTAGTTATCTAGGTGTCCATTTTATTGGGTTAATTTCGGTGCTCACTCTACATTATCTTGACATTTATCACATCGGTCCAACTTGTTTCATGAGTTATTACCGTGCACGCAGCACTAATGCTTTTAGCCATTTTTGTTAAACTTGTCTACCGACTAAAGTTGATCAAATTAAAAGACAAGAAGCTTAGGCAATTTGAAATGAGAAGAGAAAGTCACAAATGCCTTTGCTTCAATTTACAATTTTCCACATTCTCAATTATACAAATCTTATAAGAACTATTATAAGTATATTAAATGTAAAATAATTTTTTACAGTTATAAAAATTTAAAATTATATATTTTTATTTCTCAGAAATAATTTATTAACTTATTTTCTCAAAATTAATTCAAACAAAAATAAACTCTTACAAATCAAAATCAAATATCATTACAATAAATCAAACTCACATATACCAACTTTCTTCTCAATCAATTACAAAATAAATCAAAAGCAAAGTTTCACTTAATTACTCAATAAATTAAAATGAGGGTTGCATTCTAATTACACAATAATCAAAACTCATTCCTTCAATTTTCTTCTCAGTATCAAAACTAGAGCTTCACTTAATTCCAACATATAAAACTAGGGTTTCATTGTAATTACAAACCAAATCAATTAAAAAATAGAATTTAATTAAAATTGTAAAAAAACCTGGCTACTTCCTAATGTTATGTTATATATTATGATAAAATTTGGGCGAGTTTTCAATTTATCTAGGTGGATAGACAGTATTATTTAATAAGTTAGTAATTTTGGTTAATACTTAATTTATGACAAGTGGTATAAAATAAACACAAATTTTTATTTACATTTGAGTTCCCATCTTGTGTCTTGAGCCTATAATGGACTTGTCACTGAGGATGTGACTCAAATTATCTATAATGAGTTTAGGCAATATGGGACAAATTAATTATAAAGGATCAATCAAACATGATAAGGATGTCACATGATTAAGTAGATTAGAATGTCTATATTAGGTTTAAATTAAGTAAGTATTAAGTTTATACAAATGGTTAAGTAATAATATTTAAAACTAGTCTTTTAAGTCAATAATAAACCCATAACACTGAGCCGCGTGACCTTGCTCGATGCTTAGACAACCATGTGAGGGTGGTGTGTGAGCCCTAAAAAGGTTGCACCATCTTCACGTAGTGTCATTTATCACCAATTTAGTATTTTTCACGTGCCGTGCAACTTTCACATGTCGCATGCGGCATAAGGATAGACCGCCACTATTTTTTTATTTTCGGTAATTTTAATTGATTTTTCACTTATTTTTAGTGGTTTTTAGCTTTTTTTATAATTTATTTATGTATTTTTCTTACAATTTAATCATTTTCATATATTAATTACAAAAAAAACTATCATATTTATGTATTAAATTAATTTTGAGAATGTCTTTATAAGGATTTGACCGATTTTATTTGTTAAGAAGAAAAATATTAGTCAGGGATAAAATTGTTCAATTTTAAGTTCTTTGATTATTGAAAATTAGACTACTAATTTGTGGTTAAAAAAGATAATTACCTAAAAATATAAGTCATTGTTAAAAAAATTTCTTTGATAAATGTTAATTCAACACGCCGGTTAGAAATTATCCTATTTTAATTTATTCTAACATATTAAATTAAAAGAATGAACACTGAATAACGATTTGGCACGCTGTGAATGCGTCTAGTTACTAGGCAGTGAGTGGTTGGAACCTTGAAGGCTGAATCAAATATTAAGTGGACGGCTAACATTGCTTGATAAAATTGATTGCTTTGTATCAGAAATATGGACGATGTAAGCTGCTTCAAACAACATAATCAAAAAGATACATTGAAGCACCCATCTGATTTTTTTAAGCAGAATTCAAGAAGTAATAAATGGAACCTATGTGAGTTGGATTATAATGTGAACTGAATTACTTGTAGCATGTGGCAGCGTGGAAGGAGAAACCAGATCAAGTGTAAGCAGCAGGAAGCCGGGAACAAACAAAACAATGACCTGAATTTTGGTCGGCATGTGATTGGCGCTTCAATTTCCCCTGTCAAATACAGTGATGGAACAAACATAGCTATTGACCTTAATATGAATTAGGCAAGTAAATCTCCTGTTCTATTTCTGGGTATAGCTTTATCACAAAATCTGTTTGTGAAATCTGTATCCAAAGCTATATATGCTTCTGCACAGAGGAGAGAGCCAGAATATGGCTATGCTGTGCTCTTCATAGATTACAGATACTGAGTAACCAAAGGAAGAGATCATCATCTAGTTCATATTGAAACTATAAAAGATTCCTGGAAGTCACATTCTTATGTTATAATCAGGCACACAATCAAGTTTAAATCCCAAGATTTGACTCCGTTTTCTCTCCATTTAAACCTAACTAAACATATTGCAATTATCATTATCCTGATCATTTCCTTGTTCATCCAATCGTAAATCTGGAACTGGGACACCACCAGCTACCTTTTCAGTAACTCTTGCTCTATCACGAGCACGACGAGAAGGAAAGGAGTTCACTCGATGAAAGGAATCCCCAAACCTCCGCTTTTGCTTTGTGCTTAAAAATCCGAAAGCAAGAGCTTCAAGTGCTTTAGTGGTCGGTGGTCTGTTTCTTGTACTATGTCTCCGAGCATTCATTTCAGGCTGCTTCTCAGAAGTAACCACGTTTTCACAGACTTCCCGCGGACTCTGATTATCTGTCGACCTGCTTGTCTGATCAGGTTGCCTTTCTGTCCCTTCCTTCATGTACGGTTCATCGGATTCAGCATCTGGAGAGACAGGCAAGTTTAAATCGATCATCCTTCGCGGTGGAGGTTCCTCGTAAGGATGTTCAACCCCAGAACGTGTGCTACCAAGAGTGCCTTCACCACTAACAACTGGGCTACCCTTAGAGGAAGATTTTGTTGATGATAACTTCTCTTGAGATGGATCCACTTGAAAGGAAATATTCTCACCAGAATTAACATTATCTCCACAGCATCTGGCCTCATCTTGTTTTAATTTGGGACCCACTAAGCCATTGACAGTACTGCTGAATGTCTCTGTGCGATTACAAGCCGTTAATCTCCGACGACGCTTTGTAATGGGGCCTAAATAAATATCATTGTCAAATTTCAATCTCTGGTTCAATTGGGCCTTCATTGTCTGTCTTGGCTGTAGGTCATCATACATGTTGTTTTTCTGGTCTGAGATTTCTACGGCAGGTGCACTGGTGAAACCAAGGCCATTGATTCCAAACACCCCATTTGGATTCCTATCAAAAGGTCCATTTTGTATCTCTCTTTTCAAGCCATTTTGCTCATTCCTATGAGAACATGTGGTATCAGTAGAATCAGACTCATCCATCAGCTCCACAGATGTTTCCCCATCGCTGTCTTCAGAATGGCTTCTCAAAATGGGATGATTCCTCATTTCAACCGGTAAACTTCTCAATTCTCTTATCTTCAGTATTACCCCGTTAGCCAGACTTGTGTCTATGACAGTGAACTTCATGCCATCCATACCACGATTTGGAGTCCGAGGTTTGAGATAACATTGTCGTTGCTGATCAGGAAAATCTTGTTGGTCCAGTTTTATTTCGTCAGTCCACCTATTTTCTTCCTTGGTACTATCTCCCTTAGCTGTTCCAATCTCAAGCTCAAGAAGCCCAGGCTCCTCAGCAACTTTACTCAGGACATCACTGACTGAGTCAAAATAGTGGTTCCCCTTCACAAGTTTCCTTCTTGAGAACTTCTTAACACCAGGAACAAGAAAGACTAGTGAATGCTTGGAACCTGCGGCACAACCATAATTAATAGGCTCCTCAGAGTGCCACCCCCTTGCAAGCAAACGAGGCCAAACAGCTTCCCAAAAGAGATCATTTGATCGGGCTTTGCTTAACCTGTAGCCACCAGTTAGAAAGTTGATAATTTCCAGAGGAGTAAGCATGGAACATGCTTTGCCTGTTGGTATTTCTGGACGGGCAGTAACAATTTGATTGGGCTTCAAAGGGTCCATGGCCATGCCCGTAAGATCTTGCTTCCCTTTACCAATTCCGACTGCCTCCACAAGAGCATTCAATCTAACTTTATCCCTTAAAGCTAAAACATATTTTTCTAGGGACATTTTTCCCTCACCAAATGCCTTTGAGTCCTACAAATAAAAAATGTTGATAATTCAAATACAAACAAAATTTTCTTTGAGCTGGACATGAATATAAGGATAAATGAGTTGAGGTGTGTACAAGAGGCATATTATCTTCTACATCTAAATGCCCTTTATTTCCAAAAGAATGTTCAATTGTGTAACAAGCTACAAGATAAGAATTTCTAAAGCAACCAGAAGTTATAAGAGCAAGGTTAAAATAGTGTATAACAGCATAAGAAACTTGAGAGCAAATAATAGCTTCAAAACAAAATCAGACAAATATACCAATGATAATCAATCTGATTAGCAATTACTTAATTACTTTAGAACCCCCCCGAAAAAAAGAATTCTCTCTCTGTTTGATGCTCTACGATCTTAAGGATAGCTA
Source organism: Ailanthus altissimus (assembly GCA_946807835.1). Taxonomy (NCBI): domain Eukaryota; kingdom Viridiplantae; phylum Streptophyta; class Magnoliopsida; order Sapindales; family Simaroubaceae; genus Ailanthus; species Ailanthus altissimus. The sequence continues at coordinate 25,741,304 of OX327703.1, read as the reverse complement.
AGTATGGGAGAAAAATGACAACCAACCCATACTGAACACAAACAAGCACTGGAAAACCACACAGTTAGTTAAGTAAACACCGTTCAGACTTGATATATTGTCTATGAATGTCTTTTATGCATGCATGTGGAATGATCACTCCATGCGCATTTGCTAATTCTAACATTTAAGATGACATCAACATGTGGAAACATTTGTCACAAAGTACCTCCAACAAATTATTTTGGCATTCCTCTGAAACATGGGGTAGCAAACGAGACAACAACTCCTGTTGCCTCCATCCTGTAAAAATCCTTTGTCCATATATACATTTCCTGCTTCTCATTTTCCGGCACTCTGACCACCTACGATATTTGTCAGACCCATAGAATTTCCCATAGTAGAATGATAATATTTCCCCCATTCTCTTACTTTTGACAAATTTCTTCACCTGAATAAGATTCTTCCCAAAGATATATAAACCAAGGAGAAAACCGGCTTCATCCATATCACCCCAGGTGTCAGCTACAGAACTGGGAACTGGACGGTAAGATTTGCCTCTATTCTCGTGATGCATTTCAATCTTTATCTCTGATTGCCAAGCTAAGTTTGATGATTCTCTCAAAATAATTTCTCTGTCCAACACAATATTCATAGCCTCAACTTTAGTTTTAAAGTCATGACCATTGGGAAAAATCTCGGTCTTTGTAATAGATTCAGATACATTGGTTGAATCACCAAAAGCTACTACTGGTTCATGTTTGATGTCCATGACTTCCCCACTGATCCACATTACTGGTATTGGCAATCCCACTAAAACTTCATATGGGATGTCACACAACATTGTTCCATCAATTGAACTGTTCGTGAGTAAGAGATAATCATATTTTGCTATTAGTGGCGGAATTTCAACCTGATAATCATCCCCAACTCGAGGAAGCAACTCTGGATCTCTATATTCATCACAGATAACAGTAGCTTCTGGACAAAGTAATTTCTCAGTGTATGCATGTTCGATGATTTTCCCATGGTTATTTTCTTGAACCAAATCCATCTGCCACAAGAATTGAATAAACCATCACCATATATCATGTTATTTATATCGATCAACAGAATATATTAGGCATGGACCTTGAATTTATTGTCAAATCTTTTAATTTAGGTCTCACATTGTTGATATTTCTTTGCCAGTAAACTTGTAAAAGCAACAAAATACTCGGGAGTTTGAGAAATATCAACTGCACAAAGTACAAAAGAAAAGAAGGAGAAAAAGAAATGAAAAGGAAGTATCAGGAAGTTTATAAGCCATTGGAATTGTGTTCCAGTTTCCACCACGAGACACAATAAAAATGACAAATCAAAAAAATGAAAAGGACATAGTTATACTGATGAACTAATTATTGAAGTTCCAATCTTAATCAGGCACTGAAATATATGCAGGAAAAAAAATTAATCAACTCAGTTCCAGAATAATGAAGAACATATTATTTACCAAAATTCAGAAAATTAAATAGCATCTAAAAAGTGAAAACAAAAACAAAAATAAAAATAAAAAATTTGGCACCTAATATATAACAAAAAAATATTACGAACAAACGAGTGAACTAAATTCCTGGAAAAAAACTAACATGTACCAACAACACAAGCAATAACAAAGTCAGTTACGAACTTGATGTAAAGTTAAACAAACCCAGATCCATTTTTTAACCCGAAATGAACCACGAAGCAATCCCACGGCTGTATAAACCAAAACTAAACACAGAAATATGAGTACCCGCTAAGCACATTAATGTCCAAGAACAGACACAGCATAATCCATACAAAACAAAAGGCATTTAAAAAGTTTAACACAGTACCCAAAGAAAATAAATAAATAATAACCAAAGATATGACAAAGACCAACAAGAAATAAGAGCAGTTAAGAAATGAGAATTATGACATGATCCCTGCAAATTCATCATTTTTAAACAATAAAGAACCGTAAAACACGCAAGAGAAGTACATTAAATCGTAGAACAAGTAAAGCACGAGCCCAAAAAAAGAAGAAAAAAAATACTATAGCTTCATGTATAATAATATTACCAGGAAAGCACGTCGAGAACCAAGTTGAAGAATCAAGATAAGCAAATGGGTCTTCGTTGTTACGCACCGATTAACAGCTTGTAGATTAAAAACAAACAAAACGTGAACTTCGTACACAGTTTTAAGAGAGAGAGAAACAAAACTCATATACATATATGTATATAATAATATTACTAATATATACATATCTTTGTATGTATGTAGAGAGAGAGAGAGAGAGAAAGAGGATACCTGATGTTAAAAGAGCTTAAGCTTTCATGGCGAGAGAATTTTTAAGATAGCTGAAAAAAGGAAAATTCAATAAAAATTTGAGAAAAGAGAAACTAATGACTCTGTCTCGAGTCTAGGCTAGTCGCTGTTCTGCTTTATGAGAAAAACAAAATATATATATATAATCGAATTTAATTTGAGATAGCGATTTTTTATTTTTTTTTCCTGTAGGGGCTCTGGTCTTTACAAGAACGAAAAACGGACGCGGCCACGCGCGGATTCTTAGAGCGTGGAAGAGTCGGACCATAATAAAAGATTCCTAGTTAAAAAATGCGAGGTCGCGTCCAAGTAATTCTAAAGGAGGCAGTGCAATGGCCAATCATGATTCGACACGTCAGCTAAGTTGGGGAAGTTATAGAGCGTGTGACGGGAGGTGTCGTAGAGGAGTATTATGGGAGCTAAATACGAGGGTTAGGGTATGTAGTCTGCGCGTGGATGTTTACATTTTCAGTTAGAATGGATTTGCTTGTTTAAATGACCAAATTATCCTGTTTGGATTTGTTGAATATTAAAAAAAAAATAACGTTACACGTTGCGAGTTTGTATTTTAATTTGTATTTATGTAATGGCACGTAAAATAATCATTAGATATATTAAATAATTTTAAAATTTATATTATTTTATAATTATTATTTTAAATACAATTTAATATATGCACCATTACTTTTAGAATAATAAATAATATTAAGGTTCTAAATATATATTATATTTTTTAAATAGTATTTTAATTTTTTTTATTTTAAATTATGTGTCAAGTAATTATTTAATAGTAAAATAGTATAACTTTTAAAATTACCATTTATACCATTTGAAACCAATTTTCAAATGGTATGTGTAACATTACTTTTATCATAATGAATAATAATATGGTCCCAAATATAAGAATAATATTATATTTTTTAAATGATATTTTATTATTTTTTTAAATTACGTGTCAAGTAATTATTAGACGATAAAATAGTGTAATTTTTAAAATTACTTTTTATACCATTTTTATCATTTAATAATTATTTGATACATCTTTTAATATAAAAAAATTATGATACTATTTGAGAAGTATAGCATCATTTTTTAATATTATTCTAAAATTTTGATATATTTATCAACAAGTTAAGAAATGATGTATCGTTAATTTTAAAAATTACTATTTCACTATTTAATAATTAATTAACATATCAACTTAAAATAAAAAATTTTAAAATAACTTTTAAAAAATGTAGTATTGTGAATAATAATAATAATAATAGGTAAGCTAATTACGTATTTATTTTTTCTTTTTCTTTTTTGAATTAATTAAGCATTAGAAGATAAGCTATTTTAATATGTAGGCAGTCAAAATTTCATGTTAAGAAAGACGAAGGTTAAATCTATGTGAAGGGTTTAAAGAATTTAAACTAAAGTATATATTTGTGATCCAGAATCATATTTAATATAATAGTTATGTTTGGAATAAATTTGAGAACAATTCACAATCAAGTCGAGCTAGAAACAAGTATGGAAGGGGTCGAAAACTAATGGAACAATGTCCAAAAGACAAAAGACAACACAGGAAATAGGAACCTGTTTTTAGGCTTGAGCATTGCGGCGCTGGTACTATTTATAGTACTGTTTATTGACCCTCAAAATTTAAATTTTGAGCTTTTTAAAGGCTTGAATATTTTGGACTTCATATAAATACATCAATATGTCTAGAATTAAAAAAAAAATCAAAATACATGTTATACAACAAACCATAGAGTTTTAAAAGTTGATTTGTATAATTCATTAATCATTTATTTTGTAATCAAACATTTAATAAGAGAGATTTAGATCTTTGATCTATCATGGACGTAAACACATTGTTGAACCACGTATTTTGTGTCTTGGTATGATATATTTCTACATTTTCTCTACTGCACATTCCTAACTTTTATGATTAGCTTCTTGTTATTGGTTGGCTAGTTGAATTATCTACTTCATTGCTTAGTTTGTATACTCTACGTATTCTGCTGCATGTTAATACTCCTACAAAATGATATTAAAGCTTATTATTGGTTGTGTGTTTATTTGGTTAAACATAGCACTACATAAGCATGAAGTAGATAAATTTACAGGGTAAAATGATTTCAATTTATGAAAGTTTGAGATGTTGACTTTGTTAGAGAGTCAAGGACTAGAATCAACATTTGAGGAACCCTCTAATATTAATGATAAGCCTACAATATCTAAGTTGGATATGGATCTAAAAACCATTAATAGAAAAGCCTGAAGTAAATTATTTTGAGTTTGGATGATAAGGTTTTGAGAGGGGAGGATAAAGAAAAAAATGTACTAGGTTTGTGGAAAAGATTTGATGAGTTATATATGATTAAGTCTCTTGCAAACCAATTGCATCTCAAGAAGATTTTTTTTGGGTTATCTTTGGTTAAGTGTGGTTTACTTAATGAACAAATTGATTTCTTCAATAAGGTTGTTATTGATTTGGAGACAGTTGATATTAAAATCAGTGATGAAAATATGACAACATTGTTATTGAGTTCACTTCTTATAAGTATGAACATTTTGTTGATACTTTCTTGTATGGAAATAAGTCATTGACAATTAAGGATGTTAGAGCAGCCCTAATCTTAAAGGAGTTAGTCAAGAAGTCAGACCAACAACAACAAAATTTTATAGTTGTACTTGTTGCGAGAGGGAGAGTAAAAAGTAGATAAACTAAAGTGAGATATTCATCAAGATCAAAATCGAAGGGTAAATCCAAAAAATGTTACTTATGCCAAAAAGAATGCCATTTTAGAAGGGATTGTTTGGAAAGGAAAGCCAAGTATCAAGGGAAGAGATCTGAAACAGATGCAGCTATAGTTTATAAAGAAGACTATGAAGTTGCAAAAATACTAGTTGCTTCAAATAGGTAGAACATCGATGAATGGATTCTATACTCCGAATATACACTTCATTTATGTCATAATAAAGCCTTGTTCACTAGCTATCAGTCCATTAATGGTTGTAAAGTATTAATGGGCAATAATATGACTTATCAAGTCATTAGGATAGGTAGTATTAGGCTGAAACTATATGATGGGAGTTTGAGAGAGTTGTTAGATACGAGGCATGTACTTGAACTTAAAAGAAATTTAATTTGTTTAGGCATACTTGATTAGTTCGGTTGCATATTTAAGGATGAGAATGGTACATTAAAAGTCATTAAGGGTGATAATAGTACATTGAAAGTAATTAAAGATTTGATGGTTGTAATGAAATATAAGCGTAAACATGAGTTGTATGTGTTGAGTGAAGAGGTTGTAATTAGTTATGCATATTTCTCTATTGATAATGAGAATATGCAGATCAAGTTGTAGAATTTAAGGTTAGAGCACTTGAATGAGAGAGGTATAAAAGAGCTATATAAACAGGGTGTATTTGGCAAGGATAAGATTTAGCTAATGGAATTTTGTGAACATTGTGTACTTGGTAAAGCTCATAGAGTTAAGTTCAGTACGAGTGAACGCAACACCAATGGCACTCTTGATTACATAAATTTTAATCTTTGAGGACCTGCACAAGCTGTCACTCATGGTGGTGTATAGTATTTTCTGCTATTAATTGATGACTATTCAAGTAAGTTGTGGGTTTATGTATTAAAGAGCAAAGAGTAGGTGTTTGAAACATTCCAGTAATGAAAAACACTTGTGGAGAATTAAATGAGTAAAAAAATTAAAATACTTAGGACTGATAACTGTCTTAAGCTTACAATACCGAGTTTAATAAGTTTTATGCTAAGCATTGGATTGTAATGCATAGGACAGTACGATACACACCACAACATAATAGACTTGCAAAAACGATGAACTGAACTTTACTTGAAAGAGTAAGGTACATGCTAACCAATGTTGGATTGTCTAAGGCATTTTGAGGGGAGGTCATAGTAACAGTAGCTTACTTGATAAACTAAAGTGTTTCCTCAATTATTGGCTTTATGACATCAAAATAGAAATGGTCTGAAAGCACTCTGAAATATGATCACCTGAGGGTATTTGGATGCCCTGCATTTGTACACATCAAGTAAGGCCAACTAGAACCAAGAGCTTTGAAAAATATATTTATTAAATATCCAAAAGGTATTAAAGGATACAAGTTGTGGTGTACTAATCTTAATCCACATAAGAGTATCATTAATAGAGATATGAAGTTCAATGAATCTATATTGTTGAAAACTAATTTGAATTCAATTTTGAAGAAGCCAGAAGATATGCCTAGTTCATTTTCTAAATCTGAAACCAAACATCTGAAGTGTTATATAATTTGAGACTTGACTCTCACATGGGTCTGCACTTTAATGATAAAGCACATGAAGAACCAAAACCTAAAATTTCCTTTAAAATAGCACCATTGTAGTATAACACTCGTGAAGCTGAACCTAAAGAGTACTAGCTAACCATAGATAGACAAAGGAAAGTTGTTTGACTATCGAGCAGGTATGCACATGCAAATTTAATAGCCTATACATTTAACACTATAGAATATAATGAACCAAAATCATATGATAAAGCCATGGAGAATGTAAACTGTGTTAAATGATAGCAAGCTATAGAAAATGAGTTCAATTATCTTATAAAGAATCGTACTTGGAAATTGGTGGTGAAACCAAAGAACAATAAACTAGTTAGCTACAAATATGTTTACAAGGTTAAAGAGGGAGTTCTGAGGGTTGAACTTACAAAATTCAAGGCTAGGCTTATTGCATAATGCTTCATACAAAGAGAAATTGTTGATTTTTATGAAATCTTTTCTCCTATTATTAAACACTCGTCTATTCGTACTTTATTGTCCATGTGTGTAAATTTGAATTTACATCTTGAACAAATGGATGTAAAGATAGTTTTCCTTCATGGTGAGCTTAAAGAAGAAATATACATGGCACAACTGAAAGGTTTTGAAGAACCAACAAAGAAGATCATGTTTGTTTGCTAAAAAAGTCTTTATATGGGCTGAAACAATCTCCAAGATAATAGTATAAATTTTTTGATGATTTTATAATATATTGTGACTTCACAAGGAGCAAGTATAATGAATGTGTGTACTTCAAAGCATTAAAAAATAGTAAATGTACGTATCTTATTTTATATATTGATGATATGTTAATCGTATATGAGGATATGAAAGAGATACATAAGCTAAAACATCAATTGGGTTGTCAGTTTGAAATAAAAAATTTGGGGTCAGCATAAAGAATTTTAGGTATGGATATAATGAGAGGCAGTGATATTATTTTCTTGTCTTAACAACGGTATATACTCAAGGTTCTTGATCGGTTCAGAATGAGGGATGCCAAGGCTGTGTTGACTCTATTGGCAATGCATTTTAAACTGTCGGCATCTCAATAACCACAATTTGAAAAAGATAAACTGCAAATGCTTAAGATACCATAAGTTAGTGTTGTTGGTTCTATCATATATGTTATAGTTTACACAAGGCTGAATATGCATAAGCGGTGAGTGTTGTAAGTAGATATATGGCTAATCCTAAAAATGAGCATTGAATGGCCATGAAATAGATACTTAGGTGTCTACAAACATTATGGTATGCTATTTAAAAGGGTTAGCATAGATGATGAAATGGTGAAGGATTATGTGAACTCAGATTATGCAAGTGATATGGATAATAAGAGGTCTTTATCTGAGTATATCTTCACACTGTTTAGATGTAGCGTATGCTAAAAATCAGTATTGTAGCATATAGTAGTACTGTCAACTACCGAAACCAAGTATATAGCCTTAAGAGAATCAATCAAGGAGGCTATATGGTTGAAAGGTGTATGTGTTGAACCTTTGGCTATTGATGAAGTTAATACTTTATGTGCATTATGATAACCAAAGTGCCATAGATCTAAGCAAATATAAGATATTTCTTGAAAGATTGAAATACATTGATGTTAAGATGTATTTCATTCGAGATATTGTGCAGAGTGCCATTATTAGTCTTTGTAAAATTTCGACGTTGGCTGCTGATAAGTTGATTAAGCCATTGCTTGCAATTAAATTCAAATTGTGTATGGACTTAACTGAAATAACAATTTATAACTAAGGTTGTTGAAGTGATATTATATCAATGAGGGGATTTGTGAAATTTATTATCCAAAATCATATTTAATACGATGGTTATGTTTGGAGCAAATTTAAGAATAATTTAGAATTAAGTTGGAGTCGAAAACAAGCTTGGAAGAGATCGAAAACTAATAGAACAATGTTCGGAAGACAGGGGACAACATAGAAAACAGGAAGTCTGTTTCTAGGCTAGGCTTGAGCGCTGCGGCGCTGATGGCAGAATGTACAGTGCCGCACGATGTTGGTACTGTTCGTGGTATTGTTTATTGACCCCAAAATTCAAATTTTGAGTTTTTTTAAAAGTTTAAGTATTTTGAACTTCATATACATATCTTATAATATCTAAGGTTGAAAAAAAAACTCAAAATACATACTATATAACAAACCTTATAGCACAAAAACTTGATTTGTATCATTCATTGATCATTTCTCTTATAATTAAATATTTAATAAAAAAGTTTTGGATCTTTAATCTATTGTAAACATAAGAACATTATCGAACTATGTATTTTATATCTTAATATGATATATTTATATATTTTTTCAACAGTATATTTTTAGTTCTTTCGATTAACTTATTGTTCTTAAATAATTAATTGAATTACCTACTTCATTAATTAACTTGTATACTCTACATATTTTGTTGCACGTTAATACTCTTATAATTTGGTTTAACTCATGTTAGAGAGGCTCTTGTACTAAATATAGATTTGGCTTATTAAAGTACACACTTAACTTTAAAAAGAATAATAAAATGTTAAATTAAGAATTTAATGTATTAGTGTAGATCGAGTGTTTTTTTTTCCTTTAAACCTCCCTCACACGAGAGCATTCAAAAGTTCCCTTGCACGAAGTACTCTTCTCTAATTAGTAAAAGAAAATGTCTTCGAAATTCTGGTGAAGAATTTCAAATTGTCTCTACTATTATGAAAATAAAATTTTGAGATTGTTGATTTTTTAAATTTTATTAATGTGATAATTATAAAATATTAAATAATAATAAATACATGAAATATTATATTAATTAAAATTTATAAATTTGATATTATTGTATAACATATGTTGTAATATATGATAAAAAAAATTTAAATTTAAATTTCATCTATAAATGTCGAAGTCAAAAAGTAATATTTAACTAACAAAATATCATCAATTGCTACAAAAAAGATTAATGTTTAGATTCTATTTAACATCAAAATTAGAGAGAAATATTTTATATCTATGTATTATCTTAATAAAAATTTAAAAAATAGTAAATAATAATAATAAAAAGGGTTGACGGTATACCTACTTAAATTCAAATTACTCTTCTTATATAAGAATAATAATAAATTAGAAAAAGAGGGCGAGACCAACAGCGGAGTCGCGTTTGACAGTGAAAGCGAAGAAGGTGGAGCTGGCGCAGCCAACTTGGTCAATCGGCATAACGTGTCGTACGATTGGCTCAACGGAATCTTCTCTCTCTTTCTCTCTCCCTTGCATTTCAGATTTTAACGACAATGCAAAAATAATAATAATACGAAGAAGAAGAAGAAGAAGCGGTTACCAGATCTCCGATATTTTAACATTCACAATACCATCACGCATTCAATGATGCTATCTCTGGCTGCAATGCAAACCCTTTCATTTTTTTATATTGATATTCCTCATTTTTCATAATTTATCTTCTACTTGTATAAACTTACACACTTATTCTACATCACTTTTTGCGTTAACAATTATTATTTTATATCCCTTTTTTTCTCTCTTTCTTTTTTTTATAATAAAATACATGTTTAATAATGTACTAAATTTTTTTTTAAATTTAAATATTTATCTAAATATCTCTTATATTTTACATACATGACTTAAAAACAAATTTTTAGATATCATCGCACTACACATTTTAAATTATATCTTAAATAATGACATGTCAAATAATTATTAAATAATTTTAAAATTTTATATTATTTTATTATTTAATATATTATATTTAAAATATAACTTAAGATGTATAATATTACTTTATCAAATATTTGAGATTAAAAAATTAATTACCTATTAATATTTTTACGTTATTATTAATTTACTAATACGAATATTATTTAAAAAAAAAAAACTTACTAATACGAATAAGCATAACGTATATTTAACCTAAAGCCCAAAATTAGAAAGGGATAGTCGCAATAGCATCTGTTAAACAAACAGAGATGCTAATTAGCCACCACTTGAATCTATTTAGACCCACGCTGTCATTGTAGTTTGCCGATTTGGTCTCGAAAGTTTAGCCCGTCGAGATAAAACATGGGGGCTAAATAGTACTACCCTCAATAAAACTCCAAAGAAGTGAAAGAAACACTTTTTCTTGGGCTCGGTTTTGAGCTAAACAAGTAAAAAACTTTGTTCCCATCTATTTTCTGTTTATCGGTTTATTTTATTAAATAACTTAAAACGAAAATAATTTTATAGAAGTTATTAAATTTTTTTAACATGATATTCTAACTCAATTTTATAGTAATTTCTTACACACATTATATTAAACTTAAATTCCCTTCATCAATTGAGTTTTGACTTCTGAATTTAAAGATATAAGTACTTAATGTGTTGTTTCTCGAGAAAATAAAGAATTCTCAATATTAATTATAAATTATCATTTTTTAAAAATAAAAATTCTCTCAATTCAATGACATAAAGATTAAATGCAATTAATTAGTTTATTTAGAATTGTAATTTGCTATATATATATATTTTGCGGATGTTAAGATTTTTCTAACTCAAAAGTTTAGGAGATGGAACTATTATTTTGTCACATACCTTTCTTAGTATCTTTTATCGCCACCTCAAATAACTCTTTGTTTATTTCAACCACATGTTCTTTGATGCTTAACATCTCACACGTTCACACAAATACACATTCCATAAAAGAAAGAAAATGAAGTTGTCGTGTGCCTCCATTTTTGTTGAATTTGCACTTATTTTATCACTATGAAAACACTTCCATGGCCAATCAATTAGCTAGGATGTTCCCACACCATTGAAGCCACAGCAATCATGCTTTTCTCACCCATCACACCACCAAAATCTCAAGTCCTAGATATTAGATTCCACTTTATATTAATATGCAGGTATAGATATCAACACAAAACTCACACTTTAATCATCATATATGCACATAACAAAAGCTCAATATATACTATTACTAAGCTTTCACTATGGGCATCATTACTATTCCCATTATTGACCAAGACGTAGTAAAGGAAGACCCACTAAAGCTGGTCTCTCCCAAAAATCCAACTCCTTTAGAAACAATCTTCTTATCAAACATTGACCTAGCAGTGACATTTCCTGTTGAAACAGTATTCTTTTTCCAAGTTCCATCAAACAAGAGATGCTCAACAAAAGATCTATGTCAGAGAGTGAAAAAAGCATTAGAAGTGCTTCTTGTTCCTTACTATTTCATGGCTGGTAGGCTTAATTTCAACCAAAAAACTAATAGATTAGAGCTCCTATGCAACAATGCTGGAATCTTGCTTGTGAATGCAACATCAAGGCTTATGTTAAAGGATCTCGGAGATCTCTCTCTTCCAAATTCCACATTTCACCATTTTGTTCATCGGCCTGGCCTATACAAAAGATTAGCAGATACGGCACTATTCACTATCCAGGCAATATTTTATGTCTTTCACCATTGAAGTTCTCATAACTTTTATGTTTGTAAGCAATACTTTTATTTTGGTTCTGATTTTGTGAAATTCTGCTGATTTGCAGGTCACAAGGTTTGCATGCGGAGGCTTTTCAATTGGGTTTGTGACAAACCATGCTATACTTGATGGAAGATCAGCTAGTGAAATGTTTGAAAATCTTGCCTCTGTTTGTAGAGGTGATGGCCTCCGAATCCAAGTTTTGAACAACGATAGAACTTGTTTAAAAGCAAGAGATCCCCCTCAAATTAAGTTTTTACATAACGAATATGTAAAGCAAAAAGAGAGTTCACTTCTAGCCTCTTGTTTTACTGCACCAAACCAGGCGTTCCCATCTCCACTCATTTTCTCAAACACATACGTGCACAAACTCTTGGCTTTCACTCCTCGAATGATCACCACCCTCAAAGAGAGAGCCATGAGCAAATGCTCAAGCTTTGATGTCCTTGTAGCTCACATATGGAGGGCAAGAACAAAGGCAGTTCACACAAACCCAGATGATTTTTCCGCTGTTCTCTTTGCAGTGGACATAAGGTCTAAAATATCACCACCTTTGCCAAAAGCATTTGCGGGAAATGCTGTAGTGACAGCATATGCCACTGCAAAAGCGGCTGATTTGGCTGAGAAACCATTTGCCTTTTGTGTTGACAAGATAAAGGAAGCTAGGGAGAATGTGACTGATGAATATGTGAAGTCAGCCATTGATTGGTTGGAAGTTCATAGAGGGATTCCAGCAACTTGTAATGGGAATAATTTCTATGTGTCAGCTTGGTGGAAACTGCCGTTTAGTGAGCTTAATTACGGGTTTGGTAAGCCTGTTCATGGAGGACCAGTGTTGAGTGGGAATGATGAATTTGTGCTTTTGCTTTCCGATGGAAAAGAGATTAATGGTGGTGGGATTAATGTATGGATAGGTCTTGAACAAGAGAAAATGGACAGATTCATGTTTCATATTTCTGAGATGTCTGGAGCATCAAATTTTCCATGACCAATCCGGAAAATGGGGCTTTATTCCTCCGAGACTGCAGAGCTTGATCAATTGAATGTTAACAACGATCTAACGATAAAGGAATCTGAAATTATATGAGTAGGAATAAAACTGATCGATTTAGACTATTGATGATGAGGCTAAAAAGAATAATTAATAACAATAATAGATTTTCCTATTTATATTTCCAATATAATTCCCCTCCATTTATTACCATTTACACTCAATAGCCAATACCTTATAATATATATTGAAATGTTGTGGATATTGACTTGGATAATTTAGGAGCATCCTGTACACATACTTGTAGCTTAAGTATTATATTAAATTCTCAGTGTGGTTCTTGAAATTTTAAATAAACAAGATAGAAAAAACTAACTGGATAGTTCATGCAAGCTAGCTAAATGAATAGAGAACTGCTAACTGGATAGTTCATACAAGACAAAACCGCATCCACAAATATTGTCTAGGCACATGGAATTTAGACCTGACTTAAAGAAATTTGCATTGGGTTATGGAGTAAACTAACTATTTCCCTTTTTTTCGTATTGGCGGAGAAAGATCGGGACTAGGTTGATTCAATGTTGAAATTTGTATTTTTTTATTTTCTTTTTGAGACAACTAATTAATAGAACAATTCTGGGATATTCTCACTATATGCAATAGAACACCAACTTTTGCCAAAAACAATTCGAATGATTGTCTTTGATATATAGCATATGCATTGTCTAGCGTGGGAAACCTAAAAGAACAAATAAGATCATTAGCAATAAATTAAATAGTTGGTTTTCAGGTGATTTAGAATGCTCTTGTTGCTATTACATGTACCCTTAAACAGGAATATCCCTTAAGGTTTGGGCAAAGTGGTTAGAAAAGCAAAAGGACACAATACAAAGCATAGTTGGCAGAATCCAAATACTCATCACAAAGCTCCAAAACCCTAAATCCAGAATCCAGATCAAATTGTCATTAAAGAAACTGGGGGAGAGAGGAATCTTTACAAAATTACATTTTAAAGGACCACACTAGATATTCTTTAAGATTCTCATTAGACTTTTAAATACTTGGATTATCATATATTAAGCATTAGCTTTCGTTTTGGGTGATTTAATATCCAATCCGATCATTTTGCTACTTCCACTCAATTTTCTGAACTTTGCCTCGATGGAACCGCTCAGTACTCTGATAATTAAAAAGGTAGCATTAGCATAAATGGTTTTGTTTATTTATGGACTACTCTCTTGATGGAATCCTTGAAACTCAGAAGCTCTCAAAATAAATTCAAATGGAAGTAGATCTAAATTGGTTTATATTATCACAAGTAGTCCAAATTTCTTATTATTTTATGATGTAAATGCAAGTTTACCGAGGATCACACATTGCATGTCCTTTCCTTCGTTTTGCTTAATTGGCTCTCAAGTCTCATGCATTCCAAATTGTCCACTATCTTAATGATTTGATTAGAAAATTACTCTGAAGAATTTAAATAAATATTTAAGAATCCAAGTAACCCCTTCCTTTTTTTAATATTACATATCGCAATTGTACACTAAATTGTAATTCGAAATCTTTGCACTGAGTACAACGACAATGAGTTTAGTAATTCAAATTTTTGCTTAAATATGTTGCGAATATCAAGTCATGCTCTTCAGTTTAACATCCTTATGGCATTAACTAAACCATAGTCTTAATATCCATTTTATTCTATACGCAACGAAAAATCATAACTCACACCATAAATAAGAACAAATAAAATTAATACACCTATAAAGATAAAGAAAATAAATCAATTAATAAGACACAAGATATACGTGATTTGGCTCAAAATTGCTTACGTTCATGGAGGATCTATAATCCAACTTCTTATTATTGATATAGATCACTAAGTATTTTCTTACATCATCAATAATCCTACAAGACCCTTTAGTATCTCCCATATAGACCTCTGAGTATCTACCTTTGACCACCATGACTCCCCAATACCTCTTAGTATCTCTTCATAAGAGATTTTTACAAGAAATATAAGAATAGCCGAGCATCTAAGTCAAAAGAATTTATGGTGTTTCTTTTGTTCACTTAAAAATCAAGATAAAATACTTTCCAAAATGTTACACCCTAATTCGTGGTGCATTTAGTACTTACCTAACTCCTCTATTCTCTATTATGGTTACATTTTGAACTTTAAATGCTTATCTTTCTCTTGTATTTAGAAGAGTTTATATAATAAATAAAATACCTTTAGAAACTCTAAACTTTTTTGAAATAAAAGCCATTACTTGTAAGAGTTTTAATCCCATTTAAAGAAGTCAAAACAAAAAATACCTTAAAGTTGTAGCGTGAATAGTAACTGCATGTACAGTGTCCGCGCGTAAATAGTAACAAATGAACAGTGCCTGATAAACAGTGACTGCTGTGAACGGTACCACACGCACAACAGTGCTCGTCGTAAATAGTATCTCTGCATAAACAGTAATCATTCTTTTGATTTTTCGTTTTGCTCATTCTTTATACATTCAATTCGCACTTGATTTCATAATAGCTCTTATCTTAGTATTCGTTTTAAATCACTAATTTTCAACAAAATATATTGTGAAAAATCTATCCCACAAACAATCATAAGGACACACAATAACCTTTATAACCAAATTCCTTTCAAAATAATTTCGTCAAAGAAATGATCTTAGTACACGAATAATCGCCGTTCAGATATCATGTCTACACCTTTCTACTGAATAAGCATGAATCAATTTTTTCAGAAGCTGGTTGATGATAAAGTAGGGAAGAGATGATAAAAAAAGTAATCAATTTTTTATATTAATTTCTCAAAGATTGTTGCTAAATGGCAATAAATGTAAAGTAAGACTAATTTATCTAGAGTGTTGAAATCATTTATAGAGTTATGCTTACAATAATTAAAACGAGATAGTCACTTTCTCGATCCCGGGAAGCTGAGAAATCTAACTACCGACCACCTCCACTTGCAAAGGAAAAGGGCCTAAATAATGTAGATTAATTCTCATAGGGAATTCCATTTTCTATAAAGACTGTTTTAAAGATATTTTTTACAATATAAAAGTTTGGAAAAAAAAGATCTAATTGATCCATTTACATCCAATAATATGTTGGATAGCATGTACTATTATACATATATATCTTTTTAATTAAGACCTTTAATATTAAAAATTTGTCTAAATGTACATTCTTAATTAGATTATATATTAAGAGGGCCATTTATGTTGTGGAAAAAAAATACCATTTTGATCCCTAATTTTATAAATATATATTAACTTAGTTTTTACTTTCTTAATATATAATATGTTGTTTTTATAGAGACGAAAATAGTAGTTGTTCAGAGATGAAAATGGTAATAAAAAATTATCAAAACATTATTATAGGAACTAATATGATATATATTAGAAAAGTGAGAACTAAATCGGTATATATCTATAAAATCAAGGATCAAAATGGCATTTTCTTATATTGTTAAAGAAATGATATGTCCTTAACCTAAGGAATTAAGACCCTCATTAATTGAACATGGAACAACTATTGATCAATCAATATTTAAAGATCAAGATCATGCAATATAAAAGAGAGCACTTAAAATCATAATTCTACCAACATGCCCCAATAAGTGTTGACACTTTATTGTAGTATCAAATTAGAATAGAGAATTAAAGATTCAATAATATAAAACAAAGAGATTGCAATCTTTCGGGATATTTTCTCCACGAGTTTCGTGGATCAAGTGAGTAACAAGTGTGTTTTGATGCATTTTGGAGATGGTTTGGCTCACCAAAATTCTATTTTAACAGGATGTTGATTGGTGATCAGCCCCTTTAATTTGGATAATTGCCCAATTTATCGCAGCACAGATATTGCATTAACTCTTATATGTGAATAACAAAAGCTTTCGTTATCACATAATTTTCGGATGAAATTACGGGAAACATTCATGAGAAACCAAAGAAAGAAAGTGGCAAGGCGTATGATTCTCGGTGACCTCAACCAAACGGCTAAATTTTATGACAAGATGAACAAGCATATCTCCTAAAGGCTTGTGGGTGTTCCAAAAAGAAGATGAGATGCAATATTTTATCAAAATACAAGGACTAAACCACCTCGAATAATGTTAGAAAATACTTGAACGATTAACGTGTTGCCATTAATTAATGGTTACACTTATTGTGGAGAGAAGATCATGAATTTCATGCATAGCAAGCATACAATTGACCATTCTACAATTTCCTCGTATCGTCACTAAATCATAAATTAAAGCTAGAAAAGGAAAGAAATTTTCTGATAATCATAAAAAATTACAATTTCATGTCGATCTCTTAGTTTCTCTTGTAATTTCTTGCCTTGCCTCAGCTGCCATCTGCCAGCAAGTATTATGCAAATAAATTATGAACAGTACAATCTTGATTCAAGTGAAACTGAAACCAACGGAAGTGCCCCATTATCTGAACAACATTTTAGTTCATTGACACTTAGCCTTCAACTAACTCAGACCAAGTACAGCAATACAAAAAATTAATCATATAAAGAAATGCTTTGCTGTCGTATTGAATGACGCAATCTAGAGTAAAACCTACGCGATTAATATTTAATAAGCTTTTCTTTCCTAAGGTAAAGTTTAGTTGAACCCACGCCAAAACATGATTAGTTCGTATATTCCCACTTTTAAGCTTTTATTATTATACTAAACATATGCTTAATTAGTTTAAGCTCATTGGTGTACTTCAAAGATTGAATCGGAAAACTGCCTGGTAACAAGATATCCATTGACTCACATCTGGGTTCTGGGATGTCATCATTTGGGCCATTTCAAAATTGTACATGCATGCCGGAGAATCCTAGCTAGTTTAATTACTTTACAGTATATGCTGTGAGTGGCTGCCTACATAGTTGGACTTCATCATCTAGACACAATTTTAGCGGAGAGAACCAGAATATAATTATCAATTTACTACCCCCAATAGATTGTGCCTTGAGCAAGCTGGTCCCACCAGTGATGCGGACTTTGTTGGCATCATCACATGTCATGTTGCACATCATAAGATATAAGCATGTATATGTCTACTTGTATGTACGTATGCATGTATATGTAATAGTATGTGACGTGGATTTTATATTTATATATAGCAGTTATGTTTTGACCGCAAACTAGATCGAAGGTCTAAATTTGAGAGGACCAAGTTCTTTGTTCTGAAATGGTAGATAATACCGGCGCTAGTGCTTCAAGTGATGATGGTGTTTTCAAGGAGCAAGACCGTTTGCTGCCAATAGCCAACGTTGGGCGGATCATGAAGCAAATTTTACCAGCTAACGCAAAAATCTCAAAGGAAGCAAAAGAAACGATGCAAGAGTGTGTTTCAGAGTTCATAAGCTTTGTCACCAGTGAAGCATCAGAAAAGTGTAAAAGGGAAAGGCGAAAGACTGTAAATGGCGATGATATTTGCTGGGCCCTGGCAACGTTAGGTTTCGATGACTATGCAGGGCCAATTAAAAGGTATATGCATAAGTATAGGGAATTAGAAGGGGATGGAGCAGCTAATCAGCAGGAAAAGGCTAGCAATAGAAATAGCAATACCGAAGAAAAGGAGGAAGGGACTTGGTATGGAGCTGAGCAATCAAGGAATCAAACCCTAGCTCCAATTTCATCGAAGTCCAAAGTGAATGAAAGGAGTAATAGTTTCAAGTCGAGGCCATATTAGTTAGGGTTTTGAGTAGATACAAGTTTTTAGTCAAACTGATTTCTAGTATAATCTACGATTTTTACAAATGAACAAGTTAGGGATTTGCATTTGTTCATATTAATTGTTGCTTTTATTTTATGTATGGGATTTATGGATCTCGACTTTGTTCGCCTTCATCTCTGCAATTAGTTAACTGCTGTTCTTTAGGAAGCAGTTTGGTTGGAACATCCGCCATCTTAGTTTTCGGCATTAATGGAAATATGTTAAATGCTGACATCTGGTAATTGCTTTCTGCTTAAAGATTTAAGGTGTTTACTCATTCTTCCAGTCCATTTTGCAAAGAGATGGAAGCCATATATATATGAGGTCAGTGAATTAAGCAATTCTATTACTTTTATTTTCAGTGCATATATGTCTTCATAAAATATCATCATCTGTTACTTGAACTCAGTAATATTTGATTCTGAATTCCCTTCATCTCTATAATCTTCACAATTTAGAAATTAGTAATATGCACGGATCTTCCTCTTCTTGTTGGCAACTGGCCGTAGCAAGCTTCAGCTACCTACTCCCAAACATACGAGTAAGAAGTCTTTGTTTAGGGTTTTTTTTAAAAAAATTCTTTATAATTAGTCCACATCTGTCTATAAACTCATAGATGTTGACCAAAGGTTAAAAACTATCTGTCTAGGGTTAGGGTTTCTTTAACCCTCAATTTTTGGCGTAGGGGACCACCATTTAGCAGCCGGGATCTTCACTGTTTGGTGTAAAAGCAAACGAGGAGGCTATTTTGGGAATTAGGGGTAGGGAAATCTCTGGTTTCCTTTGAACCTTCTGATTAATTAGTAAATTTTGTGCTGCCTGAGATTAGGGTTTCTTCTGAGGCTCTATTACAGGAAGTAATTATAATTTTCTTACCGTTTCAAGCTTAATTTTTACAGTAACTTTTAGCCACCCACGTGAAAAGATGCATTAAAATAAAAATGAGAGAAGATGGGAGACAAGAAGATAACCTTAATAATTAACACAGGCTAGTCGAATTCCGTGTCCATACTATGTTACAGTCTTCTTCTAGTAGAAGAATATTTGCTTGTTTTAATTTCTCTATAAGCTCCGGTAGTCGAGTTAAAGTACAATATTAGCTCTCTTCTCTATAACAATGGCTCCTCTTGTTGCCATCACACAGATAGTTGCCAGTTGTATTCTTTCCATTGGATGGGCTGGATCTCACCGCAACTCAGCATCTCGATCTTCAGGAGCAACAAGTATATCAGGTTGACATGTAGCTAGCATTATGTCACAATTATGTTCCTGAGAGAGCATATATAACTGTCAAATGTTGTAATGGCAGACAGTTTCGAGTAGCTGTAGAATGATTTAGCTAGCTGGACCAATGATATTGTAACATCAGCCCTGATGCCTAATGGGTTGCTTTTGTAGCCAGCAATGGGAGGACACTGACCATACTAGATCAGAAACTTTTCTTATCAGATGTGGATTTTGCGACTGTGTAGTGTACAGAGATGAAGAAAGATCGAACACAATTTTAGAAAAGGATCTCGGGGGAGAAAAAGAAAAGAACAAAGACCCTAATTGAGATTCAAATTCTGTGTCGATATCATGATTTGAAATTGAGTCTTATTATGGAGATACTTGATTTTTTGGGCAAGAAAGATGGGAAAGGTTGAGATGTAATCACATTCTAATTCTATGCGATTATAGATAGCACGGTCACGCCTTACGAGCTTACTATCTTTTAACTTTCAACTCTTAAGACTTTCCATTAGTTAATGACTAACCCCCGGGTAATTAACTATCTGCGCAGTCATGAATCATGATGTCAAAGGTGAGCTCTTTAATTAATCTTGCCAAATTAAGTTTTGTTTCAGCTCTTTAATTTTGATCCTCATTCATATATATATCCTTATTCATCTGTATATACTTAATATGATTATTATATATATCTAGTGGTTATAGGAGTAGCTTAGTGATAACCACACTTATTAACTCATGTCGAGTTCGAGTATATCCTCCCAAGTCAAAAAGAAAAATGATTTTTACATGTAAATAAAATTATTAACTTTTGCTGGACTATAGATTCTTCAGTTGAACGAGTTCTTGGAGACTCGAGAGTTGAAAACATCTTTTCTTTCTTGCAAAAACTCAAGCAAATTGTGCATGTACTACTTTTTTCTTGTCAAAGGAAGCGGTAATTTGTAGTGCTTGGGCATGTGTTATATATAGTTTTATTTAGCACAGTTTCCAAAATGTTTGCGATCAGCAAAACTTGCATAATAGCTAATGCTTCTGATAAACATAAGTTGTTTTTAAGAAAAGATGGTGATAACATTAATATTATTAATTCTCTGACTCAAACAAGTAGTTAGCACATAAAATATCTCATGTAATAAGTAGATGTCTGATCTAAGATACTATGAAATTAAGGGTGTAACTAAAATTTAAAGTGAAGGGATTAAATCTTAAAATTACAAATTATATTGAGTTGTAATTTAATTATATGAGGTCTTAGTGTCAAATTTAAAATTTTTGAGAGGGTCATTAACCTAATTTTATTCGACAATAATTCTTCTTTGAGCAAACCTTTTTTTTCTAATGCAAGTCTCTCTCCAAATACTCAGTGACCTTGTCGATATGAAAGGACGTAGAACAAACTATTCGTCTCAAAATCTTCACGAGTAGACTAGTTATGAAAAATCCTCACTGTTAGTGCAAGCAAAAAGACTTGGGGGTTTATTTAGGATAGGGATATTTTTGAATTAAAATAATTTTTTAATGGGGGATATTTAGATAGGAGGTTTTAAGAACAACCCCCCACCCTGAGTAGAGGGTGCTAGCCCAATTGACAGTCTCTTTTGTGATGTTCACCCAGGTCAAAGGTTCGATTCCGCATGTTGACGGTTTATAAGTGTGTGTGTTGTAACACTCAAAAAAACAAAAAAAGAACAACCCCCCACCCCAAAGGCCTAAGCTCGTAAATTAAGGGCTCCTGGCAACGTGATTTTCTAGTGATTATAATGAAACCATTCAATGATCCACAGTTAATGGGCCCGTATCAAATGCCAGAATCTTTGTAATGGTATCTTAATATTTGTTAATTTATGATATATTTTAACGTGTGTTATTAAAGTTTGAGTCACTTTAGTCCCTTCACTCACTACGAGTTATTCTCTCTTTCAAAATGCTCCCAACTAAAACAAAAAGAAATTCTAGGTTGCCACCGCTTTAACCTCCTATTTTCATCACAGAAGGGCCTTGGGCCCCTTTCTAGTGGATGCACCACCTCTGTTTTCTCGTTTCCTACCTTTTTTTTTCTTCTTATTTTAGTTTTTTTTTTATCGCTTTTCTTCTTTTAATTTCATTCGGTGACACATCTCAACCCGTGTAAGCTCTAGCTAAGCCACCGGCCTCTGTCGTTGCCATCCACTAAGTCGTTGCCTTAACCGAGCCTCTATAGTGACTTTACCAAATGCTGCCACCCATGCTTTCCTCTTGCAAGATTCCAAAACCCGTTGCCACTGTTATCCACCGTTTAGCAAACAACCTCTGCCTTTTGAGCAAAACAACTGTGAGGATTCGCACCCAGTTAGCCTGACAAGCCGGGCCATACCGGTCCCAGTGGGCCATCACTGGTCCAGGCCTCCCAAGTGGCCTCCATTCACTCAAAGCATACCCCCAAGGAATCGAACCCGGGTGGGTTATACCACCTCATGTGCCTAACGAGTATCGTCCTTGTACCACTTGGGCTGGCCAGCTCTAGTGGTACAAGGACGATACTCGTTAGGCACATGAGGTGGTATAACCCACCCGGGTTCGATTCCTTGGGGGTATGCTTTGAGTGAATGGAGGCCACTTGGGAGGCCTGGACCAGTGATGGCCCACTGGGACCGGTATGGCCCGGCTTGTCAGGCTAACTGGGTGCGAATCCTCAAAAAAAAGGCGCCTTTTTTTTGTGAGGATTCGCACCCAGTTAGCCTGACAAGCCGGGCCATACCGGTCCCAGTGGGCCATCACTGGTCCAGGCCTCCCAAGTGGCCTCCATTCACTCAAAGCATACCCCCAAGGAATCGAACCCGGGTGGGTTATACCACCTCAAGATGCCTAACGAATCCGTCCTTGTACCACTTGAGCTGGCCAGCCCAAGTGGTACAAGGACGATACTCGTTAGGCACATGAGGTGGTATAACCCACCCGGGTTCGATTCCTTGGGGGTATGCTTTGAGTGAATGGAGGCCACTTGGGAGGCCTGGACCAGTGATGGCCCACTGGGACCGGTATGGCCCGGCTTGTCAGGCTAACTGGGTGCGAATCCTCACAAAAAAGGCGCCTTTTTTTGTGAGGATTCGCACCCAGTTAGCCTGACAAGCCGGGCCATACCGGTCCCAGTGGGCCATCACTGGTCCAGGCCTCCCAAGTGGCCTCCATTCACTCAAAGCATACCCCCAAGGAATCGAACCCGGGTGGGTTATACCACCTCATGTGCCTAACGAGTATCGTCCTTGTACCACTTGGGCTGGCCAGCTCAAGTGGTACAAGGACGATACTCGTTAGGCACATGAGGTGGTATAACCCACCCGGGTTCGATTCCTTGGGGGTATGCTTTGAGTGAATGGAGGCCACTTGGGAGGCCTGGACCAGTGATGGCCCACTGGGACCGGTATGGCCCGGCTTGTCAGGCTAACTGGGTGCGAATCCTCACAACAACTTTTGCCTTCCGAGCAAACATTATTCACTAACAACCGCTCAATCTTAAATCCGATGGAAAAACAATATTATGTGGCATTCAAGCCTCGTTGTGGGCACCTGAGTTTGATTGGTATTGTTTTGTTATGTTAGTATTATTAGGCTGAAGACTTGAATGAGTTTATTGTTGTAATCTATAGATGATGTATAAAATAATGTGGTGGTATATTTTGTATTACCTATTTCATGTAAGGATTGTCTTTATTCCTCTCGTATGATAATGATTTTGTCTTTTATGAGAAAATGATTCTCCATCCTCAATAGGGATAGAGATTTCTAATTATAGGGATAATTCACTTGTTATGAGATTTTTTATGAAAATAGATTAGGTTAATATATATGTCAATGAGTCAATGTATTGTTTCATCTTGATAATATCCTGATTATTATATCAGTGTGGTCTTTTAATATAATATTAGTGATTTTATCAATAATGTTACATTTGTTGATTTAAAAAAAAAAATTGAGTCATCTCGCTTATTCTTCTTTATTTGTAATATAAATTTATAAAACATATATATACAATAGTATTTTTAATATTACTGTTTAGTTCATTTCTTATTGAGCCCAATCAGCAACCGCCACCAAGAAATAAAGAAAACAAATGATATAACAAACATTTTTTCTCATTTTTTGGATATTTCATATTCATATTTGATAAGTAACTCAAATTTACTAATCCATAAATATTATAAATGGGTCACGAACACCATAAAAATGCAAAAATTGATTGAACTCAAGTTTTTTTATTCTAATTATTATTCATTAAACACCTTCATGCATAAAACAAGTAAACACCTTCGGGCATAAAATAATTAATAAGAAATTGAATTCAACCAACATAATTTTATTCCGTTTATCTATTAAAGTACCATTATGACACATTTAATTATAATTTAATAAGTATTTATAATTAAAATCTATTAAGTTATTACCATAACTACTCGATAATAACTTATTAGATTTCAACTCATATAAAAAATAAACACTTATTTGTATAAGGAAGATGGAGAGAATGATTGAAAAATAAAATCTAATCTAAACTTTGAGAAATCATCAATTTTATTTTTTCTTGCATCATTATTTATTTTCTCATACACGTGCACCATTTTATACAATAAATACTAATTTGAGTATTGGAATACTCTTTTTTTTTATAAGAGGACCCATCTTTCACAATTATAAAGAGAATGTAGGGGCAATGAGATGATTTTTCGAAAAGTTTGTATTAGAGAATTTTAAAAATCAAATGTTAGAAATGTAAATTGTAATATTTATAAATAAAAATATTTTAATAAAAAAATACAATGAGAACATATTGATTTAAAAAAATAAAATAAAATTTCTTTAACTTAAAGAAAACCTAAGAAACGATCAAATGAGATGGAGTTATAATATGCTATGGGTTTCTATCAAAATTCAAAATGATGTAAGATTCGGATTAAATGTGTTACAGCTTGGATCAATGTGCTAAAATAATATTTCCTCCGAGGCATCAAACATGCCAGTCGATGATATTTATTTACATTAAAAAAAAAAAAAATCAGTGTTATTTTCATTTGTTTAATTTTTTTTAGGAGGGTTGAGCACTTCAAAATAATTGAATTTGACTTTAGAAACTTGTAGGCTGTAGCCCAATTGTCTATTAGTTTATATTCACAATGGCGAGGGGCCTACTTGAAATAAATCGTCAACCTATATTGTCTACATATTTATACTTGTCCATGACCATATTTGTCAAAAATTGTCACAATGGACATCAATATTTATTTTGTTTATGGTCATGGCTTCTTAATTTACAATAAACTTAAAATATTTGTTATAATGAAATTGTTATTATGATTGTTGTTCTTATTATTTATAAGCTCAATCGGCTCACAATAACCCTAATTTAGAATTTAAATCTTACTTATATTTTAATTAATTAATTATTACTTTATATTAAAAAAAAATTCTTATGAATTGAGAAATTTCACTTAAAACATTCTCTTTTATTTTAAACAAATTATAATTCATAATTAATTATAATTTAGTTAAATCATATTTAAATTTAAATTCATGTATTTAAATTCTGATATAAATTATAATTTATGTATTATAAATACGTATTCATTTTTTAGTTTGTGATTGATTCAATTCATTATTCAAATACACCTTTTCTATTCTACACTCCATGCCTATATGCAATTCATTATCACACTCTTATTTGTTCTTGATACAAATTCATACTAGCACCAATTTTTTTTTTTAAGTATTGGTTTAAGTATTATAATATTTTTTTTGTAGGAGAACAATACTTTCCTACAAATTCAAAAAGCAATGAAGAGTAAGAAAATAATTATCTTGAAGTTTCAAATTGATGAATTTCAATTATTGTAACTTTTTTATAAATAAAAAATATAACATTTATAAAGGTTATTATCATGCATACTCTCGAGGTAAAGATTAATTATATAAATACTTACAAGTTTTAGATTTTATCTTTAAAACTCAAAGGTTCGAAAAAATTTCGCTAATGCCAACCATTAAAAATTTTTCCATAAAAATTAAATGATTCTTTGTCAATGTGACTGAATGGACTAAATTGCCTATAATAATAAACTTAACTAAACAATTATACCATTTCAAATGATAACTTTTTTATTTTTCTTAATTTTTTTTCTTTAAATCATTAATATTAGTCTATGAATTTTTTTACCGAGAGAAGAACACTATAATTTATTTGCAAAAAATCCTTCAAAATACAGAACTTCAATCTAAGATAGCATAGTGGCCACCCGTCATTCAAATTGAACAAATCCAATTATGAACTAATAAGAAATTTGAGATCTTTTGCATACAAAAAATCTAGAATTTTCTAGCTTGCATGTCGCAATGTAAGTGAATATGTGCTATGTGTGCGATTACCGAGTACTAGTGTACGTTATCGTTGACAAATAATATAATAATGAGAAGATTATCAATCCTATAAAAAATTTGTTTGTATTTCTAAATCAATTACTAAAATAAATTTTCTTGTTTTTATCTATACAACTAGATTTTAAATTGTAAATTAAAATTAATACTAAAATTAATAACCAATCTTAAATGCAAAAGCAAAAATATTATAAAATTAATGAATAAAAATATCTAAGACTATAATCATCCCTCAATATATTCTCCTAATGATATATATTATCCTAAGTACTATTTTCTTAATTTAATTATTGGTAACAACATAAAACTCGTTGCAAATATTTTTTTATGGTTAAATGAATATACCTTAACTCACTCATTATTTATATTCTTATGATAACGTGATTAAACCAACATTTATTCAACACAAATTGTATTGACCATACATACTATATAAAGGATATTCATATCTTATACTAAAACTCACAATTGCTGCGTTGTAATCATATTTCAATTTGTCATAGGCTTATACTAAGATGTATTTTTCGAGTTTATCTTAATGAATCAAAATCATTCAACAACTAGTCAGGTTAATTAAAAATATTAAGAATAAACAAATTGAATAATAAATTAAGTTCATAATATTTAAAGATAAAAATATCTAAATTCACATATTGAATTTAAAATTATAATATTAAATAAAAAAATTAATTTAATATAATGAAAGAGTAGTAACTAAATACAATAAAAACTATGATACGACCAATCATAAATCAAATAAATAAAAAATGATGAGAATCCCAATTCATTATTGTATTTGATTGAACTATTCTCTTTGTAATCACCCACTCTTTGAGTGTGTTGTCATTGTGTGAATATTCTCTTTAAATGTTGATTTCAAGTGTTATTTGCTTTATTTGGTATTAGAAATAATGATTTTTGGGCTTAAGACGACCTAATGTGGAGAAAAAACGAAATTGAATCATCAAAAAGTTCATAAGATATTTTAAAAAGTGAATTTTTATAGTACTGGTTATAACTACAAAGCCGCGACATTTTCTTTTAAATATTGAGGCATTTTTTATCTTTATCGCCCTAATGCCGCAACGTTCCTTGCTTCAATGCTAGGATATTCTCAACACAGCTGCGATGCTAATGATCGTAAGAGCATGATTACCTCTTACATGAATGTTGAGGAGTTGTGATTTAAAACACTGAGGTGTTTATCATTTTTCTTGGCTTCACTTTTAAATTTTTATTCTTTAGCTCAAATTTTTTTTAATGTTTTTATTCTAATTTCTTTACCTTTTATTTTCATGATTTATCCTACAACATAAATACTTTAATGCACAAATAGTATAAAATTACTTAAAAACAGACAATTTATAAATTAGAATAAGGCCGAAGTATTTATCTAAATCAAACTCATCACTGCACACGAAATTTAGAAGTTGCACATGAAATTCATAAGCTGCACACAAATTTTTCCAGCAACACCAACAAACAACTCAACAAATTCATTTTTCTTTTTCGGGGTCGGGAAAAAATAAAATTCATACAACAAGTTGCATGTCACCCAAATCAAATTGAGCTGCAATCTCCTCCAACTGCTTCTTCAAACTCATATCAATCAACTTAGACCTGCCATTCGCGTACTAGATCGTAAAATCACCACCAAACTCAGGTCAATCACAATCTTAATCCTCACATTTTTTACTCCAGTCAACTTGTCCACTTGCTTAGCTATCTGGACCAAATGCTCTGACTATAAACCGCCTTGAATTCCTTGACGATGTCGTTGATAGCATCGACCTCTTGGTGTTAATCAAGATGTTCAAGAAATTATCTGAGCGGGGTTGTAGCGCCGACGACTTACAAATTTCATCTATGACTTATCATTTATTGGCGATGTCGATGGTTAGGTTGGCAAAGAAGTCGAACACCTGCTCGTCATCGAATATTTTCTCGATCTTTTTGACATTGGAGCGGGATGAATCGAGAGTGTTATTGGATTTGGCGATGTCAACAAGCGCTGCGACATAAGCAGGGGCCGCCGCGCGTGGCCAAGTAATGGTCGCTACAGCCTGCAGTGGGCCTCGCTAATTTTGCGCGCAGCAACCTTGTTTGGTGGCGGTGGTTGTGGTGTTCGCGGCCTATGCTTAGCGACGGTGGTGGTAATTGTGGTGGCTACGAGGATTTTAGGGTAAAATTTGGGTGTAATGAAATTTGGGTGAGATTTTATTTTTAAAATTAAAATTGATGAAATGATTTTATTATCCTTATTCCATTAGTTTTAACGAAATTCTTTAGTAGTTGGACATGGGCAAATTTTTTTCAAACCTTTAAGTTTTAAAATTAGTAAATATTTATGTAATTAAGTCTTCTGAGGGTGTTCATAATAATAAACTTATTTACCATTATTATGAGTTGAGATTTTACCTTTTTAAATTTGTTTATACTTATCTTTATTCATTAGCTTTAAATTTTTAGTCAGAAGGATTTTTTAATATGATATTAAAATTAAGGTTCTATTTTCAAAATTTCGTATCTTTAATTTCAATCAATTTTATTGATTTATAATCTATTGATACTCTATTAAATTTAACGATTTTTTTCTATTAAAAATTATTTATTTTGATGTTATGAATGTAATATTTCATAACACTATAAAAAATACTTTAGATTATAATTATATATATAAATTTAGTTATAATTAAACA
Organism: Ailanthus altissimus; assembly: GCA_946807835.1. Taxonomy (NCBI): domain Eukaryota; kingdom Viridiplantae; phylum Streptophyta; class Magnoliopsida; order Sapindales; family Simaroubaceae; genus Ailanthus; species Ailanthus altissimus. The sequence continues at coordinate 25,712,147 of OX327703.1, read as the reverse complement.
TGTCAATTAAATGTAGAGATCTCGAATTTAAATACCCATTTAAGTTTAAAAAAAATATAATTATTATACTTATATGACAGTTATACTTTATAAAAGCGATAAAAATAATTTTACTCTAACATTTTAAGTTAATTAATAATTTTGTCTCTGTTAAGCATAAAATACTTAATTTTACTTTAATCCGTTAATTTTTGTAGTCAATTTGAATGAAAAATTTATATTTAATATATTTTTATCATTTTACTCATAATATATAAATGAACACGTGTCATTGTATGATTTGTTACAAATAACACGTGTCATCGTATAATTAATTATATTATTAATAAATTAAATAAAAAATTTTAAAAAAAATTGACACTGTCGTCGAATAGTCAATTTTTATTTTTAATCTTTTAATTTATTTTAATTTATTTACAAATTATTTTTAAAAAATAAACAAATTACATAATGATACATGTCTAAAAGTACTAATCATATTTTAACACGTGTCATATTATCAAAGTTTATTTTTAAAATTATATTAAATTAATTTAATAGACGACATTGTGTCACATATTCGAAAAGATAATGAATTAGTAAAATTGTGCTATGTGTTTAATAGGTAATTTATTTATATTATTAGATTGTATTTTTACTTTTTTATCATTGAAATTAACAGCAAAAATTAACGAATTAAAATAAAATTATTAATTAACATAAAATTATTTTTATTTCTTCATAAAAACACAATAAATATTGTCAAAATTACCATTTTATGTTGTGTGAAATTTTTTATACTATTAATTTCAATACCACTACCTTTCAACTCTGTGTGCATCATGCTCTTTAGATGACAAACATCTTAATTATTTAAAATTCACTCTTCATATGATACATATTATTTTTTAAAAATGTGTCAAAGTCAATTGTTAAAGTTTGAATCTACAAGAAAATAATCATATTTTGACTTTGATTTACTTCTAATTGTTTCACTAACATTCCATTTATAATAATTATATAACGTGATCTTAAATATATCCTAAACAATGTTATAATGTGATCATAAATCTAACTTAATAGTATTCACAAGTCTTTATTCATTAAAGTTTTAATTTTAAATTTCTTCTCTTCTAATAAATAATAATTATTATTTTATACCGTCATCAAATTTATTATTAATATTACCATATTCTACAATTGCTCAATACAATACATTCCAAATAGGAAACAAATTTTGTATAATAATAATAATAATAATATAAACATTACATATATAAATATAAATAATATAGTGAATTACATTACTTATTATGCATTGAGTACTTGGACACGTAATAAAATTTTATATTACATCGTAAATTATATAAAATTTATAAATAAATCAAATAATATTACATAACATTGTTACCTTATTATATAATAAATTATATAATTTACTTAAGAAGAAAGTACAAGACTTTAGAATTTTCCATATTAAACAAAAGATGTGATTACTACTAACATACACTTATAATTATATATGTTATTTAGATTAATAATGGAATAATAAAGTGAATAGTTTTTTCTTATGATAATTAATTTTTATCTCATTATTTATTATTTATAGTTGTTTTTTCTTTTTTTAATTAAAAAAATTTGAACTTGAAACTTCAATATTAGTCTAAAAATAGTAGGCTACGACTATGTTCACTATTGTTTTTATTATATATTATAATTTATTTTTTGATTTTAATAATAAAAAATTATATACTTTGTATAAAAGCAAAATGATAATTAAGAATTTTTTTTAACCATAAAACGCCATTGTGAATATGCTTAGCTTCTACACGATTATTTGAGTTTAGTAAATATATAAAGTAAGGATCATCGTTTCGTGGATAAAGTTTCTTGTTTCTATTTAAAGTTTAAAAAAAATAAAAAATAACAAATAAAAAATAAAAAAAAAATTTACAGCAAAAAAGGAAAAAGAAAAAAAAAATTTGAAAACAAGTAATAATAGCGGATCCGAAACCCGAAACAGCCCCACATCTCTCTACACTCGAAACCAGAATTCCCTTTCACCAGTTCACAAATTTTCTCTAACCTCCGATTTCGCTTCAAATCAGGTCCATATATCTCTATCTTTCTAATTATATCGATTGAACTGTGCTTCTTTTTCTTTTTAATTCAATATTTGCGAATTTGTTATTCATGTTTGGATCTGTTCTGGTAGTGATTATTTACTGCTGTCCGATTACTTTTTTTGTTAATTAAAAAAAATCGATACGGTTTCGTATTTTGAGTGAGGATTGGAATCTTAAGTTCTGTTTGGCTGTCGTTAAATTATGTAAACTAGCTTTAAGCAGTTTTGGAAACTGTTTCAGTCGTCGTGACTTGGTAGTGATGATCAATTTATCTTCTGTTTTCAGTTGCCAAACACGTGTTTAGGGTTTTTGGCTTGTGTTGTATTTAGTTTTGGAGTTGAATAAAGGATCATTTCTGAGAATTTTTGAGTTAAGAGTGTATGCTAGCTTTTTGTATGCAGAACGTAATTAGGGTTTCTGCAGTTGAGAATTGTGCGAATTTGTGCTGATTTTGGACTAAACTATAATTGAGGAGCTTTTATTTGAATTTGTTTCAGTTTTAGGGTGTTTTTGGCTTTTGCTTCTGTAATTGTGTTATATGAAGGTTTGATGTTTACTGAGCCTCAGAGAGTATTCTTTTATGATTTTGAGTTAGTGTATGAGTTTATTCTTGTGATTTTCAGATTCTGGGGGAATTGAGAATAAGGGTTTGGCCATATGACGATGAACGAGCGGAAGACGATTGACTTAGAACAAGGATGGGAGTTTATGCAGAAGGGAATCACAAAGTTGAAGAACATATTGGAAGGGCTACCCGAGCCACAATTCAGCTCTGAGGACTACATGATGCTTTATACGTATTCCTCTTCTGTTTTTGCATATGTAAATATGTATCAATTGAATTTTGCTTTATTTAATGGACATTGCTTTTATCATTTTATAGAACCATCTACAACATGTGTACGCAAAAGCCGCCCCATGATTACTCCCAACAGCTGTATGACAAGTACCGAGAGTCTTTTGAAGAATACATTACTTCCACGGTAGCAATTTTGATATTATTGAAATCTACATACATATGTGGATATGTTTGGCTCATAGTGTTTGGATTGGGTTTAATTTGCCACCTCTGTTTGCAATAAGTGATGTACATTTTATGGGTGGGTACCATTTAGTATTGTTTGAATTCAATGTGTGAACCTAGATATCGTGCGTGGGAATTTGTTGTTCTGGTTGTGAGATTGATTAATTTTTAACCAAAATACAGTGATGTGCACTATATGTTTTCTGCCAATTAAATATGTTTCTCAATAGTGATATTGTTGTAATAGTAATAGCATTTGATGTTTCATGTATTCTTAAATTGTGTACTTTGTTGAATCTCTTTTAACATTTCTGTCCAATACTCTTCCAAAACATTTGTTTGTCTGCATTTCAGGTGTTGCCATCTATAAGGGAGAAGCATGACGAATTTATGTTGAGAGAGCTTGTAAAAAGGTGGGCAAACCATAAGGTTATGGTTAGGTGGCTTTCTCGATTCTTCCATTATCTTGATCGGTACTTTATAGCCCGGAGGTCATTGCCACCCCTTAATGAAGTTGGGCTTACTTGCTTCCGTGATCTGGTATGGTGTGACAGATATCGCGTTGCTGCATTTTCTACTAGTATATTTGTGGGATGTTCTTATTTCTTTTTGAACAGCAGTAGCCGCATTGTATTCAAACCAAATCTTTCTTTGTTGTCTTCTTCCATCCTGCAACTTATCTTGTAAAAAGACATACAACATTGTGATGTTTTGGACATCTTTTGTGATTTCAGGTCTACCAGGAGTTAAATGGAAAAGTAAGAGATGCTGTTATTACTTTGGTAAGTTTTGTTTGTTTTTGTTTTGTATTTTTTTTTTTGGTTGGCAGTACTATGCATGACTTTTGTAATGCCCAGCAAAGATCTATTAACAAAATTGATTCTAAATCAGATTGATCAAGAGCGAGAGGGCGAGCAGATTGATCGAGCTTTATTGAAGAATGTCTTAGATATTTTTGTTGAAATTGGGATGGGGCAAATGGATTACTATGAAAATGACTTTGAGGCAGCCATGCTTAAAGACACAGCTGCATATTATTCACGGAAGGCTTCAAACTGGATCCTAGAAGATTCTTGTCCAGATTATATGTTGAAAGTATGCTCCAGATGCTTTGGTTGTCAGATTGAAATTTTTTTGTTGCCCATTGTAAAATGATGTCTAATATATCTGTTTGACTTTCAGGCTGAGGAATGTCTGAAAAGGGAGAAAGACAGAGTTGCTCATTATTTGCATTCTAGTAGTGAGCCAAAGTTACTGGAGGTTTGTTCTTGCCTTTTCTGAAATGACTTCACCTCTTTGAGGTAGTTACTCTTACATAGGATGTTGTGCCAGACTGACTGCCAATATCGTGAATTCTTAATGGTGGTCTTGCATTTTACCAGTTCCCCTTCCATGTTAGTAAGCACGTATTCAAAGTTGTATTTAATCAACCCAATGGGAGGGTAGAATGTGATGACCCTTGGCTTAATCCCCTTTTAGGGCCACCCACCTAGGAATAGGATGTTACATTCTACGGGATTCTAGATTGTTAAAGGTTGTAGGGTTTGGCGGGTCCCTTGTTTCAAACTCAATGCAGACACAAGCGAGGCTGCAGGAATTTTGGTTATCAAATAAAAGATGTATATATTATTTATAATTTTGTTGCTGCTTTTTACGAGTCTTTTTGTTCTCCTGTAGAAAGTTCAACATGAGTTGTTGTCGGTATATGCCAACCAACTGCTCGAGAAAGAGCACTCGGGATGCCATACATTGCTCAGAGATGACAAGGTGCTAACTGAATGATGATCTATTTTGAATATTTGCTGCTTAGATTGTTTGTAAAATGAGCAGATGGTTTGGTTTGTTATTCTTGAACTTTTCTCACTGCTGTTTTAGGTGGAGGATTTGTCAAGAATGTTCAGGCTCTTTTCTAAAATACCACGAGGCTTAGACCCTGTTTCCAACATCTTTAAGCAGGTCATTACTTGAATTAATTAAAAGTGTAGAATGTTTAATTCTTCTGTTTCGTGCCTATTCATCTTTTCTTTCTTGCAGCATGTTACTGCTGAAGGTACAGCTTTGGTGAAACAGGCTGAAGATGCAGCAAGCAACAAGAAGGTCTTATAGTTTTAGTGTTTGTTCTCTCTTTAATTAGCTTATGTATGAAAGCTCCTGATAGCCATATGTTTACTATTGTTGGTATTCAATATCCATGTGGAGTATTTTACATTATTGAGCATTTCATTAGTTGCCTTAGATGGAGATGTTGAGAATTTTGTTTTCTGGCTCCGTTTCCTTTGAAGTTTAAGATCTCTGTTTTATTGTTGGAATATCTAGATATTTTATCTTCTGGTCTAAACCCTATTTCTGTCGCTTGCTTGGATAATTGACAACATAAATTTCTGGATTTGAATCTTTGAAAGGCAGGTTATCATGAAGTGCATAATTCTTGTCTAATTTTAGAGCATCAAGACATTAGAGGATGCTTTTCCTTTTTTGAGTAGTTACCTTGAAGATCTTATACACAACATGGTTGCCTTCTGTTTAGTAATGGTTGCATAGCTCGTTTATCAATTTTAAAAAAAATGCCAATTTGATCATAGGTGGCATGGTTGTGAATAGTCAGTTGTTCCATGTGTTTCATGCCATAACTGGTTTTCTTTTGCGTTTCTCTTCTCTTTTAATAGGCGGAAAAAAGGGATGTGGTTGGTTTGCAGGAGCAGGTTATTTTTCATCTCCCCCCTTCCCCCTCTCTCTGTTATCTATGTAAAGATTGCCTTAATTGTTTGTATGGACTAAAGTTGATTTCGGTTGTGGTTTTCAGGTTTTTGTTAGGAAAGTGATTGAGCTACATGACAAGTACCTAGCATATGTAAATGATTGTTTCCAGAACCATACTCTCTTCCACAAGGTCTGTAATAGAGAATGGTTTCAAAATTTTCACATCAACCAACTCTTGCTGTCTATTCTGATTGTTCTGTGTTTCCTATAGTCTCTTAAGGAGGCCTTTGAGGTCTTCTGCAACAAGGGTGTTGCTGGAAGCTCTAGTGCAGAACTGCTAGCCACTTTTTGTGATAATATTCTTAAGAAAGGTGGGAGTGAGAAACTTAGTGATGAAGCAATTGAAGAAACACTTGAGAAGGTCTGGTTATACACATGTGCTAGTGTTCCAAGTAAATTCCATACATGTGATTTCAAACAACACAGTAACTGAGTTTGTTGATCTGCAGGTAGTAAAGCTGCTTGCATATATCAGTGACAAAGACTTATTTGCTGAGTTCTACAGGTATGCAGTCACTGGGAGGCTAATCGCTCCGAGCAATAATCTGAAGGTCATTGAAACTAGAAACATTTAATTCATGTTGCATGTCTGCTACAGGAAAAAACTTGCTCGGCGGCTTCTTTTTGACAAGAGCGCTAATGATGATCATGAGAGAAGTATTTTGACTAAGCTGAAGCAACAGTGCGGTGGTCAATTCACCTCAAAGATGGAGGGGATGGTCAGCTCTGGAGATCATACTTAATGAATTCAAAGAATTTAATGTTACATGTAGGTAATGTTGACATGGATTTATTATTCAAGATTCCTTTCTTTTTTGTTTCTAGGTAACGGACCTGACATTGGCAAGGGAAAACCAGACCAATTTTGAAGAGTACCTCAGCAATAATCCAAATGCAAATCCGGGAATTGATTTGACAGTTACTGTTTTGACTACTGGTTTCTGGCCGAGTTACAAGTCTTTTGATCTTAACCTTCCAGCAGAGATGGTAAGCTCATAGATCTCTTGTGTGGAGAAGAAAATTATAATACTAGTTGGTAGGTTTCTTGCAGGAGTCACTAACATCCTTTTCTTCTATTCCTTGTACTTTTTTACGCTGAATGCAAACATTTATTCTGGTTATCACTGCTGCTGTAGGTTAAATGTGTAGAAGTTTTTAGGGAATTCTATCAAACAAAAACAAAGCACAGAAAACTTACTTGGATCTATTCATTGGGTACTTGTAACCTTATTGGGAAATTTGAATCAAGAACCACGGAGCTGATTGTCACAACCTATCAAGTAATGTGCTCATGATATATATTCCTTTTTAAAGATTTCTTGGGTGGAGAGGTGTGGGTTCTGGCATACATTCTATTATTGTTAACACAAAAGATTTTTTGGTGTACAGGCTTCTGCCTTGCTTTTATTCAATTCCTCAGATAGGCTGAGTTATTCAGAGATCATGACACAGTTGAACTTGACTGATGATGATGTTGTGAGATTGCTTCATTCCTTGTCATGTGCAAAGTATAAGATTCTCAACAAAGAGCCAAGTACAAAAAGTATCTCTAATACTGATCACTTTGAGTTTAACTCGAAGTTTACCGACAAAATGAGGAGGATCAAGGTACTGGAATCTTTTCTATTATCTTCTTCTGATCTTCTATGCCAATTACTAATTTTTCTGAAGTCTGATGCATTGATTGATCAACCTTCAGATTCCTCTCCCTCCTGTGGATGAGAAAAAGAAGGTAATTGAAGATGTTGACAAGGATAGACGATATGCCATTGATGCCTCAATTGTGCGTATTATGAAAAGTCGGAAAGTTTTGGGACACCAACAGTTGGTACTGGAGTGTGTTGAGCAGTTGGGACGCATGTTCAAGGTTCATATGGCACTTCATTTTCTCCTATTATGCGTGTGTCCTTGATAGTTCCTCGGTTTTAACTCAGTGGTCTTGATTGACATGTAAATTTTGCAGCCGGATTTCAAGGCAATTAAAAAGAGGATCGAAGATCTGATCACTCGAGATTATCTCGAAAGGGACAAATCTAATCCCAATATGTTCCGATACTTGGCATGACATGGCCTGGTTGATAATCTAGATGATTTGGTGACTTTTGCCGCCTCAGAAAGAGGGTTAGTTCACGATGGAGCATACATTACGGCCAGCATGAGCGTTCCATGTCCAGTGATTGCTTAGAAGCAGATCTGCGATGCTTGTACATTTTGTCGTTGGAGCCAGGTGTGAAGAACAAATATAAAACGTGAACCCATGTTGGAGAAATTGTTATCCATTCCATCAACGTGGTTCAGTGCACCAAGGGACCTAGTTGATGCTTGTTTTTGAATTTTATTTTCTTCTATAATTTCCATCTGCACGCAAAATTATGTATCTTAATCGATCAAAATTGCATTTTGATTGTAATTTATGAAATTGAGGTGAAATGTCTTTCATAAATTTAGAACCCACGTCTTTGGCATTGTATGTAATTTTTTGACACAAACAATTTCTTAATTTAGGGTGTGATAAAACAAGTTGAGTAACACTCATAAGAAGCTTTATGTTATTCCTAAGATACATACACTAAGTTCAGAGACTTGGTGCAACTATTCATACTGGACTGCTAGTTTAGGTCGTGCTTAAGTTGGAGACTTTTTTCTTGAAAGGTAATTTTTTTTTTCATAGATTTACATGAATATTACAATTACAATTAGTGGAATTTATATTACAATAAAGTGTGGAAGGACTACAGAACAGGATGGCTCAAATTTACGACTCGAAGAGATAAGTATGAGGGGCCACCTCAACTCCCACCGAATAGAACCCATTTGGATAATTAGATGTGTTCTTTTGTTGTTAGTCAACTAGTCCAACAATATTCGAAGGAGCTCGTACTGATAATCGCTATTTGACAAAAATTTGTGTCTGATACATCTACAGGGTCAAAGGGTTTGGCCGAAGTTGATTACGTCTGTCTCAGCTTGATCCTATTATAAATGGAAGTAGCTTTCAGTACGAGATGCAACTTGGGTCATTCCAGAAAAAGAAAATGCTTACTTTACCAATTTAACACGGCATGCTTTCCTTTAACAATTAACGATTCTAAGCGGGTAGGACTAATTGTGGTTAAACCAAAATTCGTCAAAATAATTTCAAGAGAGTGATTATAAGATCACGGTCTAGATTGACAACAAGATGTTCAATGTCACAACCCTAAAGAAGTTGGAAGTTCGGGTACCTTTGAGAGAGCTAGGTTTTGATATTATCAAACAACAGAAGATGATTTTGTGAATTTTTTTTTGGTAGTATTTGATCGAAATAGACCCTTTTTGAGTTCTTACTAAATTGAGCATTTCATTTAGAAACACTATTAAACGCTTTTTTGTTTTTTACCAAATGCTTCTATATTAAGAGATTGTTTGGTGTAAAAATGTTGTGGGATGGAAGTACTAAAAAAAATAAATATTTCATTAACACTTAAAGGTAAATTGGAAGAATTTGTATACCACATAGATCTTGAATGATCTAGGTAACTACAACTAAAATTACAAAAAAGAAAAGGTCTTTTAACTTGGTGTCTTTGCATTTTAAGTTAAAAAGTCTACGAAGATTCTTTGTGGGGGCGGGGGGCTCGACAAGAGAGCAAGGGACCTTCTTTGTATTGATATTCTGCTGTAATTTTCTCAAGTTCAAGTATAAGTCTTGTTACTTTACCCCTCCATTTCAAGCACGAGCTTTAAAGATAGTTAAAAGTGGGGTGATTCAGCGAATGTGCTAGAACAAATATTGGCAACTTGCAATTCGAGTACAAAAAAATAAAAGTGACCGAAGCAAAAGCAACGGTTCTCTTGGCTTTCTAACTCATTCAGAAAACACCCAACAATTAATTACCTACCCTCTTAAAACCAATGATTTCACATTTTTTCTTTAATAAAGTTTTGAATCATATCAATTTTATAATGATAACTGACATGCAACTCACAAAGTTGGTACATTAATTAAGGTTGGATTTTATGACCATTTTAATTAGCTCAAATCCCAAATACAGTGAACAATTTCTTGGACAAGATAGTTTGGAAAAGAGGGTAGGTGATGTTCCCACTATTACTGATAATAATTACAAGTTTGCAAACAGCACAAATTTGCGTGAGCATTTGGTCCTCCACTTTGTGGGGGGTTGTCAAAATTATGAGTCAAGGCCTAGTTTTTGTTGTGTTTCCTTTTGAACTGTTAAGCATGGTTCCTAAATTGCTAGGCCTTTTAGACTTTTGCAGGTTTTAAAATGTATGAGAATAGCCTTATAAAGGTAAGTACAAGGAAATATACACACAAAGGGGGAGAGGGCTCTCTCTACTCCGATTCACTTCTAACGAGGGATTATTAAGGGGGGAAGAAACCGTATGAATTCTGTCCCCTAAAATTTCCCACTAGGAGGAAGAGGTATTGGCTTTAGGCTCCATGTCTCAAAGTCAAGATATTTTCTGGTTTCTTATTTTCTAAACTTATGATCTCTTGATTTTGTTCATGGAGGTATTGTTTGCTATTAAGGCCGGTTTTGATATTACGTAACTTGTAACTCAGGTGAATGTTATGCACTTGGGTCTTTCTTGTTCAACTATAAAATTCTAGAAAATTGCATGAAACTCATACATGTATAGAGCGGCAAAGCACCAAACTGGCAAACTCTTTACAAGCCTTGACCCCTTCTTCAGAAGCTTCTCAGCATTTATCTTATTCTTGCTTGCATGACAGGAAAATTTTACTTCAGTTTTTCTTGGATAAATTTTAAGTACCATGTCCATAACAAGAAATCATGAGATATGAACACTGAGATCTCCTTAATTGTTCATGTTGAGTTCTGAAGTATCAAGGTTTACAAGAATACAATGGGCAGTTGGGCACTGCATCTTTTTTCCCATGGGCTGGGAAATGGCATGGTAGTGGATGTAATAATTCAAAACAGCTTAAAGTTGTGTCATTTTTTTAAAAAACTTTTGTTTCCTCCGCTAAGAGGCATTATTATTTAATTTCTAGGAAAGGTCTTTGTAGATGGGCTTAAGGTGATGAACATATATTATTATTATTTAAATAAAATTTCACTTAGTTGATTGTATCGTCGTCAGTTCTCTCCCTAATCATATTGAATAAGTTGAATTAGGGATGATAAAATATTTAGCAAGATAGAGTTTTGTAGAGTTTTATCTTGAATGAAGTGGAAATAAGATAACTTTTGTAAAAATAAATGGGATATATAAAAAAAATATTTTTTAAATTATTAATAGGATAGGAATGGGATTAAACTTCCTTGCCCTATCCACTCACTGCATCTTATTTTATATGTGTATATTAAATGTAATTTTTAGTATATAATTATATAATTTATTAATTTTTTATTTTATAATTTGTATTTAACTAGGTTACTAAAAAATATTTTAATATAATAACTTTATTAATATAAATTTAAAATATTTTTTAAAAAACATAAAATTTAGTATTAAATACTTTTATTTTTGAGTTGAGCAGTTAACCATCATTAATTTTATTCTCTTAAACTCTCATCAAACTTGTTCAGTTGTTATCTTTGTCCTCTTATCAAACTTACTCTCTTATTTCGAATAAAAAATTTAAAATTACAACAAATCAGTTTTGGTAACATTTGAATCTGCATTTAATACATATAGCAGATTTATAAGTCATAAGTGTAGCAGATTACATCCAAAAACATTATAAATTTTGATGTTTGCTCAATATTGTTTATGAAAAAATTAAAACATATAATTATTTATTATTTGTAAAAATTGTAATTTTTTTATTTTATTTAATTTTAACCAACCAGCTCCTATATGGTTTATTTTATTATTTAGTTTAGACTCAGATCTTTTATAAAAACTCAATGTCACACATTTATTGGAGATACTGATAGAGGTAAACTTCAATTTAATTTCTTGTAAGTTTAATTGCATTAAATTATTTATTACATTATCTTAAAGAAATTAATAAGAATCTAAAATAGTTCATTTATTTTTAGGAATGAAGTCTCAATCTCATGACTTTTAATGAGAGAAGATGAAGTAATTAATAGGAAGATCAATGATACTAGGCATTATAATATTATTTAATTTAATTTATTATTTACTTAAAAATTTATTTATTATTCACATTATTTAAGGATATTATCATATTATTATAACTTGTTAGTTTGATTTATTTTTATCATAATATAGATTAATTTTATATTATTAAAATTTGTAAATATAAATTAATATTTAATATAATAAAAACGTGGAATGGGGTGAAGATGGAGAAATCATTCCCCACATTGAAATTTTTCATCACAGCCTTGCTAAATTTTTATGTAGAAATAAGATGAGGATGGGGCTTAAAATAAAGAATGGGGCAAGGTACGGGAAATAGCTCCCCACCCTACCTCATTGCCATCCCTAAGTTGAACATTGTTCATTATTTTAGTTATATAAGGGAGGGTATATTGTGTTTGGTCTCTGCTAATTGGGTTTATAAGTTGCCATGTTTTCCTACATACCTCACATTTTATGTCATAGATTATTTTTTGAAAATCGTGTGATTTTAAATATTTCTAATACTAAGCAACTTGTAAATATAATAAAATAATAATAATAAGTAAGCGCACTAAATGTTCAAGAAAATACTTTCTATTATGATTGAAGAATTATACAAACTAAGATGGTTTGACATAATTGAAGGACTCCCTTATTTATAATATTAGCTCTATACAATCAATAATTAAATTTTACATAATTATATAATGATCTAATAATATAAAATGAAAATAAAAAAGGTCAAAAAAAATTCTAAGATATGATCAAATATCTTAGAGAATATATTCATTCTATAACCTACTTTACTTAGCTACTAAGTAAAGTGCTTGACCCACTTATCTATCCAAGTCATTTCTACGAGTTCAAGTAACTTCTAGGAGGCATGACATGCACCAAGAGTTCGAAGAAATATTTGAGAACACTTGGAGCGTGACTAAACCTGACAATAGGTCGTGTTAAAATGGTTTCTTATTGTGTTGTTAATGGGGTCGTATTAAATTATATAGACTCGAACTTAACTATGTCGGTGCCAACTTAGATAGTGTGCATATATGTGGAATTGTGTTCATACAAATATATATGCATCAAATACATACATATACGCATCAATATACGCAACGGAAGCATTTAAACAATATTGTGAACACATACTAAGCATTTAATCAAATTAAATACAAATTAAAAAATTCACCTATTAAGCCTTTGGGTTATGAATTCTGAGAATCCGCCTGAAGTGTTGCTCGTTTATAGTTCTAGTAATTAACTATGGTGGGTTTGATCAACTAGTACAATAACCCAATCCAACAATGAGTTCAACTCTTTAAACCCTAAGCTCTTTGTCCTCTCATTGATAAACTTTTGCTCAAAAACAAAAAATAGAAATGTTTTAATGCCCTTAGTCCCTTTTGAAAGAAATGAAAAAGATGAAAATGGTTTTTGTTTCCCTTTGATTCTAACACTTAGAAGCAAAAAACAAAAACAAAGCTTCTCTTTCTCTCTTTAAGCTTAGTCGACCACTTTTGTTATAACTACAACAAATTTATTTCATTTCACATATTTAAATGTACCATTTATTTAACCTAACCATGGTTAATTTTTAACTATAGTAAGGTTAGAGATATTTTTACTAAAATATTTTAATAAAATAATACATATTAACCTAACTATGGTTAATATTTAACTATAGTTGGGTTAACTAAACTTGTCCAACAAGCTTGGTTAAAGATCTAATATATATTTTAATATAATATAATAATTAAATAATCATTAACTTAACTTTGGTTAACTTTTAATCATGGTTGAGTTATTCATATTATTTAATATATTATTGTAGGAGATGATGCTTATGTGTCATTTTAATATTGTATGAATATTAATTATTTAATATTTATACAATAAATATTTTGAATAATATCGTTAATATTAATTAAATATGGTTAGATGCTTGTAACTTTCTGGACATTGTATTGTTTTGAGGAGTTCAGATAAGGTCTAAAGGAGTTTAGACCATAGTTAAGAGTTAACAACACTAAAAGTTAAATGCTAAGTGTTAGCACAGTTAAGAGTTAACAGGTTATAAAAGTCAACAAAACCTAAAGAGTTAGAAACTTGTTTGAAATAGGAAAAGGACCTGAGAATATACTAACAATGACATAGTTGCAAAGAATTGCAAGCGTTGCTAGGAAATGTCATTGTATAAGTATATTCTCGAATTATATGTTTCTGATCTATTTTCATCGATGCAGTGTTTATCGGGTGGAACCTTATTAGATATAGATCAGTGTATGTTTATATCTGGATGGTCAAGATAGTTAATCTTAGCAAACCATGAGTTTAGTGGAAGCTCATATAAATATACAAGTATTTAGTAAAGACTGGATACTGAACTGACTCAAAGAAGACCTCCAATAGATATCCTATAAAACCATCAATAGAGGGTCTTCTAGAGTTGAGTAGTATTCATGGTCTTTTGACCTGAGTACTACGGTGGACTTATGAGTGATCCACCATACTTAGGTTCCATACATGTTAGAGACATTTCATGGTCTGACCGCCGAGTGTCGCTAGGTATAGTCCGATGCTCATAGAGTTCGATGTGTGTAAATATGAAATCCGTCAGCTCATATGGGTGAGTTGAATATCCTAATGCTCAAAGATTATATTTCAATAAGTCTTGTAGCCATGAGCAAATAAACTCGGGAAAGAGTTTTTCGAGTGATAAACAATACTACAAAATTTTTTACGGATATTATTTATGGAATACGAATCTGGGAGATATGTTTACAGTTGAGCAATATGAGACTTGATAGTGTTGATCTATGTCTTTGTTCTTCTAGAATATAAATGATGGAGGGATTATATGAGTATGGTTTAACCTCCACTTGTATGGTTCTACGCACTATTTTATTTATCCATAATCTGTATGTGTGGTGTATCAGTTATGGACTTACAAAGATTTTGTGAGACAAAATGGGTGTAAACCTAAGGAGTCTCACTATATAAAGTATACTCACTGAGCACTGGGGTAGTGTAACAAATCGAATTGTTCAATATGAGAAGTTCTTTAAAAATATGAATTTATATCAGGGTCTCGAGGAGTAGTTAGGGTTTAAATGTAAAACTTAAGATTGTGCCAAGTGAGACTTGACACATTAATCTACTAAGTGCATGCCACATATTATGCCATTTATTTATAATGGCGCAATATGTGGGATTGGTGGATATAGCTACCATTTAAATGAAACAATAGTTGTTTTATTTAAAAAATAAGAATTCTGCCATTAATTTATTTTAAGGTCTTTTAGGGAGTAGCTTAGGTTTAAGTGTTAAAACTAAGATTATACCATATAAGACTTGACACTTTAATCTATCTAATGTATGCCTTATTTGTGCCAATAATTTGTAATGGCACTTAATAAGATATTGGTTGATATAGCTATCTTTTAAATTAAACAATTTTTGTATTTAAAATTAAATTCACTTGGCCATTGTTATCAAATGAATTTGATTCATTTGATTAATAAATATTTTTCCATATGTTGAAATCTAATTAGCAAAAAAAAAAAAGCATTTTTGATTGAATTTGATTCAATCGTTAAAATGAGGTGGCTTGTTTTTAATAATTTGAAAAAGCATATAGGCCAACAATCTTTGCTCCATTCGACCATGCATGCAAGCTTGTCATGTCTTTATTCAAATGCAATTCAAATCAATGTGTGTTGAATTTTAATTGGCTATTTAGAATGGCAATTGAAAGCAAAAGAAATTGATTAAGGTGCCAATTTGGTTGCCACTAATTGCTTCATCAACATGCCAACCAAATTCTACAAACGTTATTTGCTTAATCATTTTCAGACAAATGGCAATTTAATACCTTTTAATTGGTGGCTTATGCACTATATATAATGTAGCCAAGAATTGAAAAAGGTAAGCAATGAATTCAATTGATCAAATTGGGTTAATTCAACTTGAATTGCAATGCTTTTGGAATATGTTAATGGTTGACATAAACTAAAAAAAAAAATAATAACTTAATTCCAGGAGATAAAATTAAAAGAAAATATTGCTTCAATAATTATTTCGAGATTGGAAAGCTACTATTTTAATTTGAGGAAGTCTACCACATCCCTAACTAGAATTATTAAAATACATTTCAAGGGTGAGTCTCCTAATCTCATTAGTAATGAAATCGAATTGTGTTTATTTTTATTGGGTACTATTGCATGTAGGTCATGTAATAAAAAAATACACACGTTCACCCGTTGCATAGCACATCAACACAATAATTATAATATTAAAATATTTTAATTATTTAACTCTTAAATAATCATATATGTGAAATATTTAAAATACCCTCATTTAACTTAATATGAGTCCCATCAAACCCACACTTGAGTTAACTTAACCGAGAACTCACTATTCACCACGTGTCACTATTTAATTGATCAACAACAATCGTAATTAATCGTATTTAATAATTAAGTATTGACACATACGCATAACGAGAATTTTTGAAATAAATATTCGATTTTGTTGATTTTACTGGATTGAATTATTCAATTCGATATGCTGCGCCAGTGCACACTGAGTATACTTCATATTACGGGATTCCCTATGTTTACGCCCGATTCATCAAATAGAACTATTCTATGAGTCTATGATCGATGCCCCATACACACGTCATAGATGTTACAAATCAGCGCCTAAAACCATACAAGTTAAAATTATAACGCATACATATAATCATTCCATCACTTATACCCTGGATAAGCGGGGATATAGATCAACATAGTCAAATTCTCATGTGTTCATCCGATGTTGTCTCTAAATTCGTATCTCGATGAACAATATAAACAAACACTTTTATTATATTATTCTACCCCGTGAGAAACTCCTTTCCCGAGTTTGTTGCTCACGGCTGTAAGACTTTCTAAGATACAATTTTGAAGCATCGAATATACAACCCACTTATGTGGGCTGGCGGATCCCATATCTATGCACATTGAACTTCATGAGCATTGGACCACACCCAACGAAACGTAGTGGTCAAACTATGAAAGGTCTTTGATATCTGTGGAACTAAAGTGTGGTAATCACCCACAAGTTCACCGTAGCGCTCAAGTCAAAGGACTACATATATTACTCAACTCGAGATGACTTACCGTTGATGGTTTCATAAGAAATCTATTGGGGTCTTTGTGAATCTGTCCAGTATTCAGTTTTAACTGAATACTCGTATGCTTATACAAGCTCTAAGCTCATGGTCAGTTAAAAACAACCATTTGTACCTTATAAATATAGACATAGACATACATTAATCTATATGATATGAATTCACAAATAAACCTTTATTAGTGAAAATAGATCATGAATACAGTGTTTGAGAACACACTTGCACAATGACATTTTCTAGCTCTTATTGTAACTTTTTACAACTATGTCATTACTAGTGTACCTCCAGGTCTTTGTTCCATTATAGATAATGTTCTAACTCCTTAAATTTCGCTGACTCTTCTAACATGCTAACTTTTAACAGTACTAACTGTTAGCATTTATAATCATTAGCTTTACTAATCTTTAATACCGATCTAAACTCCTTTAGACAGAATCTGAGCCATTTCAGATCATATATTGTTTATAATGTGATAAACATCATTACCATTCAATAAAAGGTATTAGCAATTTAACAAAAATATATTATATAAATATTATCAAATAAATATTCATACAAACAAGAATGGTACGTTAGCATATACCCTAACAAACTATTAATTTATTGGGTTAAAAAATTAAAATCTTAACCCATTCATTATTTTTAGAGCTAAACCGATCCATTTAACCCACTTTTAAATATATATATATATAAATATAAAATAACGATTATAGAATTTTAGAGTTTAAATATATAACAAAAATGTAAAATTATTAAAAATGTAATATTCAATAAAAAGAAAATAAATAAAAATATATTAACCTATGAAATTGTTGGGGTGTGATGTTTAGGTTCAAAACTGTATTTTATTAGGTATGTATATGCATATACACGTGTCCATTATTCATATGCGCATCACATACGATATATATAATAATACATGCATCTTACACATAACGTATGCAGTAAAAATTAAAATTTTAATTTTTTAAAATAATAAATACAATAAATTTTGTTACATTATACTAATGTACAAAATATAAAACATATTAATCATATTAATATAATGGTTGAGAATAACCACCTGACAAATCTTTGGAACAGTAAAAACTAGAGTACCACCTAAAATAGATTCGTTAACAGTTTTCAAATTCAACAGAATAGACTTGAGTAGTTAAAACAATAATTTTAATTACAACATTAGTTTAACTTTTAAATTTAATCTTGAACTTTCGGAAATATCAAAATCTTAAATGATGGCCATATTAATTGGTGAAGATGATAAATAATATAAAATAAAGATTTTATTTGTTTTAACACTAAAAACAAAACCCAAAACAAAAACACTTCCCACCTATCCATCTCTATGGCCGGCCACACACTTCTGTTTCAAGAATCATCCAAATGAATTCCCTGTCTTCACTTTGCCTAATGGCCGGCCATTTATACTCATTTTTGCATACAAAATATATTATTATAAAATAACAAATACTTAGCAAAAAGTAAAAATGGAATTCTTAGTCATTAAGGCTTCTATTTTATATGTTAAAATAATCAAAACCTTGATCAATTAAAGGTAAATGGCCGGCCACCTAATTGCATGAAACCAAATGATTTTTTAAATGTCATTCATATCCCTTAACTTTCATTTGTTTCTTGCAAGCAACTTTAACTTAATCAATTAGTTAATAATTAATTATGATCAAATTAAATATTTATTTAATAATTAAATAAATATATTTTGATTATTTTATAATTAACTATGGTCAAGTTAAAGATTTATTTAACAATTAAACAATAATTTTAAAAAATTACTCTTAAGTCTTTATTTAACCCAAAGTGAATCACATTAAACCCAACACTTAGAGTCAATATACTCAAATGTTCACTATACGTTATGTGTCAATGTTAATTATTCAACAATAATTATTAATTAATTAATGTACTTAACATTTAAATCTTGACACGCACGCATCCGAGGGTACCTGAAACAAATATTTAGTTTTACTGAAAATTAACTAGATTGAAAAATTCAATCCGGTACGCTTCCCTATTACATAATGAGTACACTTTATATTACGAAACTCCTTAAGTTTATACCCAATTCGTCAAATGAAACTATTCCATTAGTCTATGACTGATGCCCCATGCACACGTCACAGATATTACAAATCAGCGCGTTAAACTATACAAGATGAGGTTAAAGTGTATACGTATAATTCTTCTGTCACCTATATCTAGAAAGACTGTGTGTCATGCCCCAGACCCAAAAGATCCGACACATGACATCACTTACATTCATTCACTGCATGTGCACTCATAAATAATATTACACAAAATTTTCAACTTTCATTCAACACAGGAATCCTTAGCAAGTTGCTAGTAAGTTCAACACTAAAATCAACCCATAACCTAACATATAAATATAAACTTCTCTTGACAATATTTAAACATTCATTTCAAATTCTTTCAGAATTATAGCAATTGAATTATGACTAGGACAATTATTAAACCGGAGATACGCAGAGTTTTCTCAGAGATTAACACTCTACTACGTCACCGGTAGCAACTTTGTTACCGGGAGCCCATAATATATCTATTGCAAATTCTTACTTAAAATCATCCAATAATCACACTTTATAAAACTTAAACCAAATTCAATCCACACATAATGAAATAATACATAAGTATTTATTCAATAGGGACAAATCAAATATCATATCCCACGTGTCCCCAAATGAAACACTCGGTAACCTAGCAACTTAGGGAACCCAAGGAACAGCAGAAGCCTTGCCAAATCCGCTAAGCACACATGTACCTTATTTACCTGAAATCACCATAAACTATAATGAGTATAAAACTCAGTAAGCATACTAGTTTTTCATATATCAAATACAAATACATATATGTACACAATGCATATGTATGATATGCTGTGATCAATCAAAATCAAAATCTTATCATATCACATATCATGTAAGCGCTTACACATTCTTTCAAAACACATAATAGGAATACCATCACTCAACTACTACTTAGTAGGACTTACATATCACATATCACATAATGAGCCAAATGTCACTCGTAGGTGACATACCGTATGAGAGGAATAGTACAAGTGAGGCCTTTAAATTACACATATATAATGCTCATGCCCGAAGGCAAAAGCCAAACCCTCACCCTGATCATCGGTGAGTCCTCTCATATGCACCAATACGCCACCACACGAATGTGATGACTCACTCTTCCTTTAGGTACCAATAGGATCCTCCCTACATACGGAACACATAACATATACCAATCCCGAAGGAAAGGCCACACATAAAGGCTCCACAAATCATATAAAATGCATACTAAGTTAACAGTGAGTTCAAGTACCCTCAAAACACAAAATATTTCTCATGGACATATTACACTTCAAAAGCTTTCTTTATTAAACACATCTTATTTTGAAAGCTCACTTCCAAAAATACATGTATGACCATGCTCAATGTCAATGCTCACATTCATAAACATATATTCACATTTCATATCAAAATATACTTTGACATAACATAAACATATTCGTAACCCCATTTGCAAAATCATACAAAACAATTATTATGTTTATTGTGATTTCAGTAAAAAGTCTAGTATACTTACCTCTTAACACTTTCAGCTACAAGGCTTAAATCTCCTTAACCTATCAATGGAGATTAATCCTTTCATAAGCATCACAATTCACACAAAATACTTTAAATAGCTTACAAAATTATACACAATGCATTTATCACATCAAATTAGTCTAAATACTTGGTTTCTCAAAACCTGTCATTCTGACCACTTACACTTAACAAAATTTTCTAATACATCAAATGATGTCCAATTACTCCAAAATCAGAATATACCATTCTTGACTCATATATCCTTCTTATATACGAATATTATATCAAAATTCCTACACAATCTATTCCATACACACCATCGAATCCAAACTACTAACCTAACAGGATCAAGATACTTACTGAATAGTATTCAATCTTCTAATTTTATAAAATCATATAATAACTCAAAAATTATAAAACTACCACATAATTACTCTTAACACATATCTCAGTCCATGATAAATATTTCACTTCCAAATCACTGCCAAAAGTATTTTAAAACTATTTTATTCCATAGCTTTAAAAATCTGTTAATCAAATACTGCAATGAGCTGATACACTTTAGAAAATCATAACACTTCAACCACATTGATCTAAATTCTCAATTCCGAGTATATCATATTAGATATATAAAATTATCATATTCCACAAATTCGTAACTTTTGAAGATCATTCAGTAGGACAAAAATTATTTTTCACTGTATCATACTGTTCATATAGAAAATTTCCAAAATTTTAGGGTCATTTTGGTAAATTCACAACAAATTCAATTTCTGGAATTTTGAATCGATTCAAAGTCTCAAATGATACTAAACATGTATAATTTCATATACTCAAAATTCAAAATCAGAATCGAATCACAACAATTTATAAAATTACTAGATCAAGAGACTATCAAGCAGAAATTCTACAATCCATCATGATTTATCAAGCTATCTTATAGATCATCATCAATTCTCAAAATATCATACGAAATACACATCAAATCCTCAATTATACATATTTCCAGAAATCAAAACTTAAAGAAATTAACATAATTAACACCAATAAATTGAGAAATAGTTGTGATATACCTCTTAAAATCCAAAATTTCAATTTCTTCTTCTTTTTCTTCTCTTTCTCTCCCCTCTTTTTCTCTCTTCTCTCTCTCTAAAAGAGGTAGCTCGACCAAAATGAGAGAATTAGGGTTTTAAAAGTGTATTTTTATACTAAGTGGCTAATTTTTGGTATTTACGAATTTATCCCTAAAACTTTCAAAGTATTACAATTTGGTCCCTAAAATAAATTTAAAGTCTTGCAATTAAACCCAATACTAATAGTATGTCCTTAACTTATAAAAACACTACTAATAACAATATAAAAATCAAGGATCACCCACATACAAATAAAATATATATATTTATATATATATAAATACATATTCTTACCGGTTATGGATACTGGTTACTACACTGTGGATATAGATCAGCACTGTCAAATTTCCATATGCTTATCCATGAACTTATCTCTAGATTTGTATTTCAATAAACAATATACGCAAACACTTTTACTATATTGTTCAACTTTACGGAAAACTTTTTTCTAGGGTTATATACTTGTGGCTACAAGATTTTCTAAAATATAATCTTGGAGCATCTGGATATACAACTCCTATATGGAAACTGACGGATCTTATATCTACGTACATCGAACTCTATGAGCATCAGACCGTACCTAGTGATACGTAGCGGTCAGACCATGAAAAGTCTTTGACATCTGTGAAATCAAAGTATAATGGATCACTCATAAGCCTACCGTGACACTCAGATCAAAGGACAATGAATACTACTCAACTCGAGATGACTCACCATTGATGGCTTCATAAGATGTCTATTGGCATCATCGTGAGTCTATTTAATATCCATTCCTAATTGAATACTCGCATGCCGATATGAGCTCTAAACGCATAGTCAACTAAGAACAACCATTTGTACCCTATAAATATAGACATGCACTGATCTATATAAAAGGAATTTTTCGATAGACCTGCATCGATAAAAATAGATCAGGAATATAATGTTTAAGAACATACTTGCATAATGATATTTCTTAGTGATTGTTGCTATAATAGCTAAATGCAAGCGCACGCTATTATATCAAGTAATGTAGAATATAAAGTCCAAGTATCGATCCCGCAAGAACTATACAATCTAATTCTATTAATCAAGTACTAAAATCGTACATATTTAACTTTTATTCAGAAAATCATAATTTGTAATTTAATTAATTAATCTAACTCTATCAATTAAACTAAACAAAAGCAAATTGTAGAATTCACAAATAAAGATAATCTAGGATTTTGACTCGTCTCCTAGTATTTCATTGAATTTATTAACCTCTTAATTCATCAATTGATACCAATTGATTGGCTTAGATACTAATCTCATCACAAGTCTCCGTCGATAGTCAAGTGACTATATTACACATTCTAACAATGACCTATATGTCTATGGTAATCAAATCAGAATGTAATTCATTAAGATCAAGTCTAAATTATACCTTACATGCCACCTAGGTATATGTCTATCCTAGATGGAACTCATAGTTGTTACCCTATAATCATGCATCAAACTATCTTAGGCCAAACACATGAATCCCTTCGTTGAGTTCATCATGGTTCTTCAATCATTCAAAATATTGATAAGGTATAATGAAAGCATTAAAATATAAGATAGAATGAATCAATTGAATGTATCAAGTTCATAAATTAAGAATTAACAAAATTCAAATTCATATTAAGTTTACATAGTCTAACCTTAGATGAACAATTTAGCCCATCACAAAACCAAAAGTATTTAACCAATTCATAAAGATCAATAAGATCAATAATATAATGGTAAAGAAAGAGAAGAAAAACTAATCAAAGTGACTCATTGATGTGCTTCTCGCTCAATCTTGACTTGAAGCTTAAATCTTGATGTTAATTCTTCAATCTTTAGTTTTGATCTTTGATTTTGTGTTGTGAATTCTTTCTCAAAGTTTTTGCTTCTTTTCTTTTTTCTCTCCTCCCTTTTTAATTAGAGTTTTTGGTATTCTATTTATAGGTTTTTGTCTTTAAACTATGGTTAAACATTAAATACAAGTTAGGTTAGGATTACTATTTTTGAGTTACTATAGCAAAATATTGTTTGAGCATTACTGTTCACTGTCACTTTTTTTACGTTGCAGCGCTAGATACTATAGCATATCACTGTAGATAGTACTGTAGCAATTTGCTGTAGCGCACTGTAGCAATTTGATATTTTTGGCTTATTTTCATTAGAGTTTCGACCCTATTTATTCCATTGCCTCAAAACCTACAAAAATAATAATAAAATACATCAAAAATCAAGTAATCTTAATTTTTACGAACAAATATTAAGTTTGAAGGATGAAAATATTAGAATTAATTAACCCATATCACCTAGCAACTATCTCATTACTAGTATACCCCAGGTCTTTGTCCCGTTTCAGATAAGGTTCTAACTTCTTATGTCACGCCCCAGACCCAAAAGATCTGACACACGACATCACTTACATTCATTCTATAATACTTAAACATTCATTTTAATTTCTTTCAGAATTATAGTAATTGAATTATGACTGGGACAATTAGTAAACCAGAGATACGCAGAGTTTTCTCAGAGATTAACACTCTACTACGTCACCAGTAGCAACTTTATTACCGGAAGCCCAGAATATATTCATTGCAAATTCTTACTTAAAATCAATCCATTACTACACTTGGTGAAACTTAAACTAAATCCAACCACACACAATAAAATAATACATAAGTATTTATTCACTAGGGACAAATCAAATATCTTATCCCACGTGTCCCCAAATGAAACACTTAGCAACCTAACAACTTAGGGAACCCAAGGAACAGCAGAAGCCTTGCCAAATCCGCTAAGCACACATGTACCTTATTTACCTGAAATCACCATAAACTATAATGAGTATAAAACTCAGTAAGCATACTAGTTTTTCATATATCAAATACAAATACATATATGTACACAATGCATATGTATGATATGCTGTGATCAATCAAAATCATAATCTTATCAAATCACATATCATGTAAGCGCTTACACATTCTTTCAAAACACATAATAGGAATACCATTACTCGACTACTACTTAGTAGGACTTACATATCACATATCACATAATGAGCCAAATGTCACTCGTAGGTGACATACCGTATGAGAGGAATAGTACAAGTGAGGTCTTGAATAACACATATATAATGCTTATGCCCGAAGGTAAAAGCCAAACCCTCACCCTGATCATCGGTGAGTCCTCTCACATGCACCAATACGCCACCACACGAATGTGATGACTCACTCTTCCTTTAGGTACCAATAGGATCCTCCCTACATACGGAACACATAACATATACCAATCCCAAAGGAAAGGCCACACATAAAGGCTCCACAATCACATAAAATGCCTACTAAGTTAACAGTGAGTTCAAGTACCCTCAAAACACAAAATATTTCTCATGGACATATTACACTTCAAAAGCTTTCTTTATTAAACACATCTTATTTTGAAAGCTCACTTACAAAAACACATGTATGTCCATGCTCAATGTCAATGCTCACATTCAGAAACATATATTCACATTTCATATCAAAATATACTTTGACATAACATAAACATATTCTTAACCCCATTTGCAAAATCATACAAAACAATTACTATGTTTATTGTGATTTCAGTAAAAAGTCTAGTATACTTACCTCTTAGCACTTACAGCTACAAGGCTTAAATCTCCTTAACCTATCAATGGAGATCAATCCTTTCATAAGCCTCACAATTCACACAAATACTTAAATAGCTTACAAAATTATACACAATGCATTTAACACATCAAATTGGTCTAAATACTTGATTTCTCAAAACTTGTCATTCTGACCACTTACACTTAACAAAATTTTCTAATACATCAAATGATGCCCAATTATTCCAAAATCAGAATGTATTAATCTTGACTCATATATCCTTCCTATATATGAATATTATATCAAAATTCCTACACAATCCATTTCATACACATCATCAAATCCAAACTACCAACCTGATAGGATCAAGATACTTACTGAACAATATTCAATCTCCTAATTTTATAAAATCATATACTAACTCAAAAATTGTAAAACTATCACAGAAATACTCTTGACACATATACCAATTCATAATAAATATTTTACTTCAAAATAACTGCCAAAAGTATTTTAAAACTATTTTATTGTCTAACTTTAAAAACCTGTTAATCAAATACTGCAATGAGCTAATACATTTTAGAAAATCATAACACTTCAACCACATTGATCTAAATTCCCAATTCCGAGTATATCACATTAGATATATAAAATTATCATATTCTATAAATTAGTAATTTTTAAAGATCATTCAATAGGTCAAAAATTATTTTCCACTGTATCATACTGTTTACACAGGAAATTTCTAGAATTTCAGGGTCATTTTGGTAAATTCACAACAAATTCAATTTCTGGAATTTTGAATCGATTCAAAGTCTCAGATTATCCTAAACATGTCTAATTGCATATACTCAAAATTAAAAACCAGAATCGAATTACAAAAATTTATAAAATTCTTGGATCAAGAGACTATCAAGCAGAAATTCCACAATTCATCATAATTTATCAAGCTATCTTATAGATCATCATCAATTCTCACAACATCAAACGAAATACACATCAAATCCTTAATTATACATATTTCCAGAAATCAAAACTTAAAGAAATTAACTTAATTAACACCAATAAATTGATAATTAGTTGTGATATACCTCTAAAGATCCAAAATTTTAATTTCTTCTTCTTTTTCTTCTTCTTCTTCTTCTCTTTCTCTCTCCTTTTTTTCTCTCTTCTCTCTCTAAAAATGGGTAGCTCGACCAAAATGAGAGAATTAGGGTTTTTAAAAGTATATTTTTATACTAAGTGGTTAAATTTTGGTATTTACGAATTTACCCCCAAAACTTTCAAAGTATTACAATTTGGTCCCTAAAATAAATCTAAAGCCTTGCAATTAAACCCAATGTTAATAGTATGACCTTAACCTATACAAACACTACTAATAACAATATATATAAATCAAATATCCCCCACATACAAATAAAATACGTATATTTATACATATATAAATATTTATTATTACCGGTTGTAGATACTGGTTACTACATCTTAGATCTGGCTGACTCTTATAATCTGCTAACTCTTAGCATTTATAACTTTTAGCTCTGCTAACTCTTAGCACTAGTCTAAACTCTTTTAGACCAAATATGAACTCATTCAGATCAGATCTGAACACCTTCAAATTATACAATATCTGTAACATTACAAGGATTGTACCATATACGTATTTAATACTAACGATTATTTGAAATGTATATTGTATAAATATTAATAATTGACATTTATACAATATTGAAATGACACGTAATAGTTAACTATTATCGGAGATTCATCAAAAGCTACTCCACCATTGTTGCACCCCTTACCGACCTGTTAAAGAAGACTAAAGCGTGGGAGTGGACAAAGAAGTGCCAATGGGCTTTTGATCGATTAAAAAAAATGGTGATCGAGGAATCGGTCCTAGCATTGCCAACCACTTGTTACCGTATGAGGTACATACTGATGAGTTTGACTTTACCATTGGTGGTGTTTTGATGCAGCAGGACCATTCGATTGCATATGAGAGCCGAAAACTCAACGAGACGGAGAGGCGGTATACCGTGCAAAAGAAGGAGATGATGGAGGTCATCCACTGCCTGCGTACTTGGCGATACTATTTGCTTAGAGCAAAGTTCGTAGTGATGACAGACAACATAGCAATGAGTTACTTCAAGAGCCAAAAGAAACTCAGCCCGAAGCAAGCTAGGTGGCATGATTTTCTAGCGGATTTCGATTACGAGCTCGAGTATACACTGGGGAAGGTGAACGTGGTGGCGGACGCCCTTAAGCCGGAAGGCCAAATTAACAGTTGTAAGCAAGATGGAATGAGATTTACTCAACCTATTCTATGAGGGAATGAAGCATAATCCCATAGCCACACAGCTCTTTGCTCAAGCACACGAGGGGAAGACTCAGTGATTTTAGGTAGAAGATGAGCTTCTTTACACCAAGGGCCGCCGGGTATATGTGCCAAAGTGGGAGAACTTACGGCGTAACCTCATTAAGGAGTGTCATGACACGAAATAAGCAGGACATCCAGGACAACAACATACATGCACCTTATTGGAGACAGTATACTATTGGCCACACATGCAGGAAGAAATAGAATAGTTTGTCAAGACTTGTCTCATGTGCCAACAAGACAAAATCGAGTAGCAGAGTCCCACAGGCCTACTTGAGCCACTGCCAATACCAAAGAGACATTAGAAGAGCATCTCTATGAATTTCATCATAGCTTTACCAAAGTCCGAGGGGTGTGGGATTATCGTTGTGGTGGTAGATCAATTTTTCAAGTATGCTAATTTCATACCGGCGCTCAAGGAGTATAGTGTAGAAGAGACAACGAGACTTTTCTTTAAGCAAGTAGTCAAGTACTTGGGGTTGCCAGGGGTGATAGTCAGTGATCGTGACACGAGGTTTATGGGGAGATTCTGAACAGGGTTGTTCAATCTCATGGGATCGAAACTTCTTTTTTCCACCAGTTTTTACCCACAAACGGATGGGTAGAACGAAAGGGTGAATGCATTATTGGACCTGTACTTGCGGCACTTTGTGAGCACAAATCAGCAAGATTGGGTCAAGTTACTCGATGTGGCACAATTCTCATACAACTTGTAGAGGAGTGAATCGACGAACCAAAGCCCATTCCAGCTAGTTACTGGTCAGCAACCTCTCACGCCACACGCGCTCTTATCCAGCGATACAGGAAAGAGTCCCGCAGCTTACAAAGCTGCAAAATCCAAACATGATCAATCAGACAAAGCACGGGTGTGTTTGGACAAGACGAAGAAACGGATGAAGAAATAGGTTGCTGGCAAGTGAAGACATGTTGAGTACAGCGTAGGGGACTTGGTGATGGTGAAAATCCTTCCGACGCTGCACAAGTCTACGCGTCCACTTCATAAGGGCCTTATTTGGAAATATGAGGGGCTATTTCCTATTGTCAAGAAGGTTGGCAATGTCTCGTACAAGGTAGAATTGTCTTTGAGACTTCGGCTACATCCAGTATTTCACGCAAGCTGCCTAAAGCTATACTATGGTGATGCGGAGGACATGGAGCATAGACCACAAACTAGGGCACCATTGGGAGTTTTCACATCTTACGACAAGGAGGCTGAACTTATCCTTAATGTGAGGACAGTACAAAAAAATAATTGCCGTTCGAGTCGTGAGTATTTCATTAAGTGGAAAGGATTGCTCAATAGCGAAGCAAGCTGGGAACCCGAGAATATACTGTGGCAGTTTGAAAACAAGGTGCGCGAGTTCTAGCGAAGATGAGACGAGGGTGTCACGTGAATTTGGTAGGGGAGAATGTCACGCCCCAAGTGCTCTCAAGCATTTCCTTGAGCACTTAGTGCGTGACTAGGCCTGCTGGATGCTACTTGGACCATGGAGCACTACGTGGACTAGAGCTTCTAGAAGGCCCACTGTTTAGGATGGAGAAACGGGTTTGGCCCGCGACTTATTAGGGTTGTTAACCCCGATTTGGAAGAAAAATATTTTATAACATATGTAATGGCATCTAAAAATATTCTATAACATATTTTTTCATCTTATATATACACCGTTAGATCATTGTATAGCATCTTAGATCCTAGTCGTTGATTATGTAGAGTTAGTAGTATAAAAGGGAGACACCCTTACTTGTACAAAGCATCTCATAGCTAATGTTTTCTTTTCAGTAATATAGAGAGCTTTTTCTCAAACAACTTGTGTGTGTGTTTTTTTTCTTCTTTGTGTAATTTTTTAGACTGCTTAGCACGCAACACGTCTAAAGCCCTACAGTTCTTGAAAGGTCCATGACACTTAGTCGCTGCCTCCAACTCACCAATCTCCACCCTTCTTCTCACATGTGCTCTCTTATGGTTTTTTTTTTTGGTTTCATTTCCTTTTATTTTCTCTTTTCTTGCACTTTTAATCTTCAATCTTATCTCTGTCGATTTTATTTGGCGATCCTACCTGTATATATGATCGACCATGATTTTGCCAGCCTTTGATATGCAACTGTCAACCTTCTCCTTAGTGTACCAGACTTCATTGTGACTTTATTTAATATTTAATTTGATGTTAGAATTAAGTTGAGATTTTTATCAGATATAATAGGTAATAAGCGGAGGATGTAAGAATTTTGGTGGTGGCGTTTTTGTGGTTCCTCTTATAAGGGTTGTTTTGCCATGCGTGGTATTTTTTAATTTTTAGAATAATATCTTTTTGATTTAGTGTCAAATAATATCTATTTTTTGAGTTTATATTTTTCTCTTTTGTAAAATTTGTATTTTTTTTTTTTAAAAGAATTTGTTGTCCTCCTTTCTCAAAAGGGTTCATGTTCTTTTTTTAAAATTGACTTCTCCAATATAAGATATGATTACTGTTTTTCTTTATAAGAGTTAAAAGAGTTAATAAGTTCAAGTTTATTTGCAAATATAATGATTTGTCATGATAATCTTCTATTTGTAGTATCAAAGATCTTTTCATGCAATATTTTTAATATTTATCAATGAAATAATATCAATATTTAAATAAAAAAAAATTCAGATGCCTTAGCAATATTTCAACTAGGTAGCTTGATGTCCATGGAAATATACTCAAATTTAGCTCTAATGCCTTAATACTCAACAAAATTAAAAGGCAAATCATGTTTAATCATAGCTTGGATCACAAGCCACGAAATATCTCAATTTTCATCAGATGGTGATTTTGACAAATAACATTGCTCGACTTCATGAGGACAAGAAATTGTCATCAGATGATTTAGCATATTTCCTGTTCATAATAATAATGACTACTACAAAAACATTATATACCACAAAAATTTAGCCTTTTTTTTATAAAAAAAAATTCTCACCTCCCAGTTATTACCTCAAACATAGTCAAGCACATGATCTCAATTTGCGCTTTGTCTCTAAAGTTTTCGAAAGTAAAAAAAGCACAGGAATTATCATTAATAACTTCTCAAATTTTGCAAAGAAAATTGTCTTCTTATAAAAACAAATACTTCAATACTTAAATCAATATCGACAAAAATAAAAATCTTCTCCATTGCATTTGTCTTTATAGTTTCTTAAATTTCATTGGAATTTTCACCTAATCCACTTGAAATTATTTCTATAGAACCCTCATCGTTATCTGCAAATAAAATTTAAATAAACACAATATCAACTATTTATTTACATGTACCGAACTGATCATAAATTTTACTTTAAAAAAATAAAGTCTTTAGTTATGTATATGTAATTAGAAGATAGTTGAACAAAAAAATTTATAGGATGAAGCATATAATATACGAATTGAGGGGTTCTTACTTCTGATTAACCACAGGCAAATGATAAGACAATAAGGTTTTTATTTTTAGTTTTAAAGTAGTCTAAACTTTAGACAAATCCTGACTCCAAAAATAAAATGTAAGTTTAGTTAGATGTGAAAGACACAAAAAATACATCGGTGAGATTGAATAAAATGATGGAACAAATAACACATGTTCTTTCTTCTTTATTTTCACTGTCTTTTTTTTTTCATATTTAAAAATATATATATCATTTTAATTCCTACATTTTTATTGAATAACTTATTAAATTCTTAATATTTGTAAAAACTATTAATTGTGTCCCTTCCTTAAAGAATAAAATGATTGTTTTTCAAAGATAAAAATGATAGAAAAATATATATTTTACTTTTAAGAATTAAAATGATAGCAAAAATACCTTTAAATGATATAATTAATAATTTTTGAAATATTAAAACTTAAATAAATAATTCAATAAAAACTATTAATTTTCCTTTTTAAACCCTTAAAAAGACGAAACCACTTCCTAAACTTTCAATATTCACCGAACAAAATTCTATTTTGAACGTTTTTTCTTATCTGCAACAGCTTTATTAACTAACCCAATTTACTCCTCCTCAGCCAACACTCCTCGAGTGAGATTTTGTGTGTTTTCTGTATTTGTAATGTTTCCAGGAAAGTGATGGAAAATGAGAGAAAGATAGCCAAACAGAAAATAGAGGAGGAATTGAGACTTATTGAATGTAAACTTGTATATTCAGGTGATCAAATGAACTTTGAGCGGAAAATAGTTGCTCTGACACTAAAAGACAAAATAAATTACAAATGATCGGAAAATAAGCTAATTCTATAACAAATTTCTAAACAAACTTTTGTAACAACAATCACATACATTTAAATAATCTTAATTAATTTATTAATTCACGTCAGCATTGCACCGCTTGAAACCTCAACCATGATCTTTTGATCTTTGCTTCTGGTTCCTTGTGTAGCTGCACCTTATCAGAAGACTGAAGTAGTTGTTGCTGAACCATCTGAATTTGCTGTCGAGGGTTTTCAAGGCTCTGCTTCAGTCATATCTCTTCATATTATACTTGTCAAACACCAAGGTTTCATCATAAATTAACTTTCACACTTAATAACATCCATTAACTTCGACAATAAATAAATAAATCAACACAGTAAAAGAAGTGTTGAACCATGGTCAATTGTAATTAAAAAAAAAAAAGAATTGAAAGAAATTGTGAACAAAAATTTTAATGCTATAAAGATATACGAAAGATAATTAATTGAAAATGTAGATGTAAATTTTTTTTTTAATAAAAAAAACAGGCATAAAATCAAAGTTTAGAGAATAGAAAGTGAAGATGGATTGTGGTGGTAAATGATGACTAAGTCTTTAAATATAATGACACTTGAAATTTTAGGGTTTGTAATTACATGATGATTTATTGTAAACTAACTTTTATGTCTTTTAAAAAAAATATATTTTTATAATTAAATTATTAAAATAAATTACTTTGACGAGTTTAAATTGGCGAAACAGTTTTCAAATCTAAATCTAATTTGATCTATTATTATTTGGGTTTGAACGAACTAATCCATTAATAACCTAATTCGATAAAATTAGACTTAACAACTACTTTTTTTTGTGGGTTCGTGTTATATTAATAGGTTGAGTCAATTTTTGTCAAGCTTAAGCGTGACATTTTTTCTTACCAAATTTATATGACGCCTTTATTATATCTCTGTTGAAACTCATGAACCTTATTCTCGATTACTACAATGTATTCTTAGGTTCTCAGTTTGCTTTACTATCAAGCAACCTCTTTCATTTGACAAAGTACTCACAACTTAGAGAGTAACTCTTTTTACTCACTATCCTGACATTAAAAATAAGTTCTGTCTCCTTATCATTAGCTGTGAAAACTTCTAAAAATTTCATGTTTATGGCCATCGCTCAATGTCTTCTGCATCCCTATGATGCAGCTTGAAACAACTTGAGTGAATGACCAGGTGTAGTTGTAGTCTCAAAGGTAATTTTACATTATACGAGACATTGTCAACCCTCTTAGCAATTGAAAATTGCCTCATATTTGAGAACATGGCCTTTGTGAAATAGGCGTGTGGACTTGTGTTGAGTCAAAAGTATCTTCACTATCACTAAGTCTTCTATATTAAACTTGACATGTCTTCGTTTATGATTGGCCCACTTTTTCATCCATTTAATTTTTTGATCGAGATACACTCATATTATGTCTGATTGATCATGCCAAGACTTATTAGTTTTTTATATTGTGGGACTCCTATAGCTAAAAGCTACCGTATGTGGTGTAAGGAGTTATTGGCCAGTAGCTAGCTTGAACGGGCTTTGGTTGGTGGACTCACTATGTTACAATTTATATAAATATTGTGCACTTGAGTAGTTTAACCCTGTTTTGTTGTTTTGCACTCACAAAGTATTGTAAGAATAGCTCCAAAAGTGTATTCATCCGTTTAGTCTGTTTATCCGTTTATGCATGAAATCTGGTGGAAAAGTGAAGTGATAACTCTATGAGACTAAACAACTTTATCCAAAATCTTGTTGTAAACCTCATGTCACAATTACTCACAATCACCCTTGACAATTTCAATGCTTGAACACGTGCTTGCAGAAAAAACTTGTGGTCTCCTCTACACTACACTCTTCCTATAATGGTAGGAATGTTGTATACTTAAATAATCAGTCTACCAATATAATGATAGCTCCACATCTCTCAAACGTTAATAATGCTATGATAAAATCCATGGAAATACTCTCTCGAGGTCTCTCTAGAATAAGCAATGGATCAAGTAAGCTTGTGAAGCTCTTTTGCTTGACCTTGTCTTGTTGGCACATGAGACAAGTCTTCACAAATTGTTTGATCTCCTCCCATATATATGATTATTAGTACACCACCTTTAATGAAGCACATGTGCGCCATCGTCCTAGATGACCAACTCATTTTATGTCATGACATTTCTTTATGAGATTTCGCTGTAAGTTTTCCCCACTTCGACATAAATACTCGATGACCCTTGGTGTAGAGAAACTCATCTTTTACCAAAATTGTTTCCTCATCCTCCCATATGCTTGTGAAAAAAGTTATTTACCTAGTGGGTCATACTTAATCCCATCTCAGAATAAGCTGAGAATTTCTCCCTCTAGCTTTTTAATAATTGCTAACTTAGTCTTTCAGCTTAAAGTGTTCGCCATTATGTTAACCTTGCTCGGTTTATACTCGAGCTTATAGTCTAATTCCACTAAGAAATCTTGCTTCCTAGCTTGCTTCGGGCAAATCTTTTTTATATTAAAAGTAACTCGTCACCATACTATTCATTATCACCATGAACAATGCTCTAAGTAAGTAATATCGCCAAGTATGCAATCAATAGATGACTCCTTTCATCTCTTTCTTTTGTATCGTGTAACGTCTCTCCGTCTCATTGAATTTATAGCTCTCATACACTATAAGTGCCTTTATTACATCAAAACAGCCTTAATGGAAAATTTTTGATGCATCTATGTATACCTTATATAGAAAAAAATGATTAGCACTTATTATTCGATCATTACCTTCTTCAATCTATCAAAAGCCCCTTGGCAATCCTTATACCACTCTCATGCTTTAGTCTTCTTTAACAAGTTGATAAAGAGTGCAACAATGATGGAAAAAATCTTGATGGGACCTTCAATAATAATTGAATAACTCAAGAAAGAACCATAACTTGGTAACCTTCGTGGATACCTCCCAATCTATTATAGTGTGAATCTTTACCTTATCTATCAACAACTTGCCATCCTTGATCTTATGATCTAGAAAATCCATTTTCATCTTTACAAAAGACCATTTTTACCTCTTCATAGCTTATTCTCAGCTTATTCTCTTAAAACACCCTCAAGACAGTCCATAGATTCTTTACATACCCCTTGAGTGTTACTGTAGATCATAATGTCATCTAGGTACACGATGATGAATTTATCAATGAAGAATTGGAGATTGTTATTCATCAAAGTGAAAAATGTGACTGGTGCATTAGTGATGCCAAATGGCATTTCAAGAAACTCAAATGCCTCATAACACGTTACACAGGTGGTCTTTATCTCATTACCCCTAACCATGTGCACTTAATGGTAACTCAATCTCAAGGCTAGTTTCGAGAAATATTTTACCTGTCACAATTGAACAAAACAAGTCAATTATTAAAGGAATGAGATACATGTTCTTGATGATGACTTTATTTACTATGCTCGATAGTTTATTCACAATCGTAGCAAACCATCGTGCTTGGTTCAAAAAGCACTTGTTCACTATATAATGCCTTGAATGGTTGAATAAATCTCACATCTAATAATTATTTGAGTTGCCCACCATCCCCTCCAAAACTCTTTTAACTTTGGTGAAAATATTTGGTAAGGTGCTTTTATAAAAGGCTTAGCTCACGACTTCAGCTCAATCAAATGACATCCTTATGAGTTTTTGGTACGTT
The DNA here is from genome assembly GCA_946807835.1 of Ailanthus altissimus. NCBI lineage: Eukaryota > Viridiplantae > Streptophyta > Magnoliopsida > Sapindales > Simaroubaceae > Ailanthus > Ailanthus altissimus. The sequence goes on along the minus strand of OX327703.1, from coordinate 25,676,385 downwards.
GATAACATTACATCCTTGTGCTCCTTGAGTATTCTCACGATCTCCTTTGGTACCTCACCTCTATCCCCTTTTGCCTCATTCGTCTTACATATTATGGTTAAATAGGAAAATGGTATTGGCATTGAGTTTGGATTGGCCACTCTTGTGCTTATCTACTATCGGTACCGTGCAAGGTCCATACTTTAAAATGAATACGTAGTTGTGTTAAGGAAATAGAATCATGTCAAACTGTCTCAATAACTCTATACCAAGAACATAATCAAAGTCCTTAAAAGGTGTTATAGAAAAGTTTACCTAGTTGTGCCAACTCCCTGGTACATTTTAACTCCTCGAACCACCATGTCTAATAGTTTAGTTAAAACATTCATGGTTATGAGGTATCTAACTCTTTTCTTTATCTTGAGTCCCAATTGCTCTACTTCTGCATCTTTGATAAACTAGGGAATAGCCTTAAAATCAACTACCATTTGAATTATATTCCCATTAATGATGGCTTCAAGGTACATGAGTGTCTTTTTAGATGGCGCGCTGGTTACTTGCTTAATATTAAGGGCATTAAGCAGTTGTAAGAACCCTATGTTGCCTTACACACCTGCCTCTTATATTTCAAACATAAAGTTGAAAGCTTTCTTCTTTGAATAGTCCTTTACTCAATGATCTTTATCACAAAGGAAATAACTAATCTTCACATATCACCTTTCTTGTTGTCATGCCTCTACTCTTTTTCTTTGGGTGGCTTGCCTTTCTTATCATTAGTCTGAGGAGGATGAAACTCCTTTGTTCCCTTACCTTTGCTATAGTTGGGCTTGTAACGCTTGAATTTCCCCAATTCTCTATTTCGATAATCCATATCTTCACTATTGTGAAGGCATTGGATATAGCTGTCACTACACGCCACTTCAACTCATTAATTGCCATATTTTTTTAATACAATTGGTGTTTCAATTCCTGTTGCAATTCAGCCTAAGTATCGATGGTACAGGTACCTTTATGAATCTTTTCGCTCTTTCTATGCCACCATAGAACTGCATGGTCAGAGAAATACAAAGTAGCAGTGTTTTTGTTATCTTTATCTCACCTGCCCATGACATTGAAGTATCTCTCCATTTGCTAAAAGAAGTTGTCGAGCTCCTTGACATCCTTTTCGTCGCAAAAATCTTTTGCTTAAAAGCTTCAACTCTTAAGGTAACAATCGTAACTTGAGCCGCAACAACTCTATTCACCACCGCTCACTTAAACAAAGTCACATCCTTCTTAGTAGATTCCAAGCCTTTACATAGCACCTCCACTTGAGCTTGCAACCTGGCCATGAAAGCATAAACTTTCCAGTATATATATCAATGAGTGTGTTGATAAGGTAAGCAGATCATGTTCTTGAGTCTCAAGGTCTCCTTTAAGATTCTCCACGGTTTGCCTCAACTCTCCAAGGAAATTTGTCGCCTTTCCTACAACATTACTAAGCTTTTTCACCATGTTCCCTAAATTATGACCATGATCAATAAACTTCTCATAAGTGTTGAGCTTCTTCTCTTCCTTAGCTTTAAGGTCTCTACCCCGATCATCAATCATCTTTAATGAGGTTGTCACGTCATTCATCATTCACCTTTAAACCCCTTCTAATACCAAATGTCACATATCTTTTATGTAACTATGCGACCTTGGAAGTTTTAAGGGTTAAGCTATTTGGTGTTGATTATTTTAGGGTATATACATGTGGGATGTGTGTTTAACAACAAGATATACATATCTCCATACATATATATACAACGGAAGCATAAAAATTTGCAGTAAATACAATTGTTTCTTATTAATCAAATTAACATAAAACGAAATTGAAAAATTTTACCTTTGAAGCCTTTTGATTAAATTTTTTGGAGTCCACTTAAAATGAACTTGTTAACAATTCTAGTAATCAACTTGGGTGGGTTTGATTAGCTAAAATAGCAGTATAATTCAGTAATTGTTTAACACTTAAACTAATTAGATTAACTCTTAATCTAATTAAATTAATTTGTTTTATCTTTTGTTCAACTTTTGAGCAATTAAAACAAATCTATTTTAGTTATTACATTTACTAGCTAATTTTCTTTGTTTTGATGTTCTAATACTTAAACACAAAACAAAGAATTCCAATTTCTTAAATTAAAATGGCCACCAAAATTACAAAATCTAAAGTTAAAATTAATTTTGAATTTCATTTCAATATACTAATGCATAAATTTCAAACTTGAATTTCATTTGCATTTAATTTAACTATTCACTTAACTAAGGTTAACATTTAGCCTTAGTTGAGTTAAATTAACTTAACTCTTAAGTTAACAAATATCCAACTAACCTAACCCAAGAGTTAACTATTAACCCTAGTTAAATTAATATTTATTTAATAATAAAAATAAAATATCTAGATATTTATTTAATCTAATCATAGTTAACAATTAACCATTGTTAAGTTAAATTTTTTTTAATTATTATTTAAATAAATATATTGATTATTTAATAATTAAATAATCAATAAAGTTAAATTATCATTATATCCTTACTAGGTTATCAAGTTAACCCAATGTGGGTCCTACCATAACCATTTAAATTAGTTAACTTAACCTTAGTAATTTACTGTATTTTATACTATATTAAATTATTTAATACAGTATACTGCCCAAGTGCACAACGAATACATTTCATATTAAGACTCTCTAGGTCCACGCTCGATTCGTTAAATGGAACTATTTTATGAGTTCATGAACAATGCCCAACGCACACGTCACGAATATTACAAATCAGCCCATCAAACCATACAAGTTGAGGTTAGAACATATTCGTATAATTCTTTCGTCATTATATCCTAGATTGGCGGAATACAAATCATCACCATCAAATCCCGATAATCTCATCTGTTAACTTATCTCCAAATTTGTATCTTAATGAATAATATACGCAAATATTTTTGCTATATTGTTCAACCTTGTAGGAAATTCTTTTTTCGGGCTCATTGCTTACGGCCATAAGACTTCATAAGATACAATCTTGAAGTATCGAATATACAATCCACCTATGTGATTTGGTGGATCCCGTATTTACGCACACCGAACTCCATGAGCATCGGACCATACCCAACGACACGTAACGGTCAGAGCATAAAAGGTCTCTGACATACGTGAAACCAAAGTATAGTGAATCGCCCACAAGCTCACTGTGAAGCTCAAGTCAAGGGACCACAAATACTACTCAACTAGAGAGGACCTTCCTTTGATGGATTCATACGATATCTATTAGGATCCTCATGAGTTTGTTCAGTATCCAGTCCTGACTGAATACCTGCATATTTATACAAGCTTACACTAAACTCATGGTCAACTAAGAATAATCATCGATACAATATAGATATAGACATACACTAATCTATATAATTATATTTCACCGATAGACCTGTATTGGTGAATATAAATCAAGAATACTATATTTGAGAACATACTTACATAATAACATTTCCTGGTAATTATTGCAACTCTTTGCAACTATGTCATTACAAGTAGACTCTCAGGTCTTTGTCCTATTATAAATAAGGTTCTAACTCCTTAGATCTCACTGACTTTTCTAACCTACTAACTCTTTGTAGTGCTAACTCGTAGTATTTATAACTCTCAGCATTACTAATTCTTAGTCCTGGTCTAAACTCTTTTAAATTAAATCTGAACTTTTTCAGATTATACAATGTCTATAATGTTACAAGTTTTATTACCATTTATAAAAGTTATTAGCGATTTAATAAAATATTTATTATATAAATATTACAAAATAAATATTCATACAAACAAAAATGACACGTAAACACAAACTCTAACATAAACAACCTACAAACACAACACAAATAAAAAAATAAGCACTCACAACAAAGTTGACTAAGATTTACACAATTATACAATAATCTAATGATATATAATAAATATTAAAAAAATATGTCAATAAATATTTTAAGATACCACTAAATTTAGTATAATATTCTCATTCTAAAATTTATTTTGCTTAGCCATTAAATACCAGACTTAACTCATTTATTCATCCAAATCAATGGATCTTCTAAAACTCCAGTTCATATACACGAGGCCAAATAGCCTCTAGCGCATGGCGGCATGACACTGGGCTGAGCTTTATGCTCTATTAAAATTCAAATATCATTTCAGCTTTATAATCATTGTTCACAACTTGCTTGCTTAGTGCTTCCCTTAAATAAATAATATGTACAACCTAACAAACATGCATACAAAATTTGTGGTTTCTTTTCTCTTCCACCATTGAGAAAAAGTTCACTTTCCCTTGAACAATGGAAGACCATTGATGCTTTTGTCCATTTTCTGTTTGATTCATTCAGAAAATAAATAGTAGTGATCTGTGGTTCCCCCACAATGAATGATTCTTTCCTCATAAGGTATATCTATCACAGAAAAACAGTAAAAGTGACATTTCTTTCTATTTGATTCTTGTTTGCTTCACTGATCAACCTCACAAACATACACAATTTGACAAGAAAATTTCGTGAACAAAAATATCACAAGCTTCCATTAGTTGACTGGCTTATACAGATTATTAAGGTTATGCTTTATTCATGAACAGTCTTGTCAATCACTGACCCACATATTTTCTACAGAAGTTTGAATACATAACATGCAACTTGTATGTTGGCTCTTTATGCTATTCACAACACTTAAGAGAAACTGAAACTTTAATAATACTATTTTTCACATTATAGGAAAAGTCTAATTATGAGTGCCCCACAAGTGGGGATCAAAATGGAGCCTTCTCAAGTGGAGTTCCGGGTTTGAATCTTGGCAAAATCCAGGGTTTTTTTGCCTTGCAACTTGTTAGTTGTGTAGTGTTTACTGTACTCTCCATGATTGTATCTTCTATATTTGCATGGGTTGTTCTCATCCACCAATTCAGGCATTGGTCCAAGCTCTATTTCATAACTAGGAGCATAGAACGTGACAATTGAGAGCCTGTCTTTTTCTTTATGTGTCACTGCCCTGTGCTCAACACTTTTGTATCTCCCATTTGTAAGAACCTGCATAACTGAAAAAAATTAGCAAGCAGCAAGTATTTCATATGAAGAAGACTCAATTTCTAAGTATCTTACTTCTAAGGTATCACCAATGTTTATGACAAGTGCATTTGGAATGGGCTGGACAGGGACCCAAGTGTTGTCTTTCAAAATTTGAAGTCCTAATGAGCTACCCTTTCCTTGCTGCAACACTGTGAGGGCACTGCCATCTGAATGTGGGCTAAGACCCAAAACAAGGTCAGGCCTGGGACATGGCGGGTAGTAGTTCATCCTCACAGCTTGCACAGCCACCCCAAACATTTCTTCAAAAACTACTCCTTTCAAGCCAAGGCTCATTGCTATATATTTCAGCAGATTCTGGCAAAGTTTCCTCACTTCTCTTGAATAAGTCTCTAGAGTTTCACTGCATAAAAGGGTGTGTGTGACACTCGGAAAAAAATATATAATTTTTTGCAATTTCAAATTTGGTAGCACTATTACCTGAACTTAGCTGGCTTTGCTGGCCACAGTTTTGGGTTCCTGATAAAGTGAGGTTCAACCCCGAGAGCAAACATATTGCACCAATCAAGTTTTTGGTTCTCTGAGAACACAAAAGCTTGTCCATATCCCTGAACTGTCCCTGGCAACATGGGGTATTTCTGTTTCTCCTCTAAAGGTAGCATGAAGAAATCTTTGGCCACCTTCTCTATGCTCTCAAGTAAACTCAGTTCAATCCCATGGTTAATCACCTGTTAAAGAAATAACTAAATATTAGTTCCATAACAACCTTTCAAGCACTCCAAAATTTCAGAACATGCAGTTCTTTTTTGTACCTGAAAGAATCCCCACTCTTCACAGGCAGTTGTGAGGTTTAAAATTTCGCTATGGAATTCATCTTGGTTGCCTTTGATGAGATTTGAAAAGTTGATAATTGGAATGTCATTAGTTGGAGACAGAGCTGTGGCCATTTTTGGCCTTTCAGTCAAGTCTCTAACAAATCTTTCAGGAATAGTGGTTGGTTTGGCCTTTCTCAGTTCTTGAACATCATCAATATGGCCAACCTTGATAGGAGAAATAGGTACTGGAGCCATGGAAACAGAAATTTTTAAGTAATAACGTAACTGAAATCTAAGAAGCTTTACTTGGGAACTGTGAAGTCATGCACAAGTCTGTATTTATAGAAAAACTTTGCACCTTGTTGCAGAGTTTATGTGTGGTCTGTAGGGGCCCATAGTATGCACTTCATAAATTTAATTCAAGTCAGACTTACAATTAAGTAAACTTGATATCTGTAAATCAACAGTGATTTGCGGAATCAATGGGCTTGACCATAAGAGATACCTTTCGATCAACCAAACTACACCAACAGGTTAGTGCTTAGAATTGCAGTCTTTTCTTCCCCTTTTTTCAAGCATTTATATTTCATTATATTTTTTAATATTATATAAACTAAAACCCTCTTCTAATCCTAAAGCGAGCAAGATTTGAACTCAAATATTTTGTACCATACCACCTTTCGAACTTGACATGGAAAAAATGAAGAATTGGTTAGAGAACACTTTCACTTCATCAATTTATAGCAGGTTGTTTTTGGCCATGAGAATTGTGAACAAAGTGATCTTTCATGCATGCAAATCTGCAATAAAATGAAGACTTATGTTAGTTTGCTTAAATGCAAATATGAAAATTTACTTTGTAAAGGGTGCATGAACTTAAAACCTGAGTGCCCAAATCAATTTTGCGTCGGTAGGGAACAGGCTGAAAAATCTTTTTAGGATTATCTTCTGATAAAGACTGAGACCATAAATTCAAAATGCTCTTCTTAGACTTCTATCTTCACCATTGTTCATGTAACCCTAATTTTTTATTTTTTAACATAAAAGAAGGATTTAAACTTGAACCTCCACCGACATGAGGTAAAAATGCACTACTACTCTTTTCTACTAACACAAGTACTCATATACCCTTAATTTTATTTGGCAGAAAAGTGGACCAAACTCCTCGTTCTTTCCTAGCTACCCATCTGTCTCTCCTTCAAACCCAGCATGAATTAGAATAGTTTATAATCAAAATCAACATCTTTGTCAGACTCTTTCAATTCCCCACTTTGCCATCTGGGGTGATAAATGCACGCATGGTCATGGAGCAAAGACTATTGTCTAGGCCAATTTGTCAACTTTGGCCCATTCTGAAGCTTTACAACCTGGGTTTCAATCCTGTTAAATATTCTTTCAGCACTTGTTAGATGTTATCATCAATCTCTGAAATCTGATCAACTGCAATAACAGAGGGCACTGCATATTTTTCTGAAACTGCAGTGTCTGCAGCAGTAAATCCCTTCAACTTCAGCTGTGATAAGTACTTTTTTTTTTTTGTCTTTTTATTTGTTTTTGTCTCGATATCAACATTTTTATCTTGTATGTAATGGAATACATAAAAGAGTATAAAAATGTATAATGGGAAGGAATCTAATAATGATAGCAGTACAAGTTGTCTTATATGGGAGACTTTGTGAGTGGTAGCAGCAGCAGCAGCAGCAGCAGTAGGGACCATTACCCAGCCATGTCTTGATTTTTGCTGGCCAAATCAAGTGATGTTGTCATAATTCTTTTGTTTTGTCCACGCCCTTGCGTCTACTCTCCTGCCTCTCTAGTCTTCCTTGGGTATTTCAAGCCCTTGAATAACCCAGCTTTTATTCAAGTTTATAATTAGATCACTTCCTTAAATTAGACAGTGAGTCTTCTTTTTTCTCCTTCTTAAAAGGAGTTTTAATTTACAAATTCAATTAGTAGGGGTGGATTTTTTTTTTCCAATAATATTTTGGAGGCAGATTCAACCCTTATTAAGCTTAAAATCTTGAACCCTACCTTTGATCTTGTTTGTGTTGGTTTCAATAAATTTTTTTTCTTAAATATTAGAAAATTTAAAATTTTAAAAAAAAAATATTAACATTGTTATCTTTTGAAATTGGTATAAATTACATTTTAATGATGATTTTAATTTTAATTATACTGTTATTTTCTTTATTTAATTTAAAAGATTAAAATATTATCATATTTTAAGAATATTTTAATTATTTATGTGACAAAAAAAATATAATCATAAAGATATTTTTATTTTTTAATTAAATAGAATGAGTGATCGTATAATTAAAATTAAAATTACCTTCAAAATGTAATTTATGTCAACCTCAAGGGTGACAATGTTAATACTGCTGCTGCAATAGCACCTTGGGATGCGCTGCCGCTGTCAAGGGGCCTTGTGCTGTGCAGCAGCTCTGAGCAGCAATATTAAGGTAGTTTTGCCATAAACACTAAGGAGCTTGCACAAGTTGCACAAATACATAAATATTTTTTTTAAAATGAGGGTAGGAGGTTAATTGTGTCCTCGAGTTGGCGCTAATGACCTACAAGTCTCACAGGGTAACCTCCATGCTTCTCCTCTGCAGTGGCCCTTGGGGGCAAAGGGGTTGCAGTTGACGGTAACGTTAGAGAGTCCAGAGACGTTAACAGGGGCCTCAAAAAAAATTATCTTTTTTGTTTAACGACCTGTCCATTTTAAAAATTATTTTTTTTATTTAGGTAGATCCAGCGACCGGAAGAGCACCGTACGTGACGCGGTGTCCAGTGCGCCCCCGCGGCCCTTGAAAATCGAAAAAAATTGAAAAGTTATTCTTGTTCACCGACAAACAAGACCTTAAATTACATAAAAAGGGGACCGGCACCCGGCGATCGACACGCGTCCCTGCAAATGACTCCTCCGTCCTTAATTGCACGTGTGTGGGCTTTGCCCTTGAGTGCGCTTTTTAAGTGGTAGCTGACGCCAAAAGCCGGGGCCCTTATCCTTTGTACACTTTTCTGATATTTTTATTTTTTATTTAAACTGAAAATTAATAAATTTTTGCACAATGCCCAAAATGTCCCAGCGTGACCTATACAATTGCTAATTGCTATTGCTCTTCTAGCTTAGGAGGTCTCTTTCGTGAACTATGAAAAAGTGGTTGAGTCGAAATTTCCTTTTTACCCTTACCTCCTCGTCTCTTTCCCGCCAAAATAAACGGTCATGTTATCACACAAAAGCTTATTTCATTCAACAGCTTAAAGAATGTAACCATTTCGTTCCCGCAACCTCAATACATTCTGAAACATTGAAATCTGGGTTTTTAAGCGACACTTTTACCGTAAATCATCTCATTAATTGTTATATTAGACTCCAAAAAACGCAGGATGCACGTCAACTGTTCGACGAAATGCTTGAACCAAACGTTGTATCTTATACTTCACTTATGGATGGTTATATCACCATGGGTCAACCCCAAATTGCTCTATGGATTTTCCAGAAAATGCATGGATCCTCAGATTTGCCTAATGAGTTTACGTTTGCGACAGTTATTAAAGCATGTTCTATGCTAGCAGATCTTATGACAGGCAAAAAGGTTCATGCACGTGTTGAAACTTTTGGGCTTCAATGTAACCTAGTGGTTTGTTCTTCACTTGTTGACATGTATGGAAAATGTAATGATGTTGGTGGAGCTAGGCGGGTTTTTGATTCGATGGATTGTAGGAATGTTGTTACTTGGACTTCGATGATTGTAGCTTATGCACAGAATGCTCTAGGTGACGAAGCATTAAAACTGTTTAGAGAATTTAATCACCTATTGAGAGATCGTCCAAATCAGTTTATGTTGGCTAGTGTAATTAATGCTTGTTCGAGTTTAGGTAGGCTGGTTTCTGGGAAGGTTGCACATGGGGCAGTGTTCCGTTGTGGCTATGATTCTAATGATGTGGTCGCAAGTGCACTTGTTGACATGTATGCCAAATGTGGATGTGTTAGTTATTCTGATAAGGTCTTTCGGAGAATATCAAACCCCTCTGTGATACCCTACACCTCAATGATTGTAGGTGCAGCGAAATATGGTCTTGGGAGACTTGCATTGGAACTCTTCAAAGAGATGATTGACAGAGGAATAAAACCGAATGATATCACCTTTGTTGGAGTCTTACATGCTTGCAGTCATTCAGGACTTGTGGAAGAAGGTCGTGAACACTTGAATTTGATGCATTGGAAATATGGAATTGTGCCTGATACAAGGCATTATACATGTGTTGTTGACATGCTTGGCAGAACTGGCCATCTTGATGAGGCCTACAAGTTAGCGAAATCTATACAGGTTGATCCTAATGCAGGCGCTCTCTTGTGGGGCACACTTCTCTCGGCCAGTAGGATTCATGGAAGGGTAGATATTGCTGTTGAAGCGAGTAAGCAGCTAATAGAATCCAATGAACAAGTAGCAAACGCATATGTTACATTGTCAAACACTTATGCATTATCTGGCGAATGGGAAAGTGTTCATCATCTTCGGTCCAAAATGAAGCATACTGGGGTTTACAAAGAACCTGGTTGCAGTTGGGTTGAGATAAAGGATAAAACATACGTATTCTATGCTGGTAATGCATCATTTGAAAATGGGAGTGACGTTTTGAGTTTGTTGAGAAAATTGGCAAGGAAAATGAAGGAGAGAGGGTATCTAGGAGGAACTGATGGGTTGGTGTTTGTTGATGTGGAAGAGGAAGCCAGAGAGGAAATATTGGGTCTGCATAGTGAGAGATTAGCCTTGGCTTTTGGGTTGATAAGCATACCCAAAGGGATTACCATTAGAATAATGAAGAACTTGAGAATGTGTAGGGACTGTCATGACGTCTTCAAGCTGATTAGTGACATTGTAGAGAGGGATTTTGTGGTGAGAGATGTAAATAGATTTCATCATTTTAAAGATGGTTCCTGCTCTTGCAGGGATTTTTGGTGATGATCAGCCAATTTCATTTCCCTTTATCTTATATGGCAGAGGAATTCTCATGTTAAGAGAGTTCCTCGTTATTTGAATATAATTTATAAGGCTTTTCCATTTTCAGAATTTGTTAGGCTATATATGGTCCAATTCGCTAGGCATCTCTGCTTCCAAAAGGGCAATATTTGAAAATGGAAGTTATAAAACCCGAGAATAGAGTGCATCGAGAAGAAATTGCAAATGCAATCATAAACATGACAACCTTATAATAACTACACTTTCCAACTAATTTCCGCGTATTGAATTCATATCCCTCTCTCAAGTAGAAAACAAATTACAAATAATCCATGCTAAGTTTATCATAACGTTGCTCTTCCGATGGTATTTTTATGTACTTAAATTAGCAAATGTCTTAAAATTAGGATGGTAAAATAACCTGCACTCCGAAAAAAATTTTAAAAAATTCAAGTACAAGTTTTAATTTTTTTTTCTCGGGTTTAATTTTGTTAGACTTAAAAAATTCAACTTGGAACCCGGATTGTTCCCCCCAAGTTGATTTGAAGCATTTTCTGTTCTGCTTCTGCATTGGCTACGGTAAAAGGTTGCAAGTCTTTTTCATATCGCGTCCAAAAATTTACTTAATTTTTTTGTTAGGAAATTTTTCGAATGGACCGTTATTTTAATATTAATTTTTATTTTAAATAAAATTAAATATTTTAAATTATATTAACTAAATATACGATATATTTATTATTTTATTCTTATTATAATTTTTGTTGCTATTTTATTTTTTATTTTATTTTATATAAATTATTTAAGAATATAAATTTTTAAATAATTAAAATTTGAATTAATTATAAAAAGATAGCAGATTTATAACAATAATAATTAAAAATAATAAAAATAAAAAATAGTCGTTGGGCGCGCGCCAAGAGAGCACATGCTGGCTGGGCGCAGGCCTAGGCGCACGCTTAGCGACCATTTTTTTTGTTTTTTTAATAAATAAATTTAAAAATAAAATAAATAATTATATATTAAATATTCCTTATATTTTTTTATTTTATTTAAATATAAAACCATCCTAATTTTATATTTTTTTTCTTTTATTAACTCTCACAATATCATCTCTCGTTTTATTCGATCTGCTGCGTTTTATTCTCAAAACTCATAGATCTACTCTCAAAACTTATATCATCTTTCGTTTTATCTTTATGCGAAGATCTAAAGATTCAGAGTGAAGAAAAATAGTTGAAGTTTAAAAAAACGAGTAAGATTTTATTTTGTTTATTTTAATTTAATTAATAGTATTATTTATATTTATTAAAATAAATGTAATAGATAAAAAGTAATAATAGATGATTAAACTATATTATTGAGACAGTGATTGTATATATATCTGTTATGGCTGAGTTGTGGCTGAGTGTGGTTGCATATATAATTGTTGGTGGTGGTCAATTGATGTGCGTCTGCGCGTGGCTACATATGTAGTTATTGTTGGCCGCCGTCGTGCATGCACCAGTAGCAACAAGGTGCTCATGTACAACCGTCATGATGAGCACCGGTTGTAACAAGGTGCTTATACGCACCACCGCAACACTATAACACCACCACCAAATAACTCTCATTTTTTTAACCTGTATATTATATTTATTTTATATATTTAAAATAAAAATATATTTATATATATATAAATAGTTATATATTCAATTATATTTTTTTAATTTAATTAATATATAATTAAATTAAAATTATGTTATATTTTTTTCAGGTATGTCACAAATTTCAACCATTATATGTTTTGGGAGAAGATGGGAGAGCTGTAGCGATGGTTTTGAAAGATACATTGAATATCAAAATATGCATATGGTTGTTCCAAAAAATATTAGATACAAAGCGTTGTTGAGAAAAAATTGTCATCTTTTAAGAGTTAATCAAATGCATTATAAAGTAATTTTGTAAGTTTGAGGTTCTTTCAAATATCATAAAGTTGAGACCCATTCCACTTGAAAATGACGATGATGCAATATTGTGGTTGAGCTTACAGAATAATATAGCTACATCGCTTTGTGTAACAGTAGATGCTCGAGGACCTGAAAGTAATGCAGAAGCATCAATGGAGCAAAAAGAATGCTATGCTAAGCAATTCTCATCGATGCTCAACGAACAACAAGGCTACACATATGATCATAGTCAGATATATGGAGATGTTGGCGTTCACCTTGGCTATGATATTGGTGAAAATGATGATCATGGTTACGAGGTTAATGATGATTGTAGAAATGATTATGATGATGATTATGAAGAGAATAGGGATGTAAATGATGATGCTAGTGATAATGATGATGATGAGGGTTATGGTAGAGAAGAAAGGGTTAAGGTAGAAAATCCATTTCAGTTTCAGCCTGAAATACCACCATTTGACTTAAATGTATCGAAAAAAAATTCTTATAATGGGATTGGTGATGTATTTGTAGGAAAATTATATAAAAACAAAGATGAAATTCATGAAGTTATAAGTATGGTTGCACTGAAGGAAAAATGGAGCTTTAGAGTTTACAAATCCACCAAAGATCGTTTCGAGTTGAAATGCGATGATGACAGCTGCAAGTAAAGATTATGGGCAGTGTCGACAGAAGGGCGACATTTTTTTGTTGTTAGGCGAGTAGATACAGAGCACACTTGTGTTTTGAGTCAATTACGAAATGGTCACCGGCAAGCCAAGAGCCGAATTATTGCTAAAGTAATAAAAAATAAGTTTACATCAGTCAATAGAAACTATAGGCCGAAAGACATTCAAGCAGACATATGTGAACAATTCGGTGTTCAGATAACCTATACTAATGTTTGGCGCGCTAGGGAGCGTGCATTAAGATTGATAAGAGGTACTCTTGAGGATTAGTTTAGATTGCTTCCTGCATACAGCTATGTGTTGCAACAAAATAACCCAGGTATGGTTACTCATTTAAAAATTGACGCGGATAATCACTTCAAGTATTTCTTTATGGCGTTAGGACCCTGCATCAGAGGTTTTAATTCATTAATCCGACCGGTAGTTGCAGTGGACGGAACATTTTTGAAAGGTTCTTATCTTGGTACAATGCTTGTGGCTGTTTGTAAAAATGAAAACAATCAGATTTATCCATTGGCTTGAAAAATTGCTGACTCAGAAAATAATACTTCTTGGGAGTGGTTTATGGTTAAACTGTGAGGAGTTATTGCAGATCATCAGAATCTTGTTTTTATATCTGATCGACATGCCAATATTGAGAGGGCTATATGGGGTGTGTTTCCTCATGCATATAATGGGTTCTGCATATATCATTTGAAAGGAAATTTGAAGACAAAATACAAGTTACCATCAAATAAGTCTAAAAAATGGGTATACCTATCTACCTACTTCACTGCTACCAAGGCTTATCGTGTCCATGATTTTCAATACCAATTAAACAAGATGCGACAAATGAGACCTGATGTAACGAAGTATTTGGAGGAAGATGTTGGTACGGTGAGATGGGCACGATCATCTGGTACTTTCAGAAGGTATGACATTATGACTACTAATATCGCTGAGAGCATTAATGCAGTTGCAAAAGAAGCAAGAAAGCTTCCGGTGACTAATTTGGTGGAGTAGATGCGGGAGCTAACGCAATTGTGGTTTTACCATAGACGATTGGCATCACAAAATATGACCAATATCTTGATGAACTAGGCACATCATAAAGTCATTAAACATAACGATAAGGTAAGTCGAATGACCATTTCTCCTATTGATGATTTACGATTTATAGTTATGGATGGTGAAGTAAACTAGATTGTAGACATTGGCGAAAGAACATGCAGCTGTCAGAAATTTGATTATCGGCAACTGCCTTGTTCCCATGCACTCGCCGCATGCAGATACATCAAATTATCGCACGAGAGTCTTTGTTCAACTTATTACATATCTGAGACTTTATTCCGTGCCTATAGCGAGCCAATACTTCCGGTTGGTCAAGTGTCAGATTGGATAGTCTAAGAGTATTTGAAAAATATGGACATTCAGCCTCCGATAGCATGTCGTCAGTCAGGCAGACGTCGGATGAATTGGATTCTATCTCAAGGAAATGAACCATCAAAGAATATATGTAGTCGTTGTAGACAACATGAACATAACCAACAAATGTGTCGAAATCCTATACCTTTACAGAGCAGGTGATGTATATTCATTTATAAGCATTTACCTTATTGATATTTAATTATGTAAAATATAAGGCTAATATTTAAATATTTTTTATTTCAGACGGATATGAAAAAATAAGGGAAAGAGTTATACCATGAGGCTAAATTATATATAAGAGTTGAGCTTCGTCACTTTTGTAATGCACTTATTTTGTAATTCAATTATTTTGTAATGCACTTGTACTTTGCATTATATACTTATTTATTTTATTTTAATACACTTGTCTTTAGTATTAATGTTGATGATTTTAACAAAATTTTGACAGAATCTCCTCTATAATATGGACGATCCCAAACCTGCCATATTGAATAAACACACTTTTATTAAACTGCAAAATCACTTTCGCATACATACACCCAAATCAATGCATATTAAATAAATCGCACTTCTATCAAACTGCAAAAATACTTCCGCATACATACACAAAAAATAATTATGGTATATCAATTATACACCCAAATCAATGCATGTAAATAAATTATAGTACTAAATATCTATGAAGCTGTAGTCCACAAATCAACAGTCATCTTCTATCTATAAAAGGTACCAATATCAGGGAACGAGTTAAATGGCCGACCTAACATAAGATATTCAATATACATACAGGCGAAGACGCCACAGTCCCTGCTCCAGACCTCTTGTTGTGGTACATTCTGTCGGATACGAGTCACCAGCCAAGAGAATAAATTTGGGCTTTGTATGCCCCTCAAATTATAAAATCTACACCTTTGAAGGTACAAAGGCATTGCAACACACAGAGACTCTATAAATTTCATGATGGACTCGTCTGAATGGTTGTTCACGCTGGAATCATAAAGAACGATTGCAAATTGAGCAAGGTCGAGTTGCGCTACAATCCAATGTTCTTGATTGATATTCAGAGGAATATATATCTACAAAAATAATTATGATATTATTTTTAACTTAATATTGTTATATAAACAGTAACAAATTATTATTATTCTTAAAAAATACCTTATTGACCATTGTCCACGGTTTAGTGTCAAGTAACTCGGTCTTTGTTCCGAATGCATAAGCCAACAACATTTCAAGCCAGTCATTGTTGTCTAGAGGATTGACAGTGAAGGACGTTTGTCACATTTGTCGAATGTACTCCTAAACACAAATAAAAAATACTCGTTAAAGTGATAATAGTTAAATTCGATAATGTTATATGCACAATAAATGGGTAATATAATAACTTACGTGAAAATATGCATCTGCAGTTGTACAATCCTGTAAGTACATGTCAGAAAACGTTCTTTGACGCAAATGCAAAACCTTTAAATATTCATTTATATGCTACAAAACACACAGAATATGTATAAGTTTTGATATTATTAGACAATTCACAAAACAAAAAAAGTTAAAATAAATTCTCACCGAATCGTCAAGCCAATTTTGTAGTATCTGATTAAACCATGTGTTGTTCGGATCCAGTCCGTGCAAATGAACCCGTTGTGTTGGGTCATTATTTTTTATCCAATCCAGAAGCTCAGCATATTTACTCTGATCAATAGGAATCAGTTGCCCGTTTATGTCAATAGTAGGTCTTACTTGCAATTCCACAAGTTTCTTCTTCGCGAGCTATTTTAATGGATTGGTATATGGACTGACTTGTGCTGCTGTCTTCTTGCGAAGGCGCCCATACCTACTTATGTTTTCACCCAATTGAGCAGGTATAATTTTTAAACTTGTAGGGCTATCAGCAACAGGAGCAAATGACTGATGGTAAGACTTACTGGCATGAGCAAATGTATGAAAGTCAATAGCCATGAATTCGGCACCCTATAAAACCAAACAATACCGGTTAATGTATTGACTTGTTAAACTTTGTATCCAATATATTTTAGGTTTAAAACGTATCATACTCTGCCTTACATCCTCAAATATCTTAGCTGGTTTAAGCTGTTGCATTAAGAGAGATATCTGATGCAAGATATTTTCTTCAACCTTATCAATCTTGGCTGAAAGCTCTGCGTTACCCTTATCAATCTTGGTAAATATCCTTTTTTCAAGATCATCCATCTTCTTCTCAAAAATTTCATATTGTGATGTTGACGTGCCAGATTTAGTCGCTGGCGGGGCTTCAAATTTGTGGAGATGCTGCAGATAATTTAGTGGTAAACTAACCAATAACATAAGCATCAGATAATTCAAGGAAAAAAAATTAATTTATTATACCATTGATCCAGTCGCTGGCGGGGCTTTAAATTTGTGGAGATGCTGCAGATTATCGGTGAATTGGGTGTCCGGGATATCAACTGTCTCCAACTTAAGACTCCCTCCCCATTTTTTCGATGGAATGCATAAGTTTACCGCCACGCGATAGTCCGCAGTCTTCTCATGTTTGCGGGGTATCAACTTCCTATGAACTTCTAAATTTTTTATAATATTTTAGATTTATTAATCATTATTAAAAAAATATAACACAAATTATAAGGAAGTTATATATATTTTTTGTTGAACATAAAAGCATACCCCAACACCATCGAAGAGGACATTTACGACGTTTTCGTATAATGGAGTGCTCGTGCCAGACCAATTTAGAATACGAGAAAAATAGTCTCCATTTCTATCGGCAAATAGCTCTCCACACCTCGTAGATCCACACCTGAGATGATAATAAATTTAAATTGTATAATTCTCAAAATAAATTTTTCTCTATCATAATCAATCAAAAAGATAGAATTACTTACCAAGAATGCGTGACAAAATGAGTATAAGTTGTATGATTCTTTATCCCCAGCGCCTGTTTTTTTTACCTTCGCCAACTTTTTAATTAGAGCCGTGCATAAACTATTGTAGAGTATAGTCCATGCAATCGTGCCCCAATGATAGACATTAAACTCATCTAAATTATCTACGAGACGAAGTACAAAATATTGTATGATTCTATTCCGATTACGTGGCATTATCAATTTATGAAATATATAAAATAGACATATTTTTACTGCATCTACATCATCGTCAAATGTAACGCTGCTGAACCATAATTCCAAATCCTTGTAAGTCAACTAACTTCTACCCGAAAAATATTTATGATAAAGTCTATCACCTAACCCACTTACTACAGGATAATCCCTCATCCTCAAACCAGTAATCAAATAAAAATCTTGACGAGAAAATCTAATACGTCTTTTACCTATATAGAACCATAATTCTTCATATAAATTTTTGGTATGCACACGTCTTAATAAAATCTCATGTACTAAAATACTTGAGAATGGAATATCTGATACATCCAATAAACTACCAAAACATATGATTCTAAATATTTTTATCTGCCTCGAAGTCAATTTATTTTTTATATTTCGTATAACCCATAACTTCGAGTACGTATATACATTCACTCGGTAGAAATATTTTTGACAATTACGTATTCTTTTGTGACATTCTCCTTCCTGAAAAAATTAAAAGATTATTAATATTAACAAAACAATAATCAACATAACATATAATCAAAATTTAATTTAATTACAACTAACAACCTAGACTATTTACATAATTATTAAATAATTTAAATTATTAAATTAAATAATTACAAATAAATATAAACAACATAAAATAATTAAAAAAAAAAATTTAATGAAAATTTTTGGGGTAAGACGCGGCGGCGCGTGCGTCTATGCGCTGCTGGCGGCGAGCGAGTCAACGCACGCGTCACCGCATTAGCGCTTGCCTATTGGCACGCACCAAGCGGGCGCAACCAACGGCATTAGGCACATGCCACTTAGCACGCGCCAAGCGGCGTGCGTCTACTCGCCAGCCGC
Source organism: Ailanthus altissimus (assembly GCA_946807835.1). Lineage (NCBI taxonomy): Eukaryota > Viridiplantae > Streptophyta > Magnoliopsida > Sapindales > Simaroubaceae > Ailanthus > Ailanthus altissimus. Next base: position 25,657,570 of record OX327703.1, on the reverse strand, counting down.
CAGTAGCGCGTAGAAGCACGTGCCGCTGCTTCTTACCCTAAAAAATAAGTCGAATTCACCTTTTCCAGTCACGTTTTCAATATACACACATTTTTAACTTTTTGGTCTACATCTATACATTTCTGCATATTTTTAACTAATATAAATTATAATACTCAAAAAAAAAAAAAAATTTATAAATACATACCAATTTTGTTCTGCCATGAAGTTAACCGTGTGAGGTAGGATAGTGAAAGTTAACCGGCGTCGTGATAGGGAGAGAGGGAGAGATGGAGTGACCATGAGAGTGAGAGGGAGAGAGAGAAAAGGGAAAGTGACGGTGATGAGGGAAAAGAAGAAAAATAAAAATAAAATTATTTTTGTACTTTATTTAATATAAGGGTATAATAAAAAAAATTATAATTAGTTAAGAATGTATAAGTTATTTTAACTCGGTCAAAATAACTTATATATTTAAAAATAAGGCCAAATCGGCCAATTTCCCTTTTTTTCTTTCTTAATCCCAAATTCTTTTCTTTATCAAAGACAAACAAAAAACTCTAGTAGCAAACTTTTCTCTCAACAAAACAAAGCAACAACAGCACCGCCTCATTCACCCGAGAATGCCCCCTCTCGGCTGGCAATCCCCCCTCCTTTTTTTTTCTCATTTCCTTCTCTTCTCTTCTACTCGGTTTCTTTTTCTCATTTTTCTCCCTTTTTTTCTTTTTCTTCATTTTCTCTACTTGTTTTCTAGTTTTTTTTTCTAGTTTTCACCGACGTCTCTCACTGGATTTTGTGGTTGGCCCATGCCTCTAACTATGGAACCACTATTTGACCAGAGGAATCAACCGATGACGAGTCTCACCGACGCCGACCAAACTCGCTGCCCCTTCAACTGTTTTGACCGCTGACCCATCCGCCATGCTCTCCTCTTCTCCGATCAATTCCCATAGCCTGCCACCTCTTGCTACTCCATGGGTCGAGCATCTCTGTTTCCTGAGCAATTCGTTCATCGCAGTTGTCGCCTAACTCTTTCCCAGTGTTCAGCAATCTCAAGTGACTTCTCGTCTGCCATTCCATTATTCGGATAAAAAAAACTCCATTATCTCATCACGTTGTACTCTTGTTGAGTTGTTTGTATTCTAATATGTGATTTGAATAATGTAAAAAGATATTAGTGTAATTGATAGATGTGTGAATGTTATATATATATATACACGGTATTGTGTTATACTATTCATCTAGTGTGAGAATGGATAATTTGTATCTCTTTGTGAAGATTTTACCCTTCTTATAGAAGAGGATAGACATTCCCTCTTACAAGAGGGTAAACTTTTCCGTTTTTAGAATACTAGTTATAATCCTTTATTGGAATAATTCTCAATTTAGGATTAATTTGTTTCACTCTATAAGTAAATAGTAAGTTCGAGCGAGCCTTTACAAACTTATTTTATCTATATGCAATATCTTGATAATCTTCTAATTTTATATCAGAAATTCTATATTATAAAATTATTAATTTATTTAATGATATTATACGGAATGTTGAAAAAAAAAAAGGTCTCTTTCACATCGTTTTACAACAATAGGCCTTCAAATTGCTGGATCCCAAGCTTCTTACCACAGTGTCCAGGCCCTTCTTCTCTTCTTTGGATTTTCCCCGCATCACGGAATAAAAATCAATGACAATTACAGCTGCTCCAATAAAACTGCATTACGTGTTAAAAAAAAGAATAGAATGATAACTGGTAAACCATTTGTACATTCTTTAAAATGAAGAGAGAAAAAGATAAAAGAAATAAAGAAAAATCCAATCCAAAATATGATCAGCATTGCAAATTAAATGGCCGCAAAGCAATAAAAAGATCAGCTCAAGTTGAGCTGAAAATTTCTTCAGGATTGAGGCCTGAAAGATATGAAACACTTGATGATTATCCAAATTTATAACTACTTTAATTCTTGTTATTTGTTATGTATTAAACCTGTACATTAAGCCATGTTGAAGGACGCAATCAATGGCAAAAAAAATTTGAAAAAATAAATAAAAGAACTAGTTTAAATCTAGAATTAAACCCAAACCCAGCCTGCCCCAAAAAAATTTGAGTGTAACTTGTGCCCCAAAAAGTCTTTAAAAACCCGAGTCCGAGTTCAAATTGAACTAAACCCAAACCTAAATCGAGAATTTACCAACCCTACCAAGAACCTAAACTGCTGCCTTAACATCATTCAAATATACGTTGTAGTTCTACGAGGAAGGACAAATTAAATTGTACCCAAGTTTATCACCTGTAAACCTAACAAATCCGTGTTAAGTTTATGATAACATTACCCTTTTGATGACATTTCCAAAATATAATTTATGTATCCTTAACAATAAGGAAATTAAAGTTCAACCAAAACTGTTCCAGCTATTTGTCAAATCAAAACAATATTGTCAAACTAAAGAGAAGAGCAGGTAAGCTCAACAATCAAATCGTTTACCTATTATTCTCAAAAATGAAAATAACTGTTTTATAATAGTACATGTTCAACAGATTTCTGGATACAATATGAGGTACCACAAGAAGCTATCACATCGCCTGAGTTTGTGCTCTTGCTCTAAACAAAAAGGAAATTCAACACATACAGAGTTGAGAGTGGGAGAAAGAAAGAGAATCAACTGCGATTTAAAGACTCATTTTCATCAATGCTAGCTGCGGCCTTCTACTACCAATTCAATGACCCTTTCACTCACCTAAAATCAAAATCCTTGCTGTGTTATACAAAAAAATTTAATATATGAGGAAGTACACATTTGAGCAAGTTTATGATTGAGTGCGGGACATTACAATATCAGAGGAAGTGTGTTGACTCAGTGCAACAACCTTTTTGTGTTCACATCTGTAGCATGCTTAGTAATTGCAGGTCAAAAACAATTGGAGCATCACAATAGTACATGCAAACCCCCGACTCCAAAGTCTAGTGTTGGCTAATTGACGAACTACTCTTTGAAGTCCGCAGCAATTGCAATCCTGGTTCAAGAATAGATGTAAAGTATTTACAGTGAAAGAGACTAGTGAATCTTTGTTTTACAAAATTTACAAATAAATGCGTGAAGGAAAGAGACAAAGAAAGCTTGTGCACAACTGGATTTAATTATTGGACTTGTCATGTGGATCCAAATACAGGCAAAGTTACTCTGTTATAATTTAATTAATTGAACAGAGTTTCACGAGCAAAGCATTGCCATTAAGCAAAGGAAAATAAAACATTGGGGACCAAAATAAAAGAGAGTTTAGCTTTACCCCTTATAGTCTCCATACAGCAGAAGGTAGGAGAGAATATGCCTCTCCATCCAAGGATCACTCAACCAGTTCAATATGTATAACTGAGACAGCAAATCCCTGCTGTCCATTTTGAAGCAAGATTAACATAGTTATCAAATTCTTGGGAGTAATAAATGGAAACTTTGCAAACCTTCATTATAGAAATCAATCTCTATTTTTTAAGAAGAAAAATCTCCTACTAGAAGTACTCCATGCAGAAGAACAGCAATCATTTGAGAGCTTTTCTTTGTCTCTTTTATTGACAACAAATACAAAGATCCAACCAAAAAGGAAGGATCCTTGATGAATATAGCCTACAGAGAAACAATAAATTTATTACATTGTAGATTCAAAGCAAGAGACTAGAAATCAGAGCTCCCTGTTATGCCAAAATGGTAGGAAGAAATATTACATACCGGCAGATTTGAATAGGTAATTGAACAGGAAATGCTGGCAGGTGTAGTTAAAGCATAAGGTCAAGAATGACAATACCACAAATATATGGCGAACCTTCACAAAGAATTTCAATTTTCCTTCCATTATAATTTGAAAACAATGATAACAAAACTGAAAGACCTCACTACAAAATTAATCTGTCATCTGTTTATCAGTATCTATCCTCCTCAAAATGGTTACCTAATGATCTTCAATCACTATAAATAACTTTTCCTCAAGCTCCAAAAACAAGGAGCAAAACAATAGAAGTAACTTGTCACATAACCTCTAAATTCGTTGCCGGACAACTAAAATTTTATCTTCTTTCTCCAACCCAGAAACTTAAGGGAGAGAAGGCTGTGTCCTTATCCATGTAAATACCAAGCTGAAGATTGAAAAACTAGTTTACAAATTTTGAAAATTAATCTCACTTTGTACACATGTACAGAGATGTATGATGACACGTCCCTTCACAGATCTTTCAAGGGACTGCGCAGGAACCTTTTTGTCCTTCCTTTTCCTAATGCCCACCCACTTGAGTGAGGAATGAAAACCAGAATAGCACAACATATTTACTGTGTTATGTTAATCTTTAGCACCACCAAAACCTGAACGGTTTATAGCCTCCATCGCAAGCCGAACCAGGCATAGAAGTTCCTCTATATCCTGGAAGCTGAAATCAATCACCCTTTTAATAAAAGTAATACAATCTCTATTTTGACCCTCCTCCAGGGCCACAGTAGCTGTGGAAAAGGCATTCTGGGATTTTCTTGAGGCCTCCATTGCAAACTCTATATCCTGTGTCTGCAAAATAGTACACATACATACTAATATATTCACCCTTTTGTTCGAAAAGATTTTAATAAATATAGCGAAAAGAGAAACCATGACTTACTAAACAAAAACCAACAGTTAAACGATTTTTTTTCTGATGAGATAGCTAAAATTAGTCTAGCACTACAGTACTAACAATAATACTAAGGACCACCTACAAACTTTCTTAAGAAAAGACAAATGTTCCTAAGATCCTTCAAGCAATCATAAAGTTGATTAACCAGTGACATATCACACACTTTCATTACACGAAAATATAGTCCAGGAATAGCACATATATGCTGAATGTGAGCACTGAGCATTCTCGTTCACCTTCTTAGCAAGTATTTTACGCAAAATATACTCTAAGGAGTCCCCCATATATTTCTCTGTAATGTTTTCCATATTCTGCCTTTGGGCTTCATAAAAAGTTACAATACATCTGAAGTTAGTGATGCACACTCAAACAGACATATGCTTTGACCATCGCATCCTCACAATGAGGCAGATACCATAAGCAAGTCTTTTGGGCCAAACAATGTAATTAGACAAGAAAATGAAAGACCATATATCAACTGAAACAACTTACAAAGTCAAGCAGCCGAATAAAGTTTGGGCGGTTTTGAGCAACAATAACATGATTTCCAGCAACTTGAGGAAAGGTGCCCTTTGATGAAGTAGCCTTATCTGCTGTCACTTGAATATTTATGTTATCAACATCCGATGCTGAAGAAGATGGAGATTCACCTGAAGAAAAATTCAAGAAAGCATTACTTAAAATAAACCTTTAAGGATACACCAGCATGTTTCATTACATTGGAATGCCAGGCAGTAAAACTTGCTTTGCTAAAAAGATATCACAGGTTTAAAACTAAACTCCACATTATGGTGATCCATTCTCAAGTGGAACACTTCTTCCTATTAAAGGATAAGTACCTTTTCACTCTTAATTTTGAATTATAACATTTAAGAGCAAAAGATAAAAAGTAACTCTAGCTCAAAATCCAACCCAAAACATGACAAACCTTAATTGTTTTAACCATCACTTGTTTTTTTTTTTTTTTTTGGGTGAAGGAACCACCAATGTTAACTGCTCAAATAAACGAAGTCTGCACTTTTATTACAAACTTGCACCTACGAGATCTTGTTATGAGCTAAAGTTATTGAGCTGCAATTCAGCTTTGTGTACACTCCAAGTTCAGCAGGAAATGGACCCAAAACAGTCACATACTGAGTCCCAAATGAACTAACAAAAACCCTCCCCAGCCCAAAAAATTGTTTTTAAAAAAAAAAAAGAAGAATAGGAACTTCAATGATTTGGCTAGTGGTTTGCTCTCACGAGACATATAATTAGGAAATTCTTTCAAGAAAGGACACAACATTTTCAAAGGAACAAAAAAGGAATGAATTGCTATTAAAACAAAGTATACTAGTCAACAAAAGAAAAACCTTAGTATACACATCAATCAACACTTCATTTATATACCTTGAGAAGAGATGCGTAAAGTTGCTTGCAACTCAATCCGGTCTCTATTTGTACTATAATGTTTGCAGTAAACTACTTTCATGTATGCCACCTCCATGCATTTATAGGCCAAAGAAGCAGCAGCCATTTCTTCACGTTTTTCATACTCGTGGGCACAGAATCTGTTCATCCAAGGAATTCAGCATAATACATACAACAGAGAATGTGAGCACAAGAATCATTCTACAGTAGGAAAAACAATAAAGTGGTGACTGAAAAACATCTAACAGATATAGAAATCCTTAGGCTTCAGAGAACATGTAGAATATACCAGATGATGGAAATGAAATGTTCAAACCACAACCCAACAGCTTCAATGCTCGAAATTATGCTTGTTAAAACAATTAATACATGTCACACATAACAACAGCAAAACAAGGATTATATTCTTATATAATTGAACTCCTGTAGTAGTAATCTTTATAAAAGATTGAACATAAGAATCACAGTAAAGCCAACCAAGTTGTTTCTAGCCAGAAAAGTAGAGCGCTCTAAAAAGACTGATCTTGGCTTCCATAACCCTAAATATGAAATAAGTATTATTGGAGCTGAGCCCAAGTAACTTGCTTCAGTTTCCAGTCAAGTCCACAATAACTATAAAACAGCCAGACAACCAACTTGCACTTGTTTTCAGTCTGTTTAGGCATTAGACATTTCAGATTCTGTACATACCCCAGGGTATATCTTTTGAAGTTATTGTGACCTACTCCTGAATGCATTTTAGAAGGAGGGTTGGAAAACCAACAACTCCAGACATCTGAAGAAAAGGTGGATCAAGCTGAATACGATTTATATTCTTCCTAAATTTAGTAGCAGTTCTTTTCACAAGCATGAAGTTTTCTAAAGGACATTGTGGGAAGACTAATTTAGGAGCTATTGGAAGGTTAAAACCTTGTTCAAAACATACTTAACCAAAATTTAAATAATAAATTATATCTCAGCACAACACGAATCAAATAAGAAAAAAAAATCTATAGACACTCCAAATTAGATAGCTCTGCAGATATACAACAGAATAAACTAAATTTTCAACAATCTAGCAAGCAACAACATTTTTTTTCAACTTCTTAACCTTTACTTACTCGCTAAGTTTAGCTGTAGTTCTATACGATTGTACTTGAGTCATCTCACAATTCCTGCCACCCTCACCACTGCAAGTTTCTAGAAGTGAAGCTCCATGTAAAAACTTTAAGGCAGCTTGGAAGTAAGCCTCATTACTTTCAAAGTCAAACCCAGAGCTCTATACAACAATGAAACTAAAAAACAGTTAGAAACAGAACAATTTTTAAAACCCCATCCCCCTCTATATTTTGTAAATCAGTCCCAGAAACAATCTAAAAACTATATCTGTGTGAGAGAGAGGGAGACCTTAAGACGATCTGCATAGTCTCGGAGCTCCTGGGCTTCTTTGAGGGCAACTGTAGCATTCTGGCCGGAGGATTTCATACTTATATAGCTTGGACAATTGAGATCTCTTATCCCATTTACATCGGGTGTGTGATGTCTTAAGCTGTGGCTAACTCCATTTTTGTTACCCACATTTCCAGGATGTTTTGATGCTTTGGACACATCAGCTTTGCAAGAATCATCAATTGAATCTTCATCAAACATCCTTTCCTGCTGGGATCCTGGTAGTTCCCTTGTTCTCCCTCCGTGTTTGCTTTCACAATTTGAGAGCGACTTAAACATTCCACTTGTTGTCTCCCTTTCTAACTGAGTAGCTTTTACTTCACCCTGAAGATCCTGCATCAGGTTCTGCAGGGAGGCAACTTCTCTATTTGTGCTAGCACACAATTTGACATCTGAATCATGATGTCCTTTTACTACAACCTCCTTTTCCATTCTTGCATCACTTGGCATTTGTCTTTCAAAATCCCTGCTGATGTGATTCTTCTCATCCTTATGAACCTTAGACCTAGACCTTTCAGGAAATCTGTTTTTACCCTCACTAATTATTTCATGATGGTGTGCATTATGTTCAACATCAATATCCAACTCATTCTTGCTCTTCTTCATGTCCAAATCCCCATGCCCATTCAATGAATTGGAGACCTTCAGCTTATATCTACAAGATATAGATGCACAGCTTCTGTTGCTGTCCTTCAGCTGCAAAAAGGAGTTGTCGTCAACTTTCAGTGGAATTTCATGGTTATTCTGATTCCCTCTACTCTCACCATTGCCATGTTCCATAACATGCAGATCACTGGGCTGTTGGTGATCTTCAAAAGAATCTGCATAATTATTGAGCAAATAGCCCTTCCAAAATTCAGAAGAAACTTTAGATTTGAGAGTGATTTTAAGATTAACATTCCTTTCATTGTTATCAAAGGTCGAAATTTTGAGAGGTTGAGACTGAAAGTTACTAGTATCTTTCTCCTTCATGGCTGTCTCAGATTGATTGATTTCACCATTACCTTCCCCATCCCAGCACCTCTCACAACTGTTGTTTACAGTAACAATATCTGTTCCACCATCATCTTTCCCTAACATGTCTTCTGCTGCTGATGTAAACTTATCTCGATAGGAGGTCCTAAATGGAGAAGATGAAACTGATTCTACCGGTGAACCTTTCACTTCTTCAATGTTTGTTCTGTTTTTCCACCAAACTGAAACCTTTGAAGAGCTTGAAGTAGCAGATGCAGAAACTTCTCTAGATCCAATATCCCTTCTTATTGATTCCAAGCCATTCAGAATCAGATGAGATGCAAATTTTCTTCCGGGTTTCTGGATTTTCCTGCCCTTATCAACACTTACATCTTCCATAGCATGAATCAGATGACCTTTACTTGAAATAAATGATGTCTCCCTGTTATTAGATTTACTATCAGCACCTTTGCTCGCACTGGAGTCCCTACCCTCAATCTTCTGAACCCTGGATTTCTTTTCCCTCCCAAGTCCACTCTCACTGCCTCCATTCTTCACATATTCCTTGCTATCATGCCCATTCTGGTTGTTCTCTGACTTCCTCTTCTTCAGAGAATTCTTTGTTCTATCTTGTGTTCTCAAATCCAAGGAATCACCATGTGATGAGACCCGAGCTTGGTCTCCCAATTTCTTTTTAGAAAGTAGTACCCTGTCCTTTGTATCACACTTCGCATTCTCAGAATAAGATAACTCATATTTCACAACATTCTTCCAAACTGCATCAGTTTGCAAACCAGCATTTGGTGTGAGACCCACCCTCCCAAGGTCAACATCAGAATTCCTATGTTTACCAGTAGCGTACTTATCTTCTATCTTGGCTTTTTTAGAAGATCCATATCCATGATGATCAGCATTTCTCTTCTTTTTCATCTTTAATGGCTTGAAATCACCTGCAGATATATAAAAGAACCAAACTGATTATCAACTTTCAGATTGCTAGTATAACAGCCAGTAAAATATCAGTGCAAGACAAGTTCAAAACCTCCATTCATCTGCTTTTCCTTCGGTTTAGTTATGTGCTTTTCAGCATCCAAGTTGCATGAGTTATTGTGATGGAGAGAACTAAATTTCTTCATCACATTTGATTCTGCAGGAGGCTGGTTAGTGTCCTTTAAGCTTCTACATTTTACAGAATCATGCAGGTGGTTCTTTTTGGTGTTTGAAGTCAGAATCCCACCCCTGGCACTTGATTTAGGTATTTCTTTCAACGCATCTCTTTTCTTTGCACAAATTGACACAGTAGCAGAAAAGGGACTCCGGTGTTTCTGGTCAAGAGGTTCATCATGATCTATAGTAATCATTGATGCAGCCCCATTAGCGTAATTTTGCACATTATTTTGACCCTCAGTTACAGGAAGTTGGTATAACGCATACAGAGCCTTTGTTGTCTCCTCCTCATTGATGTTGCATCGGTTCATTCCAGGCCTAGAAAAGCACAAAAATCAGACACAGAGAGGTCTCTTACATGAATGTCCACATAAAATGAGCCAGCAAAACAAACACATACAAGACATGTAGAGGGGAGAGAGAGAAAGTAAATATGTGAACCATGAGAATCACAAGAACTCAAATCAACATTAGAACTCATCATCGTTTTCGCTTAAAACCATAGATTGCTTTAACTTGAAGCTAGTAGTCCATGCTGATAAAATAACTCAAAAGTAAGATAGATTGAATCTTACAGCCAGTTTAGCATGCTACACAACCAATTGTCAGGGAGATCCTCAGGCTTTGTACCAAATGGTAGCAACCGCCACTTCTGACAATTGTCACAACAGACCCAATTTTCATTTATGACTACAGGAGTCGCTACTGCCAGAATCATCTGAGTACCACGATTGCCTTCAACAGTAGAAGGACCCACTGATAGAGCATCTTTGGTGGATGGCCCCGACATCACCTGATTTTCAATTTTTTTATTTAGCTTACCACTAGATGGCCTCTCCAAATGATTATTTGTCTGTTCCAAATTTGAATCCAAGGAATTTCTACGGATATCTCTGACCTTATAATTGGCTTTCTGTGATTTCAACTTATGCTGCTCCAAATTTTTATTTAGCTTATCACTAGAAGCATCATAACTAGTAATTGTTGTATCTTTTGCTGCTGTACCCACACCATCCTTCAAGCTTTTCTTTATTGAAACAATACGGGTCTTTTCTCTACTCTGTTTATACTTTGACTTCTTACCTTCAGAGAGTAGCGTCATTCTCCCACTGCACAAATTAATTTCATCTTGTATTTGAATAGAAGGTTTCTTACCAACCTTCTGACTTGAAGGAGCTAACGTATCCTCATTACATGTGGATGCACCAGAATGAGCTTTCAAATGGGCAGATACTTTGTTGACTTTATACCTGTCACTTTCCCCAAGGTAACATAAGACCTGATTATGAGATTGTATCCCCCTCTGTTCTGAAACCTTTTCTACCGACCTACTCTTACCATTCTTCTGACTCTTGCCATTGTCCTGCCCAGAAACTGATTCAAATGAATCCTCAGTCACTAATAAGATGGATGAAAACAATCTGTGACTTACCCCATCTTTATCAATCCCCCTGGAGACTTCAGATGCTCCAACAGTTCCCTTTGCAGAGAAAATAAAACATTCTGAATTTGATGGAGATATGCGACTCAAGTCATTATGATTTATCTCCTGGACTCCTGGGGTCCCATTTTCTGATTTCTTCAGAAGAGAAGCTGTGTCATTCTCATCCTTAGTATCAGGCCCATGCATTTGATCTGCTGGCCTGGCAATCTTACTTGTTAAATTTGCTTTCTTCTCCTTTAGCAGTTTCCCGTTGCCCATACTGGCAACTGACTTGTCTGCTGACATGGCAGAATGTTGTTGACTGCCCTTGAGGGAAGGCAAATGTTCACTGTTTGTAGAAAGCCTTTCCTTTCTTATCAAGCAAAGAAGACTGTCATGAAGTGGTGATATCAGCACACCCCCAGGTACTGGGAATGAAGTCATATCCTGTTACACATAATCACCATGCCCTATAATCTCAACTAGAGACAAATAAACACAATATACTAAACTGCAACATCTTCTACCTGAAGAATGCAAGTCAGAGATTCATCTGCAGTCTTTCGAGATACAGCATTTGTTCCTCCACTGTCCTCGGCAGTGTTCCCCAATGATGAAGATGGAGAGTTGTCAAGCCCGAGACCACTATATATCACAGTATTTCTGCAAACCATTTTATCAGAACTCACTTTTATTCGAAGCTTGAATGTTCTTTGGTCAGTCAGACTGCTTGATCTGCTCGAACTCTCATCCTTAGTACTAAACTTCTCAGCAACTCGAGCAGAAGATAAGTCCAAATCACCCCCAGATGGCACCTTTGAATTCTGCAATGAGTGGTCACTGCAGGAAACAGTGCCATGCTTCACAGAGGAGGACACTTTTGAGATAGGCTGAAAATTTTGGGAGGTACTCTGCATAATGACAGAACCCAAAGTGCTCAAGTAAACTACAATTTTGAATCCAGAAATTGCTAGCTGTTTATACCTGCTTCCTAGCAAATATCAAAAAATTAAAGCAAATTTTTTGTGTACCTCCGTGGATAAACTACAAACAGTTTTTTGTCTTTTGGAGTCTGCTTGAGAAATCTTTGCATGAGACCCATTAAAGGGAGTCCAATCATATGCAGGCAAAAAAGAGCCATAACCACCAAATTTTGACCCTGCCAAAACAATAAAAACCTCAAACATCATACTCTGAGAATAAAATTCACCATTTATTCTACTCCTTTGTTACTAAGAACTCCATTTGTGAACCACTTACCCAAGATCTCTTTAGAAACCCCACCTTCAAAATCTTTAAGATGATGACCCAAAACATTTTGAAGTTTTTCATCCTTCAAGAAAGAGAATGGAACATTTACTAGTGCTATTGTGCATTAATTAGAAACACTACATGAGATAAAAGTCAATAGGCAACCATGACACAACCAGCTTGAGGAATAACAGTTACAAGCCTATCCAGTATTAGCATCCTAACAGAATCTCATATAATTTCAACTGCTATATTCATCACTACTTCTGGCACACCAGTATCAAATATCATTAAACTCGATCATTGACTGCCCTCTTCCCCTAAATTTTCTGCAACCAAACAATGAGCAAATGATTGTCGAGCTTCACTGGAGGAGGTTAGGTGACTTCCAAACTTTAGTCCTTAAAGCGTATAAGTTTGCAGGAAAGCAATAATTCTTTGTTAATAGTTTCAGAAGAAAACATTTAACTAAAACAAACATTTCTCATTCCTAATGTAAAATTGAACTCCATGCTTCTACTCAAATTCCATTCCTAATGCCAACAATTCAGCATTATAGTTGCCAGAAAATGAAAATCTCTATTTCAGTCTCAAAATTCAATTTTTTTTCCTTCTCCTTAAATCTTCATCAACAAGAGAGCCAATTTGTTTCCATGATTGAATTACCATCAACGAGACAAACAATTTGTTCCACGACTGCATTCAATCAACATAATCCAAAATACAACCATTCAAACAACATATACCACCATATACCCTAATGCTAACCGCACCTAAACCACATAATTTATCTTGATTACTATTAAATCTTAATGAAATTCCGCATTAAGCATGATTTTGAAATTTCAAATTTTAGGATTTTTTTTTTTTTTTTGGAGATAAATACTCAGTTTAGAAAAAAAAAATTGAACTGAGACAGTAACACAAACAAACCCTTACAATGTAAGAGAAATCAGTGTCAGGGTCAATGTTGTCGTCATCATCCCTGTAACAGTGAGCCTCACCTTCTTCAAGCTCATAATTCTCTTCCATCTTCGCACGCGAAAGAATAATTAAAATTAAAACCCTAAAACTTATTTTTAAACCTAACCCCAAAACCCTAACTCTCCACCTTCCCGAAAATACAACATAATTGGAAAAAAAAATTGAAGAACTACTGCCAAACTACTCAAAAAACCCACAAAAACCCAGAAATGAAATCACCCAAAACGACTTCAAGTTGATCAAATCAAAAACAAACTTCATCAATAACCAAACAAATTTTTTTAAAAAAATTAAAAAGTGATTATTAATAAGTTATTCCTTTGTTAAAATAATAATCAGGTTTTTATATCAAACAGTGGAGATTGAACAACCAATCAGTGTGATATCGACTCCGGTTTAGTCGGAGATGAAATTTTGAATTTCCACTTCCTTGTCTCTGGTTTTCTCCAAGATGAACAGCTGCAAAAGAGAGTTGTGTTCTTATTGTTTTTCCGTCTTTTCCTTTTTTTTTTTCTCGACTTAATTATTCATTTGATTTTCTTTTTTATAAGTTACTTATTCGTTTGATTTAATTCTTTCATTTACTTCTGCCCTTTTCTATGCGCGTGTATATTTTTTTAAGTCTTTTTTATTTTTAGTTTTGAAAAGCAAGAGTCAAAATTCTGTCCGAGATTGCGTTGGTTGATGGCGCGTGAGAATTGAAACATGAATTATATAATAAAAAAAACAAGTTGAGTCCAACATGAATTATATAATAAAAAAAAAACAAGTTGAGTCCGAAACGACGCCGTTGAGGATGCGATTGCTTTCTTTCTCCTTGTACTATATATATACACACACATTATATATCCATGATTTCCATATACATGCAGAGTTGGTGTTTCTGAATTCTGATCGCTGACCATTCCATTTCAATTAAATTTTAAACTCACGATGTGCAGCAAACCTCGTACAAATTTTACCTGCAATACATACTAATTTTATGTTCTCCCATAAAGCGTTCATACTCCATTTCTCTTTAACTTTAGAATACATCCAAAAATATTTGTTTTGATTATCTAAACGATTTTGTAATTTTCGTTTTGGATATAAAACGAGTTTCTAAGGGATGGGTTTATGGGCACTTTAGTGCTCGTTGCTACAGTAAGCACTTTCCTAAATACATCTTTTAACTTAGAGGTTAAAGTTTAAACTTATATAATGTTAAGATAATATAATAATTAATTTTATATTATAGAGGCGTTCTTTTCATCTATAGGTGATATTTAGGTGTGTATTAATATTTTTGAAGATATTAAGTTATGTATTTTAATTTGACGCTCTAATGGTATAATTTAAGTCACAATCTTGATATCTCTTGCACCTTATACGCAGCGAAAAATCATAACTCACACTATAAGTAAAAATACATAAGAATAACACACCAATAAAAATAAAGAAAACAAATCAATCACAAGACACAAAATATACGTGGTTCAGCCTAAATTGCCTACATGCACGAAGGATCCATGATCTAGCTTCCTACTATTAAAATAGATCACTAAGTATCTTCTTACATCATCAATGATCCCACAAGACCCCTTAGTATCTTTCATAGAAACCTCTAAGTATCTACCATTGATCATCATGACTTCTTAAGACCTCTTAGTATCTCCTCATAAGAGATTTTTACAAGGAACACAAGAATAGCCTGAACATCTAAGCCAAAAGAATCTATGGTATTTCTCTTTTATTCACTCAAATAACCTAAAGAAGAAAACACCCCCAAATGTTACATCCTAGTGCACCACGCACTTAGTGCCTACCTAGCTCCTCTATTCTCTCTTATGGTTACATCTTGAAATCTTAAATGCTTTTTAATTTTAAACAAGTGTTTATATAGGGTGTATTTCGTGGCTACAAACCCTATTCCCTGTTGGAGTAAGAGTCCACTTGTTTTGGAAGTCTAAAACTTTCCAAAACTTGAAATCCCAAACCAAAACACACTTTTCCACGCATTCTGGCACTGAGGCGCTCGTCCCTGGGCGCTGCGGCGCTGGCCCTTCTCCCCCCCATCGCCGCGGCGCTGGTAACCCAGTGCTGCAGCGCTGTGCTTCTGTGTTGAGCGCCGCAGCGCTCAGCCCTGGGCGTTACAGCGCTAGTCAGCTCCTCGCGATTTCTTCGTTTCCTTCACGTCTTCGAGTCCCGTTTCACTTTCCTCTTCGTGTCCCACACGTCCTAAACTTCTCCATACGTGTCTCACACGTTCTAAACTTCTTATGACTCTCCACTTTGGTATTCATGTCAATTCTTATCCAACCAAGATTGTTGAATCACCAATTTTCCAACAAATCCCCTCATTGATTCAAAATCTCTCCCCATGAAGCTAATCACCGTCACCCCTCATTGACCAATGCTCACTAGTATGGTCTATAAGTCAAGTCCCCGACTTAACTAAAGCTCTTGCGACTACGGTCTTTAAAGATTCCTGAATGCTAATGTCTAGAGTAGTTCAATGTTGTGATCTTCTATGTCCCAAAGACACCATAACTACAACCCTTAATGGTGAAAAACTCATTATCGTTATTGCTACTCTTCCCACACATTCTCTTTCGACCCCTGCCATAAAGTGGTATATCAAAAGCTGCTTTATGGTCTGTTTCAAATCAACCCTATGTTGATCCCATTCTAAACACTTCTCTACAAGCACATAGCCTCCATCGATCCTTTTGCTTCCCCATTTAATGTTCCTTCTGTATGCCTTCCACAAATCTCCCTATTTTGATCTAGCAGTCCCGAGTCCTTTAGGTCTTCATGAGACGAGAAATAAAATCTCATACCTAGTCCCTCCCTTGTCTTTTTCACTATATAGTCTCAATCTTATCCTACCAATCTCTTATGACTTACCATAAGCCATATTACTCCAATTGGTAAATAACGATTCTCCATGACTTATATGAAAACACTACCTTAGATCCCAAAAATAGTTCGTTCATCAGACACTGATTCCTCTAAAAGTTCTCATGCGATCAATGTCTTTGCCAAGTCATCCAACAGACTTGCAAATTCACATTTCTTCTATCTTTGTCTTTTTCTTAGGGCTATCACTTTTAGTGCCCTAGACACCTTTTAGATCTGCCCATCAATCTTGATTGTTTTTCTTTTGCCATCGTTATTTTGTGTCCAATCTGAATGATTCTTCTGAATAAGATCTAGATGATACCATCTTCTTGGTAGTCTTATTCTTAAGAGTGATCTTTACTCAAAAATAAAAATCCTCAGTAAGACCATCATCTTTTCTTCCTTCAGATAATCATCTTCTCTATTATTCTTCTCTTATATTTGTGAGTCCCCATGGTTGACAATCTTTGCTCTGCAATCTGACACTGCTGCCTATGCTCTGCAATTTGGACTTCAACCTAACTCTGATACCAGTTTGTTAAGGATATCAAGCCATACACTTCAATTTGACACCCCAATGATATAACCTAAGCCACAATCTTGATACCCCTTGCACCCTATGCGCAGCGAAAAATCATAACTTACATTATAAGTAAGAACACATAAGATTAACATACCAGTAAAGATAAAGAAAACAAACCAATCACAAAGACACAAGATATACGTGGTTCGGCCTAAATTACCTACGTCCACGAAGGATCCATGATCCAGCTTCTTACTATTGAAATAGATCACTAAGTATCTTCTTACATCATCAATGATCCTATAAGACCCCTTAGTGTCTCCCATAGAGACCTCTAAGTATCTACCTTTGATCACCATGACTCCCTAAGACCTCTTAGTATCTCCTCATAAGAGATTTTTATAAGGAACACAAGAATAGCCCGAGCATCTAAGCCAAAATAATATATGGTATTTCTCTTTTATTCACTCAAAGAACCTAAAGAAGAAAACACTCCTAAAGGTTACACCTTAGTGCACCATGCACTTAGTGCCTACCTAACTCCTCTATTCTTTCTTATGGTTACATTTTGAAACCTTAGCTATTTAATATTAAACAAGGGTTTACAAGTGTTTATATAGGGTGTATTTCGTGCCTACAAACCCTATTCCTTGTTGGAGTAAGAGTTCACTTGTTTTGAAAGTCCAAAACTTCCCAAAACTTGAAATCCCGAACCAAAACGGACTTTTTCACTCGTTTTGGCACCGTGGCGCTCGTCCCTGGGCCCTGCGGCACTGGCCCTTACCAGCGCTCAGCCCTGGGCGCCGGGCGTTGGTCAGCTCCTCGCGATTTTTTCGTTTCCTTCGCATCTTCGAGTCCCGTTTCACTTCCCCCTTCGTGTCCCACACGTCCTAGACTTCTCCATACGTGTCTCACACATTCTAGACTTTTTATGACTCTCTACTTTGATATTCATCTTAATTATTATCCAATCAAAATTGTTGAATCACTAATTTTTCAATAAATATCAAAGTAATTTTTTGTCACGGCAAAAGTCTAAGGTGCTCTTTCCCATGATAAAGATTCATAAATGGGTATCCATATGTGTGAAAGTGAAAGCCAACCGCGTATGTGTGAAAGATTCATATCTAGGCTTCTTCTTTCTGGCAAGGGCCAATATCCTAAAATGCATTAACATAAAAGTTAAATATTGAAGTAAAATATCGTCTCAATTAGCTTAAGCACCTTTGATAAGGGTCAAAATTTGAACATGTGTCAATATAGAAGTAAAATTTTGTTATAATTGACTATATGTAATACATGTAAAAAAATATGATAATGGATGATAATCGAACGTGCGTTAGTATAAAAATAAAATCATGTCATGGTTAACCAAAGTATAAGAGTGTTATTCTCTTTGACAATGATTAATATTTGAGCACGCATTATTGTAAAAATAAAATATTATCTAGATTAATTAAAGTTTAAAAATGCTCTTCTTTTGTATCAGTATGAATGTGAAATCTTATTATAATTAACTATATGTTATACATATTAAAAAAAATGGTCATTTTAGTTAAAATATTATCTTCCTCTTGACATGGTAGATATCAGAGTATATATTAATGTGAAAATGAAATATTAAAATAAAATATTATAAGTTTAAGGATACTCTTTTCTTTAATAGGAGTTGATATCTATATATGGAGTAGTATGAAAATGAAATCTTATCATAATTAACTTTATGTAATAGATGTATAAAAAAAAAAATGGCTTACGGGACAAATTGCTACTTAAATCACAATAAATCTATTGCCACAATCACACCATTAAAAACACCTGATATTATTATGCTAATTGTTCTTCAATTTGTAAGGAATAAATTATCACGTGAAGCGATTAAGTTACTACTCACGGGAAGTATATATTCATGGGAAATTTTTCTAGTCGATCAAAATTTTAAATATAAATATTTTTGCATTACAGTCAAATTTTTTATATTTTAATAACAAAAGACATATACTTTTTTTTACTTATTTGTATAATTTACATACAAAGTATTTTATCTTATAATTTTGTAATTAATCCAATAATTTTTATTTTTTATTTATATTTAAATAAAATTTTATTTTTTTAAAGGCACTGTAGTATACAGTGAGTGCTAAGGCACAACGGGCTGTGCGCTACAATGTATTTAAAAAAAATTAAATTAAATTAAATAAAAAATAAAAAATTTATTTTATATTTATTAAAATTTATTCTTTAATTTTATATGTAATGTTATAGTGTAATTCAAGTAAATGTGCTGCTTACTCTAGCGGATAGAATGCACATAATTTAATATTTTTGTTTAGTGTAATTCAAGCAAATATATTGCGTAGTACTCGAGTTGTATTACGTGGTAATTTTTAATTTATAATGTTATTTTTAAAAAATAATATTATATCAAAGCTACAGTATCACCTTTTTTTTACATAAAAATTAAATTAAGTATAAACATAAAATAAACATTATTTATTTAATTAAAAAATTTAAATTTAAAAAATGAAAAGTAAAAAATTATAAGATAAAAAGTTATATATGTAAATTACACAAATAAAGGTAAAAGTGAAAAAAAGTATGTCTCTAATTATTAAAGTATAAAAGATTTATCTATGTCAAAAAAGAATTTATATTTTAAAGTTTGGTCAATTGAAAAACTTTCCCTATATTCATCAGCCACTATTAACACCGACATTATTATTCGAGGCTTGGATATATTACCTTCGATCAATGGGTTTTGCTTATCTTACAAACCTTTCTTAAAGAAGAAACCCATTCATTATTTATTAATTAAAATGAAGGTTTTGATTTTGAATTTTCCTATCATTCATATAAAAAAAAATATATTATATTTTTTAAATTATATTTTAAATTAAAGTGTTAAGTAATTATTAAATAATACAATGGTATAAAATTTAAAATTATTTAATTCATCATTTTATTATTTAATATATTATTTAAAATTATTCATAAAAAAGAATAATCAAAGTAATGAATTTGAAAAATAAGTAGTTGATAAAGAATAATTGCAAAACTAAATGAACACTCTAAAAAGTAACACAATCTTTTTTATTTCCCTCTCTCGGTAAATTTTGGAAGTTGTTTGAAAATGTTATAAGAAATTTTTTATTATGCTAAGTTAATTTTCGGAGATTATTGTTAGAAATTTGGAAAAGAAATTACAAGTTGAAATTGCAAACAAGAAGCCGTACCGCAAAGCTCCTCTGACTTGGTTGTACGGATGTGGGACGAGTGGAAAAAAAAGGTATTTGTTGATGGGAGCTGTAATATATTTTATTACAATTTTACCCTTACTGATGGGGGATGATGAGAAATAGGTGGGGGGATATTTATCAGCACTCCTGATTGCGGAGACAAAAAGAACATCTGAAATGGATGGGGTCGTTCCCGTTTATTATGCTAATAGACTATTACTAGATGCACCCATCCTTTATCTAACTACACCTGATGCCTAAACTGACTAAAGTGGGTGTATCTCTAAAATACAGCGGTGCATTTAGAATTTATTTTAATAAATGTTTATCAGGTACTCCTCACTTTTCCTCTCTTAACGAACCCCATTTAGTCTCATTCCTTTTTTTTTTTTTTTTATAAATTAAATATTTTCATTTTTGTTTTGGTATATATCCTGTTTCCTCACAACCTTTGCCATTTTCCTTTATTGAGATATTGATTTCATAGTTGCCTCATTAAGAATCTAATAATGTTTTTTAATGAAAAAAACTTGATAATGATTATTATTTTCTTGCTTATTTGATGCTCGAGTATTTTTTTATTACTTTTTTTTTTAAAATCTATCAATTGAATTTTATAAAGTAAAAAACGATTTCTATCTCCCTCTTCTTATCTTAAAGGTTATGATGTAACCAAAAAAAATTATAGACTAATTACTCAAATAAATTTAATATACTATGATAATTAGATGAGCAACATCGTTTATTTAAACAGCAATTGCATATATAATTAAAAGCAAACAAAAAAAATCAAACTGATTGAATTCATCAACTTTTATTTAGTTTAGTTCAATTTTATTTGATAGTCAATTATTGATCCATTTTATTTGTTTAGAATCGATCAATATAATTTCGTTAAAAAAATAAATAAAATTTTAAAAATTTAATTCGGTTCAATTTTTAATTTAACTCTTAACCGAACTAAATTAAAATTAAATTTGCCCATTCTTATATGTAATATAATCTTGTAACATAAATTGTAGATTAATCACGTATAGTACGAGTAGTGTTGTATACTAAATTATGTATATTTTTTACCTATAATATAATTTATGTACCATAAATAAAAAAATAATGCTTTTAACATTTTCATATTTTGACCAAAACGAAACAATATTATATCTCCAAAACCTATAAAATGGCCCATTTTGTATACCAGCTGATTTCGCCCCTCCCTCGTCTCAAATCAAACCATACTCCCGCACGTGCGGACCACAAACAAACGAACGAACATAAAAGAGAAAAGAGGACTCAACAAAACGACGAACAAAACGTCACCCTTCTCCGCTTCCTCTTTTCCTTTTTCTAATTTGTTTGTTTTTTTTTACAGTTTTACCGGTTACCATTACATAAAAAAAGAAAAGAAAAGTACTCGCTCAACAGCAACAAACGCCCACAGGGCCACAACCCACGACAGCCACTACCACCTGACTTCCCCTTTTTCTCACCCTCGACGCTGCGTTTTATGACACACTCCCTTGTGTTACTCACTCCAGCAATTACTATTATTTTATTTATTGTATTATTCAACGTCTCTATCAATTTTTATTAACCCCCCCAAAAAAGAAAGAAATTCAGATTCGATCGTATCTCTCTCTCTCTCTCTCTCTCTGTGTATTATCGATTTTAACACCATCACAATTTTTACAAAAATTTTAAGTCATTTCTTCTTCTTTCTTTCTATCCTTTTCTAGGGTTTTTTATTTTATAATTTTGGTCGGGTTTTTCTGGCTTCGATTCTGTTAAAATTAGGGTTTTTTGGGTATAAATTCAATACAAGTTCACAATTTCCTAATAGAAAGGGGAAGTTTTTGGAAACAATTAATGAATACGGGCCAAATGTTTAATCCGGGCATGGATGCTGCCCGGGAAGCCGCCGGCGTCTCGGGCTCTGTGCTGATTCCAATGCGCTTCGTGTGGCCTTATGGAGGAAGAAGCGTATTTCTAAGCGGCTCTTTCAATAGGTAATTGTTTCGTATTGTTTTTATTTTTATTTTTATAATTTGAACTTGTGATTATTTGTTTGATTCTGTTAATTTTTGGTTGTTAAAATTTAGTCAATGTTTTTTTTTTCTCTTAAGGTGGTCTGAACTTTTGCGGATGTCACCGGTGGAAGGTTGCCCTACTGTTTTTCAGATTATTTGGAGCCTTCCTCCTGGTTACCACCAGGTCAGTGTTTGCCTTTATGACATTAAATTATTACTGTTTTTTCTATTATTATAGGGCGAGAGATAAAATTTAATGGCTTTAGAAGTTTTGATCAGGTGACACTTAGGGATTTTATAAGCATGTTTGTTAAAGGTGATGAGTTAGATAGGAGCGAAATGGTTGAATATTAATCTTGATTTGATTTCATTGTTTCTGAGCTATTAGTTTGTTATTGGGGTAGTGGACTCTAAACTTGTTATATTGGCAATGTAGATGACTGGATATTGAAGCAATGACATCTGTGGGAACAGTTGGACCCATGACATTTTAAGTGGGTTGGCAGTCAGCAGTTGTGTTTCTTATTTCAGTCCTGGAAATTGATTCAATATATTTATGCATAAACTTACAGATTATGGTCAATTTATTCCTTTTGTAAACTAGAAAGGGGCTCAATAACATATTGGAATCTGAAAATTGGGGCTAGGATTTGCTAAATTTGTTCATATTATGTGATCCCTTTTTCTTATTATTAATTTGAAGTGCGTGACTCTATATGTGTTTGTTTATACATACCAAGAATCTGAACTTACTACAGGTTGTAAACGATAGCTTTCTCTTTGTCTCACATTGATGCTCATGATGTTTGTTTTTACTATCAGAAGCTTATATGCTTTTTGCTCATTGTACAATATATGCAGTACAAGTTCTGTGTGGATGGAGAATGGAGACATGATGAACACCAATCTCACATGAATAGTGACTATGGGATAGTGAACACTGTCCTTTTGGCTACAGAACCTAATTTTATGCATCAAATTAATCCAGGGATGCCTTCTGGATCTAACATGGATGTGGATAATGAGACATTTCAGCGTCTGGTAAAAATTAATTATACCTTAATAATTGGCATTTTGATTACCTAGAAACACAGTATTGTTCTTCACACTTGAAATGCATGCTTACTCGGTTTATATTTTCGTCATTTCTTACCTTGTTCTACCTGCCATTACCCAGGTAGAACCTTAGACAGTCTATATAACTGGTGTCTGCTTTTCTGCATCTATTTCACGCTTGTGTAGTCTCCGGCAGATTATTTATTTATTTATCAAATTGATAATTTGGTTCATTTTTTTTCCTGGCCTTAGTTTTGCAAGTTGATTGGCATTCTGGTTTACGTTCAGGTCCGAATTTCTGATGGTACTTTGTCCGAGGTAGTGCCAAGAATATCAGAGGCTGATTTACAGGTTTCTCATCATCGTGTTTCTGCATTCTTGTCTACGCATACTGCTTATGAGTTACTTCCCGAGTCAGGCAAGGTTTGGATGCTTTACCATCAGCCATTTACGACATCCACTTTAGATAGTCTAGTTGAACTCGTTAACCAAAGATTAGCGCCACATTCTTCTAATTTTTGTGCACCTGGTTTACAGGTTGTAGCCTTGGACATTGATCTACCTGTAAAGCAAGCATTTCATATACTTTATGAGCAGGTATTTATGCTATATTTTACTGATAGTGCAAATAGTAATTCACCCCTCCTCTCTCTCTTTGTGGACACTGATCCACACTTTGTCTTTCTCTTCTTCTTTGTTTGATAAACATAACTCCTATTAAAAGAAGGAGAAAAGGGAAAAGAAGCTTCATTAGCGTATTTACTGATCTGTTTCTGTTAAAACAATTTCATTCATCAAGGAGAATTAAACATTTCTATATCTTTGAGGTGCTGTTCTTGTTCCTGAAGTAAAACTTTAAATGATAGTACTTATGGAATACTTACAAACAGCTATGGATATTATAAAATGTTATAGCTTCCATGATCCATTGGTTGTGCTGATCACTGCTGCATATTTTGGGGTGGATTTACTGATTATTCCTTCCAGTTCTTGTAAGCTAAGTTTTACTTGGAAGCTTATTATTCTTTAGCTTGTATTAATCTTTTGTTGGTTTTTGTTTTTCGAGTTATTGATTCTTCAACTGTAGATCTTAGGATTTAAAGGAGAAGCTTAAAACATTATTTTTTTCCCTAGTTTTCTAGAACATTCCTGCACATATTACTTGTTGCTGATAAGGAGCTTGGATAGGTATCTTTTCTAAGTCAAGCTGTTTACAGGGTATATTCATGGCTCCTCTTTGGGACTTCAACAAGGGGCAGTTTGTTGGAGTTCTTAGTGCATCGGATTTTATATTGATTTTAAGAGAGGTATGTGTTTGTTCTGGCAAGATATTTTGGTTACCGATTAGCCTGTCAAAGGCAAAAGATATGCATTATTATCATTGTCATTTCTTGCATAAACTGTCACTGAAATTTCACCTAGTTTTGAAGCTGCTTATCTGTATTGAGGACCTATTACTGGGTAAGAGAAATCTTAACTGATTTCCAGCTTGATTAATTTATAATGGAAATATATAATTCCAAGTGAGATGTTGTTAATAAATTTCTTTTAAAAAACATGTATCTACCATGATTTTTTTATCTTGAATCCCCGATGGATATATACCATGATTCTTTGCATAGTGGATGTTATTATGGGAAGCTAAAATAGCCTTGAAACTATCAACTGTTGGATTATGTCCTTTTGTATTTCTTGTAATGCACAGTGACGTTTTACATGCAGCTTGGAAACCGTAGCTCAAATTTGACAGAGGAAGAACTTGAAACACACACCATTTCTGCCTGGAAAGAGGGGAAAGCCTATTTGAGCAAACAAGTTGATGGGCATGGGAGGGCATTTTCAAGATCTCTCGTCCATGTGAGTGATAATTTTGGCATGTTGTAGTTTGTCATTCGTCACTTGGATTTGTTAATCTAGATTGAAGTAAAAGGCAAATTGATATTCCATAAAACATGTCGTTTGTGCGGGTTTATGATTGCTTGCATGCCTGTATGTGCATATAAATCTCTTGTATAGTGTTCTACTATGAGGCAGTCATTACATTCCATTGAAGCTTGGGTTGATGATCCTGCTCCTTTAGTTTTTCTTTTATTTGCATTAGTTAATGCCTATTGCATCTTTAAGTTTTTCAGCATATTTTGAGAAAGGTGGCTTCTCCATGTGATATCTCTATCTATTCATACAAATGCTAGTTAATTGTGCAGGCTGGGCCAAACGATAACTTGAAGGATGTTGCATTAAAATTTTTGCAAAATGATGTGGCTACAGTCCCCATCATCCATTCAAGTTCAGAAGATGGTTCATTTCCTCAGCTATTACACATTGCATCACTCTCTGGAATATTAAAATGTAAGCCTTTCTGTTAATTTGTAATCAGTGGTTTATGATTTATTACTGACTAATGCCTATTAAATTTTCAGGTATTTGCAGGTATTTTAGGCATTGTTCTAGCTCATTGCCCATTCTAAAGCTACCTATTTGTGCAATTCCTGTGGGTACATGGGTTCCGAAAATTGGAGAATCAAATCGAAGACCATTGGCTATGTTGAGACCTAGTGCTTCTCTTAGTGCCGCCTTAAATTTGTTAGTTGAAGGTATATCCTTGTTTCCAACCAGTTTAGGAAACTAGGAAAAGATCGAGAATATGGAAGTTGAAGCTTCAATAATGTCCATTGTGCACCTTATATTTGTAGGGCTTTTTGATATGCCTATTTGAAATTATATGATGCGCTTGGATCTGGTTTTGTTTTTGTAATTATTATCTCTTTTATTTTCATAACCTGACAAAGTTTATCTCCTCTAAATTATTTAGTTTTTATTAGATAGAAGTGATGCTAGTAGTATTGAGTTGGGTAAAAGTCTTATTTGCTACAATGATGCAGAATCAGATTCAGTTAGATTTCTCCATTTATGCTATCTGCTATTTCACTTTGTTCCTTGCTACTGCAGCTCAAGTAAGTTCAATACCCATAGTTGATGATAATGACTCATTACTGGATATTTACTGTCGAAGGTAAGTAGTGGTTTTGGATGTACATTTTGGGCGAGAGAACTAACCTTTTTATTTTCTTCTGTGATCGAGGGTGATGGTTTTTCTTCGCTTTTATATAGTGATATTACGGCTTTGGCAAAGGACAAAGCTTATGCACATATAAATCTCAGTGAAATGACTATTCATCAGGTAAACATTGTACTACCAGATATTCGATTTACTTTTAAATTATTAATGTCAATTCTGTATTGTTTATGAAATGATATATTTGCTTTCTGATTTAAATATTGATGTCTTTTTTGGAATTTGTCATATTTTTTGGAGCCAACTTGAGGGATCTTTTCTTCTTTCCTATTTGCCTCCCTGTGTGGATGGGGGGGCTTGAGGTGTCATTCTTGGAATTTATTTGGGGGATAGTTTGTTGGACATAAACTCTTTTGACTTTGTTCTTGCTTCCTGAGTCAAGAAATCTCAAGCGTTATAATTGTTGTGCATCTAGTTACTTGCAAATTGACAAGCACATGCTTTAGATTTTGGTATCAGTTTTGCATATCATCTATAGCTTTAATAGACATCTTAATAAATTGGTTTTGGTATGACTCCTTTTTCATCTACAAACAATGATAATGAGTTGTCATTTTCCAGCTACTTAAAGCTGGATAATTAAACCTGTTTTAGCTGTTCAGCTTTTCATGGGGTCATTTCAATTTTTTCCCACTGTATTACAGTGTATTTTGGACTGAAATGTTCGACATTTTGCCAATCAATAACTAGACTCAATCCCACTTCTCTTTCTCTCTCTCTCACTTTGTTCTCAGTGCCTTTTCTTCTAATAAATTGAATTTAGGCATTGCAATTGGGACAAGACTCATATTCTCCGTTTGAATTGAGAAGTCAGAGATGTCAGATGTGTTTGCCATCAGACACATTGCATAAAGTGATGGAGCGGTTGGCAAACCCAGGTAATTTGATACTTTTATTATTTTTATTATGCTTTTTCTTAACTACAGATCTTCTGGTGCTGTTGGATAAAGGTGTAACATTGTTATTGGTGCAAGTAATGCATCATAATATTGTGGTCTGTGCATGATACCTGCATAATAATGTTATGATCTGTGCATGGCCAGTCTTATTTGCTTTTATGGCTGTACTCTACTGTAAGGCTACATGGGTGCTTTCTACACAATGAGACTGCATTGTCAATGGTCATTTCTTGTAGAAAATGGTGGCAAGTATCTTCCACTTTATCTTTGGAGAGGTTGCAATTTGAACATTGTATGGAGTCCCACCTACCAGATGGAATTTGATGTTCCTTTTCTGATATCCAGACTGTTGTGTATTTATATTTCTTTCTTTCCATTTTGGAGTATAAAAAATTCTATTTTGGATTAATTATCCATCTACTGTCATTCCAAGCAGGAGTACTGGGAATTTTGCGAAATTATTTCCCGCATTATTTTTGCCACTAGATTTCGTACCATGTGTAGTATCTGAACCCTCCATTTATTCTTCACGGTGGGGGGTTTGTTGGTCCAATATTTTAGCCTTGACGAGAGATTCACATATAATCTTGTTTTGTGTCTGCAGTTGCATTGTTGTTTTATGTCTGCGGTTACATTGTTTTGCTTATTATGTATATACTGATGTCGGGTAATGAGCGCATGGAATAATTCCATTAATTCTGCTTTTACGTGGGTTTCAGGTGTCCGACGGCTTGTCATAGTAGAGGCTGGCAGTAAGCGTGTAGAGGGCATTGTTTCGCTCAGCGATGTATTTAGGTTCTTGCTTGGTTGATTAAGAATATTGCTGAAGGTCTTATCTAAAATGCAGTGGTTTCGGATTCCCTCCAAGTTGTGTGCACCATTTCCTGCCATCCTCCTTTTAAAAAGGGAACCCACGGTGATTTTCCCTCCACTTCTTCAAAATTACCATCAAATTGAGGCCCCTTTTGTTTGGTCGCCATCATTTTAGGATTTTAGGCTAAAAAGAAACAAAAAAAAAAAAAAAGAGGCATGTAATTTGAGAGGATTAAGTTTCTCTCCCAAAATTTGTTCCTCCCCAAGCCATATAATTATTTTGGAAAAACGTTGTGCCACCATTAACGTAGATGCCATGATTATGGGGGAGTGAAACCTGTAATTGTTCATTTCTGCTAGAAAATTATAAAGTGGGTTAAAAAAAAAAAATCTCAAAATGAGAACATTTATTTATCCTGTGCCAAGGTTTGCTTCACTAAGCTATTATTTTATTGGCTTTCAGCATTTTGATTATGATGTACTGCAGCATTTCGATTCTTCACCATTTCTGTGGTGAAGGTTCTTGTATTGCTTTAAGATGATTAGTTTTACTTGAATTCAAATTATTTTCAGTTACAAGTAAAATTGCTATCTCTCTGTTGGTCGTATCTATATATGAGATAAAAATAATTAATGGCATTCACTATAAATATTAAAAAAAAAATCTGTTGCTTCTGTCAATAGGTAATTGAGGAGCTGGTTTTGGTAAGATTCTTTTAAGAGTGATATTAATTTTTTTTTTTTTTTAAAGGGAGTATGGTTTGGTTGAATTAATAACAGCTGTCTTAATTTATATTAAATAGTTCATATTTCATCTTACTTTAATAATAAATAAAAAAATCATTGTCTTTTAAATAAAATAATAATAAGTAGGTAATTATAAACTTTCCGCAGTCCACACAATTAACATATAAATATTATGATTGATAAGATGTGACTCGAACCGACATCGTTTCCCCCCTTTAATTAATTAATATTTTTTTTAGCAAAAGATATTTTTGTTTTGTGAATTTGAGCTATTTCAATTTTATTTTTAAAAAATTTAAATTTATTTTAATCTGTCGATGAGATTTTATTAATTTTATTATTAAAATAATAAAATAGTCACTCTACACAAAATTTTAAATTTTAAAATAGATTGATACAAAATATTCATGTGTCAACTATTAATTAGTTATTTAAATAAATAAATCAAATAAATAATAAAAAGAGAGCAGTCGCAATCGTTGTTAGTAATTGATGGACCGTTAGTAATCAATTGCGATTCGACTCAAAATTGATATTATTGGACTTAAAATTTTGTGATCTACGTAATTGTAGAATTTTTTAGTTAATGGAATATCGTAGATGTGCTAAAAGTAAAAAAAAATATGGTGGGAGACTGCGGCCACTGCCGTTCGTCGTCGAACAGCGGGGCGTTGACATGCATTGTCTCCGATATTCCATTAACTAAAAAATTCTACCGTTGTATAGATTGCCGATTTATCCAACGGTGGAAGCAGTGCACATCAGTGCCCCATCGTTTGACGCGCAATCGGTGGTGGGGGTATTGACGGAGGTATTGACAGAGGCCACCCCCGTTTGATAATGAATAAGGGTGGACTCCACCCTCCCCATATTTTCGATTTATTATTTGACCATTTTTTTTTTCTTAATAAAAATGATTCCATCATTGTGTAAATATATAAAAAAAAGAAAAGAATCTATTAATGTAAAATTTGACTATTTTTATTATTAGAATCGGACAATTGACGATGGCCAACGATGGTAGTTGCCGTTATTGGTGGTTCAATTTTATTTATTTTAATTATAAAATAAGTTTTTAATAAATATTAAATTTTGAATCTATTAAAGCGTGTCACACATTTTTTTTATATATTTTTAATAACCTATTAATAACAGACACGTGTACATTGTATAATGTACTCACCTCATCAGTTTTAATTAATATAATAATTGAGAGTAAATTTGTCATTGTACTATTAAAAGAGATTTTCAATTAAATTTAACAAAATTTTAATAATATATTAGAATAAAATTAAATTTGAGACAAAGACAATTTTACCCTAACGATTTAGGCTAATTAATAACTTTGTCCCCGTTAGATATAAAATACTTAATTTTACCTTAATTCGTTAATTTTTGCCATCAATTTAAATGAAAAATTTATATTTAATATATTTTAATTATTTTACCCATAATATATAAATAGACACGTGTCATTGTATGATTTGTTACAAAATGACACGTGTCATCATATAATTGATTATATTATTAATAAAATAAATTAAAAATAAAAATTGATACTGTCGCTGAAAATGGTGGCCGACGATCGTTTTTTGACGACACGCTGACAACAAAAATTTATCAAATTTATATTATTGGACTCCATTTTTCTTGATCTACACAGTGGTGGGAGCATTTTTGATAAAAAGACTAGAAAATGGTCAAAAATGGTGGAGAGTGACGGCAGTTACCACCGGTCGCTATTAAATAGTGGGGCGGTGACTTGCACCGCCAATACAAGTGGATAGATCGGTAAAAAAAGGAGTCCAATGATGTAAATTTGATAAATTTTTGTTGTCGGTGTGTCGCCAAAAAAGGTCATCGGCGGCCAGTCGATAGTCATTTTCGGTGACAGTGTCAGTTTTTATTTTTAATTTATTTACAAATTATTTTAAAAAAATAAACCAATTACATAGTGACACGTGTTTAAAAGTACTAATCATATTTTAATACGTGTCATATTATTAAAATTTATTTTTAAAATTATATTAAATTAATTTAATGGATGAAATTGTGTCACATATTTAAAAAGACAACGAATAGATAAAATTGTATCACGTGTTCAAT
The DNA here is from genome assembly GCA_946807835.1 of Ailanthus altissimus. Lineage (NCBI taxonomy): Eukaryota > Viridiplantae > Streptophyta > Magnoliopsida > Sapindales > Simaroubaceae > Ailanthus > Ailanthus altissimus. The sequence continues at coordinate 25,626,964 of OX327703.1, read as the reverse complement.
GAATAATTTATTTATATGATTAGATTACATTTATATCCTTTCATAATTAAAACTAACGATAAAAATTAATAAATTAAAATAAAATTAGGTATAAATTAATAAATTAAAGTAAAATTAAGTATTTTATATTTAACAGAAATAAAGTTATTAATTAGTCTAAAATATAAGGATAAATTTATCTTTATCCTATTAAATTTTTTAAAATTTATTGAATAAAATTAAAAATTACATCTAATTCATAAAAAAAAAAAGTCATTTTCCCTTTCCTTTTCTTCTATTTCCTCGTAACCGGAATATCTCTGTTCCGTGAAATCAACGAGCGTAGTCACCGTAGAGAATCAAAACCGTCAACCGACCGAGGAATTGCTGTGACGCCGCCGGAAAGTCTCCGTTAAGCCGCACGAGACGGGTAGTCTCCGACTTTGTGATGGATTGGTGAAAAACTTTATGAAAATTATTTGCTTAGGCTTTATCTATAATGCTGTGAATCGATTCGATTCATTGATTGCTTTAGATTCGAAGGAGATTTTGTGCAAATAGGTTTGCTTTAGATTACTTTAAAAATTCCGTTAAATGATAAATATGTCGAGGAGTCGCCTGAAAAATGTGAAAGAAGCCGGAAAGCATCAGCGAGAACTACGAGTTCCTGTCTACGTCATGTAATTTTCTTTAATTTCTCGTCAAGACAGAATTCTTGGCTGTGAATTGTAAAATGGCAGATTTATTTGTTTATTCAAAATGTTTTAACTATTTGAACTAACTATTGCGGCTGTTTTAATCATTGAGTGTTATTCCAGAGTGTAATATGCTTTGATGATGTTTTAACAGAAATGATGAGAGAGAAAGAACTAAGTGAAGAAGAAAAAAGGGCTTTGAGAGGCAGCAAATTTGCTCCTCTGCCTCCTTCGTCAAGTTCTCAACCCAGATTTAATTTTAATTTTAATTTCTTCTTTCTAGTATCTTCTTTTCAATTACTGTTTTCATCGTCTATTTAGTTTATGATTATTCATCTTTTTTTACTCCTATAATTGTAGGTTGGCACACCCGGGTGGACCTTTGACCACAAGGCGGCAGCATTAGCCAAATTCTTAGAAAGAAAACTCAAAGACCCAGATGGACTATCATCTATAAACCCCGATCTTCTTGAAGTGGCTGTTAAGAATGCCAAAGACACTGTAAGTTCAAGTAAGTGTGTCTTCTGTTTACTTTTTTAATTGTTCCCATGAGGTTGTAGTTCTTTCTGGGTGTTTTATCAATATAAGAACTAGAAACAAAAAAAGAAGTGGGATATTTGATTTTTATTTCTTGGGGGTTATAAAAAGATTAGTGAAACTTTGGACTGAAATTACAATTGTGATGCTATAGGTGGACTTCCACTTTCAATTGCTTTTAAGTTTTGCTGGGGTCTATGATATAATGCAGGATACTGTTAGTATTAAACACTTTTGATTTAGTTTTTACTGGATCCTTTTAGGGATGAATGAAATTGAAGTTTGTTTTTATCGAGCTGGTTGTTGGAGATGATGCCTGGAATCTGATGTACAAACATAATGCCTGTTCATAATTTTGTTTTTACAGTAGCAAGATTGAAATTCTCTGAGACCTCTGTTCATTATGCCTCTGAAAGTTCTGTATTCAGAGGTTGGAAGTATGAATCTTGTTAGGAGCCTATAGTTGGAATGATTCTTCACTGTTATTATAAGTTTTTAACTCAGTTTCTTTTTGCCAATTGTTGCATTGGTATTCCATGCATGCTGGACGTATATATATTCTTTTTCTAATTATTAAAGAAAAGAAAGAAAATTGCTTCCCAAGCATTTGGTTGAGACAGCCATTACTTTTATTTTTGCTATCTGAGATTGCTAATGGAAAAATGCTGTGGATGTCTACCCACTCCTATTAAATTCTAGGCGAGGCATTTGCATGTTTCTTCGTAAGTGAATGGATGTGGTGGATTGACATGATACAAAAGTAAGACAAAAAAATAAGTAATTAGCTGATGTTCTTGATTTTAAACTTTGGTGTCTTTTTGTAACTACAGCAATATAAGTAAAAACTTCCAGAGACATCAGTGGGAACCAGTGATGAACAAACACCCTGTTCAAATTGAAAAGAAACTCTCAAGGGGATTATAAATATATTAGTTCATTAGTGTTTCAGTTAATTTCCTTAGAAAATCCTGCACCAATTAGCAAAATCTTCATCACATTATTCAGGTCCTGCTGATTTGCTTATGTGATGCGCATTAGTGAACTGAAACCAGTCTCTAATTTTTCTTTTTCTGCTTTATATATCAGGTGGTTCTTGAAATTCAGGTAGAATGATTAGACATGTAAATTCATTTGGTGACTCAGAGGTGCATTGAGTTGGAATTCCTGTAATTGGATATGAAGGCTGTCATTATGTTCTTATTCATCACATGCTCATTGGTTGTGAATTTTGCAGTATTCACTTGAAGAAGTAGAAGTTAGAAATTCTGAGGCAAAGGAACTTAAGAAAAAGAAAAAGAAAAAGAAAAAGAAATAAAGAAAACCGAAAGACCACAGGTTTGGTGGTCTTTGCTGTTCACTTATTTTGTTTGTTTGAGTGTTGACTTACTATACATCTTTTCTTCTGCAAATAGTGAAAGACAGCGAATGTGCTATCCTGAAAAGGCCCAAAAAGAAATTAATTGTGATTCTATTAACTGTATCAACACCTTGCTTGAAAACTCGGTTTTAAGGGATTAAAAGCTGGAATATGCTAGAGAAGCCAGAAAGCAGATACTTATTCAATTGAATGAGACAGGTTTCCAGTGATATCAGTTACTGACTTACTGTATGCCCAACTAATCAAATTGTAGTTTGTGTTCATGCCAACTTCTTTCAAACTTAGAAATTGCAAGTTGTATTGTTGTAGAGAGATCCACTGAGTGCCATCACCTTTAGCTGTTAAATCCCTCAAATTTCTTTCCAACTCTTCTGGAAGTAAGGGATTTTTGGGAGACTGCACAATTTTTGAAGAAAAATGATGTTCAACATCCCAACTCTCACCTCCATTGATGGTTGAAACACCGCTTTTACTGTCCTGTTGCAAAATCTTAAGCCAAAATTACTTTTTTTTTTGCAAATACTAGAGATGATAATTGTCGTCCTCATATTGTAGGAAAGGTGGATGACTTTTTTTTATTTATAGAAATTTTAACCTTTTGTAAACAAAACTTGCTAACATTGATGACAAATGAAACTCATTATTCATAACACACTTATTTTCTTGACTGAAAAAGTTCGATGAGAATTTCTCAGCTATTCTTCTTTCAGATTTTGAGGTCTCTCTCGTACACTTAGGATGCAAAGCGAAGCGCAGAATTTTATTGGAGCTTTAAAAATTAAATATTGATATGGTGAGTTAATGGACACTTAGAAAATATGAAGTGGCACAAAATTCAAGCATTACACATTTTACATACAAGATATATTGGGTATGAGCCTATGTAGGTATCAGTGCTAATATTTGATTCTTAATAATTCCCATGCATTTCTGTATCTCTGCATAAATGGGCAGGTTCTGTGAACAACACGGCTGCAAACCTGTGACTGCAGAATCTAGTACCAGAGCGACATCAGCTGGAGGAAAAGGTCTTTCTGTACATTTCTGCATTTGGGTTTACAAAGATGAGAATAAGAGTTAGGGATTATGTACTTTGGGTATAACCGACATTTATTTATTTTTCACCATTGACAAAGGACAAATTTTTTTTAAATAAAACCCAAACAACTAAAATCGGAAAATTGGAAAATTCTGTTGAAAACCAAGCAGCTACCTAATAATAATAATATTTGACCTGATACAAAAAGGATTTCAGTAAGCACAACCTACAATCCACCGTGTTGGGTTCCTAATAATCCAAAACAAAATTCTACAAATAATTATGCAGAAACAAGGACTTTTCACGTTATAAAGTTTAAAATCTTCAGGAAGAGTAATGACCATGAATGTGGAAGATACCTGTTATCATCTTATAAATGTGCAAGTCTAACAATGGACCATAACTCAGGACGCAGAATCCCAAAAAATAGTCAATGCCATCAAGCACGCAGTCGAGAAATACGTGTAGTGTGATTGCTTAATAAAGTGCCTCTGACAGCACTGCCATGTTTGCTCCATACATTTGAACATAAAATGGAGAGCACGGCCTTAAGCTCAAACTCGAAGGATGCTTGCTAAGTCATAGTTTTAAACTAGATTCTATGGCCTTTCTATTTGATGTCTACATTTTCTTTCTTAGCATAAAGCCTTCATGAATAAGCAGAGAGCAACACATCATATCCAAATGCCTGAATCAATGATGATATTACTGCAGGAACAACCTTGTACATGTAAAGATCTCCTGGACAGGCACTCCAGGAGTGCGGGTGGTTTTCCAAAATAAATGAACACCCAAAAAAGTGAAGAATGTTAAGACCTACCAACATTCTAGTTTTGATATTTGTAAACCTAAGAGCTGTGAACAACAAACCGGTATATGTTGCAGAAAAAGGAAAAATTACAGACCATAATCCTAAGATTACCTGAATCATGAGTAAGGTAGCTACACACTCTGCAATTAGTTCTGAAGGAATTTGTGCAGCATTTTCATCAGAAGAATTGTTCAATGTAGAATCAGGCGCATGACTATTTGTCGATGGATTTGATGTACACCCCTTCAGTTGATCCGGGGAATTAACAGTGCTGGCAACTAAATCTGTAAGGCTTGAAGACCTAATGGATGCAATCCCTGAATCATTGACTGAAAGCCTATTATTAACAAAATCCATAGCCTCCTCGATCCTCTCAATTCCATGTCCTTTTTTCAACGATGAAAATGCCTGCAATAGTTGGTTCAGTCAGAATAAATGTACTGCATCAGAGCTAAAAAAGTGAAGCGACTACCAGGATTAAAAAATTCTTCCCTCAAATTAGCCAAATGAGGCCCTCTCCACATTCCACAACAGCCCCCATCCCTCAGGAAACCAGAAAAAAGAGCCATTTTTTGGGGTCAGCGAGGTAAATATTTCCATCAAATACCATAAAGGTCAGATAGCCTATCCACTGATCAGTTAAGCAATAGGCCACAACTGAGGTGGAGATCCACCAGAAAAAAGTTGTAGATATGATTTGTGATAGAAAGGATGACGTTCTAACATATAATTCACTTTAATAAATCAAACTGACAAGTAAAATATTTCAATCTAAAAAGTTGGAGAATCGAAAATATTAATCCCGAGGTCTCAACATTGTTATAAGTATTGCAGGTATCTGAAAGAGCAAACCAGGCAGAAATAAAGTTGACGGGCCTTCCCTCACCTGTACAGCCACATCAACCATTTTCTGGGCTTTAGTTCTTGAACTTTCAACAATTTCAGCCACATGAGGTCCAGATTCTCGGGTTTGGTATGCAGAATGATCAAAAGAGCTTGAGAGGCCACCAATGTCACCTAAGCTGGCCTTGGGTTTTGATAATGTAAGTTGGATGTTCCCTTGATACGTGTTGCGTTGCCTCAAACAAAAAAGAGCAGATGAAACCTGCATACAAATGACAAAGTCCAGCAATAGGTAAAATATCAGCGCAAAATGGGGCATGAGAAAGGACGAGGAAGCAACGCTATAAAGTGGCCCCCAAACAAGTCATGCCTGCTCATTGACATCATTTAGCTGCAATAGCATTGCAGCATAATGCTTCTTAAAGGTTTCTGAATCCTTAGAAGAGTTGCTGCCATCTTTTTGGTTCTCGAAAACTTCATCATTCATGCGCCTCAACTCTGACACAATAGCCTCCTACAAGTTTTAACACGATCCATCAGTTCAAATATAAATGTCAACAAAAGAACTTGAAATTAAATCTATATGTAGCTTTTGATGAAAAACATTCATGGTCCAGAAAAATAAAATAAAGAGCTAGAAAGCTTTTTCCTTTTTTTTTTCAATTTTCCTCTCCATTTTTTTAAAAAAATAACCATGATGTCCGAGCACCATTTTATGAGCCAGATTAACCAAAATGAAGCATCTATAGCCTTTTCAGAAGTTTGTGAAATGGGTACTGAAATAAAGGGCTACATCCAGCAATCAGAAACTTTGAAGTCACTAGTTTGAGACTTGGAAGAACTTAGGCAAAAATTGATACTAAAAATATTACAATTCATGTCATCCTCAAATTTAATATCTTTTTCATTTTCATTTTCCCTATATTATAATTGCTTCAGCAGCCTGGGGTCATCCTGGCAGAAGTAATGCGATTGGGAAAGCTCTTAACACCTATGGTTACAAATTTCTGTATGGAAATTCTCTGAAATGATATTTAACAAAATTCATAGCCTTCATGACAATGTAAAAATAATAAAAAACAACATTATAGATAGTTTAAAAAGTAGGGGCAATAACATAAAAGAGATGAACTCAAACGTGATGCTTTGGAATCAAAATGCTAGGATATAAGCACATAAAAAGAGACAAATTTAATTGAACTTCAAATCATAAATACAAAAAGAAAATTCCTATTAGCACATTACATTTAAAATTGTGATGGTGTACTACCTTTTTGTCCAAGACACGTGTCAATTCAGAAAGAGCTTGGACATCAGCTTCCTTTGCTTGAATCTGTACAATAACAGAAGGCTGTAATGCTGCTTCTTGGGTATTAGCAGTGCCACCAGGCCCCACTAGAACTTGTGATTTAGAACTTGATGAAACCCCCTGGTCACAACAGTTTCCTCTTCTATAAGATAACAATGTCCTGCTTCTAGACAACTCTGAGATATTTAGCAAAGGACTGAGATTATAAGGTTGTCAATTCAGGTTCTTTTATGTTTTTGCCTTTTTGATGGGATTGGGGGAAGACATGGCTCTGTGAGAAGAGCATCATTGAAGCACAGAGTACACAGTTGGGATAATGTTTCACTTTGTTGAGTTTATCGGAACAATTTCAGGAAACATGTAATAGTTTTATACTAAAAGTTTTCACATGAAGCAATTCAAACACCCTTTAATTCCTTCATGTTAATGCATCACACAATGAAAAGTTTGAAAATTTTCCAATTTGATAAGCAAATAACAAAAATCTCATTTTAAGAACTACTGACCTTTGCCTGCTGTAATAAATTGTTGATGTGATAATTAGTTGAAGGAGAGATATGAGAGATAGCATAGGCATTCTCCTGATTCGCACAAGGGGAAAATTTCACATGTCCTTCCATATTCCTTTCTCTTGGTTGCTCGATCATTTTGAGCTCGGTGAGATTCTCAATAAATTTACCAAAAGCTACACTTTGTCTTGTAAGAGATGCAGGCATATTTTCCAATGGATTTAAAGGCATACAATCAATGTCCTGCCATGGAAAAGATATTACACCATAATTGTTGAAAGAAAAGAATACCAGAAAATGAAAAACTAAAAGGTTAAATAAGCTTACTGAAAAGCCGAATTTCAGTAAATTTGATGTATCAGAGGCTTTGGAATTGGAACGGGGAAAAATGAAACACTTGTACAAGGATTTGTACAAATCTCAAACAAACTCAATTGTTATATAGGACATTATTGTTATAACTAGCAAATTAGCACAACACTATGCAGGGAAACTAGAATCTAGATAGTTTGCTGGTTTTAATATATTTTGAAGCAGAAACTGATAAAAACCTGAAACTGTCAGCATCCAGAACCAAGAACTAATTTGGGATCTACGTTGGCAATATTTGCAGATAATTTTTCCCTGTATTACAGGTTACACAATACTCGGAAGTTTTTTTAACAACCAACTTATGTTTTATCTGGAACTCTCACTAGTAATTCCAATTTTATTCTCATTCAGATAACAACACTCTATGATGTTAATTTATTTGGTTTGCTTTATTCTCCTACCAATGGTCCTACATAGCTTTTACATTGAAGAGAATGCACCAGCCATCACCCACACTTATGATGAGGATGCTAAAAGTTAACATTAGAAACCCCAGTTCCTAGTTTGATGCTTTCTTAGATAAAGGTAGACCTCATGGCTCATATACCTCTTTAAGAATAGCAATGAATTAATACAATGACAACTGAAAGGAGCAATTCACTACCAGCAAACGCCATCTAGTATTTATCAGAATAAACTATATCAGAGAAAGATCTCGAGAAACTTGAACCAGCATCTTTGACATCACCTTTTCTATAAGTACAAGGAAGGTGCTGAGCTATGCCAATTGTTTTGAGTTAAAAGATTTGAGTTTATCAAAGAAAAGAAAGAAGATTCCGAAACAGTTTTCATGAAATAAGATGAACAGGTAAGATGTTGATAAAAAAGCACTAAGAGGATTTACCTTAACAAACTCAACCCCTAGATCATGCTGGTCAAATTGAACCCTGTACCTACTATGATCAACAGTTAGCACACTTCCATCATGAATCTCTCTTGTCCTTGGATGAACAGCGATAATACGTTGCCCAACAAATAAAGGTCGAGCTAAATCAGTTGGAAGTCCTTCCCTAGTACCAGCACAAAGTTCAGAATAATGAGTTCTGACAGATTCCCTGTATTCATTAAGCTTCTCTTTTTCTTCCTTCAAAAACTGCTCAGAAAACCTCCGTGGTCTGCCTAGGGAACTGTGCAAATGAGATTGTTAAAATCAAGTGTTGCCAGAAATAATAAATAATGTAGGAAAAAGTGCAGAATGAAAGCAAACAAGATAAGCAGCTAAAGGACAATTACCTTCTTATGACACCCCATTCAACACGAGTTAATCTTGGTACATGCCCCAACCCTACATGATCCAAGTACTCCATAAACTCCCTTTTAGCAAACCATGGATAATCTATTGCACTGTAGAACCACTCAAAAACACACCAACTCCGCACTTGGTACCAAGATAAGCAATTAGAAAGCTGTTCCTGAGATTACATAAACAGCACAAAAAAAATTACAGATTCAAGAAACTTTAGAGAAATTTGAAATTAACAATATTTAACCTTAAGTTTGAATGCTCTATCATAGCATGAAGAATTGATTCTATCTCGGTCATTTAAAATATCCTCAGAAGACTTTAAAATATCTTCAGAAGACTTCTGATCTTTCTCAATCAAGAGTTTTCGTGCTTTCATCTTACGCCTGCTCCTGATTTTGGTAGGTAAGTTGACCTGGTTTACAGATAGAACATGTGTGGTTGAAGAACCAGAATTGTTCCCTTCATTTCCATGATCGGTACTTGAAGTACGTTCTAGAGGTTTCACCAATTTTGCTTGTTTCGATTGTGAAGCACTAGGAGAGCGTTTGCCTTTACTGACAAACTTCTTCAACTCATCTGTAGCCTACAACAAAAGACAGAGGTCAAAGTATTGCAGACCAACAGAATTACCAATTAATGACTGAGCTACAGTCAACAATGCAAGGCTCATAATTGGAGGTACAAAAAAAAAACGGAAGGAAAAAATGAGCACGATCTTTAAAGCCTAGAGTTCCCCATTACCTAAGGAAATTTATTAAAAGAGGAGACAAATACCTACTTTTAATCACCTATATAGACAAACAGAAGCATGCAGTTTAAGCTTCAAGTATTTGTTATAACACCAAAATCTCAATAGGAGCTAACAAACTAAAGTCCCTTTTAAAGATAAGCATGTTAAGTGAAGCCTCACTTAATTTGGAAAAAGCCAATACATCTCAAGCCCAAAAAGAAAATTAAATGGTATTTGCATTCAAGTGAGTACTGACTTCATGCACTTCAACACAGTTCAAAATTAAATACCAAGGGTAAGTTTTGTTTCAAGAAGATCATGCTATACATATTGATATATAAGATACTTAGATGTGTGTATTCAGAGCAAATTGATCAATCTGGCAGAAGCATTTTTAGGAGACCTGCCACTAATTTGATTTACTTGGATGAGAACAAGTAAGATCTTCAGGTTTTAGAATCTGGGCTCAGTATACAGCTTGCATACAGACATTAAGGCATGGGGCAGACCAGAATGAATATGTCACCAGAAATAAGGAAAAGCAAGGAAATACTCAAACTCACATCCATCCTTAGTTTAAATGGCAAGAACTTTTGTCTCTTTGTCCGGCTTCCAGTTTTTGTCTGATTATTTCCCTCCTCTGCTTCTTGTATAACACTAACCTCATCAGAACAATCTTTTCCCAATTTAGATGTTTTTGCTGCTGTGTCTTGAACTCCAGGCCTAGAATAATTCTCTAGTTTACGCTCATCAAAAGAGCCAGGTTTTTCTTCCTTTAATTGCACATATGAGTCTAAGACATAGAGAACAACAAAAGATTAGATCTTCAACTTTAAAACCAAAGAAAAAAGAAATCAGCTAACATCATCCACAATTTAAACGGAGTTCTACCAAAATAGCTTAAAGTACACAGCAGTAGAAGAAAGTGATGCAAAGTTTAATAACACTAAAGATATCTCACCAGTGTCAACTATTGTTTCTGGCATCATCAAGGACAGATCCGCTAAAGTTTGCAGGGCATCAAAGGCTGAACTCTCGTCTACTGTCAAATATAATAATATAAGAGATGAAAGAAACAGATACTTGGTCACGATAAGATAATCAATAAGGTTTGAAAAGCAGAAATATGAACCACCATGAACTGCTGCAGACATCAAATGAGTTTAGGTCAAAATATCAATGATCTAGTGATAAGAACACATTCATGGTGGTTCAAGTACTCGGGCCGTCCTTAGGACTGTTATCATTTCCATCTCATCTAAATATGTACAAAAGGACAAGAATTCAAATTAACTTCACCAACTTCTGTCTGTCTCCAACATAATTACTGCTTGACCCTATGACATCAAATAAACAAAGGAAGCTTGTTTATCCAATTAATTCCAAAACTCTTGCAGCTCCATTTTACACAAAACAAAACCTGCATTCATCTTGTCAATATGGCTAAGGCAAATAAAAATAAAGTACTCTGAAGACAGAAAAGAAAAGGGAAGACATCTATGGTCAGGTAGAACTGATTACGGGAACCAAAATCATACAGAATTATTAAGCAGGGATGGAGGTAGGGGTGCGGTGGGAGTAAGAAAATTGTATCAAATGCAATCCTTGACCTACCTCTTTTGAACAGAACCTTTTTACTCCTCTTCCTTGAACCCTTAAAGGAGGATCTCAAAATTTTTTCATCTGTGAGCTCCATCCCAAATTTCCCCTTGGCAACATCCATTTCCCGTCCTTCCTCTGTCCCACTACAGGCTTCTTTTATGTCATCCAAATGATTGTTCGGACTTTCTGCTAGTTTTGGTTTCTTGCTGTGGTATCTCTTTCCTTTCCTCTGAACTTCAACTTCACCAGCAGTTTCTGCATCCATCAAATAACTTTTATCTCGAGAATAATGCCCATTATCAGCATCTGTACTTCCTAAGCTTAATTCACAACCATCCTCATCCATTTCAGTACCATGAAGCTTGGAGCTGGTCATTTCTGATTCATCACGCTAAATACCATAATCGATTAATTTGATACATCAAAACAAGATCAGAGAGCAACAGAAATAGTTAAAATATTGAGAAAATTACCATCCTTGAACCTTTCTGAGCAGGCGATGGCGTTCCCCTTTTTCTTTTTGGTGTTTGAGAAACTTGCGGAGAGCCCCCTCTTTGTGAAGCCTCCGTCAACACTAACGCTATCTCATGAGCAACATCATCATCTATACTACCCACATTCTGCCGCAATCCTTGCTTAATTGGTGAAAGATACTTTTCCATATCATCTTTGTTATAAGAATATGAAACAGGGACACGAGGCGTCCTTTTTGCAACAGCACGAGGCCTACTTCCTGTCACATATCAGAGAATGCCAACAACACTAGGCATCAGTACACTATAATAATGGATAATAATAATGTCTTCTTAAAAGACATGAAGAAAAGGGTCAAAATGATATAAAGGGCTTGAAGTCCTCAAGTTTTTATCATATGAGATCTATGAGAGCAATACTAAGTTGGCTCCTTAATATTATCAATCTGCTATCAGTTTCAAGCATATGAGAGAGAGAGAAAGAGAGAGAGATGAACCACCACCAGAGCGCCTCTTCTTCAACAACGACAGGCAGCCATAATTTGGTGCAGCTGATTGAAAGGGTAGAAGATCAGGAAATGGTCCATCTGATTCTTTAGAGGGGTGATTCTGATATTTTCCACCTACACGCTTCTGAGATTTTTGAGATGATGTACCCTCGTCACTTTTTTGTTCACTGTCACTCCCTGCCTGCCAGGAAACAATCCATTAACTAAAATTTCACACAAACAATCGCTAGCAGCTGGTTGCATGATCTAGAAGGCCCAAGATTGTTTGATATAAATAAAATAAATCATGATGTGTGTATCTCATGGATACGTTAATAAATATCAAGGCATTCAATTCAGAAAGGCAAGGACCATCATCAACAGCAAAATCACTTAAGCAGTATTTAACCCAAAAATTAAAAAGCTTCAATGTTCACTACTTCAAACTAAAATCAAAACAGCAAAAATATCTAATTTGCAAAAGTTAGAGTAACCAACTTTGAGTAGCATAAATTTCTTAAACTAAGATCCATAAAGAAGTCTACACTCCCAAAAATAGATTAATTTGCAATCTCACCAGAATGCCATAGTGGTCAGTCATCATTGCTATTAGTCCAACCACAGAAGCAGTACCCTCTGGAAGAGATAAGTAAGCCTGCACAACAAACAAAAGCCATGATGAAAAACAACCTCCTTATTTGTGTTATATTATGTGTAAATTATCGAAACATTAAGATTTCTTATATGACTCAAAAAAATCTAATAAGCTGAACTTATACATCAAATCTAATGATGAAAGAATGGCTTAAATAGATGGCCCATAAGTTCATATGAAAAGGCATAGTACATATAGACATCTAAGCCAACTGAAACTTGAAACTGATGAAGTTTCAGTTGAGGTTGATAAACTCAAAACAGCATGACCTAGTAAAATATTGACTAAGATAAGCAATTCAGATCTGATAAACTTGTGCAGATCCCTTCTTTTTCAAGAAAATTGCAAAGGGGCATGAAATCTAATAGTCTTCTCAGAAAATCATCTGTACATGGGTAAACTTCATTATTTCAATTTTGTAGCCAAACCTAAACTACAAGTATTGGCCAGTGTGAGGGAACATGGAAACGCAATTTAAATTGACACAAGCATACCCTATAATGAGCATACAATAGCAACGCCTCATACTGAGATGTAGCAAGGCAATGCAGAAAGGGACCATGAAGAAGGAAACAAGTGATAATTCCCATCAGATAAACATAAAGTATAGAAGCTTTACAAATTAAGGAAATTGTTGTCCAGTTAAAGCATATTTGAATAGTTGAGACCAATCTTACCCTATTCATAGTGAAAAGGGCTTCTACCATTTCCGCTGATCGATTCCGCACTGCAGCAGCTACCTAAATATCCAAATGAGACAAAAAAAAGTTATGAGAAGTTGTACAGTGTTAATGCATTTTTCAGTAGCAAATATAGAGTTATCCAATTGCATGGTAAAGTAGGATTATTAAGTTCAAACATGAAGGCAAAAATTTTTTACAATAGAATCATTATAATTCTTAGTAACAGCACTTTCAAATATAAACTCATTTTTATAAGAAGTAAGAGTAGTCAAAGCAATAGTACACATTTTAATCTATATTTCAAAACATAGCAGCATGACAATTGCAAAGTTGGAACTTACCTTCTTCCAATCTTTTCCATATTTGCGATATGCTTCATAGAAACGCTCAAGCTCCTCTTTGCTCCATTTAGGCCCTAACATATCAGACAGCTTCCTCTTCTGAACATAATAGAAAATGGTTGCAAAACTAAGAAATGCGTCCGCAACTGAACTTTTCATAAGTTAAACTGATATTTGTTCCGAGTAAGCATCTTATTGCAATATCAGAAAATCCTACCATTGATTTCTGTTTGAATTGCATGAAAATAAAGAATATCACCACTAACTGAAATAATAACATTGAAAAATTTGCGAGACTGAATTCTTAAGTGGCAAAACATGATTATAGATCAAAACCTTAAGTTGCACCGTGTATCAAATGGCATTAAAAGAATCAACAATAAAAGGAATAATCAGTGGAGTTGAAAAGTTTAACAGAACTAAATGGTTCATAACCTACATAAAAACAACTAATCAAGAATAATTGTTATAAGTCCTTAATTAATATCAATAACAATCATTTCTGTCACTCCATATCACTTGCAAATTATTATTTATTAAAGTTAACATCTTTAAAATCCGAGAGACATCATTTTCTTAACAAAATTATTGCATACAAACTAAGCAATGCTGTATTGAAAAATAGTAAGAAGTTAGACAATTGCTATGTTTCTAGCCTTGAATTAATATAATTTATATATTGCACACTTTTCAAATATAACTTTTTGCACTTCTTTCAGGAAGTATTTAGTTGAAGAATTTGTCATATCTGTGTGCCCTATGCATAAACTATACAAGTATTTTAAGAATTGATACAAAATAATTTACTTAAATGTTATAAATTAGTAAACACTAAAAATATAAATATAATCAAATAAACCAAGTAGGTTAAGTAAAAAAAATTATTATAAGGAGAGATAATTCATAAAACAAGAATAATCATAGGAGTAAATCAGTATATCCTTTTGTTTGGGATTAAATTATAGCATTAAACTTTATTTCTAACTGCTCTATTAATCCATATTTTAGAAAGTAGAAACAAATTTTCATGAAGCCTAAAGCAATGAGGAGCAACAAATTTTGAATCTTACAGATATTTTACTCAAGTCTGAGAAAACCCTATTACACAACTAGATAGCTATTCCCTAAGTGAATCTCTTTCTAATTGTTTCACATAGCACCAATGTCAAATGACTATGGGCCACAGTGGTTTCCAGAACCATTCTGAACCAGAAAAATAGCCACAAATTCCTATTACACCACCTTTTCATTCATCAAAATAAGGCTACTATTCATATCACACTGACAAAAAAAAATGGCAAGAAACAACAAAACTCTTTCTTTCTTGCCTTTTCCTTTCTCACACTTAACCACTAGAATGGATGTACATATTCACCATATTTTAGTTTGAAAGAAGGTACTTTTCAAAATCACGAACCCAATGTCTTTAAAATTGATTATCGTAACAGGGAGAATAGATTTTTTTTTTTTAGGGATATTTACCAAACTACAGAAGTAAGAACATTCCTAAAATTTTGAGGAACATGAGAATTAGAATTAAAAAAAATCATCTGGTAGATTACTATCTCTTTCACGCATGGAACCAAGTGCATATATCAAATTACTAACAAGCCAAACAACTGAGATATCACATTATTGCTTAAAACATGAAAAATAAAACACGGGCAGTTCACTTGCCAATGGAATTAAAAGCCAACCGAACAACTTCATATATTTTGACACATGTTGAACAGAGCCAAAACTCACCCGTTGTCCACTTCTATCAGCATTTTCTCCCTTCTTCTTGGAAACAATCTCATTAGCATTCGAAACCCACTTATTCACACTTTTAGATCTTCTTGATGGAGCCATAAGTAAAGTAACTTCCTCAATTGCCTCAAACCTACAAAAACCAAAACAATCATTGCCAAATTAATATCCTCAACAAAAGCAGATCCAACAAAGACATTATAGACCCTCGTGATGTGTACACACACAGCAGGCATGCATCAATCGGCCAAAAAAAAATCACATCGAGCTTCTCCAATTCAGCTTATGAAGTATTTTTTTTTTTAGCATGAAAATAGAGAAAACAAACATGAAAAAAGAGAAGATCAAATTAAAATGCATTGATGACAAATTTGAAAAAAGAAAAATGAACAATGACCTACTAGAATCTCTAACAATCCACAAAATTTCACACTGTCACAAGCTTAAAACGGCAACAACAGTGAAGTAAAACACATTTATATAAAAGAAAAAAAGAAAAAGAAAAGATAATATGAAATCAGTTTATCACAATTCGAAAAGCTAAACCAATCTTAGTACAAGAATCTAACAAACACAGAGTCCTAAGTAATAGAGAAAGAAGCAAAGATCAGATGCTATGAGTAATATTTGGTTGCTGAGAAAGAGAGTAGGAAAAGCAAAACAAAACAGAATTTTAAAAATTGTAAAGGATTAAACTTGCCTGCAAGTCTGAAACAAACGACTTGAAGTTAGAAAAAAGATTCTCGATTACTGGAAAAACCGAATCGAGAGCAAAAGCAAAAGATCTGGAACAAATAAAGTAACGAAATGTGAAGTCACTCACCGATCAAAGCGAGGAGAATTGACGATTATGAAGCATTGGTAAGCTCATAAGAGCAGCAAAAGCGAAGCGATCGAGCAGAGACGCCAAGCAGTGAATAAAGATTAACAGAAGATTTTGTTAATTGTTGATGATGAAGGTGATGATGATGACGATGATGATTGAATTGTGGAAGAAATGAACCAAGAAGAAATTGGGGGGCAATAACCGCGAAAACTTTAAAATAAAAAAAATTTCAGGCTAAAAGGGAATTTTTTTTCCTTTTTGTTTTTTTTGTGTGAAAATTTCGATAATTTGCTGTGTTAACTCAGGGATACCGTTACCCCTGAAGTTTGAATAAATTACATTTCAATAGCGAATTTAACTTTAATTATATTTTAAAAATATTATCATCAATACTCACATATTTAAAAAATGATGTTAGAACTTAATTTTTTAATAAAATATACACAAATATTTAAGAATATATCATCAAACTTAATAGATTTAAAAACAATAGCATTATTTTATATTTTAAATATTTAAATTTAAATATAATAATAAAATAAAATTTTTAAATAATTTAAAAAATAATACAACCGGCCATTTTAGACGCTAAAATAACGGTTATTTTGATCACTTGAAAAAGGCTTCTATTTTGGCCACCTAGATTTTTAAATTTTTTTATTATTTTTATTTTTTTAAAATTTTAAAATTTTATTATTATTAAATTTTATTTTTTATTATATTTAAAAATTAAAACATTAAAATTTGTATTATTATATCAGTTCATTAAGCGTGTAAAAAGTAAAATTATTATTTAATACTGATTGTTAGAAATCTGTTTAATTTAACATTTTTAACAATTGAATATTTGTATATATTTTATTAAAAAATTGAGTACTAAATATTTTAAACTTATGAATATTATTATAATTAAATTATATCTTAAAAGTATTAATGTTAATATCTCTATATTTTATTAAAAATAAGTTTGAATAAATTAAAAACACTTTTACCCTTGAAGTTTAAATAAATTACATTTTAAATAACAAATTTAACTTTAATTATATTTTATTAAAAATACTCTCATTTTTTAAAAATATTTTAAATATTTATATAATAAAATTATAAAAATATTTTATCCTTTCAATTAAATAAAACACCAAAATATAATTTGTGCCAGAGTGACAGTGTTAATACCCTTATTAACTTGTAACTATTGTGACTTGTGAGGTAATAAATGGGGTCCGTGCCTTTGTTGTGATATGTTTTTAGCCCTACACGTGGTGATGATGCTTCAATCTGACCAGTGAGATTTGTTTAAAAGTGGTTAATTGTTTTTTCCTTTTTTTTTGGTCAAATTTTAAAATTGTTGATCGTTGCTGGGTATAATGTTGACTTTGTTTTTTATTCGGCGACTTTGTAGCTTTTTTATATTGATTAGATCTCCTATTTTATTGTCTTTAAGAGAAACAACATATACAAAAATAAAACTAAAATGAAACTAAAAATAAATAAATAATTAAAAGAATAATGTAAAATGTGATAATTTAATTAATCTTACCATAACACGTAAAATAGTATAAATAAATTTGTATAATTTAATTTTTATATATAATATTATTTTATTAATAAATACTCGTATATTATACACTTTAATGATGTAATTTTTTTCTTTAACAATTATTTTAATGAAGTATATATATTTATAAGGTAAGAGAATGTATCGAAGTACAAAGAATTTTTTTTTCTTATCTCTCTCATGGTCAAAGTTGGACAGTTTACATGATAAACATTTAATTTACCCTTTTTAAAAACTTTTCAATGAAGTATATTGTTCAGCCACATTTTCATATTATTTTTTTGGTTATATTTACTGTTCACCTCTCATAACTTGTATTATTTATAAACACAATATTTATTTTAGTTAAATTAAATTAAACGAAGTTGTAAAGACCGTAAAGAAAAAAAAAAGAAATTATAATCTGGTTCCATTTACAATATGTGAAAACAAAGTTACCTATGTAATTGATTTTCCAATCTCATAATTAAATGCCTTAAATTTTGCTTCAGAATTAATAATCAAATGTTGAAGTCTCGTTTCTTTATTAGGATTCATCTCAGTTGTTAATTAGCAGAACTTTCACTGCATCTTGCAGAACACATCTGCATCGGCATCATCTTATAAGAAATCCTTTTAGAATTTTCGATGTTAAATAAACCATGTTCAGTTCACAAATCCACAGTGTTACCATGTTAGTAACACCTGATAACAGTCTCCAAATTAACTTAGTAAAAGTAAAAACAGCATAACACTGAATAAGGAACAATTTTTGAGTTATATATCAACATTATAATATCATTAAGCTTTATTTTCATATGCGTGCATGGGGCTTAGCAAAATGACAAGTGCCCATTTATAAGCGCACACCTTGACCAAAACCCACCTCCTTCGTAGTTGTAGAATACTTTAAAAAAAAATTCATTTTCACATGCTATAAGAAATAGAAGACAATTTTACTGTAACATTAATCCATATACTTCTAGGGACAACATTAATATCAAGGAAACTCCATATTATAAGTCAGTTTGTTGAAAGGCAAATATAGTGTCTAGTTGAAAGCAAAGGAAACTAGTTGCACAAATGTAATAAATTTGCAAACAAACTAAAAACTAGTTTCAGCTAAATGGTCATACTTGGTCTAAAGAAATTGCAAAGATATAAGTTTATTAGACCAAGTAAAGAGATATGTTGCAAAGATTATACAAATAATGCATCCTTCACAACTCAATTTGATCATTTACTCTTCTCTGGCTGATCCAAGTTCTCATCATGTAGCTTTAAAAGCTCGGGAGTTTCATTGTAAATGTTGAAGGGAGATGCTCTTCTCCTTATAAAATTAGGTTAACTGATGAATTTTAATTGTGATTAACCTTGAAACTTTTTTGTGCAGTAAAATAATTAAATATCAAACAAATATAACAAGATAATCAAAGCAAATCAAAGAACATAATATAATCAATATACGTGGTTTGATCAATTACTTACGTGTACGATAAATCTAAAGATCTTAAACTCTCTTATTAACTATTTTAGAAAACTTACAAGAAAACAATAATGAAAGACTCTCAAATGGTCTATAAATGACGTACCTTTACTATGCCAAGAACAATAAACACTCAAATAGTTGTTGCATCCTAATGCCCACAAGCATTTTGTGTCTACTTAGTTATTCTCTCTCTTAATGCTTGATCCTTAATTTAAAGAGTTTACAATAGTTTATATAGGTGTTCTAACGTGTCTAGAAACTTTAAACTTAGTTGGAATACGAGTTCACATATTTTAGAAGTCCAAAACCACCTCAAACAAGTCTAAAACGGACTTCTTTGCATCTGGCGCCGCAACGTTGGCAAGAAACCTGATCCAATGCCGCAGTGCTGCGGCCTAGACATAGTCTTTGTTTTTTCCTCCTTTTTTTCCGTCTCCAAATCCCATTTCGCCTTTCTCTCATGCATCTCATATATCATTGACTTTAATGTGACTCTCCTTTTTGGTATTCATCTCAATTCTTGACCAAATAAGATTGTTGAATTACCAATTCCAACAAAACCCTTTCTTGATTCAAAATCTCCAAGTAAGAAGGTTTCTAGATCCTATCCACACCAATGCTCTATCACTTAGAACTAAGTCCAATTAAGTCTCCACCAACACTTGACTTTTCTCGGACTTACGACTTTAGTCTCCAAAGGGCATTCGTGCCCCTTGTATAGGATATGGATGTGATACACTTTTTTCAATCCTCATCACTTTGGTGAGCACTCTTCGGATGTCACCTCGTGGTTTGCATTGCATTACCCCAACACCCCGTGTTGGGCCACTCTTGGCCATCTCCTTAAGTATATAAAGTCTCTAATTGTGCTTCTCACCTCAAATTTTATAAATTTTTTTACTACTCTCAATTTTTACTTTTTTATTTTAACCGAATACCCTCATTCATCGAGCTTCTCTAGGGATATTAAGTTCCTTCTCAGATTAGGAATGTGCCTTACACCACTCAGTCCCTAGTTCCTCAACCTTGCATCCTCTGCCTTATGTCACCAACTCCTATGACTTCACAATATATGTCATTCCTCATTAGAGTTTTACTTCTCATGGCTCTATAGTTGGTAAACAACAATTTTTCGGGCACATATGAATGCTACATCCAGAATCTAGTATCCATTTACTAGTGTACTTTCTTATCGATGTTACTAATGTATCTATAACTTCGATACCTTCCTCAAGACTACCGATAATAGCACACCATCATGTCATTTTGATTTATATCCTTTACAAAGTGTCAATCCCTGTGACAAAGAAAATACTTCTTGAATTTTCTCTTTTATTGGTTGCTCTTCTTTCTTTATGCAAGCAACACCGCTCCACTCTCGAATTCAAATCTCTTTGAGTTCAATGATGCCTTAACATCATTCATCGTAAGAAACTCATTCATATAAAGTAGCATGTCTACAAAACTCTCATAGCTTTTCGGTAACAAACTCAACAGGATGATGACCTTGTCTTCATCCTCCGTCTTGATTTCTAAGGTCTCAAGACTTATAATGATTTTGTTAAACTCATCAATGTGGGTTCTCAATGAAGACCCATTGGGCATAGATAGTTGATGCAGCTTCTTCTTCACAAGAAGTCTATTTGCTAAAGACTTCTTCATGTATAAAGCCTCAAGTTTCTTCCACAACCTTAAAGTCATTTTTTTAACATCAACCTCTCTTAATACTTCATCACTCAATACTAAAATTATGATGCTGTAAGTCTTTTTCTAAATCGTGTCCTAATCCATCTCTCGCAATCTCAATGTCTTTTTCTCTTTGCTAATCGATGAGCAAGCTTCCTCTAAAACTGAGTCTAACACTTTCTTGACAAATAAGACCCTAACATTTTTCTTCCATAAATTGAAGTCATTCATTTTATTGAACTTTTCAATATCTTACTTGATCGTAGCCATGGTTTAAATACCCATAATGTATATTATCGAACATTTGCTTTGATACCAGTTTGTTGAAGGGAGACGCTTTTCTCCTTGTGAAATTAGGTTAAGCGAAGAACCTCAATTATGATCAACCTTGAACCTTAATATCCTTGCACAGTGGAATAATTAAATATCAAGCAAATATAACAAGATAATCAAGGCAAATAAAAAAGCATAACACATTAATATACGTGGTTCGACCAATTACCTACGTCCACAGTAGATTCAAAGATTCTAACCTCTCTTATAAATTCTTCTAGAGAACTTATAAGAAAAATAATAATGAAGAACTATTAAAGGATCTATGAATGGCATACCTTTGTTCTACCAAGAACAATGAACACCCAAATAGCAGTTGCACCCTAATGCCTACAAGCATTTAGTGTCTATTTAATTATTCTCTCTTTTAGAGTCTTTCTTAATGTTTGATCCTTAATCTAAAGTGTATACAAAGGCTTATATATAGGTTATAACATGCCTAAAAATTCTAAATCTAATTAGAATAAGAGTTTACGTATTTTAGGAGTCCAAAACCACCTTAAACAAATCAAGCCGAGTTCAAAATGAACTTCTCCACATCTAGCGCCGCCACGCTGGTAAGAAACCTAATCTAGCACTGCGTCGTTGGATATACTCCCTCCGGCACCGCGGCTTAGACATGCAGTTTTTGTTTTTTTCGCTTTTTTTTGCGTCTCCAAGTCTCGTTTCACCTTTCTTTTATGCATCCCACGCGTCCTTAACTTTAATGCGACTCTTTTTTTTGTATTTATCTTAATTCTTATCCAAACAAAATTATTGTTTGGACAAGTTACAAAAGAAATATTTCAACGGTAAATTCTCAAATTCAACGGCAAATTCTCTACAGAAATATTTCTATAGGTTACAAAAGAATTTTAAGTAACTTTGTTCTCAACGGAAACCTTTTTATAACCGAGATTGGATTACTGCAGCTCTAGGAATAAGCCTCTTCCTACTCAATGGAGTAAGAACTTGGGATTTGGCATATATCTGAAGACTCCCAATCCATTTCATTTACACGAAAAGTTCATGACAGCCACAATATTATCAATGGTTGCGAGCATACACCATGGATACTTTGCGAATGCTGCTAAAAACTCTTCCTCAGACCAACCCCCCCTATTATAAACATCAAGTTTCTTTTCCCACAGGGAGACACCCATTTCATATTTTGCAACAATCGCTACAACAAACTGCGATCTCAAAGGACTGAGAACCATCTCCTTTACTTCTGCACATTCTTTTCAAAGCATTTTGGCTTTTGAAGGACTGATTTAGGATGATACTTAACCAGTTTTGCAAATTTTATATTCAGGCACTCCACTTTCTTGCAAAATTTTGACATTAGGTATTAAATAAGCTTCAACATCCTCACAGAGGATATAAGGAAAGCTTTTAAAAACAGCAATGGTCTTCTTGCTAGATTGAAGTCATTATTAAGGAAATCAAAAGTAGGACTTGTATGGTTTTGTAGGCTTCTAGGGAAACATATGCATAACATTGTGGTAAGGTCATCACTTGATATTCTTTAGAACAAAAAAATTCAAACTTGGGCAAAAGGGTATTCTCAGGACTGCATAAAAGCACCTTTGGGGATCTTTTGATGAGGATTGTGATTTGCTTTGTTGAGAAATTATGGTTCTTGAAGAAGTGGAGGACCGAGTCCCTCTTTTGGGGGTTTTACAATTAACATATTTACAAGCTGATAAAGCAACCCACGTGAGTTTATTAGGTAAGTGGGAAAGTTGTGGTAATTTTAAAACACTTGGTAAAACTTAAAATCATGTTTGTGAAGTTACGCCATTAATTGATGACTATCATGTGTTAGTTAATAGTAGTAGCTATACAAATTAACCAACGACGAACATCAAATGTTACATTAACTAGGAGACAAAACTTGTATCCAAACTTTGTATGTTTAGCATTATTATACGCAGAAACTCTAAGATAACATGATATTCATTTTGTAAAGTTTATCTAGGTAGATCTCAGTGTGTATGTGCGATCTTGATAATCTCAATTGCTCTCTAAAGGTAAATATCATTATATTGTAATTATAATGAAATAAAAAAAAATCTTCAAATTGCCCCAGCTTTCCAATTTGCCCTGTTTATCTTTATCTGATTGAGACATGTTTATGCTTTTAAGGAACCAATTGGAGAACTAAGCAAAAAAAATGGATTGTTTAAGACAACAACATGACAACATTGAACTCAAAGCTTCAAGCCTTCAACCCATTGAAGCCTTCAACCCACGATACCACCAGAAACAAATAGGGAAACGAGAATGGCAACAAATAATATTAGGTTGGCAATTGACTCTATAGTTGAATAATCAAGCTCGATAAGCTGGCCAATTTACATGTCTTTGCATCCTGGTCCATAACTCAGCACAAGCGGCTGTCTTTGTGCCACTTCGTATGAACATCTCTGCAACATGCACATAACAGTATAATGAAAGAGAAAATTTTCTTTTCACTGTTATTCTCCAAATTTGATCACAATGTTTATGCCTATGAAGATCTGATATATGAACGATGCTAGGGCAAAATGATCATAACTCATTCAACACATCTGCACATTCATTGTCTGAATCCTTTCTCCTAAGTCCTAACTGGGCATAGAGCTGCCTAAAAGACTTGAGCATGTAACATGGTTGCAGTATTAGTGTATTACAATAGTGTAATTGACAATGAACAGCGAGAAAACCCATCCCTCTAATTTGTTGAGGTTCTTTCTTGCATTATCCAAGTTCAAAAGTAATAAAAACATCAACCTCTTCTCACAGCATTACAATCAAAATCAAATGATGTGTTACACTGGTAAGAATACCACAAACGAATAAAAGGTATTGTTAAAACCCTGTAAATGGAGTCTTGTTTCATTCAGATCATTGAGCAATGTAAATAACACGTTACAACAGTACCAAATTGACTTGGTAAGTGTAAAAACATTAAAACTGACAAAGGGAAGACTTTCTCCAAGTTACATTAAATTTGACATAAACATCATTAAGCTTCATTTTCACATGCTATAAGGAATAGGAGACAGTTTCACTATAGCATTAATCTATGTGCTTCTGGAAACAACATTGCATCAAGGAAATCTATATTATGTGTTAACTCAGCTGGTTGAGCAAATATTATGCTTCCAAGAAACGAAAGGAAACTAATTGCAATTTGCACAGATGTACCAAAACTTCAAACAAACCATAACCAGTTTGGACTGACTGATCATTCTGACTTGAGCTACAGAAATCCCAAAAGGAAAGCAAACTATGAGATCATGTAACACAGAGAAAATGTAAATCAGTATGATGCAAAGGTTCTACAAATGCTGCATCCCTCTCTACTCGTACTGGTAATTTACTCTACTTCTGAAAGATCCAACTTCTCTTTGTACAGCTTTAATAGCTGTGGAGCTTCATCATAAGAATTCATAAATCTCTGAAAGGTTCTTTCAGGATACAAAAGCAATGTACTCAAGTATGTAATGTTGTTCTTAAGCAAACCTTCTGATAACAGAAATTTTATTACTGCAGCTCTAGGAAAAATCCTCTTCTCCAAGCTCAGTGTAATAAAAATTGGGCGTTTAGCAATAACTGAAGACTCCCAACCCATTTCATTTACAAAAAAGTCCATTGCTGCACTAATCTTATCAATGGATGCAATCATACACCATGGATGCTTTGTAAATGCTGCCAGAAACTCTTCGTCAGACCAACCCCACCTCTTATAAACATCAAATTTCTTATCCCATAGGGATTTGCTCATCCCAGTTTTTGCTGTAATTGCTATAAAAAACTGTGATTTTAAAGGATCAATACCCATCTCCTTTACAGCTGCCACATTCTTTTCAAAGAATTTCGGGTATGATATGCCCAAGCGAGGCCAGGAATGAATAAATTTAAGAATATTTGATTCAGGCACTCCGCTATCTCTCAAAATTTTGACATTAGGTAACAAATAATCTTCAAGATCATGAAAGAGTAAATGCGGAAAGCGCTTAATAATAGCAATGGCCTTCTCGCTAGATTGAAACAAATTAGTGAGGGAATTAAAGTTGGGAATTATATGGTTTTCTAAGCTTCTAC
The DNA here is from genome assembly GCA_946807835.1 of Ailanthus altissimus. NCBI lineage: Eukaryota > Viridiplantae > Streptophyta > Magnoliopsida > Sapindales > Simaroubaceae > Ailanthus > Ailanthus altissimus. Next base: position 25,601,583 of record OX327703.1, on the reverse strand, counting down.
GGAAAAAATGAGGGCATAAAGATAAAATTCTGACAATATCAGGGTTTGAAATTCCTTTAGAGTGAAAAAACTGAAGCCTGGGCAAAAGGGTTTTCTCAGGATTAGACAAAAGCACTTTTGGACTTCTTTTGATGAGGTTTGTGATTTGGGTTTTCGAGAAACCATGGTTCTTGAAAAAGTGGAGGACTGAGTCTGGGCTATCTGGGGTATCAAAATGAACATATTTAGAAGCAGATAGAGCAGATTCCGAAGACAACCCACATGACTTTATGAGGTAAGAGACTGTGAATGAGTGTTGATTAGCATTACACGAAATATATCTAAGAGATACTATTGATGTATAATTTTGAAGACACTGCAGTTTACATGCTGGTGAGGCATGGAGAATAGTTTTGCAGAGAAAATAGAACATGGGAATTGAAATAAAGATATTGAATGATATCAAAACTAACTTACAATTCTTGACATAAGATGTTGAATTGTCTGCTTCAACAGGAATCTGAAACTGAAGCAACAACGAGCCAAAACCCTTGTGTTTGCGGAGGCTGGAGAGAGCAAAGGATTTTAACAGAGACCCGCGGGTTTGTATAGAAACGACAAGTCATTCATTTATAAATAATAAAGAGAATGACGGGTCGGTCTTAAATTCAATAAGCAGATGACAAGACGTTCCATGTTGAAGAAATTGGATACTTGTCGTACAATCTCTCTAAATTGGGAGGACAAATGGCTTAAAGTTTCTAAACGTTAATGACAAGTAGTTTCCATATATTTATTATTTTTATATTTGTAAGAATCAAAGCAAACCTTATTTTAAGTCCCAAACGCCTCTGCTCTGAGTTCTAGTTTCCCCTTTTGCTTGAATTATTGCCTTGCATTTTGGTAATAGACAGTGACTAAAGAGAACATCAGTACCTTTCCATGAGCATTTTTTTTGGCTTAGAAACAATAAACTAAACATGATATTTATTTTTTATGTGTTAGATTGTCCAACTGATAAAACTTCTTAAAGTGATTCCAAAAAGTCTAGACTTCAATACCGCTCACATCAGAATTTAAGGAGAGATTTGATTTATATTTACATAATGAAAAAAAAATAAAAATATGATATTTATTTTATCAAGCGTTTCAGAATTATCCCACCCCGTCCCTCTTTACCTTTATCTAGGTTGAAACATGTTTGTTCTGGGGAATCAAGTAACCACAAGGAGTTAGTTTTTAAAGAGCGGGGGAGAGGAAAAGTTTCTAGCTAGACAGGTAGTTTAACATAATAACAGAACATCGTTGAACTCAAATCTTCAATCACAAACAAAAGAAAAAATGCGGGAAAACAAAATGGCAAACAAATGATAACAGGTTTGTAATCGACTTGAATAATAAAGCTCATAGGCTCATCAACTTACATTTTATTCATAACTTGCACACCAGATGGTATTTGTGCAACTTTGCATGAACATCTTTGCGGTATATGCATAATTGTGTAAACATGGGAGGTGCTTCTCAACAGTTAACCAAAATTTAATCACTATGCACATTTCAATGAAGATATGATAAGTGAATGACACTAGAACAAAATGGAAATAATCTGCAGCATCTAACCACTCATGACACCTCAGCACCTTTGCCGACTGAATATTGAATTCTTTCTCCAAATTGGCTGTAGAGCTGCCAAAAAGATTTGAACCTATAACATGGTGGTAGCATTAACGCTCAGAAATTGAAAATGAACAGCGAGAAAGTCGATGCCCCTAATCTATTTAAGTTCTTTCTCATATCATCCCCATTAAAGGTAACCAAAACATTAACCTCTTCTCATGAGCTTTACAATCATAGAAAATGTTAAACTGGTAACAATACCATGAATCATAAAATGCATTCTCAAATTGCTGTAAAAGCAATCTTGTTTCATTCATATCATCACACCATAGAATTAACACCTTAAAACAGTCTCCAAATTGACTCAGTACGAGTAAAAACATCTAAGACAACTGATGAGTAATCTCCACTGTTACATTGACATAAACATCACTAAGCTTCATTTTCGCTTGCAATAAGGAATTGAAGACAATTTCACTATGGCATTAATCTATGGGCTTCTGAAAACAGCAGTGAATCAAGGAAATCCATATTATATGTTAATTCAGCTGGTTAAGCAAATATTTCTCAGAAACCACATGAAACTAGTTGCACAGATGTTCCAAAATCATAAATGAACCACAACTAGTTTGGATTGACTAATCACTCTGACTTGAACTAAAGAAAGTCTTCAAACAAAAAGTAAACTATGAGATCAAGTAACACAGAGAAAATATAAATCAATATGATGCAAAGGCTCTAGAAGTGCTGCATCCCTTTCTGCTTATACTGATAATTTACTCTACTTCTGGAAGATTCAACTTCTCTTTGTACATCTTTAATACTGATAACTTAGTCCTTCTTGGAAGATTCAACTTCTCTTTGTACAACTTTAATAGCTGAGGAGCTTCATAATAAGAATTCATAAATCTCTGAAAGTTTTCTTCAGGATACAAAAGCAACGTACACAAGTAAGTAATGTTGTTCTTAAGCAAACCTTTTGATAACAGAAATCTTATTACTGCAGCCCTCGGAATAATCCTCTTCTCCAAGCTCATTGAAGTAAAACTTGGGCGTTTAGCAATAACTGAAGACTCCCAACCCATTTCATTTATAAAAAAGTCCATTACTGCAGTAATCTTATCAATGGATGCAATCATACACCATGGATGCTTTGCAAATGCTGCTAGAAACTCTTCATCAGACCAACCCCACCTCTTATAAACATCAAGTTTCTTTTCCCACAGGGATTTACTCACACCTTTTGCTTTAATCGCTATAAGAAACTGTGATCTTAATGGATTGATACCCATCTCCTTTACAGCTGCTACATTCTTTTCAAAGGATTTCGGATACGATAGGCCTAAGTGAGGCCAAGAATGAATAAATTTAAAAATATTTGAGTCAGGCACTCCACTATCTCGCAAAATTTTTATATTAGGTAACAGATAATTTTCAAGATCATGAAGGAGTATAAGCGGAAAGCATTTAGTAATAGCAACAGCCTTCTCGCTAGACTGAAACAAATTACTGAGAGAATTAAAATTAGGAATTATATGGTTTTCCAAGCTTCTATGGAAAATACCAGGGCAAAAAGATAAAATTTTGACAATGTCAGGGTTTGATATTCCTTTAGATTGAAAAAACTCAAGCCTGCGCAAAAGGGTTTTCTCAGGATTAGACAAAAGTACTTTAGGATTTCTTTTGATAAGGTTTGTAATTTGGGTTTTTGAGAATCCATGGTTCTTAAAAAAGTGGAGGATTGAATCTGGGATGTGTGGGGTTTCAAAATTAACATATTTAGAAGCTGATAAAGCAGATTCCAGTGACAACCCACATGAGTTTATGAGGTAAGACACTGTAAATGGTTGTTTATTAGCATTGCTAGAAATATATTTCAGAGAGATTATTGATGTATACTTTTGAAGACATTGAAGTTTATGTAGTGGTGGGGCTGTAATTTGCCCGCCATGGAGAATAGTTCTGCAGAGAAAATAAAACATGGAAAATGAATTCAAAAAATAGCCGGTGAGGAAACTGACTTACAAATCTCGAGAGATGATTGTCTTCTTCAACAACAATCTGAAAGACTGAAACACCAAGCTAAAGCCCTTTGCTGTGCGCTAGAATTGCAACAAAAAACGACAAGTCATTTCTTTTATAAAATAGAATGACGAGTCGGTGCTAATGTCGCTAAGCAGATGACAAGACGTTCCATTTTGCAGAAAGTAAATCGTTGTCACAAACTATTTCAATGCAAGGACGACAAATGGCTCAACCTTTTTATATGTTAACGACAAGTCGTTTATTTTTCAACGTGCGGAAATCTAACAAAGTTACAATAATGCTAATGTACGTAACAGAGTTTAAATTTATATCCTAATTACTATGTCATTGATATGTTAATTGGTATTATATATCTGTTATATTAAGAAAATTTAAAAATTACATTGAATAGTGAGACATTGATTAGGTGTGGGCATTAATTCAATTAAACCAAAAATCGAACCTTCTGATTTGGTACAATACAACTTAGAATTTAGTTTTTAGTTGGTTTTATTTATTTGGGACCGATCAATTCGATTCTAATACAATTTCGATTCAATTATATGATATCTCATATTGTTTGGACAAGTAAAGATAAAATGCTTTATAAGGGTAACGAAAATAAATTAAGTTAACATTGAAGCCTTTTGGGAGTGTAATAGACCACATTAATTCAAATAAAATTTATAGTTGTAATAGCCTGTAACAAGTAAGTAAGGGACAATATTAGTGCTTAAAATTGTCTATTACATTTAGTATCATAGCTAAAGCCCAACCAAAAGTGCTTGGATATTGCTCCTATTGATGATGTTGGTTCCCCAAGTAGGAGTGATCGTGATATCCCATATCACTTAAGTAAGTGAAGGTAAAGTGCCTTATAAAAATAGTAAAAATAAGCCAATTTTTTATTTAGACCTTTTGAGGATGTGATGGACCATATTACCCTAAACAAACCTACCATTGTAATGGCTTATAGCAATTAAGTGTCAGACGATATCAATATTTAGGGCCATTTGTCACAGGTTCACTAAAATTTTTGAAAAAAAATCAAAAATAAAATTGGTTCAGTTCAATTTAAAATTTTTTTTTGCTTGAACAAATTAGTTTTTGTGATAAAATTGATTAAAAATCATTGTAATATGATCTAGAGAACAAGTTAAAGTGCATTGGATGCGCGAAAAAATAATAGATACGCAAAAAGAGGCGAAAGGAAAAGGCACCGCTGCCTAGTGTCATGCCCCAAGTGCTTTCAAGCATTTTCTCGAACACTTGGTGCGCGACTAGGCCTGCTAGAGGCCTCTTAGACCATGGAGCACTACGTGGACCGGAGCTTCTAGAAGGCCCGCTGTTTAGATGGAGAACCGGGCTGGGCCCGTGACTTATTAGGGTAGTTCACCTTAATTAGAATTCTATAAAAGGTACAATGACATCTTGAAATATTTTAAGGAATATTATCCCATCTTGTATATATACCGTTAGATCATTTAGATCTCAGCCGTCGATTGTATAGGACTGCTGCTATATAAAGGGGAAACCCTCACTTGTATATTTCATCTCATAGCCTTTTTTTCTCTTCAGCAATATAGAGAGCATTCGTGCAAACACTTGATGTGCTTGTTTTTCTTTTCTTTGTGTGATTTTCTCGGCTGCTTAGCACGCAAACGCGTCTAAGGCCGCACGGTTCAAAAATAGTCCGTGATAGTTGGTATCAGAGCAGGTTTAAAGATGGAGAAAGACGGCGGACCATCAGATTTGACTGAAGAGAGAGGTCAGAACCCCAAAGCTAAGAAGCACGACGTAGCCTCTCGTGACAAGTCGGCAGATCCAGGTCAGGATGTGGGGAGTATGGTGAGAGCACTCAGCGCCGCTATTGGGAAAGCAGCAGATCGCCTTGAAGAGCTGGAGCAGCAAGTAGAGAAGATCGAAGGGGGCCTCGATACTCAAGGAGACGAGCTGCGCTCCCTCATTAGTACATCCATCGAGGCTTACGCCGATAAGCAGCGAGACTGGATTAAGGCTTTTCAGGAGAAGATCCTCACCACAATGGATAGTATTCAAACCCAAGTAGGGGAGCTACGCCAAGGGTTTGAAACTGTCAAAGAGGATGTGGTGCTGTGCAAGCGGGCGGTGGTGAACGGGTCTATCGCCACTTAAGTTACGGTGTCTGCACCGAGGGTCGATGCTCCTAAGCCTAAGGAGTTCAGCGGAAAGCGGAACGCCAAGAAGCTCGACAATTACTTCTGGCAGATGGAGAGATACTTCGATGCCCTAGATGTACGGGACGAGGATAAGGTAAATATTGCGACCCTATATCTCTCTGATCATGCAATTCTGTGGTGGCGTAGGAAGAGCGAGGAGATTCGCAAGGGTACTTGGATTATCAACACCTAGACAGAGTTGCAACAGGAGCTGAAGCGTCAATTCTATTCGGAGAATGTGGCGCACGACGCTAGGAAGCATCTAAATGAGTTGAAACAGGTCAAGTCTATTGGCGAGTACGTAGAGGAGTACTCACTGTTGATGCTGCAGATCCCCAATATGAGTGAAGGGGACTTGCTGTTCAATTTCCTCGACGGATTACAAACTTAGGCGTCCAATGAGCTGAGGCGGCGTGGAGTGCAGAACATATCTGACTCCCTCACATTGGCGGAAACGCTCACTGATTACCGCAAGGGTGATACAGGGAAGTCCAAAAATTCGAAGCCTAATCACAGCAAAGGTGGGGGAACCAGGGAGTCTCAACCTCTGCAGGATAAGAAGGGAAAAGGTAAACCGCCCATAGGGAGAGAGCAGAAGCGCAACGGCAGGAGAAAGTCGAGATCTAGTTGCTTCCTTTGTGATGGGGATCATTGGGTGAAGGACTGTCCAAAGAAAAAGGCTATCAACGCGATGTTGGAGACTCAAAAAGCGGGAGAACAGGGACAATTGGGATGTTTGCAGTTGCTCAATACCCTCAATGCCAAATGGGTAGCCCACGCGCCAGCAGGAAAGGCGCTGATGTACGTTGAAGCCTACATTAATGAGAAGAGGACTCAAGCGCTAGTGGATACTGGAGCTACGCACAACTTTATGAAGTATGCGGAAGCAGTACGCTTGGGCCTCAAGGTGGAGAAGGGGATTGGCTACCTTAAGACCGTGAACGCCACAATTAAGCCACTGGTCGGGGTCATTCGTGGAGTCAAAATGAGCCTCGGAAAATTGAGCGGTAAGGTAAACTTTTTGGTAGCCCCTCTCGATGATTTTGATGCTGTTCTTGGTATGGATTTTCTGCGGCAGTTTAATGTGGTACCACTTCCCCGACACAACTACGTATGCATCCTAGAGGGAGGACCATGCATGATGCCGACAATAAACAAGCCAACAGGTGGGCAATCCAAGCCCAACGCCTACACCACTCTCCTGTCCGCCATGCAACTGAAGAAAGGAGCCAAACAAGGAGAAGAGACATACCTGGCCACGATATGAGAGGCAGTGTTTACGCTCAAAATATAACGGGGTTATTGCAGTATAGATTGAGGTGTCGATCCCACGAGGAAGCTCTTGGCAAAATAGGTTGATGAAGTAAAATATGAAAGCAGTAGCAAATGATAAAATTAATTGATTTAAGTGGATGAGATAGGATTGTCTATGATTTGAAGGAAATGTCTTATGATAATTCAAACAAGGCTTCGAGAATCACAATTATGCTTTATAAATCTACTCTACACTTTGATTCAATGCTTATAACTCAATTGAAAGTTTCACATCCCAAACAATCAATCAGAAGATAGGAAAATATAGCACATTTGATAACATATGTATTTGACGTAATTAAACTCTTTGCAAGGATTAACATACATCATGTTCATTTATACAAGTTATCTAAGATCGACAATATATCACTTTGACAATATTGCAGTAAAAGATCAACTTGAATATTAAACATTTATTGCCCTTATATGTTATCCAAGATCGACAATATATCAATTTGACAATACTGCAGTAAAAGATTAACATATAAAACAATGTCACTAGTAACAATTATAGTTCACCAAGAATCACATAAGAAAAGTATGACTGAACTTATATGAGACATAAGAATTATAATCTCTGAATTATAGAAAATAGAATAGATAAGAGTTTAATCAAAACCAAACTTACAACATTTGTAGCTCTTGACACCGAATCAAAGCATGAAAGTAGATTTATTACACATAAAAGTTCATCTCTTAGCCTTGCCAAGAACTCTAGCCTAAATTACAATACATGTTAATGAGAAGAAAATAAAAGAGAATTATCTATTTTTAAAAACGTCATAAGTGTCTCCTTATATAGGTAATGAATGGATATATGTCATGGATGACATCAATCTTTAATAATTTTAAGTCAATAACTTGTTTATCCACTTGCAGCATATTTTTGATAATATAAATGACCGATTTAGCTTCTATAGCTGACATAAAAGTTGTTTAATTTTGACTCTTCTTTCCATAGGCACTAATTTCATGCAAATTGGATGAGTATCCAATGAGATATGAGCAAAATTCCAAAGATACATCAGAATTCGGCCAACAACCATTTTACCCACTTGCAATGCGATTTGGTCCATGATAACGGCTGATTTGGACTTTACCATCAACATACGAGTTATTGATAGTTAAGTCAGCAATTCACATCTTTAAGAATTATACCAATTGAGTACGTATTTTGTGAGATACGGTCCAAATACGTGAGTTGGGTCAAGCTGGGCAGGGGTTGTAGTCCGATTCTGTTGTATCTCAATTTTTGGCCCATAACATGTTGGATTTGGCTTTTCCACTATTCTTCAAATTTGTGTAAGATTGAGTCATGTTACACCAGATTCAAGAATTGCTTCATTTCTATTTCTACATTGAGAGTTATGTCCATTTTACCTAAACCTGTCCAAATAACATTCATTAATCACAATTTAAGGAGAACACTTTATTTCAAGCTAAAAATACAGAAAATACTAAAATTAGTGACATTAAATGGTGATTGAATCTCTTAACAACATGCATTTTCATGTGTTCATTAGGCAGATAATGAGGCGTACGGGGGCGAAGAGGAGCTGTCAGCAGAGATCACGAAAGTGCTCAAGTAGCACCAGGACGTGATGCCAGCAGCACTACTACAGAAATTACCACCAAGATGGGCGATTGATCACGAGATTGAGCTGGAGCCAGGAGCTAAACCTCCAGTCAAAGTGCCCTACCGAATGTCTCCACCAGAGTTAACAGAGTTGCGGAAGCAGCTCAAGAAGGTACTGGATGTAGGGTTTATCCAGCCATCTAAGGTGCCCTACAGCGCGTCCGTGTTTTTCCAGCGCAAACACGACAGATCATTGCGGTTATGCATAGACTACCAGGCGCTGAACAAGGTCACTGTCAAAAATAGGTATCTCATTCCTTTAATTGCTGACTTGTTTGATCAGTTAGGACAGGCGAAGTACTTTTCAAAGCTGGACTTGCGATCAGGTTACCATCAAGTGCGAATAGCCGAGGGAGATGAGCCAAAAACAACATGTGTAACGCGTTATAGGGCCTTTGAATTTCTTGTCATGCCATTTGGCCTCACAAACGCGCCATCCACTTTCTGCACATTGATGAACAACATACTCCAGCCCTTCCTCGACAAATCCGTCGTCGTGTACTTAAACGACATCGTCATTTACAGCAACACTCTCGAAGAGCACGTGGAACACTTGAAATCTATCTTGAAGGTGCTCCGTGAGAATGAGTTGTATGTGAATAGGGAGAAGTGTTCATTCGCCAAGCCGGAGGTAGACTTTTTGGGTCACAATATCAAAGAAGGCAGATTGATGATGGACAGGGCGAAGATTCGCGCCATAGTGGATTGGGAGGCACCCACGAAAGTTACCGAGCTACGGTCTTTCCTTGGGTTAGTCAACTATTATTGAAGATTTATCAAGAGCTACTCCACCATTGCTACACCCCTTACTGACCTGTTAAAGAAGACTAAAGCATGGGAGTGGACTAAGGAGTGTCAATGGGCTTTTGATCGACTGAAGATAGCAGTGATCGAGGAACCAGTCTTAGCATTACCGAATCACTTGTTACCGTATAAGGTACATATTGATGCGTCTGACTTTGCTATTGGTGGTGTATTGATGCAGCAGGACCATCCGATCGCGTATGAGAGTCAGAAACTCAACGAGACGAAGAGGCGCTATACGGTACAAGAGAAGGAGATGACGGGGGTCATCCATTGCCTGCGTACTTGGCGACACTATTTGCTTGGGGCAAAGTTCGTAGTAATGACGGACAACATAGCAATGAGTTACTTCCAAAGTCAGAAGAAACTCAGCCCGAAGCAAGCTAAGTGGCAGGACTTTCTGGCAAAGTTCAATTATGAGCTCGAGTACAAACCAGGAAAGGTGAATGTAGTGGCGGACGCCTTAAGCCGGAAGGTCGAGTTAGCAGCTATAAGCAAGCTAGAAGGTAATTTGCTCGGCCTATTTCATGAGGGAATGAAGCATGATCCCGCAGCCACACAGCTCGCCACTAAAGCACAAAAGGAAAAGACTCACGATTTTGGGTAGAAGATAGGCTTCTCTACACCAAGGGACGCCGCGTATATGTGCCAAAGTGAGAGAACTTGCGGCGTAACCTCATTAGAGAGTGTCACAACACGAAATGGGCAGGACATCTAGGACAGCGGCGCACACGCGCCCTATTGAAGACAATTTACTATTAACCACACATGAGGGAAGAGATAGAATAGTTTGTTAAGACTTGTCTCGTGTGCCAACAGGACAAGATCAAGCAGTGGAGTCCCGCATGGCTACTAGAGCCACTGCCCATACCGGAGAGACCTTGGGAGAGCATCTCTATGGATTTCATCGTAGCCTTGCCAAAATTCGAGGGGTGTGGAACTATCATTGTGGTGGTAGATCGATTTTTCAAGTATGCGACTTTCATACCGGCGCCCAAGGAATGTAATGCGGAAGAGACAACTAAACTTTTCTTTAAGCACATAGTCAAGTATTGGGAGTTGCCGAGAGTGACAGTCAGCGATCATGATACGAGGTTTACAAGGAGATTCTGGACTGGATTGTTCAATCTCATGGGATCGGAGCTTCGCTTTTCCACCAGCTTTCACCCACAAACAGATGGGCAGACCGAGAAGGTGAATGCATTACTGGAGCTGTACTTGCGGCACTTTGTGGGCGCAAATCAGTAGGATTGGGTCAAGTTACTGGATGTGGCACAGTTCTTATACAACCTGCAAAGGAGTGAATCAACGAACCAAAGCCCGTTCGAGTTATCTACTGGCCAGCAACCTCTCACGCTACATGCACTAGTATCCAGCGATACAGGGAAGAGTCCAGCAGTCTACAAAGCTGCAAAATCCTAGCAGGAACAGTCAGACAAAGCGCGGGTGTATCTGGACAAGGTGACAAAACGGATGAAGAAAGGGGTTGACGGAAAGCGAAGACATGTTGAGTACAGCATAGGGGATTTAGTGATGGTGAAAATCCTTCCGACGCAGCACAAGTTTACCCGCCCACTTCATAAGGGCCTTATTTGGAAATATGAAGGGTCATTTCCTATTACCAAAAGGGTTGGCAATGTCTCGTATAAGGTGGAACTGCCTTCGAGACTTCGGCTACATCCGATGTTTCACGCAAGCTGCCTAAAGCCATACCATGGTGATGTAGAGGACACGGAGCGTGGGTCACAAACCAGGGCACTATTGGGAGTTTTCACATCTTACGACAAGGAGGCTGAACTTATCCTTAATGTAAGGACAGTACGTAAGAAGAACTGTCATCCAAGTCGTGAGTATCTCGTCAAGTGGAAGGGATTGCCCGATAGTGAAGCAAGCTGGGAACCCAAGAACGCACTGTGGTAGTTTGAGAACAAGGTGCATGAGTTCCAGCAAGGACGTGACGAGGGCGTTGCGTGAATTTGGTGGGGGAGAATGTCACGCCCCAAATGCTCTCAAGCATTTCCTCGAGCACTTGGTGTGCGACTAGGCCTGCTGAAGGCCTCTTAGACCATGGAGCGCTACGTGGACCGGAGCTTCTAGAAGGCCCGCTGTTTGGATGGAGAACCGGGCTGGGCCCGTGACTTATTAGGGTAGTTCACCTTAATTAGAATTATATAAAAGGTAGAATGGCATCTTGAAATATTCTAAGGAATATTATTCCATCTTGTATGTACACCGTTAGATCATTTAGATCTCAGTCGTCGATTGTATAGGGCTGCTACTATATAAAGAGGAGACCCTCACTTGTATAATTCATCTCGTAGCTTTGTTTTTTCTTCAGCAATATAGAGAGCATTCGTGCAAACACTTGGTGTGCTTGTTTTTCTTTTCTTTGTGTGGTTTTCTCAGCTGCTTAGCACGCAAATGCGTCTAAGGCTGCACGGTTTGAAAACAGTCCGTGACACTAAGTTTGGGCATTACAGCGCTGGGCACAATTAAAGGTAGCGCTGCGACGCTGGTGCGGGAAAGAGGTTTTTTGTTTAAGCTGTTTCCTATGTATTTTAAAACTTCCTAATATAACTCATACACATTTCAAGGTTAACCTAGACCATCCTTAATGTTATATAAAAGTTATTTATTGACTTGTAAATATTTTTTAGTAATCTTTGTGATTCTTTGTGAGAAAAACCCCTAGTTTATAAGAAAGAATTGTGTTTTTTGTGAGTTCTTGTGTTATTTATTGTAAAAAGTATACTTTATGAATGTCTTGTGATTCAATAATAAAATAGTGAGATCTTGATTTGCCGTGAATGTAAACAAGTTGTCAAATTACATAAATTCTATGTATTTTTTATTTTACTTTCTCTTTATAGTTTTCTCAATTATTTAGTTGTTGCGTTATATATTTTATATTTATTGCTTGATTATTATTTTCACTTCAATAATTTTATACGAATGAAACCGATCTATTCGGTTCAGTTCCAAAGCAAATAGAATTTTACCCACCTTTAACATTAATTGAAATACAAAATATGCATTCTAACTTTGAAAGTCTAACTCTACTCAATAATATTACAATCGTAAATAGTTAATTTTTTTTATTTTGCTTTCTGTCATTATTATCGTTTTTAAAAAAAATCATTAAGTTGTTATTCTGAAAATAGACACTAACGAAGTACCAATATTCCTTTATAAGCTTTTTAAAAGTGAATCTATGTTGGAAAATATTTATTCTTCTAAAAGAAAAATTCCATTCAAAAATAGTATAATGAACATGATGACATTTATTTTTAGGTCATATTTAGGAGATGGGATTATAAGATGAATTTGACGAAATTTTATGGTTAATTTGTTATCTTATGTTTGGATATATTAATTTGTGTTTCACAAACATAATCTTTTCTATCTCTATTCCCAGTGGTTTAAGTTCCATGAGAGCTCCCAGTATTTTGCTCTGCTGATTCATTTTTTAGTATCAAATATTTTATTGATGAATAATTCTTCTCAATTTTGTATAATATTATTAGAGGTAATAGCATATGATCCCTAATTTCTTATATTTTCTCAAATAAATAACATATTTTGTCTCTAATCCCAAATGAATTGTCCAAATTACCTTTATAATATAATAATATTAACAGGGTATTTCACTCATTTTAACATTGGTATTTAATCACCAAGCACTTTTTAATTGAGGTGGTTGGTGCCAAGGTCTTTAAAAGAATACCCTCTTCATGCAATATATGTATATATATATTGTTGAAAAAAATTAATTTTTCTAGTTAATAAGTTTTAAATTTATTTGTTGGTAGGAATCGACACTTAGGCATCGTCTTAGTTAGATTTATTTTCGTGAGCTTAGGTCTTCTCTTTATGGTCAATTATGGCAGGACCTATAAAATATTAACACAACTATTTTAATGGTCTCGCCAAGTGGATTCTGACAAAGACTCTCTGATGCTTAAGTAAGAAAGAGTTTCTATGATTGAAATTTGATAAATAAAATAAAATAAAATAAAAGTAAGGATGTATCCAAGAGGGAGGAAAAAGAACCTCTTTTTTTTTTATTGGTTCTCTACTATTTAGGCATCCTATAGCATATTTGAATGGCCATTTTTTCATCATCCTCCATTCTGTGATTTTATTTCATTTTTGTAGTACTGATCTTTTGATGACACTTTAGGTATTCTGCCTCTGCTGTGTTTCTATCATACGTCAAATATCCTTCTACAAATCGTCATTTGGCACACTTTTGACTCTGCTTCTGCTGTGCTTCTATCATACGCCAAATATTCTTCTGCAGATCTTCCTCTGTCATACTTCTGACTCTGCTTCTATTACACGTCAGGTATTTTTTTGATATATACTAAGTATATTCTCGGCATATTCTTTATGTCTATCTTTGTCGATGAATTTGGTTAAGTGTGAGGCTAAGCATAACCTGCTCATGTCAGTTTTCTAGTAGTTTCTTCTTGTTTGACTCGAAAGTAATCCAAGTTCTTCCTAAGAGTTGATCTTCTAGTGATTTCACTACTATACTTTGTTGGCCTGTTCGACAGACAACCGTTCTGATGTCTATTCTAATGCGGTTTCTTCGTTTGATCATGCACATTAAGATGAACCGATTTGGTTAATGTATGAAGGGCAATTTTGGCCGTATCCTGGCCTGTCCTACTAAGCAGATGCTTCATGTTACCAATTAGGTCCTTCAAATTTGGCAGGCCCCTCGTTGTTTAACCTTATCAGGGCCTGGCTTGACAACCATTGCCACGGGCTTGTCTTCGGGGTGGGTTGTCTTGTAATGAGTGGTGGGTTCTGAGAATGGTTGTCCCACAAGAAGACATCTGGTTTAGCCCTTAAGGTTCGGTTTTTTTCTTAAGCATGGAGGCTTTAGGCCTAAAAGTGATTTTCTAGAGAGAACAGGGGTTCACCAGTTTCTAGTTTTTAATTTATTCAAAATTAGAAACTCTATTCTGTCCTAGTCGGTTTGGGTCATCCTTCTGATCCTTATTAATCGTATTATGTTATTTTCTTCTCTGTCCAGAGTGGTCCGAACTGGTTTCTAGGCAGTGCTATGCTGTCACAAGTGATTGGCTATCTGGAGTCTGGTGACATCAAGATTAGTCAGCTCGGTATAATGATGTCATGGTTACTCGAAAGGTTACTACCACGTAATGGCAGCTTACCCTACAACTATTTCCAGATAATAATGATGAGTCTTTTCAAATGCCATCCTTGATCTGTGTAAGAAGCTTCTCGAATAAGGAACTTACTGTTAGTCGCTGATCTATATTTGATCGTGTGGCTGAAGGTAGCTGAGACCCAAGAGTTGTCTTTTCTACTTTCTAAGCAACGTTTGGTTGATTGAAAATGATCTGGGCAGTTGGATCTGTTAAATCTGACGGCCTAAGTCATTGTTCTTCAAAGAGAAGTACATTTAATATACCTAGGGACCCGATGCGTTACACCTCATCCCAATAGGTGTCTCTTTGGCTTTTCAGCTGATTTTATCCATTCATTCAATCTTAACGGTCTAATTTATTCTACTATTGTCTATAAATAGTTGTCTTCTTATTCATTTGGCCCTTTACTCTGCATTTTTCTTCTTTGTCGTCATTTTGCTGCATTGGTGTTATTCCATCTCTTTAAATGCGTCCTCTCTGTTTGATGATTTTTGGTTGCTGTCATTACCAGTTTTTTATTTCTGCGCTTCCTCTTGGTAAGTTCATACTTCTCTTGTCTTTCTTTTTTGAAGTTTTCCTTCAATATTCTTGCATTGGTGAGGGGGGGTTCTATTGTTCGACGTTACCTCTATTTTCTAGGTAACTTTGTAGTCTTTTATGCCATTTTCTGGGTTTCTACCATTGTTTCTTTGCTTTGGTTACTTCTGTGTTTTTTTTTTTTTTTTATGTTTATTGCATGTTTCTCCTTATTTGCTATTTTTTGGGTGTGGTTGGTTTGTCTTTGTCCTTGCCCTGTAGTGTTTGTACCCTTTAGGAAATAATTTATGGGTTTTAATGGCATCTGGAGATAATTTAGGCATTCCAACTATAAACATTGATGAGAAAGATGAAGAAACAACCTCAGAGGTTCCAGTGGTCAAGAGGGGTAGTAAGGCCAGAAGTAGTGGAAAGACGTCCACATCAGTAGGTGATGTGCCCTCTTTTGCGGAAGTGATTATTACTGAGGCCAAGTTAGTTTTTGGCATTAGGGAGGGAGAGGGTAATGACCCAGAAGACCCTAATGAGGTAGATGGCGTGGAAGTGGTAGGGTTTGAGCTAAACATTAAGTACCATACGTCTTGTTTGAACGAGGTCAACCTGAACCTCATTAGGCATACCTATGACATCTCTGAGTCAGTCACTTTTAGGCTACCCACCGAAGAGGATTATCCAAGCAGCTCCATTAATGGCTAGGTAGCCATCTACGTGGAGTTCTTAAGGCTGAGCCTCAAGCTTCCCATGCAGATCTATTTTTTCAAGATGTTGGCCCGCCTAAGAATAGCTTCATCCCAGCTAAGACCCAATTCCTGAATAGTTTTAGCTAGTCTGTACATTTTGTGGGCAAGGACAGGCCAATCCCCCTTATTTTCAAGAATTGTGCTACCTGTACCACTTCAGGAGCAATGTTATGAGCCAAATGGGTTTCTACTACCTCTTATTCCTGTTAACATATTTTAGGGTGTATGCATGTTATTATGTACATGTTGAAAAAACTAAATACATGTATCATATACACAATTTCGTAGTGGAATTAAACATATGATCAATATATACACATATAACTTATATCATTAACAACATAAGATGACAAAAAATATACCCTTGAAGAACTTTGGTGAAGATTTTAATTTCGGATTCTTCCTAACTTCAACTTTGAGCTCACATTGAAATGCATTATTATTCAATTCTAGTTCACCGCAATCTAGTGGGATTGTGAAGTTAAAATAGCAGCAACTGAATTTCCAGCAACAAGGTTTTGTTTCTTGAAAGAAAAATAAGAAAGAAAAAATAAGAAGAATTTATTTTTCTTTCTTTCTAGTTTTTCTCACAACACTTTATTCAAAGAAAAACTCTCCAAAATTAAAAACTCTCTCTAATCCTATCTCTTTGCACGTTTTTGCTTCACTTAATCAATTATTCAAAATAATATTTTGTGACAATTATACCTAATTAGGTATATATCTCTCACCTAAATCAAAATAATAAACAAGTAAATAAATATTATTATTTATTTAATAATATTTATTCATTTATTCAAAAACCATTTGAATAATTAATATTTTTTACCTTATTTGATTTTACTAACATAATTAATAGGTGAATTCATGATAAAACAATTTATGGAACAAAATTGTGCCACTTGTTAACATTTAATTAGTTAACAACTCTTGTCAACTAATTAAGTGATGTACTCAACATTTAAGTCTAGACAAGTGCACAACTTGAGGAACCCTTAAATATATTTTCGGTTTGCTAGAATTTCTAAGATGAAACTGTTTAATGCATAATGTTGCCTTAGTGCACAACGAGTACACTTCATATGGTGAGACTCTCTAGGTCTACGCCTAAATTGTCATATAGAACTCCTCCATACATCCGTGAACGATGCCCTACACACACATTACGGATATTATAAAACAGTGCGCTAGACCATACAAGCTGATGTTATAACATATTTGTATAATCCCTCCATCATTTATATCCAGGTAGAGCGGAGATATAGATAAATATCGTTAAATCTCCATATGCCCGACAGAAAGCTTATCTCTAGAATTGTATTTCAATAAATAATATTCTCAAATACTTTTGTGATATTATTTATCCTTAGGGTTAAACTCTTTTCCTGTGAATTATTGTTTATAGCCATAAGACTTTCTGAAATACAATCTTAGAGCGTTAGAATATATTACTCACCCAAATGAGCTGATGGATCCCATATCTATGCACACCGGACCCCATGAGCATCAGACCATACCTAGCAACACCCAACGGTCAGACGATGAAATGTTTCTGACATGTGTGGAACCAAAGTATGGTGGATCACTCACAAGCCCACCATGGCACTTAGGTCAAATGATTATGAATAATACTTAACTCAAAATACCTTCAATTGACGGTTTTATGAGATGTCTATTGAAGGTCTTTGTTGTCTGTTCAGTATTCATTCCTTACTGAATACTTGTATCTTTATATGAGCTTTCACTAAACTCATGGTTTACTAAGACTAACCATCTGGACTATCCAAATATAGACATATACCGATCTATATATTTATTAAGGTATTCACTGACAGACCAGCATCAGTGAAAATAGATCAAAAACATAATATTTGATAACATATTCGTATAATGACATTTTTTAGCACTCTTTGCAACTATGTTAATACTAATATATTCTCAGATCTTT
Organism: Ailanthus altissimus; assembly: GCA_946807835.1. NCBI lineage: Eukaryota > Viridiplantae > Streptophyta > Magnoliopsida > Sapindales > Simaroubaceae > Ailanthus > Ailanthus altissimus. The sequence goes on along the minus strand of OX327703.1, from coordinate 25,583,605 downwards.
ATATCATTTCAAATAAGGTTTTAACTCTTTAGATATTGCTGAATCCTAAAACTCGATAACTCTTATCAGTACCAACTCTTAGCATTTATAACTCTCAGTGTTGCTAATTTTTAGCACTGATCTAAACTCATTTAGACCAAATCTGAACTCTTTTAAATCATACAATATCTGAAATATTACAAGCATCTTACCATATATAAAATATAATTAGCGATTTAATGAAATGATAATACTAGTATAAATATTAAACAAATATTTATACATAAAGAGATGATACGTAAGCATAAATCCCAACACTTTCACAGCCTTTAAAACTCAGTCCCTGGTCAATCTACATCAATAAAAGACTAGAAGAGGGAGTGATTCTTTGATGGGGGAGTGAGGTAAAAGGGTTCCTAAGAGGAATGTGGGAGAGTTAGTCATCCATGTTATTTTTTCAATGGATGCAGGTCCTCGTCTTTTGTATTTGAGAATTCTTTTCGTTACCTTGTGCTATACGACTAATATTTTTGACTTTGTTGCAATAACTTGGGCTACTGACGTCGAGGTGTCCGAGCAAACACTCAATCGGATAACCACCGTTCTTCAGCATATTTGCCTCATGCAAGAGCTGCTGTTGCCGACCAGTTTAGTTGGAGTGGACCTTGTTACCTATATGCCATCACTGCCCTGTATTTGAAGTAAGCTCTTGTTTTTCTTTGCCTTGGACCAATCCTCTTTCAGCACTACTTGAGTTCACACTGTATGCACTTATGCAGGAATGTCTGAACAAGGCGGTAGTGAAAGAATGAAACGGAGCTTAATCGAAGGCTCCTCTGCTTCAGGTCGGGGTTCTCTGAACCCTGATAGTGTTATGGGACTGTTGTTCCACCACTGCTCAGGAGGGAGCCGTCTTATGGGAGAGGGCTGTCTGATCATACTACTAGCGAACGAGCCTTTGAAGAAAAGACCATACAAAGCCCAACGGTCTAAGAGGGGGGACAAGTTCAGAGCAGTTCTTCGAGGAGAGGACGAGCCTCGGCTCAGACTCATCCTCGAGCATAAGACACCCTACCCCCCAAACTCAAGGCATGGGGCGGGGTTCACTGGCTTGGCCCTTCACACAATCAACCTCAATTGACTGAGCTGTGGGGGCGCCCAGCACCAAAAGGCGAGAAGGGCCATTGTCCAGCAAAATTCCTCCCTTTTGCGTGTCTGTTTTCGTGCTTGTCCCAGAGGTAAGAGAGGACATAGGCTTCTTGCTCCCTGTGATGCGGGAGATAGAGAGGTACGTGACCTTAGCCTAGGCGAATCAGGTACTTTCTTTGGACTCTGTCACGGGGTTTAATGTTGCAATAGGGTTTGCTCTTGACGTAAGTGTTTTTTTTCCTCCATTGTTCTATTCATTTTATCCATACATTCACCCGTCCCAACTCTTTTAATATTTTGTGTAGTCCGCCTTTCTTATTTTTTGGTTCTGGGCTGAGATGCTTGACATAAAAGCCCGAGTCCAAAGGGCTGAGAATGGTCTTACTCGAATTAGAGCCAAGACATAATGGGACAGAGAGGATTGTCAAGCAGGAGAAGAGGATGGCAGACGAGGCAGGGGCCAAGCTGGAGAAGATGATGACCACCCATGCTGAGGAAAAGAGCAAGCTGTCAGAGCTTGATCACCAGATAAAGTTGGTTAAGCAAAATATGACCAACTCTCTAGCCGTGGCAGGGACCTGTATCACCGAGCTGACACACCACAACGAAGAACTTGAAACATAGCTCGCGGAGGCTCTGCGAGAGAGAGAGCTAATCAAGCAGAGCAGGAAATTCTTGGTGGCTGAACTCGAGCAGTATAGAAATCGTTAGTCTGCCAGTCATGATAAGGGCTTTTATCGAGGAGCGACGGAGGGGTTCCTGAGGTTGATCGACCTTTTCGATGAGCACTACCTAAAATTTGACCTCCAGTGGTTATGAAACCTAGCCACTGGTATCATGAAGAGGAAACCTCAGAAGCCCGGGATACTGAAAATGCATAACTACCTTCTGATGGTAGTGCTGATATGACTGCTCATGCCGATGCAACTGCCTCTGGTGATGGTATTGCAGTTATAGGTGACAGCAAGACCGTTCCTCCTGCCAACCAGGGCCAAGCTACTGCCGCTCACCCGATCATCCTACCCCAACCAACCCTCCGGTCAGAGCCAATCCCGAGGGGGTGCCTGTTATGGATCTGGAAGGGCTTGACGCAGCTCTAGCAGCATGAGCTAATGAGCTTCTCTTCTTTCTGTTCCACCTTCTTTTCTTTCCCCTTTTTGTAAAGTTTAGAACTTTTTTGTAAGGTCTGAAACTTCTTATAATATTCTTTGCCAATGAATGCAAATATTTTTCATTCTTCCAACTTTTGTGGTTATCTGTTCTTCTTATAATTATTTGCAGTAAATTTGTTTACTTATAGGATAATCACAATAATATAACCAGAAAACTTATACTATTGAACTTGCAATATGTTAATAAAACTGAACTGCTCATAAAAATTTGTAGTAAAAGCATTTTATCTTAGTCAAGCTGCTCATGATAATGATAGAACTCATAACAAGAAAAGTTAACCGTAATGTCTAACCATTTGCAACGATCAAGGAAATAGCGATGGCTCATAACTTGGTGAGCTCTTGATGTAGAACGGGGAGTTCCTTCAAAGCCATAAGGCATCAAGATTTATCTTTGAGGGCCAATGATAACTATGTGAACTTGATCCACTAAGTTGAAGTAGAGACTTGTTCATCTAACAAGTGCTACATGACAAATAGATCGGCGTAGGGATGAAAATATAACTCTAAGTCTGAGAGTTATTTAGATAACAGTTGGCTCGGGTTGAAAGTACGACAATAGTCATTAAAACCCAAGATGATAACTGACCCGCCGTTTATGATGAAATTTATCCTACAAAGACTTCGGGGTTACAATAAAAAATGTCTCATCTGGCAAAGGTGCGATTAGGCAGCCATTGGCAATAGGATTGGTGAGATACAAAAGCTAGAGGCCACTTTGAATGATCGTCGAAGAATGATGGTTGTCTTGGAGCAATAATATTGATCGAATGGCCTGCAGCGATTCTAAGACTGCAAAAATGAACTTTTCCATGAGTGCTATGAAAATGTTACAATGATATCATGGAAAGGCCACGATTAAACCCTCTTCAATTGGTGCCACGGTGTAACCTATGGTGACGTTATAGAAATGCCACAGTCTTCTTTCTCCCGAGCCATCTTAATTATCCTTATATCGAACTATTAACAGTTATATACTCTATGAGTATCGAGTTAGTGATGGTGAAGTGCTTCGTAAGCGTCGAGCTGGTCACGGTGAAATACTTTGTGAGCGTCGAATGGGTCACAGTGAAATACTCTGTGAGCGTCGAACCGGTTATAGAGAAATGCTCCGTGAACATCGAATCAATGATGGTGATATGCTCCGTGAGCATCGAACCAATCATGGTAAATTACTTCGTAGGCATTAAGCCGGTGACATTGAAGTGCTCCATGAGCGTCAAACCGATTATGGTGAAATGCTCTGTGAGCGTTCAACTAATGATGGTGATATGCTCCGTGAACATCGAACTGGTCATGGAAAAGGCTCTGTAAGCGTCGAACCAATGATGGTGATATGCTCTGTGAGCGTCGAACTAATCATAGTGAAATACATCATGAGCGTTAAGCCGATAACGATGAGGTGCTCTGTGAGCATTAAACCAGTCACAATGAAATGGGGATGATACGATGATGTAACGAAAAAGATGACCACGTGATGTGATGATGATATGATGGGATGATGTGATATGATGTTTTTAAACAGTATGGGGAATACCTTTAAAAGGCGTCGACCCACTTAGGTCGACTTGGGTAATTCCTTCTGTAATAATCTGTGCGGGGCTTTTATTAGATGGCCCGAGGGCCGCGTTCATAAGCATCCTATCCAATATTCATGAATGGTCGCCCAAGAAAGATCCTATTTGAGAATAGCTGATTAATTATCACAAATTTGGTCATCATAGTTTTCTCGCAGGGCTTTGTCCTATAGTGAGGGACAGAGCCACTACCCCAATCGACATCACATAGCTGTCTTCGCCCTGCAGTGGTGTTTGGGTCTCTTGTATATGCAGGTTCTTGATTTTTAGTATGGTTTTTTTAAATGTTATGTCAACTAAGCCACCCGGATTGACGAATACCCTGTTTATCTTCTCTCCTGCCACCAGCACTTCTATCACAAGTACGTCATTATGGGGATAACTGACTCCCTGTGCATCTTTTTCTGTGAACATGATCAACACCTCCTGCTGTAATCTGGGTTTCTTGGCCAGATAAGCGTTGTACATAACTTGGTGCACCACCATTGAGTAGTTAGAGTAGTTTTTCCGCTGCATATTTAATTCTCCTGCCAACATGGATCCATAAAAAATAATTGCGACAAGTCATTGTAGATTTGATCTGCTATGTTGGTCAACGGACGTGAGTTATCGGTCAGCTCGAAACTCTTCCAGGTACCTATTCTTTATTAAGGCATCTACTTGCTTCCTCAGCTTTGAGCATTCCCTCGTGGCATGTCTTAGCCCTTTATGTATATTGCACCACTTCTTCAGGTCTGCTCGCGCTCTACTCTCTTCCCTTTGAAATTTCTATGTAGCAGACCCTGATTTTAAATTGCTTCGTAGATATCTTCAAATGGTATGGCCAGGGAAAGAAAAATTTTAACACAACTACCTTTTTCTCTCCGACCAAATGTTCATCACTGTCACACCTCAGACCTAAAAGATCCGACACACGACATCACTTACATTCATTCAAAAATGTGCACCCATAAATAATATTACACAAAAATTCAAACTTTAATTCAATATAGGAATTCTTAGCAAGTTGCTAATAAGTTCAACATTAAAGAAAATCAACCCATAATCTAACATATACATATAATCCTCTATTAAACATATTTAAACATTCATTTCAATTTCTTTCAGAATTATAGCAATTGAATTATGACTGGGACAATTATTAAACTGGAGATACGCAGAGTTTTCTCAGAGATTAACACTCTACTACGTCACCAGTAGCAACTTTATTATCGGGAACCCAGAATATATTCATTGCAAATTCTTACTTAAAATCATCTAATAACTACACTTTATAAAACTTAAACCAAATCCAATGCACACACAATAAAATAATACATAAGTATTTATTCAATAGGGACAAATCAAATATCATATCCCATGTGTCTCCAAATGAAACACTCAGTAGCTTAGCAACTTAGGGAACCCAAGAAATAGTAGAAGCCTTGTCAAATCCGCTAAGCACACATGTACCTTATTTACCTGAAATCACCATAAACTATAATGAGTATAAAACTCAGTAAGCATACTAGTTTTTCATATATCAAAATACAAATACATATATGTACACAATTCATGTGTATGATATGCTGTGATAAATCAACATCATAATCTTATCAAATCACATGTCATGTAAGCGCTTACACATTCTTTCAAAATATATAATAGGAATACCATCACTCAACTACTACTTAGTAGGACTTACATATCACATATCACATAATGAGTCAAATGTCACTCGTATGTGACATACCGTATGAGAGAAATTGTCACGCCCCAGACCCAAAAGATCTAACACATGACATCACTTACATTCATTCAATAATACTTAAACATTCATTTTAATTTCTTTCAGAATTATAACAATTGAATTATGACTGGGACAATTAGTAAACCGGAGATACGCAGAGTTTTCTCAAAGATTAACACTCTACTACGTCACCAGTAGCAACTTTGTTACCGGAAGCCCAGAATATATTCATTGCAAATTCTTACTTAAAATCAATCCATTACTATACTTGGTGAAACTTAAACTAAATCCAACCACACACAATAAAATAATATATAAGTATTTATTCAATAGGGACAAATCAAATATCTTATCCCACGTGTCCCCAAATGAAACACTTAACAACCTAACAACTTAGAGAACCCAAGGAACAGCAGAAGCCTTGCCAAATTCGCTAACCACACATGTACCTTATTTACCTGAAATCACCATAAACTATAATGAGTATAAAACTCAGTAAGTGTTTACGCTCAAAATATAACGCGGCTATCACAGTATAGATTGAGGTGTCGATCCCACGAGGAAGCTCTTGGCAAAATAGGTTAGTGAAGTAAAATATTAAAGCAGTAGCAAAGGGTTAATTGATTTAAACGAATGAGATAGAATTGTCTATGAATTGAGGAAAATGTCTTATGATGATTTAAGCAAGGCTTTGAGAATCACAATTATGCTTTATAAATCTACTCTATACTTTGATTCGATATTTATAACTCAACTGAAAGTTTCACATCCCAAACAATCAATCGGAAGGTATGTAATATATAGCACATTTGATAACACATGTATTTGATTTAGTTAAACTCTTTGCAAGCATTAACACACATCATGTTATTTATACAAGTTATCTAAGATCGACAATATATCATTTTGACAATATTGCAGTAAAAGATTAACTTGAATATCAAACATTTATTGCCCTTACATGTTATCCAAGATCGACAATATATCAAATTGACAATACTGCAGTAAAAGATTAACATATAAAATAATATAACCAGTAACAATTATAAATCAACATGAATCACATAAGAAAAGCATGACTGAACATATATGAGACATGAGAATTATAACCTCTGGATTATAGAAAATAAAATAGATAAGAGTTTAATCAAAACCAAACTTACAACATTTATAGCTCTTGACACCGAATCAAAGCATGGAAGTAGATTTACTACACATAAAAGTTCATCTCTTAGCCTTGCTAGGAACTCTAGCCTAAATTACAATACATGTTAATGAGAATAAAAGAAGAGAGAAATTCTCTATTAAAAACGTCCTAAGGGTCTCCTTATATAGGCAATGAATGGACATATGTCATGGATGACATCAACCTTCAATAGTTTTAAGCCAATAACTCGTGTATCCACTTGCAACACATTTTTGATAATGTAAATGATCAATTAAACTTCTGCAGCCGACATGAAAGTTGTAGAATTTTGACTCTTCTTTCCATAGGCACTGATTTCATGCAAATTGGATGAGTATCCAATGAGATATGAGCAAAATTCCAAAGATACATCAGAATTCGGCCAACAACCATTTTACCCACTTGCAATGCGATTTGGTCCATGATAACGGCTGATTTGGACTTTACCATAAACATACGAGTTGTTGATAGTAAATTCAGAAATTCACAGCTTCAAGAATTATACCAATTGAGTACGTATTTTGTGAGATACGGTCCAAATACGTGAATTGGGTCAAGCTGGGTAAGAGTTGTAGTCCGATTCTGTTGTATCTCAATTTTTGGCCCATAACATGTTGGATTTGGCTTTTCCACTATTCTTCAAATTTGTGTAAGATTGAGTCATGTTACACCAGGTTCAAGAATTTCTTCATTTTGATTTCTACATTGAGAGTTATGTCCAGTTTACCTAAACCTGTCCAAATAATATTCATTAATCACAATTTAAGGAGAACACTTTATTTCAAACTAAAAATACAGAAAACACTAAAATTAGTGACATTAAATGGTGATTGAATCTCTTAACAACATGCATTTTCATGTATTTATCACAGCCCCCAACCAGCTTATTGCTAGTCTCTAGCAATTCAAGCGTAAATAGAATATGCAAAACTACCTAAGCACTTCAATCAAAACGTCAGTTCGAGATCACTGTTGCTATCATGGTTTTTTCAATTACAACTTCCATAATTTGTGTGTGTGTGAACTAAGTCATAACCATCTAACCACAAACCACAATAGATATAGCTTTGAGAATTTCTCCAAGTGAAAGCCTCAACTCCATATCCTCACAGGTGTATGACTGTTTAAAAGGTTAGGACTTCTCTTATGGAGTTGGAAAACAGTTAAGCACTCAAGAAAAAGTCAATTTTAAGGACAGACATATAAACTAACATTGATCCGAAGATAGAAAAATTATTTGTTTAAAAATTAATTATTCATATCATACGCCAACTTTAGAACTTTAATTGGTTTGTGAGAATAATACAATTATAACTTGGTGAGAAAACTGTTTTACAAGGTATTTGTCTTCTAAAATTGAATGAAGACTTTATTAAACTGAATTGATTCTTCTTCTTTTTTCTTGTTTTTGGTACTTTTGTGTTTATTTTTTTATTTTTATTTTTTTGTATTTTTGAAGAATACAAGGAAGCATTACAAAGGTTTCTCACCAAATTATATTATGCACAAATGTAACCAACTTATACCTTAATTCAAATAATATCATTCTAAACAAAAATTAACTAATTCAAAGGATCAATGAAGGTTCATAAGTTGTTTTCTCAACCTTTCCACTTACTCACAAAAGATATGTGAGATTAGAAAAATATATACTTAAACATGGGAATTCTCTTGGCTATATAAATTGAATCATCCATCTTACCACAAGGCTTAGCATTGTGCTCAAAAATATTTTGGAAGTCATTCTTTAGTAACCTAGATAGAAACAGTGACTCAACCTAAACAATTCTGAAATCATACTTAGGCAGAAAAGCAAATTCCTTTATACAAGAATTACCAAGACTACAAGCAGTAAACGACAATGCATGAAATATAAAACAAAATAACAAAAAGTTAGTTAAAATGCATTTCAAAAGTTAGTACTAAAACTCCTTACTCTGCCATTCTAATTTGACCTAGAATGCGTCTCAAGAGTTCAAGAATGAACTCTTTACTCTGCCATTTTAATCAAATGTCGGACCACAATTTTTTTTTTTTTGCAAAATGCAACGTATGTCTACTATCCTCCCCCCAAACCAGATGAAACATTGTCCTCAATGTTTAAATAGAAAGAGATAAAGTATAGGAGACATTACCTGAAACGCCAGTTATTTGAAAGAAACAAACCTGAGAGACACTTAAGCAAATATAAACTAAAATGATGGTACTGATAAATAAATAAAAAAAAGAAAAATTTACAAACGGAGTGTCAGATCCAATTTTCGCTTGTTAAGGCCCACTGACTAATCGATCCGAGTTATTGCTGGGTCAGGTTCGTAGGTAACTGCCTGTAATTTGTTAATCAATTCATCCGCCTCAGTAGCAGAAACCAGGATCTGTCGCGCCGAATGTGAAATAAAATTCTGTTCCACAACTTGATCAAGAAAACAAAGTAAGCAATCAAAATAGTTATTAACATTCAACAAACCTATGGGTTTTCGGTGGATATTCAGTTGGGCCCAAGAGACAATTTGAAAAATTTCTTCCAAGGTACCAAAACCACCTGGTAAAGCAATAAAAGCGTCTGCATTGCAAAGCATTCTGGCTATACGTTCATGCATGGATGAGACTTGTAATTCTTCCCCTATTGTTTTCCCGGTCAGGTTTCCCACGGCCAAAGCTGTAGGAATAATACCTAAAACTTGACTTCCTCCTAAATGTGCAGCTGTTGACACACACCCCATTAGCCCAAGGCTACCTCCTCCATAAATCAAATGAATTTTTCTTGCAGCTAATGTTTTTCCTAGATTGTTTGCTGCTTCTACGAACACTTTACTCTCCCCAGGACTAGATCCACAAAATACACATATATTTCAAAATTGTCGAACTTGGGTTTCCTCTATATCTACTCTCACCTTTATCTCAATATATGAAAATGAAGAAACTGAGGTGCTGTATTTATAGAGTGCCAAATGATAACAATGATTATGGTAACCCGACAGTTTGTCAAAAGAGAGTTAAAAATAAAACACAAAAATTTAAACATAATGACCCACATGCATTATTGAACAAAAAGATTTGAATTTAAGACATCTACATGAGTAGCCCTACTATTTATAAAATAAAGTTTGAAATTAAAACACATGTATTTACAAGTAGTTGTGATTGTGGCTCACATCTTCCTCTGGTTTTACGTCCAGTAACGGCTTAAATGCCCTCTATGGGTCGGGGATGGGCTTCCCATCCAATTTTCTTATAAATTGGCAAACAGGGTCTTTTAGAGTCAGATTCCCGAGACTATACCGTTGATGTTCATTTTTGAATTTGTTTCATAAATCGAGAAGTTCACGTTGCACGAGCCCACAGGGATGCGTCTCAAGAGTCAATAGGATATCATCCAAAGACTCCTTACTCAGTCCATTCTTAATGAACTGAATTTTGTCTTCTCGATTTCTAGATACGAATCCTAAAGAACGACAACTCCGATTACAATTCCATCGAGCACATTTATGACAGACTTGTAACCTTTTTGCTCGTCGCCTTTTGGCATAAGAGTTTCTTCCAAGACCAGGCATATGAGAAACAAAATCATTTTCAAACTCACCAGACAACCGAACCTTGGTTTCAATTAACCAACGAAGGTCCACAGGGATATTACCCAACATCAATAGCCTTAGTCTTTCACACCGTGCTTTGTAAATCTTAAGTAGAGCATTTGGAGGAAATGAAGGAAAACGTTTTTTAAGGTTGGCAAGAATGCGATCCATTTTGAAAGAAAGAAAAGAGATGAATGCACAGTTTGAGGGACAGTTTTTAGGGAACTGAGAAACCGACTTTAATAGTCACGGAGTATCGTATCCGCCACTTGACCGGGAAATAAAATCACACTGAAGAAAAAATAAAAAGAAGAAAATAAAGTAAAATAAAATGTGCAAGAAAATAAAAGCAAAAATAGAAAGTCAAAAGATAAAATATAGACAAAATATAAAATATGGTACAGATAGATTGAACCTGATCAATCACGATAGACAGGATCCACAAGAGGGATCTCGCCTAGGTACATAGAGTCGTTTACCTTTTCCACGTAGCTTTTTAGCCGCTGTCCATTCACTTTGAAAGTCCGTCCATCAGTGGGGTCTTCTATTTCAACAGCACCATTAGGAAAAACATGTCTTACCATAAATGGACCAGTCCATCGAGATCTCAACTTTCCAGGGTGTAAATGCAATTGAGAATCATAAAGATAGACCCGTTGATTTGGCTCAAAGTGTTTCCTTGAGATCTGTTTATCATGAGCTACTTTCATTTTAGCTTTGTAAATTTTGGAGTTGTCATATGCGTCATTTCGTAGCTCTTCTATTTCTGACAATTGTAACTTTCTCTGGAGACCTGCAGCATTCAAATCAAAGTTAAGGGCTTTGACAGCCCAATAAGCTTTATGTTCTAGCTCAACAGGTAAATGGAAAGCTTTCCCATAAACAAGCCGGTATGGAGACATTCCTAAGATGGTTTTGTATGCAGTACGATATGCCCATAATGCATCAGAAAGGCGTAGAGACCAATCTTTGCGATTCGGGTTAACCGTCTTTTCCAAAATCTGTTTAACCTCTCTATTTGCTAGCTCAGCTTGTCCATTTGTCTGTAGATGGTATGCAGTGGAAACTTTGTGAAGAACACCATACCTGCGCATCAAATCTTCAAAAGAACGATTATAAAAATGTGTTCTTTGGTCACTAATGATGACACGTGGCGTACCGTACCTAGATAACACATTTTCTTTTAAGAATTTTACCACAGTTGTATTATCATTAGTACGACAAGCTACAGCCTCCACCCATTTTGATATATAGTCAACAGCTAAAAGAATGTAAAGATAGCCAAAAGATGAAGGAAATGGACCCATAAAATCAATACCCCAATAGTCAAATATCTCGATAACAAGAATAGGGTTAAGAGGCATCATATTTCTTCGAGATAAAACACCTAACTTTTGACATCTTTCACAGGAACGACAAAAATTATTAGTGTCTTTGAACAAAGTGGGCCAATAAAGACCACACTGTAAAATTTTCACAGCTGTCTTCTTCATAGAAAAATGGCCACCGCAAGCAGCACTATAGCAAAAATTTAAGACACTAGAAACTTCACTTTCAGGAATGCAACGTCTCATGATTTGGTCAGGACAGTATTTGAAAAGATATGGATCATCTCAATAAAAGTTACGTACCTCAACCAAGAACTTACGCTTATCTTGTGCACTCCAGTCAGATGGAAGTTCACCACAAACCAAATAATTTACGATATGTGCATACCAAGGTATTTGGCTTATAGCAAAAAGATGTTCATCTGGAAAATCGTCTCGAATGGGTGGCAAATCAGTAGAGTCAATGAACTCAAGGCGGGATAGATGATCAGCAACAATATTTTCAACGCCTTTCTTATCTTTGATGGTTATATCAAATTCCTGCAAAAGAAGAATCCACCTAATTAAACGGGCTTTAGCATCCTTCTTAGAAAGAATGTACTTAAGGGCTGCGTGGTCAGTAAAAATAACAATAGGTGAACCAATCAAATAAGAACGAAATTTATCTAAGGCAAAAACAATAGCTAATAGTTCTTTTTCAGTAGTAGTGTAATTCATTTGAGCATCATTCAAAGTCCTACTAGCATAATAAACAACAAAGGGTTTTCCCTCCCTCCGTTGCCCAAGAACTGCTCCTACAGCATAATTTCTTGCATCACACATAATTTCAAATGGGAGGTTCCAATCCGGTGATTGCATGATAGGAGCGGTGGTGAGTTTGGCAATGAGTGTTCGGAATGCCTCCTCACACTCTTGTGTCCATGTAAATTCTGCATCTTTTAGCAAAAGGTTACACAATGGTCTAGATATGGCAGAAAAATTTTGTATAAACCTTCTGTAAAAGCCAGCGTGTCCAAGAAAGGATCGGACATCTTTTACCGTTTTAGGTGTAGGTAATTTAGAGATTAATTCAATTTTTGCCTTGTCAACCTCTATCCCTCTTTCAGATACAATATGCCCTAAAACGATTCCTGAAGATACTATGAAATGACATTTCTCCCAATTTAGCACAAGTCATTTTTCTTCACACCTACTCAAAACAGATTTCAAGTTAAGTAAGCATAAATCAAAAGAATTACCAAAAACAGTCAAATCATCCATAAAGACTTCCATCCATTTTTCAACCATATCAGAGAAAATACTCAACATGCAACGCTGGAAAGTAGCTGGTGCATTACATAATCCAAATGGCATTCTACGAAAAGCATAAGTACCAAAAGGGCATGTAAAAGTAGCTTTTTCTTGATCTTCTATAGCTATCTCAATCTGGTAATACCCTGAATACCCATCAAGAAAGCAATAAAAAGGATGTCCAGCTACACGTTCTAAAATTTGGTCGATAAAAGGCAATGGAAAATAGTCTTTCCTAGTGGCTGTGTTTAACTTTCTATAATCAATACACATTCTCCAACCACTTACTACCCTAGTTGGAACAGGTATCCCATTCTCATTTTCAACAACAGTAACCCCAGATTTCTTAGGAACTACTTGAGTTGGACTTACCCATTGACTATCAGAAATTGTGTAGATTATACCCGCATCTAATAGTTTCAAGACCTCTTTCTTCACTACTTCTTTCATTGTTGGGTTAAGTCTTCTTTGTGGGTCTCTACGAGGTTGGGAACCTTCCTCTAAATGAATTCTATGGGAGCATATCAATGGAGAAATACCTTTAATATCAGCTATGGTCCAACCTAATGCAGACTTATGTTCTTTTAACAATTTTATCAATTTTTTCTCTTGTTCAGCACTAAGTTCAGAAGAAATGATGATAGGAAAGGTATCACCTGGTCCCAAGAATGCGTGTTTCAAACCTTTGGGCAGTGGAGAAAGCTCAACTTGTGGTGTCTCGAGGTTTGATGGTTTCGGTCTCTCCCTCTCTCGTGGCAACTCTTCAAAGTGTGGCTGCCAAAATCGAGTCCGTTTATCCTGTGAGTCAAAAATAATAAACACATCAGTTGTTACATCAGGATAATACAATTCTTCAAAATCAAAATTGAGAAGGTTTTTCGAAGAATTATAGCCATGATTTTTATAAGCTTCCTCCGCTACAAGTGTGTCTATCATATATGAATGATAGCACTCGTCTTCTTCTCGTGGTTGTTTGCCAATGTTAAAAATGTTCACCTCAAGAGTCATATTCCCAAAAGATAATTTCATTAGACCATTTCTGCAATTAATAAGAGCGTTAGCAGTGGCTAGAAAAGGTCTCTCCAAAATAAGAGGGATTTTTGACTCCATGTTAACAACAGAATGAGTATCTAAAACAAGAAAATCAACAGGATAGTAAAATTTGTCAATTTGCAACAAAACATCTTCTACTATTCCCCGTGGTTTCTTGATTGGTCGGTCAGCTAATTGTAGGACTACAGATGTTGGTTTAATCTCACCAAGTCCCAACTGCAAGTAAATAGAATAAGGCATTAAATTTACACTTGCTCCTAAGTCCAATAAAGCTTGACCAAACTCATGTGTCCCAATTTGGCAGGAGATTGTGGGACATCCTGGGTCTTTATACTTGGGTGGTGTCTTTTGTTCAATCACTGCACTTACCTGTTCTGCCAAAAATGTAGTTTTCTTCACATGGTGTTTTCTTTTGATAGTACATAAATCCTTGATGACTTTGGCATAAGTTGGAACCTGCTTAATCAAATGTAACAAGAGAAGATTAATTTTAACTTGTTTCAAATGTTCCAAAATCTCACCTTGAATTTTTGAATTTTTTCCAACCGGTCGAAGAGCTTGAGGAAAAGGCACTGGGATTGAAAACTTACTTTCGGGCTCTTTTTCCATTGTGGCCTTTTTTTCAAGGGGGGCGTCTTTACTACTCGTAGATGTGTTAATTTCAGGAGTAGGCTCACTTACAATCTTACCACTTCGAGTAGTAATGGCATTGACTTCTTTGAGATTTTGAACATCAGAAGTAGAAGCTTGTGCCATGAATTGTCCTTTCGGATTGGATTGAGGTTGAGATGAAAACTTACCTCGCTCTTGTACAGTTAAGGCACTGGTCAACTTTGTGATTTGACTCTTGATTTCTTTATTTTCGTCCACCACCTGTGCAAGAATTGTTTCAAATTTTTGATTAATCTTACTTTGTGCCTCCATAAATGCTTGTAATGTATCCTCTAAAGAACTCCTAGTTGGTCGTGCATTATATGGAGGTGCAACATAAGACTTGGGTGCTTGTTGTTCTTGTTTCCATTGGTTGTTGGCTTGTTGGTCAGATTTCCAACTGAAATTTGGGTGATTTCTCCAGCTAGGATTATATGTTTCAGAGTAGGGTGAATAAGGCTTCTTGTACATCCCTAGGGCATTACATTGTTCCTCATAAATCCCTCTCATCTCACTATACGTGGGACAATCTTGAGCTAAGTGTTCCGCTCCTCCACAGACAAAACAGACATCGTGTGACTCAACTCTAGCAACCGTGTGGGTGACCCTTCTATCTTTGGTTTTCAAGGCCTCTAACTCCCTAGTTAGGACCTCTAATTGGGCTTTGAGGTTATCCTCTTCCCTAAGATGGAAAACTCCATTGGGTCGTGACCTATTTGTGCTTTCAGTAATGCTAGGTCCAGTCTATGTATGGGCTTTTTCGGCTAAGTCATTAAGGAATTCTATGGCTTCCTCAGGATCTTTGTGAAGGAACTCCCCATTACACATCATCTCAACAAATTGTCGCTCTCTAATTGTGAGTCCCTCATAGAAATAACTAACCAAGCGCCAATTTTCATACCCATGGTGAGGACACAGATTTAACAATTCTTTAAACCTTTCCCATGCTTGATATAAGGTTTCACTGTCTTTTTGGGAGAAGGAAGAAATTTGTCTTTTCAGGCCATTAGTTTTGTGTTGTGGGAAGTATTTATTGAAAAATGCTTGGGTCATTTCTGCCCAAGTTCCTATAGACCTCGGCCTCAAAGAGTATAGCCAACTCTTTGCTTTATCTTTCAAAGAAAAGGGGAAAAATTTAAGTCTAACAGTGTCTATGGCTTCAGGTTGGCTATGGAAGGTGGCAATTACCTCTTCAAATTCCCTAACATGTACATAAGGATTTTCACTATCTAGACCATGAAAAGTGGGAAGAAGTTGTATCATTCCAGGTTTAAAATCCGAATGTGGTGTGTTAGGTGGAAATATAATACATGATGGTGTGGCTGTGCGAGTAGGATGCAAGTAATCTTTTAGAGTTCTAACGGGGTTTTCTTCGTGTTGGCTCATTGTGTTAGAATTACAAGATGAACTAGAAGGTGAATTCTTTTCACTTACAAATTGTGGGAGTGGTTCTAGTTCTAGTTCTAGTTCTCTCACAAATCTTCCTCGTTTGTCTCTAGGTCGATGCATACATCCTAATTATTATTATTTTTTTTTTTTTAGGAAAGAAATGTTTAAGGAAAATTAAGAAGTGGAATAAACACAACAAGAAATAGAAATAAGTTAGGTGGTAAGACCAACCATGAAATATAAATACAATAACTAAACAAAAGACTATAAAATACGAAAAAAAAGTACAATAAATAAATAATAAAAAGAAAATACAATAAGTAAATAAATAAAAGGTTAGGCGGTAGAACCGGCCATAAAAAGAAAATACAACATATTAACTAAAGAAAATAAATTGCAATAAATACGTAAAAGAAAATGAAAATAAAGTACAATAAAAAAAATGCAATAAATAAATAGAGTACAATAAGAAATAAAGAAACTAAGTTAGACGGTAGAACCAGCCACAAAATAAAAAGAAAATACAACAAATTAACTAAAACAAAGTACAATAAATAAATAAAAGAAAGTGAACGAAGTTAGGCGGTAAAACCAGCCATTAAAAAAAAGTGCAATAAATAAACTAAAGAAAATAAAGTGCGATAAATAGATAAAAGAAAATAAACTAATTAGGCGGTAAAACCAGCCATTAAGATAATATAAAATATAACAAATTAACTAAAGAAAACAAAATAAATTAGGTGGTAGAACCAACTATGAATAATAAATAAATTACAACAAAGGAAATAAAACTAAGAGTTTACAAAGAAAAGAAAATATACAAAGTTACCACTTTAGTATTTATAATCGCAACCGACTTTCGCTTAGTGTGCTTCCCCGGCAACGGCGCCAAATTTTTGTTTACGCTCAAAATATAACGTGGCTATCACAGTATAGATTGAGGTGTCGATCCCACGAGGAAGCTCTTGGCAAAATAGGTTAGTGAAGTAAAATATTAAAGCAGTAGCAAAGGGTTAATTGATTTAAACGAATGAGATAGAATTGTCTATGAATTGAGGAAAATGTCTTATGATGATTTAAGCAAGGCTTTGAGAATCACAATTATGCTTTATAAATCTACTCTATACTTTGATTCGATATTTATAACTCAACTGAAAGTTTCACATCCCAAACAATCAATCGGAAGGTATGTAATATATAGCACATTTGATAACACATGTATTTGATTTAGTTAAACTCTTTGCAAGCATTAACACACATCATGTTATTTATACAAGTTATCTAAGATCGACAATATATCATTTTGACAATATTGCAGTAAAAGATTAACTTGAATATCAAACATTTATTGCCCTTACATGTTATCCAAGATCGATAATATATCAAATTGACAATACTGCAGTAAAAGATTAACATATAAAACAATATAACCAGTAACAATTATAAATCAACATGAATCACATAAGAAAAGCATGACTGAACATATATGAGACATGAGAATTATAACCTCTGGATTATAGAAAATAAAATAGATAAGAGTTTAATCAAAACCAAACTTACAACATTTATAGCTCTTGACACCGAATCAAAGCATGGAAGTAGATTTACTACACATAAAAGTTCATCTCTTAGCCTTGCTAGGAACTCTAGCCTAAATTACAATACATGTTAATGAGAATAAAAGAAGAGAGAAATTCTCTATTAAAAACGTCCTAAGGGTCTCCTTATATAGGCAATGAATGGACATATGTCATGGATGACATCAACCTTCAATAGTTTTAAGCCAATAACTCGTGTATCCACTTGCAGCACATTTTTGATAATGTAAATGATCAATTCAACTTCTGCAGCCGACATGAAAGTTGTAGAATTTTGACTCTTCTTTCCATAGGCACTGATTTCATGAAAATTGGATGAGTATCCAATGAGATATGAGCAAAATTCCAAAGATACATCAGAATTCGGCCAACAACTATTTTACCCACTTGCAATGCAATTTGGTCCATGATAACGGCTGATTTGGACTTTACCATAAACATACGAGTTGTTGATAGTAAAGTCAGAAATTCACAGCTTCAAGAATTATACCAATTGAGTACGTATTTTGTGAGATACGGTCCAAATACATGAATTGGGTCAAGCTGGGTAAGAGTTGTAGTCCGATTCTGTTGTATCTCAATTTTTGGCCCATAACATGTTGGATTTGGCTTTTCCACTATTCTTCAAATTTGTGTAAGATTGAGTCATGTTACACCAGGTTCAAGAATTTCTTCATTTTGATTTCTACATTGAGAGTTATGTCCAGTTTACCTAAACCTGTCCAAATAATATTCATTAATCACAATTTAAGGAGAACACTTTATTTCAAGCTAAAAATACAGAAAACACTAAAATTAGTGACATTAAATGGTGATTGAATCTCTTAACAACATGCATTTTCATGTATTTATCAGTAAGCATACTAGTTTTTCATATATCAAATACAAATACATATATGTACACAATGCATATGTATGATATGCTGTGATCAATCAAAATCATAATCTTATCAAATCACATATCATGTAAGCGCTTACACATTCTTTCAAAACACATAATAGGAATACCATCACTCACTATTACTTAGTAGGACTTACATATCACATATCACATAATGAGCCAAATGTCACTCGTAGGTGATATACCATATGAGAGGAATAGTACAAGTGAGGCCTTTAAATTACACATATATAATGTTCATGCCTGAAGGTAAAAGCCAAACCCTCACCCTGATCATCGATGAGTCCTCTCACATGCACCAATACGCCACCACACGAATGTAATGACTCACTCTTCCTTTAGGTATCAATAGGATCCTCCCTACATACGGAACACATAATATATACCAATCCCGAAGGAAAGGCCATACATAAAGGCTCCACAAATCACATAAAATGCCTACTAAGTTAACAGTGAGTTCAAGTACCCTTAAAACACAAAATATTTCTCATGGACATATTACACTTCAAAAGCTTTCTTTATTAAACGCATCTTATTTTGAAAGCTCACTTTCAAAAATACATGTATGTCCATGCTCAATGTCAATGCTCACATTCATAAACATATATTCACATTTCATATCAAAATATACTTTGACATAACATAAACATATTCTTAACCCCATTTGCAAAATCATACAAAACAATTACTATGTTTATTGTGATTTCAGTAAAAAGTCTAGTATACTTACCTCTTAACACTTTCAGCTACAAGGCTTTAATCTCCTTAACCTATCAATGGATATTAATCCTTTCATAAGCCTCACAATTCACACAAAATACTTTAAATAGCTTACAAAATTATACACAATGCATTTATCACATCAAATTGGTCTAAATACTTGGTTTCTCAAAACCTGTCATTCTGACCACTTACACTTAACAAAATTTTCTAATTCATCAAATGATGTCTAATTACTCCAAAATCAGAATATATCATTCTTGACTCATATATCCTTCTTATATATGAATATTATATCAAAATTCCTACACAATCCATTCCATACATACCATCGAATCCAAACTACTAACCTGACAAGATCAAAATACTTACTGAACAGTATTCAATCTCCCAATTTTATAAAATCATATACTAACTCAAAAATTATAAAATGCCACATAATTACTCTTCACACATATCTCAGTCCATGATAAATATTTCACTTTTAAATCACTGCCAAAAGTATTTTAAAACTATTTTATTCCATAGCTTTAACAATCTGTTACTCAAATACTGCAATGAGCTGATACACTTTAGAAAATCATAACACTTCAACCACATTGATCTAAATTCTCAATTCTGAGTATATCATATTAGACATATACACTTATCATATTCCATAAATTCGTAATTTTTAAAGATCATTCAGTATGACAAAAATTGTTTGTCACTGTATCATACTGTTCACACAAGAAATTTCTAGAATTTCAGGGTTATTTTGGTAAATTCACAACAAATTCAATTTCTGAAATTTTGAATCGATTAAAAGTCTCAGATGATCCTAAATATTTCTAATTTCATATACTCAAAATTTAAAATCAGAATCAAATTAAAAAAATTTATAAAATTACTGGATCAAGAGACTATCAAGTAGAAATTCCACAATTTATCATGATTTATCAAGCTATCTTATAGATCATCATCAATTCTCATAAGATCTTACGAAATACACATCAAATACTCAATTATACATATTTCTAAAAATCAAAACTTAAAGGAATTAACTTAATTAATACCAATAAATTGAGAAATAGGTATGATATACCTCTTAAAATTCAAAATTCCAATTTCTTCTTCTTTTTCTTCTTCTTCTTCTCTTTCTCTCCTCTCTATTTCTCTCTTCTCTCTCTCTAAAGGGATAGCTCGACCCAAAAATGAGCAAATTAGGGTTTCAAAAGTGTATTTTTATACTAAGAGGCAAATATTTGATATTTATGAATTTGCCCCCAAAACTTTTAAAGTATTACAATTTGGTCCCTAAAATAAATCTAAAGTCTTACAAATAAACCCAATACTAATAGTATGTCCTTAACTTATAAAAATACTACTAATAACAATATAAAAATTAAGGATCACCCACATACAAATAATATATATATATATACATATTCTTACCGGTTATGGATACTGGTTACTACAATCACGGTTCCTCGGGTTTTGAGGCTGATCGGGCGGGTTACTGGATGGAATCTATTTGGCCATTCTCTTTGATTTCTGGGCCTATTATTCGGCGTATTATTCTTCCAACTGTTCGGCGCATTACGCCAGTTTGTAAAATTTTTCCCTCTGCGGAGGACGGTATTCATCGTTCATCCTCCGATATTTCTGTGGAGGGGGTGGGGTCCTTCTCTTTCCCCCGTATCTAATATCTTCTCTGGGCCTGGCCTGTCCTCTAGGTGGTTCAACAAGGGATCTCTTAGCCTCCTCACCCTCTTCTATTGATATATACTTTGACACATTGTTATACGTCATCGCATAATTTGTGACACAACTCTCCATCAAGTAGTACCATAATCTATTCAGCCCTAGCCTTGACTTAAGGGTGTCTAGAGCGATGGGCTGGTTAAAAGCTCTCAAAGCTATTACCTCCTTATAAAATCTTTAGATGAAATTTCTGAGGCTATCATCTTTGCCCTATTTAATCCACTTCAATTACTCTAAATCCTTAGTTGCCTCGCACGAACCTCGAAAGTGCTGCGCAAACTTCTCGGTTAGCTTGTGGTATGAGGTGATACTAGGCTGCTTTAAGCCCATATACCAGAGTAGAGCAGGCCCTTCCAAGTTCATATGGAAGAGTATGTACATTTGATCATGTCTCAACCCTGCAATTAACAGCAGGTTGGTAATCTGATCAACATAATGGTTGGGGTCGGTTACTCCCCTGTAAGTGGACGGGTTTGGGAGTCGAAACCTAGTCGGGAGCTCCGCATCTCTTAACTCGTCTGTCAGTGGCGATCTTTTCTCCCTCTAAATTACAGACCTTACTTTTCA
Source organism: Ailanthus altissimus (assembly GCA_946807835.1). Classification (NCBI taxonomy): domain Eukaryota; kingdom Viridiplantae; phylum Streptophyta; class Magnoliopsida; order Sapindales; family Simaroubaceae; genus Ailanthus; species Ailanthus altissimus. The sequence continues at coordinate 25,561,998 of OX327703.1, read as the reverse complement.
GGCCCGACTCACCCTGTTGATGCTACCATTATTCAGTAGACGACCCTCACCCTGTCGCCTGTTCAAAATCTCCTACCTGCATCATTTCTCTTTCGGGGGCGCTTGACTTAGCTTGGTTGCTCCGGCCAAGCCGTGCAAGGTCCTTGACCTGTTTCCTCGGTATGTTTGCTCCCGAGTCTTCACCTGAGATTCTCTCTTGTTATTGTTCCCTGCTCCCCTCCTCCTACTTTTGATTAACTCGACCATGAGTTACCTTAATTCTTCTCTTTCTTCCCTCAGGGTTCTCATCTCTGCTTGAATTTCGGGTAACTGTGAGCTTTCTATTTAATGAAGAGGCCTGTTCTCGTAGCCTCCATTCCTGTTTAGGTCTGGGCCTCACGTCAATCGCGAGATTTTTACTAGTGGACGACTGTTTCGCCATAGTCGGCCGTCGTCTTCTTGGACAAAATTTTTTGTTTAATTCTCATAGACGGCGCCAAAAACTGTTGACAAAAAAAAATTATTTTTCGGGCCAACGAGCTTTAAATTTATTTGTTTGTTTGTGGGACCCAGCACATAAGCCTCGTCCTGGTTATGTTTGCTTTCCTGAGCTTAGGTCTTCTCTTTATGGTTAGCTATGGTAGGAACTACAAAATACTAACACAACTATCATGGTAGTTTAGTCGGGGTGGGTTTTAGCGAAGACTCTCCGATGCTTAAGTTAGAAAGGGTTTCTGTGATCGAAATCTGGTAAGAAACAAAAGTGAGGATATATCCAAAAGAGAGGAAAGAGAACCTCATGTTTTCTCTATTCTTTCTCTACTATTTAAGCATTGATTAACACTTGAAATTACACATTTAATAATGATTTTACATCATTGTTTTATATTATTAGTGTCTTTAACCCCCTATAACTTAAGTATATTTATAATATTGTACCTAATTAGCTTTTAACTGTTTTGTGATAGGTTCGGTAAAATTGGCATAAATTTTTACTTAAAGATCCAGCTGTAGTAATTATTAATCATGTGAAGAGCTGACTCAATGAGCTAACATATTTTATTTCACAAGGCATTCGAAATTCAAGCGTTTAGAGGGTGAAAATGGCATAAAACAGAACTAATCTGTAATAAAGGTCTAATCCGAATAGTCATGACTATTTGGCCCATAACTATAGAAATATGTATTTAATACGTATGAGAAAACTTAATTTGGAAAGATAAGAGACTTATCTACAACTTTGATGTTTTTAGTGACAACTAATTCGAACTACATCAATTCCAAATTAGATAAAAATGTGGGTGCATTAATAATAATCAATGTAAATTATTTGCCACCATTCTTGACTTTTATCATCTAAGTGGTTCCCTTTTTATTTGTCTCGATTTATCCATATTTTTCTATAAATAGGTAGCATGTTTATACCCAAAAGATGTAATTAGAGAACTAGATTTTAGTTCAAAACACTTGTCTTTTGTATTATCTCTTTATAATATTATTTCTCTTGTTTATTATTGTGAAATCGTGTTATCTCTTCTTCCATTTCTTTTATTTTTCTTTAGTTTTATTATGTCCAAGTAATTTTTTTTATACTAAAGTGAAAAGGTGAAACTCTTGGTAAGGTAATATTTAATTCTTATTCATGAATTTAATATTTTATTCTTAAGTTATGTAAATTTATATATGATGTATTTATTTTATATTTTGTTTGTAATATTAATATCATTTCTTCTAAGTGGTGTGGCTTGATTTATTATTGACAAACTTTATATTTGGCACAATAAATTCTTGAAACCATTTACAAGATTTGGCGTATATACCATTTCTTGTAAAGTGAGAGTCTTGATTTATTGTAAACAAATATAAAATTTGGCATAATAAATACTTGAACTATTTATAAGATTTAGTGTATAATAATTGAAAAAAATAAATACTAATTAATCTATAAATGATGATGAACATTAATTGTTATATTTTTCGGTTGGAACCTCCTTTGTGTGAGGATTCTAATTGAGTTATAAAAAGAGTTAAATATATTCTTACTTCTTATACTAATAATGGACCCCTTTAACCTTAACTTTTATTTTAATTGGTTAATTGAATTAATATTTGCAAATATCTTATACTACATTAATTGTCTTTAAAGTATTTATAGTTTGTAATTTTAATTCTACTTCCATGTGGATCGACCTCGTTCTCACCGGGTTATTTATTACTTCAAAAATCCTGCACTTGAAAATAAACTCCTATATTCTAGACGTGTCAGGCATCCTCTAGGGTATTTGAATGGGCATTTTTTCATGATCCTTCTTTCTGTGTCTTTCTCTCCTTTTTATAATACTAATCTTCAGATGACACTTTGGGTATTTTGCCTCTGTTGTGCTTTTGTCATACGTTAAATATCCTTCTAAATGTCTTATTCTGGCACGCTTCTAACTCTGCTTCTACTGTGCTTCTGTCATATGCCAAATATTCTTCTATAGATCTTCCTCTGCCATGCTTCTGACTCTGCTTTTGTTGCATGCCAGATATCTTTCTGATATATGCTAAGCATATTCCTTATGCCCATTTTTGTCGATAGATTTGGTTAAGTGTGAAGTTAAGTATAACCTGCTCGGGTCGATTTTCTGGTAGTTTCTTCTTGTTCATCTTGAACGTAATCCAAGGTCTTCCTAAGAACTGGTCTTCTTGTGACTTCACTGACTATACTTAGTCAGGCTATTCGACAGACAACCATTCTAATGTCTGTTCTGACCTGGTGTCTTTGTTTGATCATGCATATTGAGATGAGTCGATCTGGTTAGTGTGCGAAGGGTAATTTTAGCAGTATCCTAGCTTGTCTTACTGAGTAGATGCTTCAGGTTGCCGATCAGGTCTTTCGAATCTGGGTAGGCTCCCTATTGTTTGGCCCTGCTAGGGCTTAGCCTAACAACCATTGTCACGGGCCTATCTTCGGAGTAGGTTATGGCACAATAAGTGATGGGTTCTGAGAAAGGCTGACCCACAGAAAGACATCTGACTGGGCCCTTAAGGTTCAGTTTCTTTTTTGGGCCTGGAGACCTTAGAGCTAGAGGTGATTTTCTGGGGGAACATATATAAATTTCTTTAAAAATTAATTAAAGTAAATCTAGGCTGAAGATAAATTTCTCCAAGTTTCGATAGATATAAATATATAATATAATATGCAATGTTATAATAGAATAGATTTCTTCGAATATTAATTGGAGTAGAATTAGTATGTGAGTAGATTTATCTAAATTTTCGATAAATTTAAATATCTAATGAATATACAAATTACAAAATGTATAATGTATACAGTAATATATAAGCAATATATTACTTTTAACGGTTGTACAATGCTATATTTTCTACACAAATGTTTAATTACGCTTTTAATGGTTGGGACTAAATCTCAACTATGCATTAAATCCAGTAGATGTATAAAGTAATGTATAAATAATATTTTAAATAAATAAAAATCTAGCAATGAACCTTTTTGATAGAAATGAAAAACCTACAACCTCGGTGGAAAAAATGTCAAATTTGAGGGATCGAGATGTTATTACTCTTAAGACTGCTCGCGTTAGCGGGCTTTTTTTGTGTGTGCGTGGGCCGGAAATTACCGAGCAAGGACAATAAAGTCCATTAACTTCGATCCTTATATTATTTGTTTTAAATACATAGGAATTTTCTATTACTTCTCATTTTATAATTTATTATGTTTGCTAATATGGTTCAATCACTTCAATGATTAATGTCTTGAATTTGTAAATGGATTAAATGATTAATGACCATAATTTAATTCAAGTTGAATTTTGTAAATTGGAGTAAAATGATTTATGTCTATAAATTAATACAAGTTGGATTTGTAAATGTTTGGGTATGAATTTTATATATTTTCTCTTCGTGCTAAGTTGTACATTTCACTTGAAATTCAAGTTTGAGTCGGTTAGTTATAAGTTGAAACTGCAAGCAATGTCATGAATCATACTGCTTCTTTTCTCTTTTTTCTTTCTTTTTTTTTAAATTCTTTTTTGGGCATTTTTTTCTACTAAGCAAGGGCTTTTTTTGTTTTGCTAAGCAATGAGTGATGATCATTTTTAACAGTCATCATTAATAAATAGGTAATTGTAGTCGGTTCATCAACGAAGGTTGATGGTGATGATCAACAATTATAATCACCAATAACTTATTAATTATTTTCAACAATTTTAAAGACCAGTAATAATCACTTATATTGATCATTAATAATATTGACAATGATTGACGATTAAGATGACCTTGAAGGCTGACCTTCATTCATTTATTTAATTTTTTTTTGAATAATATTAATAAATAAGAGATAAAGACTGTTTTTTCTTTAAAGTTTTGACTAATTCTCAATTTTTGTTTTATAATTTCCTTTAAAAAATATTAATTTTGTCCCAATCCATTAACCTCTTCCATTTAAATTGATGAAAAATATATATATTTTTTTATACAATTGCATATTTGCAAAATTCAAATGACATAATTTTGATAAAATATATGGCATATAAATAAAATTAAAGATTTAAAAAATAAATAAAACATGTGCTCTGATAGCCTTGAACTTAAGGTGTTTATTTTAATTTTTTATAAAATAAATAAATAAAAATAAAATTTGTCATTGTCATCGACTGCCATTTTTTAGTAATAGGAGATTATAAAAATGACAAAATTTTATATCATTGGACTCTATTTTTTTTTAATTTGTATAATGATGGGTCGTTTTTTTTAATAAAAAAAACTGGAAGGGAGCCAGAAAAGGTGGAGAGGACAACAGCCACTGCCACCTTTATCACCCTTTCAACTATTTTTTTATTGTCTTTTGATCTTTTTTTATAAAAAAATAATTTCACCATGATGGGATTAAAAAAAATGAAATCCAATGATATAAAAATTGATCATTTTATAACCCCCGCCATTTGATAAGACGATGGCAATTGTTGACGTCCTCTCCATCTTTTTTTGTGGCATTCTATTTTTTTGATAAAAAATGATTGTATCATTACACAAAAAAAAAAGAATTTAATAATAATTTTTTTTGTCATTTTGACCATTGTTGCCGCTTTGTCGGCAATAGCAATAGAGCTTATTTTAATTTTATATTATTTTTTAAATAAATATTAGTTTTTTAAATAAATATGTTAAAATTGAATCATATCAAAGTGTGTTACGTGTTATTTTTATTTATTTTTAATTAATTACTAATATGTAATTGACATGTAAACATGACATATTATGTGTCACTTTTGTATCCAACCTTATCAACTTACTTTAAATTTTTATGATAAGTTTTAATTTTATTCTTTCATAGTCAAAATAGATAGCATAAGATTAGCGGATTGAGATAAAATTAATATTTTTTAAACTCGTAAAACAAATTTGAAAATTAACACAAATTTCATAGACAATTGTATTTATTCCTATGAATAATGCTACTGTAACACTTGAGATCAAATATTTATAAGGTCATAAATAGTAGGGCCAATATGGATAAAGTAAGGGTCGGGTGTCAATATCACACATTGCCTGGTTAGATAAGATTTATGGGTTATATACGTAGAGTCGTTTTCTCAAACAGTACGAAACATTTCGAGGAGGTCCAAAAATAAAGTTGTGTGAGCCCAAGTCTAAAGTAAACAATATTATATTATATAAAAGTAGGTCATTACAACTATACTTCTTAAATAATATCTCAAAATTTTCATCTTAAATGATGTTTCAAAATAATTATTGAGTATTGAAATAGTATAATGAGTAATTTTAAAAATTATACTATTTTACCACTCATTGATTACTTGACACATCGATTTGGGATGAAAATTTATGATACCATCTAGGAAGTTTATCATTACCCAAATAATAATACCTTGTGATTACTTAATGATGAATAATTCAACACTCTTATTCTAAAAATATCATCATAAATGACATGTCAAAGTAATATCGGATAATGTAATGGTATAATTGGTGACTTTAAAATTATATCATTTTATTATATAATAATTATTTGACATGTTAACTTAAATAAAAAAATTTGAAATACCACTTAAAAAATATAGCATTACTCTTTAATAATTATCAAAAAAATTAATTCACAAAATCCAATATAACACGTCACATTTTTATTATACGTCTCAAACTTTTTATTACATGCGTTAAGTATTCTATTAAATTTATGAATTTTTAGGTTATATTTTGATTTTTTTAAATGATGAAAAATGTAATCCATGTCTTAAAATTTTAATAAATAATTTTCAAAAAACATTTTCAAAAAATTTAGCGTGCTATAGCACTACCGCGGACACACTGTAGTTTTTCTCAATATTTTTTTACTGATTAAAGAAGTTAGTCCAGCTTTAAAATTTGGATTCAACTCGCTAAACTTGCATATAATATTTTACAACAAATCAAAGCAAAATAAAGAAAGCCGTATATAATAATACTTTGTAAATAAAAGATATACATACCAAGTAATGAAATAAACCATGAGACGAGGGTCAATTCATGAAAATCCAATTTATAAATAGTTCTTAGGGATTTTACATATTTACATCCACATCTAAAAACGAAATTCATAAGTTATAATAATTTAGGATTTTTTTTTTGTTGGGGGCAATTCAAAATGGGGTATTAATATTATCGTCTGATTTTAATTTTAATTATATTATTATTCTCTTTATTTAATTTTAAAAAATAAAAAATATCTTCACCATTTAAAAATATTTTAATAATTTATATAACTTAAAAAATACCCTATAATATTTTTATTCTTTAAATTAAGTAAAAGAAGTGGTAATATTAAAATTAAAGTTGTCATAAAATATAATTTATATAAAATTCAGGGGGTAACGATGTTAATATTCCAATCCAAAATCCTTCGCCACAATCACGTCGCCGACATTTGGTCGATGGGATACGATGACTAGAATGCGGTCCAAATGCCAACCAAATCTTGGAAAGCTTTTCTACATGTGGCCAAAAACTTTTCCAAGTCAAGACAAAACCACTTTCCACCTGATGACTGGCTGTTTCCGTACCCCTTCCCCCGTCTCACCTTATGGACGACCGGGTACAGCCAGTCATCCATTTCGCCTGCTTTATTATCGTACGGATGCTGTTTTATTATCATACGGATGCTGAGATGCCAGTGATCTCGCCCGTCTGCTCCCCGCGATCGGATCTGAGCCGTTGGCTCCACAATGCAACTGAGGCAGCCTTCACATGATGTTTACCATCTCCTTTGTCATTTAACAAACTTGAGTAAGAGACCCACGCTCTGCCGAGGCGCTGCTTGAGGCACTCGCCGTTGCTGTTTGCATTTACTCAATTCGTGCTCGTTGAATTGGGGCTGTAAGTGAAATTGAATTGAGTTAAGTTTATTTATTTTAATTCGGCCAACTTTATACAAAATAATATTAAACATTTTAAATTTGTAATCTTAAATAAAATGTTAAGTAATCATAAAATAATTAATTTTTAAAATTATTTATTATACTATTTTTTTACTAAATAATTATTTAATATTTTATTTAAAATTTAAAATACGTAATATTACTCAATAAAATATTCAAGTGTGCACTATTATATAATTATATGTGTGAATGCAATTAAAATTGGATAGTAATCTTTTAGCCCAATTAAGATTGAGTTAAATTGAATTTATTTCCAACACCTTTAAATTACATTGAAACAAATTTAAAACAAGTAACTAATTTTTTATATTAATTTATTATTAGAAATTTAGTGATTCAACAATTTTTGATAGACAATAATTGAAATGAATACCAAAGAGGATAGTCACAAAAAATTTAGAAAGTGTGAGATACGTAAAGAGAAATCTAAGATGCGTGGGACACGAAGGGAGAAGTGAAACGGGACTCGAAGACGTAAAGGAAGCAAAGAAAACGTACGTAGGGGGCACCAAGGTTGAGCGCTGCGGCGCTAGAAACGACAGAAGGTCCGTTTTGATCCGGATTTCGAGTTTTGAGAAGTTTTAGACTTCAAAAACAAGTTGACTCTTACTCCAACAAGAAATATAGTTAGTAGGCACGAAATAACCTCTATATAAACACTTGTAAACCCTTTAGTTGAAAATTAAGCATTAAGAGAAACTCTAAGAGAGGGGAAGAACTGAGTAGACACTAAGTGTTTGTGTGTGCTATGGTGAAACCATCGTTTGGGTGTTCATTGCTCGTGGTAAAGTAAGGGATCACTAAACATTAGATCATTTTGAGGGTTCTTCATTTAGTTTTTCTTGTAAAATCTCTAGGGAATTAATAAGAGAGGTTAAGATCCTTTGATCCACCGTGGTCATAGGTAATTGGTCAAACCAAGTAAGATTGTGTTGTGATCTTTTACATTCTACTTTGAATTCTTACTATTTTGCTTAATAAACAGGTTATTCCGTTGCACTAAGAGATTAGGGTTTTAGGTTGAACTCGAGGTTCTTTGCTTCTACCTAATCTCAAGAAAGAGAAGGGTGTTTCCTCCCTCAACAAACTGGTATCAAAGCTAAAGGTTCGATAATACAAACCTGGGGTATTTAAATCATGGCTACAATTAAACAAAAAATAGAGAAGTTTAATGAGATGAATGACTTCAATCTTTAGAGGAAGAAGGTTAGGGCTCTACTAGTGAAGGAAGGACTAGACTTAGCATTGGAGGAGGCCAGCTCCTCAACAAGCGAAGGGAAAATAACCTCAAAGTTCGAGCTGAAAGATTGAGACATGATTCAGAAAAAGGCTCACAACACCATAATCCTAACGTTAAGTGACAAAGTATTAAGGGAAGTTGGTGATGAAGAAATCGTTTTGGGGCTATGGAAGAAACTCGATGTATTATACATGAAGAGGTCTCTTGCAAATAGACTTCTTGTGAGAAGAAACTGCATCAGCTAACAATGCACGAGGGATCTTCATTGAGAGCTCACATTGACGAGTACAACAAGACCGTCATAAGTCTTGAGCAATTGGGCATCAAGACTGAGGATGAAGACAATGTCATTATCCTGTTAAGTTCGTTGCTAAAGAGTTATGAGAGCTTTATGGATACGCTGTTGTATGGTAAGGAGTATTTAATGATGAATGATGTCAATGCATCATTGAACTCAAAAAAATTGACAAAGAGATTTGAGTCCGAGAGTGGAGCAGCATTGCTTGCATAAGTAAAGAAGAGCAACCAATCAATTAGGAGATCCAAGAAGTGTTTCCTTTGTAATAAGGAATGGAACTTTGTGAATGATTGTCCGAAATTAAAAGGTTAAGAAAGGTGGGTTACAATTAGTACTAATGAAGATACCGAAGTTGTAGACACATTGGTAACCTCAAGGGAAAAGTACGCTGTCAAATGGATACTAGATTTGGGGTGCAGCATCCATATGTGTCCGGACATATCGATATTTACCAACTACAAAGCCAAGAGAGGTAAAGCTATAATGGGGAATGACATGACTTGTGAGATTATGAGAGTTGGTGATATATGAATGAAGATGCAAGATGGAGAAACTAGGGACTTACATAGGGTAAGGCATGTTCCTAAACTGAGGAGAAACTTAATATCTCTAGGCAAACTCGATGAGGAAGGATATTCAGTTAAAGCGGAAAAATGAAAACTAAGGGTAGAGAAATGACCTATAAGGTTTGAGGGTGAGAAGCACAATAGGGGGCTCTACGTGCTTACTGGGATAGCCATAAGTGGCCCAACACGGGGTGTTGGGATAAGCAGACCACTAGGTGACATCCAAACCGTGCTCATTGAAGTGATAAGGGTTAAAAATGAGTGCAATGCATCCATACACTATGCAATGTGCATGAATGCCTTTGGAGACCAAAGTCACTAGCCCGAGGAAAGTTAAGTCTTTGTGGATACGTAACTAGACTCAACTCTAGGTGATAAAGTATTGTTGTGAATCGGATCCCGAAGCCTTCTTATTTGGAATATTTTGAATCAAGGAAGGGTTTGTTGGAGATTTGGCTATTCAACAATCTTGAATGGACAAGAATTGAGATGAATACCAAATATGAGAGTTACAAGAAGTCTAGAATGTGTGGGATACGTATGGAGAAGTTTAGGACGTGTGGAACACGAAAGAAAAAGTTAAACAGGACTCGAAGACGCGAAGAAAATGCTCGTAGGGGGCATCAGGGCTGAGCGCCACAGTGCCCAGGGTTGAGCGCTGCGGTGCCCAACACAGAAGCTCAGCGTTGTGGCGATAGGCACGATATGGCTAGCGCCGCGGCGCCAGAAGCGACAAAAAAGTCTTTTTTGATCCGAATTTTGAGTTTTGAGAAGTTTTGGACTTCCAAAACAAGTAAGACTTTTACTCCAATAAGGAATATGGTTAGTAGGAATAAAATAACCCCTATATAAACAATTTTAAACCCTTTAGTTAAGAATTAAGCATTAAAATATACTCTAAGAGATGGAAAGAACTAGATAGATACTAATAACTTGTGTGCGTTAGGGTGGAACCGTCATTTGGGTGTTCATTGCTCGTGGTAGAGTAAATGTTCACTAAATATTAGGTCTTTTTGAGAGTTCTTCATTGAGTTTTCATTGTAAAATCTCTAAAGAGTTAATATGAGAGGTTAGGACCCTTAGATCCATAGTAAACGTAGGCAATTGGCTAAACCAAGTAAGATTGTGTTGTGGTCTTTTACATTCTACTTTAAATTCTGGTTATTTTGCTTGATAAACAAATTATTTTACTGCACTAAGAGATTAGGGTTTTCGATTAAGAGATTAGGGTTTTCGATTGAATTTGAGATTTTTCACTTCAACTTAATTTTAAGAGGGAGAATGACGTTTTTTTCCTCAATATTTACAATATTTCATTGAAAAAATATATAATTTTAGTGAGTGATAAATCATTGATTATTTTACAAATTTATTTCATAGTTAATTAAATACCAATTTTAGAAAAGTTTTTTTTTTTTTTATAAAAGATATTCTAAAAGATTTTAAAATACAATATTTTGCGTGACTTCAATTCGCTTGCACTTCACTCTTTATAAAGGAGCGTGACGAGGCCGTTCTCCTATACAAGCTATCAAGTAAGAAACTTGTTTTCATTCAAAAAAAAAGTAAGAAACTTGTTAACTTGGTTTTGGTCGCGCACGTGTCATTTTGTGGTTGGCTCATCCAAAAAGCGTTGTGGCCTGAATGTCTTTTCCAAACCCTCGTTGTTGCAATCTAATATATATATATATATTTCTAACAAATAGATAGTATTATTACAATGAGAAACTAAATACGCAAACATTTTGTTTTGTCGCACAGCGTGAACAACTGAAATCATGAATTAATTAAATAATTTTATTTAATAATATTATTTATTATATAATTAATTATGTAACTTATTAAATTATTTTACCCTCTAAAATTAGAAGAACAATAAATATAGAATATCTGAGTAAAACCTCACTGTTTTTGTTGATTGAAGAAGTTGGATGACACTGAAAGGGCTATAGAAGGACTTCGCAATAATCAATAATAATACAAAGCTTGTTTCTCATATTCGAATAGGAAAGGGATGACAAAATGCCCTTTTACGAGATCACATTTAGAATGAGGTGGGAGTATGATAATTTTTTTAAAAATAAAGTAAGATTTGATAAAAAATTATTCTTTTAATTATTAATATGATAAAAATGGGATTAAATTTTTTTATCCCGTTGATTTTTTTAAATATATTTAATATATATTTTTAGTATATATTTATATATTAAATAATTCATTAATTTTATATTTTATAATTTATATTTAATTATGATGTGTTTTAATGATATATTTTTATTAATAAAAATAAAAAATATAATAAAACCTTTAATTTTTTTTTTTATTGTAAACAATAAAAATACCTTTATTTTTAAGTTGTGCGTTGTTAATTTTAATAAAAATATGAAACAATTAATAGATCCATTCATTATCTATGTAGAAAAAGAAAATGAAGGTGTTTATGTTGATAATTACAGCTTTAATTCCGTTACTAAGATCAGTCCACATTATCTACATAAAATAGTATGTTTATATTTTAATAGTCTTGAAGGAGCCAGTAATTAGGCGACAAAGTAACAGAAAATGGGTATTTTCTTTTAAATGTCAAGTTGATTCAAATTTAACCATGTGCTGGACTGATTGGGTTGAATTAGAAGATCAAATCAAAGCATTGAGTAAATTTGCCATATTGATGTTATATTTTAACATAAGAACTTAACTTAATATTAATTAAATTATCTATGCTTAACCGATGACATCATATAATACAGAATTTAAATAAAATGAAAGACAAAGTACAATTAAAATTTTCCATCTTTATTAATTCTTTTTTAAAAGGTTAGGTGAAAATTAGATATTTTAAATAAATAATTTTTATTTAAACTCGAATAATCATAAATATAATGCACCTTAACAATCAGTCCAGCCACGGTACGAGGCCACCCAAAATTAAATGTTACTAACACAAAGTTGATTAGAATATTAAGTGAAGCTTTAGCTAAATTATGGCACCACTTTGCAACTTTTACCATTTTTAAGGAAGATCCTCTTATGATGCCACGCTGCACCTATCTTTTGTCACCTCCTGCTATAGTCAGCAACACTTCAAAAAAAAAAAGCTATTAAATTGAGTTTTTTTTAAAAAACAAAATTCTTAAAATTTTAAAACCCCACCACCATTTACCCTTTTTTTTTGGTAATAACGCCCCAAACGAAAGGACAACTTCGTCTCATTTCCTCCAATCACACGCTACAATACAAGGGCAAATTAGTCATTTTGCTTCTCGTCACACTTCCGTTTCCGGTAATTTCCCTTCTTTTGGCGCGTATATAGACAAACAGTCGTCACTTTCACACACGCACAAAAAAAATAATAATAAAAAAGGAAAAATAAAAAGTACAGGAGAAATAAATAGATCAACAGCTGCAGAAGCAACAACAAACAACAACGATCGCTTTGAAAACTGTAACGCGACGAGTGAGAGAAAGTGCGTGTGGGTGTGGGTGTGCGTGACTGTGTGTGTTGTGTCTGTGAAAATATAGAGAGAGGAAAAAAACCCAAACAAAAACCCAAAGGCCAAACAGAACATTCAAACAATTGGTTCTTGGTGGTGTTGTGTTGTGTCTGTGTGAACGAAGAAACAAAACAAGCACAAACACAAACACGAACGAAGAGTTATCTCCGATTCGATCGGGGGTCTCTCATTATACATACATTTAAAAATTATTCTCTCCGGTTAGTTTCGTGCTTTGTTCTGTTCGGTCCGGCGTCCGTACGAAATGGAGCGGTACGGTCGGGGGGTCAGTGAAGGCTCACAGTCCGATCCGTCTTCGGAATGGACTGCTCCGGGAACCGATACCGGCCTCGAGGGTCAGTTTAATTACAATCGTATCCACGTTTCAGTTTTGTTTTTGTAATTAAAAAAAAAAATCAACGGTGGCGATTGAATTAAATGTGAATGTGATTATTTTTGTTAGATGTGATCTGGAATTTTTATTTACTTATTTATTTATTTTTTATTTTGTTATGGAAATGTGTAGAGCCTATGTGGCAGTTGGGATTGGGAGGCGGTGCGGAGTCGTACCGGGAGCGGCCCGACGAGCCCGATTGTATCCACTATTTGAGTACCGGGTTATGCTGGTATGGGTCGAGGTGTCGGTTCAATCATCCGAGTGACCGTGGCTTGGTAATTTCATTCAATTTCCCCCTTGGTTCTTTATTGGGGTTCACTTAAGTATAGGGCTTTGATTCATTTTTCTGAATGTGATCACGTGTTTTTAGATGTTCATTGTGTTGTGATCTCCTCAATCATAGAAGTTCTGTTGGTAATTTGATATATGCACTGAAATTTAATTTAATGTGAAGTTGATAGGATTAGATCAGGTTTGTTGCTTAGTGATTGAATATTTGATGCTTATTGTTTAATGTTAAAAGAGAACGCTTGTTAGGTTATGGGAGCTGCTGCAAGAGCCGGTGGTGGCGAGTACCCGGAGCGGGTGGGCCAGCCTCTTTGTCAGGTACTTGGTTTTTGCATTTTTTTAGTGGTTTTGGAACTTTGGTCTTGCGGATAGTCGATGAGAGATAATGTACATTCACTTAATTCTTCCATGCTGAGCAATCTCTTAATTTATTTGTTGCACAGATAGAGTTATAGGCCAGGCCTAATCTGTTCCCACCACAATTTGCCACACAGCATTTACATTCTGATGTGGCTTGCCATATAAGAATGCAAGGCATTCCACGTGATGATGATGATGCATTTCATTTTGTCATGTTTCACATATCATTTTGACTGAACTCTTGTATGTTTGGTTGTGGGAAGCTGGCCATTGAAGAGTTATAGAATTTAATATACTAATACACGGTGTGTGATTATGAATTACTGACTGCATTATGACATAAGACGCAAACTAGAAGAAGGATTGAAGTGTAGGAATTGTGGTTGGAAGTAGTCAGACCCTGGAGTTAGGCCATGGTTCTTACTTTTGCTGCTTTTTTATTTGCCAGTTTAATGAAGTATTGAGTTTCCCTTCTTATTGCATATGTTGTTCTTCCTCAATTTGCAGTATTATATGAGGACTGGGACATGTAAATTTGGTGCATCATGTAAATATCACCATCCCAGGCAGGGAGTCGGTTCTGCTAGCAACGTGTCATTAAATTATTATGGTTACCCATTCCGTCCGGTTTGTATATTTTCTTACTGATATTTTGTTCTTCAACCTTATATTATATTATAATTACAATCCATAAATATGCAATTAATATTTCTTAAAACTTGGGAGTTATTAACAACAGGATGTAAAAGAATGTTCCTACTATATGAAAACGGGGCAATGTAAGTTTGGTGCAACATGTAAATTCCATCATCCGCAGCCAGCTGGTGTGCAAGCTCCAATACCATCACCACCTCAAGTTGCAGCTGTGCCCACACCAGTATCTGCACCCACATTATATCAGACGGTGCAGTCTCCCTCTGTTCCTTCAGGTCAGCAATATGGGGTGGTAGTTGCAAGGCCTCCTCTGATGCCAAGCTCATATGTGCAAGGCCCTTATGGTCCTGTGCTTGTTTCACCAGGCATGGTTCCCGTGCCGGGTTGGGGTCCTTACCTGGTAGGCTGATTAAAAGTATCCTTCATTTAAAGAAAAATTATTCATATAACATGACAAAAAAAAGTTTAACTTCTTACACCACCCATTGCAGCCATCTGCAAATCCAATTACCTCTCCTGGAGCAGGTGTGCAATCCACTGTTGGATCAACCTCCATTTATAGGACGTCACAGCTCTCTGCTTCAGCACCGGCCTATACTGGAATTTATCAATCCATGCCTTCTTCAGTTGGTCCTTCAAGCAGTAGCCAGAAGGGGCATTCATTTCCGGAGAGACCTGGGCAACCAGAATGTCAATATTACATGAAAACAGGGGGTTGTAAATTTGGATCCTTTTGTAGATATCATCATCCTCGAGAAGTGATTGTACCAAAAGCAGATGTCGCACTTAGCCCCCGGGGTTTTCCTTTGCGTCCCGTAAGCACCTTTCTTCAGCTCCTCTGCATTATCATGATTTATGTGAGAGAAGAAACTCTTTTCTTGCGTTTTCCTAATAGAAAAACATTTTTATGTAGTGCTACAGTTCTAGTTGGTGAGAAATGTTTACATAGCTTGATATATGGCTTGTTCTTTATGGTGCTTTGAAGTTTTTGTGCGAGTTATAAAGCATGCAACTATTATTCTTTTTCCTCCCTGCATCTAACTTCTTGTTTATTATATCTGTCTTCCTTAACATGCTTCTTGTTTCTTTATTTTTCTGGTATGGACTCATTAAGCTTCCAGTGGAAATGGTTTGCTTTAACTTTAACTTGCAATAGAGCTGAAATTCTGTAGAAATGGTTTGCTTTCTTTCTCTCTCTCTTTTTTTTTATAAAAAAAATGAGGCTGTACAGAAAATGAAGTTGTGCAGTTTGTTCCTGCACGACAATATTCCTGGAAATTGGCTCTGCAACTTGTTAGGATTTTGGTAAGAGAGAGAGAGAGAGAGAGTTGAGGGGGATACTGTCAGAGGGCAACAGGTCATTTGCATCTTCATGATTGCTTATCCAATTGCAACCTCCTTGTCTAGCCATCTGGTTTAAGTGGTAAAGGTGAAGCACTTCTTCACTTTGGAAACCTCCTTGTCTAGCCATCTGGTTTAAGTGGTTAAGGTGAAGCACTGCTTCACTTTGGAATTATCCATAGTTTGTCATAGTTGGCCTTATCGCATTATTATTTTAAAAACCAAAGCTTTCTTTTACCATTTTTATCAAAAGAAACAAAAGTTACTCATCATGATCCTATAATTTGCGATTGAGAGAGAAAAGTTTGTATTATTGCCAGTTAATTGTTTGACTCTGTTCTGTAAAACAAGGTTTGTTTGGTTGCATTGAGCTTGATCGTGTAATTATGCCATAGAGAAAAGCTTTTGCCTAGATATACAAGGGCATTATGTGATTTCCACAAGCATGGTTTGAGTTGTTGATAGTGGTGGAAAAGAAAGAACTGCAGGTTCTGCTTCATGGGTCTTGATCTCATTTCATTTTCACTATTATAGTAAATGCTCACTTCCCATTCAGCGTGCACTTTCATCTTGCCATTTCTGACAAGGAATCATCTTTTTTTAAAAAAAAAATTTAATCTCCTTTTAACTCATTTATGGTGCAAAATTATCTCTTTAGCTGATTTATATATTTTATGGCCTATTCTCTCTTTTTGTATATACGACTTTCAGAAACCTGATAAGTTGAACATGTAAATCTATGAAGTATGGCTGATTTATGGCACATGTATTTTCTCAGTGGGAACAGTCGATTGTAGTTGTAAATGATTTAGTTGTATGGACATTGGGGAAGATGTGAGGGGGTACTGGTAATTCTGGCAGGTGACATGTAGGACTTCTAATGGCTATCATGCTCTTTAGAATACTTGATGCTGACCTTCCACTTGCCATATGCAGTTTTTTGGTATTAATGCTATTTGTCATAGATTTTCAGTTCATTTGGCAAAAGAAATCAGCAGACTTAGGTTTCTTAGTGGGGTTACACTTAGGTTCTATTATTTATTAATTCCTAATGTTGCTATTCTTACAATTAGTGTTGTTTATTTTGGAATAACGACTTTATCTATGGGTTTATCGTTGGATTTTATTTTCTTGATTGTCTATACATTTTGTCATTTTATCTCTGTTATCAAGCTCACTTCATATTTTTGACGTATTACTGATTTTTTCCCCTTCGTCATCCTTGGCTCAAGAAAAATAAATCATTTGGTGCTTCCACAGGTGCAAATGTAAGAACATTGTAAACTATAGACCATATACGTATTTGTTGAAGCAGGTTATGTGAAGTCTGTAAATATGATACAATTATCTGCTCTATTCTTTCCAACTTACTGGTACATTTGATTGGGGCCCTTCTATCTTAAAATGTGTATTCCACAAATCTGACCCTGTGTAGCGTGATGATTGCTTCTTGGGTTCATTTCTGTGTCATTTACCAAAGTGGTCGCGAGACTTGCATGGTAGTGGAAGCCTTGACTGTGAACTTTCTGTTAGTTTCTGTTTGTCTTACTGTTTTTGAGACTTGCATGCCAGTGGAGGCCCTGATTGAGAACTTTCTGTTAGTTTCTTTTTGTTGGACTGTTTTTCTCATACATTCTCTATGTGCTTTAACCATCTTTCTTCACACTCCTCTGATGTTTATGCTTGTAATATTGCATATCCATATTTTCAATTTTGTGTGCCTTGTAATTGTTATACATTTTTTATATGTGATCAAGATAAATCTGCTATGCATCTGATATTTGATTTATTATTTTTTAATCAGGGTGCAGCACCTTGCACTCATTATGCACAACGTGGAGAGTGTAAGTTTGGGCCTGCATGCAAATTTGATCATTCAATGGGAACTCTGAGCTACAGTCCATCTGCATCTTCTCTAGCTGATATGCCTGTCGCCCCCTATCCTGTGGGATCTTCAATTGGTACCCTTGCCCCATCATCCTCATCTTCAGATTTGCGGCCAGAACTTATTTCTGGATCCAGCAAGGACCATGTTTCAACTCAAATGTCTTCACTAGTTAGTACATTTAGTGGATCAGTTGGTTCAACTTTTTCAAAGAGTGGACCTGTTCCTCATTCAAGAATGCAACAATCTGGACAGAGTTCTGACCCGCCAACTGCTGTGGGCAGCAACAGCAGCAGTGCCGAGACTCGGAGTTCAAGCTAAGCCAGAAAGAAGGCTCTTCTTCGTGTGTCTTTTTGATCAAATTCATGAGCCAAAACATTATTCTTTTTGGCAAGTCATCAAAATAGGAGGCTTCATTTCTCTGTTAGATTTCCACATTTCAGGTCTAGCCCTCATCAGGTCCGATCATCTTTATGTTCATATAATCTTTATACGGCCGTTCCTTTTATCTTGAATAAGCCATGGCTACCTTCAGGACAAACTTCGTATAGCCTATACACCTTGCTTTGAATAACCACGAAAGGATCCACAGATCCATTAGGCAAATCTGTCTTTACCCCTTCAATTTTGGAGTTGTGTTTATTTATGCTCCAATCTTTTTCGGAACGAAAAAGATCCGACCCACAGTATTCTTCCTTTTACATCAATGGTGTGTTCATGTCTATCATTTTAGATTTTCCATAAATTCGGGAGCAAGCTTTTAATTCAACATAGAAAAGAATTTGAAGTTTATTCTTGTTCCCCCGCTTTTTGTCGGGGGTTTATTGTGAAAAAGACAATTAAAGAGATTCAAAAAGGAGGCATCACAATGTTACCTTAATGTGGGACTTGGATACATATTTATGTTTGTGAAAATTGAAATGCTTTATATGAAAAATAATACTACTCTGTAATAATCGTTCAACTCTCTCTTATTCCTTATCGTACCTTATCAAGTAACGAGACTGAACTCCATTACTTCTTGTGAGCTTTGCTTTTACAGGTTGAATTTAGTTCAACTTAATCTCCAGGATATAAAACTTTTTAGCAATCTATATAAAAAGTTATATTTCCGGGAGATTTACTTTTCGTAATTGCAGTATTAATTATCAAACCCAGGCTGGAGAAAGTACATTATCTGGAAATGAACTTGTTTTCATCAGCATTTACCCACTTGCCCGGTGCCTGTAATTTCCGGCTTCCCTCTACAATCATTGAATCTTTTCCTGTCAATTATTTATGAGTTGCACATCTGTAGCTCTCAACTTTCAACTCTTAACTGGAGACTGTAGCTAAGCAGAATAATGAGGCTACGAATTTGGAGACCGCAATTAACGGGTGATCCAGTAGTTAGGAATCATTACTTGTCGCCGTTTCACGACTAAGGCCAGAAGTTGCCCAGGGCATATCATAGCTCAATCTCCACATAGACGCTAAGGTTTCATTTTGTAAAAAGAAGCTTCTGCTTAACTTTAAAACACTTCCTCGAGGGAACACTTTTTTTTTTTTTTTAAGAATTCAAATATATTATTATAAAAGAATTTTACAATATTACATAAATAAGTTTGTTGATATACATCAAATATTTACCGAGACCCTAAACGAGATTTATCCTAAAATAAATATTTATTTTTATTATGGATGAAAAAAATTCGACTCTTAAATAAGAAGAATTTAACTTAAAAAAAAAAAAGACTACCTCTAAGAAAAAAAATTATATTATACATGAAAATTATTACAAGAATATCTACCCTATAATCAAACACACATCCACAAAATATAACTTTGAGAGATGGTCGACAGTACGGCAAAACTTGGTGATCGAAACTATAGTAACAGGTTTGGAGCTAAAAGGAGGGGCACAACTATTTGGGTTCTCATTGTTACGTTGTCAAGTTATAGTTTGATACTCTTTTGTTTAGTTTTGCTGAATTTGTTGAGAGAGAGAGACTTGGTTGAAAGTCTGCCAGTGGGCCATAACAACCATTGCTATTTAAAGTCTGCTAGTGGGCCATAATAACCATTGCTACTAATAGAAGCGTATCATGTACTTGGGCAACATGCTTGTTTGTCCATATAGAGGTTAGAGGCTTTTGCGTTGAAATTTACCAACGATGTAGTTCATGACTTGTGAGTCTGCTTAAATTGCTTTTTTCTCGTGAATTTAGGTTTTTAATCAACCCTAATTGTTCTGCAGCCCATTACTATCAAACGTGCGAGTGAGAGATTGTGGTCTTTGAGTTACTTAGGTGCTGGTGATTAGTTATTGATGAAACATAACATTATTAGCCGTCAGAAGCCGCAACACATTGCTCAAAAGCTATTAAAATTCAGCAATTATCTGCTGATGGGTGTGTTAAAGTTAATCTAGTGAGGCAAAAGTAACAAAGTAGGTGCCGCTTACATTCCCCTTCACTCCTACTTACCATGGGAGTTTCATATGTGGTCTAAGCCAACCCACCAAGCTTTTTTGAATGAAATTCACCCAAAGGATATACATGTAATCCAAATACCTAAAAGTAATAAAACCTCGCCTTTTTTTAAAACTATTATCGAGATTTTGTAGTCAAGATTTTATTAGGACCTAACACAAATGAAGCTTGTAGTGACACGATCTAAAAAAATTTGATGCAAAAAAAGTTAAGGATTCCTTTAGTATAAGATACTAAACACAAGAGTAAGAGTGTTTAATAAATATTGTTTCTACTCTTTTATTTAGGTGTTTATCAAAGATACATCTTCTTTTATTTCATAATTAGCACTTTCACTTTACGGTGACTTCAAAGTCACAACACTTTTATACCAATCAAACGCTTAATCCGTTCTCAAATATTAAAAAAAAAGAGTTTGCAAGAGGAGGGTGATACTTTTTGAAGAAATTTTTAAGAGTTGTACTGTAGCCATTAAATCACCATTATTCATAGAAGAAAATGTGAAAAAAGGTAACAGTAGCAAGTATAAATGATCATTCGTACCTAGTTGTTATCATGCATTCTTTTGCTAGGTTTAGGCTGTCGATAAAAGAGAGACATCATGCAGCCATTATTCATGCTGACTAACTTCAATTAAAAAAAAGAAAAAAGAAAAAAACATGCTATGAATTGTTACCAAGAGTCTTAAGACTGTTAGCTTAAAGCTACTTTTCAATTATCTTCCATTCAATCTAGTAGAACCATATAACATTAATTCCAAATCTTTTTCTTTCTCACTTGTGAAAAGTTTGTAGTGTAGTTACAGTTAAAAAAGGCAAACGAAAGAAGAAGAGTTTGCAAGAAAAGCCAAAGACACAAGAGAAGAAAGTGCATGCAGCTAGAAATGGCAATTACAAAGTAATACAATAAACGGTAAATGCACTCTAATAATAATAGTAATCACTCAAAAACTCAAAAGAGTGAATAGCCTAAATCAACTACATCACCAAAAAGGAGGAACTGATGGAGAGCAGGCTGTTGAAGAATTGGCTTGAGGCACAAACCCTGCATAGCTAGTGTTATCAATGATAGGATACAAAGCTCCCACGCAGCCATCTTCCACTATTTCTGGATTGTTGATCATGGTTGACAGTTCATTATTCAGCTCCCATGACTGCTGATATTGATGATCACCCCAGAATTCATTATTAAATTCACCAAAGTAAGGAAAATCTCCAGGCTTGGAGTGCACTGTTGGCACAGTATAGCTGTTACAATGTGATTGGTTTTCAAAAGAGTTTGTGTTCATTGAGCCAAAGTGTTGATCATTTGAAGCACCAGAATTGGTATATTTGGAGTTTGTACTAGTTTGATTATTTGGAGGAGGGTTTAAACAGGTATCAGGAACAATGCAGCCCAAGTAACCAGAGTTAGAATCAGTACTAGAGAAAAAGAAACCAGTATCATCAAGTGACCCATATGGAGTTTCATTATTCGATGATGGGATAGAACTGGCCTTACACTCAGGAATGTCAGGCAGATGATGAGGCTGAGTACTGTTGTGATGGACTGTAATAGATTGTTTATTATTCTGGCTGGTGCTATTTGTAAACTGTGATGATGATGGTGGCAACAGAGCTTGGATATCAAAAGGCGTAAGAAGAGAATGGAATGTTCCATTGTCAGCGTAAATGAAGTTAGTTCTTGCTTGTGAGCCTTTCATTGAAAGTGCAGCTCTATCATAAGCAAGAGCAGCTTCATGAGCAGTGTCAAAGGTGCCGAGCCAATGCCTTTCTTTAGTCGTAGGGTCTCTGATTTCAGCTGCATATCGACCCCAAGGCCGCCGCCTCACGCCGAGAAATCTTCCCGGCTCAGGCTGCTTTCTTCTACCTCTTCTCTCACCAGTTTGAGATGGGGATGTATTAGGGTTACGCTGAATCAGAGCAAAACCCATTTGAGTCTGAACTGCTTCATAGTTTTGGAAGGGCTTATTATCTAAGGTTTTAGAAGTAGACATTGGTATTAAGTTAGTGAAGAAAATGTGTTTGAATGAGATTGAAAAATTTCTTGTAAAAAGAGAATGGAAAATGATGTAAAGACAAAAGAGAGAGAGCTATAGGGCAGAGGGAGAATGTGTAATAGATAGGAGAGAATTAGCCAGTTTTGGTTTTGGTTTTTGAATAGAAATGTGAGAGTGAGTGTAGACAAGTCTAGGTAAGTCTTTTAAAGACCCTGATTTGAGCACAAAGAGCTGGAGAGAAAGAAAAGGACCTATTGCAAGTGTAATTCTTGCCTTTTTCACCTACTTTTAAAAATCTCTCTCTTTTCCTCTTTGATTTTAATTCTATTTAGATTCTGACTGTAGTCCATCATCCAGGCTTCAACTCAAATAATATATAATTCTAATTAAGCTAATTTAGAAACTTATGGATGAAAATAAAGATCCCTTTCTCTGCACGCAGTTAACAGAGACTCGAACTATTACAACTGTCAATTTTGTCTTCCAGCTGCTATAACAGCATCAAATTTGTTCTGGGTTTTCTGAACCAGCATAAATTTTCAGGTAGATTAATATCTTCACATTGATCTATTTTGTTATATATATATATATATATTGTGTTAATTTATCAATGTCCTTAATGAGGTAAATATTACATCAGATCAATGCAAGCAATCTGGGGTTATGTTCAAAATTGTTAAAAAAATAAACATTACAATGATCAAGTCACGTGGAGAGCTAACTAACAGCAATCAACCTGAAAATTGACACTCTCCTATATTATAGCTAGCTCCTAATTATGCTATATGATAATATCAAATTGTTAATATAATAACAAAAATTAACAATCTCAAAGCAACCATGCATATGGGAATGTCAAACTTACTGGATTTAATAAAGAGCATGATTGAGTGGTGGGTTGAAACAAGATCATAGAATATAATGGTAGGATTGTTGATCCTATAATTTTCAAAACCAGAAACACAAAAACCGCTGCATATATTAATGGTTTTTGCTTTGAGAGTCTCAAAATGTTTTGAATTATTGGAAATTTACTCATTATAGTAATGGTAAGTTTTTGTATTAACTCTAGTAGTGTTATGCGCATGTGAATCTGCGTTTTGAGCCCAAAAGAAAAAAAAATAAAAAATCAATCAAATTACATGCAATTTCTTGTCTGTTTTCATGAATTTTCAAAGGGAGCAGTTAAGGTTATATGTAACTAAGCAGAAAATGCCTAAGGATTAAGATTATTCTATGGGGCTCCCGTGTCCAGAATCATGGAAACAACCACCCCACATCAGAGTACAAGCCAAAATGTCCCTTCGCAAATTGTGTCCATAAGTCAAAATTTTAAGCCATCTTTCATTTGTCATCACTTTTTGCAAGTTTCTCACATTCATTTTACTGTCATATTTCTAATACAAGTTTGATTTTTAACTTGTGCGTTGAAACGGAATCACGTAAATAAGTAAATTAATTTATTCAAGTAATATAATAATACAAAATAAATTATTAAAAAATAAATAAATAAAAGATAGAAAAAGAACACACAAAGCATTATATAGTTCGACAACTTGTCTACGTTCACGATGGATTAAGATCACACTCTTCACTTATTATGAATCACAAGGCAATCACAAAGTATGTCGATTACAAGAAAGATCACAAAAAAACTCTCTCTTACCCTCTAGAGATTTTCTCTCACAAAGAATCACAAAGATTATCACTAAGATTGTTGTTGATCACCAAGATCTCTTACTTGATCACCAAGATCTCTTACTTGATCACAAAGATGTGTTTACAAGCCAATTGGTAGCCTTTATATAGGTTTTGGGACGACTTAGGTTTACCCTATACGTGTGGGAGTCGTATTAGGGAGTCCTAAAACGAGTGGGAGACGAAATTAGGAAGTTTCCTAATTTCGGGATACTGTTCCCGTCTCCAACACCGCGGCGCTGGGCGCTCATCGCTGCGGCGCTGGCGCGCTTCTGCTGAGAGCTGCGGCTCTCAGGTTCTGGAATTGGCACCGCGGCGCCCACGTCTGGTCGCCGCGGCGCTAGCGCCTGGTGCGCCCTTCTTCGTTTTTTGCCTCCTTTCGCGTCCGTCTTCGATCCGTGCGCACCCTACGCACTTGGCTTAATCTCCAAATCATATTCTAATGATTTTCAATCAATAATCTCACAAATTCTCTCCTTGATTCAAAATCATCCACAAAGTAACTCGATCTCTCATTTTCACATCTTCAGTCACCCTCACAAAGTAGTGACTCCGGCTAAGTCCTTGCATAGGACGAACTTAACCGAGGGTAGTGGCTTAGTCAACATATCAGCAGGGTTTTTAGATGACGTTATTTTTGTTAGACTAACTTCACCACTTTGGACAATCTCACGAATGTAATGGAGCCTCACATCAATGTGCTTCGACCTTTCATGGAACACTTGATGCTTGCTTAGGTGTATGGTACTCTGACTATCATAATACACACCGGTGATTACATCTTCACTAGCTAATACCTCTGCGCATATGCCTTTTAACCACACGGCCTTCTTGATAGCTTCACCAACAGCTATGTACTCTGCCTCTGTGGTAGATAGTGCAACCACGTGTTGTAGAACTAATCTCTAACACACACTACACCAAAACACTGTGAATACGTAGCCCGTCAACGATATTCTCTTGTCAAGACCACCTGCATAATCTGAGTCTACGTACCCTCTTACCATTTCATTGTTGTCCTCATCCCTCTTATACACTAACCCGTGATTCGAAGTTCCCTTGAGATATCTTAGAATCCACTTTACTGCAAGCCAGTGATCTTTTTTCGGATTCGCCATGTATCTACTCACCACACTCACAGCCTGTGCTATGTCTGGTCTTGTGCAAACCATTGCATACATGATGCTCCCCATAACGCTTGTATACGGTACTTTGCTCATCTACAGTTTCTCCTCATCGGATGTCGACGACTGTGCTGTTGAAAGTCTGAAATGCATGGCCAAAGGAGTAGAGACAGCCTTCGCGTTTAACATACCAAACTTCTCCAAAATTTTGACTATATATCGCTATTGGGATAATAAGATAACATCTCTTCTTTCCCTCACAATATCCATACCTAAAATTCTTTTTGCTGCTCCCAAATCCTTCATTTCAAACTCACCACTAAACTGTTTCTTAAGCTTCTATATTTCTTCCATGTTCTTGCACGCGATCAACATATCATCGACGTATAGAAGCAAATACATCATCCCACAACTTATGCTCTTAAAGTACACGCATCCGTCATACTTGCTCATACTAAAACCACAAGCCATCATAAACTCATCAAATCTCCTATACCACTGTCTAGGTGATTGCTTTAACTCGTACAATGACTTCTTTAGCAAACAAGCATGATCTTCTTTTTCGAGCTTCTCGAACCCTTGCGATTGTGCCATGTATATCGTTTCTTTAAGCTCTCTATGTAGAAAAGCTGTCTTACATCCATTTGCTCTAGATGTAAATCAAGGTTTGCACACATAGCTAACAAAATCCTAATAGATGTGTGCTTGACAACTGGAGAGAATATCTCATGAAAATTGACTCCCTCTCTCTGAGTAAAACATTGTGCTATTAACCTAGCCTTGAATCTCGTAGGCTCAATCCCCGGTATCCCCTCCTTCACCTTATACACCCACTTGCACCCGACTAGCTTCTTTTGAGGTCTCTCCACCAACTTCCAAGTATTATTCTTCCTAAGAGAACAAATTTCTTCTTCCATGGCCTGCTACTATTCTTTCTTGTTTTCACTCTTCATAGCTTTACCATAAGTCATAGGCTCATCATACTCAATAGTGTAAGCAGAATTAAAAGTATGAGCAATTAAGTCTGCTTGTGCATACCTGACTGGTGGGTTAATCGTTCTCCTTAGCCTGTCTCTAACAAGTTGGTACTCTTCAAGTTCCAACTCAGGAGTTCTAGTCTTTCTTTTGGTGGACTTGGAGGAACTTGCCAGTGTTCTTGGTTCATCTTCAAGGATCTCCTCGTTGAAGTGTTGATCTGGGGGCATATCAGATCCATGTTCAGGCTCTACTTCAACTTCAATTGACTCGGGTACTGATTCTTCCTTGGTCACAGGTTCTTCTTTCTCATCTTCTTGGGAGGTTTTCAGCATCGTCATCTCATCGAACGTTACATCACGGCTTATGATACTCTTTGGTGGTGTTAAGTCTTTACACCACACCTTGTATCCTTTTACTCCTTCAGGATATCCTATGAATACCCCTTTGATAGCTCTAGGTTCCAACTTCTCCTCCTTAACATGTACAAAGACAGGGCAACCAAATATTCTGAGGTGGTCATACTTCGAAGGATTGCCAGACCATTTCTCTTCTGGCGCCTTGAAGTCAATTGCTGAGGAGGGACTTCTATTGATCAAGTAAGCTGCCGTTACTACGGCTTCTCCCCAGAATTTCTTGGATATCTTCGCATTGGTAAGCATGCATCTAACCCTTTCAAGTAGGGTCTTGTTCATCCTCTCAACTACCCCATTCTGCTGCGGTGTTGATCTTATTGTTCTATGCCTTACAATCTCATGCTTGGCACAAAACCCATCAAACTCTCTGTTGTAAAATTCGAGGCCGTTGTCAGTTCTTAACCTCTTCACTCTTTTTCCAGTCTGATTCTCAACAAGAGCCTTCCAAGT
Organism: Ailanthus altissimus; assembly: GCA_946807835.1. Lineage (NCBI taxonomy): Eukaryota > Viridiplantae > Streptophyta > Magnoliopsida > Sapindales > Simaroubaceae > Ailanthus > Ailanthus altissimus. Next base: position 25,534,924 of record OX327703.1, on the reverse strand, counting down.
CTTGAACACATCAAATACTTGATCCTTGCTCTTCAACACATAGACCCACAGCTTCCTCGAATAGTCATCAATCAAGCTGAGAAAATACTTGGCACCACCACGAGTAGCTGTCTGAGCTGGTCCCCAAAGATTCGAGTGTATGTAGTCAAGAGTCCCCTTAGTCTTGTGCTCGCCGGTACTGACCTCACTCTATGTGCTTTTCCAAGCACACAATGCTCACAAAACTCTAAGGGCTAGAACTTAACCTCACCAAACGCCTTTTAACTATATAACTCCTTTAGGTTTCTCTTGCCTAGGTGTGCCAGTCTAAGATGTCACAACTTAGTTTGCATACTCTTATCATCTACAAAGAATAGTGCAGACCCACTCACGACTTCACCATTAAGCATATAAACACATTTGTGCTTCTCTCCTCTTATCACCATTATGTAACCTTTCAAAACTCTTAAAATCCCTTCGTCGATCTTGATGGAACACCCATTTTGGTCTAAAGTCCCTAATGAGATCAAGTTTCTCTTTAAGTCAGGAACATACCTAACATCTGTTAACTCTTTCACTCGCCCATCATGCAGTCTAAGCTTAACACTACCAATTTCCATCATCTGACATGCAACATCATTACCCATTAAGACCTTACCACTACTAATGGGTTAAAAATTTGTAAACCAAGACTTGTACAGGCACATGTAAAAAGTACAACCAGAATCAAGAACCCATTGGTCAGAGTTCTTACCATCAGTAGCGACGAATGTCTATGCGTTGTCATAGCTATCATCATAGGCAAGCGCAGCATCCGCTTTCTTCTTATCCTGTGCTTTCTTCTCAGGACAGTCCTTTATAAAGTGCCCATCTTTCTTGTAGCAATAGCACTTCCTAGGAGTCCTAGACTTCGATCTTGAGCCTTTTTTCTTCTCATCTATATATGAGGGTCTTCCTCTTACAGATAAACTTTCTGCATTGCCCTCGATCTGCTTTCCTAATAACTTTGAGTTTAATGATGATTTCATATCACTCATCGTTAAACTCTCTCTGTCGTAGAGTAGCGTATCAACAAAATTCTCATAGCTCTTGGGGAGTGAACTCAGCAGGATAATTGCTCTATCTTCATCTTCTATCTTGATGTTGATAGACTCAAGATTAAGGATGATCTTATTAAAGGCGTCTATATGATCTTTCATCGGCGTCCCCTCTAACATGGACAGCTGATACAGCTTTTTCTTTATATGTAATCTGTTGGCCAACGATTTCCTCATATAAAGAGAGTCAAGCTTCTTCCAAAGACCTATTGTCTTCGTCTCACCTGCTACTTCCCTTAGTACTTCATTGCTCAATGACAGAACGATTGTGCTATGAGCTCTTTCTTGAATGTCCCTTCTTTCTGCTTCTGCTCTAGAGGACTCTGGCGTCTTCTCTTCATCACTAGATGGAGCTGCAGTCTCCTCTAATGCCGAACCAAGCCTTTGGCTCACCAACAACGTCTTAACCTTCATCTTCCACAGATTGAAGTCATTCGTACCGTTGAATTTCTCTACCTCATACTTGGGTGTGGTTATGTCTGCTTAGAACCAAAGCTCTGATACCAGTTTGTTGAAGTGGAAGCACATAAACAAGCAAAATAATTCACCCAAGTAATATAATAATGCAGAACAAGTTATTAAGAAATAAAGAGAGAAAGGGGTAGAAGAAGAACACACAAAGAATTACGTGGTTTGGCAACTTGCCTACATCCACAGCGGATTAAGATCACACTCTTCACTTATTATGAATCACAAGGCAACCACAAAGCATGCCTATTACAAGAAAGATCACAAAAAAAACTCTCTCTTGCCCTCTAGGAATTTTCTCTCACAAAGAACCGCAAAAATTATTACTAAGATTGTTGTTGATCACCGAGATCTCTTACTTGATCACAAAGATGTGTTTACAAGTCAATTGGTAGCCTTTATATATAGGCTTTGGGATTACTTAGGTTTACCCTATATGTGTGAGAGTCGTATTAGGGAGTCCTAAAATGAGTGAGAGACGAAATTAAGAAGCTTCCTAATTTTGGGATACTGTTCCCATTTCTAGCGCCGCGGCGCTGGGCGCTCATCGCTGCAGCGTTGGCTTTCTGGCGCTTAGGTTCTGGAATTGACGCCGCAACGCCTACGTCTGATTCTTCGCGGTGCTGGTGTCTAGTGTACTATTCTTTATTTTTCATCTTTTTTCGAGTCCGTCTTCAATTTATGCGTACCCTACACACTTAATTTAATTTATAAATTATATTCTAATAATTTTCAATCAATAATCTTACCTTGCATAAACTAGAATTAGCAAGCGGTCTCTTCACGGCAGAACAAAAATCTGAGCAAATTTGAAACATTAGCAGTCATTGCCTTTTATCATTTGAATGGATCAGGAATGGATTAAGGAACATATAGTCCAAGTAAAATTATGACCTGCCAATTAGAATTTGGAGAAAAATTATTAATTTTGCAAAGACTGGGATGGACATTTTGTGTGTACGCTTTTAATTTTTAAGTAAAGCAAGTTATGATTTACAGAAACATGGGGTCTTTGTCTCTGATCTCTAAAAGTAAGTAGAAAAGGCTACAGTCAAAAGGGCAAACAAAAGCTTTAAAGAACACAGATTGTAAAGCAAGATGAATTAAATTAAAATGTCCAAACAAAAGCATTGATTAAGGTGGGGGGGCACTAAGACACATTTGTTTAGTAGTTTCTACATAGAGAATTCATTTTCATCCTCATTCATAACCCTAGCCTAACATGCCGAAAATGGCATTGGGAATGACAAAAATTTAATCATAATCAAATGGGTCAACCTGTCCTTGTTTTTATAACATTTCCTAAATTCTAAATTGCTTAGTCACTAGTCATTCATTACAAATGGCATATTTTATGGAGTATTGCTATGAAATTATAATAAAACTAAATCAACCAAGAAAGTGATGTGTGTGTGTATATATATATTTATGATTTCAAATGGTAGAATAAATGTAAGATAGAGGCAAAAGAAGAGGAGAGATTAATTATATAATTCAACTTAGGTATACTAATTAATCATCTTTCATTTCTTTTAAGAAATGTGACACGTACCCCTTGTTAGAATCTATGACCCTCGACTCCTCCACTATAAGATTTGAAATAGACAGGAGTAATTCCATTTGACCCTATATATCTAAATTGGACAAATGTCTGTATATATATATATTGAACATGGTATCATAATGCTTCCCATGTGGACCAAAACATATATACATTAATAAAACAACATTACACAAACAAAACCCAAAAGAAAAAAGAGAGAGAGAGAGAGAGAGAAAATGAAAACAAAGTGCTCCTTTCCTCATTACACTTCAAAATTGTTTTGTGAAAAATGGGAGACATATGCTTGCATTCCATTGTACTGAAGAATATTAATGAGGGTAAAATCATACAAAATTTACAAAGAAGAAAAGTTCAGTCAAGCTAATTCCATAAAAAGTTGTGAGCCACTAGGAATACAAGAAAGAACATCTCACAGAGTACTTGTTCAGTTTCAGTACCTTAAAATAGATGAGAGAGAAGTATCCAAAATATTAAGCTGATGGTAGGGGCCTGTTTCTTTCTGATATGATCTTAGCTTCATTACCTTTTTTTACAAATTTTTTTTTTTTTCTGACATGGAACTTACGGTTCTGGATCAGATCAAGAGACTTGAATTGATATCTGCTGCACATTTTTCAGAGTGCTAAAAGCACAAACATACAGACACTTTTAAAAAAAAAAACAAAAACTATATATATTTATTTAGAAACAAAAATAGTTCTAAAGGCCATCCGGGATTTAGGGGAAAAGATAGGTGTGTCTTAAGACTTGGACTTTGACGAAAGCCAAGGGTTAGAGACTTAACCCTGAAGTTGAGAATTTATAAGAAAATGAATATATAATTTTAAAAAAATAAAATGTTGTTTATGAAAGTATCATCGAAAGACTCGCGGTCTTTTGGCCTTTTTATGGATTGAGCAGCTGATGATGTCCTTTTTCTAGTCAATTAGTCAAACACACTCGTGTCATCCCACTTAGCAATCATGTAAAGCTTTTGTTATTTTACTGGTTAAATAAAATGGCAATGCATGGTCTTTCTTGCAATTTGCTTAACTGGCATGCAATCATTGATCCTCACCCACAACACGCCTATCCCTTCCTTGTTTTTGTTCTTTTTAAACCTTTATTTCATCAGATATTTATTATACAATATATATAATATTATATATTATTTAATATTTAATATTCAAACCCACCCTTTTACAATGTTTCAGAAAATTTATAATTCTAAAAAAAAAAAAAAAAAAAAATTACACTGCCTTAATCTTTTATCGAAACTTAAATTTTTAACCAAAATCAAAATACACAAATTTTACCATCTGAATAAGAAGTTGGGTACCCAAATATTTTGCGCTTTTAGGCTTATTTTTTGTAATGAGCTTTTGGGACTCTGTATTTTCATGATGTGACAACATTATTGTTTATTTGTTCTGAACAGGATCATCTAGAGTCCGTTTCCTATAGAAACCGTTATGGTTTTGAAATTATAATTATTATATAAATAATAATACTTACTGCAAAATCGACGAAGAAACTAAATACATGATAAATTAATAGAAAATAACGCGCGCACATAAGATCTCCCGCTAAGTTATCTCTTTGAGTGCATCTAATATTAGGATTTTGAAAAAAAATATTTATTTTATTTTAAAAAAAATTATGAATTTTTTTTAAAAATATCATTAATATATTTATTTTCTTTAAGGACAGAAAATTGTTAAAAATTCTGAACCAATAGCGGAATGCCATGCAAACTCCGTCAACCGACCACCCAAACCTACTAACGTCTACGATCACGAGCCATGTCAGGATGGAAACTCGTAAACTGTTGCCACGTAATCATCATCTATGGCCTCAGTGGTCCCACTATGAAGGAGCTTCGACCAATCAAAGTGTCCGTGGTGAGGTCATGCTGACGCAAGGCACATAGACAGGGTAATCTACTCCCAATACATTGCATTGTACGGGATGCGTGTTAAAAGATTCGAAAGGGGAACGCGCGGAGGGGAGGGGAGGGGAGGGGACACCATATGAAGAACATCATATACGAGGATAGATGTACGGTCAGGATTTTGTTGGATTATTTCAGTAGTGGAAAGAGGAACAGTGAATAAAAGAGACGGTCAAAGATTGAACAGAGACGGTTTGATTGAGATTGTACGGCTGAGAAGACTGTGAATGAGAGATAACTGAGACCCGTTTTATGGCGCAAAGTACGAGATTTGCTCCCGCTGCTTTCGTACATGTAATTTTGAGCAATTATGCCGTGGCATCTCAAATTTTGATTTAAACACACTTTATTTTAAATTAAAATTTTAGAAGTATAATATTATTTAATAAATAAATATTGTTATTCAAAAAAGAGATATTAACACTGTCGCATCTTGAGATTGACACAAATTATATTTTTAATAATAATTTTAATTTTAATTATATTATCATCATTTTATTTAATTAAAAAAATACTCTTAAAATATTTGAGTCATTTATATATAAGCGAAATTAGAATTTGAGTTTTCAAGGGGTCAAAATATAATAATCGATGAATTTTAACATAATTTTATGACTCGGTGATGTATATAAATTTATGAACTTTTACTATTTTTTTTAACAAAATTTATAAATTATAGTTGACTATTCTACTAAAAATATAAATAATATTAAACAATAAATATGTATTGTATTATTGATAAAAATAAATTTATATTTAAAATTAATAAATTTATATTATTACATTATTGATATTAAAAAATTAACTAATATAAAATTATTAATATATATAAAAAATTCTAACTTATTTATTGGAGTTTTTTTTTTATCTTTGAGTTAGGAAGAAAAATTTAACGTAAATTGATGATAAGATAAAATCATCATATGGTATTCTATAATTATGAATCTATTTATATAGGTTAAATTGAAAATTATTTTTTCGTGTAAAAAAATAATTATAAGTATAAAAAAAATTTGTATTCAAGAAAAAAAAAGTATAAATGAGACCAATTGTAAATATAAATTTATTTTTTATTGAGATAAGAGAATAAAGTTGAAATTTTGTAAAATAAAAACCACTTACAAATTAAAAAATATTTTTTTATTAGAGAAAGATGTTAAAGTGGAGAAATGCGATATATTATTTGAACACTAAATAATGTATTAAAAAGTAAGTCTTTAATATTAATATTTGACAAATTAACCCATTAAGTATAAAATTTTTTAAAAAATTAGATGGTCAAAATAGATATTTTAATACTAAAAAATTATATACTTAATACAACTTTAAGGGGCTAAGTTAGGGTTAGGGGCGCGTAGCCCTCCTTGGTTCCACAATAGTTTACCCATGCATTTATGTGACCAAAATATATATATATATATATATGTATAATCATGAACACATTTTTTCTTTTCAATTAAGAAGAGAAGATGATAATGTAATTAAAACTAAAATTCTCGTTAAAATATAATTTATGCCAAACCTCATGGGTGACAGTGTTAATACCTTATTCAAAACATTATAAAATTTGTATAAAGATTATGATTTCAATTCTATAATCTTAATTTTAATAATGCTACACTTATAAAAATAAAATAAAAATAATATATGTTTGAATGTGAGAGTAAGTATTGTATTGTTAAAAATGTTTTCAATTGATTGCTCTGCAAAAAAAAAAAAAATGTGTTCATTTGATGAAATACAATTCCCATATATTTTACAGTATTTAACTGATTATTTGATCCTTTAAACACACTCTATTTATCCGAGTTATTTAGGATCTCAGAAAAACAACCGTCGAACTTGAAGGACTAAATTTATAACACCGTTCCAAAAAGTTTAAAATTTTTCATATAAATAAGTTTCTGATTAACAAATGGCATTTAAAATAAGAAAATTCAAGGCATTTAATCAGACTAATAATGACATTCTCTAGCTCAAATGATCCTATTAACGGAATTTTGCTAAAGGAGCTTGAATGCCCTGCTTTTTATCTTGCCATGCTAGTGCTATAGCTGCTTAACGAGATGCAAAGATAATTAACTTCGTTTATCACATCCATTGCAAGCACTGCGACCGCTTGCAAGATCTCAATCCAGAAGGCAAGCTCATATCAACCTGTAACCTGCATAGCCTTGTGCCGGAAGGCAAGCAGACTTGTTTGGATTAGAGTGGGTTGGCCAATTCAACGACAGTTGTGAATCAACCTCCGCATCATCTTTCTAATTGGGGTTGCCAGTTTCTCAGATGATTCGTCCTTTGTAAATCACTGCACACAAGTTCAAGTCTTACTTACCTTCAAATTTTCATTCACTTTAGAAAGCGATAAACAACTTGTAATCCAAAAAAAAAAAGAAAGGAAGCAGTCGTCCACTCTGTGATTTGACCACTGCTTTGTGCAGAAGTAACAACCTTAACTCTTATTTATAAGGTAATTGTTAGATCACAAAAATTCATGGTTTCTAAATGGTGTCAAATGATGAAGGTCAAAGATGATGAGGTTACACTTTTTTCTTATTTCATTTGAAGAAAAACTCTTGTACAAATATGATGCAAAAAAAGAAATGAGAGAATTTGAAGCTTTATTATATATATACCTGGTATAACCATCAGCGGATTAGCAAACGGAGGTATGTTACTTCCATTGAGGCCATTTGATTGAATCTTCAGAATCCTTCTTCGCTTTTGATGGACTGGAATTCTCAGTGGAATCATGTCACACCATCTCCATCTGGCAGTGAAAAGAAATAAAAATGTGGAACTCAAATAATGATACAGAATCTTCCAAAGTGCACATGGGTTTGGGCTTGGAGAAAAAAAACAAAAGTGTTGAGCTGTAGAACGAAACTTTCAGACTTGCAAGTGTGTTCTGTGCACAATGAAGTACATTCATCGTTGCTGGAGAGTATTATCACACAAAAGAAAACACATCACTCATGCCAAAATGTAAGGTTGTTAAACACACCTCTCCAACAATCACCGTGTCTCCTTCCTTTATGCCAAGCTTCATGAGAGACTTGTTCACACCACAAGCCTTGAGAACATGTTGGAACCTCTTCTCAGACTCTAGATATCTGTTTCCAGAGATGAGCCAAAAATAAAGGGCAGTTAATCCCAGTATTGCTAAGAGTGATGCGTCATCATAAAAGCCTATCGTTGAAGTAGATTTTGATTAAAGGGAAATTTTAGTTATTGTTTGTTGCTTTTGAAGGGGTGTTCCATTTGTATACAGCGTGCATGCACTATACCAACCTGATTGAAAGAGTAATATCTCTTCTGTTTTATTCAAAATATCCTAGTGAAAGACGTACAAATTTATCATGAAAATGTATATTCTTTATCTAAAGGTGGTTCATTCTTCAATTTTCCATTCATTTGACTCAAATTCCACTAAAGCGTATGAATTTACATTTCAAATAAATTAGCCAACCCAATCAATCAAAGCAGCAGCTGCAGATTCTGAAAGATTTGTGGTGCAAGCTGATGCAAAATAAACTCCTTTTTATAGAATTTTAAGAGTTATTTTTGTTTTAGCTTATTTTGGTTGTTTTTGTTATCTGTTTAGGTCTAGTTTATTTTTCCTAAAATAGTTTTCTTGTTCAAGTAGGTTTTGTGTTACTTTTATAAGTAGATTTCTTCGATTTTAGTTTCATGTTATATTTGGGATCTGACCACTATAAATGTGGCTTTATGCTTCAGTTGTTGAGAAAAAGACATGATTTGATAAGTGGAATGAATGATATGGTTTCTCCCCTAATTTCTTCTTGGTTGTTTCTCTCCTTTCTCTCAATAGTTTCTCCCATTTTTGTTCTTCTATATTTTTTTACCCCCTTTAATCTATTATTTTGTTTGACAGTCCGTCCTACATCACAAGTCCTACGCCAGTTATACTTGGCATTACTTGCATGGTCTTGGAAGGTGGACATCGTATAACTGGAAACGTACAGCATAATGCAATCTCAGACACCCAGCACTACTAGCCCAAACAAATTATAATTGAACTATGCAAAAAGGAACAAATGTAATAAATTGGGTTCGGATAAACAAATCTTAAGACATGGTGACTATGTAAAGAGGAGATTCAGCAAAATAGCATCAGCAATGATCATAATGAGGAAGTATTGACACACCGCCAGTTTGTCATCTGAACAAAACGCTGCAAGCCAGATCCAACTACATGCCAAGTATTAGAGCCACTGTCATGGGACATCTCAAAGTCACTGATAGATGCACTTTGTTGCTTGTTCACCTTATCGGCTACATGCATCAAACTCAAATTCTGGCTGCTCTCCTGAGCCATCAATAACATGAACCTAAGGTTTCAAAATAACAAAAACATAATGACTGGAAAGATTTCTAGAAAGATTATTGGAATGAAACAGAGAGCTATGCCAGTAATAAGTAAGAAAATCTTTTAAATATCTGACTGAAGCATCATGCCCAGGATGTAAGCTAATCTACAGAAGAGTTCAGATTTTTGCAACTTAATTAGTAAAGTAAAATAAAAAGAGGTTGCCCTATAATAATAAGCATAATTCAAACACCAAGAGAACATCTGAAAATGAAAATGAAAAAAAGAAAGAAAGAAGAAGAAGATCACAGATAGAAATCAAATCTTACGCCTGAAACACAAGGCTTCTTCATATTGTCTTAACCAGGTTTTCAAATCAAAACTGCAGTACAATAATTTCAGACATTCTATGGAGATCAAAAGCTTATAAGAAACCAAGAGTGTTCATTTGCAGTGACTCATAGTAAGTCATGCCATGGCCCCTGTCAGGACACATAACACCTGGCCAGGTCAGAGAGAAGCCCTCCAGCCTAGCAGATCTTGGCCTTTTTATATAATTATCACTAATAACTTGAGTTGGTTCATTATTGTCTATTCTTCAGACAAACATTTCATCATGCTTACAGATTCACTGATAACATTAGAGCCAATGCTCCAACTAGAATTTTGCCACAGATGCAGACATTTATGTCTTCTGCCATCTTCTAGTAAAAGAGACAAAGGAACGTTTTGGAAGGAAAACTAATATATAATTAATTAGACTCAAAAAATGAGATAGTAAAAAGAAAATTAGAAAAAAAAGATAACGAGTCAATTTCGAGAAAAATTAAAAATAAAAAGATAACATTATAGCAAGTTGTTACTATGACGGGAATTCTGTACCGGGGCAGAACACCTTTCAGTGTGCCTTAAAAATTCATGACCTAAACCAAAACCCCGGTGGGCTCCTTCAAGTAAACCTGGCATGCTACTACCATAGTAGAATCATAATCAAATCAAACTACACCAAGATTGGGAAGCAAAGTGGTAAAAGGGTAATTTGCTATTGCTGGCTAAGCAGCACTTATAACACTTAAAAGTAAGGGTGGATACGGTTTGGTTCGGTCCGGTTTTTTTGATAAATAAAATCGAAATCGGTTTTTTTAATGGGAAAAACCGAACCGGTTTTTTCCTGTTTGGTTTTTTCGGTTCAGTCCGGTTCGGTTTTTTATTTTAAATTATGAATTTTTTATTTTTGGTTTGGTTTTTTTTGAACCGGACCAAACCGAACCAGCCAGTTCGGTTAGGTTTTTCGGTTTCCGGTTTTTTTTGCCCACCCTTACTTAAAAGTGTGCTTTTTCCAGCATTTGGAGTGCCCACTATTCCAACATCCGCTACCAGCTTCAGCTCCAACTCCAACCACCTGATCAAGATTACCATTTTCCCACCATTCAAATTAAGGAAAAAAAGGGCCATGTAAGGACATTAATTATTCTTAGCTAGGCCAAAGCAAATCCAATGTGGAAAGAGAGCCAGAAGATGCATTCTATGTAAGGGGAAAAAAAGGAAGTGGGAATTGGCTTACAAACTTAAACCAATACAATGTGTCATGAGAAAATTGTTAATTATCCAAAAACAAAATTTGGCAGGATACATTAGGAAAATGTGAGGTCTCCACTGAAACAATGCATGGATCTGACCAGCTTGCTGGATCATATTAGTGTCAAAATCCTTTGGTGCATAGAATGCAGAAGTAGCTCAAAAATTTCAATTCTCTGTCAATATAACTTTGACTAATTTGAAAGGCACTTGCATGGTGCATCCAAATGCATTTTCAGCTCATCTTCTAAAATGCTTAATAATGACCATCAAACTACATACATGTCACTCAGAACTCGTCATAATAGCCATTGCACAAAAATTTAACCTACAACACCTTGCCCTACAATAAGCCAATTCTAAGATTATAACATACACCACAGAGATTTCTACAACATTTCTATGCACTAATGCCATGTCCTTATGGACCCTTCAACAACGTGAGATAATCCTCACTAAATATGCATAACTAACCCAATATCTGAAACTCCTAATAGCGTAGAGTGACCCTCAAATCAAATCGCCAAAACTTTAAAACCAACTGACAAAATATATATATATATATATATATATATATATATATAACGTGCAAAAACCACATTAGAAACTAAAAAGAGAACTCACATTTCGGGACCCTCTTCGCCATTCTCGGCACCTTATTCGTTCCACTCTTGTACGACGCGTTTCCTCTGCCTCCTCTACCACCAGGCAATGACAACGCTCTTTGTCCCGGAACCAACAACTCCAACAAAAACTCTGATTTTCCCGCCTCTCTAATAACCGTCCCCGGCACCACCTTAACCACCACGTCCTGCCCCTTTGCGCCGTTTTCCTAGTCAATATTTACGGTTTTGCCACTGCCTTCGTATTCGATTTAGCGGTCGTATTCGTCCTCATCGCTGTCGTATTCTCCGCCTCCCTCAAATATATCCAAACGCCGATAACTGAAACCTAAATTATAATTTAACCGCTCTTGTTCTTCACCATCTTCTTCTTCTTCATTTTCACTCAAAAATTTTCAATTTCGATTTTATTCTCGAAATTAAACTTGGCTAGGTCACAACCTGCGAGCTTGACTTCAACAGAAAATTCAGCTCAGAAATCGACTTTTCGCGGGAGACGGGTGCAGGTGGTGGCTTCACCGGCGGGTAATGGCTGCGGCGGAACTTTGAGGGAATTGCTTCGTAATTTAATTTCATTGTTAGAATTTTTCGCTGGATTTTTCGAACGTTTTGGCTCGTTTCGAAATTTCGGGCGAGAGAGGACTTGAATCGGTGATAAGCAGCTTTTCGATGTAGAAGCCATTTATTGGATGAGCAGAGAAGCGGCAAAAGTGAACGAATTGGATGAATAATAATGCGAACGACGTAGTTTTACTATAGATGCTAACACGTCGTCGTTTTAAAAATAAAGGGATTGAATATCCAAGTCCCTGAGTTTTCATATTTTCTAAATGTAAGCACATAGTTTATCCATTTCGATCAAACGAGTCCAAACCCCAAACAAAAGGAGTCAAATGACTGAACAAGTGAATGTATCATCATTTCAAAAAATGTAGTGCATTAAAGACCTAAATATCATTATCCCAAAACCATGTAGTAGGCTGTATGTTTAGTAATATTATATTTTTTAAATGATTTTTTTAAAAAAATTATTCTAAATTAATGTGTAAAATAATTATTTAATGATAAAATTGTTTAAATTTTAAAATCATCGATCACCTAATAATTAATTGACATATTATTTAAAATAAAAAATTTAAAAATACAATTTGAAAAGTATAACATTATTCTTTTTTTTAGAACAAAAATCATATGTACTCCAATATTATGGTCTACATGACACATTTATTCAATACAAAATTTTAATATCTAATTTTGCCATAATCTGTTACTTTTTGTTGTTAATTTGGATATAAATTTTATTTTTAATAGTCATTTACTATTTTATTCTCATTATTAATAAACTTTGAAAAAAATGCAGATATAAACATGTGTCATCATATAAGTTAAATATATATCACTATATAATTAGCTAATTATTAATAAATTAAATAATTATTAATTAAAAAAAATTTCTTGTCCCCGAGAAGGCCAACCACCATTTTTTAGCGATGTTAAAGTAGTAAAAAATTTTAATTTTATATTATTGGACTCCATTTTTTCTAGCCGCCCTTCTTCGCCTATTTTGGTTATTTTTTTAGTCTTTTTGACCAAAAATGACTACATTATTGTGTAGATCAAGAAAAATAAAGTCTAATAATGTAATTTTGATTTGTTTTTCGTTACAGTGTAGCAAAAACATAGTAGCCGACTAGCCGACGTTTTTTGGCAACACTGCTACTCTGTTTTTAATTTAAAATTTTTAAAAATTATTTAATAAAAATATAAACTAATTGCATGCTGACATGTGTCAAAAGTAACTAATTATATTGTAATACGTGTCTTTTTTATTAAAGTTTGTCTTTTAAAATTATATTAAATTAAATTAATGAATGAGATTGTGTCATGTGTTTAAAAAGATAATGAATGGATAAAATTGTAATACGTGTCTAAAGCGTAATTTATTTTATAGTTAAATTACTCTTTTATCTTTCAACTATTAAAATTAACGATAAAAATTAATAGATCGAGATAAAATTAAGTATTTTAAATTTTATTAAGACAAAATTGTCAATATATTAAAATAAAAATATCCTTTACCATTTTTTATATATAATATTATAATTTTATTGTCGGTGAGATAACAACTAAAATTATTGTCACTTGTTATAAAATTTTAGGTTTAAGATGAAATAATTTTTAAAAAAAATTAAAAATATCTACTTTCTTTTCTGCCAAACTATGGTGTAACATTCAAGATCCAAAATATTTAAGGCCATATATAATAAGGTCAATATAAATAAGATAAGAATAGGTATGAAAATTTTATATTGTCTACTCAAAAAAAATTTCTAAGTTATATATGTGGAACAAATCAACATGAAATATTTTTAAGTGACTTAATAACAAAATCATGTGAGTGCAAATTCAAAACGAACAATTGCATATTGTGTAGGAGCGAATCGTCACATATGATATTAAGTTTGAGATGAAAGTCACAAGTAATAGACTTGATAAACGATTTGCCAAATTGATCTTAAATTTTGCAATGAAACTTTGAAATAAAACAAAATTTAAAATTAGATAGATAGTTAAGTTAAAAATTATATTAAATTAAAATTTAATTATATGTGATTTTAATCTGAGATTTAAAATCTTTAAAGAGTTAAATGCAAAAATACATATTTAAAAAAATAAAAGTATATTATTAAATATAAAAAATTTGAAATTTGAAAGGAGGCCATATCCCCCGAGTCCCAATCGAACTCCAGTATCGTTGCCTTGAAACCGACGGCGTTTGTGAATTTTATCGTGAAAACCAAGACGCATCAAGCAAAAGAGTATATTTCACTTCCAACAAACTTTTTAGCACAGAATCCATAAAAGTGTGGCCAATTGACAATTAACTTTGCCAAAAAAAACCATAAAACTGTAACTCGTAGCTTTACTTTCATTCTTTGCAAACATTTTAGCTTGGGAACCATAACAGCAGTTCTCCATGACTATGAATATCTTTCATTTCTCCGTCACTTTCAGCACAGAAACCACAAAACTGTAACTACTGCCCACTGCCCATCAATGTTCATACAGAATGAATTTTGTTAACTACTAGGTGTGTCCAGGTTGAAGAAAGTCCCACACGATGCTTCTCATGTATTGAGAATTGCATTGACACAATCATAAAAAATGTTGTGGATCCGAGCATGCCCTCGAATCTGTGCATGCATGATATTTTTTCGGACATATTTTATAAAAAGAAAAAAAAGAAAAGATTTCTTTAATTGTAAGTGACAGGATATGGATCGAAGAGTGGACATTATGCCATATATATTAGCTTTATTTGAAACGACGAAAAGAAAGAAATATTAGTAGGGTAGCCTTAAAATCTTCATGGACCCGCCCGTTCGAATGGAGATGGATATACTAGTTGGTGAAAAGGGGAACAAGTTATCTTCATGGGGCATGCCATGAGCTAAGAATCACTCATTCTATTATGTTTGATTCTATATAGATATATGTAATGTATGTTTGTTTTTAAAATACAGACCGAATCTAGACAATGTTACGTAGATTCATTGGAATTTAAAAAATGTGTGACCTTTGGCGTTAGAGAATGACTATATTTTGTTTTTTAAGATTTAAATGGGAATGAAAAATCTTGTCTGTAAATATTAATTTTTACCTCTAATTTTTACTCGAATTTGAGATATATTTATATAGTTTTAACTTTTTAACTATTGATTTTACTCGAATGCTTCGTGATTTTTTTCCTTAAGGTTCTATTCCACCTAAGTTTTGTTAGATCTAACTCAATGTTATTGACAAGCATTCCCAAATGATTTGCGGGGTTTGTGCATATGGTCCCATTGTGCGTACAAATGCATGGAGTGGGTGCAGAGATTTGTCATAATCATCAACTTTATGGTCTCTTTTTGATGAAATGATCTTAACATGGCTTGCAGCAATATCAATGCTAGCATTATCAGACAGTCATAGCCAGATTTAGGATACATTGACTTCATTTGTTCAAAATTTTCCACCCTTCATTCTGCTTGAGAGAGATTCAACTCATTCAAGGGTAAGGCCACATATGAAGAACAATTAAGACTTGGCAGAATACCAATCTAGAGTGTCGAAGCTGTCCCTTTGGCCATAACAAATTTGTATGCGGCATTGGAACCTTTCTTTTTGTTGAATCTGATATACATATGCAGAAAACAGAACCTCCTTGCTAAGTTTGTTTTTGAAACTAGTGGTTGTTGTAAATTAATATTTACTAATGCTGATCTTTCAGTTGTCAGATTGATATTACTTTTGACAGCAACTAATTCCCCGAAAAGAAAATGACATTTCAAGTATAATTCATTGATGCTAAAATGGGTAACAATCATCACAATTGAATTATATTGCATCACTGATTATAATAATTTCTAACTTACATCAATTCCTTTACAAATTGCACCCCCAAATTCCCCCTTCAAAATAATATTATCAAATTGTGTTGCTGGTGTTCTTCTGCTTAAGCTAAGTACCAAATCTCACTTCATTTTTAAGCGAATAGCTCACTGCCTAAAGTAATTGTAGCAGTGCCCTCACCCATGACTGTTGTCAATGCCATCTCTTTCTCATTAATTCTTTCAAGCTCATTCATAACCATTTCCATCTTAGGTCGCCTTTTTCCTGGAGAGCTCATGCATTGTAGAGTCAGCCTGATCAAGTCCCTCATTCCCTCTGTAGTGAATTTTCCAGCTAGCCGATGATCCACAAAATCATTTGAACTTAGTCGCGATCGCACCTTCAAAATGTGAGAGAAACCAATGCAAGTCAAAGCTGTTCACAGGACTTGAACATATACAAACACTAAACAGACTCATCCTGAAAGAACAACCAAAGAACATTCCTTTACATACCCATTGAATTAATGCTTCATAAGATCCCAAGGATTCAATACGCGAAGCCTCCTGTCCAGTTACAAGCTCCAAAAGAAACACCCCAAAACTGTAAACATCACTCATTTCTGTAAAGGCCCCTGACTCTTCTACCCTAAACATTTGGAGTACAAGATTAATGCAATAGGAGGTAAAGCTAATTTATTTGCAGCAAAAAGAAAATGCAGTGAAGAAAAAATTAGTTTACTCTGGATCTCGGAAAACGTTGACACTAGTCATGCGGGATGGACCTGCTTCTTCAATCTTTTCAAGTAGTTTTGAGATTCCAGTGTCTGCAACTTTAGCAATGAAGTCCTCGTCAACCAAGACGTTAGCTGTTTTGAAGTTCTTGTGTACCAAGGGTGGTCTTAGGCCATGCAAATGGCATAAACCTGCACTATTTAGAAACTTGAATTTGAATTCTCACCCAGTTCTCAGATATTCAACAAGTTCTTTCAACAGAATTTGGATTTACCTTTAGCTGCCCCCAGAGCTATTGATAGCCTCTGTTTGAACTCCAGTTTGGTTGAAGACTCTCGCCCAGTATCTGTCAGAAAAATGGATTGCTTATTTGCTTTGACATCTGATGTATAAAAGATCATAGCAAAGCAAGATATATCTAAGTGAAACATACCATAAAGGTGATTGCATATGCTACCATTTGGTAAATATTCAAAGACTAGCATTTGATATCCACTCTCTTGGCAGTAACCTAGAAGAGTAACTAAATTGCGGTGCGGAATCTCTGATAAATGGGTTACCTGTTTGCGATATAACTGTTAACTTCCTATTGAAGTAAGCATTAGATACTTGATGAACTATATTTTGGTACTTAATTTTATACCTCTGCAACAAATTCCAGTCGCTGTGAACCTATACGCCTTTTGATAGCAACGACTGTATCAGGAAGCAAACCCTTGTACACTGGACCAAAACTTCCATAGCCAATGACACTACTTTCACTGAATTGCTTTGTTGCTTGCGCCAACTCTTCCAATGTGAATTGCCTTGGTCCTTGTGGTCCAAAGACAGTCTGGCCTGCGGCTGAACTGGGTCCTGCTCCCCTATTCCACTCAACTGTAATGTTGGAGAAGCAATCAATGAATATTTCTAACGAAAGACAATGTCGTATGAGTAGCTGTTATGAAGTTCTCCATTACTTTATACAATGAAGTCTCACCTAGTGCAGATGGATCTGAAGAACCGGTCTCCGAGTTTCTGTTTGAAAAGTTTTTACACTGTGATTTGCAGAACCACACAAGTCCAATAACTATTGCCATTAAAGCAATCGCCCCTGCAGCACCTCCAACTATAGTTGCAATCGACTTTGACATGAGGCAAAACGTTCGCGTCTCCTTTAACAAACTTGAACATTGAACCTGCAATGCAGTAGAAGAGCCAGAGAGCTATCAATAGAACTATTAAACAAGCTAAAATTAGTAAACGCCAGCTGCCTAGATGAACATAATAAGTAACTTAAGGAAGAATTAAGCAAATTAGGAAAAGGAACCCAAGATTCCAATACCCAATGATAAAAACTACTGGCGAAGTTCTCCTTCTAATTGGATCTCTTCTTGTTCACATTGACATTGGAACAAACTAATGTCACTTCGACTTCGAGTACTTATAGTGCCCACAAGTATCCAGAAATGCAGGACTGTGGATCTCAAGTATCCACTTAGGAAAGAGATTTTTGGTAGGATTTAATACCGCTGAAATCTAAAGAACAACTGATCAGAGGACAACTCATTTGCTTTTCCAAGTAACCCCACTTCAGCGTCTCATCAAAATGCCACTATGAGAAGCCTTATCAGCAAAGAATATCATGTCCTTGCATTACTTAAAAAAATTTAGTGCCTCAAGGCAGAAGGAAAAGCATTTTATGCATGGCTACAAGTTTGAGTAAGGTAAAAGAGATGACAACCTATTCACACTCTGTTGTGTTGACATCGTTGGACACTATGTGGGAATCTCTTCATGGGAAAATCAAAAGCCCCATGTGGATTGTTGTTACCAACTGTAAATATGTTGATTTTACTTGGTCGATATGGCCATGCATGAAAGTGACTTTAGTTGGACAGGACTGGAGAAGACATAATTATTGAAGGGGGATCAAAAGAAAAGGTAATTAACAGTCAATCAATTCCAAGTCTCTCCCTGAATTTACTCTTATCTCTCTTTTCTGCCTCTTTTTTGTCATCTGATCTGGAAAGAAGAGAGGACTTGCCTATTTTGTGTAACAAATGGGCCTGTTTCTAACATGGGGTCATGACAGCTGAGCCGAATACAAGACATTACAACAGCAAAGTTTACAGGTGCTCAGTTTCCATGGCTAGATGTTCTTGGTCTTATTGCTTAAGAATGAATATTAGCTGTTTTGGCAAATTAAGTACTTGAATTTTCTTCTCTCTTGCCTGCCCTTTGTATTTTTTTTATCTCTATGCATATGGTTGAGCTGTGAGCAAAGAGTGGGGAAGGCCATTGAACTGTAATGTAAAATCAGTCACACTCTCTCTCTCCCTTTCTCATTTATTTATTTTGTTTCTTTTCCTGATTTTGTTGCGTTTTGGTTTGGTCTGAAAAGAAGCACTAGATTGGTGGAAATGAAGTTGTCTTGTTGTGCAGGCCTATGTAAGCAGAAATATAAGTGGCCAGTGTTAGATACAGTAGTAGATTTCTGAAACAGAACGTTGGTTGCATCTGTTGTCTCAAACTGTGGCAGCAAGCAAGTTGATGTCTCTATGCATGGCCTCGTTGCAAAAGATTGTTTTTCTTAGCTTCATTGTTCTCAATTCTTGGCATTGACACTTTTGTTCTCACTACTGAATAAACCTGCAGCACTAAAGCCATAAACAATACAATTATATATGCTTCATCGTTCTCTTCCTGGGTTAGCATAAAATTATTACAAGTCAAAGATCATTCTAATTTACTTTTTCATTGGCCATGAGATCTTTTCAATCAGGTGGATTTGGCCTCTAACTGAATATTATATATGCTTGGATTGAAAATGAGATCTTGTGGCTAGGGGACCATGTTAGCTGTGACTAATTTATCTGGGGAAGATAACACTCAAATCAAGGCTCTAACAAGATCAGCTTTTGCGGTCCTTCAAAATGATAACAAAGTTACTCTTAAGCTATATGTGGCAGCAATCAGCAAGCTTTGCCAGCCATGCACTCCATTCCCAGCAGTGGTGCTTTTGATTGTTGTTATTCCATATATATAGCAGCAATCAGTTGATCAGAGACAGAAAGCCAAATTGTTTTGTTTTATATACACACAATTAATTATTACTTTTAACTATCTTGGCTATCATGCATGTATGATTTCCTTATCACCAACTCCATGATTCTTCCCATGTCAAAATCTGCTTAACAACTGCTTTGAAAATCATCAAGCATCTAATCTATTTGACAGATCCCTCTTGTTTCGTCGTTAAATCCAACTAATGAAGTTCTTTCTTAGCTTTTACTCCTTATCTTCATCTGTGTTGCTTTTACATTACTTCTGGGAAGTTCAAATTGCTTAAGATTACAACTACTTTAAGCAGTACTGTCTTTTTCTTTTGTCCTGCATTCTGTTTATATACTGTTCAAGAACTGTGAGCGAATTACAAATGACCAATGGGAATTAAAAGTAAAGGCTAATTCTCATAATGACAAGTAAATATTTCTTAGTGAATGCCCTAACTTTCTGAAAAGGATGTCACCTTAGCATATATATCATCACCAAACATTTAGTACCCATATGCATTTTAAGCCACAAGTTTTCTGTTTAAGGAATCTATTCACATCTTCCACCAAATTTAAGAGGAAAAGAAAACATGAATATTACTACATCAGCATCTATATAATGGGAATGGAAATAACTTTTCAAGACCAGAAATGGGAAGGCAATGCCACTTTTTTCAAATTGTTGCTTGATCAAATTAATTTCCTTTGTTTAATTCATGGACAGAGCATTGCTGCCTGATGTTGATGCATGATTATTAACCCACATGAAGACAATTGAACACTGTTCATCAAGGTCAATGAGCTAACAAGAAATGCTTTTTTGGGTACCCAATTTACAGCCAAATGCATTGCTTTTTAATATAAATCAGAAGTGATTGGGATTATCTGCTTTTAAAGATAATGATGATGCTTTCAGCTATCAGCACACATCAGCTTGAGAAAAGTATCATTTCCCATTTCCGTTGTGGAATCATATCGTATCACATCTGTAAAGCGGGTGTTACCAATTTTAATCTTGCAAATAACAAATTGCTCTTTGATTGATAATCTCGTACAACAGTTCATTCAAATTATGCAATCTGATGAATTTCTAACTCCAAAATAAAAATTAAAAAAAAATTCCAGTGGGAACTCACTCAAAAAGAAAAAAAAAAGAATAATATTATATCCTTACGGTCTGCCCCTAAAAAAAAATGTTCCTAGGGAATAATACCGTCCTCCAATATATGCAAAAAAAATTATATTGAATAATATTATATATACAAATTTATTCATATAAACCAATTAATAGATTATAATTAGATGAAAAAAATACAAAATTGCCAATTAAAGTATAAACTTTTTGTTGTTTCAAAATTATTGTGTAAGTGCACACACACAAAATTTGCATAAGAGTTTGTATTTAATCTATACGCAATGTTTTATATATATATATATATATATATATATATTGCATTACCCTTGTAATGAAAAATGGATGATATTTAATGTAACGCTGTCATAATGGACTTTTTATTTTAATTTAATATAATTTTTAATTTTAACATTCAACTCCTCTTATTTTAAATTCTAGTTCCACTCTATATATTGCCATTTATTATTGACTTTCGAAGTATATTTAAATACATTAGACCAAACTAATTTGTTTTGTTGTGTATTTGTTTTTCGTTTTAAGGCTAGAGTTTTTGTTATTCATATTCTGGACTCAAAACTGTTTGGTAACTAAGAATCTGCCCTAAATTTTATAGTTATTTATAATATGGATAAAAATTGAAATAATTGTATTATCCAACTTATTCAATCACTTGTCACGTCATATGTCATTTCTTATAACTAAGTTTATATTTATCGTATTATTACTATTTTTTTTAAATAGTACTGACTACTGGTGTTTCTTTTTCTACTTTTTCCATAGGATTAATTTAATCTTAAATGACATCAACATAAACATTAAAGACCTCAATGAAATAATTCATTTGCCAATTGTTATTGTATTTTTGTTGTGTATATTGATATTTATATATATATATATATATATATATATATATTCTTCTTAATTTTTCATATTAAGATGGCTTTAAAACTTCACCAAAACTTTGAATAAAAAATGCACAAGCTTTTTTTAAAAAAAAAAATTGAACGAAAATAAAAAATCTCACATATGAAAAAATTAATTATTTTTTTTTATTTTTATTCAAACTCAAATAACTACGATCACAAAATACATTCATTATCATCCGAGTTAAACTACACTTAAAAAGGGTTTAAAAAATATGCACAAGCTTGCTTTAGCATAAAGCAATATAGTTAATAAAAGTTATGTTTGGTAGCATGAATTACATTCTCTTATTTTAAGATTTTATATAAATTATTTTAATGTAATATTTTATTGAAAAAAAGTTTGATTGGATAGTATTAACTTTTTATATAACACAGTCCATACTTAAAAAAAATGATCATTTAAGGGATATGGGTCTTCAAACATACTACACTAATTTTATATTTGTGATAAAAAAAAATATTACTTTATTTTATTTATAAAATACATTGTTGTTTTAATTTTTAAGGATAAAAATCTATCATTGTTCATAGGATTCAAAAATAATAATTTGTCACTGCTACTGTCACTGCCACTGCCATCATCATTGTTTGTTGACATCATTAAAATCTTTATTTAAACGATCTATTTAATTGTACTATTTTTTTTTTCTATTTGAAATTTTGTTAGTAAAAAAACAAAGATTAGATGTTTGACCGTCAAACAGTGGCAACTGAAATGAAATTATATCGTGACCACGAAAGATTGATTAATTCTTAGCAAATTGGTCATGGTAATGTAGCATCACTTGCCGTTGTTTGGCAACGATGTTGTACTGTGGCAGAATTTTCAGTATTTGTCTTCCAACGATTGACATCTTAATTGCTAAAAAATAGTTGCATGGACGAGTATTCTAATATTAAATTAAATATAATTTATTATAACCAATTATAACACGCCATGTATTTAAGAGTAAAAATAAATTTTAAATCAAATTTACATTCCATTTAATTATAATTTGAATTAAATTGATAAGTACATATTTTAAAAATTAATTTAAATTCATAATTTACAAATATAAATAATTATTCATAAATTATTCATTGTATTCATATTCACAATTGATTGATTTATTTTTATCATTTATTTATAAATAAAATATTATTATTTTACCTGTCTTAACAAATATTATATTACACATAATTTTTTTATAAATTAAATATTAACATGAGCATTAAAGTATTATTTTAAAGAATTGGCGTGTTTTGTTGTTCGAATGAGAATACAAAGATAAAGAAGTAATTAATTAAAAATTCTAAATTTAAGAACTTCAATTATGTTGACTGCGCAGACATTTTAATTAAATGATGATCACTTACAAGAAAAAAAAAAACAAAAGAAAAATTGAAATCAAAAACAGAAAAAAGCGGAAGAAAAAAAAAAGGACAAAAGAAAGCTAAAATTCCAAATGACCCATCTATTTTTTTTTTTGGGGGGGGGCCAATTTTGTTAATGGGATTTATCATAATCCCTTTCTCTGTCGTCAATACATGATCACTTAACATCCCACAGGCTCTCCATCAGAATTCTTCCTAAAAGAATAACAATTTTTTTTACGAATCTCGCTACAAGGTTCTTCTAAATCAACCTAATGCAGTCCTGCAATGCCAAGTTCAAAAACCAGCTCTACTACTACGACTTTGATATCTCGGGGAATTTGTCAATTTGCAGGATCGGGGAGTTATCCGTCGTGTTGCAACAAGAACTATGCTTGTGGTTTCCCGTTAAGGGCATCCGCGTGGATGTGCCTAGTTCAAGTTTGATTTATTTCGATGTGGGAGTTGTTGCTTAGTTATCGATTTCGATTTTTGATAACCCTTTCGATTCCACCGCCGTTGATCTTGACGATCAACAAGACGGTTCTCAGAAACAGCCCATGAAACAAATATAACTATATCAAATCGTTATTCAACAACGCTAAAAAGTTGTAAATTTTATCATATTTACAAAAAGATTGCATAAATATGATTAATCTGAGTATACTTTTTTGAAATATAATTTTTAGAAATGACCCATATTTTTAAGTAATTTATTTTTTAATCACAAATAAATAGACCAAACTTTTATAATAGATAAATGGACAATTTGACTTATATTTTCTCCACTCAAAAGGTTTGAACTCTCTAAAAATATATGAAAAAAAATAGATTGTAAAAATGATTAAATTGTGTTTAAAATAAATTTAAACTAGTATATTGTGTTGTAGTGAAGTTATACATATAAATAAATTAAATGAGAGTAAAAATTTGAGAAATTTGAAAACTGATAGATTAAAAAAAGAATTGTAGAAGAAAGCCTCACGCAAAATGCCATGTTTCTTTCTTTTTAATTTTCTTTTATTTTTAATTATTAAATTACAATTGAACATATTAGTTATTTAGTTATTAAACTAATATTTTTAATTTAATAAATTGTTTCCACAAATATATTATTTAATAATATTTTCATTAATTATTAAATTAAAAATAGATTATAAAAAATAAAAAGAGTTTTGCGTACAAAACAACTAGGCCATGTGTTTGGTGCCCTGTGCACGCGCTCCAATTAATTGGGCACACTCGCGTAGCGCCATCAAGCTTTCTTGCGTGCAAGAAATGCCCAATTTTATTTTTAAATTTTTATAAACTGTTTTTAAAATAAATAAAAATTGATTAAATAATTTTTATTTTGTTTATTTTTATTTGTTAAATTGTAATTTTAATAATATATTCAAATTAAATTTTTATACTTGTATTATTTTATTTATTTATTTAAAAAAGCAATTAAAAAACAAATTAATTAAAAAAAGAGAAAATAAAAAGCAATTAAATGGCCAACTTCACACACACGCAATAAGACTTGTGAAGTGATTTTTATATATTTTTTTAATTTATCCAATTTCTTTTTAATTTATTATATTTCTCTTAAATTCACCATATTTTTTTATTTATTTTATCGTATTATACTTCAATGCTCGTATACTTACAAAATACAAACTTTCAATTTATTAGGAAAGAGTTGGTTCAAATATTTGGTGGAAATAGAAAATATAACTCAATACCATAATTGTCTAATTTAAAATTTTTTGACTATAAAAAATTAACGTCTAAATTAGTGGTTAAAAAAAGAATACTGCTTAAAAATATGGGTCATTCATAAAATTAAAATTCTTTTGAAAAAAGCCAATGCCAATCTAGATTCAATATTTTTACTAATTTATCTAAACATGCTTTCTTGAAAATAAAATATCGATACCTCATACGTGCCCAAGCATGCTTTCTCCGAAATATAAATAATTGATACTTATCTTTATATGATGATATATCGATAATCTAGACTCCCTTACTCATACACAGTTGATTATGACTCATACATGATAATTGAACCAATAAAATCATTATTCTTTAAGATAAATAATTAAACTTAGATAGGTGATTATCGTGAGGGACTTTTATATGTAATTTACACTGTCCAATCCATTTGTCCAAAAGCGTTTATGTGAAAATAGACTTTAAATCATATTCATACTCTCTTTAATCATAATTTGAATTAAATTCATACATAATATTTTAAAAAATATTTGAATTTAAACTCTGTATATATAGGCAATTATTCATGCTATTAACATTTATACTTGATAAATTCACAATCATTATTCATTTATAAAATATGATTATTTTGCTTATCTTTACAAACACTCCACGTATTAACACCTTTTTTATTAGACAAATATTAATTGGAGCATCAAATTATTTTTTCTTCTATGAAGATGGTGCGGTTTCGTTATTCAAAGGAGAATGCAACAACAAGAAGATAATACTTGAAGGTTCAAAATCTAAAAACTTAAAGTATGTTATTGACAAGGATTTCGATAGTGTTAACAGACATCTTAATGAACAACATTTGATGGAGGTCATTGGAGATCAACAACTGCCAATGACAAATGATGGCCGCATGGAAATGACGTTATTTTAAAGAATAATGTTATATTTTTTAAATAGTATTTTTTTTATCATAAATGATATATCAAATAATTATTAGATGGCAAAATAGTGTAATAGGTGATTTTAGAGCTTGTTCTATTTTATTACATAATAATGGTTTAATACTATAATTTAAAATAAAAAAATTTAAAATATCATTTAAAAAGTGTAACATTACTCTATATTAAAATAATAATAATAATGTTAATATAAATTAATTTTAAATAATAAATAATAGTTTATATATTTAATAATTTACAATTACACCAAATAAAGTATAGTATTAAATATAATACATTTCATTGCATTAAAATATATACTAATTCAATTTAATTTTAATTTTTATACAATTTAAATATATTTTCACTTCAGTGAAATGTGAAGTTCAATTCCCACTTGGTACAAAAGTAACAGATTTTGACTAATTTTATGTTTCCTATGCAAATAGTCCCAAATGGGCCCAAAATCTCAGCCCAGTAGACATGTACTGAATCTGAGGAACTCGTGCGTGAGTTTAATCCAGTTACTTTTTATGTGGCCTGAAAAAGAAAATTAAAATCAACATTAATTTTTGCTATTAGAAACAGGTTCCAATTTTTTTTTTTCTTTTTTTAAAGGTTAACATAATTAAAATATTTTATACAAAAGATCTAAATTTTTTATTATTTTTAATCTTAAATTAATGTTTGAGATTGTCTTTAAATATGATTATTAATTTTTTTTAAAATAATTATATTTTAATTTTTTATTAACGTAGATGTTAGTGTATGTTTGGTTGAGTTTCTCTATTAATAAAAAGAACTTTTTTATTGTTAAAATTTAATTTTAAAAAAAATTTATGACGTTTGATTACAATTGAAGAAAATTTTTTAGAGACTAAAAAAATTATTTTGTTTTTACTTGTAAAAATTTAAATTTTAAAATTTTAAAAATAATTTTTTTTAAATATTTGTGTAATATCATAAATACACTAATAATATATTTTTATTTTTATAGTGTAATTTTAATAAAAATAAATCTATTTAACTAATTTATTTTTAATATTTTTTTTAAAATTATTATATTTTTAATTCTTCATATTACTATAGCTATAATATTTTTATAAAAATTTATTAAAATTTTTTGTTGATTACTTTATCTTTTAAATAAAAAACTTGTTATTTTATTTTTAATTTTTATATTAAATATAATAATTTATATTAATTTATTGATTATTATATATTAATTTTATTTAATTATTATATTTTAAAGAATTAAATTTGAAAAAATATATAATAAATTTAAATTAAAAAAATATTAAATTATTTAAAATGTAAATATAAAATTTATTAAATAATTTTTTAATAATTTAATAACAAATAAATATATTTAATAATATATAATTAAATATTAAATACATTAAAAAAATTTTAAAGATCAATTACTTTTCCTTAAAAATTTTATTTTAAAAATCTTTACTTCTAAAAACTATATCCTTTATGTAAATTAAAGAAGCATAGATAAAAGAAATAATTTCAAAAACATCGAGGTCTATAACCTCACATTTTCGTAATAAAAAACGCACCATAAAAAATCAAACAACGCAGATCAGGGAGGGAGAGAGCTCTAAAACAGATTCTTGAATTATTATTATTATAATTATTAATTAAAGCCCCTACTGAAATTCTAGGGTTTTATCCATTTCTACAAATTTTGTAACTTGAACGAATTAACGGGGTGAAAACGTACAACTGTTCGAGTTAACTCAATACTCGGACCAGCCATGTACAGTGGGTCCAGCGATGGCGAGAGCCACGAGGCCGCTGCTGCGCAGCGAAAGATCCCGCCGGCTTCGTCCATGCCTTGGGTCCGGAATTTGCGTCGCTATATCGGATCCGGTGCCGGACTCGGATCCGAAGCCTTGATGGGTAAGTTAACTTCCTCTCTATCTCTCATTATCAATTACTCTTCGCATTTGTGTTTGTTCCTTTTTTTTCATTAATTAGAGTCATTATGGCAGAATTGTAATTATGATGGATTTATTTTGGAAATATTGGGTGGGTATTTAGCTTTTATTTGATAAATGTGCTTAATTAGCCATCGGTGTTTGATTGCCAAAAATTTGTGAAAAGAAAAAAGAATTTAAAATTAGAGATTAACGTGTATCTCTTTTAATTTTCTTACTGATATATGAATTCTCATACATGCACATTACTATTTAGCTTGCACTTCTCATTATTAATATGTATGCTTTACTTTGCGAAATAACGTGTTTCATTTCTTTCCTCCTTTGCAGAGCTTGAGACGAAGAGAATTTTACTTGATATATTTAGGGAGAAGCAACAAAAAAACGCTGAAGCTGGCACAATACCCAGTTTCTACAAGAAGGCATGTGCAAGAATTTGCTCACTTGGGTACTTTGCTTTAATGATTATATATTAAGATACTTTTTATGTGATATCCCTAACTAGAAACCCATTTCAAAATTCCAAAGCCATTTTAAGTGTTGATTGTTGTTGTGTTTTATTTTTTGTTCCCATTATTTTGCTATCTTGTTCTTTATTGCTGTTTTCTCCGATTTCAGAAACCTGAAGAAGGATCCATTAGTCAGAGGGTCCAAAGACTGGCAAAATTTCGGTTTCTAAAGGTACTTTATGCTTTTCTTGCTTTGCTTCCTTGTCTACCAATTGCTGCTAGTATTGATCACTAAAGTAATTTGTGGTTAATTTCCTGCAGAAGCAATCAGATCTCTTACTAAATGCCGATGACCTGGATGCAATGTGGGTTTGCTTGAGAGAAAACTGTGTGATTGATGATGCCACTGGTGCAGAAAAGGTATGTAAATATATGTTGGTGTCTTAATCTGTGTCCAACCCTGTTACAGTTACACCTGCCACATATTACTATTGATGCTTTAATTATCAACAAAGTTTAGTTTTGCTAAGCAGCTATCTTATACTACTGATTT
This sequence comes from Ailanthus altissimus, assembly GCA_946807835.1. NCBI lineage: Eukaryota > Viridiplantae > Streptophyta > Magnoliopsida > Sapindales > Simaroubaceae > Ailanthus > Ailanthus altissimus. Next base: position 25,506,205 of record OX327703.1, on the reverse strand, counting down.
ATTGATTCACACTTCACAGCCTCTTTTAAGTCCTTAAGATGTGTACATGTTACGGTGATGATAACATTTCCTGAGATGTCATCTTGTAGATGAATTATGAAGATTTTTGCCACATTACTTCTGTGTGTACTGAGCAAATAGGCCCTAAGTGCAGACGTTTCTTCAGCCCATCAAATTTTATGAAGTTCGAGAAAGATGAATCAGGAAGAATTGCCATTTTGCCATTTTATCTATATGTGATGCGTACGGTAGGTTTTGGTTTTTGTTATTTAGTTCTCCGTAACCAGGTTCTTTTATCTTCTTTGAGTATTGAAATGTATATAGTAAGATCTGTCATTTAGTTCACCTATCTGTTGGTTGCTCATGATTTGCCAATTACCATTCTCTTAGATCTGTATAGTTGTGGAGCATGTTGTCTTTGTTGACTTTACTTGATGATGCTTCAGTGTTAATGATTGCTGCTAATTATTCACTTTTGTTCAGGTTTCGCTTACACAAGCTAGAATTGATATGAGTGAGTTAGATGAAGATTCTGATGGTTTCCTTCAATCTCACGTATGAATTTTCTTTTTCTGGACCTTCTAATCTTAGAAAATAGGGCATTTCACTTTATTCTGATTATGATCTATATCTGCATTGATTAATGATTCAGTGCCAACTTATATTTGATCTTTGGTGTCATAGATTATGATTGGTTTTGTTTCTTTACAGGAAATGGAGTCCTATATACGCGGTCTAATTCCTAGTCTGGCACAACTACGGGATATGCCAGCAGGCTTTGTTCAAATGTATTGTCGGATAGCTGCACACAAGTTCTTCTTCTTTTGTGATCCTCACAGACGAGGTTTGTGTGGCCTTAGTTTTATTTAGACTAAAGGGTTGACATTAAATAGTAACATCTTGATTAGTATATGTTCATCTAAATTCTCGCCCTCTGTGAAATGTTTATTGATGTTTTGTTGTGAGCTGTTATTATATTCTTGTGAAATGTCTACTGATGTTTTGATGTTTTTAAGATTCTCTTATTTGGATTTCTTTAATGAAGTTGGTTGTTCATACTTCTAGCAATAAGTTTTGCTTACAGGAAAAGCCTGCATAAAGAAGGTCCTGCTTAGTAACTGTCTCCAGGAACTAATGGAACTTCATCAGGTAATTCTTAGACGGATGCTTTTAAAAGGCATCAGCTAAGTGGTTTGCTATCTTGTTTATCTGATTGACAAACAGGAACAAACTGTAAACAAGACAGAGAGGTTCGTATTACCTACAATGGTTTTCTACTCTTTTTTTCTTATTCACAAAGGGCAGTATGTGCATCAAACTATTGATTTTTTTGGGTTGATTTAGAAGTTCAATGCATTGAATTGGATTGATAGTCTCCATAGATTTTGATTTTTTACTTGGTGTTTAACTTCATTTATATTAGGAAAGTGAAGAAGAAGTCACTGACACTGAACAAGCTGAAAATTGGTTTTCTTTGACATCTGCACAACGTGTATGTGGTGAGTACTTTGGACTTTCATGTTTTAATATGAGGTCTTGTGGATCAACATTTGGATTCTTTATTTTTCTTTTCCTTAGCTGTTATTTGTCAGTTTTGCTATGTAATGTTGGGATTTTGGTAGTTCTTAGTTGTGCATCTTCAATGTGGTTCTTATATTTCACCTATCTAGAAGCTAGGCTTGTGGAAAATGTTATTTCTTTTAAAGAACGTACAACTAAGTGTTCATTTGATCCTCATTCTTTTTGAAGATATGTTTATTGCTCTCGATAAAGATGCAAATGGGACATTGAGCAAGCAGGAGCTTCAAGAATATGCAGATGGGACACTGACAGAAATATTCATTGAAAGGGGTAATACTGCTTTCCATATGTTTCTTGAAACCATATGACCATTTTAATGGTTGATTCATGCATACGCTGATTCACTAGATGAGGCGGCAGACAGTGATATGTGTGCCTTATTTGCAGTCAATTTTTCACCATCTTTATTTGTGAGGCTTCTTTGAGCTCTTTCCTTGTACCATTATTGGGATAACAACCACATTTATTTTAATCCTGTTTTTTAATGCATTCGAGTTCTCAAGTTTTTCATTGTATTTTTTACTGATAGTATTTGATGAGCATGTAAGGCGCGGCAAAAGTGGAGGAGGAAATGCTAGGGAGATGGACTTTGACAGTTTTCTCGACTTTGTTCTAGCCCTAGAAAATAAAGACACTCCGGAAGGGTTAACATACTTATTTCGCTGCCTTGATCTTCAAGGACGGGGATACCTTACAACAGCTGATATTCATACTCTTTTCAGGTTATAGACTCATCAGCATTCAAATTGAATTTTGGGCTTGAATATTGTCTGTCTATACTTTACCTGTTAGTTTTGTATGTTTGCTGAGAGCAAAAGTATGAAAATCTCATATCCATTGAGCAACCAAGCAAATTACAAGCTATATATGGAAGTAAAGAAGGGGAGCATCCATAAGCTTAGATGTTGCCTGATACAATCTTCCTAAAGAAAACTCTTCTGTTTCCTGCTTGGAGTGCTTAAGCAAGTGCTTCGAGTCTCGTATCTCTAGAGACATTAATCAATATATTAGACTTAGAAGGCTATCAAGATCTGCTGTAGTCTTTGTTGGCATGCGATTCATATTTATTCTAACAATCAGACCTTTGTATATTTTGTCAGCTAAAACAATTTCATTTTATGTGTAATACAGGGATGTACACCAGAAATGGATTGAGGGTGGGAACTATGAATTGTGCATCGAGGATGTAAGGGATGAAGTCTGGGATATGGTCAAGCCAGCTGACCCACTGAAGATTACGTTGACAGATCTGCTAACTTGTAAACAGGGTGGAACTGTAGCTAGCATGCTCATAGATGTGCGTGGTTTCTGGGCTCATGACAACAGAGAAAATCTTCTTCAGGAAGATGAAGAACCAGAAGAAGAGTGATGATCATGTCTGTGATCCAAAGGCTGTCCATACTAACACGACTGGTGGATGAAGCTGATGCATTATTTTGATTTGTTGATGTATCGTGCGAGCAATATGTAGTAATTGTACGCGTATGTTCTCCCTATGTAGAGTAACATGAAAACTTGAACATCGAAGAGAATAAGCGATCGATTAATTCCCTGCTATTTAAGAGTGAATATTAATATAATCGGGGAATGATAATCTTCGGGTGCTTTGGGCTTCTAATACATGGGATTTTGGCGTTGGAACCTTTTGTTTTCAATTTTTTTTAAAGAAAAAAAATGACAACGAAGGAATTAAATGGCTTGGCAAATTTAAGCCTAACCTGAACTTGAAAGATTTACACGACACATAAAAGGAAAGCGTAAAGCCAGGTAACATAGCCCAAGCTCATTCAGAGACGATAATAAAATAAGAAATTCAAAAGGATGATTGAAAATGGTTAGTAATAATAATAGTAATATTTTTTATGTAATTCAGTAGATAAATGTTATTAAATAAGTCTGCATTCAGTATCTTTCCAATGCCACTGACTTCTATGTTTTTATCCGCATATGAGCCAAAAATAGCAATTCTCTGTACTCCATTCTGAGGCCATTACTTGTCCACGATGCTAGTAGATTGCCTCAATGCCATCCATTCTCCATTGAAGGTTGGGCAGAGTCTTCACTGCCACCGCTCTTTACACATGCACTCTTTAAGGGACTGTGTCTTGATCAAATTGGGAAGAATGAGAAAAGTCAAGTCCCTAGTTTAAATAATATCCTTTGCTCAGCCCAAAATTCCTCCCAATTATATCAAACTTGACATTTATCCTCTATATTTTGGTGATTGAATGTCTGGTCAACTCAGGTTCTTCCCTCCACTTTGCAACTCTGTGCTCGGAACTTTGACTCATCATCCACAGTTCCAGCTTAGCTATCACGTAATCTAATCTTCCAGTTAGGCAGCTCACCAAAATCAGCATCTTGAAAAGTTGCACGAGGACAGAGCCTAAAAGAAGGAAGGTAACTCATTCACAAGTTGCAAATGCAACGGATCTCTTATGCTGCCAATGAAGCATAAGAGAATGACAATAACATAGTTAAATATTTCTGCAGCACTTAATTCAACTTCTTATATTCAACCACTGCATCGTATGTTTCCATTGTCAACGAACTCTCTGCAAAACATCTGAAGGATATTTCTTAATCAATGTCATGACACAGGATGAGTACCAAGTTAAGAGAAAAAATTTCACACCGCATTGCATATACATATCTTTTTAAAGGAAAAAAGAATTAAGCATCTGAATTTTGATGTCTGGAATCACGATCAACAAATAAATAATGACCTACATCTCATATATTAATGTGGTTAGTAAATCCTCTGGAGGAGGTCATATGTTATCAGCAGTATCTGTGTGTCCATGTAGCATAATAAAAGTCAAAGGGGCTTAACTGAACAGACAAAGAAGCTTTACAGGATGTTTCTTGCATACAAATTATGTACCTTAATTCATGCCAGAACATGTCAGTCTGGTTATGCAAGAAAGGTCGCAAGGGTGCCAAACCATCATCTTCAATACCAACCCGCCCAGGGGGTGTATTTAACTTTCCTTCAAGGCTTGCAACAAAAAGTGAGGAGGCAACATGAACAATAATGGATGGATCTGGGTCCCCAAGAATTGCCTGTAGCTCCCTCCGTATCCATGGTTCTGCTCTCTGCAGTAATCTTTCTTTCGCATATTTATTCTCTGAAGCATTCTGCAATATCAGAAAAATAATTACAAAGATTATCCTCATTTTTCATTAAAATCAAGAGGAAAAAGGCGATGATACAAACTTAATAAAGCAAGATAATCTGTACCTGTCCAAGACAACTCCTAGGAGATAAAGGAACAGCTTGCAAGCATTGGTTATAAACACTGCACAAAAGCAACGATCTAATGTTAAGACTTTTCTGATTGGCCGCACTCCAATCTCAAATCGGCAAAATACTCTGATACCAGACAATTAAACTAACAACCATCATTGACTGCAAACTTAAAATCTCTTCGAGGAACAGCAAAAACCCCATAGTCATAGCTGACAAGACCCAAGATTGAGTTTACCTTACTAAAATCTAAAACTAAAACGTTTTCATAAAAGAATATAGGCACATAAAAGCCTAATTTTGCATCAAATTCCTTGTTTTTAAAAAAAATAAGAGAAAGATTTCATTTAGCAATATAAATTAAACTAATCCTTAAAATTAATGATATAATTTTGAAATTAGTAAATATTTCAAGCCATTGCCATTCAAATTAATGTACCTGGCACGCCACTGAAGTTTCCTTTCGGCCAAAACATCATCAGGCCCTAACCCTGGCCGTCCAAATGATCGTCGCCATGGTAATGGCCTTGATCGCCATCTCTCACTATTAAATTCATCTCTCGATCTTCGCATAATCCTGCTTAAATTCAAAACAAATTAATAATAATTCCAACTTTTTAAAAAATAATAACAATAATAAAAATTTTGACCCGACCTTTGTGAAGCTCTTGTGCTGGAGTGAGATTGTGAATTGATTGTTTTGTCCTTGATAAGAGATGGTAATTGCTGTCGGAGGAACATTAGAGACGAGAGGTTGATTTTGTAGAACCAGGAATGGAACCGTGCGTTGCAGAGCGGGCAGTTCCGCTTCAAGTTGCTCCATTTGCTGATGCATTCCAAACAGTAGGCGTGGGTGCAAACCGTAAGCACCGCAGCCCTGCGATCGGAGAGATTTTCTAAGCATATTGGACACTTTTGCCCCCGAATTGTCGGTGAAATTACATTCCGTAAAAACTTCTCGCGTTCGCTCTTCTCGCGGCTCAAGTAGTGAGGCGATTTTCGGTGAGACAATGACGAGTCCATCCGCTAACAGAGAGAATTGGTGTCGGTTTATTAGGCCGTACAAGGCGGTTGCTTTAGAAGACCTGATGATGAAGACGAGTAAGTAGTAGGGTTGGGACGGTTCGGTGCAGTCCGGTTCATTCAACTGATGAACCGGATGTCGAACCGCACTGAACAGTTTGCTACGATTCTCTGTCGGTTCGATTTTTGATTTCAGGCTTTTCGATTTTATGGTTTTTCTTTTGTGGTTCTTTAAATTTGTTTTTAGGATCACTCTAACTAAAACGAATAATGATCATATGCAACATCTATTAATTTTTCAAATCCTTATTTAATTTATTTTAAGAATAATTTTTTATTCCATTTTTTAAATTTCAACCAAAAATTGAAACAAACCGTAGCGTAAGAAATATGCAATCAAACCGGACCGTTCATTTAGTATATGAATCGGTTCCTTGCCTAAGCATGCGATTCGATTTTCGATTTCTTTTTTTTTTTAAGACTAGTTCGATTTCCCATTTTCAGACACCTAGATATAGCTTTTTTTTTTTGGGTAAAATATTGGTTTGGAGCCCTTAATGATAAATAACACCTTCCTGACCAAAACGACATCGTACTTCTGACACGGACAAAGAGGGGTTCAAAAAGAGAGCGGGTTACGTAATTAAGGGAGGAAGTTTTTTTGCGTTTTCAAAAAATTGAAAATTTTCACTCTTAAAGATTTAAAGTCTCAACTCAAGAGAGCCCCTCAACAACAGCACAGTCTCTCTACAGAACAACCAGCTCTCTCGCGAAATGGAAATCCCTAAGGATCAAATCACCGCTCTTCTCGATCAAGGCCTCTACAACTCCGCTCAAATGCTCGTAAATTTCACTCTCTTATTCTCCAATTAACTACGAGTTAGCTGAAATTAATTAACTAACTGATTCTCTTTTCGCGTTGCTTTTTTTTTTTTAATCAATTAATTTGGATTAGGGTTGTTTTCTTGTTTCATCGTCTGCTGTTAATGGAGAATCCATTCCACATCTCAAAGCAGAAAATCTAGTAAGTGTTTTTATTATTTTTTACCATTGAATCAATCTTTTGGCATTGTTAAGTTATGTTTGTTTTTAGATTTTGAATTATTATATTTTTGTATGCGTTGATACAGATTCTTCTTGGTGATTCCTTGTTTCGTGATAGAGAGTATCGCAGAGCAATCGTAAGAGCAATTTGTACAAATTTAAATTAAAAATTCAAATTTCCATTGCTGTTATAATTTTTTTTTCTTTCTAATATCTTCTTGTTGATTGAATAATTTATTTTCATTTTGTTTGATGCAGCATACGTATAAGCAAGCATTGCAGTATTACAAAATTGTTCCCAAACAAAATTCAACAAGTTCTAGAAGTTCTTTGTCCACATCAAATAGGTCCTCTTCTCCAAATTCTTTTAGCGTTTCGGCAATTAATGAAAACGAGGTAGATTGAATTTGTTTCATGGCACAATATTCTCCCCATTTGGGCAAATTTGCATTAAAATGACACTTTCTAAAGTTTTGTTTCCTCCTATCCATTGCAGGTTAAATACAAGATTGCTTCTTGTCATTTTGCGCTGGCTGAAACAAAAGCAGCCCTTGTTGAGGTTTGACTTCATCTTATCTCATTTTACTATATATATTTTTTAATGTTATTAGTGCTGATTACGGTGCAGCACATATTAGCGTACTGTAAGTTCTACAATCAGTATTATTTGTTGCTCTCCCTCTTTCCCTGCCCCCTTTTCCTCAATCTACATGTATATATAAATGATGTCGGAGAGTTATATTTCATGTGAATTAAATTACTGAAACTTTGTTGGCAGAGCAGAGCTCTTGGTAACTCCCAGATAACTGTTATATATCTTGAAGTTAGAGAATGTTTATACGAAATTAAAATTTCATTGCATTAGGTAGTTGAGTGTTGACTTGGAGTTTTCAAATGATACAATAGATTGATAAATTTCCTAATTATTTTAGGCTTATGCTTACTAAAATATGGCTTATATTTATTTTTCCTTTTTGTATAATCAGTTGCATGTCCGTCACTCTTGTTTTGCAGATGGAGGGAATTCCTAGCAAAGCAAGAAATTTACAGATGAGTCTATTAATGGCAAAGCTTTATCGGAATTCTAGACATAATCGTGGGGCTGTTGCTTGTTATAAAGAGTGCTTGAGGTTTCCCCTCTTCTTCCAGTGGCTCTTCCTGACTTTTGATATTGGATTAACACTTCAGTTGCAATTTTATGATCTTTTTTCTTCTCTCCAACCTGCATATACGACTGCATATGTTTCTACAATTATCTAAAATATTTTTGTAATAACTTCCTGAGAATATGTTTTTTTCCTTTTCCTTGGTGGCCAACTGTCTCTAGGCATTGCCCTTATGTCATTGAGGCCATCACAGCTTTAGCGGAACTGGGAGCAACTTCCAAGGATATCATTTCATTGTTTGCTCAGGTTTGTTGATGAAAGGTCCAAACCACCTCCCTATAGCTAACCAATCAATAAAAGTATTACATTTTGTTCCATCTGGAACATTTTCTTTCTATGAGTGCTTCTATTCCTTTCTTAGTCCAGATAATATTTTAATGAGGTGATATTGGATTTTTTAAACTGCTATATCCTGAAGGGTGAAAAAGAAAAGAGTCTGAAATTCTCATAGAATTCACCCTGATGATTTCAAGTTTGATATATTGTTGTGAACAGTAACCAGAATAAGTTATATTTAGTAGTTAAATCCTGAAATTAACTAGATTGTGTGATATCTCTGTGAGCACAGCTTCAGTCAAATAGGGTAGTAATCACCGTTACAGAGATAATTTTTTGTTCATTTTAGATGGAAGTTTGCTTACATCTTTTTGATTGGTAGAAAGCATCTGGCATAAACCTTCTAATGGAATTTATGGATTTACAGGATGTTTGTTTGCACCAGATTTTATGTATTTATCCATTAACATTTTGCTGCTCTGATCCTTTATTCAGACTTCAAATAGAAGTGGGAGGGCCCCATTTGATCATATTGACTCAAGTCGCTGGCTGCAAGTAAGTACATTACAATGGTTAAGATTTCTTACCAACATAGTCTACTTATTAGCTTTATGGTCCTTTTTAACTCTTAGCTTTTGTCACTATTTCTCAGCATATTGTTTGCTTGCACATCTTTTACCCTGAACTTGATACATGGCTTGAATTCCAATATGCACATTAATCATTCATCCATGTCATGTCATGCAAAGTGGGGCATTTGATCAATTTAATTGTTTATGGGGCAGGGAGCAAATAGGCGAAGTAAGTCGAACACCTGGCTTGTCAAACCACTAGTGTTGTCTGATTTCTTAACTTTGCTGAACCACTAAAATGGTGTCCAAATTCTTGATAATTAGTCAATAGGTGGACTTTGTTTCATTTGTAGGTTCATTGTAAAATCTTTCAATCAATATCTCAGTTTATGCTATCTACAGTTTTTATTTATTCATCTGATGCTAATCATTGGTTGAATGCTATACAAGGCCTAAGATCACATTGTATAAAGTCTATATCAGAAGGGCCCCTGATCTCCTGACCTTGAAAACTGGATGAAACTTCTTAGCATGTTGTGATTTGGTCTTGGAAACATTAAAATAATGATTCCTTGACAAGTTACTTTGTTTTGTTTTCATGATTTATATTGTTTGCATTCCATTACTTGTATTCAGATGACCAGCTTTACTCGGTCAATGTTGTTTACAGTTTGTAATTTCTTTACAGCGTTATGTTGAGGCTCAGTGTTGTATTGCATCAAATGATTACAAAGGTAAAATATCCTGTCTTAGAGTATTTTATTCTCTTTGTGTTGAGTGAATTTCTGTGGACTTACATGCCATTTCTAGATAATGCTTCCTTTTTTAACAGCGTTCATACCCTTGATGTATCCATCTTTTTACCATTGAAACTAATTGACAAACAAGGATAGCTGGAATAGCAGCATTGTCTGAACCTCACACTCATACCTCTTGACACACTACCATACATAAAAGCTTGAATTTTGCTGTTTATCCCTTAAATCTGTGAACTAGTTATATATCTTGCAGAATACAAACCATTGTCTTGTATGAAGCAACTAACCTCAGTATAGCAACTGCCTTATTCATTGTTCATTTTCTTCTATATTAGCATTTCTCCGCATATCTTCTGAGGCAGAAGTTGTTGGTTCTTATCTTTTCCTTGTGTTTGATTTAGAAAGTATTCACTATCATACACTTATTTGTTGGCCCTTTCCTTTGTTTGCAGGTGGTTTGGAACACTTTGCTGAGCTTTTGCAACGTTTTCCTAATAACATACATATATTACTTGAAATGGCAAAGGTTAGAAATGGTTGCACTTCAATAAATTTAGGCTTGCAAGATATGCATGATTAAATATTATTATCCTTTGGATCACTTTTATTGCTATAAATTTTATAATTTTGATTGTATTTCTCTGAATTACTCGTGATTAAATCTGTTAAGGTTGAAGCCATTATTGGAAAGAACGATGAGGCCATAATAAACTTTGAAAAGGTAGTAAGAAATTTGGCTTATTATACCGTGGAATTATACATAATCTGCATACAAACACCACCAGAAACTAATGTGTGCTAATATATTTAATGATTGTGATCTTTACAGGTTCGATCTATTGATCCTTATATTATCACTTACATGGATGAGTATGCAATTCTTCTAAAGATGAAGTGTGATTATTCCAAGCTAAGCAAGTTAGTGCATGATTTGCTGAGTATTGATCCTTCAAGGCCAGAAGTTTTTGTAGCCTTATCTGTGCTGTGGGAAAGAAGAGATGAGAGAGGAGCATTATCATATGCTGAGAAGGTTAGTTATCCTTTCTAACTTTCTATTTTTTTTGGAAAAAGTGCATATGTTTAATGTTTGGTGGTCAAGTTTTTTACTCTTATATTTATATGACCCGTGACTTCACCCTTTTCTTTCAAATTAGAGCATCCGAATTGATGAGAGGCACATACCAGGACATATTATGAAGGTATTCAAATAGTTTCCTACCTGACTAATGGTTTACTGTTGTTTACATCTTTCTTTTTTCAATTATTTTTGGGCAACCAAGTACAGTTGTATACTGTAAATTTGAGTTTCATATTGTATTCAATATCAGCAATCTAATTTCTGTGTATGCTTTAGGGTAATCTGCATTTATCTTTGAAGCAACCAGAAACAGCTGTACTTGCCTTCAGAGGAGCTCAAGAATTGAGACCTGATCTTCGCTCATATCAAGGTACTATTTGCTAGGGAAAGAAAATGGGATTGGTGCTCACAATTTCAGCTGAATACTATGCTTTTATGTCTGTCTTTTACCCTTATATTTCATTATAAAGAAATAATGATGAGGAACACAATATAATTTCAGGTCTGGTTCATTCTTATTTGGCATGCTCCAAAGTCAAAGAGGCTCTATATGCTGCAAGGGAGGCAATGAAGGCCATGCCTCAGTCTTCAAAGGCTTTAAAGTTGGTAGGGGATGTACATGCAAGTAATGCTAGTGGGAGAGAAAAGGTAAACCTACAATGGATCATTGTATGCCATCAACTTTGGAGTACAAATTGCCTTTAAATCTAGGATGTCAAGTGTTTAATTTCATTCAACCTGTAACAGGCAAAAAAGTTCTACGAATCTGCACTCAGGCTGGAACCTGGTTACCTAGGAGCAGCCTTAGCATTAGCTGAGCTCCATGTCATAGAGGGCCGAAATGGAGATGCTGTGTCCCTCCTTGAGCGATATCTCAAGGATTGGGCTGATGATTCCCTTCATGTCAAGTTGGCTCAAGTATTTGCAGCAACAAATATGCTGCAAGAGGCTTTGTCCCATTATGAGGCTGCCTTAAGGTTGAATCCTGTTAAAGCCATTCTTCAATTTTATTTCGTTTAATGGAAATTTTTTGCTTTAATGTTAATGGGAGGAGCACCCAAGACATCGTCTATAATATGATAAGAAAAGACCATGTATGCCCCTTGTTCATGTCCTGAATTTCATGTTTAATGCTTGCTGCAGAATAAACTCCCAGAATGAAGCTGCAAAAAAAGGGTTAGAACGCTTAGAAAAGCAGATGAAGGTTTGTCTTCTGCTTGTCTACTCTCATAACATACATCTGCACCAAGTGTTTTCCTGCTGTAAAAGCTTTGTTTAGTCCAAAATATGGCAATGTGATTGTCGAAGGCAAAATTTGCATTGGAAAAAAGTAAAAAAATGGATAGAGGGGGGTAGAGGTGACATTATAATAGAATTCTAATACAAACACCCATTTGTGACAAATAACTCAATTACATGACTTTCTTGCAGGGAGTGGATCCCGATGCACCCGAAGAAGATGAAGAAAATGAGGTTGAGGATGCCGAGGGAGATCAGGAAGAGACTGAGCTTCTGTGATGTTAAGCTAAGAGGTCTTTGAGAAGGTTTTGAGATGAGAATTAAAACCTCCACTAGGCTGCTCTGGGGAGAAACTGCCATGCCATTATTCTATTGCTACCTCAGGCCAAAAATTTTGAGAGTTTTGACCGGCTTTTGGATCATTCAATTTAAAGGGGACCGGAAAGTGACATGTTGAAGGCCTGAATTATTTGGAAATGTGACATGGATTTAGCGAGGACAGAATGAGGGTATGCCATGGTCATTGTTGCCAACGCAACAGAAAAATCTAGTGGGTCCATGGTCATCTTAAGTATAGGGTTTGCAAATAGCACACCCCAGATTACTCGATGCTGTAATAGTTTGTATTATGGTGGTTGTATTTTGTAGTTTCATTTGCAGTCTACGGAGAATTTTAGTTCAAAGGTAAACTTATACATTTTTAGCACCACGAACTCGTGTCCCTAAACCTCCGAATATGTTGATAGTGAAGACGAGTACATGTCGCGTTATTGTGGTCTCTTCTTAAGTCAGAATAGTATTTGATTGAATCCTCGGAATAAGAACAAAAGAAAAGCATTGGCAGGGTTTCTGCAAATGAACTGAAGCCCGTTAATTGTAACATGTGGCAACACTCTCACTTTATATCCAATTGAAACGTAAGTGATATCCAGGTTCACTTGGCGAATGGCTTAAGAAGTGGATTGTGGAGACATGGCATATGTGCAAAACGTGGGAATTGTTTAGCTAGAATAATATTTTTACAACGGAAAAAAAGATGACCCACTATTAGTTCATACATGTAACATATATATACATATGTAAATTACAATAAAACAATTTGTCGCGTCCAGGCTTCATACATGCGGCTTTTACCCAGCCTATTCTCGGGATATTAAGGTGATTGGCTATCTGGACAAGCAGATTTGGAAGAGTTTATCTTAAAATTTCTGATTAGGCACTACAAATTCTGATGTTTCATACCGTCACCCTTCCAACAGAGAGCATCATTTTAATTGCAATGAATGAGTGAGAGCTCAATCACTAGGATATATTCCCCACATTACATGTTGAAAGGTTTCCTTGGAGTAGGTGCTCGGTTCTCCAAAGATTGCAATCTTTGTTTGAGATGAAAAACTTCAACCTGCATAGCAACATTAAGGTTGGATGCGAATTAAAAATGACATATAAAATACACTGAAGTAGAATGAATATCTTATGAAGTTGCAAATTGTCAGCTCATCAGCATACATTCTTAGGGCATAAGCCAGCCATAATTTGATAACAAGTGGCATTAACAAGAACTACAAATTATATGTTTTAACTGCAACAATTTTGTCCTTGGTGAGAGGAATACTTTTTTGTATATGAGCATATTGAAGCTAACCAAAGCAGATACATTATAATTCTGTAGTTAGTAAACTGCAGTAAGAATAGCAGAATGATGTAATCTTTGTTAATAATGACATCTTAACTTTCTATTTATGAATTTGCTTCAAAGCTGCTACCTGTAGTTGGAATGCTCTTGCCCTCTCTCCTGCAAGGACTCCTCTAGTTGAGTGCAGCTCCTAAAACAAATATCAAAGCAGCCAACCAAAATTACCGTACTATGATGTAAAAATTCATTTATGAGTTGTGAGTTATGTGATTAATGATGTACAAGTCATTTACCTTCTGTGTATCATCCAAAACTGCCTTCAGAAAAGCTACATCATGCTCAAGCCTTACATTGTCAGAGTGCACAATATTTGATAAGCTGTTTGCCTCTTCTTGAGCTAGTTCTAAACCACCCAGCTTCTCTTTTAGGAACTCCACCTCCTTTGATGTGTCTGCCAGTTGTTTCTCCATCTCGTGTCTGCTCTTCAGAGCAGAAGACAAATTTTTCTCTGCAACTCCTCGATTTGCCAATGCAGCAGCCAACTGTCCTTCTAAAATTCCATTCTTTCTTATTAGAGCAGCCATCTTTGTCTCATAAAATTGATATATGCTTGAAGGAGCAGATAACACTCCTGATTTACTATCATTTTCAGGGAATATTACATCATCATTATTGGCAGGGAAATCTCCAATTCCTGGGAGTGAGGGATCTAAATGTTCAGAATCAAATGCAGGTGCTTCATCCCTGTTGATTTTGCCTCCGCTGACATTTATCTGAGTTCCCAAATCAACTTTACTTATTGTGTTTTCAGTTGCCTGAAAAACACCAGAATATTATGTCAATTGAAGCTTATGGATCTTCACCTTGTAATCTGTATCTTTGGTTATGCTTGGGAAGAAAATCACATCTTCTAGTATATATTTTAGCTTACTAATAAGAAAATCTACATCTTACAGTATGTTGCAGCTTTTACTAATAATATGGTGCTCTAGTCTATCATTAATTGCATTTGGAAGGAACAAACCACTACATAGAGCACATAAGATGATGAAATAACATATGATTGAATTTGAAAGTTGATATCAGAAAGGACCAAGGATATCCCTTAGAGTCAATTTCGAGAGCATCCAAACAAGCTCAACAAAAACGCCAAATAGCTACACAAAATTAACTTATATTTCTATGAAGATAACAGAATACTGTTATTTCATTCTTACTTGCCCTTAGATAATCATAATATATATATATATTGTTACAAAGTTAATTAATGGTAACTTCTAAAGTTTACCTGTGAAAAAGAAGTTTCATCCTCTGAACTCTTGGCCATCTTAACAGCTGTGCTGTATTCTTCCTCATTTTGAAATTGCTTGCAAAGTGAGCCATTTCCGGGAACAGGGTTTGGATCAACAAGGGAGCACTCTGACAAAGATTTCCTTCCAGAATCATGTTGTTCAATGGCAGATGCTAGGTTTTGTCTTGTAACAGAATCAACTGAACGCTGGGAGGAACCATTACTGAGTTGACCGGCCAACCCTGTGGATGACAAACGTTTTTCAAATAGCAACTGGCCTGGACCTTTAGCATTGGTAGTGGATCGCCGACTGATGGATGATTCATTCTTTTCTATGCTCAGTACTTCAACCTGAAGGAAAGTGTAATAAAAGATTGCTGATTTAAGAAAGATCAACCAATGAACATATGTATGACTTCAACTTCCAACCTGATTTGATGGCTCCTTTTTTGATCCTCCGAATGCAACAAGAAAATCTTTTTCCTTGTGCTGCACAAGCACTAGACTAAATCCCTAAGCACAAAGAACCATCCGATAACAAGTTATAACAAGAAATAAAGAATGTCATCCAAGCCAAGTGTGGCACTCCGAAAAAACTACATGCAGGACCTATCAGATTCTAATTGATGAGGTTGTGTATGAGACAAAACTAGGATCAAACTTGAGTCTAACATTCCTCATTCCACTTCCTAAAATTTGTTGAGTGAATCATGTATGGACGACTATTTCTGTATGCAACCTTTTCCCACTGTATGGGTATAGGATAATTGGAGAAATATGCTAATATGCTTTGTATGAGGCATGCCAATGCTTTAGCCCAACAGTGAAGATTTCAAATTTGGGATATTATGACTCCCAACATTGAAAATTACTTAGTTCTAGGACAATGATTATGTAGCTTAAGTGTTACTACTAGCCTTTGTGCCTTGTGATCAAGATATGGAAACTCCCTCATCCTACAAACCAGAAAACTAACTTTTATGTTCAAAAGCCTAACCACAAGATGATGACTTGTGATGGTAATAAATGGAATGAAGAAAAAATATATAATCATAGTTAAACTTAGAAGCCTTGTGGCTTTAAAGAGTCAAAAGGAGTTTGTTGTCATTGTCTATAATAGAG
Source organism: Ailanthus altissimus (assembly GCA_946807835.1). Lineage (NCBI taxonomy): Eukaryota > Viridiplantae > Streptophyta > Magnoliopsida > Sapindales > Simaroubaceae > Ailanthus > Ailanthus altissimus. The sequence continues at coordinate 25,490,172 of OX327703.1, read as the reverse complement.
TTTAGAAATTTCATGGTTGAAAATTTTAACATGGCTCACCTTGTTGGTGGTAATGCAAGAGGGAGGTGATGTAATAGCCATAGACCATTCCATTTTTAGAATATCAAAGATCAAAGTCTCTGCATGTCCTGGAAAGACAAGGAGAATTATAAGAATACAAATCCATTGAAATATACAGCAACAACAAGCTAAAACATTAGATAGATCAGTAAGGCATCCATAAGCAACCGATGTGTAAGCTAGAATCCCCACGGTAAGAAGAAGCTGGGAGGTCATTAGTTTCCTCTAATTCAGCAAAGACAAGTTTAAAACATTCCAAATTGCAACATGAAAGGAAGTAAACACAAATGAATATGCTTCTCCAAAATTTGGCAGGTCATTAGTTTCCTCTAATTCAGCAATATGCTTCCCCATGGTAAGAAGAAGCTGGGAGGTCATTAGTTTCCTCTAATTCAGCAAAGACAAGTTTAAAACATTCCAAATTGCAACATGAAAGGAAGTAAACACAAATGAATATGCTTCTCCAAATTTGCAACATGGAAAGGATTGATACAGTCCAAGTATATGGTTCTAAGCTTACGAGGCCTACGTTTTTTCCTGGTTCCACCCCCTGCTATATACCATTTAGTTCCACATAGAATGCCACAGCAACCAGCTCTGGGTAACGGATGGAAACCTCGAATCTTTATTCTAGACCACACCATCTGAGTGAGAGATTGAGAGTATATCAATATTAACAGCTTATGAAAGTTTTTATTTGCATCTTTGACAAATCTTTAACTGTTTTGCTAATTTATTTAATGATTTAGACAAGATCAAGCAAGTTCTCACACACACCGTCTCAAAGTCAAGTGAATACAGGTCACTCAAAGTCTTGGATTTTGATGTTCCTCCAAATATAAAAAGATTCTTATCATCATAAAGTGCTGCTACATGGTTGGACCTTGGAGATGGTCCAGCCCCCCTGTACATAATTAAAAGAATAACATAAGGTAAATAATTGAGGTTTCCTAAAGAGGAAACTCCACCAAGAATATGGTATTTGAAGAGATAAGATGCATAATCCTTTATCAGCACAGTATTGTTGACGATAAATAGGTTAAAAAATTGTAAAACAAATAATTTTTCACTCACGTGCAGTGAAGGGGGAGCCATGTCAAAGACTTTAGATCAAACATATGCAGATCATTAAGTTTTCTCCTTTTAGCATCTTCACCCCCGAATAAAATTAAAACAGAGCTTGCCCTAACCGCAGTGTGCCCACTGCGAGCAACCTGCAATGCAGAACATGTTCTGTTAGGACTGTGTGTGTGTGCATTATAAAGCCCCATTGTCTCGAACATTTATGTCTACATAAAAGGTCGACAAAAAGTGGATTGTGTATGTACTTACTAATATTTTACTTTCGAAATGGAAAAAAGGAACAGTATATTAGCTAAAGAAAGTATGTATCATCGCTCCCATTAAAATGTATTGTCATCAAGATTTGCAATTTCTACTCTTGTTAAAAACTTTTCCTAAGTCTAATATAATCAAAGTAGCCCTGCCGTCCATAGAGAACTTTATTTTAAGAGTCTTAATTTGAGTGTTTATGTACACAATGAGCATGCATGCAATGGGTAGCTATTCATATTTAGTAATCACAATAGCAGGCATCTGAGTAATTATAGAAAGGGAACCCATTTTGATGATCAGGTTACACGAGTTTTATTGAAAGTTTAGGAGGAATATAAGTTTGATTGCATTAATCCTAAGATATAATTTGTGCATATAATAAGTTAAAGAAAGTACAGGTATATCTCCCTTAGCTTCCACAAGCGACCAACACTCTGTCTCTGTGTCAAATGTCCAAACTGAAAAAAATCCAAAAAGAATCAGAATCATTTCATGTCATGTTAGCAAATGAGCATAAATAAAGAGATCCAACCTGAAATTCTGTCGCTCCCAGAGTCAGTTTTTCCTCCAACTAGGAGCACCTTTTTACCCCAAGAAACCTTGCAGAAGGAAAAGAACAGAAATAACTATCAGCACACATGGAATCTCAAAGTTTTCATAGTCCACATGGTGTGGAACTGCCCTATTCCTAAAAGGAGTAGCTCAAACAACTACATGATATTCTTGAAGCAGAAAAGGCAAACAGTCTGCACATGAACCTCAAACAGCACACGTGTGGCATCCGCACTGCAAGCTTTTTAAATGATCCTTAACAAGCCAACTACTAGCTACTTTCATTTCCAATTATGGAATATCCTTAATGCTATCATTATTTGTTCCTCTATTAATCCTCTCTAAAGGTTTTCGTCTTCCTCTTCCTCTGAAGAAGGTGGATGGCAGATCATGATTATCATATTAATAAAACTGAAGTTCATAGTTGTCAGATAATTCATTTCCTATTCTGTTCAGCTAAATCACAAATCGCATACGAAACAACAGTGTCAAATAGCTAAGGAAAACTATAATCACATATCACTTAAGATGCAAGGCATACAATAATTATATACCAGGCTATGGCCCCTGCATGCAGGGATCTTAAGTGGGAGACTGCTTGGTGACAAGTAAAGTTTTGATGATGCTGCCGTCCAGGTAAATCTGTCAAAATTAAGCACCTATCCAGAAGAATTAAAGGAATTAGAGTAGTTTTCACAAAAGCTTGTGTCGGTAAGCAGCCACATTTTTTCAAGACACTCATCTCCTACTAGTGCTATTTAGCATCGCCATACCTGTACATCATCCAACAATCCGTTTCCAGACTCACCGCCAACCACTATCATCTTGTTCCCAATTACGGTAGCCGCATGCTGCTCATCAGAAAATTAAAGTTTTGACTTCTAGCGGAGCAGTTTATACACAAACCAAAATAATCAATCTAATACTTAATAAGCAAGATCTTTTACAATAACCAATAACTCTTTACGTTAAAACGAGGGGTGGGCTTGTCCCCAGCAATTGATAAAACCATCCAATTCTCAGAGTTCCCAGATGCACTGTTACTAACTTCAGGCCCGGCAGGCGTGCACTGGCAATCACGTTCATCAGAATGACTATTTGCAGGAGCAACACATTCACTCTGCAAAACATTTAGAAAACTTATCACATTGTACAACTCTCATTACTTGAAAGCCATTCGCAAACAAGCTTAGAGCCTCACATTTGGGTTGCTATTTCTCTTTGGTTGTCTTATAGGACTCCTCATTGCCTGAGCAGACTCCGAAAGTTGCACCTTCTTCACTCTAAAGCAACACATTCATAACCATCACAATAATAATAATTTGCTATAACTTATCATAATATTCCTTCTCATCTAAATTTTGTAGTGTCATATTAGCTTTTATATAGCATAGTCTTCTTCCCATAAAACAACTCCCCAGACATTCATTTTATAATTTTCAAATGCAAAAGAAAAACTTAACTGAAGTTCTCTTCAGTTACAAATATAAATTCAAATCACCATAAAAATCGAAAATAAATAAATAGAAATGCTAAAACAAAAAGGTAACCAGAAAATGAAAAAAAAAAGGTCAAAATAAATAAACACTCACCTTCCAAGCTTCATGCGTCTACGAGAAAAGCCGAACATTTTGAAGCTGAAACAATTATTGGTTTAATAAGCACCCTAAAATATTACAAAATGAAGCAGCATTATCACCAGAAAGAGCCATAAATAGTTATCTAACAGTACAAAAAGAAGAGAGAATAATTTCTCAAAGTAGTGGAAAACAAAGTTTTTACTGGTAATGTATTACCTATTAACTTCAACTTTCACAAAAAGGCTCCGACAGAAGAATCAACCTCTGTTTGTGTTTGGTTGCCGAGAAAGTGAGGGAAGACGAACTTTCATTTTCCTTTTTTATTTAGTTAATTATTTATTTATATTGTTGACAGATATTACTACGAGAGGATAGATGCAAGTGTGACTAGTGCCTAGTCTCTATGAGCTGTAATAAGAGCAAAAGAAGGTGAGGGGGCGTACGTTAGCAGTTTTCGTCTTTTTCCTGGCGGTTAGAAAGAGAGTTTCACTTGTTTGTTGAGTAGACGATTCTAAGTTACGCTGAGGAGTGAAGTGACCACATGAATGCATACACACATGAAAAGAAATGAAGTGACAGTTGAGTTGACGGTTGAGTGTAATTTTTATAGTTTAGCTGGTCGAGGCATTAATTGTAGGGCCACTGTTCGATGGTTCTGCACAGGGGTGGAAAATGTGCCAGCCACCCACAATAATTCGAGACGTTTTCGGTATGCTTTAAGTGAGAGAAAATTTTACGCGATTAATAAATAAATTAAATTTTTATAATTTCTTTATTTAATTATGTGAATATGTATTCGAATTCTATAATTTATAAATTTATTTAAGTGACATTAACTAAAATAATTTATTTAAAAATAAATTTATGTCATTTCGCATAAGACATAACTAATAAAATTTTAATTATAAATTACAATATATAATTAAAATTTTAAATATTTAAATTTATGGTAAGAAATAAAAAATAAATTTAATTTTAAATTTAATTTATCTTGACTTAAATGTATTTAATTATATTAAATGAATTTAATAGTTTGTGTAAATAAAAAAATTTGGTGTTATTATTTATTTAAATGAATCGAATTATGTATAATTATATAAATAAATTTATTTTATTTTATTTTATTTAAACGTATTTAATCATATTTTATCATATAATTTATATATTAAACAAATTAATTTATAATTTAGTATTCAATTCATTTACACAAATGAATTATATAAAAATATAATAAAGACTTATTAATATCTTATATTAATAAGACATAAATGAGTTTTGTTTACATGAATTTGTAGGTCGTTGATTCTCCCTTCACACGTGTGAATTTGAAATGTTTTGTTAGCCCAAAAGCTTGAAATTATTATTTCATAAGTATTATTATATAAAATAATATTACACATTTAAGTTGTATTTTAAATTATACTTAAAATATTGATGTGTTAAATAATTATAATAATATAATAAGTAATTTAAAAAAAATTATTTTACCACTTCATAATTATTTAATATATAATTTAAAATACAATTTGAGATATGTACATTACTTAGATAATAACTTAAATACTCTTTTTTGTTTTTGAATGGAAAACATAAAAAAAAAAAGGTTGAGTTAATTTATTCACTAATCTTTTAGATAAATTTTTTTCATCATTTGGCTTCGTGTGTTTGTCGTGTGATTAAAAAATAATCAGAAGAACTATTAAATAAATTTTAAGATAGTTTTCAAGGTTTCTATTAGAAATTAAAGAAAGAAATATATATATATATATAATAACCAATTAAGTTATGTATAATAATATTTTTCATATATTTTTCAAAACTCAATATTGATTTTTTTTAATTAAATATTCTTCAACTTTGTATTGTATTTAATTTTTGAAAAAAAAAGATTGAAAATGTAATACGAACTTAATAAAAAGAGACATTTCAAAATTTTTTCAAATAATATGTTCCACATAATATGGCTTGTGGTATGACATTCATTTAAAAAATTCCCAATAGTTAAATTTATTTATTTTAATTTTTTTAGATGTCTAATACTATTATATAAAAAATAGATGAAATTATACATATATTCTAGCTTTTGTTTTTGTATAATACTTTCTTTAAAATCATAGATAAGGGCAGAGGCAGGAGCAGTTTCTATTTTGGGCTGCCGTGAAACGTGCAGCTTAATTGGTCCACGGGCCCACTAAAGATAGAAAAGGGCAATTCTGAGGCCCATGCATACCCCTGCGCGAATAATTCCGTATTCTGATAAAATAGTTCAACAACGTGGAGAAGAACAATCCATGTTAAAACTAACCTCCTTGTTTTTGCATTAACCTTAAACCCCTCGAAGAATAATATTGTTACTAAAACAATATGCACGTACGATACAATATGATACAGACTACAGAGGTTTCTGAAGGGCCGAAAAAAAATGCATGAAATAAGAAGATTGTTTGATTAATGAAAATGTAAAAGATTAATTCGAGTACGTGTTTTTACATATAATATTACTATTGACAACTCGATTAATACCTTATAATTTTCCCTAGAGAGTTCTTAATCAATTTCAATATCCATGAAAATGACCATTATTAGTATTCGTGGCTTTGGGGAGAGCCATGAAAAAGTATAAAGATTGAAGAATATATAGCAGAGAAAATGGCAACTTTATTTTAATGATGGAACAAAACAGAAGATTACAATATTACCAAAAGATAACGTACAGTAGGTACATAGATTCAGTAGGACTGATGATACCAAGACATCCGACCCCTATTTCCTCTAGCTACATAATCTCATGTAACTGCTAGCAAAGACGTCACGTTTTTATTGATTATATAATTAGTGTCCGATATGCATGTAATTACGTGGGTTCATTAATTAATCATTAATCAAACCCATAATGCTCCAACCCTTTTAAGCATAGGGATCAAAGACCGATTGAGATGAAGACTCATGACCTGGTTGGTTCCCCCCACCAGCTCGCCGCCGATGAATACCGCCGGCACCGTGGGGCTGCAACCGAGCCTTGAAAGAGCCTGCTCAATCTCACGCCCGCCTGGCATCTCATCCAGCTCATGGACTGCTGGGTTCACCCCAAAATCGCAGAAGAGAGTCTTGATGGAGTGGCACATGCAGCATGAGCTCTTGCTGAAGATCACCACTGGCCTCTCAGATGCCATTTTAGTCACCCTCTCCATCTCTCGCTAAGATTTATACTCAAAACTTCAAGTATATGAATACAATGCTTGAACTACAAAAGTGAAAGCTAGACGGAAGGTTAAAGACAGAAATGAAGATGAAGGAGAGCAATGCAAGCAAACTTATGAGGAAAATGAGAGTTAGCTGCTATAGCACTTCAGATTTTGCTGTGAGTGTGAGGTGCTTGAGCTTCTCATGGGAACTCATTTTTATAGGGTTTTTGAAGGTGTCTCAATGTGTGAACTGGCCAGCACGTTTGATGTGAGAAAAATAAAAACGAGAATGTTCGATTAGATATTTCAGTCGGTTTCGAATTTCACTTATTGATCATTAGTTATGAAAAGTGATCGAAGTGTGGCACCACAGAAAAAAGGAGTTGCATATAAAACGAATCTATGCAATACGGAAAAATAGCTGGAGAGAGTTCCTTTGTACGGCTACATATATTATTATTATTATCTTTGTCACAATTCAATGCCTATGTTTGCATATATAATCTCCCTTTTCCGGTCCCAAGTTTCTACTTTTGAGTGCATTTCAGCAATTCACAGAAGAGGGTTATGCCCATGATAGCTAGACCCGCCCGTATTGGGCGTTTCTGGGTTAGGCTTTATTTTTTTTTGTGCAACATAGAGAAATGAAATGGGTTTGGGTATGGGTTTGCGGTTCAATATTTACCCCAAACTGCCCCATAAACAGATGCAAAATGTAATTTTGTGATTTGGTCTGGCTTATTTTTTGCCATGCTAGGACAATTCTTCTCCCGTAGCTATCTTGGAGGTATCTGCTGAGCTGGAGAGAAATAGGAGGATTTATCCAATTGGGTCTTTTTCTGGTAGTAATCAGATTCGCATCCAACTCAAAAAAATGAAAAAGATAGATGTATAGAAAGCCAAGTAAGGAAGAAGTTAGATCAGGTAGGTTTATCCATATTATATTGTTCAAAGAAGCCACGCAAAATTCAAAAAAGAAAAAAAGAGAGAAATTAAAACAATCTAGTCGGTGTATATTAGTATATATACGAATTGATATACGGGTGTAGAAAGTCTTAATGTCGGTGCTAATTAATTCAACTAGAAATTTTTTTGTAACTTAACAAAAGATTTGGGTTCAAATTTAACTGATAATAGAGTTGGCAAGGGGTTTTAGTTATATTCATATAATAAAAACGGTATTTGAAAAAAGATAGAGAGAGAAAGACACTCTTGAAAATTATTTAGATAAATGTACACTAGTAATTAATCCATAGGAACCAGATATCAAACTACAATTAATCTCAAAAGCTTCGGCTAATGTATATACGCATACTTTATTTATTATATAAGCTAGATTGGTAGAGTTTGCAATCCTTTTTTATTATTCTCGTGAAAGATACAATTTGAGCTAAGCAAGCTTCACTTTTAGCAAGCATTTTCATCTAAGAAAAGTGACTGTACATGGAAAGAGGAGACAGGTGCCTCATGAGAGGAACCCTAACCTCATCTGCTCCAATGGCGAAGAGAGAGAGAGAAGGACCAGATATGGCCCCCTTTGCCTTAGTAGTACCCAGAAATATATAAACTTTGATATTCAATATTAAGCAAATAGTAATTAAGAAAAGTTCTATTAATCATCATCAATCAAGAGAAATTAAATTTACTTTGACTGACTGATCCGCATTATAACCTGAAAAGCTCTATTGATCATCATCAATCAAGATATATAATTTTCAATATCAATCGAAAAGGTGGGGTTGACTAAGAAATTCGTAATTACCTTTTGTTTATAAATTTCATCGATAAACTTATCGAAATTAAGATGCCATCTCTAGAAAGATCCAATCAACATAAAGGAGACCTCGCTTTCTTTCTTTCTTTCTTTTTTGCCCTTTCCTTTTTTTAAATTTTAATATAATTTTTGGTTATCAGTTGGAATCTTGGTTGTGTTGATTGTAACGTCAAAAGTATGCGTATTTATATATATATTATATATACACACTTCAATAATACGTAATTTTCGAGACACACAGGTAGCCATGTTTACATAACTTGATAAAAAAATATGGATAAAAAATTTATTAATAATTAAATAATACCCATAACTGGCCCAACAGGGACTCCAAGAGCCAGTTTGTAGGGTTATTTTGACAGTAACTTGTCTCTTGTACGTATATCGGGATTTGCATGCATGGTTCGCCTTGTTATGTATCTGTTCATGCCCATTATTAGGGCATACATCAGGCGTCGGTGTTGTTCTTTCTCTACACATGCATACTGAACATTGAGATTTCAGATTTCCAACGCATAAATTTTCAAAAAAAAAAAATTAGTCTAGGGCTTGCATATATCCAACTATGCAAGACAAATTTCAATGTGCCCTTAACTTAGCTTAAAACCGTCTGATGAAATTTTTGGTTAGTATTTAACTTAGTCAACTTCTCATATATGTTACGATGCAAGCTTTCATTATTCTTCCATCGCGTGATGCATGTGCCATGTGACATGTACATGTATCGTATATATGAAAGCGTCATGTATGATGTATTTTCATCATTGATATGCATGCACGCACGCATAGCATATACATGCATACACACACACACGCATATATATATATATATATAAGAATATAAATATTATGAATCGAATACATCACTGAGATTTGAGAGAGATATCAAGGGATAAGGTTTGTCCTCTGAGAAAGACAGGGCAAATGTTGGGAAAAGAATGTCAACTTTTATGTGCAAAAGATTTAAAAGGGAGAGCGCGAGGACGGATCCTGGCATCACACATTAGGATTTGATCATCATGATCGAGTCTGGTGAGGTACAGCCCCCTGTACAAATTGCATGCTCTTTGATCTCTCTTTCATGCAATATATTCCTTTCTCAAATAAAGAGAGCTCGAAAAGGAAAGGCCAAGGAACATTTTATTATACTCTTCCCTTTAGCTTTATTGCTTTTGTAGATACGAAAACATAAGGAATACATCTCCATCCCAAATTCTCTAAATTAAAGTAGATGGTCATAAAAAAAGAATAAAATTCTCTCTCAAACTTAGTGTCATTTAGAAATTAGATTATCATCTATATATCGAACAAAATATATATATTCATCCATATCTAATTAAATGATTTTAGTTATTTTCACCTGGTTCATTATTATTTACTTGTTATTCAGCTATCCTGTTTATTAGTTATGAGATTGATTGTGATTATTAGTTTATCATTCAATCAAAAGTTTAAATTATTAGGTGAAGGTCTAATATTATTATTAAAAATAAGTCTTTAATAGTTTTTCTAATGTGAAACGTGAATTTGATTTTAAAGTTTAAGAGACAAAGTGGATCTTTATAGAGACAATATTAGTATTAAAAATAAGTCTTAACAGTCCTCTTTACATGAAATATAGATTCGATTTTTTAAGATTTTAAAGACAAAGTAAATCCTCATCATGTAAAACATAGATTTGATCATGGATCCTTATAAAGATCGAAACAAAGATAAATAAAAAAATAACTTAGATCTTTATAGAGACAATATTAGTATTAAAAATAAGTCTTAATTGTCAATCTTAATAATTTTCATATGAAATGTAGATCTATTTTTAATGTCTAAAAGATAAAGTGGATCCCTATAGAGACAATATTAATATTAAAGATAAATTTTAATAGTCAATCTTAACAATCATCCTCACATGAATCGTTGATCTGTATAAACGATCGAAATGAAGATAAATTAAGAAATTAACTTGGATCCCTATAGAAATAATATTAGTATTAAAGGCAAGTCTTAATAGTCAGTCTTAACAGTCCTCCTCACGTGAAATATAGATTCGATTTTAAAGTTCGAGAGATGAAGTGAATTTCTATAAAGACAATATTAGTATTAAAGATAAATCTTAATAGTTTTTATGTGAAATGTGAACTCGATTTTAAAATTTGAGAGATAGAGTAGATCTCTCTCGAAACATGAATTCGATAGTAGATCTCTATAAAGACCATAACATAGATAAATTAAAAAATTAACATAAACGGAAACATAGAGGTTCAAACTCAAACTTTAATTTCAATATCATATTAATTTATATTTTAATCTAAAAATTTAAATTATTGGATGAAAATTTAATGTTAATATTAAAGACATTATTTTAACGATGACTAATCTCGGGTAGATGTGATTTGTGTTATAGCACCTGCTAAGATCAATCGTCATATCAATTATCTCATCAACTTTGATTTCATTCGAGGTGTTTAAAACGTGCAATGGATATGAGATAAAGAACTTGTCAAACAAATTTGGAATATATTATTACATAGCTCTCTGTCAGAATTTTAGAGATAATGGAACATTTCACAACCCTTCTGGCTCTCTAAGAGTTTTAGCTCCGTAGCTTGATAGCTACTCAAATTTCAATATTCGGAATAAAGGTAAAATAAATACTATGCCTGGAGCCTACGCTAGACATGGAAAACTTGGACTCTCGTACAGTCGTACTGCCCATGAGAATAATTAAAATGTAGGTTTTGTAAGTAAACTGTTGGTCTTTCTGCTATTGAAATCAAAACCAGCTGTGGTTGTTTCTACAACTTGAACCAATACCTCAGGAAACTGCGGATTGCAAATACTTTAAAATGTTTTCTGTAACATTATCAGATCGTAGAGATTATGTCCACACATGGAGAATTTTGACTCAACTGCAAATTGCAATTGTTTTGGCAGTTTCATCTTTATATTTTGGTTTTTTTATTAAATCTCCTGAATTTGTTTTTTAAAATAAAAAAACGAAAAGAAGCCCATGCTGACTTCTCAGCAGCATCTTTGACGCCAAGACTACTCGAGAAACCTTCTCTAATTCTTTAGTCATAATTATCTGGGGTTGTACGTGTTGATTTTATATATGCGAACGAGCAATCTTATTAGAATTTTTCCATCTTCAAGATAAAGATAATGTTGAATATATCCATTTTTTCATCGAATGTGAATTTCAAAGAAAAAACTCATAGGAGTCAGAAGAATTTTTCTGCCTACATTGGAATAGGATTACTATGACAATTATAAAAAAATTAAGGATAAATTCCACCGAGAAGCATAATTGTTACCAATTTTAAGAATAAAAACAAGCTTCAGCAGCAGCCAGCCGGCCAGCCGGCCACACGCAACAATAATAATAGAGGCTCTTATTAGAAACCCTAATAACCATTTCGTAGTTCATCTCATAAGCTGACCTATCAATTTTGAATAGAATTACGTATGATTTTAATTATTTTCAAATAATATAGCATGATGCAACTGGTCAGTAGTCACATATCATCCTATCCAAAGTTGACATTCCCCACCCACCTCACATAGTCATTAACATGTAATAATCAAGAGCAATTTCGTCCACAAAAACCCAAAAGAAATTAATATGAAATTGCAGCCGACGTTGCATATGTTGTATTCTTGTTCGATTCACTTTCCGACTTTCGCAACGTCTCACTTATCCATATAGTTTTTGAGATTCTGGGAACAACTAGGTGAATTTTTAGGGAGAAAGCCACACATGTCACTATCAAATTAAATTAAGGGTATTGATGGGAATCAATCCAAATATCTAAAGGAACCTTCAACTTTCCCATCTTCTTCTTACTTTGTATTAAACAAATATTGTAATCTGTTATATCTTACCACGTCACACATTTGCCCCTACTGCCTCTATATATATGTAACGTCTTCAATGATCCAATTGCATCACAGAACAAGCTTACTAGCTACTCCTACAACAACACAAAAACTCATTTTATAATTTTTCACCAATATGTCTTCAATTTCTTGATCTCTCGCACGATCCCATAAAAAAAATTCAACTTTTCGTGTTTTTGTAATCTAACAGGTGCATTTTTGTTCTAGCTAGTAGTGATTGATTTTTGGGCTGTGAAAATTGAAAATGGATCGCGTAGCGAAATTGGCATCACAGAAGGCAGTAGTGATATTCAGCAAGAGTTCTTGCTGCATGTGCCATGCAATTAAGATACTGTTCTACGAGCAAGGGGTGAGCCCGGCGATCCATGAACTCGACGAGGACGCTCGAGGCAAGGAAATGGAGTGGGCTCTGATGCGGCTAGGTTGCAACCCTTCAGTCCCAGCAGTGTTCATTGGGGGCAAATTTGTAGGTTCAGCCAACACAGTCATGACCCTTCACCTCAATGGCTCCTTGAAAAAATTGCTCAAAGACGCTGGTGCTATATGGCTCTAAAACTGATGATCGAGCCACAGGTTTATGCTTATGCATATGCCCTAAACCTAATGTCTTTAATAAGGTTACTGACTCAGTTGTATGTTTACAAGTTTTGGTTTTAACCTAAGTTACATATCTGGCTACTTCAAAGGTACATTTTACGGGGAAAATAAATATTAAATATAGAGTCTATAATATGTAGCTACTATACATATAAACCTTTTTGGACTGTATAATTATATAAAGTTTGTGTTGAAGTAATGATATATCGTATGTATACTTATAATAGAGGCTTTGTTTGTTTCATTATCTGCTAATCCAAGAGCTTAAAATAAATCAGCTGCATCACGGCTTTTCTGAATGGAAGTACTGCTTGCACTAGCTCGAAGAGAGATGGTCACATAATTCCATCAAGGCTGACGAAATGGCAACAAAATTATTGATAATAAAAGGCATTAACTTTTTAAAGAAAAAGGATTTCTTTTGAGCCCACAATCTTTTGAATAAACGCTGAAATTCGTAGGCAATTTCCATGGCCTAAGCTTAAAATAACAATACAATTACCAAGAAAAATAAAGGATACATTCTTCTCAGATAAAAAGATGTCAATTTTTATATTCTCCTGGACATATTTAGCCTGCCCACGTGGGGTTTCACTTATAGAGCATCAATGTCAATTGGAGAAAGACATAGATTGGTTTCTATTCTCACAAAATCATTTCTCATTTGGTGTAATAAAGATCTAGTGGTGTTTCTAGTTAGGTATCTTAAAATTTATAATTAATTTAGTACAAAGTTCTTGGTCGGCCAGCATTCTTCTTCATTACTTCAATTAATATTTTTGGGCTCAGGCATGTGCTTTAATGATTCTGGCTCATTATGGGGCTGGCCCTGATAATTAAGGTAATTAATAATATCTAATCAATCAACAAATTCTTATTTAAAAGAAAAATTTACATTAGACGGTCCAATGAAAAGATATAATATCATGTAATAAAAGTATGTCACTTTATTTTAACTTTTTCATTGTGTCTTGAATAAACCCTAATTTGATGGAGATGATGCGTGTGGAGTATCAAGCTCAGTTTTAGAACATTTAAGCAAAAGTTGGCATAGTTCAAAATAGAATTGGTTTTGAGAAATATATACCCAGAATCTGCAAACAATGGCAGACCACGTGGAGTATCACATTTCCAAGAAAGCATTCTCTTTGGGAAACAATGTTCTCCTTCTTAACGATTCAGGTAATATTCACTTATTTTTATATAATTTTGAAAGGTGCTAAAATATTTATTCTGTTATTATTATTTTGTTAATTTTAATTTTTTTAATAAATTAATAATTTTATTTTTAATAATATATAATTTAACAATTTTGCTCTTAAATAAATAAAAAAAATTAGTTTGAAAGAAATTAAACCCTTAACCTTAAAGATAAAATTATTCATTTTCACCGTAAGGTCAAATTAAAATTTACATGATATTTTATAAAGACTTGTTGAGATTTGTGCTTACGTGTCATCTCATTATATATGAATATTTGTTTAATATTTATACTAGTATTATTATTTCAATAAATTGCTAATTATATTTATATATGGTAAGATGTTTGTAACGTTTTAAACATTGTACGATCTGAAAGAGTTCAGATTTGGTTTAAATGAGTTTAGATAAGTGCGAAGAATTAATAACACTGAGAGTTATAAATGCTAAGGGTTGACACTGATAAGAGTTATTAGGTTATAAAATTCGGCGATATCTAAAGAGTTAGAGCCTTATCTGAAATGAGATAAAGACGTAAGAATATATTAGTAATAACATAGTTGTAAATAGTTACAAATAGTGTTAAGAAATGTCATTATGCAAATATGTTAAATATTAAGTTCTTGATCTATCTTCACTGATGCTGGTCTATTAGTGAATACCTTAATAAATATATAGATTGGTGTATGTCTATATCTGGATAGTTTAGATGGTTAGTCTTAGCAAACTATGAGTTTAGTGAAAACTCGTATAGAGATACAGGTATTCAGTAAGGACTGAATACTGAACTGACTCACAAATATCTCCAATAGACATCCCATAAAGCCGTCAATGGAGGGTCCTTCGAGTTGAGTAGTATTCGTGGTCCTTTGACCTGAGTGCCACGGTGGGCTTGTAAGTGATCCACCATACTTTCGTTTCACACATGTTAGAAACCTTTCGTGATCTGACCGCTGGGTGTCACTAGATATGGTCCGATACTCATAGAGTTTAATGTGCATAGATATGAGATCCGTTAGCTCATTTGGGTGAGTACTATATCCTAATGCTTTATAGATTGTATTTCAGAAAGTCTTATGACCATAAGCAGTAATTTTCGAAAAAAGAGTTTAACCCTAGGGATAAATAATATTACAAAAGTGTTTGAGAATATTATTTATTGAAATATAATTTTAGAGATAAGCTTTCGGTTGGGCATATGGAGATTTGACGGTGTTGATCTATATCTCTGCTCTACCCGGATATAAATGATAGAGGAATTATATGAATATGTTATAACTTCAACTTGTATGGTCTAACACGTCGCTTTGTAATATCTGTGACGTGTGTGTGTGGCATCGTTAACGAACGTAGGGAGGAGTTCCATATGACAATTCGGGCGTGGACATAGAGAGTCTTACAATATAATGTGTACTCATTGTGCACTGAGGCAGCATAATAGATTGAACAATTCCATTCTAGAAATTCTAGCAAACTGAAAATATGTTTTGAGGTTCTTTGGATTGTGCACTTATTTAGACTTAAATGTTAAGTATATCATTTAATTAGTTGACAAGAATTATTAACTAATTATATGTTAATAAGTGGCACAATTTATTCCATGGATTGTTTTAATTTTATTAATTATTCACCCATTAACCATGTTAGTAAAATCAAATAAGGTAAATATTAACTATTCAAATAGTTTTTAAAAAATTAAATAAATATTATTTAAATAAATAAAATATAATTTTATTTATTTGATATTTTATTCCTAAATGGAAAACATACCTAATTTGAGAAACATAAACTAAATTAAGTGGAGCACCATTTTGTGATTAATGGTTAATTTTATTAGACCATTAAAATTACCACAAAAAATTATTCTGATATTTTGTCACTTAATCTAATTTTGGTGGAGCACTTATGAAGTGTTGAGAGTACTGAAAATGGTTGAATTTTTATGTGTGTTAAAAAGAGTGTGAATCAAAATTCGTGTAAGGATTGAGAGAAAAAGTAAGAATTGGTTTTGAGATGGTTTTTCTTTGAAAGAAGACTTGTGAGAAAAATTAAAAGAAAAAGGAAAATAAATCCTTCTTATTTTTCTTTCAAGCAATACAAAACCTTGTTGCTAGAGATTATCTACTGCTATTCTAGCTTCACAATCTCATTGGATTGTTGTAAACTAGAATTGAACAAAAGTGCACTTCAAAGTAAATTCAAAGTTGGAGCAAAAAAATTCGAAATTTAAAATCTTCATCGGAGGTCTTCAAAGGTATATTTTCTGTATTCTTAAGTTGTTAAGAATTGAAGTACATGTGTATATGTTGATTACATGATAAATTTCGCTGCCAAATTCGTGTATATGATACATGTGTTTAATTTTTTAATATATACACAATCACATGCATACACCCTAAAATATGTCAACAAGACTAATATATATATATATATATATACCATATAAATTAATTAAAAGAATTATTAATTTTAAATTAAATAAATTTTAGTACTCAAAAAGTGTCACGCCCCAGACCCAAAATATTTGACACACGACATAACTTACATTCATTCAATAATGAGCACACATACAATCTTATTGTTTCTAGTATATTCCTAAATTCCTGTTTATGGGTTAGTCTCATGTTTAAAAATATAAACATAAATATTTATTGACAATATTTAAACATTCATTTCAATTTTTCAGAATTATAACAATTGAATTATGACTAGGGCAATTAGTAAACCGGAGATACGCAGAGTTTTCTCAAAGATTAATACTCTACTACGTCACCAGTAGCAACTTTGTTACCGAAAGTCCAGAATATATTTATTACAAATTCTTACTTAAAATCATCTCATAACCACACTTAATAAAATAACACATGAGTATTTATTTAATAGGGACGAATCAAATATCTTAAACTATGTGTCCACAAATGAAACACTTAGCAACTTAGAAAACCCAAGGTACAGCAGAAGCCTTGCCAAATCCACTAAGTACACATGTACCTTATTTACCTGAAATCACCATAAACTATAATGACTATGAAACTTAGTAAGCATACTAATTTTTCATGTACCAAAATACAAATACATATATATACACAATGTATATGTATGATATATAGTGATAAATCAAAATCATAATCTCATCAGATCACATGTCAAGTAAGCGTTTACACATTCTTTCAAAACATATAATAGGAATACTATCATTCAACTACTACTTAGTAGGGCTTTCATATCATATATCATATAATGAGCCAAATGTCATTCGTATGTGACATACCGTATAAGAGGAATAATATAAGTGAGGTTTAAATTACACATATATAATGCTCAAGCCTGAAGGTAAGAGCCAAACCCTCACCCTGATCATCGATGAGTCCTCTCATATGCACCAATACGCCACTACACGAATGCGATGACTTAATCTTCCTTTAGGTACCAATAGGATCCTCCCTACATATGGAACACATAACATATACCAATCCCGAAGAAAATACCACACATAAAGGCTCTACAAATCACATAAAATGCCCACTAAGTCAATAGTAAGTTTAAGCATCCTCAAAATATAAAATATTTCTCATGGATATATTACACTTCAAAAGCTTTCTTTGTTAAACAAATTTCATTTTGAAAGCTCACTTTCAAAAATACATATATGTCCATGCTTAATGTCAATGCTCACATTCATAAACATATGTCTTTCACATTTCATATCAAATATACTTTGGCATAACATAGACATATTTTTAAGCACATTTACAAAATCATACATAGGTAATTACTATGCTTATTGTGATTTCAGTAAAAGTCAGGTATACTTACATCTTAACACTTTCAACTACAAGGCTTAAATCTCTTTAACCTATCAATGGAGATTAATCATTTCATGAGCCTCAACATTCATACAAAACACTTTAAATAGCTTATAAAATGACACATATTGCACTTATCACATCGAATTGGTCTAATTACTTGATTTCTCAAAACCTGTCATTCTGACCACTTACACTTAATAAAATTTTCTTATACATCAAATGATGTCCAATTACTCTAAAATCAAAATATATCATTTTTGACTCATATATCATTCTTCTATATAAATATAATATCATAATTCTTACACAATCTATTCCATAAACACCATCAAATCCAAACTATTATCCTGATATGATTAAGATATTTACTGAATAGTATTTAATCTCTTAGTTTTATAAAATCATATAATAACTAAAAATTATAAAACTACTACAGAATTACTCTTGACATATATCTCAATTCATGATAAATATTTCATTTTAAAATCACTGCCAAAAGTATTTTAAAATTATTTTATTCTATAACTTTAAAAATCTGTTAATAAAAAACTGCAACGAGCTGACACTCTTTAGAAAATCATAACAATTTAATCACATTGATCTAAGTTCTCAATTCTGAATATATTATATGAGACATATAAACTTATCATATTTCATAATTTCGTAATTTTTGAAGATTATTAAGCAGACCAAAAATTATTTGTCACTATATCATACTGTTAATATAGAAAATTTTCTAGAATTTCAAGGTCATTTTGATAAATTCACTACAAATTCAATTTCTGAAAATTTTAATCAATTCAAAGTCTAAAATGATTCTAAACATGTTTAATTTTATATACTCAAAATTCAAAACCAGAATCGAAGTACAACAATTTATAAAATTCCTGGATCAAGAGACTATCAAGTAGAAATTCTATAATTCATCATGATTTATCAAGCTATCTACATAGATCATTATCAATTCTCACAATATCTTACGAAATACACATCAAATTCTCAATTGTACATATTTTCATAAATCAAAACTTAAAGGAATTAACTAATTTAACACCAACAAATTAAGAAAAAGTTATAATATACCTCTTAAAACTTAAATTCTAACTTTCTTCTTCTTTTTTTTTTCTTCTTCTTCTTCTCTTTCTCTCCCCTTTCTTTCTCTCTTTTCTCACTCTAAAATAAGTAGCTCGACCAAAATAAATGAATTAGGGTTTCAAATGTGTATTTTTATACTAAGAGGCTAATTTTTTATATTTATGAATTTGCCCTCAAAACTTTTAAAGTATTATAATTTGGTCCCTAAAATAAATCTAAAGTTTTATAAATAAATTCAATACTAATAGTATGTCCTTAATCTATACAAACAATACTAATAACAATACATAAATTAAGTATCATCTACATATAAATAAAATATGAATATTATACATATATATAAATATTTATTCTTTTCGGTGTTGGATAAGCGGTTACTACAAAAAGTATAAATAATAATATGTAAATATTTTAACAAATAATAAATTTAATTACTATGTACACGTTTACAATAAAAAAGACTTAAATATTAAGTTTTAAGAACTTATTATAAAAATAAATTATTTTAAATTTTCTTAAAGTTATTATAAAATGATAAAAAATAAAAATATAATACATACTAAAAATAAAGTTATTTTTTAACTCATACGTGAATTTTTATTATTTTATATTAAATAATAAAATAATTTTTTATTAAGAATTTGAAATTTAAATTATAACTTATGAAAATTCATAAAAAGATGTAAACAGTAAATATTGAGAATTATATTTAACTCATAAAAAATATTTTTATAAAATTTAAATTAAAAAAAATTACTACAAATAATATCAAATTCTTCTATACTCTCAAATGAGCTATTAATAAAAAAAATATTATGTTATATTAGAAACAAAATATTTTTAAATGAAAAGGTATTGATAATTATGTTGGAAACTATTTTTATAATTAACATAATTATCAGTACTTTTTTATTTCTTTTCAATTAATTTAAGAATAATTAGAAAATAAAAAGATGTTTACAATGGGTTTCTCAAAAAAACTCATTTTTTAAGTTTATTTTAATTAAATGATATTTAAAATATTTTACACTTATTATTATTTATGATTTATGAGTACATAATTTATTTAATTTAGAATTAACAATTTGTCTTATTAATTTATATGGTATATATATATATATTAATTTTTATAAAATATTATGTAAATTTTAATTTGGTCTAATGGCGAAAATGAATGATTTTATCTTTGAGATCAAAAGTTCAATTCCTTTTAAACTCAATAAATTTAAAATTAACGAAATAGTAATAATAAGAGGATTTTAGTATTTTTTAAAATTATAGAGAATAAGTATATATTAACTTTTTTTTAAATCATAAAACATAAGTAGATATTAACTAAACAAATATTAGTTGAAACCTCGACAGCGAGTGATTTTTTTTCATTCTCTTTATTTAATCGGGGCAGAATGCCACAGTTAGCGAAGTTTGTGCTTTTGAGTTATATATATATAGACGTAGATAACAAATGGACACATTACAAATATATTAATGTGATTTGCTGATCAAACCCATACGTAATCTCGATTCTTACTTTCCTCTTCATCCTACCTACTTTTTAGTAGTGAACCCGGAAGTTTGATTGGTTATATACTTATATAAACTGACGTAAAATTCTTCATACTAGCTTGCTTGCATATATGAAAGTTCTCTAATGAAAACGTTTTTATTTTTACAAACTGCATGTGGATTTGTATATGATTGATATATAGGAATACATGCTGAATTTTTATATACAATCAAAGTAATTTATTATTGATGATTTTTTAATATATAAGGTGCAGTGCAGTTATTCTATTTTTTTTTATTTTAATGAAAATGGGACCTAGATAATGTTGATGATTAGCTCAAAATTATATTCGTCTTTAATTATCATGTTTTAAGTTTTATAATTCTGCCTAAATTCTTATTCATATTTTAAAAAATGCGAAGGTTTGCCCCTTTAATAAATTCGATGTATTACTACTTATTTATATATACTTGCAACTTTTTAGAATTTAGTAGCGCAGACTCTTGTTGTTGTGTTCTTCCATTTTAGAAAAAAGGTAGCTAATAAGATGTAGGCTGATATTCACCTTGTCTAATTTGTGATAGAATTGATTCCATTTTACAATATATATATATATATATATATATATTATATAAAAATTTTAAATAATTTAATTAATTAAAATATTTATTTTTATTGAGTGAGAGGTAACTAATAACTCCAAGACACGTTTTAACATTTTATAGCACATTAATATTATTTTAACAATGTTAAACAATATCTTTTGAGTTTACTATTCAGTATTATAAGTATTATGAATATGTATAAAAAAAAAAATACATACAAAGATGATTGAACATTAGTTTCAAATCACACTATTTTCAAAGAATGATTTGAGGGTGGACATCGTTAATGTAATATTTTATTTGTGCTCATAAAAATCATTTCATAATACTCGTAAAAAGTTTTTTTTTTTAAAGGACAAAAGGAATCTTTACTCATTTAACAATTTTCTTTTAATTTTCTTTTTTTCTCATTTAAGAAGAAGAATTTTTATCTTTTTTTTTTTCTTGGTAACAAAATGAGTAGACATCACGATTCGCCAAATGTTGGTTGCATTAGAATATTTTTGCATTGCCTTCTGCGATTGATAGAAGCACCAGCAAGCTGACTCATCATCTATCTCGGCAGCCTAATTGAATCTAATCCCTTAGGTTCTGAAGTGAATTCAGATGCATGCACTTCTATTTCAGATGATATTACATTCATTGTAGTTGCCAATGAATTCACGTAAGCCCTAGAACATAGCAACCATCCAAATCCAAACCAGCACATAGAATATGGAAGATGCATGCATGGCATGGCAATTTCTCTCATTTTTCCTACTATTTTTTTTCAAAAAAAAACTTTCATGTAGCAAAATCGCTATTTGTTTCTTCTTCTTTATTTAACCAAAAAAAACCTTTATCTTTTTTTTTTTCTTATATGGTAACATTTATAGTTATGGAGGGAGGAAATGTCATTCTCTCTCTTGAGATTAGGTTGAAGCAAAAAATAATTTTAAGTTTAATCTAAAACTTTAACTTCTTTGCACAGCAAAATAACTTGTTAATCAAGTAAAATAATAAAAATTCAAAGTAGAATATAAAAAAATACAACACAATCTTACGTGGTTTGGCCAATTGCCTACGTCCACGGTGAATCCAAAGATCCCAACATTTCTTATTAACTCCCTAGAAATTTTATAAAAACACTTCAATTGTCAAGAACCCTCAAAAAGACCTAATGTTTAGTGAACCATTACTTTACCACAAGCAATGAATACTCAAACAACAGTTCTATCCTAGCGCACATAAGCACTTAGTGTTTATTCAGTCTTTTCCCTCTGTTAGAGTCTCTCTTAATACTTAATCTGAAATAAATAGTTTACAAATATTTATATAGGGTGTATTTCGTGCCTACTAACCCTATTTTTTTGTTAAAGTAATAGTCTACTTATTTTTCAAAAAATTTAAAACTTAAAATTCGGATCAAAAACAAATTTTTTGTCGCATCTAGCGCCGCGGCGCTCATCCCTGGGCGTCGCGGCGCTGGCCATATCACACCCATCACCGCATATTTTATTACTTGATTGTAATCATAGTTTAAATACTCCAAATATATATTATCAAACCTTTAATTTTGATATCAATTTATTGAGAGATGAAACACTTTTCTCCCTCAACAATAATAATAATAATAATAACAACAAAAAGAAAAGGAAATTTTGCATCAGTATGGTTGCTATTAGCGTATCAGTCATTAATAGGCTATTAAAAAAAAAGACACATGATACGTTTTAATAGGTTCAAAATTTAATATTTATTAAAAAGTTATTTTATAATTAAAAAATAATTAAAATAAATAAAACTAAACCATCAAAACCAGCTACTGTTGTCGCCGGCTACCATCAATTGCCGGATTCCGATAACAAAAATGGATAAATTTTACGTCATTGAATTCTATTTTTTTTATATCTACACAATGGTAAAATCATTTTTGCAAAAGAAAATAAGAAAGTGGCTAAAAAATAGATCGAAAATAAGGGGAGGGTGACGACCACCCCGTGCCACAATTAGATAGATCGATGATCGATCTATCCAACGGTGAGGGCGGTGGAAGCTATAGCCCCATCGTTCAACACGCGATCGCCAGCCAATGGTGGTTGGTAGTGGCCACCGGCTCCCACAATGTTTTTTTTTCACTTTTGGCACATCTATGATACTTTATTAACTAACAAATTTATATTATTGCGTAGATCACAAATTTTTGAGTCGAATCGCAATTGGTCATTAGCAGTCGGTCGGCTACTGACAACGATGGCTTCTACTATTTTTTTATTTATTTATTTTATTATTTAAGTAACAATGAGTGGTTGATATATAGATATTTTATGTCAATCAATTTTAAAATTTTATGTAGTTTGCCACTCTAGTGTTAAAATTAACGAAATCTTACTAACGAATTATGATAAAATTGAGTTTTCTGAAACTCATGAAATAAATTTGAGAATTATATTAAAATCGTTGGACAAAAATATCTTTTGCCCAAAAAAATCTATAAAATTAATTTATAATATATTAAGAATATTTTGGTTCATTTTGTAATATACTGATGCAGATAAGAGTATTTTAGAATTATCAGATTGTATTTATAAAATATTAAAAATTATGATGGATGCATTAATAAATGAGGTGCTGCTACACAAAATGCGGTGTGGAAATACCATCAGAACACCACCTTTCAATAACCAGACCCATTCCACAATTCATCCGGCCCAATCTTTTCCACGGAAGCCTGAAACATTTGCTAAGCCCGCGAAAACTTGAGCTGGGTAGTCAAATCGGGAGCTCAGTCCATATTGCCAATATTTCTCTATACAACAACAAAATTGCAATGAAAATTTACTAACCATATTTTTGTAAACTTATACCTCCAAACCAAAACTCAATATGCATTTGATTGCTTGCTTTAACGATGAATTTTATGCACTTTCTTAATTTAGGCCCGAGATTTAAGTCTTTATGAATTTTTTATTTTTTTTGTGAAGTGTGGGGTCATTGTTCCTACCAATTTTTTTTTTTTGTGAGGCAATTATTCCTATCAAGTATTTCTTTTCTCTGTGTAAGATATTTATTTTTACTAAGATTTTTTTTTCTTGTGGGAGGTAATTTTTCTAGTGTGTGTAGAGCAATTATTCCTTTTAAAAATGGGGTAGTTATTTCCTCATGTGTACGACAATTATTTTATATATTTATTAATAAATAATGTACTTTGATTCCGATTATTAAACCCAATGTACCATTTTTTTTTAAGAAACCTAAACCTCTCAAAAGTATCGGAGTTAGTTTATGAATCCATATTCCTTATATACCAATTATATACATGCAAACTATTTGTATAACATTATACTATAAATTAACGTGATGTAATATAATTATACAAATAAAATAACTTAATTATTAATTTTTATTTTTTTATGTTTTTCATTTAATATTATTTTATCGCGTCGGATTATACTAAATTACTAATAAATTTACATGAAGTAATATCGTGTATTATATATAGGAAATGGTGCTCCTTGTTAAAAGAAAATATTATATAATAATTTTTGGATGAGCCGACCAGATACCTTGAGAAAGTTCCAGGATCGTATTCATCGATGAAATTGTCAATTGATCAACACTATTAACCACGGTAAACATGCCACGTGTTTTCAAAATAGGATAGACGGCGATCAATGAATTTTCTTCTTTAACCACGTAATTCATACTCAACCACAGGTAGTACAACAAGTGAATGTCTAAAAATAAAAATAACTTTTAACCAAAAACTTAAAACAAACAAAATCCTTGTATTTTTCAATTAGCAAAAATATTAAATTCATTATATTATATTTTAACATCGTTTTTATGAATTTTTATTTTTTTTTAACGCTAACCATAAATATTGTATTTAATTATACAAGTGTGTTTCGTAATGGCGTATCATACCAAATCATTTGATATACACGTATATACATATGTACAGCTTGTTAGAATTATCAATTTGAATGATGGTAATTTAATTTAAATAAACCTGTCGTTCTCATTTACCCTTTTAAAAAATATATAAATTTAGATTTGGTTGATATAAATGTTGTATTAAGCCTACATTTACAAGAGTGACAGCATTTTTTTCATTGTTTAGATTGTATCGTATTTTTTATTTTTTAAAAAAATTATTGTATTGCTGTGTCATTTTTAAAATATTATATTCAAATATTGCTACATTTTTTAAATGGTATTTAAAATTTTTTTTATTTTAAATTATATGTTAAATAATTATTAAATTATAAAAAATATAATAAATAATTTTAAAAATTGTACTAATATTTTATCTATTTTAATTTAAAATATTATTTAAAAAGTATAAGTTTTTAAATTTTTTTAAATCATCAAATATAATATTATTAATATATTCATAATATGATATTATAAATCTACTAATATATATTAAAAATTTATCAAAACACTACACAAAAATAAAATAAATCTTTATGACTCATTCAAACTTATTTCTTCTACCAAATGAGATATTTTTCGATATCTGCCTCCATCAAATGGAAAGTGTAATTTTCTTTTTAAATTACATACACATATATTACATCACGCACTATTTAAGAGGGAAAAGAAATTTAAATTTAAGTGGAGATATGAGATTTAGAGGACTCAACAACTTAGCTGAACCTGATACTCTATGGGAAGCATAGTTTTATTCGTCTTATTTTATCGTTTTGGCTGATTAACACTTTGATTTAAACGATTTATAATAAAAGATACTGACATTGAATTTGTATTTTTGACAATAAAACAAAAAGAAAAAAAAAGGAAAATATTAAAGAAGTTATCGTGAAAGGATGGACAAGTGTATGGTGTTGGAGAAGAACGTGCATTGATGGCGATGGATGTAACAGCACAATATAAAAGCCCTCAATCATCCGCAAGGCACGTAAAATGGCATTGCGTGTATTGAAAGTTATAAACCATAAATTAAGAAACTGGAGCAATCGGAATTTTGTAAGAAAACTCTTCAGAATTTTCCGACATCCGATATTTGGAAGATTTGACTGCGATTTTACTCTCCAACTATATTTTTTTTAATAATTTTAATAGCTCTAAAAAATATTCAAAAATTTTAAAAAAAAACACACTCGTTTTATTTTAAATATCTTAATCAAATCGACGACAAATATAGTAAATATTTAATAAATTAATAACAAAATTTTTAAATTAAAAATAATATTATAAAATATAATATATTTGTAATAGATATGTTAAAAATGATACATTATTTAAAAGTGAATAGATTACTCAAAAAATAACATAAAATAAGTAAAAATTTTGAAATTATAAGGTGATTGATGCGATGAAGAACATTGATGTGCGCTGCGTATGCGTCGAGTGCGCGCACCTTTGTAGTTCAACTGTTCAAGTGCAACACAATTTTATTTTTTGGGCAATTTTCTTTTTTTTTTTTTTGTATTTTAATCACTTTTATTATTATTATTATTTATCATATAAACCCAACTTTAGTCCTAACATGTACCAACATATTTATTATTCTAATTGGCACGACAAAATCTGTCTAAGATTTGTCCTGGGTACCATGAAAGAACTGTTTAATTTTTTTTTTGTTTGGGAAGATTTGTCTCTGTTTTCTTCTTCAAATACAAAAAAAAAAAAAAAAAACTAGTAATTTTGGAAATATGAAAAGAATATAATCCTTCTGTGTGTTTGTGTAGTGTCTGACAAACAAAACAAAGGGATAGAGTGATGATAAATATACATTGAATTTGAGGCATGCACGTTGAAGTCTTGAAGACAAACAAACTCCACTAGATCCCATGTAATCTTTTCACTAGCTTATGTCATTATTAACATATTTAACAACATTATTTTGTACTATCTTTGTTTTTTAACACGTGAATATCTATATATATATATATATCTGCATGTTGTTCTTCTTAGTCATGTACATTCATATATAATTTTTCTCTGTTTTTTCTATTAGAGTATGAACATAGATGATAATTTGAAACTGACAGACCTGAAAACACTGATGCTGTTGATTATAATTCAAGTTTAATACTAACGAGTACATGTTGCTGTTAATTGCTTCAGTTTCGTACCCTTAAGAGGAAAATTCCAATAGAAAAATAACAAGTTCAATTAGGGTTTCACCAATACCCACACACACACACACACACACGCACATATATATATATATTAATATATCTACATATATAGCAGCAGGTGAGCAGATCTCGATATCAGAAACCTAATAATTAGTATTCCTTAAACAAATAGTGTTGTTATAATTAACTTCTTAATTACTTTGCCTTGTTAGCAAAGGAAGCTTTAGGGCTAAGCTATCTTGTGTGTGTATATATTAAAAATAATTTGATGGATTATATAATTTATCGTGAATAATATTATTATGTGTTATTATTTATTAAATTTATAATTTTTATATAATTTATAATATATTACAAAATAATGATATATATTTAAAAATTTATCATACGATGAATTTCATAACTATAATATATATACAATAGTCTTTTTTTTTAAATTAGACCGATCAAAAGAAAACAAAAAATGAACTACTTTTTCCTACGTGAATGATGTACTTGTAGTTGAAGATGGTGAAAATTAACGGAGCTGCAGGGAGTCTAATATTAAAATAGATTACTAGAGTCTATGTTACACAAATACATAATCTCTATGTGGAAAAATCCCCTACTTTGAAAGATTCAAAAATGTGTCTTAGACTTATTTAACAAACATTTTAATTTTTACTAATGTTAAACTTACACATTTTAATTTTCAATAATGCTAAACTTGTATTTAAAAAAAAAAAGAAGTTAAAATGTAAATTTCAATTATTGATGTGATATATGAAATGTCAATTGTTTATTGATGTTTTATAGTTATCATATTGAGAATTAAAAAATCAATAACTATCTAACATGCCATGATCATTAATTAGTAATATATTAGTCGAGATATAAAATTTATATCTCATTTTTATAAATTTAATTATATACAAAACTCGTAAATATGAATATTCTATATAAAAAAGTATAGACTATAGTATATTTTATAATACATAATGTAAGGAACAACACTGGTTTGAAATTATCATAAAATTAAATTTTCTGCCTTTAATGTAATAAAAAAAGAGTAATGGTATACTTTTCATTTTTTATTATAATTTTGTATTTTGAATTAAAATGTTAAGTAATTATTGAGTGATAAAATTGTATAAATGTTAAAATTATTTATTATACTATTTAATTATTTAATATATTATTTAAAATAAAAAATTAAAATACTATTTAAAATATCTAATATTATTTAAAAATAAAATGCATAAAATTTGTTGTTAAAGTTGCACAGAAAGAAAGGACCATGTAATAACAACGACCACTTTTATTTAACTCGTATAGGGCATTTGCACCAACTCACTTTATTTATTTATTTTTCTATCTTTCACCATTTATGGAAATTTACATCATTTTGCTCGTAATGAATGATTAATGCAAATGGCTTTCAAGACCGAATCAAATTAGGATTAATAATTTATAGGGAAAATTTATATTTTTGTTCTCAGAATATAATCTAATATTCTATTTTATTCATAAAATTTTAAATTATTCGTTTTTATCTATTTTTGTAAGTTGATAATTGATAAATTTAATGAAAAAAATTATTTTTTGGCATAATAATATTTTTACTCATGCTAAAATTCAAGTGTTAATTACTATTTTTACGTGTCAATAAATAATTGGTCATAAAAAAATGACACAGTAACACATTTGAATATGATCAATTTTTTTATATTTTAAAATAAATTATTTTTAAAAAATAATCCTTTATCAATAATAAAAATTCAATTGTGGCCTCTAACAATAAAAATT
The DNA here is from genome assembly GCA_946807835.1 of Ailanthus altissimus. Taxonomy (NCBI): domain Eukaryota; kingdom Viridiplantae; phylum Streptophyta; class Magnoliopsida; order Sapindales; family Simaroubaceae; genus Ailanthus; species Ailanthus altissimus. Next base: position 25,461,105 of record OX327703.1, on the reverse strand, counting down.
ATCAAAATTTATATTATTATATTTTATTTTTTGTGATTTACACAATGGTGAGATCATTTTTAACAAAAAAAAAACTAGAAGGTGGCAAAATATGATGAGATAGCGACGGCCTTGTGGTGGAGGGCGGTGGCCACTACCATCAACCGTAAACAGGTGCGACGGTGACATACGCTGCCACACCATTTTACGACGACCGCCGTCCTATGATGGGAGGACGGCAGTGGCTACCTCCCATCATATTTTGTCACTTTCTAGACCTTTTGTAAAAAATAACCTACTATTGTGTAGATCACAAAAAACATAATCAAATTATATAAATTATGATAATTTGTATCATTCAAATTCGATGATCGACAACTGGTGATTAACAATCGGTGGTGGCTTATCATTGAGTTAATTGTAGTAATTTTTTTTAATAATAAATTATTATTTAATACGTGTCAGAATGTCTAAATATTTTTTTTATTAAGTTACGATTTTACCTTTTAATAATCAGATCTAATGGTAACTCATATAACAAAAGGAGATAAAATTTGATAATTTAAACTTTAAGGACAAAATTAGGTATTAAATCATATACCAAAAATAAAGAAAATGTAATTTCCCTTAATTTTTAACCTAAACATTCAAGTTTGTATGGATTATTAATAATAAGCAGGTCCTTAAATTAAATTAAATGAGTGGCATAATTCATATATGAACATTATATATATATATATATATATATATATTGTTTTTTTTTACACAAGGAAGAGAGAATTTAAACTGAAAACTTCTACTCAAGCGAAAGAATATAAATATACTCTCAGTCATTCGCTGTCGAATTATTAACGCAAATACTGCAATACATAAATTCTTGACCCTCGTGACATGAACACCACAAATTATTTGATCATAAATTACATTATAATCAAGAGGCAATATGGTCATTTTATTTGTGAATCAGCTAAGTAATTAAAAAAAAAAACAAAATTCCTAAATATTTTAATAATTTTATACAAATTATATTCAGGATTATTATTAATTAGGTCCTTATAATTTACTAAAGTACTAACTATAGTTCACATGCATTAATTTTAAATAGTAAAAGTGTATTGTGGTCATTACCCTCTACTAAAATAATAACTCCTAAACTCTATTAATAATGTAATTACAAAACTCTTTTATAAAATTATTATGACCATTAGTGGTAAATGGTAAGGGACGATAATGATTTATTTGTTAATTTAACAAAACATTGTGGACCATCTTAATATATTAATAAAATTTGAGGCCCTTATTAATAATAATCCATTACTTAAACCGAAATTTGTACGACCAGTAAGCACATAGTAACGACTTTAAAAGACGCTGGTTGGATCAAATATGATGACGTCACACTTTTTGAAGTAACCCTACGATCACCACTTCATCCAACGGCCACAAATATTTGAATGGTTAATTAAGTCAAACATCCAACGGTCTCAAGCATCGCAACGGTAATGAAATCAACCATATAGAATCATTGCTCTTACTGGCTTCGCCTTTTAAAATTGTTTTAAAGCATTTGTTAAAGAATTTCGATCACAAGTGCGGAAGCACATCCCTTGGTTGGGACCCACACTTCGGACCGTGATGATGATGATTACCTCGCTTTGAATTTGTAAATTCTTGAAGATGAAGGGTTAAAAAGTTAAAAAAAGAAAAAGTTGGAGTGGCAAGTTGGAATTTATTCCAAAAAGATTATATATACCATAAATACCATAATTATTGGGTAAATTTATTTGAAAATTTACTTTTTAACCAATCAAACTTTTTATTTCACTAATTAATTATTTTATTCAATTTTTTTGCCTTCTCTTTTTTCTTTACCTTCTCTTCTTGCACACCACACCACACCACACCACACAACACAACTCAACAACAGCGCAGTTTTTCTACGATTTGTTGATCTGCTAATTTTTTTTTTTGAGTCTTGATCTTTATCCGTAATGGACACTCAAGATCATAGAAAGATAAGATTTTGGGACAGGAAGTTGATCTGATGGGCAATTCTTAAGACGGGTTTTTCGTGTGTTTTAAAATAAGGATGGTGAAGAGCGAGTGAAGGGGTTTTGGTTTATAATAAAGTTTGAATCTTTGTTGAGGATTCAATTGATTTGTTTTGATTTGATATGGGTGGCTGTTTTCCTTGTTTTGGATCATCCAATAACAAGGAGAATAGTGGAGGTGGAGGTCGTGTAAAGGAAGTGAGCAGGAAGGATTCAGCTAAAGATGGTTCAATTGCTCAGTCTAACCATGTCAGCAGAGTTAGTTCAGGTTAAAGTTTTTTTCCTTTTATTTTTGTTGTTTTTATAGGGAAACTGTCTCTGGGTTTCTTGTTTTGGATTGGACTGATTGCTCAGTGAGTTGAATTTTCTGTTTTTTGGTTTTTGTTTTGCGTGTTTTTATGATGGGCTGCTGTTAGGCTTTGATGTTTCTTTGATCTGATGCATCTGTATTTTTTTTCTGTTTGATTTTGGTGGTTTGCTGAATTGGGGTTTTTCAAGCTCGACTGTGTTAATTATCTGTTGAATTTGAGCTCATGGATTTTCCTGTTGGATTTGTTATTTGAATTTTATGTTAATGAACTTATTTCAGAGATCTGCTTTAGGATTTGGAGCTCATTTTAAATCGTTTTCTAATATTATATAATCTGTTTATCCTCAACTGTTCGGGTTTAAAACAAGTAATGCTCATATGTGCATTTGAAGTGAAGATTTTTATAGTTAAAACAATTATGTTGTGTACAATAATGGACCAGACTTATCCATATATTCTTCTACTAGAAATACACTTGAATTGCAGTTTTAAATGATAGGTTAGGTGTTCTAAATTGACAATTTGATCATAAGTTCTGATATATTGGACAAATTTCTATGGAGAAAGACAAGTAGATGTTACTCCCTTGATATGTAGTCCACCAAGTATTCAGTCATGTTCAGTATTTTCACATAGTTTAGTGCGTTGTTTGTTACTTGTGACTTGGCTCTTTATTGGTTGCTAAGTAAGTTACAAGGTAGAAATATGGAGGCCCTTGAGTAGTCACTCTCATAAATTCTATGCCTTTGTGCTATTGATTGATATGTTGCAGTTATAGTCCTTAATACGTTAAGTTTTTATATTTTAACCTTCTTTTACTCACCTATTCACGTAGATAAATCAAAATCCCGAAATGGTTCTGACCCTAAAAAGGAGCCAACTATTCCGAAAGAACCATCTCAACATATAGCTGCACAAACATTTACATTCAGGGAGCTTGCTGCTGCCACAAAGAACTTTAGACCAGAATGTCTATTGGGTGAAGGGGGTTTTGGACGTGTTTACAAAGGACGCTTGGAGAGCACAGGACAGGTAAGCTGTAATTGTTCAAAACGGATGCCCGTAATATCCTATTTTATAGATGTTTAATGCTTGGCTTGTAGTCATACAGCATTTGTTGGTTGTATTATAGCGTTCATATTAAATGCCACCTTCCGTATATTTTGCATTTTGACTATCTATCCTAGAATCTGATAGCCAAAAAATGCAATACTAAGTTTCATGAATTCCTTGATGATTTTTGGTTGTATGAAATAATTGCTTTTGCAGGTAGTTGCTGTCAAACAGCTTGACCGGAATGGCCTTCAAGGAAATAGGGAGTTTCTGGTGGAAGTTCTCATGCTTAGTCTCTTACACCACCCAAACCTTGTCAACTTGATTGGTTATTGCGCAGATGGGGACCAGCGCCTCCTTGTTTATGAGTTTATGCCGTTGGGATCAGTGGAAGATCATTTACATGGTAAGTCTACATCCTTAATACTACTTCTATTGTAAAAGTTCCTGCACCTAGATCATTGTGCTGTCTTTATACAACAGGGAAGTTAATTCTTTTGGCATGAGATGCGAACAATTGAGTGCATGTTTAGGAGTACTACTTATGTCTTTTCATGTTATTTTCCCTACTCTAGTTATATGGTCTGCAATATTCAGAGGTGATCATTATGGCGATATTGTTCATTTGTGAGAATGTGAATTTATTAGTGGTCTTTTTAAAGCCTCTATGGATACTAATAGAAACCTCATTATCATCGATGTCTTTTAGTAGGTAGAGCATTGAAGTTGTAAGGACTACAATTTAGAAAATCTTTTGAGGAAATTTTTGGGTGTTAATTGATAGAGAGAAACAGGGAACTTTTTGAAGACGAGATAGCGAAGGTACATATATCAAATTTTTGGCCTCATTTTGGGCTACATTTCACAGAAGTTAGAGGTGTTACTTCCTTATCAACATGATTGGGACATGGCAGTGGTTTATTTGGGAAGTGTGTTCTGATAGCCCATTGCTGTGTGATTCATATGGAGCATCTTGAAATAACAACCACTGAAACTTTGCTGCATGTCTGAGTATTTCATCTCACCTTGTTTCCAAGTCTTTTCATGTGCACTTTTTTCAGAGGAAACTTGATTAGGATTTAAGTTCATTGTTGAATTGCTTTCCTTCCTGCAAGATTTTGGGAAAGTCCACTCATAAGATTAGACCTCTGTGGATTGGTTTTAATTTTCAAAGAATTGATTATAACTTTGCGGCTTTCTTTTATATGACACGACTAGTCCTGTATTTGCTTCTGAAACGGTATCTTTGTGATTGAAACAGCTGAATATCCTTGGGCGGGCTATCTGATGTAGTTAGGTAACCATAGATACTACTAACAACCTGACAGGGATGGTGGTGTGGGCTGGGGAAATTTGGAAAGGAACAAAGGGCTAAACCTCATTGTGATCAATATGTTTATTTGATATCTCCACCTGAAAAAATTAAGGGTTCTTTTGTTCTTACTTTACATGAAGCTGGGGATACTCGTATTCACTGCAAAATGACGACTCCCAATGTCTTCCTACCTCAAAAGAACATCTAAGATGTCAATTACCTGTTTTACTGTGTAATAAAACTACTCATCGCTAAATGCGTCTAGTTACTCTTGTTAGGTTATGCTGTAAACTTCTGCTACTCAGATTGTATAGATCTTGATACATTCAGAAATGAAACAATTGAATCACAATGATAGTCTCATTCAGAAAAAACACTACGGCAGTCTTGTAATAGCTCATGCTTCTTCATTAAAGATTAAATAATTACATGAAACCAGTTCTCTCTAACATGCTGCTGTTATTATGAAAATAGAAATCTCAACTATATGTACAACCACATAATTGTGCTTGTATCTGAATGTGGGGGATTGATTTGAAACGTCTAGTCATAATTTACTCCGCGAGGTGCAAATTGAATGTAATTAATCCTATCAGCTGGATTGTATCATATTCATTCTTAAATCATTTAAGTGAAAACTCAATTGGCGTACTTTGAAAATTTTAACCAAGTATTTTAAAGATGTATCAGTATATTGACTTGTGCATAATACTAGCGGTATTTTCTTTGGTGATTAATTTTTTACGTCCTTTTCAATTGACTTCTAAGGTTCCAAGTTTGATCAGATGAGCATATTTACCACATTCATTTCTTATTTTAACTTTTGTTTTCAGATTTACCACCGGGCAAGGAGCCACTGGATTGGAACACGAGGATGAAGATTGCAGCTGGTGCAGCTAAGGGGTTGGAATACCTGCATGATAAAGCAAACCCTCCTGTTATATATAGAGACTTAAAATCATCAAATATTCTCCTTGATGAGGGCTATCATCCTAAGTTATCTGATTTTGGGCTTGCAAAGCTGGGCCCTGTTGGAGACAAAACCCATGTATCCACTCGTGTGATGGGTACATATGGTTATTGTGCACCAGAATATGCTATGACTGGCCAACTCACTCTTAAGTCTGATGTGTACAGTTTTGGAGTTGTCTTTCTTGAGCTTATCACGGGGCGCAAGGCTATTGATAATACACGGGCACCTGGGGAGCATAATCTTGTTGCTTGGGTAAGTATCCCTTTTCTTAATTCTTACTTTGATTTCAATGCAAAGAGATTTTGTTCAATGAATAGCAGTATACATTGTCTTGGTTTAGTTCTTTCACATGTTGCTGAATTAACATGAAATGAGGTTTCTCTTTCTTTCTTTTTGCATGTGGGATATCGGCCTGCAGGCACGGCCACTCTTCAAAGATCGCAGGAAGTTTCCCAAAATGGCTGACCCTCTACTGGAAGGTTGTTATCCGATGCGAGGACTATACCAAGCTCTTGCAGTCGCAGCCATGTGCTTGCAAGAGCAAGCCACTACAAGGCCTCTAATCGGTGATGTTGTGACAGCGCTTACATATTTAGCCTCCCAAACCTATGATCCAAATGCAGCCAGCAACCATAGTAGCAGAGTTCTGTCTACTCCTAGAAATAGGGATGACCGAAGGATGGCAGATGAGCTGGGTAGCCCAGATGAGCATGGACGTGTTGGGCGGCATGGATCTCCTTCCACCCATAAAAATTCTCCTGATTACAGGAAGAGGGGCCATGTTAGGGAATTAAGTACTGGTGCAGAGTTGGGCAGGAATGAAATGGGTGGTGGATCTGGGAGAAAATGGGCTGTGGATGGTTTAGAGCAACAGGAATCTCAGAGAGACAGCCCTGTAAATACCGCAAGAGTTAGGCAATCTCCAAGGAATCGTGATTTAGATAGAGAGCGTGCAGTGGCAGAGGCAAAAGTATGGGGTGAGAATTGGAGAGAGAAAAAACGGGCAAATGCAATGGGGAGCTTTGATGGTACAAATGAGTGATTGCAACAACACAGTGGCTCGTCACTTTGGTCTTCTAGTGGGAAGAATATGTTGTATCATTCTGTGAAGGTAATGACAGAAGAAAAATGTGCTGATAGACCATCATTTACCTTCTTGGTTTCCATTCCATTTCCAGGCAAGGAATAAGAGTGTACTTGCATGTATCCAACTTTTGACTGTTGTCGCTTATCCTGTATCACTCTTGTAGTTTTTGAGTACGAAACTGAATGCTTCAATTATGTGGTTGGAGGAAGGGGCACACAGTTGAAGGAGGGATTGGGTAAGGTGAGGGTGGTACTGTGTCAGAGTGCGAATATATTACAGAACCCAGCTGCTGCAGGGATGTTGTATGCAACATGTTAATCTTATGTATTTAGGGCGTTGTTGAAGTTGATGATGCTGTTACAGGAGATCAGGGAAGATTTGTCTAATTTTTGCCCCCATTATAATTATTATCTTCTTGTTGTCTGTAAGTCTGGGGAAACTTAGTGGGTTTGGCGTGGATGTTTCATTTTGTGTTACAGGTTATAGAACGCCTTGTCTTGTGTATGAATTTCTCAAGGGTCGGTCATCATGCGTTCGGCTTATACCAAAAAAAAAAAAAGGTTTCATATTATTTTTTTCATGTATGATCATTACTATTTTCCTTGTAATCACCCCATTCTCTCTCTCTCCCTCTCCTTCCCTTCCTCTCCTGCACACACATGCTTGTGAACGCATACAAAACATGTAGATATAAAGTAGAGTTAGAATATAGGCGATTTAGCATTGATAGTTGCTCTTCAGGGTAAAAGAAAGTGATTTGGTAAAGACGGCTAATATGAAATGCACCCTACCGAAAATTGAAAGTTTATTGTCATTTTGATTGAGCTTCACATCGTTCTTATACATGGCTAATTTCTGAAAGTGTTATGAGAACAATTTTTTAATGTGTTCCATAGGAAAACAATAATGCTTTGAATATATGCCTTACAGGCCAGAGAGAAATTTTGCCCATTGAACCTTGAAATGCAAGATCAGCTAACTGTAAAACCTGGCACTTTGCTCAAGGCGATCAGATCAGAGCTAAATTTTAAATTTCCGCAAGGATAGCAGACAACTACGAACGTTACAAAATGGTTTAGGGGTCGTGGACTCGCGAGTCGCGCACGTTTCAGCCTAACCGCAAGATATGGCAAGTGCTCCTATTTTGATTCAATAACTAGGTTCAAATGGCGAAACCGATTTTACCCGAAGACCAGCCGTTGCCACAAACAATTTTTATTAAAGTGACATTATATTTTTTAAATAATATTTTAAATATAATCTTAAATTAAAATAATATAAATTTTAAAATTATTCATTATATTCTTTAAAAATTAAATAACTATTTCACATTATTTTAAATAAAAATTTTAAAATATCTTTTAAAAATAAATCATATATTTATTTCCCTGTACACAATTCAAATCACAAAGTACTATATATATTATAATAAACTTGGCAGATTATCACGTTTTTCATTATTTCTTCTTTCTATTCTGCTCCTCGTAATCATCCTCTTTTCCCTTGGTCTTCTATCTATTCTGTTCTATCTCTACAATATTATAATATATTGAATATTGTTTATATAGACCCTGTTTTACACTTCAACAGTGAATCAATAATAACAAATGGAAAAGCAAATTAGTTGAGACCATGGCTACCTCCACCTTAAGCAGCCAATGCATATAAGCACCGTGTATACTCATTTATACATCTATCCAAGACACGAACCTAATACTTCTACTGCTTTTCAATTGCGGTGTTATGGATTCTGTTGAACCCTAATACTAATTGATATAAAAAATAAAAAAAATCTAAGGTTATAACCATTATACAGCAAACAGCAATATACCAGGGTTTTACCAAAACTTGCTGCATGTCAAAAACATCATTTCCTCTTCTTTCCCTGCAACAAGACCAAAACATGTATCAGTTTTGGCCACTATGCATTCTAAAATTAAGAAAGTCAGAAACATACTGAGCTCAGATAGTCATCCATGGACAGCTGTTTCCGTTTCTTTATTGAACTTGGACTCTCATTTGGCTGCCTGCCCGCACCTCGCTTTGATGGCATCATGTTCTAAAATATAAAATGATAACATAATAAGATTCAATTGCCTATATATAGATAGATATAAAATGTCTTAAATTGAATGGATAAGCTGAGCATGACAGAAATCAGTTAGAACATGTCCACATGCAAGAATATATTATCACATGCAGATGGGTAGTGTTTTGGGGAAGGCAAGTGACAGAAATAACCTTGGCAAGTTTCTTCTCTTTACGGGCCTGTCTCTCTCTTTCATCATATTCCTGGTTTTCCTTCTCCACTAACCGAATGAGGGTATCACACCTCCTAGCAAGTTCTTGAGTTGTACGGGACTTAACAAACCAGTCAAATCGAAATAAGGGCGATGTGCGAAAAGCTGCCTTCAGCTCATCCCAGTTCCCATATCCAAGCTTGTGAACCATGCATATCTGTATATTAGATAAAGGATATATTATTGGGTAATTATAGTCTAGCAGACACAAGTAGCAGTTTGCATTTTATACTACAGTTTACAAATAATGCACCATGAAGCGATCGCATTCTTCATTGTACAGTTTCCCTTTGTTCTGACCATACTGAATCCTTAGTTCCAGCCATGGATTCTTGTATCGATCCAATTTCTTCCCAATGGCTTTCATGATCTCATCTTTCCTAGATATTCTGGCCTCTCCTCGTTCAATGTTCTTAATAATCCTATCATAATCTGTAGCAATCCCATGAAATCTAAATTAGAAGAGTGAATTAAATTGTTATGAGAAACTACTACACAACTCAAATAAACTATTTTCACAACATTCACCATACTAAGAACTGGAAAGGGAATATAATCACCAGTCGCATACTGGGTGCAGTTCACCCACAAAATGTAATTTTTTTCCCTTAAAACCAGTCAAACTAAAAAAAGAACTCAAGCAACAGAACCAGCCCAGCAACACATCTGTCCAATCCAAAGCAAACTCCAGCTTAGTTGAATCGTTTTTTTCTTGAAATATTTTAAAAGTAGTTAATTTATCTAATTGAATCAATTAAAGAGTTTTCTTCTATAATATAAATGGATACTATTTCAAAGGGGAAAAAATGAAACTTTACAGCCAGCCAGGTTCCCACATATTATGCCTTGTGTGGGCAGATGATGCAAACATGTAGACCAGGCAATGACAGGCCTCAGAGCAAACTATGGTTCATTCTTCAGGAGGACCTTCTCAAAAACCTAATAAATTTTGTACAGGCTCTCCATTGATAATCCAAGTCTGGCAAAACATAGGGGCCATCCTCCCCACTTGCACATATTGATGCACATTAACTTAGTAGTTCAAACCATAAATCTAGGGATAAAAAAGTAGCTCACCGTTCAGCTCCTTGTATCTTTCTTTGAAAACTTTAGCATATCTATTAACTTCATCCTCACTTTTCCCTTCCATTTCTGCAGCAATACTTTTTATGTCATTACGTCCATACTTTTCACAAGCCCTAATGAAAGTATTGAAATCTCTTCTGCTCCATGTAGAAAATCCCTACATAAACCAACAGCCAAGTTAGAGTAAGGCGGACAATAATGTAAACCTCATATACATCACATATTTTACTCACTTCCTCCAATAATCGCTCCTTTTCTTCTAACTCTTCAGCTGTCAGTGGATCTCCCACTTCTAGATTTACAACTCTTAAGTCAGCAGCATAACAAAAAACAAGCAAACTGTATAATGGACAACACTGAAGAACCAATACCTTCAGGCTCATCCACATCAATTGTGTCTTTTAACTGATTCTTCTGATGCGTTTGCTGAGAACAAAGAAATAATTAGTGCGCACAGAGATCAAACTACCTTGAAAAGATGCACAGAACAGAAAGTATATGTATGTTAACTTATATAATACCCACCATCAGGTAGCGTACTTCTTTTTCATACAATTCGCTTAGCCTCTGAGTGTTAAAAAATTGAAAATCATGCCTGGAAACAACAGGAAAAGATATAAACATAATCACAAAGCTTGAGAACAAAGGTGGAAACCACAAAGTAAAAAACTGGTTACAAGATGCTTACAGTTGGGGCATACGAGGAATTCGAGGTTCTTTTGGTTTTGCAGGACCACCTTGGCGCATTGTTTGCTTAAAATACTCAGATTCAGAGTAACTGATAAACAGACATTTAAAGAAAAATCATGTCAACAAAGACCAATGACAAATAAATGCAAGTATACATTGAAAAGATAGAAAATAATGCTTACTTGCGTTTCCGCTCTCTTTTTGGAGGTTCAATCCAATTTTCACTTACAATCTTCTTGAAATCAAATTTGTTCTCATCCTTTACCAAGAAGCAAAAAGTAAGCCAACAGTAGCAATATATCCCCACACCAACACAACAGCCCCAAGGAAGTAAAAAACAAACATATGGTGGAGAAGTTTTACCTTCTCATCATCAAAATCATACAATTCAGCAGCTGCAGAACAACAAAACAGTGCCAAAAATTTAATATCATAATCATACATTATGATAACATATATAAATAGATTGGTAACAAAATAACTAGAACTGGAAGGGTATTCCTCAGTATCAAGTAACATACTGTCATCCATTTTAAATTTGATTGCATCTTCTGTAAATTTCTTCATCTTGGCATCAAGTTCAGCCGTAGCCTCTTCTCCTTTAGCAATAATTCTGTCAATATCCTCATCTGTAATTGTGCTATCCTTGGAACTGAAAACCATTTCTGCACCAAATCTCACCATCTGAAGCAGCTCATCTTTATTTACAGCTGCACAGAGTCCCAGAAATGAATATATTATTAAGGCATCAGAATCAGTGGCAAAGTGTAAGGTTATAATTTACCAAGGGGAAAAAAAAAGAAATGAAGAAACCACTTACTTTTCTGTTCAGCTAATCGTCCTTGTTGAATCACCAAGGCATCAAGTGCAAGCTTCTTATAGGCCCTCTCAATCACTTTCTCCTCAATGGTATACTGTTCAAAATTAATCCAAATGAAAGTCCACATTAACAGCTTAGCTACTAGTATAGCACATAAAAAAAAAAAATCCAAACCTCTGTGCAAAATCTGAAAACTTGGACTTCTTTCTTTTGACCAATCCTATGGGCACGATCCTGAGCTTGAAGATCAACTTGAGGGTTCCTGCAAAAATATCCTAGTATCAGTCACCCAGTAAACATGCAGAAAGAAAACCACCAGCACACCACTACAACATATAGGAGACATACCAGTCACTATCATAGAGAATGACTACATCTGCAGTTGCAAGATTAATACCAAGTCCTCCAGCTCTAGTTGACAACAAGAAAACAAATTTCTCACTTCCTGGCTTGTTAAAGGCCTCAATTGAAGCATCTCGATCTTCTCCACCGGTATTGCCATCAATCCGACAATACAGGTATCCACAATACATTAAATAGTCTTCAAGTATGTCCAGCAGCCTTGTCATCTGAGTTATAAAAATCAAAAGCCAGAAAAATTTACAAGCAGGTAAGGAAAATTTGATAACAATACATTGCAGATTATGCAAAAGATTGTAGAATAAACTGCACTTCTAATAGAAAATAACACATACCTGATAATAAAGTTCACAATTTTATACAGAACTGACCTGAGAAAATATTAAAACCCTAGAATCACGCTCCTTTAGCTTTGGAAGTAACTTATCCAGAAGAACCATTTTACCTGAAAATGAAATTTTAGTAAACATGACAAATTTAAAAACTTAATGAACCAAATAAAATCATGAAGATAAATGTGCAAATCTTACCAGCATTTGTTATAAGATGATCTCCAGTAGTATAAGGAGGTCCAGGTTCAGCACCTTGAAACAAATATGGATGATTACAGCACTTACGAAGCTGCATTGCTATGTTTAGAAGACGTTTGCGTTCACCACCTGCATTGATAACTTCAAGGTCTTTCTGCAGCAATGCCTTGTAGTACTGTTTCTGCATCTGGGACATGCCCACTTTGAGTATAGTTTCTTTTTTCGGAGGTAAACCTTTCTCCACATCTGACTTTAATCTTCGAAGAAGAAATGGGCGGAGGACCTTAAAAGTTCATAATCGCAGAAAATTAAGTTATTGAATGAAATGTACTACAATTACATTGAATGATAAAAAGGTGGAGCAATTACCTTGTGAAGTTGTTGCACGACTTCCTGCTGATCATTTTCACCAGAAATTTGGAACCATTCATCAAAAGTTTCAGCTGAACTAAAGATCTCTGGAAGCAAAAAGTTAAGAAGTGCCCACAGTTCATGAAGATTGTTCTGCACAATAGAAAACATAGCAACAAACCACAATTATATAAAAATTTGATATCCATGATAAAAACATTATAATAATTCCCACAAGTTAGAAAAGCAAGGATATTATTGAGTTCAGACAAAGGTGCTAGAGATATAACGAAACAGAGGTCAAAGCATCATCATCAAAAACATCTGATGAAAGCCTAACTCCAAGCCAGTTTTTTTCTTTTTTGGTAAGAGCTTAACTCCAAACAAGTTGAGTTGGATATTGTCAACATTGGCTGCAATTTCAGGTAAATACTACCTGACCAGAAATGAATCCAATTTCGCAGGACCATGACATTATTACAACCAGAAGACAACATCATAGCCCTACTAAAAGAGTTTCACAACCAATGAACATGACAATTAGTACCTGACGTGGAGTACTGGTGATAAGACAACATCATAACACTACTAAAAGAGTTTCACAACCAATGGAACGTGGCAATTAGTACCTGAAGTGGAGTACCCGTGATAAGAAGGCGGTAATTGGTGTTATATATTCTCATTGTTTTTGAAAGGAGAGAATTTTCATTCTTGATTCTATGGGCTTCATCAATTATAATATAGCGCCAGCTAAAACGACGCAAAGCAGACTTCTCTTTGATGGCCATTTCAAAACTTGTCACACAGACATCAAACTTCCCAGCAACTAATAACTCCTCACGTATATGTCTCTGCAAAATAATTAAATATTATACAAAAATGACATTTTTTCAGAAAAACAACATTACCTAATGAAGCATGCTCCGAGTGATTTACCCTTTCTTCAGGATTTCCAAGAAACTTTATAGGACGCAAAATTGGACAAAAACGACGAATTTCATTCATCCAGTTACCAAGGGTAGATTTTGGAGCAACAACCATATGAGGGCCAGTAATTCCTCTGAACTCATGAAGATAGCCCAACAAAGATATGGTTTGCAAGGTTTTACCAAGACCCTGGATTACAACAGAAATTGTCAATCACAGCACATAAAACCTAGATGAAGTGGAAATAACTGGTGAGAAAACGAAATAAGTTTATAAACCAATGTCAAAGAACTGAATCCAACGTATAATTCATTTAGTCCAAAAATCAATTTCAGAAGCAATAGTTCTCACGCATACCATTTCATCTGCAAGAATTCCATTTATCCCATTCTCATATAACCGTATAAGCCAGTTTAATCCAGCAAGTTGGTAATCCCTCATCTTTCCTTGAATACCTGCAAAATGTTATACCAAAAAAAAAAAACAAATTTAGCACTCTTAAAATAAAGTACCACCTTGACAATAAAAGTATCAGCATAGACAAAAGAAAAATCTTCATGATTTCAAAGGCTTGAATGCCCACCCAAAGAACAATTAACTAGCTAGATTGTCATAAACAACAAATCGAGATGGGAGTACTCAAAGACTAGTACCAGACTACGGGAGATAAAGGTATCTACTGCAATAAAGAAAAGTAACTAACATCTTGACCAGTCAAGAGGAAAACTACTATCCCAACTAAACTTTTGTATAATCATAAAACATTCAATAGAATCACAAACAACTGTTGATCTAATAGAACAAAAGTAGATGAAAAGTAATTAACAACACGGCGAGAGTGAGAGCACTTACAAGAGGGCTGTGTTACTAGTCGTGTGTTACCAGATAAACAATCTTCTTCCTCCTTGAGGCATTCTTCATCTTCTTCCTCTTCGGTTATTTTTGATGCATGACGACCCCTTCAGTAACACAGGAAGGTCAAGTTGAATACAGGTAGACACTTAAATGCATAACAAAATAAAAGGTAAAACTGATGTGATGAGAAAATCTCAATTTTTTTTAAAACAGACAGCATGTGTTGATTTTAATTCACTACCCATTTGCATCTCCCACATCCTTAAAATCATGTTTGACTATACTCTAGACCATTACTCTTTAAACAAAAATATTGGTTGCATTTGTTTATCATGAATAACTAGCACATTAATTTAAATTTCCAGGGACAACAAAACTTTTGTATTAGGAATGCTCAATCAGATATCTTCTTATATTCAATCTCCAGCAGTAGAAAGGCAGCACTCATAAATTTTGGCAGCATTGTAGGCCATTATGGAAGGAACGACAGTACATGTTTACACATTAGAAACAAAATATTCACCCTACATTTTCCTGCCAAACTCATCAAGTTCAGCCAATAATCTACATTAAAGAAAGAAGACAAATCAACGCATAATAACCTGCATAACAACCTAAGCCACATGCTGTACTTTAAAGAAAAAGCATCATTATCCAAGCCTGGTTTCAAATTCTCCCAGGCTTTTCACATATTTTGCCTAAACCACCAAAAAATTCAATACATGGTGAAGCTTACGAGTCTGACATAGCTCTGCAAGACATTCTCACACACTCAATGAAAAATGTATAAATCCTATCACCTACAAGAGTTCCAAATAACATGCTCTCAGCAATGACAATTGAATTATAACCTAGACAGAAAGAAATCTTCAACAAACTGCTAGCTAAGGATATGGCAAGTCCAAATAGAGGTAAATCACATGGTATAATTCTTTACTTGGCATGAGTTGTACCTTCCCTTAACCTTCTTCTGTGGTGCAGATTCACCTTTGGCAAAATGGGCAAACAACTCTGTTTGCTGCAATAGATACTTCAATCGGCCCTTCCCCTTATTGTTCTGCCATTAAACCAAACATTAATTTACGCAATCACTATTCGTGTAGCTTAACAACAAGAAGGTGCGTAATCTTAAAGAATAGCACAAACACACCATATCAGCATCTATGGCAGCATTTTGTGCATCCAATATTTCCTGAATCTTTTGCTTCTTCAATTGCTGCATTCCTTTTAGTCTTGCCCTTTCGCGCTTGCTAATTTCTGAGTTAGCCCCACCATTTTCATCCTGCAGCAAAAATTAACCAGAAAGGAAAAGTTACTCAGGAAACCACCATGACACAGGAATGCAACCCAGCAACCAGCTCATATAAAACACAGAAATCAGAACAAACAAAAGAAAAGGTGTTGTGCTCAGTAGAATCGAGTTTTCCTTTTCTGAAGTATAGTGGAATTATATATATACGAGTATAGAAAACAAAAACCCTAACCAACCCATTCAATTTTTTAGAAGAAAATGAGCTACATTTATAGTATCACGGAAAAACAAAAGGCCTAACTAACCCGGCAACATTAATGAATTAAAGATAAAAATTAAAATAACAATCTTCAAAGCGCTGTCAAATCAGGGTTTTCAGATCAACGATAAGTTAAAGCTGTGCTGCTCATCCAATGTAAGACGATGATGATATTTTTTTATTATCGCAAGACAAAATGTGCAACACTACAATAACTGAAACATTAATACAAAAATATTTCGTTATCCGCTTTGTTCTAAGCCAAATCTCTCAAAACAACCTCTTTTATTCTAATTTTCTCAGTCATCAACGTTCACAGATAAAACCCAAACGAACGAACGCGTAGACAATAGCTCAGATCCACTAAGTGAACAAAATTGAACACGAAACAGAATCGCTTGTAATGAACCGATGAATAAAACCGTAAGATCACCTCTTCAGCATCGTCGCCGTCGGCGAGGGCCTCGTCGTCGGAGACCGGAGAATTGTCATCATCGGAGCCAGCGGAGCGAGCGACGGCTTCAAGCTCCTCCTCGTCGTCTTCGTTGATCTGATCGTTCACTTGCTCTTCCTCCGACGAACTGGAGCCGTTGGATAATTCGTCATCGGACGATTCCCGTGGCCTCGAGGGTTTCGCCATTCACTTTCTTTTTCCCAGAGATATCGAGGGTTTGGGTTTCTTTCCCCTTTTTCCTTTTACGAGAGCGTGCGAGATAAATTGAGAGAGCTAATCGACTTTATATTTGTATACGAAACGAGAAATGCCGAGTGAATAATAAGAGTTGATTGTACTTTGGGGATATTTATAGGCGTTGGATTTGGGAGAAAGAGATGTGCGGTTTAGAGTGGGCTTGGGGTGTGAAATTGGGATTTCCCGCCATTTATTAGAGGACAAGTGACTTCCCGCCCAGGGTCTAGCGAAGGTCTGGACCCTGGTTAGCCTAGCCCACCAACTTGGGTTAATTAGGGTTCGTGGGCTCGGACCTATGGTGTAGCTTGACATTTGAATCAATTAAGAGCGAATATATATTGTAGAGATAGATCACGCGATTGTAGATTTAAATATATTTATGAAGTATTAATTATTAAGAGAATCATGTGTTACATTATTAAAGTATTTATATAAACACGTAATGAATGATGGATCATAATGCATAACAAACCATGATGTACACGAGTAAAGAGTTGATTTGTTTATTCTTAAATTGGTTCTCACTCGATCGATAACCTTTCATATATAAGGAATATTTTGCACCAAATTATTTAAATCTAACCATTCGTTAGATTCAATTATTGCACCTTTTTGTCCTTTAATTTGAAATATTGTGGCTATATTTTGAGCTGGTATTGGTAAATTTTTGAACTAATTTCAAGAAAGTTTTATCTAGAGAGGTAGTACATTATATCATTACAAACAGAATTCTTGTCAATGGGATTTTGCTTAGGATTGGGGGTCTCCTAAACACATTCCAAATTTTTTGAGTTGGACGAATTTAATTTGCCGTTCTGCAAAAATATTCGGCGTGTACTTAGCAAGTCACGCTTCCTTAAGGAATTGGACCGTTAAAGCCCAAAAAGTGGAAGTTTTGGGCCGGACATTGTTGCGTTGATCAATAGTCACGTGCGGAGTGCGTACAAAATCAGCAATAAAAATGAAAAAATAGAAGCAGAAGAAGAGGGGGCGAACGGAATAACTAATAGAATATACGACGGACGCACATTATCTAATCCGACTATCCAAAAATTAAACAACACAGATAACGCAGTTAGCGGGGGCGTCACCCTAAATTACCAAAAATACCACCCACATGGCTCGAAAAATTCAAAGCTAACAACATTCAACGACACTCAACAACCATAATTCAACGAGGGTACATCCGACAATTACACCAAATAAAAAACAGAGGGAAAAAAAGCCAAGAAAGATAAATACGTAATCGGCTCAGACTCTCAGTTTCTTCATCTCATGGAGTGATGATTTCGGAATTCTTTTATTAATTAATTTCATTATTATTTAATCTCTTTACCCTTCTTTTTCAATCAGAATATAGTTATTTCCTCCAGTCGAGGATCTTAATATCACCGAGCTTTGCCGTCGACGGAAACGGAACTTGCCGATCGTTGCCCGAGCAGCTCCAAATTCCACGCCAAGCGAGGTCCCCGGGATCCGAATTGTGAGGTATTGTGAAATTGGGATTTAATTTCTGTTAAATAGTCATCTATTATTATTTTTTACTGTTATTAATCGATTAATTGATTATCCTTGCAGAGCATGGGGCAGAAAAGATGGTTAATGTTGTTGATGTTTTTGTGTCTATTTACCTTCTCTTGTGGTAGAGGTAATTTCTGAACTCATTAATTAAAAATCTCTTCAATTTTTTTTATTTTAATTTTATTTCAATTGGCTTAATTAAGTACTCGATTACTTTTTATGGTTAAAAATAGCTTGAGAACTGTCTCTCTCTTGTTTGTGTATTGATACGTGCCTATGCTTGGTCTCTGGGTAATGGAAATTATTTGCTTATGTGCTGATGGTTGCTACTGAGTTTTATTTATTGGTAAAAGATATATTGGCTACAGTTTTGTGAATATTTATCAAGTTGTAAATATTTAACTAGTGGATATACATGTAGCTGATGTTATTTTCCCTGTAATCTATTCGGGTTGCAAAGGATATTGAGTATCACCATATACATACTAGAAAAAGATTAGAGCGCTAGAGAGGAATTAATATCTGATGTCGAGGATTTTGTTATGTTAAAAGCTTGTATCTCGTTTTAATATGGTTTTGCTTTCCATTGTGGCAGAACTGAAGTTTAAGTACCATCATCATTCCAAACTTTACAATCATACTCTTGCTACAATATTGGTGGAATATGCTTCTGCAGTATGTTCTTATCTTTTTCTTCTCTTATAATATGGATGTTGAATACGATTATCGTGGGATTTTGGATTTAAGGTTTAATGTCACTGTAACTGTGTACTAACTTTCTGTTACAAATCAGTGCAATTCATTTTCTTATACGTCTTAGTTTGATGGCTTAGTTTCTGCACAGCTTATCTATATCTGGTTTGACTTGGGTTCCCAAGGATCTCTCTTGAGTTAATTTGTTTGATATTAGTCCATTTTTGTTTAAGTCATTACCATTAAAATCAATTGGCATCGCTTGCTTGATTAAAAAATTTTGGTCTTTGCTTAGACAGTTTTCTTCGGAGTTCCTTCTTTGGTGAATGAAATAAACTTTGTGATTGCAGGTTTACGTGTCAGATTTAACAGAACTGTTTACTTGGACATGCCCAAGATGTGATGGTCTTACCAAGGTACTTCAATTAGTATAGTATTCTTTTATTCCTTGTTTGAGTAGGTATTTGCGTTAAATAAATTATGCTAACGCTCATTTGAATGGAAACAGGGATTTGAGATTATAGAGTTGATTGTTGATGTCCAACATTGTTTACAGGTGCTTTTATTTTTAATGTGGTTGCACATTTAATAACAGCACAGATCCCTCTAGGTATTTTACGTTTATTTTTATTTCTGGTTTCTATTCTGACTGCCCCGTGACTATTAATTGATAGGCATTTGTTGGGGTGGCGGAGGATCTCAATGCTATTGTTATTGCCTTTAGAGGAACTCAAGAACACAGGCATGAATTTTTCCTTTCATTTCTGTTGAACATTGTATTCAATATGGGTAAATCACAAATTGAGTGAATCAACAAAGAGGATTCTTTACAAGTTCTACATATTGTTCTGCAATCCAATTGCATTGTTCACAAATTGGTGAAATGAATTTTAAGTTGTATGTGGTTAAATAATGCTTTCTTGTATGCAGCATACAGAACTGGATTGAAGACTTATTCTGGAAACAGCTCGATTTAAACTACCCTGGCATGCCTGATGCAATGGTGTGTATTGGAAAAATGTTTGTCTGAATGTTTCTATACTTTATTAGGTGTTTATTAATCAATATCTGGCTTGCTAGGGTGGAATAGAGGAAAATAATTTGAGTATTAATTGACATTTTGTTGAATGGAGTTCATGCAATACTGATATTTGATATGTTTGCAATATTTCAGGTGCACCATGGATTTTATAGTGCTTATCACAACACAACTGTTCGCCCTAGAATTCTAAAAGCTATTAAAATAGCTAAGGATATTTATGGCGAACTTAACATTATGGTGACAGGGCATTCGATGGGAGGGGCTATGGCTGCTTTTTGTGGACTTGATCTCACAGTAATTACTGATAATAAGCCTTTTCTGACACAAGTTTTTGTGGCTTTTCCATCTTTATTTGGTTTTACTCCCACAAATGGTTATTGCTGTTTTTTTCTTAATAACTACTGTTGTGAGGATCCTATGATTGTTGAATAGAGTTGAACTATGTGGTGTATTGCATTAGATCTATTGAGATCGTTTTTTCACTCTTTAGATGTTTGTTGATTTGCTCAACTTTTGTTGAAAAGATATTTGTTTATTTCCAGGTTAATCTCGGAATTGAGAATGTTCAAGTTATGACTTTTGGACAACCTCGTATCGGCAATGCAGCTTTTGCATCTTACTATAGCCAACGTGTCCCAAAAACAATTCGAGTCACAAATGACCATGACATGGTCCCTCATCTGCCTCCATACTATTCTTATCTGCCCCGTAAAACATACCACCACTTCCCAAGAGAGGTAATGGTTTGCCAATTTCTATTCTTAAGAATTCCTACACTTAGGCAAGTATGTACATTCGTAGTTTAAGCGGTTTCTGTAATTATGGTTATGATATTGCTCAAGTCATACATCAAGTCCTAGTTATGAATTTCTTCTTTGTTATTCTCTGTAAACATTTAAAACCTTAATTCTTACTCACAGGTATGGCTATATAACATTGGACTGGGAAGCTTAGTTTATCAAGTTGAGAAGATTTGTGATGTTTCTGGTGAAGACACATCATGCAGCAGGTAAGCCATTTATTTGTTTGTGATCTTTGAAATGCGTTGGAATGTCAGAACTTCACCATTACTCCTTTGTCAAGAGTGAAAGAAACTTCTCCTTGGAAAACCTGCTGTAAATTATTCCTACTACCTTGCTTATGCAGGTCAGTGACTGGGAACAGCATTTCGGATCATTTGGTTTACTTTGGTGTTGAGTTAGGGTGCAGCACATGGAGATCATGTGGAATTGTAATGGACCCTCGTGTAGCAGAGCACAGAAAAACTGATCTCAAAGGAAATTTTGTATTGTCTAAGACACCTGTTGCTCCTATTTTGAAATTAAAGACTGCTTCAGATGCTGCGGACAAGCATATGTAATGTCTTGTTTGTTTGTGTTACTCTTGTCAGTAACATCCAAGTGGTTCAATGTGGATTTCACCCTAAGCAAGTTCTCTCATTGTGGCCCTTTCCAAGATGTGGCTGATTGATGTTATCGCATTGGGGTTGGGCTTGAAAGGAATATGTGTATATAGTTATTGAATTGTGTATATTTTTCATCCTTGTTAATGTGCACCAACATGTACCCACACCATACAGATGCTATACACCTTGTAACTTAAAAAATGTAAGCTCTATATGTGAATTATTATCATTTTTTTTATTATCTGGGGCGTATTCTAAGTCGTACATATTTTGATATCATGCTATGTGTTGCGGGGTGAGCTATTGTCAATGATTTTAATATAAAAAATCATTTGTTAGCCAATGTTGTCCGCTCATTTATATATATTTAAGTTTATTTCATTTTTATTTGAGTTGAAATATGATATTTTTATCCACTTAATTACACGATGTTTTCGTCACATTTGAGAGAAGTCATATTAATTTGTATTGATTGTTCTACTACTCTTGAAGACAAATATCTTAGATGTAATCCCTATTGGAGTGTTCATCTGCTTATATATATTTAACACCCACCTTATATGGGAATCCTTAATAAAACATCTAATTGCCTATATATATATTTAATATTTATTAATTTTTATTTAATGTGAAATATAACATATTTACCCATTCAGATGTTACCCACCTTATAACTTAAAAAAAAGTAAAGTTTCAAATTTGAAGAATTATCATTTGTGTTATCCGGGACATATACTTAGTTCTGCATACTTTAATATAATGTCACATGTTATAAATCAAACACTTGCCTATAATTAAAAAGGCTAACTTGTTAGGTGACGCGACTTACCTATCTAATTTCTATTGACATGGGATGTGATCTTTTTATTCATCGAATTAGATGACATATCGTTGCGTTTAACAAGAGTCAACTTGATTTCTATTACCTATTCTACTATTATTGGAGGACCTACATTGCACATGACAATTATAATTGAAGAGCCTATTGTTGGTGTCAATTATAATAGGGTATATACATGTGGTCTAAGTATTCATAATTTATATATATGCATCATATAAATACATATACACATCAAACACGCAACGGAAGCATCTAAACATATTATGAACACGTGCTTAGCATTTAATAAAATTAAACA
The DNA here is from genome assembly GCA_946807835.1 of Ailanthus altissimus. Lineage (NCBI taxonomy): Eukaryota > Viridiplantae > Streptophyta > Magnoliopsida > Sapindales > Simaroubaceae > Ailanthus > Ailanthus altissimus. The sequence goes on along the minus strand of OX327703.1, from coordinate 25,438,416 downwards.
CAAATTGAGAAATTCACATTTATAAACCTTTGGACTAATTAATCAGGAAGTCGCCCGAAATGCAACTTATAGACAGTTTACTGATCAACGTAATGAACTTAATCAACTAGACAATAGTCTAATCTAACAATGACTTCAACTCTTTGAACCCTTCTTAATCAACTTTTGATAAAATAAAATGTAATGGCCTTAGCCCTTTTTGAAAGAAATGAAGAAGATGAAAATGGTTTTTGTTTTCCTTTGACTCTAACATTTATAAGCAAAAAAAATATAAAAAAATAAATAACTCATTTTTCTCTCCTTAAGCTTGGCCGGCCACTACAAAAACAATTAACTCTTGTGTTTTGTTTCAATTCATATATATATATATATATATATATATATATATATACTATTCATTTAACATAATCATGATTTACATTTAACTATAATAAAATTAGATATTTTTCTAATAAAATATTCTCAATATAAATAATGTATTATTAATTTAACAATAGTTAATATTTAATCATAATTGGATTAACCAAGTTTGTCCAACAAACTTAATTAAATATGTAATATATTTATAATTTAATATTATATAATAATTAAATAATCGTTGAATCAATCTCGGTTAACTTTTAATCATGATTGAATTATTCATATTATTTAATATACTATAATATTAAATATATTGATTATTTAACTCTTAAATAAATATATATATATAATTATTAAAATATTCTCATTTAACTTAATGTGAATCCCACTAAATTTTACTCAAATTAATTTAATCGATGACTCATTATACACCATGTGTTACTATTTAATTGATCAACAATAATTGCTATCAAATTAATCCTACTATACACAAACATTTTAAAGGTTTCAAAAATAAATATTAAATTTTATTAAATTTTATTAAATTAAATTATTTAATTTAATACGTTATTTTAAAATATAATAAATATAATTTTATATTATAGAACTCTCTAAATTTATACACAATTCATTAAATAAAACTATTTTATATGTAATATACGTGTACGTGTTATGAAAACTGTAGAACACACGCCTCTTATACAAGGCATGGCATTTAACTATTATTTATTTTAGTTGAAGCATGTCAAAGGAGGTGAGTTAAAGAGAGTTTCATTTTATCTTCTCATGCTAAAAGGTATATTGTTCTCATATAAATGCTACACGTGGCTCCTTTTCATGCAAATAGAAAACCCATCAATTGTTATTGCAAGCAAGCAAGGGACACGCAGAAGAGAGTTTCATCTTGCACCTTTTAGTTTTGGGCTATTTGACTTTCCCTGATTAGATACAAGGGGCGGCTGAAATCTATATATAAAGGGAATTTTTTTTTTTCATTTGATTACATGCAATTTGAGAGCAAACGAAAGCTAAAAGAAGAGAATTGAGAAGAAGGAAAGTAAAAGAAAATAAAAAAAAAATCGAGAAAGAAAAGAAGAAGAAAAAAAAATTTTAAAATTTAATTTAGTAGTTAGATTGGTGTTCAATAATTTAACGGATAATAATTTTGTAAAATTAGAATATTAATATTTCAATTTTTATAATACGTATCAATACTAATAATACATTTTTACACCATATGATATAAGAAGAGTATTGATAACCTTATGATCCAGATCCAGTTCAAGATTAACGTAATTTTATGAACAGATAATTATATATATTATATGCTTTTAATATAGCAATTTATATATTTAATTACATGTTATCATATTTATTAATTATTTATTTTAGATAGATAAATATTTATGTTACTTAGTATATTTATAAATATTTTTAGAATTTATTTTAATATGACTTATGATTACGTTCAATACATAAATATTTATTTTAAAATAATTATGCTTTTATGATATTATATAATAGTAGTTTTTGAACCATCATATGCATACTCTCCCTTTTAGTATAGTTTCTATGCGCATGCATTAGACCAGTTTATTTACTCTGCCCAAGTAATGCAGCATTCCACTGGGTAAGACCGTGTTCCCCTACTCTACCTGTGCGTGAGTTACTTCGTCGAGTGAAACTATATTTTTCTCGAATACAAGTTTAGTGTAATTTTCAGTATGTATGTAATACATATTTTCATAGTTATGTTACATATATTCAGCTTCAGAATAAATTTTATTATAGCTTACACTTTTAAATTTTCAGATTCCTAGCATTTTGTTATGATTTTTAGTTTAGCACAAGTTTTTATGACAACTCATATTTTCAGTACATTTTTATTGATTACTTAGTATCAATTTCATGAATATTTTATATTACAAATTTCTACGTGTACATTATATATAGTATTATTTATTTTTAAATTATTATTAAGAAATTATTATTTATAGTACATATAAATTATATAATATTTTTAGATTTTATCCACCAACTGAGCTACAAGCTCACTGTTTTTCTTTTGTTTTTAGGATGTCATAAGGAATTGTGCAATGTGATATAGTCTTCCCATTTTAAGGTTAGCCCACGACACGTATATGAGTTATTATATTTTGTACATTTTTGTTGAGGCACGTAGCCTCGTGGTATCAGATGCAACAAGTAAAGTGTATATTAGTCTCATGTTATCGCAAGATCAGTCTCAACTTTCGAGAAAGGCTCGGGTTGGGTTCTGTCACTATAAGTTCATGATCTATGGCCCACGCACACCCCATAGATATTATAAATTAGCGCGTAAAACTATACAAGTTAATGTCAGAATACATACGTATAATCCTTATACCTTGGATGAGTGGGGATATACATCAGTATCATCAAATTCCCATATAATCATCCAATCTTGTCTCTAGATTCGTGTCTTAATGAATAATATAAACAAATACTTTTGTTATATTATTTAACTTTGTGGGAAACACTTTTCCCGGGTTCATTGTTCGCGGCCGTAAGACTTATTTGTAAATATTAATTCAATTAACCAATTCAAATAAAAGTTAAGGTTAGAGAGATCCACTCTTAGTATAAGAAGTAAGAATATATTTAACTATTTTTATAACTCAATTGAAATTCTCACACAAAGGAAATTCCAACCGAAAAATATAACAATTAAAGTTCATCATCATTTATATATTAATTAGTATTTATTTATTTCAATTATTATACACCAAATCTTATAAATAGTTTTAAGTACTTATTATGCCAATCTTTATATTTGTCTACAATAAATCAAGACTCTCACTTTATAATAAATGGTATATACGTCAAATCTTGTAAATGGTTTCAAGAATTTATTGTGCCAAGTATAAAGTTTGTCAATAATAAATCAAGATACACCACTTAGAAGAAAGGGTATTAATATTATAAACAAAATAAATACATCATATACAAATTTACATAACTTAATAATAAAACATTAAATTTATGAATAAGAGTTAACTACTACTTTACTAAGAGTTTCACCCTTTCACCTTAACATAAAAAAAATTACTTGAACATAATAAAACTAAAGAAAAATAAAAGAAATGAAACAAGAGATAACATGACTTTACAATAGTAAATAAGATAAATAATATTACAAAGAGATAATACAAAAGACAAGTATTTTGAACTATTTTTTTAGCTCTCTAATGACATGTTTTGGGCATACACATGCTACCTATTTATAGAAAAATATGGATAAATCGAGACAAATAAAGAGAGAACCAATTGAATGATAAAAGTAAAAAATGGAGGCAAATCATTTACATTGATTATCATTAATGTATCAATTTGCTTATCCAATTTAAAATTGATGTGGTCCGAATTAGTTGTCACTCAAAACATCAAAATTGTAGATAAGTCTCTTATCTTTTCAAGTTGAGTTATCTCATACGTATTAGATACGTATTTCTATAGTTATGAGTCAAATACTGATGACTATTCGAATTGGGCCTATATTACAGATCAGTTCTGTTTTAGGCCATTTTCTCCCTCTTAACGCTCAAATTTCGAATTCCTTATGAAATACAATATGTTAGTCCATTGAGTCAGGTCTTCACAGGATCAAGAATTACTTCAATTGAATTCTTAAGTAGAAAGTTATGTTTATTTTACCGAACCTACCACAAAATAGTTAAAAGCTAATTAGGTAAAATATTGCAAACATACTTAAGTTAAGGGGTTAAAGACATTAATAATACAAAAAAATAATATAAAACTCTTATTAAATATTTAATTTCAAGTCTTCATCACTAACCCTTAGCACTAAGTTAAACTCTTTTGGACTGGATTTGAATCAATTCAGATCATACAGTGTCCATAATATGACAACATCATTTCATTTAATAAAAGGTATTAGCAATTTAACAAAAAATACATTGTATAAATATTATTAAATAAATATTCATACAAATAGGGATGACACTTAAGCACATACCCTAACACCTATATGTTCATAAATACTTAACACCCATCACTTTACTATTTCATGTGCAATATGACATTTTGACCTATCTAATTATGTGGTGCTTTCGTCATGTCTAACAGGAACTTGTAAGGTTGTACTGAGGCCCACCAACCCTTTGGTCCAACCAGCATCAGGATCCCCATCCCCTACTGGTCCCCACTAGTCAGGTGCTAATGCACCCAACACAACTCCACTTATGCACGAGCCTCCCCCTTGAACCCGGGATCTCCATTCTCTAGTGCCTTTTTGAGTACGATGGTGGTACCCATTGGGCTGGCCAGCCCGATGGGTATAAAGATGAACCTCTAAAGGCCTATAAGGTCTCCATTAAGATGGGGGCGGGGGTTCGATTCCTTGGGGGCGTAGGTAACCTGAGCTGGTTGTGTGGATGCGCCAGTGCCTGACTAGTGGGGGATGGTGATCCCGGTGCTAGTTGGACTAAAGGGTCAGTGGGCCTCACACAGTCTGACAAAAAAAATATCAATTTTTTTTAATGTGTGTTGGGCAAAAATTGCTTGAGAAAGAGAAAGAAGAAATGGAGAAAAGACAGAAGATAAGAAGATGAAGAACTGGCTCACCTTACACACCTAGCTCATGTTACCTGCGCCCCCAAGGATTCGAACCCCCGCCACCATCTCCATGGAGGACTTATAGGCCTTTAGAGGTTCGTCCTTGTACCCATTAGGCTGGCCAACCTGATGGGTACAAGGACGAACCTCTAAAGGCCTATAAGACCTCCATGGAGATTAGAGCAGGGGTTCGAATCCTTGAGGGCGCAAGTAACTTGAGCTGTTTGTGTGGGTGCACCAGTGCCTGACTAGTGGTGACTAGTGGGGGATGGTGATCTCAGTGCTGGTTTGACTAAAGGGTTAGTGAGCCCCATACAGTCTGACAAAAAATATATTACAATACACCACAATATATCACAAGTATGAAGCAACCCAACGAATTAGAAGATCAATCACATAGATAATACGTAGAAATAGCATAAAATACCAACATACCACAACACAAAGTATACATGGTTCGGCTAAATACACCTACATCCACGGTGGATCAAGGATTCGAGCCTCTTTATTGATTTTTGGGATTACAATGATTACAAGTGAGAGATTTGGAGCTCAATTAATCAAAATACACACTTGAACATTGTATTTTCTTTGTATTTCGACCCCTTATCTTTTCCCTCACTTTCTCTCTCTCAAACCCTAAAAATAAAAGGAGTATATATAGAATAGTATGAGCATTGCGGCGTTCAAACTAATGCTGCAGTGTGGGCAACTTATGCCCATTTTGGAAGTGGCGCTCTGGCTAATGCTTTGGCCAGCACCGGGGTATTAGCCAAGGCCAATACCTTCCAATGTCGCAGCGCTCACACTTAGAAATTTTTTTCCTGTTTTTTACACTTCTCAAGCACTATTTTATTGAGTTTCCGACCCCTTTTGACTATTTTTTCGGCTTCGTTTCAACTTCAAATTTATCTCCGAATTGGTCTTCGATTCAATGCCAATCAACACATGATTTTGAATCACTAATTCAACAATCACGATATAAATACGGCTAATCTTTGAGGTCCTATGTCCTCGGATTTGCCTTTGTATTGTGTAAATGGTTGAAGCAATAATACAAAATCGTGAATACGTTAACAATGTAATCTCGATGATTAACAAAGAGAATACATAGAAAAGCTTAAGCTATCCCAAGTTAATTTTTTTCTCCAGAGACAGTCTTCAAATCCTTGGTTGGTGAAGAAACTGTATGTTCCTGCACAAAAAGAAACTTCATAATTAAGTTTGCTATCAGACCGTCTATCAACTAAAGGAAAAGGGTGAATACATAAAGCTAGTTTTGAAACTTAAATAACTTTTCAATATCATTTAGATTTTTATCTTCACTAGCCGGGCAAGCTGGAACTTCTGCTTTAATAATGGATGTTGTTGTTTCTTTTACTGTTTCCTTGGCCAAATTCTCATCCTCCTTCTCACTTGTACCCTCTGCAGTACATACATTAGCAAATCAAATTAATTTTAAAAAATAAATAAATAGTCCAAAAAGGCACAAAATTAGACCCAAAACACATGAAGAATCCGATTTTTACTATAAGTCGTCTATGTCACAATTACCAATTTTAGTTTCTGCTATTCTTTCTTATTCAGCTTACTTTTTCTCTTTCACAGCATGTTCAACTTCCTTATTGACACTAAATAAACTCTCCTTGCTAGCTTCGGGCTACGGAGAGTCGTACTCAGATTCTTTAGACTTTGCCTCTGAAACAATCCCCTCCGGGGATTCCTCTTCTTTTCTCGATGAAAAAAATATCGATTTGGTGATTCTTTGGATATCAATCTCCCAGAAATATCAGCTTGTTTCAGATCTTTATTCTTATTATTATTGTTGAAGCGAAAGCACACAAAAAAGAAAAATCACCCAAGCAATATATGCAGAACAAGTAATTAAGGAATAAAGAGAGAAGGGGTAGAAGAAGAACACACAAAGAATTACGTGGTTCGGTAACTTGCCTATGTCCACGGCGGATCAAGATCACACTCTTCTCTTATTATGAATCACAAGGCACTCACAAAGTATGCCTATTATAAGAAAGATCACAAAGAAAACCCTCTCTTCTCACTCTAAAGATTTCACTCATAAAGAACCACAAAGATTGTTGATGATCACTAAGATCTCTCTCTTGATCACAAAGATCGTTGTTTGATCATAAACATTGTGTTTACAAGCCAATTGATAGCCTTTATATAGGTTTTGGGACGTCCTAAGTTTACCCTATACATGTAGGAGTCATATTAGGGAGTCCTGGAGCAAGTAGGAGACGAAATAATAAAGTTTCCTTATTTCGGGATACTGTTCCTGTCTCCAACGCCGCGGCGCTGGCGCGCATCTGCTGAGCACTGCGGCGCTGGTCTCTTGGCGACGCGGTGCTCAGGTTTTGGAATGAGCGCCGCGGCGCTCACGCCTGGACGCCGTGGAGCTGGCGCTCTTTTTTGTTTTTCACCTCTTTTCGCGTCCGTCTTTGATCCGTATGTACCTTACACACTTGGCTTGCTCTCCAATTCATATCCCGATGATTTTCAATCAATATTCTCACAAATCCCCTCCTTGATTAAAAATCATCCACAAAGCAACTCGATCTCTCATTTCCACATCTTCGGTCACCCTCACAAAGTAGTGACTCCGGTTAAGTTCTTGCATAGGGTAAACTTAACCGAGGGTAGTGGCTTAGTCAACATATCAGCACGGTTTTCAGACGACGCTATCTTTGTTAGACTAACTTCACCACTTTGGACAATCTCTCGAATGTAATTGAGCCTCACATCAATGTGTTTCGACCTCTCATGGAACACTTGATGCTTGCTTAGGTGTATGGCACTCTGGCTATCACAATACACACCGGTGTTCACATCTTCACTAGCCAATACCTCTGCGCATATGCCTTTTAACCACACGGCCTCCTTGATAGCTTCACCAACAGCTATGTACTCTACCTCTGTGGTAGATAGTACAACCACATGTTGTAGAACTGATCTCCAATACATACTGTATCAAAACACTGTGAATACACAGCCTGTCAACGATCTTCTCTTGTCAAGATCACCTGCATAATCTGAGTCTACGTACCCTCTTACCATTTCGTTGATGTCCTCATCCCTCTTATACATTAACCCGTGATTTGACGTTCCCTTTAGATATCTCAGAATCCACTTTACTGCAAGCTAGTGATCTTTTTCCAGATTTGCCATACATCTACTCACTACACTCACAGCCTGTGCTATGTCTGGTCTTGTGCAAACCATTGCATACATGATGCTTCCCACAGCGCTTGCATACGGTACTTTGCTCATCTGCAGTTTTTCCTCTTCGGATGTCGGCGACTGCGCTGCTGAAAGTCTAAAATGCATGACCAAAGAAGTAGAGACAGCCTTCGAGTTTGACATGCCAAACTTCTCTAAAATTTTGACTATATATCGTTGTTGGGATAAGAAGATAACATCTCTTCTTTTCCTCACAATATCCATACCCAAAATTCTCTTTGTTACTCCCAAATCCTTTATTTCAAACTCGCCACTCAACTGCTTCTTGAGCTTCTGTATTTCTTCCATATTCTTGCATGCGATCAACATATCATCGACGTATAAAAATAAATACATCATCCCACAACTTATGTTCTTGAAGTACACGTATCCATCATACTTACTCCTACTAAAACCACAAGCCATTATAAACTCATCAAATCTCCTATACCACTGTCTAGGTGATTGTTTTAACCCGTATAATGATTTCTTTGGCAAATAAGCATGATCTTCGTTTTCGGACTTCTCGAACCCCTGCGACTGTGCCACGTATATTGTTTCTTCAAGCTCTCCATGCAGAAAAGCTATCTTTACATCCATCTGCTCTAGATGTAAATCAAGGTTTACATACATGACTAATAAAATCTTAATAGATGTGTGCTTGACAAATCTTGTGCAAATAACATAGTCTTGAATCGTGTAGGCTCAATCCCCGGTATCCCCTCCTTCACCTTATACACCTACTTGCACCCGACTAGTTTCTTTTGAGGTCTCTCCACCAACTTCCAAGTATTATTATTCCTAAGAGAACTAATCTCTTCTTCCAGGGCCTGCTGCCATTCATTCTTCTTTTCACTCTTCATAGCCTCACCATATGTCCTGGGCTCATTATACTCAAGAGTGTATGCAGAATTAAAAGCATAAGCAACTAAATCTGCTTATGCATACCTGACTGGTGGGTTTATCGTTCTCCTTAGCCTATCTCTGACTAATTGGTACTCTTCAAGTTTCATCTCAAGAGTCCTAGTCTTTCTTTGGGTGGACTTGGAGGAACTTGTCGGTGTTCTTGGTTCATCTTCAAGGATCTCCTCGTTGAAGTGTTGATCTGGAGGCATATCAGATCTACTTTCAGTCTTCACTTCAACTTCTATTGACGCTGATGCTGAGTCTTCCTTGGGCACAGGTTCTTCTTTCTCATCTTCTTGGGAGATTTTCAGCATCGTCATCTCATCGAACGTCGCGTCATGGCTTATGATACTCCTTGATGGTATTAAATCTTTACACCACACCTTGTATCCTTTTACTCTTTCGGGATATCCTATGAATACCCCTTTGATAGCTATAGGTTCCAACTTTCCCTCTTTAACATGTACAAAGGCAGGGCAACCAAATATTCTGAGGTAGTCATACTTCAGATGATTGCCAGACCATTTCTCTTCTAGCGTCTTGAAGTCAATTGCTGAGGAAGGACTTCTATTTATTAAGTAAGCTGCAGTCACTACAGCTTATCCCCAGAATGTCTTAGACATCTTCGCATTGGTAAGCATGCATATAACCCTTTCAAGTAGGGTCCTATTCATCCTTTTAGCTATGCTATTCTGCTGTGGTGTTGATCTCACTGTTCTATACCTTGCAATTCCATGCTTGGCACAAAACCCATCAAACTTTCTATTGCAAAATTTGAGGCTGTTGTCAGTTCTTAACCTCTTCACTCTTTTGCCAATTTGATTCTCAACAAGAGCCTTCTAAATCTTGAACACATCAAATACTTGATCCTTGCTCTTCAACATATAGACTCATAGCTTCCTTGAATAGTCATCAATCAAGCTGAGAAAATACCTAGCACCACCACGAGTAGCTGTTTGAGCTGGTCCCCAAAGATCTGAGTGTATGTAGTCAAGAGTCCTCTTAGTCTTGTGCTCGCCGATACTGAACCTCACTCTATGTGCTTTCCCAAGCACACAATATTCACAAAACTCTAAGGGCTGGAACTTATCATCACCAAACGCCTTTTGACTATATAACTCCTTTAGGTTTCTCTTGCCTAGATGTGCTAGTCTAAGATGCCACAACTTGGTTTGCATACTCTTATCATCTACAGAGAATAGTGCAGAACCACTCACGACTTCACTCTTAAGCACATATATGGCTTTGTGCTTTTCTCCTCTCATCACCACCGTGGAATCCTTCAAAACTCTTAAAATCCCTCAATCGATCCTAATAGAACACCCATTCTTGTCTACAGTCCCTAGTGAGATCAAGTTTCTCTTTAAGTCGGGAACATACTTAACATCTGTCAACTCTCTCACTCGCCCATCATACAGTCTAAGCTTAACACTACTAATTCCCATCATTTTACATGCAACATCATTACCTATTAAGACCTTACCACCACTAATAGGCTGGAAATTTGTAAACCAACACTTGTGCGGGCACATGTGAAAAGTACAATCAGAATCTAAAATCCATTGTTCAGAGTTCATACCATCAGTAGCGACGAGTGTCTCTGCGCTGTCATAACTATCATCATACTCAAGTGCAACATCCGTTTTCTTCTTGTCTTGTGCTCTCTTCTCATGACAGTCCTTTATAAAGTGCCAATCTTTCTTACAACAATAGCACTTCCTATGAGTCTTAGACTTCGACCTTGAGCCTTTTTTCTTTCCATCTTTATATGAAGGCTTTCCTCTTATAGATAAACATTTTGCATTGCTCTCAATGTACTTTTCTAACAACTTTGAGTTTAATGATGATTTCACATCATTCATCGTTAAACTCTCTTTGCCGTAGAGTAGCGTATCAACAAAACTCTCATAGCTTTTAGGGAGTGAACTCAGCAAGATAATTGCTCTATCTTCATCTTCTATCTTGATGTTAATAGACTCAAGATTAAGGATGATCTTATTGAATGCGTATATATGATCTTTCATCAGCGTCCTGTCAAGCCCCAGACCCAAAACATCTGACACACGACATCACTTACATTCATTCAATAATACTTAAACATTTATTTTAATTTCTTTTAGAATTATAGCAATTGAATTATGACTGGGACAATTAGTAAACTGGAGATACACAGAGTTTTCTCAGAGATTAACACTCTACTACGTCACCAGTAGCAACTTTGTTACCGGAAGCCCAGAATATATTCATTGCAAATTCTTACTTAAAATCAATCCATTACTACACTTGGTGAAACTTAAACTAAATCCAATCATACACAATAAAATAATACATAAGTATTTATTCAATAGGGACAAATTAAATATCTTATCCCACGTGTCCCCAAATGAAACACTTAGCAACCTAACAACTTAGGGAACCCAAGGAACAGCAGAAGCCTTGCCAAATCCGCTAAGCACACATGTACCTTATTTACTAGAAATCACCATAAACTATAATGAGTATAAAACTCAGTAAGCATACTAATTTTTCATATATCAAATACAAATACATATATGTACACAATGCATATGTATGATATGCTGTGATCAATCAAAATCAAAATCATAATCTTATCAAATCACATATCATGTAAGCGCTTACACATTCTTTCAAAACACATAATAGAAATACCATCACTCAACTACTACTTAGTAGGACTTACATATCACATAATGAGCCAAATGTCACTCGTAGGTGACATACCGTATGAGAGGAATAGTACAAGTGAGGCATTTAAATTACACATATATAATGCTCATGCCCAAAGGTAAAAGCCAAACCCTCACCCTGATCATCGGTGAGTCCTCTCACATGCACTAATACACCACCACACGAATGTGATGACTCACTCTTCCTTTAGGTACCAATAGGATCCTCCCTACATACGGAACACATAACATATACCAATCCCGAAGGAAAGGCCACACATAAAGGCTCCATAAATCACATAAAATGCCTACTAAGTTAACAGTGAGTTCAAGTACCCTCAAAACACAAAATATTTCTCATGGACATATTACACTTCAAAAGCTTTCTTTATTAAACGCATCTTATTTTGAAAGCTCACTTTCAAAAATACATGTATGTCCATGCTCAATGTCAATGCTCACATTCATAAACATATATTCACATTTCATATCAAAATATACTTTGACATAACATAAACATATTCTTAACCCCATTTGCAAAATCATACAAAATAATTACTATGTTTATTGTGATTTCAGTAAAAAGTCTAGTATACATACCTCTTAACACTTTCAGCTACAAGGCTTAAATCTCCTTAACCTATCAATGGAGATTAATCCTTTCATAAGCCTCACAATTCACACAAAATACTTTAAATAGCTTACAAAATTATACACAATTCATTTATCACATCAAATTGGTCTAAATACTTGGTTTCTCAAAACCTGTCATTCTGACCACTTACACTTAACAAAATTTTCTAATATATCAAATGATGTCCAATTACTCCAAAATCAGAATATACCATTCTTGACTCATATATCCTTCTTATATATGAATATTATATCAAAATTCCTACACAATCCATTCCATACACACCATCGAATCCAAACTACTAACCTAACAGGATCAAGATACTTACTGAACAGTATTTAATCTCCTAATTTTATAAAATCATATACTAAATAAAAAATTATAAAACTATCACATAATTACTCTTAACACATATCTCAGTCCATGATAAATATTTCACTTCCAAATCATTGCCAAAAGTATTTTAAAACTATTTTATTCCATAGCTTTAAAAATCTGTTAATCAAATACTGCAATGAGCTGATACACTTTAGAAAATTATAACACTTCAACCACATTGATCTAAATTCTCAATTCAGAGTATATCATATTAGACATATAAAATTATCATATTCCACAAATTAGTAATTTTTGAAGATCATTCAGTAGGACAAAATTATTTTTCACTGTATCATACTGTTCACATAGGAAATTTTCAAAATTTCAGGGTCATTTTGGTAAATTCACAAAAACTTCAATTTCTGGAATTTTGAATTGATTCAAAGTCTCAGATGATTCTAAACATGTCTAATTTCATATACTCAAAATTCAAAACCAGAATCGAATTACAACAATTTATAAAATTCTTGAATCAAGAGACTATCAATCAGAAATTCTACAATCCATCATGATTTATCAAGCTATCTTATAGATCATCATCAATTCTCAAAATATCATACGAAATACACATCAAATACTCAATTATACATATTTCTAGAAATCAAAACTTAAAGAAATTAACATAATTAACACCAAAAATTTGAGAAATAGTTGTGATATACCTCTTAAAATTTAAAATTCCAATTTCTTTTTCTTTTTCTTCTCCTTCTTCTCTTTCTCTCCCCTCTTTTTCTCTCTTCTCTCTCTCTAAAAGAGGTAGCTCGACCAAAATGAGAGAATTAGGGTTTTAAAAGTGTATTTTTATACTAAGTGGCTAATTTTTGATATTTACGAATTTACCCCAAAAACTTTCAAAGTATTACAATTTGGTCCCTAAAATAAATCTAAAGTCTTACAATTAAACCCAATGCTAATAGTGTCACCTTAACCTATACAAACACTACTAATAACAATATATAAATCAAGTATCACCAACATACAAATAAAATACGTATATTTATACATATATAAATACTTATTCTTACCAGTCGTGGATACTGATTACTACACGTCCCATCTGATATGGACAGCTGATACAACTTCTTCTTTATATGCAATCTGTTGGCCAATGATTTTCTCATATAAAGAAAGTCAAACTTCTTCCAAAGACCTATCGCCGTCGTCTCACTTGCTACTTCCCTTAGTACTTCATCGCTCAATGACAGAACGATTGTGTTATGAGCTCTTTCATGAATGTTCCTTCTTTCTGCTTCTGCTTTAGATGACTCTGACGTTTTCTCTTCATTACTAGATAGAGCTGCAGTCTCCTCTAATATCAAACCAAGCCTTTGGCTCACCAATAACACCTTAACCTTCATCTTTCACAGATTGAAGTCATTCGTACCGTTGAATTTCTCTACCTCATACTTGGGTGTGGCCATGTCTGCTTATAATCAAGCTCTGATACCAGTTTGTTGAAGCGGAAGCACACAAATAGGCAAAATCACCCAAGTAATATATGCAAAACAAGTAATTAAGGAATAACGAGAGAAAGGATCGAAGAAGAACACACAAAGAATTACATGGTTTGGTAACTTGCCTATATCCACGGTGGATCAAGATCACACTCTTCTCTTAATATGAATCACAAGGCACTCACAAAATATGCCTATTACAAGAAAGATCACAAATAAAACTCTCTCTTCTCACTTTAGGGATTTTCTCTCACAAAAAACTATAAAGATTGTTGATGATCACTAAGATCTCTCTCTTGATCACAAAGATCATTATTTGATCACAAAGATTGTGTTTACAAGCTAATTGATAGCCTTTATGTAGGCTTTGGGACGTCCTAGGTTTACCCTATATGTGTAGGAGTCGTATTAGGGAGTCCTGAAGTAAGTGAGAGATGAAATAAAAAAGTTTTTATTTTGGGATATTGTTCCCATCTCCGGCGCTGCGGCACTGGCGCGCATCTGCTGGGCATTGCAACGCTGGTTTCCTGACGCTGCGGCACTCAGGTTCTGGAATAAGCGCCGCGGCGCTCACGCCTGGACGTCGCGGCACTGGCACTTGGTACACCCTTCTTCATTTTCTGCCTCCTTTCACATCCGTCTTCGACCTGTGCGTACTTTACATACTTGACTTACTCTCTAAATTATATCCCAATAATTTTCAATCAATATTCTCTTAATTATCTTTTAACTTCTACTTTCACCTTTTGTTTTCTTTTATATCCTTTACATCATCTCTAGGATTGTCTCCGACAACGTCATTATTATTCTCGATATTTTGGTCATCAGCTTCTTGTTTGCTTTGCCATGAGCTTGTCAATTCCTTATCATTTGTCATCTTTTCAAGGACAGTTCCTATATCCTTTCTCTTCATGAATTGTTTGCCAACACTTCTTCCTGCTCATTGTATTCCCAGTTGCAACATCATGTTTTGATTCTCCGCAACCCATTTTTCTGAATATTCTCAGGGAATTTTGTTTTCTTATTAGACAAGGGAATTCTTGTCTGAGTTTCAATGAATTATTACTGCGCTGGAGGCATGGTTTTCGATGTATGGGCATGATTTGATGTTTACAGTTTTTCTTTTTAATAGTAATACATTTTTTTTTCACACTTAAAAATTGATAATATTAAAGAAAATAAAATATAAATAAAATATTTTTATTAATATAATAAATTTATAATTTATAATACAAATTTTAAAATTTTTTATTATTTCTTATTTATAACACAACACTCACATATTTTTTGTTTAACTTATTATTTATTTAACTCTCTAACACTCTTAATTCTCTACAATTGATCAAATATTTAATTAATTTTTTATTGTTTATTTTCTTACTTGTAAAATTAAATGAAGGAGGAGGTATTTATACTTAATTTTAATAAATTAAAATTATATAAATAAAATATTATAAAATTTTATTAATCACATAAATTTATAATATTTATTTTTTTAATTATTAATTTTAAAATATTTTATTTAATTTAAATTTTTTAAAAATTAAACTTGTCAATATTTAAACTTATTCTTAAATTTTGTATTGTAATTTTAACAGATAATTGATACTAGTGTCAAACTGATTGGCAAACTCAAATTTAATTAG